>JAINEB010000022.1:24890000-29765000 GCA_022840565.1 Eubasilissa regina | reverse complement strand
TGAATTAATTGAATGTACCAACTTAAATTAATTAATAAATAGATATTTTTTCTTTAATAAATAAAAATGTAAGTGATATTCTGCAAAATAAAATTTATATTAATATTTGCTTTATTTTTATATATATATTTAAAAAAAAAATAGTTTTTCGCATTGAGATAATAAAAGCTGTAATATATAAAATTACCTGAAAGAAGAACATTTTGGGTTTGCCTATAAGCCCGGGACATCTGTTTCCTTTAAAATAATCGATAACATCATCTTCACGATACTTTCCTTCTTTACTTAGAAGTTCTCCAAATTTAAAAAAATGAGTAATTATAATTACTATGAAACATTCGTATCCAACAAAGTTGGATTGACTTGCTGAAAGAAGAATTATACATATAACAATTGACTGTCTAATAATACATAAGCTATTTCTAAATATATGCATATCCTGAGTTCTTGAATTAAAATTTTTTAATGGTATAAAATAATATTTTAAAATATTACACTTTTTTCAGTTGTAGCATATTTTTAACCCGACTGTACACCAATTTTGACGGTAAATTATATTGAAAATCTTTCAAAACTGCTTTTTTACACGTATTGTGGACTTCATTTATTTGAATTTACTTAAAGCATGATGAGTAGGAAAGTTATAATAATTTAAATACGTCACGGCAAATTCAATATCATTCGTAATTTTTGCTCATTCAAATCGTTTCACTAAATTTATTAAGTTTTTTTTTAACAATATATGTAAAAACTCAGAAATAGTCATTGAGCAATCTCCAGGTTGAAAGTCTCGTGGAAGAGGAATACGATAATTCCAGTTGTAAGTCGAAATTACCGCAGGGCGTGGAAGGAATATCGGAGATGGATATAGGAAAGGGTTGGTGGGGGAAAATGTGTTTTTATTAGGAATATAATTGACTCTTTTTAACTAATTAAATGAAGAGATTTAAGAAGTTTGTACGTGATTTGATGCATGCTTAGAATAATGAATGCTATTTTAAAGCCTTTTAAGCTAGTAAAACTTTTAAAAATAATTTAAAATGCTAAAACTCTAATTTTTTTAATAAAGTTAACTCCATGGCTGCGAATGGGTATTTTCTTTCGCGATAAGGTAAGGTTAAAAACAAAGAATGTTTATGTTAACCGGGATAAAGAATGTAGTTCATAAAAGGCCCAAAGCGGCGATAGAGGATCACTGTGTTTTGGATATCGGTTATAGGAAGTTCTTCCCAAATAAATAAATATAATTTATCTTGCAAAGTATTTAAATCCTTTAAATTCGACACTACACTGATGTGAGAAAATAATTGCCGTACCAAATTGTCATGCACGTATGTAAATTATATTTCTCTCACCAGTGTAGTGTCGAATTTAGAGAAGTGCATCCTTTGTACACTTTGCAAGAAAAAATAATGAATTTATTTATGAAGATCTTCTCATGACTGATACTCAAAATACAGTGATCTGCTAGCTATGGTTTCGGGCCTTTTATTATCTATAATCCTTTGTTCTTGGTTAATATAAATATTTTTTTATTAGTTTTAGTTCTAATTGTTTTTATGGGGTCATTGAATCCGCTGGTTAACCTAAACACAGACCGTTGGTATCTCAAGCGGGCTTCCAAGTAACCGAGTCCGTTAAACGAATACAATGATAATATGTAGATATGAATTTAACTTGTATAAATTGTGTCTACTTTGATAAGCCGTGAAGTAAGTCGGTAGTAATAGTAACAAGTAATATTATGAAGTAAGAAGTATAAGAAGGTAGGTAGCCGGAATATAACATGTATGTGGCCGGCTATGGATGTACACTGCCATCTACCGACAAGAGCTAAAAACTGGGTAACCACGCACAGACGGTAGAGGGCCAGCAGGAAGGGCGCAAGATCAGCTGAATTCTTTTAAAAAAGACCCTCTTATCCAGCTAATCAATAATGTGTGACAAGAAATCGATAATATATCGGTGCAAATGCTTAAAAAAGTAATCGAAAAATCAATGAAAAAAACCGATTTGTGTACAATCGCCGAAGGCGGACGTATCCATATAATTTTGTATAATTGACGGCCATAATTTTTAATACTAATCATATTTTATTTAAAACGAAATTCTTTCATTTATTTTAAAATTGTAAATAAACCAAATTTGGAAATTAATTTTACCTCCACCTTTACTTGGGTATATACACCAATAAATATAATAATTTTGTACATAAACCGATTTTGAAACAACGTCAGTCTCTTCGTCAGGTTGTATAAAACTTATTTATAAACTCAACACACAATTTGGTTATTAGTTTCGTCGATTATCTCGAGATTCAATATTTAATATCTGCAATGTTCTAGTTCCTGTTTTAACCAACTATCGTAGTTCTGGTACCAGTTGACCGGTGACGGTTTGATTCTTAATGGAGTTAATTATATATTTTTTAAATAATAAAATATTATTCAGATTTATACATTATTCGAAATCAATAACGTTTTGTTGGTATAACTCAAATTAATTCAAGAATCCTCATTGTTAGGAAAAAAATTGGAAAATAATATGCATTGATAAAATTTGTTGGATGGTGTTCTGTAACAATATATCAAGACACACTCCATTAAAACTGAAATATTTGGTATAAAGATTTGATACATTTAATAAAAAGATGCATGCGTACTTCACTGTGCAGTGTTGTAAAGTGGGAGAATCTTTTAAATAATGAAAGAAGGGGATATTGAAGAACAAATTTATCTTAATTTGCAGAAATGCCTTAAGGTTCTTAAATTAATATTATATTACTATGATTGATTTTTGAATAAGTAATTGTGGTATTAAAAATACCGTGCATAAATCTTAGCTGCTTTAACTATTTTATGTTAATGTGCAGTGAAGTTATCCTTACCTTCATCTAATACATTAATTACCTGGGATGCTGTATAATTAATGTAAGGAGCCATCACTGTTAATCCAAGGGCCTTAAAACATTTTTGAATGTGCAAAACATCTGCCTGAGATCCATGTCGTGATTCGTATTCTGTAAACAAAAATGTCGTTGAAAACTGAACATATATATCATTTTAAAGGTTTTTTTACGTGAACAAACATATTATGTATAATGTACGCTAGATCTATGATTTAACGCATTACATATACATAAGAAGGTGATTTAACGCAAAAAGTATATTTTCCGATATGAAGTTATAGTTTACCAGCAATAGAATTGTTCCGGTGGCAACGGATTCTTTTCGGGAAAAAAGACTTGTCCTTTACTTTAATGAAAAATTTACTTTGATTTATAAAAAGATTAATTGAACCAGTAACTGGTGTTGAACATATGTCCAGCTTCTGCAAGCGTTGACATCATAAATACTTTGATGTTCAAGATATGTGACCACCCGGATGAAAATGATTCGAGGACTTTTATGTTTCCTCCTTACAACTAGCATATTTTTGTTTCTGACACTCGGATTTCCAGGGTCTTCTCGTTCCCCTAACAAATTACTCTCCTCCCCGAAGGATCACGGGTAACATGAAAACATTCAATTATATTTTTTATTTATTATCTTAGTTTAATAACCACAATTGAGTTTAAAAAACATCTACCGGTTTCGGAAAACACCTTTTCCTTCTTCAGGATATGTCAAAACTAACTAAAAATATAGCATTGTTTTTCTATTTATCCAGAATCTATTTTTAAATTTAAAAAAAAAAACAACAATTATTTAAAAAATAAATTTAGTACCTAACTCAAATTGCTGCTCAATACAAATTTAGTCGAATAATTTTTAGGAAAAAATTTTAGAATAGGACTCGTAGTTAAATTTAGTTGGCTGTTTAGAATTTCCTGATTACTTTTACATGCTTTATTTATCTCCAACGATTCCAAATTATTTAATTTGTGACCTACACCGTTTATATGCAAAATTGACAATCCCAATTTTTTATCAAAACCATGACTATTTTCTATCAAATGATTAGCAAATTCTGAAAACCCACTATTGTTCAAACATCTCAAATGCTCCTTTACTCTTATATTAAAATTTCTACCCGTTTTACCAACATAAAATGCAGCACAATCCTTACAACTAAGTTTATAGACGCCAGAATTGTTAAATTTATCATCCTTGTCCTTAGAATTTATGAGTAAATTTCCTATACTATTATTTGTGTAAAATGCTGGTCTAATATCTCAATATCAATATATGGATGTTTTTTAAACTCAATTGTGGTTATTAAACTAAGATAATAAATAAAAAATTTGAATCTTAACCACCAAGTTAATATTGCTAATTTTAAAAGTACATTCAATTATAGTTATCAGTTTTTATGATGGGAAAATAGTTTTATGGAAATTCGTTCAAGGTAAAGGATGGCCAATAATTTAATACCTAATAGCATATCCAATCAAATGTTGATCCTTGGAGGTTAAACATAAAACCCAGAATTGATTTTCAGATTCTATGGAATATTTATGAACTTTTCATAACAAAAATAAGCGTGATTACGTGTTATTTACTATATGGAAAGAACTTATTTGTATATTACATACACACAAATTTTGGAGTCAAATATCAAATTCATAAAAAATTACGAACTATGTATAATATTATTCCAACAAAAATTATATCTTAAGTACCTACATAAAATATTTTACTTTTTTTGTAGGAAGGTAAGATAGAGGGACAGAATGATGTAAACGAACAATTATTATTAATAGAATTATAACTGAATATCAATTATAAAACCTAAATATTTATTTATTAATATTTTATAATATAAAATAATTCTACTTTAGATTTATTTTTTGCAGTCTAATCAGATTCTTCTATACGAATTCGTTTCATTAACTGATGTGATTACTTGCATTCTTTCTCTTTGCAATTTTTTCCACGTTCATGAAGCTGACGTATGCGGATGTGTTCTATCCACTACATCCCCAAAAATATACTTTCTGCATGGTAAAAGTATAATATGATTTACTTAAAACAACAATAAGATGCATCATAGTTTTTTCCTTATCAGTTTTATATCATTTTTGAGCTCAATTTACATACAATACTTCAATTTTGATATTCAAATTCATTGATGTTATTTTCAAACTAAATTACCTGCTGGGGTTGAACTTATAAGTAGTTATTGTCTCCCGTCACAAATATACCAGAATAGATATGTTCAAAATGATATATAAGCTTTTATAAATTTAAAACGTAGTAGGTATTCAGAACCAATACACTTTTTTTTACTTACCATCACGCCGTTTCCCCGCGGAGGTAGGTAGAGAGGATAGAACGCCACACTCTTCTATACTGACAAACAAGCTCGCCGGTTATTGTGGCTTTTAACAGGACCATATTCCAGTATCTGGTTTACTTGGTCGTGTCAAGTCTTCTGCGGACGTTCTCTACTTCAGCTGCTATCAACGCTTGCGTCATATATATTTCTTACCATTCTCTCCTCATTCATCCGTTCCACATGACCAAACCACCAAAGTTGTTCTTTCATAATCTTACTTACTATACTACGATCAGCTTTACATTATTTTTTTATTTCTTCATTATTTACTCTGTCGTAAATGGATTTGTTACATATACGCCTAAATGATCTCATTCCCTTGCATCCATTTTACTGTCGTTCCTCTTCTGCCAGCTCCAGGCATCACTTCCATACATTAGTGTCGGTAACAGGACCTCACTGTGAATTACTAGTCTTACCTCAGTTGACAAGTTTCCATTAGCTATAATTCTATTTGAAGTGTCGTTTACTTTATTCTATGCAGCCACCCTTCTATCATGAGAAGATTTGCAACATGTGACGATAGATAGCACCGTTAATGGTTACAGCAATATCATTATTATGACTTCAACACGTTGTTGAGGAGTTAGATGCTCTTTAATAAATTGTAATTCACTATTCTTTACGACTACCAAATACGAACTGACAAATGGTGTCCAAACAAAATCTACCTGGAACATAATATTCACTCTGCATATGTAATTATTTTGCTTTAATGGCTAGTTTGGTGTAAAATCAACTAAATGTTGAATTATGAAAAATGAATATAATTAACTGTCTGGAATATTTAGAATTTCATCTGAACTGAAAAAGTGTTGCGAAATCTCGATAATCTAAAAGGATGTCGCCCACATAGCGCATTATTATTTATAATAATTTAGTTCTGATTTGTAATAATAACAGATATCGCATTATTTTCACTTTTGCATGTGCCACGTGCAAATGCAGGCAGGTGAAACAATTTATCGTATAGCAATGAAGAATAAATAATAGTCACAAGTGACATTCAGTTGATGTATCGGGACAATATTATAATATTTAACGCGGTTTCTTCATTGGAAAATTGATATATTTTTGTATAAACTTTAAAACGTGTGCAGAACATCGGCACATCGCACGAGTTAATCATTAATCATAATCATTAGCTATTTAATATATGAATTTATTAATAACGCAGTGTTTTTCATTATAACAATTATTCTTTATTTTTATTCAGAAATTTTAATGTTTTAATAAATATCGCATAAACAAAGAAGGTAATCAAAAATGAACGTATAGAAAAGTATTTAATATCGATTTAAAGAGTTATTTTAGGCAAATAAGTAATACAAAAACAAGTAAAGAAGCAGAGAAAAAAAAGCCATGTTAAATAATTGACAATATGTATTAAATCAGCTATATATGTTATGAAAAAATATATAGGTATTCGAAAGTAAATAAGAATGATAGAAAGTAACGAGAAATGAGGAAAACATAATATTTCTTATGAGTGTTATTAATTCATTGGACTTAAGTTTGTCATGCCGTTGGTTAATTTTTAATTAAAAATACCTTCAAAATTTTCGTGTACAAATGTGTAGACGAGTCCTGAAGATATCGGAGAAGATTTTTTCACGACTACGCTAACCTTGCGCTCCATGTTCCGAATGTAGAATCTGAAACAAAAAACTAAATTGTAAGTTTGTATCGACTTTACGCATTGTTTTACATAAACACCCTATACTCCATAAACATTTTCATTCCAAAGTCATATAAATTATTTTCTAAATAACCCGTGTTCACGATGATCTTCCAATGATTTGATCAGTAAATGTACGTATATTCTGAATACGAATTTAATTCGTAAGCGAAACACATGCAATAATGATTCGCTGAACTTTTTACTGTTCTAAAACTACTGAACTACATTATATTTTAAACGGTTATGTAGTTTCATTTACGTAGTAAAAATAAAAGCTTTTATACTAATGTTAAGGTGGAGAATATTTATACATAACTTTTACTCTAAAATTATAGAGCATTAGAGTCACTCACTCCAATACTCAGTGTTTATTAATAAATTCTAAAATTATTGAACACAACCCTATCCGCCCATGACATATATCATGTCGTTACCGAAGAAATATACTAAAAGGTACATATGTAATTAAAATAACTATTTCTCAAAAATGTTACGGTATATTAAATATTATCAAAACTTACTAGATTTTCTGAAATTGCATTAGACCATGTTTAACATAATAATGAAAGTAGGTATATTATATGTATATTTATACTTCTTATAGCCCTAAAAAATTAGTTTACAAAATATTGGCTCCAATTACATAGATAAAAGTTTGTTAAACGCTATTCGAGACCGAGAAAAGCAGAGGTGCATAGTAAAGAGGACGGGAGATCACGGAGATGACTCACCCCATGAGTCATGACGGACCCACTTGAATAATAAGAATAAACAAACGATATGAATTTATGAAATCGGTCCAAATGTATTAATGTTGCACATGAATTCTAAATTTGATGCCGTAATATCATCGCTTTCTTTTGGAGCGTGCACACTAATAAAATAATGTATAACATATTTATCTAATAATTCCAAAAATAATAGTGACACACTGCTCAAAAAACAAAAGAAAGAGTGACGTTGTTTTTGCTTATCTCAATCGATTAATTTGTTATTTATATCCTAAGAGATAATATTATATTAATCAGTACATTACTACACGTCCGCCGGCTTAAATAATTTGAGAATAATTGCTTGGGAATAATTTCCATGGCTATATGACTTTTCCTTGTTTTGCTCGGATTAAAAGATTTATCTCGGTAGATTTGATAGCTTTGCTGCTAGTAAAAATAGTTTTCAAATACCGGTCGGTCTACATCTGTGGATACATAGGAGTATAAGTCTAACCGCGGTTCGTGTTAGTAAACGTCGTCCAATAAAATTTATCGTAATTTTTCTATAATTATTAGATGTTTGGTGAAAAAATAATTATTTTTTATTATTTTAATTTACATAATTTAACTTTGTACTACACATACGTTGGGTAATTGTTACTACTAGTTTCGAAAGGTGCAGTCTATAACCTAATAACCCAGCGTATGTGCGGTACAAAGTTTAGTTGTAAAAATTAAAATATAAGTAACCGCTATGTTCATTAATGATATTAATTATTTTTCAGTCTGTAATACCTTTTAAAAACTATTTTAATTCGTCGCCGTTTTTTAAATGTTAAATACTTAAGCCAAACCTAACGATGTTAAGTTAGGTTAGGGTCTGGACCTCAGTTCAGTGCGACTGGTAATTGTTGCAGTATTAATGTTTTTGGTTTTAATTAAAGTACCAATAATATATTAAAAATTAATACGTAAATTAAAAGTATTTCAATAAAAAATTATAGTTTATATATTGATTCAACTGAGATCTTATAATGGGCCGAATAATATTTTGTTATTTTATTAAAAATAATTTTTTTTACTGTTTATATTATTCGCATGCATTTCTCGAAATATTACATTTTGGCAAAAAAAGGAACAAGAATGTTTTTTTCACAAAGATAAACATGTGATGTTAATATTGACGACAAACTGAAATTGTACACAATATCATTGTTCGATAAAGTGATTCCCGCGTATCGCACTGATCGCAGTCAGTTGGTTTCATATTTATCTTTTGTATCACAATGATTGATAAGTTATATTACACATCTGTGATTATTATATTGAAATTATTTTAATCGAGATTGTCCTTTTATAACAAATAACCAAATATTGCGCATATGATCCACATCTATATATCGATTTTACATAATAATTTACTGTGAAAGAATAATAAAATAAAATTTCCTAAATTGATGTTTTATTTAACTCATTGATATATTTGAATCAAGTACACATAATCACAATAATACATAGATAAAATGGAATAATACATAGATAAACTTTTCAAAATCAGTAATTAAATAATATCTTTTAAAAAAAGGTATTTGAGGGTAGGATGAAAAAATTTAACAAAAATAGAGCATAATATAAAATAAAACAAGAATTTATTTTCTTTAAATTCAATTTTATATCATGTATCAATAACATAAACAAGATAAAAAAAAATCGCTTCAAAAAATGATGAATTTGATTAGAATTATCTTAAATACGAAGTACACGCCATCACGTAGCCTTGATGCGTCAGTATAACAAAAAATAAATCCATGAATTTACAGAATAACGTATTGTTTTTGCTGTTTTAGCCTAGCATTTTTTTCCTTAACAGATAATTTTAACAATTTTACTTGAATATTTACAATATTCAGTCCCCTTTATAGTTACATACACAACAAAGTAATCACAGTTACAACACAATAAATCACAGATACAAACATAATAAATCACAGTTAGTATGAACACAAGACAATGAGTGAACATCGTCATACTAGTACCGAGAACAACAATTACTTTCTATCGACGTTTCTATTTGTTCTTAGCTTCGAAACTATATAAAATATTTAACACTAATAGAAATCGTTCATTTGCAGAAAAAATATTCTAATATGGTCCCAGTATATGATACAATCTTGAATCGAAAGCAGAATCTCATTTTAGTAATAAAGATTTGTTGGATAGTCTGGTAGTTTTTTAATATGATTTTGAAAATTAAATTCATGGTCTCAATTGATTGTAGATTGTTTTCGTAGGAGCCCTCATCTGATGATTACATAATGTAATATAGTGCAATTGAATAAATAATGTGTAAGCTGAGTATGTTTTATTTTTTGAAAATTATTATTATAGCAAATAAAAAACAAAAAGTGGTAATAATAATAATTCTATTAAAACGGTAAAAATTCACCAGTTTATTAAAAATGAGAGCGTAATGGCAAAATATGTCACATTTGAATATTATTGCAGACGTTTGCATATTCAAATAATTTATGCTAGATATGTATATAATTATCAGTTGAAAATTATTGATAAAATTAAAACACATAAAAATATATCAAAGTTCCAATATCAGATTTTTATTATATTGTTTTAAAATACTACAGTAATCACCGATTTTCTACATATATCTAAACTAAACTGGTTTATTTCTGAATATAAGTATATTATGCTAAAAGTCACCTAAGTAATATATATCTGAAATAATGTCGAGAGATAAGTACTAAAGAATGAATGATTCATAAGACTAGAAGTATTGTAGGGAAGTTATAACAGGACTGGACAGTCAATAGAAAGGGGTGGGTGGAAGATGACTGAAACAGGACGGAAGAGCCGGGAACTTGATAATAATGGCCAGGGATAGAAGTCTGTGGGAAGCACTTGTGGAGGTGGCCAAATCCTACCCTGGATTGTAATACCGTGGAAGAAGAAAGAAGAAAGGGGTTCAAATAAATTTGTTATAGAAAGGTTTTCAGGGTAATAATTTGAAGATAGTCAATTCTAAATGCGAAAATTGGCTTCCATAGTTACAAATATGAGGTTATGTATTTAAATATAAATCAAAATCTATACTCACAATTCAACGGTAAAAGCCAACTTTTTTAAGACACTGTAAATGGATCGCCAAGTTACTGATCATCTTCCACTACAAACTAGTCTAGACCTGGACTATAAGTTATACACGGTGCATATATGGTTATAAATATGTAAATGAGATAATAAATATATGTAACGCTATACAAGATAATAGGTAAGGATCTGTTTGCTGAACACTTTTATCATATCGCCATTTCCGAGGAATGGGTAAGGATGAGCAATCAGGAGATACCGCTGAACGTAAGATATGGATTAGCGAACATGTGGTGTCATCATGTCTACCAAATAAATATATTATAACATTTTACCTAAAATGATATAATTAAATAATATGTTATTAAAGAGCAAATATCATACATAGAATAATCTGTTTATTAGTAATATTTAATTAGGTATAGTATTTAAACTGATAGCCACGATATGGGGTAACTGGTTTTCTTTAGACCAATTAGTTAAACCATTTATTTTATACATTTACTAAAACGCCAAATAAACGTATAACATATAATAGCGAACTATTACTCATCACAAACATACATAATAAAAATATTTCTATGTGTCAAAAGAATTGATCAAATAATATATGGATAAACTTACCATATACAAATAATAATTTAGAATTAAAATAGCCGACGAAATGACAGTTGCATTGTTGCCGATGAACTAAACTGAAGAAAAAATGTCAGGTTGGCAGTCCTGTTAATAACAATTTGATAAATCTAACGAGATAAGATAACTTGATAGCATCACTGTATTCCAATAATTTCGCTATCAATTACAGTGAGAACCTATTTTAACATTCATGCGCATATATAATGTATCGGGACTTAAAGAGGTATAACAAGTTATTTAACTATTTTTATTTAAGCTTTTTTTTATCAAAATCAAATATATACGGCGTGCTACATACCATCGCCTGAGAATATGATTATTTTCCTGTAAAGCTTGTGTCAATTGAATTATATACGTATAACAATGCAAATATTTCTTGAATATTTTTAACAAAGTTCCTTGAGACATTCCCACGGC
Organism: Eubasilissa regina; assembly: GCA_022840565.1. Classification (NCBI taxonomy): domain Eukaryota; kingdom Metazoa; phylum Arthropoda; class Insecta; order Trichoptera; family Phryganeidae; genus Eubasilissa; species Eubasilissa regina. Next base: position 29,753,168 of record JAINEB010000022.1, on the reverse strand, counting down.
GTCGAGAAGAAATGCAATCACTTTCACGAACACTCCCTCTCACTGCATCAATATTTTCTCGCGTACGTATGCTACGTTGTCGTCCTGTCTTCGGTTTACCGGCTAGTGTGTATAGAGTTTTAAAATTATTCACTATACGTTGAACGGTTGACTTGCCTGACACGTGATGAACACAAAAAAATCACATCAAAAATACATATTCACAATTGAACGATTATTTAGATAAGATGTTTTAATGACTTCAAGACTTTTTTGAGGCGTTAGATGCTCCATAATAAATTGTAATCAACTACTCTACACGACTACCAAATGCGAACTGACTAATGTCTGCCAAACGAAATCAAATATAATATTCAACCTGTAATATACATATAACAAATATAATATTCAACCTATAATGTACTGTATAATACTTATATATTTAATATTAATGTATGAATTGAAAGGGTAAAAAATTCATTAAAAAAATCACACAATATTTTAGTGCTGAAACAAACTTCCGGAGGTCCGTACCCGGCATTACCCGAGATTACCAGATTTAGTTATAATGTGAGACAGTAATAAGCAGGATGGAGGAGGCGGCGCCTTTATTTTGTGCAGGCCTTAAGGCATATGACGTACAATAATGTATGTTGAGTTTGGTCCAGTTGGGTGAGGGTTAGTTATTCAGGGGAGTGCAAATGAGCAATATTAGGAAAGAAAATAATTCGATATAATATAGGAAGATGCATATGTTTAACTCAGGCTCTTTATTTTATTACAGGTTATTATTTGTTAGCTTAGTTATTGAATGGTTTTGCATGTTACTGTTTTGTACTAAACATTTTTTTAAATAATTTTTTTTTGTACACTTTTTATTAAGAATCCATATACATTATACATACAAATCTAAAATTGCTAAATATTAAAAAAGAACAAGAGCGTGGAGAGAAGAATTAAAATATGAATAGGAAGGGTTTGAATTCCGGTAGCGCTACAAAAATATTTTTTGATAAATTGATTTGATCTGCATATCTTTCTAATTGATACATTTAATTTGTATTAAATATCACAGAACTATGTTCATAAGAACTGAAACTTCACAATCATAATGTATTCTCCTTACAAATATATAGGTATCTTTATATTTGTCTGTTTAAGGAACCCGCAATGAGTTTATAGGAGGACGGTCAAGTTATTGTTTAGATAAACGTTTCGTGCACAGTTTGAAAATTCAAAGGATGTTTGAGGGTCCAGGAAATTTTTTTTTTTGAAATGACGATCCAACATAATTTTTTTTTGTAAACGTATTATGTATAACGGGCATCTGTTTATAATTATTGCCTTTTAATGCAACACTTTTCTGCACTTCTTGTAGAATGTCTGCAAGTGAAATACAATAGTTGTGTTTATTTTAATGACTTTATCGGTTTTCTTACTGGCCCTGGAGTTGTAATGGAGGTATTTTTTGTATCGGTTATGATGTACCAAGATAAATTTTTGTCAAAGTAACATACAGGTTGTCCCAAATGTCAACGTTGGCCCTGGGGAGGCTGATAGGTCCATTTATGACTGACTAGAATATCGAAATATGACTTTAGTAAAAAATTGTTAGTTTTCGAGATATTGGCACTTTTATGAATTTCGTGAAAATCGACACCTTAGATCAGATTTTCGAGTGCCACAGCTACAAAATACCGTATTTTAAGATTATAATTTTTATTACGCAACCATGAATAGTCCTGTTATTGATCAGTGTTAGCTAGCTGGGTAATCATCCTGTAATCTGAAGGCGGAACGATTTTCTTTCCTGGCATATCACTTTTACTTCATTCGCTTTAATACATTGTTTCATGCACGCTTGTCGAATGTAGAAACTATTAACAGGGCCGTTCTTCATTACCTGGTCGATCAATAATCGAGCCAGGTTTTTTGCAGACACTGTTTCCGTTTCCCTCAATCCACGCCATGTATATTGTATTTTCTTCGCCATACTTTCATCACTCATACGTTCCATATGACTAACCCACCCCAGCAATTAATAAAAAATGAAATTAGACTAAATGCAGAAGAAATGCACATGTGAAAAATCTATATAGGATAGATTTTAAATGAATACATTATGAGCGAATATGATCTATTCGTAGCATAGACAATAGAATTAAGAAAAAGTCGCTTAAATGGTCATGTGTTACATATGAACGAGAAGAGGGTGATTAAGAAAATACAGTAAAACCTGCCAGAAACGGTACCTTATCGTTCCGGTATATTTTTTCCATTTTCACAGGTTTCTGTCTTATAAAGTGTGAGTGTCTTATGTTTAAAAGTCATTGTTACTGAATTACGTACACAGATACAGTAAAAGGTAAATTTAAAAATCACTCAAGTTCGCAGTTTTCTTCCACTCATACTTATCACTTGTCAGAACGAAACTGATGCTAAATACACTATACGGTACCAGACACTTGTACCCTATTGTGACAAGAGGAGGGTTGGAATAAGTAACGGTACATTGCTTTCACTTATAGATGTTGTCCCATGTAGCGTACTTGCTACGTCCTTGAAGAAAGATCAGAGTTAATGAATCCTAGAACTTCGGTGCAAGTACAGTCGCCCTCAAAATTAATACTTGCTATGTATTACTCATAAAATAATTCGTCTTAGTCAGGTTATTTACGCAAACGTTTCCCGAAAATCTTCCCGTTTCCGCGTTCGGTAGTTTTCCGGTTCAAATAATTATTTTACATAGGAAATAACTCTATTCCGAAATTTATTTTTTATTTGTCCAGCTTTCCGGTATATAGTGAGTCCAGTTTAGGCAGGTTGAACTGTATATGAGGTGATTGTTGAAGGCAACAGGAACATAAGGCCTAACGTGATCACATTAACAAGATATTGGAAATTTAAGAAACTTCAACAACAGACGAGCGTGCATGATAAGATATATGAATGTAGATAATGCCAAATATGGCTTATTTTATCTTCAACCCTTGTGGAGAAACGGATGATGGCGTGGTTAGTTAGTTATAAATGCTGACCGAATGCAAGTGTCTTGACCTTTGATACTTGTATCGATGCCAGTTTGGGGAGGTACTAAATCATCGGCAGAATAATAATATTGCATAGAAGAAGTCAACCGTTTCAAAGAGATTCAGGATATTCAAATATAAATTTTTTCAGAATTTTACGAAATTTATTTTTGTTTACTACTTGCTTAAGGGGTTATACTCGTACTACCATGGGTACCTGAAATTTAGCTAGAAATTGGGTGATTTATTACAATTATTTTTATTGACACATATTAAAGCATATATTAAGCAATTACTATATATAAAAAATTTAAATAAAAAAAAAAGGTTGCGTCCATTCCCATTGAGCTCCTCCACAGTTGCGCGCGCAACTTTGTTCGGTGTACATTTGTGGAAACTGTTATGAAGTCAATTCAAACTACCAGCGCTTAGATGTCTCGACGATCTGCGTTCTGTTGCGTAGGCACGAATCAGTCATGTGCCCGAGCGCGAACGCGCTCGTTGAAAAAAGTGAAAGGGGAGTCACGCTAGGTCAATGGTCGGGTGTAGACGCACCTTGGCGAGGACACTTATGAAATTACTAAAAAAAACAAACGGTATGGGTGCAATATCCGTGCATTTCTTTTTAGTGGCAACCGTTAACTGAGATTATTAACCTTATTTGAGTACATGTTTTTTAAAACCACCATTCTGTAACTAATAAATAACCCTTGTATATATATATAAATTATTTAATATATAAGTTCATTCAATCTGTAAGATTATTAGGCATAATTGTTTTGTTAGCTTTTCTCATTAAACATCGCCGAAGAAGCTTCTAAATAACATTTATTCATTCTTTCATCAAAGCTATCCTTTTGGTGGCCTTCGGGGCAATGATAGCATCCTGTTTTAATGACGAACCAATACGTCAGGAAAGCCATTAACCCTGCCAAGTTGTCTCATGGTGTTCTCGTTGAGCAATAAGTTTACGAGAAAAGGAAAATAACATTTTTCTTAACAAAACATAAAAGAAGTACTAAATAATATATCTAAAATGTAGCATATCCAATTTAGAAAAAAAAAACTGTGTTTTGTAAAATTGGGAGCAGTTTGAATTTTAAACGATTGTTATTATTAACAAATGGTTCATTGGAATCAAAATTTCATATGGTATATTGTAGATAATGTTTCAAGTCGATCAGAATTAAATTGTTACAAAGATGCAGACCAGTGCATGTGGCTATGTATAAAGCAGGGTTTTGACCATCGACTCGGATATTAGGTCTATTTTTCTTAAAATATGCGCTTTATTTGAAGAATGGTTAGAACATTTCGTGTACCTACGCATCTCTTTTTTATTTTGAAAATTTTTATGTATTATGAGTTGTTAAGATACAAAAAATATTTAAATATCTCGAGGCGCAGGGACACCTGGAATTTGGGTTGGAACTAGCGCAAGATCATCTGAGAGAGCCAGAATAAAAAGGCATCAAGATGCACGCGACTTCCAAATTCAAAACTCGACCCTTAGTATAAAGCTACTCGCGTTTAACTGCCACGTTTATATTCAACTGGAGATGCATCCTCGTACGTTGTCCTCTGGCCATTCAACGGGCGAGATATTTCCGGTATTCCGGCTTTCGCGCATCCTTTTAAGTAAACAAATAGGGGTCTCCTTTTAATGACTAGAAAACAAAGTAGATAGCTATCGGGTCATTAAGCAAAAGACAGGATGCGATCAGAATTGAGTCCCGAAGAGATTTTTAAATACATATCGATCAGTCTCGTTTAGAAAGAGCCTGGATCACTACTAGTTTTGGCAAAGTTGTAAATCTTTTTTAAAGTAAATTTGGTTCGATGCGTAATAATTTTATGCGTTTTCATAGCACCGCCTGTATTACTGCAATTAATAATCGCGAGTTAATTAAATGAAATTAAGTTAATCACGAGTTAACTAAATGAAAGTGACAATCTCGTTATGCGATACTAATAATTTTAATAGGTCTTGAATCAACAAAACCAACCTAGATTTCAACAACTAAATCTCGAGGTGTTGATCGCTACATAATTCAGCGTTATAAAAATCCTAAATAGAACCAATCTGAATAAAATCATTTAATTCAGAACACACGTGTTAGTATTTTTTTAATTTTTTTAATATTTTTTTTTAAATTAACACGTGTTAGTGTAGTGTATGTAGGTTTCCCAAAATTAACACGTGTTAGTGTTAATTTTGGGGAACCTACATACTGGCAAACCTTCACTATCTTACCGGAGGAGCGTGCTAACTATTAAATAATCAATTCTCAAATTGAATGACGAACATTTACACGATTTGCGGTGAATAAAAATACACTTCATTAACCAAATTCATTGAAACCGGATTTAAATAATATTAAGTGTAATCACCCCATAGTGGAACTCTTTAATCTCTTGTGTAACCGTCATAATCGATGCGGCAGCCTTCGCGACCCCATGCACAGCTGATGCTACAATCCAAGGTATTGAAAGACCATTGATTACTATAATTGCGCGACGGCATATCCATCAACTAATCAAATTCCGTATTTTGTGTTGATTAATTACCGAGATACTTGATCCGTAGATCAAATCATTCAATTTTTTATATGTATATTTTGTGTAAATTAATTATTGAGGTACTTGATCTGTAGATCAAATCGTAACATTTAGTTATATACATACTTTTAAAATTAGCAATATTAACTTTGTGGTTAAAATTCATATTTTTTATTTATTATCTTTGTTTTATTAACTACATGAATTGAGTTTAAATACATCTACCGGTTTCAAAAATACTATTTTCTTCTTCAGGATGTCATAACTAACCAAAAATATATAGCATTGTTTCTTCATCAGAATCTATTTTTAAAAAAACAATTATTTAAAAAATGATAATACCTGTGGTTTCATACTGTAGTGCTCCAACTTTTAAATTATGTTCTTTTATTACTAAAACTATAAATAGACTTAATATTTTTAAACCAAAATATACTATAAAAAATTCGTTGCAATTAGTGGATATGTTAAAGGACATGGATCTTCCCAACAATGTTAAACTTGTTTCTTTTGATATTGTTAATTTGTTTACTAATGTACCTATTAATGAAAGTAAAATTTTAATTTCTGATTTACTAAATTCATCTAATTTACCTAATAATTTGGTAAAAGATTTATGTCGTTTGTTAAATCTTTGTATGAACCAAAATTATTTTCAATTCAATAATATAATATATAATCAAACAGAGGGTCTTCCTATGGGAGCACCCACAAGTCCACTAATAGCAGATGTTTTTGTAGACAATTTGGAGAGAAAAATTTTTGATTGCGATTCTTCTTTGTTAAAAAATGTTTTGTTATGGAAAAGGTATGAGGATAATGTATTGTGTATTTCGTCGGGTTCACAACGTCAACTAACTACATTTCTAAATTTCATTAATTCATTTAATAACAAAATACAATTTACATTAGAAATGGAAAATAATTCTACCCTAAATTTTTTGGATCTAACATTGATTAAAAATAATAATAAAATTGAGTTCAAAATTTTTAGAAAACCAACTTTTACAGATACTCATACACAATGAATCTAATCATCCATTATCACACAGACTTTCAGGGTTCCACTCCATGATACATCGTTTAGTCAATATTCCTACGTCAACATCCAATTTCAATATTGAATTGAATACAATTTAAAAAATAGCAGTTAATAACGGGTATAATACAGGTTTGATAGACACTATTTAAAAAAATAAATTAAAATAATATAATAATCAGTTTTTATATAAATCACAGATAAAACATAATGATAATAATGATAATTGGCATAGGATTTTATACATAAATAACTTTTCGAAACAAATATCTAAACACCTACCACGAAACATTAGACCGGCATTTTATACAAATAATAGTATAGGAAATTTACTCATAAATTCTAAAGACAAAGATGATAAATTTAACAATTCTGGCGTCTATAAACTTAGTTGCAAGGATTATGCTGCATTTTATATTGGTAGAACGGGTAGAAATTTTAATATAAGTGTAAGGGAGCATTTGAGATTTTTGAACAATAGTGGGTTTTCAGAATTTTCTAATCATTTGATAAAAAAGAATCATGGTTTTGATAAAAAATTGGGATTGTCAATTTTGCATATAAACGGTGTTGGTCACAAATTAAATAATTTAAATAAAGCATGTAAAACTAATCAGGAAATTGTAAACAGCCAACTAAATTTAATTACGAGTCCTATTCTAAATTTTTTTCCTAAAAATTATTCGACTAAATTTGTATTGAGCAGCAATTTGAGTTACGTACTAAATTTATTTTTTAAATAATTGTTTTTTTTTTAATTTTTAAAAATAGATTCTGATGAAGAAACAATGCTATATATTTTTGTTTAGTTATGACATACTGAAGAAGAAAATGGTATTTTTCGAAACCGGTAGATGTATTTAACTCAATTCATGTGGTTAATAAAACAAAGATAATAAATAAAAAATAGTTATATACATATTTTTGTATTAGTTAAGAAGATTAGAAGTTGAGATAAAACTCTCTGAATCTTTATCAGTTGAGTTGATTTACCAAAGGCATAAACCACGAGCATTCTTCTGTCGTAGTGTATACTAAGATATCTATTTTCTCCTTCTTTTATAACAAATATTGAACTGCCCATGTAAAAACCCTTGTAGATTTAGCGTTGTTTGACAATTAATAAATATGAATACTAAAAGAGTTTATTTCCCATTAAGAAATAATTTCTCTTCCCTTGATTGATAATTTGAATACATCTGATCGAACCTATATCGGTTCAGCCGACCGTCCTGGTTAAGATGTTTTCAAGCTCTAATATAATGATGTTAACATTAATTATATTTTGAAGTGTTCGGTAACGTAACAGAGTAGTGTGTGAGCTTGAAGTTTTTTTTTCATATTTGTGAATTATAGTCAGTACTTCGGTTAAAATAAAAATTACTTCTGTACTTGTTTGTTATCAATGGGGTGTTTGTGGGGTGGGGGGGGGGTATTTTATTATTAAATTTATTATAGTTAAAATGATTCATATTTTCGCGGTTATTTACGAAAATGCGGGTTTTTACTATTCATTTATATCAGAAGTTATGGACTAAATTTGACTTTTTTAAAATCATTTTTAGATATGATCTTTATACTGATATAAAACTAATAAATTGAATGTTATTTGCCATAATTAAGAAAATACACGCATTATAAGAAAGACCGCGACGATTAAATTTATTTTGTCTTAATTGTCAAAATTGCCTTAATATAGAAAATTCTTGTATATACGAAATATATTTTCTTATACTCTTGAAGCCAAGATTACGAAGACATATATGCATTGAACCAAATTAGAAAAATGTTAAAAACTAATTGAGTTATAAACCATTCAATTTATAGTACATATGATTAATTTTCAACGTTTTTATATCGCTTTATTACAAATTATTTTTAATATAATATTATATTAATTACATGCTTTGAGGTTTCAGCTACTATTTAAAATGAAGTTTTATATCAAAAACATAACAATTTCTTACTAAATATTTATATCAATCTTATAAGTGTGCGTTTTTCATTGGGTTTTTTTATTTCATATAGCTGATTAAAAATAGTAGTAATTTAATAGTGTTCGAAATTTATAATTATTTATGTTTTTTTATTTATTATCTTTGAATTATTAACCACTTAATTGAGTTTAAACACATCTACCGGTTTCGAAAAATACCATTTTCTTCTTCAGGATGTCATAATTAATTAAAATTAAATATATTATTGTTTCTTTAGCAGAATCTATTTAAAAATAAAAATAAAATTATTTAAAAATAAATTTAGTACCTAACTCAAATTGTTACTTGATACAAATATAGTCGAATAATTAAAAAAAAATTTTTAGAATGGGACTCGTAGTTAAATTTAATTGGTTGTTTATAATTTTTTGATTAGTTTTATACGCTTTATTTATCTCCAACGATTCCAAATTATTTAATTTGTGACCAACGCCGTTCATATGCAAAATTGACAACCCCAATTTTTTTATCAAAACCATGACCATTTTCTACCAAATGATTAGAAAATTCTGAAAACCCACTATTGTTCAAACATCTCAAATGCTCCATTAAAAGTATTATATTTATTTATTTATTTTTGTAGAATAAATAGTACATAAGAAAATAAAGGTAATTACTTTACTAGACGTGGTCTGTTCTAAAGCAATTACCTGTACAGTTTTTATAAGTTGTAATTTTTAAGGAACAATTGTTATAAAGTAAGGTAACTAAGTATAATGTAAAATAAGTTATAAAAAGTTATGTAAAAAAGTACAATTAAAAGTTATAAAATATTATTGTTAGAAAAGATATAAAAATATTTTTGTCTGTGATATAGTTGGAGACAAAAATGTGTAGGTAGTTAGGTTACCACATATGACAAATTAGTTTAATTTTGCTTTCTACCCACATCAAGTAACCACTTTGTTATTTTTGGTTTAAAATCGTTAATCACTTAAACCCTTCAAGGTGTAGTGGCAATATGTTAAATATCCGCGGTGCACAGAACAAGAAAATCGTAGTTCAACAATATTATTTATTATCTAATTGTTTTTAAAAACCAAACCATAATTTTTCAATAAGTTTATCAATATTAAATTTAACGTTTTTCATAAAAATAAACAAATTAATAGCTAAATATAATAAAAAGTTAGTTATATTGATTCAGTTTAAAAGCTGACATTAAATACATAAATTATATAAAACAAAATCGTATACAGCTGTAGGTCTGATAGTCGAGGTATCAAGGTTATAAGATGTATTGAGAATACCAATGGGGACATAAATTTATTGGTCAGTCAAGTTTATCTTTTAATTATAAATTGTATTTAATTTAATTATTTACTTACTAACTTTACTTCTTACTTCTTTTTTTTTTGTTTCAGTTTATTAATATTTTTTTTTTTTTAATATATACTAGTTTTTAGTTTATTATGTTTACTTATATGTAAAAGTATTTTTGTTTATCAGTGTGTTTGAGTATACTATTTTTTAGCTTATTATGTACTACGTATTTAATTTCCGAATAAAATTCACTAGTGTTATTTTTATATATTATATAGTTATCAGTTATTATTGTTACCCTGTTTGTTTCTCCAAAAATAAAACAATAAAATAAAATCATCGGTTATCGTAAATTTCATTATCTTCATAAAAGATTAATTTTTTTCATTAAAGACATTTGATTGACATGAAAAAATTATAGAGTTCGGAAACAATGTATCTATATTATTGGATATCATAGAATTTTGCCATCTTTTTACTGGTGTTTTTTGAAATATTATTTAATAATATTAGTTTTAAAGAGTAAAACGTGAGAATTTTGAAACAAAAATGTCAGTTGATACCGTGTTAGTTCAAAGTCACGATATGTTGTCCCAACAAAAGATTTTTTGTCAAAGTGCTATGTATAACAGGCATCTGTTTAATGCCGTCATCAAGTAACGCGACGTCTTTCTGCACTTTGTACAGAACGTCTACAAGTGTAGTGATTTCTTTATTTTTAATCACTTCATTGATTTGCTTACAAAGTGTTTGAATAAACCACGATCCTTCTTCGGGTCGATTGGAGACATATCCTTCATAAGTACTGTGGAAGACAAGAGTGTCGTCATGATCTATGGTGATGTTTTTATTATATTTCATATTATGTCCAATATTTGTGTCTTCATCATCGTTTGAAGTTGAAGCATCAATTTTAGTCGTTTTCTCATTTGAAGCTAGAGTTTTACACGTTGTTCCACCATAATCTTGCGATATCTTCACTGCTCTGTTCCTTTTCTTTCCACGACACGCCTTAGGTAAAAATGAAAAGGAATATATTTATTACATACACGTGTTTATAGAAAATATAAAATGAATATTTTATTTATGTAATTGCGAAAAATATATTCGCAGGTAGTTATTTAATGCATCTGTAAACAATATTTTTTCTTTGATAAATAGGTTATGTATAGCGTGTAGCGTAGATAGATACTCCAAGTACAGCCTTTTTCTATCAAAAAGTACATGCTACTACAAACGATCGCGAATTGGAGCAACCAGTTGATGCTTTCAGCTCTCATTATTGTATCTTATTAAAATCAGAGTAAATTTAGAATAAAACATACATCGAAAATAAAAAAAGATAAAACAACAATACACATTATTACCTGCATAAAATAAATGATTGGCTTGTTGAGGAGATCTGATTTATCTATCGGTCTACTAGACAGTATAGCGATAAGATCTTTTTCTGTGATATTAGAATCTTTCGTCTCCAACGATCTTTTATCGCCGTGAGTCATTATAATTACTGCCACGCAAGCATCGTTACTAAAATCTTTGGCTGAAAAACATATTATTCATTATATTAAGGGAAAGCTCACCTAATCTTTCTTCTAATGCATGTCTTCTTCTACTTTGGTTTTCTTATTACTGTGTGTAATATAGTATTTACTATTATTTACACATAATTGTCATAATCATTAATTAAAAATTAACCTGCCAAACATGAATTTATAAAATGATAATATTGTAAAAGCTGGCATCAAGCCTAAAACTTTGTTAAATCACGATCAAAAAGAGAGCTTAGGAAAAATAGTGGGGTCGAGCAGGTACATAATACGGAAATGAAAACACAATTTCCTCAAAAATATGGGAATATCAATTTTCATTTCTTCTTATTTGCACCTTATACTACGTATTATTACCATGTTTAATTATTATTTTGTCTTTAATGTCATAATTATTAGTATTTAACGCGGAATGATAATTTCTCAGCAATTAGTAAACAACCTATAATAGATTTGTAAAATGAATAAATTAGCTAAACATAATTGAACGTGGTGGTTATGCAGAAAGTTGCTAGCCACATAAATATTTTACTCAAATAACACCACTTTTATGAAATGTATGAAAAATGAAATCTATACAATAATTTGAATGTTAACTTTGAAAGTAATGACTATATAGATTCTTTTTTTTGTATAACTTTTAAGAGGATTGAAGATTAGATAGAGATTTCGATAACTTGACATATTAAGACGTTTTTTTTTTAAATTTTAAAATTGAGTGGGAAAGTGACCTGGCTATATTTGCCACAATATAGAATTGACCTTACAGTGTTCGATAACAACAATATATATTTTTTACAAAATTGTGCTACGATTTTTGCTATAACTCGTTACATAAATAAGTGTTAATGGTAAAAATGATTACACGTTAAAGCCTGGCATCAGGCTGAATACTTTGTTAAAACATATTCAAAGACAGAACTTAATTTGACAGAGTTACATAAGTGAGCACAGAAACTTTATACAGTATATAAAAATAAATATTGATTAAATTAATTCTTCTATAGTTTACAATTTTTAAGAGGATATTTAATTTATTTGAAAAAAGCGCTAGTTGAATTTAAATTATCAAACACAATTAAAAATAAAATTGTTACATTTGAAGGAAGTCTTCAGTAATATAACGCGTAGATTGACCATTTTAATAACTTAAGAGTACTTACTTCCTATTTCTTCACATCTACTTTTATTTATCTTGAAATTCGTTATGAAAATCGATTCTCATACGAATACTGAATGAATATTAATGCTTCACCGCACAAATATAAGGAAAATTGAAATGATTAAAGGATGTTTGGAATTAATTCAAATTAGGAATTATCGAAGTAGTCTATTTTGATAATACTTTTATTATACCAGAAAATTGATGTCATCACCTTACTAACTGACAAAACTGACTGACAAAATTCTTTTTAGAAGGCGGTGAACTTCTACGTCGCTACTTTTTGCTTTGTGATTAGTGTTTGGACTCTGATTGGTAGTAATAGATACAAATTTCGTTCTTAGTAAAAAATTGTCTCAAATATGGTAAGAGCTCTGCTATCTTTCTAATCGAAAAATAATCGAAAAAATGGAATTACAACGTTTGATGGTCTTCAACGTCAGGCCGTCTACGTTTAAACTCACTCACTTTTCAAGTATTGCATATGACGTAGCATACTTTGACAATATATTTGACATTTCTTCAATGAATTACTTCGATATGAAGCCTTGAATAAAAAATATGAAATCACGAAGCGCAGAATATCAAAGGTACTAAATGCTAACATCTGTCAAAATTTAATGAGTATTCCGTATAATGCCGATAGAAAATTTAAATTATTGAAAAGAATTAAAAAAGATTAAAAATACAATTGAGACTGGTTAATGTAATTTAGAATTTTACAGTCGACTTGCGTAGCAACCTCTGGACAAGGTGGTTGAGGTACACTGGGAGTTTTCCGCCATCATAACTGTTGTCTTGCTGAATTCAGATTAGTTTTTTAATCGTTTTATTATTTAAAAAAAATGTAATGACAAATAATTAAATAATGTCCCGATAATAATTTTTTTTTCTTCGGTAAATTGATTTTATCTGCGTAACTTTCTAATTGATACATTTAATTTGTATTAAATATCATAAAACTATGTTCTGAAAAATTGCAACTTCACAATAATAATGTGTTCTGTTTAAAAATAATATTTGATGACGGAAATGAAATCTTTCATAAGTATACAATTATTAGTATTTGTTATTTCACTATTTGAAGCAATTCATTATGTTGATAAATAATTGTTTTAAAATTTGTTGAATTCTGCATAAAACAGTGAAATACTAGATTTAATGACAGATATTATAGTTTTTTCAAAATGTTTTGAAAGTGAGATTCATAATTAAGTCAGATAACGATTATAATAAGAAGTATATATGAACAACTTTTCGTTACTTCATAGTTAACCAACAAACCTTCATGGAGAGTTTTCATTAATTCATATGTTGTTAGGTCATCTTTAATAATGACTTCAAAACCCAGCCCTCCAAAACTTTTATCGATTGCGTTTCGGTCTTTTAGGGTTCCTAATCGATCTTTACGTCCTAAAAAACAACAAACATCAAAATTAAAACGTAAATGGCTTGCATAATATTTTATGTTTTATGATATATACTAAATTTAAACTGAACTTCTGTACCATTTGTTTTCTGGTCTATCCGTAGTCGTGTGATAGTGATACAGTCGACTATCAGTTTACCTAGCCTTCTTTGGTCACACTACACGGTTCAGGATACAGCCTTGCTCGTAATAGAGTTTTATGACTCTCAAAATCACCGAGTCCCCATCATCATGGATCCAGGTATCCCAAATAAGTCATAATATCACCATCAAAAATATATGCTAATAATTATTGTGTTGCGAATGGTGAAATGATAGATATGAGTTGTGGAAAATGATGTTTTACTAGAGATTCTCATCTTATGGCATATATAAATATTATAATTAAATCAAGAACTCACCGGGAATCTTATTATAGTTGAAGACATAGAGTTTTCCCAATTTTTCAAACTTTTCGTACGGAGCAAATTCCGAAGGTGAGTTCATTTTCATCGTGAAGTCTGATGTATTTTGTGCAGGAATCAATGAACTCGTTATTTCAGGAAGTAAGTGATTACGATTAAATTCAGGTTTGCCACGACAAGCTTTTATTTTCAAAAGAACAATAGTAATAATATCGAAATACGACATTGATCGATAGTGATCTTTCATAAATTGACACATTACTAGTAAGAAAGATGAATCCAAAACATTAATTTCATCTGAAAGTATGTTCAGTTTGAATGAACTTCTTATTACAAAAATATTGGCCACCTCCGGCAGAGTATATTCATTCACTGGAAATGGTCTTGAATCAAATTTATCGTCTTCATCTATTTCAGCACTGAATGATTCCTCCGCCTGTAAACACAAATTTATATTCAATTACATTACAGAATAAAAAATCTAAATAGAAACAAAAATAATTCTCCTCTGATAAACGACCATAACTGATAAATTAATATAAATATCTATTTTCGTTGTTTTTTTTAAATGTTTATCTTTCATAGCCAATTACTATTGCCATAGACCAGGTTAAGAGTACATCAAGCATTTCGCTATGTTAGATATTCTATATGGAATGGTCAGCTGCCTAAGGTCTGCATCTAGGATTTAGTTATACAGTATAGTATAATATACACCAAAGGAGAGTCAATTTGATAAAATCATGTGATGACGACAAGTGACTGACCGCCTTAACTACACAACCAATTTGTAATTATTCAACAAAGTGTGACAAAATAACAAAATACTTATTACTTGTTATACATAGTTTACAATCTGGAATAAAAATATTTAAATGCAGAATATTTCTTTGCATACAAAATCCAGAATATTTTTATAATAATTGATATCGATTTTTCAGTAGTTTTCCATGACTGAGTTATCTAGCTCATCTTTGAAATCATGAGAAAGCCGCATGTACTCGTACTTGTCTACGACCAAATATTGGTTATTATACATCAATTTTCATCAAATTCTGATCTTAGGATATGTTAATTGTTATTGAAAAGGCAAATTTTGCCTTCAGGAAAATGCAACAGGCAGACTTGTATTGTACATCGAAAATTATTAAATTTGGTTATAATCTTTTAATAACCAATCCGGTACCATGACAAAAGTTTTTTTTTGTAGGTATTCAAATTTCGGAGAAGCATAATGATTGCTTGGTTTTAACATAAAACGAATGCTAGGTTATTTTAGAAGGACTCCACGGACGGAAGAAGAGAAAACGGATTGATGCCTTTGAGATGTGGTGCAGAATAGAGACTGTGCGTCTTGCTGTCCATGGTATGCGCAAAACACACGCTGTGCATACCGTGGAGAGTGAGACGCATGAATGTATCCATTCTGTAAAATCTTAATATCCTGGACCTCTTGTTCATGACGATTTGACGAAGGACGGAAGAAAATTTAAAATTGAAGGATCTCACAAGATTGTGAGAAGAGAAGATACTTTGGATAAACTTGTGGTGGGACACGCCGAAGGACGAAGAAGAAAATTCCTCACTCGTTGGACTGACCGAGTAGAAAAAGCGACAGGCATTTCTTTGATGACACCACTCAGATGGACGCCAAAAAAAGTGAAGGAGTTCATGGAGATCATTAGTTACGAGAAATCGATGTGGATGATGATTTCTGAAGGGTTGCAACCGTTAAGAAATTCAACGGGCTTAATCTACGTTTGTTTTTCTTTTTCCAAAAGATTAAAACTTGTTTATTTACTATTTCAATTTCATCAACAGTTGGAAAAATTATTTCGTTTTGGAGAAAGTGGCAATTTCCTTAGAGGAGAATTTGTTACTTTGCAGACTGTTTACTAGTTGCCAATCGTTAAATTCATAATCACACAGATTGAACACTATATTTGAATTGAATAATTTTCAGTTTTCGCTCAAATAATGAAACTTTATGATGGTTCCTAGAATTTGAGATTTTCCTCCATGTAGAGGTAGAGTTTGCAAGATGTATAACTATAGTTTGTTGTTTTTCAATGATAACAGTTTCGTTTAAGATCTTTCCTTTTCGAATTATTTCAGCATTTGATTAAATCATTCTCTTCTTAAATTCTTACGTTGAATTTTAATAATACAGCAGGGGCAGATTATATAGAAAATTATATATTCTAAGTAGTAAATTACCCCCAATTTACAGTAAAAACATCAACAAGCTAATATTGCTTTCATTTTAAATAGTTCTCAAAAATGCTTTTATAAATGTTTTTTTTTTCCACTTGGACCGTCTAAAAATAAGTTATTATTTTTTGATACTTTTATGAATTACCGTTATCATTGTTTCGAAGCTACCTCCTCCTCTTCAGATAATTTTCTTCTTCCGCGCATTTTGTTACTTGTAACTAATAATTTAATCATAACTAAATATTTCATTTTCACTGCATGCGCATGTGTGTAATGGAAATAAATATGTTTACATTCATTTCATAAGTCTACGTCTTGTTCAATAGCTGAGCGAATATATTTCCCCTCTTCATCGATTTTTTTATATCCTACTAATGTCCAACTTTACGAAATAACCAAAATTAGCTCACATCCAAGTTTATCTCAGTTTGTTTGAAGAGCAATGATACATTTGTGAACTCAAAATTTGTCTGATTCAATGACAAAAACAAAGTTACGAGTAACCATATGTTAACCCTCGGCAAATTGGTGGCATCTAGTTTTATTAAAGTTACTAATGTAAGTATTTTTACGAAAACGCATTGTTTGATCGTTAGTAAAAGAATAATTACTTCTCAAAAGTACATCCCGTAGTAAATTAACATTACTTTTCGATATCCGATAGTAAAAGCGAAAATCGATAGTTAAATATGGCGGACTTTTCACAGCAACTCCAAAAGTCATCTGACACATTGATATTTTGAAAGTTGCAGTACACGACAATCAATCATTCAATATCCCGCTATTTAGTGATGATAGTTCGTCCGATGATGATCTCGTTATTTAATTTACATTATTACTCATAATACGAGACAATTTCACCGCCAAAGTGACAGATATCGAACGCTAGGCGAAAAAATCAATAGATAAAGCATTTTCATGATTATTTGTCGCGCCTATAGACATCTCCATCTATGCTTTGACAGTAGTAAATCTGATGTATCAACAACACGTAAAGGATTTTTACTACGGGCGTTAGTAAAAAGTTACTACTGATCACACAACCGGCCTGACTATTTTATCGTTAAACAGTACGTAATTAAATTTTGGAAGAAAGCAAACACTTTGTGGCTTGACATTGTAACAAAATAAAACATGTATAGTATATAGTCTATACACTATATTGTCCTGAAGAAGGTTGGGTCCAACTGAAACTAGTTTACTTTAGTATATGTGTTTAATAAAGTGGTTTAAAAGTAAAACATTATTTAATTGAATTAGTATGTAATTAATTTCACAATAAATTTGAGAATTCGAGAATTCGAGAACAGAACAGAAGTATTCGTAAGTTTTTGACATTCCCTTGTTACAGTAGATAGTGATAGACCTTATTCAGAAAGTACACCAACGTATAAATCAGAACCCTCACCTTGTCAATAATTTATATGATTTAACTAACATCATTATACTATAGTATCATACCACTGACCCTCTGAATAGTATGAAAGTATTTGGCGATCTTAATACAAAATATAAGATTCTGTTTCACGAAATGGATCCCAGTCATCATAATGACTCAATCACGAATATAATTTCCGAAATGCAACTATTTTTTTTAGTAATTACTTAGTACAATAATAAAAAAATACCTGGAATATAAAATATTTCGGTATCGAAATCAAATCGGGACATTTATCGCCTGTAAAAAAATCTATCACTTCTTTATCGATATAGTTTCCATCCTTGCTGAGAAGCTCTCCACGTGATTCGGAGTGAGTTATTATTATAATGAATAAACAACCATAGTCGACAACCGCCTTGGATTCTGAAAAGATAATTATATAAATAATACAAGAAGGCTTTATAAATATTATGTTAGTATTTTAAATATGGTTCATACGTCAAGAAAATATCGAAATTTCCAAAGCGGGTGAAATTCAGACACAATATTCTGCAATAAACATTTGGAATCGGATTAAAGAAAATTATAACATCACATATTTATCAATAGTGGTAAGTCACGCAGTTATTTTATACACAAGTAACACAAAATTAAATGAATTCCACATTTTCTTTCATCGGTAAGAACCAACATAATATGAATTCAAAAGCTCAAATCGGAATTTTAACGAACGCTTTCAGTAACGTCCGCAGTTACTCCCCTGGATTTTTTGTCATCTAGCGGATTTGTGTCATTTGTGGCTGTAATTGATCTCCCAAATAAAATACTGATTTGACTCAATTATTTGTATATGTTTTTTAAGAAAAATTTTACACGAATTACATATGCTTTCAAGATGAGGCTTAGAATTAAATTCTTATACGTATCAGAGAAATAGTTTATGAAATTATTTGTTACGTAAATCATGCGAAAGAGGAAGGTTTGAATAGAAAGAGACGACAATAAAATTGTTGATTTTCTCGCATACTATACGTGTCAAAAATAACTCATGTTTTTTAATAATTGGTACCTTTCATTACTAATTAATATACAGGGTGTCCTGTAAATATTGATCCAAATGAACACCATCAATAGCTGATACTAAGCCCTATCAGAATAATCCATCATAGATCTTATAAATGTCGCACGGTTTTCGAGATAATTGAACTTTTATTAATTTTTGAATACAACTTTAGAAAATATCACTTTCTGTTTGTTGATAATTATTTCTGATAAGTTTTTCTATGAAGTGTGTGTCACTGTTTTTATGTAGAGTGTCACATTTTAAACTTTTCAACAAAGTTTAAAGCCCTGCGGTGTAAAAAAAGTATCCTGACCTAAGTTGCCTAAAACTTCTACGTTTAATGCCAATTTAACAGGAAAAAAAAGAAATATTTTTGCTTAGAAAAAAATATTGCTGTTTTAATGTCCAAGGTGGCATTTTATGAAAAAATTCAAGGTAATCTTTTTTTTAAATCACAGGCCTTTCTCCTGGTGAAAACTTGCAATTTTGCTAAAATGTGCAGTTATTCGAAAAAGTGGCCATTGTTTTATAAAATTTAAAAAAAATTAATAGTCGGGTTAAGGATATAACAGCATATACATGGGGTCAATCGTAAATATATATACTGTTATATTCTTAAACCGACTATAATAAATAGGGTTGACCCCATGTATATACAATAACATTTAGTAGAGGAAGTACTTTTACTCTTCTAGATACTGGGTGTCATCGCTCTGTAGGATAAGGTGCAATGCCTTACATCTCTGAAGGAAATTACTAGCTTCTCAATTACTAAGACCGCAATGTATAATGTAAACGTCACAACCTCTTTGAAGTGACCCTGGTCTCGCCAAATACTACAGATCTATCCTGAAAATTCTATAAACATTCCTAGTGATGGATAGCAGTGCTCACCACCCGGGGACAAAGATGACTGTAGACAACCACAAGCGGAGTTGGAGAGCCGGGCCAAGACTGGCCACCACTCTGAGGGCTAAGCGACTGAGGGCCCGGTCCTCAGGTACAGATGTTACCTGTATCGGCTAGTAGGAGCGATAATGGCGGTGCCATAATGTTAAGAATTTATTAAGTGTAATGCCATGGAATCCAATTGGAAACTGGCTATATGCGGGTTCCATGATTAGCGATTAGCCATGATTTTAATACAAAAATAATTGTCATGAGATTTTAATACCGAAGTCGGTAATTGAGAATTTGCAGACAATGGTCATTATGAAGTTGGAGAATACATACGATATGGTGTGGTGGAGCCGTCATTAGAATACATACGATATGATATAGTGGGCTGGGACTGTGGTGGAGCCGTCATCAGAATACATACGATATGGTATAGTGGGCTGGGACTGTGATGGAGCCATCATCGGAATACATACGATACGGTATAGTGGGCTGGGACTGTGGTGGAGCCGTCATCATAATACATACGATACGGTATAGTGGGCTGGGACTGTGGTGGAGCCGTTATCAGAATACATACGATATGGTATAGTGGGGTGGGACTGTGGTGAAGCCGTCATTATAATACATACGATACGGTATAGTGGGCTGGGACTATGGTGGAACCGTCATCAGATTACATACGATATGGTATAGCGGGCTGGGACTGTAGTGGAGCCATCATCAGAATACATACGATATGGTATAGTGGGCTGGGACTGTGGTGGAGCCGTCTTTAGAATACATATGGTATGGTATAGTGGGCAGGGGCTGTGGTGGAGCCGTCATAGGAACATTAAAAACAATAATAAATAGCCAATGAAACCTAATGGTTACCTATCTCAGAACAGGTACTTCATATGTACCAAGCGAGGTAAGAAACGGCAAGCAGGCTTGCATATAAATAAAATGTAATATTTAATTCTTATTGTAGTTGGTAGTATATGAATTACATTTAAAATGTTTATATTGATGCAAGCTTCAAAAGAAATAAACGTCGATTTTATCGGCACTGAAATCAAATCAGATGAAAATTGAATACAAGGTTTCAGCTGTCACCCCGCCAAGATATTGCGAGTTAAGGGTTGAGATATTGAGATGAATAATAATAGTCGGTGCTCCAGTTCAACCAAAATAAAAGTTCGTACTTGTTACATAATGTGATTTTTATAAATAACTTAAATGATAGTGCAATGTACTTATTGTAGTACATGTACCTATATTTAAATAATTAGCTAAACTGTTGCGTGTTATTTATCCCACTGACCTGCTTTCAAAACTGCGGTCACCTCAGAAGTTGTATAATTCCTATACGTATCCTTTACGTTGAAACCGAGGTCCTCGAAACATGTTCTAATAGTGTGTACTTCTGCGTCGTCATAATTTCGACTGGGGTAACCTAGAAAAAATAAATTGTTATGTTGTAGGATGGAAGATTTTATAATTTTTTTTTTCTAGCCTTTGATAATAGCTTAAAAATATACATCATAATACATAATCCCCCTATCATATAATCATGATTCGTTAAAATTTTCTTTTTATATTAATATTGTGCATATTAATAAGCATATAGATTACGTATTCAATTTTTTTTTTAAATTCTACTAATAGTACATAATAGAGGTGAGACAATATTTATTTTAACATTTACAAGCTAAATAAGTTATTTTGAGTAAATAAGTTATCAGGTGTGGTCGTAATAGAGGGGCGATGAACTGGAAGAAAAATGTGATAGTTGGAAGCAATTAGTGACAAATCTTGCACGGAGCCAAGATTTACCCTGGCTTGTAACTCCTCTAAAGTTGATGACGATGGTGATCATAAAGTCGTATAAGATGTATAAAAATATTTTTAAATACCTTCGAAATCTTCATGTACGAATAGCAATAGTTTTCCCGGCTTCATTTCTTCAAAAGCAGATCTCTGTTCTTTTAGCTTATTATACATTCATTAGCAGTTCCCATAAACTACCGAGTATTTTTAGCACCTCAAAAAATTATCAATCACCTTTATGTAAAACTGTTTTCAATTTCGGTCAGTCGTGATACATGAAAATATTTTGGAAATTTATTAAAAATGTCACCAGCTACACAATAGTCGGTAAAAGTGGATAGCTAGATCAATGTTGTAGGCTAGTTGGTCAGATGTACAGCACCCAGAGTGTCATATACTGAGGGAGTGGAAAAAAAAAAATTTCCATTAAAAATACTGATTACAATAAAATATTGTGAGAATATTTTGATAGCGAAGCTAAACTATAATAAGCTAGTAATACCAAATAAACAGATTTAAGAATTGCATTTTTTATATTCTTTTATTTGTACTTTTTTTTGACTTGTTAACAAAACAATATTTATAAAATTTTTCAAAAATAGATACACGGATTACGTGTAAAATCAATATTCTTACTATTTTAAAAGTAAGACGAACGCTTTGAAAATGGATACCAGGGGTATGTCTTGTCCATTAAAGTAACAAGCATGTCGACATTATGTTATTTGTTTGATTTATTCCACGAGACAACTCATTAGGATATTTAGTAAATCAATTTATTGTAATTTTTTTCAACGTGAACCAAACATAAATTTTACAATGAAACTGAATATTCTACAATAATAATATTTCAAAGTAATATATTATATATAAAGTAACATAAAAAATAAATATTTTTGTAATATTTTCAATATAAAATATTTAATTACATTAATAATAACAATTTTTATGAGTTAATAATTCGCGATATGGGATTATTTGAAATTGATTTGCTTATATCTTTATTAGGAGATTAGGCACATATCCCGTGAACATTTTCGACTCGTGATTTAATAAAGTTAGTACTGACCTCTTTACTAATATTATCGTATGTTTCTCGTACTTTGATTTCACCTTTTTTTAAAAATATTCAGCACTTTCGAGCGTTAAGTCATACACAACGGTTATAAGAATAATAATCGTATAAGTAACTGGACGATCGACCGAAAACGAATGAATTTCGCAAAAAAAAGTTATCGATTTTATATTCGAGCCGCTCAGTACCTGTAATCTCGATATCTAAAATTCCAGTTACTGATAAGAAATCAATTCATATTCATATAAATAGGGAAATTTAACGCCCTTTATAAATTGTACTAAAAATAGATAACATTCAAAAATAAACTAAGCAAATATATGTAAGATTATGTATGTATTTTAATAAAATGGAACACTTTAATCTTGTTTATATTGGAGCATATACAGGTAAAATAGACCTGGTCCACAATATTATCCGATACCCGACTAAATTACGAGTGGAAAATGTTCAAGGGATATGTGCCTAATTTCAACCATGTCAGAGTACAAGCATTTAAATAAAAATCGTAATTATTCGATCATTTCGATTAATTGAAATATTTTATTGATTCCATATTATATATGAAATATATATTGATACAAAAAATTAAAGGTCATCGAATTTCAAGCGGCTAGACTATTTTTTGTTGGATTATTTAAGGCATGAAGCAAAAATATAAATTATTAATTGAACAATTTCGCAAGTATTTATTTCGAAGTATGTAAACTTCAAGCTTAAGACGATTTTGTAAAAATTTCAAACCATTTTTTTCCCGTAACATTACAAAATTTGCACATATTCCTTATCATTTTCGACTCGTTATTTAGTAAAGTATCTATACATAAAATATTGTGGACTAGGTCTGTTACACCCTTCATATATTTACATATGTATGCACTATATTAAGAATAAATAAATAAATATTCATATAAATAATAATTCAAGAAAAAATGTTTACCATAGATCAGCTCTATCGATTTAAATTTCGTTTATACTTATGAAATATTAAAATAATTAAAATTGGGCGTAGACAATAAGTGTAGGAAAAATAAAATATTGTTAAAACGAAACGTTAAAAAATGTGAAATAGAAACAATTTATATTGAATTTTGCAGTAGCGGGTAGGTACCCGGCGTTGTTTGAGGTTCAGATTAAATTATAATTTAAAATAGAGGTTTAAGAGGAGCGGGGTGCCTTAGTTTAGCGCAAATCTTAAAGAGTAATATTGCATGCAATGTTTGGTTCAGGTCGAGAGAGGGTGTGATGTTCTGAGGGCGGGGTGGAGTGACTTTATTTTTCTCATGGTCCTAGAGTACAACTAAAGAAAAATTTGATCGAATAACTTGGGAGGTGCAGTTTTCTATAGAGTAATTTTGAAAATACTATTTAAATATATATTTAAATAAAGACTGAATCATATGAATGGTTTTCTCACTCAACTCAAAATAAGATATTTGAGGTTAAATTGTTAAGGTTATATTGTGGTAATAAAGATATACTTCTAAAATATTTTTATTAATGAAAAAATTTTCGTTTCACGAATTGTTGCAGATACACTATCCATATATGCGAGATTTGGAATTATCGTATTTGCATTCATTAGTTAAGTTAGGTTATACTTCCTTTTTTAGTAATAAATTATGTTTGATATATTATATTATAAGTTTTACTAAAAAATCGATTGTAGTTATGCAGCGGTCAACATTGGCCTCTACACTGCTTCGTAGTCAGCAATATTATATTTTTAAGCGTATTTAAAAAAATATTTTATTTAAAACATTATTAAATGTAATATATGGTATGAAAAACTTGTATTCACGCCTCGATATACTCCTTTAAATAAATTATTATAATAATATTTTTATTAAATTCTGTTCCATATTCCGGGATAGTATAATACTATCTATTAACATATCATTTATTCTTCAATATTTATAAAATTACATTGTGGTAATATATTATATAAATAATAAAAAAAAAACTTTGTCTGAACCACTATTTATTGATAAATCAATATGTTTCAAGACCAATGACTATTTACCAAATTATTTTCGCAAATAGTTGCCTTTTAAATTTGTTTTCACAATAGTTCCTAATTAATTACCCATCAACGTATATTTATAGTTTTATTCTTTGTCTATGTTTGTATTTTAATTGTATCCAAATGCTGTATCCTGAAGAAGGGACCATTGGTTTTGAAACACGTTGATTTAACAATAAATTGTGGTTTGAACGAAGTTTATTTTATTTTTATTTAAATATTTTTTAATGATTGGAATCAATAATAATTTAATTATCTCAAAATTATTATCCTTACTGTATTTAATACATTTATACATTAGATATCGATATTTAAAAATGGACAAGCAACAAAAGTTAATTTCATGACTTGTGTAAAGATCATCCATCAAGTGCATTCAGCAATTTGTCTGCAAATGCATCTAAATCAAATAAATGGCCCTTTGATATACTCTGTCGTTTAAGTGCTTGCTAATACACCCGCAGAGGGAGAGGGTAGGTGGTCCGCGCCGGCGTGGCGTAGAAGCGTAGCGGTGCGTTGCTACGATCGCCCCGACGCCTAGTCCCCAACAGGCGTCCCGACGCCCAGCACGCTCGGCAAGCGCTCGCTCAACCCAGACAATGACTTTTGTTAGCGGGAAAAATTCGTGAAATGTTCTGTTATTATTCTGAAACATTTTGATTCAATATTTGTTCGCGCGTACGCGATCGTTTTTTCTATTGTTTTTTCAAAGAAAGTTCTCTGTCGATTAAATGTGTTTAATTCAGATTTTAATACACTAAAAATATGAAAAGTTTATTAAAACGTCATCATGATATTATATTCAAATATATGGTTAGTTATATTACCAACGGTTGTTTTTGCTCATCTAAACGTATTCATCAGCCAACCGGAAGTTATGAAGCTTTTAGGTAAGTTTTACTTGATTTATTTTGCCTCGGGATAACCAACACTCAATATCTTTGAAGAATTATGATGCACGTACATCTCAGAGAACACTAACAGTATGTATTTTGTTAGCAACTTAGGAATGACTCGAGGTATTATGCCGCTAATAAACATAATATCTACACAAAAAATGGTAATTATTCCGTAAAAATGTATTAAGATTTAAGCCATTTATTTGTTTACGAATAAATATAAAAAAATTAGGACAAGATTTACTTACTAATATAATTTTATTACTATTTAATAAATCTAACTATCTCACCAATAACAAATTATAAAGACTATTCAATAATTACTATACGGATTATTAACATATTTCATTACACAATAACTTGTATATCTAAAGTTTTTAGTCAGCAGCAATAACAAATAACATTGGTGTTGATTTAATAAACTTAATCCTATTAGCTAAGTTATTTTATAACCACAAAATAACATAGCTTATAAGATAAAATATATAACATGTCACATGACTATTATTAAAGCAGTGTTGATATGTATACGGAGAAGAAACTCTTAAGCTCTATCAACTTTGTAAAATTGCAGTTGTTTGAGCGCAAAATCAGCTTTGGGCCGATAAGCTTTGCTTTGCGGTGAATGTGATTTCGTCAAATTTATTAAAATCCAACGATGGAAGAGTCTTCACCATGCGCACCTAATATTTCATCTACTAGAGGGGATTACCGGTAGATTACGACTTTGAATTTTACTAGATGGAATCTATAGGGTTGAGTACTGGCGAATATTCCGAGATGTAATATCTCCATGCAGAAAGCTGAGGCAGATAAAATTATAGATGAATCTCATATAACTTTATTAACCCTTTCCAAACCATGCAGTAACACAGGTCTACCGTTCTAATTAAATCATTAATATTTCGGTAAATATACGTACCATATACTTCACATTTTAGTTAATTTGAAGGAAAATATTTACGCTTAGAAATAACTAGTGAAAAATAAATTATGTAAGGCGAATCCTACAAAAATAATTATTTTTAATTCATTCCGTTTTAAAATTAATACGTTGACAAAAATACCATTTGTGGCAAAACAGAAAAAATCACACATTAATTTCACAGTGAAAACAATAACAAATATACGGATTTGATGGTGTCTCTTTCTCACTAATTAAATGAAAAAAAATCAAAATAAGGTTGTATTATACAATATAACCTCATATACAGAACTTTATGAATGCTTTGAATTATAATATTATATATTTTTTAAATATTTAATTCTCAATACTTTTTTCAAAACCATTTTTTCACATTTTAAAGGCTAACAGAACTATAATTTCTTACGGTAACACGAGTTAAGTAAAGGTTAATACAAATTAGAAGATTTACTCTGAAAACTTTATCAACTATATATGAATATACGTACGCCCAAAATAAAATGCATGGGTGTGTTCGCTTTTGTTTTTATCAATATATGGATTAAAATAAAATAAAAACAACCTGGTGACATTAAAAGAACACTAAACAACAACAAGGATAGATTAAAAAGTTTCGGGAATAACAATGAATATAAAATAAATTTGTTTTAAGTTGTATTTTATATTTTAACATAATGCTTTTGACGCTCATTACAACGTTTCTCCAGCTCTCGATTCTCTCTTGGAAGTGTGACTTTCTTTCGAAGTTCCCAAAATAATCACCTCTACATTCGACACAAATTTATTTCTTTATTAAGGAGAACACATTCTTATTGTGAAGTTGTAATTATTCAGAACATAGGTCTGTAATATTTTGAATACAAATTAAATGTTCTAATTAGAAATATATACATATAAAATCAATTTTATCGAAAAATATTGTTATTGCTACCGAGATTCGAACCTGGATTTCTTCCAATCCAGGAAATGTGCATTAAACTATTATGCTATAGCAAGACAGTGCATTGAACCTACATGTTATACTTCAAATTAATACATCTATCATTCCATTATTTGAAAACCTTCATTTATTTATTTTTACGGAATTTCAAATACCTCTGTCTTGCTAGAGCTTAGTCGGTTAATGCACGTTCCCCGGATTGAAAGAGATCCAGGCTTGAATCCCGGTAGCAACAACAATATTTTTCCATCCAATTGATTTTATATGTATATCTTTCTAATTAATACGTTTAATTTGTATTAAAAATATCTTTCCAGCTAAGATTTTTTAGTTTCAGGAACAGATACAAGGGAGCCAAATCAGGCGATGCAGATACGGTGGATGCAGAAGCATTTCATACTTCTATTTTGTAAAAAATGTTCAGCGATTACACTTGAATGAGCGGGTGCTTTGTGAATAATTTACTGTTTTGATTGCACTTTTGTTTTTGTTGTGTAGTGGCACATCTAGGTCTCATCCATGGTTACGAATCGTGTCTGAAAATTTTTGGATTCCTCTTAATCATGTCAAGATAATCGGTTGAGGTTCGGGATTGAATAAGTTTTTTAAATCAACTCATTATCATTTGCAGTCAATTCATATGAAAGAACAACAACATAAAATATTTGGATAAGAAACAACCCTCTAGCGGCGATTCCAAAAACTTTTCAATCCACCCTAGAATATATAATTTACATAGTTTTAAATACATACAATTATTATATTAATCTTTAATTACAAAATAAACAGAAAATTAGATATGAACCCACGACTGCTGGGGGCGGAGATGATACTTTCGATTATGGATGTGTTCCTGATTTCGAAAAAAATTAATGTTATTTCAAATGTCCTGAAAAAGTGTACCACTCCCTAGCGACAACAAACAGAACTATAAAATTTCACATTTCTATCCATCCTCGATAATAATATGACTTTTTTTTTTTTTTTTTCAGGTTTGAATGCAGAGTTGTACTATGTTAGAGATGGAGTGGTCAACACGTACGCCATGAACTTTGTGGTTCCTGTCCCAGCTCACATATCAGATCTGGAATTCTCGTGGCAGAGTTTGACGAAGCCGGTGAGTATTTTATACGACGCCTGACGTGGTTTCCGTGGTGTAGTGGTTATCACATCCGCCTAACACGCGGAAGGCCCCCGGTTCGATCCCGGGCGGAAACATTTTTTTCCAATTTTATTATTTATTTATTGGATTATTATTTATTAAATTTTTCAAAATTTTCACAAAATTAAACGCACTAAAATTATATTATTAATTAAATAACCCAGATATGCCCAAGAGATTTTATTAATCTATAATATAATTTCAATAGTAATGTCTAAAATGATAATGAAATATTGTTCAATAAATGTCTAAAAGACAATAGACAAGTGATGCAATAGTACCACCGATTACGCAAAACAAAAATATAATAGAATATCGTAAATTCCTGTGATTTATAGAAATACGAACATAATTCAACCGTCCTACATGTAGGACGTTGGGCATATCTGGGTTAAAATAGTATATGATACTGTGAGTTAGCATAGTAGATTTGTGATTATACATATAGGTGGTAGGAAAAAAAATTGGAAAAAATTCATACAAAAACTAACAACCCACACAGCCATGTGATATGAAAATATAAAATAAAGGGTATAAAGTTCGAGTATAAACAATTAAAGTCAATCATAATTCAACCAACCTTTGCGGTTTGACCGTCGATGAACATATCATATTCTTGACTGTAGTGAGATAAAAATTGAATGTTGAATTATTTTTATTCCACAAATAAAATAAACCTCTCACCCGGCCATATTGGAGTTATAGCGCGAGCATTCAATTAGTGGCGGCCCTCGTTAAATAATCTTCACGCTTGTTTTCTAACCAATCCCTATTTGCATTTCTGTATGAACTTTGCTTCGGGAAAATAATAATTTATATTCAAATTTTGATTGGAGCCGCACTTCAGGTCGAACAGGCGCGGTGCGACGAACCGAGTCTTTCAGTACGGCACCACCGAGTCGATGTTTTGGTCCCGTTGAAAGGGTATTTAAACGACGTGAAATGTACGCATTTGTCCTTTTGACTCGGTTTCACTTCAAATTGAGTCATACGGATGGGAATTACGCTAGTATGAATTCGATCATGTGTTAATTTTCTGTTATGCATCCTGGCCTCACACTAAATTTTATCAAGGCCTTTTTGAATTATCGAAAATGGCATTTTATTTAATATATTTTATTTTCATAAATCAGTGTTTAGTTTTGTACACGGTTAATACTTTTTTACCATTTAAAAATAGACAAATGTGTTTATGTGTACCATATGCTCCTCAAAAACACAATTTCGCTATTTTCATGTTCATTATTATCGACTTCATTCGCTTCATCACCATTCTTGTTTACTAGAGGGATTTTAATTAATTGTAAAATGATTTTAATTTAAATTTAACAATTATAATTTAAAATATCTACGCGTATTTATGCCTCACTGCAAGTACCTACGCTGTTATCTGGAAGGACAATTTTTTCAATGTTATCGTTTTTTCGACATACATAAAATTTTCGATTCGGGTCATCTTTTGTTCCATGCTGTTAATGAAAAAAACATTAATTCGTTTAATATCCTAAGGATAATAAAATAACATGCATAATCTTCTGAAATAAGGCTCTCTTTTTGTACTTCGTCAGAAATTAATTAGCTCAATGATCTTTTTTTTTGATTCGGAGCCTACAGCTACGCCACTGATTTAATAATTTTATCTATTATTATGCGACACGGATGGACGGGCATAAGGAAATTATATATGCAGGATAAACTACAAAACGTAAAAATTAATGTATATACAACATTATTAAGGGGAATACATTCTTATTGTGAAGTTGTAATTATTCAGAACGTAGGTCTGTGATAAAAGTGTAACATGTAAGTTTGAAAATATGTCGTCAAAGCACTTTGTTGGTGTAGCATAATCGGTTAATGCACGTTCCCCGGATTGAAAAAAATCCAGGTTCGAATCACAATAATAATATTTGTCAATAAAATTGATTTTATATGTATATCTTTCTTAATATATACATTTAATTTGTATAAGCAACAAACCAAGGAGATCAAAATAAACGTCAATTATTATAGTTTATTACTTACTTACTTAACATCACGCCGCTTCTCCGCGGAGGGTAAGCAGAGGGGATAGAGTGCTGCACTCTTCTGTCCTGACATACAATTCTCACCTCGTTCACATTCATACACCTTCTCAAACAAGCTCGTCGATTATTGAGGCTTCTAACAGAACCATTCTCTAGTATTTGGTTTACCTGATCGTGCCAAGTCTTATATCTTTCTTACCATTTTCTTTTCATTCATCCTTTCCACAATTTCGTTTCTTAATCTTAATCACTATACTAAGATCAGCTTTATATTCTTTCCTTATTTCTTAATTATTTACTCTATCATAAATGGATCTGCAACATATACGCCGAAACGATTTCATTTCCACTGTATTCAGT
This sequence comes from Eubasilissa regina, assembly GCA_022840565.1. NCBI lineage: Eukaryota > Metazoa > Arthropoda > Insecta > Trichoptera > Phryganeidae > Eubasilissa > Eubasilissa regina. Next base: position 29,721,979 of record JAINEB010000022.1, on the reverse strand, counting down.
CTACTTTCGTGCCTCTTCTGCTAGCTCCAGACCTCACTTTCATACACCATTGCAAGCAGATAAAACAGTAATATTGATAAGATTACGATTGGTGTTTTGATAACCAATGAGCAAAGAAGAACCTTTACACAAATATGGTAAGTACGCTTGTGATGAATATCGTGAAGTACGACGATCAACAAAAATATTAGTAGTAAAAGACTTACGTATCAGTAAAAGGTATCGAAGATAACAAAACACGAAGTAGCTATGAAAGAAACGCGCTCATAAATAAGTCTTAAAGATAAAAATAGATTAGAAATGACGGACAGTGGGAACATTATTAAAATACGTACACCAGAGAAAATTAACGACACAATACAAAAGCATTAAATATGTTTAGTGAAATCATATTTTTATTATGAAATAGCAATTTTAGAACACAGTTTTTGATAATTAAAACAATTTAAATCGCTTGAAAGGTACGCAGAAAAAATCAATTTATCTAAAAAGTCAAATGACGATGAAATCTGTCTTGCCCTTAAGTTGTAAATCATCTGGAAACCTTATTGTCGGCATGAATGTGATTTATCCTGATTGAATTTTTTTTAATATGCCTTGTCGCACATTCGCTTTTTATTTCTATAATATTTATTTCATTTTACAATTATTTTTAAATTATGTATAATTATAAAATAGTGTTTTTTGGATTAAAAACTGGATTTTCATAAAATAAAATAAAAATATATGTATAGAGATAATATATAAATGTATATAGAAATTACGTATTCGTTATTATAAGGGTTAAAAACTCGCGTGAACTTAGAAAGATTATGTACATATTCTTGAAAATGTGCGTGTGCACTGTTAAAATCCGCGTTGAAAGCGGGGTGAGCAGTCAGTCATTTTTTTATTTTATACGCAGAATGTACCAACTGATGCATATCGAGCTTAATCGTCAAATATCCGAAACATATATAGTCCGACATTTCAGCATAGCGTACTATGTACCATGATGTACTAACGAATCTATCCTACACTGTACTGTATGTATACTAGGAATATTAGATACTCCCACATTCTAGGTTAATTATAATTCTAGCTCTATTGTTGTGTTATGCGAGGAAGCTGGCTCATGCAGATAGTGCATGTCGATCTCTCTATTGAAACTCCTAAGTAAGCTCTCGAATAGTTCACGGTTTGCTAGAAAATTTTGCTCCTTCATCGCAAAACAATATTATATAAACTATTATACCTATTAAACAAATTATTGTACATTTCATGACCGATTTGTTATCCAACCAACCGTATTTTTTTCTAAAATCTTTTATAATTACAAAACGATAACAGAAAAAGGAATACATCATATGTAATAACCATTTTGTAATAATATAGGTACTAGAAGTATGCACATCTAATTTAAACACCATTGTAAAAAAATCTATCCTAGGACTGGCGCACAAGGTCATACAAAGAATGATTTTAAAAAAATGCAACAAAGTTGTTTACACATTTATTTTAAATGTACGTGTTCGTGGATATGATACCTTGATCCAGCCACAGACCAGTAAATGAATAGACATGAAATAAAGTGTACATATGGGAGAGTGGTTTGGAACATTAGTTGCGGGGCGAGGGGCATTCTACACATATTATTTGTGGAAACATAAATCCGATAGTTCATGACACATTTATGCAACAGTAAAAGTATTTACTCTACAAAAAATTAAATCTTTGTGTAAACAATACGTATTTTTTACATTAATGTATATTATATTGTCAGCGTTTAAATTGGCGTTACAATCAAGTCATATATTTTAAAAAAAGTCATGTAGGTGACACCAAAACCAAAATATTGAAACAAGGTATTTGCGTTAGTTCATGTCTACTATATATTTGGTAGTCTATGCTTCCAGCAATGCATATAATTGTTATTATTAATCTGCCTCTGAATGAATTGTCTGGAATTTTTTCAATGTTAATATAACGGATATCCATTAATGTTTGTTACCGTTGAACTGTTTTATATACTGTTCGCATACATTTTAGAACAATAGCAGAAATTGTCACAATTCTGAAATTCTGCACTATATATTAAAGCAGCGCTTATATTATATTAGTATAGTCGAACTCATTGATTATATAAACGAACTATGATTATATAAACGAATTATATAAGCGAGTATGTCTGCAATTAATCCAATAATAGCAGCTCAAAAAATTATATTAAAAGTTATCCTCAAATCCCCAATCACAACGAGTACTTACAAAATTTTTAATAAATTCGATGCCTTTGATATTAGACAAATATACGCTAATACTACTCTCAAATACATATATAAATACAAATTTTAAAACAACTCGAAACACAATTTCCACACGGACAAATACAAATAACCTACAAACCCCAAGAGCACATTCTACATTTGGTCAAAGGAACTATAAATATTTTGGACCTATTTAATAGAATGCTGAAAGACTTAAATCAATTGAATTGTCCCAAGAACATGAAACTATATATTTAAACTATATATTAATATGGGTATAGCCAGTATTGGTGCACTCACTCAAACATATTGACTCATACTTATATTAATTATTGCTACAATGTGATTCAAAAATTAAGTTCATTTTAAAATTGTTTTTCATAAACACCTTATATAGTAATAAATGTAATTCTATCTACTTGTAATTCTAATTAATTTGAAAAATCGCTTGTAAACTATGCCCGTCTCGACACAGAATTTTTCTAGTGAGACGGGCACAGTCCAAACAGATTTTTACATAGTATTATATGGTTACTAATAAATATAAAAAAAATTGAAAATAATTGAATAGCTTATTAACGAGAATATATTCTTATTGTAAAATTGTAATTATTCAGAACATAGGTTTGTGATAATTTTAATACACAATATTCGTGTTAAAAATATAACTGCTTTATATTTCAAGAGAAATAATACTTCATTCAATCTTCAATGTTATATATCAATTTTCTTTCAAAATTCCCTGTACCTTTTACACAGGAGGACATTAGAACATAAATAAGAATGAGTGAAAAAAATCTGTGTAAGTAAACAATACTACACTAATTGTGTTCGTATTTATTAAAATTACTAATTCAGTTTATAAACATATCAAAGGTATAACGATTTATATAGATATTTTGGAATCCAGATAGACATGACAAGTAGTAATGATATAGTGATTCGATTTGATTTTTGACATCATTTTAATATTCAGAATTGAAAATACAATAATAATTAGACGATTTCACGAATTATTATATCTAATAAATTGTCAATAAATTAGAAAACATTAATCAGATGATTAGGTTAGTGCAATTACACTAAAACAATTTTCATTAAATATTTAACTATAGCTTTTTGTCATCAAATTGTCTTTAGGGTTTTTCCCTTACACACGCTTTTCTATTATTTTATTTTTTATTTAAAATAGGCAATCCACCCTTCAAGCATGCTTTTAAAATATGATGAAATTAATAATATAATAATGTTTTGTAAGGTATGTATGTTGTCACATTATGAATTAAAGCGTGACGCGCATGTATGTTGTCACTTAAAAGAACGTGACGTGAGTACTTAATCTATAAAATAATCACCCTGGTTTAAAAAACTTGAATAGGTTCAACTACTAGACTAAACTTCATAGAATAATTCAAAATCGCATCTCATTTTCTAAGCACTACCCCAATTGCATCGTAAAAATCCTCTATGTAAAAAAAGTATAGAGAAAAATACACAAAATAACCAGAATGTATGGTACAAAAGTACATGATATTTTAGTATTGCTGCAGGGTGCCAACCTATCTAAAAATCATGAACACAAAACAACTAAATTCACCTTTATCATACATCATATTACATTAGTGTATTACCAATAATAGTGAGCACATTAGTCATTAAAATAGCCCACAAAGAAAACTTACGACCGTCTCATATTTTCCATACATTACAAATCCTCACTGCCAAAATGTAAACTCTAACACAGTTCCTATTCAGACTCTAGTATCTTAGCCCCATATCTCGCCCATTTCTACCTTGATATACATTTTATAAAAAACTTCTTTTCATGACAGTAATAACATATTAAAAATACATAAATACGTATAACATTTATATGACGTAATTAAAGTTTAAAGATAAAATAAGTTTAATAGGTTATTTGTGTTTGCTATGTAAATGCACGTCTTAGTACCTACGTTTAGCACTTCTTTTTTTAAACACTTGGTTGAAATAAACGAGAGAAGAAGTTATTAACAAGTATATACAGCATCCGCAGTCTTCCATGCGGATAAACAAACAATTGCTCACCCAACAGTGAGTATGTTTTGTTCGCCTTATCTTACCCCCTGCAATGTAACATATTTCCTATTAATTCAGTCTCCCCCTCTTCAGTCGAGGTACAACCCTGGCGGCTCAAGATACAATAGTAGCAGTCAACAATCTAAATCAGTACTTTGGTGTATATTCCAGCATGATTAAAAAATATCCGAACCATTATTTCAAATTATGTAGGTACTTCATTAAAAAATAACAATTTTCAATTGTTGTAATTATCATACATTGATTATTAATGAAAAACTTATGCTATATATACAGGGTTATTCAAAATGACGGACTGAATACCATAACTCTCACAGACTAATAAATATATAGACACGAAATAACGCAAATTCTTTATTTAAATATTTTGAATTTGGTGTCATCCACGTGATCATTTTGCTACCACTTACACTATCAGATAGCGACGCGACTTTTTTAAAAATGTATGACTCGATCAGAACGAATATTTAAACTCTTGACAATTTAATATGCACCAATATAAAAAGTACGTCTTGTTTAAACAAAGATTTAATTTTCAAAAAATGACTATCGGATAAATAAACATAAATAAATTATTGGATTAATATTTGGTCCAAGAATGTGTGTTGAATGCTCCTCGTCTCGCAACAAATGTTTCAAACCCCTATCCTATCACTCTATTTCATGTCAATTCATTCACTGGTGTGTGCTAACTCTATATTTCAAACTGGGAACCAGTGACAAATATGAAGTAAATTACATTTGATAATACAATAAAATTTACAAATATACTTTATAAATGTGTAATTTGGCTGCACGGTAAAAACCTAATCGGTAGCTGAATTCGTTCCACACCCGATGAAGCATGTCTTATGTTACTAGAGTTCACCGTACCTGTGATACGGTTCCCTTAGATCGGCCAGAGTTGTTAGTAGAGGTGGTACATGAACTGTTTATTTTACAAACCCCACAAGAAAAAGTCACAAGGCATGAGATCAGGAGATTTCGGGGGTCGGAACTGAAGAGCCAGGTCTTCATTCCCAACGCAATCTATCTATCGTTGAGGTAGAGATTCATTCAAAAAACTTCCAACATCTTAAAAGATGAATCTTCATTTAATTGCGGAAGATGCCGGTTTTCCAGCATGCTGAGATACGTTAAACCAGTAACCATATTTCTGCATAAAATAATGGTCCATAATCCTTTGCGATGCAGTACAAAACACATTATCCTTCGGTGAGTATGTAGATCATTCACATACAACGTATAATTCAGCAAATATAGCAGTATGAAATTGAGTCCATTCTTTTGTATATACAATACGCAGTATCATTAACAAAAAGGAAAAAATAATCATAAAATGTAATTAAGCATAATAATAGAGATGTAAAAAGACACATGTGGCGCCAAATTCCAAAATACCCTAAAATGACTTAACGTATTTTTGAGTTATGGATGAAAACAAATGTACAAAATGTTTGTTTTTACATCAGTATTTTAGCTGTAAAGTTTTTTTTCTGTATATATCGTTTTGGCAGCTATATTGCATTTTAGATCACGTGATCATCAATAAGCATTGTGGTTGGCTGATTTCATTTAAGGAGGAATAGCAACTTGTACTCATGTCTGCTTTCGGGTATTTTGGAACTGACCCTGATTTTGAACATGCAATATCAATGGATCCAAGTGGCTCTTGTGAGAAACAATGTGTTCTGCCTATAACTGACAAAATAATCTACATAACTGCATATTTAACTCAAATTATCCCAAATCCGTTTCAGGGGGTTTTAGAATAAGGCGCTACACATAGTGTAAATTATATAAATCATAAGTCTTCTTATACATAAAACAATTATATTTCAGTAAAAAACTAAAAAATAGAATGATTACATAGAAATAAATAAAATATACATTTCTTTAAAAAATAAAGTTTACTTAGAAATATTTTTTTTCAGTAAGTAAATAAACAGCAACTTGACATAATTAACACGCGAAATTTGCTTTGTGTATCCAGAAAGTTTTGATGAAATTAATAAAAAAATTCACTGTTTTAATTATCTATCCTCTGACCAATGACGTTGGAGTAATCCCCACTAATGTGAGTGAATTTTTAAACATATCTTTTGAATGCGTTAACGTGTGGGCGTATCTTATCTTACTTTACATATTATTATTAATATGTGCCTACATATATGCAGTAATATACATAACATACATATATATTATTAAATTATTTACACATATTTATTTTTGTATGTCGCACGGGAAAATTAAAGGGGAAATGAAAACATTTCATTTCAAGATACGTGAGATCATTTACATACTCGTACATTACATTTCGAGAACTTTCAAATTACTTTGAATGGTGAATATATGACATTTTATATTTTCAAAAACAAAACAAAATATACTTTCAATAAATACTGCCATTTTTCAAATTGGCCACAATTATTTATATTTACTTGAATATTTCTATAATTCTTTTATAATTAGGAATATTATCTTTGTGGTTAAAATTAATATTTTTTATTTATTATCTTTATTTTATTAACCACTGAATTGAGTTTAAATACATCTACCGGTTTCAAAAAATACCATTTTCTTCTTCAGGATGTCATAACTATCTAAAAACATATATTATTGTTTCTTCACCAGAATCTATTTTTAAAAAAACAACAATTATTCAAAAAAATAAATTTAGTACCTAACTCAAATTGTTACTTAATACAAATTTAGTCGAATAATTTTTAGGAAAAAATTTTAGAATGGGATTGTCAATTTTGCATATAAACGGTGTTGGTCACAAATTAAATAATTTGGAATCGTTGGTGATAAATAAAGCATGTAAAACTAATCAAAAAATTATAAACAATGAACTAAATTTAACTACGAGTCCCATTCTAAAAATTTTTAGAATTTAGTTATGAATTCTGAAGAAGAAAATGGTATTTTTCGAAACCGGTAAATGTATTTAAACTCAATTCAGTGGTGGTGGTAAATAAAGATAATAAATTAAAAATATTTCTATAATTAATTTCATAAGTGGGAGACATTGTTTCTAATCGATATTCGCCGAAGTTTGGGCCTCTCGCCATGTAATATGTATGAACCTAGGCAAACACTTAACGGAAATTAAAAACATTTTAAATCGAATAAAGTGTAACAAATGGGGGAACCGAGGAGAAAGAGAGATAAACTCCCTAGAGAAAATACGTTTGCATATTATATGAGCAGGCTACAAAAGGGCGAAATCATACACAGGAATTCTTAAAGAGAGTAAATTTTGCGAATATTTTAATTAATTAAGTTTTGTATAAACTCATATCGTAAAGGTAATTTATATGACTATTGATAATATTTTATTCTATCTCATTTCGTAAAGATTATTTTAAATATATTATTAGTTGCTAACGTAGAATAATTGTGAAATACGTCAAATCTGTCTCTAAAATTAATTTTGTTATCAATATCAGTAATCAGATTATTATGTGAATAATGAATAAAGTTAAAAAAAAATGCCAAGGCGAGATGATTAGGGAGCACTTACAGCGAGAAATAGTTTAATTTTATGATAACTACTGATATATACTGTTCTTTTTAACTTAATTCATTTTGTAAAATATAAATTTGTCATTCATAAGAGATGCCCAACTTTTCCTCAATTTTATTAACTTCTATTCGGCGATTTGCCAAAAGTATGGTATGGATTTTATGCACAATTTTTGATGTACTAGTTGTTAGGGATGGTTACAGTAGACTGTATGAAAGAATGTTGGAGGAAGAGGCAGAATTACACAATATTAAAAAACCACTCACCCGCCTCTTTCTTCACAATCAGTTATATAATTCGGTTGAATTCGGTCGAAGTTGATCACTTTTAAGACACTCGAATTGAAGAAAGGTACCGTCGGCCACTCTGCACAGATTTCTAGAGGTAGGTAGGTGAATTGGCGCATAATCGAAAAAAAAAACAGTTTTAGTTGTTTTCGGTAAGGCGATCTAATTAACACCGATAGCCGCGCTAGTTGGCAAGCAAGTAGGTAACCAAGCCTGTGTCTGGGATAGGTTGAAAAAAATCTATATAAGAATTAAGAACTTTCTCTAACACTAGAACATGGTTTACGAATTGTGTGTATTTCGCCTGAATTCCTAAAACAAAAAACTCACGGTGGAAAATGGATGTGATAAATGATCTGGATTTGATTTCCATTGTGATTTTTCCCTCCGAGTGAAAAAATTTGATGACTGTTTGATTTTAATTTTTATCCATAATTGAAAACACATAAAGTTGTTTGACTTGAATGCTTATCGAAATCAGATTATTTAACATTTGCATTCAATTCGTATGAAAGAATTTCCAATACAACGATTTCGGAAACTTCTCCGTCTACCTTAATATATTATATAATATATTGTTAAAAATCGTGAGTTCGCCAATAGGCAGGCAACATGGCTTTGACAATCATTGGATGAAGTCATCCAGTGATACCTGAGAGGAACCGACAGGTTTTAGGGCAATCATGAGCTGATGAAATGATGAGACACTTGGGGGTCCTTTCTTCATAGCAGTGGATAAATAACGGCGAATGATGACTCCATTATTGCACAAATTAAAATGTATTTTTGCTTTACGATTTGTATTTTCATCGTATTGATTCATAGTGCACATTTGGAGAGAATAGCGGACCGAATAGTGAAACCACTGCGGTTTCAAATTAATCGATGAGTGATGTTGATCTCATTAGCAAAATTCTCGACAAACTCTTCAGAATCGTTTTGCGCTTTCAGCCGAGTCATGTCCATATTTACATTCAGTCTAGTGGGGTCTCGAGGAGTGGAGGGAGACCGGAAGCAGAGGCATGTTTAAACAGGATCCGTTTCCATGGCTACGGCAGCCGTGATCTTTCCTCTCTGTTCAGAGTCGCTGTCCCTACATTGCGACGGATGGTTGTTTAATTAAATAAAAATCGTTGGTGTGGAACACCTTTTTTCCATTTCGTGAGGCGCGAGAAGAGAAAGCGGAGAAGGTAATTAGGTAAAGCGCGGGAAAAGGTTGTTATAACGTAACAATTTTGAGTTATTCCCAAGTCAGTGCTAATATTTGAGATGGTGCGTAGCCTGATGCGTCTAACATTTTAGATATTCAGATTTTTTATAGGCATATAATATAAAACGCCTTATATGCTCCAGATACTTACATCGTATCATCCTTATGTATAGAATATGTTTTTCTAAATGTATATAAATTCAGTTAAATGAATAAAATAAAAATAATAATATCCGGGGAATCGAATCTTGCTCTCCGGCGTGACTGGGTTACTAATTTGCCGTTCATAGAAGACAAAAAAAATATCTATAATATATTATACATTTAAAAATATGTATAATTATTAAACACTAACTGAAGCATGAATTACCCGGCGTTACTCGGGCTTTACGCAAAGCGAAGAGGCTTTATTTAGGGCGATAAGGGTAGTTTTTTTTTCGAAATCAGGCGAAGACAGTAATTTTCCTCTTATTTTGAACGTGAAGTATGCAAAATTTCATCAAGAAGTACCAAAATTATATATAAAGTGGGATGGGGGTAGTTTGTCAAAATCTTATGCAGACAGTAACCTTCCTCTTGTTTTGAAGGTCAAGTGTTCAAATTTCATCAAACTCGGAATAAAAGTGTAAATTTGTATAAAAAACAAAACCACAGACACTCTTCTTTATATATATATATATTTCACGTCCAAAAGTTTAAATCTAATATGAAGTTAATTTTTTGAGATATTAGATGTTTTTACATTTTAGATATTTAGATACTATAAAAGTACAACTAACTTTGAAGTTTCCCCACTAAAACAGTAAATTGATTCTGAAACAAACTGTCGTTACTCCGTGGTAGTAGAGGATACCTCACTCACACTCAATAACTTCGTCAAATGCATTTATACATCTTCTGGTGCACGTTCGTCAATTGTTGAGACTTCTAACGGGAACATTTTTCAGTACCTGGTTTCGTCACTATTCCTGGGCCCATCAAAATTCAAGTCATTTTTATCATCCTCTCTTCATTCATTCGCTTCACTTGAACAACCACCCAAGTTATTCTGTCTTACAGCCAATAAGACGACAGTGTTTGGTCTATTTGGTTTTGACCTATTGTTACCGGTTCCAATATGATTCCAAATATCGTACGGTACAATAGTTTTTTGCATTTTACTCGAAAACAGGTAATGTAGACCTCATATATATTGTACATCTGAGCGACCTCATTTCCATTGCATTCAGTCTACTTTGTCCGTACCAGGACTTTATTTTGAATAACTTACCTAAGTTGCATCTGAATTAATTTTGTATTAAAACATTTAACGAATTGATTAAATCATTTTCTGAAAGTGGAATACACGGGGATTAAAAAATAAACTTACTGACATATATTATATATTTAATAATAAACAGAGATTCGAATCTGAAATTATGATATAATTTTATAGTGTGATGGTAAATTTAACTAGTAATATAAGTACAATTATATTTTATTTCAAACCCTTACTCTGACTAAAATAAGTCACTATATCGGTCGGTTTCGGTAAATAAAATCCAAATTACTAAATAAAATAAATAATTTTTTAGTTTAATAATTGAAATATCTTAACACAAATATTTTTTTTATACTTATATTATATTATATTTTTTATTTGATTTTGGATTTTTTGTTATACTAATGGTTAACATTAAGCAAATAAAATAATCTAAATGATCATTATTGTATCTTTTTTTAACATCGATTCATATACTCGTATAAATAAAACATATTAAGATATAAGCAATGCTGAATCTAAACCGTAAATAAAATATTTTCGTGTAACTTCATCAACAAAGTATTTGTTAATATTTTCACTTTGCGTCTTTCCCATATTTCCGAAGCATTTCCGCTACCTGTAGTATTTCCCGTACACAAGTTGCTAAGGTTTCCCAACCCGACTGGAAGTTCAATTCATAGAATGGCTATATTTTATATGTATTATATTATATATTACCGTCTACCGTCTATACTCCTTCTAGGGGTGCCCTCTTCACCCTCCAAGTTAGCACAACCCGGGCTGGGGAAAAGGGTGATATGTGTATAATAAATATTCTAATTTATAATTACACGAAAAATTTCAAGTGACTCCAATATAACATTAGTTTAACACGTTTTAACAAATTAGTAAACTAATTATGATTGAGGATAATCTAGAAGTTCTTTTACCGAATTTTTTGTTTTTTCTCATTGTTTTCGTATCACTTTACTTTATTTTTAGTATACGTGAAAAGACTAGAATGTATATATATAATATATGCCAGATAAGGTACTGTATTTAAAACAGTATATTTTACGTACAATAATAAATAATAGGTATTTAAAAAAATATATATTGTGGGGGTAAAAACCTGCGTCCTTCGCTTTCACCGGCTAGTTAGTGTAGAACATAAGATCTTCGCGGGTTCTTTGCTTGAACAACACCTACCCACCTTATTTTTGTCACATTCTGCCTTCATCCTAAACTGAGAAAAATTTATATTATCACCCGAAGGCGATAAATAAAATATGTTATTTAATTGAAAAAGAAAGACATCTAATCAGAATGAAGCATAATAAATAAAATAAAATCCACTTGACGAATCCTCATCTCGTCAAGTTGGGCGCGAGTTCGACGTCCTTCCTTGACAAGCAGATGTCTTGGCTCCACATTATGTCTGGTCCGCAGCATCCAGACCAACGCGATCGGATTCGTAACGGAATTTGTTGAAGATTGATCATCATAATAAAAAAATGTCGCCTTCAGTGAGGCGACTAACTCAAGGGTGATTTCCAAAGGTAGTAATTAAAGGTTATAAACGAAAGGCATACACCAGTAATATGCACCAGAAACCAAAGGGAAACATTTTGTTTCTGTGTAAAGTTTATTTACCATGCGATTAGATTATGCACTAGTGATTGAACAATAAAAAATACTTACCCTCCGGTTACAGTGATTCGCACACAGCTACATTTTAGTTTGCTGTCGCGGTTTGTTCAATCGCTCAGACAGCTGGTTTTGAAAATGAACTGTAGACGCAATCGTTTTTATAACGTCAGACACAGAATGTAATACCAATTTAATTATTAGTGTGTGAAGGTCCTTGACAAAAAATAAGTGACGGGGCAATTCCGTACATGACCCCAATTTATAACGTCACAATATATATTATACAGAGCAGACTAGATAAGATAGTCGGAAGCCAGTCCAACAAAGGCGTTAAATATTTCAATATTAATCAACGATTCAAAACAATTGTGGTTATAGATTCACATCTATCACTTTTCATAATTTAATTCGTAGCTTTTAAATTTATTTTAAATATTATTTATATGTATTTTACTTTATTCATATTGTTATTGCAAAAGTAAATTAACGAAAACCGATTTATGAAACTGGATTTATTCATTTTAATAATTATCTAGTATTGCATTTTTGACAATTGAGTGAATTACTTAAATAAATTACTTCTAAAATGTTACGTTCTATTAAGGAGAACACATTCTTATTGAGAAGTGTAATTATTAAGAACATAGGTCTGTGATATTTTAAATAAAAATTAAATGTATTTATTAGAAAGACATACATATAAAATCAATTTTATCGAAAAAATATTGTTGTTGCTACCGGGATTCGAACCTGGATCTCTTCCGATCCGGGGAACGTGCATTAACCGATTATATTATAGCACACAGTACATTGAGGACAAATTTTCGAACCTATATGTTACACTTTTTAAATTGATACATCTATTGTTCTATTATGTGTACTATTTTTCGATAAAATTGATTTTATATAAATATCTTTCTAATTAATACATTTAATTTGTATTTAAAATATTACGCACATTTATCTCATTTAAGATTATCTCCTTTGAATACGATAATGTATGAAAAAATAAACATATAAGAGCATGATGTAGTGATTTATATTTTATAAATATATATATGAATTTTATAAAAATATATCTCAAATTAAAGATCTTATCATATTATTTGATGAAAAACTATCAGTCGTTCCACACATTAATGAAATCACCAATAAATCTATGAAATGTCCCGGTTTTGTATTCAGAACGGTGACAGATATCAATTCACTTATTTCGCTTAAAGTTTTATACACGGTAGTAGTTTGTAGCAATTTAGAATTCAACTCAACTATTTGGTCATCATTCTATAAAGTGCATGAATTAAAATTAGAAAGGGTTCAGCATAAATTTTTAAGGTTTATTAACTTCAAACTGTGTATACCCGCTGAACAAATGAGTTATGATTTTCTAATGAGCACTCTTAATTTAACTAACTTGTCGTGTAGAAGAACTTTAAGTGATTTATTATTTTTATTTAAAATAGTAAATGGCACACTGGACGCCCTTAATTTAACTGAACTGATTGTGTACCACGTTCCTGCGCGGAGTACCAGGTCGTCGGTGCTTTTCCGTGTAAATTCATAATTTACTAATTTTTATAGGAATGCATCCACACAAAGACTTCACAGGCTTGGGAACGATTTTGGTCTCGTAGGTATATTTCGATATTCTATGTTTAAATATAAAATTGGTATTTTTGATGCTATTCTGAGTCTTAGATACAACTGATTTTGATACTCAGCCATTCTGTATCAAACTTAAAATTTATTATTTTTTCTGTCTTGAACCTTTATTTTTTATAGTTTGTATTGCTTATTTTTTAATTTCTATTTTTCTACATATATTCCATGCTACTTTTGTAGCTGCTCATGTGTTTTTTTTATTATGTATTATACCAAAACTATTTTGTAAAATGTCGTGAGGGCATTAATAAATTAATAAATAAATAAAAAGTATTATGTTATCAAAATCAAAAATTTAACGAAAATTATGTAGACGCAAAACTATATCTTAAATACGGTGTCCATTAAATAAATGTGCCATTTCTCATCACAGAAAAAAATGACATTACATTGTTTTTTATTATAAGAACTTTCTTCGTTCTTTATAATGTGACAGCTAAGAGCTTTTTGTTGCCGTTGATGTAATAATATTACATACACACCACGGGTAGTAATGGACAAAAAGCAGTGACAAAATGTAGCACATTTCTCATAAAAGAGATGAAAATGCCTTCTCATAAAAACTTTTACAACCTTGCAAATCATATATGGGGATTGGCCGAATTATTTTTTAGAATATTGCTTGTATATTTACAGTTCTTTTTTAGTTGTAAAACTAACACTTTGTTTATACTTATTATTTAACCAAACTTTCATTAAATTGATGGATTTAGTTTTTTCAAGTACTTTTACAAAACGGTAATAGTACTAAATAGTGTATTATTATAATATTTAACCACCAATATCAACTAAAATATATCATTTATCAGATTTCTTATTGTTTAACCTTTTGATTAACTTTTTTGTACATAAAATATATAAATAAATGTTGTCTATTTACAATTTACGATTTGTTTAATTTTTAAGTTTAGGTAAATAAGTAAATATATATATATATATATATATATACACATTTTTTTTTCTTTGTAAAAGTGATTGACAGTTAATTATAATCATCATTCGTTTTTCGCAAAATTACATACATTTATTTTTTTAATTATGAAAATAATAAATTTATATAAATTTCACTTATCTAACTAAACCTTATCTAACGTAACCTATCCTAAATTAAGAAAAATATTTTTTTTCATTTCATTTTATTTCTTAGTTTGATTAAAAAAAACTGTCTTTCCGAACGATCTTTTTTTCATGTAATGAGTATGTTTTATATTGAAAATACTTATTAAAATGAAATACACGAGAATAAATGTCCTAATTTACTTTTATATTGCGCGCTATTGTCGGCGCGCAGTTGTTTTACACGCTATTGTCAGCGCGCAGTTGTCTTACACGCTATTGTCGGCGCGTAGTTGTCTTGCACGCAATTGTCGGGACACCGATTAAAACAATGGATTCAACATCACTTTCATGTAGAAACTTTTGTCTCGCTATATCATTCACAGAGAATATAATTTATTAAGTTTATTTTATGTATATAGACTTTTATCGTCAGCGGATGTCTGTGGATGTAAAGGGAATCCAGCGGAAAAATTTCAAGATTAAATTGTAATTGCACTTAAACCATCAGGGTGAGAAAAGTGGGAAGGGCATTGTTCGACGGGCGTAATTTGCGGGTCGCAGTGAGTCACTGGTCGGGAGCGCACCGCGCGTTCGCGGTTGAGCAATATTTAAAGTGCGGTGATTCATTGGTTCGTGCCCGTCGCGAGTAAGTGATGGGCCGAGCACGCAACTTATTTGGTGTTGGGTTCAAAAGTTTAGATAAGAAAGGACAATGGCTAACCAAATTCCTCCGGAACCATCAACGTTAGTAGCGATGCCAGAACATGTGGCTCAAGTTCGACGTGAAATTATGCGCAATCCGCGTAAATCGATAAGGAAGATTGTAGCCTGTATTAGAATAAAAAAATCAACAGTGCACGTTATTTTGAAAAAGAAACTACAGTTTCTCCTATACAAACTACAAATCGTGCAGTTCTCAACGAAGGTGACTATTATTTACGTGAAACCTTAGCGAGAACGATGCTGGGACGTTTTGGAACGCTTGAAAACATATTGTTTACTGAGGAAACACATTTTCATATCGATGACTATGTTAATAAATAGAACATGAGCTACTGGTGCTCCGACAATCCAAGGGAACGCCATCAAAAACATTTGCATTGTCCAAAAACAATAGTGTGGTGTACAATTTCTGTCCGAGGGATAATTAGCTGTTATTTTTTTAACCAACGAGAGTGTATTATTATCCACGTGTATTACCGAATAATGACGAGTTTTTGGTACCGCAACTGCAGCTGTTTTCCGGGTTTAAAAACAGAACACAATTTCAGCACGACAGAGCTACTCCACACACAGCTAGAGTTTCAATGGAGAAGGTGAGGGGAATGTTTCCGAATAAATCAATAAAAGATGGAAGAGTTTAATGAAATACTCATACTTTTAGTAGGTAGCATGTATTTTTTACACCATAAAAAGATACAACTGTATAAGAAATACATTTAGTGAAATTAAAATGGTAAAATATTATTAAAAATACATGAAAAATAACAAAATATACGGATAGCTTAACTGTCACTTATTAGTTGGGTTTAAGTGCCTTTCGTAAAAACCTAAAATAGAACATAATGCAAACATCCGTTAAAGTGGACACTTTTTTAAACCAGGGATGTGAAAAACTAAGTACTATGAACAACATAATTTTAAAAAAGTGCTATCATCGAAAAAAAGGAGGCGGATTATTAACTATCATCATTGTTATAACTATCTACTCAAATAGATTTTTTATAGAAATCCTTATGTTTTTCGGAATAAAGATAATCTATCATGTTGAGTAAGTTTTTTTTATCGTCTAATTTGCATAATTCACAGTTTTTACATCCCTAAATAATTAATTTCTTCTTTAAAAATTTACAACTTACCACAGTTCTAAATCGTTGAAGGACTGACGTAGTTATGTTGTTGATGGATTGAATATTGCGATTTTCATCCAGTGGGCCTTAGATATTTCACACTTTTGGGTGGATATCTGATGCTTCTTAAATGTTGAAAAAGTTTTACATTTCCTTCGTTACTACCTTAAAAGGTACTTTGTCTCGAGCACCTTTTTTCATTTCTTCTAAATCTTTCGAATTAATCAATCTTTTAATTGTTCACACTTTTAAATTCAAACACATCGTTATCACATCCCTAGACGCTTGACGCTTGATCAAATTTGTCAAAAATACGGCGAAATAGAATTTACAAAACAAATTAACTTACTGACGTACTTGGAAGATTTATTGTCAGTATATTAAAAGTTTTAGAATAGATAGTATTTTTTCCCTTGTGCTTTTGGCTTTTTATTTTCACTTAACTTATTACTTACTTACTACTCACTTACTTACTTACCATCACGCCGTTTCCCAGCGGAGGTAGGCAGAGAGGATAAAGCGCCACACTCTTCTGTCCTGACACACAATTCTCGCCTCATCCACATTCATACAACTTCTCAAACAAGCTCGCCGATTATTGAGGATTCTAACAGAATCATCCTCCATTATCTGGTTTACATGGTCGTGCCAAGTCTTCCGCGGACGTTTTTTATTTCTGGTTCCATCAACAATTGTGTCATATATCTTTCTTACCATTCTCTCCTCATTCGTTCGTTCCATATGACCAAACCACCTAAGTAATCCTTTCTTAATCTTCCTCACTATACTAACATCAACTTTATATTCTTTCCTTATTTCTTCATTCTTTACTCTGTCGTTAATAGATTTGCCACAAATACGCCTAAGTGATCTCATTTCCACTACATTCAGTCTACTTTCTTTCCTTTTCTGCCAGCTTCAAGCCTCACTTCCATAAATCAGTGTCGGTACTAGGATTCCATTGTACACCGCTAGTCTTGCCTCGGTTGACAAATTCCCGTTATATATAATTCCATTCAAAGCTCCGTTCACTTTATTTCATGAAGTCACCCTCCTTTCGATATCATTCTCAGCCTTTCTGTTTCTATCAAATATACTTCCCAAATATACAAACTTATCTACTTGTTCCAAACATTCATTACCTACAAGTATTTTGCACGGTGTCTTGATTTCCTCCTTCTCGAATACCATCACTTTCGACTTGTTAACATACATCATAAGGTCGCTTTCCTTGCATACACCGTACATTCTACTCATCAGATTCTGTAGTTCTTGTTCATTATTCGCCATTAGTACTACCAAGGTCCCATCCTATGTTACGACCATATATAGACATAGCAATAATTTTTTCTGGTACTATGGACTTAATTTAAGTTATTAGCGTAGGCATGTAGAACATTTTCTCATACTCAACTCTAAAATTTATTTTCCATGCTTAGGCCTTATTTTATTACAGGTCTTCAAATATCCGTTGCTGCTATTGAACCAACGCTTTACTCTCGTGTGTTCGCAAATTTAAGAGTGCCATAAGAGAAATGGACGGCGTTTAGACGATATTGTTTATAAAACATACAATTCGCATCGTTAAGCTCCATTTTGTATAAATAAAATATGTAAATAACATTGTAATATTTTTTTAATTTAATATTAAACTTGAAAATTTTCCACTGGACACGCTTTATAGAGAACATTAGATACTAAATGCCAATCATATCATTATGAAAGCATCGTGATATTATGAAAGCAATTCTGAAAGTGTTCTTGAGAGTTTAATTTAAAGCAGGCTGCCAAAACCAATTTAAAAAGCTCATCTCATCAGCTGATCAACAGAGATGTGCTGATCTATTTGAAGTTACCAAATATATTTATGTGACAGATCTATACACATATGAAGCTTATAAGTTTGTGAATATGCACTGACGTATTCAGAAGCATTCATAAAATTTTATATTTTTCAAACATGTTCAGTGTGTTCCAAAACAAAAGTTCCGAGCGCTTTTTATTTTGGCGAATACGGTTCTCGCCTCCTGAAAAGCCTTCGCTATCGTGCACCCCGCCACCCAAACATTCACCCTCGCAGCCTGCACGGTACATAATTGCATTTAAAAACGAGCCCGAGTGTTATAGAGCAGGTAACAAGTTTAGTCTGCAATCCAGGTTTTTACTGGAGCATACGAATGTATGAATAAAGTATATTATAGTATTATTTTCACATAAAATAATTTTTTAAAGTAACTTTTGTGTATTTTTTAATTATCTAGTAGTAACGTGTATTTCTTTTTCATAATAATATTTAAATATGAATAAAGGCATTTTTTTACTTATGAAAACAATTTAACATAATGAACACGTATACATTTTCTACTAAAATATAAAAAATCGTTCACAGATTTTATATAATATTTATTGCATTATGCATATATAATACATAAAATGATATATATTTTCATTTGCGAGGTATTGACAAAGTTTTAAATTTTATATTAAATCTTATCATTCATTTAAACGTTGATTCCATTCCATTGAATATTATTTTATGATGATATGAGATAACATTAATTTTTCTACAGCATATCAAAGTAATATTTCAATACATCTTTTAAGATGCAGGAATTTCCGCAGAATATGGTTTGTGACAGACGATATTATACAGACGAACATCTCAAATATGTTATCCGTAGTTCACGTCATATAATATTTAAATAACATCTACCTTAATTAAAATAGTTTATTTTTAAATAACTATTTTATATAAACTACGTTATTTGAATTTTGGCACATTCGAAAGTCTTCCTGAAACAAAAACTACTATAAATGAATTAAGGTTCGGCAAATTATTTTATTACGTTATTTTCCCTTGACTTAGAAATATTCATTCATGTGCCAACAGATTTATAATTTGATTCAGATCGTAGTAGCTTGAATTGAAAATTCAATTAGTTTGACATTCAACCTATTGTGCGATGCTGTTTTTTGGAAAACAGGATTATTTGTGTTGGTTCAAATTAAGAATCACTACTGTTTCCCGGCAGTGGCACTCGACACTCGGAGCGCCACGCAAATACAATTAGCCTCGCACTAGATAAATGGCTCGGTCCGACCGACACAGCCAAATTAGGAGGCTCTTCATCCCCCGAGTTATTACACTGGACGACATTTTTGGATAGTATCCTGGATGTTAATAATTTACTGTATAACTATAACATTATTTTTACATGATATGAAAACTTTGAAAGAATCAAAAAATTCAATTATTCCAAATTTATCTGGTAATTTTCATTGTGTTAATTTAACACTTAATGTTATTCATACAATTATTTTTTACTTTAATTATCATATATTTTCAATTAATGATCGAATATATACGAGTATATGGTTCACGATGATTCTTCAAAAAAAATATATGGAGGAGCCGTAAAAATTTACCACTAGAAACAATGTATAAACTTATTTATAATACATAAAGTTAAAGAAGTTAAATAATTCTTAAGAAATACAAAAACAGTCCGAAAAATCTACTACATAAAGCACTCAAGTAGATGTTATTAAATTTATAGCCACCTTTATAGTGTTCGTATAAATCTCTAGTCAGATTTGATCTGATAATTCTAACAGTTTTTTTTTGTTTACTACTAAAAGTTAAGGATTTGAAACAATAAATATGAGATTTAAAAAAAATCGTTATTTAATATTACATAAATATGCCTTAATCCAACGGACCACTCATGGCTGCCACGGTTAAATTATTTACGATTTCTCCATTCGATAAATAGTTTTTAAAGGAAACGAATGGCTCATCAATTAGATTCACATCAATATTCTTACTATTTTCAAACTATGCCGAATGCTTATGCTATGAAAATACAACTAACTTGCTGGTCTCCACGAACTTACGATTTCTCCATTTGATAAATAGTTTTTAAAGGAAACGAATGACTCATCAATTAGATTCACATCAATATTCTTACTATTTTTAAACTATGCTGAATGCTTATGCTATGAAAATACAACTAACTTGCTGGTCTCCGCAAACTCCAACTACTAGACCAACAAGTTATTCTACTTTAAGTATCGTAGGCAATCGGTAATTTTTATATGAGAAAAATATTATAACAGCATCTATAAATAGCATTCGAAATATTCTTTTGAATTTATTTCAGTATTTGAAATGAAATTTTAAATTTCAGACAATAAACAAGAATGAAAAACGTTTATTCCAAAATGACGAAAGATTTTAAGGTCATTCTCTCTACGTACTTTACCAAATCAACGTGACCATGTGATCTTAGTAGAAATGTGTTGGAGAGCCAGCACATATGCCAGTTCAACGATCATATCCTAGATAAGCGTTTCTGTTTCGCTTTTTCGTTACCGATCGGTTTAGCTTCAGTCCAAAAACTTTTGCAAATGTCGTCAAAGATATTGCCACATATAAAGTTGATATACATATAATAATTTTTTTTTTTTTAAGTTAATATTGCTAATTTTAATATATAAATATAGTAATATAATAAATTGTCTTTTTATTAAAATTCATTATTAACTATGCTAAAATATAAAACACGGACTAATAAAAGTTTAACATTAATTACTACATTTATACGTTGTGGCATATTGTAAATTTAATGATCTTAGAATTATCAGTAACCGGAAGTTACTATAAAATCACATTAACCTTTCCTTTTCGGTGATGTAACATTATTTATAATTATCTGAGTATCTCAGTAAATATATTAAATACAGAGTTCTTATTTTAGGTATTTCTCCATAATATATTTATGCATTGGATAAAATAGTTAAAATATATAAGTATTTACTACACACAGCAATTAAAAATGTTTTATCGAAGAACCTGACGTGAATTTGTTAATACGTGTGTGCGTACGTGCAGAGAAGTACGGAAGGTTTTGATGGTGGAGAGTCAAGAATTTCAAGATCTAAATTATATTCTAATGAACACAATATTTTGTAATTTTTGAGTATGTCCAAATCTTTGTAGGAACCAATTACTGAGATTTATCCCCTGAGGGATTGTCATTAAGATACATAAATGTCTCACAGAGATGAAGTTATTATTTTTTAACTTGGGAAGGTAAGTATGGAAGTCTTGAGTATTACAGGGCTTACGACCTGTCATCGGTTGGTTTAAGTGATCACTTTACGCAATGCAACGTTCACCAATTTTTCACCCACGCTCGACTACCACACCTATCAAAATTTTGTAAGTTGTATATATTTTTTGTATGTGAAATTATTCTTACTTAAATTTTACAACTTTTTGATAATTATAGAACCTCAAGGAGAAATTTTGTTTTACATTTTGATTACGACTAAATAGAAAAAAAACACCGGCATTTTCATTTGTAATGTTTCATGGACGCGCAAACACGGCTTTAATTTGGAGAGGTCCTGTCCAATAAAAGTGTCCTGTTCGAGGTGAGTTGGGGGAGACTTCCCAAGAATGCGATTCATTAAAGGTTGAGACTGTCACCACCCCTCAAGAACTACCAACACACTCTGCACTGTGACGTGATGAGATTTGTTCCAAATTCTTTAGATTGTTTTCCGTTTCCTAATGCATGTTTTTTTATTGAAACTCCAACACACTAATTCAATTGCCCGTATTGATAACATTGCTAAAATTCTTTATCAAGTTTGACACAACGTATTTATTGTTCATCTAATAGGAATTTAACAGATATACTAGTATACAGAGTAAGATATGAAATAACGCGTAACAAAACGTATACCAATTGAATATATGTATTATATTACAAAAATGGTTAATGATATTAATAGGTAAAATTCACGTTTTGAAAATATGATATATAAAGCAAGCATAACAAATCCTTCCATGTTCACTGTTAAATACAATAAACATAAGAATATTTAAGATTAAATAAAAAAAAAAAAATTAAATTAAATTTAAATTAAATATTTACAATTTACATAATTTATTTTCGTAACTCATATTTATTTATATTAAACATTGAGTAAAGAAGGTGCCTAAGCTGCGTTGATTGCACCTATAAGTATTTTTACTGTATGAATTAATTACGAGTATATAGAGCTTTTCTAAATATATTTTTTTATTAAAAAAAAGTGAAAATAAAGATAGGAGGAGGGGTACTCAAAAACCAAATTTGTTAAATAAAGGAAAAGTACGTCACTATCTCCAACATATTATTTATTCATACATATATGTAAATATAATGAGATACTAAGTTATGTATTTCATTTAATTCTGATTAATATATAAAGATGTAGTTAGAAATAGTGTTCATTTGATAACTTGATATTATTCGTTATGTTCTAATTCTATTTCGTTCGTTAATGAATATGGTTCAGTAATATTAAATATATTTATATTTTTTATTTATTATCTTTGTTTTATTAACCACTGGATTGAGTTTAAATACATCTACCGGTTTTGAAAAATACCATTTTCTTATTCAGGATGTCATAACTAACTAAAGACATGTATTATTGTTTCTTCACCAGAATCTATTTTTAAAAAAATAACAATTATTTAAAAAATAAATTTAGTACCTAACTCAAATTGTTACTTAATACAAATTTAGTCGAATAATTTTTAGGAAAAAATTTTAGAATGGGACTCATAGTTAAATTTAGTTGGTTGTTTATAATTTTTTGATTAGTTTTACACGCTTTATTTATCTCCAACGATTCCAAATTATTTAATTTGTGATCAACACCGTTTATATGCAAAATTGACAATCCCAATTTTTTATCAAAACCGTGACCATTTTTTCTATCAAATGATTAGAAAATTCTGAAAACCCACTATTGTTCAAACATCTCAAATGCTCCATTACTCTTATATTAAAATTTCTACCTAATCTAATTTTTACCTTTCTAATTTTAACTATAAAGTTAATATTGCTAATTTTAAAAATATTATAAATATATTTATAGTGAATTTTGTTACTATTTAATCAAGTCAGGACTTTATTTTCAATCGTCAATTACTTAGTTTCTATTTTTATTTTTCCTTATGTGTTAACGGCATATATCATGAGACCTAATGTATTATCTTATCATTATCACTCACTCATTTGTACCATATTTGTACTATCTTTGTCATGCATTGCATACTAGTATTGTTGTATGTTCACTTTACTATCGATGAAAAATAGTTTATATTTATTATTCATTTGAGTAGAAAAAATATTTTTAAATGTAATATTCATAAAGTAGAAAAAATGTTGGTTACATTCGTTTAATTTTCAAGCATTGTAAAAGGAAATGTATTGAAAAATTTATTGTATCAGAGGTAAGTTTGTAGAACTCCATAATCACACATGAAAATAAAAACGCATGTTTTTTAGTTCTACTCATTTAATTTCCATGAGATTGATAATGCCGTCATAAGTCGAAATGATTATCACGGAAATTGAACTAGAAAAATTAAAAAAAAACAAGTGTTTTTATTTTCATATGTGGAAATATATGGCTTATTTATAAATTTATAAGTTAACTGAACCTTGTACGTTTTTCTATACCGTTTAAAGATAATACGCAATGATATCTTCAGCGTAGAGATCTCTGAGTTATTCTTATCAATCATTTCTTTTGCTATGTAGGGTATTATGGCATGGTTTTACGCGGAACACGCTCTACCCCTCTCTGTCCCTCCGATTTGCTATCTACCATTTACCTACATTATAGTAATTTCATTGTAACCGTTCAATGTATCCGTGAGACTTTTATTGCCTCTACATCAGAGTTGTGCTATGCGCACCTTTAGAGTGTCTCAAAAGAATTCACTTAAACGTCACTCACGTAAAGACTGGACGGATTGCGATAGTGTCTGCAAATAGCTTGAAAGTGTAGGTATTTATATTAGAACGCGCCTACTGCTGCAATCTACTTGGAGTATAAATACAAATCATTTTGGAACATAGTAAATAGACGAAAGACCGAAAAATTAAGACGCGCAATTGAAACTATCATGTTTATGTATAATGTACCTAGAGGAATGTAGCAATTCTATTCCAGTTTTTCTTTTCTCTTTCCATTACAAGTATACACGCACAAAATAATATAATATCTAAAATATATAAACAATTAACATAAATGAAATAATCATGGGAATATTTTTAACATCAGTACAAGTATTTGAAATCTAATTAACACACTAACGGGCAATTAACGTCTTTTTTAAGTTTTTGCATGCATTACATAACCAATCCAGTTACAAAAATAAAACTTTAATAATCAACATGTATGAACAAAATTGTTCACAAATATTCTTGAAGATATATTTAAACTTTTGAACTGTTATGTGTTGATACGGTTTGACTAAAAGGCTGATCTAAACTTTACCATTATTTGAATTATTTTTTGCAAATTTGAGGCTGTATTTCACCAATACCAGCTCGTCACCATATGTGCTCGGATTATTTATAGAACATTAGTTATACCTCATCTTTCACATAATCCCAAAGAAAAATGTTCAGATGCGTTAAATTGCACGATGTGCAATTGCCAATTAATGCCTCCAAAACGAAGTATTACGCGTCCAGAAAATTTCTAATGTAATAACGCGATTGTTTCCCGGCTTGTGCGGTATGTAGCTTTATCCTGCTGAAAATAAAAATCGCTAAAAATAAAATTTTGTTTTTGCTAAATTTTCACAATTTTTGTAGTGAATTTACACAATTTTAACGGGCTGCTCATTCCAACTTATTTTCATTAAAGGTATATTTTTTATTTGACAATTTTATTTATCGCAAAGACAATTCTAATCCTGTAAGAAAAAAACGGTATTTAAAGTAACGGCAGAAGTTCGATAAACCTTGGAAAACGAATAATGCGTCGTGCATTAATCAGGCAACAATATTGAGTTTATATAGGAGGATACTAAAGTCAGACTATATAACGAGGGAGACAGCAAAAAGAGAAGCATTCAGTTGGATTGGGCAGCTATTGCCAAGCATATCTTCAAAGTTAAAACACCGCAAACTCTAAAGACTAAACCATACAACCAGTGTGCGCAATCTCAATACTTACATACGGAGCCGAGACGCGGCCCCTCCACATCAATGTCACACGCAAATTAAAAGTTGCCCAAAGAGCTACGCTGGTAATATTTTTGAGAGATCAATTAAAAAAGTACAAATTCGTCAGAGAACCGGGGTAATAATAGATGTTGTCCAAATTAGTTGGATATATTCGTATATGAGAGATGATGAACAGTGGGAAAAGAGGGTAGAAGTGTTGGTCATCCTTAAGCTCACAATCAGAAGGGTGGCGGGCAACAATATGAAAAAATCCGTGAAATCTTTTATTTTTGTTTCCGTGATTCCGTGATATTAAATGAATAGTCAGTCTGCATGATTGTATAAATGTAGTATTTTATTTCACTAAAATGACCTGTACCTACTTTTATTCAAATTTCAACCTGAATAAGACTTGCTTTTGTACTTTGTCTTACGTTAATGTCCATAAAGTTTTTACGTACATATTTATAAGTAAATTTTGGCGCATTGTAAAATAATTTTACATACTTCACTCGCCTTGTGATCCGGTGGCCGGGGGCTTAAGACTCTTTCTAGGAGGCCAGCAAATTGTATCCTATTTTTTTTAGCTTAGTTTGAAAATAGTTAGCATATTGATGTGACACGTATTTCATAGACGGATCTTTATTTATAAAATAATAATTATAATAACAATTATTGAGAAAAAAAAGATTTGTATTAAGGAACATTAGATATGAGTACATTACGAAATTGACAAATTATTATTCTAATTACACGAATGTTTACTCCACATGTATTCCGTAACCTGAACTAGTTAGTAGCTGTATATTATCACTTCTTTAGATTTGTTATTACTGGTTTCGATAGATTTTCGTGATCGTTTCCACATTTTTATTCGATGTTACTTCTGTATTCTGTTATGTATTCGATGTATACAATACGTCTGAACGTACAACGTATGAGTAATATATTTTTGGTAAGATTTAGGTATACAGCATTTTTAGGTTAATTATTGATTAGAAATTAATTGCATCTAATTTGACCTGATCGTACGTACTCGTATGTATATTATTTTTTTATGTTCTTTCGTTTGTCCGTCCGTCTAGCAACATAATGCAAAAAAATTATGAATCGCACGGCATCAAAAAAATATACAAGTTCGGGTAAAAGTGTGAGGTTTTTGTGTTAAACATATTAAATTATTGTTGTATTTTCCTTCATATAAAAAAAATTAATATTGTAAAAATAATTAATTCTTAAATGTTTATACAAAAAAAAAATTGAAGCTCTATCTACCTCTCCTGATTAGTCACTTATACATACTTACATTAGGTTGGTGGGAAACTAATAATTAATGTTTTCGGTTAGTGAATTTTAACTTTTTTTTTTTAATTTATGTCATTTCACTGTGTTCATGTTAATATTATATCATTGTAAAGTTTATTTTTCGGTCTATATTTCGGTAATATTATATGTTCGGTTTTGTTATTAATTTTACTGTAAATTGAGGTATTGAATTAATGACGGAAAATAGTAAATAAGATTTTTTTTTATGAAAAAGATCGTAGGCTTTCTTCCTGGGTTGATAATGACCAACTGAAAGTGTTAATTGAATCAGAATCACGCACAGCAATTCAAGAGCTAGCACAAAAGTTAGGTGTTAGTCATCCAACAGTTCTGGACCATTTAAAACAGCTTGGAAAATTAAAAAGCTTGACAAATGAGTGCCGCGAACGAAACAAAAATCAAAAAAAATCCAAAAAATCGCCGTTACGAAGTTTGTTCTACGATATGGGCGCCTGTTGGACCATGAAACATTGGCTCGTACACCATACTCAGCAGGTATCTCGCAAACAGCAAAAATATCGCGTATTTAAACATTTCTACATTTTCTTATAAGCTAGGGATTTCGACCACCTACTGCTAAAAGTAAAACTATCGAAATATTATCAACTTTAGAACTCAAGAATTGTTAACCAATTAATTCATTACCAAAAGTTGTGTCGATTCTAGTTGTGCTTATTTCGATTATTACATTAATTATTATGTGAGAAAATATGATTGTATTTAAATTTCATAAACCGATATTATTTTCATATTATCCTAATAGACAACAAGAATAAATAATATATTTAAAATTGAGTTCACTTAGAAACATGAAATAAATTAAAAATGACACAAATTTTATCTAATTTTGAAATAAAAGAAATTCAATAATGTAAAGTTTTTTGTAAGACCAAACTATTTATATATATGCTTAGTTGTTTTTTAAATATAAAAAATCACCTTAAATGTTTACATGATATGTAGATAATTTTAAAATGTAAAAAATATAAATTGGGTCACAATAATAATTATAATTTCAGTTTTTTCAATTTAATGATTTGGTAATTTGATTGAATTGATCGGTTTCGGCAATTAAAAAAAAAGCAACTTTTTAAATTATTTTGAAATTATTTATAAAACTCATCTCCATCACTTCTGGTTTATATACAATCTACTGTAACACGAATTTACCAATGACTGAGAAAAATTATCCAAAGGCTTTCGAACTAAAAAAATTCTTGAGTTTTTCCAAGAAGCAGACTATTTTTCCAAGCGGCTGTTAGAAGTTATGCGGGTGATTATAGTTCAATGGTCCAGAGAGAGTTTTCTCTCTCGAGTATTTTAACCCTAATATGTGAAAAGTTGCAACATTCCTGTTTGGATTGTGGGCGGGAGGGTACCTAACGGGGATAGAAGTTTAAAGGGTTGCTGGGAATTATTGCGCCCCTCGTTCGAAGCTGTGAAATGCTAGCATTGCTTTATCGTGCATTATGTTGTTAAAGTAATAAAGTCATCAAAATTAAAATGAATTTGCTCATGTTGATAATTGCTTTTTAAAAAACTTTACATGTAAAGTAATAATTCAGATTATGAGGGAACCGATTTTTAAATGATTATTTTACTTTAGCCTTTTATTTTAAATTTTAAAAGATGGTTATGTTATAAATAATACAATTTTATTTACAATTATTATAGAAAATATGTATTTTATTAATATAATTATAAATAAAATATCAGAAAGCCATTTCTCAAAAATATCACGGCCAGTATATACGTAAGACCTATTTTTAAATTGTTTAAAATGACACGAATATGTAATGTAGGTATATATAACTAAAACTTTCGATAAATAAAGTGGTTTGTATCTTGACAAAATCAGATTTTTTAAAACTTGTTAACCGGAGATTTCAACATGCGCCTCAAGATATCTGATTCTAATTTCTAAATCTGCCATCTTGGCACACTCAGTCATGATCTGTAATATAAAATGCGCCGATAATATTTATTATATATTGTATTTACAATAAAAGTACAAATGTACACATCGTAGACTGGCAATTACTGTTTCTGTTTCTGTTTCTTCAATAATATAGTTAATTTTTGAACCATACTAACATACATACCTAGAAAATTTAATTAATATACAAATAATCCAAATATAAGTACATTAAAAAATTATAAATTGAATAAAAATTGATGATAATGTAATAAGATTGATATTACATTACTTGTAACAGACCTAGTCCACAATATTATATGGGTGGATACTTGACTAAATTACGAGTCGAAAATGTTCTATTTACAAATACGGTTACTAAAAATGTTATTAATATTTAATATTAAGTACCCAATTGGTAGTGTACTTCTCCGAATTAAAATAGAAATCCAGGTTCGAATCCGGTAGCGCAATAACAATATTTTTCGACAAAAATGATTATATATGTATATATTTATAATTAATACATTAAATTATTACTAAAAATATTTTAAATACTAAATTAATGTATTAATTATAATATTAATGTACATATTTATAATTAATACATTAATTTAGTATTTAAAATATCACAGACCTATGTTCTGAATAATTACAACTTCACAATTAGAATGTGTTTTCCTTAATAATACTAAAAATATTGTTTAAAATGTTTGCAAAATCATATTGAGCTTTAAGTATATAAATAAAAATATATTTTTGTAAAATTGTCCCATTATTACACTATATATTTGACTTAGGCCTTAAATTTTTTAACAGAAAATAGTCTGGCCGATTGAAGTGCGGTGTTAAAATTAGGCACATGCGGCATTAACAGTTTCGACTCATTTTTAATACGTTAAATATTGTGCACTAAATTAATCACACTCGGTGTATACTTTCTTTAACATCTTTAAATTTATTGCTGTTAGTAATTTTATCACGTTCTAACTTTTTGTGATTAATAAAAACAGTGAAAGAATAATCACCAATCTCAATTGCTTGTGGAAGAGTACACTATTTATACAATATGTCATTTTTTCGATAAAAAATAGACAGTTTAATAACATTGCATTCACATTTTACTTATTTGACATTTAGTTATCCAAACCAAGTATCGCCCGGTAATAAAATGACTGAATCTAATATCTACAAAGAGGTAAAAAGTTCTCAAAATGTATTATCTTATCAATAACCCTTACAAAAATCTCGAGTATTTTAGGAATCGAATTTTTTGAACATAATATAACTGTCGTAATATTTTATCTGTATCTGTATTACTTGCGTTTGGTAATCACGTAGTGCATTTAGTGATAATGTACTTAAAATATTATTTTTATTGAAGAGATTTTTGTATATTATATTACCAAAAATCAATTTCAAGATCAGAAAATTAAGAATCAGAATATTTATTCATTACGCTACCGAGTATCCTCGTTTAATACTTCGGACATTTTTCGTTAATTTGGCCTTGCGTTAAGGGCGCAATAAAATACTTGGAGCTTTCCCAGCTCTCCATAAAGGCGGTCATCTAAAACATTCCTTGCGACCTGCGTTCATTTAGCAAATGTATCAAAAAGCAACAAGCTTTGTTACATGTTAAAATATTTCTATTTATCGTCAGAGTAATCAGTTAAGATGATAAAAAATGCATTACGAATGACTAAACGATGACAAGATTTTTGGTAGATTTCTAAAAAAGTAACAGAACAATGTTTTCCTTTCTGTATTTTCAGATGCTGGTTTCATAAATCTTCAAATGATTTATACGTGATGATTTTAAATTGAAAATAATAACTTAATAGATGTGCGTGTAGGTATAGTATAGAGATAATTCGGTATGTACATGATTAATTAATTAAACAAAAACTCTGGTTGTTGTTGATCAGCCGATTACTTTTAAATAACTAACATTTGAAATATAGTTTGCCTTTTCATAGGTAAACATACATTCCATGCGTTGTCTAGGTATTATTTAAAATATTAATTATTGTTAAAAGTATAAATAGAATGCTGTACTCATAAGTACATGACCATTTAATTACGTCCACGTTGCCTGTGCAGAAACTTACGTAGTAAAGCGTGTACTTAGTAAATATACGTAACCCATAAATTATTTTAAGAAGACCGTGTGGATTTCGAAAACGTTTGTACATAGCAATATATCATTTACTTTGTCCACGTCTTCATCATTTGGCCTTTGGATGCGGTAAAAATATTATGTTTCTACATAATGCGTCCGTTTTATGTACAATATGTTGATATAAGTCGGTGAATTCTCGAAATATTTACATTTAATCACGTTCATAATAAGTTTGAATTTCTTGGTTGATCGCGCACACGCGTAAATAATAAAATAAAAATATGTTTATAAAATTCTAAGTAACCAGATGTTTTATCGAAAAGAAAATTAATTTTTAGTTAACATTGACACACTTCAAAAACAATACAATTTAATAAATTTCCGACCTTTGTTGTAGCTTGCAGATGCTGCTACTCCTACTCTGCTTTTTCTTCTTTTAAACGGACTACCCTTCAAGAATGATTTGTGCCATTAATCAACTAAAACTTTATTTTATAGAAAAATATATTTATATTATAGAATAGGAAATATTATATCAAAAGTCAATACCATTGTCGTTCTAAAAATTTGCTATTTTATAGATTAAATGTGGCGAGTTAAGAGAAAAAAGATGACACAGGTTAACCGGGAGTTGAAAATTACCATTGACGAGATTACTATTAAAAAAAACCTGTGATTCGCAATGAACAGGTAAAAAAGACATGGTCAAGAGTTTCCTTCTCAGCATTACACTCACACATTGGGGAATCTATAAAGTTCAATCTGAATAAATGTGAGGTTTCCTAGCAATGCCCAATTCTCAATCTAGAGATATTTGATATTGTTCTTTTGGAGTTTTTCCTTTTGGAGAACCAGGGAGTGCGGGGAATAGAGCCGATTACCCTTATGATTATTTGGATCCATCCATAACTAGTCGATCAGTAGAAAAATGGTTATAGAAAGATATTATTTGAGTGTTTATTGTTTAAAAAATTTAAAGTTAAATAAATTACTCACGTAATTAGATATTTTTCCGCAAAATCGATACATTGATATTATTATGTTATTAAATAGGACAGTAAAAGCACTGAAAAAAAAAGACTTCTTATTATTTGATATTAGCCCGTAATGGCTTCGGTCTTTTATATTAATACCTAAATGGCGTATTTTATTGGCGTATTGTAGTGTTCATGAATATAATATTTCTTTATGACGAGACTATGTGAAAGCCCGTCAACAATGATATAAAAAAAACATTTGTTCAAATTTATGCAGAAAAATTGGTAGGTATTCTGTATTCGGATTAAATTATTGTCAATCTGGCAACAGGTATCTGTCTTGGTTAGCTACGCAGCTCAGTTGATTTATTTGAAAAATGGGACATATTTCATATCCAGTCGAGTGACAAAGTACCAGTCGATTATATTACAGTAGAATCCGGATATTATAATCACGGATAATGTTATCGATCCAATCGGTTATTGGTATCCTAATCAGGGGGTCCCACAGTCCTGTATATAAAATTTATTTTTAAAAATGCGTTATTTTAATCAAACTTCGGCTATTCTTATCGTGGATACCAAAAAATATAATTTTTAGAAAATTCTTACAAAATTTTCTTTTTTTTGGAAACTTTCTAAACATAAATGCCCGACATTAATTCTTAGAAAAGTAGGTATGTACCTCTTAGGTATGTACCTTAATGGATTCTTATCTGAAAAAAACATAATACGTAGTGTCAATAAGTTCAGAGCATAATTTATTTGACAATGAAGAACTTATTAATAGGTGTTTTCAAAGTGATCAGCGTGTATCTTGTTACGATTTCTCTACTTTATTTGTAATATTTTTACTAAATTGTGTTCATTAATTATATTTTTTATCTTTTGCTTAATGTTATTAGCTAGATATTGTTATCAATAGATATAGGTCCCATAGTGATCACAATAAGCGGATTCCGCTGCAATTATTTTATTCTAAATCGTGCTTATGGTTTACGTCATTTAAAGTGTGACTTACAGACTGACATATTTTAATGGAAATCGAAAGATATGGAAGTATGATGATAGTGTAGTTGCACATGTGTTTTCACATAGTAACATATATACAACTTACAAAAATTTTATAGACATGGAGATTGATTAATGGGTGAGAATGATGAACATTATATTTGTATAAAGTAATCACTTAAGCTAGCCGAAGACAGGTCGTAAGTCCTCTAATTACTCATACTTCCATATCTTTTCATTAAAAATAATAAAATTGTTTCGTCTCTTTGAAATATCTATAATTTGTTTAATAACAGTGCATTTGTAGGTGAAAATCCAGTAATTGTGTGATCTTGGACATATTCAAATATTGAAGTATTTTGTATTGAAAATTTTTGATCGATTTTTTTTTTATTAATACATTTTTTTGAATAGATTACGTAATTCAGATTAATTAATTGGATAACCAGACCTTTTTTGAAACGATCATTGGAAAACCATGTTCATCCTCTGAAGCGGGACTGTTTTATTTATACCTAAGCGGGTATTACATTCTTAGCCGAAAATCCTTGAAGATTTATGCCGTTTCATTAGACCTCTATTGGTGTAGCGGTAACGTCGTTTTGGGTTCCCAAGTAATCTGTGCACCTACTTACTCTTTTTAACGAAAAAATATTGCGGTTCCTTATAAAAATATGCCGCTTTTTTTTAATAAAGAAACAAGCCTCATGTACTTAACCATATTTTACAAAATGCATGACGAATATAATTTTGATAATTATCAATGTAATCCGAGTTGTTGAATAATTATATGTTTCGCAAACTTATCAATTACTTATCAATTATGATTTAAAAAATAGAGATACGTTTTGGGAATATGCATTACATCAATATTAGTTATATTTTAAAATATACCTTACTGTCATACATATTTGGTGGTTTCATGGGATTTCGGAAATCTAAGTATTTAAATAATAAAATGAATTTCGGTTAATTGACTGAAGACGTTACTTCTATAATTTATTCAAAATTAAAACAATTGCGTAGTATTACACTATTGGGGGTGTTTTTGTTTTAAAGCTTAACTATTGTTCATGACTTGAGATACGTACGGATAATATTCCGACAAAGATACAGACAAAAGTTTATAAACCTAACTATAAAAATTGCTTTCAATAATGGAAAAATGTGCCGAAATTTTAACATAAGAGTCAAAGAGCATTTAAGAAGTTTAAATAGTAATGGTTTTTCAGAATTTTTCAATAATTTATTAGCAAATACTTTGGATTGTGTGTTTTACGTAAACAAAGTTGGTCTTAAATTGAATAAGTTAGAATCATTAGAAATGAGTAAAAATAACCAACAAAATTGATCCATAAGTTCTATACTTATAATTATTTCTAATAATTTTGCATCACTAAGTCAATTTACACGTCTTTCATCATCGTAATACATTAAGTTAGGTACTAGATTTATTTTTTAAATAATTATTATTATTGCAATCATTTTTTTTGAAAACAGAATTTAAAAGCATATGAATAATTTGACATACAGCTTTTAGTTTATTTGACATCTGATGAAGGAAATTGTATTTTCTGAAACCGGTCGGTGTATTAAATTGAACCGATAAAGAAGTAAAAAACAAAGCTTTAATAATTTATATGAAAATGAATAAAAACTATAATGTAAAGCTTATTAAAAATATCATATAGGTAAGCCAAAATATTATTTTTGTAAAATTGGAGCCTGTTTGACCATCTCCGAATATTATAATATACTGACAAACTTTATTCGTTCTTAATTCATATGTCATTACTCTGCAACGTTTTTGGAAGTTGTCGATAGACTGTTAAATATCTGGAATAACTTTGCAATGTCACCAATTTGAGCTACGATTTGAGATATTGTAAATAAATCTTGTAGTCCGTGGAATAATACGATCAAAACAGTATACATGAAGTAGAACTCGCATTATTTCTCGTGTTTTCCTTAATAGGTAGTATTTTAGATTATATTTATTGTATATGGTTTGTGTTCGATCGTGTATTCTCGTTACGTGGACAATGTTATCGATATTCAGAATTTATGTTAACCCGTTAGCCAATAGGGTGATGTTTTTGACCGAGTTTTACAATGTGCCATGAGTATTGTGTTTATTCATTATTTAGAATTACTTGCAAAAATATTTAATAATATTTTATTCCCTGTTATTAATATTTATAAATGTAAAATAAACATGCTGACAATTCTTTTTTTAGTTAGTGGAATTTTTCAAAATATTATAACTACTTAGATAAATAAATAAATAAATAAAATAAAAACATGTGAAAAATTTGTAATTAAAATATTTACTCTCTCTAGATGTTATGACTCTATTATCTTACAAGCATGATCTAGAATGTCATGCCATTAATATAATTATCTTGTGTATTGATTTTAAAGATTTTATTATAATTCATGATTTATTAAGTAAATATGAAGATAAAATAAAAATATTGATAGTATTTTCTATTGTTCGCTGTTAAGGATTACAATTTTCAAGACATATTTCCATAATACTCCTTAAGTCTCGTATAATAAAGAAAATATTGAAAAAATAATTTTAATACCAACAATATAAACAAAAATAATCAATCTTTTATTATATATTACAAAACTGTTTGGGATTGTCTGTTTTACAAATAAACAATGTTTTAAATTGAATAATTTAGAATTAAGTAAACCGCGTAAAATTTACTAAAACTTTATAAATAACCAACCAAATTTAACCACAAGTCCTACTCTAAAATTTTTATTAATAATTTTGAACCATTAAGTCAATTTTCCACATTTTTCAATTCAACAATTCAAGTAAAGTACTTGATTTATTTATAAATAATATTTTTTTTTGATTTTATTTTTTTTAAATAGGTCTTTAACCGTTTAAGTGCTAAGCAATTTCCGATACAAACGATCGCAGCGCTTTTGCGACGCGTAGCATTCAAACGGTTAAAAACATTAGAACAATTTGACATATATGACTTTAGTTAGTTAATTTGACATCCTGATGAAGGAAGTAGTATTTTCCGAAACCGGTTGGTGTATTAAATATGACTCATTAAGAGGTTAAGAACAAAGTTTTAAATAATCTATATAAATGGAAATGAATACGGCTGAAAATCTTAGTTTGAGTTTTTGTATCCTTTGTAGATTACATCATCAGGGTAAGTATCTCTTATATTTTTTCATCAGTTATTAAACCTGATAATGACACCTTATTATCTTACGAATCTATGGAAAAATCTAATAAAATCGTTCAGAAAAATATCTACTAATTCTGAACAGCCAAGTAAATCCAAGAACTTAGAAGAGAATCTTGAATTGAAATCACTTAATTTATACGCTCAAATTGAAATTCCTTAAATTATACATTCAAACTAAAATCGCTTACTTTAAACATTCATAGATAAATCGCCTATTTTATACATTCAAAGTGAAATCGCTTGATTTATATATTCAAATCAATATGGGTTTTTTAACATACAAAATGAAATCGCTTAATTTATACATCTAAATATAATTCTCTCAACTTAAATATTGAAATTGATATCGCTTAATTTATACATTCAAATAAAAATCGTTTACTTTATACATTCAAAGTGAAATTTTCCCACAAAAATTAGTCTACCATGAATGACCGGCTAGTCTGAATCCCGCAGTTTCTGTTGATGAATTGTTTCCTCAGCTTTATACTGCGGCTGTAGAGTACAGAGTGTAGGGTGTTGGGTGTTGGGTGTAGGGTATAGGGTATAGGGTGTAGGTATAGGAGCTCTGCGGTCATGACTGGTCCCGACACACGTCGTTTTAGTCTGTCCGGCAGCATTCAGCCAGACCGACGCTTTTAATTGTAAAAAAAATACAAATGAAAATAATTTTCTATTTTGTGCAAATATATCGCCTGCTTTGGGAAAGCAAACAAGAATTAAATTATATAAAGAAAACATTTTTTTAGACATTCTGACTCACGATCAATCAATTCGGATACTGGATTAATTAATAGGTAGTCGCGTATACAATTAATATAATATAAACATATATAAATAATAAATTAATTACGAGAATTCATGATATCGTACTAAAAATTACATCATTAATTAAATCTCAAGATGTTGAAATGCTATCATGTTTATTTTCAAATTTAATACTTTTACGAATTCTTCAAAAAATGTGTGGAAATTATCGTCTTCAAATATCATTATTCGATATAACTTTGAACGCGTAAGAACTGAAACATGATCATTGATATTTAAAAATCGTTATATTTTAAATGTATCAGTTTGTCGGAAGTATTTTGCTATTTTATCAACCGAAAATATTTTAATAAATACTTTAATTTTTAGGATTTTTTTTCCTACAAACGCCATGTTCATATATTTGAAAATCAATCCCAATGTAAAAATGTTCTCAAGTTCTCAAGAGAGACATAGTGTAGAAAATTATACACATAAAACTCCACTAAATTAGAAATATGTATTATTATTATTATATTAGTGGAGTGTTCTGTGTATAATTTTTTAGACTATGTCTCTCCTGTCAATGTTCCGGACCCCGTTGCAGGGTCCAGTATCAGAGATGATATTGCTGTTATGTCATCAGCGACATCAGCCATGATGATGTATCCAGCAATGGTATCCGAAACGCTGGAAAGGTTTAGATATATTAGCCCAGAAAACTATACACAGAAGATTCTGAAAGGCCATGAAAACCTAAGAATATGTTATATATGAACACCCAATCTAAGTATATTTAATCTATTAAAAGAATCTCACTACAAAATCAAAAATATTACACTTTTTTTTTACTTCTCATATTAATAAAAAATAGATTATTATCTACAAATAAGAATTTTAGTATTAAATTGGTTTACATCAATATTATAGAATATTTGCCTAAGTATAAACACAGTACAGTGAGGTCGGTATTACTATAATGTACTTGTAAATAAATAATAATTATAATGAACAATTTTTAATATTTTTCTGGTAAATAATGTTAGGTATTAAATCACATATTCATAAAAAAAGAAAAAAACTAGATATTTTAGAAAACTTAACGATTGTAACAAAAACGTCATCAATATTTAAACACCTTCTTTTACGTCGCCTCTCCTGCGCTTGTTGACCACGCCCCTACACCTACCCAACTCTATTCCCCCCCCCTCCTCCTCTCCTCAACCATAAATAGCACGTTGTCCTTTAGCCTTAAGTTTAGTATTAATAACATTACTGAAGATGATGCGTCAGCATTGAAAACATTATAATCAATAACAAATTAGTGAAAGTAAACAGTGTTTTTATTTTAAATATAATATAAATATTTTTTTTGTAAATGACCTCTAATTAGACTGTCATAAAATTCTTCCAGACTACTGAATTACTTTCTACAATATTAAATTGTATGTATTTCGATTATTTTTATGGACCTTACTTTGAATTATTAATTTATTTTTTGTACGGAATGGTGACGTTAACTTCCATATAGAATCCAGTGCAAAAAAAGCTTATTAACATGAATAAAATAAATATCTATTAAACGTAGATATGTATATTATAGTAGATAGTACACTGTTAATGTGTTAGAGATACAATTTAAAAGCAAATAAAATGATATTTTAATACTATTTAAATGTATCAATTAGAACGATATTCAGTAAAATTTCAATTTGTTGAAAAAATATTTTTTTTGCTACCAAAATTCGAATCTGGATCCTTTCCTATCCGGGAAATTGCGTTAACATTACAGAACCGATTACACTACAGCAACATAGTGAGATGACGACAAATTTTCGAACTTATATGCTGTAGTTCTTTAAAATTAATACATCCATTATTCCATATTTAAAAGCTATCACCTTTTGGTTGCGAAAATCTCAAATACCTTTGAGTAATATTTGTTAGGAAACGCCAGAAATTAAATCAATTTATTTTTAATAAATTTTAGATAAACTTTGATACAATTAATATATTATAATAAAAATGACACATATTGTAAAGATACAGTTTTCAGAACATAATTCTGTGGTATTTTAATACAAATTAATTATTTTTTTATTTGTATTCAAATACCAGAGAATTATGTTCTGAAAAACTGTAACTTCACATAAATAATGTGTTCTCTTTATACATAAAAAACACACAAGATTTATTCTACCTCTATAATATTTTAAATAACTTAGTTGACTCTCCCTATTTATTAGAACAAATAACTTTAAACTATCCCTCACACCCAACACGATTAAATAATCTTTTTTACTCAAATTTTGGCAGAACTAATTACATAAAAAATGGTTTTGTGTTCCGCTCTACGTCAAAATATAATACCGTAAATTTTTCTAATAACTTGGGACATTTTCAATGATAAATTGCTTTCTTTTAAAATTAAACTACGCCAATTTTCTAATAATTATTAACATATTATATATTGCATCCCATTTCTCTCCCCTCCATACCCTTTCCACTTTGTATGTTCAGTTTTAAAACACTCTTTTGTTTCTTTTTTCATTTTTTTTTTTAAATTTATACTATTTTTTTAGTTTACTGTGTTTATTTATTGGTCTTTTTGTTTACCAGCTTGTTTGAGTATACTATTTTTAAGATTGTTTTGTACTATTTATTTAATTCCGAAGAAACTTCACTGGTGTTATTTTTACATATTATGTTATTATCAGTTATTACATTGCTACACTGTTTGTTTCTCTAAAAATTAAAAATTAAATAATAATAATATGAATTAATTACTAGTTCATAGATACTTATTTCAAAAATAGACTTCCGTGTAAATTATCACTAATTAGGCAATTCCAAAATCTAGAATATACTCGCTTAAGTAATACGTCTCCTAATAAATCTCTAATTACAATCTGCATGAAAAATAGTTAGAAATTTGCACCATTGGCTCCTATCGCTAAATTTTATCGCGGAGAAACGTAACACTATTGATATCAGTCGCATGAGAATGAGTCGTTTATACGAATCGCGCTCGTGTGAAACATTTTGAGAACTTTTGTATTTTCTTCATCTACAGGTGGACCAAAAGACAAGAAAGGGTTACAATATATAAATATATATATTTTAAATGAATCATTTTTATAATTTGTTACACTTTTTTATAGAGAAGGCCTTAGAGATTAACCATGAAAAGGTACTCAACTGAACAGCGAACGAAAACAGTCAAATTTTATTATAATTTACACTCAACGTACATATCGTCGCCATTTCGATGTGCGAAATTCTCCAAGCGAACTAATGATTAGGCATTTGATTAGTCGTTTTGGGATCCAGAGTTCAGTTAGCGACCTTCCACGTATTGGCAGACCTCGCTACGTTAGAAACGAAGCCACAGCGGAGTGTGTAAGGGAAAGTGTTGAAGAAGACCCGACTACATCAACACGATAGCGAATATCGGTCTATGATCCAAAACTTTTTACTTCCTGCAGTTTGAGATCAACCTAACAGGACCGTGCCACAGCTCACATAGTAAAATCCACAACTTTTAATTTTCTATCAAATAATAATACTCGCAGTTGCAACACAATTTGGCCATTGCAGTCCTCAGGCTTGACAGCTATAGATTACTATCTATGGGGCTACCTCAAGGAAAAAAGATATGCTTACAAGTCTCAAACACTTCAGCAGTTGAAGGACAACATTTGTGCAGAAATCAGGGCACTGGAACCCGAAACGCTAAAAACTGTCACGTATTTCCTATATTAACTTTATTTAATAATAAAATATTATAAATTTTAAAAATAACATAAAAAATTAAACATTATAACCCCTTAGTCATTTTAGGCCCACCTGTACTAGGTTCTTTATAATTTCATTGCAATACTTCCATCACTCATATGCTGGACTCAAAATCTCACGCGAGTCATAACTTTTGCGTTGTTTAATGTAAAAAAATTCCCTCCCGGTACTGCCTGCAAAAAACGGATACATTTAGTTTATGTGTGAAAGTATGTTTGTATTTTTTTCTCTAGGTTCGATTATTTATAATTTTTCGAACAGATACCTTTATGAAATAAATTAACAAATCTACCAGATATCTATCAGATAATTTTTTTAGGAATGTTTGTTTGAAATCAGATAAGAGTAATAGGAGCAATCATGTCCACAAACTTTTTAACGAAGAGTGGATTTTTTTTGAGGTCTCCTGGCTATGATGGAAGAAAGTGCATTGAAATGTTCTGGAAGCTGCGCCATTCAATAGGAGTATTTCCATAGAAGTCTACCTAATTATGTCCGTACAAGGCATATTAAGTTATATTATATAGGAAGTGATTATTATATTATATTTATACAATCGCCTTAAAAATGTTTATTACACCTGCTATTGAATATATTATGATGCCAAAACGTATGCACAATAGAAACACAAATATGTGGAAAATAATTCATTATTTACTTAAGCTGTGAACTGAAACGAATTAGTGTGGGTAATCGAGTAAGTTTCAAACAAACTGAAGAAGTTTTTAGATCAATAAATTCAACTACATAGCATGAAGACACCATATCGGCACACATAAATACACTCATGGTTGTAATGTCAACGTTCTCCATGGTATTGATTGATGGAATATCCTCCTAATAAATTCATTTGAATCGTATCGACTTGTGTTCGCCGTTCGTTCAAGTCATTACGAAAAGGACTCCACCGCATTAAATATTTAAAGAAAAGAGCTACTGGGAATGGTGCTCGGGAATTGGAAATTATTTAGTGATATTTTCATATTAATGACGAATATTAATGTACGTAGTTTACAATTTTCAGTTTTAATTAAATTTTAATGATTTTACTTAAGGTAAAAGTTGTAAACATTAAAAAAAATTAAAGATGATTATTGAAAATAGATATATCTTTTTGTGAATATTAACATCTTTTTCGGTCATTCTGTCATTCCAAAATAAAACGATGTCCAAAGGCATAACCGTAACTGTGCATCTAATACAATGTATTAGATGGGCACATATCAGATAAAAGCCCAAAAAGTCATCCATCTATACGGACTAATAACTTTTAAAATTCATCACAGATAGAAGTGAAATTATAAAATTAAAAAAATCGTTTTGCACATTTTTTACAAAAACATGTGAAACTTTTGCCGCAAAGCTAAGCAAGATTTTTTCTTTGAAAATATACAATTTATAGGAGAGATGAGACCAATTTGGTCGTATGTTACAAATAATAATAAAAAATATAAAGAATTACGTAAAACTTAATATTCTTATGTCTAATATTATATAATACACCCGAGACCGCCTCATTGCGATAACACTACGTATCGATTTTTATAAATGTTGATAGATAGATGGAGCGTCGGCCATCTTGGATGATATTTAGTGTTGTTGCAGGGAAGCTCAATTAGTTTAATAGTATTTTTATATACTTCACGAGTATATGGATGTTTAATATACCATTCGATGCCTAAAGCGATACATAACGTTATGACATTCGTAACGCAAATCTGCTCAGAACCGATATGCAGTGTTGTTGCATGGGTGGTCTCACATGTAGATGGGCTCTTTCATTGGGAAAAATGAAAGAGCCCGTAATTGTACGCTTTGGGGTTCGATTTTTTTAAAGTAAAGCCACTGACAATGTGTACGTGATGCTCTGTCACCAGTGCATCGAACGCCAGCGCATCATGCCACCGGCTAGATTCAGTCTGTGAGTAATGTGTTGCGGTGTCGGTATGCCTGACTCGGATGGATGGGAATGGTCTCAAGCAATAATAACTCTGATTTACACATTGACACTTTAATAAAATAACATGAAACATAATAATCCCGACATTGTAAGCACGATAATAGTCTTTGACAGTTTCATTCTTCTAGTTAAATTCTCCTCTTAGTGAGTATACACAATGCTACAGATTTACCACACATCGATTTATATCCAATTTGCCACAAGGTGAAGTCGCAACAAATCTCAGGCTGCCATGGAGTGTTATTGAAACCTTGGTACAAGCCGCCACGCTCCCCATACTAGAAGTGAACTCTTCCAGAAGGTTACCCTGATGCCATATTTTCACTGTGGAGTCCGCCGAGCATGTGGCCTCTCCGCAGGTTGCAGCGGAGTCTCCTCTAATCCCGCGGATGGATCAGGGCCATTTTAAATCTCTGAATCAACCGTGGAAGAAAACCCTCGTTTACTATCTAGGTCGTCGCCATTTTTAGATTCTCTCTCCGGCGGAGCACCGTTTC
Source organism: Eubasilissa regina (assembly GCA_022840565.1). NCBI lineage: Eukaryota > Metazoa > Arthropoda > Insecta > Trichoptera > Phryganeidae > Eubasilissa > Eubasilissa regina. Next base: position 29,678,570 of record JAINEB010000022.1, on the reverse strand, counting down.
CCGCGCGCACCTCGCACCTCTCCCACTCGCACGCAAGTCCATCCTTCTCTTTTCTATTCTCTCCTTTTCCGCCCGCCTCCACTCGGATCAATTTTAATTTTTAAATGTCACAATATCTTATGGTTTGTGATATTTTATATATCTTTGTTTTCATTATCGCACTCTAAAAATTCAGATTGCATGTATGCGAATAAATCTTCCGCGTCTCTGAGATTTGCATATATGCATAAATGGATTAATTGCTTATTTTTTTGCATACACGATGCAATAGACAACGAATATATGGACTTCGTTTTGTTTGTATATTACATGCCTGTAAAGACTTAAGGATTACGCTAATTTACGATCTTTACGATTTTATTATTGCCAAAAGATTTTAGTTTTTGATTTTAGTAAAATTTCTGAGTAAAATGTACAGTAAAATAACGGATGGCTGACAAAGAAATGATAATATAAAACAATAATTGAAAGCTAAAAAGAACCTCATATAAATATGTTCTTATGACGAAGTATTATTCAGTTGCAAAATGAATATATGATATGTGGATGATACGGTAATAAGAGAGCCAAGTTTTGACAGAGTGATATCTAAGACGCGTCAAATATATATTTGTGCAGAAATGTGTGACTTTTTATAAAAAGCATCGCATACACAAAGCATAAACTGAAATAAATATTAATATGGGTACCGAACATTTTAACTTAAGTGTGTAAAAGTAAGTTAAATAAAAATAAAATTATAAATCAAAATATGTTTTTCATTTCAAAATCTTACATTGAAGATCCGTGTCTTTTAGTTTGAAATTAATAAAATGCATAATTATTTTTACAATAACGCCGTACCAACGAAACAATTTTTGATACAATAGTAATATTTTTATAGGTTAAATAGGTCATTTTTGGTTTTTTATTCAGATATATTTTAATAATAGTATATGTATCAGTAAAATTATTTTTCAAATACGTTGTGTAATTCGTTCTGTTGGTAACAATGCAGATCACAACAGGACACTGACACAAAAGAAAAGTGCACTAACACACCCTGTTTTCTAACCTACCTAACAACTGTATAAATGTTCGTATTTATACGTATTGCATAGCTAATAATATATTTCCCGCAATAGCAGAGATCACACTTCAACGTTGCTCCATGAGCGAAACAATGATTGATTTGTATTCGAAAAATATTTACTCCTTAAATACATTATTCAAACAAAATTCGAACTGACCGAGTGTCATCGGTTTTGCATCTTAACTCTATGAGATTCAAATAATTCTTCATTTTATTGTAAATTGCATTTGATCAATATATGACAAAGTTTAAAAATTCTCAAGATTCTATACAATTAGAATACTTTTTGAGGACTTCCTCGAAATTGATGACATCCATTGGATCGAGTTTTGTACCAGACTAGTTCAGTTGATATGTCATTTCTTTCTGCATTAAATCGTCAAGTATTTACCGAATTTAAACAATTATTTTCCATATTATTTTGCATTTTTTCAATAATCACTTATATTTTAATTTTTTATTAATTTTTATTCATATTTTATCAAGTGCTTTAAAACAATGCCTTAATCGGTAAAGTTCGCGCAAATCAAATTTTATTTCCTGACTGTTAATCTTCCGCACGGTAATTTGGGAACAATTACGAAATTTGTCACGGAGTATTTTCACGAGTTAACACCCAAATGATCTTCTATCCGGATTAAGGATGGAATTTATAATGACGGCACGAGGTGGCAAGGGGTGGTGTATATCCAAGGGACAATGAAAAGCGTTAACAAGGAGCTGTAAGCCGACGCCTGTAATGGCGACAGAACGGAGCTTACACCGACTCCCCGCTGAAAGGCCGGCGCTTTCTAACAATCAATCGTTTTACGACTTTTTATTTTATCATCGGCATTTTTTGCTATAACGAGATTACTGTTATTTTTGTGCCTTTTTAACAATCAATTGAGTTATTTCGAGTTTATGCTTTGCTATGGGTCTTTTTTTCGTAACTATTATTTAGTGATGATTTATATTACATCTTACTTTTTTACACATCAATTACGCAACAATTATATTTAGTAGCATTGTTTATAAAATAAATCGACTGATCAAAACGGTACCATTCATCGAAAACGATCACTATTTAATTTACCCAAAAATGTTGCGAGTTGATTTTTATCGATTTTAAAAGTCAGAAATGTTTGAAGTATAGATTATTATTTAAATATGGTTATATAAAATCAAATATATATATACTTTAGTTACGTCAATCAAATATAAACAAATCTATTAATTTAAATCTAATGACATTTGATTACTTTATTTCTAAAAATAAAGGATTACATTAAAATTTATATTCTAGAATTATATAAGACTATAGTTTTATTATATATTTTCTGCTGTTTGTTAATTTTAAATATTTGTGGATAAAAAAAGTGAATAGTGAGATAATTTATTATAATTTCGTATAATTACATATATATCTTTACATTTTAACGGACAAAAAATAAAATGTATAGTTTATTAAATTATATAATTTTTTTAATCAAAACATGCATTCTAAGAGCACAAACTTATCAGATTTTCAAAATCATTTAATTTTGAGATAATCAACGAAACCAATGATTTAATTATATGTTCTCAGTTTTGTACTGCAACTTCGTAATAATGTATCGTTCTTTAAAAAAAAAACTATTTAGAAATGTATTTGTTAGTCTTGCGTACATTCAAGTTAGACCTGATACTGCTCTAATTCAATACACTCGTATTATCCATAACCAATGTAACTCGTCCAGTCATCTTTTGTAAAAGTGTAACAAGAAAAATATTTATTTAACTTGCGTAAAGTAGCAATACGAGTGTGGCTGCACTACATTCACAATACTGTCGCTGTAGCGTAGTTGGTTATACACCCTCTCCGGATTGGAAAAGAGATCCAGGTTCAAAGGTAGTACAACAACAATATTTTTTGATGAAATTTATTTTATATGTTTATGATTAATACATTTAATTAGTATTTAAAACATCACAGACCTATGTTCTGAATAATTACAACTTCACAATAATAATGTGTTCTCCTTAATGAATATAATTTAATTCAAATATGCACCTCGACTACGTTTGATACAGTGCATTCTTCGAATCTAATTTTCAAACACTCTTTCACATAAATCTGGTTCAATTTCACCAATAACACTAATTATATTGTTTTATTTGTTTATTCAATTGATATTTGTTTGTCAACATAATCAAGTGCCTCTACATATATCCACAGAAAATAGTCTTAATATAGAGATATCACATGATATAGGCGGCCAATTGACCAGTCCATTTCTATTAATGATTGAATCGACCATACAATTCACGAAGTGCACGTTGAATTTGCCGAATCGAAGACTGATTTTGATAATAAGTTTTAATAACTTGTAAACGTTGTTCCAATGTGAAACGCTCTATGATAAAATAACCGACTATACTGAATATAAATAACAATGACAACTTTCAAAATATTAATAAACATAGCTACTATTATTATTATTATTTTATTTTTTTAAGATTAGAATAATCAACTTTGTAGTTAAAATCCATTATTTTAGATTATTAACTTTGTTTTAATTACTTAATGAATTAAATACATCAATCAGTTAAGAAAAATCTATTTTTAAAAATCAATAATTATTTAAAAAATAAATTTAGTACCTAACTTAAATTGTTGATGACACAAAATTATTAAACGGTTTCTATTTTACATGTAAATGGCGTTGGTTTTAAATTAAATACTTTGGAATCATTGGAAATAAATAAAGCGTTTAAAACTAACCAAAATATTAAGAACAACCAACTTAATTTAACCACAATAATCTATTTAATTCACCAACTAAATTTAATCACAATAATCTATCTATAATTTTTTCCCTGAAATTATTCTAATAATTTTGTATCATCAAGTAACAATTTAAGTTGGGTACTAATTTTTTTTTTTTAATAGATTCTGTTAAAGAAATAATATAACGTATATTTTTGATTAGTTAATGACATCGTATAGACGAAAATGATATTTTTCGAAACCAGTTCATGTATTTAATTCATTAAGTGGTTAATAAACCAATGTTAGCAATCTAAAATAATAGCTACTATTCTTATTCAAAATTCTATCACATTTATTGGATAACCCCATACTATAAAGGTTCTGTAATAATACATTTATGGAAACAGAAATCGTCATATCATTTAAACCCACCATATAATGTAGGATGGAGGCGCCATCTATCCTGTGGGACGCGTTAACACTTGATATCAGATCGAGAATTAATTACAGGGATTATAAGCATTGTGTTTGTTGATCCCTATGAAACCCAGTCTGAGGGTATAGAAGCATCGGATGGAGGGGATGAAATAGGAATAACGAGGGGAGAGAAGGAATCTTTGTTTACGGAACGTGGGAGAATTAGGAAGACGATTAATTCCGTCTAGGCATTTATTTTAATTAGGCAAGTCATGCTCGTATTTTTAGCGCTCATTTTAAGTATGCGGAGAAGAAAATCTACTTGTGTGGTTTCGCGCAATGTCTTTTACAATGTTACTGAAAGATGGTTAATAAAATCATAATATGTATATTATTTATTGTACTATATTTTTTAATGTTCAGACATTTATCATTTACATACTGTGTATTAATATCGTACTTTACTATAAAATATATATTATAGCTTATATTCTACATACATATTAAAAAAAATACTGTTATTGTTTGTGGATACATCACCATTTACTTGGAAAAAATAAATGAATATTATTATTGAGTCTGAGATCTAAATTAAATATTATTGCAAAAAATTATAATGATAATAAATTTTCTGGAAATTAATTTTTATCTTGTTTATAAAAATTATGAAATGCAATCGGTAAAAAAAACAGAGATGAGCATTACAAGTCTTTGTTTAATAAAACGTACCTAATTTTCACGGTATTAAGTGTCAGTGGAGATAGCAGATATATTATTATTGAGTCTGAGATCTAAATTAGAAATTGTTGCAAAGATAGCTACTACCTTGAAAACAAATACGCTCATATTTAAAAATAAATATTTAATACGATAATTCAAGACATATTAATGCTACAAGGATGGCACTAATATTTGTTTTTTGCATTGTCCATAATGTATGTTGAGTTTATTAATATAGAAAAAATAATGGATGTAGAAGTTATACACCTGTTCTGAAAATATTCTCACATTAAAAATAAAATACATTGGAAGTGTAAAAACTATCAAAATACCTAGAGTATATGAGTAAAGTAAATAATAGTTTCAGTAATACTTGTATTGAGGCGATAAATTGCTTCAGCGATGAATTGTTTGAGGTAAATGTTTCTGGCATCTGAACACGCGTACTCGCTAATTTTTGTATTTTCATACAATTCATAGTTAAAAAAAAAACAATGAAATCAGAGAAACTAAATAATTCTTTATTATCGAGGCGATCACTTCATTTCCGATCTTACGTCAGTTAGCAGAGTTACGTAACCAGCAGATAGTGATAGACGAACTGCTTTTTTATTCACTTTATTTTAATCGCTTGATGATACAATATACTTAATGTTTACATTGTTAATATTGACGTGTTGATGTGACGCGTGTTCAATAATTTACGCTTGTCATTTTAAAGCTTTTTAATTTAACGATTATTAATCATTTCATTTAAAATAACTTTATTTATAATTAATACTTTAAAAATTAGATATCTTAATAATATTTAAAAAACATGGGAATAAAATAAAATAATTTTGAAACCCCTGAAATAAAGTATAATTAAATTAAATTATTATTAAATTAAATTAAATAATAATTAAAAACTACTAATTATCCCAAAAATAATAGTATGACAATATATTTAATTCGTTTTTACTACTCAGGGCCGGTTGTGTGATCAGTAGTAACTTTTTAATATAGTAACTTTTACCCACCCGTAGTTAAAATTCTTGACATGTTGTTGATACATCAAATTAACTGCTGTCGAAGCTTAGATGAAGATGTCTATAGGCGTGACAAATAATCATGAAATATGCTATATCACAATCAGAAAAATTACGGACTATCACAAATTTGTAACTAAAGTAAAAAAAAATATGTACACAGACTAACTGAAACATAAATTAACTCGAATATACTCTTTCTCTATACACAAGTCTTGCTCTTATAGAGAAGAAACAAATGTTTATATATATATAAATATCCACTAATTATTGAAATTGTATTATATTTTTAATATTAATAAAAAATAAAAAAAAAGCTTTATTTTATGCATTATCTATAGATTACTTCGCCTAGGTTTTCGAAATGTCACTTTTGTTGTGAAACTTTTTCGTATTATGTATTAAGCATCGATATCATCATCAGACGAATTCTCGTAACTAAAATAGTGGGATATCGAATGATTAAATGTCGAATACTGCAACTTTCAAAGTATCATTGTGTTAGATGACTTTTGGAACAGCTGTGAAAATTTAACTATCGATTCTCGTTTTTACTATCGGATATCGGAAAGTATAATGAGTTTACTACGGGATAAACTTTCGAGAAGTAAATATTTTGTTATTGACGATCATCAAACAACCAGTTTTCACAAAAAAATATTTTAGTACCTTTTTACACTATAGTAAAAAGTTACTACTCACAGTTACACAACCAGCCTTTATAATGTTCTCTTCAATATCTTTTTCCATTACTTTCGTGTTTTATAAATTCTTACATATTAATGAATTTATGATCCTTACATATTTTATATGCAAATTTGTCGTTTAAAAATGACAACATAAGTCATGAGTACGTAATAAAAATTAAATTATTTGATTATTTCATATGTTTATAATACTCCTGAATGCTTACTTACATACTTACTATCACGCAGTGTCTCCGCAGGGATAACCAGATAGAATGGATACTTTTCTATGTATTGATTTGGCGTACGATTGAACCTTTATTATTTGATATTTTTCATTTATTACCTGATACTGGCCAATGTAAAGATTTGTTCACAACTCATCCATGATAAATTAACCAACGCAGTTGCGCAAACAGTAAGAGTAAACATTTACGTTCGATTGTGAGCACGAGTGTTTGTTTGAATATAGACATAATTTTTGAAAATTCGGACTGTTTGATTTAATCGAGGATTTGTTCTAGCGAAAATTCGCATCAGAGCGTTCGGTCGGAATTGTCATTATCATAATCCGCTTTGTCTATGTTCACAAAATATCAATTTCGCATTAGCGTTGGCAGATTCACAATTATGGGATAACGAATTTAGATTACAAACTTTCGTGAATTATTGCAATACATGAATACACCGACCGCCATCAAATCATGTTCTAAAACATGAATGCATTTTGCACTAATTTGTACTGAGCACGATTAATACAGAATGCGAGGTTGCACAAAGTACAATGCGTAATCGTTATGTGTGTGCCCAATTAAATTGTTTCAGCTAAAATAGGACGTCAATATTTCATTTGGATTTAATTTTTTTTATAGAGGTAACTATATTTTGATACTCGATAACATTGGTAACTTTTCCAACTCAAAAAATTTCAAATAATATATTACAACATAAAATATAATGATATTTGATTTTGTTGATGACTACTTGATTTTCCAGAATAATTCGTTTCTTCATAATTAAACTGAAGTACCTAAATATTGTTAACATCAACTGAAATAATCAATTTTTAAACATTTAGAAAAATATTTGGCTGCTGCTGGGTTTTGAACATTGACCTTTTCCTATCCGGAGAAACGTATTGGCAATTTTTTTAGTGTATATCTCTAATTGATTAATTTAATATGTATTAAAAATGCCACAATCCCAATTGTAACTTCACAACAAAAATGTGTTTTCATTAAAAAAAAAAAGATGATGTCACTGAAAAATTAGAGAGCAGTTTATAGGCAATTTAAAGATTACGAGTTAAAGTTCTGAAAGCAGTTCTGTTTTTTCTTGTGTGTACAAAAATGTATTGCCTTAGACAGATTTATTGATTAAAGTAAATATGGTGTAAAATCATAAAAAAAACATGTAAAAGTTCAACATTGATGTGCCTAACTGTGCCAATGCTCTTTGGTTCGAGTGATAAGGGCTGAGCCCTCCTGTTTCCGAATCCAATGCATGTAAATAGGTACTTACCGATCTGTCTAAAAATGTATGTATCACTGTATGTTTTCGTATGGGGCTGGAGCCTGTTTAAAATATCTGTCTACAATACAGTAATACATAGAACATGCGAATTTACCTGAATCAAAAGTTACCTGCCATATACACCCTTATAATGTTTTTATTTGAAGAGTTTTTTTGTTTTATTTCAGGTGCCGTATGTTATGTCCATTCTGTACGACAGTCAAGGGGCGCTCCTCCCCCCACAAGTGAATATATCCGAGAGAGGAAATGTCCCAGTAACTGTTCAGACTTTTAGGTGAGTGAGTTAATATTACCATACCAAGGGAGGGCTACAATTTGTAAATAATATTTTATTACGGTACATACTTATCGATCTGAGGGTAATAAATGGTTGTCCCTTTAGATATCCATCAGATCTTATATTTAAAGAGTACAATATCTTAGATATAAGACAAATCTATATGTTGAGACTCGTCCAATATTTCCACGCTAATAATAACTCACCCCAAGCAATAAATCATGGACACAACACAAGACAAACAGCGAACATCTACACGCCAGTTCCGAGAACAACAACGACATTTTATCAAATATTCTACATGTTCTTAGCTCCGAAACTGTACAACACACCCAGCACGAACTGGAAATCATTCACTTCCAATAAGATTACACAAATATGGATCCAATATATAATCCAACTGGATAGAGATCAATCAGAAGCATCGGTATCCAATATTCTAACATAATCATTATACAGTGTCTACATTAATAATTCACTAGTTCTACAAGACTTTCACTACATTTTTAAAAATCTATTTTTAGTTTTATTCCTGTCGAATCTTTATCTTTCTTGAATTAAATAACACCACAACAGCATGAAAAAAATTGGCTGCTTTAACACAGATGAAAGTCTAGCAAAGTAGTCGGGATAATGCTGTATATATCAGAGGTGGAGTATACTTCATCCCACACAATAAACTATAAGTATATACTTAATTGCAATATAATCGTATCTTATGTTTATCGTGTTATATTATAATATATTCACCTCCGTTACAACAAAAACATGTATAATAAAGTCTAATATATAAATAAATATCTTAATAAGTTTGTTAGTACCTACATGAAAACATAACCACTCTTGATTTCTAATCGACTAAGTTCTCCATGATTTACCAAATTGATTAGAATTATACTAATAATTATTGCATATAAATTGTCATATTCATGATTTATTTTATTGCTTAATTTTAAATTTTAATCAATGGTAAAATTATTTTCAAACATTGATGAACTTTATTTATGTGTGACAAGGAGTTCAAGTGTAATATTATAATGTTAATACTCGTAAAATAATAAAATGTTGTATTGTTTTTAAAAACATATATAAAATAAAAATTAAGTTATTCAAGAAATAAAATTCACACTAAACAGAAAAAAAACTAATAACCTACAAAATATAACACTACAAGAACAATGTATAATCAAGGCAAATTAAATTGATTTATTTTTAGTAAGAATTATCAATATCTACTACCAATTATTTGTCTACATTAAATTAATTGTTTTGCAAAAATATTATAAACATCCTGTAAATATGGTGAGCGAATGAATATATTCGTGTTTAGATGGTCGTGTACGTGCATGTACATGCACGATGTTTATAATCATTTGAATTTAGGTCTACATTGCGTGTTATTGCGGCTTGCCTATTGTGTAGTCGAAACAAACGTCGGAAGACCGCCATGGACATCCAAATTAGTCACGTGCTCTTATTTTGAAAATAGTATAAACACAGATATTAAATTAGTTTATTTTTCACGTTTATCTTGATTTATTCGTCAAGAATGTTGTTTTATTTTAATTTAATTTAATTGTAGATTTATATTTATTTAGAGGTGTACTAGTAAAATTAGTCACGAAAATGGTGTTAAAATTTCGTAACATTTTTATAAACACTCACTTTTGATTTATTTTACATCTATTTTATTAGTGTTATATATTTACCTATACATCAGGCGCCTCTAAAATATTTTTGAAATCGAAATTTCGGAGACATCAAATATCATATTGATAGTGTCAGATTTTTATATGAATATAATATGCTGAATTTTTTGTTAAAATTTGATGTATTGATTTGTATTTTACTTTATTACTTATACATTTTTAGCATCAAATTATAATACTAATATTGAGTTCAATTTGAAAAATAGTATAGTTACACCTGGTGAATTTTGTAATACGCTTAATTATCAAAGAGTAACTTAAGATGGGGTCGGGGCTCAGTTCTGAGGTTGATTTATTTTACTGAATTTAAGATTTTTTGTCGAATCAGAAAAATATATTATTTACAGGGATGGTATGATACGCGTGTCAGAGATATATAATTCATTTATTTATAAAGTATATTTTTTAATCTACCTGTATGGTTCTAGCTGCGGAATACTACTTATTTTTCCCGAGAAGAAAATTGTTAACATTTTTAACCTCATCAATTGTGTACTGCCGTATGTTAATTTTATATTGCGATTAGTAAACTCTGATACATACGTATTCAATTTAATTTATTATTTTTCATTAATTTAATTTTTAATAAATTTCTTATTTATTAATAAATGTACATATGTAAGCACTCTCGCAACGAAAATGGGTAAAATACTCTTGAATCCCCGGGGTACAAAGTTTTCCAAAAAATATCGTGACTATTATTTTAATGCATCCGTCAATTGATAACGACATTTATTCAATCTGACCACCCGTGCAGGTATTACAAGCAGATTTCCTAGAAACGAACGGTGTGTACGAGCAATTCCAAATATTGCCATCATTACTCATGGGGATTGAGTCATATAGGGATAAGGCTTTCTTGTGATTCACTGCTCGTTTGTTTCATTTAAATTAATTTCTAGTCAATCCGCAGGAATAAATTCTAGATTTAATAAAAATAAATAGTTGCATTTATTTGATAAACGCTGCATAATGACAAAAAATATATTTCAATTTTAATTGAAGTCGAAAACTTTGCTCGGTAAAATGGGCGGATAAGAGGTATGAATATAATGATTAATATATAACTATCGGAAATTATTGACTCAAAATTAGAGAGCTTTACGATTTATTTCAATATCATAAGAAGTGTGGCATACGGTTTGGATAAAATCATTAATTTTTAACAACTAAGCGTAATCTTTATTTGAATATTCTAATTCCAGAGTCCGCTTGCCTTGCACCGGTCTCCGGAGCGCAGAAATTGAAGTGCGACTGCAGCTGAACATAACTACCGTCAACGCAGACACGTGGCTCAACTTCAGAAGAAACAAGATATGTCTCAAAGGTATGCACTTCTCTCTAGGGTGAAACTGGCGCTTGAAACATCTCGAATCACGGGCCACGCGTATAAAGGACTAATCATTCGTTCAAACCATTCGAGATGTAGTACGAGTAAACGTAATCGGTTTACTCATTCTAGACGATTGCATAGAATAGTAGAGTCTTGTAGATCGAGCTTAGACGATTCCACTTAACTAGCTTTCCGTTTGAGAGAAACGTGAGATTCGAAAATGCTTTTGCCTTTTGAATAGATTCTAAATCGCTTCATAAAAATTCGAACTAACTTCTATATCAAAGGCAAGAAATACCAAAGGGAACACATCGATCACTCTTATTGGAATAAGATAAAGGTGTTGTTGCCAGCCAAATGTTTTTTGCGAGCACTTATCATATCCGACAATCGAGATGCGAGCACTTATGAATCCGAGAATATTTTGATCCCTGGGAACACGATTAGAGCACCAACACCTTGTTACGCCTTGTTAAATAATCAGTTGATATATAAAATATATATTTCAATACAAATACAATTTACAAGAAACTATTTAAGCGTCAATTTATATTAATTATCGAAAGATTTGTTTTTTAAATGTACCTATTTTTAATCAATTTTTAACATATTCTATATCACTATGGAGGGTTAGTTTAGTATGTTTAACCACGATCAAATTAATTTTATGAGTGACGCCATGTGGAACATCAGATTTTGGTGTGTTAAATGCGTTGTGGCGAAATAAAGTGTGGATTATGTTGCGGTGTATGTGTGTCGGTCAAAAGGTTGTTAGTGCGGAAACTGAGGAAACCTATGTCTCCCTGTTCTCCACTATGTTCGAGTGGTCGCGGAGTTTAAGGAATATATATGATGGCAGACTACAGTAGATTATAAAAAAATAAACTACATACAGTCAACAATAGATTTATTCGACAAAGTTGCGCGCGAGTTGTTACTGATGGCTGATCTAACCGCCAAGTAGGCGAGTGACACACGCGTCGGTCTTCACGGTGGTTGCCGCTTGATATTGTTGTGGCATGTAGCCCGACGTCGGTACCAGGAGTGTTTATGGCTGTTGAGAGTCTGGCTTAACAGGCAGGTAACTGTAAGGCGCATTCCTCCACTTCACTATAAAAATCATTTACTATTTATGTACCACTTATCATTTACCTTGGTGACTGTCACCATTATATTGGGGCGAGTAAAAAGTTGCTTCTTATTTCATTTCCTGTAATTTCTAATTATCGATAAATTTGATACCCGGAAGATTATTTATCCAATAAATATTCCAAAGAAATCATCATAGCATCACATTAACCTCCAGGTTGTTCGTTGTATTCTGATTAGTTCACAAATTATGTATATACAGCCAATTTGCTGAGATGACAAATCCTCATTGATTCCACTTCTTCGTTAAAAGATTTTGTGTGTTAACTAGTTTTTCTCTTTAGGTAGATCCAATAGAAATAATGCAAAGGATGTTATGACAAAACTTCCGGAAAATTACAAAACAAATATTTTAGTCTTGACCACGAGATCTCCAAATTATCCTATGTATCAAATCCACCTGATTCTTGCAGCTGGTATCGGAAAAAAATTACTTTCATTTTCAAGAACAATAATAAGAACTTCTCGGCCTTCTATTTTTGATTATTCACATTTTCTTGAAGGTTCCTTTGTTATTTCTAAAGTAAATTTTCTTGATAAAAATTAAAATGAATCCTCCCCTGGACCAGATGGCATTTCATATCTTTAATACGAATGTCTACTTCAAAATGCGTACAATAAATCTTTAGTAAGGTTTTTTGGAAGTTTGATTTCTGATCGTTGGAAAACTTAATATATTATTTATCAAAAATATAATAGAACCCATCAAAGAAAACTTCATATGTCTTATAATTGCTATTTCATTGTATCTCTCTAAAGTAATGGAATATTTAATTCAAAATGGGTCAGTAGAATACAATAACCATTTTTCGAAATCAAAATTTCAAAACTGATACAAATTGTTATTTTCAAGAAAATAATTGTTGCCGTATTAATGATATGTGATACAATGTTCAAAAATCACAAGGGTTAGTCTCTCTCTAAATATTATTTAAAAAAATAATATTTAGAAGCCTTTATTGCCAAGCACTATAGATTTAGTATGTTTACAAGTGACGCAATGATTTTAATATCAGGAAAAATAATTTCTATAGCTTTCAACTAAAATTAAAAAAATCCCCAATGCCTAAGTTTGTTATTATAAGTTGTATATATAAGTATATATATATATATATATATATATATATATATATATATATATATATATATATGTACAAGGTAATGGCTATTTTCTCAAAAAAAGTGCTTATCGATTTTAAAAAAAAATGTAATCTCCTTCAAATTAACTCATATAAACTTCAACATCATCAACCCTCACTTAAATATCTGAAACATTGTAAGTATCGCATTATGAAGTTCTAAGATTGACGTCAATAATCATTTACGAGGCTTAAATTAAATTGATTGAAACCATACCTTCTTGAAGTACATTTCCTGAAAGTAATGTACGTCTTGATTTGGGTTTAACTAAGCAAATTTATTAATCATAAAATGTTTCTATTAAATGAATTCTGAATTCGCGAAAGATGACATCTTGATCATTATTAAATTTATATAAATGGCTTTAAACCTCTTTTTTAATCCATATAGCATTTTCTTCATGCTTCACTAATAGATTCATTAAGCTGTCTCAAACAATTAATATTACATATTTTCTAAAGTATCATAAATTATCTGCAAAATTTTATTTGTCTTAATACATCAGTTTACAAAAATTAAACTGTTAGTTTTTCTTCGATATGACGTAATAATCACACTAGAAACTACCTATTTTGTTCCAGGTCCATAGAAAAAATTGATGGGTATTACTCGTTGAGCTATATTTTACATTTTTAAAACCAATGTTCAGTACAGTTTTTTTTTTAAATAATTATTTAAAACAAGCAAAAAGCAATTCTTTTGAGGATTGCCATTGTTAGGCTCTACAGGTGACTATAAAACAGTAAATAAAGCATGTGTATCCAGCATCTACTGCGCAAGGTTCCACAAACATTTTGTGATAAAAAAAAAAACAAATAATTCCCAAAAGTGATTGCGAATATTATATAAAAATTTAATATTTGGCGATAACTGTGAGAGACATAACGAACCACATTATTGACGTGTGGTCGCTATATTTTGTGAAATTCATAATAAGCACTAAAATTGAAATGAAATGTTGCTAATGACTTTATATTATGTTTGTCTATCATACATACATAATGAAATAATATTACGTCAACCTTAATGCAAACAATTTTGAATGAAAAAGAATGGTTGCTATGTCACATCTCTGATCTGAATAAAATATTAAGCCAACTTCAGATCACAATATATATCATCAAAAGATCACAGAATTTTATGTATGTATGTGTTATGTATGTATTGAAAAATAACTACAATTAACTATATTACTAAAAGGAAAATGAAATAGTAATGTAATTCGTAAAGTTTGTAGATATCAGGAGATTTCGTAAACAATATAACTAGTTCATTTGACGAATAAATATCATTCATCGTTTAAATATTAAGTTCTCATATTTTTTACATTAAACAGATTCCAGAAACTATCTATAAAATCAATAATTCACCCTTACATACTAACTACATGTGAACAAGATGTACCTACTCGATTAATATTAAAAACAATATCAAAATATTTTATTAAAAGCTAGAAATATTAAGACAGCACTACCATTTTATTAGAATATTTATGCAGCAATTTGTGAATACCACAACTGTCAGTCAAGTAAAAAAATATAACCATAATTTTCCTTGGCAACAAGAATGTCGATAAAATCATTTTTAAATTCAAAATGTTTATTATTTTCAAATTGCCTCCATTTGTGAATAGATTGCGATGACGGGCGATGAACCGATCCCCCATCCTGCCACCCCCGGCGGGCTGCCCTCGGGGCATCGCCTCGACCAATCAGACGGCTGTTTAATCCAAGTGCCCCCCTCCATGCCGCTACCGGTATTAGAGTTAATTTGTTTGAGTGTCGGACACAACTCTCAGTGCCCGAGTGCTGCTCTAGACCGATTTAGGGATGGGAATTTCTGGGTAACAAATTTAGATCTTTTCTCTGAGCGATAAAACAAATCATAACTCATTTCACAATTGACGAAATGATTTTATTTTATCACCAATTGTGGCTGAATGGCAAAATCGAAAGTAAATTTTATTTTTAACAAATAATTTGCATTATATACAATTTTTTATAGGAATGCACCAACACAAAGACTTCACAGGCATGGGCGCGATTTTGGTCTTGTAGATGTATTCAGATATTCAAAGTTTAAATATTATATAAGAGTAATGTTTTTGATGCTGTTCTGAGTCAAAGATACAACTGATTTTGATACTCAGCCAAACCTAAATGTTTACTGTTTGTTTTTCTAACTTAATTTTTTTTTAAAGCTGTATATGTATATTTTATCAATTTCTATTTTTATATATATTTTCTATCAATTTATATTTTATATATATATATATTCCATGCTACTTGTGTTTGTGCTCATGTTTTTTTTTATACCATACCAACTTTGTAAAAGCCCATAAGGGCGTTAATAAATAAATAAATAAATTATTCATTCTCATTTTTGGACGTTGCTCACTTTTTGACAAATAGTGCTACGCATATATAGAAATATCAGCTTACTGATAAGTTCTTATCAGTAAGCTAATATTACTTACTGATAAGTTCCTTCATATATAGGAATATTAGATAGTTCTTATTAGTAAGCTAATATTACTTACTGATAAGTTCCTTCCTGTTGCTCGGATGAAAAAATATTTTTACATTTTTAATAATATTTTTCAATGTTATAAAAATAATATTTTTTACTCTCCGGGTCGATTCCCAATCTGGTTGTGCAACCCCGGAAATATGCGTGATAATCTACTGCATTGCATTAGGTAACATTGTTATTCATTTTGCAAGCGAAAAACTTTACGTAAGCAAATGACGATAGTCGACAGTATTCTTTTTTAGAAACAAACCATTTTCATATCTGATTTTTGGAAATGGTTTTTATCACAATAAGTGTCACTATAAGTAATATTCTGTTCAATTTAATTTGTGTATTAAATAGTTGGATTATTTCATTATTAGATTCTTCGTTAACAATCTGCGCTATGCTGTTATTTTTTTTTTTTTGTCAATAATTGTAAATAATTCACAATTAGTTAAATTAGTAGTTAATTTGCGACCGATTATGTAGCGAAATATATAAAAAATACAAATTAAATGTATTAATTAGAAAGAAATGAATAAATTTAATTTGTATTCAATATATTACAGACCAATATTCTGCAAAATTTCAATTTCACAATAAGAATATATTTTCCTTAAAAAATATATAAGTTGTGTTAATGTTTCCAAAATTTAATAAAAAATAATTATTAATTCATTCTGCCGTCTCCCAAAAACAAAACTGAAAGTGTTCGAAAATTTGTCATCAGCGCATTGTGTTGGTGTAGCATAATCGGATAATGCATTTCTCCGGACAGGAAGAGATTCGGGTTCGTATCTCAGTAGCAACAACAATATTTTTTCGATAAATTGATTTTATAAGTATATCTTTCTAATTAATACATTTGTACATCTTTCTAATTAATACATTTAATTTGCATTAAAAATATTACAGACCTACGTTCTGAAAAATTACAACTTCACAATAAGAATTTATTATTCTAAATAATTAATTAATAGTAAATCATATACATATATCATTTTCATTGGCTCTAAGTTTTTCGTTATATAACAAAATTATTACATAAGAAAACACTTAAACTTTCCGTTATTTATGTTAAATTTATACTATTAATTGTACAATTACTAATTTTTTCGACACAACAATAAAATACCAACCTTTTTTTCAATTCTTTTGACGAATAACTATAGAAATCAGAAAACATACAGAAAATCAGAAAAAAATCGATTCATAGAAGATGACTTATAGATGTTCACCATCAAGACGTTTCTAACCAGGTACCTACCGCAGTGGGGGGTATCTCCCTTTCGCTCCATTGGTAGAAGATTATGAAGATTCCCCATTTTTTTCACGGAGACGCTCAAAAGGAAGTTTGTGATGTTTATTTGAATGTTATTTGCTCTCGGAAAATTACGTCACCCACAGAAGACGTTTTCTGCGCTGAGCGGGAATTAAATTTTTGGGGATCAATTTTTGTGAAAGGCAATCTTTTGGGCATAATTGGAAAGTGTCACAGCACATCCGCATACCTTGGTTTTTATCATAAAACCGTTCATTTTTAACGGATTAAAATAACTTTATACGATTTTTTATGATTTTATATTGATCAATTTCTTAGAAGGTTTTTTCCTTGTACTTGGATAAGGGTCTGTCCCCGTAAATTAGTGAGAATTTATAAGCTTTACATTTATAGTTCAGTGATATTTGGAGTTGTAATGTAATAAAGTCGATACAAGAATAAAAATATAATTTTAATTTAATATCTTGTATGCATTCAGCGAAAAATATTACATATTTTTAATCTTAATGTATTTGTACAGATGTAAACTTGAACTTATTATTTGCGTCAATATATAATCCATATTAATATAATGCTTCCCCATCTATATCTATGACTTTCTGGATGTGGCGGCCGTGGCGGCTTCGGTAGTGCCATTTGTGGCTGTAAAGTGCTTACTTAAACGGACAGGTCTGTGAGACGCGAGCGGAGCAAAAACGAACGTGTTTTTAATATCTTCTATAATAATATTACTCTTACTTATCTATATCTATATGGCGGCTATTTGTATATGGCGGCTTCTGTAGTGTTATTTGTGGCTGTAAAGTACTATCTTAAACGGTCAGGTCTGTGAGATGCAAGTAGAGGAAAACTGAACGTGTTTTTAATATGTATAGGTTAAGATTACTTAAATGTTTTCTCTTTTTTGTATTCAATAATAGTACATTAGTATATATTGAAGTGTACATAGTCTTTCTTACTATATTTTTATATTTATTAAATATTGTAAGTACTTTTTTTATTTTAATATCTGTTCGCCCGTGCTGAGGCCAACATTTGATATTTTTAATCAACAATCATATTATACATACTTAGTTGATCAACTATAAATTTATAATAAGTAAGAAGAAAAAAGATGGAAAAAATTAAATGTGTAAGTAATCAATGTATGATGTAATATTTGATCTTGAGATATTTATTGAAATTTGTAAGGATAATACACATTTTAACAAGTTTAAATAATACAATACTATTTAATTTAACACACATACACACACATATACATACACATCCACAGGCTGCTCACTCATTAGTATTGGGTCTGAAGTCTTGACTCAGTATGTGTTTATATTGAAGGGGTAACCATGTTATGAACATACATTCGGTCTGAGTGTTTTAGCCAGAATTTTATTGCGCCTTTGAACTGTCTGTGGTGCTCAGTATATTATTTTGTTTTTAAAAAGAGAATTATACAATTTAGGTGCTACAAAAAATTTTTTTTTTTCGCCCGTATGTGGTGCACATTCTAGGAATGGCTAAATTATTCTCCTTTGAGATTCTGGTATTTTTGATATTTCCATGGAAACCTCAGATGTTCTTATTGATGAATACGTAATTAAGAATGGTTTTAGCATAGATTTGGACAATGGCCAGTATTATTATTGGACAATGGCCAGCAGGCTGCTGAGAAGTATATTAGAGTGTGTTCTCGTTGGTAATTTGAAGTGTGCATCATTTTTATTACGCGTACGTTTTGACAGCTAACTTACAGGTGGAATAATTTTAATTACATGTAATTTATTTTGGGAAAAGCTCCAAAAGTCGCCAATGGCCACGAGTACACGCAAAACGGCCAAAATAGCCGCCCGCAGGGACTAGCAGCAAGCATTCGACGATAATATCTGGTAATATTTAATGTTATAACAATTTATAAATATAACAATTACTTTAACAAAAGTACAATTACTTCATCATTATTAATCATACCCTTAAAGAACAACAAAAAATATTTATAAAAAATTCACAGGACATGTTTGTGTTAATACATCGCCCTGATATTTTACAAACTTTTGTATGGCTTTCAATTTCAATGGAAAAGTTTTCACAGACGCAATAAATATTCCCACAAAAGAAGTTGTATAAACAGATCGCTCTATTAGGTACATTTTCCTGCAGACATTTCCTCCACTGTGGAAATCTGGAAGCGCAAGAATTATAGATTTTATTGCCCGAACGAATAAAGATCACATTTGAAGATATATATGTAAGTATTTGTGTAAGGGATGAATAGACTTGTACGCTTCAATTGCTATTTTAGCTAATGCAATACTTTTGCGGTCCGGGGAAAAGTTTTCTCGACTCGGTCATTTTAGAGGCATCCATTGTATGAGGGGGATAATAAAATTCTCGCTTTCTTTTGTTGTGGATTTGATGGCAGCGGACTGGGACTACTCGCGGGCGAATCATGTCATCAGTTATTGATGGAGCATGATTCAGCTACTTTGGAAATCATAATTACAGATTTGAAAAGTTTTATAATTTTAGAGAGCTAAAATCATGGTATGGAAGAAAAAAATATTTTTTCAGATTTTACATTTTTAAACATTTCTTATTAATATTTTAAACTTATCCTTATTTTGAAAATTTTCTAAAAGCAGGACTATTATTAGTTTTTATCGTATATGGCTAAAATGATATATTTAAACAATTATACGGTGAATATCATAATTAATAAAAAGATTCTATCACATCAAAAAGAAAATACTAATGCATAATGTAATTTTAAAAAGTTGTTTATTGTTTAAGTAATACCAGTGGCGTGCAGTAGGCGCAAACTTAGATTATGCTGTTATTGACTATGCTAACTAACTACGCAATAGGCATAAAAAAATGTCAGAATAATTATACTAACAATTGTGAATATATTATTTTAAATAGTTATTCTATGAGTCCGTGTCGTACCTACTTCGCTTTCGATTTCAATTTAAATATTATGTACGATTTCTCCTTCGAGCAATGGATTTAAAATGTTTCATTATCAGTGCTCCAAAACATATATTTAAATAATTAGCTTTACAAATTACCATAGCCAAAACTCATAACAGAAATATATTTATTACAATATTTCATTTAATATTGGTAATAATCTAACTTAATAATATTCCAAAAAATGCAAACTCGCTCGTTTGAATGACGTTAGAATACACCATAAAAACAAAATAGTCTGTTTGCAATTTGCAAATCGAATATGGAAATATGTGAAATGCATGGATTAATCCCTTTCGAAGAAAACATAATTAAGTGCAATTTGCAAATCGAATATGGAAATATGTGAAATGCACGGAGTGTTCAGTAAGGATTAATCCCTTTCGAAGATAACATAATTAAGTGCAAATTGTTTAAAAAATGCAGAAAACTGGCTGACGTAAATACGCCAGCGTAGGTTCGGTAAGAAAATATTTAATTCAGTATGATTCTTATACGGATTGAACAAACAAATTAGACGCGTACGTACTGTCAAACTGCCTGCCAGTATTGGCATAAAGTTGTACATAATTCATTTTCAATTTTTCTATATAATCCATGGCATACATTGACGGCTAAAATTTTATGTGATATTTCCATAAGATGTAAGATATACTTCAGTATTAATATTTATTATATATATATGAATTAGACTTAGATAGGTTAGTGGGAAGAACAGTCCCTTATATCTCAATTTGCTATGGGTAAATCAAGTCAGCGTCTGAGATTGAATGATATGAAGGTAGGTCTTAAATAAAAACAGGTTTATGGAAAAAGAACACGTGTTTTATAATTCAAACAGATAAGACATAGATCAGAGACAGGTAAGCTATACGTAGTTTAACATCTTGAAACTTATAACTAGAGATGAATATTATTGAGGTCCAAGGTTACAATTGTCTATGGCACACGAATGTGCTTGGTCCACTATAATTTGTTGATCTGTTCCCAAGACAGTTAAGATAACAATAACCAGGAGGAAATTGACCAGAACCTGTCATTCATACATACATATAAATAATGTTAGTCAGGAGAAGGTATCTGGGAAGAGCAGAGGTCGGGATGCAGGGTGGCGGTAGATGAATATGCATTTTGCCAAGGATACGGCGAGTAGATATCCTAAACAGCAATCAAGAGGCGGAGTGGAGATGGAATCTGGGTCTACTGGTGTAACTACACTTAGAGTAGCCAGGGACCAACCAATGCTTGCAGTACGTGAATCTTCAAGGAAAAAACAGAGACTAAGCTCGGAACGCAGCTGTAGAGATAGATATCGTAGAATGATGTCAGTTCCAGGAAAGACTAGGTTCTGGCCACATGGGTGTTGATAACTGCGAAGATATATGAGGTATATTCAACGATTTCGTAATATTAATAGATACAACGGTAAAATGGATTACGACCTGGACAGAACATGATTTGGCGCGCTTCGAACTCGTAGAATTTGGGATTGTTGATGGCGTACTCAGTATGACGGGCCGGAGATTACACACCCTAATATATCAGGGAGCGTGTAGGTACTGATTCATTTGAACGGTCGATCGGAACGCTGCGAGATGAGTTCGGATTTATTCGGGAAAACACGAGGATTCCCATAGGTAGGCACGCGCGCCTTCAACATTGGTCAGGGGTAACGGGTAAGCTATTTACGGTGGGGAGCGCAGGGCTACAGAAGATAATACGATTATACCTTGTATCATGTTATGTTTGAAGGGCGTAATTAGTGTGCGGGAGACGAGTCGGAGCTGAATTCAAATTGTAATGCACGAGAGTTTATGTAGGTACTGTTGGTTTCAGCCGGTTTACGTCAAAGAAGCGAAATATTTTGAAACAATTCTTGAACATACGTTGTTAACGCTATTTACTGTGTCCAAAAGTCCGATAGTCCAAATAACAGGACGTACAGTCCAAAAGTCAGAAACGCAAATAGTTTTATTTATATGGGAATCACGCGAATAAGGATTTTGGAAATATTTTAATGCGTAAAAAATGCTTAATTATCTCAAGACATAGGATAAGGATTATTTAATTTCTTTTTATTTTCCAGAATCTTTAGTAACGCACAGCTTTTTTTCTTGCAGTGCACGCCCCTGATAAATTTCAATAATTGATCGAAAACGATTTGTCGCAACAATGTCGCAAATATGACCAAAAAATTATTAGCTCATTTATGTGATGAATTGTGGCTGTCACAAATACACATATACCATATGTCAGTGTACCACCATCCAAACACATTTTTTAAAAATATGACTCAATTATACCTAAAATGTATATTCGGAAGACGCGATGCTGTTGTTGATTAGGCGGTATTACGATTTTGTAATTCATTATATCCAGTAATTTATTAGTTTTACGAAATCTTATGAAACATGATATTTTATCACTAAGGCAGAGATCGTTAAGCACCTACCGAAGCTCAACCAGGAGCGGTCGTTTGTCCTCGACGGAAACAAAAAACAGAGCTCTCCAGCATGTCATTTGTTTTCATAATATCCCATCACAGTGCGGAAAGTTTCCTAGGAGAAGCGTAGTACTTTTAACATCTTCTTGCTATCAATATCACTCAACACTTTATTTTGATATACTTTATACAAGATAATGTTTTTAACATTTTTTGGATTTCAAAAAATATCTCTTTTTTCACTTTACACACTATTGTACATAATTATAATAATATTCGTTAGCGGTTTCATCGATACATATAATTATTGTGATGTCCTTGAGATCGTCTGTATGTGTGTGTGTGTGTCAGTGCGCCAGCACCGCCGGCGCGAGATGTATGTGGGTGTGTGTGTGGCGGGCTTAAAAGGATGACGCGCGTGGGGCACGGCCTTTTTTCGCTACCGTTTGGCTCCGTGACTAGTTATATACTTTGCATCATAAAATTGTATTATTTTTTAACGTATTTTTTTTACGAAAGTAGATGAAAAACGGATACAAGTTCCTCTTATTTAGATCTTCCTTCTATTTTGATACACGTGAAATTCTTAGAAACTGCTCCTATAATCGTACACCCTCAAAGGTGATAGCTTCGACTCCACTTTAAAAATTGTCTTGACATTTAATATCTATTTTACATGATCATGGTTATATTTTATTCCAAGTCAAAATATTTTTTTATAAAGTGTATTTAATTCTACCATATCTCCCATCGTGTACGAAGTGTCCCAAAATATTATTGAATTTAGAAAAAAAAAATCGTATTGTTCAGTCAACTCATGCCCACATTCTCAAGATGAACGAACAATCTGAAGATTGGATTATTTATTAATTAATTATACATATGATATTTTTATACGCATAATAATCGCAAAAATAGCGAAGACAAACAAAATGCAATAATACAAATTAAATGTATCGACTGGAAAGATATACAGAAAAAATCAATTGATCGAAAAAAAAATTCTTTCATCTCCTAGCGTATATTATTTAAAGGTATTTGAGATTTGTCGCAATATAAAGGATATAGGTTTTTAAGCTTTAATATAAAGAGCTGCAGCATACAAATTCGAAAATTTGTCGTCAACTTACTCGGTTGGCGTGGTGAAACTGGTAACACATTTCCCCGGATAGGAAAAGATCGTAGTAGTAACTAAAAAAATATATATTTTAAATTGTTTTTTTTCCTGTATATTTGAAAAAGAAATTGCAACTTCACTACACAGTTTGAAATTTTTAACATAATCCTGTTAAGCTTGAAGTCTACGTACATAGAAATATTTTTTTTTTCACTTATGGAAATGATTTTTTGAAAAGGTGCGTTTTTAGTTTCTTCTTAAAATAGTCCCTGATGCACTGTTTCTTATAACAGAGGGCAAACAGTTTCACGCTTTTGGGCCTGCCACGGCAAATGCCCGTTCACTAAATTTAGACTTCTGGCGACGGTTGGTCGGTTCTACAACCCTTCCTGTAGCTGAAGTAGAGGCTAACCTGAGAGTTTGACGTATATCATTCAAATTGTCTGGGTACAAAGTTCTTGAAGATACTGAGGTGCTATGTTGTGTGTTGCCTTGTACATCAACAAGCACAATTTAAATTCAATTCTTTCAAGTCAATGTAGCTGATGTAAAAAGGATGTTATATGAGAGAATTTGGAAACTCCATATATTGTCCGTGCAGCCGCATTTAGAATAGATTGTAATCTATCCAGCTGAAACATTGGCAGACTAGCATAGATATTGTTACAATAGTCCACACGTGACACCATAAATG
The DNA here is from genome assembly GCA_022840565.1 of Eubasilissa regina. Taxonomy (NCBI): domain Eukaryota; kingdom Metazoa; phylum Arthropoda; class Insecta; order Trichoptera; family Phryganeidae; genus Eubasilissa; species Eubasilissa regina. Next base: position 29,653,761 of record JAINEB010000022.1, on the reverse strand, counting down.
CATTTATAAGCAGTCGGGCTGCCTCAAGAGGAAGATGTCTCCGAATACTTTTAATCTGTCTCAGTTGATAAAAGCATGCACTGACAGTTTTACCGATTTGTGTATTCATTGAAAGATCTGAATCAATGTGCACGCCCAACAACTTAACTGCAGATTTAGCATTCGCGGATATTGATTCCTGTATTAAGTTTTGCCTTATTAATCTATATCTTCCATATTTTTGCTCCAGGTCCTAAATCATCTAAAAAAATAGTCTAGCCGCTTGAAATTCGATAAACATTATTTTTTTGTATTCAATATACATTTGAGAATCAATAAAATATTTCAATTAATTAATTAATCACATAATTACGATTTTTTTATAATGCTTATATCTCTGATATGGTTGAGATAAGGCATATAACCCTTGAACATTTTCGACTAGTAATTTAGTCAGGTATCCACATCCACCCATAAAATATTGTGGACTAGGTCTCTTACACCCTGTATATTCTACAGCCATTACATGTATATAATTATTATAATATAATTAAGAGACATGTATATTCTACGGCTGACCTATAATTGTAATAAAAATAGCAATAATTATGAATATTTATATTATAATACACGATATTTCAAGTATAAATAATAAAAATATTGTTTTAAGAAATATTGTTCAAATACAAATTAAATGAATCACTTACAATATAAATATATATATTTAGTTGCTACCGGAAAAAAATATTGTTCAGTTTGTTACGAAAAAAGTTATGCATATTTTCTTGAATTTATATCATACGAGTAAATAATTTATGAAGGAGAATTCCAATTGAATTTATACAACCCTTTTCATGGCAATATTTGTCTATCAAATAAATTTATAAACAAATGATGTTTTTATTTAGCGTTTTAACGACAGTTCTTTCATCACCCTCTGTGCTACGGGGCATTTAAGGCAGCGGGTGGTATCGACATTAAAACCAGTGATTAGATCTTTTGAAGATCAATTTCTAGGTATTTCTTGACTTTTTGTAAGCAGCAGGATGAAATAATGATAAACAGGAAGAAAGGAAATATATTTAATTAATTTTATTTTAATACAAAATCGATATTTAACCTGATTGATTCGTATGTATAATATATAGCTATTAAAATCATTATATTATAAAAATGTATTTATAAAAATTAATATAAATATTTCGATAAAATACGTTTTATCAGTAATTTACGCTTACAAGTATGAGACACACTCAGCTACTACGAATATGAGATATTTTAGGATGTTATACATAATACTATCAATTTAAAAAAAAAATGGATGGGTGCGACCATGATAAAAAAAATGGAGGGACGCGTTTACGGAATACATGTTACGTCAATATTCTTATTATTTTCAAATTTAGCAACACATTCGTGCTACGTAAATGTGACTAACTTTATGGGCTTGAGTGACTTAATCATTAGATTAATAAGTTGTTCGAAAACATGAATGTATTGGTAAAATGACAAAAAACTACCGGATTTTAAATGTTAATAAAAAACATCGTAAATATAATACTATTAAATATTTTATTTTATAATCTAAAAGTGCATGAAGTAGTTTGTTTTCACTTTATTTTGAAAAAGATGTCGTTCATACGGCGGTCTACATTCGCGATACACATTTGAAGTCGATTTTAGAAGTTTCTGATCACCCGGCGGGACATTTCCAGTGGAATTGCCGCAATTTCTTGACGCGTTGAAGTCTTCAATTTATAAATGATTCTTGGCCAATGTTTATAGACCTCAGCTTTGAGATCAGCCCTAGAGAAAACTCACAGAAGAGTTTTGACATACATTTTTTTATTTATGGGGTTTGGAATATTTTTTTTATTCACGAATTGCGAGGGTAACAATTTTTAACTGAACCTCTCGACTCTACGATACATAGTTAATGTGTTTTTTTTTTTGCTGTAGAGGAACTCATTTTAACCCACAAAACAACATATAGTATCAATCGAGTAGTTAATCAAAAGAATAATTCGATTCAACGAATAAAAAATTCGTCAAAGAAATCGTGAAAATAATAAAAATCGTTTTTACCCAATAACATTGAAATTGCGACAAACCAATTCGTTTTCACCGACAAAATTATATTGCTTTCATGTTTCGGTCGTACTTTCTAAAGCCCTTTCTCCACGGGAAAGCGTATTTAAAAAGGTAAAATCTGCTTAAGCGAGAGGAGTAAATCACTGTTAATAATTTGCAAAGAGCAAATTTGCATGGTTGTATAGATAAAATGAGAAAAACCACCGAAATAAGACGAGTGCGGGGGATGGCAAAACAAACTTGATACAAAAAGGAAAAATTACCATCCCAGGGGGGATTACATTTTATATTGCAATCGGGGGTAGCGCAACACCGCCAATAAGGACAAGACTTACATGGAAACCGTTTCAAGCGCGCGTATAATGTTGCTTCTCTTGTCTGAGATTATTGAAAAATAAGACATGATATCTGACGGACTCAAATTTAAAGAGACACTTTCCGAAACAACGCCGAGTGCTGAGTCCTGTCAGAGTGAAAATAATTTTGTTTTATTCAAAAATCAAGAGCTTCAATAAAGGAATACTGAAAAATTTCATTTAGATTTTGTTGACAATGGTAAAGGTAAGTAATACGTTTTATATGTCTTTAAAATATAACAACTAATTATTTGGCTATACAACTCACATAAGTTTTACAGTCGATTATTGTATTGGTACTTGATAACCTGATATATACTCGTAATTATTAAAGTTAACAACTATAATATATAAATTGTTATTATTTTCATAATTATTATTATGAAGTAGGCACATGAATTAAATACATAATTAATTTATATTCAAGTTTCTTGTGTACGAAATTGTAAATTTAAGGACGAATCGAAGAGCCGAAATAGCCGTTAATTTGAATCTCAAAGTATTGCAGTGAGAGCGAAAAATATGATCAAAATTATATTTATAATAATTGCTTTGTAATAAAATAATTAAATTTAATTACAATACTCATAAGTGTATTATGTATGTATGTACTAATAACACAAAAAGTATATAAAAATATTAAAATCTATAAAGTATAAAATAATGACAAATATATTTTGAATTACTATGGTATCTCTTAAATACGTTCCAATTGAGTACAATTACAATTATATCAGAAAAAAACAGACTTTAAAGAAATTTTTTTTTTTAAAGAGAGTATATTTTGACCAATATTTGAATATGTCTAAGAACACACAATTACTGGATTTTCACCTACAAAGGCAATGTTATTAAACAAATAATAGATATCTCATAGACATGAAGACATTTTTATTATATTTAATGGAAAGATATGGAAATATGAGTAATTACAGGGCTTACGATCTGTCTTCGGCTAGCTTGGAAAAATATGGAAGTATGTTAATATATGGAATACTTCTTCTTCTTTTTTTAAATAGGTAATCCACCCTTCAAGGGTGATTTGTGCCATTAATCAAGTTAAAAACTTTGTTTTATAGAAACAAGTACAATAATATTATAAAATAGGAAATACTATATTACAAGTCAATACCATTGTCGTTCAAAACACTTGCTATTATATAGATTAAACGTGGCGAGTTAAGAGAAAGAAGATGACACAAGTTAACCGGTAGTTGAAAATCACCATTGACGAGATTACTGTAAAAAAAACCTGTGATCCGCAATGAACATGCAAAAAAGATTAAACATTGAATAATAGATGTATCAAATGGAACGACGACAAATTATAAGATCAAAATAGTTGATTAATTTAATTTGCATTAAAGTATGAATTCGTGACTCCTGCGAACATAATGTTAATATATATTGTAAGGCTATTGGGATTTTCAAATAGTCATAAATAAATAGAAAAATCAACAAAATATATTTTTAAATTTATTACATTTATACAGATCACAAGAGGTTAAGAGAAACGTTTATTTCTTCAGGTAAATTAGATAAGATTGTTTCCTGAAATGAAACAAAAAATATTTTTGTCATTTATTTAATCACAATATGAAAGAGGATCATTTCACTAAGTCCTTAGTAAAGAAGGGGACATTTTGATTAGTTTCTTGTGCGTTTCGGCCTGAAGTAATCTTTTATATTATATTGAAGAGACATTGACCGCTCGGATTTCAGTTATTAAAAGAATTGTTCTTTTCTCTATACTCAGTCTAACATTTAGGTATGTACGTAAGATACATCGTTGGTTCCAATTATATCACGTGTGTATTTTTGTGACGTTATCTGAAATATTATATGAAATCACGTACTCTCTTATAAGTAAATCTATTGGGGAGCCAAATGCACATAATTGAATTGAAAAGTGTAATTTTGTTATTTATTGAACCACGTGTTTCACCCTTCCTAAACCATGCAGTAACATATGTCTACCATGCCAATTGAACCTATAATATTTCGTAAATTACACACTACATAAAATTCATATTTTATTTGCGCTTAGAAATAGCTGGTAAATAACTAATTTTGAAAATAGAATCCTAAAAAATAATTAAATTAATTAAATCCGTTGAAAAATTAATACGTTGGTAAAAATATCATTTGTGGTATGATAGAGAGCGATCACATTTTAGTTTCACATTAAAAGGAATAACAAACATACGTATATAATTATGTCTCTTTCTCACTAATTGAATGAAGAGAGAAATAAAGAGAGGTCGCATTGTATAGAACTTGATGAATGCTTCAAATTACATTTATTAATATATTTAATCCCTTTTTCACATTAAATGGTCAATATTTAGACAATAAACATTTAGGCTAATAAAAACATTTTTTCTCGTTTAGAATGATAAAAAACTCAATTTCTCAACTCACGAGTTGACAACATGGCTGTGTACGGATATTTTATATCACGGTATGGTAAACGTTAAATAACAGAAAACATTAGTAGGTATTTTATATTAATTCATGTCGTTATTAATGTTGCAATCGAAATTTGCCATCTGCTTTAGTGAGGAAAGCTTAGAACTTTTGTTTTTAGAATCTGCATCGGAAAAAAATCAGTTAGAGGAGGTTTATGTCAATAAAATGAAGAGACATCGGGAGGAAAGACTTGATCGACAATATGATCAAGTTCCAGTGACAGCAGACCGAGGTAATTAGAGAAGCTCGTGTCACCGATATACCTCGAACCGTTCAGAATAAGAGTGATAAATTTGAATGAATTGTATGCCTAACACATGATTACCTCTGTGGAAGACCATCACCTCTACAGTCATCGTCACCGTCGACCACTCTTGAAGCATATGCCACCATACGATTTGCAGCCGTACAGGAGGCCGGCTCCTGAGAGCTACTCTTTTCGCTGCCGCCTTTCAGATAACAACTCCAGGAAATGCCATTTCATTGTACGGATATTGTATACCTGTAATCTGTAACTGTACTTATCAATAAACTTATGTCAATCGTAAGTAGTTTCTTTTCTCTAACCTGCTCTGTCTACACACACTCACTTCGCGATCATCTTCAAATGAACATGAGAGTAATGGATGATCATTCATCACTCACGTGTTGTGCACACTCATCACTCACACTACAACATATCCTTCTGTTAATTTGCCACGCGCCAATATAAACATCTAATTTACAATATGCTCTTTTTTAAATGCACCAATTTCCTATATCACATCAGTACGTTACTTTCGTATTTACTTGCTCGACTCTACACAACGCTACGTGTGGTGTTGTGATTGTACATATATCGCATCGCGCCAGCGAGGTCTGACTTTTCTCTTTAGTACCTACGGTTTACGGTTTACGAGATGCCGTTGTCGATCCAGTCGGTGGGGTGCTGTTAACGCGCGACATTTGAACGGCGTCAATTGCGTGAAAGATTCAGAAACAATTCCGCTATTGCATTTCGCATCGTGTTGAATCAATGGATGAACATTTGTAGTAATATCGTATCATGTAGAGAATTGTAAAGTTCCCTTGACTCTAAACATTAAAAAAATCACCAATGGTAACTTTATTTTGCGGGGTACAAATGTTACGTTACGTGACAGGACTTAACGTTGAAGATTAACCCAACTGAAGTAAAATTTAATTGCCGGAAACTCATTCAAGAAAACAAAAATGTGTCATGAAAGTTATGGTCACTGTGCTAGATGGTTATGCTATGGTATCGACCGGAAGACGTGACGATTTACCATCTTCTCCGTTATCTATGATTATTTCTGTAATCTCGAGTTCTTATGAACCGATTTTTAAAAATCAAGAATCGCAATATATATTTAATTTAATGCAGCATAAATAATGTAAAAAATCTGATTTAGCTACGACTATTGGTGCAGACTTTCAACGGCATTTGCATAATTTTCAATACGAAATCTGTATATCTCGCTGTAGTTTGCATACTTAACAATCCGAAATCCATGTATCTAATTTTTGTTTTTAAACTTTATGATCCCAAATTTATTTATCATTTTAGTTTTCATACTTTGCAATCCCAAATCTGTATGCATATCTCACATTAGTTTGCATACAATATGCAGCTCACTTAACATAATAAATAGCTCATGTCTATGGATGAGATTTATCTCGGAGATAATGCGAGAGATGCACGTTAAGAATAAGTACACAGTTCAATTATCACTGAATGTGATTTAAAATGACGTAAATAGTACACACGTTCCTTTATCGACTCCTATAATAGTCATTTGTAGATAAAAGTCTCATTCGCGGACACGATTCATAAGTTTATCGTATTTTCTGCTAAAACTATGTAAATATTTGTTTAAACTATGCTAAAATATTACTTATAATATTATGTTAAAAAAATTATTTATCGTCATTATAAATCTAATTATTTATATAATAATATAACAACTCTCAAAACTAAAAAGAAAATAATAAATTTTCTAACATCTCTTCTCCCGATTTCCCGTTTCTAGTTCTTATAAAGATACAACACTATATTTTAGAAATCTTGTCTTTTTAAAATTTTAAATCTATTAAAATAATACTTATTTAAAATAAACTATGGTTTAACGGAAATAAAACTTTAAAATAAGGCGTACTTTATTAGAATTTCTGCAAAATATATCAAATAAAATGTGTCTCAAAATATTCCTATCATAATTATTATCATATTATTCAGAATTTATTGAATTATAAAAATCTGTCAGATAAATATTTAATTTCGCTTTATTTTTCAAATATATGCTTACATACAGATTATTTCAATGCATCGCCAGCGTGCGCCTGATGTCTAGTGAGTGATTGTTTACCCAAATTATAAAAAGGCTAAGAATGTAATATAATGGTGGAATTATATCATATTATATCTCACACGAGTGATGGTTGCAGGTTTTCCGCCGTCGCCTTCCCGCAACGACTCCGTGACGCTAGCGGCCGACTCGCTCGTAACGTCAGGAGGGACTTTCTACGTGGCAGCCGGATGCGCCCTGGCCATGATATCTCTCGTGGTAACCGCAGCCTCCGCCCTGTATATTCGCAGCAAGAAATCGAGGAACCACGATTCAATACAGTAAGTAGTATCAAGGCGCTTTGTACAGGCTTTCTCATATTTATTATTTTCAAAAATAATTGAATTTTTTTAAAGATACAGAAAGGCTTTTCTTTGTTGTAACAGAATAATATAACATTTTATAATATAATATGATGGTTTACGCGCCTTGTTAATTTGATTGGCACCACTGAGTTTCCTGATTTATAATAATGTACATGTGTGTGTGTGTGTGAGTATTGTTGCCCTTTTTTTGGAAATCGAAGACGGTAATCGACAGGCGTCATTCTTATTATATCCCGTGCTTCGACCAGTCTAGCAATCCAAATAAACCACAAGTGCGAGCTTCGGTCGGTGAAAATCTAAAGAAGACAAACCAGCAAAAAATAAAAGGTTAGTGCAGTTCATATATCATATGTGTACTTATTGTTAATCGGAAATCTGGGAACCAGCTATCGAAGGCATTATTACAATTAATAAATTGTTCTAGTTTTGCATTTAATAAATTTTATAGGCGAGTGATGGCAAAGGAATCGTGACAATCATTTTGATAATAGGATTTTATTGTAGATACTTATATTATTAATTAATGTAATGTTAAGGATGGACAAGAGCAAACTGAATTAATGGGAAAAATGCGAAATAAACGAGGATATTATAAAAATAGGGCTGAAATTCTTTGAAATTCGAATCGGATCAAAATATCTAAGAATCGATCCAATTCGCTACTTAAATCTAGTCAACAGTAAAATTGAATACAGTTAATATTTAGAAGAAAGCGCAACCTTTACATGAATACAATTAATTTCGTATTTAAGTCATGTGGTTAAATAGTTAATTGAATAAATTTGAATAAAAACGAAACAATAGTTTTATAGAAAATATTAAGAATATTTACATATATATTTCATTATCTGTAATTTTTAATTAACACGATGACATATCTTTTTCGTGTACCTACTTATCTTACAAATATTTGTAACTAGCAAATGCAATTTGTGAATATCGTGTATTGTTCTTTCAATTTGTGACATGTTACGTAACCAAACAAACACAATTTAATATATTATTTGAATAACATGAGGTACCCTTACCAGGTCGTTTGGCTTTACTGAAATGGATCCGATTCATTACATCAATCATTCAATCAAGGGGAAAGAAGGAATTTTCAATGAAATTAATATTGGGGTTTTTGTATAATCATTTATTCTGACTTATCTAGATAAAAAATAAAGTAAAATTAGAGGTTACATGCAAGGTAGTATCCTCACCAGTTTATAATTTTGGAGACATTCACAATTTTAAATCTAAACTAAAAAGTCTTACAATTATATTACAGCTTTAATTAAAATAAGTGGGGACTTTTTGAGCGGGAGGGAAGGACTTGTGCCAAGGCGCGCTCCGTAAATAAATGTAGGTAGTGTGAGTTAGAAGTACCTTTCTTTATTCTGCTGTGGTGGGTGGCGATGGTCTAGTCAAGCTTTTTGGCGTGGCCTCAAACAAGGCCTGATGGTGGAGTTTCGTCCGACGTGGCTCCAAAAATAGGTGTTTATCGTGGAATTACATATATACATATATATGATTATTATTGTAGCACTAAGGTTCATGACATATGTCAGATGCAACTGTTTGTCTCACTTGATTTTACTTAATATAAGTTATTTTATAATTAGCTAGGTAACTAGGTAAAGGTAGGAAATTTATTGTTATTGGATTATACGTAGGTCATCCCGAGAGTGAAAGCCGAAATGCGCGTGTTATATTTCGAGTTACTCCGAACTTTTGAAGAATCTCTTTGTTGCCCCGGTGCTAGATCTGAACTAGCCCTTGCAGTTGAGCACGCGATTGATTCTGTACCGTGTCAAAAAGATATCTTTGGGATAGAAATTCGCGCTCCTTCACTTATGCATACTGATGTTGGAAAGAGAAAGTCTATAATTAGCACCTTGTCGGACACTATATTTCTTATCGGCAGGAAGTGTTCCTGCACGCGTATCTGCAGATTGCGTGCAGAACTTTCTCAAGTAGGTGTAAGTCAATTTCGCATCCTTTCATTCAAAGTGATCGGCGCTCAGACCAAAATGACGCGCGAGAGTCAAAACCTTTCTATCCAGCGCCTGGTTTGCTTATTATGCGCCATCTAGCCTGGATTGTCCTAGCCGTTAGCCGAAAGCAACTCCGTTAGAGTCACATGCCGACTCTAACGGAGTTGCCTTATATAAAATTATAATTGCAAAATGTTTTTACGTAATAGACATGCCGATATTTTGTTGGGCTATTTTCATAATTTATATGCCATGATAGCGCATTTTGAAGAAAATAGCATAGCGCAAAAGTGCAGTAGGTGTCGACGTGCATGTAAATGTGATGTGGAACAGCACTATAGGAATTCTTGTGATAATCCAATTAAATTATTGTAGTTTTTTAAATTTTTGTAATAATCCTATCTATTTTTAGATATTCTAATCGATTATTGTGGCGTTTAGAATTTTTATAATACTTTTGATTTATGTAGTGATTCAATTAGGTTGTTGTGGTGTTTCAATTTTTTTAAATACGTAGTTTTAATATTCGATTAATTATTGGTGTGTGCAAACTTTTAAAATTTTTGCGGGAATTCAATTTGATTATTTGTAGTGTTCTGAATTTTTAATACTAGAAAGCGACTCGAAGGAAAGAATGAACAGTTGAAATTAACAACTATATTATGCGACAAGGCACAAAATTAGTTTTACGATAATACTATCAAGAAAAACAGCACTCTGCATTTCAGAAGAGCCTGCATGTAGGAAGTCGTTACACTTAAAACTAACGAGCCATGGCAATATGGCGTTGGCTTCACATCCGGTTCCGCAGCGCCGGATCTTGAAACATGACGAAAAAAACATGTTTACATTATCGATCCACCCCGGAGCGTTATGGGAAAACGTTTCAGGCGGTCAGCTTTTCGCTTTGATTACCGAACGTTCGTGTGTTTTCTTGGAAAATAGGCTACCGGATTCCGCTACGAGAGCAAAATCGTGCGGATTTGTTGTTTCTCGCTCGGACGTTGGCTTTGGTCAACATTTCTTCGGAAAGCGAGTAGGTACACGTATTGCTTCATCTTTCTTTTCGTTATTTTAACATTTAATAGTAGAGTTTTTTTTTGTGTACACTTTGTACTTTTGTGTTATTTTTTACGATCAAATATAATACCTATATATTTTTCTTCAATCGTTTACAGATAATTCGAACCATAGCCTCCTCAATCTTCTGCCTACCTGATATTCGATAATCTGCTGCCCATTTACAATTATTCACCAGAAGAAAATCTTTATTATCTTTCTTCGCATGTCTTTCCACCTCTAAATATCTTACGACCATATAGATAAAATAAGTAATTCATATTTCAAAACGCAAGGCATTAGACGCAAAAAATATACCTATTCTTTAAACAGAAAAATATACTATGCATTTGATTAAAATTTAATAATATTATACGTGTAAAACCTCAACGTGCAGTTTCAAAGTAGTAACTGAAAAATTAATAATTTACAAAAAATAAAAATCTCAAAAATGCAAAAAAAAATATTTGATAGAGATAAAATAAAATAAATTGGATGCTTTTTACACAATTTTACTTTTGTTTTTATTATATAATATATTAACAGGCACAAATATTAAGATTACAAAAAACATTAAAATAATAATAAAAACTAAAAAAAATATGAAGTAACTTTATTTAATATACAAAGGTATTTAAAATTTTCTATCACAAATATTTAAAAAACACATTATAAATATTTCTAAATCATTAAATAATGAGCTAATGTACTGGTAATTTCTACCCCATGGAAGGCAAATTGCTTAATATATTATAATTCTAGCAAAATATGGGATGTGAGCGGAAAACTCAGAAGCCATATTCATTCATCATTGAAAGCCATTGAAGCCATTCATCATAGAAAATAAATTATAATAATTTTTTCACAGTTTGTGCTTAGTCGTTGATCGTAAATAAATATCTTACACATACAAATAGGTTTTTATTTTATTAACATAAAACCTATTTTTAAAAATAAAATTATTTTTACATTTTTATATGCAAATGCGATTGTCCTTGCGCGAAATAGAGGCATTTGGAAAAAAGCGTGATCAAAATGAAGGCAAAATTTAAGAAGGTGTGGGAAAAAGTTGTCACCAGACTACTCAGACTAAAAAAAGGTAATCAGATAGACAATGACAAAAACCACCAATGGACAAAAGACAGTGTCTATCTAATAAGACCTGGCAAGGAAAAATAAATAAAAATAAAATGGAGGATAGTAATTCGAGGTGGTTTAAAAAGCAAAGTATGTATGTAAGAAGATTCTAGATGTGAAAGTAGTGAATTTATATACAGATACGTGGCACTCTATCATAATTTATATAAATGCGTTATATAAATTCAGCTCGATGATGTAAAAATACTTTTTTTGTGATTGTTTATATGTGATATAGTATATTATGTTATGAGCAACGTTGCAGCCCCAATGTGAGACTTAATATTCTCCTAGAACAAGGAGAACATCAAGTTAACAGATTATTACATACTTACTTCAATCCACCGCATTCTGTTTCTGTCCTTCAAGTGCAGCAATTAAAAGAGGATTTCTGTTCAAAAATGAATCTATTATATATTCAATCAATTATACAAAACATAGTAGTAAATCATCAAACTTTTAAATTAAATCGATATCCAATACCAAATAAGCATAAAATATGTTCGAAGATTTTCAACCGAAGAAATATTTCATATATTACAAAATTTACAATTGCTAATTTCAAAACTGGTTGACATATAAAAATTTGCCAAAATAATTCAAATTAACATAATATTTCACAATATGTTAAATTAATGGATTGGCGTGATTACGCAGGATTCTAAATTAACAAATTATTCACGTGACAAATCATTTTTAATACAAACACAGAACGGCGATTCCATTGGTCGTGTCATAAAAAGTTTGGTATTAAAATAAAAGAATACGTTGGATAACTGCGCCATCACGTGGAGCTGATCGAAGACTGGTTTTACGGAAGTATTTCGACGACAATATTAGATTGACAAATTAAAATGGTCCGAAGTGTAGCCTTAATCCACGGATTACCGATCTGCCACGGCCAACATCCTTGACGTGGACCAGGTGTCGTCGTAAAACATATCTGCCTCCCAATGATCTTCAAAAGAAGCATTAACAGTTACGCATCGTTACTCAATCATATCTCAATGTCCCCTCACCAGGAAGGAAATATCTAATTTCTAGAGAAGATAGTTTATCACGCGAATTAGGTAATAATAAGTGCGCTAGTGTTTGAATAATAAATCGAATCTTTACCCTTAGATTACATGATGGATTGCTCCCATAATACTGCCCGTCGCCTCGAAGGCGAAGGCCTTCGTGCGGTATCCACCGCTACCTTGACAGGAGTGTGAGCCCGACGGCTAGCGAAATTTCTCTATCGACCGACTAAACTGAAAATCGCGCGGATCCAATGTTCCTATAATTCAAATGTAGCGTTATAAAAATAATAATCCTAGGTGATTATTTTTATAACAATATATATGTGAAGAATAGTAAGGATATGTCGCTGGTAAATAATTGAAAAAATATATATAAACATATATACCACTACTATTAAACATGTTTATTTCATATTCAGAAAAATGCATTTTCTAAAAGAGTCGCCTTTCTCGCGATCATATGAATGAAAGAGCTTGCGTATAATCTGGAACGTAAGAATTTTTATAACTTTTGAACGAATCTTTACACTTAGAAATTTTCGCGTATTTAAAAATTTTTCAGTGGTATCGTAAGATTCGCGAACATTGGTGTTCTGAAAAAATTATATTTTAATTATTGAGAGTAATTTTGTTTTGAGATTTTAATTTTACAGGATGTTTAATTATACCGCGTATAATAATTTTTAGTCCATAAGCTATTAAAATGTACCTGAGTCTAATGTCCATTATACATGCGTGTAAAAAAACATTTTTAAAATCCGTCAAGCATATATTCTCATACGTTGTTCTGTTTCAAATTGTTTTAACGGCAGTCAAATATTGCACCAACTACTTTATAAATAATATATAAATGTGTAAGTATTTTGTCTAGGTTATGTGTGACTTGCTGAGCTCACCGTGGCTAAATAGGTGAATCCTGTCTACGATAATTACATCAACACGTGCATATTAGAACCGGCTATAAAGCACCAAAATCACCAGGTTTTTAATGATCGTCCATTTACGTATTCATCGGCTTATCTTTTTTAAGAATATAATAAATGTGACGTATTGAATTTTATATCATACATACATACATGTACTTACCGATAAGTAATAAATCAAAGATAAGACGCAGTGTAACGTTTGAACATCTTCAGGTCAACAGTGAGAACAATTTATTTTTAGCCTACATTTCTGAATGTTCTGAATTCCGAAACTATACAACACCTTAACACTAATTGGAAATTCTACACTAACATTTTTATTGAGCCGTGATCAGTCGGAAATAATAATGTTTAACATTTTAGTTATATACAATACAACTTAAATCAGATGTTTTTTGAGATTCCGCACATATATTCGTATTATATATATATATATTTTTTTTTTAAATATAGTAGTGTATACTAGGCATATATATACTCATCAATAATATTAATATTTTCATGCTATGTTATTACTTGTTTTCATACAAGTTATGAAAATAAAACTATATTAGAGGTCTCTCTGAAAAAAATGCTCGAAATACTAGGCGGGTGTTTTATCTCTAAATCAAATAAACGTGTATATAATATAATAGTAAAATATAAGTTCATTATTGTATTTGTAATACAATAATTATAAATGAATACCAAAAGTTTAGCGAAAATTTGCTAAGAGTTCACTGAATATGAACGCATCCCAAACAAAAAAAATAGTTTTAAAATTAAATTATTTATTATTAAGGTAAACACATTCTTATTGTGAAGTTATAATTATTCAGAACATAGGTCTGTGAAGTTTTAAATACTAATTTAATGTATCAATTATAAATATATACATATAAAATCAATTTTGTCGAAAAATATTATTTTTTGCACTACCGTAAACTAAATTATCTAAGTAAAATAAATTAGTAATTTATGTAATTTTTTCCATGTCTACTTTAAAAGCCAAACACCTGCCTTATGTGAAGATTAATTTATAGTTAGTAGTGATTTTGTTATTTTTTAAATACATTAAAAAAAATATTGCATATGTATGAAGAGAGAATAAAAATAATTTTATTATCATATATTTATTTAATCAGCTTTGCAACGTTTTTAAATATATGAAAGTTAATGAAAAATAACATAGAAAATTTCCAAATTGTAACCAAAAGAAACATCTAGTAGTCAAAGGCCAGACATAAAATATGTATTTTATCACGTTGAAAATGATATAAAATAGAGCAAAATGAAAATGATTTTGACCCAACACTGTCATCTATCATTGAAAGAGGAGATGCCTTGTTAAGAGAGAGGTTTGAGTAATGGGACGAATACAGGGCTACCGATACTTTTATGCTTATCTTCTGAAAACTAATTTATTAATTATAATATGTACCGGTTCGAGCATGGTTAAAAAATACAAATATTAATTGAATTTCTTGGTCTTTGGGTTTCTGTCAGGGTAGTGAATGGAAAGATATGTATTAATGTGCTTCCTGAAATGACAAATATTAATAAATATCTAACATTATCCACAATCATACTTTGTAGAAATCTGTGAAGAAAAAAATTGTCGGCCATGATGTCGCGAAATTTATTATTTTATACTTTCTTCATTTTTTGACCCGTCTCTTTGATTATTTAAAATTTTTATATAAAAATACTCTGACTCTCAAATTTTCCCTCAGTTTGTCCTTTATACATAAATTACGTTTTTACAAATCATTGTAAACATATTAGGGATTCTGTGTCAAGACAACCCGGGAATCCCATGATTTTTTTCTGTCTCGAGTCCCGGGAATTTAAAAAATATGACCTGAGACTCGAGGCTCTAATTTTCTTGATGTTATTTATTTAAAATAAGTTAAGTTATATAAATTAATTGAATCAGCTAAAAATATATGTAGAAAAAATCTACTAAATGTATTAATATCAAAAAGGTAACATATAGTTCGAAAATTTGTCGCTAAAATATCGTCGCTGTACCATAGTTGGATAACGTACCTTCCCCGGTTTAGAAAGAGAAACAGGTTCGAATCTCGGTGGCGCAACAACAATATTTTTCGATAAAATTGATTTTGTATGTATAACTTTGTAATTAATATATTTAATTTATATTTAAAATATCACAGACATATGTTCTTCTAAGAAAAAATCTATTCATCGAAAAAATATTTTAGTTTGTACAGCAGATAGCGACCTAGCAGCGAACGGCGAGCGGTGTGTTGTATTAATTCTTGTATATGGTCAGGTGTACAAACAGTGGATTATGTTTAAGATAAAATCGTGGCATATTTGACATCAAAGCTTAGATGAGATGAAATTGTTTGAAAAAGGTTATTAGGGGGACTTTAGTTTGTCATTGATTTTGACCAAATATACACATTATTGTCTTCCGATATGTTTCTTTATCAATTGTTTTTTTATGTATTAAAAAAAAATTTCGTGTTTTGTAATTTTCATAAATGTATTTGTTTTTTTAATCAATTTATAAAAGTAAGTTTAATTTCATTTAAAAAACTACTAATAATTATTTTATTAAACAATTATTATTCGATTTAATACTATATTTATTTAAAAAAAAAATAAAATACTTGCTCTTGAGTCCCAGAAATTGAAGAATACAGAATCCCTAAAATATATGCAACTCTGTAGAACCTATGATAATTAACTTAGTGTTTTGAAAGACTTACGAGAAATGATTAATGATATAATAATTATGTTATAATGATTTACTATAATTTAACGAATCATTTTCATTTTTATAGTACGTAACAAATAACCATATTCTATATTAGATCATATTTTTTTAAATAATTATTGTTTGCATGGTAGTTATAAAAGCAAAGTTGCTTATATAAAAACACATTATTTCGTTTTCTCCTACATATTATATTTATTGTCTATTTTATTATAGCAAACATCGCCTCTCCGTATAAACCTAACATATTTCAGCAAGGTTAAATACAAAATTATTTTCAGAGCTTTTTCTGTACAGGGAGAGCACCAACCCTCGTAATATTATATTAATGGTGATTTTTAGTATGTGTGGTAGTGGGGAGGGAGGACTCGGGGTTGAGTGGGGGATGAACCGAGTTTTGTTGCGTCACCGCCGTCCGTTATTCGATGATGATAAATGGAGAATTGACTATGGCGACACATCGGCGCTCTTCAACCCTTTCATAAGGTTCAGCTACATGAGATGAGCTTGTGAGATACGACACAACACGGTCGTAGGTACACGTTTTCTATAAACCTTTGCTGAACATAAGATAATTATGCAGCAAAATTTTTCTTCATTGCCTCATTTTTTCTCAGGTTTAGTTCTAATTTGCTCACAGAATCTGCATATCTAAAACCTATACAAAAAATATTTAAAAAAATTGACCCGTATTTAGTGGTTTTGAACATGTTAAAGCTTAAAATAATATTAAAAAGAATATGAAAAATGATTACATAATTCAGTGTTCACTTTGTAGAGTTTAACAAAGATAACGGTGAGTTATGCGATCATGAGTAATAAAAATACTATAGATACGTTAGCAGAAAATTTAATAATATCAAAAATAAAAAATATGTTTTTATTCATTGTCCAAAAAAAGTATTTTTGCATAGCCTTCTGCGAATTGTGAGCTTAATTTATATTTTAATTTTTAACCGTTAAATGCTAATTATTCAGAAAAATGAATATGAAAGGATTAACCTGTCCATTGTATATACATTTATCTAATTTATCAAAAAAAAAACACATTTTGTAATTTTATCTTACCGTAAAAATATTTTATTTATGCGATGTTTGCAGTAGATGTGGTATATGTAAACTGAATTATCCTGCTTGAATGGATAAAGTGTATGAATGCATATTAAAAAAAAAAATACATGGAACACGCTAAATTTTAATTAACGTTTGTACAGTTATTTTAATTAACATCAAAAAAGAATAATTGACTTACGCGCTAGTAATTTTCTTAAGAGCTCGGGATCTCAGCAATAGCACGGTTTCTGATTTCTGCCGCATTTCATTCATATTTACGAAGGCGTTCGCGGTCTGCGCCCGCAATTATGCCGGCTGCAACCAGCCAACACTTGGCCACCACCCGCACCGGCGCGGCGCGACGTGCGCCACAAGTGACGTAATCAGCGAGACGGACCGACACCATAATTAAGATCTGTCAAATTGGTACGTTATAACAAATTTGCACCGTTTGTGTGACCCGGCGAGCGCTTTAAAAATGTTATTTCAGGTTAAAAAAATTATTTCATACAAATTCGCGTGAAATAGAATTCCACTCGAGAATAGAAAGGGTATGGATGCAATCGGCAAAATATTTAAAACGTTTTATTTCAAAAAATATTTTTGGAATAAACGCCTAGTACTGTCGCGCGTCACTTGTTTATAATTCTTGGACCTTGGAATCCACGCACTCCTGTCCTTGTGAGGTAGTTTTTAAAATCTTGCTTAATTGTCAATATGTAACATAACTTTTATTTTTTAATGATTAAAAGGTGTATTCGGTAACATGTCATTCTCTAATAGTACCTTAATAACATACTAGAACTATGTATTACCATCATCATCGATCTGTCATATAATCTGAATATAAATAAATAAATAAAAATAACCTTCTTACCTGCAATTTAATTAAAATTTCAATGAAATTTCCTTTTTTATCAATTCAAAACAACTATTTATTATGTATAAACATAATAAATAGTAATATTACAATTTAATTAAAATTTCAATGAAATTTCCTTTTATATCAAATCAAAACAATTATTTATTATGTTTATACTTGCTTTATTATAAAATAGTAAATATATATATTAAGCAAGTATAAACATAATAAATAATTATTTTGATTTGATATAAAAATAAATTTCATTGAAATTTTAATTAAATTGTAATATTACATTTCCATTGACGGTCGCCATACTAAGAAACAAGCCCCTCTGACACGGGCCGCAGAAACTACTAACGACCACACATAAACTCCATATTTCGTATGTACTTGTATATGTTCTTCAGTAACGATATTAGAGAATTAAAGTAAAATATACTTTCACACAGACGAAATCTATCTGATTCCAGTGACCACAATGATTTTTTTTATATTTACTTACAAACGATAAACTTTATTAATTGCATTTTCGTCAGATGATAATGCGAAAAATTTTGTATTGCTCAATTTTCTTCAGGAGCAAATAAAATATCTACTAGGGTAGTTTGAAAAGTTTCGGGAATCGCCGTAAGGGGGTTACTTTTACCCAATATTTTTGCGTCGTTGTGTTAACAACTTTTTCATACAAATTGACTGCAATTATCAAATCGATCTACATTTGACAAAATTAGCATTCAAGATAAAAAAAACCTAGTGTGTTTTCAAAAAAAAACAACCACATTAGTCAAGCTTCGAAGGGATTATGTTGAAAAATAAAATATATTAACATGAATCAGATTATTTTTGTTTTCATTGTCATTCTGGAAACTTTTCAATCTATCCTCGTATTATACAAGTAATAATAATGCTATTTTTTTTTCATAAAACCCTTATAAATCACTATAAATTATTACATTCAATATATATATTATTGAAGACCTGTAAGTCATTGAGTAACAATCTTTTCATAAAAGTTAGTCTGTTTATAAATTATATTAATACTTGTAATATATGAAAAAAGTTAACTTAACATTATTTTTTATTTAACATTTAATAAACTAAAATATTTTACTAAATAAGTATTTATGTTTTTTTTTTAATGATTACAATTAGAGTTCCCCAACTTTGCTCTCAAAAAAATATTTTTTCAGATATTTTTCTTTTGGTCACCAGGTAGAAATAACAAGGTAATTACGGGAGGTTGAATAAGTACATAGACACACATACATATGTATGTTTATGTTTGATATATGTATATCTCAGGGGCATGTCGACTGAGGTAGGTGACACAAGCCTAAAAGGTTTTGCGGAGCTGTAATTAAGTATAACCACACAATGTTCTAAACCATCAGTGGTCTCAAAGTCTCATCCACTTTTGATACATGTATAATATTATATGTATATATAATATTATACATGTATCAAAAGTGGATGAGACTTTGAACACGATTTTTTTTTGTGATTCTTACATTGTGTAGTGGAAAACATAACATAACAGAAAGAATTGTTGAAAAACTTATTTCAAAAATATATACCTACTAGCAGATAAGTAAAGCCCTGTAGGCAGCTATTGTGGCCGCTTCACGGCCGATAGTGGCCGCTACGCGGCCATTAGTGACCGCTGCGTGATCATGATTGCTCGCTGCTAGGCCCTGTGGTCGGTTATTGTCGCTGTTTATCGGCCAATAGTGGCCGCTACACGCCCATTGAAAACCGCTAAGCGGTCAAGGTTTCAATATAATCTGTATTTCAATTAAAGAGCTTTCCCTAAAATAAATCACATGTAAATAAAATCTCGATGTAATTAAAATTATTGCACCTTTGTAAGCTAGCTGTCAAAACAAACAAAAATGACATCTATAGATATTAGAATCGTGGATAGACTATAATAAACACAAAAATGTTATTTTATTAATATAATGTGCATTTAAGTAAATATGGAATCGGATGAATGGTTTACTCAGAAGATTTTAACAAATATTAGTTCGCAAACATACCCAAAAATCATCGTTTTGAGATTGCGACTAAGAAAGCGCTTCTAATCTGAACTAAGAGATCTCTCTTACCATACACAGTATAGATAAGAAAATATGATTGATGTCAATATACTTGCCAGTCGTCTCATACGATTTTGCTAAAATATGTTTTTTTTCTTACTCGTAATAAAGACAATGCATTATACACTTGATTAGTACATAGTAATACTGATTATATATTTACGAACATTCTGTAATGGAATATATAAAAAATAAAACAATTTAGTAATCTTAATCTAAAGATATTAAAAACACTTTCGACATTTTTACTAGCAAATGACACTACATCCAATAAGGAAACGATAATAAGGATTTTAAATTCTTTTGTTAAAAATAATATTTTATTATATTTTTGTTAATAATTATCGAATTGTTTATATTTTATCAATCCTTAAAAATATTTTTTTTTACAATTTATGAATCTAAAAAGGTATTTTTATGAATAAAATTTATTTGTAAGAAAAATATTTTTTATCATTCTGGCACAGTTTAGAAAATGTTTACACCTGACATGAAAACTCACACCGTGCTTCTAAGCCTCTCCATACACAGTATGTTAGGATCTACCAGAAATAAGAACCATCCCCTCAGCATGCCGGGATATTTATGGCGTTTCCGATTACACTAATTTGGCCACCAAACGATTAAGGGACTTTGTGCCCCTAAAAACAGTCTCCCGCTGTGAACTAGACACTATCATGGGCACGTTAATAACTATAGACGTCCAATAAAAAAACATTTATTGTGCGTTAATTAATAATATTATTTACTTTCGGTATTCGAGAGAGACGAAAATGTGATATAACAGTTAATAATAAATGAAGGCAAGGTTGATGAGGTAAATATATTGAATGGTGCTCTAAATAAGCATCAATATAAATATTTTACGTGAAGCAAGACTAGCGGTACGTAATAGTGTTCTGATGCCAACAGTAATATATGTAAATAAAGCCTGGAATTAGCAAAAATTAGGAAATATGATCGTTTAGGTGCATATATGGAGAATCTACGTACGATAGAGTGAGAGTTAGTAAATTATGAGTGAATATGAAGCGAGTGTTGATAACAACAAAAACAAAAGAAATTCGCGAAAAACCTTATCTTTTAATTCTGAAGGTACGTTTTTCAATAATTACTACCAACAATTTGAAAGTAATACTGTAGTAATACTAATGATAGAAATACTGTAAAGCTAATGTACTAGAGTATTATGTGTATTCAAATTTTGTATTTTATCATTGAAACCGTCGTATGTAAGTCGTCTCTCGCGCCTATCATAGGATGGGTTTTAACACTAGTTTATATATAGTCGTACCTATATTTGATATAATCACCGATTCAATAAAGGTTTTTAAGCCCTTGTGAGAATCGACAGAACAATGAAAATAGTATATAGAGTTAGGAATTTTTTCCACAGTTTTCTTGTCTCACAATTTCATCGATAATGTTTTTTTTTATCAGAATGAAACTCGTTAAAAGTTTTTCGCCTTCAGATAATTTTTGAACTCTAGGTCTCGGCCGAACGCGAGCGAAGTTCGCAGAAGATCAACTCAATCTCACTTGAAAAATTGTAAACGAATATTTACTTTGAGAATGCGAAGTAATATAAATTTTTCAAATTACTT
Organism: Eubasilissa regina; assembly: GCA_022840565.1. NCBI lineage: Eukaryota > Metazoa > Arthropoda > Insecta > Trichoptera > Phryganeidae > Eubasilissa > Eubasilissa regina. The sequence continues at coordinate 29,631,729 of JAINEB010000022.1, read as the reverse complement.
TTCTTCAAACGGATCTGTTATGGATATTTACGCAGGCCTAAGAATTTCCACTACTGAGGACTATGATATTATAAGTCTTCAAAGTTGAATTGATTTAATTATGTTTTTATATTAAGTAATACTACAATGTTTTATATTGATACTTATTATATATTTTTGATGTATTAAAATAACGATTAACTCGTAATTTGTGGATTGAAAATTGTTTTTATAAATATATATGTGTGTATATATTTTTCCTCATAATTAACGTAATGTCAACACTAATTTTCATTTGTTCCAGCACAAGCTACACTACAGCTGCATACGGTAGTCATGGCAACGTATTCATCAGATTGGACGCCCTGGGTAGGCCGGCCAGTGCGGGGAGCGGCTCTTACGCCACCATAGCGAGTATACACAAGTTCCCTTTAGGTTTGTTATCACAGGGCGTGTTTCCCTTGGATTGAGTCACATTGCGAAAATACCAAATACATCCCTTAATTTGGCATCTTACAAAACAACGTTTGTTTACCTGTATCTGACCCGACAAAAAATAGATACGTGCTATCGTCTAACTAAACATTTATTAGTGAGGTCAAATAACAAATGAAATATAAGAGAATCTACCAATATTGCAAAAATATTTGAGCTGTTTTTTTTTTTGTGTTCATAAAAGGCAGATATTTCTATTTTCTGTAAATTAATATATCTCAAATTCATTCTGTATATGAAGCGAATATAATTTTATATCATAATATTCACTTACTAATATATAACGTATTTTTTCAAAGAAATAAAATACAAGTTAGATATAATTAACTAATACCACAGACCAGCATATTTGGTGGTCTGTGACTAATGCCTGTTATTAACATTTGTATGTATATTTTGAATTTTGTTCTTGTTGAATTAACTGTCACAAAATATTATAATTTTAGTTTACTGCAGGTACAGATTTAATAGTTTTTTCTCAGTTAAAAATATTACCTATACATGTATCTTAATTATTATTCTTATTAAGTCCAATTATATAAGTTACATATTTTAAAAGATCTCTTCTATGTAGTTTTCTGATCTATTTCGCCGTATATTCGACCTTTTCGGAGTGGTCGGATACACACGGCAGAATAACCTAGAAAAATCTCTACAATATTTAAAATATCTGTGAAAAAAAATTTCAACAGTAACCGAATACGAAAATATTTGAACAGTTTTAAGGTAAATTTTTTAAGACTTAAGAGTAAACACGTGGTACGCAATGTACTGCTTGTTGTTGTATTAAATTATTGTTATGACAGTCGTTGTTTTCGTAGGTAGCCGACGTTCGCCATCGCCCTACGCAACCACACAGCTGACTGGGCACATCTATGCCCGCCCCGAACCCCCCGCCTACTTTCCGCCCACCAACTCTTATTGCGCCTCTGAGAATCTCACATCGATGTCTCAGGTGAGTTACTAAACTCCATTTTCTTCTCAGACTGATTAGTATGCCTAAAAGAGCAATTATAAATAATTATAAATCTTAAATCATACTATTTTTCCATAAAAAATACTTAATACTTTTTTGTAAGAGTTTATTTAATCAAGTGTTAACTATTATCTTCTGTACGTCTTTTTATTCGAGATATTCAACAAACCCTAACTAATATAATTTACCTTTAATTAATTAAATCAATTGTTTCACTTTTTGATTATATAACATTAAAACAAGATTTACGGGATTGAATGGCATAATCAAAATATTATGACTATATTGATATTAATCAAAAAATTGATTTATTATATCTTAAATGTGAATATGTGTATTAATATTAGTGATTACGTGACTGCGATTGTGACAGTGATTGGTAACTGAGATTTAACGATTATTGGTAACTAAGATTTAACTGTTGGAGATTTAATTTCTAGTGTACCAGTCATTGCTCACGTCAAACTCTCAGGTCAGCCTATACTTCAGCTATAGGAAGGGTTGTAGAACCGACAAACTTTTGCCAGAAGTCAAAATTTAGTGAACAAGCAGGCCCAAAAGCGTGGAGCTCTTTGTCCTCCGTCATAAGAAACAGTGCATCAGAGACATTATTTAAGAAGAATCTAAAAACGCACCTTTTCAAAAATTTCCATAAGTGAAAATAATAATTTTTAATTTTAAAAAACAAGGATAATTGTCGAACTATTTATTTATTGGTAACCAACAGCCGTTGTGTAAACCGCCTTTGAGGTGAAAGTTTTTACGAAAATGGCGCTATACAAAATATCTAATATTATTATTATTGCTCGAAGAATTATGAATAATTAGTTTCTAATCATCGTTAAAATAGAATACAATCACAATCACAGTAACGGTTTAAACAACGTTTTATCCATCATTAACTAATAAATCAAAAGCAGGAGCAGCATTCACAACATTAATCAGCATCAATAAAACAATACAAATAAACAAAACCAAGCATTTTGTATAATTGTTATAGGAATACAAAACCATGTTATATTATTGTCTCACAATTATTACTGTGCTTCGCGCTCTACATGATAATGTTTATAGGTAAGTACGCTAGGAATGGTGGTTTAATCCAAATTCGCTATCCGGTATACTTGAATGTGTCACATTGTACCTTTGAAACGCACACAGAAAGAGAATCTCGCGATGTAAACGGCACGAATTGTAGGCGTTAATTCTCGAGACTCAATAGACTTAACTCACTCTTCAGGACGCCTCTCCTTAATTCTATTTAAAATAAGATACTAGCTCTCTCACTTTAGAACTGAAGGGTATTAATTTTGCCTCTTATTGGATTCTCGGTTATTTAATTACGATACGACTCGCGTGGAAGGGGTTGTTTAATTAAGTCGCTTATAATTAATTGCACGTGAAATATAATTCAATTTTTTACTCATATTGAAACTTTTCAACTAAATTGTAAATTTTATAGCAAGTGGGTACATTAGAGTGTTACATGTTTGCATTCAGAAATTTTATTTCGGTTAACAATTATTAATTGTTTCACACACGCCATAGCGATAGTTTACAGCAATACAAATGAAATTGAGTCTTTATAAGTAATAAGATTTTAGATCTGTGGTTTATTTATAATAAAATGATAGATATTTTTGATTAGTTTTCTTGCTATATTTTTAGTTTTATAAAATTTCTCCTTGAGCTAATAAATTTCATATTAAAATAGGTTAAAATTTTTCAATTATTTTTTAAAAAGTAAACATAAATTTATAAGAATCTTATTTTCATTTTACTTCATATACGAATATGTTGCTAAAATAACTAGAGGCCATACATATTATATAATTCAGGTAAATTCAGTTTCATAGCAGAAGCGTATTATTTTAGTTTATTTATTTAAATATTGATACAATATAATATTGGGAAAAGTTTTTATGTACAAGAATTTTATTAGCTCTGCTATAAAATTATTAAAATGGAATAAAAATATTTGATAAAATTTATGAATTCAAGTTTAGAACTCCAACTTTTGATTGGCATTCCGGTTGTTAAAAAAAATGTGACAAATAAATGAACTCAAATATATATATATATTTTTTATTTGTACTATATACAGTCACTTCTTACCAACTGGATTAAAAAAATAACGTATTTCTTAATAACTCCAATAATTGCGCTCTGAATAACACGAGAGTTGAGCTCTAATAACGCAATTACGGTAATAGAACCTGGTTCCGCCACAAATCGAGCAAGCACATGCTTTGAATGACATGTTTAAAATATCACTGAAACCCTTATGGCAGGTGTCCACGAAATAAGATATGTCTCAGAGATTTAGTTGAGACAAATCTCAGTATCGTGAATATGTATTGATATATTGATTTGAAGATAAACTCAGAGATTATAGCATAATTAATAGGACCAATACATGTACATGGCGTTCGATTTGATAGCGAGACTCTAGTCACTTAGAACGATCACTAACTATATTACTATTTATTCTGAAAGTTAGACAAACAGAGACATAAAAATGCATTTATAAAATTTATCATGTCTTAACAGCTGTGGGGGAGATTCATATTCATACAACTGAACTTTATAAATTAATGGACTGACATTTGGCGTACAATTAGCAAAAGGTGAGGCGTAAACTAAGTGGCGAAACTCGAATCTCTGAGACTTGATGTGTACACTGTAGAATACGAAAGTCGAGAGAGTCTTTAATGAATCTCATAGGAGCATAAATCCGGTTTCGAGACGAACATTTCATAGAAATCTCATTTGTGAACACGGGCCGATATACTACTCGTAATAATAATTGAATGAGTAATTCATAATTGTTTTTTCCCGATATTTTGAGTTATTATAACTAGTATTTACGTGTAAATTATATGATTAATTGAATTAATTACTAATATTTTCAAGATAATTCAATATTCTTCGTCATTTGGCAGAAAAAGTAAAAGAACATAAATTAAATTAAAACATTTACCAATACTGTTAATATTAAAGTGAGAAGTATTTTAAATATAAATAATTAAATTAACTTTATGTGTAGGTAGTACTCAAAATGTATGTATTGTGCCCAAATTTTAATTTTCAAAATGTATTAATTCAAAATGTATCCCGGTTCACCTATCCTAACAAGGCCTAGCGTGACTGTTAGTGATTGGGAGCATAGTTTTCGGATAATCACGGGCTGGAGAGCAGTCACGTGGTGTGTTTTCCATCCCAGAGCACACAGAATGCACCCCTGGTAGGACCGGACAAAGAATAATTTCATAACGAGCCGACGAACCGTAATAATTGCCCTGTGATGTTATTCTACGTTTGTTCAGGTTGTTTTCATAAACGTACGAATTCTACAAACGTTGTAAGTGACGTTTCAAACGAACAAATATCCATTTTTGTTAATTTCGTTATATTGTGTTTTATTGATTTATTTCGTAATTTATTTGCCCACTGAAATTTTTCCATGTACGGTATCGGGGGAGACGAATTTAGTTTAATTTGTATTCTTTTTTCGATAAATAAACAAAGTAATATTAATTATTACAAAATCGCAGTTGCAAAATGACATTTAAAAAAATATATTGGTTTAGTCATTGAATTCGACCTTAAGCATGTCATTTTTATAACTGCAACATTAAGAAGAGATAGGTATGTTAGACAAGTTGCCAAAGTTTTCAGTATAATATTACTGATAAGTCAGTGAAAAGTGGAATAATCCCGAGGAAGTCAGTCAGTTAAATTTAAATATTCAATTTTTTCTCTTTTGGTTAGTTAACTCAAAAAAACTATAATACAAATTATATGTATTAATTAGAAAGATATACAAATAAAATCAATTTTATCGAAAAATATTGTTGTTGCTACCGAGATTCGACCCTGGATCTTTTCAAATACGGAGAACGTGCATTAACAGATTATGCTATAGCAAGACAGTATATTGACGACAAATTTTCTAATCTTTATGATACATTTTTAAAATTAATATATCCATCGTTCCATTGTTTGAAAGCCATCTTCTTTATTTTTATGGAATCTCAAATACTTTTGAATAATCCGATAGGAGAAGCCAGAATTAATAATTTATTTTTCACGTACCCCGGATTGGAAGAGATCCAAGTTCGAATCCCGGTAGCAACAACAATATTTTTTGATAAAATTTATTATATATATATATATATATATATACCTTTCTCATTAATACATTTAAATTGTATTAAAAATATCACAGACCTACATTCTGAATAATTACAACTTCACAAAAAGAATGTGCTCTCCTTAATAACAAAATATATGTTAAATTTTTGAGGTAAAACATAAATAAAAATTATATAATATGTATTTTATTTATTAATGAAAATGATGATTGTAGGCGAATTAAAAGTACAGATTTTTTACCAAATTTATATTACTCGACACATCTTTCAATTTTTCAATCCACGTTTGTATGCTTACGTAATATAATATTATGTTTGATCATAACGTTTTTTTTCAAATTTACTTATATCATTATAAGTAAATTAATGAATATTAATCTTTATTATAAATCTATTCAAATAGATTTATAATAATGATTAATATTTATGAATTTTGTTAATCATTAATAATTAATGTTTAACGAAAAAACCTGTATATGTATATACACGATAATACGTATGTATGCAATGTATAAAAATCTCGTTACTTCCGATTGAATTGTAGGGTTGCGCTCACACTCAGATGTATGGAAGACCAAATATCATTAGGGTGTGTCCACATCGGGCGTTGCTGCAGGAAATCGATTATGTCACTCAGGCGTCGGTGCTATTATCATGCCTGAATTGGAAAATGTACACCGACCCTTATTTAACGTATATACAGGTTGTTGATTTATATTGAAATTTAAAGATAGATATATAATATAATTCTAGAATAAAAATATTGTAGAAACATATGAACATGCGTTACCGAAATATTTTTAAATTGATTATTTATTTTACCATTGAAAATATTGTTATTATATATAGTAACCAGTCATATCTTCCCGTAACAAATGCTTTTCATCTTAAACTATATCTAATAAACAAATTCTACGAAAAGGAGTGAGATATAGAATTAACCAAATGTTATTATAAATAATAATGGGCCTACCTTTGTTTATGTTGGATTTGTGTATGTTTATTATGTTGATTATGTTGTATGTTTGAATTTGTCAATATCATTATTTGTTGCACTGGAAAACATAGGAATGAGTTTTACACAACAAAAAAACCTTTACAATTTTGATGCAACAGATATTAGGCGCAATCGGGAAGAATTCAATTGTATGTGTTATTCAAATATTGGACGATGTACGAAATAGATCTAAATAAATACTATTTCGAAAATCTTTTATTAATTATATTTGATCTTTTTATCAATATTTATTTGATTTTGCAATATCAGGGAAGATTATAAGTATTACAATCTATTTATAAATTATTCATGGGAATTATATCTTACACGTACATATCTTTAAAAAAATATAAAAATCTGAAAAAAAGAAAAGTATCAACCTGTATGTACATGTACGAGTATATTGAGAACTCTTTCGATATCTTTCATTCTTGCAAGTGGCAGCCTTTGTTACTTATAATGTGAAATAATCACTTGCATATGTAGTTTATTTGGTGGTATTACTGTTATGATATTCTTAAATGTCCACGAGAAAATATTTAAATAATAAGTTAGTCCTCGCGCTCACGCTAATTTTATTAATCAGTTATTAACACTGAAATGAATGATGATGAATGCAGCTTGCAAGCAATATAGTGTAATAAAAATCGCTAATTCTTACTTCTACTTCTAATTCTTTCAGCTCTTTCATAAAATTATCCATGTTCAAGTTGAATAATAATAATAATAACATTAGATAATTTTTGAAACGGAATTTTCTTAAAATATTTCACCTCAAAGGCTCTTTATAAATAAACTGTTTAGTTCTACATCACCATTGTATTTAAAATTAAAATTATTCTTTGAATTTATGGAAATGATTTTGAATTGATTTGAAATGAAAGGTACGTTTTTAGCCTGTTTTCAAATAAAGTCTCTGATGTACTATTTCTTATGACGGAGGGCAGAGGGTTCCGCGCTTTTGAGCCTGCCACCGTAAATGCTCACTCACTAAACTTATACTATTGGCTTCCTATGGCTGAAGAAGAAGCTGACCTGAGAGTGTGACGTCCACTAATCAAGTTGTCTGGGATGAAAAGTTCTTGAAGATACAGAGGCGCCGTGTTATGTGTCGCCTTGTACGTCAATCAAAACAAATTGAATTCAACTCTTTCAAGGAAACGGAGTCAATATACTTTACGTAAAATTTATATTTATAGAAATATTACGCAACCCTATTTGACATCTCCTGTAATATTAAAACATCTGAATGATCCACTAATTCTTACCTTATTATTTCCCTAATAAAGAGTTACAGTTTTACAATTTAGCCAAGGTAAATTAATTAATTTCATTGAATTTTCTTCTTTCCTTTGATAAAAAAAAAACGATTTTCGGTCGATAGTTTATCTAGTTTAGCTATTTGAAGGAATTGGAATTATGTATAACGGTGAAGTGCACAGAACATTTTATTCGATCTGTGGGTCAAATGTATTGAAGACTCAAAAAGTCTTCAATACATTATGTATTTATTTTATAAAAGACACTTATGAATTTGTTAGAACCTTCCTTCGAATATAATAGTTATCATTGGACGTACCTACGCACGAATCTATATAATTTCCTTCATTCTAAATCATTCGAACGAGTGGATTCTTCCCATCCCTCCGGAGCGTTGTGTAAACGGCCCAGGCCATCCCCGACTGTTTGCTCAGAGTCTGCTTAAAATATACTAAGACACGATCTCGGCTCTTAGATTGAATTCTGTTATTATTCAGGAGGCTGTAAAGGGAGGTTCTCTGTTTAAACAAGGGTAATGGAATTGGAATAAATGTAAAAAAATGTATTCCTTGAATAAAGCTCTCTAGCAATATCTACTACTCCTTGGGCAAACTTAATTTCTTCGTAATACTTCACTGCTTCAATCAGAATTGTTTGTTTTGTATTACCAAACAGAACTGATCAAAAGCTTTCTTTGTTCATGCTCTGTTTGACTCTTTGAAACGTTGTTGTCGGCCTTGACAAAATAAAAATTTAGATCCACTTCCAATATTTCTATATGAATTTTACTCTTTCAGTGAAAATTCAATACATCAAAGATTACTGATAATAAATGGCAAATAAATTATTAAGCGATTCTTCAAGTAGATACATACTTTTAATAAAAATATCGGATTCACCTTATAAATAAATAGTTATCCATAAATCAATAGAGAATCCCGTTATCAGTCTTCCTGGTAGTATGCAATTTGTTTGGAAAATAAATTTATCCTCGTTAAATCTTATACACAGATGTTTTAATGCTCTTAAACACCGGCTATATTTTTTAAAGTATTGTTGGCTTAACTCTCGTGGGGTATAATTGTTTTTTTGTCTTTGATCCTCATCCCTTAAGGCAGGCCAATATAGTCGGAATCCCGACATGAAGCGGATGAGTAGCCATGGAATAGGGGAATGTTGCGCCCTTCTTCTAAGGATGGAATTGAAATTTAACTTTTCAATTTGGTATGACAATTGAACTCTGTGGGGAGAATCGTCGAAGGGGAAGCGTGAGAGGGTGGGGAAATGAAGGTTCTCCAATGAGATGTTAGTTATTGTTCAGAGGTATAACATAATTTAAAATGACAAATTTGAAATGATCTGTGTACTTACCCATTCAAATTTATGTCCAAGCATCATTGCGCTCAGATAGTATGTAAATATGTCGCAACGTTTTATTTTAGCGACCGATGAATTTTAGCGACAAATGAATGCGTATATTAGTAATGCGAAAAAATGCTCCTCTTGATTAACTAGTGTGATTGTGATTATTTTTCGCGATATCACAATTTTGAGCATATTTATTTATATTATTAATTAATTATATAATTAATAATATAAATAATTTAATTTAATTTGCGTAAAAAACATATTCAAGCATAATTAATTATATCTAATTTAATATCATCACAAAGATAATGAAAACGCTTAAAAAATATGAGTTTATTTTTCGGGACAAATTCTCGACGTTTCTAGTCATATGTGTAAAACGTTTGGGCAAAATCTACTAGATGGCGCTGATTACGAATTATAACATTATTCCTTTATAAATATTTTCGTCTCAAATACGCATACGCCGAATCATGGTTCACAACTAAATATAAATAAAATTAAAAAATGAATCACGATATTCCCAGATATTCATTCACTGATAGTGAGTGTGACTCAAAGATATCAGTGATTGACTCACGGTTCGTGATTCTGAGCTCATTACTAGCGTATATGTTAACTGAATTTAATTAATTGCTTAGGTGGAATATATTTCTGTTACACCACTATTTGGGAGTGAAATGTTATTTTATAACGTTTAATATATTTTGTAGTTAGATCTAATTATCTATTTTATATTTATCATAATGGCGACAAATATAAAATAGATGACTTCAAAATGTACTGCAGGAGAAGAATGTAACGTATCCTAAAAAGAGCACGATGAACGAATACCCCACTCCTGCAACAAATCCAACGACGGCAAGCTCTATAGGCAACTGCTTAAAATATTATTCCAATTTTTCAGCACATTGTATGGCAATACGACTAGAAAACGCACAATTTTCATCTACTTTTGTACCCATCCAGCTAGATGGAGCTAGAAAAACTCCGCTATCACCGAGACTTTGTGGAAGTGAATTACGATAATTACATATTTAACCTGTTTAAAGTCACTATATATCAATACATAGTTGAAGGAAGCTTCTCGCTCATAGCACCTTAGCAATTAAATCAGATATTCATGTGGGGCACTACTTTTGTCAGTTATTATTTATAATTATTTAGAATGATTTAAATAGTTTAGTGTTTTCTTCAACCATTAACAAATTTATTTTGGTGCACACAAATATAAAAAATATTATATTATACTTCCTTTTTTTTTTCTTCTTTTAAATATAAATAATAATCGTATATACCTAACTATCTGACGCATATAATGGACATTGACAAGTTGAAATCTATTAGCAATTTGGTAGCGATAAATCTATTTCGCTTTTCCATTTAAATATGTAATAATGCGTTCTTAGTACTATTTCATCTAGCCAAACACCCTTTGTGATAATCAGGATCAGTGTCTATCACTTGAGGATCCCTGCGCTGTTCCAGGGGGTGGGTGTGCAAGAGGGAGCAACAGGCGGAAAGTGCGTTGTAGAATAGTTGGTTTTTCTAAGTAGGTGTGATGTAAGCTGTAGGGGTTGTTTGTCAGAAAGTGTTTCAGAGTTTTACGTGGATCATGCGTTTTATTAAAAAAATAATTTGGTAAATCTTTAATATTAAATACATATTACATTAACGAATAATCATAAGATAACATTTACTGCTTTTTTTATTATATTCATAAGTAATGATGACAAAATTGGGAGTCTTTAGACAGGATGAAAATAATCCTAACATAAATTTAAACTTAAATTTTATTGCAGTGAAATAATTAACTGTGGAAAAATTACATAATTAGTTTTGGGTCGGTCATTTAAAAGTTTTAAGGGAAAGGGGATAACTCTTGTACGTCAACCTTTACCGCCAAACTCGGTGAACTTCGAGGCTAAAATTTCATGCGTGTACATTAATTAACTTGTTATATTACGACATATGAATTCATAACTAATACATATTTTGACTATAAATCTACCAACATGGAACGGGTTTCATGAAAAATATACTTCTATGACTCACAAAAAAGTGTCATAAAAAAAAAATTAATATAGTGGCCAATTTTAAAAATAAATGGGCTATATCTCATAATATTTATATTGCAATACATGAGTATAGTCTTAATGATAAAAATAAATAAAGAAGTGATAACATTTATTATTATTTTTAAAATAATTACAATAAGTTTTCTGTGGTCTGTAGGACACCTTTAACTGAACTATTAATTAAATAAACTTTAATAAATTAAATTAAAATAGCGCAGTGTAAAATGTAATACTATTGAAATATAAATCTTCGCCGAATTTCTGTTACTAATTATATGAAATACAATATAATAATGCATCATATACTCGTCTACTTTAATGTTTAATAAAATATGTTGTACATATAGTATGTATATATATATATATATATATATATACATATAACGAAATGTATATATATATATATATATAACGAAGCTATTATTTTTATATAGGAAGTATGGAAGTCATGGGTATTACAGGGCTTACGACCTGTCCTCGGCTGGCTTGATTGATCATTTTACACACCAATTAATTTTATTCACCAATTCTACCCATGGTTGACTACCAAAGTATTTTCTTACAACTACGCTGTCACCATCTATGTATGGTTTGAAATTAGATATTCATTCCATTGATATCTATGTTATTCCATTGGAATCTTTGCTGTTTCAGGGGAATGAATATCAAATTGTAAACCATAGATGGCGACAGCGTAATTTTAAGAAAATACTTGCAAGGTTTCTAAATGGTAATAACATATATACAACTTTCAAAATTTTTATATGTATAGCAGTCGACTATGGGTAGAATTGGTGAACGTTACATTGTGTAAAGTGATCACTCAAGCCATCCGAGGACAGGTCGTAAGTCCTGTAATACCCATGACTTCCATACTTCCCATATAAAAATAATAGTTTCGTCTCTATGAGACATCTCCATACAATATATCAGAATTTTATTCTATGTTCTTCTACGACGTATACATTTCAAAGTTGCGGAAACAGAATCTAAAAAATTGAAAACAATAAATCTTATTCGATGATTTGTCGTAATTCAATAATATCATCGTACTTTCAAAATAAAATGCGTGACATTATTTACATAGATACATCATTTTTCAAACGAGGCAATGTTTGTAACTTGGTCTGATGATGGTGATGTGCACCATGTTTCTTCGTTCGTTCTCGCTTTTCGTACATATGTATGAATCAAACTGCGAATAAGATTGATTGTAGTTGTTGGATTTCTACCGAAGTTTGTAATGGAAAACTATTCAAAGAATTCATTAATATATTAACCAATACGGTTGACTAACTCTCGAGTATTGTGGTAACCCTGACGAATGATAAATTTACGATCTAATTCGTGCATATAAATTTTATAAGATATATTTAGTTTTCAGCTGTTGTGGTCTGTCACCTTAATAATTTTTATAAATCTATTTTACACATCATAATAAAATATTAATACAGACTACTACATTCTAACAAAATATGATTTAATAAATTAATATGTTGTGGCGATTGTCTGAAGGACTAGCCATCCACCGACCGCACCACCCCGGTAGAGCGTCAGTGGGTCCTATCACCAGGGCCGCATATTTACTCATACACCTCGGATCCATTGTCTCCTGTCCTCGCGAAAAAAATATATTTGATCGACATTTAGAAGTGCATTGAAAGATGTTCTCATTTAACAAAGGTTTATATTTAATACAAAAATATGTCAGTATCTACAATGAGTTATGAAATGAAACGAAAATAAATTAAAATACACTCAACTTATTCATACTCTGATATTTACAAGCAAAACTCTATAATGAGAGTTCGAATAAAGAATAACTTTCAAGATAGTTTCAGATAAAAACAATCCCGAAAGCTGTTCACATTATAATTCTTATCAATTTCTAAGGATTTGGTATAAAACTAATACTCTAATGAATTACTTCATGTGAGGCATAAATTAACGAAGTTTACCTATAAGTGCCATTTGAACAGTTAACATAATGAATGTTTGCAGGCAGATGATACAGCGTCTACTACAAGAAAAATTTAGATGCGTTGTATCTTATACGGAGTTCTGTTCCTGGTTAAGTCCAGATTAGGGCAAAGAAGACTGATTGACAATGAAAGTCTGTGTGTCATTGTTACTTTCCTGTGCTCAGTAGATGACATCTCCGTTCCCCGTCATGTGACATCGTCCAGCACGATAATAGCGGAATGGCAGAATCCATGGCAGGCAAAATCATTAGCGATTGGCTCATTAACTATCACCCGTCATCCTTGTTCCATACCGCTATCTCATCATGTTGTAGAGAAATGTAGTTGTCTTAGTACCATCGATGATAAGGAAGCTCCGAGTATAATAAGAAATCCTCATACAATACGAAACTCGTAGTACTATTGTACCATATTGTATTGTATGTACGGAATGTCACAATTCCTGCAACGGAAATATATTAACATGGTGGATTGATTCGATTTTAACCCTTGAGTGCAACACTTCTTGTGATTAGATGCGGTCTTACCCTTATTGTATCCACAATTAGACATCGGGCATACGTTTTTTATGCCGTCAGTCGAGAGAAGAAATGTAACAGCTCTCGAGGGATGCACTAAAGTCGCCATCTTTAAAAATCCTGGCGCCTAATTGGTTATCGCGAATATTAGTACTGCCATTCATAAAAAAAATTGTGACACGCGTACTAATCTACCACGAGGTCTTACTTCTAATATTACAATGTTCGTTATTAAAAGTTTTATGAGGATTTTTAGGGACTTTTAATGTACCTAAGTAATACATGTATTAATTCTTGAACCTAGTGTGGTGATTACACCCGCTAAGGATTTTGTGGGTGTAATTACTATACTAGGTTTTCTAAGTATAGTATTTTGTAGATCGTAGCCTTTGAGGCTGTCTTCTATGCATTGACGAAGGCGTAGATTGGGCAGAAATCTGCCATGTGTTATTTTAGAATTTACGCAACCACATAGATATAACCTCTTTGAGCCTCATTTATACTTTATATTGTAGGTATACGAAATAAGCACGAAAATGGCATGTCTCAGTTAGTACTGCTCAATGGTGAGGTTAAAACCAGGCTACTCTATCATATGCTCCACTACATATACTATATCTTTCACTTTCGTATTCTTTATTTCATTCTTACAATGAAAAATCCTTCTAACTGAGATTGGGACTACCGAAAATTGACCAAGGCGTATCATTTTTTCAGGTACTGATAAAGGATAAAGGTAATTTTTGACAAAGAATTTGTTATTTTAGGCTTCCTGGGTAAAGTTTGTTACAAAACTGTGTTAAAAATAACTTAAAGATGCGAAACATTTTAAAGAATAATAAGCAATAAACAAAATAAAATTGTTTTTATTTTCCACAAAACAAAAATACACCATCTGAACTAGAAACACAGACAGAAAAAAATACAGACGATGTTTGAAGGGATCAAAACAAAATAAAATGATATACGAGGTGGAGCTGATAGACCAAAATGACATATTCCATGTAAGTTTTTTACACATCAATTTTTAGAATTAGAAATTTACCAATCATAAATATTTATACTTTGATTTTATAAAGTCGAAAGTAATGTTTATGGGTCTGCGGTTTATATAAAATGTATTTGTTTCTAATGTATCTCACGCGCGCAGGAAGTAAATAATTACTTAATGATTTAGTGTAAAAGCGAGAACATTTTGCTAATAAATTTTTAATTATGAAAATATTAAATCGAGAGCAGCTGGATGCGGAGAATGAGAGGGAAATATTAGAAGAGGTCTATCTAGCAGTGAATGAAGACTATGATGATAATATATAATCATATATTAATAATTTTCAATATCTTAACAGTATTCATAAATTTTTTTTAAATATAATATTTTTAAGTTTTCAGCTTAAAAAATAAATGGATGTCACCATTCGTTGTTGCATCAGATCATGTTATTCCAGTACCTCTTTCTAATCTTGAAATTATTATATGTTAATTATTTTACATAAATACGAATTTAGAAATTCTCAATATGTAATTAATCATCATGTGTTGTTTGTTTGGTTCAGTGGTGTGACTACGATTAGTGGTGGGGGTCCGGAAAAAAGTACATGAGTTTATATTTTGTTTAAAAAATAGTAAAATATAATGGTGACATATTTACGCGTGGATACAATTTTATTTTTAAAAATTTGTATGTTTTAAGATAATTTGACAAAAGAAACAAAGAAATATATAGGTATGTAAAAATAATTTCATAAGTTATGTTTTGTTGGAATTAAATTCAAACTAAAAATATATATCTGTACTTCGTAATGCTTTTTCTATTGGATGTTCCTATACTTTCTTGGTCAAGTAAAGTGCTGTCAACGCACCCCAAGGATTGGTTAGGCGAAAACGTCCCTACGTGGCAGTAATTGCTTCACAAAGGAATAGAATTCCGATACCTCCTTTGATGTCCCTTGCCCCTGGTCCTCGTTTCGCTGGTAACGTTTCAAATTAAAATGTATTAAATTCCAAAAAGAAAATAACAGAGGACTGGTGTCAATAATTTAAATTAAAATTAAATGAAAAATGTAATTATCAAATGAGGAAAGTAATTTATCAAAGGCTGTCTTGATTCACAAATGAATTTAATTTAATTGGAAAGCATTTCAAAGGTACCAATTAACATTAAGATTTTAATTACAATAGAAATAACTTCCGTTTAATGTTTCCAGCTTTTCTCAAATTTTATAGCAATATTAAAAAACAAGGTGGAATTTCCTGTTAGTATTTCGTAAATAGAGGATTACAGAGATTGTAAATTCTCGTAGAAAGCAATCACTTTGTAGTTTGACATAATATATTAAATTAAATAACAATCACTTTGTATGAAACCATGAAATGAATTATGCGTCAACCGGTTTCGCTTATCTCAAGCTTCATCGGGACGTATTTGAAACGTCCTGATACCTCCTGATGAAGCTTGAGATAAGCAAAACCGGTAGACGTATAATACATTTCGCGGTTTCATACAAAGTGATTGTTATTTTATTTAACATTGTAAATTCATTAGCATTCAATATAAAAATTCTTTTTGATATTTCCAAGATAACATTATTATAAAAATACACGTTTTATCGATGTAAATATGTGTATGAACTCTATAAAAAATAAATAAAAATGTAGCAGGTTATAGTAATAGATTTTATATAAAGCGTTTCGCATGCATTTGTGGATTTTTGAAAATATATCGTTATTGAAAACCATCAGTTGTGCCTTTGCTATGCACGTTTAAAATAGTGTTAATATTTACTTTGTCATATCATGGTAAGTTAAGATTCTTTTTTATTTTTATTACTATGATTGCTTAATATAAATATCAATAATTCTCAAAAAAATTATATACTGCCACAACTATGATCAATTAATCTATGGAAACATTACGGAATAAAAATATTTGGTTGAAATATTACAGTAGGTATGAATGTTAGTTTTACATTATATATAGTTGAGTATTGAAATTTTACTAGGTAAATTGAAAGAAGGTAAGAGAAAATTACGGAAAATCAAATTGTAATTTGTCTGTCTCAATAGATATAATTTTCTGAATAGATATAATTTAATGGGTGGTATATATATTGAACCACGTTGTAATTTATTTTTTTTAATTAGGAGAAATATATTACACAATTGATGTTGTCTTAAACCCGATCCCGAACCCAAACCCTCACTTAACTAATTAAATACAAATATTAAAAGTAAAGCAATTTTGCCACAACCAAGAAGCAACAATAATTTTATCGATAACAAACGATTGCTGCGTTTTGACTTTGAACTCATAAAAATTCTCTCACAAAATTTTGGCAATTTGTCGCTGGGCTGTGGTTCCCGTCCTTGGTGCGGGGTGCCGGGTGCCGGGTGCCCGATGCGGGGTGTAGGGGGCGTGGCGCGGGTGAGGCTGTTCTCCCGCCAAATTGAAAGGGCGGCCAAGCGAGGCTAAGCGGCTTTAATCTATCTACAACTCGCAGACCGTCAATAGCCGGCCGCGTGAACCACCGCGTCGTCCTAGATACGGTCGGCTCAATATCTAAAATTATTTTGTTCTGAATTAAAAAATGACAGGTGATTTGAAACAAAATAAACACCATGATTCAGTATACCTGTGGCTTCGGAGAAATTAATATGTACCCTAGGTATACATTTGGTTGAAATCTTTGTCACACAATACAATCTTTTATCAGACAATAATTTATGGCCCTATTTTCAATCAGTCAAGATAAATACGTGTTACGGTATATGTATTGCACTATCCATAAAAAAAACAATTTGGATTACATTTGTATGTTCTTTAAATATTATATTGCACTATTGAAATAAGGTATAGATATATACCGTCGTATTCCGCTATAACTTTGTGATAATTCATTATAAATATAATTAAATTAAAAACAATTCACTTTGTTTAAGCACCACTTTATTTTTGCTATCACCAACCGGTTTCGGAATTATCGTTCCTTCTTCAGGGTGTACAAGATACTAACTTAGCGTTACAAAATATATATATATATAAGATACATGTCATGAAAGGGAACATATTTTAGCTAAGACCGTAAGTTAGATTTTTTTGGTTGTTAATTATGCATACATTATTATTTATGGACTTCTTGATTTCTAAGGTGTCTAAAGTATCTAAGCGTTTACCCTTTTTAACAATGTGGAAAATATTTTTATTTTTATCAAAACTAGTTATTTTTAATTAGTAAAAAAAATTAGTAAAAACTATTCTTATTTAAGTATCTCATATATTCCTTAATCCTAGACTAAAAAAAAACGACTCGTTTTTCCTATGTAAAATGAGGGGCAGTCCTTACATTTAAATTTATAAATACCAGATTTAGTCAATTTATGATCCTTATCTTTAACATTTTTTTAAAGTTTTCACCGTTATTTTTTATATAGGTGGGAGTGTTTTTGAGCATTTGATTGAAAAATTATTTTTAAACAAAATTTAATGCCTAATTTTGTTTTACAAGTATTGAATAGTAATTTATTATTGCCTATTTTATAAGAAAATTATTTTATTATGGTCAGCTCAGTAAGGAAATTATTATCAGATAATGGACGTTACCAAGACGGTGTATCATGGAATAGAAGGCGGAATGTTTGTGTGTGACACGGTGATTGGACTATTGTGATGATTATTGAAAATAACTAGTTTCAATAAAAATAAAGGAGTTAATAAATAATAATGAATGCATAATTAACGACCAAAAAATCTATTCATCATATCATCTGTTTCTTTTTCTTCGCCCCTCCCAGTCACCCTCCCGCACTTTAACACCTGACACTAATGTACGATTACCCATATTCTGTAAAGCTAAGTTAGTATTTTGTACACCTTGAAGAAGGAACTGTGGTTCCGAAACCGGTAGGTGATGGCAAAAATAAAGTAGTGTTTAAACAATGTTAATTGTTTATAATTATATTCAAAGTATCTTTATGAATACACTAAATATGGGAATCTTTTTATGTATTCATATATAATCATATATGGTGTAACAGACCTAGCCCACAATATTTTAGGAGGTTATTTATAACTTATACAAATATGAGTCGAAAATGTTCAAGCTACCATTTCAGATATATAAACATTTTAATAAGTCAGTCACTGGAGGGTTTTTTTAATTAAAAGTAATATTTTATTGATTAAAATCGATACATTGAATATCTAAAATTTAAGTTCACTGAACTTCCAACAGCTGGACTATTTTTTTTAGATGATTTATGATCCTCAAGTAAAGACACATTCAGGATAATAATGGGTCAATTTTGCAAAGATTGTTTTCAAGCACGAAAATAGCTAGAATCTTAAAATATATTTTTTTAAATTCTCATATAATGAACACAACATTTTTAAAAGAATTTGTAAATGCCGTAATGTAAATAAATAAATAACCGTAAAAGTGGAGTAGAACATTGTTAAACAAAGGAGATATTTGAATGCGGTTTGATGGTGGCAATGAGAGGCAATGGTGGCAACTATAGATATATGAAACATCTAGCAATATTTTAATAGCTTTTATCTCAATTCAAATTTCGGGACACAAAACTAAACGTAAAATATAAAAATATCCTGTGTGATGTTTAATAGATTATGACCAGGCATTGCAAAATTTGTCAAAATAAAAAATTCGGTCGAGTTTGAATTATTTATTGGTAAATACTAATAATAAAAAACAGCTTATTTAAGATAATAAATTCATTATTATTTATTGTGTAAAAAATATTTAAATAATTGTCTAAAAATTAAAATTTTGAAATTTAGTTATACAAATATGTATAATATTATTAAATTAAATTATTGTTTTATTGCCAAAATATGTTTTAAGGAACAGACATCACTTAAAGCCACGTCCCCTAGTCTCGATCGAACTTTTGTACAAAAGTTGCCTGCAATTGAGAACGCTCGTTCGGACTCCACATTCGTTGCTCTCGTTGGTGGAATCAAAATCAACAATGAGTATACGGATTTTAAATTTTTTTCTCGATCGCCGCTCTTCAAAGATTTTAATTTCGGATTTAATTTTTGAAATAATTCTGTGATTTGATGCTTGTTAAGTTGAGCTGGACGGTGTGTTGGACGTCAGATTTGACTGAACTCTGTTGTCAAATTTGACTGAACTGTTCTCCAAGTTTTGAATTTATGACTAGGACTGTGCATAGTGATTAGTTGGTTCTTCCAAAATCACTTATTTTATGTTGTCAAGATTCCTACTGAGTGGCTACGGAAGTTTCCATATTTCTATTGAATTTTAATCTTTGTACAAACCTTTCAATAACTTTGACTATTGTATTTTTCGTTTGTCTTATTTGATCTCCTAAATTGTACTTCAACTTTAGTGAGATCTCATCAGATCTCAAATTCTCAAGCATAAAATAAAGATTTACATTCTCTCGACAAAGAGCGTCAACAGTAATCTTCACTGGGAGAAGTGCAGAAATAATGTAGTTAATGGAGAAAATTTCAGCATTTAGAATATCAACATCAGACGCTTCCCAATGTTAATCAATGCTTTTCTAACACAGTTTCTTAGCTGGTTAAATCTTTCAAGCATTTATAGGAACGATCCCTTTGAAACACATTTGTTCTGCAATTACTCATTGTGTAGCCGTTAGTCTGTGATCATAACCATATTTATTTTTTATATATTTATAACTCAAAATTCGATATGAAATTTTCGGAATTCTAAATTATATTTATGAGAACGAATTTCGGAATTCTCAAAATTTCTTTTTCGCTCTGTGTCAAGTTTTCTTTTTATACGAGATAAAAGAGGAAATAAATGATGTTGCATAATATTGAAAAAGGTGCGCATAATAATATTTATTCATACAAAATCATTTATTTTTATTTACGTAAAACTTAAAATGATGGTCATGTCAACGAAACTTCTACGAAATATCATGTTATGCCTCTTAAATGTACTAAATTCGACATCGTAGTTCGGTTGTTTGTTTTACATTCGATTTCTCACGTCATCTTAAAACTATTTTTAAATGTAAAGGAACAAATTACATGTAAGAGTAATTAATTTTTGTTGCGAATATCATACATTAAATGTATCAAATATTCATTTGAATTTCGTTTATTATCGTTAATAACCTATGTGTTAGATTAAATCTTGTGTTTACTTAAAACGTTTATATAATAAATCGAACAAATCGAAAGTCTTTAACGAAAAGTATGGGAAACACGTTATAATAAACATATATAATCATACGTTTTACAATTATTTATCTAAAAGAGTTACAGATCATCAATGATAATAAATAATAATTCAAGAATCATTGTGAATACAAAAATAAATAAATAAATTATATAGTTTAGTATTTAACGAAATGTAAAGATTGTAACAGAGAAAAAAAATCTGGTTTCATCGTATAAATTACTTTTTTGTTGATCCCTAAGTAATAGTAAATTGTTATTAGCTACACACAATCATCAAATTTTTTATCCAATCGACTCGACATACCTAAATATAATAAATATGTTTGTTAATGTGTTTCTTAATGTACAGTAAACATTCAATATATGGATATATTACTCAAAGATACATATTTCTCAAACAGTAGGTATGAAATTTTGTTATATCGTTCTGTACGATTTTACGATTAGAACTGTCTGCTCCATTCACACTGTGAAACTAGATTTATCTCTTTGAGAATCGCCATATCCAGAGATATTTCTAAAGTGACAATATCTATTCGTATGATATTGGGTTGACGTCGCATCTTGCGTCGCCACCTGCGAGAAGCAATGTTCCGGATGACAGGGCAAGCGTTGCGACTCGTCTGCGACGGACGCCGGTGGCGGCCATATTGAGATCGCTCCTATCATCCGCCGTCCTTCCATTCACCATCAAATAGTAAACTGAAGACGAAAATAAATATATACGATATGTAGTATATGTTGAATTATTTTATATGACACTGAAATATAATATTATTACTTTATTATTTTTGATGTAAAAGGTTCTTCTTAGAACTATAAGAGTGATATATTTTAGTTAAACTGTAAATTACTATATATAAATCATAATTATCATAGTTATTAGCTGTTTACTATCCACTGATAGATGAATGCCTTCCAAAGTGTCTCCCACTATAATTCACTGCCATGTATTTCCTCTTAATTTGGTTACTTCATCAGTCTTGTTGGTTTTAGAGCAGTCTGTCGGCTTCTTGATTCTCCTCGAGTAACATTATAATAACAAATAACTGTATTTGTCCAACGGTTATTCATCTTCTGACCGATGTGGCCTGCCCATTGCCATTTTGTTTTCTTAACGAATTGAATTATTAAATTATATCAGCTAATCTTGTCCACAATTTTGTGTTCGTTAAGTGGGTATGTTTAAATTTTATCATTTTGCGGTTTGATTTATTGTACAATAATTAAAAGAATTCAAAATTTTTTTAATATACATAAATTTTTTAATTACTTGATATATTTATTTTGAAGATCAATTCAATTTTGTTTGTTATATTAAACTATTAATGGAAGTAAGAAAAGGGTTACAAAAATATGTTTATAAAATTATGTAGGTAGTAGGTACGCACATAACTGTATAAACGTTTTTGTAAAATAAATAACCAATTTAAAAGTTTTTTCTAAGTGTATAATCAGCCTTATAATTTTGACAATTCTTAAATTATTGATATATTCATTAGCACATCAAATATGTAACTATTTTACGAGTCAAAAAAAGTTTTTAATTATATTGTATACATTCGATAAGAGGCTTTCATAAGTGTAACCCTCAACGAATTAAATGATAAAATATTGAATGTACTTCCTCTGCACTTCACGTGGTTGACGCGATTCTCCTAAAATTTTATCCGTCCTGAACAATTCGAACAATTTATACAGCGCCAACTCTTTTTCATTTGAATTTCAAAATAATACGTCAGGGTCGCAACTGTCTCGCCTATTATCCTTACTTTTTAATTAAAAATGTGTAGAGGCGTGCAATGGGCAGATAGCGTAGACTTAAACGTTTCATCCAGACGACTAAAAAGTAATTTAGCACCGAGGTGCTGAGTTAAAAGGATTATTCTGTGCGATTATTCCGACAAAGAGCTCATTGAATGCGCAACAAGTTTTTTTTGCTAAATGCCGTTATATTGAAGTTTGTTTTTCTAAATTATGTTAGTCCATACGCAGTAGGATTTTTTGTGTGGAGTAAAAAATATCTCACATGGGATTAGTTCGCCACATTCAAATATGGGCTCTGGTGTCCTTAAACAACTGTCGACAATCCTCCACGATAAATATATATATATATATATATATATATATATGACACAAGTGTTGATTGCACCAGAAGTAGAGGACGTCCAAGTAAACCAGATACTGGAAGATGGTCCTGTTAGAAGCCTCAATAATCAGGTCAGAAGAGTGTGATGCTCTGATCATCTCTGCTGACCCCTGCGGGGAAACGGCGTGATGGTAAGTTAGTTAGTCAATTCTCTATTTTGTATAAAACCATTTAACCACCATACTTCTGGTCTTCCAATATACCTCCGGCCATGCGTTTTCTTTGGCTCGTCGGTCTAAATCCAAGCACCAAACGTGACCAGCCAACTCAGCAATGTTACCTAGTAATAACTTACGTATCTAATTAATAAATGCATATGCGTCATACTCCGTATTTATTCTTGACTCCAAATATCTTCGTTAGCATCTTACTTTTCAAGTCATCAGTGTTTCAGTTCCATACAGAGCCATTGAGAATATCAGGGATGTAACCAAAGTAGGTTTATGAGAATGGTCTCAAGAGTGTTTTGTAGGTCTGATTTCTAGTTTTAAAAATTAGAAAATGGGACTTCAGATGCTTTCAAATGCCAAAGTAGTAAATTAAGCACGTGTATTTTTTTAAATTTCTCAGTCGTGCAAATATAAACATTTTTAAAAAACCAAAATATGGTAATTTTTAAAGACAAACCAAGCTGAGAATATATATATATATATATATATAAATACGTATGTTTTAATTGGTTCATGCAATATTTCAAATCGTTGAAACGTAGAATCATTACTCATAAAATTCTAATTAGAATTAATTAAACCACATATCTCTAGAAGTATAAAAATGAAGACATTATATGTTTACATAATATGCCTTGTAACATTATTGAGATTAGGCAAAGTTGTAGGTACTTCCGTAACACAAGATATTTCATTAAAATATTTATTAATGGAATTAAAATGATATAGTTAATGTGTAGTGTATTATAGAAGCTTTTTACGAATATCGTAAAACTATGTTTTTGAATATTAGGATACCTTCGATTTTAATGTATCTATTCATGTTATTGTAACCACTTGTATTCAAATATTTTTTATACCAATTTTTAATTTAATGACAAGAAAATTATTTTCGAAGTACACAGAAGCACAGAGAATCACATTAAAAAAATCATTATTTAAATGATTTGAAATTTTAATTACAGTCTCCTCTCGAATAGTTGACTGTTTGGAAGAAAACAGAAAAAATCTTTTATTTTTATAAATACAAAGAGAAAAGAGACGCCTTTGAAATTTTATGATTAACGTGCATCGTTTTGGAAAAGTCTTTTTTCATTGTTTCGTCTTTTTGCCAAACGATTATAGCACGACTTAAAAATAACGAGGTCTTTTATTATAATTTAATTTCCAATTTTAGGGATTAAGAAGGGTTGCACAATATATTTCGTATTATAATTATTCATATTTTCTTTTAATTTTAGTTACAATGGAACCTATCACAAGCCAGTTTTCATCAAACAGTTTTTTGGGAGAAAATATTCTGACCTTCAGCAGACATCCTACAGTAAAATATATTGTTTTACAAAAATTTCGATGTTAAATCTCTCGAGATATTCAAATTAATCTAATCAAATATCTCATTATATCTTCGGGTTGGGATTTTTCCTTTCCTTTGAGTTTACTATGAGCCAAAAGTCGATCGTAAATTGCTTCCCTAAATATTTTAGACGTGATTCTGGAGACGTCATTACTCCGTCAGAGTACACAACGGTATCAAGTCGTTAACCAAATATCCCCGTCGCGCTGGACGATAACGTCAATGAGTAAAAAGGATAGAACTAATGTGAACATATATTTCAACAGACAAGAACATTAATTTCCGCTTTTGACACGTTTTAGATCGTTTAATGGACACGCCGAAATGTGCGGATTTATCGTAACGGTGCAAATAAGGTGACGTCATAGGGCGCTACAACACGCCGTTAATAGGGTTCATTCCCTGTTACTTTGTGCAACAGGATATTTACAAAGTGAGAGCACATTTTATGTCCAACAATTCAGTTTATTTTTTATTACGTGTGCGCTTGCGTTCTTTGAAGGCACGCAGTTAAAATTTTGGGATTATGACTACTAAGTAATTTTATTTATCTCTTTGTTATCGTAAATATTGTGATAGAGGATGTATGTGAAGTCTTTGTCGTTTTTTTTGTGTTTCTGAAAATCATTGCAACTTGTGTTTGAAATGGACAAGATTCCACAAATTGAACGATAAATATTGAGATGGTTAGATTTATTTAAAAATTATCGACTTAATTACGCCTTAAATATTTCAGTATAATTTGAACGGATCATTTGAATATTTAGCCCATATATGGTATCCAGTGGAAATTTTTCAAGTTTAATATTAAATAAAAAAATAACTGCAATATTATTTTCATATTTTATTAAAACAAAATGGAGATTAACGATGCAGATTTAACGTTTTATAAACAATATCGTCTAAATGCCGCCCATTTCTCTCAAGACACTCTTGCAATCGGACTCTTAAATTTGCAAACACACGAGAACAAAGCGTTGGTTCAATGGCAGTAACTTCACGGCGGATATTTTCTTGTAGGGCTTGAATTTTTCGAAGATTGTGGATGTAAACTCTCGATATAAGGTATCCCCATAAAAAAGTCGCACAGTGTAAGGTTCGGTGACCGAGGTGCCCAGCGTATGTCTCCGTACTTGCTGATTAATTTATTGGGGAAAATTCCCCTCAGCTTCTCCATTGAAACTCTAACTGTGTGTGAAGTAGCCCCGCCTTGATGAAATTGTATTCTGTAATACATTCGGCAATACACGTCAGCAGTGACTGTTCCTCGCTGGTTAAAAGATATGGGCCATTTATCCCTCGGGCAGAAATTGCACACCACACTGTCGTTTTTGGACAATGCAAACGTTTTTCATAGAATTCTCTTGGGTTGTTGGGGCACAAGTATCTCATGTTATGTTTATTATCATAGCTATCGATATGAAAATGTTATTCGTCAGTAAAAAATATGTTTCCAAGCACTTGTGCTGTTCCAAAACGTTCCAGCGTCGTTCTCGCCAAGGTTTAACGCAAATAATAGTAATTTTCGTTGAGAAACTGCACGATTTGCAGTATGTATGGGTGAAACTCTAGTTTCTTTTTTAAAATAACATACACTGTCGATATTTTTATTCCAGTAAAGGCTTCTCCTAATCGATTTACGCAGATTGCGCATACATTTACATTGAACTTGAGCCACATGTTCTGGCGTCGCTGCTGACATTGATAGTCCCGGAGGAGTTTGGTTAACCATTGCCTCTTCTTGTCTTAACTTTTAAACCCAACCCCAGATAATTGGCGTGCTCGGCCCATCTTACTCGTCGAATATTAAAATGAGTACAAAAAGCGCGACGCGCAGGAACTAATGAATCACTGCACTTTAAATATTGCCCAACCGCGAAAGCGCGGTGCTCTCCCGACCAGTGACTTATTGCTACTGGCAAATAAGCAAATCCCGCGCGTCGAACAAAACCCCTCCCACTTACCTCACCCTGATGGTTTACGAGCAATTACAATTTAATCTTGAAATTTTTCCGCTGGACATCCCGGCTAAAGGTAGAGTTATACATGTTTATGAAAAAATAGTTCGTAAAATAATTCACGACATAAATAAAAAATACTATATAAAATTAATAAGTATATGCTTAAAACTATTAAATACACGGTTAAATATATACATGATAAACACAACAAAATATTGTAAAATAATAAGTGTAGTAAAAATATAGTGACATTATAAATATTAAAAACCACCAAGTTCTACCAAAAACTTTATTATTCTATTCTACGTAAGACAATGTGAGTGACTATAAAGACTACCATTGAATTAATTTATATTATTCAAAACGTCATCATACAAATCATACATTAAGTAGTACATATCTATAATACATATCTAATACAAATTAAATGTATCAACTAGAAAGATAGTCAGAAAAAAACAATTTATCGAAAAAATAATTTACTTTTACAATTAGCAATATTAACTTTGTAGTTAGTTATGACATCCTGAAGAAGAAAATTGTATTTTTCGAAACCGTTAGATGTATTTAAACTCAATTCAGTGATTAATAAAACAAAGATAATAAATAAAAAAATAAAAAATATTTTAATTACTACTGTGAATCGAACCTGGATCTTTTCCAATCCGGGAAAATGCGTTACCAGTTAAACCACGCCAACGAGGTAAGTTGATGACAAATCACCTTTATTTTGCGACAAATCTCAAATACTGTTCCGTATTCGTAATTAATATTTAAGTAATAGGTGAACACATATACCTTTTTAATTTGAAACAAATTTTATTGTAAAATGTAGTGTTATTGTCACAAACTTTAGTTTTATTACTACCCTGGCCCACTCCCAATCGGTATATATTGTTCCTTTGACTCAAATGATTTGATTTGAATTCGTAAAATTTATCGAGATTTGGAGAGGAAGTGTTTTCATGTGATTATTTGTTGGATCACTAGTTCATACACCGCTGTGATTTTGGTGAGTTGTGAACGTTGAAACTCATCAGTGATTATTTATTGGATCACTAGTTCATACACCGCTGAGATTTTGGTGATCGTCGTCATCAACCAGGTGAGTCGAGCTGTCCTTTGGTTCCCCGCAAGGTCATCCTGGTCCGCTATCGATGGAATCCCTTATCCTCATAATTCCCTCATTTCCGATTCCCTATTTTCCATCCACCCATCCTTTTCGATTCTATCATCTACTACTGTGATCGGCGACTTGCGTCGGTCACAAATATCTTTGAGTGAAATACGTTAGGAGACGCCAGAAATTAAATAAATTTCTTTTTTATTCAATTTGAACTAATATATTTTTAAGGAATTGTACTTTATTGGTGTGGTGTAACTGGTAATGCATTTTTCTGGATAGGAATGGACCCAGGATAAAATCCTTGCAGTAACTAAAATATTTTTTTTATTTATTGATTTTTTCTATATATCTTTCTAGTTGATACATTTAATTTGTATTAAAGTACCACTGACCTTTGTTCTGAAAAAACTGCAACTTCACAATAATAATGAGTTTTCCTCAAAAATACTATTTATTTTCGATATACGGAATCCAATAAAGTTTATAATTTATCATTCACTATTAAGTGATTTAAAGTATCATAAATGCAATCGAATTGATATTTTGTTGACACTAATAATGTAATTGTATAAATTGAAGACAGCAATTTAAGACAATTTATAAATTAGACAGTAAATTGTACAAATTTTAATAGCTGATCAATTTTTTTTCTGATGAAAACTTCGATTGCATTTGAATTTTTTTTTTTTTATGAACACAAAACATGCAGTGGAAATAAAAATAAATCTGAAACCAGTTTCAAAAATTCCGTAAAATCATTTTTTTCTGACATTCGTTCTGGCATTAGAAAATATTCCTATTTTCTGTTGAAAATGAATGGTTCCATGATTCCATACGGTTTTGTTTTGACGCGCTGTGCTGTGATTCCCACGGTGGCGGTGGTACGGTTAACATTAACCTCTCGTAAACGTACCGAAGGAATTTGCATTTCCATTCGTTCTTGGAAAAATGAAGAGTCAAAACTTTTCTCGGTTGTTTTTCCTGGAGGAAGCCTGAATAGAGGAAACAATGAGAACAAGTGTTTTATGAGGCGTGACGGTGTAATGTTTGTTGGCAGAGAAACTTGGACTCGGCTGCTTTTAGGGACTTTCCCCGCTATAGCGGATGTGATTAATGTCCTATTTATTCATGATTTTCCGTTTCAGACTGAATTTATAGTTCTATAACGAAAGCGTAGATCTGTTTTTGAAAAGTTTTTGTTTCGTGTGCAAAATTAAATATTTGCTTGTTGACTTTCAAAACATTTCATGAAACTTTTACGCCTCTATTCTCATATTGCACTGAAATGAATATAAATCCAGTGGTTAGTTATAAAATGACTGTTTATATATACTTTTTGTATGACATTTTAAATGTATTTAACAATTTTGATTATGTGTTCTGCTGCTCACACACAGCAGTTGTAAGGCTCTGATAAGGAAGTGGTCACTCTAAAACTGATCTGCAAAAAATTAAAACCATAGTTACTAAATAAAAAAAAACTTCAGTACATGAATTAATGTGGGTTGTATGATAACAAAGTTGTTAAGAAATAACATCTAAATATAAATACTCAAAAATATTTTTATTACTCTGAGATAACAAATATAATTAATACCCGTGTCCTTGGAAATACGACCAAATTCCCTTGGGTTATTTCCTCTTATTGTACACTTAAGTTGCTTGTAGTGAAACTCAGTATGATACGTGTAACAACACTCATTTATTACAATAATATATTTACAGTAATGTGCAATAATATAACTCAGATATTGCTTATTGCTATTGCAAAGAAACGATAGGAAAAGTGCTCCATTCCCCAGTGACGACCTCTTATACCCCATGAGACCCACCACTCATCTGACACACACATACAAAAGTTACAGTTCTCACAAAAATTAAATATAAAATTTTAATTTAATTATAACCAGTATTCTGAAATTGTATTACAAATGATGAAAGGGTAAAACAATGGTGTTAATTTGATAACGAGTCTCATCTTTCCTCCTTCATGTAAAAACAATCAGATGAGACTCGGCTCGCAAGGAACCTTCACAAATCCCGGTCTTATGTCGCTCTCACAGCTAATTGTGCCATTACTGTTGCACTCTTCTAGGTCTTCTCCTGTACAATGTTTTACTCAAAGATGGATAATTTGCTTTTTTAAATTGTTACAATCATCGCATAATATGATCGAAGGATTCTAAGAACCTTTATTTACTGCTGTAGATAGGGTTTGCTTTAAATTTGTTGCAGGATTGAGGCATTCGTGAGTCATGCTGTTCATGGGATACGAACGTCCTTAACCTAATATACGCTTTATATGTCCACAATTCTTGAATGTATATAAAATATTTTTTTTATAATAAATCGCTAATTGATGATTATTAAGAATTAAGAAGCACAATTTTAACTATGTACCTACATATATTATCTACAGTTGTTATGAATAAAACATTTTTTTGTGTGAAATAACTCTTTATATTTTTTCTACGTTTATTTAATATGTACAACATTATTTAAAATTTCGTGAAAATATCCAAGATAATTTCCCTGTAACTCCGATTCTGATACCTAAATTGGATTTTAAAGATTCTTTGAAACATTTTGACAGAAAAAATTCGTCAAAGGGTAGTAAATCAAATTACTTTAAAAATTACGTTCACCTCTTTACTTTTCTACGCCTCTGATAGGATTACCAATTTTTAAAGGGAAAGTTTCGTTCAAATGATTTATTTATAAATTTTGTCTGCATTATTAAAAACCTTTTCGTTAAAAAAAGCAAGAAATATGACAATATCTAGTTGGAGCATGAATTGTTGAAAGTGCAGAAAAAAATTAAATACAATAACTAAGGAGCGGTATACTAAAAAGAACAAAAAACAATCTTGAATTGATGAAAATCTAATACAATCGATTGACACCATTGCTTTTTTAGTTTTTTTAATTCTCGTTTAAGATTTTTGGCAGTGAAGCATGATGATGAGTACATAATGTAGTCGTATGTATACGACCGTACAGACTATACATATTATAGTGTCAATGCTCAAGTCGGACAACTATTTTTATTTATTAAATTAAAAATACAAATGTCATTAGGGGTGTGAAACTTTTCCATGATACTATCAGAGTTAATAAAAAAGATTTTTTTACTATGTTACAAATATAATTCACACATTTTACCATTGTAACGCTAATTTCGCAAGTTAAGTATTTCATTTGACATTTTTTACGTTGTTTTTGTATCCATCTAACATCGTAACTCAGCTGTCTTGTGGTGATTGAACTATAACATTTTGTATTATTGGTCCATTGAATGATTCTTTTTGTAAATTTCGATGTCACATGTTGTATGTAAATTATTACCTAATAAAAATTTAATTTAATTCTATAAATTCTCTCTCGCCGTGACAATAACGAGTATCAATTTTGCCAGATTTTATGATAGTCCACGGCTCGGAGGCCACTATGTAATGGAATGGTAATTTATGGCGCGCGTATACGGTAAACAATTTATGTAAATGTGACGACACCGGAGCGGTCTCCTCGCTTACATCTGTCTCGCAGCTTCCGGGACCACAATTGCTTTGTATCTGACACTATATCCTGCGTCCGGTCCATATTAACATCCCCGAACCCACTGCGCATAATTTGCGGGCGAATCTCTGCATACCATAGGTACAACCCCCCATTGTGTCCTGTTTTCTTACATTTCTGAACAAATTGAATTTTTCATTTTCAAAGGGAATCTGATAATTCTAACAATACGATTATTTGTATACTATATACTTTTTATGCAAATCTTTTTTATGCGATTTTGTTATGAGGTTTATATTTAATGCAAATCTATAAAAAAAAAATATTTTGGACAATTTCAACCATGTTACATGTATTATCGCTGAAATTAGACCGCAAACTTTAGATTTATTCTAGAAAGTAGCATGACCTGGATGTGTTATAGTGAAGCTATTGAAAAATCCGTAATATCAGCTGAAATCATTACTTTAATTCATACAATTGGTGAAGGTTTTGATACTTTTGACCAACATTTATCGATAATGCTTTAAATGACGATGATATTGATATATATTTGAAAATCATTTTCTTCCTAATGACATCAATTTTGAACGAGCCTTCAAATTTCAACGTGAGCTTAAGAATTGTATGTCTGGATATCACAAACTGCATAAACAATTAGTAATTGAATTAAGATAGTCATCACAAAATTGAATCACTAATGATATACATTGTTAAAGAAAAAAAATCAACACAGAACGATGGTGAAGTTTACACAAATTCTATTTGTGAAGAACTATTGTCATATATCGATGATAATTTTGATTAAAAAATGTTCAAATATAATAAAATAAAATGAAATATGATTTTCGAAAGAATTTGTTGGGTTTTATATTTTCCTGATTTTTATAAACCTTTTTACAGAGGATGTGTATTACCAGTGAGAATATATTTTCACTGACGTTTCAGTGAAATCTTATCCAAATACGTTTCCACCAGTGGAAATATATTTCTACTGGTGGAAAAATAACTTCGATAGCAGGTTTTAGCAAATGTATATTCTATCCTAACCTATAATTGAATCTAACCTAACCTAACCTATGTGTTGAAAAGGAAATAAAAATGGCTGAGATTATAAACGCGGCAGCTTATGCAATAAATAATTTTATTTAATGTAAATGAAAATACTATAAGCGAATAAAAGTGACAGTTGTAAATACCACCAAACTATTTGTTGCCGTGCATAGCGACACATCGACACTTAAAGCCAAATATTCCCGCGCGGCGTATTCTCGCTTGTCAACGAATTTAAACTCACTAAATGTAATCAGTGAATTTGTATCTTTATTGTTAGATATACATCCAATGACCGGCTTAGCGAAAATAAACTTTCACTAGTGAAAATATATACTCACTGGTAATACAGATTCACTGTAATATATATATATATATGTTACAGTCAACTTCACTATTCAACAAAACCAAGGCTGCTAGGATGTGTTTTATGAATTAAATAATCGATAAAACCTATTTTTCAATGTCGAAAATATAAATGATTATAAACCAAAGAAAAGTGGTCTGTCTATATATGAAGTAACTTAATCACGTAACGCAAACAAAAATTAACCTCTAAAAATAAAATATAAATGTGAATTGGACGGTTTTGACGATTTTAACGAAAAATACAAAATTCCAACGCCAACACAACGACTACAGACAGTAACGGAATTGTGTTACTACGAATTATGCGTTCCTCCGTTGTGACCTCCGTTGGAGAATGATGTGAATTAAAACCTCAGATCAATATCGACAGTTTTATTTTGTATTTATCAAATTTCTCACCAAAATATTAATATCCATGCACGCCTTTACAAAATATAGATTTTGCTGTACAAATATTATTTCCATCTAACTGAGAATAAAGGCGATATCGGAATTACAGCCAAACAAATTAACGACATCATTAAAATAATGTTTGTCTATATGTTTTAATATGTACAATAAATTTTATTATATCATTAATATTATTATAAGGATTTTCTCTGTGTAATCAAAATATAGTTCAATGCTTTCGGTATAATGTCTTTACGATTATATTCTGTAACGTAAGAAACTAAAAAACTGAAATAAAAATCTTTCGCAGGTCGTATCAAGTCGAAAAGTATACTCAATTTTCTACAGAGGAAAAGTAAATTGCATTTTCAAAACCTAATTCCGTTATCGAACGTCTGTGAGTATGAAATGTTACAGCGTATCGTCTGTGTTAAAATTATTTTCAGTAAAATATTTTATCCGCAAAACTAAATTATTATATTATTAAGGAGAACACATTCATATTGTGAAGTTGTAATTATTCAGAAGATTGGCCTGTGATATTTTAAATACTAATTCTTTTAAAATTAGCAATATCAACTTTGTGGTTAAAATTCATATTTAAAAAAAAAATATTATCTTTGTTTTATTAACCCTGAATTGAGTTTCAATACAACTACCGGTTTCGAAAAATACCATTTTCTTCTTCAGGATTTCATAATTAACTAAAAACATATATTATTTTTTCTTAAAAAATAAAAATATATATATATAAATACTAATTAGTATTTAAATTAGTATATATTTTTACCAAAGCCGTTTTTGAGTAAAGTTTGTTTTAAAATGTGCAAAAGTTCTTTCAAAATATGGACTCGAGTAAAAATTAGAAATTAATGGAAATTTTGGAGACGGAGGTCGGATACTTTCTGCTGACAAAGCTCGGAAGCGGAAGAGAGATGATTAGAAGACAAACCGTCTTCTTTGAACAGGACCGTAATTGGTTCAGTTTTCCGGATATCCGTTCTTTCTCTCGGTGGAACAATCTTGGAAATCACGATAGAACATTTTAGCAGATTACTAAAGAATTAAAACAATTTAGTTTGTAGAACCACAATAAAATAAAGATTAAGTGAAATTTTAATTTCAAAACTAAAAATCTTAAAATATGTATTGCAGCATATTTTAAGGTCGATTGTTGTAATATTTTCTCATCATGCAAGATGTTTACTGTGATCAATTTTGATACTCCTTCCACATTGAATATTTGTTAATTACATAACGTTAATTCAAGCTAATGTTTAAAAATGTTTCAAAGATAATCTAACGTCATATGTATTTGTCAAAATAATTTTTATTTTGTTTAACACGCAATAAATAGAATTAAAGGAGGGATTACCAAAATACTTTAGACATGTGAAACGGGCGAGTAAAGAGAGGATGGTAAATAAAGTATATTAGGCGATTGTTAAAGAAAACAAGATTGATGTCCGCTTCCGTGATCAGGTAGACCAGATATTAGAGGATGGTCCTGTTGAAAGCTTCAATAATCGACACGTGCATGAGAAGGTGTATGAAAATAAACGAGGGAAAGGTTTTCTTTTCTGCCTACCTCTGACGAAAAACCACGATGTTTAGTCAGTTTAAGTGTGTTCTAGTGTTATAGTTATGTAAAAATTATACTGCAGCTGAAAAATGTACAAAATTTTACCAATAATTTAACTATTTACCGCACTTAATCCGTAATTCCTTGATTATAAAAGCAGATGACTAATTATTATGTCAATGAAAAAGTTACATTTTTACTTAATTTCATTTGCAATTTGCATCTTTGAAATTTTATTTTTTCTAATAAACATTACGTTGGTTTTATTTTGAACTACTGAAATCGTTAAAACATCTTTTCGTAGCTATGTGTCTTCTTTATATTTCGTGTACCTTCTTTATATTTACTTAAAAATTGACATACTTTTTTAAAAATACTTAACAAAAAAAAAGTTTTTGAGTTTTTCTTTAACTGTTGTGATTGAAAATCAAAAATTGTTTGTCAAATTAATTTGAATGTCAGTGTAGTTCTTTAAGTTTTAACCCAAAGAATACATCTCTTACATAATGCTATATTTTTTTTGGTAATTAATTTTTGGATTACACGTATACAGCAAACTCAGTATACAATATTTTAGCAGAGGATATTTTTTTTAAATTTGGGACACCGATATTCTAGCTTTTTGTCAAATTTTTTACCAATTTGATGTGTAATTATTTTACTATAACTTTCAAGGGTTTCAATCAATTTCAATAATTTAATTGATGTGTTGTTTAAAATTTGGCATAGGTGAGTGAAAAAGTTTTGCCTTTAACCGTCAAATGTGGATTTTTCTTAATGAGTTATAAAATTCAAATGTGTTTTTTAATTGGATATTTTTGGCGAAATTTTATCATTGATATATCGTTAATGCAATATTATCCGATCCAGTGGCATATTTTAGTATGTATTATATCCATAGCGGTGAACCACATATAGCTAAAATATTCTCAACATATATGTACATATTCATAAACATTGTAAACTTTAATACCCTGTATATTAAAATCAAATTCTATAATTCTTGCAAGGTAGTTAGTTGTTCGGATTCTATTTAATGAACATATATAAGGTAAATAAAATAATTAATATTACATTCAAGATAATACAATAAGAGAATGTTTACCAGTAAATAAATAAATTATTTATTTAACTCATACAAAATGCAAGCCGGGAAATTTTTTCAATATTGTTGCGTTACCAAAACACCAATCCATTTAATTCATGAAATGGTAATCTCTGACGTAAGATTATCTTGTCCAGGACAGACGCCTATACCGATTTAGATTCGAATCAATTTGCAATTTCGTCAATCAGGGAAACATAATTAATTTGAGATTCAAATTAAAACAGTTAATAATTTGCAAATTAACATTTATTCATAAAATTGGGCATTTATAAATATTGATAGATTCCAGTAAGCATACGACAGCGGAAATTAATGGCTCCGTGTATCATAGCAATAAATTCAGAACATATGACAAGAAAATGCAAGCTCGATATTTAGCTTAGCAGTTTAACATGATTTATTAATTTATAGCTACTTTGACATTATTATAATTAAATATGTTTCACATTAACCACATTTGGCACATGACAGAATTGGTCCTTCCTGATGACTTCACATCACAGAATAAACATTGGGGAATTAATAAACAAGTAAAAGGAATCAGAGAGGGAAATGATTTAGAATGTGTATGCCTCCGCCAAATTGAAAGAAATATGTTCTCTACCTTCGTTTACTGGTCCATAGATTCCTGCTGCTGGGATCAGTCAATCTTGTGTCGCGGGACATGGCTTGTACTCGTAATTTATTAGCGCGCGGGTCAGCTATTCATGATTGCAAACGTGTTTCTAAAATGAATTTTCTTGTTATTCAATTAGTTGAGAGTTCAAAGGAAATTATGAATATGTACTCGTATATTCTTTTACGATTTACTGTAAAACTTTAATTTTGTTGTCTTTAAACAATACTAATTTTTATTCAAACTTACTTTTATTATACACTGATTTGAAATATATTTCTAATGCCTCCTTTACGGGAGCACATGATTATATATTTTAGTCTGCAGCGACTACCATTATTTAGGGATATATTTTGCCAGGAGATCGGTTTGCGGAGTTCTGACCTCATTTTTTTGATTGGTCGGTAGCAAGCTGTATCTATTGAAGTCATGTTTCCGCACGTAATTAATTTGGCTGTCTCTTTTTGTAACTATACTATAGAGCAAGAAGGCATGATTCTATTTAATGACACTTTTAGACACGTGTCGTTTGCCGGACATACTTGACATCCATTGGTTACATCTAAATGGTCCGATACGTATCTTGACCGAATGGCACGGGGAAACTCATTATTTGAAGACCACTCATACTAAAGCATGTGTAATATAATAGTGATACTTGGACAGCGCGACCTTTTACTATTCCGGCTCAATTATTTTATTGTTTAAACCGAATACCACTTTGGTCACAACTTTGATGCGAGATGCCATACGCAGTATTTTAAATAACAATAATTCTATATTTACTTTTTGTTTCATAACAATATCGTTTTAAATATTTAGTCCAGTTTTGTAATGCCAGATGGTGAACTGTGAATAACACGTAGTTTTAGAATGCCATAGAACAAAGATTTATAATGGACTTTATTAAAATAAATTGTCATTAGTACACTATAGACTTCCTCCCTATGGGATAAATATGAAGAAATTATGAATTATTTGATTTCGTATCTAATTAGTGTAATCATTTAGATACGATATTTTCAAAAATTCTAAACAAATATTATAACCACGTGAACTCACAACAGCTACCCTGGGACAGTTAAATCGTGGTAACTCCCAAAGGTCGTTAGCGTTATGTTGACATAATAAAACAGTCGCAAATATGTACGCGAGGTGAGATATCAAAGCGATTCATAGATTTATTGCCATAAATGGAGACCTCAATAATATTATTATGAGCATTATATTTATAAATTGTGACATTTTACTTTTAGTTATACGAGCGTAAATGAAAATCAAATTGAGATTCAAAAATATTTCACCTATTATTAAAAATTCTTTAAATACTAAAAAAACCATTAATTCGTAATTAAATATTTTAGTTATTTAATAATCAAAGATTTATATTATTCGTTATCGATTTTTGTTAAAATCGATAATATTTGTTTAGTCAGTTACTTCGTAATTAAAACACCATTTTTTATTGTAGTCTTATTTAATTTATATTTATATATTGTTTATTTCACTTTTAATATTTAGATATATTAAAATTAAAACACACATACATAAAATATGAATTCACGTTTTATTATTTTTATTAATTAAATAATATAGTAGTATCAATGTATTATATCGAACATATTGTATCGAAATTAATTAAATATCAAATAAAACCCAAATACATCATACATATCTCTCTGTTTTTTTACTTAAGCCGAATTATTCTTACGATTATATTTTTCTCCTAATTTAATTATATATCAATATAAATTAATCATTTAGAAAGTTATACAAAGAAAACGTTCTTAAATTGCGAATCCACAACAAAAAATGTTTTATCATTAAAAATTATAAAAAAACTATTCAAAAATCAGTATTATTTTATGTACAAATATCTCTATTCATTGTGTATTATATTTTATAATATAAAAAATTGAAATACAATTTTCGTCTGATGTTGGGTATTTTCCAGCAAATTGTTTGAAAGGTAATTAAACCCTCGGCTTATTCGTCATGTCGAGTCAAGGTTTATGTCAGTTTATAATTGCCCCGTACCACGTGTATTCATCCCAGGCTGT
Organism: Eubasilissa regina; assembly: GCA_022840565.1. Classification (NCBI taxonomy): domain Eukaryota; kingdom Metazoa; phylum Arthropoda; class Insecta; order Trichoptera; family Phryganeidae; genus Eubasilissa; species Eubasilissa regina. The sequence continues at coordinate 29,593,264 of JAINEB010000022.1, read as the reverse complement.
AAATATAACAAGGTTTTGGACCATTGACGATTAGTTAGTTAGTTACCTTTGACATCAAAGGTTTCGCAATAAGAGCTATATTAGGTCTTATATGGACACGATTTGTTAATTTAGTCAATCGTTTAGTTAATTCAAATATAACATGTTGCCTCTTAAATCATTTAATAATATTTATTAATCAATTTTATTATTGTAATAATATGTAATGTAAAAAGTTAATATAATTTTATTTTTTATAACTTGCGTAAGTATTTCATATGTTAGATCAGTTATATATATAAAATAGTAATATTCACAACAGTAATAGGTTAGGCCGAGGTTAATTGTACCAGGGGGTAGTAGTACCAATGAAAATAACTCGTAAACTATAGTAGGTACATATATGTGTTTGACATATATAGACTTGCTTCCAGTAGCTTATAGAACTTGGTGGAATGCGGACGGCTGCATTTGTAAAATAATTATTTTGAGCTCCAAAAGTAAGTTATTTCAATTAGATTAATAATATTATGATTAATATGCTCTGTTTTTATCATTTCACTAATCCACATACTTCTTTCGATATATGTTTATTTGATGACGAGTTTTGAAATGCTTGTGAGTAGAGAACAACTAAAATTCTACATTGTACTAGTACAGTTGTACCACATTGTACTAGTAAAAGTATAAAAAGTTATTAATTGAGATTTAAATATGTTAAGATATTAACGTACGTTTGTTTTCTTATTTTATTATATTAAAATAGCGAATGTTTATACTGAAACTTCAATTAATGAAAATCGTACGAATTTTCATGAGGTTAGATGCATTTTGTATTATGTTAAATGTAGTGGAAACTTTGAACTACAATTTTAGAAAACAATAAATAAACTATTCTTCGCGTGTTTTAATTAATTCCCGTACTTGTACAACTAACCCAGGTGTCGGGATCAGTTGTATCATATCTCCCGATGAGTTTATAAGTTTATAGTTTTATTCCTATTATAATTAGAGAATTGAAAATAAAATAATTATGGAGACAAATAAATTGTCTACTGTTGAGAAAATTAGTTTATATTATATTTCTTATAGCTACGATGCAAAAAAATTTCAAAACGCATTCTGTTACAAATGACCCCGGCCTACCCTAAATTTCACTTAGAATATATGATTTTATTTGTAATTATAATATAATACATCTCTTCTTTTCTCCTTCATGTCATTATTGACATATCAGGTAAAATTCAACTCGCAATGCACCTCAACGTATCCCAAGCTTGGGTCTCTCGTACAGTTGACTCCAGGGTGTCTCGCACAGTTGAATCCAGGATCTCTCCAGCCAATTGTAACGTATCTATCCACTGTCGCGGCACTTTTCCAGATATTCTTCGGTCCAAGATTGTTCCCAGGATAATCTCATTTTCCAGCTGCCACTTTGACACATAATTTGGCCAAAAAACACAGCTATGGACAAGGCTTGTTGTAGTGCTAGTTTTTTTTTGATTTCTCCATAGTGTAAATAGAAAAGATACAATATTTATAATACATACAGATATATATTTTATGTAACCAAATACCTAAGTATTTTGCATTCGTTCTACAAGGTGAACTCCTATCTCAAGGTAGACTTTGTGAAACATTATTTCAAGAATTATTTGACATAAATAGAATAATATTCACAATGATTAATGCGACATGTATGGTACAAAAATAAATAAATTAACCTAGCACCGTATTAGATTCCAAATATGTTTTTATTTATCTAAATTTCTCTCTTGTATGGTACCGTGTTTGGGAAGTCTCAAAACAGCCTCCCTCCGCGAGGCAGGTTGAGACGCCAGCCGTCTCCGCGAAAATCTGTTGCCTAGAAACTTTGTGACGGGGTCGGCGTCTGTATCGGAGTCAGCGTCTGTATCGAAGCGTCGCGTCATCCACGCATGCTATTTCACGGCAAAGGTTTTGGCAAATATTCAGAATGCATTTACATAAATTTGTTGCTCCGGTGAAAACAAACCAACCTAACGTGAAAACACTTCTTAAAACTATTGAAGCCTTGGCGGTGCATAACAAGCATACCGATGGAATTGTTTTATTAAAGAAATATTAAAACATTTAACTTAAAATAAATCATATTTTTTTCTTATGTAGTCTTTAAATTACTCATAGGTTTTACTGCAGGTCTCTTCAAATATAGAGAATCGCAACTTTGAGAACAATCTTGTAAAATGTATCTAAATGTTAGTTTTTAAACATTTGCTGATCATTACCGCAACATTTCACTATTTAGAACCATTAAAAGATACATTTCACGTACCAAATGACCTACTAATTTACAAAATAATAATAAAGAATTGTACATAGAGCGATGTGAATAATCAGTTATTCGAGAAAATGTATTTATTTTTATTGGCTCTCTTGAGGGTTCCTTTATTAAACATAAATTATAATAAAGCTGTCTCATTATACCCAGTAATGTTACGAAAACATTTCCAATCACCGCCTTTGGACGTCTCAAAGGCTCCACTCCTCACTCCGCCCACTTCGTGTTTTCACGCTGAGAAACACTTTGATCTGCCGCCAGCCCTGAACTACCCCCATTCAGCCCTCTTTCACTTCAACTTTAGAGGGTGAGTGCCTCTGTGTGAGTAGGTAACCTTCCTCGCGTCTTTTATCGCCTTTGGGTGTTTTCTGCTCTCAGTCTACCTCTGGGATACTTTTTTAAGATGTGTATGAGAAGAATAGCATTAATATTATATGTATGATGATTGAAATATACCAAACTAATGTTTAAAAACCGCCAGGATATACACAAGGTGCACATGGACAAGTTGTGTAAAAAAATATAATAAATTGTATTATTGTCTACACATTATTACAGTATTAGATATTTATTAAAAATATTCTACATTACAGTAAAATTCAGAGTACTTTCGGAGTTACATATCCATCTAATTCATATTTTTCAAAGAAAATTGACACTTCAATGTGATGCATTCCTTTTTCCCTACATACAGAAGTACATAGGGATATTTTAAATATAGTATACGATTTCAACGTCGGCAACTGGATATCAGATTATTTTCTTTTTTTGTTTATTTATCGATTTTAATGCATAAAATTGGGCATAACCAATATACGAAATACACGCCTGTTGTCATTTACTCGTTATTTTTAATAATTCAATATTTAGGTATCCTATACTAAATTGCCTCCGAGCGCCACCCTGTCTGTGTACACTTCCTCAGTCCACCCCTGTGCACGAGACTCAGGGTGAAGGGGCCACGGTTCGTCACCCGCTCTTCGCCCCAATACTGCCCCCCACTGATGCAATAGAGACGGCCGGAAATTGTATTATGTCTCACTTTATTATTCCGCGATTGAAGTGCTTTTAGGTAACGTTTATGAGACTATATTGGGGTATAACAATTTCTTGATTGAGGTAAATTAGTTATGTAATATTTTTTGAAAAAATCTGACGCTTAACATATCTTTTTTACTTTAATCATTTTATCGAGAAATTTTTACAATTATAAAAATCTAGCTCGATCTATGTTAGTATTTTTCGGTTGGTTGGCTTATAACTACAATTCCTAATCGGATACAAAAAAATTATATTGCACACATTATATTGTAATTACACGACGGGCTAACCCATGGCCCCCATTATCTTTCTACATGAATAAAAAAATCATCAACAATAATAAAATAAAGAACCTAACCTAAATGTCAATTATTCAAAAAAAAAATCTATCTAGAAGTAATTTTTTTAAGTGTCATGTTTTTCATTTCATTTTTTTTAAGTAAGCGGAAGTCAATAATACAGATAAAAATCAATAATTTCATTTGTATGGTTCAGTGATTTTAAATACAGTCATTCTGTATGGATGTAATTTTTTCACACATTAGTATAAATAATGTATAAATTGGCTGAACATACTATCATTCATATTTTGGTAATAATTGTAGAATACTTTTGGAATACGATTTGTCCTCCATTGAGGTAATAAATAATATTTCGCCTTAATGCTTGTAAAAACAACGCAAACTAAATTTAATATGCCCATATTTCTATGCCTAGTGCTTTCCCGGCTTTTCCTTAGAAAGAACATTCAAGGAACAGAAAGGTTTCAAGTTTCTTCAGGTAAATGATACGCATGCGAGACTCCAAGCCAGTGAAAAAAAATCCACTATCCTTACTTCTGCGAGATAATATTTTTTATTTGAAATCGTATCGTATTATGTGAGAAATAAATTCAAGAAATCGGTTAAATTATTTTATATAAACATTTTTTTATTTTTTTTTATTTAAAGTATTGTCGACAAGAAATAAAAATAATATTTTAAAATAATTAAATTTATAAAACTGCATCAGTGCCGACTTTTTTAACAATAATACTATTTAAGAAAGTTTTTTTTAATAATAATCATAAAATGCAGACTTCTCCAATTTGACCAAATATATTCAATCGATGGGCTAAATTATCTAAATGTTAAAAAATACAACATATATGAGGATGTCAAGAAAGTCATAGTTACCAAACAAAAATTAAATAGGTGAACCTTTATATAGGGTATCCAGCGGAAAATTTTCAAGTTATTAAATAATAAAAATATTTTCAAGTCATTAAATAATAAAAAAAAACTACAATGTTATTCTCATATTTTATTTACAAAAATGAGTTTAACAATGCGAATTTTACGTTTTATAAACAATATCGTCTAAATGCTGTCCATTTCTCTCAAGACACTCTTGCAATCGAACTATTAAATTTGCGAACACGCGAGAGCAAAGCGTTGGTTCAATGGCAGCAACTTCACGGTGGATATTTTCTTATAGAGCCTGAATTGTTCGAGGATTGTTGCTGTAAACTTTTGACTTAAGGTATTTCCATAAAAAAAGTCGCGCGGTGTAAGGTCCGGTGACCGAGGTGCCCAGAGTATATCTCCGTACTTGCTGATTAATTTATTGGGAAAAACTCCTCTCAGCTTTTCCATTGAAACTAGCTATGTGTGGAGTGGCCCCGTTTTACTGAAATTATGTTCTGTTTTTAAGCCCGGGAAATAGCTGCAGTTGCGGTACAAAAAACTCGTCGATCATTTGGCAATACACGTCAGCAGTCTCTCGCTGGTTAAAAAAATAAGGGCCAATCATACCTCGGGCAGAAATCGCACACCACACTGTCGTTTTTGGACAATGCAAACGTTTTTGATGGCATTGTCGGGGCACCAGTATCTCATGTTTTGTTTATTAACTTAGCCATCGACATGAAAATGTGTTTTGTCAGTAAACAATATGTTTACAAGTGTTCGTGCTATTCCAAAACGTTTCAGCATCGTTTTGACTAAGGTTTCACGTAAAGAATAGTAATTTTCGTTTAGAAACTGCACGATTTGCAGTTTGTACAGATGAAACTATAATTTAGTTTAGACCAAAGGACCTTACGTAAAAACAAGAAAAGGTCAAATTCTTAACATATTTGCATTATTTATGTTCACTAATAGATAACCTATTCGCAAATCAGATCTTTGAACTATTTTCCAACAGGCAATTAAAATAACTTCGATAATGAGTTTGAGGAAATTGGGATGGGCTGGCCATGTCGTGAGAGGCGTGAACTCTAGGACTCTCCAAAAGGTTTTCGAGGTAACCTCGGTCGGAACTCTCGACCACTACCTAACTAGTCCCTCAACCCCCCCAGTATGAGATGGTCGAATATAGTGAAGATAGATACAGAAAGATTGCAGATTTTGAACTTAAGAAATTTAACTCGGGATAGTTATATCTTGAGAACTCATAAGTTGGTTTTGAACCTAATTAGCCCATAATACAAAATTATAATGAAGTTGTTTGTATTTCGCTTTAACTTAAACTAGTTAAAATATTACTTTTTTAATAAATATTTATTCGAGGATGTGGTTTGTGCATTTGGTGGAGAAAGCATTTGGTGTGCGAGTGTAATTATCGTGTTTAAAATAACTTTATTGCAAATTACATTCATTCATTATATTTATACAATATAGTCATTCTAAAATAGCCCGTTGAAGGAATAACTATTTTAACTTGAGAGTAGCTTCAAAGGTCGGTACATGTACATAGTCTTTGTAAAGTCATTTGTAAAAACTAATACTATTTTGAAATACTATATAAACATGTACTACAACATTAAAATAAATTTATCTTTATAGCTGCTTTTAAGACAAAAATTTCACAGTGACGTGGCTCTTTAAATCACTCAGATAGCCAAATATTAGTCCACTACTTTCCTCAAAGCAAATATTTATTCAATCTGTACATTTCTACGAATTGACTCTTTCCTAACCGGTCATCCTAAACAAGCAGAAAGTTCATCATAACAATAATAATAACTTAACTCTTTGTAGACAAGTCCACTTAGCCTGTGAGTAATGTCTAACTTGTTAGCAATTGCAAAAAGGGATGATGGCTGGCAATCACAGGCCCATAAGGGCAATTATTGCTGTGAAATGATGCCCCCTCAGTTGCCCCACCCCAAGAACCCCGCCCACCCTACCCGCCCCGACAACTCGAGCTTCCTTATTCTCAAAGGCACAAGTCTCGGAACTCTAAAAGGTGAACATTTGTCATATTGAAATTCCACCGGATATATTATTTGAAGTGATATTTGGATAAATTTATATTAACTTTTTATTGAAATAATAAGAAGTAATAGTACGTACAACAATTTGTAAGAGCACTTTAAGACTTGTAGTTTGTTGTATGAATTATAATTTTACACTAATATTTCAAAAATATTTGAACTAGTCTAAAAATAAATAAGTATAAAAGGAAAAGAACGTTGAAAAGAAACGGGTAATAAAATATAAATGGCCGACCAGTTACATGTTTTAAACTTTAATCTATATAAATAAATAAATTCCACTATTTTAATCTAATTATACTCTAAATGTCCTTAAAAATTGCTACAATATAATATAAATTATATATCCATTTAAACACTTTATTATAACTTATAATATATATAATTATATAAAACAACCTAACCTAAACAACATGAAAACATGAATAACAAGAAAAAACACTTTGTTTAAACTACTATTTATTGATAAATCAAGACATTTCAAAACCAATAGTACCTTCATCTGAATACAAATTGTATATACTAAAATTAAAAATACAAGCATAGACAAAAAAATAAAATTATAAATATAAGTGATGAGTAAGTATTAGGAACTACTGTGAAAACAAATTTAAATGTTAACTATTTGCAAAAAGAGTTTAGTTATTTATAATGTTTAATTTATAAATAATTAAATTCTTTTTAAAAACTTGAACTTCGACATCAGCTTGAATCACAAAATGAAACTAACAGGTTTTGTTAAGTACCAGTACATGCATCTTTAGGCAAAGACTTTTTATCTGGTCCCCCATTTAAGATATTTGACCTTGAAATTAGTAAAAATTGAAAATTTTGAAACTTTGATACCAAAAAAAGGCAGGAAGAGATCTTAATCTTAACTTTAATTCTACTTAGCTCTACTAACAATATTTATAACAAAAAAAAAAAATCTTATAGTTCCAACCCCCAGTCATATTAAAAGTTCATTAAAACTAGTAATTATGCTTTAATTTAGATTTGGTATATTTCAAGAATATTTAAATCATGATTTATATTCTTTATATTTTCTGTAATTTTATTGCATCTTATTTATGTTAGTGAAAACCAAAATATTTGATATTTTATGGGAGAATAATATATTTTTTCAAAACCTCCACAAAGCTCCGTTTTTTCCTGTCGCTGCGGAGACAATTGAGCCTAGATCCAAGATGGTGGGAGATAAAAATAAATTAAAAGTTGTTTTGAGCTACATACTGGTAAAAAAATATCTAAAATGGTCAAGCAACCACACTAAGTAATTTCACATGGAATAACTCATATTTAAAATGAGATTTTGTTAATAACATATTTAGATATTTGCATCTATTTAAGAAATGTCGTTAAGTATGTATATATATTTAGATATTTATATATATATTATGTAAAACGCTGTAAAGTATGTATGTTAACACTTTCCTACTTTCGCGTATTAACAAAGCGCCTGTGAAAGACAAATCACTAACCCAAGTGTTCTACAGAATTCAAATTCGAATATTAGCAGGTACATGTTATTTACGTGTGTTAAACTACAATTCGCATTAGGTATAGAGATTGACCTCACATTTAAAATCATGGAATTTGTTCATTTAAAAAAATTCTAAATGTTAAATGCCAAACATTATACAGTATAAACATGACACCATTTTTTGACAGTACTAAAATCTACGTAGTTTTGTAAAATTGTTTTGATATTGCTGATCATTTTTTTTATTATTCATGAAGATATCTTCTTAAATGATTATATTAATGGAGTTCATAGGTTAGTGCGTTTAATGAGTTAATTATTACTCAACGAAAAAGCGCTTCGTTACTATTGGTTAGCGTTGTACCGTGATAAATGAGATGATTGATTACATAATGCCGCTGTATCTACACATTATTTTAAAATCTATCATACGTACATATAATGATAGATTATTAATTTATCAGGCGGATAGTTATCTGGCAGTTAACATAATCCTTGTAAAACGACCTCTTACACAGTATATTCCAGGAGAATTTTTACTAAATCATATTTGTATTTATTTATTTATTTTATCATACATTCAGTGAAACAACATCACAATATTATTTTTAGGGAATATCAAAAGAATTGATTTTAAAATTACATATTTCCTCAATAAAGAAATATATCAATAGACCAATAAACGCGTTTTCTGCTTCGAAAAACAGCGATCCTCTGCTTATTTATATCTCGATCAAAAAAAAATTTCCTCCGGGTGTATGGGTATTCTAAACAAATTTTTGTCCGCCTGCGTGCTGTTTTCCTGATAACTCACCCTTCAAATATAACATACACGCTTGTATGTTTCCGCACAAAATACAGAATATGTACAAAATAATATCACACGTGATTGAGGGTTGACGGGGGGGGGTGTTTTTGTGAAGTGCCGACAGGGGTGCAAACCACCCCTCTCCAGTCGAGCGTTTAAACGCCACTCGTCCATGTATAGTGGTAGTACCGAGCGTCCGTATAGCTTCCGCAATCTCAGTTGAAGAATAACTATTTTTATTTGATAAAAAAAGCTTGTGTCATAGTTTTAAAATGGTTCAATATTCCTAAAGCATACCGGTAAAAAATACTGCTTCTTAGTTTACTGTCAAATCATTTATTAGTTAATATATCAATTATTTACCAATAAACAAATATCTATATTAAAGTGTTTATATAATTAAATGTATAATTCGTATTATTTATTACTGGGCACGTATTAGTATATTATTGACATATTTTTTAAAGCTGGTATTTTATTGTATTGTATTTCAAATATGTTATTATAATTGTATATTTAACGTGTTTGTTGGTCTAGTGTTAAGCCATTCGCCTAGTAGTGTAGTGATCGAGGGTTCGAGCCTCGTTCTAGGAGATCAGCAAGTTATACTTATTTTCACAGTGCAAGCATTCAGTATAGTTTGAAAATAGTTTGAAGTGAAAAATATTCCATGTAAGCATGTTTTTGAAAAAAATTAGAGATATTATACGTTAAAAATGTTTTTTTATCTTAGTTCTTAATGAATTTATGTTGGTTCCTTTAATATGTTCCGTGTAATTCAATGATCTTGTAAAACATTCCCCCGTTAGTTATCTGATGAGTAAGATTTATCCCAAATTTGTAATATCATTGGTTAATTTAACATGTTATTTGTGGACTACTTCTAGCGGAGTTAGCTATTTCACATTGTAACTAAACTTTACCACCATTTACTATTTTGCATTTTATTTTGTTATGTTTGATGTGAGTTTTATCCTAAATTTGTTATATCATTGGTTAATTTAGCATGTTATTTGTAGACTACTTCTATTGGAGTTAGGTATTTCACAGTGTAACTAAACTTTACCACCATTTACTATTTTACACTTTATTTTGCTATGTTTGATGTCAGTTTTATTTCAAATTTGTTATATCGTATGTTAACAAATTAAAGTGTATCAATTGGAAAGAATTACAGATAAGATCAAAAGTTATATTGTGTCCAAATTTAATAAAAATGAATCGATTTAATCTCTGACGTCTTCTAGCGTATATAACTAAGGTATTTAAGATTTGTCGTAATACAAGATGATAGCTTTTAAAAATGGAATAACAGATATATTGAAAGAGCTGCGGAGTACACATATATGTTTTTGTCGTTAATTTACTTGGTTGACGTAGATTAGCGCATTTTCCTGGATTGGAAAAAGTTATTTCGGTGGCACCAATAATATTTTTTCGATGAATTGATTTTATCTGTATATATTTCTAATTGATACATTTTATTTTGCAATATCACATAATATTTGTCATTTCTGTCTATTTTTGAGTTGTTGTTCAGTACGTGTAATATTAATTTACATTTCGAGGATTTTGTGGTAGAATAATAATTCTGTTACTAAATACTTCAGATGTACAACTGTTTTTTACGTATAAACCCGTAGTAACACAAATAATGTAAAAAGCTAGGTTTGTGCAAAGTCCAGCGTTCTTTGGAGTCGAGTTCTTAGTTTATTTTCATCCGGCTATGGCAAAGGCGTGTGGGCACATCAGTTAGATTCACGGCTCACCGTAAGTAAATGCAACCAGACCTCTCATTCTATATATCCAGTAAGCTTTCCATGTGCAGACCGAGATTGAAAACATACAATTGAAGGAGGATCCTCCGAGAAAACTTAATTAATCGCTAAAAAATGTGTAATCAGCAATAATCCTCACGAGGTGGGCTAGTATTTATATAATGTATTGCATAATGATGTACACATTAATAAAAATATATTTTTAGAAATATTTTTAAATATTTTTATTTTGAGCTAGTTATGGTAATAGTTTTCGATGTAACCCGCCCGACATGATAAAAAAATGACTTTTTGGAAAAACGAAATAAATATTTTGGAACAAAAGTGGAAATATTTTTTTTACTCAACTTTTTATTTCTTTTATATTATATTATTACTCCACAGTAAATCAACTAGTATCTCTGATTATTTATGGAGTATGACCAAAATTCACAGGATTTCGCGTGTCCTTAGTTTGGGTTAATATTTTGAATAAAAATGTCCATGAACCTAAGTAATTCATTTAGTTATTGACTTGAATAACAAGCATAACGTGAACATACCGAAATATTGAATAGCTGGCCAAATTCAGAAGATGGCAACCGCTATACTGTTATAATATGATGAGCAAGAAAATCATATTCGAATCAGAATTTTTTAAGAGATTGTATGAGGGACAGCCCATAGTTTTGAAGCTTTCTATGAAATAAATTTATCTTATAAAAATACGAGATACATAACACCGTTTATATGTTAAAAATTATACGAAGATACTTTCCCAAATTAGATAAAAATATAAATGATTACGCGATTGTTCGTGTAATTATTTTTACAATAGTACGGTATGCGACGAAACAAAATCGGCGAGATCCACAAATCGATGGTAGAACTTGAAAGTCAACAAATAACCGAGAATATATTGTAAAGGCCAACCCTGTTCCCGTTCATTGAACATTATCGTCGAGAAGGACAAATTTGTTACGGAACGACAGACATTAAGTACATAAGCTTGCTGGTACTTGAATATTGACACATTTATTTTAAATCGGTGGCGAAACTTAATTTTAATCGCTCGATCTGGCCTCAGTGTGACGCAGTCTGTCACACGTTGTTAATTTCTTTTGATGAATTTAATAACTCGGTCAGAAGAAGTAAACCGTCCCAAGTAAGCCCTTACATGTTGAAAGTACTTTAGAACTCTTCTTATGCGTTGAATTTGCGAAGCGAAAAAGTAATGAACGCGCTTCCACGGATAGGAAGAGGTCCTGGTTCGAATCTCGGTATCGACCAAATATATTTTTATTAATTTAATTTGCATTAAAATATCACAGAATTGTGTTCTAAAAATGTAATTTTAGAATAAAAATATGTATTATACGAGTATGTTGCGTTTCCTCGTCTGTTTTTATGATTTTCTGGACGTCTTAGAACTATTAGATGTATTGGATTCAGTTAGAAGCCGTAGTGTCATTATGGCTGTATAGTGCTTGATTAGACCGTCAAGTCTATGAGACACGAGCAAGGCAAAAACTAACGTGTTTTTAATATCTCTAGGTTAAGATTACCTAAATGTTTTCTCTTTTATACATTCAATAACAGTACGTAAATATATATTCAATTTGAAATGATGTGTAAAAAAACATAATTAGCGAAATCGTATTACGGCTGGCAAGTATATTGAGTATCTGTCATCCTGTCATCTTATCTAGGTCTCATGATCATCTCGCGTCTATGGTAGCAGTTTCTGTCAAATGCGACCACAGAATATAATTAATGACGCAGAATGCACTAACAGAAAGGCAAATGGTGACCGTTGCGTGTACAGAGCATTTGAAGAATCTATATTTCATCTAAAGCAATATATTAAGAAATTTTCGCATTGAAATAAAGATTCTACAGAGACCCGGATTGCACAGCGGTTACCAGTGGTCGCCCAGTGTCACTATTGGTCACATTAGCTGCGCGCAGGATCTAACACCAATGGGCGACTGTCGATGAGATCCTGACCGTGCAGCGGTTACTAATAGCTACTTAGCGGCCACAATAGCTGCTCATAGGGACTAGCAGCAAGTGATCAGCGAAAGCCGATGAGACCCAGACCGTGCAGCGGTTACCAATGGCCGCTTGACGGCCACTAATAGCCACCACGAGGGCCCAGCAGTAAGCAATTTGCGATAGCCGATTGCTTGTCTGCTAGTTATATTTCTATTATACAAGATGAAAAAATCGACCATTATTTTTGTAATACAGCGACTTATGCATATTTAATAATTAAAATGTGTCATTGTTCTGTCTTAGTTATTTTTATTAGATATTAAATAGTTAAAGAAATCTATCAAAATCTGGAGCACGGTACTTTGGAGAAAAAATATGTAGTTTATGTTAAAATGTGTGTATTTGACTATTTGATTGATCAGAAGAATATGTGTAAGCGTCCGAGTGTCCCCATATATATTCAGCGCTCACGAGTTCGCTTGAGTGCGGAATGTGCGTGTGCGAGTGTGTGGCCAGAGCATGACGAATAATAAGAGACTTTTTACAGTAGATAGATGTTTATTGATGCTTGAAACACAGTTACGAATACAAGTTTTAACAGTAAATATTCTACGAGAAGCGTTAGTTAATGAACTCGTCTGGAATGTTGCCGCAAGGTAAGTTACGTGCTAGGTCTGGCTCCCTGGGCAATTGTTATCTGTTGAGGGTCGGTACCAGGCGTGTTTTTAAGGTTAATGAGAGTCCCATTTTGCACCCAGGTATACGCAGGGTGCGTGCAGATTGTGGAAGCGATAGACCTCCATAGTACTTTAAGGAAGTGAAACCGGATAGGTTAATCAGATAATATAGGTTGGAAGCATTCAAATTGTGGTGCTGGATAAAGACGGAAGGAATTGGCTGGATCGCTAGAATTATAAATGAGAATCTCTTGAGGAGAGTATAAGAAAAAAGTAAAAAGGGAGCATTACATACAATGTACACAGAAATGAATGTGAAGAAAAGATTGAGGGAACAGAAAAAGAAGAAGATCAAGACAAAAATACATTCGACAAATAATGAGCAAGGCCAGGGGTAGCCAGACGACGGCTCGCGAGTCGCATGCGGCTCTTTTCATAAGCATTTGCGACACTTCAACTCCAGCTTATATTTGTATATACATGAAATAGTTTGCCTGCAACACATAACACAATAAAAAAACTAGCATTTACTATTCTCACAATCTTTTGCTCTACCTATTTATGCAAACAAACATTATCTTCCATAAATTAAATAAAAAATACGTTAAGAAAATTAACCGACGATAATTTACAATCATGCCTGAAATTGAACAAGTAATTACTTGCTAGACATAGCAAAGCTTTTGAAAGCTATCCGAGGTCACCGTTCTAACTCTACCAAGCCCAAAAAGTGTTTATTTATTTAGGCTTTCTTATTTTATAAATAGAACACTGAGCAACTGAAGTTTATAACTCCCATATATTTTTCTAAGTACCTCACGACTGTATTGTGAATTTGAGTTTTAAATAATAATCTAAATTTTATCTCGTTTTTTTCGTCATTAAAATTTATATAGCTGTAGTGAAAATGTATGTTGCAGCTCTATGAAAATTTAGTTGATTTAAACTTAATATTTGACTCTTCTCACTATAAAGCCTGCCAACCCCTGGCCTAAATGAATATAGACGCCTACATATAACTTACGGATGGAGTCCCAAGGGCAGAGAAACATGGCGAGCATTTTGTACCGATAAAAACAATTCTTTAATATGGAAGAAGAAATCACATCGTACTGATATGGCACTCGTTTATTAATTGGATTTACTAAACATAGATTAAATTATGTTACGGATTTTTTCTTGTGATGTAGAATTATTGTATTCGGATCTTCTGTAGACTAAAAACAGCTTTCTTTAGTTCAAGTTTCGTGACACGTAATCGTCTCATAACATATGGTGTTAGGGTGACATCTACGTTACGGCAACACCTGAAGGCTCATATGTTTAGTATTCAGTTCAGGCGCAATAAAGTCACTTGAGGGAAGACATATCTTTCTTATCAACCTGGGTAGGAAGGATTTGACACGTAAACATCTCATTGTTGGACGATTGTTCTCTGTTGATGCAACTATAATTAGTGGCGTGCAGTAGGTATAGATTTAGGTTATGCTGTTACCAATGATATTATATAATCATATATACTTACTTAATTCTTTCGTTTAACCAACGTTTTTAGACAAAATAAATCCGTCGTTTATACGACCCTACCATGTATTTATTTGTAATTTTTGAGTACTATTAATAGTGTTTTTAAAGATGTTTTAACTTACTAATACTTTCTTACCCATATAAAAAAATGTATGGACGTTTTTAAGAACACTTTATATGACTGAACATGACTAATTTATTGTTATAAATTCCTTCACGTAATAACTAAAGGAAATAATTATTTTTATTAAAGGTTAATGTAGGAAATAGTACTGAAAATTGTTTTTTGTTTTTCCAAATCAAGAACCAATCCATGCACTAAATTTAAAGAACAATCGTGAAATCAACACGTTAAGAACAGTAAGATAGTAGAATTTGCGAATTAGTAAAAGAGGAAGTAGATACTTCAGTTGTAACACTTTCTAATGTTATTCTGTTAAAAAACAGCTTAGGAAATAACTCCATACAAAACAGATCAACCGAAAGGAATTTTCAATTCAGTAAATAGCCAATTATATGACTTAAGTAATTCACTAGCTTAAAGATAGAACAGAGTAATATGAATACCTGAAGGCGGCGAATGCACAAGAGCGCCATGGGTACAGTGGTGAGTTGTGGTAGTTTTTAGAACTAATCAATTAAAGTCTCTATTGGTACACAGATAGCGCTAATTGTAAATAATGTTTCCGTTTGTGTTAATCCAATTATTTAATTTATATTTGTTTCCCAGAATATTTAGTAATGCACAGTATTTTACTTGTATGCACTGTACGCCCCTGACTATAATATATAACTTGTTAATGTTGGCAATATTTGCCAAAGCAGATTTGTGTCATCTTGGCTTTTGACAGTTAAATTTGAAGCCACCGGTTGGTATCGAATATTTTTTTTTCCATGTGCCTAATTGAACTAACTGTCCATAACGTAGTTTACCCGCAGGATTAGGCATATAGGATAGTATGCAACACTCTTCTGTTCTATCAAACCACTCTTGTCTTATTCACTTTCATACGTATTCTTATCATGCTCATTTATGTAATTTTAATATGAATACTTGCATCATATATTTTCTTTACAATCCTCTCCACAGCGAGCCATTATTAATTCTATTGATTAGGCTACAAGCAGATTTATCATCGTTAATAATTTGTTAATTATTCACTTTATCGTACATACTTGACTTACTAGGTATTACAGGTCAGCTTCGATATTAGCTGTTACCACTGCATATTAAACTGCATATCAAAATGCCCAATCTCGCTCCTACTCCCAATCTAAATCCATCAGCTCGTTTATACAATCGTCCATGTACAAGTTGAACAAATATGACTTTATTTTAAAAAAATATGAAATAACTAAATAATAACATAATAATAGGGTTAACTACGGATAGCTTCTAGCATTTTCAATATCGCCCCCCTTAAAGCACGTGCTACGGATGAAAATACTTAAAGCAAGATTAAAGCAAGATTAAAACTACGGATGAAAATACTTAAAGAATAAACATCAAGTTGAACAAATAATACTACACAAGTTCTTACTGCATCCAGTATGAGAATAAACAATAGGGAGAGTGAGTCCATAGATGATTAGATTACGCTAAGAAATAAATATAATCAAATATTTACGCAATATTTTAATTAGGTACCAGAAACAGGTATCAGAAATAACTTGTCAATTGTGAGGAAAATTAATATTTTATATAGGTATTCTTGATTTACTTTGTTTGCGATGACCGCAGTTACAGTGTGTTTAGTTTTTTGTTCCAGGATCTTTTGGAAATGTAACAATATAAACAGTAGAATGATATATAATGTTAAGTATGTATAACGGAGATTACATTAAGAACCCCGTAGCATCGTCCAAATCCCAAGCAATTAATGTCATTATATGGTCATTACCATCATCATCATTATTATAACGCAATAGCCCGGTGTTGTGGCCCTAAGTAACTTTCACGACTCTATTCGAAGATAAACTCGTATAATATAATGTTTTTTTTATTTTATACAAGCTGTACCAGACCTAATCCATAACATTTTATGGATGGATATCTGACTAAATAACGATTCAAAAATGTTCAAGGAATATTGCAAATTATGCATCATTACGGACAATATAATTGTTTTAAATTTTTAAAAATTCATGTTATGCTTTAAGTCTATATACTTTAAAATAAATATTTGCAAAATTATTAATCAATCCTTTATTAATATTTCCTTTATGCCTTAAATCATCTAATAAAAAATAGTCCGGCTGCTCGAAATTCGATGACCTTTAATTTTTTGAATTCAATAAAATATTTCAATTGTTGAGATTTTACATATTTCTTGAACATTTTTTACTTATATATTGTGAATTAGGTCTGTTACACCTCTTTTATCCTTTAAAATTAATTTTAAAATTTGTGTTCTTAATAGGCATAAAAAAATATATTTGTGGATAATTCGCATATCTAGAAGCTTAATCTAAAAATATAAGTATATCTGAATATATAATAGGCCGTACTTTTACTCCTTTACAACTTGTTGCTGAAAACGGTAAGAAAGAAAGGCGGTATGCGCCAACATTACGATAAAATCATTGTGAAACATCTTCTAGGCAAACAGACCGCCGGCGGGGGAGGAATCACCTCGCACGGTATTGTATTTCGATACCCCAAGAATCATCCCCTCCTGCGTTGTAGATATTGCACCCTTACGTTTGTAAAGATTTCATAAAAAAAAACTCCTTCGGAAATCACTCAACTGCAATGCTTTGTAGAGCTAGGATGAAAAAATATCAAATTGTATTTTATTAACTGTGACGGCAACAAAAACGAATCCATAATAATATTACCCTTCCCTATATATTTCTGAATGTGGCGGCTCGAATATTTGTAATTGTGGCTGTAAAGTACTTACTTAAACGGACAGGACTGTGAGACGCAAGCAGGGTAAAAACGAACGTGTTTTTAATATCTCTAGGTTAATCGTCTTTTATATATTCAATAACAGAACAGTTATATAGTATATTCAATAATAGTACATATATATTGAAATGAAGTGTACGAGTTCATTATACGTATTACAAGTAAGAAAAAAACATATTTTAGCGAAATCTTACGAGACTACTGGCAAGTAAATTGACATCTATCATCTTTCTGATATATGCTGTCCATGGTAAGGAAGAAATCTTACTTACCATAGAAATTGTCCATCCGCGATGTCATCTAGATGGCATTTTTGTTCATTCTGATAGCTAACTTACAAAGGTGGAATAATTTTAATTACATTCACATTTTATTTAAGTGTAGTTTGTTTTGGGGAAAGCTATATTATTGAAATGTAGATTCTGTTGAGACACTGGCCCCAATGCCGCATGCAGGGACTAGCAGTAAGCAATCGGCAGTAAGGCTTAGCCAATTGCTCATCTGCTAGTAACCTAAATAATGTAAGGTCATCAGTATAAAATAGAATATCAATTATGTTACCAAGTTATATGGACGGTAATATTTTTAAAGATAATAATAATGATCGTTCCTAAGCTATTTTAAATATGAGTATAAATCAATGAATTTTGGCTACTGAGTAATGTCCATAAACTTTGTAATATTTGGATATATCTATAACAAGTTTTTCTAGTTCAATTTGAGTAATTATATGCGGCCAGTAATCCAAGACAAAGCGAATTACTGTGCTGGGCAATCTTTAGTAGGTCAAATATTCAATATATATTCAAAATCCAAAGTAAAATAATTGTTTATTATTCCAAAGCTTGTGTTAGTGTTATTTTGTTGTTTCAGGGCTGTAGGAAAATAATTGCGGTTTTTGTTTTCTGCTTCAAAACATATTTTTTCTACGTTATTTTTATATATTTTATAATTTTAATGTTAATTTTTCATTCTGTATTTTTCATAAATGAATTCAGTTTTATTATTGATTTTTCTTCTATTCGGGCTATTGAATTTAAGATGGAAAAGAAACAAAAAAGTTTAAAACACGTGATAAAGCAACAGAAACTGCTCGCTAATCCAAATATGTTTTTGGTGTGGGAACAGTTAAAAAATGCATACTGCAATGGTAAATCCAAAAACTTTATGCTGGGGATGAGAGCATTGAAGAAAGTTGTGTGCATCCTGAACTGAATTGTCTGAAAGCATTAGCTGAATCAGAACCGCAAACAACAATATCGAAGACTTGCACTCAAGTTAGGCGTTAGTCGACCATTAGATCTGGACTAGTTAAAACAGCTAATAAGCTTGACAAGTGGGTGTCGCAACTGAAATTTTTCTACCAATCTAATATTATAATAATGTATTCACATGGGATTGACTTACATTACAGTTTTTAAAACAAATAATAAAAAATAATCTATGACATATTTACTACTTTTTTATTATCAAAGACACCATCTATTTATTTTTACAATACTTATTTAATACAATTACTAGCTAATGTTTAGTTACGAACTAACTAGTGGACCCTATGTATCCGTAAATTAGAATATTTGTTGTTTTGGAAGATATCGTCACCAAAACAAAATATACCTTGTTGAGGTGTGACCTGGCGGTTCCACCGGCCAGATCAGCACAGAAAATACGAAATGTGGTTACGATACTCGGAACTCACCTTGCCGATGACTTTTCTTTTCACTTGTGATAAATTTATAATAACTTGTGTAATTTGGATGGACAGGAATCTACTCTACATTATTCAAATAAGTATTATTAATCATAGTAGTTTATCACAAGGAACATAGCATTCATTTCAAATGTAAACTAGATTAATCCTAAACAAATATTGTCTGCGAAGAATGTCCATAGTTGAAGATGTAGAATCGCCATCACAGTAGGTTCACAATCCAGCGCAGAGAGAAAAAACGGAAATATAATAATTCATGACCTTGGGTTTCGGATGCTCTTTCTCCACGTTTCGAACTCGTTACTTATAATCCCTTGTAGCTACGTACTGATTTAGAATTAATTAGCTTGTAGGCCCGGGTCATCCGCTACCCTTATCGGTAGATCGTAGCCAGCGATCGGACACCCATCCACAACCCATTTGCGACATCGTCCATCATCAGTTCCGGAGTTCTTTATCCCGCACCCAAGGGAGAAATTATATATTTCTGCAGAAGATATGAATATAATGCAAACACCCTACCGCGCATGTGCGAGAGTGTTGCCATATACAAATTTTATTCTCCACTCGAATTATTTATATGATTTAAATATTTCTCCTGCTAACGTATTTATAACGTTACAACCTATATCTGAATCGTTAAAAATTCCCAATACAATTTGATATCTTAAAAGTGTCATATTTGACGGTTGATATTTAGGATTTTTTTACCAGTGACCAAAATAAATCAAAAGAACAGATTATATTTTTTCATATAACTTCAGATCGTTAATATATATTTATGATTAATTAAACAGCAATAGTGCTCCATGTTGGCGAAGGGTCAAATATTCTCGTGAAGTAAACTCATCTATTAAGGTGGTAAAACAATCCTAACCTGAACATAATATGTACATATTATGTGTACACATTACGTGCAAAACTGCAAGTATACAACCTTTCAGTCTCGTTTGTATTTCTCTTCAGATTCAAACACGTAGAAGTTCCTAGAAGAATTCTATGATAGTCAAAAATAAAACGTAAAGAAAGTATGTTTTTTATTTCAAATATTATAATGCGTAGATTTAGACATTTCCCGTTTTGAAATACTTTCTTGCTTTTATGATAACTTTAAGATTATTTTTAATTTTATTTCTTAAACGAATCAGAAGTTATGTAAGCTTTTTTTAAGTTTTAGCGTTCTAACATAATATCCACAGGGCATGGACTATATGCGCCTGCAGCCTCACTCAAAATCTTTGAAACAGAACATTGATTTAAAACATATTTATTATAGATAATTTAAGTATATATTTCGGGGTGGACGGATGAGGGCTGCAGGGCGGCTGTCTGGAAGGGCGGCCAGCTGTTTGTACAAGTGAGTGATTTCCTGTTTGCCAACCCGGGTTCGAGTCCCGTGGTGCATTTCCCAGAGGGCGCTACCCCCGCCCCCGATGAACTACCCCGAAACGGCGATTGTTATGTCACATGATATTGTTGGAGCATTCGATAACGTTGGACGCGGATTTTGTTTTAATTATTTATTGAGACTCACCTCGAACCTCTCGTGTTTCAAAAGTAGATTAAATCATCGACTTTTGCCTGGTTAATGCCTGATTTGATACCTGTTTAATATCAAAACTGGAAATCTCTAAGGTAAAAAAGTATTAGCATAACACGTAGAAGTAACTCTCAACTCTTCCATATTATATACCATTAATTTCGTTATACTTATTATTAAAATTGGAAAAGGTTTTGTTAAATCAAGCGAATGGCTGTATTTAGGAGAAAATGTTGATAATCAGACGTATATATGAAAAATTTATTTACTGTTTCCGAAGTAAGTTTTTATAACTTCATAATCTATTCGTTTAATTTACTTGAGACGCGTATAGCTATCCCCTTTTATAAAAACAAGTTTTAGAGTTCAATTGTTAGATTGATAATGTCCCTGAAAGGCAAAACGCCTCTTAAATAAATTAAATGAACAAGTGTTTTATTTCCACATTTGGAAGTTTATATATAATAGAATGAATTATTTATAAATTCGATGGGAGTGTTAATGTTTTAGTAGCATACTCGACAGAATTAACAAAAGGACACATTTCAAAACTTGCCTCATAATCTATTTCTAATCTAATGAGGCAAGAGATACAGATGATGAAAATTCAGGTGTGAGATAGGTGGTTGTGTTTACGGAAATTAATTTAGATTATCATTACAATAGCAATGGATTAAAAATATGACCGATCACTGAGTGTGAGAATGAGAGAAAAAGTCATATTTCAATACTTGCCTCAAACTTTCTCTAATCTTATGAGGCAAGAGATACAGATGAATCAATAGGACCGTCTGTTTAATTCTTGCGTGAGATAAGAGGTTGGGTTTACGGAAATAATTTTTGATTATCATTACAATAGTAATAAAATCGAGAGTACTGGTAATCAAAAGTGAGTCAAGGTAGTCAATAAGTGATCGCGTGTAATTTAAACCGATAGCATGTTTTTTGAAGAAATCAACTCGTATTTCTTGACGTTATTATTAGTTAGCACTTGACATAATCAGCTATATTTTCATCTAAACTAAATCATCCCAACACCCCGCAACCATCAACTCATCGCAATTTTCTTAACACTTATTTACGTTGGTGTAGAATGAGAAAAAAGTCATATTTCAATTCTTGTCTCATAATCTGTCTCTAATTTTATGAGGCAAGAGAAACAGATGAATCGATGGGACATTATGATGAACATTTAGGTGTTCAATTCGGGCGTGAGATAGGAGGTTGGGTTTACGGTAATAAATTTCGATTATTGCTTCCTCGATTTAATTATATTTCTCAAACCCCAGATAAAATTAATTATGCTACCGAGAAAAATAATTTAGCAGTACACACTATGTGTTGATAGAAATTTAAAACTGGATAAATTAAATCTCTCTTCATTATTTATATTCTTCCTTCGGGTACCGTTTAGAAAGTGAATGAAAATGTAAAAACTATTATTAACTATTATTATTAACTAGTATTATTAACTATTATTATTAACTATTATTAACTATTCTTGAATATTGTGAGGATTTCAGTTCAATATTAAAACCAACGAAACCGATTTATTAACACATATCTAAGGACGAGGGCATGAAGATGATAATCACTTTCGTATTTATTCATCTCGTCTACCTTCTATACTTGTGCCTCTTTCAAGGATGTTAAACATTATTTGCAGGTAAATTACAAAATATGAGTTTCAGTTAAGTAATGGAGATGAGTTCTTCGTCTCTCGGGAATTAATAGAATGAAGGCAAGCACAGTCAGCCCCCGCTACCTACCTACCTACCCCAACACTGTCTATATTACTTTTCTCAACTTCCCTGGCCAGCCGGTGAAACAAAGTACAGAACCGCAGTGGCGTAGTCATAATCTAGACGGCACCGTGCCACCTGGGCGCTAGAACTTCGTAAATTGGCGATGCAATTAAAACTAAAACTTACATTCCAGTAAAAATTTGAGTTACAGAAAAATATTTTTATTTTATATAATTATTATTTTTTATTTTCGTTAGAGATAATACAACCTGCAGCGAAATAAGAAATAAATCAAATTAATTTCGAATGAGATTTTAATAATTTATAAAAAACCGACAAATATTTTACACGAAGAGTAAAAACATAATATATTCATTATGATTTTTGTTTTTATCCACCTTTTGTGGTTATATAGCAATGAATGGTGTGATTATTTTGACATAGTAATGTATATTTTAAAGATAAAAGTCATTTAAAATTGAAGAAAATACCCACTGTGTTATCTAAAAGAAAATTTGTAATAAAAGGTATTACAAGTTAATATTTATGTGAGGGATGTTTAAAATATTTGTATTAGTATCTTATATATGATTTTTCAATTCTGATAATAAGAGATATATTATGGAAGAGATATATGATGCAAGTGTTTGATGGCACCAGAAATAGAGGACTTCCGCGAAAAATTTGGTATGACCAAGTTAACCAGATAATGGAAGATGGTCAGTCCTATTAGAACTTTCAATAATCGACGACCTTATATGAGAAGATGTATGAACGTGGATAAGGCGATATTTTTGTATCAGGACAGAAGAGTGTGGTACTATATCCTATCTACCTACCTCTGCAGGAAAACGGCATGATGTTAAGTTAGTTTGTTAGATAGTTAGTTAGGTAAGAAAAATTTTTTTGCGCTCATTCTTGAAAAAAAAACATTCGAGATTGGTTATAATTGTTTAATCGCGTAACAGTATGCATGAAATGTAATATTTTTTGATTTTTTTATTTTAGGCAGGATTATACATGTAAGTGCTGTTTCACCACCTCTGGATAAACTGTCAAATAAATATGCGCTGTATAAAAATATATTAGATGGTTAAGTCATCTGTTATCATTCAAACTCTGTCACTGTGAAATAAGCTAATTAATTCAGCATTAATCAACAGTAATTGCCAAACATATTAGTACTGTTACCGTGGATTACTGTTAATCAGAACTTATCAGATGTTAAAAAACAGACCAGTTGTTAACATATATCATAATATAATACATAAATATAACACAAAATTTATATTAGCGATTTTAAAGAGAGGACGGTCAATATTAATTTAATTAATCATTCGCCCAACCTCCCTTGCTGCGCCGGGACTGGGTCTCGCAGTAAATGCACCAAACACCTACAGAGACACATTACAAACAGCATACAGGAAGCTGGATTGTATTCAACTTTACTATAGCCATCGTTTGGTATCTTGTTAACAAAGCCTTAGAAATTTGTATTACATTGCGGTTTTCTCTGACACAGCCGAAGTGCGGTGATAGCTGTTGCGCTATTTATAACAACGCTCGTAACTCAGACTCCGAAACAAAACTTTTTGTTATAATAATAAAAATGATGAAACAATTGCTGGTGAATTCAAACTCGTATATTTTTACAATTTCATTAAAAAAAAATTGTAACATTCAATTACTATAATGTACTTTCTTCGATCGTAACCAGGAGTTCCCCTGGGAAATATTTTACCGTTTATTTATTTTCACAGAAGAAACAAATCTAGATTTAAACACCTTTTAAATAGTTTTTTTTTTCTTTAATAGGCATGTTACATTATGTCATTATTATTCGTTTCGCCAGTAAATAATTTGTCAAAAATATCAAGAGTGTTCTCAAAAAATCATTAATATTCATCAAAACAAACTCCTGGCAGGTAAAGCGACTGAAATTCTTAACTTATTAATTAAAAGCACACATTAGGTATATATATAAACTTCTGTATATCTATCAGACACCAAACTGTCATGCAGAAATGAATTAATTGTAACTAAATTATTCATTTTCGTCGTTAACGTTATAGTACATATAATCAAAAGTAATAGATTCCTAATATTTGATTCGTAGATAAGTTGGAATTGTAATTCCTTTGACTCTGACATGACTAATGCTAATAATGTCGTAATATTAAATATTTAATATGTTTATTTCGGAGGCGTTATTATTGTAAATCGTCGTGATCACTAATTTTATATTTGAAAACATATAATTACATATTAAAAAACACAGTATAATTTCACTATAGAAAGCATTGAGCTGTTCCATAAGAAAACATTCAGCGACAGAAGCGTCTGCTGGAGAACTAATCAGGAAGCCAGTTGAGAGAGAAGTGAAACTAAAAGACCGGCGTATATTATTGTTGTCGATATCTGGTGGTACCGGCAAGATAGCTCGAATATACTTTTCAGTGGCCTGGGAATACTGGACATTGTCCAGATCTATGTTACAAACGTTCTTAACTACATATTCATTAATAAGGACACCTGGGGTTTCCACGGAAATGCCAAAAATACCAGAATCTCAAAGGAGAACAATTTACCAATTCCTATAATATACACCACATACTGGCAAAAAAAAAAGTTTTTGTAGCACCAAAATTGTATAATTCTCTCCCTAAATACATACAAAACATTGAGCAACACATACAGTTCAAAGGCGCAATACAATTCTGGCTAAAAAACTCGGACCGAATGTGGATACCCCTTCAATATGAACACAGATGCAGATATTAAAATACGAAATGTACTTACAACATACAATATACAAATATACAATCAAATTAGAAATAAATTTAGAACTTTAACTAATATTAAGGTTTTTAAAATAAATGTTTCAAATTGATTAGATTAGCAAGAATAGATACAGAGAGTACATTTTTTTATTTAATGAAATAATTATTATAACTTACTTTTGTGTGTTTTGGTCTTGCATATTTATATCTAACTTATTAGTGCTTACGTTACATATTGTATTGCACATTGTTTTTTTTTCTCTCTTTTTTATACTCTCATATTTTTTTAAATATATGTACATTTTTTAAATATTATTCACGTTTACTTGCCTTGTATGTTATGTATTCGATCTCATTGTGTTTTGCCTTCAATAAGTTTTGATTTTTTTAAATGTATTTGTTTACAAATTTTCCCTAAAACAGGCTTGCCTAGTTGGGTGTGTGTGTAACATATGATAAATAAAAATAAATAAATCAATTATGTGGCTGGTGAGAGCTTATGGTTTGCACCCAAGTATATGCCGGGTGCATTCAGGAACCGTAAACACCAATAACAAAAAAATAAATTAAAATAATATGTGGTTTTTTAATGTTGTTAATTATTTTATAATAACACAATTTACATAACAATACATAATTTTTTTAATTAAATAAATTAAGTATAATAATTTGCCATTTCTGAAAATAATTTATAAATAAGTATTGTAGAGCATTTCTACAAGTTTTAAGAAATTTTATATATCGCATAACAATCTTTGATATTGAACTTCTCTTAAAATAAGTTCGTTTATCATTAGTATTGATCAAAATTTATTACTGCATTATGACCAGATTTTTCGAGGGATGTTCTAAAGGACGCCTTTAAAATTTAAACTTATAGTAGATGTGGAAAAATATTTTGTCCCAAATCGTTAATGGTCGCCCAAATTTTACGAAAAAATTTATTTTTTCTTTGCGAGCAGTAAAACCCCAATTAGCTAAACGTTTGGTTATTTGGAATATTTCATAATTGTCTTATTAGGATTCAGTTTTTATGCAAGTCAAGAAACGCGTCTGGTATGTAGAAATGAAGATGAACACGTAGAGATAGAATACATTCAATCCCAAAAAAATGCCTCTAAATGATTTAAGGGGCAGAATAAATCTGGTACTAATCAGCTGCAACAACTAAAACTGATCTCAGATTTTGCTGCAATGAAAAGAACAAACTGCTTACCTTAAAAAAATGTTAAAACATTATTATTTGCAGCCGAAGTAATGCCTATCTTTAAAATATATACCTTAGTGTATACATGTGAATATTATATTACAAGCCGATGTGACTTTTCTCGAAAAAGTGTATGAGATAGCACCATCCCATTGAAACCACATATGCTATAGATCCGATCGACCCAATTCGACCGCTAAAAAGTTTTCCAACATATGACGATAGCGATCACCATTAATAGTTATAGCATTTCCTCATTCATACAGAAAGAAATTCTGCGGTAAACCATACAATATTTCTGCGTGGATGTAAAGCTCGTTGGTTTTCAATGCCCCAATAATGGCTGTTTTGTTATTAACAAAACCCACCAAGTTGAAATGAGCTTCGCCGTTCACGATGATTTTTTAAAATGATAATTAATAAGATAAAATGGTTTAATAACTTCATCACGTTGTTGAGGCATTAGATGCTTTACAATAAATTGTAATTAACTACTCTATACGATTATCAAATGCAAACTGAAATAGCGATTAAACAAAATCGGCCTGGAACATAATATTCGCCTTGTACGATTTGTACATGTCGCATCTAGATCAAAACTAAGACAACTCAAATCCCGGTGACGCTAAAACAATATTTTTCGACAAAATTGATTTTATATGTATATATTTATAATTAATACATTAATTTAGTATTTAAGTTATTTTTCAGTAGACAAAAAAATAATAACATTTTTCTCCATTTTTTGTTACTAAAGTTATGAAACTAAATAAAATTTTAGGTCATAAATGTATCCTAATATAACATTATAAAAATTGGGACTAGGCTAGTTGCGTATATGATAGAGTTTCCGAATGCAATAATAACTCTAAATTCTTGTTTTTTTTGTTGTCTTAGTTTTGATCTAGTTGTGCGATATGTACGTACGTACATTTTACGTTCACTACTTCAAATAATTCGTTGAAAAACGTTTTTTGTACGATCTAGATTTTGAAATTTATAGACTAACCTTAATCTCACTTAGTCTGGATAATCAGAGTTCCATTATGTTTTAAATCTTTTGAACTATCACACATATTTTGAGAAGCTTTGATTTTTCTTTCGTATTTATAAATATATTTTTCTAATTGAAAATCAGTCGCTTATAATCCAAAATTTCCATAGATGATCGTATTTCTAAGATCCCAACGTAACGCCGTGTGTTGCATTATTTATAAGTCAGCTCAACTTGGTCCCAAGTCTTTAACTTTGATAGTTGTTCCAATGCAGGCCAGTTCGCTAACTCCGGCCGCCGACAGAGCTTTAAGTTCCATGTTAAGTGGGAGCTTTTCGCGCTTAACAGCTCAGCACTGTTCGCTGCAGGATTGTATAAAGCTCTGGCGTCTTTGATTACAAACTGAATACAAGCGAGGCAAGATGGCGTCTGAATGAAATCTAAATGACGTTTGCTGGTTAACTAAATACCTAATCATAAATTTTATATAAATGAACATGACGTGAATGTGGGAATAAGACAATTTTAGTCAACAGTATCAATACATACTTATTTACACATATTAACTTTTTTCCATTATATTTATCTTGCTGTTAATGAGAGATTTCTCGAGAACTGACGGAATACACAAGGAGTTGTTTTTTTTTAATATACACATTTATTCAAGATGTACTTTTGTTAACATTAAAATAAACTCTTACACAAACTATAAACCCTTAATTCTTTTGCCCCAAAAATACCATGTATGGTATATTATTTTATTATAATACGTTATTTTCGACACGTCTAGCTTCACCGTCAGTGGCTGAGTAGATTATACATATAATATCGTGTTGATTATTGTCTCTTACTATTAATCTTATTTAATCTAGATCAGTATGTTAAAACGTATATATGGTACTGAGATTTATTCTATCGTGTCTCATTCCGTGACACGGACGATTTTAAATGAATATGAAATTCCTAATATCTCACCATATATTCTAGAATTATCCAAGGTGAAATAATAGACGAGTGTAATATGCAATAATGAATAGTTAATAATCTTTTATATAGATTTCCTTCAAAATGTGTCGTGTATAGACGGCTGTCGAGAATAACTAATAGTAATATTACAGTTAGTGAGAGAATGATGAAATACGTAGATAAGAGTGTTCCTATTTATCAATGAAATGCGAATGCTAATGCTTTGAATTCATCAGATATTATTACTAATTTATTCTGCAAGAATACCACTTCCCCGACTATCGCCACCCGAATCAGCCCCGCTACGAGAACAGTTTAATATGAAGCTCACACGTGAACCGTTTACTAACTTAATTTCAAACACTACCGAACATAAACATTACCGAATATGACTAGTTTTGCACACGGGCTTGCTGTAGAGCACGCTTCCAGGTTATTATGTTAGTTTTCCGATGCTAAATATCAATCGCTTTATTTGAAACTTGCCCCAATAATTGAGAAACATAACAAAATTTAATAATTATTATTCATAATAACTTTTAACGTTTTAATAAACATCTCTTTGTAATATATTCATAAGAAAATAAAGCGAATATATTATATTATCGCAATAAACGTATCACATTTCTATAATAACAAACAAATAAAGTGGCCAATTACAAGTGTCATTGAATTTTAAATTTTGAAACATATTAAAATCTCTATCCACCGTTTAATTTTTAGTTTAGTGCGATATTTGATATTTTAATTTCAACCATAAAAAATGATGGAAACCAGGAACAGATTAATAACCTATAGCCGGTCCTGGAAATTTTTGAGACAATCCGCATAGCTAATCATAATTTTAAAAATCATTTACGAATAATATTTATTGTATTGTGTTTTTCGTTATATGATTAAAAAATTAACACATACTGTAATAATATATTTTTTTATAAAAGTGTTGCAAATTAAAAATAAAATATTTATTGGTTTGAAAGCTGGCCAGTCCCGAAAAATATTTTTTTCTCTTTAATAACGCATTGTGCTAGCGAAGTTGTAAAAATATTTTTCTGTACGCACAATATTTTATAAAAATAAATGGTTTATTGCAAAATGTAATGCAATAATGCAATAAACCATTTATTTTTCTGCTTATTTTAGTATCTAGTTATTTGCCGACTACTTCGGAATGAATTATAATGTTTCATTTTGTAAAATAAAAACAAAAGTCGAAGCCTTTTGTCCCCAGGATTTCTCTCGCTATCTCGACGGGCTTATCCGCCCCTAATAGGAACTAGTGATGGTAAAATCATTATTTAAACCGTTATTTTAACTATTATTGTGACTGTGATTTTGTTTGATTGTAACTGATGAACGCAATTCTTCGAGCAATGACTTATACACTAGAAAGTAAGTCTCCGACAGTTAAATCTCGGTTTACAATCATCGTTAAATCTCAGTTACCGATCATTGACACAATCACAGTCACGTAACGGTTTACCAACACTAATAGAAACAATTTATTTAAGAGTTTTTTTATAAAAATACTAGGAAACATTTTGCAGGTTCCAAATTAGGACAAAAAAAATGTATTTTAAAATAATCTTGTATATTTAAGCGTCCGAGTCAAACTTGCTTAGCATTTACAAATGTTTTTATGAATATATAGTTAAACTATTATAAAATAAATTATTTAAAAAATATATTAATTATTGAAATACAAAAAACTTTTTGGATACGTTATCACTATTCTTTTATATTATAATGCTAACAGGTTTCAGTATGTTTCATTTTCAGGATAGTATAAAACTAATTCTTAAATTCTAATAAATCTACGATTGTATATAGTCTAGTCAACAAATATGATCTAGTTTCACTTTGTTTATCATTCATGGTAAATTTATTAATTTAATTGTTTAATCACAAAATATTGCTAAACATTAAAATATACATATAGTCATTGAAAATAATGTTGATGTCGCAAATAAATCCTCTCGCAAATGAATTAATAAATACTTTATTAAAAATTATTTTAAATATTTATTTCGCTCTTAATAATAATTTTATTCTATTTGCGAGTATTTATTATAGTTACATCACCCCCCTTACAAAGCACGAAGTTATTTCCTGGTAAGGTACGCAGGCGGAAACGATTTTTCCGGATATAAATATGTATGTATTTCGGATATAAATATATACGAACGTAATCTAAGGACATCGGACCGAATTTAACATAAAAATTCATAGTTTCTTCAGTTTTGCATTTTACGCAATACGTGTGTATTTTGAATTATTTCTTTTTATATGCAAATTACTGACGAATTTTAAACATGATAAATGCATAGGTACTTAAAAAAAGTGTTAACAAACACAAGTTTTAATTTATTAATATATTCTTCAATTTTATGGTTGGAAGTTTATAATTACTTA
This sequence comes from Eubasilissa regina, assembly GCA_022840565.1. Classification (NCBI taxonomy): domain Eukaryota; kingdom Metazoa; phylum Arthropoda; class Insecta; order Trichoptera; family Phryganeidae; genus Eubasilissa; species Eubasilissa regina. Next base: position 29,562,155 of record JAINEB010000022.1, on the reverse strand, counting down.
TAACACTACAAAAGTTATAAGTTTTCAACTTTCTCAATTAATTGTTGTCGATCGGAAGGGGGTTGCATCTGTTCAGAAGCTAGGCAGTGTTTGAATATTGATTGTCGTAACTGCTATTTATTGGTGATGAATTTTACCTCAATATTTGGGTGATGAAAAGGATGTGAAGGCTGTAGTATCCATAACTATTACGTCACAAAGCGTTGTTGTACGAAATATATTTTTTTTAGATCTAGTATTAAATTTATTCAAATAAATAAAACTGAATACGTCTATTTGTTCTTTATACAATCTTACAGCTTTTGACCGATCTTTATCAAATTTTGAGCAGTTTCTCTATAATATCCTACGTAAAACATAGGCACCCTCTCCCTTCTCTCTGGTCGTCTCATCTTCTTCCCACGATATTAATGTGTATTATATTGAATATAATTCGTCCTAATTTTTAAGTAGCTACTTTTTAGTTCTCTCCACCCCTTTCCCCCTCCCTCTGATAATCCCACCGCAACCTTCGATATAAATATGTAATATATTGAACATTATCGAAATCTCAGCTATACTCTAGGATTTTGAGTGCAATTGAACAAAATTACCAAATCCACCCCACCCCGCTACCAAAAACGAGCAAAAGAAAGGCACCCTACTCTCTGCTCGCCATAAACCCCTATTTTAAAGTATAAATAAATCAAATACAAATTACATGTATCAATTAGAAAGATATACAGAAAAAATAAATTTATTTCCCCGGATAGGAAAGGATCCGGGTTCGAATCCCGGTAGCAACAAAAATATTTTTTCGATAAATTGAATTTTCCTGTATATCTTTCTAATTGATATATTTAATTTGTATTGAAATACCACAGAACTATGTTCTAAATATATTGCAACTTCACAATAATAATGTATTTTCCTTAATATAAATAAATCTATTATATATGTCTGTATTCATTTATAACTTTTTAAAAATATGAATGAAATTTGTTAAGTATCCTGGACTACGATTCGTGAGAAAGATCAATTAACATTGTACATTTTATTATTTCTAGTTTTGTAACTATTAATTGATGGTGGAAATCCATTTTAATAATTTAATTAAAACACTTTTTAACTTATTACCCTATTTATTATTTTATGACCATTACCGGTTTCAGCCTGGCACGGCCATCTTCAGACTGGTACATATTTCTCTTAAACTAGGATATTTATACATTTCAATATTTCATTTATATATACACCCCTCTATTGAAATGTATAAATATCCTAGCTTAAGAGAAATATGTACCAGTATGAAGATGGCTGTGATAAGCTGAAACCGGTAATGGCCATAAAATAATAAATAGTGGAAAAATCTTAAATAGTGTTTTAATTAAATCATTAAATAATACACAGTTAGCTCATTTAAACTTTTCTGTATTTGAAAAATTAACTAACCCATAAATATCAACCTTCCCGGGTTGTCTAGCGGACGCGCACCCTAACGCTACGTCAAAATCGCATATGCATATTAAAAAAAATTTTCTATCTGTGCCTCCACCTTAGGTCAGTCCTCGAAGTAGCTTAATAGATACGTATGTACTGCAATAAATATTATACTATAGTACTAATAAATATTATATTGGCTTATCTGTAGACTGCAAACTTTTGATTCACTATAAACTAATTACGTTTATTTGAACACACAAGTGATTTTATGAAAATTAAACCTTTATTTAACGGAACACTTAAGCGTGTTTTGGTAAACTTCGATTACAAAGTATTTCGAGGGCCATCGCTTGTACATCACCCTAGTTTTTAAAGAAAATTGTTTTCCCCAGTGGCCGCGTGTTACGTTTCACATTAAAACGAAATCACATTACACAAAGAAAAACACTTTGAAAGGAATTTTCCTCCCCTCCCCAACGATGTTAAATTTCATACTCTTCGGGATTATGAATACTATTATAGGGTATACAGATAATCATTTCAGTCGTTTTCTTGCAAGGCGCGTCGTAAAAATGGATATGTTTTCAATTGAATCGTTGAAAAATTACTTAGTCTCGCTTGTTACTTTTTACAAATACGAAATATTGTTTTGAAAATTGTATTTCAATTGAGAAACGTACGAAAAAAAGTTTCAAGGTTGTTTTGAAAATTCGTTTAAAAATTCAAACGACTGTTTGAATTTTGTTCATATCAATTTTTCATATTTGATTATTTTATGTTTCTACGTGTTAGTTTTTTTACTTGATTTCATAACACTCCACCGAAGTAACGTCACCAACTCTACAGACTTTATGGGGAAGTTAAGATTAGTTGAAATTAAATGAATGATATAAATTAAATTGGTATATTTACGTGATACATTTTTTTTATATAAAGAATGATGTAGTCAACTAAGATTATTACAAAATTAATTAAACTCTTTAATACGCAAAACAGACTAATAGATACAAAAAGAGATAAAAATATATCATGCTTGCCACAATTGTGATGATTAGAGAAGCTTATTTTTTAATTCAGAACTCACATTCTACATTCAACAATGAACGCACATCTACATAAGAAGAATGAAGAAGAAAAGTGAAAAAGTATTTTTGAATGATTTAAAATCCCTAAACGAACTTTTGTAAAATAATAAATTATGAAATGATTTTATATAGATTGAAAGGTAGACGCCCAAAGATTATTTTCAAAATAATGTTATGTCACTATAGTATTGTTTTTAAAAACATACCAAACTTAATAATTTATAATGTTGGTATTATTAAAACAGTAATTTTAATCATTTCAAATAATGGAACGATAGATGTATTCATTTGAAAAGTGTAACGTATAGGTTCAAAAATTTATCGTCAAAAGTACTATGTGCTGTAGCATAGTCGATTAATGCACCTTCCCCGGTTTGGAAAGAGATCCAGGTTCGAATTCCGGTAGCGACAATAATATTTTTCGATAAAATTGATATTATATGTATATCTTTCTAAATACTACATTTAAAATAGTAATTGCATTTAAATCATTACAAAAATACATATGTACTAAAAAATATAGTTATAAATATCAAATTCAAATTTTGATATTTCTGATAACGATAATTAAGGCGTTAGTTTGAAAAATGTATCTTTAGAAAAAAATGCATAAGTTTTCTTTCATATTTGATTACAAAGAACAAAGCATTAAGCTCAAAGTTGGAGCTTGTCGCACTCTCACAACTTGTAGAAAAAAATCAGATTTGTTGTTTCTCTGGATATCAACAATCTGTCGAATAAATGTACAAAGAAAATTCAATTCTCCGTCTCTCATGCAGAATTTCGTGAGAGTTTGTGCTCAACGAAACCTGCAGGGTGGAAACTTGATCATTGTAGAGTTGCATAAATCTGGAAAGGGACCGGAGGTAACTGACTTGGCAAGGGAAACAGGAAATATTTCCGACACGGCGCTGCAGGCAGAAGCCAATATCGATAAAATGATGTATTGATCACTGTAAATGTATGCACGGGGATTTTTAGCAGACAGACTTAACTCTGGATAGCTGTGATACTTTATTTTATTTACCGAGAATTAAATTCCAATAGGGTAAAAAATAAAAACGGATATAGATTTTATAAAATTTTTCGATTTTACCGGTATAACTATTTTTAATAACACTTTGGTATCTGTAACGCATTAGTATTATATTTTTTTGTACAATGACCTATTCAATCTCAATACATTTTTTCATATTCTTAAAATAATATATTATAATATATAAGAAACGAAATAATAATGAATCATTTTTTAATACATAAATATGGGGTATGAATAAAAACATGTTTTAACAATTTTACGATCTCCGAATCGCACTTCTCGTGGATTATTACAATTCGGAATTACCGCAAGGTGGGGAGGAAAATCTGGAGACGGATATAGGAAGAGTTTGGTGAGAGGAAGGGATTTTTGAAGGGCCAGCGATTCTGGGACTGGGATTTAGAAGAACTGCTCACCTTACCTTAAGTATGCCTCCAAAATTCTTGGCGGCGCCGACGAAATCACGCACTGCATGCACGAAGATGGTCATGATATCCGCTCCCGGTTTTAAGACGGTAATGTCACTGCTCACCCACGTCACACACAATCAATCACACACATCAATCAACACTATAATCACACACAAGATCACACTAAATAATGCTGGTGCTCAGGAGGTAATTATCCACACCGCGAATGCTTTCGCGATGTCGAGATTAAACAACCAATATCGATCAAGTGATACCTGATGGCGGGTGGTTTACAATTCACACTGAGCGTAAACAGTAGGAAATGTATGGATATGGGAATTTGGACGCGGACATGTGACAATAACGTTATTCGCGGCCGATATTAATGCGCACTACGTTGTTACGAATATGGAACAATTAGTTTATAAAATATCTGATGTATTGATTTATCCTATGGATAAAAAAAGAACATGAAATTTTCCGCAAAGGATCACGCTGGCAGGAGCTATGCTGAGATGCGGCCCTGAAAAGGGCCCCTTACTGTTGAGCGGCTCTGAGAAGAGAATTTTGCGAAACCGCGACCACAAACGATCAAATTCCGGGAACACGAGGCCCCCAGGCCAAGGATACAATAATGGAGAATATTGATTAATTTTAAATGTAAATCTTCTTTGTAAATTTATAATTTTGTAAACCGAATAAACAAATCCCGGGCGATCGCTCGACCTCGTAATATATAAGGCATCGCGGGCACATGTGGTAATAAAAAAAATAAAACGCCCGCGATATCTAGGTATAGAAATAATTTTTTTATTGAATAAAAATATAGCGCGAAGTACGATCTGCCGGCCCGAGCGCTGCGCCACTCGACTGGTCGACAGTTTCCTAGATTGACCGGCTAGGGGCGGCCGGCCCCGTATCATGGGCAATAAATACTGCACTGGCAGCTAAGGGAGGCCACTCTCGCCGCCACGCTCCTCGAGAAAACAAGTGTTTTATTTTATCTACGTCGCCTTGACCCTGCTTTTACCTTGGACTTTTTGGAATCGCTTTCGACTACTGACTGCTACACTGGACCGCGATTTGGACTTTCGATTGGACCCTGCGCATCGCTGCACAGACGTCGTCAGCCCGATTCAGATGAGTAAATCGGTGAACCACTTCTACAAACACAGTTCTTGTTTCCTATACGGAATTTGAAACATGATCGTCCTTACATAAATAAATATTATTCATAATTATAAGGACGAATATATGTTTTTTTTTGTCTGTCTGGAGTAGCAAAAACTGTGCGCTCTGGCGTTGTGATATTTGCTCAGCTTATTTTGTCTGGAATTTCTAGAACAACGAGACTATAATCAGCTCGCATCTTCTTTTCTAGTATTAGCTAAGATACTTTCAAATATCCATTTAACCATCTCAAAAATAAGACAAAAACGCCAACAGTTCAATAAGAAAAAGATTTTTTTAAATAACGAAAAAGAGTTTTATGAAAAACACACGGAGAATATTTTTATGAGAGAAAAACGTCAGATGTCAATTATTATTTTTCGTAGTTATATCTTCGTAGTATCTCATCGATAATTTTTTAAGATAAGTATCAAAGACACGTTAAAGTATGCCAATATTGTTGAGCCCAATCAAGGCAGTGTAAAAATTAAATGTTCGCAATCAAACTCGAATCAACACAAAATGCATCATGAGCCAACCAATCGGAAGAGGAAAGATCACTAGCACACGGAGCGGGCAAAACTTAACAAGCTGTTCGATGAACTGCTGAGGCAACCGAGGCACGACTTGCTGAACGACGATTACGAATTGATAAAAGACGAAGCATCGAGACTGCCGAAGAGAGCGCCAAACGTCAGATTGCCAATGAGCCTAAAATTCTGGAGCCACTCTAAGCAACTGGCTAAAATTAAGAGACGAAACATTCAATTATGATCTTGAATTAGATTATTCAAACATTCCCTCAGATTGTCATTTAAAACATGTCGTTGAAGTGCTCTTTTTATAATGCACTGAGGTTTGAAGACGAGACACAAGGGTCGCGCTACGAGTATTCCGCTAAAATGATTTCGTTTCAAGAGATTCCGGTATTTATAGAGCCATTAAAGAGTATTATCGCCGATGCAGTAGCAGAAACCATGAATATTGTGTACGGACAAGTGTCCAAATAATCACACTATGAATAAATAGCTGGTGGTGGCATGATTTGTTTCGGCTTTTTTCTTGCAAGCATTTCTCAGTGAAATATTAGAGAATATGAATATTCTGTATTTTTCCACAAATATTTCAACGTATTAACTCCATTATCATTAATAATTATATTAAATAGATATTTTCACTGGCTTGAAGTGTTGATTTATTTTGATAAATTTATATTTTCCCGTTTGTTGAAGCCATCCGTTTTAATAAATTTTCATTTCGGATTACATTTCACCAACATATTAATTTACGTTCCGTTGATTAATTCATTAGCATTTATTGTGATTCTGATTGGTACAGTAGGCCAAATACCACACATTATTTTTTAAATATTGTTCAATCAAGAAAATTCGTTCGTCAATTATAAAAATAACTTGTAGATATACATGTACGTAAATAAGTCAAAAAAATGAGTAAAGTTAAAAATTAGATTATCTTAATAGATTTTTTTCAACAAAACGTATAAAAATATTTTTGGATTATTCTTTGGTGTACCCGGTTCAGTAATTGGCTAATTGGTTTTTGAATTTCTTAAATAAGGACATGTTACATACATATCGCATCCCCCAATAAAAAACAATTATAAAAATGGCATCAAGTGTAGGTGACTCACAGACGCGAAGCTACTAAATAATTGAAAGATTTCTATATGATAACGTATTTACAACTTCCAAATACTTAATAAGGTATGATAGTCGAGTATAGGTAAATTGGTGAACGTTACATTGTGCAAAGTGATCACTTAAGCCAGCCGATGACAGGTCGTAAACCTTGTAGTACCCAAGACTTCCATACTTCCCATGTAAATAAAAATAATAGTTTCGTTCCTGTGAGATATCTATATCTTGATGACAATCCCTCAGGGGATAAATCCCAGTAATTAGTTCGTACAAAGATTTGGACATTCCTACAAGGAAATGTCGTTTCAAGATTTACATTCTTATTTTTAATTATTCTCTTTTTTTGTTGTTACTGGTAGCAGATGTGTAATATTATAATAAAAATAAAAATAAATACAGAAGGAAAGTGTACATAAGAAAAAAATGTAGTAGAATTAATAAAATAAATAAAATAATTGAATTTCTTTATTATAATTATAATTACTGGACGGTGCTCGTTTTCTTTACTCGGTGATGACTTAAAAGTTTTGATTAAACATGTTATTAAATATAAATAAACAGTAATATATTAATTTCTATAATATCTCAAATGTCTTAAATGTTTTATAAAATTTAAGACTATGTTATTGTTTTTTAATATTATATTTAGTTATTCTTAAAATGATTGAAATACGTAATATACTGTTCCGGCAGTGACACGTATACGCGACATTTCTCAACTGTTGTGCCGCTTGGCAACAGATTGGCAACACAGATTGTACACCACCACTTGCCCTGGCGTGCGTACTAACATTTGCAGTGTAGAATTAAGGACACTCTTTATATATTTTACTTAAATAAAGTATTTATTTTATTCATTCGCTTTCATTTCATGTGGATAATAACAATAACAGCTGACAAAACATTGACACTCGTCAAAAAAAAATTTTTGAATCAGTTTCGGAGCTCATCCGTCCAATTTTAATTTATTTTGTTAAAAATGTCATACAATTGTTATATTAGAATATCTTAAGTTTTGTTTTATGTATCATTGTTATTTTTCATATTCAGCCATCTAGGAAAAAAAATATAAAGCAATATAAATCAAGTTTGTATTTTAATCAACAGGTGTCTTGGTGCACAGACAGCGTGGAACGGCTGCGGCGGTTAGTGGTGCAGCGCTCCGCTATCGTATTAGGAACACCGATCCAAGAAGGGACTTTTGGGCGCTTGCTACTCGGAGAATTGAAACAGGGAGCTGTACACAAAAACGTCGTGGTTAAAACAGTTTCCGGTAGATGACGTTATTATTTAAATGTTTTTCATAGAATTATGTATATTATTTATTAATTATGAGTTTTAACTGGATGATTGTGCTTACATTTTATGTATGCATCCGAACTAAGCACTTCTAATGCCTCAGGATTTTTTTTTTACATCTATGTTTACTAGGTTAGTAGGTTCTATTACTAAGTAACTTTACATCTATGTTTAAGAACTTACGAAAATTAATATAGCTCGTTTTCCCAAAGAATTTAAAAGTATATAGCGAAGATACTATATACCATACTACTATACTCGTATAAATATGATACAATTATTTAAAAAATATAAACGGTATTAATTCGGTAACATTTAAAAAAAATGACAAATTTTGTTTGATTTGGTAGTCGTATATTTTACTAAATTTGTTTTTTTTTTTTTGTTGATGATATTTTTAAATATTTAAACATCATTATCACAATAATCTTCATTCTAATAGATTAATAATAATATTTATTTCTAAGATTATTTGTGACGTTTGCTATTTTTGTTTCTTTTAAATTTATTGCGTTTACTTTTATATTCTTAATTTAAATTAAATATTATCATAACAACATCAATACAAAAAATAATTTAATATACAGATACATTTTACCAAATCAGTAGTCTCGTTATTATTATCAAAATGGAGAAATCATTTTGTATTATGTGATCAACCATGATAGTTACCTATTTTAATTTATACATTTTTTTTTCGTCTATCATGTATTATTATAGAACTGCGAACCGGTAGTATTTTGTTCAAGTAACCTTTGCTTAACATATGCGGATTCGTTATAACGCGGGACCATGCTTATTTATAAAATTTCATAAATACCGCACTATTATACGATATTGGGGCTCCCGCCGACTGATGGCGTTGTCGATACATTCCCGAGTATTATGAAGTTCCCAGAATGAAGAAGAATTGTTTATGCTAGAATAAATCTGTGTAGTCGGTACAATATCTTAGCGATATATAACACCTTTTAATAAAAAATACATCATATTTTTTATCATCATGCGATCATTATAAATACAAAATGTTCAAAATAAACAAAAAAAAGTGCTTGGGAGTAAGAAAATCAAGTCAACCGGTTAAATCGTTGAAGGCATTTTTGAAGATGCAGTTTGTGTTCAAACTTTTTTAAGTATACAATGCTTTTTAAATTATTTAAAAATAAATTACAAACTTCGAAAATTTTATTAATTTTCCCCGCCTAGTGCGGATTTTCGTTTTACGCCTATTATTCGCGAACTCATTCCCTGCGTTAAGCAGTGGTCACATGTGTGTTACTTATTTTTACTTCACTTTGCTTACTTTACTTTGAATTCATAAAAAAGTGTATTATTCACAAATCACTCTTGAAGGGTGGATTGCCTGTTTAAAAGAAGAAGAAAAAAGTGTATTGTGATATAGGGGTGCTTTTCTATTGCCGTTTCATTTGATTTTATTTTTTTAAATATATTTCCAGAGGCAGCGTCAAAGGGACAGTCCTCTCTTATGGTGACAGAAGGCTCCCTTTTAGCCGGAATGAGCCACGACAGTATTCTAGCCCCTATGGCAGCCTTCTTGCCGGCGGAATCATCCCTGACCTTACCGACAACTAGACCGCTTATTGTATACCCTTACTACGCACTCGGCAATCTGAAAAGGTAATATTATTAAGTTTACACGTATATAAACTATACTATTTTGCTACTTCCTTAATTTCTTAAGTAAATAATGTATTACTAATACTAAACGTCCAGAAAGTCATAGTAATGGACAGGGAATCGTATTATTATTATGGATATTTATTAAGGCGTTAACTTCCGATAGATTAATAAAATATATATTTGTATAAAGGTCTGCTTTGCAACATTTTCTTTTAATTAATCACCACTAGTCGCAGATTGAATTCTCTCGAGATACGCTATCAATTTCTGACAGAAGTCCCGTGAAATTACAAGTTATGTGACTTTGTATAAAGTCAATTGCTCTGCGCTAAAATGAGGTTAAATCCGCTGTTCTGATGGAAGATGCTCCAGCTTAATACAATGATATAAAAAAAAATTACAATACTATGAGTATTTATGAGTCGATTGAGATGGAATGGGTATCGCGTTCAGGTACGGATGGCAATCTATTCAAAAGACGTCTCATATTCAATTTCTCTTATTGCCTGTGTCTAAGAATAAGATTTATATGCAATTTTTGATTCGAGACGATCCTTCAGATAAGAATTATGCTCCCATGAGATTATATGGAGTTAGGCCTCTGTAGTCCATCGTCTACACACAAGTCTCGAGGATTCTGGAATGTCAGCTACCTCCATTTTTATCCAACTTTTAAAGTTGTATCTTCTTATATAGTTTTCACATATTGTGTTAATTTATTAACAGTCAAAAATCGCTTCTTTTTATGTAAATTGGTCATTCAAAATCAGCGTTAGTTGTAAAATCAGTCGCTTTTGCCCGCTGTTACTTATATTAAAATTCAGACAATATAAGTCATTTCTGCTTTGAAATTTAAATTGCCATTATAATGGAAACTAGCTTACTTTTGGAAGAAGAATGTGTTATATTTATTTTGAATCTTAAACTAGATTGTAGGAATTATCATTTATAATAAGTAGTGCTTTAATAAATGAATGTTCTCTCACAACCTATCAATTTTTCTAATAAAACAATATGAAAGTTTCTGAGATTTTATCGGATCATTTAGATGATTTGGTTATATGGAACGAATGAATGAGAAGAGAGTAGTAAGAAAGATATATTACCAAATGTTGATGGCACCAGAAACAGAGGACGCCCGCGGAAGTTTTGACATGATCAGTTTAATCAGATACTGGAAGAAGGTCCTATAAGAAGCCTCAATAATCGACAAGCTTGTACGAGAAGTATATAAATGTGTATTAGGCGAAAATTGTGTGTTAGGACTAAATAGTGTGACGCTCTATCCTCTTTGCCTACCCGGGGTGTTTGTCAGTTAGTTATCGTTTTCTACACAGATTTGAGATACTGTTAAAACGTGAAATCAATATTACTTTAATAAAAATATTCTATCAGCTTCAGAATGGTGTTCTTGCGAAAGCAAAATGACTCAGAAATGATTTGAAATATGTACACTATTAAAAAAGCATTTTCCTTGGTTTTCGTCACTCGCTCGTTCTTTGTAAACTTTTTATCGCTTGTAACGCTCAACCGGTAGCCAAGAGTCAGGAGGTGGGAGCAGAAAATATCAGGGGCCTCGTCCATTGCTACACATTTTGGATCCAGAGGCTTCAGTGTATCGGGCACGTAGTGTTGCAGCTCTCTGTGAACCTTGAAAAGTGAAAATCTCTCCGAACTGACCGCTTTTGTGAACATTGCTCGTTGTTCAAGTGAAACAACCGTACTCTATTTTTAATGGTATCGTAAAATTGTCCTGCTAGAGTTCTTTTTACCGCCTAGTTTCACCATCGCCATCACTAGGGCCATTTACGGCATTATTTTCTGAATATTACTTTTCGACAGTTGTTGATACATGTTCCAGATGTAGTACATTATTCAATGTTACAGATAAATTTTTTGACATAGAAAGATATTGTTATTACTATAATATAATATAACTATTGTATATTACAGACAATAATATTTTTATAACTTTTTAAAAATATTATGTTATAATTTCAGATTGTACCTTTTTCACATAACTTTTTATAACTTACTTACCTCTAAACAATTAAAACTGTAATAATTGTAACTTTTAAAAACTGTACAGGTAATTGTTTTAGAACAGACCACGTTTAGTAAAGTAATTACATTTTTTTTTCGTGTGTACTATTTATGCTACAAAAAAAAAAATTATACATGAATTGGAAGGGTAAAACAGTTTATTAAAAATCCCTTTAAGTTATTTAATAAAAATAAATAAAAAATAGCAATTTTCGGGTAAAATATAATACAAAAAAATATTATATATATCTTCTGTACAGAATGTCCTGGGGTGTACTGATAAGTTGCCAATATTCCGGTATCGATACAGGGTTTATGTCTTTGTCCATTGATCATCTGTGCATCTTTCAAAATAATCCACCCATTGCTATTTACGCTTTTTAGGGATGATAATTATAATACATCCTTCATGTAGGTTTTTTTTGATAACACAAGCAAGGGAATATACCCAACTATCTAAGTATGGTTGTTATTGACTTGTCAAAGTCAAAAATATAATTTTTTAAATAAAATAGTCTATGACTAATAATAATTTAATAGTGGTGTAAAGATATAAGGAGAGAACCATAATAACAAGGATGTGAATATATTTGGTGATAGTTTTAACGTCCGATATCACTAAGTAAAAGTGTCATAAAATTATTTAGTTTTCTACACATATTCATATACGATTATTTTACACAAAGTATAATTTGAACAACTTTTTGATTTTGAGCCTCGGAGAATTTTTCTGAAATGAAAATCGTCAAACAGTTTTTTTGGATTATAATTTTCATAAATGCGATTACATTAAACTATACTCGTATTAAATAATTACGAGTGAGTACGGTTAAGAAATAATCACTTAGGTGGTTTGGTCATATGGAACGGATGAATGAGGAGAGAATGGTAAGAAAGATATATGATGCACGTGTTGAAGTGTTGATGGTACCAGAAGAAGAGGACGTCCGCGGAAGACTTGGCACTGTTAGAAGCTTTGATAATCAGTTTTTACGAAAAGATGTACAATATTGATGAGGCAAGATTTGTGTTAGGACAGAAGAGTATGGCGCTTTATTCTCTTTGCTTACCCTCTCGCGGAAACAGTATTATAGTAAGTAAGTAATTAAATATCGTTCGACTCATTAGAATGTAAACTATATTTCAGGTAGATTTTCTGCTCATTAATAAGGTAAAGATTATAATTATTAGTGCTTTTAAAAATCAATACCTTAATTTCCTTATTTTTTCATAAAACTGTCTATTACTGTATATATATTAATAATGATCAATACTTATACCTGATGAAATGATTTTTTTAATTTGAAAACCCTTATCTAAATCGATCCCGTAACGTGGAATCAATTTGCATACGTTTTACCCTTAGATTACATAATCTGCATTAATAAAGAATTTATAATTTAATGTCTTGAGAAACGCTCTTGTTAAATCATTGAGGGTGTAAGACGAGTTGTTATAGCGAAATCTGTAATGATAAAACATACGAAGATATTGAAAAATCGCTGAATAACTTTTCATTTAAACTCGACGATTCAGTTTTGTAAATTGATTATAATTAAATAATTATAATTATTACCTAGGTATGTAGATATCTACAAAAATTTTAAAAGTCTTATTATTTTAACTCTATATATTTATTTAAATTACCTCACAGCTGCATAATTCCAATTAATTATTTTTTTCATTGCTTACTATTGAGGATAATTTAAATAAGCAATACCTATGTAAAATAAAATGCGCATTTATTATAAGCATTTTATAAAATATATATAACACTTTGTAACAAATGTGATAGGTTTGGTTAAGTTAGGTATTTTTATTGAACAAAGATACCTATGTTTTTTTAATGTTCGTAAACAATTCGTTTTATTCGTTGTACACATCTAAAATTTCAAAAATAGTTCATACACTTATATTTTGAAAATTGTGTGTCATAATTTCAGTAAAACATGGCGTAACAATCCAAAATATTCGCACTAAACTAAACATTCAGTCAATAAATGACCTTCTTAATTACGGAGAATTATAATTCGCATTTATCACTATACTTTAAATAATATCATCTCACGATCGCCTGGACATTATTAAGAATTTGAGATCGCGCAGCTAAAGTCAAACTAAGGTATTTTACAAGCGGCCTTCTAATTCAGTAACTACAGCGGTAATACGATATTATAAATTTGTGTGAATACTACTTATTGGGCTTTTAGGGCGCATAAAACGAACGAAATGTCTCCATTTCACAGGAAATCGCATTCGGCATGATTCTAGAAGGGTGGAGGTAGCTTAATTGTTATTTAATATATTTGCGGACACCAACAAGGAATAAATATTTTTACAAAAACAAAATAATACAGTGAACAACTTAAAATAAAATTCATATGATGTTTGAAGAGGGCAAAACAAAATATACCTATCTGTAATATGTACGAAGTGGGGCGGAACGAACCCGAAAAACATTATTTGCAGAAGTGGCACGACAAATGTGACACTTTTTTTACTTAGTTCATTAATAATTCATAAGTGTAAAAATTAGCGTAATATTCTTAGTAATAATCAAATCAACACAATTATGTTGTTTCCTATTGGGTTTTATTCAAAGGTATTAGAGATTCTCCGTAATATAAGTAGATCACTTTTAAAAATGGAATAATGGATTTATTATTTTGTAATATTACAGAATATAAGTACAAAATTTGTCGATAATGTATTCAGTTGCTATAGCGAAAAGGTCCAGGTTCGAATCCCGGTAGAAACTTAATTTTTTTTTCAATAGATTGATTTTTTTCTGTACATCTTTCTAGTTGATTAATTTAATTTGTATCAATAATCAAATCATTTAACAATTCATAACTGCATAATTCAGAAAATAATAAATTCATAAGCATTATATTCTTATGAAATCAGCATTATATTCTTATATGACAATTTGGTGCGGAAGCTAATTAGCGGAGTAGCTAAGACGATAGAGCACTCGCTACTACACAATATCTACTACTGAAACTCGTTTGGTAAAATCTCTGTTTTTCTATACGGCGCTTATCAGGGTGTAAACATGGATTTAATAAAGGAACGCACGGAAAAGAAAATACACACAAAGACAGGTATGGTGTTGGAAAAGAATGCTCCGGAAGAATGGCGCAATCCCACGTGCAGAAAAAGGGTTCTCTCATAATTCGGACATATTATCTGAAAAGACAGTACCTAACAATCACTGGTATTGTAGAAGGGGGAAGAGCAAAGGGGTGAACCATCCGATTAGTCCAAATTAAGGAAATGACCGGCACATCACTAAGTGTATCATTCAAAATCATTTGATTCTCTTCTTCTTTCTAGTTATATATAAAAATAATAATAATATTAGTAGTTAGAATATTTTTTAAATGTTCATAAAAATTTTAATAAATCAATTCTAGTATATTTAAGGTTAAAAATAAATGATTTTGCCAGCAATATACTAAAACTATGCGTATATAAAAAAAAATTATCGCACTATAATATGTAAATTTAGGCATGACTGTTTATTTAAGTTGAGTTCGCATATTTCATCGGTATCCAAGTGCATGCGGTTAATAATTGAAAGAATGGGATACCGCGGTGCACTCAGACGATCCAATTCTCAGCAAATTTTCTTGTAATGACTTTCACGTTTTATTAAATGGTCCGGTTCTATATATTTTTTTGCATTCTCGTAATATCCGTCCACTGCACGACATTGAATGTGCGAAATTCTATGCGGAATATTGTGAATCAAAATCTTATCATTCCAAGTCAAAAAAAGTGGCAACCCTGGCCATGGGCCTGGATCGAGGGGAGGGAAGATGGATACTGCGTACTATTCCACTAAACCATGACGGCAACTAGGAAGGAAAAATAAACGTTTAAAGAGTGCAGTACAAAATTTTAAACGTATTCGAAAAAATATATACCACAGTATTTTTTTATATTTTTTATTGTATTATTTACAACTTTATTTTATCTTTCTAAGAGTTTGAAACCTCTGAACTCGCAAGTGTCTTATGAATATTCATTGTTCCAATGTCATTGTGAGAAAACATTAGAAGGGTTTTGTCAGTGCTCTAGTTCCCTGTTTATGGCGCATGCATTTTGGTACACTTGCATCACATTCGGCCACTTTCATTGTTTCCTTGCCGACAATGCAATTTACGATCTTTGACCAATAAACATTTCATTTGAATATAGTTTAAAGGATTTGTTTATTTCAGGGGTATATTAACGATTACAATTAACAACTACATACAATGTACACGTATAACAACGCATTTCTTTATCATTTATTTTTATATTTACATTGAATCGTTAACACATTTTTTTTTGGGTATTGAAATGTTAAAAAAAGGGTCTTTGATAAAAAACACAAAGTAACATAAGCTAACATCATCATTGTATCATCTATTGAATAATTTATTTATTGTTATTGTGTTTAGTTTGTAAAATTCCATGTTTATTTTTTAATGTAATTTAAAAAATCAAACTATAATAAATATTATTGAGTTCTGCTAGTTTAGTTTAGTTAGAAAACTAGTAGAACTCAATAATAATATTAATTATAATTAGATTTATTTAAATTTCATTAAAAAATAAAGTATTGAATAATATTAATTGCAAAATGTTATTCTTGCATTTTTATTGCTCACACATGCTGTATATTTTTTTAGTTTGTTAATAATTGTAGTAACCTGGGAAAGTTATAAATATAATATATTTATATAATCGATTTAATTTTTTTTTCAGTTTATTTATACATTTTTCACAATTTTTAAAAATTCTGTTAATGTTCAATTGTCTTGTCTTTTGGAGTGAGTAAATGTATATACTCTTTAATAGTCACAAATGAGTCTTATTTTTCTTCTATCCGGATTTATGTAGTGATTTTGAAATGTTTTTCATGTATTTTGTATAATTCAATGCCCTTGTACTTTAAACCATTTAATCGTTTTATTTTATTATCTTTATAATCTTTTTAAATTTGGTTTATTTTTTGTTCCCCAGAATGGTATCCTGTAATCTACTTTACTCTTGACGTATGCCTCATATATTTTTGTTTATATTAAAAATGTATAATATTACACGAACCAGACTTAAGTACCGAAAATTTAATTAATAAATTATCTAACGTAGAACTTTAAGTCTTGCCGGGCTTTGGGGTTTATATTATATTTATTTATTTTCCTGTTAATCACAGTTTTGGTCAATTATAGAATTTCGAAGTCGTCTATGACTAAATATATCTGGTATAATCAGATAAAAATAAATTGGTTTAAAAATGAAAAACCATTTATTATTAACAATTTTTTGTTGGTGACATTTTGCATGCTCTATGCAAGTTACTGATTTTTGAAAGGATAGTGCTCTAGATAATTATGCCACAGCTTGATTTTTCTGGGAAGCGGTTTATGATAGGAAAACTTATGAACATCTGCCCATCATCTGGATACGCTTAACTTGAGTTCGTTCATTCAAATTTCAGTTCGTTCGTGCTTGCAACCGCTGAGATGTGGAATTTTTTTTTGGGATTGATTTCTATAGTTTTTGATATCTAAGATATACCTACGCCTTTAAGCTCTACGTTACGCTTTTCCAAGCCCTTGCTCCGTGTTGATCTTGTGTTCAGCAATGATTTCGGCGGTTGGCGTACGGTCATTCTCTTCACTCGGCCCAACCACCGAAGTCTTTCTATTGAGATGTCTAGTTTAATAAACAAAATTTAGAGTTTATTATTGTAACAACTACGACAAAATTCATTTCCTACGGCCCAAAGATACGACTCAAAATTTTCTATTCAATACAAATTTTAAAATATATTTTATTTATAGCGCACTCTTCTGTCTTGTAAATTAATCCAGAATATGTAACTTATTGTTCCGCTTTCACTTTGTACTTGATATTCACGCAGTGAGTAAAACGCCGGCACCCGGGGTCGGAGGTTAAACACTCGACCTCGGCGGTAGACAAAGTCTATTAAAGAACTGACCGAGTTAGCTAAGTTTCACTGTGGAAATTTTAGATCGAGGCGAGTTCAATCTAACTTTTTGTAATAACGAATTAAATGAACGCTTTTCCAGGTTTCTACTAGACAGGCGGTCCTGCTCGTCGGGCGGCGGAGGCTGTGTCGGGGCGACGCCGCCGCTTGCGGCCCAGCTGGTCACCATGGCGGCGGGTGCGGCCAGAGGGCTTGTCTACCTTCACGCCAGGAGAATCACCCACAAGGATGTCGCTGCTAGGAACTGCGCGTGAGTAACATCATTATTAAAAAAAAAAAAAAAAATTAATTAAAGTATTTATTAAGGAATTTTTGCAGTGTACAGTTTTATGATAGGAAAATCATATTGTGTAGAATATAAAACTAATTATAAATATTCACATATAATAATATTAAAGAAATGTCACAATTTTGACTGTGAAGTAACGTTAGACAAGAGTATTGCCAAATATTATATTGGAGTGATGCAAAAGTTCGTAGCATTTTTGTTTCCCAAGGCAAGACTGCTTTGGAAAGAAATGTTTTTTACCTATGTCAATAATGTCAATTGAATGGCATTTTATTTTATTTAATACGTCTTGAATTTTTTGATTTGTACAAAGTTTATGTTAGTTGTTGGCTAAATAAAATAGAGCACCGAATACAAAAAACATTTCTAACACATCTCTTCATTTGACTTTAACCGAGGAGTTAAGGCATAAATTGAATACTACTATGAATAAGCTCTGAAGAATGTAAGCATCATTTCTGAGGTTTAATACCAACAAATTCGTCGTCCTGAAGCCGCAGTTCAATAAAAACGACTGGAGAGATGGCAACAAGTGATTTTTCATTTGATAATGCCTATCCGTATACTGCTAACATTACATAAGTGTCGATTAAAGACCTCGTTTGGAAGATTATTCCGCATCCACCCTTTTCTCCATTATTTTTTTGCTCTCTTCCAACAATCTCCGAGGAATTTTCTTAAACAACGCTGCTCTTCAAAATTGTATTAACGATTTCTTTACCTCCAAACCATTGGATTTCTTCTGGTGCGAAATTAATAAACTATCAGAACGTAGGGAGTCAATCGTACATAAATAATGTAGCATTTTTTTATAAAAACACTACAAACTTGTTAACTGGAACAGTCAATATTTCCGAGCAATAGTTTCAAAACTAATGAATGAAATTAATTATCTGTTATTCGTTAATTGGAACAAAGCTTATTTTGAAAACTCATTCATTAAAGTACATGGAATGGTACATTTTTTAATATCGAAATAATTTTATTTTCATAATAATTTATGTTGTGTTTGGCTCCACTATCATTACTGAACTTGAACTTTGTACTCCTCTATTATTTTGTCCTATGTGGCCAGTTTTATCCATCATTCCTAGCATACTTTTGTGTATTACTTCAATATATAACAGTTCCTTTATGACTTACGACTTATGAGCAGACTATTGATGATGAATTGTAGGACTATGAAAAGTCATCGGATATACCGGATCCGCGAAGTATTGGGAAGGGTGATCCGAAAAGCCTTTATACGGGCACGGGATCAATTTTCCGAGAAGGAAAGAATAGAAAATGTGAAATAAAAAACAATTATATGACAGTTGATTAATTATCTTAATACAAATTAAATTTATCAATTAGAAAGATATACAGGAAAATTAATTTATCGAAAGAATATTATTGTTGCTACAGGGATTCGAACCTGGACTCTTTCCTATCCGGGGAAATGCGTTAACCGATTACCCTACACCAACAAAATGAGTTGACGATAAATTTTCGAACTTATAGCTGCAGTTCTTTCAAATTGATATTAAACTTTTATTATTTTTTTCGACAAATTGAATTTTCCTGTATATCTTTTTAATTGATAGATTTAATTTGTTTTAAAATACCACAGAACTATGTTCTAAAATAGTGCAACTTCATATAAATAACAATGTGTTCTCCTTAATTGATTAATTGTCAACATTTATAGCCATATCACATTTTTAATAATAATATGGGTCGATTCATAATAACGTGTGCGTGTTCAATTATAAAAAGTCATATAAATCTAAATATTCAGATTAAATAAAACCACAAAATGATTTCTTTCTACGAAAATATCCCAATATTTACTTGATTCCAGAGTTGACGAGAATCTCCAAGTGAAGATAATGGATACAGCATTATCCAGGGATTTGTTTCCTTGTGATTATCACTGTCTCGGAGATAACGAAAATCGTCCTGTTAAATGGATGGCTCTAGAAGCCTTACAGCATAGTCAATTCTCACCTGCTTCGGATGTGGTAAATCAATACATATATTTATTTATTTTACTCTGTCCGTCTTTAAATTATTTAATCACAGTTATAAGCTTTCATTTTCACAAGACCCAGACAAAAAACCAACAGACTATAAAACACATTTATATTTAATGTAATGTATCATGATGTAGTGATTATATGACGCGCGCAAGTTGGCAAGATTGACAGCGTGGAAGGGATAAAAGAGCGTCGCGTTCAGGCGCAACTCTCTCTCTTTTTATGGAATCGTAGATCAGAACACATATCTTATATTATATTAATGCATGTGAGATCTATAATAAACTGTATTGTTGTACATCGAATTCTTGACTATCTGAATTTCCGCACACGAGAAGACACTATTATTTGCAGCCTTAATAGATGGATTAAGGATATAATATTTAATATTAAAAAGCATAAAATACAAATTTTCTTGAAATCGCTTGAATAGCTTAAACACACTTTTCAGAAATTAGAATTAAGTTAATTATGTTAGTACTTACTTAATATATAAAATTAAACATGTTGCAAGTTCCTTATTAACACTGCCAACAATCACTCACTTATTCAACATATACCAACTTATGTAGAGGTCATTTGTTGAACTAAAATGAACCAACTCATTTAATTCAATTTAAATAAAATATGCTTTATTTATTTCTAGTGGTCTTTTGGAGTCCTCTTGTGGGAGCTGGTAACTCTGGCACAAGAACCCTACGCTGAAGTGGATCCATTTGAAGTGGCTGCTTTCCTGAGGGATGGCTACAGATTGGCACAACCAGTTAATTGTCCCGATGAACTGTAAGATTATATGTATTAAAATATTTGATATAATCGTAATTTTTTTTTAATTTTCGCACTAGATGTATTTATAGCTGAGGAACGTTTTTATGCTTTAATTCTATAGAGAGTCTATGTTTCAATAAATTAGATAAATCATATAGAAAGATACGCAAGTAAAATCTATCCACTGAAAAAATATATAGTTACAACCGGGACTCGAACCCGTAACATGCTCTTGCCAGGAGAATGAGTTACCATTTATGATATATGTTAACCATGTAATTTCACGTTAAATTTAATAGGAAGTAATAGGTGTCTCGTTAAAATGCAAGGAACATATATCAAGTCAAAAATTATAATAATAATAATAATATTGACTTTTATTTATTTATAATAATTTAAAATTTTACGTGCATTAGTCGCGTGGTAGTTTTCATTAAATAATGTGTACGTTATCAATGATGTACTTACGTAAATATTCTTAATATATACAGAACAATATAATAATTAATATTTAATAACATTTCTAGATATACTGTGATGTCTTGCTGCTGGCTGGTGACCGTAGACGCGAGACCTACTCTCGTCCAACTCCTTGCATTTCTACAGGACTTTCAGGCTGCTCTCGCAGAATACATTTAATATAATAATATGAGATGACATGTTTTCATTTTATACACCCGTGTATATTATTATTTATTGTATTTTTTATTAATACCTATAATACTCGAGGATGACTAAATTTGTTAAAAAATATTATAGTTATATGTCATTATTTGTACGGTTGTTTAGACGCGTCATAATCCGTCCCACTTTCGTTCGTAACCCTCACTGGATATCCTTTATATCTTTCTTGATTTTAAGAAATAGGACAAATTCAGGGGTGGCCGGATTGGGAAAATTGGGCGTCTGACGGTATTCAATACGGTGTTTCAATTTATGGCAAAAATACCTGGGAAACATGGCTGAAAAAATGTCCTGATGCAATATCAAAATTTCCTTTGTAAATACTTCAAGCCTCACCCGCATTCTTTACCTCCAGATAGAATGCCGTATTAATGGTTCGTTCATCGGAAACAAATTCTCAATGCACGATTCCTCTCTTATCGAAAGAAAAACTCACGAAAAGTATTTTAAGAACTTAATTGTCAGTTCTCGAATGCAATAATTATTATGGGCAGAACATTAGTTGTTAATCCTAAACAGACTTATGTTTATCTTAATTCAAAATAATATTATTTTCTCACTGTAACAGCGAGTATTAAATGAGTTGATGCATATTTAGGTATGTTGATGATCTCTGGTTTTTATAAAAATAAACTTTGAATGTTTTTATGTTAATTGGAGCTTAAATAATGGCTATGTACTCCGAGATATGTTTAATGTCGTCGTTTACGCACCTACCTATACCTATATCTATCATATTTTTTGTGAATAACTCTATATGTTTACACATTATTGAATGTTTTGTAAATATATAACTGTTGAAACTGTGTCTATCTAATCTAGAATCTACTCACATATTATTATTGGTACAAGAACGGTATCGTAATTATGATTTTAGGAGATTTAATATGTAAACGTAATCTAAGAATAGGTATTCATACTAACAATTTATAAATGTGATGTTACCATTAAATAAACTATATTATATTTTGAGAAAAAACATGTGATGTTAGTTAATAAAATATGTGCGATTTGTTGTTGGCATGTACTGTGTATTGTATGTATGTAACTTAATACACTGTGTAATATGTTGATGTCAACAATAAACATTTTTGTTGTTAAATTTAATAATATTTTAAATTAATTTTGGAAATTTAAAATTGTATTTATATTTAACTTTAAACAACTGTGTTGTTTTTACGACAACCGGTTTCGATACTGGTGTATCTTCTTCAAGACTAGCGTATAAGTTGTAACCGGTTGACATAAAAACAGCACTGTGGTTTAAACAAAGTTAAATATAAATACTATTTAATATTATGTCTAACCATAAAGTTACCGCTACAAACATCAATAAGATTTTGATTTTTTTATAATTATTTATTAATGATTTATTTTTATCGAATCGATCCACTTAATAAACATATTTGTAAATTGTATTGTTCGAATCACATGATTTGCCTTTAAGTATTTTAAATAATTTTATTTTTTATTTGTTTATTTAACATGAATTCCTTCACACCTAAAATTATATATAAATGCATGTAACGTTTGATTGTACATATAAATTATGTAATAAATATGACCAAAGCTGAAATATGCTTGGCAAATAGGAAATAATACCAAAACACCAAATAGAATACATTTCTTTCGTACATTTTACAAATTATTATAAAACAATTAAATGTGATATTTATTTTGATAATTGGTTAATCTTTTTAAGGCAAATATATCTTGAATATTTGACGAGGCTTCTACAACTCATTTGTATTACAGGGGATATCATTAATATCCTAAAATAGAAAGTAAGTAAAGCAAAAATATATATTTGATTAATTTAAACAAGTTTAGACAAATATGGGCATAATCGAGATTATATTTTTATTTGTTATCTTTGTTTTATTAACCACTTAATTGAGTTTAAATACATCTACCGGTTTCGAAAAATACTATTTTCTTCTTCCGGATTGTCATTACAAACTAAAAATATATATTATTATTTCTTAACCAGAATCCATTTTTTTTTTTAAAAAAACAACAATTATTTAAACAATAAATTTAGTACCTAATACAAATTTACTCGAATAATTTTTAGGAAAAAAATTTAGAATGGAACTCGTTGTTAAATTTAGTTGCTTGTTTATAATTTTTTGAATAGTTTTACAAGTTTTATTTATCTCCGATTCCAAATTATTTAATTTGTGACCAACACCGTTTACATGCAAAATTGACAATCCCAATTTTTTATCAAAACCATGACCATTTTCTATCAAATGATTAGAAAATTCTGAAAACCCACTATTGTTCAAACATCTCAAATGCTCCCTTACTTTTATATTAAAATATCTACCCGTTTTACCGATATAAAATGCCGCACAATCCTTGCAACTAACTTTATAGACACCATAATTGTTAAATTTATCATTTTTATCTTAAGAATTTATGAGTAAATTTCCTATATTATTATAAAAATAGATTCTGGTAAAGAAACAATAATATATGTTTTTAGTTAGTAATGACATCCCGAAGAAGAAACTGATATTTTTCGAAACCAGTAGGTGTATTTAAACTCAATTAAGTGGTTAAAAAAACAAAGATAACAAATAAAAATATGAATTTTAACCAAAAATTTAATATTGCTAATTTTAAAAGTATAATCATATAAAGTATAATTAGCACGCAAAAAAGTTCTCAAATTTCATATACTTACATTCCCCGTTAAAAGCTACCATCTACTTATCCTGGAGCCATCTAGCGGATTCTGCTCAGAGTTTTTTAAGAAACAGAAATATATCACATGGAAACGTTCATAGAAGATTGAAATCTTTTTGTATAATCATTAGAGCTTAATTAATAAAGCTGTGCACCGGCTACAGAAAGTTCTAGGTTTGAGTCTCGGTATTGAATATATTTTTAAATATATAGATTTTTTTCTATGAATCTAAATTATAATATTAACTTTATTTATCTAAATTTGTTTAAATTATCACAGAACTTTGATCTGAAAAATTGTGATCACTAAAAAATATGTTTTATGGTCAGAAAAACCACAATTTCATGCAGAAATTTTAAATTTACAATATTTATAATTTGCACTTGGCAACACATAAGGAGAAGAATGACTCAATTTTATTATCCAGAAAAATCTAGCTTAGTTATATAATTTATCAGATGTAAATCATATCATTTTGATATGTTATGGATGATGAAATATAACTTAAAATATAATGTAAAAATGAAAGGGTATGTTCTAATAGTCATTAAAATATTATCTTGTAGTTTTAGATACTCTATATATTTTAAACAAAACATTTCGTAAGTTTATGTTAGTTAATGTATACCTAAATACGCTAAAGATCTTTATGGTACAATTTTACGATCAATTAGTAATATATTTAATCGGTTGAATATTCATTCATTATTGCTAACCAGTTCTTCTCCAGAAACGTTAAACTGGCTATTAAACCTGCCTGAGCAACATTAATGGTGCATGCACACGGATGAAACTTTGATCTCTGATCTCAAAGACTTGTTGGTTAAGATCGGTATATATCAAGTGCGTACAAAATTCATAAGAAATGAATCACAGCTTATTTGGTGCTCAATTTTGCACTGTCATATACCTATGCGACTGTTGAGACGAATTTCTGATACCTCTCGAGACGGATGAATCCTCTCTTTCGAGAAGTTTCATTCTTATACACGAGACTTAAAAGTGCGTGTACACTGATGCAACTTTACTCTCGCATCTTGAAGTTTTGGCGATAAAGATCATTATGTGTTAGTTGCAAATTGAATAAAGCTCGCTCTACGCAAATACTCTCCAATACGTTAATTTCGAGATAAAAGTTTAATCCATTTACACGAACTTTAACAACTTCACTGCTATACGAGGAAGACTGCCATTAATATTATTATGATACTTAAAACCAAATTTTAATACTCTTCTCTACCTAGCTTTTGTACAATCTAAAATAATTAATTTAATCAATATTGTCAATGGTATTCCCTGGCTTGCTTCAAATACTTTATAATTTAGTGCAATATTGTTTTGATGTTTCAGCTGAAACAAACATGTCATGCTATTTATTGCAAACTATTGTTTGAAATAAACGTGTTATTTTTAATGATTTTTAATTAATCCCGTAAAATATTACATGTCTCCGGCCAAACTTAGAAGGTTGATGTTTGATGTTGTTTAAAATAGGTTAATTAAATTAATATTAATAAACTAATTTTAAAATTAGCAATATTAACTTGGTGGTTAAAATTCATATTTTTTATTTATTATCTTAGTTTTATTAACCACAATTGAGTTAACACAATTGAGTTAACTCAATTGTGGTTAATAAAACTAAGATAATAAATAAAAAATATTAATAAACTAGCCTAGAATAGTAAAAATCTAAAGTATCATTAAATTCATTAAATAAAGTAGTTCACAATTGAGTTAACTCAATTGTGGTTAATAAAACTAAGATAATAAATAAAAAATATTAATAAACTAGCCTAGAATAGTAAAAATCTAAAGTAGTTCATTAAACTTCGACAAGGTCTAGGCGTTAAATACACACGACAAGAGACACGAAAGTTTTCACTTAATTTATATGACGAAAAATTACATTGATGGTACATACTCTACATAGTTATTAATTTATATACTGAAAACCCTCTCAATATTGTCATAAAAATATTTAAATAAATCTCAAACCCTATTTCACACCAAGTTTTATCGACCAATTTCGAATATTTTTGCCCTCTGTCTAGAATACGCAATTATTACAAAGAGATCTCATCAATTAACACTAACCTGGATATATGCTTAAAGACATAGGCTCAGTTTAAAAGATAAATTATACTATACGTGGTTAATAGTAATAGTTAATTTGAACCTGTAATACATGCCGATGAATATCTATATTAAAAATACAATAAATAAATAATCTAACGTAAATATGTAAGATATAGTTAGCGCTGACTGTAAGTGTGAGGGCACTTATCCAGAAACGACTCTCACAAAGTTCCTTAGTTTAATGAAGGAGAAAATGATGTAAATATCCATCAAGTAGTATTATTTTTCTATTTATTTTACAATTATTTATACAAAATTGTCACCAAGAGAACTATTTTTTAATTGGAATCAGTGATGTCATCCAAAAAACTTCTCAATCGTTCCCTTGATGTTAATTATAATAGCTTCCCCGAATATGTATTTATTTAGCCTTTATAATATAGTAATATGTACTTAATGTAAGGAATGTTCACTCTTTCGTTAACTAAACCGAATTCTGTGCTAAACGAGACAGGTTTATCCGTTATCGAAATAGCGAATTTTAAACAATACATTAAAAAATTAATCGCATTCAGAATATAAGTTACACAATTGAATAAATATAAGTAAATAATTTTAATAACGGAATTGAATAATAAAAACTATCAATGTGTTTAAGTTATTGTTCCCGACCACGTCAAGTGTGTAATTTATCCTCTTTTGAGAAGAATTTCAAAAGAATGGCTCAAGTTATAACATTTTCAGAAGTAATGCTATCCGAATGTACCAAAGTAAATAGCAATTCTTAAAACTACGAATTTTAATCGGTATCTCAATACCTGATTTTATTATTAATTCAGGTTTTAATTTTTCACTCCCACGTCACTTCTCTCAGGGGTTCACACCGGTTAGTGTAAACGCTAAAACGGTTACGCTTTGTACAAGTATAGGATGTACTATAATGAAGGACATCAATATTGAATAAATAAATTAGATACATTATTTGAGTTTGTTCTCTATTCTAGTGTCTAGATATTTAATTTATTTCCGGTCCTATATAATCATGTATTCATTATATTTATGTGACAAGTGCATACATACAACATGTGACATAACATTTCTATCTACTTAGATTTTTTTTTTAAAATATGTTTTACAAAATAGTTTAGTATTTCAACCTGTCCACGTTTGGTGAATATTGTGCTGAGACAAATGTAAAATTCTGTAAAACAATCAAATTATAAAAATTTATAAATGCACAGTAACTGCATGGTTTAAAATTTTAATTGGTTGGCTTTTATTCCGCTCGTAGTTGTGATTTCTTAATTGTTGTGTCAGTAAAAATATAGGCAGTGCTGACATAAAATTGCTTTCTGAAGAGAAGGTTGTATTATACGAACACTAACGTGATCACTTATTCATAAATGTTCGTAGCGACTACGTAATATTATATTTACGTGTTACTTCTTACTTTAATTCGAATTACGGATTCAAGTCATACTTTGATGATGGTACGACGGCGATATTTCAAGATATGTATTACAAATTTTATATGAAATAATCCTTTAAGATATGAATAAGCACAATTATTATTCCAGCTTTGCGTCCAGGGATTGACAACACGGAAATTTTAGAAGTTTAATATTTAATACTTTAATAATATTTTTAAGATTCTGAGTTTTACGAGATAATATTTATTACGACAACTTCTACATATTTGACGAGCTATAATTTTAATTACTTATAATTTTTCTAACCAGATTCAACCACTATTGACTTCTATCACTCCTGTTTTCCGCAACACCATTTTGACACCGTAGATAGTACTGACCATTAATGTTACTTCTGCTACTCTCCTGAGATATCTCATTTTGCTAGCCTAGATTCTGAAAATTCGTATTTGGTGACATGTTTATTATCTAAATAAATTAAAGACATTTAAGTTTTCCAAATATTTGTACTTACTTATGAGATTTTATGGTCTCATCTGTATAATTTGGTCAAGATAATATTTAATTCATAGTTTTTCAATAATTACACCAATATAATATTCAGTAATTTATTTTAATTTGATTTTTCTTGTACCGTTATAATGTTTTTTGTATTCCAGTGTAACGAAAAATCCAAGAAAAATATAGTTTTAGTTTTTTCGTTTTACAATTTGACTAGACGTCTTATAACGGTTGCAAGTTATCAATTTTCATAAAATTAACGTTTCTTAAAACTTCACGGACTTCAATTTACATTACAAAAAAAAATCCCTACTCTCCTATCCTATTCTCAGGACCTGTTCACAAAATGTTCTGCGCCAATTTATTAGGTGAATTGACTGACAAACCGTTGGCAATCGACTCAATGCATCTCTGTCTAACATTCACCTTGGCCCCTGCGTGCGAGCGAGATGGACGGACGGAGCAACTTTCCATTTTGTAACAGATACATCGCAACCCGGACAGCGTAAAGTAACAAGTGCAGAAATTAACTAAATATAGAAATAAGCCTTATATCAAAATGTAATAAGTGCTATGAATTATAAGCAATGTTGATGGAGAATGAGGTTTTTGAAATTGAGGTGACGACATGGCTACGTAGGCTCATATCAAACGATACTGTTGATATCAGGCCGAAATGAAATGGAAAGTGAGATTGCGATACAGCTGTGAAACAGCCTCGACGATCGGGCTTTCAAAACGCTTCATAGAACATTTATATTTTTCATTAGATTGTCGGCTGACAGTTTCAGGGAAATTCAAGTTTACTTAGTACAACAGTTCCTGCAAAAATAAAAACGATCACGAGTGCCAGGAGTGAGGATCCGATGATGAAATAGTCATATTGAACGTGGATGATGAAAATCATTTTGTGTGTGATGACGTGAATCATTTCCCCAAAAGTTTGTCAATAATTAAATTAAATGAAACATCATTTTTAACCGCTGGCATTTTGATGACGGCCTTTCGCCATTCATTAATATTTCTACTGCCCAGGCGAAGAACAGCCGCTCCAAAACCGGTCGTTAACAAAATATAAAACAAAGTAAAATTTAATTTAATTGTTAATATTTATTATTATTACTTATAAAATACTTATAGATTAAAAATATTAAAAATTGATTATCTGTTTCTACGAAACTTTTAATTGCAGTATTTTTTAAACTATATTTCCATTCTTTAGACATTTGATTTAACTTAATACAAAATATCACGTTTTATTAAAATTGTTAACAGTTATCTCGATTTAGTCTACATTACACTAAGCAGCATGTGAAACTAAAAATAGCATTTATTTATAGAGTAAATTTGTTATTTTTTATGGACTTTTAAAACTTTAATTAAAATGACACATTTAACATGCTTTATCTATTATTAATTTGAGAAAATATATTTTTCTTAATAATATAATAAATTTAAAAAACAATAATTTTATGATAAATAAATAAATAACTATAGGTATGCGATGGTGTGGGTGAGAGCGAGTTAAGCGGATTGCAAAAACCTCGTTAGAAGATATATTCATTGGAGAAATGGGGCAATGGGATGGATGATGACTGGGATGGTGAATAATATTCTTCTATTGCAGCATCCTGCGTGAGGAGAATGTGGAGAATACCGAGCAGTTAATGTGGTCACAGCAAGATCGGTGAAAGTAAAATTGGGCCAACCGAGCTGGTATTGCACGCTTGCTGCCTGCCCCCTGCCGCCTGCCGCCTGCCGCCTGCGCCTGTCGCCTGTCGCCTGTCGCCTGTCGCCTGCGCCTGCCGCCTGCTGGCTCGTTTTATATCAGATATTCACAATAATGATGGTTGATTATTTTATTTAATTAATTATGGGATTTTAACAGTGTAACAAACATAACAGAACTAATATAATATATAACACATGATACTAATTTAAAAACTCCACAGAAATGTTTCAGGCACTTATGTGCATTATTTATTATTATAGCAGTTTAAGAAGATAACAAATATATAAAAAAGTTACATAAAAGGTAGAGAGGTTGAAACTATTGTTGTGATAAAGGGATAGAAATGTGTGTTTGTAGGAAGAATTATTAATTTTAATTGAAATTATAGCGGTTCATAAAAATAACTCTCAAGTGTAATAAGGCAATTTCTGTTAACTTCTCATAATGGTATTTGCATGAACGGTGAAAAAATGAATTTTGTATGTAAGGTGTTCTACTTCTAGGAATATGGAAGAGTACGGATTGCCGGGTCGATCTAGATGGTATGTGGAAGGATGTTAATTCTAATTGGCTGGGACAGTCAATATGGCCTTGCAGTAGTTTAAATATATGTATTTGGTCAGCAAGTGTTCTTTGATATTCTAGGGTTTTTATATTGTTGAAGTTTGCTGCATCTAAATATGAGTTAAATGATAGATTAGATCTAAAATTAAGTTGTCGGAGAAACATATTTTGTATTCGTTCTAATCTCGCAATACAGGGTTCCAGATTTGAGATGCGTACTCTAAGTGACTGCGCACGAATGCGAAATACTGTAATAGGTGTGAAACAAATTAATTTTAAAATAATACAATGAGCGGTTAAATATTTTTAAATATTTAAAAAATCATGGAAAGAATTTTGTAATAATATCTACTATTAAAATCAAAACAAAAAAATTATAAGAAAACAAAAACATACTGAAAAACTTAAATCCATAATGATTCTTTGATTCGATTGGTATATAATGCATAAATATAAAGTTTCAAATACGTTCTGATGAAGCTTGAGATAAGCGAAACCGGTTGATGTATAATAAATTTCGTGGTTGCATACAAAGTTATTGTATTTTATTTAATAAATATAAAGTATTGTATTGCTAATCTTAATTTCAAAGTGCAGCTAATAATTGAAATTAGTGAAATTGAATTTGAAGATATTACAATATTTTGGAATTCTTTTGGTGTGTCATTCGAATTATATTATATAATATATGTTATGATTAAACTTATAATTACAAGAATTGTCTACATTAACTTTTTTGATTACCGAATACACGAGCATGACTAGAAATTTGTTACCGTTTTTAAACAATAAAATATTATTAAGGAGAACACATTCTTATTGTAAAATTATAATTATTCGGAACATAGGTTTGTGATATTTTTGAAATTCAAATTAAATGTATTAATTATAAAGATATACACATAAAATCAATTCAACAATTTCCACAAAAATAAGTAACCGACCAAGATCGCGTGGCAACTTGGAAATCCCCAAATTTAAAACTACTGCTTCGCAACATCATTACCAAGGTATACAATTTTTAATGCCCTCCCACATAAAATCAAAACAGAAAAAAATAATAAAGCCTTCAAATCGCAAATCAGACGAATATTAGAAAACTCGGACAACAATTACTAGTTATAATTGAGTATGTTTTTAATAATAATATGTATTTAATAATTTTATTCTATATTTATATACTTACTTCTACGTACCTTCTTCTACTTCTATACTTACCTTTACATTATTTAAACGACTTAAATACTCCCCAATTCAGCCACGAGAATTGATTTTTCAATTGAGTTGGGTAATTATTGTGTAAAAAAATATATAATTAATTAAATAATGTATGTTTGATATATGTATAATAAAATAAGTATAAAATAAATTGAAATAAAAATAAATTATATTATACCGGTAGCGTAAAAACAAAATTTTTCGATCAAATTGATTTTGTATGTACATCTTTATAATTAATACATTAAATTAGTATTTATAAATTATATGAATATCTTTCTAATTAATATATTTAATTCGTATTTAAAAAATAAAATATTTACTTCATCTTATAGTTGAGCCGCGAACTGTCGCGTATCATGTTATATTGCAATTAAAATATATATAGAAAAAAAAATACTACAATCAGTGAACTATAAAAATTAAAGAAATGAAATTAAATATGTAGATTCATGAAAATCAAATTTAGTACATTGATTCATTCCTTAATTGAATTACAAATGAATGATAATTTATATTGTATCAACTTGACATTATCACGGGTTTTTTTACGTAGCTTTTTTAGTATTTTTTAAGTTTACTTTTTAAGTTTTTTATAAATGAAAAATTACCAACTTTTGTTAATTCTCAAACGTTATTTTTGTGTCTTTTGGGTCACCTCATTCGTATTTATAGCACATCCTCTATCAAGTTGTCCTCTCGTCCTATTGGATACCTCGCTAACTATCATTGCAGTGTTGTGTCTTTACATCCTCGAGTTTGAGTCCTGACTCCTCAAATCCCCGAGGTGCAATTCTCCATGGCTCTTCTACCAATGTAGCATCCGCGAGTATTCATGTTTCACATCCTACATAAATCTGATTTTTTTTAAATAATATGAATGCATGGTTTTGAAATGTAGAATAATTCACTTCGCAGTTTTGCATAAATAAACTGCAATTGGGGTAGGAAAATTTTCACGGAATGCGATTTACAATAAAGCAACTTGCGTCCTTACTTAATATATAAAGTAAAAATAAAATTAGCTGATAAGTGGCCTCAGCTGATGATGCGAGTTGTTTCAATGTTACCTTATTTAAAAGGGTGCACCATACACGAATAAAGTGTTTTTGGTGTAGTAAAATATAGATTGTAGATAGGTATATATTTGTATATACATGCATAAATGTATTCTAGTATAAAATGTGAATTATTTAATTTTTCGTGTATGAAACAGGGTAGTTACTAAATATATGAAATTACTATTGAATTGTATCAAGCATAATAATTTTAATTAATTGATTTAAACCAGTGTTAGTCTGATCAATTTGTATTACACTGGCTTTCGGCCCACTTCACACTGGAGGCTGGAACGGCTGTAAGTTTAACCACAAATATTTAACTCTGATATTTAAATGAGAAAATGAAACCAACTTGAGAAAACAGGGCATAACCTCACTTGAGTTCTTCAAGGAAACCGCCGGAAGTTCTTCTATTTTAATTAATTGATTTAAACCAGTGTTAGTCTGATCCATTTGTATTACACTGGCTTTCGGCCCACTTCACACTGGAGGCTGGAACGGCTGTAAGTTTAGCCACAAATATTTAACTCTGATATTTAAATGAGAAAATGAAACCTACTTGGGAAAACAGGGCATAACCTCACTTGAGTTCTTCAAGGAAACCGCCTGAAGTTCTTCTATTTTTCTTCTTCTTCGTTCTTCTCTTTCTACTATTCTAAGAAAGTAGTTACTACTTCATACTACTATTAGTACTACCAGTACTAATTCTTGTAAAGCAGTCTATGTATTCTAAGACGTGTTTGTACTTATTTATGCTTATTTAGCATTTTACAGGTATCGGGATCGATACCTTGTACCTCCAAAATCTTGTTGAACTAAATGTGAATATAAAACACAAGGTAAAAGGGAAAGTAACAATCTTTACAAATTTTACAGAAAAAGTCTCTGAATTTTTTTTCAGTTCCTTTGTGTTTCTTCTTTTCATAAATCAGTATATTTATTTATTTAATTAATTACGAGTATCTATATAATACAGGTGAATATTATATTCCTGTCCGATTTCGTTTGGCAGACATTGGTCAGCACGCATTTATTAGTCATAGAGTGCAGTTTTTATGGAGTATCTAACGCCTCAACAACGTGTTGAAATTATTAAAACTTGTATCTAAATAATAATGACAATGTTGTAACCATTAATGGTGATCGCTATCGTCACGTGTTGGAAAATTTCTCGATGCCCGAATTGAGTCGATTGGGCCTGCATCACATGTAGTTTCAACAAAACGGTGCCACCTCACACACAACCCCAGCTACGCTTGAAATTTTGCAATAAATTTTTCCCGGCCGCATAATATCGAAAAGTAGTGATATCGATTGGCCTCCTCGATCACTTGATTTGGCGGCTCCCGTCTATTTTCTGTGCGGGAACTTGAAAGGAAAAGTCACCGCCAATAAGCCAACAATTCCGATGCTGCAAGCCAATATTTGAAATGAAATTGCTGAAATAACATACGAAGTGTGCGAGAATATTATAAAAAATATAGTTAAAAGAGCACGCATTTGTGCCGCTGCCAGAGGCGGCCACTTGGCCGATGTCATATTCCATACGTAATTGTAATAAACCAAAAAAATAAAGTAACTGCAAAATTGTGTTTCATTTCCTAGTTATTCAAAAATAACATCGACCTGGAACATAATATTCACCCTGTACATATGTTTATTTGTGTTTGGACTGTGCCCGTCTCACTAGAGAAATCTGTGTTGAGACAGACATAGTTCACAAGCAATTGTACAAATAAATGAGTTAACAAGTATCAGACTGAATTAACAGTTACATGTTATATACATAAGGTGTACCCTAAGTATAAAAAGCAATTACAAAATTACAAGATGGACTTTAAAAGTATTATTTTGAAGAAATTAATTAAAACAATTATTATAAGTTTGAATGAATATACTTGAGTAAGTGCACCAATACTAGCTCTACCCATATTATCCATATTAAGTTATTATGTTCAGTTTCATGTTAACGGGGTAATTTGTTTGAGTTAAATATTTCAGCGTCCTACTAAATAGTTTAGGTCCAAAACATTTGTAGTTCCTTTGGCTATAAGTTATATGTGCTCTTGGGGCTTGTAGGTTAAGTGTATTTATCCGTGTAGTAATTATATTTTAAGTTGCTCTAAAATGTGTCATTGTTTATGTATATAGTTTAGAGTAGTATTGGCATATACCATATACCACATTAGAGTATTGGATTAGAGTAGTATTAGCATATACCATATACCAATTTGATATGTGATACCAAATTGCATAGTACGCCATTTTTAGAAGTTTTAGTTAAGGAAATTTCTAATATTTATAAATTAGTATATAATGTATTTTACTTTATTTGTATTGAGTTGTGTATAATGGCTCCATTTGAGATAAGCATAAATTATCATTATACAAAATATTTGATTTGGTCAGTAGGTACGTTCTAAATAAATATCAACTAAGATAACTTATTAATATTATATAGGTACTGCACTTATTACAATACATAAATTTGTCTAATAAATAAACTAAATTTCCATAATCCATGTAACTATTGCTTACCGAAAAAAATTCTTAAAATAAGTAGGAATTCACACAAAAAAAAGATAATTATTTTCAATTATGTAGTGGCTCCAATTTAAAATAACATATTTCCCAATTATAGTGTCACGGAGTGTAGATGCTGCAATATGAAATGACAAAGTAAACATTAGACACATTCATATACAACGCTGTAAAAACACAAAAGCAGTTAGCAGCATAGGATATACATAATTCACAAATAAAAGTAAATTGCTATATAAGTGCATGATAACAATTGTTGTGATGTAGATGAGCGCTCGATAGATGCCCTCCGCTTAACGGGCGTTTGATTGGCCAACATGAAAGATTCGTAGGTGCACGTTAAGTCAAGACCCATTTTGTCTCCATTTAATAACGTGATGCACACACCTGGGGACGACAACTTTCTCATGTGACAATATACACGTAAATATGTTATATATACTCGTTTCAAGTATGTACCATCTTTTGTTTTATGTTAGAGAAAATAATACAAATTCGTTCTATAACATTGCTAAATATTGCAATTTAACGCATTCCAGATAACTTGCGGAGACTTCTCAAATAAAATTAATAGTTGGCGTGCCATCAGCATTTAACAAAGATATCTGAATGTACTCGTGTGCTCAAAATTATAATTGTTTAGTATTTTTCCCTTTTAGTTTTGTTTAGCGAGTCTGGTTCCTCCTAGAGTCCGGACCCCGGGTGGTTGCCCAGATAG
Organism: Eubasilissa regina; assembly: GCA_022840565.1. Taxonomy (NCBI): domain Eukaryota; kingdom Metazoa; phylum Arthropoda; class Insecta; order Trichoptera; family Phryganeidae; genus Eubasilissa; species Eubasilissa regina. Next base: position 29,526,089 of record JAINEB010000022.1, on the reverse strand, counting down.
AAGCTACGCTACTGATTGTACAAAATTTAAGAAGAGTTACGCGACCAAATTTAATTGCGATACTATCATGTACATGAATGTTTCTGATGATTCAAGATCTTATCTTTGTCGCGTCGGCTTCTCTTGCTCAACTGTAGTCTATCCTGGGATGCACCCTTGAATATGTTTAAATCGTTAAGATCAAAAAATGATGATGAAAAAATGATGAATATTCGTGATATATTCAAGACAATTCTTGAATATTTTAAATGTTTTATTTATTTATTTAGGCTTGTGGTATATTAAGTATCATTAAGATAGATGGCCACTATTAGTGGTTATCCATATTAATATTACAGTAGGGGTGGACTGGAGGGAGGGACTTATTAGATAATTAAAATCAACATTCTCAGATAAAATCAGTACCTAACTGCAATTTCTGTAGATGGTTAAAATGTATTGTAAAACATAAGACTTTATTGCCTTTTGAAATTTATCGTAAAACACATTTATTTCGAGTGCATAATAAAAGAGACGCTTATGCTTAAAATAATGCTTAAAAATCTCGTTGATTGATATATATTGCATCCAGATATTCTTAGATAATAAACGATAACATTTTTGTGAACTTCCTTCATACTTCACATGTGCATATTTTTTCCCCTTTATCGTAATTGTGCACAATTTTGAGGATAGTTTCTAATATTAATTTATTACTTTGTACTATCATTTCCTAAGGAGAACTTCAGTTTCAATCCAGTGTTCTGTTTTGAAACATGAAATTGGAACGAAAAGAATAGTAAGTACCTACCTGTTTCTGCATCAATCTTGGAACTCTTTACTCTGGCAATCTAAGGTAGGTAAGTATATTTTTCAGCAACAGATATTAATTATTTTACGGTATATTGCTTATTGTTACGTAATGTAAGTATATTAAGTAACACTCGATTGCTTTAATTAATTTTTAATTCCGGCGGCAACCAAACATTTTTTCGATTAATTGATTTTATTTGTATATCTTTCTAATTGATACATTTAATTTTCTTTAATAATTGTATGAGTGATAAAAAATCCGCACCATCCCCGGAACACCGAAATGCCTCTGAGATTAAGCGAGCCGCTTGTTAACATATTGGCAGCCCACCGCTGCCTTATACTATTAACAAATAACCCGAGAGAAATACACTATATCGCAACATTATATCATGCAGGTCTAGCACACATTATATCATGCTAGACCATCATGATATATTGTGATAATGTGTCTTGATAATAGCTTTGCCATGAAAAGTAACAAAACCTAAATAACCAGAATATGTTTCAATTACCACATCCCTGAATCGTGCCATATCCTTATCTCTAGTAAAAAATCTCATTTCAAATGTTACCTTTCATTTTTTATTAGCTGTGTACGCAAATATAATTGTGCAATGGGAAAAGAAAATACTATATTTATACTATATTCATTATAACCTTACCGGTATAATGCTTTTTATTTGAGTTTGTATATAAAACAAAGTATATATTACTAAAAATTAATAATAAAAAAAAATATGTCTGTTAACTAACATACCATCGCGCCATTCCCCGCAGGAACAGGCAGAGAAGATAGAGCACCACACTCTTCTGTCCTGATACACAATTCTCGCCTCATTCACATTCATACAAGTTCGCCGATTAAAGAGACTTCTAACAGGACCATTCTCCAGTATTTAAATTAATCTGGTCTTATCAAGTCTTTCGCGGACGTCCTCAATTTATGGTGGCATCAACACCTGTGTTATATATCTTCCTTACCATTCTCTGCTCATTCATCCGTTCCATATGACCAAACCACCTTAGTGATCCTTTCTTAATTTTACTCACTATACTAAGATCAGCTCTACTATTATTTCCTTATTTCTTCATTATTTACTCTGTTATAAATGGATCTGTCACACAAATGCCTAAGTGATCTCATTTTCATTGCATTCAGTCTACTTTCATTCCTCTTTTGCCAGCTCCAGGCCTCACTTCCATACGTGAGTTTTTTTGTTAATGTTATTTAATTAAACTGACATTTCTGATGAGCTTCATTAGCAGACATTCAGTATATTTTGTTAGTGCTAGCGCACATCTACGACTTTCTGTCGTATAACAGTTTTATCGTGATGGCGAGGACTATAAAAATGTATGGCAGTGCACACACTATAGACTAAATTTTCAAACAATAGAACAGTTTATGGTGAACTGTCGATCGACTATTTTGTCCTCAGTGTGCGCTCGCACAATTGTGTCTAATTACTTTTTTTTCGTGCTTTACGTTGAAAAATCGTATATGAAGGAAGAAAAAGAAAGGGAAATAGTTCACGACTTCAATAAAATGTGTGTAATTTATGTTAATATAAAACGTATATTGAAAGTCATTCAAAATCCACCTGGATTTAGAGAACCTGGGCGCGCATAATGATCAGGCTGTCCCTGGCAATATACTTCATTGAAAAGTCCCTCCATCCATCCATGGTAGAACTCAAGGCTATTGACTGTATTTTTTTTACAAATTTCCAATGGAGTGTTGTGAAAAAAATCACTTTTAAACTAAACGAAATTCCCTCACGACCAAATCATTATTGCCAGACCACAGAATAATACTAGCTCCGTAGCTATGAATTTATGGAGCGCAATGTTGTCAGACTGACGAAAAATACAGATTGGTTAGTAAATGAATTTCAGATATGTTGTCAGTTGAGCGAATAGAGCGGCCAGCCAGAATCTCATTTCGGTCCACTGAATTGTAAATAAGTACATATCTGTCAGGGGCGTAACTATTGAGGTGCAGTTAAATTCAAACACATTTATTTTTTAGCTTAAAAAAATACATTTAAATAAAGGTTATTGCTTTACTAGACAGGTCTGTTCCAAAACTAATACCTGTACAGTTTTTTAAAGTTATAAATTGATTAAAGTAAAATCATAGAAAAGCTATACAAAATGATTTTTATCTATAATAAGGTATAAGACAAAAATGTGTAGGTAACTAGATTTTCACAAATGACAAAATACTTTAATTTTGTTTTCTACCCACATCAAGCAACCGCTTTGTTATTTTCGATTTAAATTATTTTGTCACTTTTAACCCTTTGAGATCTAGTGGCAATTTATTATTGATTCGCGGTGCATATAATAAGAAAGATCGTTGCCCAAATTTAGAGTTTATTTTTGGCACTAAAAGTTTCCGAAGGTTTATTTCCTTATTTCCTTTGATACATACAAAGTATATTCATCACATCATCACAGTCCTATCTATCAAATAAAGTCTGTCCAGGGGCAATGTTAAAAGGTTTCTAATTACAGTTTTGTTCTTTTTTTTAAATTTTGTAATCAAGTTAATCATTTTTTTCTTCATTGTTATCTCACAGTTCTATAAAATTATCATGTATTCCAAACTACGCGTTTAACTAATAGTCAAAATATAATACATTAGGCATTGAGATTAATCAGTTTGTTTATGTTGAATTTCTACCATTGAAAAAAATGTCCTATCAATAAAAATGTATAATAAATGACCCTTACATTACTTCAAAACCAGGTGTAAACACAATTTATAATAAATATATAAAACAAATGACCCATACATCACTTAAAAGCCAGATGCAAGCATAATTTAAAATAAATATATAAAATAAATGACTCGTACATCACTTTAAAGCCGGATGCAAACACAATTTACAGTAAATATATAAAATAAATGTCTAATACTTCACTATTAAATTATGCAATAACTAAAATAATCCTAAAGCTATTATCAAGTTTTTATTCATAAGCACGCTCGTTATTTGAACATTGTATGTTTATAATATTTTCTAAGAGCATAAAAAACATTAACTCTTTAAAAAGTTACAAAAAGTAGCTGTCTAATTATAAGGGTATTAAATAAAAACTAAAGGTAATATTTCCAAACTGGTAGTATGGAGTAGTAATAGATTTAAAAAATTGAACTTGGAAATATTGACATCTGTAAAGTATACTTTTGATCATTACAGTAATTTATATTGCTATCGGCGTATAACGGTATTTAATATATAAAATGTTTGTTTTTAATACTATATTTTATATCGCTAATAACTTATAAAATGCGTTTTATAAGTATATCAATACCTCGGTATACAGCCTAGATACGTTACGGAAAAGTTAGCCGTAAAGCGAAATGCTGTATAACGAATCATTTATTTTGAAATCAAATTCCATAGGATACGTTCCAATGATATAGAAAAATTATATTATTACAAAATCTAATATATCTTAGGTTCATAATTACTGACGACGGTATCTGCGAGCCAGAAGTTAAACGATAGATAGGTATGGTAAAAAGTTTTAAATCCACACTTGGCAAAATATGGAAAAACCACAAGACAACGAAGGTCAGGTTTGTAAAATCTTTGGTGCTTTCTATATTTTGTTATGGTGTGGAATCATGGACCCTGAAAGCAAGAGAAAGAAAATGGATTGATTTGAGGTGTGTTGATGGAAATACGTGTTGCGCATACCGTGGCAGGCGAGACGCACAAATGTCTCCATTCCGCAGAAACGATCATCAAAGATCTTGAGAAAAGAGAAGATAGCCCGGAGAAACTTATTACGGTGGTCCACATCAAAGGACGAAAAGGAAAATGAAAATCCCACACCCGTTGGATCGACCAAGTGAAAGAGGCAACAGGCACTTCTCTGGTGACAGCCCTAAGATCTGAGAAAAATGGAGGAGCATAGTCAAAAGGGTTCCTGGAAATCACGATCCTCAGTCACGAGAGACCGACGTGGATGAATAAATAATATATATACATAAAACATAAATGGTTCTAAACAGATTCTGAAGAGGAACATAAAAATTGCGTGACATCGTGCTGTCATCAGCTCCATCCGTTATTGTGAAAGAACCTGGTTAAAAAAATTGGTACAACAATATTTTGTCATCCATTTTGGTTCTTTTGCCTTGCTCTTTGCCTCGAGAATTTTTAACGCTGCAATCTTCTTCAGAATGAGTTTGAAGTTGAATGTTTATTTCTTGTTTGAAAAGACAATTACTTAAGCGCGTATTTTTTTGCCAGTATATCGTTAAATTTTGACCTCAAATCGAAGCTGAGCAATAATTTAAAAACACCGTTATAGCGAAAAGCCGTATCGACCGAAGGTATTGCGAGGTATGGATGTAGTATTTTTTTTTCTGCTCCATGAGCCTAACGCGAAGTCAAGCCACTGAGCCTGTGTGAATTCAAACCGCTGGAAAACCTTCGGAAGTCCGATGCCTGTAGCACCAAATCAATTATACAGTCTTTCCGAACCATGATTTTGGGTTACATACTTGTACTCCTATTTCTCGTTGTAATATCAGTTTAAACTTACTAAATATCAGTTAAAAATTGGCCACGATATTTATGTGCATCGAAATGTAATAATAAAGCGCATATAATGATAAAACGTGGATATTAAACATTTTGGAAACTCCAGATGACATAGCCTAGTATAGAAATACCTACGTACGGTAGGAATCACTAGAATATATAAAAAAAAGAACCACGTGCGTAATAGTGCAGACCAAGGTGAAGGGTATGATTGTCACTACTTTAGTGTAAACGGCAATTGGCAATGGCAATGAACAATATTGCAAGACACGCATATAATCGATGGCCAATGGTGTTTTTGAATTTTTAGATCTAAGAGGTTAAAAACGATCTAGAAATGCCTGAAGTCACGTTGTATTGAATAAATCATCGGAAGAATAAGAGCGACATGCCTAATTTTGGTATATTCACCGAAAAATCTTCATCTAGTAATGTATTGACGATAAGATGTCAACTAATCATGCTATTGTATTGGATCATGATTTTGTGTAAACGTAACATACATTACAAACGTATTACATTTACTTTTAGATAAGTAAGCTTTAGAACATTTTTAGAACCTTAGAACAGTTCAATAGTTCACAATATAACTATTTACGATAAATAAATATTTTTGTTATTATTATTATTATTACACCGATGTAGATTTAGAATTATCAAAACTATGGCAAATCCATTTATGATAATGAAGAAATAAGGAAATAATGTAAAGCTGATCTGAGTATAGTAAGATTAAGAAAGGATCACTTAGGTTGCTTGGTCATATGGAACGGATGAATGAGGAGAGAATTGTAAGAAATATATATGACGCAAGTACTAATGACACCAGAAATGATCAGGTAAACTAGTTACTAAAAGATGGTCCTGATAGAAGCCTCAATAATCGTCGAGCTTGTATGGGAAGATGTATGAATGTGGATGAGGCGAGAATTGTATATCAGGACAAAAGAGTGTGGTTCTCTATTCTTTCTGCTTGCCTCGCGGCGAAACGGCGTGGTGGTAAGTAATTTGACATGATATGACAAGTAAGAATTAGGGTGAGAGAGTGGTTTGGGATCATAGAATCGAATCAAGTGGAACGGTGGATTCAGATTCAATATTTAAATAATAACTCCGCTAAAAAAATTTAAAGGCATGAACCCGATAGTTATAATAATAGTACATGAAAATCTCGAATCCCCCGTATTATACGTACTTTGAAAATGCGCAATGAACTAAAATAAATTTAAATTAAAAATTTTCGGTACTGATCGGAGATTTTGAATCTAAGTACGGCATCCGCACGTACGTAGGGACTACGGCAACAGTCGTCGCTATCACTCAGTCGATAACTTACATGTTTAGAAGTATGACATGGCAGCCGTCTTCATTGTTTTTAAGGTAGACAAATTGAGCAATAAACCAGTATGAATTGTTATATGTGATTTAAAATACAATATATAACGTATGTGAACAGTGAAATAATGATAAAGTGAGACTAATACAAACATTTTATGACAATTTAACACAGCGTTAGCAGTCTGATTCAGTTGAATGTGTGCGACATATCTGTTGATTTAATAAATCTAGTTTTATATTCTATAATTTTTTAATAAACGGAGCGGCCTATGGAGGAATGAGCGGGCTTTTAGTTGTAATATTTATAATAGACGAACCGATTCTAGTCGTTAATTTATAACAAATTCGGTCATCATTGTGTTTTATGATGGTTTGATAGGCTTGAGGAGTTGCGCCATGTAGGCCGGTTGCGTCCAGCCAGGCTACCAGGCCCGTGAGCTGAGCGGCATTACGAAAAAGCGAAAGTTAACGCGTTCTATCAGATAGAATTAATCTCACAAAATTATGGAGTGTTACAAATTCTAAAATATTATTTCCCACATGGACCTCTGGCTTCATGATCAATATTTCATGTTAAGAAATTTTGGAAAGCATAAAATATTTAACGTTGTAGATATTGTTTTTACATTTTATGATAATATAAACCAATCGTTCATGTCCATAATGTTTTAAGTTAAAGATAATAGTTACATTTATTCAAAATAAACCAACGAATTACGTATGCAATATTGATAATAATAATAATTATTTATTTATTTGATTCTTAGTATAGTGTGTTATATTATAATCGGATAAACATTTGAGCAAAGTAAGACATATATTTGGGTACCCTGCCTGCTACACTAGTATTTTGCTGTATTATAGCAGACAGTGTTCTTCCGGAATAGTAATAAACAAAGTACAATGATCAATGTACAAAATTATATATATATATATATATATATATATATATATTTGTACATCTTGTTTAACTTTATATACATATATATATATAAAGAGTTAAACAAGATGTCATTAGATTAGGTAAATACTTAGTAAAACTTAACGTAAATGCATTGTTCAATGTGTAAGATATAATATATGGTATATATTATATCTTACACATTGTAACACATAAGGAGTAAAGCAAGATGCAATTAAATAACATATAATTAAAACGTAAAACTTTAAGTAAGTCCAATGTTCAATGTATAAAAAAATAATTAGGTAGCATTTAAAAAAGATTTTTATAAAGAGTAAAACAATATGCAAAACAACTACAATATACTGTTGTAGTTGTTTTAATCTTAAATTTGGACCTTTATATATATTACAAAGAATATCAAAATTATATTTGTATGCTTAAACTAATAATTACGTGTTAATGTATAATACTAATATGTTTAAAAATAATACCAATTATTATTTAAATTAACTTAAAACGTATTTATTTTAAATATAAGACATGCTTTCTTGAAATATGGTGCTGGCATCACAAGACGCGAATACCGTGGACGGCTACATGTACAAATTTGTCCTTTCTCCAGGAGATTTCCATAAGGCGAATACATAAGTATTTCAGACATAAAAGGTATAGGTATATGACTCTTCAGAAGTAGCAGTTTAAAAAATGAAATATTTCTATAAATAATAACTATAATTACCCCTGGGTAGGCAGAGAGAATAGAGCACCACACTCTTCTGTCCTGATACATAAATCTCATCTTATCCACATTCATACATCTTCTCATGCAAGCTCGTCGATTATTGAGACTTCTAACAGCATCATCATCCAGTTTATCTGGTCGTGCCAAGTCTTCCGCGGTCGTCGTCTATTTCTGGTGTCATCAATACTCGCGTCGTATATCTTTCTTATCATTCATCAGTTCCATATGACCAAACCACGTAAGTGATCCTTTCTTAATCTTATGATAAAGATTTAAAACAAGTTAACGAGAGGAGAGATCGTATAAATTAAATTACATGATCATCAATGAAAAACAAGACAAATGGAGCAGGATTTGTAAGACAGTCACGGCAGTAGGATAATATCCAGGATCACTACGCCTAGCAAGAGGCAATAGTCTACATAGAGTGGTGTAAAAAATACTTACATAATAATAAATATATTAACGTTTTTGGTTTTTCATTATTCGTTTTTTTAAATTGTTTCTGAATCCTCTTTTAAGTTAGAAATGTTGACAATTATTTTGATGTACGCAAATATTTCATTCTTCTTTATTATTTACAATTCTGGTCCAAACGCAAATTTGTTACTAAATCGGCGTATACCTACCTAATGTTGTTTCTAACTAAATACGATTTCTTATAAAACAAAAATCCCGAAACATAACTATCATTTAGTATTTAACAAAATGTCAAATTGCATCTAAAATTATTATCATATCAAAGATTTAGCAGTATTTTAAAACGCTATCCTGTGATGTTTGATGATGAACATTTTAATTTTGCCGTTGAAATGTTTGCAACCTTTGAAAAAGCATACCTTTTTATATTATTCGAAAGGAACACGATTTCCTCCAACAACATAATTTGACGATTGCTAAAATATAGATCATCCGCAATCACGAAATGGATTCTATTTCTGATTGTAGAGACCTATCCTCACGATTTTTTAGTAAAATAACTCTCACGAAATACAAGCATCCTGTTGTACAGTCCAACGTATAATAATTATTGAGTTAATGAAATTATCCAAAATCCCAAGATGTTTTCTTGGGTAGTCTGCTCTTGACGCATAATTAATAAAAACCTTTTTTTTTTTATATTCATAAAAAAATATTTCGAAATTGAATACTAAAATAATTACCAAATCTTAAAAAATATGTAAGTAGTAAACAAAACTCTCTTTTAAGTAAAATTTTTTTTTTTTAAATTAACACCTGTGGTTTGTGATGATCTATGGCAAAGGATTGTCGATGGTGCGACATCATCCATGGATGACGCGGCAACAATCAGTGAAAAAGCGCGCGCGAAGGAGTGTTGACGTTGTGTGAAAAAAGGTATTTGTTAACGGTGAAAAAGGTGACAATAACAAGCTATTTCGGCGTGTAACGATGGCGACAGTAAAAATTGGTGATTTGGTGAGATGTTTTGACGGTGAAGGAGACGTCATTCAGTGGTTGGAGAAATTGGAATTGGTGGCGAGATTGAAGGATATCGGAGATCTCGCAACCGTCATACCGCTATTCTTGGAAGGGTCCGCGTTTGCCGTCTACAGCGAATTGAGAGACGAGGACAAGAAAGATGCTGAGTGCATCAAAAAAGCCCTGCGCGATTCATTCGCTATGAACCCGTTTCAGGCGTACGAGCAGTTGGCCCAGCGAAGGTGGAAAGATGAGCCTGTCGACGTGTATCTCACTGAGCTGAGAAAGTTGGCCAAATTGGCGGGTGTGGTGACGGACCAGTTGCTCAGACGAGCATTTGTTGTGGGATTGCCGGCCACGATATCACGTGAGCTCAGGGCGTTGCCAGGCGTGGAGACGATTGCGCTGTCATCCCTGCTCGAACGGGCGCGGGCGTTGATGGCTGAACTGCACGATCCGGGCGTCGCGGCTGCGGTCGTTAGACAATCAAGTGGGACACCGAGGCAATGTTTCAAGTGTGGTGGGCCACACCTTATGAGATATTGTACTCAAAAAGCTCTGTCGTGTTGGACATGTGGTGAAACAGGACACGTGTCACGTGAATGCCCCACGAAGGAGGGAAACGGGAAAGGAAGAGCTGGTGCGCCGGTAGTTCTTCCTCGTCAACATTAACGGCGCTACCGATTGTGAAGATTTGTGTGGGAGGAAAGTTGGTGCGAGCATTGGTGGATACGGGGTGTTCGAGAACAGTGCTGTCCAGTTCCATTAGGTGTGACGTTCGCAGTGGCGGGAACCGATGCAGGTTGATTAGTGTTGATGGGAGTCAAGTGCCGTGTGTGGGCGAAGCTGTAGTCAGCATTGACGTGATGTGTGGGGCGAAAAATGGTGAGCGAAGGGCCCAATCCAGTGGAGTGTGGGTTAGTTGTGTGGTGGTGAACAAGTTGTTTGATGGCGTGGATGCGATTATTGGGATGGATTTCATAAAAATGTGCGGAGGAGTGACGGTGAATGATGACCAAGTAATTTTTTCGAGTGTACAAACAAATCTTGATTGCCATGTTATAAATGCGGCGGCTGAACCTGAAACTATCTGTATCGAAGATCAGGACTTTCAAGCACGGTTTGATGGTCAGAAGTGGTGGGTTAGATGGGCATGGAAAGAAGGACCGGTAGCTTTAATGAATGACATTGCATCATATTCCAGTCTTCACAAGCACGATGTGAAGGATGCGATCAAGGACGAACTGGAGAGGTGGATGAAGGAAGGCTGGTTAAAGCCGTGGACCGGGGAGTGCACGGGTGTTGTACCACTACTGGGAGTCATTCAGAAGAACAAGGGAAAGGTCAGGCCAGTGCTAGATTATAGAGAGCTAAACAACCATGTGCAAAGTCACACGGGGGAAGAGGTTGCAGTATGTGATGAAACTCTCAGGAGATGGAGAAGACATGGTGAGCTACTTAAACTCCTGGATTTAAGGTCGGCGTACCTTCAAATCCGCGTTGACGAAGATCTGTGGAAATATCAACTTGTGAGATTTGAAGACAGAGTGTATTGCTTGACGAGATTGGGTTTCGGGTTAAACAGCGCTCCCAAAATCATGACAAGAATAGTTAGAGAGGTCTTGTCAAGAAACGAGAGAGTTAAGCGAGGCACTGACAGCTACATTGACGACATCATAGTGGACGAGACAGTGGTTTCAGCTGAGGAGGTAGCGGCTCACCTAAGGAGGTATGGATTGGAAGCAAAGCCACCATTAGATCTGGAGGGCGGACGCGTTCTCGGGCTTCGAATTGAGCGAGAAAATGGAGTTCTGGTGTTCAGGCGTGGGAATACTATTCCTGAACTGGAATCAGCTACAAAGCTCACGAAGAGGCAATTGTTTTCTGTCTGTGGGCAGTTGGTTGGCCATTACCCGGTGTGTGGGTGGCTCCGGGTTGCTTGTAGTTTTGTGAAAAGAGCATGTTCTGGGGATACATGGGACTCACATGTAGGAGAAAATGCCCAGAGAATTCTCAGTGAGGTGATCCAAAAAGTAAAATGCGATGATCCCGTAAAGGGTTTTTGGAATGTTCCTGCAGATCTTACGACGGGAAGAGTGTGGTGCGACGCAAGTTCATTAGCGTTCGGAGCTATGGTGGAAATTGATGGGAAAGTTGTAGAAGATATGTCATGGTTAAGAAAGACCACGGACGTTGGTCATATCAATGTGGCAGAACTTGACTCTGTTGTTAAGGGAATAACGTTGGCATTGAAATGGGGACTAAGAGCTATGGAGTTGATGTCAGATTCCGCAACAGTGGTGGGATGGGTCACGTCTGTTTTGACGAAGGATCACCGGATCAGAGTTTCTGGTATGTCTGAAATGTTAGTCAAAAGGAGGCTTGGACTGATAAAAGAGCTGGTGGACGAATATGGTCTCGAGTTGACCATCACTCTTGTTAAGTCAATCGAAAACAAGGCAGATCCTTTGACAAGAGTTGATCGCAGATGGCACAGAAGTGATGTGGCGGCTGTGGGAGTGGTTGAAAACTCTGATGTGAAACGCTTGCATGAGCAACATCATTTTGGTGTAGACAGGACTCTTCATCTAAACCGACTGGTGAACCCGGACGTTCGGAGAGAGGAAGTGGTGGAATGCGTAAGAAACTGCATACAGTGCCGGACCATAGATCCAGCGCCTGATAGGCACAACTCTGGAGTGTTGAACGTGGAGCGCAATTGGAGTAGGATCGCAGTTGACGCGACGCACTTTGGGAGTAAGTGCTACCTCACTGTCATCGATTGTGGGCCGAGTAGGTTTGCCTTGTGGAAAGAAATTAGAGCCGAGAGCAGTGAAGATGTGGTCCGTAATTTAAAGGAAGTCTTTAGAGAAAGAGGTCCCCCGGACGAAATTCTACTCGATAATAGTAGAGCATTCCGTTCTCTGGCGCTACGAGAATTGTGTAGGGAGTGGGGTGTTCGCCAGAGGTTCAGAGCCGCTTATCGTCCGTCAGGGAATGGAATAGTCGAAAGGCATCACCGCACGATAAAGAGGACTGCGGCACGGAGCAAGATCGATCCCCTGCAAGCTGTATTCTGGTACAACTTAGCATCTGCCCACCCGGGTCAAGAAGAGACGTCGCCTGCCAACATTGTGCATGCTTACATGTGGCGGCACCCACTCGTACCACCTGCTGAACTAGAAGAAACTAAGGAATCCTCGTACCGCCCAGGCGATGTTGTAGTTTTGAAGCCGCCCAATGCAAGGTGTACCACAAGGTGGCAGCCTGGTATTGTCACTCGGGTTGTGAGTGACAACAACGTAGAGATAGACGGTGTGCCGAGGCATGTGCTGGACATTAGACGACTGTTTGACGACAGTGGAGAAAGCGAATCAGAAGATGCAGACGATGAGGAGCTCAGTGAGGCTGTGGAGCTGGATGAAGGTATAGCAGCAGAAGATGATGTGCCAAACAAATCCGAAGGACAAAGACGGGGAACCAGGGTTCGGCGGCCCCCGCAGTGGCTCAATGATTATGAGTGTTGATTGGTGATGAGGACATCAGGAGGGCGTGTGGTTTGTGATGATCTATGGCAAAGGATTGTCGATGGTGCGACATCATCCATGGATGACGCGGCAACAATCAGTGAAAAAGCGCGCGCGAAGGAGTGTTGACGTTGTGTGAAAAAAGGTATTTGTTAACGGTGAAAAAGGTGACAATAACAACACCTCAATTTATGGCTTGACGCCTAATATTATACTATAGGTATGCATTTTCATAACCAAATTTCAGGAACGAGCGTACCTAATTAAGATATCATCACCACTAAGTTGGTTACGACAGCGCATACAAGTTTTTTACCTGATACTGGTTAGTTGTGGAATGACTAGCCGGCGTTCACCTTATCTTGCGGAAACAACAAATTAATAAATAGTGCCTTGTGTTCCTTATTTGAAAAGTTAATAAATTACGCAAAATGTCTTTAAAATAAATCAACAAATTATTTTAATTTACACAAGTAAACTTTTGTACTACACACACATTGGGTTATTGTCACTACTAGTTTAGAGAGGTGCAGTCCCTCTCATAATCAGGTGATAACTAAACTAAATACAGTTTTGTGGTATATTCGAAACTTGTAGTGACAATAATCTATCGTGTACGTTTAGTTGTGAATATTAAAATAATCAAGTTACACAATAAAATAACCACCGTGTTAATTAATGTTAATTAAATATTTAACATTACAAAAGATGATCTCAATTATTTATACTTATAAATATGTAAGTATGAATAAAAAAAATATATTTAAGCGATGGATTGTCTATTGGATTTACACTGCAACAAATATAATATTAATAAAATGTAGTAACATGAATAGATAATACCTATAGGTAATACTAAGCCGACCCAAAATGACGTCAATTGACCATGAATATTGCAATAGTCATTATTAATACCACTGTAGGAGGTATTAATAAAATTGAATTATTTTACTAATGGTAATTATAATCATACTTTTTTCTAAACAATAAATCAATTAACGCCGTGGCGCATGAAAAAATTCAACAAAAGAAAATGAAAAATAATAATTATTGTATTGTGAAAATGTTAATTTATAAGAATAGGTAATTGCTTATTTGGGTCCATAATAAACATACGAAAAAGAATATCAAAAAAGTTGTATCATTTTCCATACACAACATGACCTTCCTCCATCTCTGCTGACCGAGAATGCTCCGTAACAGACAAACAATCTTTAATGAACGTAATAAAAATACATTTTGAGAAATCACCTTCAGACCCCTCTCAACCACCGGCAACAAAGAAATAGCACTTTTTTTGATCGACAAAAGACCTCTAAATAGAAAATAAGAGTATAAATAACAAAAAAAGACAAAATGTTTGCCGATCCTTTTGCATCGCGCTCGTACTAGAAGGTAACCTTGAGAAGATGATTTATTCGAGCTACGGAGTGGTCGGGAACACGTTGGGTTGCTAGGCGTCACATTATGCGGCATATTATCTCTCGATTACCGACAAATATACGTCAAATACGATGAACCGTATTCAGTGAAAATACTTATAACCTGAGAGCGATTTGTCAAGAGTGAAACACAAAATCACAGAAAACACAGGATGTGAATGAGATAGAGGTATACAATAAAAGCATTAAATAGTCACACTGGAACAATGTCTGACCAGCAATACACAATAAGGAATTGGCGATATTATTGAGATCTAGCCCACAATACTTTAAGGGGGTGGATACCTGACTAAATTACGAATCGAAAATGTTCAAGTGATATGTGCCTCATCTAGTCATGTTCAAAAAAAGCAGTTAAAAAAACTTAATTATGCAATTAATTTGGTTATTTGAAATATTTTATTGATTCCAAATTATACATTGAATACAAAAAAATAATGGTCATTGGATTTCAAGCGGCCAGACTATTTTTTGTTAGACGATTTAGAGCCTGAAGCAAAGATATAGATTAATAATGGAAGAATTTCGCAAATATTTATTTCGAAGTACGTAGACTTCAAGGTTAACACGATTTTGTAAAAATTTCAAACAATAATATTTTTTGTAACGATACAAAAAGTGCACATATTCCTTGACCATTTTCGACTCGTAATTTAGTTAGGTATCCACCCATAAAATATTGTGGAATAGGTCTGTTACACCGTGTATATGCTGATAGACACGGGGGCATTAGATATCGTGTATTTAAAATGTTAATTTGTTTTGGTGATGGCATACATATGCAATATTTATTTCTTGTCGCTTTTATTGTTAATCGTTCCCTTGTTTTTTGTCTGTCGTAAATGACAATCTTATATTTACGATTTGGTATATTAAAAAAACATAAAAATGAAGATGAATAGAAAGTTTGGATCAATATTGAAAAATAAGTCAAAAACACGCATTAGGTCACAAGAAAAGAAAATTATGGAAAGACTAGCGGTTCACAATAGAGTCCTGGTATTGACAATGATGTATGGAAGAGAGGCCTGGAACTGGCAGAAGAGGAACGAAAGCAAATTGAATGCAGCTGAAATTAGATCACTTAGGCGTATATATGGCAAATCCATTTATGACAGAGTAAAAAAAGAATATATAGCTGATCTTATAGTAAGTAAGATTAAAAAAAGGATCTCTCAGATGGTTTGTTCATATGGAACAGATGAATGAGGAGAGAATGGTAAGAAAAATATATTATGACGCAAATGTTGATGGCACCAGAAGTAGAGGATGTCCGCGGAAGACTTGGCATGACCAGGTAAACCAGATACTGGAGTATGGTCTGGATAGAAGCCTCAATAATCGGTGAGCTTGTATGAGAATATGTATCGATCTTAAGAATAGGTATGTGTCAAGACAGAAGACTGTGGCGATCTATACTCCCTGCCTACCCTCGCGGAGAAACGGCGTGATGGTAAGTAAGTAAGTAAGAAAAATTGTATCATCACAAATGTTCAAAAGTTCGACTGCATTTTTCATTGTGGAAGTATATTTGTCAGTTGCCTGTTGCATGTTACATATTGCTACAGTGCGAGATCCGACTAATGTAGATCTACGAAGTAGGTACCTATTCATGGGTTAATTGTACAATTATTGTAATTCAAAGTGTGTTGTATTTCTCTGGCAAGTACTGAAAAATTACGAATTGTGATCATCCAGTATGAGTATGTAAGTTTTTTAAGCTACTCGTGCGAGTAGCTTTTAAAATGATTAAATGACTATTACATGATACATGAAATATTCTAAATCTTTTTTTACTAGTGTTTCAGCTACAAGTTCATTTCTAAGGGATCATATATAGGTACTTAGGATTGTGGTGACCCTGCACGCGGCATGGCCGTGTAAGGCCTCACTTAAAAACCGTATAGGGCCGAAACCCAACCAACCAATCAGTAGATAACATACAACGTGACGGACACTGTCCTAGGACGTAGCGACCACTTCTCCGCAGGCCGTCCTTTCATTGGCATCTCGAGCGAGCCACCCCAGCGTTCAACTACATACGCGCATTTAACTGTATACCGCCTCTGTATAATTCATTCATTAATAAACACCAACCTTTGTAAGAGCTCTTTCATTTTAATACCTTGTTCTAGACAAAACATAAATACTTACACACGTATAGCATATATACTGCGACATACACTAACACGCGAGAGACCAAGAGATAGTTAAGGGCTTCAGTCTCACAGTCAATAATCTTTAACAACAACCATTAGAGGATGAAATTTATTCACTAAGAACTTTCTCACTATCTATATTTACACATATAAAAGATGATGGTGAAAAATTTCATCCAAATATAATGTATTTGCTTGGGGAGTTTGGCAACATGTTGTTTTGCTCAACTACTTAGATCCTGAATAGGAGAGGTGGAGGTGGGGTACGCCGAGGAGACGGATCTGGGGTGCGCCTTGAGTCTTTCTTCTCAATTTTTCACATGGCACGGTCAGGCAGTTAAAATCTGTGAGGCGAAACATGGCAGACGACGAAATGACTTGGCATTAATGTCTCCAGAATAATAACCGGTCTAAAATAAATATTAAGCTTCATTTTTACTTTTTTTTTATGTGTTTTGAATCGGTTGCTGGTCTTTGTTTTGATAGTCATTTTAAAGCATTTGAATGGCCCTATCTATATATTTTATTAAAACATAGCCAACTTCCTCCTCTTTTTTTCAATTCTTCCCTTTTCAAGCGAACGCCACAATTCTGTTTTTTTTCATTTTTCAATCAACATTTTATAGATTACAGTAAGCACTTATGTACTCATTTTTTAATATTTATATTTAACATCACAATAAAATAATATAATTGCAATATAATTAATTGAAGTTTTATGTACTTTTTAGATATCTTGCTCACTTGTTACACGTAGGTTTAAAACTAAGTGTGATAAGTAGTTAATTAGCTCTGTTGAAAATTTACATTCAGATTGAAGCGTGTTTGAAATGTATTGCATTATATATTAGTTATGCTTAATTAATACATTAGAGAAAACAAGTGAATGAAATAGAAGTGGTATGTCACAACAGAAGATTTATCAGTTCTATCCTTTCTGTCTTTATATACCGTTGTAAGAAAGAAAATGTTATTGTTAGAAGATAGTTACTTTAACTAGCGTTAGCCCACGAACAACGTAGTGTTTCATTTCTATCGCTTACAGACGTAAACCAATATGGTAAGTTTTTGTTTTAAATACAGTCATTCAAGGTGTTCGGGTGCCGAGTTAATTGCGTATAAGGCTTTGGACACAGATGTTACAGGTTCAATAACTTGATCAAGGTAATTCATATAAAATTGATAATTTATGCATCGACTTGTTGTCCAGGAATTTGATGTATGTATGAGTATATACCTACTATTCGAAAGATGGTGACGATCACCATATTTAAAGTAAACATTATATTATTTTTTAACTTGGTCGTTTTTATTTATTTATTTTGGCTCTTTCGTTAGTATCATTAATGAAGGTCGTGAATCTGCCCTCAGCAAGTATGGAGACTTCGCGTAGGATGGAGTGTTCTATTTCATTCGGTCCATCCAGCGTATCGGGGAGCATCCTTTGAGTCTGGGGTTCTGAGGATCCTCCAAGCAAGTCTTTCCACCTTGTCGTGAAATGTGTCCAAAAACTGTATATTTACAGGTATACAATTAAGAGTTATGTCTCAATTTCAATCGAGGCATTTGTTCTTTTGGCGATGCATTAAATAAGAAAAAATATTTATACATCCATCAATATTTTTTCTTTCTCTATCTAATAAAGAGAACCACGTTTCGAATAGTTTTAATTCTTCTATCTTTTCAAATTCTATTGACTGTATGCATTATTTTATATTCATCTAGGCTTCCGGGTATTTTCAAAAAAGGTTTAGGGTTGAGCGCTTGCTTTAAAAATATACAAACTAAATCATAGTTGATATTGGTACAACTTCATAATATTTTAATTTAAGTATTCGCATATGTAAATTAAGAAGAGATATTATATTATTATGAACTATTGGTTTATGCATAAGTTTAGTCTGATAAATTTGTGAAAGATATTTTTAAAAAAATATTGAAAAAGTATGGTTGCATTTTGTCGACATGTCAATATACATTTTTATAATATTCAGAGATAATTATAGCTATTATTAATTTTTGCAATCTGATCTTATCTGAAAGTTCTTTGGCCCGTGTTTTCCGCCTTATTATTTTTTTAATACATACTGCTATATGATTGTTCCGTAATCAAATGTGAATCTGGATTTATTGAACCTATACAAAAAATTTAACATATGCATGTTCGTCGGTCGGCCTTTTACCGATTTAAATTAAATTTAGCATTGTTACTCTTTAGAATCCTGGATAAGACGCTGGCACTTTCTTCCCTCCTCCTGGCTACCCCACCTGTCTTTCTGTCAATTTTTTTAATTATGTTGAATGACATTCGTTCAATTATAAATGTAGCACTTTAGGATACTGAGGAAAGTATAATAACTCCATTCCACTCCACTTACCTCGATCTTGTACATTTGTAGGGGCGGTTTTGTCGGGGCGTATTTAACGGGTCACCCTCCCCGATGCCGCTGATCGGTTGATCGTCTCATCATCGGACTATGCTTATTGGAAACGACGATAAAGATTGTGAAGTCCGTGTCCCGGTAAGCAGGTCACCGTAATATCCTAATCACGTTTACTTTTCGCGTTGCCTGTTCACGATGATGGCAAAAAGGAGAACGAAGTGTGGTGAGCGTGTAAGTACTAGCATTTAAATTGGATTGACGTGAGATATATTGCTTCCAATATGTGTTCCGCCAGCTAGCGCATTGATTGATATTACATCTAGCTTAATTATATTTTGTAATTACGTTATTTTGTCCAGTTAAAAATAACGCCGCAGATGTTAGATTAGCGATTGGAGTATACTTTTCAATTCGCCAATGCATTATTTATTTGCAGGGGCGTGCATTCCATTCTATGTTATCGGAGAAATAAAACTATATATTTTTCTATTTTTATTTTTTTTATTTAATTTAGCGAAAAAAATACATGGGCAAAATAAATTCAATTTTTAAAATACATGGTTACAAACATACATAAGGTTATACACATACATGGTGTTTCTTTCGCTTACCTCTCCAAAAAAGAGACCAGCTCTTGTGCTTGGAGAGGGAGTTACTCTACAATAATTTTATATAATACCTTACATATTTTCTTCATTGTCCATTTGTGTGCTTTTGAAGAATTCTGAAATATTGTTTATGTGTTTTTGAAGTATTCATTTAGTTTCTTTTTAAACTCTTTTATATCCTTTATTTCTTTGATTTATGTAGGGAGGCTATTGAAATTTTTTATCCCTAAATATATAGAATTTTGCTGATAGTATTTGGTGTTACATTTAGGAATTTTAAAGTTATTTTTAAACCTTAATGATGTGCTTGTTTCAAATATTCTAGTGTTATTTTCTTTAATTAATTGATTAATTGAGGTTTTTTTGTATATGTTTTCAATTTTGGGGACTGGGAATTTCGCAAAAAGTGTTTATGTTGAAAAAGTTGATCTTTTTAAGTCTATATTAAGTATTGTAACAAATATTATTTATTCTTAATATAGTGCAATTATAAGTATACCTCATATCTGAAAATAAACGACTCGTTTTTTGGTTCTACGCGTTTAATTTACTTGAGATGCGTTCCGTCTTGTAATGGCATTATCAATCTAACAACTCTTATTTATAACTATAATAGTGGACAGCTATATAATTTTATTTGCTTGAGATGAAATATTAGATTAATAATGCCATTCTAAGGTGAAACTCGTATCAAGTTAATTAAACGAGTAGAATGAAAAAACAAATGTTTTATTTTCACAAATATGATTATGAAGTTCTACAAAATTACCTCGGAAACAGTAAATAAGTATACATTTTTACCATAACTTATCTTGCACATATTTGCTTAGTCTCATTTTGAATCTATGAAATTTCTCCTCCTTTCTTATATCATTTAGTATTTCACTGAAAATCTTCAACGCACTGTGCATCATTAATTTCTAAAATTTAGCCATCTTTCTGAATAGCAGTCTAAGTCTTTCTTTCGTAAGATGTTCGTGCTCATGTTGATTCGCATTAATTTTTCCTATAAATTCTGCTGATATTTTTTTACTGAGAAAGTGAGCTTGAAGTTAAGATACTCGCCTAGTGATGTAGTGATCGGGGGTTCGAGCTTCATACCAGGAGACTACCAAGTTAGTCTTATTTTCACAGCACAAGTATCTCGCTTAGTTTGAAAATAGTAATATTAATGTGACACGCATTTCATGTACATATTGCTATTTAAAAAAAATATATCTTTCAAAATAAACAATATCGTATTGCCAGTACATGCGAGCGTACATATAATAACAATATGTGTTTTACAAATAAAATAGCGATTCGGCGAAATATGCTCTAGGGGTCGGGGTGTTGGACGAGTGCAAAAAATAACAACACGCGTATGGGTGAGATGAAAATTCTGAGATGAGCTGAAGGAATCACTAGATTACAGGAAATTCTAAATATTTATATCCGTGGTTTTAATAGGGTAACCCCTATTCCTAAAAAAATATAAGAAGGCCTACTCAGATGTTATAAACATGTGATATGAAGAAAGTTCACGTAATTCGTAAAACCACCTAATCGAGATCGATAGAGGAAGATCAAGACAATATATAATAATAATAATAGTTAATCGCGATCTTTAAGATTTAAACTTGATTAAAGAAGAAAGCCAGAAAGTGGCAAAGATAAAATAAGATCTTAAATTATCATAAATACAGGCTATATCTGTACATTATAATTTCGCAATTAAATTTCGCTACTCGGTTGCTGGTAATACATTTCTACGGTGTAAATCCTATCTAAAACATGTCTTATTTATCGGATTTAAAAAATTTCATCATTCAGTATCGTACGTGCCCAATGAACACATTTTTATGTGCTTTTGATATTCAACTAATCATTAACTTTGTCAGTGATTAGCATCTTCTTTTACAAATAATTTGTGGGATGGTTAAAAATAATTAATATTTTCTTCATCATGATCTCTTTACATGCGCGATATGTAATATGTAAGTACCTCTACGATGTAATTATTATTAATTAGATTTAATATCAAGAAATGAATTGTTACTTTTACGAAGTAGTAAATATTCTACGGAGATGATTCGCACCGAGAGTGTCTGTTTTCAGAGAGTTGGAATGACATCACTCACACTCACATGCACAGACGGTCATCACTGGAAATAGTATGCAGTTCACTTACGTACGACATTCACTTCATCAAGTGTCACCTCCAAACCCGAATTAATGTGCCGACCTACACAATTCGCCTCGTCCATAACGGGACGAATATCGAGACTTGCCATGTTATAAAACGGTTAGTATTCTACCAATGCAAGAATTTGTGTGAGATTAAGAATAAGCGGAACTTTTTGGTATTGTTTGATGATTTAACAACTACTTTCTGGAATTTTTATATCACATAGACAAGACTAGGGGAGAGTGAAACATTATAGACTGCAACGCGATTAATAACGAACGTGATCAATAAAAATAAGACAGTCGTGTGGTGATTTCTACATTGCTTTGCTCGCATATTAGAATGAAGTATGACTATTTTTGTTTACTCTGGACAAGAAGAAAATAATAATTATTATTACAACTACAGCTGGCTTTTCGTGCATAAAAATATATACCGACAATTTAGGTTAGCCTAAACTGGTTTTAAAAATCAACTTTTTTAAATACCATTTTGCACTATTTTTAGCCTTGTCTTTGAAAATTATGCATAATATAATTACATCCGTGATTTATGTAATTGCAATACAAAAATTCTTACGTTACATTATTATGAAACATTAATATAGAAAAAATTCAATGAATTAATTTAATATTTATTTTTATTAATGTTATATTACTACAATTTTACATCTAGGAATCAATGTTAGTTTAAAGTGATTGTTGATATTTGACATATCACTTATAATAACTTGTGTATTAATTGTATTCCTTATTCTATGATTTGCATATACTGTACGACGATATGACTAGAATTTTTGATGAATTTCTTATATTATATACATGGATATTTTAAATAGCGTATTGATTTTTACAAATTTAATTTTTGTTTTAACCTTTTCAAAACGAGCCCTATCTAAAGATACAATTACAAAATGAACTGTATATTTCAATACTATTTTATTTTTTCTATTACTATTTTTACATTATTAATTTAATAAACTATGAGAACACATTCTTATTGTGAAGTTGTAATTATTTAGAACATAGGTTAGTGAATCTATGTTCTGAATAATTACAACTTCGCAATAAGAATGTGTTCTCCTAATAATAAAGTTATATCAATTTTTCCAAAATTTAATAAAAATGAATTTATAATTCTGGCATCTGTTATCAGATTACTCAAAGGTATTTGAGATTCCGTAAAAATAAGGTAGATGGCTCTTTCAAATAATGGAACGATTAAATGTATTAATATCAAATGTAGGTTTGAAAATATGTCGCTAAAAATATCGTCGCAGTAGTATAGTTGGATAATCTACCTTCCCCGGTTTGGAAAGAGATCTAGGTTCGAATCCCGGTAGCGTAACAACAATATTTTTCGAAAAAATTGATTTTACATGTATATCTTTCTAATTAATATATTTAATTAATATTTAATAATAATTCATATTTAATAATATGGTTTATTAGATACTTTTATCTCGAAACTATTTCCAGCACATTATCTGTTCGGAAATACATATTGTCTAGTATATTTTATTATTGAATGAATATGTAATTCACTCTCGAGACAAGTGTCTAACAACTGGCTCCTATATACAATACAACTAACTAAAATATGAATAAAGAATCTACATACAAATGGTTATTATCTTAGACATTAAGTTATTAGTACGAATAAAGATTAATGAACTTTTTTCTAAAATATTAAGTTATAAACACAAAAATAAAATTCTGTAAAACTGAATAAACAAACCTTTTCGTTTTTAATTTCGTGTAAACGAAACTGCTTGATGTACTGGAATAGCAAGACGTTTCCCAGAATAGGAAAAAGTTCAGGTTGGAATTCCGTGATAACAAAATATTTTTTAGATAAATATAATTTCCCAGTTTATCTGTCAATTGATTTATTTAATTAGTATTAAAAATTGCATAAAACTATGTTCTGAAATTGCAGCTTCACAACAAAAATGTGTGTGTAATCATTTTATAATTATTTGTTTTAAGTATGTACTTATGATTGATAGACTTTACTACTGTAAGCATATGAAATAATTAAACCAAATTATCTACATAATTAATTATGAGCGAAACCTGTTAGGCGGCGCCAAGATTGCTAGTCCATTTATATGTATAACCAGGTATTTGAACAAAAATAATTCACAATTAATTGGTAAATTCACAATTTATTAGTGAATTTCGAATTCATCAAAATATTAGGTCGATACATATAGTTCACCTGAGAGAGCATTTTACCGACAATACAAAGGTTTCGTGCTTAAGAGGCTGCAGGGCTCGATCCATTTGTTTATTTTGGAGAGTTATTTTAGTGTAATATTTTCGAATATTTTTACAAAAACTACATCAATATAGCATTCAATCAATTTAATTATAAAATATCTGTTTAATCTTAAAGTATTTATTTAAAAAATAATGTCTAAACATATTGTAATTATCACCTAAAAATATAATGGCGGAACCCTATTTAATCTTTTTCGCAAAATAATTATCTTTGGTACATCGAATCTCGAAATATTTCCATGTAAAGAATATATATTTTATTATAAATTGATTGTAAAAGGTTCAAATAGAAAATTTTACTTTTCACAAGTGAATATTTTTGCTTTGGTTATTAAATATATCGTTTTAAAAAAGTCTGGTAGCAGCTCTGAATTTTTCGACAGAAAGTTTTGTGCTTTGCATATTGTTAGTGATGCATGTACTTTGGTTTAATTATCAAGGAACCATGTGTTTTGAACTGAAGCGGCAACTTCACTAAAAAATGTGAAGTTATCATTTAATTGAGATTATTAGGTTACTATGATTACTGCTTGTCGTGTAATATTATAACAATATGCTTTTATCACAAATTACATTATCAAAACTGTATCGCTGAGAAGCTTCTTTAGAAATATTATAGATCGAGATCGTTTAGAAAAATAACGATACCTAGATTATACATTAGTACAGCCTAGCACTTTCAACAATCATTTTTTAAATGCCTTTTCTAAAGATTTAAAGATGCAGGTTAATTAAAACAAATTTCAAATTTAAACTGAAAAATTTATTAAAGCAATCAACAACAATTTGATATCGAAATTGTACATATATTTATGTATGTAGCCAAGCGAACATGTTAATTCATTTACTTATTATCATCAACATTCTTAATTTTTATTATTCATGTATTTTCCATCTTACGTGATATTTCATACTATGTATAATGTTAAAAATAAATAAATAATTTCAAAATATTTGGAAACAATAAATATTTTCATTATTCAATAGTGACACGCCATTGATCTAGCTCGTCATAAATAAATTAGCGAGTAAGTTGACATAAAAGGTCATCATAATGTTTAAAATATGAGAAGCAATTGTCACGCTTCGGATGCATCGCGTCGGTGTGCGTGAAATAACAAGAGACGATTTTGGCGGTCAAAAAGACGAAAATGCATACCTATCTCTCGTACGACATTTCTTTGTGCAGCATTTTGACAAGGTCTTTTACGTAAGGTTCTCATTTTTGCATTGTTGTCTGGTTACGTAACTGTCTCGCATAATGACTTCCTTTCATAGAAAGATTCATCTCCAGCGACGAGACGCGAGGATGGCTGTTTTTGCTTTCGGCGATCGGAGGTGACCTTGCCGATGTGCTATTTTCAAGGGCAGACAGATCTACTTATAATGGAGTAGTTGTCTCGTCGTTATACTTGTGAATAAAAAATTGTCTTAAAAAAATGCCCGCCGGGCTACACAACAACCGAACGGATAATCTCAAAAGGCGGATATGTGGTGGGAGGATAAAAATTAATAGCACTAGCGAACCGAGCGGTGATCTAGACCTTCAAGCAAAGCCGCGTGACTATTGTGCATACTGGAAATATTATATGTAAATAAAATACTATATTGATATTTTTATGAATTTTGTATTGATATTCGATAATATTAGACAACTTTCACTGCGCTTTTTAATGCAAGTAACAACTGAATGCCACAACCCGCCTTTAACATAAATATCTAATTATGAAAAAAGTTTTTATCAATTTCTTCCGTCTTCTGTATTCAGAATTGTTAATTAGCGCCCTTTTTTAAAATTTTTTACTAGTAATCATCAAGACAAGGGTTGATAAATCTCTTTCAGTCATAAATCTCAACCCTTCACATGGCGTCTGCTTGCCTGCCTAGCGGGAAATCTATGTAAAAATAATTTTAAAATGTTTTTTTTTAAATATTTATTGCCCAATTCGAGCATGCTTTAAATAAATCTAAAATATTGTTAGATTATAATTTTTTTTTAATGTAAATCTGTTCAGATGGTTATAGATTTTTAGATGCAAGGTTGAAAGTAATTTAAAATTATTGTCTTTCAATATGAAATTTCTTACTGAAACGAATATCTAAAAGGTATTAATTAATTTAAGAATTTGTGAATCGATATGAGCCACCTTCATAAAATAATAAATAATGCTCATCTCAAATTTCTGCAAATTAACTCTGCTCTGTTTGTAAAATTTGAAATCCAAAATATTTTTTAATGTAGATTTTAATACATAAAAGAAAATGAGATCATTATTATGAAAAACCCTTTCGGCATTGTCCTCTAGAATCACTTATCTGTTAGAAAGTGTTTTTTTAGCAATTACAAACAATCAGCTCCCATTTTTAAATAAGATTGCAGATCAGGCTGGCTAATGAACTTAGGCGAAATATTTACAAAATAAATTTTTCAGAAAAGATTAATTAAAATCTTATAAGTTAACGGAATTTAGTGTGTCTATAAAATCAATTTCCTCTATCAGATACTTTTAATGAAGGGTTGTCGATCTCTTTGTTATGATCGAAGAGAATGTATTTCCAAAATAACAATATCAAATATCTCTAGAATTAGAACCGGGCATTGCCAGGTAGCCTCACATTTATTCAGATTGAACTTAATAGATTCCCCGATGTGTGTGTGGTGCCGAGGAGGAGACCCTTGACCGTGTCTTTTTTGCTTATTCATTGCGGATCACAGTTTTTTTTTACAATAATCGCGTCAATGGTAATTTTCAACTCCCGGTTAACATATGTCATCTTATTTCCCTTAACTCGCCACATTTGATCTAGATTATAGCAAATTTTTTGAACAACAATTGTACAGACTTATAATATTTCCTGTTCCTATAATATTATTGTACTTTTTTCTATAAAATGAAGTTTCAACTTGATTAATGGCACAAATCACTCTTGAAGGATGGATTGCCTATTTAAAAGAAGAAGAGAGTGCTTTGAAATTTTCTGGAAATTGCGTCATGATACTCTGCAGTAGCCAGTATTTTTATCAAATTCTACAGAAAGAAAACCGAAAAATATTTCGGATTTTTCTTCTGTCGTGGGAACATCGAATAATTAAGAAATAATAAAACATTAAGAGAACACATTCTTATTGTGAAGTTGTAATTATTCAGAACATAGGTCTGTGAAATTTTAAATATGAATTAAATATATGAATTATAAAGATATAAATCAATTTTATCGAAAAATATTCTTGTTACGCCGCTGGGATTCGAATCTGGATTTCTTTTCAAACCGGGGTAAGTGCATTATCCAACTATGCTACAGCGACAATATATTTATCAACAAATTTAAACGTTACAATAAGAATATGTTCTCCTAAAAATAAAGTTGTATGAATGTGTTCAACATTTTATAAAAATGAATGGATAATTCTGGCGTCTGCTTTCAGATTACTCAAAGGTATTTGAGATTCTGTAAAAATAAGGTAGATGGTTCCTTCAAATAATGGAACGATTAAATGTATTAATATCAAAAAGGTAACATGTAGGTTCGAAAATTTGTCGTAGTTGGATAAGGCATAGTTGGATAATGCATAGTTGGATAATGCACCTTCCCCGGTTTGAACCCCGGGGCGCAACAAGAATATTTTTCGATAAAATTGATTTCATATGTATATCTTTCTAATAATATATTTAATTCATATTTTAATAATATAATACAATAATTGAGAAATAAACCGGTTGAGTGATTCACTTAATCATTAATTATGTCATTGGTATATTGATTTTTATAAATACAAATTTTGTATGTATTACAAAAAGACACGTATTTCTTAAGGTATTTATTTATAAAACCTTATAATGTTGTATTTATTTACTGAGTTAATTTAATGCACTGCGATAAAAATTCGGATACATATCTGAATGGTTATAATTGGATGATCGTGCGACAGCGATATGTCGATGTTTGACAATTGAAGGTTAAAGTAGATTAAGATCGTGAATGTATAATGACAGACTTAATCTATTTTTATAAATTATTTCCTTATAAATTAGTATTTAATATCACTGCTATGTTAATGCCGAATATTTATGTAAATACATAAAAGAGGTGAGCAACTCTAGCAGACATTTTAAAGTGTTGAAAAAAATCATTAATGATAAAGAAAAACCACAAATAACTGAATATAAATTTATTACTTATTTACTTTTACTCAAAACGAATTACCTTATTTTGTTTAGAAAATAGAATGTAGATACATTTGACATTCTTCAATACTATAAACATATTTCTTGTTTATAGAACTGTAGTATCGTGTAAAACGAAATTTAGTCAATGTTCTTATTTATAAATCTTAAAATTTAAAAAAAATCTACAATATAAAATATTTTTGCGATATGGTAGTTTTTTTATTATGGCACATTTGAATTTGTCGCTTAGTTAAAATAAATTTATCTTGGTTCAATTTGCAGATTATTAGAACATTAATTTCCAGATAATCATAATATTGATGCTGTGCGTTTATTTAGGAATAACTAGAAGATTTCCTCATTTATTTATCTATTTAAATTATAGACTTTATTTGACTTTTTTGAGTATTGAAATCTTGGAGCATAAATTGAGTTGCATAATATCAAAGTTATTTCAAGATTTTATGATAATTGATTTTATTGTTTTACCTCAATTATGATTAAACTTATATGCGTCTCTCTATATATGTACATATATTAATACATATTGCTAGGTAGTGTTGACAATTTCGCAAATCAAAACCTATTTTTTATTGTTGAATGTATAACTATTACAAAAAAAAGGGAGGTGGTCTGACTGTACAACCGAATCTAATTAATGAGAATAGTCATATAAGGATCTCACAGCCCTGGTATGTATAATGACTTTCTTTTTAACAATTACATTAATCTTTCCACGATTCTTCTTAAATTATTACATATAAAGTATTTCTCGTAATATGATTACCGAAAGACGCTATTTTTGACAATTCTAATTTAATTTTTTCTATGTGGTCAAGATGTTGGCCTAGTGATCTAGTAGTCAGGGGTTCACGCCTCGTTCCAGGACACCAGCAAGTTAGTCCTATTTTCTTAGTACAAACATTTAGCTTAGTTTGAAAATAGTAAGAATATTGATGTGACATGTATTCCGTGTACGCATCTCTATTTAAAAAAATAATGTTCAAAATTATATAGAATTATATTTAAAAAAGAGTTAAACAAAATGTCATTAGATTAGGTAAATACTTTGTAAAACTTAACGTAAATGCATTGTTCAATGTATAAGATATAATACATGGTATATGTAAAGAGTAAAGCAAGATACAATTAAATAACATACAATTAAAATGAAAAACTTGAAGAAAGTCCAATGTTCAATGTATAAAAAAATAAAAATAATAATTATTATTACATATATATATATATAAAGAGTAGAACAAGATACAATCAGATAGCATATGAAAAAGATATATAAAAAGTAAAACAAGATGCAATTAGGTAATTCAATATACTGTTGTACTAGTTTTAATCTCAAGTTTTGACCTTTAAAAGTTCTTGGGCGTAATTTCTCCCCATTTCGTGGAGCCAGAACTATACTTTACGTGAAAAATATCCAAGACTATGGTTGCAATTTTTCACCTTTGCATTTAGACTGTTGTATATTTTTGGTACTAGAAACAAATGGAATCTTTGTGCAAAAGATTTGTTTAATTTTGGCACAAGATAATGACAGTTATCCTGTGTCCTTGTGAAGTGAGGGTGTGTAATATGCTGGTAATTTTGTTTATGCCAGTAAAAATATTTTAGTATACCAAGAATATACATTTGATGGATGTCTAGGATGTGACATTCTTTGAAGAGTTCATTTGAAGTATAATGAAAGGCTTTCTTATGAATAACTCTTAAAATCATTTTTTGGGTTTTACTTACGGAGTCTAGAATACTACTAGCTGCACCACCCCAACTGACAGTCACGTAGTTATGTAGCGAGTGGCACAGAACAAAGTATACAATTCTTCTCAAGGATGTATCGAATGCTTCTCTGACTTCCTTTAAAAATAGGCAAATTTTTTTATTCGGCTCGTAAGATACTGAATATATTTTCTCCACTTTAGGTATTGGTCAGTTTGTATTACTAAATACCGTATACTCTCCGTTGTCTGTAGTTGAGTAAAGCCACAAGGTTTATTTTTCGTTTCGCATGTATAAACCACCAACTTATCGTGAGAAGTTAATAATTAGATAAGAATGTTATACTTTATATTTGAGTGTGTTCACTGATGTTTCTTTATTTTCCATAATGTTTAGTAATTCTTTACTAATTTTATTAAAAATTCTAGGAACAGCACATTCTCTCGTTCTCTCACCTTACACGTTGTTCGAGAGTGATACTCTCATAGTTCATCCTGAGGATCTGGTAGAGCAGCTATGGTAAGCGCCAGTATTCATATTTACATCGTTTGTCATCTTTTCTAAAATTATATTATATGTTACTTAAGATATGTACTGGTAAGATTTTGCATATTGTAAATAATTTGTAATAATCATCTTTAAACAAACACTTTGTTCCGTTATCTACTATAAGTTTTAAAAATATTAATTGTAACTGTTTAATTTTATGAGAATATGTTTTAAATGTTAGTCCATAGCTACTCACTCCATAACTGATAACAGAGTCGACCATCGCATATCGTCAATGTCATATATAAGAGATGGTCAATATACTTTCCAGTAGGAAAAATAATCTACACTACATTAGATGTGATAGAAAGAAATTACTGCTTTGTTGTTTTTTCGTACTGGCGATAAAGACAATGTACACTACTATCGGATTTCCTCCGCATTCCTAGGATATAAATTATACGATAAAATATATTACCGTCTACTGTGCAATCCAGAAAGCATATGGAATGTTGGTAGTTCGCTCAGAACCGACCAACAAATGTGACAATTGGTTCGACCCAAATGTGGTTGAATGGCAATCAAGTACTGAACGTTGCACAACCAACCCAATTTTAGTCCACGAAAAGCAGATAGCAATACAAGCACATCAGAGTCACGAAAAAATTGAGAAAACTTAGAAACGTATCTCTGTAATTGATGTAGGAACGTAATTTAGATCGTTTTCACAATTGCCTACCAATTTCGCAAGAATAACACGTTAATCGTATTAACTATTTGAACTAGTTATTTACCATTTTTTACTCATAAACCTAAACAACTTGATATGCGGTTAAAAACGATAAACAAGGGGTTAGCATTAAGGACATTAGCAGAAGGCCACATTATATATATTATATTATCTATACTCAGGGGGTTTTGGTTTTTATTACTGTTTTATTACATCTGCTAAATTGTTAAATAACTTTTTTTTACGTATGTGAAAATAAAACACTTGTTTTTTTATTCTAGTCGTTTAATTTACTCGAGACGCGTTTCGCCTTGTAAATATATTATCAATCTAACAATTTAACTCGGCAACTTGTTAGATTGATATTACCCTTACAAGATGAAATGCGTCTCAAGTAAATTAAACGAGTAGAATAAAAAAAAAAAGTGTTATTTTCACATACGTAATTATGGAATTCTACAAACTTACCTCTGAAACAGTTAAAACTTTTTTTAAATATTATTAACTGAAAATCTTAATTTTAAAAAATTACCAAATTTGTTATAAGTGTGTGGTCTTGTGTTGCCGCAAGGCGAAACCAGTAAACAGGAAGAGGAACTGACAGTGGATTGTAACTAACTGTCGTCGGGATAGGCAGAGGGAACAGTACTCCGCAATCTTGAGTACTGACACATCACTCTTGCTTCGTTCATTTGAATACATCTCATGCACGCACGTCGGTTGATGAAACTTTTAATAGACCGATTCTCCAATAATAATAATACAGGTAACCCCCGTTCATCGCGACCCCGGCCTGTGCGGTTTCGTTATATCGCGATCTTTTTGTAAAAAAATTTTCTTTTCTCTCGGCACTTGTCTAACTTTGACATATGCGAGGAATCATCATAATGAGTGATTGCACGTGCGTGTTATCTTTCTTTCTCGCTTACTCACATCATATACATGTCCATATACGTAAAATTACGAGCGTGAGTGAGACAAAAGAACGTCGGTATGCCGGTGCCTGGTACGGTTGTACGGTACTTTATTTGAGTATATCCTTCAGTGTAATCTTAGCTGAAGTGTCAAACGCACACTAAATAAATTGACTACTTAAATATTTTTTATTCCTTCGTAATTTTTAAAATGTGTAAAATTGATCGGTTGCAGGAAATGAATTGCCATTCTACGTCCCAAGAAAATGATCTCTCAAAACCTGTTTTCGAAAGTCAAATGTCAAAATCATTGAAAATGTCCTTTCTCTTCACAATCAATGCCTGGAGTTATCAGAAGAAAACGACGAAGATTAAGAGCGAGTGAGTGCTGTAAAACTTGGTTGTAACGGATTATTTGACAGTTATCGGCAAATTTTGTATAATATACGCAGAGAGGCCAAATAATCTAGATTATTTTTTTGCATCGCGGAACAAAATGAATGAATTATGTTATGGATGACATTTTTTTGTTAATAATAATGTTTATTTTATTAATAAAGTATTTTTTCGAATATAAAAATTATTTTTTTAATTCCCCCGTTCATCGCTAAATTTCGCTTATCGCGATCATGTCCAAAACGTATTCCCCGCGATCAACGGGGGTTACTTGTATTGGATAATTTTTATAGCGTAAAAACTTTCACCTTAAGGGCGCTTTACACATAAACTGTTTATAGTTACATTATCTTTGATTTTACAATTTAAAAAATTATTTTAACTAATGGAAATGATTTTTTTTTTTAAGTTCGTTTATAGTTTCTTCTTAAATAAAGTCTCTGATGCACTGCTTGCTTCTTTGATGTTCCATGCTTTTAGCCTGCCACCCCAAATGCCCGTTTACTAATTAAGATTTCTGGCAACGATTGGTCGATTCTAAAACCATTTCTGCAGCTGAAGTAGAGGCTGACCTGACAGTTTAACGTCTACCATTCAAATTGTCTGGGATACAAAGTTCTTGAAGGTACAGAGGAGCCATGTTATGTGTCATCTTGTACATCAATCAGAACAATTTTAATTCAATTCTTTCAGGGAATCGGAGCCATAAATCATGTAAAAGGGATGTTATATGAGAGAATTTGGAAACTCCATAAATTATCCATGCTGCCGTATTTAGCTAGTTGAAATATTGGCAGACCAACATATATCACCATATATGACACCACAAATGCATTTATAAGTTGACGGGGTTTCTCAAGAGAAAGATGATATTTGATTCATCTGACCACGCCAGGTGTTTAGCCCTCAGGGACGCCCTCTGTTCATGTTGCCTTCAACGCTCGTCTCGTGTATATTCTATACCATTCTCTTCTCGCTCGTACGTTTCACATAACTGAACCATCCTAATTCTATCGACCACATTACAAACGGCTCTGCATTCGCATCTAATATGTTCATTATAATGCACACCATTTTTTTACGCTTGCCCTTAAGCGATCGCATTAACCCCGCTAAGTTAGTCCAAATAGCTATTCAACTATTTATTGCTACTATCGTACCTTTCATTATTCGAACGCTTATGTGTTGTTCTAAATATCTGATGTTTAATTACGTTATCCATGGGAAATGGTTGAATATGCGAAGGATTGTTTTATTCATCGCTCTAGCACATTATAAATATTATACATACGATACCGCTAGTCAGAACTTAATTCCAGTTGGTGACAGGTGTACACACAGAAAAAAAATTTGGAGGGTTTCAAAAGTTGCCAATTTTTGGTAATAATTTTTTATTAACATTCTTCTATAATTTTAAGAAAATATGAAAAATCTTTTGTATTCGAGAACTTAAGAACTGCAGGTTTTAATTACTAATATGAGGAATAAATAGAATGTTCTTAAACTTAAAAATAATGTTCTTACACTAATTATCTAAATTATTTTAACTACGTGCTAGAAAAATCCCGATGGTGCAGAAATCTTGGCTTTTACAATCCCCTCTCCCTCACTTCTTATTCAATCCGTCTCCATAAATCGGGTTTTAAAGTTTTGTAATATTTGATACATCATTTTCTCTGATATTTCGAGTAAGGGAGCTAAACCTTCCCCCGCAATAACGGCAGATCACTGCATACAACGTTTAATATAATATGCAATTTGTTTCTCACTAGTGCACTTTCATAGTAATTTTGTTTTTGTTAGTTTGTAGCACTGGTGACCTCCAATTGCTTCGGTTCACTGAGGAAATCTTAACTTAGTTCCAATATTTACTGAGCCTCTGCAACATTAACCTTCTTGCTTCGATAAACCTTATTTTCAAATTGACTTAACAACTGTAATTAAGATTATTCGATTATAAGAAGAAAGAGTTTAACAAAAAACCCATTGCCTCCTAGTTTTTCTCAGGTAATATCCAAATTTCATGTCCATATTTGAAAGTTGATGTATTTGAAAATTAGTCTCGTTTTGAGAAAGAGGTTTCAATTCCTGCTCTTGAATTAAATAGGAAGTGATTTTATTGGTTATGCATAATTAATCTTTTTATTAATATATTAGTGATCAAAACCTTTCTTAAAACGGGCGCAAAAAACGTATGTAATAACAAAAAATCTAATATGCTCGTAGATAGTTGCACAATTAATTTTTTTGTAAATATATGTATTCGAGGATATAATACCTTAATGCATCCTTGTTTACGATGTTGACCTTTTCATCGATATAAACACCGCATTTGAGCTAAAATATAATTTTTTGAACGATGTGTCTCGAATACGTAGCCTTGAACTTCAGCGATTGTCGTGAAACTTGAAAAAAAAATTTGATTTTCTAAATTTGAAAAGTGATCGCTATTAATAAAAAAATACATTTCTACAAAATAATCTTTAATTCATGTAGGTGTTAAATAATAATATTCGTGCTAAAACTATTATTATTTTTAATCTAAATACATTTTTATTTTGATGTTGCAATTTCAAAACAGCTCTGTGATATTTTTAAAACAAATTTTATGAATCAAATAGAAAATGTATACATAAAAAAATAATTAAATAGTTCCGGATTCGTATCTCGATGACAACAGAATAATTTGTCAATAGATTTTTTCTGTGTACGTATATTTTTTAATGTTTTCCATTTCTAACTATCAAATTTCTGACAATAAAAACGGAAAAAACGTGTTTTTAGAACTAAAATGGTCACTTATTCACCTAAATCGTATATTTAAAAGTGAATTGGCACTTTTTTTCTTTACGAGTGATGACGGAAAAGTTTTTAACGATAAACCAAAAACTTTTTTGTGCCTTTGTAGATGCAGTTGTAAAATGCGAATGATAAAGTTGTAAGGGAAAGGTTATGGAAGGTACTCTCTGATGACAGGGTGAATAGAAAACTTATACACATAATCGCATCCCTATGTCAAGAAAGTTCTGCGTGTGTAAGGATCAATGGATCATTCACGCAATGGTTTAATATTACAAAAGGTGTCTAGCAGGATTGTGTAATGTTTCCATTGCTATTTAACTTGTATATCGATAATTATGTGAAAGAACTGGAATGTACGAATTTGAGAGCGAAAATTGGCGATTTGATTTTATGCTGTTTATTATACGACGATGGTGCAGTATTAATGGTGAATAATGAACAGGAAGAGTTTAGTGAGTAGAATATAAGATGTATGCAAGGATAGAGACCTTATTATGAATGTAAACGAGTCGAAAGTGATGGTATTCAACGTGCAATATACTAGTAAGTAATGAATGTTTGGAATAAATAGATGAATTTGTGTATTTGGGAAGTATGTTTGTTAGAAACGGAAAGGTTGAGAAAGATATCGAAAGGAAGGTGACTGCAGGGAACAAAGTAAACGGCGCTTTGAATAGAGTTATAGCTAATGGGAACTTGTCAATCGAAGTAAGACTAGCGATGCATAATGGAGTTTTAGTATCGACACTGATGTATGGAAGTGATGCCTGGAGCTGGCAGAAGAGGAATGAAAGTACACTGAATGAAGTGGAAATGAGATCACTTAGTCGTATATGTGGCACATCCATTTATGACAGAGTAAAGAAATAATGTAAAACTGATCTTAGTAGAGTGAGTAATATTAAAAAAAGATCACTTAGTTGGTTTGGTCATATGAAACGGATGAACGAGAAGAGATGGTAAGAAAGATATATGACGCAAGTGTTGATAGCGCCATAAATAGAGGACGTCCGTGGAAGACTTGACACGACCGGGTAAACCAGATACTGTAATTAGAAGCCACAATAATCAGTGAGCTGGTATGAGAAGATGTATGAATGTGGATGAGGCGAGAATTGTGTGTCAGGACAGAAGAGTGTGACGCTTTATCCCCTCTGCCAACTCTCACAAGGAAACGGCGTGATGGTAAGTTAGTAAGTTGGCACTCATAAATACTTTCGCTAAGTATATACTTTGCAGTCCTTTTTGGGTATGTACTACAACTACCTGCCCGGCTATAAACATAAAATTAACCCAAACTTATCTCATTAGGTGATCAACCTAGTTTTCAGACAAAGTTCGATGGACCTTCGCTCACAGCGGCATTCCCCTATTCAATGTACAATGTCATTCAATCATCCAGCAGGAGGACAATGGGGTATCTGAATGGCTATTGATTTAGCAAAATAAATTATTATCATTCAAACAATGGAACCGTTCCCACATTACGGCTGATACGTATGCACCAAACTCTAAATGCAGTCGCTCCAATTTTTATGAACTGTTGATGCGTTCGTTCCTCTCGCAGTAAAGTGAATAAATTATCCGCGTCATTAATATTGACTGCATTCAACTTTTAAGGTCATTCTAGTCGTTAGATGAGCTCATGAAAAAGTCTCGCTTTAATATTGACCAAATAATATTTTATTTTCTTTTACGTGATTTCACTAGCGTAGACTCCCAATTTACATTTGAATAGAATCTCAGTGGTATGTATGGTAAAAGACTTAGTATTATTTGGATAGGTATGTTTAATCATGTTCATATGCGACCAAATTTTAGCATTGCATTTAATAGTATTATAACAATATACAATGTAAATATGGAATATTTTGAAAGGATAGTGCATCGCTATTCGCTGTTTTTTGAAAATTTTTAATATTTATTGTCAAAACATTGTTGTTGGTCATTTATAATAAAATAAAATAATAACTTTGTATTAATATCATAAATAGCTAATTAAATTTAATATCATGTTAAAAACGTTTCCAAAATTTTTGGATAAATAATGTTATTTTCCATATCTTTCATCATCATACTAATTTTATATTCTATGCTGTTTGTATAGTAATGCTATGGTACTGTCATTATTTAAAAAAAAAAAATTAGTAACAAATCTGACGTTTAAGATAAGTTTTTGATTGTGTTATCACTCAGTTATTACTTTTTTTTTTATACGAGTATATTAATGGTATTTAAGGATTTTAAAAACATAACTTAATGTAATACTTGGATTCATTGTCATTATTACTATCGGTTACAATGTTCTCTCTAGTTTTGGATTGCGGTGTGCGCATACAAAATCTTTTGTGCAATTTTATGGAGAAAATAAATACACATATATTATCATTGGATTATTACTATTGTATTAATTTACAACCCATTATGCAGGGGAGTAAAGAAATGAGCAGAGGATTAGGTATAAAGGTATTATCTTGGCTGTGTAATTTCAGAAAGTGGTTCAATGTCCTCAATATTGGTGATCTTATACAAGATAAACTAACATACTGCAACTTCGTCGCCAACATCCGATAGAAGGCAGCATATGAAGAAGTCATTTAAAAATTGTGTGCGCGCTGTATTTTTTGTATGTGCTATGATGCTGAATCGTGTGTGCGCGCACACCCTCACACCTGAGAAGGAACATTGCTTGTATGATGTTCTTTCTTTCGCTAAATGACATACTTTAAAAAAACATACACATGTACAAAAGCTGCTCTTCCACGACCATGAGTGGGAATGTTTGTTAAAAGAATAAATATATTTAGTAGACACAAAACTGTTAGTACACGCTCAGCTGCCAGTCAGAGCGCCAGTTCTGAGAACTTTAAGTAACATCTGGACATTCGAAAAAAAATTGTTCACATGTCAAACGAGAAATGCTAAACTAATTATTGCAATTAAAGTTGTACATCACAAAAATAAATGGTTCGTTTACACGTTTCCTGTCCAACGTGGCTCGGTTTAATATTACACATTATCAATAATATATTGAAAGCTTAATAACAAAAATATTAATAACAAAAAAAATCTATCTATAATACAATAGATACTTTTTTACACGAAGTGAAATAATCTAAAAAGTATCTTATGAGTTCGAAACTAAAAAAATAAAATAACGATGTATTACTCGGAAAATCATTGTATTGTACTTTTCAGTGTATTTACAAAACAATACGAGTATACCATTTTTATATCTTCAATATTTGGTTTTCTTATTACTTTTAATTAGCTAAAAATCAGTCTAGTTTTCCTCTTCTGTAAACTTGACAATTTGTAGATAAGTTTCATGTCATAAAAAATGTACTTGAACGATAAACGTCCAGAAATTTAGAACTCTGTATTAGCCACAAGAAGATTTGTAGAACCGATAGGTCATTGCTAGAAAACTTTTCACATTTCAAGACTCATCTTTTCAAAAAATCTTATCCAAAAGTTCGCACAGCAATTTTTAATACTAATGTACTACTAAACAGTATATGCTAAGAGTGCCCTTTTTAATGAATTTTTTACGAAAATGGCGCTATAAAAACTACAGTTTTTTAAAATAATTTCAGTTATATCATCAATTTTTATTTTTACATTTCTACACGTATATAGACATCCGAATAAATTATTGTGCGTAAGTTTGAGCATATAATTGAATTATTCAAAATGCCATGATTATTTTATTAGCACAGGTGTAAATGTTGTAATAAATTATTTCGACGGTTCAATATCTTATTACCAAACAGCTGATTGCATGAGTGAAGTTTTTTGAAAATTTTAAAGTGTGAATACCGATTATAAATCTAAGCTGATTACGTAGCTACTTAATTACGTTTGTTTAAATTATTACACCTTTCATGACCTTTTTGATTAATATATTACTTAATTATTATTGATTTACAAATTAATACAGATACTTACCTAAAAATGATCTTTTGAGTAATATGTTACTTAATTATTATTCATATATAGTATTCTGAACTCAGTAAAATAATTATTCAACTAATTAAGTCTACTTTTCTGATGTTATTGCAGGTTACGCAAATATCATACCAACAATAAAATATATATATGTTTTTTTAAATATTTGATTTCTCTTTATTTTTTATTATAATCACCAGCAGTGGCACATCCATGATTTGGTCTTTGGAAATTCAAAAAATTCCTAAAATGGTTATAAAACATGATTCAAATAATAAAATCCACGTTTCTTTTATTGTTTACAAAGCTCTCGAATTAATTCGGTGTATGTTCCAACTAATGTAAGTAGCGTCTTTGCCAAAATGTTTAAAATGTTCAATGAGTATAGTTTTTAACAAAGGTCGAAAATTGCGGATTGATTCCTGTCCAAATATTTTTCCATGATTACAATGTTCTCTCAAGGTTATATTTTACCAACCACAATTGTTTTTTTCAACATTGGTATGCGCAAAAAACACACTATATTTACAGTACTGTTTGTCATTTATATAAATTTTACAAACCGCTTATATTTAAAAAAAATACTTTCATCTAGATGATCCGAAGGTTTGTCGGCAATTATAGAAACCGGCAACTGCAATTATAGAAACCGAATCTAAATCGGTATCGGTAATGTTAATAGCGTCCGCATTGTTAATAATATTTAAATCAACCATTTACGGTTTTTTAACGAAATTGTTCAATAAAATAATTTAGGTCGTTTTTTACTAATAATTATAAGCTCATAATTTAAAAAATTAATTTAAACCTTTTACACTTTAAAATGTTGTTGAACGGTGAAATCTTGCAAGAACAACGACGTCTAATTATAATTAAAACGATATGATTAAGATGTAATTCAGATATAAAGATTCTTAAATAGATTTTTTTTGTTTTATTATTTTTGGGAGGGGCAGTGAAGTAAGTTACATGTCAAAAGAAGTGCCAGTTCTCTCCTCGGTCACGCGTGCCACATGACCAAACCTTTTTTAAATTATATCGACTACGTTACAAACACCTCTGCATTCGCTCATAATTTATTCATTATGTGGACAAAATCTATCATTCATAGGGTCGGGTGATATGGATTGAGGGATGAAAACGCGTTCTCTTGTTTCCGAGGTCTCATGTGCGATAACCGGTAAATAAATAGGATCCCGATGAGGGAGCGCCCGAGGACAGCTGTAAATGATGAACAGCAATATTTTTATGATTGTAAATTTGTAAAGTTCTAAAATAATA
Source organism: Eubasilissa regina (assembly GCA_022840565.1). Classification (NCBI taxonomy): domain Eukaryota; kingdom Metazoa; phylum Arthropoda; class Insecta; order Trichoptera; family Phryganeidae; genus Eubasilissa; species Eubasilissa regina. Next base: position 29,485,276 of record JAINEB010000022.1, on the reverse strand, counting down.
TATAATGGAATATAAAAGGGGTTGTTTTATTTTTATTTTATAAAAGGGTGTCAAGTATTAATAATCTCTTGTTTTGTTGTTGTCGGGTTGTGCACAAAGCAATCTTTTGTTATATCCCGCTTATCAGATTACAGCATCTGTGTAGTGAATAGTGATAGGACAGAGGTGGTAGGAGGGATCAGACTCAGGGTCATTTTACCCTTTCGTAGATTTTTTGGAGACAAAAATTCACCAGATTTGGCGTGTTGCGTAACCATGTCGGTCATTAAGATTTGTCAAATGGAAAATAAGTTAAGCTTTCTTCATCAGAGCGCTAGTCGTGAGCTGCGGCGGAAAGGTGAAAGCGTGAGACCTTTCCGCGGACACAATGGGCAGACCTTGCGCCGGAGAGAGCAAAGGTTGCCGACAGCCCGCCGGGCCCTAATTTATGGCTCCCGGCGGCGATGCTCTCCGTTTCACTGTCCGTTTGCCCGCTAGACTGTGCCGAAGAGTCGCTCGGATTAATTGCTGCGCAAGTAATTCGGCCTCATTATTCGTAACGTCGGAACGACGTTTAGTCTACCGGTTTTCGGGTATCCGAGAAGAGTGATAAAGCAATTAAGTCGTTTCACGTAATGTCTAGTGTCACCTCCAAATTTTCTGAACGTTACCTCGTAATTTGATGGTCGCGCAGAGGCCCGGGAGACGAAGAGAAAGGAAGCGGTCTAGTTTTCAACAATCTAAATTTAATCTGGTAAACATTTTGCCGCTAAAACCAAACTACGCTGCTGCTTTTTAGATAAATAAATCCTCGTACTTGCACGTTGCTCGGAGACTAACGCGACGTAAGAAAAATACTCTCACTTTCATCGTACCTACACAACTAAATAGTAATAAACTTTCGATTTTTTCCACGTACAATTATTTGATTGTGTAAATAATCTTATCTAATTTAAACTCCTGAATAAAGATTTAAGAAAATGGGTACATAGTAAATGCATATTAGATTTAATAAAACGACAATGGCATAAATGATAAACAGATAATGCGACGCATTGGAGCCCAGTTAGATATGGGTCAAAAGATCAGCGACCTGCAAAACATTGGATGTTTTCATCATGGAATATTGATAGTTTTTCTAGCGCAAATATGAATTAATAATTTTTAAAATTCACCACAACCAAAAATGGAATTATTACTTTAAAAAAATAATAATTTCTCACGTAAATTTATGAATCGTATTACGAAAATACAATTCGACGTAATACAGTATAACATAGCGTAAGTACTTCTTTCCATATTACTATTCCAGTGATTCCCAACATACTTTCTTTCCATAATATTGTTCCAGTGATTCCCAACATACTTTCTTTCTATAATATTGTTCCAGTAATTCCCAACATAATTTCTTTCCATAATATTGTTCCAGTGATTCCCAACATACTTTATTTCCATAATACTGTTTCAGTGATTCCCAACATAATTTATTTATATAATTGTTCCAGTGATACCCAACATATTACGCTGTGTTTTCTGGAGCTTTTGACCTATTCAACAATCAAAGCAATTTTTTTGGTAGTTTTTAGTCGCGGAGAACGTATTTGATTTACCCACAAACGCATATAATAGAATGTCTAAAAAAATCGGTCGTTATAATAATGTAATTATCAATTTTCAATAACATTTCACTGCCTTGCAAAAAACGAAAATGGTTTTATCTGCATATAATAAATATTTCTTGCTGCGAGCTATAGCACCAATGAACGTGCCAAATGGTACTTCACCATTTAAAAATTAAATATCTTACTTTATTTTCATAATTATTTAATATTTTTATATTCAACATAGCCTGAAGAAATTTTTATTTGTAAATAAAACTATATTATTTTCCCCTATTTTTATCTTCACAAATTAAAAGAAACAATAACATTACGCTGTGCCTATTATCCTTTCAATAAAAATAAATAATAAATCAAACCAAAATAAACTTTAAATTACAAATGTATAGTTGAATGCTGGGGGATCAGCCTCGCTAGCCACAAAACTTGGTCTTATGTAGAACTATGTATTACTAGGGACCGCCATCGCACAATGGCACGAATCAAAATCTTGAAATTTTTATCAATAAATGATTAATTTTCCTTTAAAGTAATATACAAAAACAAAAACAAAGATAATCGTAGAACTATAAACAGTTTATGTATAAAGCGCCCTTGAGGTGAAAGATTTTACGAAAATGGCGCTAAACAAATTATCCATTATTAATATCGTCCGTGCAAACCATCAGATTTTTTTCAACACAAATATTATTACAATTTGACCAAGGATGAGGGCGAGATCGAATTTACAAATGGTCGGCTTTATTTTGCAGAATAATGAAGAAGACGAAAAAGCAGAAACAAGACAAAATCAGTTGCTGTTAGTAGGTCCTGCGTGCGGCTATATTATACGCGACAAATGTCTTTGGATTTCATTGTGTACATATTACATTATTATACGCAATTGTACTAATAATGCCAACCTCCCTGGGCTTTTTTTGTATTGAGGAAATCATTACAAATAAATACATTTAATTTTAATTGATTTGACAGTTTTTGATTTAAACAAACGTTATCAATTTTAATTAGATTAAAGTAATAGTTAAAAAATTAGATTACAGATTTTTCTGTAAACATATTATTGTATTTTGAGGATAAGTGTGATATCAATGCAGTACTAATGGCAAATAATGAACAAGAACTACAGAACCTGGTGAGTAGAATGTACGATGTATGCAAGGAAAGCGACCTCATGATGAATGTTAACAAGTCGAAAGTGATGGCATTCGAGAAGAAGGAAAGCAAAACACCGTGCAAAATACTTGCAGGTAATGAATGTTCGGAATAAGTATGTTTGATAAAAATTGAAAGGCTGAGAATGATACCGAAAGGAGAGTGACTGCAGGGAATAAAGTGAACATTGAATGTAATTATATCTAACGGGAATTTGTCAACCGAGGCATGACGAGCGGTGCACAATGGAGTCCTGGTACCGACACTGACCTATGGAAGTGAGGCCTGGAGCTACCAGAAGAGGAACGAAAGTAGATTAAATGCAGTGGAAATGAGATCACTTAGACGTATATGAGTTAGATTTATTTATGACAGAGTAAAGAATGATGAAATAAGGAAAGAATGTAGAGCTGATGTTAGTATAGTGAGTAAGATTGAGAAAGAATCACTTAGGTGGTTTGGTCATATGGAACGGATGAATGAGGAAAGAATGATAAGAAAGATATATGATGCAAATGTTGATGGTACCAGAAATAGAGGACTTCCGCGGGCGACTTGGCATGACCAGAAAAACCAGATAATGGAGGATGGTTCTGTAAGAAGCCTCTACAATCGGCGAGCTTATATAAGAAGATGTATGAATATGGATGAGGCGAAAATTGTGTCAGGACAGAGAAGTGTGTCGCTCTATCCTCTCTGCCTACTCCTTCGGAAAACGGCGTGATGATAAGTAAGTCTATGTAAACTCAATACCTCGTGATCATTCCAAAATACGTTTTTTTGGCGCTTGCAGTTGAAAGGCACACATACGCCTCACAGATTAGCGTATTCAACTTTTGAAATTGACCCATATACTGCTTGTACTCGGCTACAGTCAATACCGCGAATAAACTATCCCCACTAAAGAAGCAAGCCCTTTTGTGTCACTTTTGAACAATTTGACAAATGGTTCTTCCACGATATTGGACTTATATCTTTTACAAACATATGCGCCGAATGCAATTATTGTCAAAAGGAATACTAGCGGCGTACAGTGAAGTACAACACCGATACGTGCAAGTGAAATCTGGGGATGAGAAAAGAAGAACGAACGCAGATTCAATGCAGCCGAATACGGTCTCTAAGGTGAATACGGTCTCTAAGGTGAATACGGTCTCTAAGGTGAATACGGTCTCTAAGGTGAATACGGTCTCTAAGGTGAATACGGTCTCTAAGGTGAATACGGTCTCTAAGGTGAATACGGTCTCTAAGGTGAATTTGTGGAAAATGTATTTACGATAGAGTGACGAGTAAACAAATTAGGAGCGAATATAAATTGTAAGCGGTATAATCGACAGAATCAAGAAAGTATCGGTAAGATGGTTCTGGTATATGGAACCTATGTGCGAAGAGTTGCTATAGAAAATAGATGTATGAAAGTGAACTAGGCAAGAGTTATATTCCAGAAGAGAAGATTGTGGTCTTCTATCCTCTCTGCCTAACTAATGATTTGATGATTTTTCACGTATCGCTATAATATCTACTATCTACTGTCTGACGTGCTTGGTCTGGTGGTTACGATACTCGCCTGGTGATCCTAGTGGTCAGAGGTTCGACCCTTATGGAGTACGAAACTCTTACAACAAATTCACTTGCTTGTTGGTCTAGTAGTTAAGACATTCGCCTAGTAATCCAGAGATGGAAGGTTCTAACCTCGTTCCAGGAGGTCTTCAAGTTTTATTTGCATAACGTAAGCGTTTAGCTTTGGTTGAAAATAATAAGAATATTGATGTGACACGTATTGCGTGTACGAATCTCTATTTTTTTTTAATAAATAAAAAAAATACGCAAGAAAAATGGTTAACACAAAAAAATAGCAATCAGTTTATTTGGCGAGTGTCAGTTATGGGGACCAGGTATCCAGCGGCGTGCCCACATGTGCAGCAGGGAGGGGAGAGTGAAGAAGTCGCAACTGTTTGACCCACATACAGATGGCGCTTGTTCTCTCGCGACAGATTACAAAAACAATCCACCATTTCAGTTTCTCAAATGCAGAAAGACTCTCAACACGTGCCCTCGTATGGCGGTCTCTTTCCATGCGGCTGGGACGCGCTCAGGAGTGAAGGGTACAGCGAGAGTTCCGATGATGCATCATTCTCGGAACGAGCGGCCTGTTTACCGAAGTGTGTTGCGGGCGCTATTTCACAAGCAGTGTATTTCAGATGAATCAAAAATTTAAATTAAACCGATCTATTATTTATGAAAGATGAAAAAAAACATAAAAATCATAAAAGGTAATAATATATGTAAATCAAATAACTAAAGTAAAAAAAAGTTCTAATGAACTCATAAAACTCTTAACGAGAATTGTGCTTATTTTTTTAAAACATTTTTTTTTTGTAAAGTTACAATTTCAGAACATAGTTCTGTAATATTTTAAAACAAATATAAATAATAATTTTTCAAAATTTTCGTGATAAACTTTATGGAAGTCTATTGTAATTAACTTCTAAAAAAACTTTTAATAACATTTTTTCAGATGATCAGAGATTAAAAGATCAACGTAGAAGTATTACATATACGCAAAAAAGGAAGAAAATTAGACATTATAGAAAATATAGAGTTTAATATTGACAATAAAAATGTATTTAACAAACAAACACACCCTATTACATCTCCTCTCCTGTCCATATTAGCCCTGCCCACAACCACTTTCACTTTTCACCGAAATTCCCCATTTTTCCAAATTTTCCCAACACCGCTCTCATACCGTCCCCGCGCCATGCAGTCGATAGTCTATCTTTTAGTTTAAGTTTTAGTTTATTACTGACGATAACGCAGTAAGCGTCGAAAACGTTTTAATTAATATTAAATTTTTAATTAAAGTGTAGTGTGAAGTAAACAACGTCGTGTTTCATTTTAATAATTAGTTTTTTTTTTTTTAATTTTGTTAAAAGTTTTTTATTTAGTTTTAGTTATTAATTACAATTATAAAAATAAATAGATTTTATTTTAATATATATATCACATCAACTATGTATGTTTCCGATCAATTTGAAACTTATATTCTGCAGTTTTTATAAATGTTACATACTATTTATTATTCAGTTGTTATTTAGCATTGGACTACATGGAAAAAACATTAGATTAATAAAATACAAATTCTGTAATAGAACCAAACAGCTCAAATCAATGTCGGATGCTCAATAGCAGAGAAAGTTAGAATTAAAGCAATGCCATTTGTCAACAACCTTGTTTAATATTTACTCAGACATGTCTTTAAAGACGCAATACATGATATATAGAAAGAGATATGGGAGATGGATCTGCTAGCTGACTTTCACAGACTTTTCTACTAAATCATCAGTTTCCACTAAAAAGATAATGAGACCAGGAATGTCTATAGACACAAGATGACACTGATGTCAAAATTGTAGAATAGATTAAGCATTTTAGCTACTAGCTCGTGTCCACGATGCTATCTCAATGAAACATTGATCTCTAAGAGTTAGCGAAGTTACGTATGTACTGAATGTGTTATTGTAATTCGCAAACGAAACACACGATGATAAGTCTCATCCGTATACATGGGTCATAAAGGAGGACCGGAACCCAGATTTATTTACAATAATAATTAAGATGATACAAGTCTGAGCGATGAAATGGTTTGTTAAACCCGCACTGTTCTGTCTGTAAGGCTGAAAGTATTTAAAATATAAGTCAAGAGAATTAATAACAATGATGCAAACGCGAAAGCTGCCGACACATTATTTGTAATTAGAAATATGATATCTTGCAACTCATTATGCAGGAATAGGAAAAAAAGAGGCTGTGTTGAAAGAGATTATTGGTTGCGTCTACCTCCAAACACGGAAAAATGTTCGGAAGATCTTAAACACATTGTACAGGATAAACGATCATGTATAATTCAACATGTATATGTCTTAAACATGACGAAACACGTAATAATTCAACTTAGAGAGTTCGAATGAATCGTGAAATTTCATAACGGTAAACGAGATAGACTTTCGTTAAGGTTTCAAGGTTAAATAGTTTTTTTTTTAAATATATACTATTTTTTAGTTTATTATGTTTATTTTAATGTAAAAGTATATTTGTTTATCAATTTGTTTGAGTGTACTATTTTTTAGTTTATTATGTACTACTTATTTAATTCCAAAAAAACTTCACTGTTATTTTTATATATTATGTTATTATCAGTTATTATTGTTACACTGTTTGTTTCTTTAAAAATAAAATAAAATATTTGGAATAATACTCTTTAATAATACTGACCTTAATTATGGCTAAAATTTAAATGAAAATATTTCATTAGTTACGTTTTAATAAAAGATCATGTTTTAGCATGCATAAAGCATTTTATTTAATAAATTATTTATAAATATTTTTTTCCTTTGATACAATAATGATATTTTGACAAGATTATGATTCCTTTTTAAGAACTGTCGGTGTGATTTCGCCCGCGACGTTGCAACACGATTGCACAATAATTTGTGTACAGCGCCGAGTTGCAGCGATGAAAGCGAGAGTGCAATGCCGCGCTGTGATTGGCTGACCAGATGTATGCATGAGTGTATGTGTGTGTAACAATATCTGTGGCCCTGCACGTGCACAGTATCGATGACAAAGGGAAATAGTTAAAGAAATGGAAGAAAACTGTTTGAGAAGAAATTGAATGTTATTTGTATGATGGCTATCTATGGCATATGAGACTTGTCTTGGAGACTCGTTTCGATGTCATTTAAGGACCGTATAGAGTTGAATATGGGGCAAACTATGACTCATCTGTTGTGTTTTGCATGCATAGAATAACACAATTGATACATACCGACCATTACCGACAAATTTTTGAGGCTAGTAATCATATTTATGTATTATTGGAGCATGGGAGTGACACGGCGATGATGGGGATGAGGACAGTCATGGAGAGGCTTTCATCTAGCATTGGAAATAGATCATCAAGATATCTATATAACGATTCATTCCTTGAATAATGTTGGTCAAGATTTCGCGTAGATTTATAATTGATTCCTACATTCGCCGCTTGGCGATGTACTGCGTTGGTTATGCCAGGTCCCTGTTTAAAGTGATTTTTATTGAATGCAGAACATTTTTGAAAAAAATTGACCATACTTACACTGGATTTAAGATATTTGTTTTTTGTATGGGCTAATCGCCACTAGCAGATATACAATATGAAAGTGACAAAGTTTACACGGATGGTGAATTGTATTGGATTCGATAAACATTGTTTGGAAGCCATCATATCATCGCTAGTACTGTTTGCCAGAAGCATGCACTGGGGTATTTTTGCGAAATAAATCTAAATTACATATTCATTATATATATATAGTACAATGTATTACAATGATAAATAAAGCTGCGCATTTGTCGCAATTTTTCGCAAACATCATCAACTAAACACAATACTTATGTGTCTCGCGCCGTGCGGAGTTCTGAATACAAGTCTTCTCTTGAACAGACGTGTTGCAAAACAGCGCAAATGTGTATTTTAAAGCGGACTTAAATGCACGCGCTTCATAATATTTTAAGCATGGTATTATTTTATACAAAAAATTTGAATTTCCTTGTTACTCAACATAACTCTTATTTCTTAGAGGATGTCAATGCTTAAGTAGTATTGCATTATAAAATTATAATAATAAATTAATAGCAACAAATTTGCATGCTAATCATAATACATATTTTACATAATATTATTTTATGGTTATACTTCTCATTATACAAAACATCATTTTATTATTTTCAATCGCCATTTTTCGAATGCTTGATTAAGAATAAAAAAATATTTACCTTAGCATGGACGAAGTCCAGTGAGGACAACTATTGCAAAATTGATTCATGTACGTACAATATTTCTAATAAACCATTATTATTACATAGTCCCATTTCAGGGTAGGTAATTTAATTTAATTACAAAACATCCCGATATTGATAAATAAATATTTATAAATATGTAGGAATATTATTTCGCGTAGAAGACATGTTGAATACCTAACCACTTAAACATATTCAAATTTTTGTTAGGTATAAATATTTTTTGAAAACAATAGACAACTAAAGAATATTTCGATTATATTAGTAAAAAAATAACAAAACACCCAATATACTTAGGATCTGGAAAAATTAACCTATATATTATATTATTGTACCCATTCATGTTTGTTTGTATCTTTCGTGATAAGTAGAGATATGAGCATAATATATACCTTTATACATATAATGTATTGATACAGCCTCGGCTCATGTAACAGGCGCCACTGGCAGCTGCACCGGGCAGTATATCGAGGGGGCACCAAATCTTTTTTCCGTAATTTTTTTTGTTAAATAAAACATTACGAACATTATTTTTTATACACTATTGGTATAAAAATTTCGAATTAGGTTTAATCGTGAGCTAAAACAATTTATTTATTTACGCCTGCGTTTAAAAGACATAATTTTGTTTTCTAAGATTTTCTATAACATCAAGTAAATACATAATTTGTGATGCTGTATGCATAGTACTGAAAAGTATTAACGCATTCGATACATTGGCTTGATTTAGCGGTAACATATTCGCTTAGTCATGAATCAAGAGACCCACAAAGTTATTCATTTTATTCAAAGCACACGAGGCTTTCTAAATTTGAAAAATATAATTCAAATAGACATAGTTTTTTATTTAATTTATCAATTTGTAGAACAAATCAAAGATAACTTTATTGTCAACATCTATATTAAAACGAGATACTTAATTCTTTGTGAGTGGAAATTTTATTTATTTTTTATGTGACTTCTGAAACAACCTGTACCGGCCCTGCTTCAATGCAAATAAACTCACGTGTAATGTGTAAACACACACATGTAAAATATATCGTAATATCAATGTAGGTCTATCCATAAGTGTGTCCACATATGCATATACAAACGCACGTTTTGCACCTTAGTGTTTGTGCTCGTACGTATACATAATGTAAAAGTGAAGGGTGTACAGAATCTGCAAGCGTGTGTGACGTATTACTACACACTACACATATGTTTGGTGTATTAGCATAACTTGCGTCACAGCTCAGCACCACACGATCTGTGATCTGTGACAGCCCGGTGGGAAAATAGAAATACGTCAGCTTTCTTTTATTTCTATACACTAAAGTGACATTGCCATGTGGAGTCTGTTTTATATTTATCTAATGTTTGTTCCAATGCGAACGAACGTTTCTAACACTGAATTATTACAATCTTTAATTGTAATACAGCTTACTAGAGATACATACTAGTGTGATGATATCATTGGCGCTATTTATATAGTATTTAGACTCCTCAGCACACGTTGTACATATGCGCATACTGGGTGAATATTATGTTTTAGGCCGATATTATTTTTAAATAACTAGAAAATATAACACAATTTTTTAATTTTAATTTTGAATTATTTGATTTATTACAAATAAGTATAAAATATGATATTGGCCAAGTGGCCACCTCTGACAGCAGCACAAATGCGTACTCTTTTAACCATATTTTTCACGACATTCTCGTACACTTCGTGTACTATTTCAGTAATTTCATCGACAGAATCGTTGTTGGCTTATTTGCGTATACCATTTTTTTCAAGTACCTCTATAGAAAATAGTTGGATGCCGTCAAATCGGCCAGTCAGATCACCACTTTTTGACATTATGCGACCGCGAAAAATTTCTCACAAAAAAAAAAAAAATTCTTTAAGCGGGCTGTGTGTGAGACAACACCGTCCTGTTGAAACCACATATTTTGAAGGCTTAATCGACCCAATTCGGCCACCAAGAAGTTCGTATCGAAATTAGCGATCGCCCTTAATGGTTACAGAATTGCCAACGTTATTTAGATAACACGCTATTGAAGCGTTCGGTGCTCCATAATAAATTGTAATACTGATTATAAACTACCACCATAAACTAACATGTCTGCCAAACAAAAATGACAGCTTATCAAAATCTGCCTGGAACATAATATTCACCTGTATATGTATAATAGTAAAATTGTACATTACAATTTTTCCACAATATTTTCACCTCTTCTCTTCTCTGTACTATACTGACATTAGTGACACTCTTGTAGTAAGGCCGTCATCCATTACCTAGTTTTTCTGATCGTACTAGCACTCTCGTATTTCAGCGATTCCGCTTAATTGGAACACATCGGGCCTAGAATATTCTGGCCCAGTTAAGCGGCTAAAATTGAATCTGCATTAGCCTAGCACTGCAGATGTTATTGAATGTACGCTAATTCCACCACCTCCAATGTTGTCTACGTGGTAGTGATGAGCTAAACGTTATTGTGATTGTGCGTTTGGTTTTATTTTATATCAAGGATTGGTAACTTATATTTAGCTGTTAGAGGTTTAGTTTCCAGTATATCAGTGACTGTTCGCCGAATTACGAATAATCAGTTACTAATCATCGTTAAAATCGAACACAAATTTCACAATCACAGTCACAATGACGATTAAAATAACGGTTTAGCTCATCGCTACTACGTGGGAACTCTCGACGCCGCACCGACAGTAAACATATGTGATTTAGCAATATTTGAATATGTCCAAAAACACACAATTACGAGATTTTCACCTACAAAGGCACTGTTATTAATCAAAAAATAAATATCTCATAGAGACGGAGCTATTTTTTATCAATGGAAAAATATAGAAGTATGGGTAATTACAGGACTTACGACCTGTCTAACATTGTGTAAAGTGGTCAATAAGCCAGCCGAAGACAGCCCTATAATTACCCATACTTCCATATTTTTCCATTAATAAAAAATAGCTTTGTCTCTATTAGATATGTCTATTATTTGTTTAATATGTGATTTAATTTAGATTTATTAGATTTTTTAAAATACGTTAAATATGGAAGTGTTGAATTTTGTAAAGAAAACATTAAACTGTTTTTATATTATATATTTCCCAAAAAAAAATTAAATGAAATTGTATTACATATTTTGATCTTAACATCACTTAATCCCTATTAAATGGAATTGCGTTTCAAATAAACAATGTAATTTGCTATTATTTCCAAAATTGGGATTCCATTTTTTTATGATTTGGCCCAGATAAGTGCCTGCCCCGATTAGCCGATGGCCCAGTTAAATAATGATATTAATTTTAATTTATTGTTAACTAAAATAATTAAGAATAGCCCCGTCAGAAGCTTCACCAATCAAGCACAAGAAGACATATGGAAGTGGACATAGTAATAGTTGTGTGCCAAGACAGTATGACGTTCTATCCTCTCTGCTTATCTCTGTGGATAGCAAGTAAGAAAACGTGGCGATGCGAATGAATAAAAGAATATTAACGTGTTCAATATACTAAGACTTCGTAGCTTGTTTTAAGTAAATAATATACGTTTTACAATTAATTTATAATTAAATAGTAAGCACTGTATTTATTATCATATCTGTTAATTTATTATTACATTTTTAACACTGTAGGTTTTTCACTTGGTTAATAATCAAAATATTATCAAGAAATTACAGCGCGGGTAAAATTTAAATTAAATTATTTAACTATTAAGAAGTAGCTATGTATACAATTTTAAATAAGATTACATTAAAAAATCTCTTGAAATATTTACTGAAGATAAATACATATATTTACAATATTCTTTAATAATTAATTAATATTTCGAAAAAATGCCAAAATTGAGAAATTGTTATGCAAATTTTACAAATGCGAATTAACGCGAGTGGATTTAAAAATCGACTTCCATAAACTATTAACTCATTTGACATGGGTGGTTTTTACTATGTACTATAATATTATGTAACATTATATAAAAATTATACAAATTGAAGTAGAAAGTCACTCACTGCCTCACAATTTGCTACACTCTGGATATTATTGAGAAGCTCTATTCAAATTCCGTGGAGTTGAATGCGTCACAAAAAATGAAAGTAGGAACACGTGTTCTAGAAGGAAAAGTGAAACAGGATAAATACCTTCTTTCTGAGATTGGGGCACATTGTCGAGGGTATCTAAATCCCTAACCCATCAAATCCCCTTCACAATGGTTGTCAAAGTTGGCCTGGGTCTGTTTATTATAATACATAGTTAAATCCCATAATAAAACACTTGAAAACTTTAAACATAGGGAATGGATTACATGCGTGGCTCAGCATTTTTGTAATGTTGGTACACACTTATATATTAAAGATGTATATTTTGTGTAAGTTCTGTGTATGTACATAAATTAACAGCCCAAGCCAATTTACTTGAGTAATATATTTATCAAATAATAATTAAAGTGAGTAAGATTAAGAAAAGATCACTTAGGTGGTTAGATCATATGGAATATATGAATGAAGAGAGAATAATAAGAAAGATATATAACGCAAGTGTTGATGGCACCAGAAGTAGACGACGTCCGTGATAGACTTGGGACAACCAAACCTCTATAATTGGCGGGCTTGTATGAGAAGATGTATGAATGTGGATGAAGCAAGAATTATGTGTCGTGATGGTAAGTTAGTTAGTTGTAATTATTAAAAATATACTGATGATTCAGAAAATGTTGATGTTTCCGGCAAAATATTTTACAAAATTTATTTATATATTTATATTTATTTATTTATATATGTTGCAATATTCAATAAAACAAAGTAGATATAATTCTTTTTTTTTAATCTCAAGAGTTTTTATTGTTAAATTTTATTTTCATTAATCTATTATTTATTTTGGATATTTTCCATAATTTTAATATAAAATATTTTAAATTAATTATTTCATTTTATTTTTATTCTTTGAGAAAATCACATATTTGTATGTATATATGTGTTTATTGCGATGGGTACCTACCTATAATAAAAAATAATTAAATTTAGATTTTTCGAAACAAAAAATAACTATTCAGAATCAACAGTTTGGGGGTAGCCGGTTAAGGCCAGTCCGCAGCTAGCCGACGAAACTGAAAGTGAACAAAAAATCTGGGCGATCGTCGGAATAGACCTTTATGAATACGAGACTCTCGCGAGGGTAGCGGAGGGGGATTAGAAGGGTGGGGGGGGGATATTTTTTCTCTCTTTTGTATTGAGACCCAAACTTCCACATACCAGAAACGGAGGCCAACCGGCAGGTATAAATAAACGTGCATAGATAATATTCTCCAATTCAGTAGTTCCAAAAGTTTTACAACGTTACGAATCTTCTCTTCTTTTATATAATATCGTAATGTCCTTGTGTCACGTGTCACGTATCACGAGTCACGCATAAGGATATTTAAAATTAAACAGACACATTACATTGGAGTTAAGTGTTAATTTACGTTTAAATATACAAATTAGATGGACAGATGAATTTTTTCTTCTATTGGTACATTTTTAAATATAAATAAAGTTATATTTCTATAGTCAGAAATTTAAAAATTGCAACACTGTAATGTTGCTGTACTGTATGTATGTAATAATTTTAATTTTCACAGAAACCGACCTATATATGTATTTTTAGTTAGTTAAGTAATAATAATAACTAACAACGGTGGTTTAAATAAAGTTAAATATAAATACAATTTTAAATTATGTCTAATTACAAAGTTAACGCTACAAATAATAATAAACATAATATAATAATAAACATTTAATTGCAATATGACAATATTTTTAACATATATTTTTTGTGAGTTGGGTTGTAAATAAATATTTGCTTCAATCAAATTCTATCATATCGATGCAAAAGGCAAGATTATCAGTGAGTTTCTTAAATCTAGAACAGTGACACTTCTGCTTCGAATAATAAACATAATATTATTAATTAGGCGAAATACTTTGTTTAAACCACTATTTATTAATTGTTCTACATGTTTCGATACCTATGGTATCTTCTTCAGGAAACAATGTATACTGAAATTAAAAAATACAAGGATAGATAAAAACTAAAACTATAAATAAAATGGTGAATAAGAAAGAACTAATATGAAAACAAATTCAAAAGTTGACTATTTAAACTATGGCTAATTGAATTAAACATATGGCTCGACATTATAATTAAATAATGGAATGTTTAATTTTAAACCACTTTATTATGCACATATACCTACTAAAGTCAACTAGTTTCTTGTTGTGGTAGGCCATTCCGAAGGACGAAGAGGAAGAGGAAGATCGCCTACCTGTTAGACCGACCAAGTGGAAAAGGCAACAGGCACTTCTCTGATGACAGGCCTAAGGTCTGCAGGATGCCGAGAAAAGTGGAGGAGCATAGTTAAGAGGGTGAGAGTTCGTGGAGATTGCTATCCTCAGTCATGAGGGACCAACGTGGATGAACGAATTATTATAAAATAATCATTTGTAAGTAATATATTTTAACACAAAATAGTCATTTACATTGTATACCTATTTAATAATTTTTGCTTTCCAATCTATATGCTACATATATGAAGATAAAATATTGTACAATACTTGTACATTAGTCATTGTATATCACGAGCATCACGTGTGTTAATTAGATGAATAAGTCTGACCTCTGCAAATCATCGTACCTAAATCGGAACATCAGAACAAAAAAATTGTTATCAAAAAAAAATTGGGAATACAAAGTAACGTGACAGTGCAGATGACGCCGCTGAGAAAACAATTCAGAACGACGGACATTGTTGTTGGTAGTGGCGTATAAATTCAGATTATTAAAATACATGTTGTTACTGGTAGTGACGTATTTAAAACTGACGTTATATAGATTCAGATTATTACATGTGTTGTTAGTTTTGGCACATTTAAAAACTAGGAAAAAGACCGAATAATCTACTTGAGAGCTTTTCATGATGCCATTGATAAATAATTTGAAATAAAAACACTGTTTACTTTCATTAATTCGTTATTTATTATAATGTTTTCAATGCTGACGCATGATCTTCAGTAATGTTACTAATATTAAACTTAGGACTGAAGGACTACGTGTTACTTAGGATTGAGGAGTGGAAGGGGGGGATTAGAGTTGGGTGGGTGTAGAGGCGTGGTCAACAAGTACGCCAGTCCTGACGAAGATATGTTAGTAACGAAACCAGTTGACGTAAAAATCACTTACAATGGTTCATACATAGTTAAAATATAAACACAATTTTGTATTATTTTAAATCCTTCGCGCTTTGTATTTCATGAAATACGTAGTTTTTATAAAAATATGAATAAATTTATAAATTTATTTTTATAAATATTCTCGAAGAGTTGGGGACCGCTGCTTCGCCTTTTACCTGGTGAAAGATATGGACCGTCTTTTTGTTATGAAAGTCGAAGCGTGGGACTCGCGAGATATAACGCAATAGTGTATAATCAACTACTATTGTGTGTTCTCTGCGCTTACTAAACTTATTCAGCTATTTACATTTACAGCTCCCTTCTCCGGCCCGTCCTGGTGTTCTAAGGTCCCAGCAGCCTAGCCCCGCGAGGGACAGCCGAGCCATGGGAATTAGAAAAGAAAGCGTCCGAATAAGGGACAGGAAGTTCTTTGGCGCAATTCTTATTCAAATGTTTGTTCTGTTTTCATTTACCGAGGGTGCACGTGGGGTAACCTGATTGGGCAACTCCTGGAGACAGAGCATACGCTATCTCTCGATAGTAGAGTAATTCATTCGCCTTGTATTTTGAAGAATAAACTACTTACTTCCTTTACAAATTATCGCACGATCTTATGCTTTGTTTGACAAGGTATGAGATCATATTGACAATATTAAAGCGATTATTCAAGTTCGTCATCATAACGAGTCTTTATAATCAATGTAGATCCGTGATCGTATTCCACGATGCCATTTCTGCGTGCACTGGTTTAGTAATAGATACATATAATATGATTATATTAGTAATGGAAAATCTTTTTTTTAATTAATGGCTTATCACCAAGTAAATAATGTATAATGAAATAAAGATACATTATTCATCATTCTAGTTGATTTCTCATGACTGATCTTCAAGATCTCCCACCCTCCCACCCTCTTGAATATGTTCCTCCATTTTTCTCGTCATCCATTACATACATTCATGCTTCTCGCCATCCACAGTATGCGCAACACGTGTTTCCAGCACCACATTTCAAAGGCATCAATCCGTTTTTTATCCCTTACCTTCAGGGTCCATGATTCCCACACTATATAAAAATATATAATGCACCAGAGACTGTGTAAGCCTGATCTTCGTTGTCTTGATTTGTATTAAATAACATAACAGCAGATTCAGACCTAAGAACGCAGTTATGAGAATTTATTCTTTCATGCTAACTCAGCAGTCGAGCGCTGAAATGAGAATTTCTCTTTTCGAGCTAACTCAGCAACCGAACGCAGTGATGAGAATTTCTCCTTTCAAGCTACTCAGCTGTCGAGCGTAGCAAAGAAAACTTATTTTTCCAAGCTAACTCAACAGTCGTACACAGCAATGAGAATTTCTCATTTCGAGCTATCTCAGGTGTTCAGTGCAGTATTGTCAGTCATCATCCACGCCAGTTCCTAGTGACAGGATCATGATCCTCATGAATTCTATCAATACAATAAAAACCTAAAGGATTTAATTTTCAAGAAGTTTACCGATACATAATTTAGTGTGTATTGTACGACAAGATTTGTATCTATCAGTGGAAATTCTTTGCTCGTTGGAAGAGGGATTCAATGTTTAGATAAGTTCCAACGAAGAGAAGTCACTTAAGTTATCTACTTTAGACACACACAATAGTATTGGTAGCAAGGTGTCCAGTAAAAAACTTCACATTCGTAGCCAGGTAACTCAGGTATATAAAGAACTTATGTTAAACAAGTTTTTAGCCACGTTGTACCACGCGCAACGGATCGGTCAGAAGAGTATTGACAATCAAAATTTATGACTTGGATATTGGAGCTATCCTAGTCCTCGCCAGTGAACAGAGGTGACTTATTACGTCTCAGTTATTTGAAAGAATAATACAAATTTTTGATATATTTAACAACTATAGTACTAATGAGTAATATAGATGCTAAAAATAATAAAGATGACGATTCCTATACTTGAGAGTCTATACTTGGGATGAAAATATTATAATTACTAATACTAATATTATAATGACCACAATTAGTTGTACAATTACCATTAAGCAAATACTAATTAAATGTATTGATTATAAAGATATACATACAAAATCAATTTTATCGAAAAATATTGTTGTTGCGCCACCAGGATTTGAACTTAGATCTCTTTTCAAACCGGGGAAGGTGCATTATCCAACTATGCTACAGCGACATTATTTTCGAACCTATATGTTACACTTTTTCAAATTAATAGATCTATCGTTTTATTATTTGAAAGCCATCTACTTTCTATCTTTCTTACATCTATGTTCCGAACAATTCACAATGAGAATGTGTTCTCTTAATACTATTAAACAAAACTAATTTTAGAAAAAAAAATTAGAACTGTTGATACACTTATTTATCTCATGGAATCCTTTCTAATCATGTATGTGCTTGCAACACATTAGCACACATCATTTACTTTTTTAATCCAAATAATTATATAATAGGGAGAAAGGAAGATCTATTGTTTCGGAACATGAGTTTTCATGAATTACAGCGAAGGAGTAAATTAAAAAATACAGTGGAATTTCTGAAAGTATCTATGAAAAAAAAATTTATGCGAACAAGTAGCAATCTTTAGATGTATCCGGCGCTCTATCCGTTTTTTGCCCCAAAACAACAGTTTCACGGAGAACAGATCACAAATCCAAGAAATGAATTCAAGAGGTGTTGAAGATCTTGTTGAAAGTGCGTTACGAATAATATATCCCTTATAAGGTATGTCTTCTCTTTCAGTTGGCCTTTCTTGCCGTGTTGAACGATTTTCCATCTGACTTAGTACAGATATATACCTAGTGCATATACTCTATATATGTATATATATTCTTGAATGCTGTATAGAGAAGAAAATTCCAAACAATGTAGGTACCATTATATAATATATCCTTGCCTCACTTCACATTCCACCTTGAAAGCAGGTGATTTTCTATCGTCAAATTGAAGAGTACAGCTAGTGACAGTAGAAACGTGGGATGATCGCAAGATTTTTAGCACTTGAACTAGCACTGGGTGGATAACTGGGTTCAAGAATAAACTTTCCCTCCTGACGGTATCGAAAGTTTTCATAAGTTCTAAGATATACAGGATTACATCGATTCCATACATATCTTGCGATACAGAACCTTCGTTTCAGCATGTTGTAAGTAAACGATAATAATGGTAACGGGGAGCCCTTGTAGAGATAGATTCTCGCCTTGTGACTAGATAGATAGTCGGAGTTGCAATTGTGTTATATAGTTATGTATATCTACTTAGTTCATGAAAGTTTTTTCAGTGCTGTAAGATTAATAAGTATTAACAAAATCGATTTCGGTTAAATTATTAGTATTATTAGGAGAACACATTCTTATTGTGAAGCTGTAATTATTCAGATCAGTTTGTGATGTTAAAAAAAATTAAATGTATATCTTTCTAATTAATATATTTAACTATTAAAATTATTAGTATGCAGTGGTGTAGTGATAAGTATTAACTAACTATTTAACCCCTTCTCCCTTTTTCGTTATTAAGAAATGATTTTAGCCAGCAACAAATTAGCTTTTGTAAACACTAAAACCATGCATGTGTCAAAAAAAGTATACACGTAAATTTAAGGATGACTGTTTATTTAAGTTGAGTTGTCTGTCTCCAAGTGCATGGTCACTGGTTAAAATAATGGAATACCGCCGCGTGCCCAGATGATCGAATTCTTAACAAAAATTTTCTCGTAATGACTTTCACGTTTTGTGAAATGCCCCGGTTCTATATATTTTTTGGATTCTCGTAACATCCGTAAGTTGCACGATATTTTATGTACTTACAAAATTCTATGCGAAATATTTTGAAGAAAAATATTTTTTTATGTACTTGAAAAGTAAGTGTTCCGTCTCAAAATAAATTTTTGGGCAGCGCCCCGGCCCCACTACACCACTGTTAATATGTAATTTACAGGAATAGTGAATGACGAAATTTTGTACATGGAAAAGTACGGTCGGGTCTGTCTAGACAGAACGTGGAGAGAGAATAGTTCTGGATATAGTATATCTGACTTTTATATCCGATGAATAATTAATTTAAATACAAATTACATACATAATTTTTAATACGGAAAAAAATCTATTTATCGAAAAAATATTTGTTACTACCGGGATTCAAACTTGTATATTTTCGTATCCGGGAAAATGGGTTACCAGTTACACAAGCCAAAGACAAATTTTCTAACATATATGCTGCAGCTCAGCTTTTTCTTCTGGACATATTTCTAGTCGATACATTTAATTTGTATTAAAACATCACAAAAATATGTTCCGAAAAAACTGCAACTTTGCAATAATAATGTGTTCTTCTTAAAAATATATTTTTTATTTATTTACCGCTGGAGATTCAAAAACTCTCACCGAAAAACGTTATTGAATAAATCACCTTATTTCTATACGACGTTATATCTTGTCGTAGATAATAAAATACAAATAAACGAAACAAAAAAATGTATACGTAAGACTGATGAACTAGAACAGCGATGGCGATAAATGTTCAAAAACGGGTGATAACGTGATGTAACAGCCCCGTAACACGCATCGGAGCCGCGGCCGGCGAAAGTTCATTTCTCCGACTGAACACTTTTACTCTCGTCGGATTGTGCACCGATTACCTTTCTTTTTCGGTCCGCCGTGTGCCGAAACTGCGACACGCTCTTGCATAATCCGTCCAGAGATTGTTACATCCACCGGCGAGCGCGCAACTCTGACAATATACATTTTTTTGTTACTGTCAGACTTGCACGCCAAGTTTTGAAAATGACTTTCTTCCATTAATGGTCCGATCATTCAGTACACTTGCCTAATATCGCACTCTTGAAGCGAAAGATGTTTCGTTTTTTATTTTTCAGTTCACTTTGATTTTTTTTTCAGTTTAGGTTCAGATTTAGTGATGAATTTATTGCTTCACGCTTGCATTGTTCTGGTGCCAACACTAATGCAGGGAGTTGTGCCTGGAATTAGTGAAAAAAACGAAAGTATAATGCAGAAGAAATGCTTAAACGCGTGCGTGATTATAATAACGGACTAAATCGTTATTTTAACGTGATTGTGATTTTTATGTTCGATTGCAATTATTATGTTACATAATTAAGTATTATGTTTGACACAATTGAGAATTCTGGAGAAAAATATGAAAAACTCACAGGAGCTTGAAGAACAATATATTTATTAATGTACCCTACAATCTTGTTAACGTTATAAAATAAATGGAATACCTTCTTTCAAAAACAAATTAATGACAATACTGGTGACCATTTAAATTTCAGAGTAGCAAAGAAGACTACTATTGGTCGAATCCTAATGCAAAGGTGACGAGCGAAAGCAACTAACACCGATTTTGAATGACCAATTTATATGAAAAAAAGTAATGTTTGATTATTAATAAATTAATACAATGCGTAATTTCCATATGAGAAGACAATTGCATTAAAAATTAGAAAAAAACAATAGGTTAAAAGTAAGTACCACATATGAACAAATTTTCATATTTATAATTTTTTTTAAATTAAAAAAAAAATAACGAATACATATCACATCAATTTTCTTACTATTTTCAAACTAAGCTTGTGCTATGAAAATAGGTTTAACTTGCTGGTCTCCTGGAACGAGACGCGTATCCCCGACCACTATAGATCACTAGACCGGCGTCTTAACCACTCGGCCAATAAGCTATTTAAATTACGTATGTATTATCATTTTAAATTTATTTATACGTTGATTATTCATTAACAATGCAAATTGTATTAATGTTAATTTTGTTACTGTACTTACGTTGCATTCCGTCTTTCAGTGAATTCATTTAAAAACTGAAATACTTATCATACCGGACGCCAGACAGTTTTAAATATCACACTTAAACTCAAAACGGTAAAGGCAAATTAACAGCAGTTTCTATCGAATCAAGATCCTATAATTTCTTATTACATGATATAATTACGATTATCCTCAAAGAAGTCATATGTTTACGGTATCTTAGCAATCAACCCTTGATTGCTATTACTAGGGCCTTTACCAACCAATAGGTAAGCAAGAAAAATCCTTGGAGCGGCACTTTTAACTTCTAATTAAATTTACCTATTCGCTTTTTTAAATAATAGCTAAATGGGATTGTCAAAGACTTTTTTAAATTCCTCCTAAAGATATCATTCATTGCACATGTCTAGTTGGTGTATTCATTTCAGTGCCGATAAATCGCCGTTTATTTTTATAACATTCATCTATAGCTTGAATCAATATAAAAATCCGTAGTACAAGTATTAATAATACATTTCATTTACATACAAGCCTGTTGGCCGCTTCTTACTTTGCCAGGTACATATAGAGTACCTGTTCTGAGGTAGGTAGTCATAAGTTTCCATAAACTAGAATATAAATTGGAAATAAGGTAACAAACAAAATTAAATTGTTAAAAACAGAAAAATCAAAAAGGAGACAAGTAGAGGATAAGTAAGTAAAATGAACAAAATAACATTTTTGATACAGACTAAAGACATGTAAGAAGTAAAAGAAAAGAAATAAGCAGGGAGCAAACAAAACATGATAAATACGAGGTATGATGTAAGTATTATACACAGTAATTTTATTAACATAGCATTTTAACAGCACAATTATTATTTTATTACATATGTGAGATTTACAATTATTGTTAATTTGTATGAATTGGAATGTAAGTGATAATCAGTACCGTTATATAATTATTGCCTACTTGTGTTTACCCAACGAAACATCCATAGAAGGAAAATAAATGAATCTGGAAGATTCATACTACTGGCCTATACAACTTGTACGAGGGCGGTATTTTCTAGTTTGCCTAAGGCCTGCCCTGGCTATTACACAAAATTAATTTGAAACAAGATTCTTAGATGTAAATAGTCTTTGAACCAATCTTGTAACCGTAAGAATACACATATTGACATCTGAAAGATCGAAATATATCTAAACTTATTCAATATAACATTACAACAGTCCACATCCTCAGTCCATTTTTGAGTGCTTAAATAAAAAATACATCCTTAACAATATTTTTAACAGTTTATAAACTTTTCCACAGAACACATCTCATACTGTGAGACAGGGATAGTACCTACACCAAGTATTTAATCATAATATTATAATGGTATATACAAAAAAATACTGCTACAATTATTCGGGTTTAGATACAACATATAAAGATTGTACATAATTTTTAAGATTTAATTATAATTTTTAGATTTATTATTTGGACTACGAATATTGGAAATAGTAAATTTATGTAATCTATCCGGAAATATTAAAGTAAGTATATAATTAGTTTTAAATTACGCAATACACTTTCAAATTATTACAGTTTACAGAAGTCATAAATATAATATTTGCCGACCAAACGAAAGAGTGAATACTTAATTAACGTTTGCTAAAAATTTATACACATATTTTATTAAATATAAATATCAAATTAATGATACGTTTATGCAATTTATACCCAATAAATTACCGAACTGTGAGATTCTCATCTCTGTCGATTTATTTTATATACGAATATATTATTTTTTCCGTAAGAATGTATACTGAATTTCCATTTATTTTAGATTTTTTCCCCAATTCCCATTTTTATATGTACTCCGATTTAAAAACTATTTAAGTGACTATTTTTCTCTCCCATTATCTATTAATCTGAAATGAAAAAATATTTTCTTTCGGTAGATATTGTAGGTTTCTCTCTTACTGAATTTTCTCTTTCCTTCACAAATGGATAGGTTAAGTAAAACGCAATAATTAATACAAATTAAATTAATCAATTAAAAAGATATTCAGAAAAAATCTATCAAAAAATATTTTTTTTTGCTACCATGATACGAACCTGAAACTTTTCCTATTCTGAATTTTTTTTGTATCTTTCTAATTGATTAATTTAATTTGTACTAACAAATATCACAGAACTATGTTCTGAAATTGCAACATTACAAGAAAAATGTGTTTCCATTAAAATCGTTGATTGTTGGAAAATATTGTTTTAAAATTGTTACTGTATAACTAAAATGAGACTCTTTTGTTAAAGCCGGATCGGACGCCACCTACCGGGGATACGTGAAGGACATTCCGCGGGCTGACGTCTAAGGCTAATTCTTTTGTTCACTTTTTCTCATGGCGGCGTGTGTAACTTTTCAAGGTGAGAGGAATTATCGCTTCGAAAATTCGAGAGCCGAAAAAATGGCAATTTTTTCCCATGTCATTAGTCCACTCCTCGAAGCCCTGAGTCAGAGATTGGTGGAAAAAATGGCAAGTCGTTACGTTGTGATGATGGCTGCTGCGACACTGCACCGGCCATCATTAAATAGCAATTAGACCCTCGTTAATCACCGCTGATTGAGTAGCTCAAATTGTATGAAAATGTATCTGAATAACCAAATAACTTTACCGACTGTGGCCCCCAAATGTTACTTGAAAAACCTGCTGGATTCGGTGCGAGGGAGATTATTTTGTTCATTATCAATATATTGTTTTGTACTCAAATTTGTAAGTACCCTAGGAAAGTATTACACTACATTTGAGGAAGTGCTCCGAGAAACTTGTGCTAAAATAATTTACGAGTGCTCGCAAAAATAAGTCATGTGACATACGCACATATTATATCATACCCTTACTTCCATCCTCCCACATTACACCCATTTAGTAAGTAACATGAACTGCACCTCGATTTAGGTCTAAAAAGCAATGTAATATTCATACTTTTCACGTCTCGCTGGCAACTAGCAAATCAAAAATAATATTGTTTCGTAGTTGAATTTCTTCCTCGTTTTTCGTCAGTTTTTATCGTTGTAAATAATATGTATATCGTTGTTTCAACTTTATTTCATCAACATAGTATGGTTTGTGTATCTACCGACATTATTGGTCGAAACGCATAAACAGATGGTGGTCCAAACTTGAAATTCTAATAAATACTTGCAGTCTTTTTTTACCGGGCAGTTCTCACCAGAGTGGGAGTGCCGCACGTACGTCACCTCGTGTTACCACGGGAAATGAATCATATTTTATAATAATATATTATCACGAGTACGTGCAATATAAATACAGTGTTTACTAGTCTATCCTTGTCCCACTGAAAGCACGACTCGCAAATTCTACATTTGATCACATACCCGCTGTATTCAAAGCCCGGTTTCAATTGTTCTATAACAATATTGTTTTGTAAGAATTATTGTACTAACTTATCTTACAAATCAAATCTCTGTAGATGAGATGAATTTAAGAACGATGCTATGTATTATTTGACCTGTGGCAATTTATTATTATATATAAGAAAGTACGTAAGATTAAATAAAATACAATCACTTTGTATGAAACCACGAATTTTTATTACAACCGGTTTTGCTTAGTTCAAGTTTCGTCAGGACGTATTTAAAACTAACAATAAACATAAAAAAGTGCACTTATATATATACATAAAGAGGGAGATAGAATATAAAATACATGTAAAGTTCTACATGTATTTTATTTAATCTAATATGTCAAACCGTAAAGTGATAGACAAAAAATAGAAAAATAAAATATTAGGTGCTTATGAATTTGTTTTTTTTAAGTCATACAAAATAGATTAGAAATATAATTTGTAGAGATAAATAATAAGACAGAAAAAAAGGTAGCATGTTCTTGAATCTGAAAAACTAAAATATTTTGTGAGGAACGACTATATAGGTCTAATACTACAGTGAGAGTGAAGAATACCGATGGCAACAGACGACCGAAATGAAAAAATCATACCATCAGAAATCATAAATTTTTTAAAAATTTATCATTATTAAAGACGACAAAATATAATAGTCTTTATACTGTAATCATGGATAAATTTTCCCTTTTAATATTTTATCGATAAAATGTGTATATTGATTATAATAATAATATAAAATGAATTATAATTAGTTGATTTTTGCAATAGCAATAAGAATACATTGCAACAGCAATGCCGTAGAAATAGACCCTCCTAAAATATGAATCTTTTTCTGTAAAAAATCACTACAAGATTTGACGCACGGTTAGATAATAATTTATATAATCTTCCAAATGTTTTGAATAATGAGCACATAGAAATAATATTTTTGGTAAGAAAATTGTAAATCATTTTAGAAAAATCTTGTATAAGACTTTTAATATAAATGTATCATAATTTATGTAAATGAATTCATAAAAAAACTACATGAGAACATACGCAAAATCAATCACGAAAATATTTCAATTAATCGTGCGTTGATATCTCTTTTAGAACTGAATGAAACCTACTTGTATGTATTTAGATTCAAATAAAATTATAAACATTACTTTTTTAAGATGATTTTTAAAATGTACGTAAATAAATAACGTACTCAAAATTAGTTGTGATAAAAAAATAAAATAGTGTGTGGAAAACGTTTTCATTCGTTATTTGATAACGAAACGGTACGTTATAGAAATTTTTGTCGAACTAGATAACGAATTGCAGTGTTTATTTAATTCTTGAAGATTATTAAAAAACAATTGTAATGTTAAGGTCTTAAAATTAATTAAACGAAAAAAATACCAATAATATTCCGTGATGATTTCATTTCTTGCCCTTTGCTTCTGCGTATAAAAGCTACAGGCATAATTTTCAATAATTAAAGGAGAGTTTTAATTGATTGCCCCTAGAAATTATATTATGTGCCTGAGTATACGAACGTTGGTAGCTTCTACATAAAAAAAATGAAAGTTTTATGTACTAAATATTACTGTATATAAAAAAGAGTCTAGCATTGTGTCTTATTATCAAATAATGTAGGTGTAGATAGTAGATATGTACGTAATCAATACTGTTTCATTTTTTTTTGCTAAATGTGTTACAAGTTTATTAATCCGTTGCCCGTTCGGAGAATACGTTTCAAATACGCTCCAAGGTCAAAATCTTTCGGTAAAATATCGCTTCCAAAAATGAAATTAGTATTTAATTAAAATCTAGCAACTTCATACGAGACTATTGAAATATCATTTTATCGTCGTTCTTGGATGCTCAACAGGTTAAACATTTATAATTGTATTATTATTTAAAAATTGAATCGAATCAATTGAACGAAAATATGTATTTGGTAGGAGTAAATGTTTATTAATTAATAAGGATTTTAGATAAATATAAAATTAAAGGTTGATGAGTTTACTTTAGAATGAATTAAAGATGAAACAGAAATAATAATTATATCTGTAAGAGGTAAACTCAGATTTTCATTGTTTAAATAACAAATTTTATGGCTGGAAATTTTGTTAGTCAACAGAATTAATGTACAAACGAAAATAATATTTAGCGATGAGTCCTATTATAGGAATGCTAAGTTAGAGTTGCGCAGCGCAATCTGCAATAATAAATAAGCTATACTCCCATTGGGAATCGTGGGCCTCTAGCCAATGAAAAGGTAGTTAGTGACTAGTGATTTAGAGGGCACCTCTATCTCCTCCGGACATTAGCTATTCAAGGTTCTCCCCATCTCTCTGGTATACGGAACTACCGTGAACACCAATCACGGAATGGTCGTCTACTAAGGCAGGGCATATAAATTTATTCCGTTATTTTGACTTATTTCGATTTATATATTAACAAACATCATTGGAAAAATACATATAGTGCGTTGAAAATATATTTGTGTCGAATTTATAATATTATACCCTATCTGAATTTTGTATGAAAAGAAAAGGTTAACGTGTAGTGTTTTTATACGTAATTTATTGGTACATTTGACTGTTAAATGTACTTCATTTCATTTCATTTCTATTCACATAAAATAAAATTAATTTTAAAGACTCTATGTATGTACGTTTTAAGCAGGTGATTGATTAAAAAAAGCAAAGTGCTTCGTGTTCGAAGTTAATATTTTAACTGTTCAAAGGTTTTTGGTGAAACTTTGTGGAATTCCATGATAACTTTGTAAATTCAGTCAAAACTCTGTTTTATTCCACTACACTTTTCATTGCGTTAAATAATAATATAATAAATATTTAAATATCTCCCACTACATTACCTCTTTTATCCATTTTAACTCCAAACACACTATATATTACTGTCTGAAAGTGGTTTTAATTTTACTTGAACTATAATATTGATAATGGGAAGATGTTCCCATAAACATTATATATCATTTAACATAATGAAAAGTGTAGTAGAATAAAACAGAGTTTTAATTTTTTTGAATTTTTGTAGAATGACTGGGTGATGAATGGGTATTGAAACTAAATAGTAAACAATAGATGAAAAAATAGTACAATTATCGCAAATGATTTTTACTAAGTCAAATTTACACGAGTATATTGGTGCGCGTACACGGATAAGACTTTATGGAAACTTGCGCTAAAGATAGCACAGCACAGAGTTTTAATTTGTAGCAAAGCAAAATAACCAATTGATGAACGATGACGTACATGAACCATACAAGTTTTTGAAAAAATGAGTGACCAATGAAATGTTATACTTTTGATACAAAACCAAAAGAAACAAAGGTATATAGATTATTGACACAAGGGGATGGGGAAACGAAAGATGCAGGAAGGGTGAAAGGAATTCAGGAGAGGGACAGAACAATGAGTGCTCAAGGACCAACCAGAAGAACACGACTTACCTGGATTTTCTTGGTGTATTCACAATTCTTCTGAACTTCAGGATGTTTCTTCGATGATAAGCAGGAAGAACTGTGATACACAATAGCTGTTTCAGTACGCACTGCGAGAAAACTGAAACACACAGCACCAATAACTAAGTCAGTGAAGAGCACGAGCAGGACGTACACTCTTTTTGACTGTTCACAAGTCAAGATCACATACAGAATAAGTCGTGCTCTATGTTAAGGATAAAAATAGGGAGGGGGGACACAGTTAGGTATAGTAAACCTAATGGAGCATCCGCACGCTCACGGCAATTGGCGATCTGGTCTTGTTATAAATATAGAATATAGATTATATTCAAACCTGAAAACATTGTCCCTTTATACAATATCAACATTTTTTCCAAAATATTCAAATTACTCGATCAAGTACTCCATGCTGCTTTTTGACACAATAGCCTTACATTGCGAGTCCCTGGCAGATCAAACAAAGGAATTCTGCATTAGTTCATCACATTGAATTAATTACTTACCACACAATGGTACTTTTTCTAGTTTGGAAATAGAGTTCGTGTGATAATAACATAGAATTATGCAAATGGCATGGAAATTTATTAAAGAATTATTAATAATTCTCAAGAGTATTTACGTTTATTAAAACAACTTTTTATTTCCGGAAATTTTATAAACGAAGAATTTAGTAGTTTTGAAATTCTAACTATTCAAAATTATACATTGTTAAGGGATTAAAAATATAATATGGGGTTTGCTTAATATTTGTTTGAAACCTGAATAACAAGTTGATCATCCTCATTGAATCACCTGAATAATAAATTGACAAATTCTTAATTACTTTTATTCATTTAAATGGAAACCGAAAACGATAAAATTAATATATAATTATTATGGTAATAGACAATAATAATTATATTGTTTTCGATACGATAATATTTGATGATAAGAAAAAAGTTCTGAGATGACGCTTATTTAAAAATTGCAAATTATGGGTAATTCTATTTTGATAGTAAATTTGGATTTCAACTTATCTCAGCCCCATAATTAAACACACGATGTAATGACAAAATAAATTTAAAAATTACTATCCATAACTACAACTGTAACAAAATTACCTGTAATGACTCATGTACAAATTTAAGCCCAAAAAAGAAATCAAAGATCTCGGTGTAATTATTGATCAACATTTAAAATGGCACAGTCACATTAGCGAGTTAGTGAAAAAAATAAGAAAATGTATTTATATACTCATAAGATTAAGGAACATTTTAAGTATAAATAATTTTAAAAAGGTATATTTTGCTATTGTCCACACACTACTCCAGTATGGAATAATTGGGTGGGGAGGAGCATACAATAATATAATGAACTCGGTAAAAATAATACAGAGAACAATCATCAAAGTAACATTTAAAAAAACATCAACTTTTTCAACATAAACACTTTTTGCAAAATTCCCAGTTCCCAAAATAGAAAAAATTTACAAAAAATCTCAATTAATCAATTAATTAAGGAAAATAACACTGTAAAATTTGAAACAAGCAAATCATTAAGGTTTAAAAATAACTTTAAACTCCCTAAATGTAACACCAAACACTATCAGCGAAATTTTATATATTTAAGGATAAAAAATTTCAATAGACTCCCTACACAATTTAAAGAAATAAAGGATATAAAAGAGTTTTAAAAGACACTTAATGAACACTTCAAAAACACATAATTGAAAAATAAACAACATTACAGAACACTTCAGAGCATAAAATTATTGTAGTGTAACTCCCTCTCCAACCACAAGAGCTGGTATCTTTTTTGGAGAGGTGAGCGAAAGAAAAACCATGTAATTTAAAAAATGTATAATACTTAATTCATGTTATAAAAAATTGTAAAAATGTCAAATAAATAAAAAAATAAAATCTATGTAATATTATAATAAATTGTTCATTGAATAGTTCTATGCCAAGTACAACAAAATGCGTGAAAATTTATAAAAATTTAAAATAAATTTACAAAGAGAGGTTTACTAATTGAATCATGTACGTACCCCTTTATTTATAATTGGTTTACTTTTGGAGGAATACATGTGTCTCTCTACAGTATCTAAGTTATGATTTAGTCAAAAAATAAATCTAAAACATTACGCAATATTAATTTCAAGTAAGTATGAGTAATTTTTGTATTACTATTATTGAAGCCGTTATCATTTAATGTGGAGTTTTTCGAGTGATGAATCGTGTACTTTGACTTTATTAAAAATACATAGTTAAGAGCATTTTAAACCATTTTTAACCTAATTTTTTTTATGGTAAATTTTAATCCAATTTAAAAAAAAAAATTAAAAGAGTTTAATGGAAATGTATGTATTTTATTAAATTTCTAAAGGCTTTTGCAATATTAAATTCGCAACATATTATGTACATAGAGGGAATGCGATCTTCGAGTCCCGTTGAATGGATTACGATAAATCCGGTCGAAATTAACGCAGGGTGGGGAAGGAAAATCGGAAGATGGATATAGGAAGAGGTTGGTGAGGGAAAATGAATTTTTTTGGAAAACCAGCAGAAACCGGGATTTAGAAGGAATGCTCGCCTTACCTCAAAAATGATGCTTTCGAAATCTCTACAGTAGCCGCCGAAATCACACACTGCATGTACGAGGATGGTCGACGATCTCCGCTCCCAAATGATAATGGTGATTTTACAATTCGCCCACTGCACACACAAACAACAATCAATATGATCACAAATCACAAAAAAATAATGCTCCAGCGCACTGGAGATGATGGTCCGTACCGCGAATGCTATCGCTGTTATCGAGATCAAACAAAACAAGATTGATCCAATGACGCCTGATAGCGTCAGGCTTCCAATTCAAAACTGAAATCAAGCAGTAGGCTACGAATCAAAAGTAGGAATTTAGACGCGGACATGTGATAATAAAATTATTCGTGGCCGACATTAAAAGCGCGCCAAAATTGTTCTTTATAAATACGGAACCGAGGGTATTGACAATAGTTGGTTATTGTGGCAACGTCCTAAGTTAACCAAACCTATATTTTATTTTATACTTGAGATCCTAATGAAACTTGCCAACTTACTGATGAGACCAGATAGATCTTTGGGCTGCATTCGTCCACATCCCATTCTCCCGTATCGATTGTCATTTAATCGCGCGTCCTCTGCAAGAATATTTTGTGTTCAGCATTTTTGTAGAA
Organism: Eubasilissa regina; assembly: GCA_022840565.1. Taxonomy (NCBI): domain Eukaryota; kingdom Metazoa; phylum Arthropoda; class Insecta; order Trichoptera; family Phryganeidae; genus Eubasilissa; species Eubasilissa regina. The sequence continues at coordinate 29,453,641 of JAINEB010000022.1, read as the reverse complement.
AGACAAACTGAAAAGACGTTAAGGTACAAATTTAGAAGATTAAGTTTATTCTGTTTAATCTCTGATTAGCGTTATTTGATAAAGCAGTTAGGTTAGCGTGAACTCGAAGTCATCAAAAGCATTATTAATTTTATTGGTGGAGTAACATTAACTGGAATTTAATCAAATATGTTATAACAATTCCTAAAACATACTCTTAAAGTATTTTTAATTTTGTATACCGTAGTCATGCTAAACGAAACTATCAATAAACTGCTCATGGCTTTTTTTAAAAATATTTATGTCAAAGGCAAAAGTGGATACTTGGCTTAGGCGGATTGCATTTTTGAAATAAATCAGAATTGAAAACTTGTTCTGCAATATCGTCTTTTATCTTTTACGGACCTGAATTAAATTATGTCGAGAAAGAAGAATGCTGTAATTTGGTTACGTCACCAACATCATGACTATCATTCAATAATCGCCTCTCCACTGGAGCTTGAACAGATGTATATAGATGCACATTGTATAATGATGATGTTTAATTGTGAATGTAAATATGAAGTGACTCCGGCCGACGTGTGTAAGTATGTGTGTGTGTTTTTGTGTGTAGGTGACCTTGGAACTGCTGACATTCCTCGTCCTTTCTTCCACCTTCGCCGCGACTGCGCAATACAACCATTTTCTAGATTGTTTATTTCGCCTTTTTACTCCGGCATGGTATTCGTTTTAAAAGTGGCTACAATTTATTCAAATTTGATACAATTAATTTAATAATATTATTTTTTTAATTTTAAAGTACTTGAACACTTCGGTTGATTTTTAAAAGGAGTAAATATGTATACACGTAGAAATTTTATTACTTTTATAAATTTATAAAATAATTAATTTAAACGGCTAAACAAATAAAAAAAGTTGTTTATGAAATGTTGTTTTGCCTGATGTTTTGAAAGATATTTAAAAGGGATATTGAATGTATTCATCAATAGTAACATTGCGTCGTATACAATGGTATTATATTCATAATGCAAAGAGACTAAAATGAATGCTGAACCTTTTAATTTTATTGCACAAATGTTAAGGAATATTTAAAAAAAAAAATGAAAAATTGAGAGTGACGTAAAAACTTCACCTTCCCCGAAACGGAAACCGTCCAGTGAAGTCTGTGTATTTTAATGAGATCGTAAAAGTAAAAAAAAACTCTTCAACTCTTTCGTGCATAAATATAGAAACGGTCCTAATCTGGCCATATTTTTTGTCTTATTTAGAAATTGCATACATACTATGGAGCGTTCCAAAAATCTGGAGTTAGAAGAAATCCGTCCGAAAGGTTGTTTTGGAAAAAACTCAGCAAAAAATATTTATCAGGTTGGGTGCGAATCACACGTCGAAATTTCTTAATTAGCCTGTAAACATAATGATAATAATACAAAACAATGATTTTTTTAAATATAGTGATAGTGACCTAGACAACCGAAATGATCGTCAAATTATTTGGAAAAATTTAATATTGAACCAAAAAAAAATTCGTGTTTGATTAATTGTTTAATATTAATAACATATTGTGTTTAGCACAATTACAAGGGTTTGGGTAATTAATCACTTAAATCATTTACTATTGGTACCAATTTAAATATAACAACTAAATGAAATCACTGAATGACACGTTTTCATATTCGCGTAACTAACTTACCATAACGCCGTTTCCCTGCGGAGGTTGGTAGAGAGGATGAAGCACTATATTTTTCTGTCCTGATAGACAATTCGCATGAGAAATAGCTTAATCTATAAGTATGCCTTACAAAACCTCAATTCTATTTTGCACGAAGTATGTCTAACAAAATCTATTGTAAGGTACTTTGTTTTAAATAATTCCTAATAGAAAAATATAACGATATAATATTGTTGAATTTCAAGTGGTATATATCTCGATTATATCTCAAAGAGCAACGCAAAAGGCTATTGCTTGGAATATTTCCGAGAGATCGAGTACCTATCGTACAAATTCGGCGGAGAATCATGGTAACAGATGTGGCATAAAATATTTGCATGCTCAAGTACCAATAGGCTGGACATAGAGCCTCGCACTTGTAAAATAAGTGTTGGTTGTCTTTAAGTTCGATGGGGCGACAACGTAAAAAAGTGGTGGATGACAACATATGGAGGAGATGGCTGAAAACACAGACGATGAGCAATTCTCGGGGGAGGCTTATATCCAACAGTGGAGAGACACACGCTGATGATGATGATGATGATGCCTCGATTAAAAATTTCCCTAAAACGTGTTTGCTTTTATAGGCATTTACATTATGCACTCTTAAAAGCCCAAGATAATAAAATAATACCGTTTGTTAAATATTTAGAAAATATGCTTAATTGATTAATGATTAATACAATAGGACACTGATATTTTAAGAATGTTCAATTAGAATCGTCTTAATTAACTAACTAACTTACCATCATGCAGTTTTTCCGCGGGAGTAGGCAGAGAGCGCCACATTCTTCTATCCTGACACACAATTCTCTCTTCTTCCACATCGGTCGTGCCAAGTCCTCCGCGGAAGTCCTCTATTTCTGGTGCCATCAATACTTGCGTTACATATCTTTATAACTATTCTGGTCTCATTTATTATTTCTTTATGACGAAACTATTTAAGTGATCCTTTTTTAATCTTATTCACAATGCTACATGCCTAAGTGTTCTCATTTTCACTGCATTCAGTAGAACTGCCTTGACGCAGGTATAAATAAAATAATCCATATTACCAAGTTTTCGTCTTGTACGTCGTATGCTAAAACTATATTTATTTTTCAAGCTACGATGCAGTCTCTGAACATTTTCTCGCCGCCTTCAGTCTCATATAATTATTTCAAAACAAACGTTAGGCTAATGTTGCCCTCTGCGTTGCCCAAGCCTCCTGCAGTACGTGGAATGTCAAGCGCTGGGTTGCGCAATGCCGAACGCAACAGATCTTTCTGTACGACATCCATAATACGTCGGCAATTCCCTTTTTGATTTTTTCTTCTTCCATACGTACTTTCAGCATCTCCGAGGATTTCAAGAAATAATGCTACCTAAGATCTGTCCGATACGACATGAAAAAACAAAAACATACAAAAACGGCAACGAATTCGAAGCCACCGACGCACAAAGATCATGAAATATTTGTATTTGAATAATGAGAAAAACTCTAAAATGGAACCCTTTTTCTTAATTTGTTAAAACTTCCAACTATTCTGTAATCCTGAGATAACTTCTCTCCTGCCATAAAAATAATACGAATCTCCATACTTCGCTCGCGCCTTCGGCTATATCTGATTTTATTGGTGCAAAAAATTGGGCAATTTCAGAAATATAAAGGGGTTTTATTGAAAGGTTTCGCCCGGGTATTTGGACTATAGATTTCAATAGTAGCAATAAAGGGTTGTAGTACCTAGTATTTTCGGTGACAGGTTAAATAAAATTTTGGGATGTTTTTATGGTAATCAGATTTTATGATCGGTCTGTTTGCCTCTTTTGTGAAGGAGTTACTTTATTTTTTTCGCCAGTCGGCGCAGGATAAAGTTATAAAAGCACAAAAGCAACCTTCGTAGAATTCTGAACTAATTTAGCAATATACGACAATCTCGCAAAGTTACATCTTACAGAAATTAAACTATATAAACTTAAATTATTAATTGGCCATTATATTATTTTATACTCAATATTTTTTATTATAAAATTATGAAACTTTAAAATATAAAAATATTTTATTTAAAACGTATTATTTAGCGGTTTTTTTTTAAATATGGGTTTTTATTATTAATTTATGTCAGATGTTATGCACTAGATTAGACTTTTTTTAATACTATTACTTAGATAGGACCTTTACACTATAAAATAACTTTAAATTTTTAACATTATGCTAATTTGGTTCCATGAAGATTTGTTTCCGTAATCTTGGCTTCAAGATTATAAATATATTTCGTATATGCAAGAATTTTCTATATTAAGGCAATTTTATGGCACGCTGAAAATAAATTTAATGGTTGCGGTTTTTCTTTACATACTTTTGTTTTATTAATTTATTTACTTTTATTTTATTAAATATGGAAAATAATTTTCATTGATCAGTTTATTAGTTTTATATTAGTGTAAAGGTCATATCTAAATAATAGTTTTAAAAAGTCAAATCTACTGTATAACTTTTGATGTAAATGAATAATAAAAACCCACATTTTCGTAAAAAACGCGGAAATATTAATTATTTTTGAAAGGGAAGCCTTAAGATGCTATTAAAGAAGAAAGGAGAAGAATTTGTGAGAGAACGTTGTTCATATCGAGACATGTTCTTATCGACTTTTGTATTACTAAAAATATTTCGTACATGTTATATAAATATGCATAATTTCGGTGATATTATATTTCCATTACTTTATTACATTTCTAAAAATATAAATAATACATTTCTAGAATTATATACGAAAATACTGTAGAATATTAAGTATTCCAGCCTCAATTATCCGAGTCTACATATTATGTGAGTCAGGTGTATTTTACAAATTTATGAAAATAGCGACAGACTAGCAACATATACATGATATCAAAAAATAAAAATACCTTATTTTTAGATATAAAATTAAAATTTTCAAAATGAAAATGATATTTTAAATATGAATAAAATATATTAATTAGAAAGATTTACATATAAAATCAATTTTATCGAAAAATATTATTGTTGCGCCACCGGGATTCGAACCTGGATCTCTTTCCTAACCGGGGAAGGTGCATTATTCAACTATGCTACAATGACAATATTTTTAGCGACAAATTTTCAAACCTATATGTTACCTTTTTGATATTAATACATTTAATCGTTACATTATTTACCTTATTTTCACCGAATCTCAAATATATTTGAGTAATCTGATAGCAGACGCCAGAATTATCAATTCATTTTTATTAAATTTTGGACACATTGTTACAACTTTATTATTAGAACACATTCTTATTGAAAATATTGTGGCGCAACAACAATATTTTTGATTTTATATGTATATCTTTCTAATTAATATTTAAAATATCACAGATCTATGTTATGAATAATTACAACTTCAAAATAAGAATGTGTTCTCCTAAGAAAATAATATTGTTTTTTTTTTCTTCTTAGTAAGTTAATGTAAACAATACATTAAACTGTATTAAAAATGACCAGTGTGACAACCGCAGCCGTCTGTAGTATTCGAGTTTTTGATTATCCGAGGTAAGGTTGATCCGCATTATATCAGATAATCGATATTTTACTATATTTTAATTTTACTAAATGGTGGACACTTTTTTGTAACTGCGATTACAAGGTTTATTTTAGTTTTTTAATGGCTTTGAATAAATAGTTGAATTCGAATAGCTTTAATAAAATTTCTTAAAATTAAAATAATTTCTTATTATTATTATATTTTATAGACGCACAGATAAGAAAACCATGCAATATTTAGTGATCTTAATTTATTGGTCGATGCTTTTACATAATGTTATCTCAAAACCGCCAGAATAAATAAATAGTATGCAAGGATAGAGTATATAATGTATTCTATTGTGTAAGCTGGGTATAGCAATCATCTTATATTCTGCCTCTATCTAATTAAATACAATAAATTACTGTTAACACTTCCGCCTCTTACATGAATGTAATGAATTAATAAATAAATCATTAAGTAAATCAAACAAAAATCTGTCTAAATTATTCTACAACGTATATACAACGTGTATAGTGATATGGTGGGGCCAGGACGGGCACTTTTGACATGAAACTTACTTTTCAAGTATATTCAAAAACATATTGATACTAAATATTCGCATAGAATTTTGTACATCAAATATCGTGCAGCTGAAGGATATTACGAGAATTCAAAAATATAAGATCGGAGCATTTTACAAAACGTGAAAGTCATTACGAGCAACACTTGACATCTTTCCCACCCTATGTTGATTTTTCATTTTGTATTATATCTCTATAAGTTTCTCCATCTAATTTTATATATATATATATATATATTATATGGAATTTTATATATATATATATATGGAATTTCATTTTATTTCACAAATTTGTCAATAATTTCATCCTTACTGAAGCATTCGGACACACCAATAATTTTTACACAAGGAAATCTTTTATCTAGAATTTTTACTCCATAGTTCTTTCCAAGTTTTTCCTTAATTTTCTCTTTGAGTCTGCTTCGAGTTCCTCGAGGTTTTTTTTGTTAAGAATTGGATCATATGGGCGCACGGCAGTATCCCATTATTTCAACTATTGACCACATGTACTTGCGACACATAAAATATGTGAAATCAACTTAAAAAATGTCATCCCTAAAATTACATGTTATAGCTCGATAGTTTTTTTGGCATAATATGCATGGTTTAAGCGTTTAAAAAATCTAATTTACTGATGGATTAAATCATTTCTTAATAACAAAAAAGGGAGGGAAGAGTAAAATCAAATATCGACTTAGTAATTTAATATTTAACACTACACCAGTGTATATAACGATATAATATCTTATTAAGGAGAACACATTCTTATTGTGAAGTTGTAATTATTCAGAACATAGGTCTGTGATGTTTTAAATACTAATTTAATGTATTAATTATAAAGATATACATATGAAATCAATTTTGTCGAAAAATATTATTTTTGCGCTACCGGGATCTCTATTTCCAATCCGGGGAAGTACACTACCAATTGTGTTATAGCGCCAGTATTTTTCATGACAAATTTTCGAACCCATATGTTCCATTTTTTCAAATTAATACATCTGTCGTTTCCAGTAGCGCAAAAACAATATTTTTCGACAAAATTGATTTTATATGTATATCTTTATAATTAATACATTAAATTAGATATAATATCTAGCTAAAATTACTTAGGGTTAATGTATATCTTCGGTCTTCTAAACTGGTTGACCTATACCTCTCCTTGATACCAAAAATACATGTGTTTAAATTTGTTGAATGACAATGCAAGCAGTTTACTTTCATAAAATCGAAAGGCACCTCGTTGACGCACAGTCCCTTTCATTGGTGGACCGGAACAGGCGGAAAAGTTCCTTTTAGGTCACCCGCAGATTGCGCAAGACAATGTACGAGGCCTCACACGTGACACAAGTATCACTGTAAATTAATAACTGGTGTAATTAGCGTTCGTGTTCGTGTCATATATGTGTGTGCACGACAAGACAATTAATATATTAAACACCCAGATCCGTCCAGAATGCTCTGAACTTCGTCCGAACTGGAAATAAATACGTACTGCAATATCTTGTAAATATAAAATTATAATTTAAAAAGTTCTGATTTATTTTGGTGTATATCTAATAAGAGTATATGTCACATTATTTAATAAAATGAGGCGCGTGCTGTAATAATTTAGTTATACGATTGAAATCTATTTTACGGTATTTACCACCCTAATGCAATAGTGAACAAGTAATAGTCGCGAGGTTATTTAACATTTTTTATAGTTTTTACGTTCCATTGTCAGTAAACGTGTCGGGGTGGTATTGAATTAAATTAGCAATTGATATGTTTAATCTCTAAATGTATGTGTAACATATGGTTTGCATCAAATTTGTTAAAAATATAATTTTTCATACCTTAAAGATTTAATATATCTAAATAATCAAAGGCAATATTTTTCGCAATAATAAATTGTTATTAGGCGATTTGTGTAGGCGAAATGTAGCACAGGTAAACTCTGCTGAAGTTTTAAAGGAAACGAGTGTTCAGACATGTGCAAAACCTTGAGTTTTCTTCGAATGTAAACCTTTTTATGGCATAAATCTATATATGTAGTGTATGGGCATGTTGCGTGAATGCCTAATCAATAAACAAATTAACCATTGGTATTTGGGTAATGAACGAAATAGCCCCAAGCAAGAATGTTTAGAATGTCATTTGCCTTACTGGATATTTGACAACTTTGATTTTAAAAAATTCACAGATTTAAGTAATTTCTTAATACATTGATTAATTGATTTTAAATATCCTTATCTATACATATTCATTTTTAATATTTTTTTTACTTTTTTTTGGTCCAGTTTTATAAGATACGTAACAACCAATTTCAACTTGTGTTATTATAAATTAAAATACATTTTATTGTGAAATTTTTTTTTAATATAATTCTATGATACTTAAAATTATTTACCATTATCCGTTACCATTATGCCACATTAATCATTTAAATTTACGACAAATATTATTTCATAACATCACAATTCAGATTAACAGATTCATGACTAAAAATTATCATATTACTCGTACGTAGGTAACCAATTCAGATGTTTTAAAATAATTAACATCTGTCCGGCCAAGGTCGTTATGTGAAGAAACATCGCTTAACAAACTATATGAGTCACCCATTTTAAATTACAGACAATTATTGTTTTTAATAAGATTTTTTTTTGTATTACTATCTTACATCCTATATTTTATGAGGAGCCTTAATATTTGTAGCAAACGTTGAGTTTCAAGTCGCTGTTGCTATTGCAAGTGAAGATACAACAACGTGGAATCTGATGTTGGATCGAATGAGAGCAGATACTCGACACGAAGCAGATACAATGTAAGGTTTCGTTGTGCAAAGCAATTTGTGAATTTATTCAATTAAATTAAGGTTAACTTCTTCATAAATATTAAACAGTATTGAACGATGTCTTGTCAAAATAATGAATGAATAATGACAATAATTAAATGATTTATTGTAGATACGTAATTTAAAACAGTTTTCTCTCAGATATCTCGTATATACTAAATTGTAATATTGTGTTCATATACTATCTTCTTTTGAACCTCAAATTAAATTATTTAATCATGTTTAGATTATTATTAATAATATGTGCGTATGTTGCGGTTAAAATAATAGATTAAATTATTAATAATAATAATTGCGAAATTCATTTAAAATTTTAAAAATATCTTTGAATGTGATTAATAAATTAATGTGATTGTTATCATTTTAACATTGTTATTGGATTATTAGTAATACCAACTAATTAATTACTTTAACAGTAACATATATACATACATATATTATCTATAAGTTAGGAAAGTTAATTTAAAAAAAGTTTTTAAACTTAATAGGATATTATACATTGCTTTATATGTACATAAAGTTGCTAAACGTTGCCAGTTTTCCCGACTGAAAAAATATATGAATATGAAAATTAATTAATATAAACATTGAAAAGATTTTTGAGAACAGATTTTATATTAATTTTTTTTCTGAACCCTTGTTGTGTATGAAATAATTTCAGATATGTCGCTTATAATTTTACCATTTCTTGCGATACTCCTAGATTTAATTACACTGCCAAAGAATCGTACATTTCAGCGCCATTGTGTTGGGACATTTTTATTTTGTTCCTTGCAGTTTATTTTGTTTGAATTTAGCGTCGCGTCAAAGGGAAATGTTAGTCTGAGTAGTTTCAAGGTTAGCGGATGAACAAAGCGGACTTTTTCTACTGAAAATCCAACATTTTGCGCAATACAGTAATTATGTAATCACCCGTGCTTGCGTGCTTGAGAGTACGAAATAACAAAAATGCAATCAAAGCGTCAATCATGATAACCTCTTCACGATTTTTTCCACCGAGTGACAAAAACTAAAAGTTTCGTGACTGACGTGAGATTTTCGGAAACAATGGATACATTATGAACACTTAAATATATATTTAATAAGTGGTTATCTAAAAATATAAATTGTAGAGTAACCAAGTTGTGATATCCTTCTTCTTAAGGGGAAGCAAAATTGTTTTCTTATTTTGGATTATTATTTTATTAATAAATTATAATTTTCACGAACGCCGGCTGTATTTCAAAAACTTTTAAATATCTAAGTGAGTGCAAAACAGATGTTTTCTAATATTTTTATGACGATTTTATGAATATTCGTAAAATTCATTTAATGCAAACTCAAATGCTTCCATGGCTTGTTACGATGGATTTTTTCCACTTCGCTATTTACTTATATTTTACATATAAATAGGTGTGATTATTAACACTAATTAACCATTATCTAAAATTAAAAATAAATCTACCAGAATCACAAAAAATTAATATACCTAATAAATAGTAAATATTTGATAACGATTACAAATTTTTTTGTGAGGTGATGAAATTTTGTTTAAGTGACGATTTATATACTTACACAAGAATAAATTAAATTTATTTATATTTTTATCAATTATAAATGTAATATATAAACATAATAAATTTTCTATTTAGAAAAATACAACAGTATTTTTTTACATTTTTACAATAATGTTATTAATTTAAGGTAATTTATTTTATATAAATAACCGGTAAAAATGAAAATAAACCTTCACTTTTTAGTTATGTAATTTATGATTTTACAACCTCTGTTCGCATGGTCGTACAATCATATTAATCAAAAATGATTATTTTGTTGGTTTATTTTCCAAATTAAAATAAGTGTTCAGTTGAGATCATCAACTTCAAGGTGACATTGTCCGCGAACTGCAACTCACTTCCTTTCGGTCATTTTTTACCGAATGAAAATTCTTCGTGGGAATATGCTGGCTAAAAAATAGCAGCAATGGATGGTCTGCACTTATAATGTATCAACCTATTAAGAAATTGTTTTAAATAAAATAAATACAGTTTTACGAAATTGTACCCATTTTGTATTTAGTCAATTACTTAATATAGAGAAACTCTAACAAGGAATAAGTAACAGTAGGTACTGTTATTCTTATTCCTTTGGTAGTAAGTTTTTCTATATGTATTAAGTAATTGACTAAATACAAAATGAGTTCGGCTGAAAAATATAATTTTTCATTTAACAATCATCCGTTGGCAGAGTGATAACATTATTCATGTTTATTTGTAATTTTTGAGTAATATAAAATATTACTATTTCTTCTTCATCTTTTAAATAAGTAACCTCCCTTCAAGAGTGATTTAATTAAGTTAAAACTTTTTGTTTTTGGAAAAAAGTACAATAATATTATAGAATAGGAAATATTATATTAAAAGTCAATACCATTGTCGTTCAAAAAATTTGCTATTAAATGTGGCGAGTTAAGGGAAAGAAGATGACACAAATTAAGCGGGAGTTGAAAATTACCATTGACGAGATTACTGTAAAAAAAATCTGTGATCCCCAATGAACAGGCAAAAAAGATATGGTCAAGGGTTTCCTACTCGGTACCACACTCACACATTGGGGAATCTATTAAGTTCAATCTGAATAAATGTGAGTCTACCTGGCAATGCCCAATAGTGATATTGTTCTTTTGGAGACTTTCCTTTTGGCGAACCGGGGGTGCGGGGAATAGATCTTTGAATTATTTTAAGCGGATTACCCTTATGATTATTTGTATCCATCTATTGAGCAGTCCAAATATAATTCTTACGTTTTTTTTTACCATATACATTACTATTTACAGTGATATAATATGTGATTTATTTATTTACATATACATATTTCACAAACAATTAATAACAATATTTTGCAATGACAAATAATTACAAATACAATTACATATTTATAAATTCCACATCCGTCCTATTAGAAGAGCTACTTACATTTAGAAGTGATACAATTAAATTGTCTATATTTTAGTGTTCATATTTTATATATTACTCAATCATTTGCCTTATATGAATACGTACTTCAATATTTTGGGCATCTCGCGAAAAGATAAAATAGTTTGGAGAAGATTATTATCGTGGCCCATGTAGAAAGATCGAAAGAACTTTTTGTTTTTCTCATCTGCCTGCTTTATTATTATTTTTTTACTTTTAAGTTGAGTCTATTATTGTTGTTATTAATGGTATACTCACAGATCGGTAAATTAACATACACAAAATAAAGTGTACGTATAGGAGAAGGGTTTGGAACATCAATGGCGCGACGAGGGCCATTCTACAAACATTCTTTGTGGAAACTAGATCCGATAGTTTATTACACATTTATGTAACACTAAAAGTATTCACTATTAGAAAATTAAATCTTTGTATAAAATAAACGTATTTTTTACATTAATGCATATTGTATTCTAAGCTTTTAAATTTTCGTTCCAATCGAGTTATAGTTTGCGTAAGTGGCACCAAAATGCAAATATTGAAACATTATAATTTGTGTTAGTTCATGTCTATATATTTGGTAGTCTATGGGTACACCGTTATTTATTATTTTTTCAAAATTTGTAGCGTAACATTCGAATCTACTACTTAAAATAATTCAAATAGTACAAACGCAAGTTTGAAAAAATGTTTAAAGTATACGAGGTTGCGATACATTTGCCTGTATTAAATATATAATGAATACAATAATGTTAAGAACGTTATTTACATTATTATTTTTCATATTATCTTGTTTATTTTCTCATAATTAATTTTTCATTTGATTTGTTTGCAATGTTTATCTGATTTTTATCTTATTACAGTAAGTACTAAGTATTTATACGTACAAGGTCTCTGTACCGTAAATAAATAAATATGTATAGGGAGAAAAAGATCCCCACCCATTAGACTGATCGAGTGGGAAAAGCAAATGGAACTACTCTGGTGATACGGCTGGCCCTCAAACTATCTGAGAAAAATGGAATTCTATAGGGTGGGAGTTCATGAAATCACGACCCTCAGTTATGAGGGATATGATGTTAATAATTATTTAATTTATGCTTAAAATTGTGATTTTTACTTGTTTTTTAAACAATGTAATATAAAAGGCAGAACATGATTTTTTATCGCTTGTAGGTTGATATATATACTACATAAGTTATGTCAACAAACATAATCACACGAAATCAGATTTCCAGACATTTTCCTTATATAATAATTATTTTTCAAACTGATGACTGACGGTTTTTGTTCAAACAATCATATTTAGGTATTTATTGAAAATATTTTGAATCTGTGTATCAAAGTTTACTTTTACAAATATTTTACTGTACTCTATTATAAAATTACTCAGAAAGATATAATACAAATTAAATTAAATAAGCAACTTGAAAGATATGAACCTAGACAGGAAGAAGTTCAGGTTCGAATCCCGGTAATAACTAATTATTTTTCGATAGATAGATTTTTTCTGTACATCTTTCTAGTTGATTAATTTAATTTGTATTAAAGTACCACAGAACTATGTTCTGCTAATGCAGTTTCACAGCAAAAATGTGGATATACTTGCCTAATATTTATATTTAATATTTTTAGATAAAATGATTTTTTTACGGTTTTTCTTGTGCAAGGCACGTAATAATGAAGTATTTAAGACGATAAATTAAAAACTTACAAATAAATAGTTTCCGGCTTTGAAAAATTTAAGATATTTTATTTATTTTTTATTAATAAATTGATACATAACAGCGGACAATATAATAGCAACGTTTATTATAAATGTGACAATAATTCAATAGTCATCGATCTGTTTATAAATGTTCACCACATGGTTAATAATAATTAAGTAATTAAGTCGTCTAGCCCACTAATGTATATTGAATATTAATTACATAATACAAATAGTGTTGCAACAAACGTCTCAAAATTATAAATGTTGATCTGATTATGATTAATTTTATTTCGAAATTATTAATTATGTTCAGTTACAATAAAAACATACGAGTACAAGGCAATTATAAATAAAATTTAGAAAATAGATACACTCATTTACCTTTTTTATCGCAGTAGGTTTTCATGGACGGAATATTATTTTTAATTACTTGTTGAATTTGTTAAAATATCAATTTTCAATTTTTCAATAACCATCACATTGGACTAGAAGCTACAGCGTGATACTGAAATTTTGCCGACGTTCTTTTTAAGTTCACAAAAAATAAAGATAAAACATTATCGTAAACAGACAATTTAAAAAAAAAATTGACTCGTGAACCAGAGGTCGAAAATAAAGTAAAATCTAATTAGTTTTAGTATTGACCACTAAAATAATTTTAAACGTAAAATAATTCTCATCAAAAATAAAAATATAAGATATTTTAAATTAATTATCGACTTACGGACGTACATGAAATACCTGTTTCAATATCAAGACCTGGCAATTTGAATTCTTTATTACTAAGTTGGTAATGCGGTTCTAGGATGAGACCTAAATGAAGTGTGAAATTGAGTCCTTTATTGGAAATGCTCTGCCCGCCGTGCTTGCCCCGAGGCTTAATTGAACGCGCGAAATCTATATTTTTAGTGATTTGTATTATTAAAACAATGCGTAACATTTTTTATTGTTCTTTTGTTTTCAATTGTGCAAAGAAGTACAATTTTTATAATTTCAGATACATTATGAATAATATTGACATATTTATTTAATTTGTGATACGTGGAATCATAGATAACTATTTAGAAAGCAATACTTTTAAACTATAAAAAAATTAAGATAATATTTTATAATATGTACTTCATCTATATTTTTAATTTTTATAATATTCTCGAAATAGAAAATCACGTTATTGTATAAGACACATGTATTACCCCACCTCTGTATATTATGTTTTTCTGGTTAGGTTAGGTTAGGTTAGGTTAGGTTAGGTTAGGTTAGGTTATATATAATATTCTCGAAATAGAAAATCACGTTATTGTATAAGACACATGTATTACCCCACCTCTGTATATTATGTTTTTCTGGTCAGAAAAAATATTCATAAATTCAGTTAAATAAAGAAAATAAAAACAGGCAACAATACTGACTGACACGACACTGCCGAGGAAGCTAACAAGACGTGAAAATAACAATATACATATATCTTAAGCTCTTTATATAATACAATATTAGCTATACAGGCTTGTTACTAAGTTGACCAAGAGAATATGAATATTTAAAAGAATAAAAATGTAAAATAAATTTTACGTTAAGAATGTATAAATGTGTAAAAATATTTATATAAATATCAGGAATATAAAGATTAAAACAAAAAAAATCTGCATTGTATACTAACAAGATAATTTGGCATCACACTTTACTAAGATAGTAGCTGAGATGGTAGAGCATTGATTTTGTAAGTGAGAGGTACTGAGATCGATCCCGGTACCGGTAAAGGTAAAAATAAAACACAACCCAACAGTGAGAATATAAAAATATTGAGACTCACTGAATAAACATAAGTAATTATATATTTCGCGATTGCCTCGTTCCATCAAATAGGTAGGTAATCAATATTTGAATTGGGGCTTATGTGACATAATCTATATCAAAATAGCAAGGGTGTGCACTATGAAAAAAGCTGTGCACGACTAAAATTTCTGTGAAATAAGTCTTAGTAAAATATTTATTTGATACTTTATGTATTAAGTATGTAGATCTATGCATAAATAATTCATAGTTCTCTTGTTAATATTATCTAACTCATCTAGCTAATGGAAGAATGTAGAAATAACAAATAAAGCTGTGCATATGTTTTTTGCTAAATCTATAACAGACATATACCAACTAAACGCAACTCTCGCGCCGCGCGTTATTCTGAATGCATGTCTTCTCTTGAATAGACGTGTTGCAAAACGCACGTGTGTGTTTTTAAACGGGCTTAAATGTACGCATTCCAATACACTTTAAATGCGGTACCCATTATTTTATTTTATAATTTTTTTAATCTCTTCACTTAAATCCCAAGAAATAATATAAATATTTTTCAAGAACAGAAATAAATTACCTTCATAAAAACATGCTTCTGAAAGAATGTATGATATTAAAACCTCCAGTGACAACACCCATCGGTTTTAAAGCATTAGCAGCAAAATCTCAGTCCATGCCTATGCACGCCACTGAAAAATAACCACATTAATTTAACGAGCTTGAATGTTCCTGTACTATGACGGTTCGGTGACCAAGAGTTTATAATATCTGTTGCACGTTGATACCAAATGTGTTTGGATGTAGTGTGTGCTCATAAAAATATGGTTCCATTGCATCACAACACTGAGCGCTGCTAGCTGCTAGTGTAAGTAAAATATCAATGATGCAATTACTCTGGCCCTAAATATCTTCCTTTCCTCCGAATGTGGGTCACAGATAAGTAATGGTCATGTACATAGAAATGAAACTGATAGACTATCATAAACTTAATATTGCGGTCTAGTTGGGCTGCTACGACTATTCGTGTCGTGTTGCTGCTTATTTGATTGGGACAATTTTTTACATTCTAATGAGTCAAATTGATGAATAGAAATTTTCAATGCCCTTTAATACAGTTATGGTATACTAATAGATTATTATTTCGAGAAATAATATTTTTTTGTATGTGTAATTTACTAGATTATTTTGACATTATACTTTTTAAGGAAGATAACAGAATAGAATTATATTTTATGAAAATACTATTTTCATTCAATATTGAAATATAGTATTTTTTGGAAAATATTTACATGTTCGTGTGAACGTGGTACTGAGAGGAAATTTTTTACATTGCATGCATTTGATTTCCGATAAAAATAATAATTAGATTTAATTTTAATTTTGAATTTGAATATGCATAAAAATTTAAACAAGTTAAAAAAAATATATATACATAATTTAAATATATATTTACAAAAATATATTAAACATTTCCTTTTTTTTAATTATGTTTTATTATTTATGAATAAAATATGATAATTATATTGTTTCACTATCTCTAAATCTCTCAATATAAATAAACAGCAATCTAGATAATATTAAAAAATACTTATGTGAATAATTATACCAAGTGCGGAGATGTGTCTGTATGGTTTGGCGGTAAGATACTTGACTGGTGATTAAGTGGTCGGGTATTTGAGCCTCAATCTTGGGAAATCACAAAGTTAGTCTTATCTGTATAGCTCAAGCGCTCAGCTTGGTTTGAAAATAGTGTGAATATCGTTATGTCCGTGAACACATTTCTCTTTAAAAAATGTACATAATATATGTCTTAATAAAAACATCAGGCATCAAACCGATTCAAGGTTTTGCAAAATCATGTTATGCAAATCGATTTTCGAGATAGGTATGGTGTGAAAAATGTACATAAATTATTTTCATATATGGACAAAAAAGTGTAATATATATTCCACAAGCAGGAAAGCACTCAGATTTTACCGATTGCATTGTGCTAGGCCCTGTGGGCGACTATTATGCCGCTTCGCGGCTAATAGTGGCGCTGCGCGGCCAAAGCTTCCATATAATCTACATTTCAATGCGGAAATCCCTTATCATATATATTTTTTTGTTCTACAACTTCTCTAAAAAGCATATACTTGTGCAGAGAAGAGGTGTATATACTAATAATTATTATTTACCATTAACCAGCTCATAATAAAATAAAATATAATAAATTAATAGCAATAACGATATAAAATATATTGCTTTAACAAAGTTCGTGTTTACATAAATGATTATTAAACGATCGTAAAAATTCACTGTCGTCTCGCATCGCATTTGACAGTGCGATCATAAATAATAAAATAAGATGCTCAATATACTTGCCAGTCGTAAAAATCACTACGATTTGGCTAATGTATGATTTTTTATTCGTTATAAAGACAAAGCATACATCATTTCAAATTGAATTCATATTTACGTACTGTTGTTGTTATATATTATATAAAAAGAAAAATCATTTAAATTATCTTAACATAGACATATTAAAACATGTTCGATATATTCGCTACTTTGGCGTATATATCGAATAAACAACATCAAAACAATAATGTGTTCTCCTTAAAAAATATATAAGTACTATCTATATCATATGCCTATATTTTTAAATAAAATAAATATGAATACTAGTGGATCTAATAGATAAAATTCACATTTTCGTATGTATGTATTTTTATTTATTCTCAGTGCATCCTACATTATGACACACTTCGTACGCTGACAAGAGCACAGCACAGTCCCATTTTCATCACTCAAATGAGGTCAAGAAGCGGTGATAAGCGCTCTGGTGCCGGAGGAAATTCGAACTGATTGCGCAATGTTCGTTTGAATTTTGGACTTTCTAAGGACTACGATTACCAAATAACCTTCGTGATATTAAACATATTTTGTTTGTTTGCTAACTTAGATATTTGTAAGGCTGAATATTTTTAGTACATCAGATAAGAGCTGTTGAGTTTAACTCATAATATTATATTATGTTCTAACATGACAAATCAACTGTGTCTCGCATGCTTTCCCTATTGATTATATTTGTATTAGCTATTAAATAAATAACATTAAATGAATATCGATATGGTAAAAAAATTACATTAAGATAAAAAAAGTGTATTAAATAAAGAGTGAAAATAATGGCAATATTTTTGAGATATTATTTTTAATAAAGTTAAAATCGGGATTTTACTAAATAAAGTGGTTTGTGCCGTGGCTAATTTAAATAAATAAAGAATCGGGCTAGTTGGGGATTTGAACCCGCGCCTCTGGATGCGATTCTAATGTCTGAATTTAACATCTTAGCATTCGCCTACTTACCACCTACTTTCAATCATTTGTCAGAGATGAATTCTTTAATTGTTTGGCCATCTTGCGTGAAGGGAAGATAGGTTGAAGAAGCTTGTTGTGGTGGGCTACGTCAAAAGACAAAGAGGAAGAGAAAAATCCCCCACCCGTTGGACCGACCGAGTGGAAAAAACAACAGGCACTTCTCTCGTTGTCTATCCCTAATATCTGCAGGGTACCTAGGAAAGTGGAGGAGCATAGTCAAGAGGGCGGGAGTTCATGGAGATCGCGATCCTCAGTCATGAAAAACCGAAATGGATGATTTAGCAACGACTAGTTAAACGAAACACGACTATATTTTACATATGTATAATAAACGAACTAATAAATTATACAATCGGCGTGAAGTGAAAATTTTTGAAATATAGTAGAGAAAAAATGTCTTTAAACAATAACGCAAAACGGGCAGGATTACTGAAGTAAGTCTAGATCATAGACATATAATATTATATTGATTTAAATGTAATATGCATTAAAACGCCTTCAAACCACAGCACCGTGCATAGCAACCTATATCTTCGTATTAATAGTTGACTTCCACAGCATCCCAAGGTGATCTGAAATAGAGATCTTGACAATCAAGTTACGAGATAAGTAGCTACCCACATTCAATCAATACGACTCTATTAATTACTTGCAGCACACTAACGTTCTTTTCATTTGCATCGCGGAGTGATAAGATGTATTTACTTTTTCAGATTTCTAAAAGAAAGTAAAAAAATATTTTTACAATTGTTACTTTTCTAAATTTGGAAAAATAAAAATAATTCTTTATTATAAATATTTTATATTTCACCCAAATGTATTAAAACTAACTCACCGTCACCAAATTTACATAGGAATAGAAACAGATCATTGAAATCATCTCTCTTCTGCCTCGTCTCATAGCTCCGAGAACTCTATCGAGATTCGTTCTGGTTTACATTACACATAATACATAAATAATAAAATAAGACACAAAATAAAAAAAAATCACATATAAATTAAATAACATATTTTAAAACACTTTATTTCTTATTAAATATAAGCATATACCATTAAAAATTATAGGTAGTAAGTAACTCATTTTTTTCTGATTTACGTTACATCTCATTCGTTATAATTAGGTCGAGGGCCTGACGCTTGGACGTTACTCTTTAATCGCTCTCTGTCCTGCGTTGTGTCGTTTACTCGGGGCCACTGATAGTTCCATATTTCTTCGCAGAATCTCTTCATTTACCTTTTCCATGTTTTTCTGAGTAGTCATGTCTTCTTCGCTCTGGTACTTATGAGAAAATCTGTTTAGGCATTCTTTCATTTTCTGTGCTAATAATATGTACAGGCCAACAATAGCGGGTTCTTCCCAAGATTCTCTCCGATGATATCGTTCCTGATGTGATCTCTTAACGTCACTCTTGCTACTCCTCTTAGGTATCTCTGCAGACTTAATTCTCAACCAATTCCTCTCCATCAGTATCTAAAGTTGATGGTCAAAGGTCAGGGTGGGGGCTTAAACTAAATTGAAAATCGGCGACAGCCGATTGCTTATCTGCTAGTGATGTATGAATGCACGTTAGTGTAGGTATAACATATTTTAATGTAATGCTACTAGAGATAGATTTCAAGAATAAATTGTAATCAACATTAAATATATCGATGTGAGAATATTGAACATTGCATTATGTTGTCATCGTTGAATTAACAGCATTATTCCTCAATATGAGATAATGTCAGTTCGAGGAATTTAGGGTTGTAATGAGACGCTAGATCGGTAGGATCTTGTTGGTAGTGTTAGCAAATATACTATTAAAGAACAGTCAACTTTATAATCTTAATTTTAATGAAGTCTTAATCAAAGTTCAAACATGATTTTGAATTATAAGACAAATTACTGTATAGATCTTATTTCTAAAATTCTTGCAGCTTATTAGGGAAGAATAATACTATATTTTTTATTTATTATTTTAGTTTTTACTAACCAAGTTAATATTGCTAATTTTAAAAGTAAAAATAATACTTTTATTATTATAGTAGTTAGTCATTTTTTAAAATAAAGACGATATGACTATCAGGACTGGTTTAAGTTCGATTAGATCGTTTGAGTCTAATCACGTCCTGCGCAAAAAAAGCAAAAAAAAACATAAAACAAGTAAAGAAAACACTGAAAGATACAATTTTGCATTTAATTTTAATTAAAGATTTAATTGTAAAATATTTAAAACGCGGAAGGCCTGAGCAGCAATATAGTAAGAAATGTATTATTTCGTATATTAAATACATATATTTATCTCATTGTAGTATGTAAGTATAAATAAGTACAGCCATGAATATTATATTCGATTAATTGATTTATTAAAATCAGATATTGCACTGCTATCGGGATGTCCGAATTTTAGGTGACTTTTGGATTAAAAATAGTAAATTTCATTAACGCCAGGACATCAATACGCATTGAGGTCAGTTGCGGTTTGCGCATGTCAACATTTTCGGGATCCGTATTTCTTAAAGTCATGAAAGGTCATGAAAGTGTGACTGTTATCGAAGAAAACTCAAAGGAAACCAGTCTCATCAATTTTAATATTAAAATTATTGGTTTGGTAATTGAGTGCTCGAAACCTGTAGAGTGATGTATAACATCCCCGTATTTCGCAGTCACGACATAGACTTTGTTTTAAAATAATAATTGGATTGGTTCGTAGCTTTTTTGTTTTCAAAGCTTGGAAAAAAAAAGACATATTGACGTGAAATTTTTGTAAAAATTGACTTTTTTTGTATCAAAATTCTGAAAACTATTTTCTCTTTAAAACTGTGCTACAAACATTAAAAATTTATTAGTAGCTTAGGAGATAATAAGAAGCGAAGTAACTTTTAATATACTTGTATATTTTTTAATTTTAAATTCAACAATTGTTGATTTGAATACAAATAAAATGTACCTACGAGTTATATAACTTCTTCAAAAATAGTTTACTAGGTGTGTTACTATAAATTATATAGCGACATTTTTGTAAAAAATTCACATGGGTAGTGAACGAAACTCCATTAAAGAAATCAAAAAATTCCCAATTCAAGAACTCATTTGGTAGGTTATTCCACATCCGCTCTTTTCTCGTGATCTTGCTCCATTAGATTTTCACATATTTTGCTATTTATTCAAAAATATACTTATCGGCGCTACTCTTTAATTCTCGACGACTTCTTCACCCCCAAACAACCGAATTTCAATCGTGAACAATACAGGGTAATTTATTATTTTTTAGTTTATGTATTTTGTTTGATTTTTTTTTAAATACATGTAAACGCTATGAACTTATGCATCAGCCCAATACTACGAATAATTAGTTTACTTGTCGGTTCTACGGTTCTTTGCCGAAAATAGTTGTTGGAAAAAATACGAGGAAGTAATGAATATCTTGGTAGTATTATCATTCTTTATAAAGAATTATCTTGAGATAGCTTGTGTGCAGTGTCCGGAACATCCGAGCAACAAAGAGATGCAGATTTTCTCGCGCGGGCGGCCGGGGACGAGGTGGGAACTATTGTTCTTTAAAACTAATACGAGTCAATTGTGAATCTTTTCTGGGTACCAGGATCAATTGAATTTATTTAATATTTTTAATTTTACATAAATAAAGCTTAGTATTTAAAAGGTACATTATCCATGTATTGTATGTATTTGGTATTTTTTTGTCAGCTATGTTTTTAATAAGACGTTGACGTGTTATTAAATTATAATAATTAAATAAAAAATATACATACATAAATAGATGGTGGGGACAGAGGCAGATTTACTATATATTTTGGAAGCTTAAAGGGGCTCCTAAAATGATAATGTCTCAATACAACCTGAACTACAAATTGGAACACACAGAGATGACTACCAATTTGAAATCGGATCTACCAGCATTTTTGTAGCTAAACAGTGATTCTAAGCCTTATTCCTTATTTTCTTTATATTTTTTTTTTCGTGTTCTCTATTGCTCCTGATTTTGGTTACCTTTTCTCAGTGATTTTGGGAGCCTCTAGAAAACGGGCCCCCTCGTAATTGCAACTTGCGTTCCACTGGGATATTGGGTGAGTATCTATTTTCTGGTATCGAATAAAATAATTATTTATATTACACGTGGGCAGTAGGGATGTAGCTAGAAAACGAAAAGTTCAGAAAATAAATTTATTTAAAAAATGGAGATTCATAGAGCAAATTTTTATTATAGCCAGTCTAAGACGATTACAGAATTATTTTATTCTAAATATACGTGCGCATACGGCTTACGCTCTCAGGCGATTATTAAAGTGTGAGGTACAAATGGCGAGAATTATATTTATGTAGATAACCAATCCCGTAGAAGCATATATATTATAAGTTTACCACATATAGATAAAACAAATAACTATAATGTGAATGAACAGGTTACAGTTTAATAAAATTTGTACAATTAACTTTATACTTCTTTGATTCGATTGATAAAGGGAATAGGTTAGAAGGTTAGGGAGGTTAAGGGAGGTATATGAGGTAACAACAATGTGGTAAATTTTTTTTGGAGGGACCCTATTGATCGGGGAACATAGTGAAATTGTTTGTATATAATTGCATAAAGTTGTAGTAAAATGAGTAAAGTTTTTTATAGAGTACCTATATATTTTTTTTATTCTATATTTTTTGTGTTAGATTTTGTTGACTTTTTTTTATTATTAGTGAAAGTTCTTATACTTTTTGTAAATTTTGTTCCATAGGGTCAAAAACAGGACAAAGAAATGAAATGGGACAAAGAAAATGGGGATCGGATGAGGGATCACATAGGCCGAGGGAGTTTATAGAACGGTTTGGGATGGAAATGAATTTAGAAGATAAATAGTGTATGTGTCGTTTTAGTGATGGTATAATGGAGTTTCAGTGAATGACAGTGTTTCTGATAAACCAAGGTGAGTTTGTGATTCTCAGGATGTAGTTTTGTTTGGTTTCTAAAATTTTTGTGTTACTTGAACCCCAGAACTTTATACTAAAACACATTTGTTTCATATTAAAAACAAACTGGTTTCGGATAAATCCTTTTCTTCTAAATAAATAACTTAAAGAAAAAAAAAATATATATTGCCCATTTTTTTTTATACTAAGATTATTTATATTTTTTTCTGATTATAGATTTTGGTTATGTTTTTATATAAATATGTAAGCCACCCTCATAATTCAAGATCATTCTTAGTTGATTGTTTATTAACATTTATTGCTGCTTAAAAAAATTGTTGTGATAGGTTATTGATGTGCTTATTTGGTGTGAAGGTGAGACGATTTCCTGTGGTAGCGAGTTCAATACTCGTCCCGAAAGACCAATGATGTATATATATATATATATAAAGTGAAGCTGAACACAGGTCGTGAAACCTGTAATTACCCCATACTTCCATATATTTTCCATTAAATATAATAAAAAGTACCTTTGTCTCTATGAGATATCTGATATTTGTTTAATAACAGTGCCATTGTAAGTAAAAATTCAATATTTGTGTGTTCTTGGACATATTAAAATATTGCTAAAATAATATTTGAAAAAATACAATTATATTAAATAAATAATCGTATAGTATTTAGTAATTATTTCCTCAAAAATACCATTAAGAACGGACTGTTTTAAAGAATGTTTTGAACTGTAAAATATATTTTAAATGTGATGTAAAACATAACCGTGGCGCAGATTTGTGAGCGTGAGCAGAAGCTCAGCTGAAATATTGCGATTTTGGTCGGTAATACGGCACGTGCATTTCGCTAATGGCCGCCGGTGATGTCAGGACAGGCCCTCGGCCCGGCCCGCACCGGCGACCGGCGATCGGCGGCGCTTCGCGAGTGACGAAAGTGCTCCTTGCGTAACGCGGAGCGATTTATGCGTGACCCGGTTCCGGACACTGTCGCAACATCCTCGGCGCGGCGCGGCGAGGGGCGAGGGGCCGAAAGCGAAAGGTGAGGAGCGGTGCGCGCCGACCTTGAAACCGGGGTGGAGAAAGAAAGGGACGAAAGTGGGAGAAATGTGCGGAGCCGGAGAGGGGCGCCCCCCGGCCCCGGCCCCTCCCCCGCGCCCGGAGCAGTCACTTTTACTTTCACGGGCCGGTCCGGCGGGCAGGCGGGCCGCAGTCCGCGCGCGCCCGAGCCCCGAGCCGCGCGCCTCTCGCCTCTCGCACGGGCCGTCCCCCCGCGAGTGACAGTGCGCCCCCCCCCACGGATTGCAGTGCAGTGATAGTGAAGCCTTCGCCGAGTCGCGACTGTCGGCGTTCAGTAAAAGGTGCGTTGCGCGCGGAGCGAAGCGCGGCGGACACCCCGTCACTTTTTACTCCGCGATGCCGCTTTGCTCGGAGCCTTCTCTCTGGATTGTTGCACCTACTCCGACGTCTTCCGGAGGAGTAGCGGAAGAAAAATGCACATTTTAAAATATTTTTACTTCTCCCAAAACTCGAGCCTTTCACCTCTGAAGTGGCGTAAGAGACGCCAGAACTGATCCGAAAATTTCGTTATATATCCTTCGCGATGAAGCACATATTGTTAAGTAGAAATTTGGTCCCGCGGTCGGTTGCGCCACTGCTCCCGTCGCCCGCGCGGCCGAGGTTTGGTGCCCTTTTGAATTGGAGAAAAAACTGAAAAGTTGAGCAACTCTCGTCCTGTGGAGGGGGTTCGCGGACTCCACGCAGCTCGGCCGTGCCCTAATGAGAACGGCCACATTGTGATATGTTTTGCCGCAACTGGTGAATGTTACCACTACGGTTGCTACAGCTCGTGTAATTTTCCCTACGTAGGTGGGAATGATCGCCGAGCGGTTCTCACCGTCTCGGCACTGCACGGCGCGAATGAACAAATCCAATAATATGCAATATCAACGAAGCTGTTTCGAACGTACCTCGGAGTTTGTACGTGCACACTTTTGTGCAGGATTATTGTTCTTCGATGCATCAGTTTTAGTTGTTATTTCCGAATGATAATATATTTGAATCAATATCAATATAAAAAATAATAATTTTCTACCCGCGCGCGCGTGCCCGGCACCCGGGAGACGTTCTCCCGCCGCGCGGGCCCGACGCTGGCCGAACTCGCGCAAGCGGCCGTCGCGATTGCGATCGGAAGGATAACCATTCGCGCAGAAATATTCGGTACTGTTTTCTAATCGGCGTTCAAAGGAAACGCCACGGTTTCTAATGTTATTGCAACCGATGTAGCGCTGTGTGCAAGGCGAGGCGCCTTCGAAACAATAAATTGTGCAAAATTGTGGAATTGCTCGATACAAAAAATATGTTACAACCTGCCGCCGACCTCATTAAAGCATTGCCGTGTGTATTCAATTCACTTTCAGTCGGTGGTGGGGAGTCGGCTGTATCGCAACGGTACCTCGGATTGAACATCAGAAGCCGACATTCGTTGTCGAAAGTTGACTATGTAATATTGTATTGAGATTGAACTGATGTAATGGTTCTTCGATTGCCAAAACTTATTTTGTATTCACGCCGGCAGTTGAGAATATTACAATTTTATCACGTATCGTCGACAGATCCAAATGCAAGCAAAAAACAGATTTTCTTGCTGCATCTTATTGTAATGACAGGAAACACCGCGTACTTATTGTTGCTTCTTTTTCTACCATTTACGTCAATTACTCTGAACATTCAAGGTCATCCACTATTACATTCAACACGCAATTATTTTAATTTCATAATGTTAAATTGATGAGTCCTCCGATTGTTATAATTACATATTTTCTACATTCTAATATTGAGATTACTTATAACCAATGTTCCCTCTTAAGATTTGGCATGATTTGGAATCATAGCGCACCTAAAAAATATAGCGCGCACATATTTATTGACAAAACTTCTTCATGTTCCGCTTTCTATCGAAGGTTAGCGACCATGTACGTTGATTTATCCTGTATAAGATCACCAGCATTTTGTACTTTGAATCATTTTCTGAGGTTACAAAGTCAAAATAAACTCATTCTGCCTTCCTTGCATAATCAGTTATAAAATATTATATTTTTTAATGCGGAGAATATGTCCGAAATCAGCTTTCTTTGATTTGTTTATTAGTTGTGTTAACTTATTTATACATCTTCATAGTAATGTAGTCAATCCAGGCCAACCAGTAGCCTTATACTGGTATGGTATTGTTTTTATTATTTTCTCCCCCAGCACACAAATCATAACATTGGTCCTTAAAATTGCACAAAAGATTTATTGTGCGCACACCTCGATACAAACTTAGAGGGAACATTGCTTATAACTATAGTTTTTAACTCTTCAAAGGTTTTTGGTGAAACTTTGTGGAATTCCATGATTATTTTGTAAATTAAATTAAAACTCTGTGTTATTCCACTATATTTTATTGTATTAAACATTTAAACGTTTTCGTGAACATCTTCCCATTATCAATAATATAGTTCAACAAAAGTTAAAACTAAGTATTTTATTACAATATTTGCAATATTCTTTAATGCTTTCAGTGGTATGAATATTCCCAATAGCAATTATTTCCACTATCACATACCTCTAGTATATTTAAATACGTATCTGTAGTACGTAAAACACCCGTATACGTGACATTTTTCTCGCTGTGAACAGTATGAAAATGTACGAAATGTGCGCTAGGTTCCAAATGGCTGACGTCTCCTGCAAAAGTTAAAGCATAACCTGTTTTGTCGGTAATTTTGCAAGTGGATAAAAATAAAACCGACAATTCTGGTTTATACCTAAAGTTATATTTCTGGTTTGATACAATGATTATTCATGATCGCATTTTAATGTTCAGGACAAGCGGCGGTGTTTTAGACCTAGTTAGAAGGGTGTAGTCATTGAATGTTAAAAAAATACAAGACAACTGATTCAAAATGTTTTCGGAAGCCATTAGGTAGTCGAGCAGAGAGGGATAATGGAAAGTAACTAATTTATTATTATTCATAGTATAAATATTATGAACAAATAGTGTTCATCGGATAATTGAAAATGTTTAGCAAGAACATCATAAAAAACCATTACAAACACATGTACAAGTATCATACCACTTGTTCATTGAATATGTTTTTCTTTTTTTATTTCAAATTTTGATATTGCCCTTTTTTTACGGGAACATTTCTTCATTGTTGGTGTCTACTGCCAAATACTAAATACCCATGACAATGTTCCTATAAGTATATTAAACTCTCACTTGTTAACCTCCTATAAACTAGGATGCACTTTTCTAACGCGGTTTTGTAACAATGTTAAAAATAATACCCATGTAGACGTACATATTCAGTAATACATGCTCTGTACACGCATGGCACCGTATCGACACATCGACAAGATGTTCCGCTAACTGGCGGAGTGATGTATATTTATATATAATTTGTCGCATAATAGAGAGAGAGAGCTTGGAAATAGGATTCCTTGAGTTACATGCATTCGGTCAAGATATAGATATTTTCTTTTCGTATTTCCACACATTTTTGGGTGATAGGTGCATACCGCGATACTCTAAACAATTATGACGCTTACATTTTACAGAATACGAATAATATAAATTTACAAATTAAATTTTTTTATATTTATTTTAGTGGTGTGCTTGTGATATGTGTCGACGGACAATTGCGTTCTGTCGATTAACGTCAAAATATCAAACCCGAAGAATTAAATATTTTGTTATTAAATTTCCTAATTATTATTACATTGATCGTATTGTCAATAAATCCAATAGTATAGATCTTCTTAACTGCAGATTATACGAGGCGCGTTTTTTAAGTATGTATCGTTGCCGGATATTCCCGGTGTAGCACTACGGTTGCGCATGTTCAGTAGCTTCCTTCATCAGTTGACTCACCACATGCAACGTAAGAGACATTCGCATAGTGTGGTTATCTTGTAGTGAGTGGTCGAAATGTTTAGACAATAGATCGGCCCGCCGACTGTGAGATACGATCGGTGATTCGTTTATTGAATGCAGTAAACATGAAACCTGCTGACATTCATCGCCAAGAATATCCTGTTTTGTCCTGATTTGGCGCCAAGTGATTTTCATCATCCTCGGTGGCAAGTGTTTTGATGGCCATGATGAACTCAAAGACGGAGTACAGACATGGTTTTCATGGCAGGTGGCGTCGTTCTATGACGAAGATATATAAATATTGGTGCCCCGTTATGACAAGTGCACGGTGACAACTCTACTGTCCGAAGAAAGTAAAGTGTTGTAAAAATGATTTCTTTAAAAAAAATTTTGTACTTAAAAAACGCGCCTCGTGCATATAAACTGTGAAAAAAAAAATCGAAAGCCTATTACATGGTTCATCAAAACATTATGTGCAAAAACGAACGCTTTTGTATGCATTTATGTGATTTTTTTCTTCCCGCGAATAAATAAAACCGACAATGGACTCATGATGTCATGTTCTCTCAACCGTGCATACAATTTTAGCGCTGGCCAATTACTCTACACTCCTTCTTATTTAGGTAGGTAGGTACATCATCCGCCTCAATTAGCCGTGAGCCGTGAGGTTACAGATAATTTTCCTTGGCGCTGAAAAATGTCATTCAGACTAACAGAATGCATTTCAACAATTTGAAAGCTGAATGTAAATGCTTAATCGATGCTGTATACAGAGTTGAAAACATTCACGACTAACTAAAGAATAATGTTAATTTTATCAAATTTATATCAAATACTAATTAAATGTATTAATTAGAAAAATATACATATAAAATCAATTTTATCGAAAGATATTGTTGTTGCTACCGGGATTCGAACCTGGATCTCTTTCCAATTCGGGGAACGTGCATTAACCGACTATGCTACAGCACACAGTACTTTTGACTTATATATGTTAAACTTTTAAAATTAATACATATATCGTTCTATTATTTGAATGCCATCTACTTTATTTTTATAGATCCAGGTTCAAACGCCGATAGCAACAACAATATTTTTCGATAAAATTGATTTAATATGTATTTTTTTCTAATTAATACATTTAATTAGTATTTAAAATATCACAGACCTATGTTATGAATACCTACAACTTCACAATAAGAATGTGTTTTCCTTAATGAATTTTTTTAAGTATTTTTTTAGTATTCTGGAATTATTTCTCGAATAGATTTTTTTTTACCAATTTTTATAACCCTTTTTGTTCGAATTCGGAGTGAGATTATAAGGCAACGTTTTTTTCAAAATCCTAATTCGATTCTTGTTCTTCTAATTCGAAGATTAATCTTCGGCGTTAAAACTCTAGGACATTGTTTTATAATATAATTTATTATCTGGTACATATATGCAGTAAATATATAACAGAATATATGAAGAATTTTTTTACGAGACCTACGGAAGCCCTAAGATCACTTACATATCTTACACAACGTTCAATATTGTTTAGAGATATTCATTCTTAAAAGATTTATTAAATATAATAATTATATTAAAGATTACCTAATTCATAGACGTTATTAAACATAAAAACATAATTTTAAGGGAGTGTTTATGTTATTATTATTTTTATCGTTCTAGTAAAATCTAATGCATATTTTTTTATTTTTTTTTATTAATATTAAAAATATAATACAGTTTTAATAATCAGTGGATATATATATATATATATTAACATTTGTTTCTTCTCTATGAGAGTAAGACTCATGTATAAAATTTCATTTAAAAATAATTAAATTTTTCGAAATACAAAACTTTATTAACCCTTGTCCGAACTTTAATTTTTGAAACTTTTTATTATGATATGAGCGGAATCAATCAAAATCAAAAATACCTATATGCGATATTTTAAATAAAACGATCACATTGTATTTAAGTCTTTAATAATTTTGGCATGTTATTTTGATTAATGGTTTCAAAAATAGCAGGAGTTACTGTTTCCACTATGTACACAAAAACATATAATATTGATCTATCATTATCATATTAATTGTGAAGAGCAATTTAAAGATTGTCCTACCGATTTTTAGTTCAAATTTAACAAGAATATATCGTGTTGTACTTATAAAGTTTTAATTTTTTCTATGGTTACTATGGTCGAATAAACACGAAATACTAAAAATGAAATAGAAAAACTAAAAAGGATGATCTATGTTGGTCAAGATATTTAACGTGGTACGGTTCAATATTATAAAATAATACATAGGAAAACTCAAAATAATTTAAATAAATTATTATTAAATTGTTTCTGTGGTTAAGTTGTTTCTGAAATCATCGCTTGAAAAGAATTTTCTAAATTATTTTTTACGAGAAAAGCATCCGTAAAATAGTACTAAGTTTATTGTACATAGTAGATTGCAGCACCTTCCGAGAACTTTTTTTATAGCGCGCCTTATACATCCTACCAACACTGACACTAGAATATTAAAATAAAATTAACGCTGGGTTTACGTCATCTTTAATTTACACATGGTGTTGCGAGTATTTCTCTACTGCCACTGGTAGCAATTTCCGCTCAGTAATGAGTGCTTACATACACATACAATATGTATATACCCCACCATTGAACTGAACTGTTTTTGATACTAATTGTAATAATAATAAAAAATGTATATTACTCTTAAATTCAAGGAAAAATTTTTTAAATTTATTTTTTAATTTAAATCTACTGAAGTTATAAAACGTGAAATTTAAGTATTGTATAAACGTTTTTATATGCGTCATGTAATGTATGTTAAATTGTGTTAAACATACATCGAAACAAGTATTAGTGTTTTAATATTTAAATAAAAAAAAATATTTCAATTCCAATTCGTCTTAATCTTGTGACCCTAGTGGCTTAGACATTTAATAGAAAATCTAAACGGTCGTTCCGCCCGCCTGCGCAATAGAATTCGTTCCATTCGTCCTTGGCTAACTTCTGGATACGCTGCTGACACATATACCAGTCAGCCATTAATATGTCATGCTATATGCATGCTTGAATTTCTCCCGTATGACTAACAGAGGCATTCATTACAATGCTTCATCCTATATCCGTCGCACGGCCGACTGATCTGAAAACTAAGGCGTAATTATGTATCGATCATTCAAGATTTTATTCCTTTGTGTCCAGGACGGCTTTATGTATTATATTGTGACGTCATATTGCGCTAAATACGTGGAACAATTAGTTTTTGCGAAAAACTTGGAAACCATCATAAAAAATAATAATTTGTAATCAATTTTCAAGTTTTAAATACAAATTAAATGTATTAATTAGAAAGATGTACATATAAAATCAATTTTAACGAAAAATATTGCTGTTGCTACCGGAATTCTGGCGTCTCCTATCGGATTACTCAAAGGTATTTAAGATTCCGTAAAAATAAAGTAGTTGGCTTTCAAATAATGGAACGATAGATGTATTAATTTAAAAAGTGTAATAAATAGGATCAAAAATTTGTCGACAATGTACTGTGTGCTGTAGTATAATCGGTTAATGCACGTTCCCTGGATTGGAAGAGATCCAGGTTCTTGCCCCGGTAGCAACAACAATATTTTTCGATAAAATTGATTTTATACGTATATCTTTCTAATTAATACATTTAATTTGTATTAAAAATATCACAGACCTATGTTCTGAATAATTACAACTTCACGATAAGAATGTATTCTGCTTAATACTTTTTAAGTGTTTTAAAATATATGACAGATGTAGCAAACAGCAGTAGAGTTCTTGTACCAATACTAGTTAGTGTATGCAAGTGAAGTCTAGAATTGACAATAGAATAGTGAATGAAATAGGAGCACACCCAGATCTGAATGTAGCATATTCGACAAAATATAGAAAAGATCGCTGAGATGGTTTAGGCACGTGAAACGTACAAGCGAAGAGAGAATGTTAAATAAATTATACAATGTTAGTGCCGGACGCACACACGCAGAAATAGAGGGCGTTCGTGAAAGATCTGGTATGATCAGATAAACCAGAGATTAGCTACAATTTCACACGTAAAATGTAATACTGCCAATATTTAATTTTAAACCATTTAATCGACGCAATTTTAACAATTTTAGAATTGCTGATTTCTCGTATTATAGATTTTTTTTCATTTAATTTTTAATTTCTCAACCGGTGAATTAAACGGCATAGAAACCATGCACATAAATCACATTGTTGCTCTATAAAATATTTACGTTCGATTAATGACACAATACACTGGGACAATGAATAGACACGGTGTTCATTTAATATTCAAATGTGTTAAAAATATAGCACGGTTTAACGCTTAATCAACTGATCACCCATAGAATACAATTATCACAAAAATAGCACTAAACTGACCCAATATTATTGCACCGCATGTGATTGTTGAAATAATTTTTACCTTAAAAGAAATAATCTTAAACGACGTGTAATGGGTTAATATGATACGGATAATAATTAAAATGCATATTAATATTCAATGTTATGTTAAAAATGTGATCTCTTTGTCCACATTTTGAATTATAAGATCACCCTAGTCCTAATTCCTTTATTAGGCATTCGTTCGTACAATATTCATTAATCAACACAATAAATCAAACACGATTTTTTTCATGGCCTAGACAGCCGAAACGATCGTCAAATTATTTTGGGAAAATTAAATATGGAACCAAAAAATCGTGTTTGATTTATTATTTTGATCAACACGATTTTGTTCTATAAAATGAACAGTCTGTATTAAAAAAATAAAAGAATATTCATTAAGCTAATCTTGGGCTTACATTATTTTCTTATATCCTAGATTAATGCTCGGTATTGTAAGTTTTGCAAAATTATTGGTTTTAGTCGATGCTTTAATTCACCCTTCTGTGTGTTCATGGAACATATAATATTATATGCCATTCTTAGTACTAAGTCCTAAAGTAATGATCATTATCGTGATTTCTCTCAATCCTTTCGAAAGCCAATGCGTATCGACTAAACATTTTTTTTTTAAATAACTCCAAGAATTTCCTGTTCTTTGATTCTTAATAAGACCGCATAAAATATTGGGTACATTCAGTCTCGATGTATTTAACGCACGGTGGAAAAGCAGTCATCTTTTTATAACGTCACTCTACATGTGCGGACTCTCCAGAACGAGTGCTCGAACCCGGAGGGAAATAATAAACACATTGTGCAAGGCGGCATCAACAGACGACGCTACTCCCACTCAAGGAAATAAGAAAACAAAAAATCTGGTCCAACCAGGATCGCCATGCATTGGCCCATATATCTGGTCCAGTTGACGCGGGGTCCCGCGTGAAGGAGAACGTCTGAAAGTGGGTTCTTGCAGCCGACGCGCCGAGTAGAGTGCGCTCGAGAGTCTTGTCCCTCTCGGCGGTACGGCCCCGCACAAACCGCCACCGTGCAGCTCGCGGGTCGTGTCGAAATGTTTACTTTCGTGCCGAGTTGCGAAACTCGACTATACACCAGGTGGCCCGTATTTCATCCTGAGTTTTTACGAAATGGACTTATCATAAAATTATGCACTTTCGCTTCGCCAACAGTCGTTTGGATAACTCGGAGTTGTTTCGTACAACAAATGTACGAACTAATATTGGATCGTTTGCTTTGTGTTTTATATCAATATTTTCTTTTCTTTTTTAATAGCTCGGAGATTATAGTGTAGCATGTGCCTCGAGGAAAAAGAATCGTGCCTTCGAAATAATATTTTTCTACCTGCAACAGTTTGGATATTACGTCTTCTAAATTGAGTGCTGGAGTGATTAAATAAAACTGTTTGATTGCCCTTATAAAATATAATAGTGGAATTTTACATTTTAAGTGAAAAAGAGCAAAACCAATATGATTTAAGTGAAGTACAGTGAATTGAACCAAGTATGTAAAAAAAGTGGATAATTGGATAAATACCTACCTATCTAAAAGTTGTCGTGTTGATGAAATATTGTGATGGTGTAACCTAATTCATTTTGGATTTCACACAGGGATTATACGATAAAAATTGTAAGTACATATTTTTATTTAATCTAATTATAGATTTTTTAATAAATAATGCCTTAGAACAACAGCAATTTGTTTTTCTTTGACTTTCTAATAATACTTCATTGCTTACATGACGAATTGAAACATTTTTTGATCAATTATTATTATGTGTGTACAATAAAAGAATTGTTGATTCTTTGTTAAATGATCACAGCCAACCGTTTAGTATTTTCTGAAAGTGGGTGAAATCGAATAACACTAAGATATTTTTATATACATCGAGTATAAAAATAAGTGTACCAGATTATATAAGGTTTCAAAATTAATATTAACTCTCGGTCTGTGTATGTATCTGCTGTTAAATATAATTATAAAGTTTTTGATGTAAATAACACATTTTATTAATTAATGTCTTATGAAATATA
Source organism: Eubasilissa regina (assembly GCA_022840565.1). Classification (NCBI taxonomy): domain Eukaryota; kingdom Metazoa; phylum Arthropoda; class Insecta; order Trichoptera; family Phryganeidae; genus Eubasilissa; species Eubasilissa regina. Next base: position 29,418,913 of record JAINEB010000022.1, on the reverse strand, counting down.
AAGATAGTTCCATCGTTTGCACTCGAAAAATAAAATTGAAATATTTTAAATAAAAATAATGCCTGGCATCTCATTCAATTAAAGTAATTACTAAAATAAATTTTATTATATACAACATATACAATGTATTTTTTACGAAAGACTTAACTATACACACGTGACGTGCACGAATATTGATTGTACATGTTTCCTTATAGTGTTAGATATTACTGATACTTTTTTTTAAATAATTTTTATTTAAAATTTTCTTAAAATATTATTTTCTTTATAACTTAAAGGAAAACTATATATATATCAAGATATTCATTACGTTCAATAAAGTTCCCAGAAAATAAAATATTCTGATGTTTCATAATTTATTCTTGGAATGAAAATGCTGCTCATGAATAAGAGTACCTATTACAAGACAGGTCGTTGAATATTTTTGCAGTGACTACATATTTCACATAGTTTTCCACAAAAATATATTTATAAAATGCAAGTTCAATTAGCTTTTCCTAACCCAGTTTCTGGATAAAACGTCTCATGAAGACGTTATTTCAAGATAATTTTCCGTCACGCATCACATGTTCAAAGTTACGCAGGAAATTCTGACCCTATAAAAATATCATAATATTTAGGTACCTACCTAAGTATATGTACACCCACATACCAAATAATATTAAATATAACACTTCTTAGAGGCGTAAAAAAAATAAAAACATTCATCCCTTACATAATATATAATATAACTTGTATTATTAATGGCGATTCCATTGAACATGTATTTACGTAGGTATGTACAATTGCATTTCCGATATCACATATAAATACTAAGATAAGTGAGCAAATATGTGGTAATTTTTTAATTTTCGAAAATATCAAAAAGAAATGTCAACGTTAATAATATTGCGTTAGGCTTTGAAAATCTATAACTTTTTTGAAGTAGTCAATTACACAATTTTTACGTGCACCTATTTATACATTGTTTTAACGTCACCTTTCCTTTACTATTTCCTAAAGTTAAAAAATTTGGTCATTAATATTATTTTGTTTTATAAACTAGTGGTTTTCGAATGTTTATTTGTCACTGGTTCTGGATACAAGAAAATTGTAAAGGAAATTGATTTTTTTTATTTTTTGCATCTGAACAGCGCCCTGAACGATTGCCCCTCTCGTCCACTCGTTATTCCACTTCTGATGCCTACTAACTTGTCAACTCACGCACACCGACAGACTTCAATATAACAGTCGTATCGATATTTGGCGCTGATAGACAATAGATAAGGGATATTATTACGCCATATAAATTTATATATAGCGCAATAGACAACACAACTATTTGGAACGTTAGAGTACATAACGTACCCTTGGATGGTGGCGTTATATTACTGAGTGATAGCTGCAATCATAGGCGGTTCGTGTCAGTCGATTTTTATCTTAAAATATAAAATTGTTGTCTTTATACCACAACAATTTTTCTATAAACATTACAAACTTTATATTGATACAATATTTCTATACCTATTACCTATTTCTATGCTTATGGTACATTTTTGAAAATAATAAGCAAATCGTTGAATATATTCATAAAATAAACATTTTATTTACCTGTTAACTAGGCGTCTAATAGTCTTTCTACGTGACAGTGTTTTTTAATACAGTGATATTTTAGATTTAACTAAACATGATTTACAATTAAAAAAAAGAGCATTAAGAGCTTACTAGATACTTTACATTTTTTAATAAAAATACATAAATTAGATGTAATATGCTTGTACCTATTTTTACATAATAGTGACATTTAATTTACTTCAGTAGTTTTGAATAATTTAATGATGAAGATTTCATACATTATTTGTTTTAAAGTATTTTAATAACTAATTAAGTTATTGGTATGTGACACTTTTATCGGTAAATAAAATGTTTAATACGTTTAAGTACAATCACATCTACTTCTTGCAGCACACTATGTTCTAACAGTAAGTTATTTAATATATTTAAAAAATTCATGGATTCTATTTCTGGGCCAATGTAATTGAATAAGTTATCTATGTTTCAGTACAATCATTTATCTTAACACGATAAATTAGCATTCAGCCTTATGAGTTTTTTTTAAAATACACATCCGACTAAAATCAATAACCGCAATATTTTTGCGTTAAATATTAAAAGTACTATTTAAAAAAAAATTTAATACGAAAAGAAAAAAATCGCCACCACTGCTCCCATTGGTGATACTTTATCAGGTCGTTCGTTGGTGTATTCCTATTTCCACTTCTTTGCGGGAAACCAAGATCCATTCATTGGTTTCTTATCATGTTTATTTCACAAATTTATGAAAAGTTTAAAGGTTTACGTCATTTAGATACAGGGTATTTTTTTAATGGTTTGAGAGTTTGAATAATTCTTTCACTTGTCCGTTGGCAAATAATCTCTAATCAGTGGATTGGTTACATCTGTGAAATGTCATTATTTCGCTTGGCTATGAAAGATTAAGAAATATGAAATAGTTTATTTTTGTAAGTTGACCTAACTACAATAATCGGTACAGATTTGAAAGACTTACATATTCGTACTACAATTAAAATCATGTTTAAAAAAATTACTAATTTCCACGGGTAGTTCTAATTATGGTATTATAACAACAAATAAATATAATAGATATGTACAATGTACTTCCAATTTTTATTTTATTTTATTTCATATACTTTGATTATTTCATCAGTTCAGCGGGTTTAAGGGCTGCCACCTGCTGTTTGTCCAGTGAATGTCCATCTTCCGAGCGATATGGTGTGCCCTATCATTTTATTGGTCTATTCTGTTATATTGACTGAGCTTATATTTTCTCTTATCCACAATTTTCTTTTCCTATATCTTTGTGCGATGACTAACGTACATCTTTCCGTCCCGCATTGCTTTACAGTAAATTTTAGGACCTCTCTTTTATTGAGAGTCCACGTTTTGCAGCTACAAAGTTCTGGAAAAACAAAAAAAAATTTTTTTTAGTAAATAAGTTATACATTTCATTTCCTACTTGTTCCACCATTAAAAACAAAAATATTCCATAATAAAATATTTTATGCATTTAATATGAGGTATGAAGTTGTAAAGAGCAAAACGTGTCAAAAATATTACAAGCTATGTATTGTAAAAGCGGTCAATTTTTTTGTGATATACGTGACTGTCTCTTCTATCTCCTGAAAGTTATCTCCTCAAAATTATTCGCACATGATTAACGCCAACTGTATTCGGGACACTCGATATAAAATACGAATAGTACTCGTAAGTGTCTTATCATTTTCGACCGTTTCCAATGAGAGATAAGTTTTTGATTTTCTTTAGAAACGACACGTGTTAAAGGAATGTTACACAGTTAAATAATAAATGCAATGATTAGGTAATCAATATTGCGTTATTATTTTCCAGAAAGGAGGAGCTTATTCATCTCTGGGTGTTTGTGTAATGAGTAGAAGACATTACAAATTCACAAAATAAATTTTATTTGGTGTTTATATATATTTTGTATTACGACCTTATATGTAAATTCAAGCAGTACTTCAGACCATAACAAAATTAGCGTTTTCAAATAATATAACGAATACGTTAAATATAATTTATGAATATAAACGGCTCGCAAATAGGACAACTGATGAATTAAAGATCCTACTTCTAGCTGAAAATGGAAGCTCCTATGCTTGTAAAATCTACTGGGGTGGAAAATACTGAGACAACGAAGCAAACTGTTGATATACAAAATTACAGTGAGACCAGTGTCACTTATGGCTGTGAAACATGGTGCCTAACCCAAATCGCAGATACCAAATTTTCAGTTTTTAAGCGTAAATATTAAAAAAAAATTATGGACCTACATATGAAAATATAACATACAGAATAAAAATGAAAGAATGAATCATGAACTTGAAAATTTAATTGAGCAAGGAACAATTGTAAAATTGTGTAGGTCCCAAAGACTGCAATAGGCTGACCGTGTTGGAAGAATGCCCGATAACAGGATATCAAAGATCATGACCACGTGGACACCCCAGTGGAAGCGACTTAGAGGCAGGCCAAGGAAGTAATGGGCTGACTGTGTGGAAGAGCACTGGTGCAGGATGGGAGGGCCCGGGAACTGGAAAAGAATGACCAGCGATAGGAGTCGGTGGCGAGCACTTGCGAAGGACGATAAATCAAAATTTGTGATGATATTGCCTCACTCTGCTTCCGATAATGTAGTGTAACAATTTGTGAACATACACAAATCGCTCGGCTTCCAATAATGCATGTACAATAAAAAAATATGGCCGAATTTGCATTATTGGGTATGGCCGATGGGTAGTTGAGAGAAAATTACACACGATAATATGGTTAATACTTATAAATTATTTCATATAATAAAGTTCTCAAGTATTCAATAGATCTTTAGTAAGTACACACACTTTACTAATCACCTAAAAGAATTGATATTTCTCTACAATTACCACAACAAAAATTTATCAGCTAATCTCTATAAAACATAAGGCAATTGCTGAATTTTCGGATGTAAAATAAGAAAAATTATGTTAATTCATTTGAAATCTAATAAAAATATGTTTTTGTTTATTTTTCCTTGTTAATATTAACATTACCGTAATTCATATTTTTATAAATGTGTTTATTTCTTACTGTTGCTGTTTTAGTTACATTTCAATTGAAATATTACTTATTAAGGAAAACACATTCTTATTGTGAAGTTGTAATTATTCAGAACATAGGTCTGTGATATTTTTAAATACTAAATTAATGTATTAATTATAAATATACACATATAAAATCAATTTTGTCGAAAAATATTGTTTTTGCGTCACCGGGATTCGAACCTGGATCTCTATTTCTATTTGAGATTCTGTAAAAATAATGTAAATGGCTTTCAAATAATGGAACGACAGGTATATTAATTTGAAAAAATGTAACATATAGGTTCGAAAATTTGTCATGAAAAATACTGGCGTTATAACACAATTGGTAGTGTACTTCCCCGGATTGGAAATAGAGATCCAGGTTCGAATCTCGGTGACGCAAAAACAATATTTTTCGACAAAATTGATTTTATATGTGTATATTTATAATTAAAGCATTAATTTAGTATTTAGAAATATTACTTATTGCCAAGATTCTCATGAAGCGACTAATGGAAAATTTCAACGCCCTTTTTTCTATCATAAAATATAATATATATATATATATATATATATATATATATATATATATATATATATATATATATATATATATATATAAATTTACATGATAAGTAATATCAGATTTTGATCAAAGTTTTCTGAAAAATTTATTATTAATTAATAAAAATTGATTAAGATTAAATCTCAGTTAAGTTCGTCAGCCAGCCTGATCCACAATCTTGTCTCTAAATGGTAGTTGTTGGCGAAAAATGAAAAATATTCGTAACTCCATTAATATTAGACCTAGAGGAAAATTTATAACAACACTATCGCATACAGAAGAAATTTACCTTATTTTTGCTGCCGGTGCCGGGAGTGATTTTTTAAATTGACAAATATAACCATTAGAATAAATAACCATAAGAATCAATAATCAGTATCAATTATATTCCTAAAACTTTATTTCATAAGTACCTATTTTGTTTATAATATATTTCCTGTAGTGAAATTGAACTGTTGTTAATTAAAATTCAAGATTTTTTAATTATTATAATGTAAAATCTTAATGTCAAATAATTATAATTTTGATACATTTAAATTAAAAAGTAAGTGTCATTAGCAATATTGATTAAATTCACGAAAATCTAAAAATCCAATAAATATGCTATAGCATATCTGTGATAACTGGTCACTTGAACATGATAAATTTGTATAACCAAATTCAATGCATCTATGATATTTCTTTGTTAGAATTTTTAACCGTTCCTATATTAAGTATTAAAAGCTATAAAGTAGTTAGTCAAACTGGATAGTACCGACGAACTTATAGAGGCATTACTTTGCGGTATATCCCCGAGTATTACACTCTTATTAAAGAATTTTGAAATTTGTGAAAAATTTGGATTCATGATGTCATTAAAAAATAAGAACACATTAAATGTGTAGTTAATGAGTTCAGTTATTTGCGAGGTTTACTTTAACTCTTTTGAAAGTAAACAAAGCTAACAGTTGTCTCGAATGATAATATTAAATTAATGTTGCCTCATTATAAAAATGCCAAATTATTCAATATACTCGTACAGCCAAATTTACGTTTATAAATTTTTTGGATCATTACCGAGAAAATCTCACAAATAATTGATTAAAAGTACGGAACTTTAGTGAAATAAATGTAGACTAGACTACAGTAAGATTTTTATAAGATGATGATAGTTCCTTTAGAAACTTCATCAATTGACAAGGATTCATGAGAAGTTTTAGAAATGTGAACAAGGCCAGGAGAGGCAAATGTTTGTCAGGACAAAATGTAATGACATTTTAACATTTCTGCCTGCCCCTGCGCGAAAACCGCGTAATTGATGATAAGTAGGACGAGGGGGCGAAGTTTTCCGACTTTTCCATTTCCAGTGTTTATATTTATTACACCTACAATTACTTCATTAGATTTCAACGCTACTCCTCAGCCGAGAGTCGAGTTCGCTGCGGCATTCTGAGCCAAGGTCTTTCCTAGTGGAAGAGAGAGGCTCGGCTTCCTGCGGCGGGTGTTGCTCAACACCGCGGGCTTGTTGCTACACGGAGTCAGCGGATCGCAACCTTTTACCTAGTGCGCTTAAATCCTGCTCGCTCTCTTTCCGGGAAGAGTCCCGAAATTACAAAAATGTAAAATAAAACGTCATTGAACGAAAACTTAAAAATAAATTAAAATTTAGAAGCATTGTTGTACATATTTATAAAACTTGCGATCTACAGAAATATGAATCATAATGAGCTATTGTCAATCTGGATAAATGGTTCTCCATGACCCCTCCATACTGAAAATTCCATTAAGTTGAAATATGCAATAATTTTAGTTATTTAATTCTATAATGACATTAACTGTCATGACGAGAAAAGTAGTATTAAGAGGGAAAAAAAAGTTAAATTAACATTCAATCTTTCATTCATCTCACCGTGTAACCTCCAGTGTCAAACATCGTAACAATTAATAAATCACTGTAAACATATACAATTTACCTCTAATAATGATGTTAACTTCAAACTCTATTATAATTCTAGTAAAAGTATTTTGTTTACTGTAAATGTAATGTATAAAGATATTTTTAAATTTAAATAAAGTTTAAAATATCGGTTAATTCTTAACCACCAATTGACCTACAATTGATAATGGTAAATAATTAAAATACAGTTAACGTAAAAGCACTTTATAATATGTGTACGTCATTGAGAAAATGCGAGATTTTCTGATATGGATTGTGTCATGTATGCCTATTTTTCAACATATAATCAAATATCATGTTATAACTATGTATATGTTTATGAAAAGTATCTTGTGATTTGCGATTAATCAATAATTTGATTTAATAGTATGTTAAACAAATTGGATATAATGACATTTCCAATTTTTATAACTATTTTTAATACATAATTTTTTTCCTCAATTATTATCTTTCAAATGAATTAGCATTAACGAAATATATGACCGAAATAAATGCGTTAAGTTTGTAAATATTATTGTAAAGTGTAGTTAGGTACCTTATTTTACATTAAATTTAGAAATTGAATAATTTTCTACTATAATAAGCTATGTAATAATTGACACATAGTAGTATCGATCAGATGAAGTACGTTTTGAAATGCAACCCGATAAATCTCTGTCTTACGATTGTCCTCGCGGCTCCATAATCTCTTCATTCAGATGCATCGCATTTATCCACCATCGTGGTAGTCTTCCAAACCTCCTTCGTCCTAAAGTTCTGCCTGTATACGATTATAGGTTTACATATTATAAAAGTTGTAATATTTAATGAAAAATTTATAAATATGTTAAGTACACGATTGTTTTGATTTTATGAACTGAATTTTAAACTGAAACCGTTTGAATAAAAATGTAATGGATTAAATCAGAATAAAATGTTTATATAGTTTACTAAATTAAGTGTTTTAATAAATTCGTGTTAAAATAATGATATATTATATTTTAAAATTCTCTTTCGAAAATGATGTAGCAAAAAATATAAAACTAAACGAATTTTTCAAAATCAATCTCGTTTTAGGTAGTAACTGAAAAAAAGTATTTTTTTCAATCTCGATTTACAAATTTTATCTCGTTTATAACCAATTTTTGAGGCTTCTATATATAGTTTACAATTTAATTATTAGTTTTAAACAAAAAAAATTAAAAGTATAAACGGAAAAATCCATCCATCTATAAAGTACTTACATAGTTACCACCGGGACTTGAACCTGGAGCTTTCTCTTGTTTGAATTAATAAATATTTTCTATGCGTGAATAAGTTGCCACAATTAAATAAATGCATGATAAGATTAAAAGAAACAAAATTGTCGAATAAGATAATACTTAAAATTTTTGTAAATGTTGTAAAATTCATTGAAATAATTTTTTAATAATGCTACTTTAAATATGTAAATAAATTAAGATTTTTTGTACTCATATTTTGTAAAAACTAATATAATATAATAATATGACGTAAACACTCCACCTGCAACGATCCAACTACTAATGAGGTGATAAATTCAAAAACCACATTAGGTATAATTTAATTCAAATAATTATTGACATCCAGATTTTGCTCCCATATTATGATGCAAAAACTTCTACATAAAATATACCAAATCGTTTTTATATGGATGCATACAAGATGTCTTGTTAGAAACGATTTAGCGTCGTGTTTTATTATTTTATAATCCGAAGATATTCCGCCAATCATAGAGCATAGAGCGAGACCGATACGCCAAAGATTTTTTTTTGTATGAGCGTGTGAGATCTCACGAGACAATGCAAAGTCGCAGGAGCCGAACGATGTCATTTAATTATCTCGAACGATCCAACATATTGTAAATAAATACATAATATCATAATTAAGTGGTTCATTTTTTAAAAATGCTCTCGACTTCGTAGCTCGATAACCAATTTATTCGACTCCTGTGGTACTTATTGCCTCATAGCGAAAGAAACGAAATAGATACAACCTTCGACTTGTGTCAGATAAAGGCGTACTTAATGATTATCGCGGATGGTAATTCTGCTGCGCTTATGTGAGATGTGATGTAAAAATATCTACCATTAATAATCACATAACTCGCTTTATTTAACAACGTTACAACAATTTTATGTTTAATGATAAATTTTCTGTGCAATTACGGTGTACATTAATGAGCCAGATATAACGATTATTTGCTTTTCATAAATTATTAGTATACAATATATAATTATTGTGGTCGATTTCTTCGTGTTAAACAATAGACTATTATGTTATTTACTAGATTAATATTATAAATAAAAATATTCTTAAGATTCAGTATAGCAATTGTTACAAGTGCAGTATATAAATAAAAAAATGTGTGACAGATCATAGGCATATAGTGTATATATATATATATATATATATATATATATCCGAATGATTTTTCTAAATTATATATATATATATACAATCTGAAAAATTAGTTAAAATAGAGTGGAAATGGTGCATCATTAGAAAATGATTCATTAATACTAATTGTATCCTCGCTGACGAATTTATAAAAATCATTCGGATACCTCTCTCCCTCCATGACAAACTGAAACTGGCAGACGAAAAGACTACAAGAGGGTCAATTGTGGTTGATGATGCCGTTTAGAAGAAATTAGAATAAGCGGCATAATAGTTATTTTTTGTATCTGCTTCCAAAAATTAGCCTCTAAAAGTCTGTCTCCGCTGAGTACTGTAAATTGGGGACCGCCATAAGGTAGTCAGTTGAGTCAACTACTAGCCGCCTACTTTTTATTGGGCCTCGCGAGGTGAGCTACACGGAAAGAGTTTTAAACATGGAAATATTAGATAGAGTGAAAGAAAAATGGAGAATAGTCAATATTATTGAAAATACAATGGAAAAATTGATCGGATCAAAAGCAAACGAAAATTAAATTAAGTAAATTGATTAAACAGATAATGAGACACCGAATAATTTAAAATAAAAAAGTATTATCGGGGAAAAATTCGAAGACGTCAGAGAGAAAAGAGGCAAGAGTCAAACATAACCTATTATCACAAATGATCAGATGCGACAAAGGATAAAGTAGTTGATGGAAAATACAATACAGACGAGAACATTGTTATTAAATATAATAGATTATGACTGACTCAAGCATAGGTTGCATAAATCGCTGATTGCTTCAGGGTAACAAATAAAATAATAAATAAAATAGTAAATGTAATAAAAATGTTAAAAATCTATGAATATTGACAATGACATGAATCAGCTTTGCTGCCACTTTGAAATATAAGCATATTCGCAATTGATTACTAAAGTACAAAAGTAATTTTGAGTTGTAGACGCACTGCCGCAACATTAAAAACTTTCCATCCTGTAAAGTTATTGCACGGACGCGGACGTTGCGGATTTCCTAATGAATCATTTATTACACCGACTTCGAAATACAGTTTCACTTACAGTAAAAAAAACGCTAGAAACAACTCTATCACACGGTGTAGCAGAAGACCTTGTTATATTTGAGTGGTTTGCAGCCTTGTGATAAATATAATCAATAATAATAAATAATCAAATGTTTTCTCAAGCCCTTTAAACTCATTTCATGTACCTATTAGTACTATACCCGGCCCAAAGACGGCCCATGTATCTACGGTTCCGGGGTAAAATGACAAAATAGTCAACTAATTGAAAGTACGTACTGATAGAATGGTAAGTAATGTATATGATTATATTATGTATGAATATATACGTATGTAAGCAACGTGCCTAGCAAGATATTGCGAACTACTCAATGGCCTTGAGTTATGTATTCAAGACGATCTTTGCATTTTGAATATCAGAGGATAATCATCAACTTAATCGAAGTTTTTTTAATACATTCACTATTTAATAATAAATAAAAATTTTATGAATCACTTGTTTATACGAGAAAAACTTTTTAAAATATAATTGTTAGGACTTTCGTAAAATAACGTAATTTTAACGTGTTTTGATTTAGGAGTACAAATTACGCTTTTTATAATATGCAAAAGTATCAGTTTAATATTAAATTATTTATAATTTTACTTATACTTACCTCTATCTATTATGATTCATCCAGGGTCACCGATAGTCTCTCATGGTGTAAAATATGAGCTGTTTTTGCTAGATGTTTTATGTCACAAAGTGGCAAAACATCACATTACATATAATACAATAATTGTTATTGATTATTTTAAATTGACATATATATCATGATGTTTAAAAAAAACTCCAATATAAGACGAGTTTTTCATTATTAAATTTGTATAAATTATCTCAATAAATCTTTTTTTTTTACATTAGCGTACTCGTCCTTACGTAAAATTCTAAACGATTTTGTGTAACTGTAATACTTACGAATTAATGTTGTTCTCAGTCAGCTGAGCATTGAGTCATCCATTGAATAATGATGTCACTTTTTCACGAATAATTTTTGTGACCTTGGGAAAGGGCTGATTTTGTTCGAACGTCCGAATAAAATCGTAACATCCGGCGTAATATATTATACCCAGGAAAACAATTAGAACAGTTTCATCACACGTGTATCCTTGTACTAAATATAATTAACGATTCATTTTTCTCAATACTATTACCGACATACTATCACCGACGTTGGCGCGCAAGCCTTAAATGACAGTATTATGTATTGTTACTCACATTTAATTGATTTTATTTCTTTAAAGTTCGATTTGAAATTAATTTAAAAATCTTATGAAAACATGATTGATTGTGTGTGCTCAATTTTTGACCTTCTGCCTACATTAACAGTATTATTATATATTACTTTAGTAATCTAAATACTTATATTAAGTAAAACGTACGTACTTCAGAGTTTAAGGTTTCTTATTTGCATACGGTTTATCATTATTTAACGAGGAAAATCATTTATAAGCGAATTGTGTAATTTTTATTTTCTGTTATTAAGTTTCAATCAAGTCTCCATTTTTCTCGTCATCGTATAGATCTGAGAGCTGTCACCAGATAAATGCTTACAACGTATCACGTTTATTCAATCCAGCGTGACCTTCTTATTTCTCTATATCTTCCGTCGTGAATCACTGGATCACCACAGCGAACATTTCCAGTTTTAAGCAATTTAAAAAAAAACAGGCTTATTGTAAGTAGGTTAAATACGACGTATTTAACGACAAAAATAGAGAAAATCAGGAACTTATAGGGATCATCTTTATTTGATTGTACATAATATAAATATATACCTATTATAAATAACTACATATTATCTATGTATTATATATGAAAACAGATATTAAATTTTTCAGAATTTACATAATTCTAGAACCGTTATTTTTCAAAAGTGATTTTATTGAGATGTCTATTAATTTCAATGCACACCGATACGAATCTGAATACTTATAAGATTTTTTTATTTTATAAATCGTATATTAATCGTTATGAAAAATTTTCTTTCGTCGATGGCTGCGCGCATTGTATTAATTATATTTTTATTCTATTTTCTTGTATCTCTTAGTATAATGCTCCATTTGATGTAGAAAAAAACCATGGCAAAAAATTAAACATAGACAATAATGTCATAACACGTATGGACAAAATTAATATACGAGTGCTTACCAAATATAAAATATTATACATTTTATATATCAGTAATCAGAAGAGATGAAAAAATAACAACTTCACATTTAGACAGTAAACAACTTAACCCTAACTGTGATATAGCAGCATAACGTGGGTTACAGTAGACTCTTACAGATACCGCAGTAGCATGATAGTAGACACTCATTAGTGACTGCAGCATGAAAGCACTAGACACCGATGAAAGTGATACCATTTGCTAGAAATCGCAGTAGCACAACGTGAGTGAAAAATAGTTCGTTGAGACCGCGGAAGCACAACGTGGGTGTGCTGTGCTGATCGGAACATTTCCCCGAAGTGAAATATAAACATGTCAGCCGCATTATTTTAAAGCTTCCAAGCTCAGTCTATTCGGCAACAAGTGGCGTAGGTCAGTTTCGCAAACGTCGAGTATTTCGGTAGATAAGGCACATTGAGCGGGTCAGTATTCGCAACACGAACACGCACACATCAGTAGAGTGCGGCGAACGCAACGCGGCTCATATTCGCATTGATAAGAAGTCGAGATGATGCCCTTGATCGTACGTTATTATATATTTGCATGCAGATTGAATGGGTTGCATGCAGCGATAGGTGGTTCGCTATTGTATACACAATTTATTGCGCCTAATGCATAGCACAACTGTCTACACGCAATATAGAGATTTAATTTTTTTAATTCAGTTTAATGCTGATAAATTAGTGTTTATTTGTAAAATAACACTTTAACCTTTCCCTTACGGTGCTAAAATAAAAAGCGCGTTCCGGTGATGTAAACTCAGTGTACATGTAGACTTTAACGATTTTTAAGTCGGATAAATATTAATATTTTACATTTATCAATAAAATATATATATATATATATATATATATATATATATATTTATGTGATTATACAGATCAATTATTACGTAAAAGTGTTAAAATTGAGAAAATATATTAATCATCACGACAGCATAAGGACGCGCAAGACACGTCTAACTCGGCCAGCGCACGCTCTGCCACTAAACCGGCAACCCGCGCCCCGCGCACTGCACTGTCGCACCTCTCCGTACGTACACGTACACGTATTGACAAATTCACGTCAGGTTATTCGAGAATTTTTTTTATTGTTGCGTATGGTAAATACTTACATATTGTAATTATTTTATCTAATACATAAATATATTACGGAAGAATACCTAAAATATGAACTCTGTATTTATTTACAGAGATATTCACATAATTAGAAGCTATGTCAACTCAGTTTACATCACCGCAGAGGAAAGGTTAATAGTTTGCAAAATTTTTTTTGTAAATAACAAAATGTATCAGCAAAATACGTATGGCGAATTTATTAATGTTTGCAAGTCTATCGGCCATTACCTGCCTCGCTTAATACACATAAACTATTTGTAATGGGGTAAATAGCATTTCCGAACTTCCGAAAAATTTCAATTTTTTGATAACGAGAGGCCTCGAAACTACGCTCCGTTTATGTGTAGAATTTTTGTTTTATTGCTATTATATATGCCATATGTATATATAATAGCGGGGGTTGGCACATAAAATATAACAATTTTCTGTCCCGACATACCAATCTTGCAGGGCCATCTTCCAATATCTGGTCTTCATGATCGTGCCAGGTCTTTCGTCGACGTCTTCTGTTCATGTTGCCTCAAAAGCACTCGCCTCATAAATTTTCTTTATCATTTCATATGCGCAAATCATCTCAACAACCCTTTCTTAGTCCTGTCGATTTTGTTCCAAACAGATTATATACAATTGCTCCTACTTTGTTCATTTTATTATTCATATTTGAATATTATTCATTCATGAATAATAAAATGGTACATATGTGCTTCATTTAAAGATTTTTAAATTCAAAATGCATGAATAAATTAGAAGCCAATATATAGTATTATAGATCTATTTATAAATCTTCCTTATGTGAAAATATTTTAAAATCTTATTTCTAAGACAATAATTTTGTAATGTGACTTTTATGGTAATATTAAAATTATTAGGTTGATGTATCCGCCGTTTTAAAAAAATATGTAAACCCAACCAAAAACGAAAACATTATCTATGCATAATACTATCATTCGGGAGCGTAGTCACTGTAATCGTGGGCTGATCGATGTTGAAGTTCTCAGCCAGTGGCCCAGCGGTGCACATTTCGTCCTTTTCAACAGCTGCCAGAAGGACTTGGTCATCAAAATCGACACTTTCCTGACTAATTTATGCTGGTATCATCACCTTTGAAGCGAACAAACCACTCTCGGTATGCCCTTTCGCTAATCGTTCCTTCACAGAAAAGATCGTTGCGATCGCAAAATGAAAAAGCAGCCTTCCACCGTTTCTCGAAGTTGTACAGCATACTGTGATATTAATTTATTATATATAGTATATTAATTTAAAGAATTGTATTATGAGAAATGGAAAAAATCGTCATCGCGTACAATTATTAATATTAAGCTATTTCACAATTTCTGTTGTCAAAATCGATTGCCGTTTCCGACTTTTTCTTGTATGCACTTTTACATTAGATACTAATTACGTTACAGATCGCTTGCGGCGATCTCTTGATAATTAATAGAGACTATTTTCGGAAACGTATTGATGCGTTTTCTATTGGTTTTCACAAAGTTATATCTATACGAAAATATTTTTTTGTTGTCTTTCCATTGAACCTATTTCCATTTTATTAAATAATTATTTTTGATATGCATAAATATCAGCTTTATCATGATGCTATTTTGCCGTGTTATGAATAATGATTAAATATGATGTTTTGAACCAGTTTGTCTGTTTTCTACAGTTCTACATCCTTTGATACCGATCAATATAAATGTGTATTTCATTAAGCGCCATCCATTCCAAATTTTGCTTAGTTATACGCTAAGTTTGATAGAAAAATAGAGTTACCCTACCCAGACATTCCATCTTCCACCTGCATGGACAAAATTATGCATACATAGTTCTTTTTAGTGACTACGCAAAACCTTTTTTCCCTTCCTAATTACCCCCTTGAATTATTGATCGCTAACATATAATAAGAAAACGAGCAGTTTGTAACAATTAACGAATAATGTCGAGACAATTATGTAAATGTGCACAACTTTGGTGTGTGAAAATTCACTTATGTTTTCTTTCCCTTGGCTATCTTGTCATGTATCCTGCCGCGGAGAGGCTGGTGTCTTTAGTGTACAGTATCGGTGATTTGGCGGTTCGATCTTTACTGCATATGCATCAGTTGGTCGTCCTGCTTTGCCCACAATATATAATGAATAACAGCTCGTTCCGCGCTCAACTATGTGATGTCATTTACATTTATGTCTCGAGACAAGTTTCATCCATCTGTGCATACCGTTATTTTTAATGCGAGCAACATGCGGTCGAAGCTTTCAGAATAGCCACATATCTATATTCTTTCTAAAATAAGTTTTCGTAAAACATATTTTTTTATGTTGGAAACTTAATTAATTCTCTAAAAAGGATATGGTCTACTACAGTACAAACAGGCGAACAAATACCCAATCAAACATATTCTTAAAATCATTATATATGTATATAATTAAATAATGTACGGTTCTGTCGGTAACAAGCCATACAAGCCGCACAGGTGTTGTGAAATAACTAACTTTATTCGTCTTCGTTATCTTCACTGTATAAAATATCTAATAAGTTTTCTAGTATTATAGGAGACAGTTATTTTCAATAACATAAATAGGTATCAATTTTCAATTAATCATCCAGTAATCAAAAAATGATAAAGCATATAACAGATTTAAAGAAGAATAGTAGCTTGTTGGTCTAGTGATCTAGTGGACGGGGGTTCGCGCCTCATTCCACGATACTAGAAAGTTAGTCCTATTTTCATAGTACAAGCATTTAGCTTAGTTTGAAAATAGTAAGAATATTGATGTGACATGTATTCTGTGTACGCATCTCTATTTACAAAAAAAAAAAATGTGGGTCAATATGATTATAAATGTTGTGATTAAATCTTTATTTTGTATTAAGAAATTCAACAATTTTATTTGTGAATTAATAAATTTTATATTCTTTGATATTTACTTAAATCGACCCTATACTTATTGTAATTTTAAAATTATTTTTATAGGCTCATTCTGCTTGTCGTTTTCATGTACATACACCTAGTTGGTCAATTTATCGCGCTCAAATTGCCCTGGACACATTTCAGAATCTTGTTATTTAATTCTAAGTTAATCCAGCTGTTATATTTAATTAGTAGAGATATTTAGATAACAATGCTTAAAGTCAGGGGTAGAGAAGGAGTCACGATTTTCGACCATTTTCGAATTAATTTTTCAATTAACTAAGCTAAGCAATATAAATAAAAGCCTAGTTTTGTGTCTGACAGCAAACTTGAAAGAAAACTGGACACATTATATCAGAGTAAAGTGCCGATTTCCTTTGCAATACGAATTAGGTGGATAAGTGACCTTTTTGTACTGAATGTTCGGTTTTCAAAACGTATTAATTTGTTTCTACTATTAGAAATTTTAATTTTTTTTCTGAATTTTACAACTTAGTACTGAAGCGAATGTTTTAATAATGTGTATATATATTATAAACAAACAAGTTTACAGGTCTGACAATATGCAAAGAAAATCATTTCGTATTGCTCAAGCTCTCGCTATTTAGTCGTCCTAAAACATAAGATAATCCTGTTTTTTTTTTAGTGTCTTCGGCGGTCCCTCATCACGAGGAGAACGTCTTTCGTGGTTATTGGGTTGGTTATGATAGAGGCCTGTGCGTGGAATTGTTTAATGTGTAGGTGATATTGCATAGTACCACCCACACAAATTCCTGGAATAATGAATAATACCGTTTTTCTTTTTAATATTCTTCTTCGGCCTATCAGCTTTCCACAGCTTCCTGTTCCTTTAGCTTATCTTCAAATTTAACCCAAAAACGTTCTGACCATGGTTTCTTAGGACGGCCACAAAACTAGTTTTTAATACTACTTGATTACTATAATTCTATAAAATAGTAATCAAGTGTAGGAACGTTTTAAAATTGGTCGTAAAAGTATAGTAACTAAAACTTCTGATTTTTCAGGTCTTCAATTATTTACAATTACGAGTGTTAAACAATTTTCTTTGTAATCAATTAATACAAATAAAAGAAGGTCTTTAAGATGTTGTTTCGGTGCAAATAAAGATGAGTGGCGCCATACACAGCGTATATTTATTGAGCTGTTTTATCTGCCAACATACAAATATACGAAATATTTTATCATGTCTATATAATTTGGAAAACTGTACTTAATTCATCACCTTTTCCCATTTTTTAAATGTCTTCTTTATTTTATAAAATACAAATGGTCATTATTTGATTATCTAGATCTAGAATCCACTATTTGAATAAAAATCTTAGTCGCTTAATATTTATTGTGTTAAGATCAACTTTAGACCGCTGGCAATATTTATGAATGACTTACTTTTACTTTTAATACAATAATTATTAATTTTTAAAGAGTGATTTATTTTTCAGGTCGATTTATGAATTACTACGTTTGTTTACGATTAAATTTAGTATAGACAATCTATTAATAGTAATTGAGAGTTATTCGTCTAACCGTAAAATATCTATACATTCTTTCAATATACATATGTATTTTATGTAGTTTAGTTGCTGTATCGTATTTACGTCTGCGCACGATTTCAACATATCTATTGTAATGTTGTGCTGTGGTAATATATCTTAAAACCTTCTTTGAGAAATGAACACTAATTTTAATCCACGAAAGTCAGTTTGTCATTACTTTCATCCCCTGTTCCACGAATACTATAGCTTTGCCGAAAGTTCGATATTTCGGCCTCCCGGGGTTTTTACATTATATTACATCACATTTTCTCTCCAACTGTTATTGTACGAAATAGTAATATATTATAAATTTCTTTAGTGTAAGGGAAATGCGTGTTGGGTTAGATAGTCTAGCGACGTAGATGCATATAAATTATATTTTATATTCACAATTTAACGCATTAAAAACGATTCAAATGTTTTCGTATATAATATTAATTAACCTAATAGACAGACAGTCATATTTTATGTATGCAAAGATTAATAGCTTATGAAAGTCAATTTTATTTTGTATTTGGAGTGTATGTATGTTCTACTGACATGATTTATGAATAGTTAGATCACATGTATACTTATAAAATGTGAGATAACTCTATATACCGATCTCAAATTTTCAAATGACGTCTTCTGATTGACAGTTTTTGTAATCTGAAAAAAAAAATTTTTTTAACAAGACGAGAGAAATTTCAACGTGATTTATATATTTCCCCGATTGTTTGGATATAAAGCGTCTAGGCAGTTATTATAAATATTATTTTTGACATTAATTAACTTGATGGCAAAGTGGCACAGGACGTGAAAATATAAAAATAAATTTAAATAACGAAAACAAAATGCTCGTACAATAGACTTTATGAAACATTTTTTTTTAATTTTACGCCAATTTTAATATATTCTATCTACTGAATGTTTAAATTTACAAAAACAGAAACCTAAATATTGCAGGAAATATTGAAAATGTAAATAAAAAGTTAAAATTAACTTGCATATATTATATTTAATATTTATAACGTTAACTTTTTTGAATATTTTAAATTACAACAAACTTTGTTAACCACGTAGATAAGTTGGTTTAAATTGGGAATAAATTATTTTGTTTGTATTTTAAAATGAAATATCTAATAGCAATAAATATATAATAGCAATAATCTAAATATATTCATTCGAACATTTTCTCAAAATTATGTAGGATAATAAATGATGTCATATTATTCATTGGAGAAAGACGCAAAAATTGTTTATTAAAAAATTAAAAATAAATGAAATTTAAAACTATATTACACATATCGATACTATCGTAAGTAACAAACGGTCATTTTTAGCTAATCCAGTATTTTTAAAATATTGAACATAATGTATATATTAGAAAATTATAGCCACACTATGTATCAAATACGCGCAAAGTAGAAAAACTAAAAATATTGGTATTAGTTATACAGTATGAATATTATGTTCCAGGCCGATTTTGTTTAGACGAAATTTTGATTTGGCCAAAATTTATTAGTTTTAATTTTGTAGTTGTAGAGAGGTCGTAGAGAGTAGTTCATTACAATTTGTTATGGTGTATCTAACGCCTCAACAATATGTACCAGCTTATGTTTTGCAGCTCAATATAGATGACCTCAACTTTTGAAAAAAAACATGAGAGACAAAGGTGATTTCGACTTTTTTTTTTCAAGATTTTGTTAATAAACAAAAAATATAATAAACTGAAAATCTTTAATTAATACACCAAAAACTTTTACACCCACGCAGAGTTACTGTATGGGGCGCCATGTGGGCCAGCGGAATCATTGGGCCCTATTTCTTTCAAAATGTCGGAGGCAATGCTGTATAAACTTCTTGGTGGCCGAATAGGGTCGATTGAACCCGCAACGCATGTGGTTTCAACAGGGCGGTGCCACCTTACACATAACCCGAGGTACGCTTGAAATTTTGATGAGTGAAACAACATCGGCCTGAAACATAATATTTATCCTGTTGCGATACTTTACGGAGGAGGGGTTGACATTTAAACTGGCTTTCTTCTGCACAAAATACAGAATTTAGGCCTTATATTATTTTAAATTGTAATAATATTTTTTGTACACTAAAATTATGCGAAAGCTTTATTAATAATCATATAATTACTTTTAATAACAACTTTAATTATGAATTAAATAGATAATTTCCTGAATTTATTTTTTGGGCGTAATAATTTCTAAAACAAGTGGTGGAAATGCCTAAAATTATGATGACAGATAAAATTGAAATGTTTCATGTAGGAGAGATTAAAAAATATTCTCTTAATATTTATGTATACCTATCAATATTTAAATGAAATTGATTAATGTATAGTGTGAACCTACTTTTAGTTGACTGCTCGGTAGGTAGAATCCACATTCATGAATACAAGGTTAAATAATACGTACGACAATAATCTCTTTATTCGCACATGTTACTGTCTCTTTCACAGCACGTGTGTCTACAACAAGTGTCGAATATTTGGTTTAATTATTCTGTTACGACTGATTCAAATAAAATGTTGTCGTGTAACAAACAATAGGTATCAAACATAATTTTACACCAATGAAGCATCAATTCCATAAATGATTTATATATTATAAAACTTTATGCAAGTATCGCAGAATAACAAATACACCAAAACTACAATTACCATTATTTTTATACCGTAAAAAAGGAAACTATATTCATCCACAAGTATACAGTGGTGATTATTTAAACAGTTACATCAACTCATGACTTTATATACCTTATTTTCTTCACCTTCCCTTAGCTCCTTTCCGTCTGGGTCTATTTTTTCTCAAACTGTATCTGATAATAAAATAAAATATTACTGAGAAGTTGCTCTTAAGTTTTACGAATTACGCCATTGTTTTTATATCATCAAAACTCGTAGCACCACAAAATAGAAATCTTCTTCTTTATTTGTTTAGACTTTAATGATGTACATATTTTTGTTGTAATAGAGGTGAATATATTATAATATAACATGATAAACATAAGATTCAATTATATTACAATTAAATACTCATAGTTTATTGTGTGAGATGGAGTAGACTCCACCTATGATATATACAGCGTTGTCCTGGCTACTTTGCTAAACTGAAGTCTGTGTTAAAGTTGCCAGTTTTTTTCGTGCTTATGTGATGTTATTTAATAAAGATTCGACAGATTCTGTCGTAAAAAAATAGAGATAAAAAAAAAAGTTTAAATTTTTAGATAAAAATATTGAGAGTGTTGTAGAACTAGTGAATTATTAGTATAGGTACTGTTTAATGATTATGTTGGATATCCAGGCGTCTGATTGATCTCTACCCGATTAGATCCATATTTGTGTAATCTTATTGGAGTTGAACGATTTCCAGTTGGTACTGAGTGTGTTGTACAATTTCGAAGCTAAGACCACATAGAATATCTGATAAAATGTTGTTACTCTCGGAACTGGCGTGTAGATGTTTGTTGTTTGTCTTGTGCTGTGTCCATGATTTATTTCTTGGGGTGAGTAGTTGTTAGCATGGAAAAATTGGACATGTCTCAACATAAAAAATTATCTTATGTATAGGGTATTGTACTTAAAAATTGGTATCTTTCTTAATCCTTCATACTGATGACATCTAGAAGTTTATTCTTTTAATGAAGCTGACATGGCTCCCAAATTCTTCTGTCGTAAACAAAATGATATGAAATATCGATGTACAGAAATTGGCGCGCACCTTTATCTGTGTTATTAAATTTTTTTTCTTCAACTAGTCCATGCTACCAATAAAGGTTCTTGTTCATTTATAGACATAAAAGTTACCCATTGTTGATTTAACAATAGATTTAAGGAAGTCTAACCACAGCATGAGAATGATCGTGTATTTTTTATTCTAAAAATCACCGCATGGCCTCTGCTCTGGTGCACTAATTTATTGGGTATTGATGACGATCGTGATCTCGTTATAATGTAGTGACGTTCAGGCTGACCATTTGTCTTACTTTAAGATGGCAATATTTGCGTAGTCATATCTAATGGCGTAGCAAGATTGAAAGAAAAAATGTTATCTATCGAGATATTACAGACCATGGACCACAATATTTGTTGTTTTTTTTAGGTTATCCGTTAGCCCCGTATTAGTTATGTTTTCTTTTAAATCAATTAAATATCCATCAACATTTTACATTCCCGTCCCTTGATGTTCTGTCTATTGTATAGTTTGTTTCTCTCTTTTCCATAAATGTGTATGTATTCTGTCTCTCTTTTTCGCACGTAATTTTATATTCTTTCTCCCTCTTTATGTATATATCAGTGCACACTTTTGAATTTATTATTAGTTTTAAATACGCCCTGACGAAGCTTGAGCTAAGCGAAACCGGTTGGCGTTTAATAAAATTCGTTGTTTTATACAAAGTGATTGTGTTTTATTTAAAATATTATAAATGTTATATTGATGTATTATTTTTTCCAAGGCATAGGTACCAAATATTTATATATTTATTTGGACTTGTAATTATGTAAGAAATAATGGCACTGCATTGACATAACATGGTATTGTATATAATAATTGATTAATACAATTAAATGGTCAGTAACATTCATATTTTCTTTAAATAATATTACGGAGTAGGTTTCAGAATTGTAGGGACAAATAAATGAGTAGATAAATATAGAATTACGGTTTTTCAATTTGTTATGTACATGTAGATTGTTAGGACATTATTACGATTTAACGATCAGATTAGATTTTCCTGCTACAAATACAATATTTAAATTTTCTCACATATATTATATTTTAAATAATGAACAAATTAAAAAAAACAATATTTCATGGTCCGAGTTAAGAAAGTTATTTCAAAGAAAAAAATGTTCGTCTTAATCGTCAGGTTTTTCAAATGTCACATTCCAAGAGTTACCAGTTCATTTCGAACCCAAGACTTCTTGGCCTCATATGTAAGAAAACACACACAGATAAACATTATTTGTTATTACTGTTGTATATTTATTTATTAATTCGTCTATAGGTTTGTTTGGTCTAGCGGTACGGTCTAGTGACCTAGAAGATATCAAATTTGCTCAAGAGTTCAAATTCAATTTGTTACGGCAAAATCGCATTATTTAAATTGATTGAGAAATGGTAAGAATATTAGTGTAACTTATCGACTATATAAAGCACAACGGTGACGTGTCCACGATTTGGCTAAAATGAGTCATAGATACAACTTTGTTCATTTTTAAATGTTAATTTGGACTACACAAGCATATTCCATTGACGTCAATTTTTTTTGGCAGTATAAAATAAGAAAATTACAAGACTTTTCTAATAATAATTATGATAAAAATAATAAATACAGTTTCTTTTTTTTAAGGAGAACACTCTTATTATGCAGTTTGCAGTTTTTCAGAATATGATATTTTTAATACATATTATATGTATTATTTAGAAAGATCATGCAAGATCAATTAATCGAAAAAATATTTTTGTGGCACTTTCAAATTGATTTATCTGTCTTTTGAACTTAAAAATGCAACATATAAGTTCGAAAATTTGTCGGTTAAGGCGTTTATCCGGATTGGAAGAGCTCCAGATTCGAATTCCGGTAGTAATAAAAATATTTTTTCGATTAATTGATTTTATATGCATATCTTTCTAATTAATACTTTTAATTTGTATTAAAAATACAGTTTCTGCTATTTATAGTAAGTCTTGTAAACTTAAAAATTCTCTCCTGAAATACGTAGTATTTTGAACGTAGCTTCGCTATGCGTAGCTTGCTTAAAAATATTAATAAACTGGATAAAAGTCTTTTTCGGGTGTCTATACTTTATAATTTGTGCAAAATGATGACGACCTTGCTCAAAGTTGCTATTTGAATCACTATTTGTTTTACTGAATGCAAATAATGAAACGGTGCCAAATTCTCTCGTCATTTAAAATAAATTAACGTGTCGTTAAGTTTAATTTTGATGTCAAAATAAATTTGGTCGTCGACTGCAGCCGATTCGTCTTCGCCTTTCAAAAGAACGCGTGACGTAACGACACTCGGTGCGGTTTGTTTTGACTGCGCATTCTGCGCGATGGTATGGCGGTCTCGTTTGTTTGCAGCGCGATGTCCGCTAGAGCGATAGAGACGGCGTTCGGTACAAACACACGGGCAGGTTTGGTACAAACACATGGGCAGGTTTGGTACAAACGGAATGCTGAATCTCACGATGGTTTTCGTTAATCGTAACACGTTAAACTTTATGTGATAGTGAAAGTAATCCTTAGGTACCTTAGGAAATACACGTACGAGTGTGAGCGAGCAAGGTAAGCCTATTGTATTTATACTGATAAATTATTACCCAATTGCGTCGAATAAAAAGATAAGCAGCGAAGCTGGCCAGGTTATTCTACAATCTACAGGCGGCTACGCCACGTTTTAAAAATGGCATTTCTTCTGGCGATAGGTCGGTTTTTGTTTTAGCCTCATTACTGTAATTTTGTCAATATTTTTAAGACTTGTACAATGATACGTTGATAGTCTATAAAAAAAAAACGATAAGAGCCAGTTGTGTGATTTTTACTATGGTAAATTTTTACCAACGCCCGTGGTTGCAATCGTTTGCAAGTTGTTCGAACGTCAAATTTACTATTGTCAAAGCGTAGATGAGATGTCTATAGGCGTGACAAAATTCATGAAATATGTTTTATTTTACGCTTTATCTATGGATTTTTTGCCTCTGCGTTCGAAATCTGTCACTTTGGTGTGGAAATTTTTTCTGATTATGTACTAAGCGAGATATTAAATGATTAATTGTCGAATACTGCAATTTTCAAAATATCAATGTGTCAGATGACTTTTGAATAACAGCTGTGAAAAGTCCGCCATATTTAACTATCGATTCTCGTTTTTTACTATCGTATGTCGGAGAGTAAAATGAGTTTACTACGGGATGTACTTTCGAGAAGTAAATATTTTTTTACCAACGATCTCACAACCCGTTTTCGCAAAAAAAATTATTTTAGTAACTAAAGTAAAAAGTTACTAATTATCACACAACCGGCCCTAAGTTTATCACACAAAGTCGAGAAAAATATACTAAATTAAATTCCTGTGAAGTGGTAAAATAGAACAGATAAATACCATATATAAATTTACAATAAAGATATAAACGTTTTACATTTGAAAAATTATTAACACGTAAGCCTATTTGGATTGAACTGATCATTCGTTAAAATGAATCGCTCGGTTACCAATAATACGTCATATATTTAGTGCAGCACCCAGTCGATTGGCGCCACAATACGTTGCGGTACCTTTCGCTAATCGAGTATTGCAGGCGTTTTTGGCTGTGAACCAATCACACCGAACGTAGAATATTAATAATGTTGATCGTTTTAAAGTAATGATCAAAGGACGTCATTTTTTAAACTAAATTAGGTTTATTTTACAATTAAGAAACAAACATATTTTATATTAAAGATACACTCTGTAAATAAGTAAAAGAGTAATTACAAAATTACGCAAAGTGACTTAAGAAGATCAAGATCTATCTCCATAGGCTTACGTTAAAATTTCACTAAATATGCAGTAATTCAATAGGTGTTATTTGAGGATATTTTTCCTCAAACATAGTTTTTTATAATAGTATTATTGACGACAATTTAAATTTTGCGTATTTTATGCTTCTAAAAAAACATTTAGACGTCAATAATGATTTAAAATGTAGTTTTTAAATACATATTACTATTATTTGGTAAATTTAATTGTACGTTTTTATAAATACATACATTCAGTAATTTTTTAATTATATTTTTTTCTTTGGATCGAATTAAGCTGAGTACATTAAATATTTAGTTTCTTGAAAAAATATTGTGTTGCACGAGCCTTCTAAAATTATTCTTATACTTTATCAAAAAGTGTAAAATAAAGAAAGAAATAGTACAAGAAATTTACAGAAAAAAAATGTTGGTATAGAAATTTTTTTAAAGACATACGGGTGAAAATTATAGAACATCAAAGAAAAATGAGAGCAGTTTTGTGTAAAATTTCAACAATAAAATATATTCAAAATTTCACAAAAAAGTGCGGTTATATGCCTTTTAATATATCTTTTTACCTTAAAAGAAAAAACCTGTACTTTTTAAATTATTAAAATCTTTAATAATTAATGTTCCCAACTTCAACAAAAAAACTACCTTTGAAGAAATATTAGGCAGATGCATAATAATCCGCTATTTATTTCGCGATTTTTTGTTTTTTAAATTTGACGTTTCGGAAATTAAAATGCGCATCGCAAACCATACACATATACGTCAAATTATGCTATTCCACTAGAAGAAAGGGTAGAAAGTGGCCGAGTCATTTCGCGATCTCAACGATCTTTTATGCGAAGGAACGATTAGTGAAAGGGCATACCGAGAGTGGTTTGTTCGCCTCAAAGCTGGTGATACCAGCTTAGACGATAAGTCAGGAAAGGGTCGATCATCGGATTTTGATGACCAGGCCCTTCTGGCAGCTGTGAAAAAGGACGAAAGTTCCACCATTAGGACACTGGCTGAAAACTTCAACATCGATCAATCCGCAATTGCGGGTACTACGCCCCCTAATGATAATTGTACATAGGTAATATGTTTACAGTTTATTTTCGTTTTTGGTTTTGTTACCATAATAATATAATATAATATATATATAATATAATATCATACAATATAATTTAAAAAAAACGGCGGATAATTATGCATAAACTGTTCTTGATTAGGCTCTGCCTAATAAATTGGATTCCTTATAAACTACCCTTCATTTGGATACTTTACTATTTTGTTACAAAGACTACCGTAATGACCTAATTTTAATATATAAAATGTATTTTATTAACGGTTTTACTTGCCTAAATTCATTAATTGTCATTACAGTTACTTTGTGGTGCAACAAGATTATTTTAAGTATTTAATTAACTATTTTTTAACTAATTAATTCAGTTTTGGTTTATTTACAAAATCTTTTAATTTCAGTGTTTCTATACAGTTTCGGTAGAAATGCCGTGAATTTCAAGATAAACTTAAAAACTTAAATAATTTACAAATAAGTATTTACTAAAGCAATTTTAATTTTTACCGATATCATTGAACTTTGTCTTTTGGTCGGTTTCAATATAGATAAGGACTTTTAAATGTAAACACAAATTTCAATCTACTAATACATAGGGTTTTAAATACAGTGTACTATTATGCGCCTTTGAATTCTGACAAAAATGCTGTCTATAACTGTTTACAAAAGTATATCGTTTGGATAGATGGTATTAAAAAAAAATATGTATAATCTCTAATGACTACATTATTAACGATTATGTACACCTAATCAGTAAGTAACATGTGCTGATAGTTTTAGAGCACTAAAAACGTGTGAAAAAATAATAAGTCGTTCAAATTACAAATTTTACGTAACAATATATTGAAATACGCTCGGGAAAATAACTTTTATTTAATAAAAATGCAGGGGCGTACAGTGCACACAAGCAAAAAAACTGTGCGTAACTAAACATTCTGGGAAACAAATATAAATTAAAAAATCAGATTAACATTAACGAAAACATTATTTTGCAATTAGTGCCATTTGTGTACAGACTTTAATTGCTTAGTTCTAAAAACTCACCGTAATTCACCGCTGTCCTCATGGCGCTCTTTTTTTATTCGCCGCATCGTGCTATTTATATTACGCAGTTCTGTCTTTAAGCTAGTGCATTACTCAAGTCATATAAATGGCTATTTACTGAAAATTCTTTTTGGTTGATCCGTTTTGTAAACAGAATAACATTAGAAAGGGTTACAACTGCAAATCATTGAAGTGTCTAACTCTTCTTTTACTAAGTTGCGAATTTTACTGTCTTACTATTTTTAACCTGTTGATTTTATGATTGTTCTATAAATTTGATGCATGGATTGGTTTTTGATTTGAGAAAAACAAAAAGCAATTGGCAGAACTATTTCCTACGTTAACCTTTAATAAAAATAATTATTTCCTATAGTTATTACGTTAAAGATTTTCAAACAATAAATTAATCATGTTCAGTCGTAGAAAGTGTTCTTAAAAACATCCATCCAATTTTTATATGGTAAGAAAGTATTATTTTACGTTAAAATATACTCTTCAAAAATACTCTAACAGTACTCTAAAATTATAAATAAATACAATATAGGATCGTATAAACGACGGATTTATTTTGACAAAAGACGTTAGTTAAACGAAAGTACATATATTATAAATGATTATATAATATCATTGATAACTGCATAACCTAAATCTATACCTACTGCACACCACTGTGAAAATGTTGTAATATCAGTCCGCGTAGTAAGAGTAACAAGAAAAAATACTTCAACGCAAATTGGATTAATTTGTGCGTGAGTCGATTAGTCAAATAAAAATACAAATTACAAAATAATACATAGTTTAATAAAGGAAGAAGAGCATGAAGATAGTCAATTATATATGCACATGATTTCAATAGCTAATAAAAAATATGAATTAAAAATCGGTAAATACATAATAAGTACAAAAATAATTCAACTATGTTATTATTATTTTTATTTGTTAATATTTATTTTATTAACCACTTATTGAATTAAATATATCTACCGGTTTCGAAAGATATCATTTTCTTCTATATATTCTATAATATATAATATATAATTCTATAATATTTTAAATAGATTCTGTTAAAGAAACAATATATGTTTTTAATTAAATATATTGACATACTGAAGAAAAAAAATGATGTTTTTTGAAACCGGTAGATGTATTTAATTCAATAAGCGGTTAATAAAACAAAGTTAACAAATAAAAATAATACATTTTAACCACAAAGTTAATTTTGCCAATTTTTAAAAATATGTTATTATTACATGTACGTATGATTCAGTTGATACAACTATATATACATTGAAAATGTTATAAAATTTGTATTATATTTACGACTACACAATTTTTGTATTATGCCTAGAAAAAATTTGTGTTGAATTAGAATTAGAAATATATTCGATTGTAAGCTAATACGCACATAGTAGATCGACAAAATTTCTTGGGTCAAGGTCAAATATGTATTTACTACCTATACTAAAATTGAATGTTAATTTTTCAAGGGAAAGGCAATTTCGACTTATTTCATGTCTTCACAGTGCATGACAGGGAAAAAAATGATAAGATTTAATTCTTAATTAAATGATAATTAAAGTCATTACCATCCTCAATTATAGTATCAGAATGTTGTATATTTATATTAGTAAAATTTCTACATACACTACAATAAGCAAAGACTTATTAATATGTTGACTTATTTTTGCAAATGCTTTCAATTGTCAACAATTGTATTCGTTCTCGTCTGTCCAGAACCGCATCAAGTCGTTTTGATTCCAGAGTACCTACTCATATAGCTAAAACGGCAACAGTAGATACTAAATTGTTAATTTATTAAACTTTTTTGTACAACCCTCAATTTTACCTCACGGAACCCTAGCGTTCCGCGAAACATCATTTGGAAAACGGTGGTGTAAAGAAACCTCAAATTTTAACATGCATAACTCTTCACATCACTAACCTTACTCAACCCTATTTCACATCACTAACGTATCATTCGAAGTTGCTATATTTCAATATTAACATTTCTCTCATCATCCAACTTAACATAATAGTGAGATATATTTTGTTAAGAGCTCTTTCATATTATAATATCGACCATGAAAATATTTGATTTGTGGTACCAAATATAAGTTTATATACGAGAGGCAATTCTTTTATTTTATCTTGGATTGAGATTTACCATTACTAGAGTTCTTATATTGAGTATATTGCTACTTAATTATCAATACAAATACATTGACATTAAATAAATATCGAATATTTCAAAGAGACGAAGCTGTTTTTATTATTTTTAATGGAAGACATATAGAAATATGGGGTAATTTCAGGGCTTACGCCCTATCTTCGGCTGGCTTAAGTGATCACTTTATATATATATATATATATATATATATATATAACGTTCACCAATTCCACCCCTCAATCTCCATATTTATCAAATTTTTGAAAGATGTATGTATGTTAGTACGTGGACTCGCTTCGAGTACCACTACACCATCGCCATCTATGGACCAAATTTGATAATAAATTTTTCCTTGAAACAGCATATATGTCAACTCAATGAGAATCTGATTTTTTTGAAAATGATTTAAAGCAATATTCCTTATCTGTAAAATGTTTTTAACATATTATACTAGAATACGCCTGAAAAGTCAATATTTATCAATTTTTATATTTTTAACCATTAATAGTTATAACATTGACTTTACATATATTACGGCTTCTATACTCCTTGACCTTTTTGAACCTTTATATCATTTATTAGATTCAATTTTTTAAAATATTTTATAGGTACATTTTATTGTGATGTTGGCCATTTTCGAATATAGTTCTAAGATATCTAAAACAAATTAGATGAATCAATTAAAAATATGTGCAGAAAACTACATGCATAAGTCTAAAGTTTGTCGTAAATTTTAACGTTTAACTTGTATCCGAAACGAAATATCCGTGTTCGCATCCCGGTGGTAATCAAATATTTTTTTGATAAATAGATTTTTTAATTCATTAATTAGTAGTAGAATATTTTAGATGTTGGTTACACGATTTGTTGTAGGTACCATCTTAATTACTGCGCAATATGAAGATACCTACATGCGAGATGAAGGCACCATACACAAAGTGTCCAATATACAACTTTGATATATTGATTTTTTCTTTAATTTTACAATATGACAACAAAAGACGAAGAAATCAACTTTTAAGGTGATGAAAGTGTCATTTTTCCATAGAAAAAAAGAGAGAGCATAAGAAACAATTATAAAACTGAATTCCATGCTACAAAAATGTACATTATACCTAAATTTTATTTTTAATCACTTATTACGTATGTTTTATTAACTACATAAATATAAATGAATTAATTCAATGATTAGTGTTTCATGCATACGAAAATAGATCAGAATGAGGAATAAATTACTAAAAATTGGCTACTTTAGTTATGAAAAGTTAATGAAAAAAATTCAGCATCAGTATATTATTTATTTTATACTTAACAACGGTTTGGACGATATACACTAAAAACGTTTGACTGAAATTTAAGATTTTCATTGATGTTTTATTTACTTAATAAATATGAAAATAAAAACAATCGTAGAATATTTTTACTATAAGTATTAGGAAAGTAGTTTGTATTACCAACGATAAAAATTAAAATTCACGAAAATTTACGCAATACTGTCCCAGTTAACAATGTATGTACACATATTGTATCAGTTATTAAGAACATTAATTTCTACAGTAGGAACATGTATTACCGTATGTACACATATTGTATCAGTTATTAAGAACATTAATTTCTACAGTAGGAACATGTATTGCCGTATTACATAATGTTGCACGTACTATTATATATTTATTAAACTATAATTTTGTTAAGTTATCTAAAATCATCGTAAACGAAATATATTTCTACCTTTTACGATTTTTTTTTTTTCTAATTATGAAATTTATGGTAGGCACAATATATATATATATTTTTTGTTCTACGCTTTTCTTGAAAGCTTATGCTTGTACATCAATAAAAAATATTGTTTACAAGAAGCGTTAAATGTTATATAATAAAAGTAATATAATTATCGATAAAAATGATATTATAATTCAATTTTAAGGGTACATGTTTATTTTTAAGCTCACTTTAAAATATTTTTTAAGGCGCGACATTAAAAAATAATTCAATTTTTGCGTTTTTTACGAAAATGTGGATTTTTATTATTCATTTATAACGGAAGTTATACAATAGGTTTGACTTTTTTTAAATTATTACTTAGATATGTCTTTTACACTTATTTAAAACTAATAAACTATAATTAATAATGCCATAATTAATAAAATACAACTATTATAAGAAAGACCGCGACAATTAGATATATTTTCTGCGTACTACAAAATTGTCTAATATGGAAAATTATTGCAAAAATGAAATATATTTTCTTATTATCTTGAAGCCAACATTATGGAGACAAATCTCGATTGAGACAAATTAACAAAATGTTAAAAATTAATAGTTATAGCCATTCAATTTGCAAAACATATTATCAATTTTAGACGTTTTTAAAATATTTAGTTTTAGTGAAAACATACGTTTTTAAATAATATATTGTATTTACTCACATGCTTTGAGGCTTCAGCTACTATTTAAAATTGATATCAAAATCAACAAAATTTCTTACTAAATAATATTTATATCACTCCTAATACTGTGTATTTTTTATTTTCTTTATTAGAGAAAGTCTAGTCCGCGCTCTCGTAATTTTCTTTAAAAAATGCGGAAAATAATTTTTTTCACGCATATTTTACGCACGATATGTATTAATATTGAACTTATTCACAACATTAGTACCATTTTTTAACTGATTTTAAGGGAAAATAACGTTTTCTGAACAAAGTAAACATTTTATGTGCGTTATTTTTATGTGTGTCGCAATTAAATATTTCGTTTATACTCGTATAAAACATTTGTCTTTTAAACACTAGCTGTCAGTTTCATAAATAGTATGTAATTATGAAATATATAATTTCAAAAAACCAACGTGGCATTTTAAATCGATAATATTAAACAAAATAATAAATTGAAGCTGTCATAATAATTTTAAATTTAGAACATTGCTTTTAGCGTATGTAGGTGCTTTATCTGATTTCAAGATATATTCATAAATATGAATTAAGTACTCTATAAATTATTTAATTTTCGATAGATTAATTCAAATGACAACACGTTTTTATTTCATTCCATATATCAATATGGAAAATACTCCAGGTACGAATTATTTTTGACACTTGTAGCGAATGCAAGAAAATCAATATTTTGATTGTCGTTTCTTTCTATCCAAACCTTCCTTTCTTGCATGATTTACGTAAAGAATAACGTCATTAATTATTTCTCTGACACTTAAGAATTTAAGTATTAGCCTCATCTTGAAAGCATATCTAATTCGTGTAGAATTTCTCGAATTTCAAACTGACAAAATGAAAGCTCGCCTTTAATAGCATTTAATAGTTCTTTAGTGTCACTAATTTTCTTAATGTTTTCAGGTAAGCCATTGAAGGTTTTTTGAATGTTGTGCATGGTATTGATTTTAGAGCATAAAAATACAAATTTAAATCTAGTACGATTTTCAGTAATAAATTGTTATTTTTGTTTTTATTTTAATATTTGAAGAACAGAATTTCTGTCACAAAACATTGGTACTTGGAGTTTTTCAAAAAGTAAATTTGTCGAATGATCTTTTGGTTTTTTCAAAATTTTTGTATGATTTTTACTGTAATCAGGCTAGTATTATTATATGTTGATGCCCAACTAATCATGCCATATTGTAAAATGGATTAAATTACTGCGTAGTATTATTTTCTAACCTTTTTAACAACTTTATATTTTGGACATCACGGTGATTCATCGAAATACATGACTTAAAAATATGCCTTGAAATCATAGACTCCTAATAGAATATTGGCTGTTTATACAGGAAACAACAATTTTCTTATCACGCAGATAAATTCATGCGTACTTTGCTTTTTCCACCACGATATATATTTGTGCCGATGTTAGTGCAGAAGTGTGTCCGTGTGTGTGCGTTTTATTATAGACCGCGGTGACTAGGAGTTAACTTTCTAAAAACTGATCGCGCGACCTTGAAATAGTGAGCTATTACAAAACTGCTCGGCGGTTACGTTAAACCGACACAGACACGTTCACCACTACGCCGACACACTAATGTATGCAAACAACGTCTGTATCACACGTATTACGTATTCCACGCACACTGGTGCGAATATTTAAGATAGCATGTCGCGCACGCATTCGTGATCGCAACGTGGGTCACGCACACATTTCCAGCGAGTAGATCGTATTAGTTCTACAAATATTATTCTTGTGCATATACGAAATTGTTATAATAAGTAATAAACAAAAACAAAATAAAAATCTGAGAATTATTCAATTTATGTTGCGTTTATATGAATTTAATTATAAATGTATCTTATTTCAACTGAAGAAAAATTAATAATGAATTATCTTTAAATAATTCTAGGTATTAGGGTAAATTATTTTACTACGTCATTTTGCCGAACAACTTCAATATGTTCATATTTTTCAACAAATATATCATATCTGGTTTATTTATTTACATTTTTGTGGTTTTATATTTACTTAAATAAAAGCCATTGGCTATCACCGATTGCTATTGCTAGATCCTAAGGCTATATTGGCCGATTTGGCAGTGTTTCCGAAGCTGATAATGCCGAATAGAGAATACTATACTTTGTATCTTGTATCCCGTACAAAATCACTGGAAAAATTAATATTAAGAAAAACCTAAAGTAAACTTAAAATTAGGTATTTATTATTCATTTATTTATCACTGTGACTCATTTTATGAATGAAATAATCAATCAATCCACTGCACTTCAAAGGAAAAATATTGTGTTTAATAATCCTTAATCCTCCTTAATTAAAGTTTCCGAGAGATATATTTCTATTGATATATTAATAAAAATATCTATTTTGAATATCTATTACACAAGTAGTACTGTACTCTTTATTTACCTAGAACACTATTTACCATACCTTTCGTAACGGACGTTTTGTTTTCAATTTCGTTGGAAAAATAAAACCAAAAATTTTCCATGGTTTGGTTGTAATCATTTTTTTATAAGTATTTATCAAATATAAGAGCTTAATGTCACTATATCTAGATATACTCCAAGATCATTATGTTGTATTCTTGAATAGATTGATATTGTTATTATTTAATTCTTAAAACAAAAAAATATTATTTATATACATGACGTTCATAACATGTTTCACGGTTCATGGCCAATGGCCTGCTGGAAACTGAACAATAATGGTTTCAACTCGCTGCAGCAGTAGAATTTTGAAGAACGTATTTGACGTCCAAAGTTTATAGTAGTTTATAGTTGATAGTTTCGCAAAGAAGATTGTCTACGTGTATATGCCCTTTGCCTGATCTTTCCGAAACATATTTTTTAATCATTTTTTATTTATAAATTAACTACCAGTCAGTATCAGGGATTGCCGGGATTCAGATTCAGTTTTAATTTAAAGAAGAGTGCCTTTGTTTTGCACAGGTCCTAATTTGGTCTTTATGCCAAATTTAGTCCTGGCAGGGGGCTGAAATGTCATGGGTTATGGTGTGAAATTTATTTTCCTTATATATATATACATATATAATACACATATATATCGGCGATGGGGAGAGAGTGAGGTGGCCAAGATTATCCAAGGTTCTGATGCGAAATGTAAACTATGCGAAATTTGGAGTGGATGACATAAAATTTAAATACTTTTAGGGGTAGAGTGAGCAGGAATAGGGGATGGTACCTATGTTTTGCGCAGAGCATTTTAAATACATAATTTGGTTTAAGTCATCAAAGGGCCAAGGATATTATAGAGAACAGGTTGTCTGATAGTCATTTTTATATATGTATAGTGTAATGTATTCAATTTAATTTTAGAACTAACCAAATTTATTACTCTTTTTAAATTGAGTTTTTATCTATGAACTTTTTTTTTACATATTACGTACATATCTACATAACACCCAGTTTAACTTTTATTTTTAAAGATATTCAGATTTTTTTCTGGTATTCATGTTAATATTTCGCACTTAACATTTTTAGGACGAACATTAAAAAAGTAAACTCGTTGATAGGACAAACGACACCGGGTTGTTTAGTTTAGTTGTAATATTCCCGACTAACCTCGGAGTATCCCTAATTGCTACTTGTCGCACTTGTTATTGTTAGTGTATTTTATTAAATAGTAAATTATACTTGTGTATTGGCAATAAGGCATATTTTTGATAACATTTTAAACATTCATATAATAAATATATTGATTAATACTTATAACGCTACAATTTTTTATAAGCTTTATCGTTAGGAATATTGAAAGTATTTAAGAAAAATACTTTGATGATTAATTATTAATATAATTATGATAATTAATTTAAACAAATTAGATAAATCTCTTAGGAAGACACAAATAAAAAAATCTATTTATAAAATATATATATTTATATACATAAATTATAAATAGTTACCACCAGGACTCAGATATAATTTCATTAAAAGTCCGTGAACTTTTCAAAAAACTTTTTGATAAAATATTTCTAATTATTTTTAGAATTGAGATGACACTACCACATTTTAATAGCAATTAATTCTGGAAAAATAACTAAATTCTTTTACTGATACAGCAATACAGAAATAGGAAAATGGCTCTCATATTGAGTATATATTATTTCTACACTATACAGTTAATAAATTGTTTAGCTCAGAATAAAGAAATAAATAAAAATGTACAATCGATTGTTTATCTTGTAAATACAGTTATATACACACATATTTATAGGTAATTTATACATATATTGATAGAATTAATTATGTTAATAATTATCCTTTACATTTAAGATCAAAGTTTATATTTATAAATTACATAAAAAGTTAACCTAACAATAATTCGAAAATTCATGATTATTCCATTACATCATTTGCTGTTTTTCAGCGCCATTGCTGGATTGCCTTAAATCGATTTAAAAATTTGTCAAAATTAATTTATTAAAATATTATTCATAATCAGTAAAACAAGTTTTAATAAATATGTTTACATTTTATTAATAAATTTATTCTAATAATAGTTTTTTAATTAGCATTTATATAACATTTGATTAAATTTTAGATATTTAAACTTTGTTAAAATAATTAAATAAGATGCTACTCGAATAGCCCTTTGAGAATATAAGAAGTTTTCATATTTTGTATTGAAGATTGAAAAATATCGCGTCTAAGGAAACGTTTCTTAAATTTATACACTTATATTTGATTTAATGAATCAATTTCTATTTGAAAAAATGTAATATTATACTAAAATTAATTTTATACTGAAATTAATAATACAACTATAGGGGTTATTAGCTTCACAAAAGACCTTTCAAATTATATTATACAAAGATGTTCGCCAAGGTTAAGATACTGCCTCTTGATTTTTAAGATGACAAGGAATGCACTGGATGGATGGGAATGAGATGTTTCATTAGAAGACTACAAGTTTACAAACTTACCACACTGATCGCCACCATTGAAGAGAAAATAACAGAACATATTTGTAAGATTGAGGAAGAAAGATTGGTACTTACTGGATCTTGAAATAAATAGAAGCAAAATAAATATAGTCAAAATAAATCGAAAACTTTTCGTAAGAAGATGTGAAACCGACCAGATTGAGAATTGGTAGGGATTCCGTATAGTTCCTATGTATTGAAACTGATCAAAGTGTGGATGAATTGCTACTCAATAAACTTGCTACTGCGAGACGAGCGATGTCGATAGGCTTTCATTAGCGCAGAAAAAAATAATTCTAGCTGGAGCTAACGTAAAGAAATGAATAATCACTGGAATTGTAAAAAGAAGAAGAGCGAGAGGAGAACCTTCTTTAATAATACGGAAATTATTAAAGAAGGTTTTTCGAGACATGTCGTGATCGTGAAAGTGGAGACAAGCAGCTTGCGTAGTAGCAATGAGGGCGGACCCACCGCTTACCCAGGACCGATGCAATAAACAAGCTCAAGGCTTCTATCTCGGTCCTACTCATTCGCCGCCTGGTGCATTTTTAATGTTACTAGGCAGCTGTTCGATAGCGCCCAGCATATATAACAGGGCGATACCACACAGCTGCCAAAACAAAATTTGCCCACATTGTCCCCGGCTGACTCACTTTATTAGTAAATAAGATATTTACAATACATTAAATAAATACAATACATTAAATATATAAACACATGTTTATATATTAAAGTGATAATATAAAATAATACAATTAAAATAGAATTTTCATAATTTGATAATACTTCAATTTCCAACTATTGTGCAATATCGTTTTACTGATCTCTTATTCACTTTGTTATTTTTATTTTCTACCTTCTGTTCAAATATGATCTGCGGTGTACTGTTGTGGGTTAAATCTGTTGGCAGTGGTGCGTAGAGGGTGAGTCTTCTATATGTTTTTCTTTTGTGCTGTCTCGTTTCCCGGAAGGGAGTGCCTCTTAACTTTCCTTCTGCTCCACGGCCTTGTTACTCAAGGATCATGATGTTTAAATACAATCACATCGATTAAGAGACGGAGAACACACTTTGCAACTGTTGATGACCACCGTTACGGAAATATCGTGACATTTTTTCAGCCCTTAAACATCGAACATTTTATCCGACAAGTGGCGCCAATCAAAACTTAACCAGAAGTGATGTAACAGTCCTCCAATCTCCAGATTATTAGTAATTGATATTTATAGAAAACATTTAATATATTTATCAACATTTGAGATTTAAATCGTAATAGATATAGATTAACGAATGTTTACAAAATGTTATATTTTTCTCACATTATCTTTCACGTGTAACTTCTTATATAAATAATGATCTGTTGATTGAATGAAAGATTGATTGTCACGGTTTGACTCGATACTAATTATTTATGTCTGTCACAGAGAATAGAATACAACATTCTTCTATCCTGCTATACCACTCTCGCCTTTTTAACAATCATACATCTTCTAATTCACTAATACTCGTCGATTGTTAATGATTCTAATATTCCGATCTCCAATATCTTGTTTAATAATCGTGTAATTCGATGGAAGGCTATTATTGCATAATGAAGTTCTAGTGCCAACATTAAAGGATGGAAATGATGCTTTAAACTGGCAAAAGAAGAACAACATTATATGCTCACTAATTAACACGTTTAAACCTACAAGTGAATGTCAACATTTCATATATCATTTCAATTTAATTTCATAAATTCCTCATAGTTTCTATAACACAAGAGTTGAGACGGAGAGAATTGTTATAATTTTAGCGATAAAAATATTCAGGTTCAATGTCAATCGACGTTAGATAAGGTAAATCATCAAATAACAGTCTATTGTGCAACTACCAAGTGTCTATTAGTTTCGTTATTTTATAGCACTTGTTAGACTATTGATGTAATCATTTATCATTTTATTTTATCTAGGTACACAAGATTAATTATAGAATCGACATTGGACTATGCCCATTCAAACGGAAGGTGTCAAATTTATTTTAATTTTTATTAAATAGATTCACCCCAAGTTCGTCGTTGCTATATGATTGCGCGTATTATTTGCGTATGTAAACAATCTAATCAACTGTTTTAAACACAAATTGTTTGCATCGTATAATATAAACATAGCAGTCCGGTATCTACTGTCTTGTAATACTATTAACCCTTTGATTACCAAGCAATGGAATATATGAGGCTACTGATTGCAAAGTCAGAAACTTCCATCAGTATTTTTTCAAACTTTTCATACATCATTGTGATTGTTATAGGCGTTTTTCACATGTGACGTTCGCGTATCGCGTTTATTATTGCGTTCGGTGGGAAATTAAAAAAAATTAATTATATCAAGTCAAACACTGCCCGCGGACGAACGCTGTCTAACGCTAACCATCTTACCCCTCGCGACAACTGGCAATCTCGGCTGAGCGAAGAGTAGGTTACGTAGGTTAATATATAACTTGCTTCTCTGTCTCGTTGGCTGTCCTCCGCTCCGGATCCAAGAATCTGTTCCCGGGAGGCCGCCGGTCGGCAGCTGAAAACTCCTGGCCAGTTGGAAACAGCAATTGCTTCCGAGAGATACGAACCACAGCTGCTAAGTGCCTCCTAGAGAGTATCCAAAGACATCTAGGACACGAGTCAACCGGAAGATATTTCCTGCCACACATCTGGAAGATCGGAAACCACCCAACGCCAGATGATTAGATGTGGTCGAGGAAACCATGCGACTCTAGCGAAGCTGCAGCGCCTGCGCCCGTGATCTGGACCAGAGGCGGGCTCCAATCCGCAGCTGGC
Organism: Eubasilissa regina; assembly: GCA_022840565.1. NCBI lineage: Eukaryota > Metazoa > Arthropoda > Insecta > Trichoptera > Phryganeidae > Eubasilissa > Eubasilissa regina. The sequence continues at coordinate 29,378,581 of JAINEB010000022.1, read as the reverse complement.
CGCACGTGCCCGTACGTGGTTATTGAGCTGGTCATATGTGGTCGCAAGTGTGGAGATGGACACGATAGTGAGTGAACAGTAGTAGAACAATAGAAACAAAATAGGTTCCACCGCGTCTTAAGTACGGTTAAATATATGGCGTTATAAGAATTTCCCCTTTTCTTCTATGTGTTCATGCGAGTACACAAATTTGTTATTATGTAGATATTTCTTGCGTTAATTAATTTATCTCCCTGCCATCTCCTCAGTGACCATCGCCACTCAATAATTATGTTCATTGCGCAACGACAACTACATCTGTGCATATATAATTTATTTTCAAACAAACAGCTCTTTTTGATGTAAATTGGTCATTCAAAATCATTCAAAATGAGTCGCTTTTGCCCGCTGCTATTTATATTAAAATTTAACCAGTACATAGCAGTTATCGCTATTCTGAAATTTAAATGTCCGCCAGTATGGAAACTAGGTTAGTTTTGGACGAAGATGTTGTATTTATTTTGTATTTTAAATCAAATTATAGTGATAATAATTCATAATAAGAAATGCATTAATACATATATTATTAAGAGAACACATTTTTATTGTGATGTTGTAATAATTCAGATTATAGTTTTGTGATATTTTTAAATATATTAAATAGAAAGATATACATATAAAATCAATTTTATCGAAATATAATAATAATTGGATAATGCACCTTCCCCGGTTTGGAAAGAGATCGAGGTTCGAATCCCGGTGGCACAACAACAATATTTTTCAATAAAATTGATTTAATACATATTATATTATTAAGAGAACACATTCTTATTGTGAAGTTGTAATTATTCAGAACATAGGTCTGTGATATTTTAAATTTGAATTAAAATATCACAGACCTATGTTCTGAATAATTTCAACTTCACAAAAGAATGTGCTCTCTTAATAATAAAGTTGTATCAATGGGTCCAAAATTTAATAAAAATCAATTAATAATTCTAGCGTCTGCTACCAGATTACTCAAAGGTATTTGAGATTCCGTAGATGGCTCTTTCAAATAATGGAACGATTAAATGTATTAATATCAAAAAGGTAACATATGGATTCGAAAATTTGTCGCTAAAAACATCGTCGCTGTAGCACAGTTGGATAATGCACCTTCCCACTTTTGGAAAGAGATTCAAGTTCGAATACCGGTGGCGCAACAACAATATTTTTCGATAAAATTGATTTTATATGTATATCTTTCCAATTAATATATTTAACATATTATATTGTTCTTCAATTTTTTCACGTTTCTCTCCAAATAAAAAAATTGTAGGTTGCAGAGATTGCAACAAGTACACTCATATAATTGTTTCTTGATTTAGGCCATGAGCCACTGTTGAAGTTTCTCATCGTCTTTAATTACTGTACGATGTTCCTTCGAGATTTAATTAACGTATTTATGATTCGGTATTACCAGACTTACTACCTTATTTTGAAAATAACAATATTGGTTTGAACGTAATTATTAGCCTGATGCTCAAATGCCACGCAGAATCAACGCACGGTTAACGTTATACGTTTACAGAAACGAATACTGCGATTGTTCATTATGATTCTTTTCTAGTCGGTTCCCTCATTACTGAACATCGTGACCTGTGACCCCCGGGTTGTGACCTGGTGATGTCCTTGACGATTCTTTTCAACATTTTTCTATTCTGCAGTTTGAAACATATGATATATTAAAGAGAACTGAATGATAGAATAGCCAGTAGCGTTTGGAGATCTCTCTTTTCCTCTTCGGCTTTCCGCCTTTCCAATCATAGCCAGTTTTTCCAGGTTGTAATCGTCTCCATGGGCCATGATTTTGAATAATTGTAGGACACATCTCAGATAAATTGCAGACAGTCAATATACAGGTTTAATTAAGAGATGTTCACAAAGCTTAGCCGGGCAAAAGCTCTATCGATATATTTTTTCAAAAGCAAACTCAAAATCTTTTAAATTAATTACAGATTTTATTTAATAAATATTATTTTAAAAATATAAACTGCGAGTCGTATATATATTTAACTAAATATACGTACTCGTTTCATTTATTTTATTTGATTAATTAAATTTTACCGCAATTTTTAAAATCATTTTATCAAATTTTCAACGAAAATTCTCAATATATATTACCAATTACTTATATAAATATACATTTTGTATAACTGTGTTTTCAACATTTCAACCACAAAAATATTACCTATTTGTAACATTTACAATTTCAATTATCTAACATTTCTATCATCAAATTGTACTTTAATATGTCTCTGGAGGATTCTCTATTAGCGTCATTAGTGACCTGTTGACTCTTTCTTTAATAAAATGTGTATTCTAACTCTTCAAAGGGATTGATCACTCAGCTCAGATCTTGAACGCGTGTATTATTATACTGGCATAGCATAACTACTGTTGTTTTGCACACAACGTCCAAGGTAATTAATGCATTTACTTACTTAATTTCCATTAATCTGTTAAAAGTAACAACATTTTAAGGCATAAAAGGATGAACATTACTTTCTGAAAGTACCAATATGATGACTTGAAAGGATTTGAGGATAAACTAATGAAAGTACTTTAATCAGTTCTGTCGCATTGAAAAAAACTATATTTAAGAAACTGCAAATGATCAAGTCGTTTTACTATCATTTTAATGTAATAAATCAAGTGTACATGGTTTCATATACAAATTTAGGGAACGCATAGCATTGTATCAATCTTATTCGCAAATATTAATTCAGGTCATGACTGCACAACACTGCCAAATTTTTAAAATTTGAACTTCTAAGAGGTAGGTAAATACAATCAAGGTTACATTATTATCGTAAGTTATTTTTCAGATTTCTTCATCTCCTTCTTCTTCTTCTTATAGATAGGCCCAAGAATCACACCCTTCAAGAATGGTTTGTGCCATTAATCCAGTGAAAACTTTATTTTATAGAAAAAAGTACAAAAATATTATAGAATAGAAAATATTATACATATTACATGTCAAAACGATTATTGTTTAAAAATTTTCTATAAGTGTATAGATTAAATGTGGCGAGTTGAGGGAAAAACTATGACACAAGTTAACCGGGAGTTGAAAATAACCATCGACGAAAACACTGTAAAAAAAGCTGTGATCCGCAATAGACAAGCATAAAAGATATGATCGAGGGTCTCCCTCCTCGGCCCTACATTCTCACATCGGGGAATTTATTAAGTTCAATATGAATAAATTTGAGGCTACCTGGCAATGTCCAGATCTCATTCTAGAGATATTTGATATGGTTTTCTTGTACTTTCCTTTTGGAGAACCAGGGAGTGCGGGGAATAGATCTTTGAATTATTTTTAGCCGATTACCCTTGTAAGTATTTGGATACATCTATTGTGCAGTCCAGATAGAATTTGTACCTTTTTATACCATATTAAGTCTGTCATACATCGGGATATGAAATTGATGAGAGAAAACTCCGGAAAGAGTGGCCTCCTTGACCAGTTTTTCAGTACATTCATTTCCATGAATTCCCTTATATGCAGGAATTCAAACGAATGAATCAGATTTCAATGTGGTACCAAAACACATAACGAAATTTCCGACAGTCATCATAATTATTCTAATTATTTTTTGTTTAAATTAAATAATAGTTATTTATGGATTCATTTTGAATACAAATTATAATATTGAATTATTTTTTTCATTACCGATTAAAATTCATTGAATATGTAAGTTTTTTTGCCTTTCTTTATCAGAATCACAAATATTTAGAATAAATGACATCTTAAGGTTAGAAATTATAGAACGCGCGTTGATCGTGAATTTTAAGAGAATCGTTAAACTATTGGAGATATCTTCCATAAATTGTCAAATTTTCGAAGGATTGATGGAAATGATTAAAATCACATAGTAAACTAACCTACAAGTTGATTTACTATACCTCATACATTTATCTGTATTACAGCTGTCAACATTTGTGTAATATATTACGGTTATGAAAATTGTCATTTTTTTCATTTTCAATTCTTGATTTCAACATCTTGAACAATCTATTTATTCATCTTTGTCTTTTTTTACATCGCCGACTTTATAACATGCTTTCCGTTTGTAACATTAATCTCTTGTCTGTAATCAGTTTCATGTCATAAGTTCACTGCATCAGTGTTGTTTTAAATAGAAATTAAATGTATTCATTAGAAAGATGTACATATAAAATCATTAGTATTTAAAATATCACAGACCTATGTTCTGAATAATTACAACTCACAATAGGAATGTTTCTTCTTAATATTAATGTTGTTTACCATTTAGTAAGTTGTTTGTTGTTTAAACGATGCATATTTTCTTAATTCTCCCAAATTCTCTCTGCTTTGAAATATAAACATGCACTACTTACATGAGTTAATCGATATTTATTTCTATTATAAAATGTGTTTGTACTCGTACCTATAAGTTCTTATATTATGAAGCAAGTAAGTGGTGCTTTGGGTAGTAGAATATTAACAAATAAATATCCTTGAATCTACCGTGTACTTTATTATTTAATTAGGAGTTCCAAATTAGATTTAAACTTTTTTTTTGTGTGTACCTACTTAAATGAAAAGTATTTAAAAAACGGTAATGATTACTTTATACTAATTAAATGTATTAATTAGAAAGATATACATATGACATCAATATTATCAAAAAATATTGTTGTTGCTACCGGGATTCGAACCTGGATCTCTTTCAATTCGGGGAACGTGCATTAACCGATTATGCTATATAGCATCGCAGTGTATTAATGACAATTTTTCGAACCTATATATTACACTTTTCAAATTAATACATCTATCGTTCCATTATTTGAAATTATCTTCTTTATTTTTAATCAATGCAAGTTCCACAGTTTGGAAGAGATCCAGGTTCGATAATATATTTCGGAACAATATTTTTCGATAAAATTGATGTTATATGTATATTTTTCTAATTAATACATTTAATTTGTATTATAAACATCACAGACCGTCTGTTCTGAATAATTACAATTTCACAATAAGAATGTGATCTCTTTAATGATTATTTTATATGAAGTTGTTAACATGACGCTTCCATTTGCTCTAGTAATAGTTCATCATAATTTCCTTTTGCGGTATCCGTTGCACTTGAATGTTTTAAAATTCTAATTCATGCATATGCTGCTTCCGCGATATACACGCTGAAACCACAATTAATCCGCGTTTAATAGATATTCCATATCGGCGAAAATAGAGACGATGTTCCCGAGAACGAAATCGAAGCGGAGTAAGCTTGGATTTTGGATGATCCACTTGGCAATGGACGTTGACCGAACAGATCAGATAAACTGTAGAATGACCAAGAAGATTACAGAAGATTTTGAACAACTGATGCCTATAAAACCCGAAATCTTATTCTGTTTAATTTTGTTAACATAATTGACACTGCTACGTGCACGTTTTTAAGTTTGTTGTATGGTGACCTTGACCTCGTTTGTGACTACACTTTGGTCAAGTTCAGACGTTGCAGGAAGACAAATTATGATAATGTCATTTACTCTGTTAACATCTACACAGCTGCCATTTATCTAAATTATTATTGGACTTCTGGTGTTAGATACATCCATAGATGCCGGAACAAACCTGGGACAGGAAGGAAAAGGCACTCACCTCCGATTTGATTCTGCTGGCACCTCCAAAAATGGACCGTATAATATTTTGTTATATTTCGCATAATATTTCGTCGAAGGTTCCACATACAAAGTATAGACGCAGTCTTTTTTTTTTTTGTAACGGTGTTCGAACCATTCCAATACAGGACCGCTCATCGACTGATTGAAGTGGCCGGTTGGGGAAGAGAAGGAGGCACAGAGCATTATTTCGTTCAAGTAATTAATATATTTATATGGAAATAAATATATGTCTCAAACGACTAGTTTCGTAACAACCTAAACTGTTTTATGTTTCCCCTACCTGTGAAAAGAGCTTTAATATGATGTTGTAAAATATTTTTTTATTATTGTTAATATTGTGGTCAATAATAAATTTAAATGTAATTTTTTAAGGATTTGCATGTCCATGGATAAAGATGTCGTAATAGATATCATCGGGCCATCGTTAAAATTCGTCGTTCGTCCATGTATTAGCCAATCCCAAGTGGAAAAATCTTCTCTATCTCAGATGCAACACCACTATTTGATATCGAAATGTTGCTTGATGATTCCTTCGCTAGTAACTAAACGTGTTAACCTTTTAAACGCGTTAACACATCAAACTTTGTATATCACACCAAGTTATAAGCATGTTGACACGTAGTTTTGGACCTTACAAACAGGGATTAAAGTCATATTTTTAAATCATTTTGACATCTATGGTCCTAGCTTTTGATAAATCATCAAGAACCTTGAAGCCTAGTCTTACCCTATGTGGTGTATTCTATATCAAATAGAGTTGGCAGTAAAAAGGTTAAGCAAAATACATTCTTCATTATTTTTATCTCTTCTTCCTTTGTACAGCACATCTATCTCAACGATTTAATCATTTGCGATAATTTTTCAGATATGACTCATTTTAAACTACACTGGTTTACGTTACTACGTTATGGTAATTTGTAATTTTTTATATGAGATTACGATCTGTGCTATGTACATAGAATTACTCAGTTTTGAGAATATAAGAGTTTTGTTATAGATATTTCCAGCCACGCTCTGGTATTTTACGGCGTGAATTGTAAGAGTTAAACAGTACGAAAAATAAGATATATTATAATTTTTTATTTTGCAACGCCGATATCGACCGCATCTTTCTTAGTCAGATTGCAATAATATTTTTAAAGAAAATTCTGACTATGAGCCTTCTTTATTAACCTTTTATTTCTAATTACTTTAATCAATTTTATTTTTATCAAATTACCAATATAATTCTATTAGATTTTACTTAGTATAAAATATATATTTTTTTTTTACTATATTAATTAGTTAATCGATTGTTTTTTAATCTAATTGCTAATTAAAAAATAACACAATTCATCACAAAATTATTACAGATATCATGTAGGTACAATACTTTTTATAGTTTTTCAAAAGGTAAAAATACAATATTTGATCTCCTCATTACTTATTAATTGAGCTACAAATCATCTGCGAAAAACGGTAGTCCAGCCGCCCAAGCATTCAGCATTAACAGCCGGTAAGATCCAGTTGTTTTTTGTATTGGTAATTACCAATACATTATTTATTTTCTCTGTATTTGCCGTATTTTCATGTTTGTTCAAATATGCACGGAAATTGGCAATATGTATTTTGTACATAAGTATGTACGTTATGTATAAAGAACCGCCCCTTTTTTTTATTTAGCTATAAAATTTGATATTGATTTAGGTCTCCATTTTGTTGGTGAAAGGAACACATATGATTAGAATTGTATACTAAGTAACTTATATAAGGTATTATAAGGTAGGAGAGTATTTTAAAATATTATTTGTTTTCATGAAGAAGTAGTGCTGCTTCTTAAATTAGTTTTTTTTCATTTTGCTTTCTTGAATATTATAACTATTAATACTTCAAATAAAGTTTCAACTTATTGTGGAGTAATATTAAATATGAAATAAGTTGTTTAAAAAAATGTCTGCATTCAAATTTAATTTTTCAGTTCAAATTAAGTCGTACGTTAGAAGTATTTAATTCAAATAGAATTGGGAAAAAATTAGCGGAATTTCAATTAATTTGTCTTTCAGCTAAAGTATTTGTTTTTTCAGCAATTTAATTTCTAATATTGACCTGTAGTATCAGAATTATTGTTGAATTAAAAACATGTTTTTTTTTTCATGGGACTAGATAAACCCTAATTCTAAAATACGATTTTTTAAATATGATATACTATTTTAAAATATTATTTTATTTCTAAATAAAAATGTTAATAACTTATAATATTACAACCATGTCTTTTCTACCTAATGTTGTGTATCGCGGAAGCCAAGAGGTCTAACTCAAAAACAAATCATTAAAGATATTTTTTCTTTTCCAGGAATGATAATGCATCTATTTTGGAGCGGTAATCTTCATGTTCCATGATTTTTCAACAATCTTGGACTTTTTCTCTCCCTTATTGGTGGTCGCCAGATCTATGCATTCAACTATTTGACAATAACCACGTAAGTTTTTAAATAATTTTTTAATACACACGTTTTAATTTATTGTTTTTAATTCGATATCTTCGGTTTTGTGACTGGAGTGATAAAAGATAGTCTGCTATTAAAGAAGTAAAAGATAAGGTAATAGAAATAGTGGAAAAGAAATGAGAGGAAGATGTATTAGAACAGTGGTCGCCTAAGTGGTAGTCCGCGAGAAAATTTTGCAGATCCGTAGATAAATATGGACACTATTTGTATTTTTTAATTCACAGCAAACTAACATGGAAAAATAAGTGACTTGCATAGATGAAGGATATAAGATGTAAATGCATGAAATCATCTCAATCTCGTAAGACGTGTATCTAAACTGAATTGATTAAAGAACATTCGAGATAGTATTTTAAGCATGAATCTAAAAAAAGCCTCATCAACCTATCGTCCGACGACACTTTCAAAGCAAAATTTCATTAATGCTTATCAATACTTCAGTTTAGGCTTTCCATGAACAGTGAATAAATACCCTTTGCTTCCTGAAAAGGCGATGAAAATTCTGATAAAATTTTCCACAACTTATTTATGCGAAAATACCTTTTCATGTGTCACATCAATCGAAACACAGTACCGATCTTGGCTTGAAATAAATCCAGTTCTTCGTCTTAAATTAACATCATTGGAGACAAGTATCCATAATCTTATTTCAAGCAATCCGGAACATCCATCACAAGAAATGTATAATGATAAAATTTTAATATAATTAAACCATATTTTAATAGTTTTATTTTTACAATTTTTGTTTAATTAATAAATCATTTATAATTTGGTTACAATTAATAGTTTTATTTTATTAACTAGGTGCATTTTATGTGTTCACTTTTTTCTAAATATATTTAACACTTTAGAAAATCCTATTTGTGGTCCGCGGGATTTTAAATTATGAATTTAGTGGTCCTTGAGGTTCTAAAGTTAGGTAACTGCTGTATTAGAAGATACGTGAAAGACAGTCGACACAGAAGAGTTACTACCTCCGCCGATAGTAGAAATTAATGTCTGTCCAACGTTGGGTAGCGATCATGTTAGCTATTACAATTTTTAATGCACTAAAGTTATATAATTCACTTCCATCTCATGTATGCCATAAAAGCTTGGATAAAAAACCCTGATTGAGCACGTGTTCAAAGTATGACCACCTCTCCAACCTGATAAATATTCAGAGGCAGAGTATTGCGCGTGATTGACAACATGATTCATGAAAGAGAACTGCAGGTACTTATTTGGAAGCCATCACGTGATTATTATTTCAAGATATTTGATGCAATATGATTGGTCAACCTTGAAGTGAGACCGTCATTTAAATAATAATAATAATAAGTAAATAATAATAAGTAGGTAAGTATATAATATATTCGCGGCCACTCGGAAGATGAACAGATGACTTCCTAAATATAAGTTTATCTTTTCCAAATATCTGATATTCTCATTCTTCCAGTTTTTTGCTAGTAATTTTAATCAAAATAATGAAATGCAGGACCAAACATTAATTTATGATATGTCCATATTATTATTTATGATATCGCAAAACCAAACATAATTTCGAATATAAGAATTATGGAGGTATGTGTAACACATAAGAGTAGGCCCAGAGCTATTTTTAAAGTAATAATTGTTTTGTTGTAAACTCATAACAATTTATTATAATTCATAACATAAAATTTAATGAAAATATGTCCTTATACTACTTTTCAATGCAATAATGAGATGTACTTGACAATCCTTTCGTTGAAGATGTCTGTCCGGGTTGTACAATAGCTCCCACCCAAACTTCTTCAGCATAAAACATAGCACCTCTTCTGCTATTTTTTGAGCAACGTGAATATTTAAAAATTAATCACTTATCGCACTTACCTATCGGCGGCATACGTGATAGACATGGTTAATAAAATACCACTACGTTTTACGAAAGTACGTTTGATGTATTGAAAAGCTCGAAACTGATTGGAAGGTTACAGAAAAATTATGAAAATTTCCCGATAACGTTCTACTCAAAAGCGCCTACTTACATTGTTAATAAACGCAAATAGTTTTTGCTTTCAAATGACTTGCGTATATGTATTAAAATTTAAAATATTAGTTTAATTTATTAAAAGTATATAAAATGTGACTTTTTATTAAAATTGTGAAATCAATTTATAATAACCATTTTATTTAGTAAGTAGTCAATTGAAATAAACTAGTTTAACCCCGTACGTTAATTCCAGAAATCTGTCAGAGGATGACGTGATGCGTCCGATTTACACAAACTTGCTATGAATATTTTTAACTGCTTGCCAGATATCTTTAATTGCTACCGTCTGCTGACAATTATTACAGAACTAAGGTGTCAGTCAACTAATTTTAGCGCGTATATAAACTACTTTCCACCGCTCATGAAAAATAAAAAGTTTCGCAATGAATTATATATATTTATATATTATTACGCAACTACTACAAGAATTTTTTAAATATGATTATTACATTTATGTGATGCTTGGATCCTTGACTTTCAAATGAACTGTGTGATGTTGAGTAGTGAAAGGTATCCTTGAATTTCAGGTATCTGAAAATAATGTACCTAATGGATTTTGAGAAGCCGCCCGAAGCGTAAATTTATTGGATGCGTATTCAACTTTTTGCAGTTTAATTAATAAATTAAAGGTAATGTTAATAAAAACTAAGTAGTATATTTTTACATCGACTTTTTACTGTTACTGATGTTTCAAACGCACATTTAGCATACTGGAACACCTCGTTTTTGGTTTACCTATACTTTGTCTTCCTTCAGGTTCATTATTAAGCAGACATTTTAGGGGTTGCAAATCATTCATGCACTCTACATATCCTAGCTATCGAAGCCTTACTAATTTTATGATTTTCTACTCATCATACAGTTCCCGGTTATAACGTCACACACCATTTTATTTAACAACATTAAAAATTCTTCTGAGGATCCTAATATATTTATTTATCCAGTTATAACTCGGTTGTAATTAGTACGAAGTTATGTTTATAAAAAAAAACTTATTGTGAATTTATAATCGTTCAATTGTGAAACCATTCGCAGACTTTTGCGAACCCTGTAGCTCTTACTCTGTACTTACTTACTTACTATAACGCCGTTTCGCCGCGTGGGTAGGCAGAGAGGATATATCGCCACGTTCCTCTGTCCTGACACACAATTCTCGGCTCATCCACATTCATACATCTTCTCATACAAGCTTGCTGATTTTTGAGGCTTATACAGAACCATCCATCATTATACGGTTTACCTGGTCGTGCCAAGCCTTTCGCGTCGCGTCAACACTTACGTCATATATCTTTCTTAACACTCTCTCCTCATTCATCCGTTCCATATGACCAAACCACCTAAGTGATTCTATCCTAATCTTACTCACTATGCTAACATCAGCTTTACATTATTTTCTTATTTCTTCATTATTTACTCTGTCATAAATAGATTTGCCACATATCCGCCTAAATAATCTCATTTACACTGCATTCAGTCTACTTTCTCTTCTGCCAGTTCCAGGCCTCACTTCCATACATCAATGTCGGTACCAAGACTCCATTGTGCACCGATAGTCTTACCTCGGTTAACAAATTCCCGTTAGATATAATTCAATTCAAAGTTCCGTTCGCTTTATTCCCTGCAGTCACCCTCCTTACAATACCATTCTCAGCCTTTCCGTTTCTATCAAACATACTTCCCAAATACACAAACTCATCTACTTGTACCAAACACTCACTAGCTACAAGTATTTTGCACGGTGTCTTGCTTTCTTTCTTCTCGAATACTATCACTTTTACCTTGTTAACATTCACCATGAGGTCACTTTCCTTGCATACATCGTACATTCTACTCACCAGATTCTGTAGTTCTTGTTCATTATTCGTCATTAGTACTGCATCATCAGCGTTTGCAATACTTGTTTCCTACACAAATCGACTAGAAACGTTTGAGATGTGAATCTACAAATGATTTCTAAAATTTAGCTGGATTGATGGGGTCATCAACGGTAATGTGTTGATTGGGATGCGAAAGGAAAAATAAATCCTATCATAATATAAACATGAAATTACAATATTTTGACCATCCAGAAAAATATTAGACCTTGCATTTCGAAGCAAAATTGCTAGCTGAAGAGGCTCTGCAAGATAAAGAACATCTTGGCTGAAGAATCAAAGCCTTAAATATACTTATAAAAAGCCTTTCTGAATCATTGGCATAGATTCTAAGGCAATGGTTCGGGAAGTCCACATTCAATTTCGAGCTGGTGCAAACGAAATAATGATCACTAATGTTCGGTAACCGGACAAACAGTAGAGCAGCATCATCATATAACATGGGACCTACCCTAGTGTGTTAACAAAAATATTATGTAATTAAATACAAATTAAAAATTAGAAAGATATACATATAAAATAAATTTTATCGAAAAATATTCTTGTAGCTACCTGATCTCTTCCAATCCGAGGAACGTGCATTAACCGATTATGCTACAGCGCACAGTACATTGACGACAAATTTTTGAACTTATATGTTACACTTTTCAAATTGATACATCTATCGTTCCATTATTTGAAACCCATGTACTTTTTTTATATATATATCTTTCTAATTAATACATTTAATTAGTATTTAAAATATCACAGACCTATGCTATGATTAATTACAACTTCACACTAAGAATGTGTTTTCCTTAATAATATGTAATTATAAGACGAATTACAAATATGATAATGTCATTCGTAATTCGTCCAGTTTGTGTACGTCACAAAAACAAGTAATGAATTTTTTTTAACATGAATTATGTCTGATAATTTGAATTGATTTTACCGGCGTTTATTAACACTAAGAAAAAAGCTCGACCCGCGTTCGACTCGTTGACAGCATAAATTATCGCAAAGGTGTTGCATTCCAAGCCTCGCACTAATATTACCTGTGTTACAATGCGAGAAATAAATTATCGGGTTGACTGTACCGGTGCAGCTTTAATAACTGCCATTGAGACACTTCAAGGACCTCTGCGCGAACAGCCTCACAAATGACAAAGTGCCTTCAATATGTCATATCTTCTGATCGATGGTTCGAACAATCTTAAGTACCTATTTCCCATCATCAATTAAACGAGAACTCCATTAACTCCTCTTCTCTTCTAACATACAACATGCACCCAATAGATGTTATGAATTTACGTGTACACTAAAAATAATATGTATTTATAGTTTAAAAAAATAAATTACATTTATAATGGTCATTAGGTCGGTTATTATGATCACATGCCTTATCCGGAGATTTAATTATCCGAAAATTACTCACATTTTTAACGTGCTCATAAAAAAAGAGAATGGGAGTTTTATACTAAGTGTTGTAACTGTATGAGTGATACCTCAAATGAAAGGACTTAGATAGTACAATATTGAGTCACAACATACACTACGCGGGGAAATGTTCCTATTTTATATTATATTACAATTGTGGAGGTATATCGCCTCTACTCTTAGTTGAGAGCTTGAACATATCCAGCAAGCACCGGTGCACAAAACGAAACTCCCACCAGCCGTAAACATACTCAGTATCGACAGCATATAGCAATACTAATGCGGCCAGCAGTGCTATGGAAGATTTCATACTAAAAGGCTCGTCTTACCTTAAATATTATATATGTTTCATTTCATTGAAAAATACAGCAATAGTTTTTTTTATAATTCTGTATAAAACAAATAATTTAAATACGAAATAAGCCCGCAAATCACCTTGATTTTCTATCTATTCCGTATATTAGATAGATTTTTTACTTCAGTACTATTCATAATAATTTGCTTGTTTAATTTTTTTTACAAATGTTTAATAAAATATCTTAGGAGTGAGGTTAACACCCCCAACCAATTGATTACTGGACGAGTATCTTACTTCAACACTCTAGACTAGGGGTCGGCAGACTTTCCAGTGAGAAGAGCCAAATATAAGTAAACAGAATCTCAAAATTTTTATGGAGCCGCAACATTAATTTTCACTGTAATTATATACTTCTCCCATAACTCAAGATATTTCTTATTTGAGGGTGCATAACTTGATTATTGTATTATGTTATCGAACGTATATATATAAATAAATAAATACTAATGATGGGAAAAAACGAGATAAAATCAAGATTCTTATTTAAAACTCAAATTCACAGTACAGTCGTAGGCTACATAGAAGATTAAAATATATGGGAGTTCAGTGCACCACCAATGAAACAAGAAAACCTATATAATTAAAAACTAATAAAATACTTTTTAGGTTTTGTAAAGTTGACTAGTTAGAACGGCAACCTTGCATACTATGTCTGGCAAGAAACTACTTGTTTTCAATTTTAGGGAGGATTATAAATTTGAAGAGAGTGTTTGTTCGCATAAATAGGTAGATCCAAAGGTTGTGAGAATGGAAAATGCTAGGTGTTTTATAGTATCGTATGTTTCGGGAAAACTATCGCATGTATCAAATATAATTGTTTCTATTTTATGCATTTGTTTCTCCTCTCACGCGAGAAATAAAATTATATTTTTCTCTTTCGAGCTCTTTCTAGCGGCTGGTCAGATTGTTTCTTACTCGTATATTTATTAACTGTATGCGAAGTGAAGCAGCATCTATATCAAACGGCGCCAAGTTAAGTACATCGACATTTATTTTGAGAGAATATAAGTTGAAAGCTTTCATCAAAACTGTTCTTCATTTTTCTTAATACTGTGCTGAAATATTTCACATCAATACAAGTATTTTTATTTTAGCAAAACTTTTTTGAATGCTTGAAGTGACGTATTTAACTTTTCTCTACATCTTTGGTGAGGACTTGAAGTTTATTTTCAAAATACTCTACCTCTTCTAGCATTACTTATGCGCCCTTTAACGTGTATATGTTTCTATATGTATGTATGTTCAAGTATATGTTACGCCTGTATGTTTCCTTTCTCTTTTAACATTACATTCGAGCCGCTCAGTTGTGATGTGAGCTCGACCTTGAAATATATTTTTTATAACCGTGTGTCTTCTTAATTCCTGACAATTGATGCCTTTTTTGCGAAGGAATAATTTTATTTATTTCAAACATGAAGCAAAATACTTTAGAGCGTTTCCTCTGGAAAGCCAGCGCGCTTTGTTGTGGAGAAGTAAATCTATGTACTCGCTATCCATTTCGTCCAAGAGTTCTTTAAATTTGCCATGATAGGGTAGTTTAGCCAAGATTCTGTTAGTTATATTGATTACGAAGTTCATCACTTCAACCATTTCTTCAGGAATGGGCTTTTTGATATATTACGCAGTAGAAAGTGAGAATTTGATTGAAACTATTATTTAATTACTACTTTACTTTACGTACTTTTATTGGAAATTATTTAATTTATCATTTACGTTATTTTAAAGAAGTTTTTCTACAGCGTTCACAATATGCCATGCATCGCGACATGCCGACATATATCGCTCAGAGTGATATTTGTGCTATGTCTCATCGATTTCAAGATTGATTGATATCGCACAAGTCCGCTTAATATCTTCGACTTGCTGCTCTGTTACTTCTGAAAATATTTTGGTAGTTCTGTCTTGGCGAACACGCAGATAGTGAATACGCATTTAGATTATGCCGTTTGACTTCGTTCGGTAGCCGTGTACCATGCTCTTCTGATGAGTCTACAGAGTGGAGTTGAAGAATCGCAAATGCCTATGAAAAGAGCCGCATGCGGCTCGCGAGCCGCGGTCTGCCGAGCCCTGCTCTAGACCGATCGCGAACGTCAATGAAATTGTTAATAATATTGTAACTTGCCAATATACAGGAAAGTTGTTTTTTGTACTATTAATAAAATAAAAATGGAGAGATCATGAGATCGCTGAAATAACAACTTTTCACTGACATTTAATTATGTAAAAAATGAGAAAAACAAGTTAGGAACCCACAAACAAACATGTATGATTTAAAACATCCGGTTATATTGAATGGCTATGCGGGTTTTTTTGTGGCAAAAAATATAATAATTATTACCTACCGTAACACATTATGGCATATTATCTATATATTATAGTAGCATGTGGTTAGAATATTTGTTATATTGAAATGGGAAATGAATGGTCTTCCGTATAGTTACTTTATATATACTTAAACAAAAATATTTTACACCGGCGTGCCTGGAGTTGCCGGGACCCACAGACCAGTAAATGAATAGATATGAAATAAAGTGTACATATAGGAGAGGAGTTTGGAACATTAGTTGCGGGACGAGGGGCATTCTACACATATTCTTTGTGGAAACACAAATCTGATAGTTTATGACACATTTATGAAACAGTAAAAGTATTTATTCTTCGAAAATTAAATCTTTGTGTAAACAAGACGTATTTTTTACATTAATGCATATTATATTGTCAGCGTTTTAATTTTCGTTCCAATTGAGTCATATATTTAAAAAAAGTCGCGAAGCTTTTTGATTGCGTAAGTGGTACCAAAGTGATCACGTGGGTGACACCAAAATTCTAATATTGAAATAAGATGTTTGCTTTAGTTATGTCTTCATATTTGTTAGTCTGTGCCGGGACCCAATGTAGTTTATAATTTAAAATGTAGGATTAGGTGGTGGGGGGTACCTTTGTTTTGCATCGCTCCTAAATATAACGATGTATATAAATATCTGAGGGGTGGTGAGTATACTTTTTTCAGGGTCCTAGAGCGAATCTAAGAAAAAAAAAACCAGTGATATCCAATTCTATACACATTTATGTCGCGGGGTGGTATTGGGTTAGCTAAGAGAGGTATTTTGATAATGATTTACGCATGTATTGAGTTACAATACATTATGTAGTGAAAATATCATATTTTAAATAATATTAAGATATAATTTAATTCGGTCAAAGGATGCAGGATTGTATTAAGAACAGAGATACATTCAAATGTATACACCTACCGAACTTTTTGTTTCTTATACCAAAAGTGAGATGAAATGAATACGCAAGACAGTTTGTATAGATACACCTTTAAAATCAGTTAGCATTAATAATTCATCTACGATTACATTGCCAAAAGGCTATTACATAAATAAAAGCTTTAAAGAAGCAATCTTTCGAAATGTTTCCATTATTTTTTTATGGACAGCTTTTGTTCTGTGTCTCACGTTTCTCGCTATCTCATTTCGAATCTTTTTATTTCGCAGTTCCTGCTTTGAGAAAACTTGTGTGAATGTATTCCTTCAAGGCCAACAATGTATAGTATTTTTTATCCGTTCTCTCTCTCTCACACGTAGTTTATCGCCGAATGCGAAGTCAGTTTCCTCATACATTAATTATAGCATTAAAGATTTGGCCGGTATTTTGTTTATCACTGTCTTTATTGTCTCGTCTATTCGTCCCTAATGATCCAGATGACCGAGTGACAGAGAACAGCGAGTCTGAAAAAATAAACCTTATTTATGCTGTAGGTATGTGGGAGTAAGAATATAAAGAAACACTCGTATACAGTACGCCTGAAGCATCTGAGATGAGAGTTCAAGAAATAAGTATAAACCTTCACATATTAATTAATAAAATAATATCTTTGAATACATCACGATGATATTACATTTTTTTTTTTTTGAAGTGGTCATTGAAAACAAATAAATGCTGCAACTGACGGCCATCTGCAAGATCTCTTATTATTTACATAGGTACAAATGCTACGAATAAGTAGCATTCATCGACGACATAAACCCTTCGGACCTATAGAAGATAATAATTATGACCGTTAGGGAGGCAAGATTCAGAATTATAATCAATTGCCAGGTGGCTCATGTATTACGAGAAGTTATGTAAATAAAAATATATATCTGATTGGATATGTGTAAGCGTTAATTGGCTAAATTAGGTTGATCACTTCCCTTTTTTTTTTGTAATAAATTATATTTTCAAAATTAATAAATATAATAAATTTCGACGGAAAAAAAGCCAGTGGCTGCGCATCGAGCAACATTGCTTTGTGCTAGTTTCTATTAATTTATTATTAGATGACAATATAAAAATATATATTTTTTTAATAACATTCACTGACTCCTCCACAGATATATGTATATACATATATTTTTGTGTAATAGATTTATAAACTTTAGATTGATGAACTTTTTAAAAAATCTGCGGCTTTATCGATATAAAATGTATGTTTTGTATAATCTTGTATTGTACATAAATATATGACAACCTCTTGAAAAAATAAAATTTCTCCTTTTTTTAAATTCAAGGATTATTGAAACATAATGTATTCATACGAATAAAATATAAGTTTTTAAAGAAAACCATACTGGTTTTATTTAAAAAAGGTGAAGTTGACAAAGAAAGCTTGTCGCCATATACTTACACATATTATATTATACACTGTATATAAATATGTGTATGAGACCATTAAAATGTCTGCATTTGATGTAAGCGATTCTAAAAGTATGATATAACGTAAAAATATAATTTGAATTATAAAATCAGTAAAAGTAATTTTTTTTTTCATTTTAATGCAGGAGTAGGCTTCTGATGAATGTTAGCAAATACAAAATGACGGTTTTCTAGAAAGACGAAAGTGTGACTAAAGATGGTAAAACGGTAAGTAATCAAAGCTTAGAATAAGTTAATATTTTTGTGTATTTAAGAAACATGATTTAGAAATCATCTCTAGCTGGATGGCAAGTTAAAAATGATATTAAGAAGAAGGCTGAATGCGGTAAATAAAATGTTGTATATGTGATTATCGCCAATAAGAATTTGTAACACGAAGACTAGCGGTGCATAATGAAATTCTGGTGGCCAACTCTAATATATGGAAGTAAAGCCTAGAATTGGCAAAAAAAAAAAAACATAAGTAGACTGAATGTGGTGGAAATGCGGTCGCTTAGGCGCATGTGCGTAATCTAATATTATGATGAAGATAAGTGAAAAATGAACCAGCGGAGCAACCATGAATGTAGAGATGTTTATAGCACACGATAGAATTATAAAAAGGTCACTAAGATAGTCTGATTATGTGTAAAGTATGAGCAATGAGACGATGGTATAGATTATCTGAGGCGAATATTGAAGGAATAAAAGGAATAGAGGTCATTCGTAAAAGATCAAGCATGATCACATGAACCAAATATAGAAGAACGGCCCCGTTAAAAGCTTCAACAACCGAATAGCATTTATGAGAAGATGTATGAAAGGAGAAAAAGCAAGAGAGGTGTGCTAGGACAGAAAAGTGTATCGTTCTATCCTCTTTCTATACTACAGGGAAACGGCGTAATGTTAAGTTAGTTAATTCGTTAATGTATTGCATAATCAACACTTATTTTGCATAATTCGTTATAGAAAATGTGCATCAAGATATAAATAATATAATGTTGGATTATATTGAATAACTTTACAGACGCATAAATATTTTATTGGCATTGATCTTTCATCATTGACAGACACTGACGTCAACCAATAGGTAATAAAATAAAAAAATATTAAAGAAGTAATCTTTTGAAACGTTTCCTTTAGTAACTTCTAATATGCCTTTTGTTCGCTTCTTACTATCTCATTCGGAATCTTTTTATTTCGCAGTTCCTGCTTTGAGAAAACTAGTATGAATGTATTTCATCAAGGTCAAAAATAAATAATATTTTTTCTCCATTCTCTCACACATGGTCCATCGTCGAGTGCTACGTAAGTGTCCTCATATATTATGTATGACGTATTCATCAGCACTGACAATTCAGAATGGCACGTAGTAAAAAAGGATGTTCACCAACCATTATCTCTGTCGCATAACATAAGTTATATTTTGGACGTTTCTTCTTATTGACACCGTTTTACTTTGGCCGCTACGAATCGCATACTTACGTGAGAACGTTTAAAAGGATGTAGCCCACTCGTTTTGGATTTAGAAGCTGAATGTATCATAGAATGGCGAGGTCCAATTTGGGATAACAATTTAATTATCTCGCCTTGAACCGCGGGTAAATTCTCATTACCAGAGATGATATGCAAGGTTTTCGCTGGCATGAAGGCTTTCACGCTCGCAATAATTGTAAATTATTGTCGATGGTTTATCGGTTATGCGTTTGAAACGTGTACACACAATAACGTGTGACATCTGAAGGATAACAATTCAAAATGCTTTGATTTATTGGTTAAATTGCACGTCGTATTGTATTTTAATTTCGTTCAAAACCACATTGTTGACTTATGATATAGGTAAGTATCTAATTGTTTTTTGCGCTACTAATAATTTGGGTATCCAATTAGATCGTTTAGATAAGAATAATAACATCATAATTCTTTATTAAACTTGAAGTCAACACAGGAGGTCTAGGGAAATAAAAATATATTTTTTTACTATAGCTCATACGTTATTGATTTATTTGCTATCATTTGCCGCAAGTACTATTCTGTGGTATTAATTTTTGGTATTTATTCAATTTTTGATAAACCTACGTAATAAAGTTTTATTTTGATGCGTCAGCCGTTTTTTTCGCGACGTTTTGTTTTTTGAAATTTAGTTGACATTTGTCATAATATAATTCTTTAATATGGTTCGGAAATTAAAATGTACATCGAAAACCATACACATATATGCCACATTATACTGTTCTATTTGAAGAAAGGGTTGAAAGCTACTGAATCATTATGCGATCTCAACGATCTTTTCGGCGATGGAACGATTAGCGAAAGGGCATACCGAGAGTGGTTTGTTCGCTTCAAAGCTGGTGATACCAGCTTAGACGACAAGTCAGGAAAGGGTCGATCTTCGGATTTTGATGACCATGCCCTTCTGACGGCTGCAGAAGAGAACGAAAATTGCACTACTAGGATACTGGCCGAGATATTTAACATCTATCAGTCCATAATTACGGTGACTATGCCCCTGAATGATAATTGTACGTAATATGTTTTGAGTTTGTTTTCGTTTTTGGTTATGTTACGATATAATTTAAATTAATTAAAAATAATTTAAGTTTAATTAAATAAATTTAAAGTAATTTAATTATGATAAAAAACGACGGATAATTTTGCATCAACCTACATAATATAGGTATTAATTGAAATATTATTATTTTTAAAATTATTATATTATATTTAAGGTGAGTGTTGGAGGCAATATAAGTATAGGGCGGATCTGTTTTACTTTCTAGAATTCCATTTACATTACAAATAATATAACTCCGGTAATATTCTCCAAATTTGGGAGTTTCGTTGTATCTTAAATAATGTGCACTTTGAAGTAATTAACATATTAATATATTTAACATAAAAATTAGCGTCATATAATGTATGTTTTACATAATTCTGTTGCTTGCAATTCAGATACATGATGGTTCGGATACAAGCAAAAAAAAAAAGATTTATTTGATTTAAAAGGGTTATAACCAAAACTGCTACTATTTAATTGCCGAATTTGAGATAAATACATCCGCAACCAATTTTATAGGCAAAGCGGAGATTTTAAAATTGATAACTTTTGATAAAATGTTTTATAAACGTGCAAATATTTTTAAGGAGAACACATTTCTGTTGTAAGTTAAATTTTTCAAAACATAAGTTCCGTGGCATATTGTAATACTAATTAAATTAATCAACTAGAAATATATATTTACAGAAAATATTTATTTATGGAAACAATATTTGTTTAGTTGCTACCGGGATATCCCGATAGCGCTTCAGTCTCCTCGGCTATGCTTGGACTTTGGTCTACTATCTACAGAGTACCGGGTCCGCAAGGATCCCTCGCTCTTTCATCTCATGTGTGCCTTGTGGGCTGTTTAAGAATGGGGGTGTATTATTATTTATTTTTTTATTCGCTGCGGGAAATGGTGCAGGTGCTGCCGCTTTGGCAGTATTAAATTCCTAACGGAAGATATCTTCAGGTCGCATGAAAAGCGCGGGGATGTTTATGTCATACGCGGTGAAGACAATTATTGATGGATTTTGGTGCTGAGAAATCGCAGCATAAAAATGTTTGGCGAGTTGTTTGATGAATTCCTTTGTGGGAGAAATGGTGGAGTTGTGTGATCCGTATCCATCGGGGGGCCCCCAGTGCTAGCCTGAGGACCCTGTTCTGGAAGATCTGTAGTCTGCTCATGTTTGATTCAGCTGCGTGACCCCATATGGGAGTAACAAAGGTATCACCAATATACCAATGGTACCAAAGTTATCACATGGGTGATACCAAAATTCAAATATTGAAATAAGATATTTGCGTTAGTTATGTCTTCATATTTGGTAGTCTGTGCCGGGACCCAAATGTAGTTATAATTTAAAATGTAGGATTAGGTGGTGGGGGGGGGTACCTTTGTTTTGCATCGCTTCTAAATATAACGACGTATGTAAAATTTTGTCCGGGAGAAGGGAGTTTGGGATATCTGAGGGGTGGTGACTATGTTTTTCTCAGGGTCCTAGAGTAAATCTGAGCAAAAAAATAAAATTATGGGAGGAATTCCCGAGTCGTGGTGGAATTGTGTGATCCGTATCCATCGCGGGGCCCCCGGTGCTAGCCTGAGGACCCTGTTCTGGAAGATTAGTAGTCTGCTCATGTTTGATTCGGCTGCGTGACCCCATATGGGGGTTACACAGGTGAGGATAGGTCTGAGAATAGCCTTGTAAAGTAGAAGCTTATTATCGATGGCGAGCTTGCTATTTCTGCCTAGGAGTAGGTATAGTGAAGATAGTGCAAGTGAAGCTGCGCTTGCTCCTCGGCTACGCACGTTGCCAGGGGTTTGAGTTAAATGAAGATAGATGGTGGAGTATTCGCATTACCGGGTACGAAATAGAATAACTCAAGATATGCAATTGATTATTCATCATCTGTTGGCTCCTGTAACCTTACGCTAACCGTACCAAGGCTGGGGATTTTATCGTAAACGTGAGACGAATTATTGCAAACTGCAGTTTTAACCTGCACTAACCTCGCTGAACGCTTTCGCCGATGGATTAATAAATATTTATCAATGCACAACCGCAGCGGCTTCGGTCCAATTCCCACAGAAACGTTTTGCTTTTGCAATATTGCCGCACGCTCTCTCTCCATTATACTTGCACTTTGAAAAACTGAATCGAGAGGTCCTTTGCACTATTTCGGACCAAAATTCGAATTTTATTGAATTATACACCTATATTTCATAAAATTTGATAAATAACTATTCTGCAGAATATTTAATTATAAACATATATTGTTAAATAATTCTGAATATTATCTCGTACACTCATATCACTGAATCGAGGAAAAGAATTGTAAAAAAAAATATTAGAAGTTTTTTAAAAGTTATATAATTTTCTAATAATATGTAGTAAATAAATTCATCTCCAATTGTATTGTTATCCCGAAAGACTGATAAGCCAGTCCTATTTTCATAGCGCTTAGATTAGATCAGTTTTAAAAAAAGTAAGAATATTGATATGACGTGTATCTATTTTATTGAAAATATTAAAATTTTAATGATTTTGTTTATATAAAGGCTTTTGACATTACGTGACCTTCGAGTAACCTTGTAGTATTTACTATTTGTGACATTTTTAGAACAACTGTTGATTTGAATGAAATAAAATGTATACCTACATTATATTATAATATGCCCGAAATCAGGAAACAAACTCTGCCGGAGAAATCTAAAAAATAATATTCAAAACTTTGAACCTTAATTAATATCTCAGTTGGATGTAAATGTAGGACGATACCCTGTTATTTTAACGGCATGACTAACTAAAAATATTTTTCTTGTTCATTTAGACGAAAAAAAAAAAGAGCGGCGTTATATTAATATTATAAATACCTATAGATTTATATTATAGATGCTCGGGACATACCTGGGGCGGGAACAGCATCAGTGGTGGATGTGGTTTTTAACTTCCGTGACGCATGCAGATAGCGGTAAAGATGTCTCACTATAAAAATCTTATTTTGGTATTAGCGTAACACATTATCAAAGTAGAAACGATTCTATTAAGTCTTTTTGTAAGTAGAAATCAGAACTATTGTTTTATAATTTTTATATTTATTTCAAAATATTTAATTAAACTACTGAAGGTGGTAAGTGATAATATTCATTTAGGACGACCGTACCCCAAACGTACAGTATGTGCAATAGTAAATTAGGTTGACTGTAGCGGCCATTGAGTGCTCTGTTCATGCAACAAGACTACTTTCAGCACCTATAAATAACCAACTATACGAGCGGTCCGGGCACGGCAAACAACGTAGAAAACAAACAAGTAATAAAATCACAACATAAAAAGCGCCGTTCATTGACTCTGTACACTTTCAATCTAAATAATGCGTAAATTGACCGTTTGACGAATGACTCATTTGGCTGAATTGAATATTTATGGTGTCTGAACGAGGCAATACGTTGGCTAAGAATTGCATAATACCGACTAATATGCCAGTACGGTCAAGCTAAGAGGAAGTGGAAGTTAATAGGCGATCTGATCTACCTTCGCTGCTTCAAGGTCAGGCTCTTTAAAACTGGCTTTGAATATTCTTTTGATCATTTCATCTCACACGATTGCTTATTCTAATTTTAAATCTTTACTGTCATAATACCAACGTCTACAGATGAGATAAATATTCATAATTTACTTTCTTCTTCTTTTTCGTTAATATTTATGTATTCGATATTTTTTTGATAATTTATTTAGAACTTTTAATTTTACTTTCTTGGCATGTCCGCAAATTGACCTTTCTTTAAAATATTTATTTTAACGTATATGTATGTCACGAATAATGACTTTGTTAACGACAACTTACTATAGAGGACAGTGGCGTAGCAACAAATTACCTGATGATTGATGAAATGTCCCCGAGAGTGATTTTAATTAAAGCTTTTAATATCTCTGTTACTGTTATCTAATAGGACATAATTTTTTCAATAACATTTTTAGCAAAAATAAAAGCTGTGTGCTATCTTTTGATTCATATAGATAGCGAAAATAACGTAAACTGAAATTACATTTGAAGACTACTTAATAATTTAATAGTTGGCATCGCGTCGGCATTCAACAAATATGTCTGAATGTTACTTTTTGAGACTTAATTAGTTTCAAAATTATTATGGAAGTTTTATCATTGATACTATTGTAATTCATTTTCTATTAAAATTACAATGAAACATTGCAATAATAATTTTTTTTTTAGTTTTACAACTTCTCTAAAAAATATGTGCTTGTGCAGAGAAGGGGATTATATATTATTAATTATTGTTTACAGTAACTAGCTTATAATAAAATATACTACATTACTAGCATTGATTATTTCTTTGTTATTATTTATTAATGTTCCTGATGTTTTCGGGTAAGCTGTTCAAATTATTTTTTCCTATGTGCCTATTTGTGTGCAAATGATGTGTTAATTTTTGAGTATGAAAATATAAATTTAAACCTAGTACGATTTTCATTAAAATAAAATAATTAATAAAGTTTCCTTTAAGTAGATCACAAAATGTAAGTACTTGGATTTCTTCGGAAAGTAATTTTGTCGCACAATCTTTTGTTTTTTTTTTTTTAGAATAAATATAATTAAACATAATATAATTCGCTGTTTAAACACCACTTTATTTTCCCTAACATCAACTGGTTTCGGAACCACACCATAAAAATAAAGGAGTCAATTTTCTCTACATTGATAATAAAGATAAACTCTTAGATAACTTAGAAGCCCTAGAAATCAAGAAGTCAATAAATAATAATGAATACGTAAGTAACAACTAAAAAAATCTAACCTACAGTCCTATCTTAAATATGTTTCCTTTCACCATATCATCTATCTCTTTCCCCTCCCTCAGTCACCCACCACCAAATTAACATCTGACACTAATGTATAATTGCTCATATTCTGTAACACTAAGTAAGTATCTTGTACACCCCGAAGAAGGAACGGTGGTTCCGAATCCGATTGGTGTTAGCAAAAATAAAGTGGTGTTTAAACATAGTGAATTGTTTTAATTATGTTTTATATTCACTTTTTGGTTTTGTTTGTTGATCTCGTTCATCAATTTCGGGTCTTCTCGGGGCCCGGAGCCCTGGGTAGTTGCCCAGGTGGTAGCTACGCCACTGATAGAGCCCCCCTTAACATTACCACCATGCTCTCCCATCACGGCCCCTCGCACTGTAGCGACTCCCTAGCGACCGTGACGTGTTGCTTCCTCATCGCTGCTACTATGAAATATTGTTGGAGAAAAAAAAAGAGAAGCAGACAAACAACCTTGGACATTTCTTTGCGAAGGTCATCAACGTCAGTCCAAAGTCTTTCCCAATCATCATCGTCAGCTCACAGTTCTTCCACATATTCATTACGAAAACGTTTAGTTGTAGATGACTCCATCTGTGAAATTAAATATATTCCTTCCCTTTCAGATTTTCTTCAGTGATATTTGTCTTTCTTATTAATTCTTTACATATTGGTTAAAATTTTACGATTTTTTAACTTTTTTTGTACTTGTATGTAGTATATTACAGCTATAGAACACAACTAACTACGAATCTATGTCCCAGACGTATAAAAGTGAAAAATCAAAAAACTTTAATTTCTCGAACAATACACAGTAAGTCTCGCAATTAGCCAGCGGCGTAGTGGCTATCCAGTTGGTCTGGACGATTGCCCGAAGGGTTGAGCCTTGGATGGACCAGATTAACTTCATATTGTATATAATAATAATTCACCTTTAAAAAAAGTTAACCGTTACCGAAGTGAATTTGTAGTATTCCATAATCACATACGTGAAAATAAAACACTTATTTTTTTTATTCTACTCGTTTAATCATCAATTGAATCAGAAAACAAGTATTTATTTTCACGTTTGTGTTTAAAAACAATATTTGTCGTTCATCTATTTTTCACTAAGCGAGCATCTTGCTGCTATTCTAAATATTTTGATAGACTTTTTACTAAAATATACTTATACTAGTATTGCAGTGTTTAAAATAAATAGGACATTGTTTTTTGTTTTAATATTATAGCCATTATTCATCATCTTCAATGGCCCAACATTCCGGTGTTAAGCCTTGCTCATGTATTAACTTGGAACACCCAACACTCGTCTGGCTAATCGATTTTTCTTCCAGCGATTTATTCGCTGGTCGGTGTAAACTTAAGGGATTCACCAAATTATGACAAAAAATATTTGATTTCATTAAAATTAAGTTTATATTAATAAAATATCTATATATATATGTGTGTGTGTCCCTACACAAAATCTTTAAAAACACATATATGTTTATAAAGATAATAATTTTTGAACGAAAATAATGCATTGTGCCTTCCCTCCCCTTCCCTTCCCTTCCCTTCCCTTACCAGCCTCGCAGCCGGCCTAGTCGATTGGCGACCTTGAGCCAGTACAGTTATACATGTACGGTGCAGTTTACAATATTATACAATCTCGAAACTTCGCGTTTATGCTGTGTCGGAACCTTTAGCGAAATAGTGAGTTAAAATATGCAGTCCACATTTTGGAGATGCAGAATCCGGATTATAGTGAGTGCCTATTCCTTCCGTATCCTGAATTCTTCCGACATCTTTGCTTGTACGCAATTAATGGATTGGGAGCCTTGGCGCTGCATAACAGGTTCTACTCAAAGGTCTATTAGAAACATTGTTGTTAAAAATATGGTCCTTCCCAATGAGAAAAAATATTATTGTATTGTGTCACTGTAGATTGTTTGCTAGAACTGTCTTATAATGTTTCGGGTTCGCGTCCAAGATTAAAAATTTTCAGATATATTTTTTCACGTCTTTCCACTTGTTTTTTATGTGTATAATGAAACTAAAGTATATCTATTTTTGTTTATATTTAATAACATATTTCGTGAAATTCACACAATATTGAAATATTTCTCACTTCGCTTCTGCCCTTTTTTTAAATTTCTCTTCTTCACGTTTACCTTTCAATTTAATATTAATTAATTTCTTGTGTAATTAATGTGTTTATATCTCTACCACATTTATTTAATATTTTATTATAATTTTGATTAATATAAACGCCGGGAACAAACAGACTTTTGCGTATAAATAAATAATATTTTTAATTGTTTCTCTCACAGAAATTCAATTCTTAAATTTGCCTTAGTTAAATGAATATATAAAAATATTACAGCAATATCAAAATGAGACGAATAAAATTCATTACATGACGTTTTGATTATTTTCTATTTTTAAAATTATCTAAGAAGTATTTCTATCAGAAAGTAAGATGAGAGATGCACTTAGAGTTTAATAGCGAAATTCATAAACAAGTAAGTGTATATGCACGCCACTGTATTTTTAAAATTACGAAAATGTTCACACAGTCACCAATCCATTTCGCGTAACGCAACTGCAACCTTGACCCAATAAGACGCAATCAAATATTCGGATCCACGTATCATTTTGTAATAACGATTCCTGTTTATAGAACCTATTATTATTATTAAAATTAGGCATGCACCTTTCACGATATCACGTACGTTGGTATTATGTGCGTACGCGACATTAACTCATGCACACATGCGTTAACATTAGAGTTGTGCGTCAGTTGCGACATTTTGGTGAAACAATGTGCACAGTCGACTCCGAGGACGCCATCGTTACGAGATCGGCGCAGGGTGCGGTGTGCACAGTTTCATATATATATATATATTTACTCTATAAATTAGTGAATACCCGGTTGTCTCAATTTAAATAAATATTTTTATTCCTGTTCATTCTTCATTACTTGATTTAGCAAATTTTATGCGTGATGCTTAATAATCAACATTCCTTACTTGGAAAGTTTTAACCTCTCAAACTTACCAATATTTTCACCACTAATTTAAAATGTATTATTTTTTAACCCCGTACCATAAAGTAATGTATATTAAAAAAGTAAAATATTAATCAATTACAGAGGGTAAATAAGATTTATGTTGACAACAATAAATGCTAATGGCTAACATTCAGACACTAAAATAATGAAAACATGAGTATGCAGTATATATATTTTTTTTGATAGTTCCTATAAACGCGTTATTTTTATTATATTATTAAATATAATTAGATCGTTTGTTTGTTTGTCTGTAATACCGATTTGGCCCTTATCCTCAGTCAGATTGTTATGACATTTGTACACAAAACCCGCAAGATTGTAATTATATAAAAGTATGCACGGATATTAATATTTTGGTAGGAAGTTCTTGATTTGTTTACAATGTATGAAAATTCACAACTGCCATAACATAATCACTCGCAGAGCCTAAGCCGATTGCTTTTGCTAGTACAAAATAAATTACTTTATTGATTATTTTAGTCTCTATGATTGCAGAGAGAGAGAGAAATATGTTTTATTCAATCTCTTTTCTTTCATGTTGTTTTTCTGACAGATAAATTAAATCTTATAAAACAAATTATACATATATCATAGAGACGTAGCTATTTATATTATATGAGAAGTATGAAAGTATGGGTATTACAGGGCTTACAACCTGTCTTCGGCTGTCATCATCACTTTATACAATGTAACGTTCTCCATTCTACCCATCGACCTATTTACCTTTGGAGGTGAAAATCCGGTAATTGTTTGTTCCTGGACATATTCAAATATTGTTAAATTAAATCTAAATGTCTGTCTCCTACACATGTTTAACTGAGGAGATCCTAAATTGTAAATGTTGAACTCTATTTTCAGAAGATGTTTATTTAATTTGGACAGCGGCAATAAACATGTGTCATTCGATTAGATTCCTGAACATAAGGGAATTCATGGAAATTGCTATTAAACTTTTCTCTCATCAATTCCATATCCCAAAGTATGGTAGACTTGATATGGTAAAAAGAACGTACGAATTCTATTTGGACTGCACAATGGATGGATCCAGATAATCATAAGGGTAATCGACTTAAAATAATTCAAAGATCTATTTCTCGCACTCCCTGGTTCTTCAAAAGGAAAGTCTCCAAAATAACAATATCAAATATATCTAGAATGAGAATTGGGAATTGCCAGGTAGCCTCATATTTATTCAAATTGAACTAAATATTATAGATTCCCCAATGTGTGAGTGTGGTGCCGAGGAGGAAACCCTTGGCCATATCTTTTTTGCCTGTCCATTGCGGATCACAGGTTTTTTTTACAGTAATCTCGTCAATGGTAATTTTCAAATCCCGGTTAACTTGTGTCATCTTCTTTTTCTTAACTCGCCACATTTAATCTATTTTTTGAATGACAATGGTATTGACTTGTAATATAATATTTCATATTCTATAATATTATTGCACTTTTTTCTATAAAATAAAGTTTTAACTTGATTAATGGCACAAATCATTATTGAAGGGTGGATTGCCTATTTAAAAGAAGAAGAAGAAGAAGAAGAACTCTATTTTCAACATTTGGATGCTGTCAGTTGCTTAATTTGGTTGCTGTCGGTAAAATTTATGGGTTTATAATTCGTTTTTCATATAATATTGTTTACTAATTAAAGTTTCTTAAATATTTTAATATATATATAACAAGGATCGTAACTAGAATAAAATATTCAATTAGTTAACTGGTTAGGCGAGACTTATGAGTCTCTAGTCTCGAGCCTACCAGACTAAACAAATACTAAATAATAAATAAAAAAATGATTAAATAATAAGGAAATCTATAGATATACATATATCTTAGTTTATACAATCTAAAATAAATAATATTCGAATGTTTATTTAATTGTTTATTATAAAATATCAAATTGAATTTTTTTTTTAAATATTTTTATTGCGGAACCTACGGTGTATTGAACTCTATATATTGGACAGTACTCGTAATACATAATTTTGTTTTAATATTCTTTTGCAAGCTATAAATAGGAGTTAATATATATAAACATATTTTATTTCTGCACTTGCAGTGTATATAGGCTTGCCTAATTAATATTACCTTTATATAAAAATAAAGTGAAATATAATAACAGAAATAGAAAATATTTAAAAAAAAATCAAATATGAATGAAATATTTTGATAAACTCGCTGCCGGACCCTGAACATTTTTATAATAACCACGTATTGTTTGACATTATATTTCGGGAAAAATAAAATAAACCCAATCAAATTTTAATTTTTTTCGTTTTCAATCTTAATAATCTAAAATAAGATTTAATGAGGTTGTAGGAGTAATTACGGTTTTAAATTTCAGTAACTCGCGGCTTTAACACATTATTAAAATAGATTCTCGTTTATCTGCCGTGAATCGGTATTTGTTGTAACCGACGTGTCGGACCACATTTCAATGGGCTATCAACAGACTGACGGCTGAATAACTTAGAAGAAACTTCATTATTATCCGACGATTGTGAAAATTAATGAGTTCTGTGATTTTAATAAATATATTATTTGCAGTTTTGCATCGCTGATTTTAAAAATGTAATAAATCTTTGCGTTGAAATGTAATAAATTAGAAATACCATATTGCGAGTAAAAGTAAGAATATTTTTTTGTAAAACATTCACGTTATGCACAATACACTAACAAATAAATACAATTCTAGAAAATGTCTTTGGAATCTTTCTAAGGTTTGCATTCAACACTTTTTTTAGTATCTTCAATCATTGAATTTAACAACTAAACACATAACATGCCCATATGCAAAATTTGTATAGGCAGGGGAGGGTGAAATATTTGGGGGTGGGGTGACTATATTTTCAATAGAGCCCTAAATTGTAACAAATAACTATTGGAATTCAACATAATACATATCGATATGGGTGGAAAGGGGAGGGTGGAAGACGCCCATGTTTTACGCTATGTCCTAGAGTGAAACTGTGCAAAATCTAAAACATCGCATATAACATATAATTTAATATAATAAACGTTTTTTTCCAAGAAGAAGGTGACGTGGCCAAGGGGAGGGAGGAGAGTATCTCTGTTTTGCGCGGGATCCTAAAGAATAATTGTACAAAATTTGATTTAAATCGGTCGAAGGGTCTATTACTATATAAAAATCGAACAGACGGACGAAGATATATTTTTATATATGAAAATATGTATACATATTTCAGGAACAAATATTTAAATAATATTTTTAAATCCCAAATAACATATTTTTGATTATGATTCAGATGTAACTAGAAGCTTGAAAAAATCTGTTAAAATGATATTACGTCACATTTTTAATTTGCCGAGAAATTTTCGGGCCTCTGGTGTCCCTTAACGAAAGCAAAGTTGTCCTCGTCGTGGAGCCCGGCGTGTTTGTGTCTATGGATCGGTTGTGCAAGGAAACCAAAAATATCGCCTCGGCTCGCACGCTGTGTATTGTTAATTTTAAACTTTGATATCGCAATAGGTGAGCAGATGTTCGTGATGAGTAGAAACATTTCTCTGCGTGAGTGGAATAAGGTCACACTCCATGAACTGATGTTCTACTAGCGACTGACGACTAGCGACTAGCGACATATTAAAAACTGGCGTCGGTGTGCTCTTGAACCAAATTCTTGCAGGAATTAAATCGTTCTCACGCGCGGGAAGCAGTGGACTTCTTATCCAAATATTAATACATTTTTATATACTTAATGATTTTTTTTACATGTCATGCTATTACAATTATTCAAATATATTTTTTTTATTATCATTACATCAGCTCAACTCAAAAAGACTCAACTCAAGTAAAAAAAAATTGCCAACTTTATCTTGTCTAATCTCTATGAAATTCTAGATCGAACTAAATCAACTTTCGCATAGTTTCTCCTTACGATCCAATGCAAATACTTTTGTACTTATGCACCGCATATTTTCACTCCCTTTCATCATCCCACCATATTTCCACGAAATAAATGTGTGTTACATTAAATGCCATCTTTTACAAATAAATTTTACATGTTACTTTTTACGACACTTGCGCCAAACATAGGCACCGTCGTTTTAAGCCATCCCATCTTCCCACGATATGTATATTGTATTGAATGTCATCCAACTTTTGTTTAGTTGCACTTTAGGATCCTGAGAAAAATGAATATCTCATCCTCCCGGGCCTGGATCAAATTCAGCTCACATTGTTAGTATTTAGGGCGTGCGCAAAACAAAGGCACCCTGCTTCACCCTTCCCCTACGACCTATTTTAAATTATAGCTAAATCTGAATCCCGGGCAACTTTGCGTAGGGACTGCTCGTAGTATCACAAAACTAAATCTAAACATGTAATTTTGTTTTTGGGTTTGTTTATTATTTCTAGAATCTATAATAAAATTAATAATTATCGTGTCATCATATATTTCAATAAATTCATCTGCAATATTTCCGTGAATTTTAAGTACAATGAGGTTTAGTAACTTTGTTAAATTGTATTGATTTTTTTTCAGCGCAAATTCGAATTAATTCATTTTAGAACTACGAATTATAATTTTTATTTTAATAAATTCGTACGTAATCTATGTATCGCTAATGTTTCTCAGACATTCAATTCAAATATACTCACACTCACATTCATATTGTTGATACACATTTCATTCGAAAACTTTTTGTCGAAACTACAAAAAATATCAATAATAAGAAAAAACTTTGTTAACCACTATTTATCGATACATCAACATATTACAAGCCCTATGGTCCCTTCTTCAGGAAACAATGTATATTACAAATACAAAACTATAAAAATAAAAATGGTGGATAACTAATTAGGAACTATTATGAAAACAAATTTAAAACATGACTATTAGCAAAAAGGATTTGATTATTTATATTATTTAATTTTCCGTTAACACTTTTTATTGTTTATAAAAATGTTTTTTTTAATAACTGTAAACTCTCCTAGATTAGTGCGTAAAATTTCTCATTGAAATGTCTTATTGGCAAATAAATACATTTATCATTACTTATTAAGTAAGAAGTACCTTATATCAGTGATGTAATGATCCCAGGGCGGCGCCATGGCACTTATTTTTTTGACACGGAACTAGCTTTTCAAGTAAATTTAAAAAATATTTTGATACAAGATATTTCGCACAGAATCGTGCAGCAGACGGATATTGCGGGAATGCAAAAAAATATTTCGGACCGAAGCATTTACAAAACGAAATCGTTACGAGGAAATTTATAGTTTTTTTTTTTTAATAATTGGATCATATAGGTGCACGGCAGTATACCATTATTTCAACCATTGATCACATGCACTCGGAGACAGATGAAATATGTGACTTAAATAAACAGTCGTCCCTAAATTTACGCGTTTATAAAATTAATTTATTCCTAGATAAATTATTTATTTTTAACCTTAAACATATTCGATTTCAAATTACATGGAAAAAAAGGAAGGGGGCAGAAGGGGCGGTTAAAATCAATTTAGCACACACCACCGCCTAATACAAATAGCAACCGTTATTGAATGGTGATGATACGATAAACATTACATCATGCAGTGTATTGATCACCATTATATTGTATTATATGCGATGGAGCAGCAGAATATATGTTTCCCAATTAAAATAAACGCCACTGCATCTTGAATTTATTTTATTATTATAATCTCCGAGCTGGATTGAGAGTTCAATTAAATTGAAGTTTATATTTTATTACATGGGAAGTATGGGTATTAAAGTTTACTCATACTTTCTATACTTCCCACTGTTCATGGATATACTAGAAATTGGAATTCATTTTTATAATAATAAAATCAATAAATTTATAGTTAGACAATTTGTAAAATTTAATTTAATTAACTTTGAATAAAACCACTACGTTTTAACTATTTAGTACCGACCAGTTTTAGAGCAAGAAGCGAGAGAATACATGATAAGACTTACGCGGGATTAATTATTTTACTAAAATTTATTTAGTTAAGATTATTTTTATTACGTTACAATATTTTTTTAACAAACTGCAGAACAGTTTCACGGCAAGGCTTGCCCTTTACATAATAATTAAAATAATTTACGTATAGTAAATTAAAGTTAAAGTACGTACAAAAAACATAAAAATTAAAGTAATTAAGTAAGCAACATAGTAAAAGTAAACTTTAATTCTATCAACAACATTTTTTAAAAATGAAATATGACATCGGAAACAAATAATTACAAAAGAATGTGTTCATTCACTTTATATTTTAGGGTGTTCATTGGAGTCTCTTTATTTTTCATAATGTTTACTGAGTGTTTACTGATTTTATTAAATATTCATGGCACAACACATTCTCTCGTTCTCTCACCGTACACATTATTCGCGATCGGTACTCTGATGATTCAATCCGACGATCTGGTGGTGTATTCATATTTACATTATTTATCATCTCTTCAAAAATTATACTATGTAGGTAATTCTATGAAGTGTATTTATAGACATTAGATTCTTTATTAGTACTGAATTACTGAGAACCACTCGAAGATGTATAAGTGATAGTTTCATTGTATTGTATCTACGTGAATTTTATTGTTGAAATCTTTAGAATTCTTTCGTTGATTTCATTATCATCTTGGTGGTTTATTTCTTAAAAAGTTTACACACCTTTCATATATTATTTATTTAAACCGAGCAATTTACGCTGTACTTAAACTTATTACTTACCATTACACCGTATCTCCGCGGGGGTCGACAGAATGGATAGAGCGCTACACTCTTCTTTTCTAACACACGATTCTCGCGTCATCGACGTTCACACATCTTCTCATACAAGCTCGCCGATTATTGTGGCTTCTAACAGGACCATCTTTCAGTTCCTGATTTACCCGGTCGTGCCAAGTCTTGTCGCGGGTGTCCTCTATTTCTGGTGCCATCAACACTTTCGTCATGTATCTTTCTTACCATTCTCTCCTCATTCATCCGTTACATATGACCAAACTATGACCAATGATCCTTTCTTAATCTTATTCACTGTATTAAGATTAGCTTTACATTATTTTTTTATTTCTTCATTCTTTACTCTGTTATAAATGGACTTTATTATGCACTGACTAAAAAAATAGCACATAATATTTTAAATATAAAAAAATATATGATTTTTCTTACCTCGGGAGCAGTGGTAGTTTCCCTAACCAAAATTATGAACTGTCTGGTATGTAAAGCACGAGTGATAATATTGCTTCTTCCCCCCCTGTACCTTCCGACCACTCCTCTGGGATGTTATGCGACTAGAAACGATACGTTTAGTACCAAAGCGACCGTGCTACGGAGAGTTATCTGCACGCGCCACGCGGCCGTGAAGGATTCCCCCATTGAACCAGTAACGACGTAAGTATCTATTTATGACGCAAATTTAAAAAAATGTTTTTAAAAGTTTTGATTATCGCATAAATAATCAATTTTTATATGCAGTATTTTTATTTAATTATTTTTTCCCTATATGTTATATGAAGATTTTCTAATTTTTACATATTTTTTAGTAGGATAATGATTTACAGCCATCGAAATCGCGAAAAACGGTAAACATGACAAAGGTACACATGAAAAACGGTAAACATGACATTAAAAGATGCTATCGGTATTGTCGCTTCATGGGTGGAAGAAGAATAAGAATATGTTATTATTATCTTATTAGAAGATGTTAATAATAATCCAATAGTGACGGACCGAGTGAGCATTCAAAGGAAAAGACTGAATTAGAAATGGTGACATTCTATAATTTGACCAAAGTGGCCGTTTGATATAGTTGATGAGATGAAAGGTTCATATTCAACTACCAGGAAGCGTAACAGATGACTTCTTGCCGTATTCTATTCCCTTTTGAACATTGCTGTTATCAATGGACAATACTGGAATTAGTCAACCGCGTTG
This sequence comes from Eubasilissa regina, assembly GCA_022840565.1. Classification (NCBI taxonomy): domain Eukaryota; kingdom Metazoa; phylum Arthropoda; class Insecta; order Trichoptera; family Phryganeidae; genus Eubasilissa; species Eubasilissa regina. The sequence goes on along the minus strand of JAINEB010000022.1, from coordinate 29,341,754 downwards.
ATTTTTTTTAAAGGAGCTGGGTATGCAGTTAATAAAACCACACATCTATAGGCGAATGATCATTCCTAATTTACCGTCAGATTTTTGCCAGAGAATGAAGAAAAATTGTTGGTATCAGTCGATTCCTATATAGTCAACACAATCTTCATGCAATATGTTCGTTCTGCTCGCGAAAAAACCAGATATGCCAAAAAAGGATGTAATTTGTGTGAAAAACCACTGTGCATCGAACATGTCAAGTATCTGTGACGTGTTTTGAAAGTCACACTCGTAAAGAATTCAATAAATAATAAAAATAAAAAATTTAAATTTGCATAAATTTTTATTTTTAAAAATTTCATTTTTGTATCATTTTCTTACAAGTTTGGTAATAAATGTTAAGATTTATAATGAAGGAGTGTTTCATTTATCATACGTAAAAAAAATAATTGTACAAAAAGCAATTGTAACAAAATTATATCAAATTGAAGAAGCATGAGAGAAAAAACTGTACGCATCACTGATGGTGTAGGTAGTGGGGATGCCAACTTTCCCAGGTTAATTTTGATTTTCAGAATTAAAATACAAAACCACGTTAAATTCATAATCATAGAATATAGATTCGTACTACTCATACTTAGTGATGCATTTGTGCCCGCTATTCGTGAAAAGCTTTCGTAATATACCTTTGATGTAAATATTAATTACATGATTTATTGAGTTATTTTTTAACTACCTTAATAAATATGTAATAATTGTAAATATGTCTATACTATGTGTCATAAAAAATGATTTGTTATAAAAATTAGTATAAATTGATTTTATGTACCTATATATAATATGTACTTACTTGGAGCTATTTTCAAAGTAAAGCTCGGGATGATTAGCGAAATCTAAGATAAAATGATATATTTAGATTTAATTTTATTCTGACCTGTCAAAGGAATATACATTGTTCAGAAACCGGTCGACGTTAAGTAGCGAAACCCTCGTAATATTCAAATTAATCATAATTATTGATCAGATTGTTAACTATAAACGCTACAAGGATCTATGTAAAATAATTGACAATAATATGATAAGTAATGCTTATGAAAATTACGTATAGTTAATGTGCGTGCATCGTCAATTATATGGCTTGTGTCTATTTTTTATTATATTATTAATATATTTTTTATTTTTTATTCGAGACAATCTCTGATATATACAGGGGGTAACAGACCTAGCCTACAATATTTTATTGGTGGATACCTGACTAAAATACATGTCGAAAATGTTCAAGGAATATGTGTAAATTCTGCACATATCTCAACCATGTCAGAGATATAAGATTTTTTCGATTAATATATTTATTGAATATAAAAAATTAAAGGTTATAGAATTTTGAGCGACCAGACTATTTTTTATTAAATATTATAGGGTCTGAAGTAAAGATTATATTAATAATGAATATATTTAGTATATTTTTTTCAAAGTACGCAGACGTAAAGGCTTAACATGATTTTGTAAAAAAATCAAACAAAAATATTTTCCGTAACTGTGCAGAATTTGCACATATTTCTTTAATATTTTTGACTCATAATTTAGTCAAATATCTGCCCATAAAATATTGTCTACTAGGTCTGTTACATTCTGTATATTTATTAATTTTTAACGAAAAAAACTTTTTATGTGTACGGGTTTCGTAGATAAACAGTTTTCTCAATACCTGTAATATTTATTTATGTAAACAAATATACTTTATTTATTAAATTATAGCTAATAACCAGTAACATTATTTAAGACTAAAATAATTGTTCGAATTGCAATAAAAACTTGTATATTATGCTCCCATAAGATCCTTTGGAGACTATTCTCGATTTTCATAGTCCACCGTGCACACTCCAACTGTCAGGGATTCGCAGTCTCGCGCTTCACTTCATGCTTGTTGAACGGAAAAGTTTGGCGTTTACCTTTTAACTACCAACTATATTTGAAATGGAAGACACCACATAGGGTAAGTCTAGGCTTTAAGGGTCTTGACTTATCTATCAAAAGCTGGGTCCTGTCGTTCACAGACGGCAAAATGAATTAAAAATATGACTTTAATCCCTGCAAGTTTGCAAGGTTCAAAAGTGCATGTTAATACGCTTATAGCTTAAAGTAACATACAAATTTTGGCGTTTTAACGCGCTCATGGCATTTACAAAGTTAAATGTCAGCCCATTAATTGTTGATGTTCCATTTGTTAGTAAGACGAATTTTAATCGCCACAGCAGCAATGAAAATGAAATAAATGTTTGTCGGTACTTTTCAGAATAAATATTTGTAGGTTACTATGACAAATGGAAAGTTGTATACAAGGATTTGAGATTTTATCACTTTCTACCAATCTCAAGCTGATTTTATTAACACGCATACTAAGATTTACCTCAACTAAAACTTTGAGATTTATCTAATCGCGTCCCATTTTGTGAAGGGCCATTAAAATTACGGTATCGTTTAATTAATTTAAAATACGAACGATAACATGTATTTTTATACCTTTTGGTATTGTATAACTATAACTGTAATAATTAATTTGAAAAATTATATAATTTTTATATTGTCGTTGTACTACACACTAGTGATGAGCTCAAAATCATGAACCGTGAGATAACCACTGATATTTTAGAGTCACACTCACTATCAGTAATTGAATATCTTGGAATATCGTGATTCGTGATTCATTTTATTTATATTTGGTTGTGAACCATGATTCGGCGCGTGTGTATATGAAACGAAAATATTCATGAAGGAATGATGTTATAATTCGTGATAAGCATTATCTAGCAGATTCTTCCAAAACGTTTTACCCATTTGAGCCGAAATACTCAAAATTTTACGCGAAAAATAATCTAACATTTTTTTAAGGGTTCTAATTCTCTTTGTGATATATATTAATTGTATATGCTAGAATATGTTTTTTACGCTAATGGAATTTGAATAATATAAATTAAATATTTTTATTTTTTTCATGTATTGTGATATCGTGCGGCGCATGCATATTAGTAAAGGAACTGTGATCACACACAGTTTTCAATCACTGATATTATTGAATATCAATCACACCAGTGAGTCAAAAGTAGCATTTGTTCTCATCATTACTACGCACACACAAACACACAATTTTTGAGTTAATTTCACTACTAGTTTCGGGAAGAGCAGTTGCAGCCACTAACCATATTATTGAAACAAAGCATTCTTTCGACAGCGGCAATCTAAAATAACTCAACTCTGTACCACATAGGAGAATAATAATGAATAATCTTGAAATGATAGAAATCTAGGAAGAACATTAATGAATAATATCACATTTTCTAATACTTGACCGCTTATATTGATGTTTCCATGAAACAATAAAGCCATTCCCACCCTTATGACTTCCATAACTAACTGTATTTAATTTAGATCAATTTACACCTGTAGATGGAGAGGGCTGCTTTTTCCGAAATTATTAGTGATATTAACTCAAAAATTGTGTGTGTGTAGTACAAAGTCAATATAAAAATTATATATTTTTAAAATTAAAATATTACACCAAAAAGTAACTGCCAAATCAATTATTGATATTGTAATAATTATTTTTTTTAACTATCATATTACTTTTCTTTTATCTGTGAATTAGTTTCAGCCGCTATTTTTCACACACCGTGTAGATGCAATAGTTTAGTGTTATAAATTATTAGTCAATTTCGTTTAGTCGCAAATGTCAATAAACTTTCCGTTTGATTTAGAATTAGGCGTAGTTGTGATTAATAAGTAGAACTACTTTGACATTAGCTTATTTCCTCCATTTTAAATGTGAACTTTAGATTTCAGAAAGACAGTTCGTGAGCCCGACTGACAGATCAGAAGAGCGATTAATTACTCCTATAAGGTTAACACGTTTGAAACAAACCGTGATACGTTTGGTACATTATTGCAGGCATTTGTAACGAGATAATTACACGCCGGACTTGCAGAATCAGATATTGTGGGCAGCGGTGATGAAATCAATGACAACGTAAATAATGAAAATACGAGTTTAGAAATTGAGATTTCAGCAGCTTGATAAAAAATGTCTCACCTATATATTTGTAAGTTTTATTTTTATTTGTTAGCACCATTATGTGTGATCACTAGATCTTTTAACTATGCGTATAAATATAAACTTAATCACCTCATTATACATTTTTTTGTCATTTATATTTAGATTTTCTGTTATCACACCACTCTTTCAACATAACACTTTTGAATTTTTCTTTTATGTTTTTCTACTATAATGATACGCAGGACAGAGACGCAAGGTGAGCTCTGACATACCGATGGGAACATATTTTTTAAAAATACAAGTAGCCACTATTAGTATTTCTAGAAATAATAGTACGCGATAGTAATAATATGTTACTACATATGAGAGATTCAGAAGCAAAATAAGAAATTATAGTTGACGAAATTGATATAAACGTATTTATAGTCAGAACGGAGGTTTAAAAATTAAGCTTTTGATAAAATTATTGTAAAACGATAACATTCAAACTCGTTGTTAAAAGCAGTTATTAATTGTAAAACTACTGCTATTGCCAGATAATTATTTTTAAATAAATTACCTTCTGTTTTCAATTGGATAGCAATGGTTTTACTTCTCAACCCCTCATACGTTTCTCTAAGAAATAATGATTACCGAAAAAATTTCAACAACATGCTGGGGAAGGATTCTCACATTATTTGAATTTGTGTGTCAGAAAGTATTACGAAAATCTCAAAAATCTTAATAAATAAATCAACATAAGTTATGAAGGTATTATTTTATGTTAAGAATTTTCTAATATAATAATTATATGACATTTAATAATAGTTAATATTTGGGAAGTATGTTCGATAGAAACGGAAAGATAGAGAAAGATAACGGAAGGAGGAATTATAGCTAGTGGGAACTTGTCAACTGAGGCAAGACCAGCAGTTTACAGTGGAGTCCTGATACCAACACTGATGTATGGAGGTGAGGCTTGGAGCTGGCAGAAGAGGATCGAAAGTGGCCTGAATTCAGTGGAAATGAAATCACTTAGGTATATATATGGCAGATCTATTTATGACAGAGTTGAGAATGAAGAAATAAGGAAAGAATGTAAAGCTGATCTTAGTATAATGAATAAGATAAGAAAGGATCACCTAGGTGGTTTGGTCATTTAGAATGGATGAACGAGGAGAGAATGGTAAGAAAGATATATAACGCAAGTTTTTATGGTACCAGGAATAGAGGACGTCCGCGGAAGACTTGGCATGATCAGGAAAACCAGATACTGGAGAATGGTCCTGTCAGAAGCTTCAATAATCGTCAAGTTCGTATGAGAAGATGTATGAATGTGGATGAGACGAGAATTGTGTGTCAAGATAGAAGAGTGTGGCGATCTATCCTCTCTGCTTATCCCCGCGGAGAAACGGCATGATGGTAAGTAAGAAGGTAATATTAAAAAAAATAATGATAACAGTATGTAATAATAACATAACCAAACAAATGCTTAAATTTTGAAATAATGGGAAACCTTAAAAATACGCCAAGAATTTATTATAATTTCTAATGGCATGTTTTTTCTCATTGGTTAAATCAATTCTGACCATATTATTTTTTTTTTCAATATTAGAAAATACAATACATATATATTTCATTTAACATTTATAAAAAATTTTCTTTTTAGGTTTAAAAAAAATATATATTGTTTAAAAAAACTTTTATAAAATACGGTTTCACGGGATAAAAATAACTTTTAGAAAATTTAGCTCCAACACGATGCACCGCGGCGTTGAAGAATCTTACATGTTTCATCAATAATGAATCGAATTATCATTATTATCTCGGCGTGATTTGATGAAAATCTCGCAAACTGAGTCACTGCCAACATTGCCACCTTCCATTCTTATCTCAAATTTTCAATATATTATATAATAGACGAATATTAATGTACCTAACTGAATTGTGTTGAAATTTTGGAATTGTTTTAGATTTTTAAAAATAAATCCTGGTGGTTCAAAAAAAGATGTTCAATATATGATATTTCATGATAATAAATTCGATTTATGTATCAATAGGTAGACTATAAAGATAAATGTTGTTTTTACGCTTGACTCACTCAGTATAGTGCTTTTAGATTTATATACTGCCTAACCTTCATCAAAAAAGTCAAATATATAGACAGTTATTAATCAATTTCTCAGAGAAATATTTGTAATACTTGGGCTAACAAATTTATTGAATGAATGTAGCTAATATCATGCTTCTACTACCTTGATCCACATGTCCCACCTATTTTGTAGTTGTAAATGTAAGGACGTCTATCTATATCCTGAGATTTATTGACAAAACTAAATAATATGGAAGATATACAGATAAAATCAATTTATCGAAAAAATATTTTTGTTGCCACCTGGATTCGAACCAGGAACCCTTCTGGCGAAGTGCGCTGATCTATTACACCACTTCGATATTATAAGTTAACGACAAATTTTCAAATTTATATATTGCACTATCTAATCAATACATCTGTTATTCCATTATTTGAAAACAATCTACTTTATATTTACGGAAAATCTCCAATACTTTTGAGTAAAATCCGATAGAAGACGCCAGAATTAAATGAATTAATTCATTTTTATTAAATTTTGAAAATATTAATACGACATATGTATTATTAAGGAAAACATATTACTACTGTGAAGTTGCAATTTTTTCAGAACATAGTTTTGTGATTTTTTATTACAAATACAAATTAAATGTATCAAATAAGAAAGATATACAGATAAAATCAATTTATTAATTTATTTATACTCTTTTTTGAAAAAACTGCAACTTCACAATAGTAGTGTGTTCTCCTTAAAAAATAATATGATATTGAGAACAAACAAAAAGATTTTCTGACTATCTGAGGAACAGTTGGATCAAAAAAATTGAACAGAGTCTGAGTTCTGTCTCTGTCTCTGTTCGACTTACCTCAACGGATTCAGGCGATTGAAGGTTAAGTTGGATTGCTTAATAACGCTCCACCGTAATATCATCCTGCCTCCCCCGCCCAGCTCGTTAGCCTTTTTAGACATTGTATACAAGGAGAACAATTAATGTATCCCACGCTAAGTCCGGATTGTAGGTTAAAACGGAAAAGGAAGGACGCATAAAATTAAAAATAGAAGACTTGTAGTGGACTCACTACCAGAGCAGCCTCGTTTTACCTCTATAATGTGATACACTGTATGGATCGTGTTCGAAGCTACTATAGCTGGTTATTGAAGGTCCGGCAACAGGTATTGACAATTTTTATCGTACAATTGTCAGTTTAGTAATAGAAATACTGAGATTAAAACGAAACATATTTATTATATACATAATATAATTTTCAAATATTTATATTTTTAAAATTATGTAAGTCTGATGTGCTCCTGTTTGTATTTCGCATTCCTGAAGCCGGCTGCGAAGGATTGCATAACACGGTGCAAAACATCTGAGCCGTTCTCTCTAATTTCTTTGGCTATGTTGTTTCTCAACTCTTGTAATGAATGACAAACAGTTTGAACTTCAGATGTCTCTATAAAAAATTGCAGTAAATCAAATTTGGATATCTTGCCGGCAAATTAACATCGCCATTTCGAGATACCATTGAACCTTAATTATGGATCCCGTTCGAATGAACATCGTAATATAAAAAAATTGTTACTGCACGGGCCAAGAATTCATGTTTACTGAAACTGCATAATGCATCAAACTTATTGCACACTATACTGTTCCCCACTCAGTTTCTGTCTTCCCACCGCAGCGCTCACAAATGCGTCAATACCTATTGTCGGACAGAAAGTCAAGATTATGACCGAATGAAACGTATGCGTGAGAATTTATTTTAATCAAATTAAAAACCAAATGTTTCTCTTTGGTTCGGTATACGGTTGGCGTTTCTGGCCGTGCATAAAAGAACATTAGCCATTGTTCCGATTGCCCAATTGCCACTTTCCATAATAATTCCAACGGATGCAGATAGAGAGAAGTGGGCAGGCGACGATGGAGGTACAAGCGGAAACTGCTCGCCTTGGCGCGTAATTTGAAAATTCGAATGTGCTCCACTTTAGAAAGCGCGACGTTAAAATAGTCGTTGAAAACAGTGACCTGCGTTTTGTTGGCGCGGTTATTTCTGTCAACCATTTTTAAATTTGTTTCAGATTCATTTCAATGTTCTGAAAATAGATAAATGAACTGTGTATTTTATTGTTGAAGTCAGCGATTTCAAAAAAAAAATGCCATGAAAATATAATCATCGACTATAATGTACACCGTTAATTCTCATATTATTATAATCACTTTGTAATTACCCTGTTTTATCAGTATAAACTCTCATAAAATTATATAAGAAAGGATTTTTTGAAACGTTTGGTTTTATTTTGATGGATTATAGTAATAACAATAATTTTAATGATTTATTTAGCTGACTTAATCATCAAATGATAATTCCGAAAAAATATATATTATATAATATCACGTCTCACGTCAATATTCTTTCTATTTTCAAATTAAGTTAAGCGCTTGATATATTTGTATATTTTTCAAACAATTTTTTGAACTTGTGTTTGAAAATATAAGATTTTCGTATTTACATTTTAAAATCAAGAGAAGTTAATCCAATCAAAACAAAAATATAGTTTTTTTTAAATGTATAACACATTAATATTCTTAGTATTTCCAAAACTAAGATAAACGCTTGTGCTTTGAAAATAAGACTAATTAGGTGGTCTCCTGAAACGAGGCTCAAACCCCCGCTAGACCTAGGCCAGAACTAGACCACTAGACCAACAATCCATATACCTAATTGGTTTTGCTCTAATAAAATATATCTCTTTTAATATGTTAGCTACATTTCATTAACAAGAACTTTGAAGCGATCAAAATAATATATGAACCAAAAGTACTTACTAAAAAAATTAAGATAAGTGGATAAGGTATGAGATTAAGGCTTTCATAGTTCGTTAATAATACTTATAAACAACGATATTTTTAATTAATTGTTACATATTTATTTATTTAGTTTACCTTTATAAAATTATCCTTATTTAGAATTACGTAATTTATTGTGTAAGTTGGTGCGTTGCGAAGATTTTCAAAGCTAAACAAATCATTGCAAAGTTATATATTGACAGGAATGTCTACGTAACAGAGCATACAACAATATGAACAACCTTTGCTTTAAAACCGGTAAATTCATACGACAGATTATAAATTGTTCGCACTGTATGTACTTGCACGGTGCGATATATCTACTTTTAGTAAATAAATAAAAAGTGTAATATTAAGGAGAACACATTCTTATTGTGAAGTTATAACTATTCAGAACATAGGTCTGTGATATTTTAAATACTATTTAATTATTAGATTTAATTTAATTAATTAAAAACAAAGTAGTTATATATATATTATATATATATACGTATGTAACATATAGGTTGGAAAATTTGTTGTTAAAAGTACTGTCGCTGTAGCATAGTTGGATAGTGCACCTTCCCCGGTTTAGAAAGAGATCCAGGTTCGAATTCCGGTAGCGCAACATCAATATTTTTCTATAAAATTGGTTATATATCTTTCTAATTAATACATTTAATTAGTATTTAAAAAATGTAAATTGTATTTAGGTATATAGTATTATTGGAAACATTTTTGTGTTTATTTTGGTTTAATATTTTTTACAAATATATCCGTTTCACACATTTATAAATTCTAGCAGATAAAAATTCGGCTTTCGTCAACTGCATGCTGCTAGGCTCTACGAGTGGCTATTGTGGCCGCTGCGCGGCCATTACTCACCACGCAGCGGTCAGTGTCTCATCGACTGCCGTCAGTTGTTTGATACTAAGCCCTGCGCGCACAGCAATAGCCGCCAGCAAAGCCTAGTACATATTTAAATAACCTATTTGTTTGTTACCATACTTTATTTAACAGGGGTCAATATGTTTCGTATTAATATTTTACAGAATGTACTAACATTATAGAAATAAAAATAATCGAAAGGCCGCGACATCATTCAAATTAAAAATACATTGAATTTTCACGTATCGCCTTTTTTGCAATAACTATTTTTAATAAGATGCTTTGAATGTATGATGGAGGTATTTTTTGCCCGCAGACAAATTCCTTTCTCCGGGTCGATAGAGTCACCTCTGGAATCCAAAGGACATTGGTGATACGGAGCCCACCTGTGTAACACAATAATTATAATTCATACGCTGTAATTATTATTACCGTCAGTGAATGCTGCGCGCTAATCGTCTAAGAATCGACGACAGGACGATTATTTATATTGACATTTTTCAATGTAACTACGATCGGTATGTTTTTTTATACATTCAGTATCAATAATAGCACGTTCCTAATTGCATGGTACAAAATGTTAAAAAAATTCTCAAGGATATCGTTTTTTAAAATATATATATTTTTTAAAGTGAAACATCCTAGGTAGCGCTTTTTTCTTCATTTAGGGATTTATTGACGTTCACCGGTAATTATTTTATTTGATGCGATAATTTTAGTGTAGTAATTAAGACGCTTGCCTAGTGATCTGGTGATCGGGGGTTCGCGCCTCGTTTCAGAACACCAGCAAGTTAGTCCTATTTTCACAGTATAAGCGTTTAGCTCAGTTTGAAAATAGTAAGAATATTGATGTGACATGTATTCCGTCAGAAACCAGATGTCCTACATCTTCTAGGGCGCCATATGCTAGCAGTTTTGCCTTGAATGATGAGACGTATAATCTGAAATTTTTCCAGATGTTTCATGATACGGCCAAAATAGCATCAAATTGACTAAATCATCGGAAGTGACATTACATCTCTCACCAATCGTGCTATATGGTGCACTGTCTACGTGTATCCGACGGAATGTAATACTGTAATGGTTAAATTTACCAATAACATCGTAAAATAAATTGCGTTTAACTCGTCTGACTAAATTTTATAGGATGTGTAATAAACTACGAAATTAATCAATTTCACATAATATGTTCTACTACTTTTTTAAATCTCATTTTTCACCGTGGCTAAAAAATCTCAGTATTTTCAGTTCCTCAAATAAAATGGATAATTTCCCTCTTTTGTATTCACGGTCATTGCAAATATTATAGTAACAATTATTCGCATGTATTAAATTAATATTAAATAATTAAGACATTTTCTTGAACCGTAAGCAACATTTTATATTACGCTATGGTAATTACTTATGCTAAGAATAATAAAGAAAGGTAAACGCGCGCGTTTTCTCGCATTGGTAACAAAAGGACCCTTGTTTGCATATACACGTATATACGTAGAAGTATCTAAATAAATTATAGTTATACATACAGTTTGATTATGAAAATTCTGAAATAATATTTACGCACATGTGTGCTAAATAATTTAAACAAAATAACCCCTTTACGCGCTAATTTGTTTTTTTTTTTGCAAAATATCATAAAATAATATTGATTCAGAATTGATTTTATATAAATAATAGATATTGAACAAGAATATAGAATAGTAAATTATTGGTCTAACGCATACATTGAAAAATTATTACCTCTAAAGGACTACGAGCAATGCCGTATTACCATATAGACAAAGTAGGCACCGGCCTATAACCCCACTCCTTTCACCCACAATAACGGATCAAAATAATATAGATTTGTTCTTGAAAGGAAATTACAATCAAACTTTCTTATATTGTTTCCAAATGATTTAAAAAATGAATTAATAGGTATATTTAAAATACATGGATTTTAAGTTTTTGAAGGGACTAACAAAAACAAATGTAAACAGAAGGAAAATGTAAATTGAGGGTAATAAAATAAATAGATTATTTATTTTTTTATAAAAAAATCAAACAAAGTTCTTTGCTGCTTGTCTTTTTGTTGTTTTTAAACAGTTTTGTTTAATATCAATTAAAGGTTTCTAGTGGTACATGGCTAATACAAGTAAAATATGTTTTGAGGCCTTCAATATACCTCATGGCAACGTCCTTTGTATGAACTGGGTTTATGGCACTTCTTTATTGGTTGGTTCTTCCTCTTATTACGTTATATCTTCTTTCTGCCTCGGCTTCATGTTCAAGGGGGAGGCATGTAGTGTAACTAGTTCTTTTTTAAATTATCATCCAGTCAAATGGTTATTAAATGAAATAACAGAATGCCATTGTTTACAATAAAATTTATTATTTATTTTGTGACTTGCATGTATCAAAAGTTTAAAAAAAAGCATTTTACCTAATTAATTATTAATAACACAATTCAAAAATAATTACAATTAACTTAACATTATATATGTGCCCATCATGCCAACATAAAGTTAACTACCAAATTTTCTGTGTCGATTCTTGTGTGATGTTGATTATGCAAGTCCCTCACGTAAGGGATTACCTTTTGGAGACGGTTTCCACGTGTAGATGATAGTGCTGGAAGTGAAGTGTGACCAATAGTTGTGGTGCCAGGGTAGAGTGACGGAGTTCAGGATTGACCACCAGACGATGTCCAATTATCCAGGCAAACCGGAACTCTGGACGCGATGTTCGTAATTACAATTAGCGCGTGCCGCATATGATCTCGTCTCTTTTGATGGTGACAATTTATTCTCACTACATCAACAATTAAACACAGAGAACATCACAGTCTAAGCTTAAACTCGAGGCGCACTGTTTAAATTTTCCCCGGAATCACAAATTACACATCAGAGACGATAAGTATTTTGTTTTCTAATTGAAAACTAGATCGTATTTATGGAGCGATCTCTCCCGGCTGGGACTGGGAGAAAGACTGACGCATGAGGGTGATGCATCCCTTATGGTGCATTTGTCTACGTGACTAAAATCACGTACGCTGGATTTTTTATTGGCGTTCCCACGCCGTACCGTCCATCTAACAATACCGACGTTTATTGCCCTCCGTCCCTTACTTCGACTAAGTGCTTTTGTATCCTTGAAAAACAAAATATTGTTTTGGATAATTTTGCATTCTAACACTCTGTCAAGTTTTCATTTATGCAACTGTCCACTATTTCATCAATTTCCATGTTATTGCGTCAACTTCTAAGTAAATCTGCAAGGTTTATTTATAAATTCTTTCTCAAAAAAATTACCTACACACTTTTGGCTTTATGGCAAATAACGAACTGGCCGAACGATTTTCAATAAATTTAAGACGTAAATCGTGGGAAAGACAAACGTAAAATAGGGTTTGTAATATACTAAAATGATACGGGATTGCAGAAATAACACGCAAATGAAGGGAAAATATGAATTCCGGGCATGTGAAATCGGAATTCCACTGTATATATATAATTCCACTGTATATGTATTTTTTTCTTTAAATATTCTTTCTATTTTCAAACTAAGCTATACTTTGTCCTATTATAATTGGACTGACCCGCTGGTCTCCTGGAATGAGGATCGAATCCTCGACCACTGTATCACTAGGCGAGTGTCTTAATCATTATCCCAACACAAGCACGAATCAACTCAAAGAAACGATAACTTTTTTAAAGACTTGTAGAGATAATACTGTTTTAATTAACAACATATAGTACATAAACCATAGATATCAAATTGACACAACAGTTTGTCTCTTAAAAGCACATCTTCTGTAGCTATCAGTTTGTAAAAAAAATATGTGCAAAGTACATACATGTGATGGTCATCTCCATCTAGCGGCCGACATAGACACTACTATGTTTAATGTTATCTCAACGTATTAATTAGGAGATAATTTGCGAGGAGGGCTCCGAAATATCGATTACCTAGGGGCCTAAGCAGGGTTTAATCCGACACTCGTGGTCCACGAGCTGCACAAGAATTAAAAATAATTTAAATAATGTTATTTATATGTTTTTTTTTTATGCCAATTTCATCTTTAGATTCCAACTGGTGTAGTTTTGAATAATTTAAGTAGAACCAAATACCTGATATTAATATGTGAAATCTCAAATAATAGTAGTGGGTTTCAAAATACTTACTGCTACCAAAAATAATATTAAAAATATTTTTTATTTATTATCTTTGTTTTATTAAAAATTTAATTGAGTTTTGATACATCTACCGGTTTCGAAAAATACAATTTTCTTCTTCAGGATATCATAACTAACTAAAACATATATTATTGTTTCTTTACCAGAATCTATTAAAAAAAAAAAACAACAATTATTTAAAAAATAAATTTAGTACCTAACTCAAATTGTTACTTAATACAAATTTACTCGAATAATTTTTAGGATAAAATTTTAGAATAAGACTCGTAGTTAAATTTAGTTGCTTGTTTATAATTTTTTGATTAGTTTTTCATGCTTTATTTATCTTCAATGATTCCAAATTATTTAATTTGTGACCAACACCATTTATATGCAAAATTGACAATCCCAATTTTTTATTAACACCATGACCATTTTCTATTAAATGATTAGAAAATTCTGAAAACCCACTATTGTTCAAACATCTCAAATGCTCCCTTACTCTTGTATTAAAATTTCTACAAAATCTTTAGAATCTTCGTATTTACATAGAAACACTATAATGTCATCTACAAACAAAGTAATATTTTTATTTATTAAGTCAGTTTCACATTATATATTTTGCCGACATACGAACATATATTTATCCACATATGCAGATATATACATGTATTTAAATAAAAATGGAACTTCTTGCCTTTATATAAAACTAGCTTAAGTAGTGAACTAGTGAAGAGGTCTTATTTAAAGGGATAGGGGTATTTTTTTTGGAAATCAGATGTAGACAGTATTATTTTGAACAAGTTTTCGAAAATTCATCAAGAAATACAAACATTTTACTTTATGGGTGGAAAAAGGGGTGTGGGAGTGGTTTTTCGACATCTCATCTAAACAGTGACCTTCCCCTTGTTTTGAAGGTCGAGTGTGCAAAATTTCATATAGCTCAGAATAAAACTGTAGATTTGTATAAAAAACAAACCCACAGACACTTTTATTTATATTAATATACATATATGTATAAATATTATTCTGTAAGGTAATTATCGCTATTATCACATTAAAGGAGGGTTTGTTATATATTTCTATGTTTAAAAATATTTTTTACCATGAAGCACACAATTTTTAAAAAATATATTTCTGTTTTTGACAAGATTTTTACTTCATGTGCCGCCTTATACCGAAGGATGGCGACCATGTTTCAATGTATTAATTTATCCTGTATAAGATCACCAACATTTTAGACTTCGAACCACTTTCTATGTTACACACTCTTTCTACCTACACTTCTTCTGTCTTCTTCCTCATAATCATCCCCTGCATAATGAGTTGGAAAAGATCATATTTGTCATTTCGAATGTCTTTTCTTGATAGTTGCTATTAGTTCTCATGACGTGCATCTTAATAAATCTTCATAAGTAATGTGGTCAACCGAACCCTACAAGTAACCTTATACCGGTAAAATAACGTTTATCTTATTTTCTTCCCCTGCGCACAAATAATAGCATTGGTCCTTATGATTGCACAGAATATATTTTATGCATACACCGTGATGCAAACTTTGAGTGAACATTAGGTGCGAGTTTTGCATTTGACTAATAAGCCAGTTTAAGGATACCTGTGGTATAGAATGTGTAGTGGCGTGTAGTAGGTACATAATTAGATTATGCTGTTATTAATTATATTATACAATCATATATAACATATGTACAATATGTTGTACACAGGATTATGAATTTTCGTTTAACTAACGTCTTTAGGCAAAATTAATTCATCATTAAATTATACTACTCTACCATTTATTTATTTATAATTTTTGAGTACTATTCATAGTGTTTTTAAAGTTTAAGTTTTAACATAAAATAATATCTTCTTAGCCATATAAATAATATATGGACGTTTTTATATGCACTTTTTACGATTGAACATGATCCTTTTACTTTTTAAAAATCCTTCATGTAATAACTAAAGCAAATTATAATTTTTATTTACAGTTAACATAGAAAATAGTTCTGCCAATTGCTATTTGTTTTACCCAAATCAAAAACAAATCCATCATACACCTTGAACGCAAAGAATGATCATGCAAACAACATGTAAACAACAGTTTAAAATTGTAAAATTCACGAATTCGTAAAACAGAAGGTAATACTTCAATTCACGCACGCTTCAAAGCACGCAGCTGTAAGCTAAGCTGAAAACCTTTTAAATGTTATTCTGTTAAAAAAAACACCATAAGTAAAACAGATCAACTGAAAGAATTTTTCAATTCACTAGGTAGCCAATTGTATGGCTTAAGTAGAATGATAGCTTAAAAACAGCAGATAGCAATTTTAATAGCTCAAAATGCAATATAGGACGACAACAGCACTACGTTTGCAGTGGCGGGTAGTCATGGTAGTTTTTAAAACTAAAAAATAAAGATTATAGTGGAACACAGATAGCGCTAGCGTAATTGTAATAAATCGTCCGTTTATAACACATGGTTTATTTAATTTATGTTTGTTTCCCAGAATTTTACTAATACTCAGCTTTTTTGCTTACATGCACTGCGCGCCCCTGGGTATGTGATGATACTGATGATGTTTTTTGTTTGTTTCCTCAGCACGTGCAGCATGGGCGAGGGCTTGCTGACGCTTAGCTACGGCAAGCACCGCGCGTGCATCGCTGCTGAAGTCGGTGCGGCGTGGCGCGGCGGGCGGCACGCTGACGTGCGCTTCCACTGCGAGGGCGGGCCGCCCCTGCACGCGCACCGCATCGTCGTGGCAGCCGCCAGCCCTCTCATCAGGTAAATTTACAACATGCAATTCTTGCTCTTCAAGATAGTACTTCTATTGTCAGCGCACCAAATCCAGCATTTATAATCTGATCAATAAATAAAAATTATCAAATTAATGTCTTTATAACTCACGTACGTATGAAAACCAAATTATATGATTTTTATGCGTCAACATTGTAAAACATGTATTTAGTGAAACCTCTATCTATCGTTTTTTAATGGACCTACTAAAATAAACTATGAATGCGGGAATATAGAAAAAAGTTACATTCATAGATCATATTCTAAAAAAAAATACACATGTAAATGAATGGCTTTAAATACAAATAAAATTAGAAAACTGCACAGAAAAAACGAAGAATGCAATTAAACTTTGTATCATGCATAATCTTACATCACGCGTTTTGGCTGTTGCATTATTGCCGTAAGTAAACAAAAAATTTTCGGTCTTACAAATGATATTTTTGTCGGCATCAGTTATTGAATATGTATAAAAAAACTTGCTCTTTAATGTCAATGTACCGTTAGGCAGGCAATTATAAAATAAGCCAGCGTAGCGAAATATACTGAGTAATTTAATCGATTAATGTGGTAAAATGATGCGTAGATTGATGCGATCTATTTTTGCGTGTTTTGTATGAAATTAATTCGGGACTCGAAGAAATAAACGACACATGCGGGAAAACGAGTATTCGGGGAACGATCGATCGAGATTTCACTATAATTTGTTGAGATAATATTTCAGGCATCTTTTTGCCGCGAAAGCTTGAGCGGTGAGTTTATAACATTGTTGTCATACTAACTTAAAAAGGAAATAGATAATATCTATGAAAATATTTTACGCATGTAAAGTTGCGCTACATTTATACCTTTGATCTATCAAATAAAATTATAGTTAAACGTTGATTTAAACAAATTTGGTTCTTGGAATTCGTTCGGCAACATTAAAATATATTTTATATTGATTTATTTATATTGTTGATAGAAAGTACATATAAATATATATATATTTTTAAATGACGATATATTTTCTTCGGTGAACTATAAAATTATATAAAAAATTGCTAGAATCGGTATACATGATTACATATTTTAATTACAATCGTGATTCAATGAAATTACTCAATAGGATGTATGAATGTGGGTGAGGCGAGAATTGTGTGTCAGGACAGAAGAGTGTGGCGCTCTATCTTCTCTGCCTACAGGGAAACGGCGTGATGGTAAGTGAGTAAGTAACTCAGTAGGATTTTTAACGTACCACACTTGATCCAGCGATATTATAGTAATATGTATTTTTTTTTTTTGACACACAGGAAAATTTTGGACGATACGCCTCTTCAGGATTACCCCGTGGCTATTCACATGTCTGGAATAGACAGCAAACTAATGCGACATCTATTGGATTTTTTGTATAGCGGGCAGGCGTATATTGAGGTTTGTTTCTTCGATAAACTTTGGAACTGGCGCCAGCAGGTACAATGATTTAACACTGGCATCTGTTATCAAGCCGTTAAAGCTTTTATTTAAATATTCAAATGTCTGACAAAGTATTAAAAGTACTTGAAATGTTATGTAGTGTTTTCTAATTTTTATTCATTATAAATGAATATCATATAATTAATAAATTATTGACATGAATATAAATAATAAGTTTACATAAAAAAAAAATATAAATATAATTTATCTTAATCAGTCCATCGAGATTGCTCCGTCATCTGTGGTTGATCAGTGTAAACTTTTTACTTATCGTATATCCAAAAATATTATTCTGTAACAAGAGAGGTCTCAATATTTTATGTTGTAATTTTTACCTATTTTTGTCATTTCAACATTGCGTATAATTATTATATTGTCGCAATTCTGATTGTCCTTGTAGGCTTTAATCCATAGCACCCAATTTAAACATAATGTGTTTAATTTAATTAACCATTTCATTATATGAATCATTCCATTGTGTTACAGTCTGGGGAAATCGAAGACATGAGGGAACTGTTCGAATTATTAGATATTAAATCTGATGTATGGAAATCAACAAAAGATTTGAGGCCCGCAGATTACGACAGGCACAGCACGAAGATTTCAGACAGATCCAGAACATCTTCCAAAACTGACATCAACAGCAATGAGAGTAGTAAATTGGTTCAAGATCTTCCGCCGTGTGGATCGTCACATTCGGAGAGCGACAGGGCATCCCCCTCGGCCGGGTGCAGCAAAGATCCCAAGGCCAGTCACAGTTCATCGCAAGATGAATTTGTCAAGGTCAAGAATGAGGTGTTTTCAAATGAGAGTAGTAATGATGAAAAGGAAGAAGGCGAATTGGACGACGAATGTGGAGAAGAGATGAAGGATTGTGGCAGATTAGGCAGTAGAAGAAGAAGCTCCTTGAATCCCGTGAATTTGTCTCTCGCAAGAAGCTCGGAACAATTTACCAGCGAGACAGAAAATTCAAGGGAAATGGATGCGGAAGCCATGGCAGCTCAAAAGGTGATTACGATTAGTGATTACGATTTTGTAAAATTATGTAAATATTACGATATAAATAATAAAGTGAGGTTTTAAATTATTATTTATTTTCAGGCATTAATATCACGACGGAGATCAACATCATCTAGTATAGAGGACCACGCTGTAGAAGAATTATATAGACGACATTTGGCAGAAAAGTTAGCGTCCAGAGTGCACGAGCACACGGCTACTCAAGCCAGGGTGAAGAGAAAATCTAATTATATCGAACCCTTAGACTTAGAATCTAGAGTGCTAAAGCACGAAGACTACAGTCAGCTGAAGCCACCGGACCAAGATTTAATATCGCTGGTGCAAACTTCACCGGAAAACTACGTGGTCACCCCGCACAGGAAACGCAGGCCGGGTTTTCACAACTCTCCGTCGCAGAACCCACCCTTCGTTCCCTTCTCTCCCAGTTACCTGGAGGAAATGGCGCACCTGCGATTCCGCAAGAGCCTGGCGCAGGTGGGTGGGCCTCGCTTGCTGCAGCACCCGCTGAGTGCGTCCGCGCCGCCACACCTGGCGGAGCGAGGCCTTTCTCCAGCGCCCGCGCCGCCCGACCACCGCCCGCCCAGCGCTGGTTCTTGGGGCGCCTGGTCGCTGTGCCAGGCGCAGGTGGGCGCCGTGGATGACCCGCCGCCCCTCTACCCGCCAGCCGACGAGGAACAGGGCTCCAGCAAGCAGCCGCCCGTCAGAGAGTACCGCTGTGAGTACTGCGGGAAGCAGTTCGGCATGTCCTGGAACCTGAAGACGCACCTGCGCGTCCATACCGGAGAGAAGCCTTTCGCGTGCAGGCTGTGTGTCGCCATGTTCAAGCAAAAGGCTCATCTCCTCAAACACCTTTGCTCGGTACACCGGAACGTCATATCTTCGAGCGAAAACGACGGTCGATCCAACAGGGCGGGGAGATTCAACTGTTGCTTCTGCCAAATGTCGTTCGAAGCGATGCCGGAGTTGATTCGACACTTGTCGGGTCCCCATAACAACTTACTTCTCAGTAAGAACCTGCACGAGTGACCGCCGCTCCCTGGTGCCTGCGACGGCGTGGGGTGGATTCCTTGTACGATTCCGAGTGAACTGACTATCGGTATAGATTAGAGACAATGTATGTAATGCGAGAAATGGCCTCGGCACCGGGTGCCCGGGAGCCGACGGTGAATCTCTCCAGTGATGTAGGCGATTGCCCAGCGGAGCTGACCTGTTCAAACTGTTGATATTTTGAGGTTAATTTATTGTCAAATTACCTCAGGAATGTAAATAATAGCCTAATAGAATCCTGATACATTATTTTTATACGTATTCTTGTAGACACCAATTAAGGGAGGGTGGTCCCATTGTAATGTAATTTGTTTAAAAATTATACTGCGGGACCAGTAGAAACAGATATAGTATTTATTATGAATGTTAATTGTGAGATAAAGTACCATTAACACGAGCGCACTTCCACCGATATGGATAATAATTTGTTAAGAGTAAGATTAGAATAAGAGAGAACCGGCTTGTGCCAGGGGCCAGGGGCCAGGGGCCAGGGGACGGGGACCTTGGGAACTTGGTGAAACAATAGTCAAGTTAGTACTCTTGATGTTTACTTGAAACTCTCATTTTTATAAAATACCGGACGCGTTGAGTAAAGATCCACAATTGTTTTTAAATAAAATAGATTTATTAAGGAAAACACATTCTTATTGTGAAGTTGTAATTATTCAGAACATAGGTCTGTGATATTTTAAATACTAAATTAATGTATTAATTATAAATATATACATATAAAATTAATTTTGTCCGGATTGGAAATAGAGATCCAGGTTCGAATCCCGGTGACGCAAAAACAATATTTTTCGACAAAATTGATTTTATATGTATATATTTATAATTAATACATTAATTTAGTATTTAAAATAGATTTACTTCTTCAATATTTGCAAAATTACTTTTTGGCCTCGTTTTATATTACAATACAAAATACTTTGCTTAAACCACTATTTATTAATTATTCTACATTGTTTCCTGAAGAAGATACCGTATGTATCGAAACGTTGAATAATTTATAAATAGTGGCTTAAACAGAGTATTTTTTTGTATAATTATTAAAATAGATTTAATTTATAAATTAGAGTCAGGTATGGCCACTCCTTGCTTCTCAAAAAAAATCCACTACGCCAAATTCATACTCTTACGAAGAGAGATTTGATGTGGAAGCATCGGATATTTGACTGACAATTTCAAAATTACGACAACAAAAACCATTTTTTAATCGTCCTAACTAGAAAGTTTCATCTTTCACGGCAATGTTGCGGACTTCGCTTAACTTAAGATTAGCATCATAAAATATCTGCCTGTGTTAGGATAGTGTAGCGGTGCGGATGATGATTGATTATACGAAGGAAATGACGTCAAAGCTGTACATCAAGTTTGGTTTATGTTTCTTATGGTTGTGGATCTTCACAGAACGCTCTGCGAAAATACGTTGTAAAGAAAATAGCTTTCTGTTACAATTGTTAGAAAGCGTGTAGACGGACGAAACTTTTCTTTCGAAATTCTTTCGAGAGCAGACTGACCAACTGATACGTACCAACCGTCACTGACATTTCCGAGATACAGGGGAAACTTTCTCCCGTGTGCACGCTCACTTAAATAATTTTAACCCTTTCGGGGATTACCACAGATGATATCGTGAAACTGTCGCAAAGATATTTATTAAATTCATGCCTAAGTACTTTAACAAACTTGCTTTAAAATTAATATGAATTACACAGGTATTAGGTTTAAAAAATGAGGGTGTATTCATCGGATGTTGGCATGGTGACTCCAGGGTATGGAACTAACAGGCCTCTGGTGCAGCGGCAGGCGGCACATTTTATAATAATTATAGTATGTATATTTTTTTATATATTTTTAATTTTATTCACTTATTAACAAATCTATTCTTTTCTTGAATCTATGTATATCTGTATGTACATATATATAGACTGAACAATATTGTTCGTGATGTGGAACAATTTAAACTAACTTTGTGTAATGCATATTCCATTTTTTCATAATAATGTCTTTTCACTGGATATCAAACTTTCCATGACAATAATTTACTTATTTCATATTAAAATCGATGGTTAAAATTCGACCGTTATGCCAAATAGATAAATCCCTTAAAAATATTTACCTTAAATATTTTCAATACTTAATAAAAATTCATTCTTCACAAATATTTCTGTTAACTACTGTGTAGGTAATTCATTCCATTTTTCTGTAGACAGTTCTTCGTCGGGTTGTTTTCTATATAGCTTCAAAACTGTTATCTTTCATATTAACTCTCAACTTAAATCATTCACTTATTGTCGATACTGGCTGTATTTTCTCAAATAGGAGAGTTTTACAAATAAAATATATTTATTTAAAATAATTATGGTAGGTTACTACTTACACTGCAAAAATACACAATATAATATATTTTTCTTTAAAATAGTAAGTGACGTCAGGTAGCATATATGGAAACAATAACAAAAAAAATGTAAACTCGCTGACTATCGTCGCTCGGTAGCAGTTTTCTACAAATCTCACTTGTCTCTTCGAGCATATTAATGACAATTTCTTTAGTTTCAAAAAATTCCAGTATTTCTAATATTTTCTTTTAAGTACTTCTACTAACTTAGAGTAAACTAGGAGTAGTAGACGCTTTAATCACATTAATTCTACTTAGTTGTGATAGTAACGAAGGTTTTGCCAGTATGTTGTTTTATGAATCACATCGCCTGCCGCAGTCCGCCCCGACAACCCTTATCTGTAAAGGTAATATAATTTATTTAAAAAAAATCTAATGTGTTCACCAAACTTTGTTAATATCCTTCCGTATATTTATAATAAATATACACCAAAGATTTTAACAAAATGCTTAGATCTGTACGAATGTTGTTAGTTGTTGATAAGGAAATGTTAATGTTTTTTGTACTTGCATAGCGAATTTTGCTAGTTACTTGATAATTAAAATAATTGCTCTGTTTATCTTATAATTAGATAAATATTATAAGCAATAAAAACAATGTAAGTACAAGTAGTTGATACCTACATGCCCTTCCAGAATTTGTGGCTCACAGGCGACGGAACTACCGTGTTACTCTAAACTCTGCTTACACCTATTGTTATATTATCATCTGCGCGACCTTGTAAAGGTTAAAACTTACAGAAACCTCGCGAGATAAAGAGGTATTGCCAGGTCGGTTATAAATAATAATGTGACAAGAGTTTCGATCTGACACCAAAACAGGTGCACTGTGTCGGTGGTGAATATAATATTAACAATTATGCAACTGGTAGTGGAATCGTGCTTTTCGATTGCCAGTCGATCTCCAACATAATATATTGTTAACATTTAGCTAGAATTCCTTTTGATCTATGGCCATTCCCTTAATAATTCTTCTGTTATATCTGTTACATTTAGAAAATATTATATTTTATTTTAGTCAACACACTATTGCGTTGAAAAGATTAAATATGTCATCAACGTAAATGCTTCGGAAAAGCCAAAATGTTATTTTATCACGCGTAATTAAAAAAATAAATGTACATCTAAAAAACCTAAATTATTTTCAAAGGGTCCATATTCACTTGTCGTGCGTATATCAAAATTCTATACCTATTTTCCGTTTTACATATTTGCTTTTTTTAATTTATTAAATATATATATAAGGATTGCGAAATTCATATTCTAAATTGTATTTTTTATGTATTATTTTTAAGTTAATATGTTATTGAATTTTATGATTTAAAAACATTAAATATGTATTTTGACTACAAACAATTTTATGTTGAAGGAAGCAACATTTTTTTTTACATTTAATCAAATATTTTTTTGGCTTATAATCACTTTATGTATTATTAAAACTGAAGGTATGGTAAATAATAGCACTGCTGGTTTAAACAAAATCATCTTTTGATGACAATATAAAGACAATATCAAAGAAATATATTGCATTTTTAAGAAATATGTTTTTGTGTTTAAATAGTATTTTGTAAAAAATTTGTGAGTATTGTGTAGTGAATAATTTTTTAAATTTAAAAAATCAGCAATGCTTTTGTTTAAAATGGTTTCGGTAAAACACACATTTTTCGACGTGAAACATGAATAAATTTGAAAAATTTTATGATATTTATTTGTACTTAGGTTTATTATTTTAATTTTTTTTGCTTGATTTGTTGCTTTTCTAGAAATGCGTAATACTCTTCTCTCATATTAGCCCCACCCAGAAATATCTAAAGCCTCCCTTTTTTAGTCGGCTTGCAATATATGAAATAGAGGTTTGATATGGGTAAAGTAATAGATGAAAAAAATATTTTTGCCGAAGGACAGTGGTAGGTACGGTATCCTTACCTACCACTTTTCATTTATATGATAATTGATGACGGGCAGATTCATGATATAATGTAATAAACATAAATTATAAAGAATGTGAAATATCGATGACTATTTTGATAAGAATGTGTCAAGTGAAATAATAAATTTTTTGGATCAAACTAGGGATATCTATGGGTATTTCTGTGACTGAATCATTTTAAGCAGTAAGTATTTTTAAGAATAATAAAAACCGACCAATACTATCTGGTGAAAAATTACCATTACAATTATATTTTATCCATAGTGTGAAAGTATTTAATTCCATTTAACTATTTCCTTAGTTCCCGCCGTATATTGTAGATATCTCGAGTTAAAAAAATGAGGCCTTATTTTCTGGATGAACCTAGTACATAAAAAAAATGCTGGTTACTTTATCATTTCGATTTTAAAGAGCCCTAGTGCAACATTTTTTTCTCTCGAAATTTAATTGATTTTTAAAATATTGAATAAAAAAATGTTGCGAAACAGTAAAACTTCTGACTTTAAGTGTAATAGCAAATATATGAATAAAATTGCTCTTCAAGGTGGCTGCTACACGAATGTATAATTATTTTTAACTTTTGACTATTAATTGAATATTTTAACATTTTTGGCATTTTCTATTCTATTGATTCCAGACATAAGTAGTTTCACTATCAATAAGGACCGATGTGATACAAGTCAGCAGAATTAATGCTTCTCATAATAATAGTAATAAAATAAAATAAAAAATGAAGTCTGCTAAGATTTTCTGTCAGTTATTATAATAAATGCAAATATACACTGAAATATATTTTTTGACGACATTTAAGGATGGTATATTATAAACAAAGGTGTTATTGTATATAATAGATTTTGTTTACACAGTTTAATTTAATTTTGTTAAAATAAAAAAAATATTGACATTGTAAATAAAAAGTGTAAAATATGTTTAAAGAAATAGTGTACATTGGTAAGCAAAAGATAGAATATTAACATTTTGTTAAGAAGATGTGTTCTTATATTTTAGTAAATTAATTAAAATATTTTTAGTACAATGATTTTTTATTATTACATTATATACACTGTCACATAAGTTTACACATATGTTATGCTGTTACCAACTATAATATATGCTATATATCACAAAGTTTCGTTTAACCGACGTTTCGTTCAAGCCAACCATTTATTAATTTGTATTTTTAGTTATACAGTAAAATTGACTTCCTGTAAATATTTATTTAAATCTATAAATTTGGTGTAAGTATTATAAAGAACGCAATATGATTTTTTTTAAACTATTGATTAATTGAAAACCCTTTTGATGTAAGTAACAGGAAGTAAAAAAAAAAATTTGGATTTAACAGGGTTTATGATTATGAGAAAAATGTTGACGATATTGAATAGATGATGTATAAGTCTGCGTGTGATGTTTCGAATGATGAAAAGGACTTGATAAAATTCAAACACCACTTTCGTGTATGTTTGATAGTTGCGGGATGTTTGTGTTTGCAGTGCCGGAGTTACGTACAGGCGAAACAAAATAAAAGGGGCGGCGGTAGGTCTTATATTATAAAAATTGAAAGTAATAAAATAATCCAGACACAAACAATCCAAGAAATCAAATCCAATAAATAACATTATAGTTATTTCCTAATAAAGCAGTAATTTGTGGTCAACACCAGTGTTCGGAACGTCTTTTGGTAAAAAGCCTCTCTTGGGTAAGTTTCAAAATGACGGCCTAACAAAATACCGCCCCTAACGTGCGGTCAATTTATGGGAATGGTTTTACAAAAATTGAAAACATCATCTTCACTTAAGTTACAAGAGCGGAAAAAAACAATCTTGTCTGTGATGGTAAAAAGTCTAGCTCCGGTGCTGTGTGTATGTGTTGTGTATTTGGCCAAAGCAGGTTATGAAAATAATAAACTACTTACGGTTGACACTTGGTTTATTGTCAGGTACAGTTTACAAATATAGAGAAGTTTGATCTCATAATAATGTCACTGAGCGTAAATAGTTTACAGAGACGATTCTTATACCTGGAAGGCGGCGGTGGCAAGAGTAACGTTCGAGAGACAACCTTCCAGACGGTTGCTGGTCGCATTAGCGTTGCTGCATGGCGTCGATACTGGATGTGTTTACCACTGTTTGGAGTTTTGTTTCATGCACCGGTATTAGCAGGATGAATTCTGTATCGCCGGGTGGTAATGACTAGAGTGGAGGCGATAAACCTCCACACTGTGATCAACATGACTCAGAACCGAAATGAATGAAGACGCATTGCGCATCAAGTTCCAGATGTTTCAAGGAACCATAATAAAAATGAATAAGAATATAGATAGAAGAGGGTTAACATTTTAGTTTCCGTTTTAATAATCAATTTGTAAAGGAAAAACAATATTAATATGGGTATATTTCCATTTGCATATTTTACGTTTCCATTGAGTGTACCTATGTTATATATATCATAAAATATTATTACCCGAACATCTTATTTATCCATATAAGACTTATTTAAAAAGTTTTTATTAAATAAAGAAATTAAACATACAGTTAGAAACAATAGTAGGTACATTGTTTACAAATTTCTGTTCTCAGAGTAAATCATACATATTTATTCAGTACATTGCGAAACTAAAGTACTAATAAGCAAAGTACTCAATTTAGTAGAATATTATATGGAATAATTAAAACAAAATTACCACAACACAAAATAAGCAAAAATTCATGTAGATATCGCAATTAATTGATGTGTTGGCTCCGTAGGTTACGTCATATTTCACCGTATTGTAGTTTTTTGTAATTACGTAATATATCATTTGTTCATAATGTATGGACTATCTAATATATATTTTTTCCCAGAACTTTTAGAGATGCACAGATTTTTGCTTCAAGTGCTTGCCCCTGGTGTAAACGAATTAATAAATACACGAAAATTAAAATAATACTTATATAGCGCCTAATTCCAAAACATCCTGATTTTAGATAATTGAGTTAAATATGCAGTTTTGTAGATTTTTTTTTGTCAGCTACATGTAGAACACATTGTTTCTCACAAAAACTTATTTTATTAATAGATATTGCATGTTCAAAATCAGGCTTTATTCCAAAATATCCCGAAGCAGACAGAGTGTAAGGTGCTATTTCCCCAAAAATAAAACCAGCCAATCACAACGCTTATTGATGGTCGCGTGATATAAAATCCAGTATGGCTGCCAGAATTATATAAAAGTTACATGAGCGATTTGATCATGTTGAACGAATGAATGAGGAGAGAGTGTTAAGAAAGATTTGTGGTGCGAATAATAATGGCACCACAAATAGATAATATTCGTGAATGATTTAGCATGATCAAACTAGAAGATGGTCCTCTTAAAAGATTCAACAATCGATGAGCTTGCATTAGAAAATTCATATATGTGGATGAGGAAAAACTTGTAAATCAAGATAATAGATAAGATAGTAAATTAGTTTACATAAAAATAAGAAGTAAATATAGTATTTCTGTAATTTTTTATTACTATTTATGTAATTATACAAAACATGATAAAAACATCTATTCATTGTAAATTTATATCTAATATGATAAACTCTGATATTGTTTCTTTTTTACATGTTTCATCGTTCAGCTCTGAAATCGCCCTGTCAGTAGCAATCGTACCTATAACATATGTATTGGGTCATCTGATAAGTTTTGCGTATCCAGATTTTTTGTTTTTACAAGACAAAAAATGACGTAGTCTTCTACAGCATTTTTTCTGCTCTAAAACGCCAGTGTCCGTATCTGATAGTTTTTCTTAATTTTTGGACTTAAATAATGGAGTGTAAGTTGAGAAAAACGAACATTTTCGACACACACTTACTTCATTTCGCCTTTAATCAAGGTAAATAAATGTTAAAATGTTCATAAAGGAGATCAACTGAGAAATTCTGTCGAATCCACCCTGTCCGACCTTGCTTCGTTAAATTAGAACCTTTTTCAGTCGCTCTCTAATCAAATGAGCGGCGTTTTTCAACAACGACGATAACCCCAGAAATTGGCTCGAAAATTATTTCGATACCGGACCAACCGATTTTTATAGAAAAGCCATCAACAAATTGGTTGAAAGATGGGATGAAGATCTGATCAATTATGGAGATCTGAACAATTGATTTAAAAGTTGTAATTTTTGTTTATATATTTGATTTATAATAAATAATTAAACAAAACCGCAGAGACTTATTAGACAACGTAATATGTATGTGCAAAATACATAATATATGCACGTCCAATATTTCAGAAACCTTACATACGGAAAATAGTTCATTAATTTGATTAAAACATTATACTTGAAGAGTTACAGAAGCCCCACATAAAGGCCTATAGCAGAACGTCATCCTTTAGTACAAGTGTAACAATAGCGCAGTGACATGTTGCAGTTGAATCTGTAAGGTAAGATACATGAATACTGACTTAAACAGTTAGAATAGAAGTTTATTCTTTTTAATTAATCATGTCAAGAAAGAGCTAGTAACAGAAATACATTTTAAAATAGAATTTTGGTATTTAAAGTCAAGATTAAAATATGTTAATTAGATAATATAATGTTTAATTTTAAACCCCTTTATTATGTAGGTTCATACATTAAAGTCAACTAGTTTCAGTTGGACCCAACCTTCTTCAGGAAAATATAGTGTAGGCAAACCTAAGTACAGATATTTAAATATAAGGTCAAGAGAACGAAGCATTAGAATATATACATTTGATGCTTAATAAGTATAGGTTTTCAGTATTTGCCAACACTTAATTAATTCTTTTGAAATTAGCATAATTAACTTTGTGGTTAAAATTCATATTTTTATTTGTTAACTTTGTTTTATTAACCACTTATTGAGTTTAAATACATCTACCGGTTTCGAAAAATACCTTTTTCTTCTTCAGGATGTCAATACTAACTAAAAACATCTATTATTATTTCTTTACCAGAATCTATTTTAAAAAAAAAAAACAATTATTTTAAAAATAATTTAGTACCTAACT
Source organism: Eubasilissa regina (assembly GCA_022840565.1). Taxonomy (NCBI): domain Eukaryota; kingdom Metazoa; phylum Arthropoda; class Insecta; order Trichoptera; family Phryganeidae; genus Eubasilissa; species Eubasilissa regina. The sequence goes on along the minus strand of JAINEB010000022.1, from coordinate 29,312,132 downwards.
CAAATTGTTACTTAATACAAATTTACTCGAATAATTTTTAAGAAAAAAATTTAGAATGGGACACGTAGTTAAATTTAGTTGGTTGCTTATAATTTTATGATTAGTTTTACACGCTTTATTTATCACCAATGATTCCAAATTATTTAATTTGTGACCAACATCGTTTATATGCAAAATTGACAATTCCAGTTTTTTTTAACAAAAACACAAATTAAATCGTTTCATAAGTTCTTCATAAAAACGGAATAGATTTACGCCTTAACAATTTAGAAGCATTAGAGATTAATAAATCAATCAGTAATATTAGCCGGATACTAAATAACCAAATAAATTTATCCAATACTAAGATTTTAAAGTTGTTTCTATGTAATCCGTACCCTTCTCTTCTACCCCCTAGTCGATGCTCTGTCACTCTATGATATGCTGTTGCTCTGTTCTCTTAACCTTCTATTTAAATACCTATACTTAGGTCAGTCTATACTATATGGTCCTGAAGAAGGTTAGATCCAACTGATACTAGATGACAGAATGTATGTACATATTAAAGTGGTTTAAAACTAAATATTTTATTATTTTATTATAATTATCAATCCACAACATATTTGCTTTCTTTGAAAACTTAAAATATGTTATATAAATTGTGTATTTTCAATGATGTTTTTAAATACGAGTAAACTCTTATATCTGAAATCTAACGTATGTACGATATTAAATTTGTCACCTTCGTTTTTCTCTGTTTTGCCTCATTGAAATGCTACATCAGTGTGCAGAGCATGTTGTCACTGCTGAGACCGGCCACTTGTTCTGTGTAGTTGGTACCAGTTTTTGTAATAGGAGTAGACACCTGCAGGCTGTGGAAGGGCATCCTAGGCCATTGGCTTCCTCCGAGTAGAGCGCCCTTAGCGGATCGAAACGCAATTGTGAATTCTTTTGACGTACCTATTTGTATATATAATAATATAGTATGGACAACACAGTTGATAGAATTACGATGCTGAGGTATTTTTAGATGCTTGATAAAAAGCTTGCGGTAGTCCAGTACCCATATTATGAGAAAACCCTGGATCACTTATTTAATCCTATTGTTTTATTGAAATTTTTTTCAAGTTGTTCCGCGTAGATTTTTTTTTCTAAAATGAATAATAATATTGAATCAATATGAATCTATTATATTAGATTAGAGTCGTGATAATTGATTAGGTGGCATATGGCTTATGGGCCCGAATATTAAATATTAGTTTTGTTATTCTATTTCGCACAGAACTGCTTCGAAAATATTAAGAAAATATACTTTTACTCTTATACATTATGTTTTAATACAAAATATATTTATATTTCTGTATTCAGTGTATCCCAATGATTATTAATTAATCGTTAATAAATTATATTAAAGGTAAAAATATTTGAAAAATCCGACAAGAAGGATAAACAAGTTAATTAAAAGACGTTAGTCAAATATCTTGTGTTAATGAAGTAATGTAAACAAAGCACAAGTACTTGAGAATCCCGTTGTATTTTATACACGTTTGTCATGAGAACGAAGTCTTCCATTTAGATATTGAAAAATAAAAGCGCGCTACTGAAATAATAGACGTGTTGGAACATACGTTTATGTATACGTATCATATAAATTTGGTATTAAAAAAGCAATACAAATATGGCACGTTTACTAGAGAGATGAAAAAAATAAAAATCTTTTTTTTTAAGTTTCGTAACTGTTCACGCGTTGAACATTTTGTCTTCCATTAAAAAATAAGGACATCAAAATTATAAATATACCTACATACCATACATAGTGCTACCGCTCGTAACAATATATTGTTGTAGTTATTTGCGAAGGACAGAGTTTTACCTTAGTCTGTCCTTCAGTGATGAAGATTGAGGGTTCGATTTTGATAGTCCTTGTACCAAAACAAATTTTGTCTTAGAAAATATTTAAAAAAAATGATTGGATATTTAAAAAAAGTATATTAATATTACATTCAACTTCATACGATAAATCTAGTATTTAGATGCGTTTACAGCTCGATTTTGTAAAATGAGTTAAATATGATTGAAGCGTAGGATATTTACTGTTTACCAAAGATTTTAAATATTATTTTTTCTTGTTAGGCATGAGCAGTCCATAAATTTACTGAACTGCATAACTATAATTTATTGGAATAGAATCAAAACTTAATAGTAATTTGAAAAAATATTAATAATAATTGAAGTTTAATTTAAACAATGCAATAATAATCACGATAAGAAGATTACATTTTTAAAATTAATATTTACAGATTTCATATTTACCCACAAATTTTTAAAATGTAAGCATGGGTTGCGAACTTCTGGTTAAAATGATTAAATTAAAAGTCGTTTTAATACTTTTTTTTCTCTTCTGTCCTTACAGCAAATTAAAATATTAATAGTAAGAATCAGTGTCAAATACATCCATATTTACATACAAGAGGTATTTGATAATCTAGCGGTATTCTGTCCGCTTGGCCTTAGCTTCGGTGTGTTCTTTTTAAACAATAAAACATTTAATATAATGAAGAATTAAGTAGGTAGGTATATAAAATTTATTGATTTATTATTGTTCGAAATATAATATTTCTAGCGTTTTTTACTGAAATAAATACCTACCAGCTGTCTTATTAGTAAATTTGGATAATATCCAAATGTACTTTTGATCAATAAGGAAATAAGTCCACACGTGTGGATTTTCTTAAGTAACAAAACACTCAATAAACCTGCATAGCCATTATCATCATCTGTAGGATGATAATTACTATTTTTTTTAAAGCATTTATGTATATCAACAATGCCAATAATTTCAACTAAATTCGGTGGTTTTTGATTATCCAAGTATCAAATAAAATAATCGAAATTGTTGTTAATTGTTGTACAGCTTCACTTTTATAAAAAAATTTTATATACGCGTTGAATGAAAAAATTTACCGATTTTAGAAGAAAAATTAAATATATAATTTAATTTTCTTACTTAGTTACGTGTTGTACAATGTAATCATTTCAATAATTTAATTATATTATAAATATTTATTATAGCATGGTAAATAAAAATAATATGTGTCGCTGAGAGGCTTGCTATTATGAAATGAATGAGTGAAAAGAAAATGTATGAAGTACGAGTATATGCATACTTACGACTAGAGAGTAAATGGCACCAGTATAGAAGTGTTTGGAAAAGACCCGGCGTGATCAGATAAACCAGATACTGGATGATGACGTGTTAATAGCTTTAATTATAAGATGCATGAATGTGGATGAGGCAAGAGTTGCTTATCTCAGAGCAGTGCAGAGCTTTATCCTCTCTGTTTCTCAATGTGGAAACGAAATGTAAAACCGCAGTAGAAGTGTTTTTTCTCCTGTTTAATGATTTTTTAAACATAGGTTATAAAATCATTGATAATTCATGATAACAATGAATATGTTTTTAAAGTCACAAAGAAATATATTTTACATGAATTAAAAAAAAACATCTAAACCATAATATAATATTTTTAAATATCAACATTTTTGACATTCAAATATAATATTATTTATTGAGAAGACAGTATGCATGTTAGTTAATATTGATTTTTTAATGTTCATATACCTCGAATTTTTTTAACTGTAAATAAAAATATTAGTAAAGAGCTTTGATTTATGCGTAATAAGTGAAAAGTAAACTAGGAAATAATCAAAAATATCCGATGCATTGATTTTATATTTTGATAAATTTAATTTAATAATAAATTGTTATTTCTTCAAAGCATCATCGAGAAGAGATATCAGAAATGATAGTTGCATAAGCCGTGAAAGCTTAGCTAGTAAGATGTGCTATTACAACTTTGTTCTACGGTTTATTTCTAGACTGGAATGAAATCAAGTTTATTTACGGTGTGAACACGGATTAAGTAATATAAATACTACATACCTAATACGCTTTTATATATATTATTACTATATTAACAACATCTAATAATTATATTAAAGATAAAAATGAATTTATATGTGTTTAAAAACTAGATGAAATATTATTTTTAATATAATATTTCAAATTAAATAAGCTCGACCATTTTCAACATCAAAACAATAAGCACCTGTTAAAAAGTTTAAAGATAATTTCTAAAAAAATTTCAGGATAATTTACAAAATCGGAACCTCGTTAAGGATCACTGGCCGCAAAGGGCTGGGGCAACAGCCTTCTAGAGTATAAAAGTGGATCCAAGAATCGCGCGCGCTTATTCTGCGCTTATCTCCCGCCTAGTTCAGTGAACATCACTAGAAGCTGGCATTAGAACACAGGCTGTTGAATCATCTACTAAAGATGTGGACGGCGAAAGCTCTCGTTTTCTGGACGTTGGTGGCAGCGGTGACGGCGCAGATTCCTTCTCTAGGATGGTGTCCTGATTATCAAGTGAGAATACTATGTATACCTACCTAAATATTTATATTGATTATTATTAAAAACACTGCAGTATCTACCTTTACATATCATAAGAAAAATGATATCTTCACATGTTTGTTATGTGTGATTTCGATACCATCATGATAATTTATACCAATGATCTTGATATATTATCTTAATTGTTTTAACTTACGATGATGCACATTAATTTATTTCTATAAATTAATAATTTTTTAAAAATCATTAACATTTAATCTTTGTTTAAATATATGTTTAACAGGCAAAATTTGCGATTATGATTTAAATACTGTTTCTAAAACTAAATAAGCAATCATATTTGTGATTTGAAAAGTTAACAATATATTCAAATAAATTAATAAAGCCAGCAAATCTCTCAGTTTTTACCACTTGGAAGATGAGCGAGTGTTTTGAGAAATTTAACAAAAAGAGAAGTCTAACAAAATATAGTATTTTTTAAAACCCTTTAATGTTTTTGGCAACGCGTTGTCAAGTAAAAAATACATAGTACGTCTTTAAAAATAATTGCATCACTTTCAAGTAAATTGAGGTAGATACGAGGAAATCTATTAAAATCATATTTTTTTTCGTAAATTATACGGGTTCAAAAAATGGCGTAAAGTAATTTGAAATGACTAGTTTCGTTTTGTTTGGTACGCCTAACAATAAAAATGATTTACAGCGTTTGAAATAAAAAGAGTTGGTAAAATAATCGATATAACCTCCAGGCATTGTATGTTTACGTCTCTAAGTTATTGATTTATTCAGGTTCAAGAACCTACCAATGAGACTTAAGCCCGTATATAAGTAAACATAGGTCAAACTGCTAAGTATGCGAATTTGTTTACACAGCTTCGCGGAGGCGACATTCATTGGTATGAAGATAGAACCGTTATACGAAGCTAGACGCAGGTTTAAAAATATATTATACATGAATATAACATGGTGAGAGATAGGTCTTTATTGATGTTTTATGTGAATATATCGATTATAAAAATATTTTACATCGCAAATAAAGAATTAGTTCTGCAATATTTTCAAATCAAAAGAAGCCTAATTATAAGCGGCAGCTAAAGTTTTTATGGATACAATCCAAGGGAATTTCTGTACATGGTTTAGTTGGAAAATTAAATAGTTAGGCACTTTTGACGATAAAAATATATTTTTTTTACTTCATTTCAATTCAATCGTTATATTATACATTATAAAAATGGACTGCATGTTTTCTTCGCATGATTGTCAATTAGTTATTGAATATATTTATAACAATATGTTATTGAAGCTTTGTCTTAATTTACAAATGCGGTATATTCTTATTTATATTCTCAAAATTAATTAATGTAGGGGATATTTATTGGTTGTTAGATAAAAATTAGGACACAATTTTAAGATTCCTATTTAAGCTGCAAACAGGTTCCATGGCAACGTCTGGTTACTCTAGCAGCTTGCTAGTGCAGTATAAACATTGGGACGCAAACATCGGATTGCGCATTGCTCATTAAAATTATATCACCGAACCGGTAATACACAGCATTTTAAAATGTGTACAGGGTCACTAAAATAATAACACTCGCGAGGATTACTTAAATAACGAACTAACAATAACATCACGCCATTTTTCAGTAGCGGAAGGCAAATAGAACGCCACACTCTTCTGTTTTAACACCGCCATAATGTGCATGCACAAATATTTCACGTACCGTTTGTCAAAATAATAAAAATTATACATAGTGTGTTAGCAAGCAATCACTTGACGTGTTATAATATGAATTAAATAAATATGCCTGTGTCGGTTATGAAGATGATCTTCGCTTGAAATCCCAAATATTTTTTTTTTCTTTGTTCACAAATAAGAAATATATATTTTTTTTAAAATTGAAAAAACCAAATATCAATTAATTTAACGTCTGAACATAACTGATTTCATTATCAAGGAGAACACATTCTGATTTTGTAGTTGTAATTTATTCAGAACATAAATCTGTGATGTTTTAAATACTAATTAAGTGTAATTATATCCTTAATAATATATAAGTTGTATCAATGTGTCCAAAATTTAATAAAAAATAATTTTTAATTCTGGCGTCTGCTATCGGTTTACTCAAAGGTATTAGAGATTCCGTAAAAACAATGTAGATGGCTTTCAAATAATGGAACAATAGATGTATTAATTTGAAAATGGTTCGAAAATTTGTCGTCAAAAATACTGTCGATGTAGCATAGTTGGTAATGCACCTTTCCCGGATTGGAAAAGAGATCCAGGTTCGAAACCCGGTAATAAAATTGATTTCATACGTATATCTTTATAATTAATACATTTAATTAGTATTTACAATTGTTTTTTTCCAAAGTTAACTTTTTTTTAATTATCCATTAAGTGCTAAGAATATTAATCATTAATTGGACGACTCTAAATATTATTTTTTTATCTAAACTTACATTAAACAGGGTGATTTTACTCATTTACTACAATTTAATAAAGCCATAAAATGCGTACATTGTGCACAATTTTTTTAATTGTAATGTAATACGGGAAATATTTTAATAAATTAAAATGATTAAAAGTATTATTTTTTTCGACGTCCTGTATGTTATTACGTATATTATAAAGCCATTGACCAGATCGAGTTCCGTCCTTAGGCGATGGCGAACTTCAACATGAACCGGTTCTTGGGCATGTGGCACGAGGCAGAAAGGTACTTCACTGTCACTGAGCTGGGCAGCAGATGCGTCACCACCACATACGATAAGCTTCCTGACGGAAGGGTATTTGTTTACAATGAGATCAAGAGCGCTCTGTAAGTTACATTAATTACTGTACCTATTTTACAATCATTTATTTCATTATTCGGCGTAAAGATGTAGATAAATGTTAAATCCTTTACAATGCTAATGATGTTCATCTCTAGTGTCGTCGGAATAATAGCAGATATCGTGGTAATAATACTATTTATTCTCGACACGTACTTACAATATAAAACAGTATAATACTAGACATTTACTGGATAGTGGCTCGGAGCAGAGAGATCCGCCGACGGCGGTGTAACTCCATTTAACTCTTTCGCACGCTCATCGTGCCATCCTTACGCACGCACAGGCATTCGTCAACCATAGATACGTCACAGTAAATGTTTTATTATAATAATTAATACGTCGATATTTCCGACAACACATAGCATTTTATTTAAATATAAACTAGATACACTGAATTTATTTATTTATTAACTACCAAAAAGCGAAACCTAATAGTATCAACATTATATTGGATATAAGATTAGATTCATTAAATTTTATGTTTCTTGAGAGATGTGTGACATACAATGAATCAAATTGTTGATGTTTGTTCACTATATTCAATTGTTATGAATATTATCAATTAATTATTTAATTCTATATCACATATAAATTAAAGATTTACAATTAAATATCACATTTGTCGTAAACGAAATCGGTTGATGTAGTGGAATGGTAACACGTTTTCTCGGGTTGGAAAATGACCTAGTTCGAATCCCGGTGGCAACTAAATATTTTTCGATAAATAGATTTTTTCTGTATACGAGTATCTTTCTAATTGATACATTTAATTTTATTATCAATTAAATATTGGGTCCCTAGAATAGTTCTGTCGATTTATTAAGTAATAGTTCTGGGAATTTTTATGACAATTAATGATATTATAGGATAAATAATAAAGATTGTAAAATCTAATATCTGAGACATTCAACGAATTCACTTTGAGCATTTAAGATATTTTTCGGATGACGCATTTTAAATCGCTGTTAATAAGCACTTATATATTATATCATATTATAATCACAAAATAATATAATAAACTTGAGTTAGGGTGGAGTCAGCAAAACAGCCCTTAAACAATTAGCAATTACCCAAAAATCCATTCTCAGGATCATTTACACAAAGTCATATATAGCTTTCCCTCTGACTCACTGTTTGAGTGATACCAGCTTCTTGATATTCGACAACTCTTTGTTAAAAAAACTTTTTTTCATGATAACATAGAGCTTTAACAATACACATCGCACAAGTATCCCACGGAAGCAAAACATTTAAGTTTACCATGAAGCCCGACATGAGAATAAGCTTTGATCAATCCTCCCATATGTTTCTGGCACCTAAAGTCTGCAACATTTTGCCAAATAATATAAAAAATTTCTCAATGAACAAATTATTGTTATTGAGTATTGGCAGAAAATAAATTGAGCAAAGATTTATAGAAAGGCTTACATGTACCGAACGTCATTTCATTGTTTTAATTTTCTGACAATTGACAACTGACAATTGCGTCATCTAAACAAGTTGTTATTGACATTTGTTTTTACCTATTTAATATGGCTTACCAAAAACAAACTATTCATACGTGTTTACTGTATAACCTAGAACATGGTTCCAACGCATCTGACGAAAAATATGTATGGTGTTCCAAAAAATCACAATAAAAGAACGATTTACTCGTTATTGGATTCAAAAATTTACTTAGGCTAATGAGAATCGAGTTTCTAAAAAGCCTCTAACGTGACCAACTTCATCGGGCTCAAGAAACAAAATAGGTAGTATTAGCAAACAGGAAGAAGTTTTGTTTCTTCATGACTACGCTCGAGCTCATGTGATAAAGATTACCGATGAATTTGGACGGGACCTTCTGCTCAATCTATCATATTCACCAGACCTCTCACTAAAAATATTCCACTTGTACCTCAGTCTGTATAACCATATGAAAGAAATGCAGTAATGATAGTGATTAAAAAAAAAGTTTTCTTCACAGGAAAAGTAATATTTAATCAATTTCTTTACAGTATATTTAGTAACTTTCTATGCCACTGCGAGAAGGTTCATATATTTTAAAAACGATAAAAATTATTAATGTAAAAAACGACAAAAACTTTTCTGTGGACTGAATGTTATAGTTTGTTGTGTTTTACCATAATTAATATATAATATGATCAAAGTACAGGAATGTAAATTAATAAAATCATAAGTATTGTATTAAAATTATACATTATTCAATTGTTTTTAGAACTGGAGTCAAGCGAGTGCTCGAAGGCCAGCTTCAGCATGTCGGTCGGGATGGCGAGGGGAAGCTCGCGGTTAAGTATTCCTCCCTTCCGCTGCCCTACGACACCCACTACACGATTCTGGATACTGATTATGATACGTTTGCTGTTATGTGGTCATGCAGTGGTATTGGACCAGTGCATACTCGTAAGTGTATTTTCAGAATAGGGTAGTTGCACTTAAAATGAATATAATTTAAAACGAATGTGTTTGGTAAAGTTAACCATATTATAATAAAATTATAGAACTAACATTGTATTTAACTGCATAAGTTTATTTAAGCCAAACTGTTTTGGAAAAATATATTTTCTTTTATCGGAGTAATGAAAAGTAACCCTAAACGTCATTTTTTATCTTTCAAATAATATGTCTGTGGTTAAACACAAAATTAATTCTATAATTATATCTAACTACAACGTTTTTAAGATAAATAAAAAAAATATTAATCGTAATATTATGCTGATTCAGGATATCGAACGAAAAGGTTGCAAAGATTAGTTCCCATATATGAAATAATTTTGACAATTAAAATTACTCATTCTCAGATGCACTTGGTGCACAGAAAAAGCTTCTTCAGTTTTCATATTCTTCAATATATGTTTTAGCATTTACAAGTTTTAATATGAAAATATTTAAAAAAAAATTATCGTAATATCTATAATTTTAATTAAAAAATAATACCTTAGTGGAACAGCAAATATTTTAAATCAAAAATGATTAAAAAACTATTTTCATATTTTATTTTTTAAATTTCATCTAGAAAATGCTTGGGTAATGACGCGAGACCGCCTACCACCCAACCTCATCCTGCAGCGGGCGTATGGAGTACTAGACAAGTATAAGATTTCAAGAGCTTTCTTTGTCAAGACAAATCAAGAAGACTGCACCATCCAGCCGCAGCCAGTTGAGGCTATTGATCCAACTCCTGCGACTCCAGAAAAGATTCCAGAGCCGGCACCCGCTCCAGTCGCCAGAGAAGCCGAGGCTGAACCGGAAGTAGTGGAAGTTGAGGATAAAGTTCAGGTGGACGATGAACTCGAGGTGATTGAAAATGAAGAGGGACCGTTTGAATAAATTATTATTGAAAATTTTAAGATTTTCGGAGGCCAAACAACTTTCATTGTTTCCTGATTTAAAATTAATGTAATTAATTTCATTAAACAAATGCTTGATGTTAATCGAAATTGTGATCTCATATGGAGTGCCATATCCATATTGAGGTATTTGATAAAAAAATTAAAAACCCCATTTCGTAATTTTAATTCGCTGCTCATGTAGGTGTCATACAGATACAACTAGCAAATATCTTTATTTACAAGCACACACTGACACCCCATTACTTTACACTTCAATTCGCACTCTACATAAGTATTCTTCTCATCTATATTTCTATATTTATTTTATATGATTCATGATTTGATGGTAATCATCAATCGAAATTTTAATAGTTTCTTCTACCGTGGATTGGTTTCTTTAAATACTGACCCGTCGTTCAGAAACCAGAAATAAAAATCATACGATTGGGATAAATATTTACTACTGTAATATTTGGAGAGACTATTACTAAGTAATTTGATTATGGAGGTTTTAATTTTTAATATTGAAATTTACATAATACAATATCAGGTAAGAGTTATGGTATAAAAACCCCATATTACTTGCGCGCTGAATATTGAAAAAACGATTTTGTAGACATTTAGTCACAGAAGTGTTACCGCTTGCATTAATTGATTTAAGATAATAGAAGCTGTGTATTTTTCATGTGTCAATGAACATGTGGCAATTTTTTTTCTTTGTTGGATCGTTAGCGTGTTTTGAATTGCCTATTATTTAAATATTTATTTAATCAAGTGCTTTAGTACAGCAGAATGTGCTAATGAAAATGAAAAATTATTTTAAAATGCTCACCGACGCCATGTGTTCACTAACATACACAATTTTATTTTGAGGACAATAAAGTTTTCCGGAAATATTACAAATAATAATATAATTATGTTTTATATTACGTAACTAATATTTAAAAATAAACTGTTTCTTTAAAGGAATCGCCAGCAGTGAAGTCGGCTATTGTCCCAGTTATTGGTCCCCTCCCCGTAGCGAAGCTTATCATATCCAATGTAGAACTGAAGAAAATTATAGACGTACAAATTCCCGCAATAGAACCTAAAAACCTTTTAATAAAACTTGAGGCAATTCCCGTCATCGAAAAGATTGAACAACAAAAAAATGTTGCAGATGAAATTATAAATAAGGCGAAGGAAAATGAAATTCCTGCTTTGATATTAAAATCAATAAGTGATGAAAACATTGAAGAAAAACTACCACAACCAATTGCTGAATCCCAACCACAACCGCTTAAGTCGTTGATAGAAATTGAGAAACCCGTAGCTGAATCCGAAAAACAATCCGAAGACGATATCAAACCTGCTATTGAAAACTCTGATAAGGCTGACTTGAAACAATCTTGAAGTTAATGATTATTTATCTGATTCATAGAAATAGTAAACCCTTTTCACAAAATTTTCGTTTATGCGTTCCTCAGTTTTAAAAATTAATTAATGTTTTTCGAACACGAGGAATATGAAAAAATTGAAAAAGGTCCAGTGCCAAATAATATGTCAAAATATTGTCAGAATTATGTTGCTTGCTTAAATTATTATTTAGGCGCGTCAGTAAAATTGTGTGCTTTGAGTTTTTAATAAAAAATGTGAATAATTTTTTATTGTATTTTTTTATTTTAACCTGATGTGATTTAAGTGTGAGCGCACATCGACAACTTTCCGTCGTACGATAGTTCTGTCGTGATAGTGAGGGCTACGTGAATGTATGGCAGTTCGCACACTGACGACTAAATTTTAAAAACTATAGAACACTTGGCGGCGAACTGTCGAATGTCTGTTTTAACCACGGTGTGCGTTCGCTCTAATTCTTGCCATTTCAGGAGTTCCTGAGTAATAATGAACATCGATAACCGGAAGAACCAAATTGATTATTTATTTTTTAAAATAGCGTCAGAAATTTTTTTGAAAGTATGCATTATGGTTATAATTGATAAATATATAATCAATTATAGCTCTATATATCGTCGTACATACATAATTATGTCATAAAAACATTTTCCTTAATTGCGAATAAAAGATATTTTACTAGTTAAATTTAAATTTAAGGTTAAATTAATAGATTCTGTCGGTTTTCCGATACTAAATATTATTAAAAATAGGTTATTGTATTGTGTTCATAAAATAATATATCACATAGACATTTAGGGATTTACAATAATTATTATAACTCTTATATTATTTGCGTTAATTTATTAGGTTAGGTTATTGTTATGTAATAATTAATTATGAACGTTGCTAGTATTAAATCTTTACTATTTTGTAAATTTCAACAGTCATGCTCGTGTTGTGCTTGGCGGTCATAACATAGTTTACCGCTGGGCTTCGCAATAACAGTTATAGATGATTAGCACTATCGGTTTCTTATTCATGAAGATGGTTAGTGTTATCGGTTTCTTATTCGTGAAGATGATTAGAGCTATAGAATATTAAGTTATTATTCATGAAGATGATTAGTGCTATCGGTTTCTTACTCATGAAAATTAGTGCTTTAGATGACTAGTTTATTATTTATGAAGACGATTAGTGCTATCCGTTTTAAAACGTAAAATAACATTAAATAAAATAACAATATACACCCGTAAATCCGTGATATAATATCGATTATGTCATTGGACCCATTATAATAAAACATTTGTACTCTGTGTATTGTATTGTATGAGCAGTCAGTCTAGCAAATCGAATTGCTTTGAAAATACATATCGCCCATGAAGGTCGATATGCCATCATAAATTATTTTGACAAAAGTTTGGAATTGCTAGCTGGAAACAATTGTAATTCAATGACATCGGTTAAGTACCTACACAAAATATCCTAATAATGAATAATTTGTGTGTTTGTTTTTTTTTTTTTGGCAATACAAATAAAATAATTGAAAAAATAAAATGAAATGTAAATAGACATTCAAAAATTACTTCAAAAACGAAAACACTTATGTGTATAAATTAATGTATTAGAAAAAAATCTAAATTGGAAGAAGGGAAAATGATAACATAAAATAAATCAATTAAACGAAAGTAAAAATGAATAAAAATAAAAATAGCTCAAAATAATACATACAATGTTTTTATGTAATTATACAAATTGTGGTAGCATTATCTACCTGGAGAGGGTGCATTCCCATGGAAGTAATTTTTTTACAAAAAAACTGTACACTACATACTTCTTACATTATTTTATTTTCTCATTTTATCATTACATTGTGTTTTTGGTGAAATTCCAGCATAAAACATCAATTAATTAATTAAATATATTAATTAGAAAGATATACATATAAAATAAATTTTAACGAAAAATATTGTTGTTGCGCCACCGCGATTCGAAACTGGATCTCTTTCCTAACCGAGGAAGGTGCATTATCCATCTATGCTACAGCCACAATATTCTTAGCGACAAATTTTCGAACTTATATGTTACCTTTTTTTGATATTAATACATTTAATCGTTCCATTATTTGAAAGAGCCATCTATTTTATAACGGAACAGTTAAATGTATTTACATAAAAAAAGAGAAGAGCGAGAAAGAGCCATCTACCTTATAATGGAACGATTAAATGTATTCATATAAAAAAAAGGTAACATATAGGTTCGAAAATTTGTCGCTAAAAATATTATCGCTGTAGCATAGTTGGATAATGCACCTTCCCCGGTTAGGAAAGATATTTAGGTTCGAATCCCGGTGGTGCAACAACAATATTTTTCTTTAAAATATATTTTATATGTATATCTTTCTAATTAATATATTTAATTCATATTTAAAATATCACATATGTTCTGAATAATTACAACTTCACAATAAGAATGTGTTCCTCAATAATGAATTAATTCACCAACAATGTTTTTCAACTCGTTTTAGAATCACTCTTCGATGGGGCAATAAATACACGCGATAGATAGGCTATCCGAGTCTCAATATCCAAGATTCCTACCCAGATTACGTTTTATATATATTTCATAAAAACTTAAGTTTTTTTATAATTTTATGTACTTTTAGTTCAAGGAAAATATCGTGTCTTTATTGAAATTCAGTTTTTTTCTCATATTATATCATTGCTGACGTACATGTTCGCCTGAACATAGTATACAGCTCCACCCAAAAAAAGGATATAAAGGTTAACTTACACGAAAATGGGCACATTGGGTGAATCAGATTAATGAATATATTTATATTTGACTGATTAAAACCAAATTTTACGTGGTTATTCTTTAGGATTTTGTGTAAAACACAGGTTATCTCCACCCTCACATCTTACACCCACACTTTACATCCTATTCTCAGCACATCCGCTGAGAATAGGATGTAAAAAAAAATATTTTTGAAAGAATGAATAATATGTACTAAAACGTTTATTAAGTTAATTTTAATAATTAACACATTATTGTAAACATGTATAAAATGTTCCAAGGTAAGTTTTGCGTAAGCTAATAGTTAAAAAAAAACTATAATTTAGAAGCTCAGCAAGTTTATTTTGAAAATATTACAATTTAGTGTCACATTTTTCAAAATTATCGTAACTTTTATGTAGGTAGGCACGTAATTTAACTGGCGAGTATTATATAATTGAATATCCGTGCGTACTAGTGGTAGTATTGTCCAGTATTTTAAAGCGTGACTTCGAATTGCATGTTTACTATAATTTTATAATTAAGATAATTTGAATACACGAAGAAGAAATAACAGGAGTTATATAATTACCTTGATTGATTATATTTAGTTCATGCTTTAAAATAAATTAGTAAGTTCATAATGTTGCCCGCGTTCAAAAATTTCAAACAAAGAAATCTGCAAAGTTTAAATACAATAGTAATATGTATATGTTATTTAACTTAAATAGATGGCACTCGGAGATTTAAAATTTATTTCCTAAGATAAATAGATAAAATATAATATAGTTTTTAATCTCAGTACTCATAATATGGCAGATTTTTAAATATTTATGAATAGTATTATAATATTACGATAATGCGTAATTGTGGATAATTTATGAATATTTTGTAATTAAAAAAAAAATCTAAATAAGTGTCACATCAATATTAATACTATTTTCAAGCTAAGCAAAACGCTTGTGCTATGAAAAAAATACCAACTTGCTGCACTCCTGGAATGAGGCTTGGACTCGTAACCGCTGGATAAACAGGTGTCTTGACGACTAGACCAACAATCATGTCTAAGAATCTAATAAATAGTACCTAAGATTAAAACAAAAAGGCATTTATTCGAAATGACGTAGTAAAAATACGATCTCTTATCGACAATTAAGTGTTGGAATATTAACACAGTTCATGCTCATGTTCATTGCCAGCATTGAGTGGAACATTATCTATTTAAATTAAAAGTACTTTTTTAGCAAATATAAAATAATAATTCGTTTAACTGTTAACGTACGTGCTGTGTAACATTCGATGCGTATTGGAAAATCGTCTCGGGCAACATTCACACTGATATTTCATTAGGATGATAAACTTCAAATAAAAAAATTGGACACCTATTCAACTCTTCGCAGCAGAATACAGATCCAGTTAGCTTTCGTCACCGTCTCTGATAAGTTGACTGGAATATCGTTCCTCAGACTATTAAAAACAGGTGACAGGAGAGTGACATTAAAAACTAAAATATTATCCGGTTACTGAACAACAAGATACTTTTCATATATTGTGTCGTATTTAGTGCCGTTGCGTGTGAGGTTTGCAGTTCAACTTGAACTTGAAAGGTGAGTATCTACCGTGAGTGCAGTTTACCGTTATTTCATAATAAGTAAGAGGTTGGACGGGAATCACCTACTCGTGAATACAAAAAACCTTTTATTTTAGGCTTGGCAGTAAAACAGTGTTAATTAAATATATATTTTAGAAAAAAATCTAAATTGAATAACTAATACATTAATTACTGAAAAGATAATTTATTGGATGAAAAATGACGAAATAGCTGATATTATAACTGCATATTTTTTTCGTGATATTTTGTTGACATAAATTATTATATCAGAAATTATCTAAAATACAAAAATGTATGCCTTGATTTGCCAATGTAGAATATATTTTCAATTTTTTAATTTAATTAATTATTTCAGGCTCTAAAAAAAATATACATTTCTCTAATTTTGTTTCTGTGACTAGAAATGGCATTAAGAAAATGTTTTTTTTTTTAAATATATTATTAGACATTCAAATAAAAAAACAATTTTATATATTATAGTATTTTTCAAACTACGTCTTGTGTATACTTGCATTCTATAATCACCATTCTACAAGGTTATGGCTCATTATTCCTCATTGTCCTTTCATCAATTCTCAGATTGGTAATTGAATTATGGACCTGAGACCTCAATCTCTGCTAAAACTGACACACAAAAATGACAACAGAATAACACACAATCTATATCATCATCGCCTGGCTACCATTAAAAACTATGCAATTTATTTTATAAATAAATCCTATATGATAGTTTTTATTTCATTACGTCACATATTAAATATTAGATGCAGATTGCAATCAGAGCCTCAATAAATATTTTAAAGAGAATAAGTTTTATAGACTGGCGACTAAAGATCGATAGGCAAAAGGAGTAAAGATCTATAAAGTGAACAAATTAATGAATTAAACATTATGCTTTTAAAAATAATTAATATTTTTGCGTTTTTACGAAAATATGGGTTTTTATTATTAATTAGTATCAGTAATTATATACAAAATTTGACTTTTATTAAAACTACTACGTAGATAGTATTTTTTACACTGATGTAAAACTAATAACTGAATGTTATTTGCCATAATTAAGAAAATACAATTATTATAAGAAAGACACAAAATTGCCTAAGTATGGAAAATTCTTGCATTCACGAAATATGTGTTCTTATAATCTCGAAGCCAAGACTACATAGGCCAATTTTTATTGATCCAAATTAGTAAAATGTTAAAAATGAATAGAGTTATAAACCATTTAATTTGCAGTACATTATTTTCTATAAAACATATAAATATAATAATATTATAATTCAGTCTTAGATTCAGTAATATAGTTACAGCGTATTTTGCAACTAATACTCAACATTCGAAATACATAACATTTATGTAAATTTAGCCTAGTAGAATTTAGAATCGGGTAATTTTTTTTTCACAACCATTGTAATGACAAAAGCACGACCAAATTTCAACCCCTAAGTGGAATCCAGAACAAGAAAAGTTAAGTTATTTAAGAGAAAAACGGATGGGGAACGTCAGTTCTAATTAAAAATGTACCCAAGAATATACAGTTCACATCTTTCACATAATATTTTAATGATTCTAAGAAATTATTTTTTAGAAACTATCTTCGGATTTCATTAATTTATTTAATTAAGAGATTGATTAAATTTTTTTCTAGAAATGTTTTATAATATATTGCAGAATTAAGTGATCGTGCAAGAAAGATAGTCCGTACCAATTCATGTCGATAAATTGACGAATGCCAATATATATATATTATTATTAATTTATCCTGAAATTAGCGGTTCAACAATATCAGTGACTGCAACATAATGTAAGCGCTCTTAAATTATCTTTGTATTAAACTATGAACAAAAACTTTAATTATTGCGATCCTATACTTGTTAGTTTGTATGTCTCTAAATAACGAATAGCGGTTTTAAACACATCGACCGATTTAGAAACAAGATTGTATACAATTACATTTGATACGTAATTAAATCCTTAACATTTGATGAGTAAGAATAAACCTGTTTCCGTGCGAAAAAAAAATTAGTGGTTTACTTGAGGTAAACGTAAAATTTATAGATACCTAGATAAATGTAAGATAAGGTAAAAAAATGTATAAAATCAAATAATGTAAAAAAAATATACTTAATCCACAAAATGTAATTAATAATAAGTAAACGTAACATGTGTTCATGAATCGAATCCTCACTTTTCGCTTCTAGTGTTTAATGTTTTTATTTAAAAAATAGAGTAATTGTTTATGTATTTATTATTAGGAAAAAAGTTTTATACGATGTAATTTTTTGTGTATTTATTTTCATCCATCTGGCAATTTATTAACGAAATTCAATTTATTAATTTCCTTTTAATTTAAAAAATGTGAGGTTAGATTTATTCAATTTATGTACTTGATTTTCTCAAAAATGCGTATAATGTTGCATAGCTGCACGTTTATCTCTCTTCATTCATACTTTCCATATGACCAAACCATCTAAGTGATCCTTTCTTAATCTTATTCACTATACTAACATCAGCTTTACATTATTTCCTTATTCTTTACTCTGTCATAAATAGATTTGCCACATATACGATTAAGTGATCTCATTTCCACTTCATTCAGTCTACTTTTGTTTCACTTCTGCCAGCTCCAGGCCTCACTTACATACGTCAGTGTCGGTACCAGGACTCCATTGTGCACCGCTAGTCTTGCCTCTATTCCAATTCATAATTCCATTCAAAGTACCGTTCAATGTATTTCCTGCAGTCGTCACTTTCCTTTCGACATCATTCTCAGCCTTTCCGCTTCTATCAAACATACTTCCCAAATATACAAACTCATCTACTTGTTCTTGTGTCTTGCTTTCCTCCTTCTCAAATACCTCACTTTCGACTTGTTAACATTCATCATGAGATCATACTTTCCTTGCATATATCGTACATTCTACTCACTAGACTCTGTAGTTCTTGTTCATTATTCGCCATTAGTACTGCATCATCAGCGTACAATAAACAGCATACAATCAAATCGACCATTTTCGCTACTACATTCATACATTCCAATTCTTTCACACATTTATCCATATACAAGTTGAACAACAATGGAGACATTACACAACCCTGCTTGACACCCTTTATAATGTCAAACTATGGTGTGAATGTTCCATTAATACACACGCAAAACTTCCATCATATAGAGATACGATTGCGTGTATAAATTTACTATTTACCCCGTAATCAGAGAGTACATTCCATAACCTTTCTCTTATAACTCTATCATTTAGTTTATCTAGTATTGTCAAATTTTTTGAGGTCATCCCTGTTTCTTGTACCTTTAAAACTCGCTTCGTATAATCAAAGGTTTCTCTTTAAGTTTCAAAGTTATATCAAATTTTTTGCGGTCACTTGTGTATCTTGTATAATTAAAACTCGCTTCGTATAATAAAAAATATATTTTTGATTATATTGTATTCTTACTAATTCGTTTCAGGTGACTAAACCACTAAAATTAGCATCGAATTCATTTGTAAATTTTTACCTTTTACTCATTATGTTCACTAGTCTACCTTCATTCTTTATTAGAAAAGCTCTAGGCTTCACCTTCAAGCGTCAGTATTACTTACAGTGGACACCGTTAGTCTCGCCTTGGATGGATGAAAAGTTTCCATTAGCATTTGCTGACTGTGAGCACTTTATTAAATCGCTAATAATTATGTGAGTCACACTAACTACTTATTATTTTTTTCTTTACAGATAAAATGTATCAGTCAGGATTTTTAGTCCTAACACTTATCATAGCTTGCCAGGCACAAATCCCATTCTTTGGAGGTTGTCCTGCAGTAGCTGTCAAGCAGAACTTTGTTGCTGCACAGGTAAATGTTTCAAAAGTTTACCGTGAGATTTATTATATAATAGTTGCTAATAATAATAATGCACTCACTCTAGTGTAAATTGTATTTTTTTTCTAAATATTTATTTGTAGGACAAACTATATATAAAGGCTACTAAGCAATTTGTTTCATAAAAAATGTCTAAAAAACTATATATAAAGGCTACTAAGCAATTTGTTTCATAAAAAATGTCGTAAAATAGTTTTACAAAATAAGCAACACATTAAATTTTCTATCATTTATCAGATATAATTTATACGGTACAGGTTTTTTAAATATAGCGCTTAAGGCAAATTTTGTATTGAGTTATGAATATAATATATGATTATAGTTAAGTTTACAATATTTTAACTAGAGATGCGGTAGAATTGTGTTTTAAAAAAATATATTATGCTACATTAATTCAATAACAATTTTAAATTTTCCCTTCGATCAATAATACTTTCGTATTTAAGATATAAAACATTTATGTAAATTCTTGTTATTACTGAAATAATAAGAGGTATGCCTCTTATTATTTCAATATTTGTATCCTAAAAATTTAATAGAATCAGGAAATTATATGTTAATTTTATACATATGTCCGTATATTTGTATACCTTATATCGTTACAAAATTTCATATGAATTCAGGAAAATTATCCATTTTTATTTTTTTTATTTAAGTCGATCAATATTCTCATAGTCAAGCTATAATTTAATAGAAAAAAATTTAAAAGATTTTCTCCTTAAAAGGCGAATGAATATAAATAAAATATTAAAAATTTATTAAGTGTGTATATATGAATTTAAAATAATTCTATAATATTATTTAGGTTAACGTGTTAATGCTGTAGGTCATCCGATAAAATAGTTGCTTTTTTACATTACATTACATTAAATTATACAAGTGGCACAAAGTGCACGACGTAAAATGTTAAAAAAATATACATAAATTTACTTGACCGTATAAACATTTTGTGAATCTCTAAATATATGTTTAACTCACCTTCTAAGAGAATAATGATAACACGGAGTCCATAGTCCCAATGAATATTAATTAAATTATTAGACTTACAGAAAAGGTATCAAGGAGTGGAATGAATATAACAGGTACCTTTTTGCTATCTACTCCCTAACTTTGATACAATTAATGGGTATTTCTGTTTCGACATACATTTATTCAGTAATGAAGATGACACGAAGGGTAAAGGAGTGTCTTTGTACGGGTTGTAAGAGGAGTATTATTGATTTTTTTCAAAATTTAATACATTTAAATAATTGTTAAACATGTTGTAGTTTTAATGTATCATTAAAAACCTTTTTTTTCAAATAGTTATAGTTTCATTGCGGTAATAACTATTTAAAGATTTATTTAATAACCAAAAAAAAAAAAAAACAACAAGGCTTCATGAAATACTAATTTAACAAAAATTACGACAAATGTAATAAATAATATATCATTAATGTATTTTTCAGTATTTAGGAAAATGGTACGAACAGGAGAAATACTTCGCAATTTTCCAGTTTGCTGGAAAATGTGTGACGGCAACATACAATACTTCAGATGGAACGACGGTAAACGTCTTTAATAAACAAATTAACGCTTTGTGAGTATACGCATTTATTTATTTCATAAATATTCCATACAACAGTAAAAACATCATAAATATCAATCCGCATGAGATTGGAAAGAAATTTAATTTTATATTAAATTTACAGTATATATATAAATATTTTATAGTTACGGTAGACTATTCCACAGTATAGTAATTATCTATAAGATATTATGTCATTCTGTTTATTGAGATAATGATGTTTCAATTAACAATGTAAACATCACGATTATAATGATAATCATTATTGAAAACTAACTGAATAAATAGGATCATACTATTTATCTGAGTTTTTGCCAAATTAGTATTTGTTTTATCAAGTTAAACATATGATTTTTAATGTACTAATTTGTTAAGAATCTCAATATATATTTAACATTTTGACACATGTGTTAACACTGTAGAATCCTGATTATCCGATGTAACATGGACCAAGCCTACCTAGGATAATCAAAGAATCCGGCTTGGAAAATATGTCGAACTCCCGCCGTTGTTATATTTTGGTTATTACCGTGTATACATTATATACACGGTGGACTACGAATGCCGTAAGTTGTCCCCAAAGAATATCATGGAGGCGTAATCCCGGTCTCAGAGATCAGAGATTGTTTTGAAAAAAAAATCTTATGGATATCTCATCCGTGGACACGATCCTTAGAATTAATTATCTAAGAGTATTTAGTATTAAGTAAGACAGTTAAATGGTTCACAATATTACGCGCGTCATAGTACTTTTCGATCCGATGGTAACGATTAACATTTTTTTATATAAAAATTTGTAGGCTCTAGTCTTATTGTTATTATTTTAAGTTCTTTGTTTTAATAAACCCTCAGTAGATTTATCTATCTCGTATTTAAATATTTCGGCTATTAATATATGATTTATTTTTAACTTAAATACTATTTTTTCAGAACCGGGGCCCCGATGACAATAGCGGGTACTGCGAAATCCACCGGCGCCGCTAACGACGGACGTCTAAGCGTCGTTTTTCCCTCAGTCCCCTTTCCAGCACCGTATTGGATTCTGGAGACAGACTTCATAACCTTCGCTGTTGTATACTCTTGCAATGATTTCGTTTTCTTTAATACTAGTGAGTTGTACTGAAATGTGTCTTTTTTTTTTGTCTTCGGACGGTTTTATTTGTTCATAGATTAAAACTCGAACATTACACTCTGACAACTCTGAACAATTTGCGAATTAATTATCACTGAATACTTAAATAAGTATTATTTATTTATTACTAACAAAAAACTGTTCCAAAGTTTAAGCCTAAGGCGGTTGTCACCAATTTTTTCTGTTGAATAGATCAATAATAGAAAGGATAGAGAATTAAATTATCATAATTTTGTTTATATGCAATTTTATTCATAATACCAACAACACATTGTGCTTTTTATTAACTTTTTAATTGAAATGAAATAAATTGTAGCACAAAACATCAAAAAAATTAGGCGCATCTTGTAGTCCAATGTACAAATTCTGCAGAAAATAGTTTAATTGACCAAAATAAATATTATACACGCGTTTATTTTTAAACCTGTGAATATATTTAGTTTTAATAACTGTATTTAATAATTTAATAAAAAAATATAATTAGTAGGTATTATATTTTTGAAGTAAAACTTTTTTACTTTTTTCAAGAACACATTTTTGTTGCGAAGTTGCATTTTCAGAATATAGTTATGTGGTACTAGACAAGACTAGATTAAAAAAATCATAATATTAAATGATCTGGTTTCGAATCCCGGCAGAAACTAAAATATTTTTTCGATAAATATTTTTTGTGTGTAAGTATATCTTTCTAATTGGTTAATTTAATTTGTATTGAATGTTTTTTAGCAACGGTACAACAATTTCAATTGGTCTTTAATACCATCGATACGTTGAATATGAACTATAATTAATAATAATAAACTTAGGTTTCAATAGAATATACAATTAAAAAGTAGTTCATATTTGTGTCTGTGTTTAGTTGAAAGTAATCCCATTGGAATGGCGGTGCATTTTTACAACAAATTAAAATTTTGCGGAAACTGGTTGAAAAAGAGTCGACATTGATTATTTACGAAGGCCTTGGATAAATACTAACATACGTATGAAAGTTTAATAATTTGTTTGAATAGGTGTTTCAAATTTCAATACAATCATGTCACTACATACTGCGGTGGACTACGGGTGCTCAAAGCAAATCTCTTCACTCTTCCTTGTGTCTCCTTAAGTTTTCTGACTGTAATGAAGGTTTTTTTTTCTAGAATTCATCTGGATACTAACGAGGGATCGTGTTCCATCATTGGCAGTCATGCAGACCGCTTACGGGATTCTGGACACAAATAAAATAAGCAAAGCCTTTCTCATGAAAACCGACCAGGTCAACTGTCCGGCAGACACGTGATAATATTTAATTTATTAAAATGAAATGTTAAAAAATATTTGAAATTTTCTTTGTTTAGCATGAAAGTATTCATTAATTCTGTGTACAGTAATTATACTAAATATTAATCTATACCAGTTATGTAAAATAATAGTCGTCAATTAGCTATCGTATTGTTTTGATCTATAAAAGTTCATAAACAAATGTTCGAACTCGATAAGGAAGGAAAATAATAAAATCAAAATATTTTGCATTTTGTTTTTAGAATAAGTCTTAGACATTTTATGAATGGTTGGAGTATATGTTTTCAATTTATTATTACACCACATGGGTGTAAATATATAATGTAAATATATAATATTAATTTTTCTGTATATTCTTACTTTACATTATGTTAGTTAGTGGTATTATCTTTGGGTAAAAATGTTAATTTAAAATGGAATGTAAGAAAAAAGGATTTATCGAACTTTGAATACAACCATACTTGGTTACATCAGATGAAAATGATCAATTTGATAGTATTACATACGAACTGAACGTTATTTGAAGTTTCTATTGTTCAAAATTATACTTTAGTGGTTCGTCGATACCTGACAAAATATTTAAGTAAAAATATGGTAAAATTAAATAGAAACCGGTTAACTTTGTGCACAAAACACACACGGGAATACATAGCACGCTTCACGCTCAATTCTGTACTATCATTTACGTGCATTCGAGACGATTCTCTAAGAGAAATTTCATCGATATATACGCACCATTAAAATATAAATGAACAAATTATTTTGTTATACAACTAATGAAATAAACAATTGGGAAAGAAGAAACTTAAAAATGGATCAAATGTTCAGCGCTAGTGAATTACAAAAACATAATTATTTTTCTTGTATGGTTTATTATTATTGATCGTAGAAATAGTACGGAAGTAGAAATAGAGAAGGAATTTGTTTACTTTGTACAGCAATAAGTAAAATAAATGAAAAGATAAATCATTGTTTATATAATTGTTTTAATGGACCAGATGAATCACCCTGACATGATTTTTTGATCTATAGACAAAAATTACAAATACACACATGTAAAAACTATACTATTTAGTTGACAATTATACTACTATACTTACTTAATGACTTCACTGTCCATTGAGTACCTTCACCTGATAAATAGCTCTGCGCTAAGTGCTTCTGTTCTTGAATATCCTACTTCAGTCGAAAACAGGAACGTGGGACGTCACCATATCTCTCCTCACTGTTCCGTCTCAATCTGGATCTGCCGAGAAGTATGTGTCCATTTGACCTCATAGCACATTCTATATTGATTGATATTTGTGTATAACCATTAAACAAACTTAAACCATGGCGTAGACTATTATTAGCAAAATGAGTAGTAAAATAGATTTTTTAAATAAGTAATAATTTATAGTAGTGATAAGAAAAATGCTACTCTTGACTCACTGGTGTGATTGTGATTGATATTCGATGATATCAGTGATTGGAAACTGGGACTGTGATTACAGTTTATTACGCCCCGCACGATATCACAATACACGAAATAAATTAAAAAAACATAATTTTGAGCGTCTTTACGTATATGATTCAAACTTCATTTGCGTTAAAAATCATATTCTAGTATATATAATTAATGTATATCTAATTTATTATAATCACGATGATAATGAAAACCCTTTTTAAAAATGTAAGTTTATTTTTCGGTTAAATTCTCAGAATTTTGGGTCAAATGCGAAAAACGTTTTGGTAGAATCTACTAGATGGCGCTAATTAAAAATAAATAAAAATATACGAGTATTTATGAAACTTGTAAAAATTGATCGCAACCCGGAACTGCATTTTGAGATTGTTTTTTAAATATATTAAATAACAGGAAATTTAATGATAATATATATTTTTTTAATTAATTCCGTTTTCCGTAAACAACAATTTTTATCAGTTGCTTGGTCTCTGTTCCAAAAATAATTCATCGAGGAAATAAAAGTAAAATAAAAACGTTATAATTTATTTGCGTAATTATCTCACATAATTCAAGAAAAATATACTTATTAACCCTAAAAACTAATTTCATAATACAAATTAAATTAATCAACTTGAAAGATAAACAGAAAAAATCTATCTTTCGAAAAAATATTTAGGATACGAACCTGGACCTCTTCCTACCCGCGGAAGCGCATTGTACACTTTCGCTATAGCACTCGAATACATTTTTGACAAATGTTGAACTTATATTCTGTAATATTTCAAATTGATATATCTAATAAATACCACAGAATACTAAATACGAAAACAATTGACACTATCAATTTTTGAGATTGATAGATTAAGTATATATTTCTATAATAGCTCATTAATTTAATTTGAATTGACATTGACATTTGTCTCATGGCAAATAGTCCCGGGTACTAAGACCCCTTTCTCCTTTATCTATTGTAGCAACCGATGCCGGTATTGGGTAAGGTGGTGTTCAACAAAAGGGGAGAGAAGATACTGCTGGCATGTGGCAGAGATCTGCTTTCTTGTGCAGGGTTTTTAATAATCTAGTAGGACCATTCTTGATCGCCTAAATCTAAATCGGAAGGGAGAAATTAAATCGTATTTTGAGACGGTATTTATGGTGGGGTTCGGGTGGTTTGGGAGCCCGACATAACGATTGACGAGTTGTTTTATATGATCCCTTATTAGGGGGATGCCTGAGTAGTGATCTCAGACAGCGGCTGCATAGGTGAGAATAGGCCTGAGAATGGCCTTGTATAACAGGAGCTTGTTGTTAATGGACTGTTTACTATTTCTGTCCATTAATGGATACAGAGCTGATAGTGCACGTGAAGCGGCAGCGATTTTATTCTGTACGTGAAGGCTCTACGTGAGTTTGGTATCCAAAGTCACACCGAGGTACTTGATGAACTTGGTCCAGAGAATGTTTTCGCCGAACATCCTTATGCTGGGTTTGTATCTGGCTTTTTGTGGCAGCGCTTTTCGAGAGATTGATCTCGACGCGCTATTTTTAGCACCACTCGTCGAGTTTGGTGGCATATCTTTGTACGCGTCTAATCGCTTCTGTCGCGTTTCAAAAGATGAGCAGAAATGCAGTATCATCTACGGACGTGGTGACTGTCGTGTTTGCGTCGGGTAGGGGTGGGATGTCGCATGTAAATATTAAGAATAAGTGGGGCGAGAGGAGCGAACCTTGCGGTACTCCTGCTCGTAGGCAGCGACAAGTTGAGAGGTTTAACCCTAAAGGAGCATCCTAAGAGGAAACTGGCTAGAAGTTGGGTAATATCGAGCGGGATATCGTTTAGGTCCACTTTGTACAGCAGGTCGTTGTGCCATCGTCAATCGAGGTCAATCTGTTCAACTACGCGCAGGAGTTGGTGATCTGTTGAATGATTTGGCCCAAAACCATATTGGAAGTCGGGGATGATTGAATTTTTGTCTCTACACTGGACGAGTCTGATGAGTATAACCTTTTCAAAGATTTTATTAGTGAATGGTAGGAGGCTGATTGGGCGGTAATTTTGAGCTAGGAGGAGATCCTTGCCTGGCTTTGCTATTAGTATCACACCTGCATTTAATTTGTATTAAATATCACAGAACTATGTCCTGAAAATGCAACTGTTCCTTAATAATTTTAAATATTTAAAAAAAAATTATGATGAAACTATCAAAACTATATTTAGTAGGAACGTACACTTAAATGTTATAATAAGTGAGACAATAAGTGCGCATTTATTGCAATAAACATGTGCTTAAATGTACTTTAGACATATATCATATAAATATCATATAAGTACATATTATTATATTAAGTTTTGTAATTAAACACGTATGACGTCGATTGAAGATTCAATAATATTGAACTTTAAACATTTTTTTCAGGATCCATTTAATTCTACATTAGCATGTATATATTTAATAATATTTAAAGTCTTTTACAGAACCAGACATATTTGAAAAGATTTTCGATAAAGTTTTGTACAAACCATCGGTGATTTTAAACCGTAACACCTTATATTAAATATTTATGTACATCATCGAAATCTATTGTACGTCATACAGATTAATTATTTATAGATACGCCATTGAAGATACAGTCAGTTAACGTCACGTATCGTGTATATCGTAATCTACATAACTAATTTTTAAACTTTAGCTATGACGTAAACCGTTTTAATGAATTCATAATATATTTAAAAGCCTGATTCCAAATCGAAAATCTTCTGAACTAATGAAGATGCATTATCCAACTACGCTACAGCGACGATATTTTTAACGACAAATTTTCGAACCTATATGTTACACTTTTGATATTAATACATTTAATAGTTCCATTATTAGAAAAAGCCATCTACCGAATTTTTACAGAATTTCAAATACCTTTGAGTAATCTGATAGCAGACGTCAGAATTATCAATTCATTTTTATTAAATTTTGGACACATTGATACAACTTTATTATTAGGAGAACATATTCTTATTGTGAAGTTGTAATTATTCAGAACATAGGTCTGTGACATTTTAAATATGAATTAAATATATTAATTAGAAAGATATACATATAAAATTAATTTTATCGAAAAATATTGCTTTATTGTGTATGACAAGTAAGTTATCTTATTCAATTAATTATTTATTTATAAATGTAAAGTGTACTTTTAGCCATATAGATTGTCTTTGTTTTATAATTTGATATTTGTTTTAATATATCGGTATTGGGCTAAAAGTGCCTCGGTGGTATTTTCTACCCCACTCCCGGTACTATTTGTTCAAAATGTGTACAATCACATTTGTTTCTTATTATTTGCAAAACAAGGACGTGCAAGAGAAAAACTGAGCGGGGAAAGACTTCCATCAGCGTTACGAAACAAGCTGTTGCTTTAGTGATGAGGGGAAATAAATCTTTGCGTGGTGTTTTTAAATAATTCGATATTTGTAGAATGTCATTGAAAAGATTCATAAATTGGTTATCAAAAAATCCTGAGACAGCAGTACATGCGAATTATACAATTTAAATTTAGAATTTACCTAATTGTAGAAGGCAAGTTCTTTTATTGCTCGGTACCGTACTCTGCTTTCCATTTCGCTTAAAATATTTTCTACAATTTCTCCTTTGGATGACAGATTTAAAATGTTTCATTACTAGTGTTCAAAAATATTTATTTAAATAACTAACATTATAAATTAACACATCCGAAACTCATAACATAAATAATTATATTTTATTATATACTTTAATATTAAAATAATTTAATATGAAGAACACAGAAAAATGCAAATTGCTGCACAGGCATAACAGATAATAAATTATAAATTACAAATTGTATCTACGCTGATACGACGAAATATCGAATGACTGATAATAACAGGTTGAAAAATATCTAATAAAAAAATGTTTATTCTGATAAACAAAACAAATATGTAGAAGGCGTTTGCAGTTTTCAGTAAGGATTAAAACCTTTCGAAGTTAACAGAATTAAGCAAAAATTGTTTAAAGAGTGCAGCAAATTGGCAAACATAAAGATGTCCACATAGTTTGAGAAAGAAAATATTTAGTTCAGTATGTTTCTCATGCGGATTGAACAAACAATTTAGATGCGTACCGACGCATACATCCAGGAAAATTGCGTACCAGAATTTCCACAAATAATTTGCAAGTTTTCATACTGTTGACAACTAGAGAAAAATTTAGCTATTTTGGGTAATAACGGCTAGAATTTTATAGTCTTTTCATAAAATAATAATATTCTATTAATTTTTTTGCTTGTATGCAGTGCACATCTCTGAGTATTACTGCTCCAAGCGGCCGCATATATTTATATATTATACGTCGCGAATGATAATTTTGCAACTATACTAACTTAATTAAACTATGACTTAAACAGTACATCAATATGGCCGTAGATAAATAAATTCATTAATATCTAAAATAAAAGTATACTAATTAAACGGCAATTATTTTAGATGGCGAAAGTCTGAAGGAAATGACTGAAATAAAATAGTTGGGAGCCAATAGATTCAAAACTGAATTTTTCGCAAAATGCAAGATACGCGACTAAAAGAATTAAAAAACTTTACGTCTGGGAATGATTAGAAGATTCATTAGCACTAAATCTTGTAAAATATTATACAACTCTGTTATTATTCCTCAAATCAAATAGTGTAGCAGTATTTTATTTTTGGCTATTGAAGAAGAAATGGAATCATTAATTGCTGCAAAATAAAGCGTTTAGAATAATTTTGAAAAAAATTTATATACTCGGATCAGAGCAATATGATGACGTTTAAACAGAAAATATTCAATATTTCAATGTCAGGTATTTATTTTTATAATCCTCACTAAAAAAAATATCAGTAGAGTTTATAAGAAAAATTGAGACAAATCAGCATGAACGAAAAATAAAAGATGAGACTGCGATTCAGGAAGAAATCTCAGAAATCGGTGATGTACAAAGCGATGAAGATTTTCAATAAAATCCTAGATGATATAAAAAAGGAGAAGAAACTACATAGATTCAATATGAATCTAAGCAAGTATGTTCGACATAAGTTATAGTAAAAAGTAAAATTTTAAAATAAATAAATAAAATAAAATATAGAAACACGATAGCTGAAAGTTATCTAAAAAAAAAATGAAAAAAATATATCTTTTAATAGCGACCTCCAGAGTCACATAATAGTGGATAATTCAGAGATACAAATAAGGAAAATTTAAAAAAAAACTCATTAATCAATACGGATTGTTAAGAATTTAGCTGTGGGTATTCCCATATCAACGTTACTTTTTTAATCAAAATGATTGAAAATGATTACTTTAAATATGGATCTATTCTTTCGACACTTTTATTATCTGGAAAATATACTGATAATTATGTTAATCTTGTTTATGAGTGTAATATATTTTGTAATTTTACATTCAAACTAGCGGAAAGCAATCGCCGATAACTGATTGCTAGGTCCTACGGTTACTACGGTTACTGCGCACCCACAACTTGAAATACGAGTAAGAAAGTATGTATGTATATTAGGTATCTCCTGTACGAGTAAAAATTTGTTACAGATACGATAACATTTATACAATACACATCCGTCCAATATATTGCCATTACCATGTAGATTTAAAAAAGAAAAATGCATGCGACGCGGACGCGGACGCCGACGGATGGATGGAAGTAAAGAAATTATGAATATACATCCAGGTTTGATATTACATAATATATTATTGATTATTGTAACTGTCAATATTCATTATTTATTCATTTAACGTATATTATATGACACGACTTATCGAAAACATGCACGACAAAATAAAGTGATCGATTACTGATAAATATTACATCCATATTACATCAACAGATATAATAAAGACGTATTACTTTATACATTCATCTGATAGTCCAATATATGTTGCAAGTATGCAGCGCGACAATGTGTTTGAGAATAATAATTCAACTGTCTATTTGTTCGACAATCGAAATATTGTTTTTATAATGTAAAATAATAAAATTATTAAAATACTAAATTAATGTATTAATTATTTGTCAAGAAAAATACTGGCGTTATAGCACAAAGGTAGTGCACTTCCCCGGATTGGAAATAGAGATCCAGGTTCGAATCCCGGTGACGCAAAAACAATATTTTTCGACAAAATTGATTTTATATGTATATATTTATAATTAATACATTAATTTAGTATTTAAAATATCACAGACCTATGTTCTGAATAATTACAACTTCACAATAAGAATGTGTTTTCCTTAATAATAAAATTATTATTAAGGGTTATGTCAGAAGTCTGAACAATTAAAACACATACGTATTTGTGTAAGGAGAAACATGAAAATAGATAGCAGCGTCAAAGCATATATATTTATTTATTTATTTGTAACTATATAATACATATAAAAATTTGTTTGGACTGTGCCCGTCTCACTAGAGAAATTCTGTGTCGACATGGGCAAAGTTTACAAGCAATTGTTCAATTAATTAAAATTACAAGTAGATAGATTTATTAACATATAAAAGGTGTATATGAAGAACAATTTTAAGGTGAACTTAATTTTTGGATCACTTTGTAGCAATAATTAATATAGGTATGAGTCAATATGTTTGGGTGAGTGCATCAATACTGGCTCTACCCATATTACGAATCCAAGTTTTAATATAAAGTTTCATGTTCTTGTGACAATTCAATTGATTTGAGTCTTTTAGCATTCTATTATAATCCATCCAAAATATTTCTAGTTCCTTTGACCAAATGTAGTATGTGCTCTTTGGGTTTGAAGGTTATTTGTATTTGTCCATGTGTAAATTATGTTTTGTGTTATTTTAAAATGTATCTGTTTGTATTTATATATGTATTTGAGAGTAGTATTAGCGTATATTTGTCTATATATACACGGCATTTTCGACTCGTAATTTAGTCAGGTATACATCCACTCATAAAATATTGAAGACTAGGTCTGTTATACTCTGTATATATTTCATAATATATATAGATTAAGAATATATAAATAAAATTCACTGGTATAACATGTCTGCTGTAAAATGATTCTCACTGTTATGTTTTATCCTTAAAGTAAACAATATGCCGAGAAGATAATAGGAGTACTCAATGACCACGTCTTCAAAGCTGCTTCTCGTTCTCCCATATGCTGTCTTTATCGTTAATAGTGTAGAAATGCGGAGCCAGACTCAAAAATAAATAAATATATTGAATGCGTTTTTAGATTTAGTCCCGACATCCAATGATGCGTATTTCGTAGATGACTAGATAGAGATATAGTTTGTACAAACTTGTCCATTGTCCAAGAGCTCAATATCAAAAATAGACTGTCCATCTTATCCAGAATGCGAATAGTGAAGTACTTCGGATATTTGGCGCAACGATGACGATAGTCTGAAAAAACTGGTGATACTCGCCAACATCAATGGCAAAAGATTAGGAGATCAATCAACTATGAGTTGGTTGAATTTTTTAATTAAATTACAGTTTCATGGTTCTACGAAACCTTGTTTGCAATAGAAAACCAGGAAGGATGGTAAAGGATTATTAAGGTGAACATCGGAAGTTAGATATATTTATGGACAATGGACTAGAGAGAGAGAGTGTTATCTAAATATAGTTCCTTCCTAAAAAGGGATTTTTAAATTCGTATGGTTATGAATATAGAATCATACAAGCAATTTCTCAGAATGAATTTTTAGATTATTAAGAAAAACACATCCTTAATGTAAACAGGTCTGTGATATTTTTAATACAAATTAAACGTATAATTAGAAAGATATACATTTAAAATCAATTATATGGAAAAATATTTTTGTTGCTACTGAGATTTGAACCTGGATCTCTTCCAATCCGGGGAACGTCCATTAACCGATTATGCTGTAGCAGCACTGTGCAATCTGCAACCCGTCTGTGCTCCACAAATGTACATTAAATTAACCATTCCTTCCACCCTCTAACAGTCTGGTGAATAAAGACCGCTCGTCAATACAATATGTTCAACGTAAGCACGTACAAAATTACCAATACAGGTTTGTTTTAATAGATATCAACTTAACCTTGTATCTGTGACAAAACATGTTTATGACCTACATACCATAAATTATTGTTTTCTTGCTGAATGAACTCATCAAATCAATTATAAATTAGTAATATTAAAATCTATCGATTAATAAATTCTATCTGTATTTTCATAAAACATGAAAATTACATTAGGGTTTGTGCGAAATTTGATAATACAATACATGATAAGAAAATATTTTCATATAAAATGGATAGTGCTTTGAAAAATATTAACGAGTAATTATTTACTAGTTATAAGTGTACATACCGTAAAGCCATGAACGTAATATATCAATTATCGATTTTAATTTTACTAGCAGTATTTTCCAGGGGTAAATATTGACTAATATTTATTTTATAGTTTTAAATTATGAGTACTTGTAGTCGGCATTTATATATATATATATATTATTGTTTTAGGTAGCAGCCATGAACAACTTCATATTATCGATGCGGATGAAAAGTTTGAAGATCAAAGGTTTTTAATTCAAAATGATATCAACCTCTATTTGTATACAAGGTAAATGAGACATAAATTTAATATTAATCTCCAAACAATAATACTAAACAGCATAATGGAATAGTGCCTACATTCGCATACACATGATTTATGTGTATGCGAATGTTTGACGTGAATATTATATTTATATATATACATAAAACATACCTACAATTCCTTAATGCTTCACGCTAAATATTATATTTTTCAACAACGTATTCCTGGGTAGTTACGAGTTATTAATTATTTACTTATTAGTTTACTACGTATATTTTTACTTTTAACACGTTGAACGCCATTGTGAAAATGAAGAAAATTACGATTTTAAATTTGAAAAAAAAAACTTAGATGGCATCAGCGATCATCAAAATGTATTATCTTTTTTTTTTTTGATAAAAACTTTCCATGAAAATCATGAAAATTAACTGCGGTCACCGGTGACCGTCATGGCGCTATGGGATAAAAATGACGATTTCCGTTAACGCACGCCGCGAGGTCATGATGCCGGTCACGTGCGCTTCACGCGTCTCCTCCCCAGTCGAGTTTTGTCTTAACTATTTTTAGTTTTGTTGTAACAATCTGTTGTAACTATTTTTTCCTTGATTTGTAATGTTAAAAATATACATTTTCATTTCCTATTATAATCAATTTATGTTTAAATAAAAATTATTATTTGCAAATTTCATAGTTTTATTTTTATTCGAAAAATTTCAAAGTACCTACTGAAATATCACAGTCCCACTTGAAAGTATTGTTATAGAGCGCCGCTCCGGTCATTCTATTACTACGAATACGCGCAAAGTGTATGCATCGGCGCTCAGGAGAGTGTTGAATACATCTCTGACTGGAGGTCACAGGTGACCTACGTGGCGCAATTAACTGAACATTATGAGGTCACCAGTGACCTACATGGCGTTCAACGTGTTAAGTAGCTGTTAAAATGTTATTATTCTGAATATTATATATTTTTATTTTATTTATCTTGATGTAACTGAATCAAAAATGATACATTTTTTAGACGTAACCAGATTAATCCGGATAAAATTATAAAAGGCGATAGTGCCACTCTCTGGGCATCACATTTTGATCAAAAAAAACCGGTTAAAATCGTCGTTCATGGATGGACTGAGAGCGGGAGCAGTGAAATCAATAAGGAAATTAAGAATGGTAATATAATTTATTTTATTCAAGTGCTTAGCCTTAATCAAAAACACATCTATTAAGGACACTGTGCTATGGTGCTTCACATAATATTCTATTAAGAAAGTGTACATTTCTTGGCACGAATATATATAATGAAATGCAGATGTCTGTAACATGAAGTCGTTCGATTTGTTTATAATATTTATAGCAGGTTCTACAATATATTTTAGAACTCATGTTCTAAAATATATTGTAGAACAAAAAAATCTTTAATCATTCTATGATTAAAGATTTTGGAGCGCAATAATAAAATACGCGAAATTCATAAAAATCGTATAATTCTTGAAAAGTCATAAAAACTAAAATTTTCCCTAAATCGTGTACTTTATTCGAAGGCAAACTTTAATGTAAAATGTATGGTGTTACTTTAATTTTCACAACAACAACAAAACTTTTTTCTACACACACGTTGGGTTATTTTCACTATTAGTTTCGAGAGATCCAGTTCCTCTCAACATTAGGTGATAACGTTCGTGTAGTACCAAGTTTTGTTCTGAAAATTAAAAAAGTCATGTTACGTCACAATGTACCCGCCATTTCAATTAATGATATTGCTTTATATTGTCTTTAACATAAACAATAAATAACTCATCACATCACTAAGAAAGCAATAAAGATGAGAAGTTTTTCAAATCAAATTTCAAATCATCGCTTATTCAGAATTGCAGAAATCATTATTGAAAAATAATTGTTTAACAATTTTGAATAAAGAAAAATAATGAATCTCCATTTTCCTCTAGCTTTTCTCGAAGTTTCGGATGTGAACGTTATCGTCGTGGATTGGGGCAAGGCCGCAGCTGGCCTCTACCCAGTGGCGGCCCTCAACGTCCCCGCAGTTGGAGAGTACTTAGCCAAGGTTCTGGACTGGCTGGTCGATGAAGGTGTCCCCACGGAGAGAGTTCACCTGATAGGACACAGTATGGGTGCTCACGTGGTCGGTATTGCGGGGAGATCCTTGACTAAAGGAAGGGTAACGTACATGACAGGTAGGTTTTTGAGATTTTATTTTAAATAGATTAAAATATCGTCAACATTAAAAATAAAGACATGAGATATTTTAATAGCGGATCTAGATTAGTGTCAGTGGCGTACTTTACCAATGCAATCAATGTGGTCCACATTAAATAGGGGCCCAAAATTTCGCGCCCTGCAATTCATTTGGCAATTATATTTTTGCGAGTATCGATACCTTAGCCAGTGATAATACGAACTGATAAAATTTTAATAATCATTACTCACGTACATTACGAAAATATGTGAATACATTATGAATGTATTCAGTAGCAGTACCCCGCCAATATGTCGGGTTAGGGACAATACCATCGATGCGAAATGGGTAATTTTGCCAGTGCAAATACGTAAATCCCTAAAAAGGGTTAGGTTTTTCTTTTACGAAATTGTGAATATTATGTAAGACCAGGGACTGTTTTTGTTCTTTATATTAAAATAATAAACCATGTAGTACTGATATTCGTATTCTTATATGCAATACATACATATTCTATTCTGCATTGGGAGCCAATTTTTGTAATTACACCACTCATCAGTGTGCTTATTAATGATAAACAGTAGTCTGATATTTGATAAGAATTTAAATTTTATTATTTAGCACTAAAAAGCATTTTATAATCTACATCACTTTGGATAACTATTTCCTCGCATACGATCTACACATTAATTATTTTATAATTATTAACTGTATGATATGTGTATTTACAGGACTTGACCCTGCTTTTAATCTTTGGGGGACGGGTAGTAATAGGATCAGAGCTACGGACGCCAACTATGTTGAGATCATCCATACTGACGGTGGAGCCCTTGGTATTGGTATTGCTGAGCCGATAGGACACAATGACTTCTATCCCAACGGTGGATCTCACCAGCCCGGATGCTCAATCTTAGATTTGGGGTGCGCCCACAAGCGTTCCTGGAAGTACTTCGCAGATTCGCTGGACCATACCGGGTTCAGGGCTATTCAGTGTACAGATTACAATGAGATGTCCAAAGGACGCTGTGCAAATCTTAGTTCTATGCACATGGGAGGATCGCAGCCAAAACCAGGGTGAGTAAAGAAATATATTCAAAATACATTACTGAAATGAAATATGATGATAAGATATCTTTTTCCGATTCCAAAATCCTAATAATTAATTTATATTTTAATTATTGCTAAGAAATACAGTCAAACTTCATTCAATCAATCAAAATGTGTGACGAACAAAGTACGACATGAAATAAATGAGAATGTAAATAAACTTAGCTAGGGCTACGTGCATTAGATAAGAATGACGTTTAATGTAATCGTGAATACAAATAATATTTTGGAATAAGGATCAGATAGGTTATCAGGTGATCATATAATTTTAATATACTGAAATTACACATAAAAAAGCATAACCTGTTTCAAAAACAGCACTCGACTTGGATTTTATCAATTTAGAAATAGTTTTTTTTTTTTTTAAAGTCCACTAATAGCAGATATTTTTGTAGACAATTTGGAGAAAAAAATTTTTGATTGTGATTCTTCTTTGTTAAATAATGTTTTGTTATGGAAAAGGTATGTGGATGATGTATTGTGTATTTGGTCGGGTTCACAACGTCAACTAACTACATTTCTAAATGTAATTAATTCGTTTAATAATAAAATACAATTTACATTAGAAATGGAAAATAATTCTACCCTAAATTTTTTGGATCTAACATTGATTAAAAATAATAATAAAATTGAGTTCAAAATTTTTAGAAAACCAACTTTTACAGATACTATCATACACAATGAATCTAATCATCCATTATCACATAAACATTCAGGGTTCCACTCCATGATACATCGTTTAGTCAATATTCCTATGTCAACATCCAATTTCAATATTGAATTGAATACAATTAAAAAAATAGCAGTTAATAATGGGTATAATACATGTTTGATAGATACTATTTTAAAAAATAAATTAAAAGAATATAATAATCAGTTTTTATATAAATCACAGATAAAACATAATGATAATAATGATAATTGGCGTAGGATTTTATACATAAATAACTTTTCGAAACAAATATCTAAACACCTACCACGAGACATTAGACCAGCATTTTACACAAATAATAGTAAAGGAAATTTACTCATAAATTCTAAAGACAAAGATGATAAATTTAACAATTCTGGCGTCTATAAACTTAGTTGCAAGGATTGTGCTGCATTTTATGTTGGTAAAACGGTTAGAAATTTTAATATAAGAGTAAAGGAGCATTTGAGATGTTTGAACAATAGTGGGTTTTCAGAATTTGCTAATCATTTGATAGAAAATAGTCATGGTTTTGATAAAAAATTGGGATTGTCAATTTTGCATATAAACGGTGTAGGTCACAAATTAAATAATTTGGAATCGTTGGAGATAAATAAAGCATGTAAAAGTAATCAGGAAATTCTAAACAGCCAACTAAATTTAACTACGAGTCCTATTCTAAAATTTTTTCCTAAAAATTATTCGACTAAATTTGTATTGAGCAGTAATTTGAGTTAGGTACTAAATTTATTTTTTTAAATAATTGTTGTTTTTTAAAAAAATTTAAAAATAGATTCTGGTGAAGAAACAATACTATATTTTTAGTTAGTTATGACATCCTGAAGAAGGAAAAGTGTTTTCCGAAACCGGTAGATGTTTTTTAAACTCAATTGTGGTTAATAAAACTAAGATAATAAATAAAAAAATATGAATCTTAACCACCAAGTTAATATTGCTAATTTTAAAAGTATTAGAAATAGTTGTTTATGAAAAAAAAATTATTATGTTATTTACTTTCAATCGTAATGTCATCAACTTAATTATATAGCGGTAAAATGTTTGCTTAGTGACCAAGTAGACAAGACAATTATCAATCAATTATCACTGAGAGAGAGAGATTTGCAGTATGTTTCATATTTTAGAGAGGCATCATGATGTATTTTTTTTATAATTTATAATACATATATCATTTACGTTTTTCAGAGTTGGAATTTTCTATCTCGAAACCAATAAGAACAAACCTTATTTCCAAGGATAACACCTGTGTTCAAGAGAATTAATGTAAAATAATAATAATTATATATTGTAATTTTAATGAAATTATAATGCAGTTATCTTTTCCTTATTTAGCTCTTTATTATTCGAAGCATATGTATGATAATGTTTTATTTAATACGTATTCAAAAAATTTAATTTAAAATATGTATAAATATATATAAAATGGCATAAAGTCCTACAGTATTTTAGAAATAAATAAATAAAAAATAAAAAAATATTTTATTTTATAATCCATTGAATTTAAAAAAATAACGAAATAAGAATAAGTATGTGATGATATTAAAATATTCGACATAACAGTAGATGACAGTTCGTTGGGTACAGTTAATAACGTACATATTTTGAATGTTTAGGTTTCACATGAGACTTCGATCTGAGTGTCTGTGTGCACTCGAATAATAATGTTATAAGTAATTAATATTTATAAAAGCAATATTGTTAGATAAATAATGTCGTTTATATCATGGGTGGCCAACCTTTTCAGCAGCTGGGCCAGATTTTAGAAATGAGATTTTCTACCGGGCCGTACAACAAAATTTATTTTATTATTCAAAGCAAACGACGGCGTTGCGAGCTTGCAACAGACAGGCGGTCGCACGACGCATCCCACCCCGCATTCACGCTCGCGGCTGTCCACGCAAAGGTGGCGTGCGCGCTTTTTGAAATCAGCTTAACGTTGTGATTGTTTGTAAATACGAATATACCATAGAAGAAATTATCACGATAGTTGAATCAATGTACTGAGATACTTCCATATATGAGATATGATACGAACTATGCATGTTGGAATGTTTTTTTGGTGGTTTTATGTACACTAAAAGAAAAAAATGTGTGCATATGCTCCGCGGGCCACAAGTAGACCATCGCGGGCCGCGGGTTGACCACCCATGGTCTATATATTGCCACAATGGTTGCTGTCTTGGTTCACTATACGATTAAAGTAATGGTATTTTTTATATAATAGTCCGATGTTGATTTTGAATAAATTTTTATGTCAAATAATTTCAGTTTAAAAAATGTTGATTATTTGTTTAATATTATATTATAAATATTATTTGTTTTGAGTGGAAAAAAACTATCATCCAAATAGCCACCTTTAGGCGCTACACAAATACGAGCTCTTTCAATCACATTTTTCATGAAATACTGCCATGATTCCGGGTACCTCTCTTATATTTGCTTTGTTTTATACATTTATGAACTGAGTGTTCGTTTCCTTTCCTTTCATAACTTTATAAAAAAATGATGAACAATGCTGGTTTGATTTTATTGATAGTAAAATGATTCACTATTCTGGAAAATTCTGGAAAAAATTGCGTGTTCTAATATTTTCCTACGATCGTGATTTCATAATTTTTTGGAATATTTAATGGTCGTAAAAAACATGAAAAGAAATCTTATTATTCTGGTTAATTATTTTTTGGTTTGTGTAAGATAGTGCAGCCGATGCTGACTGCAATAGTTGTGGTGTATTACAATAATTGATAGTCTCTTCGTGACTAGCAAATGCCACTGCACTTAAATATCACTCTCGGGTTCGTGTCATCGGAATAATACTAGAGTACTTACTTACTATCACGCCGTTTCCCCGCAGGGGTAGGCAGAGAGGATAGAGCGCCACACTCTTCTGTCCTGACATACAATTCTCGCCTCATCCACATTCACACATCTTCTTATACAAGTTCGCTGATTATTGAGGCTTCTAACAAAACCATACTCTAGCATCAGGCTTAGATGGTCGTACTAAGTCTTCCGCGGATGTCTTCTATTTCTGGTGCCATCAACATTTGCGTCACATATCTTTCTTACCATTCTATCTTTATTCATTCCTTCCATATGACCAAACCACTTAAGTAACCCTTTCTTAATCTTACTCACTATTCTAAGATCAAATTTACATTATTGTTTTTCTTATTTTCTCCCCCAGTGCAAAAATAATAGGGAATAATTAAAATGAACATTACTGGTGAGTATTTAAATATTTGTCATCTGTCAGAAAATAACTAGACTAAGGTTAAACAACACATATCCAAGACACGATACGCTCGGCCCTACAGGATTATTTAAAAGTATACTAATAATAATGATCGCCAAAAAGGCGGCGAGCCCGGAACTACTACCTTGCCTAGTTTTCCGGGAATAGTATATTAGGTTAGGTTAAATTTAAATCGTATTAAAAATTGCCATTTGTGCTACTTACATAATAATTGTTTCTGGGAACTGTCGACGTAAAAACATATGTAAAATGATTTATCAAAAATATGCGTGACAGAATGGGATGATTGATTACTGACAAATATCTCGTTAAGTGGTTAATAAAACAAAGATAATAAATAAAAAATATCTCTTATATCAATAGGTATAATATAGATATTAGCGTTGATTAGATTTTTTGTCAAGTACATCTCTACTTTCTGTCGATAGTATTAATAACTTTACATATCTACTTATCGTGAAAATATTCAATTGATAGATTACATCACAAATATGCAGTTTTTATTTAATTACTATTATTATACATATACATCTCTATGATTTATTATTCGTTATACTATTCACAGTTGTCATATCAGGTTATCTTCGATCTATAATATGCATAAATAAATATATGACAATTACCAGCAAAATAAAAACATTAAACCTGCATCAGTTCTATTATGACGTGTTATCTTGAAAATAGATCGGACAGGGACCAAAACTATTAGATTACCACGAAACCTGAAAAATGAAAGCTATTTGATCCATCATAGAGAAGGCGCTGTGGAACAGAATCAGGAACTTCCGCAGCATGGAAACCAGGAAAACAGAAGACATGTGTCAAGTAGGGAAATGTCTGAAACGATATTATTGCGCTCACGTGAAAATGATGAACGATTCAGGATTACCATACATGACCTAAAACATGATTTCGTAGTTGGAATTACATACAGGTAAAGAGAATGAAATAAACATAATAAGATTTATAACATTTTATAAAGAGTGTATGTGGGTGTGTTTGTTTTTTATACAAATCTACAGTTTTATTCCGAGCTTGATGAAATTTTGCACACTTGACCTTCAAAATAAGAGGAAGAGCACTATCTACATGAGATTTTGAAAAACTATCCCATCCTCCTTTCTCACCCCTCAAAGCAAAATTTTGGTACTACTTGATGAAATTTTGCACACTTGACGTTCAAAATAAGGAAAATTACTGTATACATTTGATTTCGAAAAAAAAAACTACCCCATCCCTCTAAATGAAGCCTCTTCATTCTGCGTAAAGCCCGGGCAATGCCGGGTACTTCAGCTAGTATATTATATATTCCGTCCGAAGACGTTTAGAACAGTAAAAACATCTGCGCATTGTATTTCGGTAGATCAATAATTTGGATTATTTTTTCAAATCGCAAAAAATGTTGCATAATTGTTACGTTATTTTTAAATACTATCGTCATGACCTATCCAAGAACAATTGTAATGATTGATTTATCGAAAAAGGCTAATAAAGAAGTGACACTGATTAATAACTCCCACGCTTTAAGAAGTCAAGTGATATGTGTCTTCAAATGGTATTTTGAATACCGATTAAGTTGATAATCTTGGTATCTTTTGTGAGCATAATTAAAATTTATATGGGCTTGTAAAGTAATTGAACCGATAAGACAGATCTTCTCAGGTATAAATATGTTTGTCGAATCAGTGAAAAATTAGTGTATTTATTTCACAACCCGAAAATGAGATTCTTCTGTAGCGCACTGCTATTTTTGCTGGGAGTGGTGGCGATTTCAGGTGATTTATTATATTTGAATTGATTTGGTTAAAGTATACAGAGGCAAATAATTTCTTTTTGATAGGTATTTCAGATAACACCAAAATAAATACTACATAAATCACTAATGTATCCTATGTGTGTACTTTTAGAGAACGTGTATCCGTGTAATTGAATACACAAAAGATAGGTACTTCCATTATAAAAAAAATAATTTTTTGTTTGAAACATTTCTATCAAAAAAAAAAAAAAAGTATATGCGTATATTTAGAAACTCGATATTTAAAAAATAAATTTATAAATTAAAGTATAAATCAAAGTATATATACATCGACAAATTCATATTTCTCATCGGTATACATTTTAAACTGCAAAAATATGTGTTCTATTACAACAATGTGATGTCACTCAGCTTAATAAAG
This sequence comes from Eubasilissa regina, assembly GCA_022840565.1. Classification (NCBI taxonomy): domain Eukaryota; kingdom Metazoa; phylum Arthropoda; class Insecta; order Trichoptera; family Phryganeidae; genus Eubasilissa; species Eubasilissa regina. Next base: position 29,268,471 of record JAINEB010000022.1, on the reverse strand, counting down.
ACTAACAGACAAAAACCGGCTTAAAAAAACGATAAAATTATACAACTTTATTAGCAATTACTTTAATAATGCAATAACTTTATTAGCAATAACAACTATCAACCACAGGATCGTAGAGTACATTAAACAAATAGTTTTTACCTAACCTAACCTAACTTTATTGGATTTATTTGACATAATAGATGCCTTTAAACCATTACCTTTTTTTGTCATTTTAGATGGTTATCTAAAATTTATCGTACTTATTTATATTTATGTTACGTATTTATATTTAATCATTATTAATTTGAAATGCTTATTTTATTATACCGTAGATCCCTTGAATAATAAAACATCGCGTTCTATACAAATATATTTTTAAATACAAATTAAATGTGTTAATTAGAAATCAATTTTATCGTAAAATATTGTTTTACTACCGGGATTTGAATCTGGATCTCTTGCATTATCCGATTATGCTATACCAATACAGTGTACTAACGACAAATTTTCAATCCTATATGTTACACTTTTCAAATGAATACATCTATCGTTCCATTACTTGAAAGTCATCTACTTTGTTTTTACAAATCTCAAATACATTTGAGTAAAATTATTAAATATTTTTCAATAAAATTGATTTTATATGTATATCTTTGTAATTAATACATTTTATTAGTATTTAATACAGGCCCATGTTCTGAATAATTACAACTTCACATTAAGAATGTATTCTCCTTAATAAATACATTCTTCATATGGCAGCATATATTGTATCAAACATAATGAAAGTATGTATTTAAAATTATCGTTGAATATTAAATTTGTATTTAGCCTGGTTAACGGGATATTAAAAATGCATTTTACACTTATTAATAAATGTATATTTTTTATTATAAAAGCTGATCTGCACCCTTTCTTCATGGAATACAGAGATGGACAGAGGTATTTCATCGCTGAAGATAGAAATGGTAGACTCCAAATAGTAGATAGACTCGCCACGGATCCTGATTCAAGATTCACAGCTTCGAGTGATGTCAATTTCTACCTTTACACGAGGTAATTTTTTTTCAAACCACACCATGCATTACATACATTGTACACATAAGTTTTTTGAAGACCGTTTGCCGGTCTTCAAATCAATATTCAGTCAAATTATTTCTCCCAACCTAAGATTGAATCGTACGTAATTGTTAATCATTATGCAATTCTAAATATTTCCTTCGTGTAACGAATCTAGTAATTGCTTTGTATAAATCTTTCATTATTAATGCCTAAATGAAAATTTATAATGGAAAATTGTAAAATATTTGTACAATACATTAATACGACAAATACTCGAAAAGATGAGAAAAGTTGTTACAGCATAATAAAAATATATTTATAAAAATATAATATTTTGTTTCCTCTATATATTTATTTTTATTTTATTTTTATTACACATATATTTAAACAGTGATTATACAAACAAATATTTTTAGGAGCAATCCAACATCAGCGTTCGTTCTTAAAAATGGCGATACAAGCAGCTTGACTTCTTCCAAATATGACAAAAACAAAGCAACTAAAATAATTGCTCACGGATGGAACAACGACGGAAACAGTAATGTCAACAAACTAATCACGGCTGGTGAGTTTGTAGCCTTAAATATTAAAAATAAAACATCTGAAAACATATATATTAAATAAATTAAATAATTCTTTATATTTCTCTTTTAAATTTTTTTATATATTAAAATTAGACATTCAAATATTTAAGAATTAATAGAAAATATGAATTGTTTAAAGCCTACCTCGCCGTACTGGACGTGAATGTGATCTGCGTCGACTGGGGTAAGGGTGCCAACGGCCTCTACGGAACTGCTGTCAACAATGTTCCCTTAGTTGCCGTGTGGACCGCCAACCTCATTGATTGGTTGATCAGCCAAGGATCCAGTGTCTCTAACTTCCACGTAATGGGTCACAGTTTGGGAGGTCACATCGCTGGTCAATCTTCCAGAAAGGTCACCAGAGGAACAATTCCATACGTCACTGGTGAGTGCCACCCAACTGTGATATCGAGTGCCAAAATTAAATTTAATGTTACATCTAAAAGATACCAAGACGTGTTAGCGAAATGCAAATTTATCGAAAAAAAAATCTTTCCATCATTAATTTAATAATGGTTGTGTATATAAATAAATTCTGGTTATAAATATTAAATAATTATTATAGTGCTAGCTAGCATATTATTATATACAATAACTTTGAAGTGCTTTGGTACAGTTAGTAGATTACTACTATAAAAATGTTCTTTAATGAGTTATTGTATTTTTATCTATTTTTTTAATGAAATGTTTGTATTAATTAAACTATATGCAAACTTGACCTTCAAATCAAGAGGAAAGTTACTGTTTACATGAAATTTTGATGAACCATCCCAATCCCCCTTTCCAACCCCTTGAAGCAGAATTTTGGTACTACTTAATGAAATTTTGCAAACTTGACGTTCAAAATATGAGGAAAATTACTGTCTACATCTGATTAAGAAAAAAAACCACAACCAACCCTCTAAATTAAGTCTCTTTACTCTGTGTAAAACCCGGGCAACGCTGGGTACTTCAGTTAGTTATATATAAAATGAATTATTTCCAAAACTTCAGATTATTTGTTGATAAAATTGATTTCCTTGAACACAAGTTTTTTATGCATTAAAGTATTTTGTAGTATGGTATTTTTATAACGTACAGTATTAAAGATTATTTCATGTAAATTATTATATAAAAATGATACTAATTAAATTAATCAACTAAAAAGATAGAAAGATGTTTTTATAACTTATTTTGTTTTAATAGCTTTTGATCCCGCCGGTCCATCTTGGGGTCCGGGAACAGACCGCATCAACCCAAATGACGGAGCCTACGTGGAGATTATTCACTCCGATGCCGGATATCTTGGTATCAAAGAACCCGTGGGAAACAATGATTTTTACCCCAACGATGGGCAGGGCATGCCTGGTTGCCTTCCCATTAACATCGGCTGTTCTCACGGAAGATCGTACGAGTACTATGCATCTTCTATCGATAATACTATGTTCATGGCAAACCAGTGCGCCAGTGTGGAAGAGGCACTCGCTAACAAGTGCTCCAATCTGAGCAAACTGCACATGGGAGGTTCTAAAGTGAAAACCATGTAAGTATACACTATTAAAGCAATTGTTGGTTTCGTAGCCATGAAGTCTCTCACTTTCTGGGTCGTTGCTCATTACTGAGAAACCTCTATTCTGCTTCCACAGCGCGAACTACTTGCCTATGCTCTTTTTTGTACTTTTGAAGTGTTAATTGAATTTTTTTTTAAACTCTTATATCTTTTATTACTTTAATTTGTGTAGGGAGGCTATTAAAAAATTTTATTCGTAAGTTTATAAAATGTTGCTGAAGGTGTTTGGTGTTACATTTAGGGATTTTAAAATTATTTTTAAACCTTAATGATGTACTTGTTTCAAACTTAACAGTGTTATTTTCTTTAAGTAATTGATTAATTGAGTTTTTTTTGGAAATGTTTTCTATTTTGGGAACTGAGACTTTTGCAATATGTGTTTGTGTTGAAAAAGTTGATCTTTTTTTTTAATATTACTTTGATGATTGTTCTCCATATTATTTTTACCGAGTTCATTATATTATTGTGTGCTCCTCCCCACCCAATTATTCCATACTGGAGTAGTGAGTGAACAATAGCAAAATATACCTTTTTAAAGTTATTTATACTTTAAATGTTTCTTAATCTTATGAATATATAAATACATTATTCTTTAAATGTTTACTATATTATACTTTAAATGTTTCTTAATCTTATGAATATATAAATATATTATTCTTTTCACTAATTCGCTAATGTGATTGTGCCATTATTTAGTGCAACATGTAGCAAGTGTCAATCTTGATTACTCATTCTTCATCTTTGTATGTTCCTTGTGATCTTCAATTTCTCCAGACCATCTCCGTCTCTTTTAGCAACATGCCTAAAGTATGAAATAATTATTTTCCTGGATGTTACAGAGAGCCTCTCTAAGATAGTGGAACCATTAGTTCGTTTCGCAGTTCATGGTATACATAATATACCATGCGCCAACAGCACATATCTAAAGCGTCGAGGATGTTGCTCCACGTCAAAAAATACCTCATTGTAAAACGCCCACTTTAAAATATTTTCACGATTTTGGTCGTAAAAATGTTATAATTGATAGTAAGTAAGATACCTAGAATAAATCTAACTGGAACATCAAGGTGGATGTACCTCAGCAGGGAGAATAGTCTACTGGCAATGTCTCAGCTTCCAGAAGTCCAGTGAAAATCAAGATTTTTTGAAGAATCGCAAAGTCCCTAATAATAATTTATTTAATTAAAATATATTATTACCTTTTATTGATAGAACTAGTTTTTAGTAATGATATCATCCAAACAATTAAAATAATCTTTATTTTTGTATGTCTATCGATGTAATATAAATGTTTGACATGATTACTTTATTTGCAGCCGAGGCATCTTTCACCTGAAGACGACGTCGAGTAAACCATACTACCTCGGTTGAGATGTCGAGAGTAATTAAGAATCAAATCTAAAAAAAAGTAACATTTCCACTGCATCAGTTGTGAACTATTAATTTATAAGTTTTAAGATTTTTTTTATAGTTTTAATGAAAGTTTATGAGTAAATATGTTTTCTATGAAAATGATTGCTTAAAATAAATGTCTTGAATTTTTCTTCATATGAAAAACTTTCTGTGACTAATAAATAACTTTCAATCTTCCATCATGTTTAGCAATGTAGGGAATCCTTGTAAATTTTGATGATTGCCGGATATAATTTTTGTAATATTATTTTGTTTCTGGTGGACTATAACATTTATATACTACAAACTTGTCCGATCAGTGTTTCGAAGGAATTTTCGTGTAATTATTCAATTATACTTTTAAAATTAGCAATATTAACTTTGTAGTTAAAATTCATATTTTTTATTTATTATCCTTGAGTTTGAGTTATGACATCCTGAAGAAGAAAATTGTATTTTTTTGAAACCTGTAAATGAATTTAAACTCAATTCAGTGGTTAATAAAACAAAGATAATAAATAAAAAATATAATTATTCAATTTTTTTTTAAATATACTGGAACAGAACGTATACTGATATATTTTTAGTTGGTGCTAATTATTGTGGTACTAATCCACTAATGCAGATCTATATTAATACTTGAATTGGGGATACGTATGCATATATAGGTAAATTTTATTATTATCAAATTGTTAAATAGTCGCCAAATTTAAACATTTTTTCGCAAAAAGTATAGAAAAACATTTTTTAATGACTCATCTTAGGGCATACGAGAATCTTATTATGGAAGAAATCACACATCTCACCAATTTCGCTATATATAATAAATAATACACGCTTAACCCACTGTACAGATACACATTTATCGCTTACACCGATCGCACATTTATCTGGCGGAGTGACTACGAGTGTAACGGTCAAACGTTGCATCCCTAATAGTTTTGGTGTTTATGGTCCGATTGAATAAAATAAACTACATTTAACTCATCTGACTAAGCTCTACGAGATAGTCAACGGCGCCATCTCAATTCTCAGTAATGTGCACAGCCATTCGAGCGACATCAACCTGGACAACATAATACATATGTTCACCACCGGCAGGTCATTTCTTCCCTGATTCATCGTTAATTTTAATTGAAGTAATTAGACTGAATTCTCTGAATATTCGCACCCTAAGACAACATCCTAAAAAAATAAATACAGTTTTAAAAAAACCTTTTTTATATACAATACATATGTTTTAAAAAAGTTTATTTTATTAATATAATCAAAAATCAGCGAAAGATGAATAGTCAAGTTGTGATGAAATTCTAATTCTACACTTTATTTATTAAACCTTTAATACAACTTTTGATACTCCTGGTCGCGAGCACCACTGTAATGAATCCCCTAATTTTCCTAAGTCCTAATTTATCCTATATTTATCAGTGACGATACATATAATTGTAAGGAAGTATTTTATTAAATATTTTCAATACGACTCTAGGGGCGCGTTGCCTCTATATCAAACTATTTATTACACCAGGTCTGTTTGTACGCTTAATATATAAATTACATCTAAATCTAGACGTGATCGATCTAATGGTTAGGAACATTTCCCACGCTATGTTCGTAATAAGCCTAGTTCTTTTAACCCCCTTTTGCAATTATCAAATATCTAAAGATTCCAAATATCAAAATATTATAGTCGTTCAAATACATATTGAGCAATTGTTAAAATAAATATACTGACTATCTTATATTACGCGATTAAATAGCGATTCTAGTTTCCTATTATATTTTTAAATGCAATAATTAGGAGTCTATTCACCCATGTTGTGTACTTTTAATAATGGACAAACTTCTGATCGTGCGGTATGATACCCGAGAGTACTCGTTATAACATTAATTTACTAGTCTTCAATTTATTACCTTCAACTCTAAAACGTTATTTAGCGCGTACGTAAACAAGTGAATCTCGGCGCGAGCTAATTATCATAAAGTTGGGTATATATTACTTAGAGCTAGAATGTAAGAGTGTGGAAGAAATTATACATAGGTCACTAACCTTGGCCACTTCGTGGCGACGCCTAGTTGTTCAAAGATTATGGGGACATGCGACATGCTAAGTGCCTGCCTCACTAGTCAAATATGTTCCGTGATTATGATAAGTTCTCTACACATCAGGTTTGGAGTACGCTCAAGCACCTCTTTTGACCCCAAATCAAAGTATCCGTGCGCCTGTTTGTTTAAGTCCACGAATTCTTGACCTCCGACCCCTTCACTCACGCGTTCAATGAGTTCAAGTTAATGATGATCCAAAGATTTGATTCGACCAATATCACAGCGAACAATATCATTTGCCATGACTCGTTCAAGATTCTTGTATCTCCAATATACTGGTATTCAGTATCGGTAGGGAATTGGCAATTCTTTGTCGCGTCTACCACTGAAGATAATTAATTGTGATCGCTCGTGCACTTCGACAGTACGACTCTCAGGAAAATTTCCGTAATTCCTCTCGGCGCGTCTGAAAAAATACGTCATATGTCGGCGGTGTCTGAAGGGTAATTTAGTTTATTTGTTGAGTGATCCTTGGTGTCTCGGGCATTGCATCTTGAATGGAGCCAAAAACAAGTCAGTTAGATGTGTTAATACTGCGTAGGTTCATCCAAACTGTCCCCCTTTTGTTCTTTCGTTATGATATCTACGCTGTGGTGTGAAATGACAATCTCTCGGCATTCACTCTTAGAGACTCATCTCTCGAGAAGTCCGAAGCGGGACATACGGTACGCTGTGGCATCCTATCCTCTGGGAACCGTTTCGTACACTCACTTCTCGGCTAAGGTGTGAAGCAACAGCATTCAATCGGCAGACTCTTTCATCTTTAGTGCCGATAACGCCTATTGGTTAACTAGCTAATATATGCGATTTAGTCCTTACAACAAAAGTATATGATCGTGACCAGCATGATGCCCGCAAGTAATGTCCAGAACAGAGTCCCTCCACAGTAACCATAGACCACTCCGACTCGACGAGAGACTATCTCGACATACAATTCCTCTGCATCACTTTGATACTCGATACATTGAACATAGAAGAGTAAGGCTCTCAATGATATCAGTTTGGAGTGGTTGTTAATATAATGTCAAATCACAATCCCCGCAAACCTCATTCCATTTTATACGGAATATCAGCAATAAGAGCAGTATGATTTCCATACGCATGTAATCATGTAATTTCAAAGTAAATCGAAACACATACATTCTCGAATAAAGTCTATTATTTCTTCAATTGGTTCAAAACGTAATTAGCAAAAATGTTCCCATGGCGGGTGCGAAGATAGATTGTAAGTACCTAGAGGAAGTCGGCATGTTTCCGAAGTCTATGTTGGAACTTAAACGATTATACCTTACTTCTGCAGTTAATACATAAATAATTACGTACATAATTACATTGATGCAAGAAATTTGAAGTTCTTTTTATAGGACTTTCGGATGAGATCTTACATTTGCTCGGCTAGCCAGCTTTGGTAAAGACATTACTTTTTCATATCAAGTTTTATGGGGGTTCAACTTATATCAGTGGGCATGATCCAATAAATAAAACAGAGTTTAGTGGTACAATAAAAACATGTATATTTTATCCTATAATTTTCAAATATTCTAGGAGCTTAGAGAATTTGGTCAAACAATCTGATGAATATTATACAATAAAATAAAAATGGCAAAAATGAAATTTACATAGAAAATAATGAGCCTATGAAATAGTATATAAAACAATGCAGTGATGTGAAAATTTCTACATAGTGGAATAGTGTTGTATAAAAAGTATTGTGATTTCGGTTCGGCACTTAGAACTAGATTATTTTATTATGGCTTCCTTGATTAAAGAGTTTTTTTGTTGAGGAAGATAGGGCGAAATGTCTAATAATTAATTTACTGGAAGGCTGCAGGGACTCTATATTTATACTTAGTATTTGATTTTGAAACACAAAATATTCGGATGAAAAGATGCTAGTTTGATAATTTAACAGCAGCAAAACTTACTTAGGAAGACTTTCGTTTTGCATTTATGGCGATGACTAATATATTACTAGAAAAACAGGATTTTATAGAATTTGCACTGGATAATTTGGCTTGTTAAATATAATTTATTATTATTTAATTGTTTCACTCACTTTTGTCACATTCTGCCTTCATCCTAAACTGGGAAAAATTTATAGTAACACCTGGAGGTGATAAATAAAAGATTTTATTCATTAAAAAAAGAAAGACATCTAATCCGAAAGAAAAACACAAGAACAAATGAAATATAATAAAATAAAATCCAGATGACAAATCCTCATATTCTCTCATACATTATATTATTGTATTCGAAAGCAACGCTGCAACACCCTGACAAGCCCGGTCCTACTCTGGGACACCGGACCATAGCACCAGCGTATCATAGCGGTCCATTTTTCCTCTTCCTTTCTTCATGCTCTCACTAGTGCACAATATATCTACGTTCTTTTCATTTATACTATCATACAGTTCATTCACCTTTCTGTCCATTCCTCCTCTAATATTGCACACACCCACTTTGCACCCCGTCCTCCTCTTCGCACCACCACGGGAACCGCGGCATAATGGGGGGCGGGCCTCATTGATACCTATTGGCAAGTACCCGCGACCTAACACTAATTTAAAAAAAAAACATTATCAGTCATCTTTCAACATTATTCTTTCATTCGATCCACTAGATAATACAAAATATTACAATAAGTCTAAACAATTAACACTAGCTTAAAATAAAATATCAAGTAGCTAAAAATACAGTAAATGGTTATTGTTTGTATGGATATTCCAACAGCAGCACATCTCTTGATCAGTTTAGGCCAGGTATATTCTATGTTTTTAAATAAGGTTATAGTGATATTGTAGACACTGTTTAATTGAGAACTCTTTATGGTTATGGCGGTGCACTGTTTGTGTAAAGTAATTTAATAGTTGTTTTGAAGAATAATTGGTTAAAATTCAATAATTAAATTGGTAACCTCTGCCAAGTCATTGTATTTATATATACACTTATTCACAAGCTTGGTATAGCCAATTGATTTTAACAAAAGTTAAATAATTAATATTTGGCTCGCCAACAGGTAAATTAGTTCTTACAATATCACTATTTTTTTATATCTCACTGTTGTTTCTTGTCCCACATAATTTTTAAACGCCTTCAGATAGAGCAGAGCGTTCTCTATCTGGATGTATATCTCTTTAGTATAAAGTAAATAATAGTTTAGAAAATACGGTTTAAAAATTTGAATGCAAAAGTCACTAGTTAAATAAAAATGGTTATATTTTTGTACTTATTCAATTCCTGTACACATCAAATGATAGCCCGTGGGCTGACACACACACGCGTAGATAGATACAGTTCATAAATACTCTTATTAGCACTACACCACAGCTTAAAATAAAAAAAATATATATATATATATATAATACTTGTTCATTTTTAAATGTTTTATAAATACCTGTGCACTTATGACGACAATTATATTATATACAATGGTAGGTTGAAAGGCTTTAGGCGGTCTCAATTTATTAGTGTTGCCAATAATTAATTATAACATTTTTGGTTTCTACTGGCAATATCTGACATTATATTTTCTATGTATCTCTATGAAGTAGAAACACGAGTATTAATAGCATGTGAGAGAAATAAATTTTACATATTTGGCGTTTGGTACTGGAGGCGATTCCTAATGATAATTAAGGATCCAAGAGAGATTGCCCACTGTCCTCCAAATTTTCTAACATATCGCCCACAGCGGGGATAATATCCTGTAAAAACTGAAAGTGGCGATCTCCAACTCAATAAACTGACCAGGTTAACAACGCCACTGGCTTTTATACTGAAGGTGGAGAAAAATCGTTATTAAGGAAATTAACAGGCTACAACCCGGCGGTCGAGATGAGGAAACCGACTGGACGAGGAGATCTGATAATACTAGAAACATTCGTTCACATTTGACGGCTGTTTTTCAGCTTTTCCATAGACTTTTTCCCATGTGATGTGTTTATAGAGAATAAATCACTAACTATATCACACAGATTTGTAGTGTGTGTTCATTGATCTGTATAGCTTTGAAACCAATATTTTTCATCTTTTGAAATAAAATAGTACAAGAAAGAGTGTGAAAAGCTTTGGCTAAGTCAAAAAATACGCCAAGTATTTTGTTACCCTCATCCAGATTAGGCATACTATATTCTGTAAGAGCATATATTGCATTGTGTGTACCTATTTTTTTCTAAATCCGAATTGATATTTAGAAAGAAAATTGTGTTTCTTCATAAACTTTTAATGCGATGTTTAGCTGTTTTCTCAATAATTTTTGGGAGTAAGCTTAGGAGTGACATACATAGGTCGGTAATTTTGAATTAGATGTTTGTCTCCACTCTTTGTAGATTGGTAAAATGGTTGCTTCTTTTAAGATTTTTGGGAAAATACCTTGTCTAAAACTCAAATTAAAAATGTATGAGCGGTTTTGAAATGAAACTATAAATTTTTTGGAGTAATGTGCTTGAAATATTGTCGGACCCCATTCAGCAGTTCTCAGAGAGTGTATGTACTTAAGAATTTAGTTCTTGTTAGTATCAGGCAAGCACATTAAAAACTCTGGTGGATTTGTAGCATTAATTAGACAGTGCCGATGGTTATTTCTTTTAGATTAACTTTGTTGTAGATTTTAAATTAATGAAGTGTAATGAAAATGAGGACGCAGTAGTTTCAATAGAAAATGATTTGATGGCCGAAAGTTGAGGAAGAAACATTCCAACATCTCAAAGCTCAAGTTTGCAGAAAAAAGTTTCCTTTCAAAACATCATATTCTTTTTAAAACTAATTATACTTCCAAAGCAAAAAGAAAAAGTTTCACTTTAGAATCTTAATTTGAAAATATTAATTGAATAGGTAATGTCTCTTTACTAACGCGTCTGCAAGTTGGTCACTTTGTTTTATTTAAATATAAAGAAAACAAAAAATGTGTGAAATTTTCTGGCTAAACTTTGCGGGGATGCTGCACATCAAATCTCTGCTATGTCTATACTCGATATTGGCAAGTGGACTTGGCTCAGGTTCCCTGATGCACCTTGGTATAAATATTATAAATAAGTGAATAATGAATAATGAATATTGTGTGACTGCCAGTTATTGGTTCATGTATGCCAGGTATTGGAAACAAGTGAATTTATCTATACCAGCTATTGATGTCATACACAACATTTTTTATTTAATAAAAATAAAATATTACATATTTAAAAAAAAAATTATGACACCACCGGCCTTCAGAAATGTATTATTTATTCATTGGATAAAATGAATATACAATTTAGTCACCATGGAAGGTTAAACCGCCAATGAAGTTTTTTTCCCCCTTAAAGTGCCAAATATTAGGTCTTTTCCCTAAGTTAGTGAGTGAAATATGTCATAATTTCGAAATTCCACATATCAAATCAAATTGCATTTTGATGTTTTTGTCGGCGGATGCCAATGCATTAAACATTATTGATGCACGTGGAAGACACTGTCGACATTAGCTGTATTAAATACTAAAAAATGTTTCACTGCACAGTAACTTTTGGAAAACCATTTGTCGAGTGGGCAAAAAAAAAAACTGAACAAATGCTTTCATGAAAGCATTTTCATAAATATTTGTTTTTTTTTCTTTTTATCTTCGTATTTTAAACACAGGTAATTGAGTATATTTTGTTTAAATATGAATTATTAAATATTTTTGTTTTCCTAAATTTGTAATTGAGATAAATTGAGATAAAAATTGTTGTTGCTTTAATATCACTGTTGAGACTGTCGTCTCCTTTAGTACAAACTGCGATCTGGTTAAGGAAACATTGAAATTTTTTTATATACCTACACAAATAAAGTATTGTAAGTTATTAAAATTACTGAAAAATTTAATTGTATAATAATATTTATTGCACTCATTGTACATGCCTTAAATAAATAAATAGATACAGTATATAATAATTACAATAATAGCACAATATTCTTGATCAACATCGTTAGTTGTGAGTGTCCAAACCATAATGATTTCTACGATTGACATTTTTGGATAGCACCATCTAGATAAAGAGTAATTTTGCAAAATGTTATTGGTTTTAAATCACAATTTAATTTCGCCTCATGCCGCCATTTGACAAATGCTGTGATCGAATGAATGCTCAAGCATTTAAAACTTCGTGGAATTTTTTTTTACATTATATTTTAAGAAAACAGATGTAAAATAAATTTCTACTGTATTTTATAATATGTAGTAATGTAAAGAAATAACATGAAAAAAAATACATGTTTATAAATTGATAGCTAACCAACAAATCATTAACAACCAAGTAAATTTAACCACAAGTCTCATTTTAAAAAAAATTCTAATAATTTTGTATCATCAAGTATCAATTCAAGTTAGGTAGTAAATTTATTTTTTAATAATTATTGTTTTTTAAAAATAGATTCGGTTAAAAAAAAAGTATAACATATGTTTTTGATTAGTTAATGACATCCTGAAAAAAAAATAGTATTTTTAGAAACAAGTAGATGTATTCAATTTATCAAGTGGTCAATAAAACAAAGTTAATAATAAAAAAAAAAGAAAATAGTATAAAAAAAGTAACTTATTCACAAATAATAAAAAATATTGATAAAAAACATTTATAAACATAAATAATAAAAAAATATTTATACATAGATATTAGATTACTTTACTCATAAATAATAGAACAAAATGATTGAAATCACGTATTGCTGTAGTTTTTGTAAAAAAATTCAAATCTTTACACTATTATCGTGCACTGCAGCCTCTTATATATATAGGTTATAAAATGTTAATACTTGGTGTAATCTTAACATAAGTTTATATGTAAGGAAGAATAAAGAATACTGTATAAATATACGTTAATATTTTAACTATTGTTTTCAATTCTGGAAGGTGACTTTTATACATCAAGAATTGAGTTTATTACGTGGGCCTAGCATCAGTCGTTGGGTTAACGTACTAATTGTAACCGGCATTTGTTTGTAATATTCTCCATTTACTTTTATTACATCTTTTTTAGCGATTAATTCATGAACTTCGTGTGCGAAATCCAAAAGAGATATTTCTTGATTTTCAGTTTTTTCTTCAAGATGCTTGCACAGTTCTTGAATAAACCAAGTGCCTTTCATTGCATCGCGAACAGCAACATTTTCCGCGTATGTACTGTGCAAAACGAGAATGTCGTCATACTCTAAGGGAGAAATATTTATTGGATCCCCACTTGACGATATTAATTCAGTTGTACATTCTATTTTTGTATCATTCACAATGTTTTTTTTCTTTACATCTCCAATTTTAGTAACATTATTCTCATCACCGACAGTGGCTGAGATTTTCTTATTACAAACTGTGGTGACTTCGTCCAAGCCAGTTGCAGTGGCGGTAAAACTGCTTTCTTTTGCAACGGTATTGGTTAAAGGAACTTGAACATCACTGGAGAATTTCTTTCCGCGGCAAAACTAAAAATAAAATTGCAAACAAATAAATATATTCTGATTGTCACTGTTACCGAGTCATATCATCGATTGCATTTAATTCGTCTTGATATCGATAATATATATCTGTTCGGTAAATATTTCCAAATAAAAAGTAATCACAATATATTTTTATCAACAATTGACGTAATATTTTGGATTGTTTGAGTCATAAAGATTTAAAACGTAAAAATGAACGGACATATTTTATAGTAGCCTAATAAATTAAAGAGCATATATTTACATTAAAAATGAATATTTTCGGTTTTCCTATGAGATCAGAACGTTTTGCTAATTCTTTGTACAAATCTTGTTCTTTTATTTGCGAGTTATCGCAAGTCCCTATTAAACCTCCTATTCCATGCGTCAGGACCGCTACAACTACGCAAGCGTAGTCAGTGAAGTCAGGTGCTTAAATAACAATAAAGATACATCCTATTAAAATTATTTAAGAATTAATAATACTTTTTAAAATCATCTTAGGCTATGAAAACAGGATAAGGTTTATTTATAAGAAACTAGCTGTTCCTACCCGGCGTTGCCCAGGATTCAGATTTAATTTTAATTTAGAATAGAGATTTCGCGGTAGGGGGGCTGGGTGCCCTTGTATTTATTTGAAATAACAACGATGTATCCAAAATCTGATCCAAGCAGGGTAGTGGCGATATTAAGAGGAGTGAAGGGGGGTAACTATATTTTCCTCAGGGTCCTAGAATGCAACTGAACAAAATGTGTATGGCGTTCAATATAGTGCATATTTATATCATTAGAGGGGGTGAGAGTACCTTGGGGGAGGGTGACTGTTTTGTTCATAATTAAAAAGAGTAACTATGCTAAATTTAAAAAAGATGGCATTCATTGTAATACACATTTCAAGATAAAACAGTCGATTATTAATGTAATTGTTTTTAACATCTTAAGCTCATCAAAAAATACTTTGAAATATAATCACAAATTATGAAATCATGGTTCCAAATAGTGATGAGCTCAAAATCACGAACCGTGAGACAATCACTGGTATCTTGAGTCACACTCACTATCAGTGACTGAATATCTTGGAGTTCCGATATTCATGATTCAATTTTTTTTTGTTAAAAATTCTACTGATTTTCTGGCGCCGCCGTATAAATTGATTATCACTTGAATCAAAGCCATCGACCGGATTTTTCGTAATTTAATTTATTTACAATAAAATCTGTTGTTGGTCATGTTTATGAAAAACTTGCTGGTAACTTAATTTTATTTTGATCGTATTTTCCTTTTACATATTGTAGTAATTTTTAACCCCCCATAGATTTATTGTTTTTTTTTATTTTAAAGCCTTTTTGTGTTGAAATTAGTGTATATGTGAATAAGCTTCATAATTTTTTATATTTTTAATCTTTATTATAAATCATAATATTTTATATTGTTAATATAATTCTAAGAGATATGCGCACGTAAGCAGTTAATTAGGCGCGTTGCAGGCGGGATCATCGTTCTAAATAAAATTAGTTCCATGTTTATGTTCACTCTCAGACCCTATTGGAGGCTACGCCAAAAAACTTGTTTAAATCATCATCACCTACAACGACAGAAGAAAGGAGGTATTTCCAACCAATATTATCTACATCTATTCATGGAGTGCACCTTGGCACAAGTCCTTCCCCTCCCGCTCACACCTCGCTTATGTGATTAATTAAGATAGTTGTAAGATTTATGTTATAGTTTAAAAAATAAAAATTGATCTGAATCATAACCTGGTGGGGATGGCTACCATGATTATACCTCGCAACATCACTTATATTCTTGTTGTTTATTTAGAATAAATAATTACGTGTAAATAACCACATGAATTTAATTGAAGATTCCCCCTGCCTCTTGGTTGGATGATAATGCAATAGATCGGACCCGTTTCGGTACAACCGAACGACCTGGTTAAGGGTATCTCTTGTTTTTTCTAATTAATGATTAATCTTTGGTTTGGGTACGTTACACTATATATTATATAAAGTAATAAATGTTAGTTCTATCTACTACTTGTAATACTAATTCATTGTACAATTGCTTGTAAACTATCTCCGTCTCGACACAGAATTCTCTAGTGAGACGGGCACAGTCCAAATATTTTTTTTAACTTTATATTATATAGTTACAAATAATATATATTCTTTCAATAAATGAAAAAAAATATAAAAAAATATAACTTGATACGGCGGTCTTGATTTCACCAAAGCACTGCTCACTGGTTGACAATAGTACAATACTGATTATTAAATATTAACTACATAAATAACAACTGAATTGAAGTAACACCGACAACTTATTTGCCAATTATAAAATAACACAAACATCTACAAAAATCTATACATCACTAAAATTTATTTCAGAAAAGTAATATAGCCAATGCACTAACGCTGTTATAATTATAATATCAAAGGGAGGTGGTGGAGTGACTAGAGGAAGTGTTGATGATTATGTAAAAGTATCATTTTTATAATAATAGAATATTAATGATTGTTCACTGTTGTGCACTAAATTATTCCATTATCAACATTTCATTCAACTGACAACTTTATTAGAAAAAAAATGAAGTCCATAATATATAATATAAATTAGGTGCAATGTTTAATTTTCATTAAATTGTCAAAATCATGCGCAACTTTTTTGGTTGTATGCAATGCATGCCCCTGATAAATAGTTCAAATACTGAATTATTATAATTATACCTGTTTTGAGAACATCAAATAATTGGTCTCTAGTAAAATCGGTGTTTACCACCACTTCAAATCCCAGATTTGTGAAAAGTTCTTTAATGTATTTGGTGTCCTCTCCGGTTCCTTCTCTGGTTGTAAACACTAAAATATAATTACAAAGAATATGATATATTAAAGCATTTGTAAAACGGTCACTTCCAATTAATTAACCAACTTGGACGAGGTACATACTAATGGTTGTGAATATTTTTCTACGCCGAATTCTCTTGATATTACATTTTTGGCACGATTAGTATTAAGAGAATTAATATATTAAGATAGGCCAAAATGTTAGATTTTTTCTTTTATTTGGTGAAGATTTTTGTTTTGATATTTTAATGTTAAAATTATAATTTTAAAAATAAAATACAATTGCGATTATTGTTCTATAAGGTATGTAGTTTATTGATATAAACAACCATAATTTCTGAGCTTTACGTGACTACTAATAATTTAAAATTAAGGTAATGTTGAAAAAATGAGTTATTATTTACTTTTTTGTGATGGATCCCAAACATTCTTATAGTTAAAAACGTAAAATCTTCCCATTTTTTTTTCTTTTTTATAAGAACTTGGTAGGATGGACGCGCAAACAGTTTCGTGATTTTTAAAATAAACATTTTGTATTAATGAACTGGTCATTTCTGGTAATGTTTTGTATGGGTCTAGTGATGGTTCTCCAGAGCGATTAGATTTGATGTCATTTAATAAAGTAGTGATGGCTTCCAATAGCGATACATTTCCGTCAAGGTTTTCCAGCCGCTCACAAAGCTTCTCGATCACCCATGACCCTGTGTCCATTGGTTTGTGTGACGGTCCAGCTTCGTAGCTGCTTCTGAATGTTAATATATTAGCTTCACCCGGCAATGTTAATTGATTTGTTGAATTACCATCTATTTTATTGCTTTGTTGATTTAATTCTGTTAGTTTAAGTTCTTGATATCGTGATACCTTAAAACATTAATATTTTTTAGTGTCAATGAGAAATAATGTGGTAATACTAATTGTTTACAACTTTGTAATATAAGAACATAAAAAACACAAATAATTAGGTTTAATTAATATAGTTTATTTTCAATACAAAAACTAGAAAAACATCTATAAAAATGTTTTGTGGATCTAGTTTTAATTACAAAAAAAGAAAAAAAGAAAAACAAAGGCTTTTGTCCGGATGTATATTATGGAATGCTCTTATGAGTTTTAACATCTGTTTATATTTGTTCTACGAATTATTTCATTTTTGTGAACTATTCTCCAATACAATACAATAAATTTAGAATTGGATTACCATATAATTAATTTGAATTTACTTTGATTAAGATTTTAGTCATGATTTAAAAGATTAGCTAAAATTTGTGTAATGTAAAAAAAGTTTTTTTTTTCTTATCAAATATAAAATATCAACTGCAATCCATAAATGAAGTGTAAATGTATGTATGTTTATGTATTTATGATGTATATTTTGGTGGAATTTCAAATAAATTAATTAATAAATAAAAGTTCTTAATATTTGAATAATAATGAAGTAATTTGTATACTTTACCTGAAAGAATAACAATTTAGGTTTGTGTATAATCTCAGGATGATTCTTGAATACATCGATAACATCGTGTTCATGGTAGTAATCTTTTTCATCATTATCATTAATTTTACATAAAATATTGCCAAATTCAATAAAATGACTAATTATAAAAACTATGAAACAATCGAATGTGTTGATATTAGGCTGCTTAAGCTCTGAAATAAGAAATATTATACGGGTACAAAAATACTAATTACATATAGTGAAAAGCTGTACTAGACACAACGAGTGGATGCTTCGAAAGCGTGTCTTCATTTCTGTTTATTTAAGGTTAATACGTATAATATTATATAAAACCAACCCAAAATTCATAGCTTCTTTGTATTAATATCTTCATCCTAATTTTTTGTATTAAAATTTCTATATAAATAAAATAATAATAAGAAACTTTTCAACTGTGTTCAAGCGTAGCCTATTTTTATTGCATTTATTCATAATATATAAAAATGAAGACGCCATGTTATGTGGCAGATCCTTCAAAGTACACACATTGTTGACTTTATTTACGTAAACTTGTAATATGAAGTGTGAGAAAATTATAATAATTCTACTCCATCAGGGCAGATGTACAAATAAATGGCACTACTTTTGTTCTTCTAAATTTCTTTGTATGTCATTACATCATCTCTGTTTGACATCTTTAAGAATTTTTCCATTTTTTATTCTCATCATTCTCTAGAGAGAGCTAGAGCCCTGAATTTCTACGAAGAAGTCATTGAAGATATAACACTTCATCTTAACTTGGCCTTCCCAAGCTCTTGCGCCGTATTGGTCTTGTGAGTAATAACTTCAGTGCCAACCGCCGGTCTACTTATTTTAATAAACCTTGAAACGCTTATCTCATTATACAAAATATAGAACTTATTTTTGTAGGGCTTACGCAAAAAGCATTCTCTAAAACGCAAAAATTCTGATGACGTTATTTCTACTAATCTATATATATATATATTAAGAAGAGTGTCTGTTGGTTTGTTTGTTTTTTATACAAATCTATTGTTTTATTCCGAACTTGATAAAACTTTGCACACTTGACCTTCAACAACGGGAGCTTCGTATAGACTATAGCTTCGTATGCTATAGAGCAGGAGCATATGAGCGCTTCTTCGTTTAGGTCAAGGGAATCTTCAGAAGAAAGAGTGCTGCATGTACAACAAGATCGACGTAGGATCGAATAATCAAGAATGGTGAATTGACATTCAGATCCAAAATTAAGGGGAACTGATGGATGTTGTATGTAAACATTGTCATGCAAATAAATATAAAATCGAACCAGTTGTTGCAGGAATGTGTTGCTCTAATGGAAAACTACTGTCTACATTTGATTTCGAAAAAAAATCATCCCACTAAATGAAGCCTCTTCATCTGCGTAAAGTTCGGACTACGCCGGATATTTCATATAGTTTGAAAAAAAAATTAAATGAAATTTTCGAATACACTTAAATCAGGCTCAGTGTATTTATCTTATTTTATATCGCCAAAAGGGTTATATTTATATATTTTTCTCAGGGTCCTAGAGTTCAATTGGACAAAATAATTTTGAATGGCGTTCTTGATGAACGTGGAATGAGTGGAGCAGGGGAAAAGAAGTGAGAAGGGAGCGAGAGCGAGGTGCTAGGGAAGTAGGAATGGTAGTGAGAGGGGGGTTGTGGGGGGTTGGCGGGGGTTGGAGGTTGAGAAAAAGAGGAGTGGGATGGGGGTCGAAGGAGACTAGAGGCTTGGTGAGAATGTCTTGCGTAGTGACCCTGATCTTAAAAGTAATAAGAGGAAGATCACTTGAGATTTCGAAAAACCACCCCCATTCCCCTTTCCAACCTCTTAAAGTAGAATTATGGTACTTTTTAACAAAATTTTGCACGCGTGATGTACAAATTAAGAGAAAAATTCTAAATAATAATTTCTAAAACAAACTACCCCTATCCTTCTAAATTAAACCTCTTTATTCTGCGTAAAAGCCAGGCAATGCCGGGAGTTTCAGCTAGTATACTATAATTTTATACAATGCAAGAAATATAATTAAAGTTTTTTAAATAATGAGTGGATACAATTTCTCAATACAATATCAAAAAATAATGTGTTCTGATAAAGGGTTTTCAGCGGCGTGCAGTAAGTACATTGAAATAAGTTATATATACTTAACTAGAATTTCTGCGAAAAACTTTAAAATAAAATATTTATCTTGTAATATCTTATTATATGGATTATTATATGATTCAGATTTTTATAGGTATAGCATAATATTTTGTCATATAAAAACTTCGCTTTCTTTCCTAAAGTATATAGCTAATACAACTCACTTTAATGTACTGACTGCATGCACCTAGACGTTTTAAGGAATCCTAAGTATTCATTTGAAAAATTATTAGTATTGACGCTGTTATTGTTATTACCTTCTTCTAATGTTTTCACTATGTCGGAAGCTGTGTTATCAATGTATGTCTTCACAAATAATCCTAGGTTTTTAAAACATCGTTCTATGTGTAAAATATCGTTCGAAGATCCTAATCGTGGTTTGCAATCTATGGGGAAAAAAGTTTTATTATCATTAAGGAGAACACATTCTTATTGTGAAGTTGTAATTGATCAGAATATAAAATTAATTAATAAATATATTAAATATATTAATTAATAGTTAAATTAAAGATCAATAGCATATAAGTACGAAAATTTGTCGTCAATGTACTGTGTGCTGTAGCAAAATCGCTTAATTCACGTTCCCCGGATTGGAAGAGATCTAGATTTAAATCGCGGTAGCAACAACAATATTTTTGGATAGATTGATTTTATATATACATCTGTCTAATAAATACATTTAATTTGTGTTTTATTTTTACTCTAAAAGGTCAAAAATACGTATTATAGTGAACGCAAATAATTTAATACGTATTCATATACACAAAAAAGTGATTGATGATATGAACGTTTTAAAATTCAATAGTGTAAAAATTTGAATACAAATGAAATTATCAAAAATGAATTAGAAAGATATACATAAAAATCTATTTATCGAAAAAATATTTTTGTCGCTATCGGGATTCAAACCTGGATCTTTTTCTGTCCGGAAAAACGCAATACTAGTTATACCACGCCAACAGAGTAAGTTGAGGGCAAATTTTTCAATTTATATGCTGCAGAACATTTAAATTGATACACCTGTTATTCCATTTTTATTTTGTTTCCAATATATAATTCCGAATATGACACAGATGCCAGAAAATAAAAATGTATGAATATAAATTAAGAATTTTGAAAATGTCAAACAGTCATAGAATTATACTATTGTACAATCAGTCTGTTAATACGAATTTCAGCATCGATGATAGGCCTGAATCAAGTTATTATATAAGAGAACTGTGTTATGGGATAAATTTTATGGAATTAGAAAAAGTATTACAAATTGATTTAATAATTTGTTTGATTTATAAAATAACGCCTGTTTTGAGAAAGTTAGATTTAAATAATTCCTTTCGTATCAATACTTATAAATTGCTAAGAATATTAACCAAAAAATAAAATCATAAAAATAATCCTGAGTATTGGATAAATTCTAATCTACTGTCGCGTCAAAAAACATCAGGTTGTGACAATTGCTGTTCTCTGTAGAACTCGCCTGTACGAGGCTGGTATATATATATATATTCGTAAATATGATTACATGATAACGATGGGCTAATATATATATATATATATTTGCCCATCGTTATCATGTAATCATATTTACGAACGAAATATATCATATATCGATGCCCTTAACTCTATATTTCTCAATTTTACTGGAAAAACTGTGGAGTTTTTTTTAATTCATGGTTTTCATAAAAGGTTTTCATTTGTTATTATTATAATGTTACTTTATTCAAAAGGGGACTGACCGACGTCGACTGAGGAGTTTTGATATAATAGGTAGGATGATAGATTGAACCCGTGGGAACAAGGTACCTTACCTGGGTAGAATACGCAAAACTCACCAATGGAGAGATAATCATAATCTTTCTCGTGTGGGTTAATTATTTAACAAAGGATTATCAGATATTTGATTACATTTAATTAAAAATTACCTTCAAATTTTTCTTGAACGAATATATGTACAAGTCCTTTAGATATCGGAGAGGACTTTTTCACGACTATGTTTGCTTTGTGCTCCATGTTCCAAATGTAGAATCTGAAAAATAAACTAATTTTGTAATAATTTGTGTGTGCATTATTTTCGTAAGCATATATTCCTCTGCATCCTATTCCAACTCAAACAGACTTTTCTTAACCTAATAGTTTTGAAATTTTATTTGTAAATGTTTTATATAGGTATATTGTTAGAATGCAAAATTACCCAAAATAGTATTTTGTTCAAGGATACAAGAACATTTAGTCGAAGTAAGGGACGGAGGGTAATAAAACTCGGTATTGTTAGACGCAGGTACACCGACACAGCGTGGGTACAGCAATAAGGAATGCGGCATACGTGATCAAAGACAGGTCACCTTAGGCGGGCCAGTCTACACAAAATCTCGGCCGGGAGAACTCGCTTCACAATGACGGGATCTAATTTTCAATTAGAAAATAAAATCAGTATCGTCTCTGAAATATTAAGTAAGCGCTTTATAAATTGTGATTCCGGGGAAAATTTAAACCGTGCACCTCGAGTTAAGCTTAGACTGTGATATTCTCTGCGTTTAATCGTTGATGTGAAAGTATCAAAAAGGGTCCCGGTGGATCTATAAAAAAGTTGATTAACATAATTTGGTGTAGCGAGAACAGACTGTCGCTATCAGGGCAAACGGTATCCTATAAGGCACACAAATATTGCATAAGAAAATCGCATTCAGAGTCACGGTTTGCTTGGAAAAAAATACTAGGGTCGGTGGAACATCAAAATGATAGGTCTCTAATGCTGTATGAATTTAATTAGCAAAATTCCGTATACCTCACACAAGAGAAAAGCAAAGGTATACAGCAAAAGAAAATTAAAATTAACTAGTTAATAATGGCAATCAGAAAGTTATTGTATTAAAAATATCCGGTGTTTGGCATAGAACTTTATTATTTAATCAATTTTGTTCGATAACGCTTAAAATGAGAAAAACTGAGCGGAGTTTTAGATTCGGTAATCCACAAACCTATGAATTCCCTATTATTATTCAAATGAGTTTTGGTATTCTCAATTTTGTAGACCTGTGTATTTTTACAGATGAAAGGTTGTCAAATACTCTTCCATATATGTGTATATAACTTCCATTTGAATACTTATGCCGTAATATCATTGCTCTCCATTGAAAGCGTTCACCCATAAAATGTTTTATTCAATAATTATTATTTCATGTCTTGTAAAATATGAACAACTCACCGCATGAAAAATAAAATAAAGAATGTCGTTATATTTACATATTCCAAGTAATTACGTTGTTATTCATATTCAGATAGATAATATCTTACCAATGATTGCATTACTATACGTCCGCTGACTTATCGACCCCTCCTACGTAAAGTATCGTAAGTAAAAAAATATTATTTTTAATTATTCTAGTATTTTGCACGTTTTATATACATTTTTAAATAGCTGTAATTTTTTAATATTCCAATTTATACCTTATATATATTTAATACCTACATCACAGTATACAATATATATATATATTAATCTTCTACGAGAAAAAGTATCAAATACATGCAAAATAGTAAAATGATTTATAATGTCATTTTTTACCTACGATAGTTTACGTAGGAGGGGATTGATATTAAGTTGAAAGTTTGAAATGGGAGAAAATAATTACCCCTATGGTTTCATGATATTTCCTTGTTCTAATGGCAATGAAAAATGAACTGAAATAAAATATTTCAAAATAAATTCTGTATCTTGTAATATTCTTACTACAATAATTATCATTTTATTCAGATTTTAATTGCACATTCAGTCAAATAAATATTTTATTTCGTTTTACATACCAACGCTTATTTCAATGTACTGACAGTATGCGCCTGAATCCAGCAATTATTTTTTTACCCTCACTGCATAATATTTATCAATTTTACTTGTGTCTTGAGTTCAGTTTTATGGACTTATCGGTTTTCTCAGTTAAAGAGACCTTCGACATCTGTGAACTCCGGAACGTCAATTAGGCTGTTATATTCTCTTACTCGCAAGCAACCCTTCAATCTCTTTCAGCTAGTGTGAAAGTTTGGCTATACAACGAGATAATCTGTTCCATTAGACGTACAGTAACAATAAACAATAAAAATATTTTTTGATTAATTGATTTATTCTGTATATCTTTCTAGTTAATCATTTTAATTTTTACTAGATTTAATATTGTTGTAAGTATTCAAAAATATTCAAAGTTTTATTTACTTTTATGTCATCTATATAAATACATAGAAGTAAAAATCATTCTTGAAGAGAGGATTGTCTGAGTAAAAAAAGATAAAAGAGGAAGAAAGAGTTAAGTCTTTTTTATAATTAAAATATTTATCTTTTTCATAAATTAATTTTATAAAAATTTAGAAAATTAAAGATCCATTAAATATACATACCGAGTAAAAAACCATAGTTTCAACACAAGGTAACCAGTGAACATAGTTACGCTATTACCGAGAGCAGTAACTATGTACTTTCTGACAACTCTTCAATATGTTATATGCTCCAAAACTCTGCAACACTAATTAGAAATGGTTTATTATTAAAAAGTATTCCAAATAGTTTAAATCTTATCTTAGTATAATAGTTTTGCTAGATAATTGAGAAATTTTTAAATATATTTATAATGGCAAGTTTATGGGCCATCTCTATTGGTTGTAGATTGGTTTCGTAAGAGTCCCCCTATCCAAAGATAACATAATTTAGTAGAGAATAAAATAATAAATTACGTAAGACGAGTAGGTATACGATTTTACTTTCTAAAATGTATTATACATTCGAACCGTTGTATTCTATTTAAAAAATGATAACCATAATAATAAAAAAAATCGTTAAAACATCATGAAATAGCAAACTCTTCTAATCTTGCGTCATTTGCGAAAAAAAAAACAGAGAAATTTAACCGATTAATTGTATAATGGAGTATAAAAGTTGAACATAAGAGCACAAAAGTACCTTTGGAATAGAAAACTACCGTTTGCATATCCAAATAATTTACCTTGTTTAAAATATTTTGTTAGTTTGAATAGCTTTATGGAGAGTATATTTTGAAAATATCTCGACTCAAGCTTTTCAATTGATTACGTGACTCATTTAATCTGATTATAGTTATCAGTTGAAATTTGTTAAAAATATTAAAACGTATACAAAAATATATTAATCGCGTGTATATCAATATATATCAATCGCGAGCGCGCATGAAAGTCGGTTGTGTGTGCATACCTGTCATTCTTTGTTATCTCAATAACCCTTTAAGACTAAAGTACGTATCTTAAAATAAACAAATATTTTTGAAATTTACCAGCGTGTCAACTAGAGGTCTACATAATACCAACTAAATTTGTGGACTCAAAAAATGAGAATGAATTTCTGCAAATAATCACAAAAAGTTATTAAAAAAAGTGGAAGAACTTAAAAAAGAGATGTTTAAAAAATTGAAATCGGAGATGACAGAAGTGGTCCAAGCGTAAAACTTTGTATCTCAACAATACGGTGAATACTGCAAAAACTGATATTACTGTCGAAATTAGGCAATGGAAGCGGAGTTTTAAACAAGAACTGAGCTGCAAAGTTATTTTAATTAGGAATTTAAGTGTTAGAATTTCGGAAGTAGAACATTAAAATTATAGCAACGATATTGAAATAACTGAAGTCGCATATAAATAAGACGAAAAAATTGAAGACATAGTTTTAAAAGTTGCCGTGAAACTTGATATCCCTCTACAAACACGAAATTCATGCTGCAAAAAGGATTCCCACTACACGACAAAGTGGCATACAGTTAAATTGAGAGATCCACACAAACGAGATAATTGGTAATTGGTAAATGAAAGAATTGGTAAATAATTGGTAATTGAAAGAAGAAGATCTTCATCGGAAAAAGTAAGCCATGGAGAAAATAGAATATATATTAATAAGGCTAAATCCCCATTTTCAAAAGATTTACTATGGAGAGTCAAAACTGATGCCAAAAATTACGGTTTTAAATGTGTGGAAAAAAAATGGAAAAATTCTCGCAAAACGAGATGATGAAGCTAATATTAGAACCGAAGAGGATATAGAAAATAATATTCTTAAGCAACGTAATAATCAAAGTTCCTAACTTAACATATCCAACCGTCCATCAACCTATCCAATAAATAATCTAAAAGGCTACAGAAATCAACAATGATGACTATCATGATACATCTACATCGTCTTGCTTAAAAATTTTGAACCTAAATATCAGAAGCTATCAAAAAATTTTTGATAAACTTATAATTCTCGTTAATGGCATAAAAATCAAATGTGACGTAATTATATTAGAAAGTTATAAACTGTATTATACCAAAATTAATAATTACCAAAATGATGGTGTTATAATGTACATTAATGATAAATCACACCATAGATGAAGTACACATTAAACAAACTAATTGTCTATGAGCAATTCTAAACAAACAACATTGCATCCTTGCAATCCGAATACAACATTGCACCTTTTTGGCATCTATTTCTACAAACATCGAAAAATATAAATGAATATATCATTGCCGGTGATCTAAACATAAATATCATTGACAATATATATCCACAGGCTAATGACTGCCTATCTATGTTAGCATATTTTTGCTTCGTCTCCAACATCAATACCGTTACTAGAGATACCAACTCTTCCAAAACCTTTTTGGATCACATATTCATAAAGACTAAAAAACCTTTTGAGACATTTGTTTTACTCTCCACAATTCCTGATCATTACCCAGTGCTTATATACCTAAACAGCAAAGCAAATAAATTGAAAAACTTAAATTGTATTCTTGATCCAACTAGTCATCTAAAGAAAATAATCATCTATAACAAACTAAAAAAGATCTAAAAAGTAAACTTTGAACATCTACCTTAAGAACACATTTTACAAATGAGGCTATGGAAAAGTTTACCCATGCACTATACACTTATCTTACAAACAATACTGAAATTAAATATATGTACAGTATAATTCACGCCATAGGTGTAATAATCTTAAAGATTGGATACCCCAGGTCTAATAAATAGCATCCACAAACGAAACAAAATGCGTATGAAAGTTAAAAAATACCCAAATGACATAAATCTTATAAATGCATAAAAAAAGTTTAGAAATAAGTGTAAATTTTTACTTAAGATCAAAAAAGAAGCTAATTATGAAAAAAAATTATAAAAGCTAAAATGGAGTCCAAAAAAATATGGCAGATCATCAATAACGCATAAAAATAAACACAATTATTCGGCCATAGCCAATACCGAAGTCCAAGATATCTAGCTATCTGTTAAAGAGAATCCTAAACTCATCGCTGATGAATTTATTGATCACTTAATTGACCAACTTGGATCCCAGACTAGCACATACCATTTTTAAATCCAAAAACTTGAATAAAACACACCTAACTGAAAATACAACTTTTCAACACACACCACATTGTTTTAATTTTTATCGAATTTCTTTAAGTGAATTGTTCACTCTAATTTCATATCTACGTACAAACTGCGCAGTGGAACATGATATGATATCCAGTTTCACAGTGAAATAAATCAAAGACTTTATCTGCTACATATATTTAATCTCAGCCTGGAAACAGGAATAGTATCATCATATTTAAAAGAAGCAGTTATCAAACCTATTTACAAGAGTGAAGATAAAACAAAAATAATCAACCATAGACCGATTTCCTGGTTAGATATTTTTCAAAACTGCTGGAAAAAACAGTAAAAAAGAGACTCATGAAATATCTTGAGTCAAATAAAATTTTATCTGAAAATCAATACGGTTTCAGAGCAAATATGGGAACTGAAGATTGTATTGCAAAATAAGTTGAACACACTACCACACACATGGATAAGGGACGCAGAGTACTAGGCATCTTTTTATACTTATCGAAGGCTTTTCATACTATAAACACAATTTTTTATTTTAAATAAGATCAATAATATTGGTATCACATGCAGTCGCTTGAATTGGTTCAAAAATTATATTGAAAATATAAAACAAACTGTAGAAATCAATGACACCGCAGTGATCCAATGTATATTAAATATGGAATGCCTCAAGATAGCACACTCGCTCCTATACTCATTATAATATATATTAATGAATTTTTAAATAAAACTTGAAGAATGGAATTAAAATTAGTTATTCTGATGATACTGCAATCATTATAAATTGTGGTACGTGGGCTGAAGCATTTAAAACGGCAGAATTAGCCACTGCAGAAATCATAGTACTAACACTTAACTAAAAAAAAACATATTTTATTGCCTTTTCTTTAAAAAAAACAAGAGAACCATGTCATCCCAAAAACTATAAAAAAATACATACATGCATTTCGAATTCAAATCAAATATGTAACTACGATATCATTGAAAAAATGAGTGAGATAATTTATCTCGGATAAACAATTGATGAAAATTTACGATGGGTTCCTCATATCGATCGAGTAAGCTCCAAAGTGAGAAAATTAATTTATATTTTCAAAATTTTACGTAGCTTCATGAATATTACTTTATTAAAAATGGCACTTTGTCAGAGTTTCATCACTTACGCAATATGTGCATGGGGCGGTGCAGCTTTTACTTCAATGAATTTTCTAATTAAGGCTCAGAAATGGGTCATCAGAGTAATAAACAAGAGGCTATTTAGACATAACTCTGAAGAACTCTTAAATCCTTTCAAGTTTTGGATATAAGACAACTGTTTACCAGATAAATCTAAAAACTATTTTAAAAAAAACTTTACTTACACGATCCGATCCAAAGGGCTAGGATACATTTTAGTGCCAAAACTGAATACCAAATTCGGTCAACAAATTTTCTTGTCTTGTGCACCACGTATATTAAACAGATTGCCACTAGACCTTAAAGGGTCTAAAGTGATTAACGATTTTAAAACAAAAATAACAAAGTGGTTGCTTGATGTGGGTAGAAAGCAAAATGAAACTAATTTGTCATTTGTGCTAACCTAACTACCTACATACACGTTTTTGTCTCCAACTATATTATAGACAAAATTATTTTTAATGAATTTTTTTTATTATAACTTTTTATAACTTCTGATCGTACTTTTTTTACATAACTTTTTATAACTTACTTTATTTTACTAAACTATACAGGTAATTGCTTTAGAACAGATCACGCCTAGTAAAGTAATTACCTTTATTTTTAGATGTAATATTTATGCTTTAAAAAAAAAAAATTTTATGTTTGATAATAAAACTCTTCATACACTATACCACATTGAGTTAAATCATTACGTAGACAGTCACTCATTCACAAAGTAAAGAGAAGTATACCAATACCAGAGCTGGAGATTTACAAAACTATTAAATAATTATATTCCATAAATTATTTATTAAGTATATATATATCTAAGACACATAAGTAGCAAATTCGTGTATGATAAAGTAAAGAATTAATAGATTAGTATAGTATAGAATGTAATGTTAATTTAATATAGTGAATATAATTAGAACCTATTTATCGCTGATGTTGCGAAAACGCAACGGCCGCGTCATATTCTGAGAATTCGGTAAAGAATCTCTGATTTTGGTTTAGGCGCATATTATTAAGGGAATCTACCCATAAACCTGAATAGGTATAAATATATTAAATACTAATTAAATGTATTCATTAGAAAGATATACATATAAAATCAATTTTATTGAAAAATATTGTTGTTGCGCCACCGGGATTCTCTTTCCAAACCGGGGAAGGTCCATTATCCAACTATACTACAGCGACATTATTTTTGACGATAAATTTTCGAACCTATGTGTTATACTTTTTTCAAATGAATACATCTATCGTTTCATTATTTGAAAGTTTTCTACTTGGTTTTAACGGAATCTTATATACTTTTGAGTAAACCGATAGTAGACGTCAGAATTAACAATTCATTTTTATTAAATTTTGGTCACATTGATACAACTTACATATTATTAGGAGAATAAATTCTTATTGTGAAGTTGTAATTATTCAGAACATAGGTCTGTGTATTTTATGTACCAATTAAATGTATTAATTAGAAACGCATACATATAAAATCAATTTTATCGAAAAATATTGTTGTTGCGCCACCGGGATTCGAACCTGGATCTCTTTTTTTATGTGAGTTTCTTAATGGTGTAGTTTTTCAATACGTATCCAAATTTCACCAGTATAGATCCACAATAACTGGTTAATGGGTTAAGGCGGTTAATGGGTTAACAAAGGGACGATCTCACAATGAGACTTTGATCTCTGAGTCAGTAACAGTGTATATATATATATATATATATATACTGACTTGAGTACGCATAACGAATGTATATATATATACTGGATCTGTCATTCTCATCAGAGCGCAAAACATATTGGGTGATGGATGGATGATTCTTAAATGGCTTCACACTGAACTCTGTACCATTCGTTATGCGAACTCAAGTCGAATATCTGAGAGAAACCTAATCGGTGGATATGAGCCATTGGGTGGTTTGCTTCTGTCCAATATAATTGATGAGCTTGCAAGGGAAGATGTACAAATGTAGATGAGACGTGAGAGTTGTGTCGGGTCAGAAAAATGTGGTACTGCATTCTCTCTGCCTACCGTTATAGTCCAGTAATATTAGACATTGCGCTTTTAACAAATTCCCGGAAAGCTGTATTTTAGTATGGACCTTGATAGGTATGGTATAGTGGTTCTAAACAAAATGTCAAAGGTCCCTATCGATACGAGTGCCGCTAAAAACTTTATGTGGTATTAAAGGTTACCAAAAACGGTTTTTCGTAATATCTCTTTAACGGTCACTTTGACAGAAAAAATATTCATACGAAAAAGGCTTTTTTGCTTTTATTCGTATGAGTCACCGTTTTGGATCTAATTTGATTTACAGATTTGTAACGTGCTATAAATCAAATTATCTCCATGTGCTGCGTGCGTAAAACGTGCTGACAGAGTAAGTATTTCTTATTTTCACAGTGTCCAGCTCTATAAAAGTTCATAATGAACATGTACCAATCGATCCTTTATTACTATTTCAACCCATAAGTGTCACAGAAAGATTTGACGCCCATCTTCAAGAATTATTGGAGTATGAATAAGCTCCATATCCATTATCACTCTTTGATGAGAGAGGAAAGCGTAAAAACTCTTCTGTTTATAAATGCTTTATAAGTAAATGTTGGATTAGATACCACTAATGTCACATATATTATTGATGGAGGATTTTTTTTTACACCGTGTTATATGGAATAAAGGAGAAACATTTCATACAATTTTTGATACATATGTCCATTATGTACTTAGACATTATGGTTAAAATGTCTTAATTGTATTCGATGGTTATAACGAAAATCAAAAAACATGTCAAAGCTACAGAGCAACGTTTCTGGGAATTTGTTTTTTTTTTGTTTGATTTCACTAAACTAAGTTTGATGGAAATTTTTTATTTGATAATAAATAATAGAAAATTATATTGAACTACAAAGGGGTTGCCTACCCCATGGTTGTGCATATATAAAGATTTCCAGGGTTTGACGATAAGCGTACTTAATGCGAAACTTTGCTAACATAGATTCAAATACGAGTTTGTGGATTTAAAAGATAATAATAATTAATACGTACTCACTCTACAACGGTGAAAATCAACTTTTTTGAGATACAGAATATGGACCGCCAAACACTTGTTATTGACTACCTATTGCAAATTAATATACGTATTGAACGATATATGAATACTTATGAACGAAATAATATATATATATATATATATATATATATATATCAGTTAAGCTATGAAGATAAAAGATAAGGATCTCTATTTTCTGAATACTTTTACCATATCACCATTTCGAGGAATCGAAAATAACTTAACCGTTGCAAATCTATCGTAAAATAATATATATTATTACTTTACTTGTTGTTGTATATTTAACGATATATTAATATTTATGAAGGACATATCAGTAACGCTATGCAAGATAATCGATAAGTATCTCTGTTCACTTAAAATTGTTACTGTAACACAATTTTGAGGATGATAAGGAAGATATCGCAATAAGATATGATTTAGTGGCCATGTGATGTCATATGTATAATCTTATCAAATGCGTCATAACCAAATTTAATCTAACCTAACCTTCCAATTTTGACGTAAAATAATATCTATTATTACATTACTTAGTGTCCATGTCAACGGAAGGAGACAATATTAGAGATTTAGTTGACATGTATCCCAATATCGTGCATGCGTCATGAAATTCTACTGGAGATAAATTCGAAAATCTCGGAGATCAGCTTGAGATTGTTAAAAAGAGAAAAATACCACAAACCACTGGACACGGCGTACGTTCTGACAGCGAAATTTGATACGTGGACATAACGTTACATAAAACAGCTAATATACCCCTAACAATGATATATTATGAAAGTTGGATATAGGTCATTATTCATCTACATATAAAATACAATATTATTACATACGGCGTTAAATTACAAATAATTTATGAGTTGTTACTAATTATTAGTGAGAAGATTCAAAATCACCCAAATGACGATCATGACGACCATGACATTGAGAAGTGTAGTTAAAGGGGCTTAGGGAGGGACATATATTCCTGATCGCTAGACTAGGAAGCCGCAAAAATTTGATCTTTAATTGGTCAATCGCGAAGTACAAAATATTCTTCTCATATATTTTTGGAAGGGCGCCAATTGGACGGTTTGTCTTCGGGCGCCAAATAACATAGCTACCAGGGGCATGTATTGCATACAAGCAGGAAAGCTGTGCATTACTAAAAATTCTGGGAAATAAAAATAAATTAAATAGTCTTAATATTATGAAAAGACCCTATAAAATTTTAGCCGTTATTATCCGGATTAGCGTAACCTTATCTATGACGTAACCCACGTCGAACCGTGGGCTATTTGCGAACCATTTGTAACAACTTCACGTGCATTCTGCTCCGGAATTAGCTAGCATTTAGATCTTTAACCCGGGAGAAGGGACATCTCCACGACTAACACCGTTTTCGAGTTTTTCTCTTATGGTTCTTTAATTGAAAATCATTTTGTTACAATTGCTTTTTGTACATTATTTTTTTTACGTATAATAAATGAAACACTCCTTCGTCACAAATTTTAATATTTATTACCAATCTTGGAAGAAACCTATACAAAAATGAAATTTAAAAAAAGGAAGAAATATATATTTTTTAAAAAACAGTTTTTTCATAAAAAAATAATAAGTAAGGCAAATTACAAATTTTATTTTTATTTTTTAATTCTTCAAAAGTGTGACTTTCGAAACATGTCGAGCACAAATACTTCACATGTTCGATGCACAGTGGTTTTTAACACAAATTACACCCTTTTTTGTATCTGTTTTTTTTCGTGGCAGAACGAACATATTCCGTGAAGATTGTGTTGATTATGTAGGAACTATCTGATGCCACCATTTTTCTCCATTCTCTGGAGAAGATCTGACGGTAAATAAAGAATAATCATCGCTTATGTGTGGTTTTATCATTTTTATACTTCGATAGGTAGGCCTTGAACTTTGAATATG
This sequence comes from Eubasilissa regina, assembly GCA_022840565.1. Lineage (NCBI taxonomy): Eukaryota > Metazoa > Arthropoda > Insecta > Trichoptera > Phryganeidae > Eubasilissa > Eubasilissa regina. The sequence goes on along the minus strand of JAINEB010000022.1, from coordinate 29,234,358 downwards.
TGCATTCTATTTATGTGAATTTAAAGAAAAAACTAAGCGAAACTGTTTCTGTTGAGATACGTTTTTCGATTTTTCGATGGACATATTTACGGCGGTGATGTAAAAATGTTTTGTATTGTATATTTTCGGAAAATTGGTTGTGATAAAGTTTCGGAGGCTGACCAGCAGTGTTTAGAAGCTACAAGACTACAAGAAGAGCGACCATCGGAATTTATCAGCCCAGAATGAATCGTTTTTGAGTTTGCGTTGTCACTGGAAATAATAAGTGGATTCTTTACTGCAACACAACACGCAAGAGGCAGTGGTTGAACGCTAATCAATCCCCAATTCCTACTCCAAGAACAGGATTACATATACTGTGTTCTGCTAGATCGTTTGAAAGAGGCTCTGCTTTTAAAAAGACCAGATCTTGTTAATCAAAAAATAATAATTTTACACCAGAAAACGCTCGCCCACATATCTCAAAAAAGACAATAGAATTCCTGGAAACTTCTTCACCCACCGTATTCTCCGGACACTGAACTAAGTGACTATTATCTTTTTAGATATTTGCAACATTTTCTTAGCGGAAAACAATATCAAACAATGACAGATATAAAAAACGACATCGACTTATTATTGCTTTAAAAAAACAATGTTTTTTCGAATCAGGTATCAATAAACTAATTGACAGGTGAAGAATAATAGTAGAAAAAGATAGAGAATATATATATGATATATATTGATTAAAAATATTACGTTTTTTACTATTTTAATTATTCAACTCGAACATAAAAAAACGCAGACTTATAGAACAACCGATATAATTATTTCTGTTTTGAGTTAACTTTATAGTTAATTAAATAAATGTTTTTGAACACTATTAATGAAATATTTTCAATCGGTTGTCGGAAGGAGAAATCGTAGATAATTTTTAAACTAAATCGAAAGCAAATTATGGTACCGAGCAATAAAAGAACTTGTCTATTTTAAAGTAATAAATTTACAATTATAGTCTGTTTTTAAATTGATATAATTTGATGTAAGTATGGATTTATCGGAGAAACACCACTCAAAAAGCCGCCTACTAAATGCTTATTTCTCCAGCACTTAGAACAATTCGACTCTAAAATTTTGAAATGTCGGGAAGGTATAAACCGGCCGACCGCTATGAGATGAATGAATTTGAGCGCTTGGAACTTGGAACATGAATTTCATAGCTTACGGAGTACCGGGTCATTTCGGACCCTTTGCTCCTTCATCATATTGTATGCCAAAGTGGCCTGTAAAGTTTTATTATGAAGTGGTTTATAATTATTCTGCGATCATGGGGTATGGTACCGCTAGCTGGTGTAGTGATTTATGATCTCTAAAGGAGGATGATTTTGGGTCGTTTAATACGCGAAGGAACGGATATATCGTAGTTTGATAAAACGTTAATCGTGGGGTTTTGGTGCTTGGGGTGATCAGCATAAAAACGCTTGGGGATATGTTTGATGAACTCTTTTACGGGGAGAATGCGATGATTATTTGTCTATGTTTACATGTTACAGATTCAGCGGGCGGTGTTCATCCTATATCGGATGTAGCTCTGGTATCGGATCTTGACTTAGACCCCAGGCGTAGATGGCTGAGATGGTCATTTGCGGCAGTTGATTTCGCACCGTTCCGCTGGATTGCCGCCAGTGAAATAACGACGGACTACCCGCTTGTCTATTGAAGGTGCGCGCGAATCCGAAGCCTGCGCAAAACTGAACAACGCAGGTTTTCGATACCGTTCCGAGCCGCCTGGTGGATAGTGATAGCCTTGCTGAGGGTCGTTTTGAAACCGGACCGCCCTAGAGTTTTGTAGCCCTACCGAGGGCCGTTTTGGTTGATTTTTCTGTGTCAGAACAATTTCTGACTTTTTTTATTGTGCTCGAGCATTTCACCTGCACTATTTCTTTAAAATACGCTGCAACGTATCGTAGAAGCATGGTTATTTCTTGTTGTTTAAATAAACTTTGTAAAACTGGCAGTTTTTTTGTGTTTTTCACTGAGCCTCTCATTATTGATAGCTTCTTTGGTTTCTTTTTATTCAAACAAACCGAAGGGGTGACGTCAAATTAATTGTTCTCAAAATTTAAAAAAAATCTACCTTTTATCGATACGTAGTATACCTACTTCTTGTATACTTAGCATTATCGTTACCAGCATAACCTAAGTTTGTGCCTACTGCTAGTTACTCCTTTGGTGATATTTGACGTTTAAAATGATCACAATTCACAAATGTAAATATTTCTGTAATTTTGTCAATCGAAAGCCAGATTGATCAAATAATATATGGATAAACTTTTTAAAATTAATATTTAATAAAATAATAAAAATTAAATTAAATTTAGAAATATAGAATATGAAATGACATTTTAAACTAAACTAAATAAAAATCGTCAGGTAGACTAACCTGTTAATAATAATTTTAGAGAATTAATGAGATAATATAACTTGATCAATCAACATCACTGTATTCCAATAATTTCGCCACTAATCTATTTAATACACGTTGTAAAATATATTTTAAGTGTTCACAGTCAACACGTTAATTGAAATACATTTATATAAAAAAACTATTATTCTTAACTTTTCTTCGTTTATAACGCTCCTTGGTCTTGAGATGATCCACATATAACCAACTGATAAAAAAATATGAATTCCGAGAAATTTCAAGAGCGGGGCAGGGGATGAGAACAGCAGGAGCGGGGGTAAGGAATGCTTCTCCGGACAGTCAGTTTCGGGAGGGTGAGGGGGTCGCACGTGTGAGAGTCGCTTTTGAACCGAGAAAAGAGACGTATACGTAAACGTTGTTAGGGATACGGAATCTGATTTTCTTTTTCGAAATTTACGTCGCGAGTGGATTAGGGGTGATTGTGTGGGTTTCCGGGTCCGCGGAGGTCGTGTTAAAATTCCAAATCGCGAGTGTGGTGACTCCAGGTTCCAGAGGGCAGACCACGATCGGCGCAGACGCTAAGGATCATAGCTGAGGACCGAAAATACTAAGTTTATCTTTTAGCATGCTTGTATACATAATTAAAACTACTAACAAATACTGAAGTTTGACTCGGATCATCATGTAATTACTCATTCATAAAAAGGGGCTGGCGCGATCGCTAGACTACTGGATATTCGACTTTATTTTATTACTATCCTGTTTATTAATCTGGAACACCCATCTATAAGTTATAGTTATCTCATCGTTTAGGACTAATTATTAAATACTTATTGGCCATGTAAATAATCAAGTGTCTTTGTACGTATATGCCTCTGGTACACGCTGCTGGCACCGTGGAACTCACAGCCTCTCTGCGAAGGCATTGTAGGATACTTTGGAAACGCACGATTGCATGCGTATGGAAATCATACTGACTTTTATTATTGACATTGTGCGAACAACTCACTGAACGTTTTACTTTACGACACATCTCACAAGTAAGACTCCGTATTTATTCCTACATTATGTATACAATTATTCTTTCGGTTATCAAGCTGAAACCAGGTGTTTCAACGCCTATATGAATTGTAATTGTCCTAAGATGATTTTATTGGAGGCTGAACAGAGTCATCGGTGGCATGAAGTGTGGACGGGCTAGCTATGGTTATATTGGTTTGGTGGTGATAGCCAAAATGAAAGGGTTACTGAACATCATCGGTCTGCGTAGAGTGCACAAGACTACAGGCTAACTCTACGTATGTTTACCGTTCATGATCTGTTTCCGATATATAATCTGGCGTAAATAGCTTAGTCCGCACTAAGTTGCATCGAGGTGATTCCTGTGTGGTCGCCGTGGTACTCGTACTTCAGCTGTATGAGAAGGTTAATAGTAGGATCTCTAGAGATAGTGTTCCTGAAATGATCTAAAATTAAGCCGGCTCGTCGGCACACATAACAATCCTAACCAATTGTTCCTGGCTCTATTCGAGGTGCATTGTTCGAGACATCGAGGATCATCTTGCAGATAAACTAAACTATTCTTCAGACATCGCTATCACATGATGTATGTTTTCAGATGCGCCCAAAGGAATCAAGGGAAATTTCTGAGAGTCGTACTGTCATGTCACAATCATCACAATTAATTACCTTCAGTGGTGGACGCGGCCTCGGATTGGCCACTTTCCTACCGATACTGAACAGCAGCGCATTGGTGATACAAGGACCTCGGCCATGCATCTTGAATGAGTCATAACAAATAATATTGTTCACTGAGACATCGGCCGAATCTAAACTTTGGATCATTATCATCATCATTAACTTTTGAACGCGTGGGTGAGAGGGCTCGGGGTAAAGCACCCGTCGTCCACCGCGAATATGCAGCAGGCGTACGGGTTTCTTAATCTGGGGTTTTAGGGGAGCTGAGCGAGCGCCACAGTCTTATGTGCGTATAACTTATCATAATCACGTAACATACTTGCCTAGCAAGGCAGACATTTAGCATGCCGCATGTTGTTTCACTCGTCTAAGTATTCTTTGAACAGCTAGACGACGCCACGAGGTAGCAGTTACGAGAACAAGTCTACGACAAGGTTGGTGATCTATGTATAATTTCTTCCACACTCTTACATTCCAGCTCATGAATAATACATACACAATTAATGTTATAACGAGTGCGCTCGAGTATCATATCGCTTGATTGGAGGTTTTTCCGTTATTTAATCGCGTACTATAAGATAATCGGTATATTTATTTTAGTAATTGATCCATAGGCATTTGAACGGCTATAATATTCGAATATTTTGAAACTTTAGGTATTTAATAATTGAAAACGCGGGTTAAAAGAACTAGGATTGCTACGGACATAACATGGGAAATATTCCTACCACTAGATCGATCACGTTAGCCAAATTTAGATATTAAGCGTAAAAATGCAAAATCTTCACCACTGGCGATGGGTTAACTAATGAATAAAAGAAATTGGAAATGTAGGACAGCAGATGTACGGATATCTTTACAGTTTTCTTCGAGGCTCATTTTCGAGATTCATATTGCTGAAATGAAATTTTTCAAAACATAATCGTATTGTTCTCTGGCTAGCAGACACTTTTTCGAACGCCTTGTTGATATTTCTTTCAGCCACAGATGCATGATTTCCGAAATACAGTCCATTTATGATGTAAGTATATAAAATGAAGCGGGTGGTGTTCCCAGCAGCCAAATAAGATGGTACCTACGTAAAGGAAATATAAGGATTGGCTAACCTCTCAGCAGAAATGTGGAGTAACTGTTACTTTATTCGGTTCATTGTATGTTTACAGCTTGCTTGGCGTGAAATTGGAATAACTTTACAATATCTCTAATTGCTTCGGTTTCGTTCATTTTCCCCCAGCATAGTTGAGTGCCTTGATTACATAAATAAAATCAAATTATGGCGCTCGCAAATATTAAAAAAGTTATTACATTATAAAGTTTCAAATTTTCACGGCATATTTTACATTGAAGGCCATAGAAAATAGATGTTTCAGTCGCGTCATTCATAGATAACCTAACCTAACTCAACTTAACCTAACCAAAACTAAAAATAGAATTGTAATTATAATAAAATAACCAAACCTATACTAACCTAAAAATGGAAATGTAATTAAAATTAAATATCCAAAAAAAATGTATATATATTGAGTAGCTTGTTGGTGTAGTGCTCAAGATGTTAGCCTAGTGATCTAGTGGTCGGCGGTTCGAGCCTCGTTCCAGGACACCAGAAAGTTAGTCCTATTTTCATAGCACAAGCATCTAGCTTGGTTTGATGTAACATGTATTCCGTGTACGCATCTCTATTTAAAAAAAAAACCTAACTTAAAAATAGAATAGCAATTATAGTAAAAAAAAAATTAAATGTAATTATAATTAAATAACCAATCTAACCTAACCTAAAAATAGAAATGTAATTATAATTAAATAACCAAACCTAACCTAACGTAAAAGTTGAAATTGTAATTATAATAAAATAATCAATCCTAACCTAAAAATGGAAATGGAATTTTAATAAAATAACCAAACCTAGAACCTAACCTAAGAATCGAATAGTAATTTTAATTAAATAACCAAACCATTTTTAGAACATGAAGCATAGAGTTCAGTATATGACAACGAGGATGTAAACTCAGCTTTTAATGAATTTAATAATATATTGCAACAACACATCACAAAAAACCAGTATTATAAATCTCTCTCTACAAAAAAATATAAAACCATGATCACTAAGGGTCTAATTTCAAGTATAAGAAAGCGCGACAAACTTCACAAAAAAGTTCAACAGTATCCTCTCAATATAAACGTACGAATCCAATATAAGCGATATAGAAATATCTGTAATAAGGCAACAAAAACGGCTAAAATACTATATTATAGAAATCTAGTAGATCAAAATAAAACCAATACAAAAAAACGTTGGCAAATTATTAGAGAATTCACCAATTCTATATAGATAAAAGTAATAAAGTATTTTAAACGGTTTATGATTAAAGTATTCCAAATACTGATGAAAATCAGACTGATATCTTAAACTATATAAATAAATACTTCTCCTCAATAGGCAAAAAAATTTCAGATGAACACTTACTTAAAATGAACACAAATGAATTACAGTTATGTAATAAATTCGCAAACATCAAACTCAATATTTTTAATTCCGACTACACCACATGAAATCAACACAGTTATACAGGGATTAAAAACTAAAAGTGCTCCAGGTAAAGATGGTATTTCAATCAAGCTTGTAAAAGAAATTAAGATATACTTAACCGAACCAATTGCATTTATTACTAACCTGAGTCTACAAACTGGAGTCTTTCCAACCGTACTAAAAGATTCCTTGCTATGCCCAATTTATAAAAGCGGAAACCCTAGTGATATATCCAACTATAGACCGATTACTCTTCTAAGTATTTTTTCAAAAATTCTAGAAAAAATTGTTAAACGGATTTTCCTTAAATTTCTAGATGTAAATAACATTCTATCCACTCAACAATTTGGTTTCCGATCGAAACGCAATACAGAAGATGCCCTCATGTCAAGGGAAATAAATGCATAGGGGTTTTTCTTGATCTTGCAAAAGCATTTGACACTGTACCGCACCTACTATTGCTAAAAAAACTTGAAAACATAGGAGTTAGGGGCATAGCATATAAGTGGTTTAAGGATTACTAAACAAATAGATGTCAAATTGTTAAAAACAGTAAAAAATACAGCAATCCATCATTGATAACACACGGTGCTCCATAGGGAAGCATTTTAGGCCCTATATTATTTCTAGTATATATTAACGACTTTTGTAATACGACCCTAAACAATGGAAAAATAATGACTTTCGCGGATGACACCGTGCTTTGCTTTGAGGGTACGTCTTGGGAAGAGGTCAATACTCGTGTACAGGATGGTCTGAACAAGGCGAAAAAATGGTTTGACACGAACCTCCTATCACTTAACACAGAAAAATCAAAATATGTATTTTTCTGTATAAACGAAAGAACAACACCACATAAAGTCCTACACTCATCGTACATGACTACAAAGCAAACATGAACACGGATTCCCTATGCCAATGTGAAAAATTGACATGAGTCAAAATTATTCGACATCTGGGAGTACTGATCGATGATAATCTTAACATCGAAAGAACACATATCGAACCTAGCTAAACGCATGAGAAAACTAATCTACTTTTTCAAAGGAATACGATGTATAGTTGATTACAAACTCTTAAGATCGGTGTATTTTGCACCGTGCTACTCCTTAATTAATTATGCTATTTTAGTTTGGGGAGGAGCAGCAAAAACAACATTAGAGTCGCATAAAAAAGCACAAAAAACAATTCTCAAGGTAATAATTGGTCGTCCCTTTAGATATCCATCAGATCTTATGTTTAAAGAGTACAATGTCTTAGATATAAGAAAAGTCTTTATGTTGAGACTCATTCAATATTTCCATACTAACAACAACTCTCCTCAAGCAATAAATCATGGACACAACCCAAGACAAACAACAAACATCTACACACCAGTTCCGAGAGCAACAATGACATTTTATCAAAGATTCTACATGTTCTTAGCTACGAAACTATACAATACACTCAGTACCAACTGGAAATCGTACAATTCCAATAAGATTACACAAATATGGACCCAATATATGATTCAATCAGGTAGAGATGAATCAGAAGTATGGATATCCAACATTCTAATATAATTTATACAACACCTTCACTAATAATTCACTAGTCCTACAACACTCCCACTACATATATTTTTACGTTATTTTTACTTTTTTATACATATTTGTAATTCTCTTTTTATTCCTGTCGATAAATAAAATAAATAAACAGCACGAAAAAAAAAACTAGCTACTTTAACATAGACTTCAGTCTAGCGAAGTAGTCAGGACAATGCTGTATATATCAGAGTTGAAGTCTACTCCATTCCACACAATAAACTATGAGAATGTCTTATGTTTATTATGTATCCACCTCTGTTAGTACAAAAATATGTATGTTAATATATATATAAATAAATAAATAAATTAACCTTGCCTTAATGAAAATGTGATGAGGTACCGTATTCGGCAATTTAATTCCTTGAATTTTCTATCTATAGTAAACGTAATTTGGTATTATCTATGAATGAAGAGGCTAAAAAATTTATTTTCTATGACCTTAATGTCAAATGTACCGTGAAAAAGTGTAATATCTGTTTTAATACTTGCGAGCGCCTTAATTTAATTTCATTTATGTAATCAGTGACCAGGTAAACCAGATAATGGATGATGGTTCTGTTAGAAGCCTCAACAATCGGCGAGCTTGTATGAGAAGATGTATGAATGTGGGAGGAGCCGAGAATTGTGTGTCAGGACAGAAGAGTGTGGCGCTCTATCCTCTCTGCCTATCCCCGTGAGGAAACGGCGTGATGGTATGTAAGTAAGTAATCAGGGCACTCAACTATGCTGGGGAAGGGAAGGGGATGACCATTAACCGCAGTAATCCAGAAAACGTCGACAAAATTATGAACTCGGATTTGCAGATCGATGAATAACTACTGTTAAGGAAATAGTAAAAGTCCTAAAAATATTAATGGTGAAGGACCCAATATCTGGTAGGGCCCCAGTAACTGGCAGGGCGTCTATAAAATCCATCTAATAAGCCTGCATATTACAATTTGTTCCTTTGTCTTAATTTATAAAATGGACCTTGTAGCACCATATTAAATCCACAAATTAACATAGCTTCCCGGATGAAAAAACTGTGAACCATGATCCAGAAGGAATGAGAAACTGTAAAAAGAGAGATTTCCCAATCAAATCAGTTAACAATTTTATGAATGTTTCACGTTCTATAATTAAATGTAAAATTTTAGGTAAATACCCCGAAGAAAGGAAAGGACCAACTACGAATCTTACTACTGAAGAAAAAAATACGCTAGTACAGTAGCATTTTCATTTGACGGATGTGCCATTGCAAATGTAGTCACTTAGTGATTGATTGATTATTAAGAAAAACACATTTTTTAACATAAAAATAATGAACTTTTATATAAGAAATAAGTAGTCACTTATAATTGATTTTTTGGGATAGCTGCGCTCAGAAACTGGTGTCACCAGATACGCACGAACATTAAACGCACAATGTACAGGTGGAAGTTAATGTTATTTGATGTATCTAATTGTATGAAAAACTTTATCTTGCAGAAATGGGATATTTCATTATTTGGACGAAGGAAAAATCCCCACACTTTCGGGTCGCGCAGTAAATTCCACATATCTCGGTGAAGGTGGAAGCTCCTATTTCTTGAAACGGAGAATGAGATGATCACGGTTTGCCAATAGAGGTATTTTCAATGTAATGATTACTCCAAAATAACGGAGAAGCAATCTCGCCTGTTAGTGATATGAATCTGTGACCAGGATTGCATATCGACAAAGTGCGATCAAAATGAAAGATGGCACCTTGCGTGTGATGGGACGGAGTGATTCCTCAGATAAGATTACATTTTCCATGTCAAGTATTGTAGTTATTGTTGTCGTTGAGCTTTTTGCAGGAGACTCACCGTAATATTAAAATTACTTTTTTACAAATTTATTTCATTTTCAGTGCTGATAAATTGGCGTTTATTTTTATAACAATATTCTTTTATAAAAATTCTTAGTAAAAGTATTAATAATACATTTCATTTATATGCAGGCCTGTTGGCCGCTTACTACCTCGCTAAGTACATATAAAGTACTTATTCTGAGGAAGGTAGCCATAAGGTTCCATAAGCTAGACTATAAGTTGGAAGTAAGGTAAAAAATTATATTAAATGGTAAAATACAGAAAAATCGAAAATCGGAAAAAAAAGGAGAAAATAAGTAAAATGAACAAAGTAAAATTTTTGATACAGACTAAAGACATGTAAAAACTAAAATAAAAGAAACAAGCAGAGAGTAAACAAAACATAAGTACGAGGTAGGATATAAGGACAGAAATAATTACATAATATGAGTAGCTTTGATCATTTAAGGAACTCTTCCAGCTGACTTCTTACAATTTTGAAAAGCCTTTATAAACACGCAGAATTAGGGATGCCATACCGTTATCATCTCTTGTGGTAGCTTATTATATATCAACGGTCCTATAGAACATACATGTCTTTGAGCAAATGTGGTTTTCATTAACGGGGCAGCTAGTTTTCTTTGAGTTTTTGCCCGAGTACACTTAGAATGTGTGATAAGGCGCAGGGTTCTGTTTTCATGTAAATATGTCTTTAGAGTATTTATGAATAATTTCCTAATATTTAGCACCTTGAGTTTTTGGAATAGCGGCTCTGATTCATTATGAATGGATCTATTGAGACATATTCTCATTATAGCTTTTTGCATTTTAATCAGTGGGTCGAGTATTGTAATAGCGGTTTCACCCCAACCCAAAAGAGTCAAGCCCAGCCCAGAGTACGAAATATACATTACGAAATATATATTTGTTTCAGGTTCAGCACATTTCTTAAAATCTTGAAGCAGTACATAAGTTTCTTAAGCTTACCAGTTAACATGTCGATGTGAGCTTTTCACTTAAGTTTCTGATCAATAGTAATCCCTAGATACCGAATAGTTTTAGCGTGTCCTGAGATTCACTTTTGCCATCACACATGTTACTCGTATCACATGTGTGCATAGGTATGTTAGGATAAAAATATGGTTGACCTGCCTTATTCATGCTAAATGTAAGATATTTTGTTTTACTAGTATTTAGAGTGAGTAGTTTATTGTCCAATCATAATTTAATTGTTCTCAGATTTTTTTCAGCTTTTCCATAGACTTTTTCCCATGTGATGTGTTTATAGAGAATAACCGTATCATCTGCAAAGCTGATGATACGGTTAAAAAAATTATCGGACCTTAAGTGCTTCCTTGTGGTACACCAAGTTTTATGCATTCCGGATCACTAACTGTATTACACAGATTCGTAGTTGATCCGTACAGCTTTGAAACGAATATTTTTCAGCTTTTGAAATAAAATAGTACGCGAAAGAGAGTGAAAAGCTTTGGCAAAATCAAAAAATACGCCAGGTATTTTGTTATCCTGATCCAGATTAGGCACAATATATTAAATTTTTCTAAATCCGAATTGATATTTAGAAAGAAAATTGTGTTTCTTCATAAACTTTTAATGCGATGTTTAGCTGTTTTCTCAATAATTTTTGGGAGTGAGCTTAGAAGTGACATACATAGGTTGGTAATTTTGAATTAGATGTTTGTCTCCACTCTTGTAGATTGGTAAAATGGTTGCTTCTTTTAAGATTTTTGGGAAAATACCTTGTCTAAAACTCAAATTAAAAATATGTATAAGCGGTCTTGAAATGAAACAATAAATTTTTTGGAGTAATGTGCTTGAAATACTGTCAGACCCCATTGAGCAGTTCTCGGAGAGTGTATGTACTTAAGAATTTAGTTCTTGTTAGGATCGGGCAAGCTCATTAAAAACTCTGGTGGATTTGTAGCATTAATTAGGTAGTGCCGATGGTTATTTCTTTTAGATTAACTTTGTGATAGATTTTAAATTAAAATTTCATGAAAATGAGGACGCAGCAGTTTCAATAGAAAATGATTTGATGGCCGAAAGTTGAGGAAGAAACATTCCAACATCTCAAAGCTCAAGTTTGCAGAAAAAAGTTTCCTTTCAAAACATCATATTCTTTTTAAAACTAATTATACTTACAAAGCAAAAAAAAAAAATTTCACTTTAGAATCTATATTTGAAAATATTAATTGAATAGGTAATGTCTCTTTACTAACGCGTCTGCAAGTTGGTCACTTTGTTTTATTCAAATATAAAGAAAACAAAAAATGTGTGAAATTTTCTGGCTAAACTTTGCGGGGATGCTGCACATCATATCTCTGCTATGTCTATACTCGATATTGGCAAGTGGACTTGGCTCAGGTTCCCTGATGCACCTTGGTATAAATATTATAAATAAGTGAATAATGAATATTGTATGACTGCCAGTTATTGGTTTCATGTATGCCAGGTATTGGAGACAAGTGAATTTATCTATACCAGATATTGATGTCATACACAACATTTTTTATTTAATAAAAATAAAATATTACATATTTAAAAAAAAAATTATGACACCGGCCTTCAGAAATGTATTGTTTATTCATTGGATAAAATGAATATCCAATTTAGTCACCATGGAAGGTTAAACCGCCAATGAAGTTTTTTTCCCTCTTAATGTGCCAAATATTACGTCTTTCACCTAAGTTAGTGAGTGAACTATGTCATAATTTCGAAATTCCACATATAAAATCAAATTGCATCAAAGCTTAGAGTCGGCGGATGCCAATGCATTAAAAACTATTGATGCACGTGGAAGACACTGTCGACATTAGCTGTATGAAAAACTAAAAAATGTTTCACTGCACAGTAACTTTTGGAAAACCGTTTTTCGAGTCGGCAAAAAAAACTGAACAAATATTTATGAAAATGCTTTTATGAAATGATTTTTTTTTTCTGCGTATCTTTTTATTTTTTCTTTTTATCTTCGTATTTTAAACACAGGTAATTGAGTATATTTTGTTTAAATATGAATTATTTAATATTTTTGTTTTCCTAAATTTGTAGTTGAGATAAACTGAGATAAAAATTGTTCTTGCTTTGATAACACTGTTGAGACTGTCGTCTCCTTCAGTACAAACTGCTATCTGGTTAAGGAAACATTGAACATTTTTTATATACCTACACAAATAAAGTATTGTAAGTTATTAAAATTACTGAAAAATTTAATTGTGTAATAATAATGGGTTTTTCAATAGAGACGCTCAAACTTTCTTTCAACAGGGACAAGAAACTACGCCATATATCTTCAATTTTTTTTAAGGTTAACACTTGTATTTAGTTGGCAAATCATCATGGAGCAGTACACAACGGAGCAACGCATGAAAATTATTCAAATCTACTACCAAAATTCGCGTTCGCTCACCGCAACTTCATTCACGAATTCCATCGAAAAATCATCTTTAGCGACGAAGCTCATTTTTGGCTCAATGAATATGTAAACAAGCAAAATATGCATTATTGGGCAGGCACCAATCTTCACGTGCTTCACGAAACACAATTGCATCATCCCGAAAAAATCACTGTTTGGTGTGGATTACATGCCGGAGGTGCCATTGGACCATATTTTTTTGTTGATGATGCTAATCGTCATGTTACTGTGAATGGTAATCGTTATCGCTCCATGATAACTGATTATTTTTGGCCTCAATTGCAAGGTATGGACTTGGCCAATATGTGGTTTCAACAAGACAGCGCTATTAGTCACACGGCACACGCAACAATTGACTTATTGAAAACCAAATTTGGTGAGCGTGTTATTTCGCGAAATGGACCAGTTCAATGGCCGCCTAGATCATGCGATTTAACACCATTGGACTACTTTCTTTGGGGCTATGTTAAATCTTTGGTCTATACCAACAAGCCGGCGACGTTACAAGAGCTAAGAGATAATATTGAACGCGAAAATGGTGTGATTCGGGCCGAATTATCTAAAAAAGTGGTAGAAAATTGGATTCAACGATTGGACTTCTGCAAATGTGCCCGCGGTGGTCATGCGAAAGAAATTGAATTTTATACATAATTGCCACCAAATGCACTTTAAAACATAATAATTTTTTTTTAGATATATTCATTCGTTTTTATTTTACTTTAAAAAAAAGTTTGAGCGCCCTTAATGAAAAACCCTATATTTATTGCACTCATTGTACATGCCTTAAATAAATAAATAGATACAGCATATAATAATTACAATAATAGCACAATATTCTTGATCAACATCGTTAGTTGTGAGTGTCCAAACCATAATGATTTCTACGATTGACATTTTTGGATAGCACCATCTAGATAAAGAGTAATTTTGCAAAATGTTATTGGTTTTAAATCACAATTTAATTTCGCCTCATGCCGCCATTTGACAATTGCTGTGATCGAATGAATGCTCAAGCATTTAAAACTTCGTGGAAAAGTTTTTTTATATTATATTTTAAGAAAACAGATGTAAAAAAAATTTCTACTGTATTTTATAATATGTAGTAATGTAAAGAAATAACATGAAAAAAAAATACATGTTTATAAATTGATTAAAAAAAGTAACTTATTCATAAATAATAAAAAATATTGATAAAAAACATTTATAAACATAAATAATAAAAAAATATTTATACATAGATATTAGATTACTTTACTCATAAATAATAGAACAAAATGATTGAAATCACGTATTGCTGTACTTTTTGTAAAAAGATTCAAAAACTTTACACTACTATCGTGTACTGCAGCTTCTTAAATATATAGGTTATAAAATGTTAATCCTTGGTGTAATCTTTACATAAATTTATATGTAAGGAAGAATAAAGAATACTGTATAAATTTATGTTAATATTTTAACTATTGTTTTCAATTCTGGAAGGTGACTTTTATACATCAAGAATTGAGATTATTACGTGGGCCTAACATCAGTCGTTGGGTTAACGTACTAATTGTAACCGGCATTTGTTTGTAATATTCTCCGTTCATTTCTATTACATCTTTCTTAGCGACTAATTCATGAACTTCGTGTGCGAAATCTAAGAGAGATATTTCTTGATTTTCAGTTTTTGCTTCAAGAAGTTTGCACATTTCTTGAATAAACCAAGATCCTTTCATTGTATCGCGAAGAGCAGCACTTTCCGCGTATGTACTATGCAAAACGAGAATGTCGTCATACTCTAAGGGAGAAATATTTTTTGGATCCCCACTTGATGATATTAATTCAGTTGTACATTCTATTTTTGTATCATTCACAATGTTTTTTTTCTTTAAATCTCCAGTTTTAGCAACATCATTCTCATCACCGACAGTGGCTGAGATTTTCTTATTACAAACTGTGGTGACTTCGTCCAAGCCAGTTGCAGTGGTGGTACAACTGTTTTCATCTGCAATGGTATTGGTGCTATAAACATCAATGGAGGTTTTCATGTCATCAATGACGGTGATACCTTTTAAGTCCTGGGTGGTGGAACAATCAACATCAACAACCAGGGAGTCACTCTTCTCGTCAGTCTGTGAAATTTCTGAACTTTCCATATCCTTATGCGTTATTAACTTAGTTTCAACATCATATCCTTTCAATGAATTTCTATTAAAAATAACTACTTTTTTAAAATTATCATCACATACATTTGTTAACGCCGATGAACGACGTTTATTACTATCGGAAATCATTCCAAATCCACATTTTGTAGTATTTTCTTTATGTTGCTTAACCCAAACATAACTGGAGCTTTTATTTCTACGGCAAAACTAAAAATAAAATTATAAACAAGTAAATAAATTGTTATTGTCACTGAGTCATATTATCGATTGTTTTTAATTGAAAAATAAATTGCGCTTTGTGTCGATAAAATATATATCTTTAGGTAGATATTTTTAATGAAAAATAAATAAAAATATAATTTTATCAACAATTGACTCAATATTTTGGCTTAATAAATTAAAAAGTATTATATTTACATCAAAAACGAATATTTTAGGTTTTCCTATGAGATCGGGACGTTTTGCTAATTCTCTGTACAACTCTTGTTCTTTTATTTGCGAGTTGTCGATGGTGGCTATTTCACCATTTATTATATTTGTTAGCACCGCTACAGCCACGCAAGTGTCGTCAGTGAAGTCAGGTGCTTAAATAATAAAAAAGTTACATTATATTAAAATTCTTTAGAAATCTTAAATAAGAATACTTATTCAAATCATCTTAGGCTATGAAAACAGGATAAGATTTATTTATAAACTGTAACTATATATTTATTTATAAACTAGCTGTTCCTACTCGGCGTTGTCCGAGATTCAGAATTTATTTTTATTTTAAATACAGGTTTTGAGGTAAGGGGGGCTTGGTACCCTTGTTTTTACTCGAAATAATAGCGATGTATGCAAAATATGGTCCAGACAGGGTAGGAGGAGATATCCAGAAGAGTGAAGTGGAGTGACTGTATTTTTCTCGGGAACCAAGAGTGTAATTGAACAAAATATATATGACATCCAATATAATGCATATTTATATCATGTAGAGAGCGTGAGTACCTAGGGGACGGGTGTCTGTGTTTTGCACGTGATTCTAAAAAGTAACTATGCTAAATTTGAAACAGATGGCATACATATATATCTAGGGGAGGGGAAGATAGAAGGTGCCTACATTTTGTGCAGGGCCCTAAAGTACTTTTTATGATATTTTACTACAAAAATTTGGAACAGAGCTGGCATTTAATAACTAATTTATATCAGAAGGTTGGGAAATGTGGTAAGAAGGAGAGAAGGTGTCTAATTTTATGTTTTTGGGCCCTAAAGAGTAATTATGTTCAATAAGAAAACAGTTAGTGTACCATCCTTCCACAACGTCAAGCACGACAAAATAGACAAAGGAACGCAACGATGAGGATTTCTCCATCCGGACGAACTCAATAGTCAAGAGCCATATATACCATACATATAATACATATTCATAGCATACATATTCATTTTAGAATTGCACAACGGCCGTCTGCGAGTAATAATTATATGCTTGTTAGCAAATTGATTTTAATAGTAATTAGGTCCTGAAGAAGAGAAAGTATACCAACATTTATTGGGCGATTAAAAAATACAAATTAAATTAATCAACTTGAAATATGTATTAACAAATCAATTTAACAAAAAAAAAAATAGTATTACCGGGATTCAAACCTGGACCTTTCCCTATCCGGGGAATGCGTTATCCAGTTTCGTCATATCAACCAAGTAGGTTTACGACAATTTTTTGGACTAATATTCTATAGCTCATTTAAATTAAATTCACACATTTGTTATTAATAATAGATGTATCAATTGGAAAGGTTACAGAATATAAGTTTAAAATTTGTGGATATTGTATTCGATTGCTATAGCGAAATAGTGAGCGCGTTTCTCCAGATAGGAACAGTTCTAGGTTCGAATCACGGAAGCAACTAAATATTTTTTCAAGAAATAGATTTTTTCTGTATATCTTTCTAGTTGGTTCATTTATATCATTGGGATTTGGGGTGATGACCAGGGAGAATGGTGATGATTATTTAAAATTATCATTTTAATGATTGTTGAAAGATCTCAGCGGCGTGCACTAAATACAATAAGTTATTCCGTTTTTACCGATAGTAAAATATCATGATAAATTGTAAATATGCTGTATTATGAACTTTACTTTAACTGACATAATTGTTAGATAAGTTGCGATGTTAATTTTTCATTATTTTCCAAAAATTATGCGCAACTTTTTTGCTCTTATACAGTGCACGCCCTTGATAAATATTGAGTCATAAAATAATTCAAATACTGCATTATTATAATTATACCTGTTTTGAGAACATCAAATAATTGGTCTCTAGTAAAATCGGTGTTTACCACCACTTCAAATCCCAGACTTATGAAAAGTTTTTTAATATATTTGGTGTCTTTTTCGGTTCTTTCTCTGGTTGTAAACACTAAAATATAATTACAAAGAATATGATATCGACCCCTCAGAATAACAAGGTTTCATCTGACGCTGACACTGTTTTGAGATAATGAGCTCCAAAGTTTTGGATGATTGTATTTTAACATATATTCATGTATATTTTGTTTCGAGTATGGAAATATGATCAGTTTTAAGGTCTTAATTTATTTTCAGTGTTATCAATAACCACTGTGAAATAGAAATAGAAGGTCTGGGAAAATGATATAATTAGTTAAAACCTTGTTACTCAAATAAGTGATTTTAGATAAGTGAACAGGGTTCCATCGTCAAATGAAACCTTGTTCACTTATTTAGTGTTAAAAATATTCATTAGCAATTGCCTTTTTGATGTACATTTCTTCAATAAAACAGAGTTAATAGTTCATTATTAAAAATAACACATTATTATTGTTATGTCGTAGTTTTTCATAACATAGTTCTGTGGTATTTTAATACAAATTCAATGTATCAGTTATAAAGATATACAGGAAAATACAAATTATCGAAAAAATATGTTTGTTCCTACCGGTAGCAACCGGTAGCATTTAATTTGTATTAGTGTTAATAGTATTATGCTAAAGTAATAAAGGAATAAAATCAAAAAACAAATAGATTTGACAATTTATCGGTTTCCTGTAGATAAGCTATGTATATTCGGTTTATTGTAGAATTTGTATATTTGTATATTCAGAGAACCATGTAGAATCATTAACAAGTACAAAAAATCAAAATAATCCTTAATGATAAAAATAATGCTTACAAAAACTATTTTTAATATTTGTAGGAGAAATATTATGAGGCATGCTCTATCATAAATATCAACAAATAATGTTTAATATTTATGTACTGTTAATATACTTCAGTAAAAACTTTAGCAATGTTTGGTAATATTTATTGTCTTTCCAAGGCATAGAAGGCAAGAAATATTTTTTATTCAGAAGAAGATTATTCAGATCCTTGTTATTACCAACATTATCTACAACGAGATGCATAATATCTCAAGATAAAACTTTTTAAATACTAATTTAATGTATTAATTATAATTATATACATATAAAACCAATTTTGTCGAAAAATATTGTTTTTGCGCTACCGGGATTTGAACCTGGATCTCTATTTCCAATCCAGGTACGTACACTATCGATTGTGTTATAGCGCCAGTATTTTTCATGACAAATTTTAGAACCTATATGTTTCACTTTTTCAAATTAATATATCCGTCTTTCCATTATTTGAATAAAACTTAATAAAACTTTTTTTACAATTGTATGCGATCATTGTGAATTTTAAACATGTACTTTTTATATTTTTCAGCTAACTTTTCGGACTAACTATATTATTTCTGTAGTAATAATAATACGGATGATTTTCATTTTATGACAACTTGTAAAAGCTTTTAAACTCATTCAAGGTTATCAGTGACGTTTTTAGCACATTTGAATTTAATTAACTATTAAAATACTTTTTACAACATTATTTAACTTTTTGAAAAAAAGAATTAATTATTAAAATAAAACACCTTAATTAAATAATAATCAAAACGTTTTCGACGCTCACTGCGTCAACATCAGTAATAAACTAAAGCTTAAACTAGAAGATAGACTATCGACTACATGGTGTGGGGAGGTATGAGAGCGGTGTTAGGAGAGGAGGGTTGTTGTATAACTATTTGCCGCCTAGCTGAATTTGTTGTCAATTTAACCAGTCGACTTGCCAGGCTTGTTCTCTCCGCCTATAGCGGAATAGGTCTGGTAATTAGCTTCTATATTACAAAACAGGTGACGTCATAAATTATAACAGGTGTAGTTTATTAGTAACATTAATACTTATTAAAACATTTTATAATATAAATATTTGGCCCATGACTCGATATGCAAAACCGGGCCCCACGTAAGAATTAAGAATCTTAACAGATGGTCAGATAACAACACAGAGGAGAAAATTACAATTATTACGATAAACAAGAGATTAATAAACCATTACAATATTGGGCTTGTAACTCAGCCTAAAAAAATCAACATTGCTTAGGCACATGTAATTATGATTTTCAATGTGAACGAACATAGTCGAGGTGTCCCTTCTTATTAGAAGGGGTCAGGTCATTCCGCCTAGGAATCGGATTCGCAGATCTCCTTGATTTTGTTGAGGCTTTTACTGATAGACTAGGGTATATAAATCATTGATGAATTCACTCACTATTGGTCGGTGTTGAGTGACGTCTGATATGTGGAGGAACCATCTTCTTCTTTATCGTGGTGAACTCCGTAGGACGCATCGAATCGAGCGCTATGGTGATACTCATATCTGAGCCCGCCGATTGAACCACTTATTTTTAATACGGTCGCGATATTTTATGGCATATTATCTTTAAGTAAATGACTGAAATTACTTCGACAATTCTCTTTTTACGAATTGGCTTATTGATTCTTCCACGAAGATCAGATGGAAAGTCGCGGAAAGAGTTGGCACGTGCTCATATCAAAACGCGAGGGTGAATTTAATTATGTACGATTACTACGAAGGGCCTTCGATAGACATTATGTTTTGTGCGGAGTCCTATATACCAAACTGACGTTTTTATGTACTGACAGGCGGAGTTTAAAACATTATTTGGCTGTTCGTATTTGTTTTGTTTTGTCAGGTAACAAGGTAACAGAGTTTCGGTAAAAAGTGAAAATGGTTGTGGGCGGGGCTAATATGGACAGGAGAGGAGATGTAATAGAGAGTGTTTGTTTGTTAAGTACATTTTTATTGTTATATTAATCTATATACAGGTGGCTCAAAAAAAGGGAGAATATCTCGTAACACGTGAGTTGTTTAAAAACATAATATAATTAATTATAATTATTAATGTAATTTTTTTTGCACAATATTTAGCTAATCAGAAATTATCAAAACAACCCATATTACATAATTTCCTGTGTTTAAATATGGGCTGTTCGGTGGCCACATGCCTGGCTCGATGAAATAAACATTCTCATGACGAAGAAAGTTGATTGTATTTCTGGCTGTATGGGATGGAGCACCGTCCTGCTGTAGTGTCTGGCTATTCTCTAGGCTTTGTATTGAAACTCTTTGATCATTTTCATAGCACCCCAAAGTTTTTAAATTCGCAAATTTTTAATCAGAATACGGTATTCTGCGATGATTTTTGACATTCTGGGCAACAATTTGAAAAAACCAAATATAAACAATGGTAAAACTAATAATCAAAGATGGCGACCGGAAATTGTCGAAATAAAACGTAATATAGGCAAGTAAGTAAATTACTAAACTATTAAAGCTATTTTTGATATAATTAAATTAATTTTGATGTAATTAAATTAATTTTGATGTAATTATATCATAATTTATCAAATGTAAATTTGTAATGTTTTTTGGGCCACACTGTATATTCTAGAATGTATAATTTTCTTCCCTTTCTGGATATATGTAGTATTTCTACGTTCTCATGGATGAAACGATGACCCTCTGATCTTGCGCGGTCTGCTGTCTCTGAGTTTATGTTGAAGTGCTTTAATCCCCTTAAGGTGTGTGTATTTTCTTTTCAGTTTGTCCAATATAAGATGATTGACAGTTCTTACAATTAATCTTGTATATTATACTATTATTCAATGGATCTATTCTAGTTTTATTATTTAACATATATTTTCTAATGCTATTGTTAAAATTAAAAATATTCATTTTGTACAACGTTTAAATTAATACATTTCATGAAATAATTTGAAATTAACTGTAATTCGCCTAATAAAAACAGTAGATGAAAGAGATTTACTGTCTGTTGGTTTATAAGATGATCCAGAATCACTAAAATTTTCGTGTTCAAACATTTAAAAAAAAAATCATATTTTAATTACTTTTATAAATTATTCAAACAAGAAAAGAATCAGATGGAACGATCTATGTATACTAGTGAGAAATGGGACACAAAATAAATTTGTAATTTCGAGAAACAAGGTTCCACGTGCACTTGAAGCCTTGTTCCATAAATTAAAATAAATAACTGATGCAGTTGGAACTTTAAATTCATGCTATTTCCTTTAATATCCGTCAAATAGAGTTTGTGTGTTTGGAAGAAATAAAGATTAATGTATTTGGAACACATTTCACGCAATAACTCAAATTAGCTCAAAATGTTAGTTGGAACCTTGTTATTATAAGGAGTCGATATATTAAAGCACTGTAAAAAAGGTCACTTTCGATTAATTAACCACCTTGAACGTAGGTACATACATACAAATAGTTGTGAATATTTTTCTACTCCGAATACTCTTGATGTTACATTTTAGACACGATTAGTATTAAGAGAATTAGAAGATTATGAAAGGTACGTGTCAGATTTTTTCTTTTATTTGTTGAAAATTTTTGTTTTGATATTTTAATGTTAAAATTATAATTTTAATAATAAAATACAATTGCCATTATTGTTATATAAGGTATTTAGTTTATTAATATAAACAACCATAATTTCTGAGCTTTACGTGACTACTAATAATTTAAAATTAAGGTAATGTTGAAAAAATTAGTTATTATTTACCTTTATGTGATGGATCCCAAACATAATTATAGTTAAAAACGTAAAATCTTCCCATTTTTTTATCTTTTTTATAAGAACTTGGTAGGATGGACGCGCAAACAGTTTCGTGATTTTTAAAGTAAACATTTTGTATTAATGAACTGGTCATTTCTGGTAATGTTTTGTATGGGTCTAGTGATGGTTCTCCAGAGCGATTAGATTTGATGTCATTTAATAAAGTAGTGATGGCTTCCAATAGCGATACATTTCCGTCAAGGTTTTTCAGCCGCTCACAAAGCTTCTCGATCACCCATGACCCTGTGTCCATTGGTTTGTGTGACGGTCCAGCTTCGTAGCTGCTTCTGAATGTTAATATATTAGCTTCATCCGGCAGCGTGATTTTGGGTACACAAGGTCCTACATCCAAGCATAATTGGTTTGAAGTCGTTATTTGACGTTTTTGACATTTTGATACCTTAAAAAATACGTATTTTTTGTAAATATTAATGATAAATAATATGGTAATACTTATTTTAATATAAATCAGATGAATCAACTAAAAAAAATGTACAGAAACAATCTATTAATCAAAAATTATTTTTGTTTGATATATTACAACTTCACTACAAAAACATTCATAAAAAAAGTAATACTAATTGTTCACAATTTTGTAATAAACCAATTTTGTAATAAACCATAATAAGACCAATTTTTAAAAATATTTTACATCATTTGATTTAATTATCATAGTTATTTCATTTAAGGGCTTTTATTTGGGTGCTTATTATGGACTACCATTTTAAGATGGCATTTTCATCATTTCGATTGCTCTTTTTCGTTGTCTTTTAATTTTTTTTTCGATTTGAAATAATACTGTTGCATGTATAATATTGTAAATGTATATATTTTATTTTAGATTTAATATGATAAAGGAATGTGTGTCTGTCATGTGATGCTCTACCTGGGCTCAATGGTAGAGTATTTTAACTTTTGAGTTATTCTATTTAACGTTTTTATTAAATCAAAAAAATATGTACGTTATCTTGGTGTTATAATCTATAGCATGCTATTTTGTTACTCTTAATATAAATGTTTTACATTACATTGAATTCCATCCACCCCAAACTTTTATAAGTTAGTCTATATGACCTTAATGAAATGTAGTAACCTCACCATCCCTTCCTCCCTCGGACATCTCACCATCCCCGGCCTGGATCAAATTTGTATACATCGTTAACGGCGACACCTCCCCCGAAAACCCCATTTTAAATTATAACTAATTCTGAATTCCATACTATTCCGAGTACAAACCGCTAGTTATTTATAAAGTCAGATCACTAAAGTGTTTTTGTGCTGTAGTGGTTGTAATGGTCTTGCGCCGATTTTTCGACTACAAGCGTTCCATAAATTATTTAATTAATTTAATTTGTACATTGCACTTTCTTCATATTGAAATGTTTTATTTCTTTTGTATACATGTAACAGATACTTAATAATATTATAGTTTTATTTATGCACTTGAATAGTGTAATTTTAATAAATATCTGTTTTCATATATGTTCATATTTGTTCATTATTTTATTTTCGTACAAACAATACAATAATACTTCAATACAATACAATAAATCTGAAACTAAATAACGTAATTCAACTAAATCATATTTTCTTGGATCGAGATTTTAACTAAAATTTAAAAGATTAAGTAATATGTGTTAAATAAAAAATAAAAATATAGATTTAAAAAAAAGAAACTTATAATAATTAAATTATATTTATGCATCTATAACATATATAATTTTGATGGTATTTCAATTAATAAATAAGTTAAAATATTTTATATATGGCTAATAATGAGGTAATTATTATAATTACTTTACCTGAAAGAAAAACATTTTGGGTTTCCCTTTAAGCCCAGGACACAGATTTTCTTTGAATAGACCGATAACATCGTTTTCACGAATATTTTTCTCCTTACTTAAAATTTCGCCAAAATGTAAAAAATGACTAATTATAACTACTACTAAACAATCATACTTATTGATGTCGGACCGCCTCCTTGCTGAAATAAGAAATATTATACAGGTAGTACCAGAGGCATGCAGTACATATAAGCAATAAAAGACGTGCATTGCTAAAGATTCTGGGAAATACATATAAATTTAACCTTTAATCCTTATCTTGTAAAAAGACCACACAAAATTCTAGCGATATTACATGGATTAGTGAAACCAATGGCTAGATTTCATTTACGACAGTTCTTCGCAGCAACTTCCTACAGATATTGAAAGGTTATTTGCTTGGAGCAATAAAAGAACTTGGTAATTTATTTATTGTTATTGTGTGTAGTTTGTAGAAGTTCTGCTAGTTTGCTTGCCTTAATCCCGCTTGATAATAACGAGCCAACACCTTTGCATATATAAACCAAAGGTTTTAGATTAAATTTGCTTGAACAATTAGAAATTAACAAAATAACGAATGACGCAAATATAACTTTAATCGATAGCCAACAAAAAATTATCTTCTCCCCACTTCTTAATATGTTCTAAAAACCTAAAATTAAGACAAGGTAACCAATCAAAATGGGGTAATCTGGGGTAATGGGGTAGTTAAAATAAATAGAGGCACTTACAGAATATTTCAACTAATCATTTTTACAGAAACGGTAAACTTGACAATTAAGGTTAACATATAAATTTCACAACAATAAAACCATTAGCATAGATATAACACACATTAACGGGGAATTTTTAATGATAAGGTAATGCCTCTGAGAATAAGAATATTAATATTCATCGGTTTCACCGAATCCACCTAATCACCCATAGAGTAAGGGGTAACCAAAATCATTTAAATAAGTCGATAAAACGTGGTTTATCCACTGTATGAAAATATCCTTAACCGCCGAAATAATTATAACATCTAATTAGCAAACTGGCAGAACCAATAATAATATTTATTTAATTAGATTTTAAAAATTTAATTAAGAATAAAAAAGAACTTGGCTTTTTAGAAGTAGCGAATACCCAATAATTTTTAAATATAAATTGATAGAATTTTTCTCATAATTTCAATATTTTTTTGATATATACCTACATATCAACCCCTCCTACGTAAACTATCGTATCTTCAAAATCCGTTTTGTTGAGGAGAATAATTTTAAGTTTCTTCATGATGTTATAAATCCAAATAAAGACCGATTTTATCCTAATGTTAAACATATATTTAAATTGTATGTAATATTTTATTTAGTGTCAATGATATTTCCAGTTTTTGCAATAATGCACATACATTATACGTTGAAAACAAATTTAAGGCAAACATCGCATGTATCAAATACGATAATTTACACTGGAGTTCATTCAATGTTTTTTATTGTATGTATTATATACCATTATTTACGTGGAGTTGGGTCATATTTTTCATCGTATGTGTTACATGCACATTTATACTTTGGGAAGTTAAAATTATTTTTAAACGTTAATTATTCCACCTTAGCTAGAACTCCTATTTTGGCTTCATTTCTTTACCATTATTTCATAAATACACCAAATATTATGCTGTTACTCACATTTATTTATTTAACCATTTAATTCAAAATTAAAACAAAATAATTAAACACTATTCTGATTGCAATGACTTAACTCTAGAACTATTAAATATTAATTGTTTTTGGAATATCTTTGGAATATTAAACTTAAAAATTTTCCGCTGTAATCCCTTTATTTATATTATTACTATTAATCTAAAAAGATATTTAATGAAGGGTTAAAAGGTTTTATATTGAATAGAAGCACATTTATACAGTAATGAAAAGCACATATTCAAGTCACTCTAAATATATATTTGCACTGTATGTACTATGTTCAAGCGAAAATGCGGTGCAAGCAAATTAATACGTTCGAAATAGATTTTGGAAGAAAGATTATGCAAAATTATATTTGATATATTTAATTATCACGCACAGTTTTATTTGTTATATTTAATTTAATTATTTCCGCTTTGGTGTGCATTTATTGATAAATGAGAATGTTTTTAAATATGCAAAATGCTGGAATTCTTTAAACATGGCATATATACATTATGACATTACAAAATTAATGTCATGTTCGAAATCGCCCCGTCGATATTTTTAATGCCAACTACATTTGTAATTATGAACAACACTCTGAGGTTGGCAATACGCGTGATCTTCACAGTATATAATCGGTAGTAATCTATGGTTTTGGGTTAATTTTCACTCGGCAAATAATTTTAATTAAGACGCTATTTCTTTGGTATCAGTTAGTAACTAGTATATTATATTTTAATTTTAAACTATGCAAGAAATAACACAAATATTCTAAAAAAATGGGTGGACAATTTTAATCGGGAATAATTATTAAAGATAACACATTATTATTATCATTGCCACCCGGATGGCAATAAAAATAATATATTTTAGATAAATTTATTTTATCTGTATATCTTTAATATTGATACATTTAATTTTATTAATACGAGTAATTAACAATAATAATGTGTTCTCTTTAAAATATTATATAAATTGTATTCATGTTTCTAAAACTTAATGAAAATGAATTAATTAATTTAATTATGGCGACTCCTATAGGCTTTTACTCAAAGTTATTTGAGATTTTCTGTAAATATAAAGTACATTGCTTTCAAATAATGAAATGGATTAATTTGAAAGTGCAACCTATAAGCTCGAAAATTTGTCGTTAACTTACAATGTTGACGTGGTGTGCGCACTGGTCAGCGCACTTCCCCGGATAGGAAGGGTTCCCGGTTCGAGTCCGGGTGGCAACAAAAGTATATTTTCGATAAATTGATTTTATCTGTATATATTTCTTATTGATACATTAAATTTGTATAATAATTCATTTGTTGTTATATCTCAAGTTAATATGTATTGGGGGAGCTTATAACGGTGTGCAGTCAGTACTTTAAAATATGGGTATGATGTATTTAACTTGAATAAATCGAAATAAATAAGGATCTCAATATATTCTTATTACGATTATCATATTATTCTGATTTTGTAATATTCTGTCAGAAATATATTTAATTTCACTTTGTTTTCCAAACTATATACCTAGTTACCTACAACTTATTTCAATGTACTTACTACACGCGTCTGGGGGTTTTTAAAATTTTTTAACATCGTTTGAAAAATTACATTGAGATAGTATCGAAGTTGTTACCTTCATCTAATTTTTTCAGTATGTCTAAAGCTGTATCGTCTTCATAATCCTCCACTGTTAATCCTAGGTTAATAAAACATCGTTTTATATGGGAAATATCTGCAGAAGCTCCTTGTCGTGGTTCACATGCTATGAGGTAAAAAAATGTATTATTAATTTGAAAAGTCTGTGCATATTTAAATTTCGTAATTTTAAAGCAAAAATACATATTAAAATGAACACAAATACTTTACATAATACATTTTATATACACTATAAAGTGACCGTTGCATAAAAGAATAGATGCCGAAAGAAACAGGATATTCGGAAGGAGTTTTTCAATCACCACACTCCAGTTCTTCTGGCACCTCCAAGGAGCACTGTAAATTTATATTTATCACTATCTTCGTTCTGGGGTCCAAGTCCTTTAAATTGCACTGTATTAGACGCAACGTCTTAATTTAATATTATATTCCGATTCACGCATAACTACACTGCTTCAAGGTCGCTGTTTGACTGATGCCGGGCGGTGTGGCGGGTGAGGAGAGGAGGGAAGGTGGAAGTCACAGTACACTATTTTCATTCAAGAATAAATATATGTCCCAAACAGTGACTAAATTAATATATGACGAATTTAAAATTCGATAGTGTCAAACACACAAAAAAAAAAAATTATGTGAACCAGAACATTACTTAACAATGCAGTGGTTTTCAGTATAATAAACAGTTGTCTTGTTATTTGTGTGCACTTTTCGCTATTTTCCAAACTTATTCGCGGTTAGATTGTTATATTTTTTTAATTTTTTAATTTTATTTATTTGACATTTTTACAATTTTTTATAGCATGAATAAAGTATTTTACATTTTTAGAATTACATGGTTTTTCTTTCACTTACCTCTCCAAAAAAGAGACCAGCTCTTGTGCTTGGAGAGGGAGTTATACTACAATAATTTTATGTAATACTTTACATATTCTATTGTCCATTTATGTGCTTCTGAAGTGTTCTGTAATATTGTTTTTTTTCCAATTATGTGTTTTTGAAGTGTTCATTTAGTTTCTCCTAGTTTACACTCAAAAGAGTGTAAACTAGATATTCTTTATTTCTTTAATTTGTGTAGAGAGGCTGTTAGAATGCAAAATTATCAAAAACAATATTTTGTTTTTCAAGGATACAAAAGCACTTAGTCGAAGTAAGGGACGGAGGGCAATAAACATTGGTATTGTTAGATGGACGGTGCGGCGTAGGAACGCCAATAAAAAAAATCCAACGAACGTGATTTTAGTCACGTAGGCAAATGCACCATAAGGGATGCATCACCCTCATGCGCCAGTCTTTCTCCCAATCCCAGCCGGGAGAGATCGCTCCATAAATACGATTTAGTTTTTAATTAGAAAACAAAATACTTATCTTCTCTGATATGTAATTTGTGATTCCGGGGAAAATTCAAACTGTGCGTCTCGAGTTTAGACTGTGATGTTCTTCGTGTTTAATCGTTGATGTAGTGAGAATAAATTGTCACCATCAGAAGAGACGAGATCATATTCGGCACGCGCTAATTGTAATTAAAAACATCGCGTCCAGAGTCCCGATTTGCCTGGATAATTGGACATCGTCTGGTGGTCAATTCTGAACTCCGTCACTCTACCCTGGCACCACAACTATTGGCGACACTTCACATACCGGTTCCAGGACTATCATCTACAAGTGGAAGGCATCTCCCAAAAGGTACATGAGGGATCTGCATAATCAACAGCACACAAGAATCGACACAGAAAATTTGATTTTAACTTAACTTATTAACTTTATGTTGGCCTGATGGACGCATAAATAATGTTAATTTAATTGTAATTATATTTTGAATTGTATTATTAATAATTAATTAGGTAAAATACTTTTTTTTAAACTTTTTAATACATGCAAGTCACAATATAAATAATAAACTTAATTGTAAACAATGGCATTCTGTTATTTCATTTAATAACCATTTGACTTGATGATAATTTAAAAAAGAACCAGTTAGGCTATATGCCTCCCCCCTGAACATGAAGCCGAGGCAGAATGAAGAAATAAAGTAACAAGGCTATTGAAATTTTTTATCCTTAAATATATAAAATTTTGCTGATAGTGTTTGGTGTTATATTTAGGGATTTTATAGTTATTTTTAAAATTTAATGGTGTGCTTGTTTCAAATTTTACAGTGTTATTTTCTTTAATTAATTGATTAATTGAGATTTTTTTGTAAATGTTTTCTATTTTGGGTGCTTGTGTTGAAAAAGTTGATCTTTTTTTAATATTACTTTGATGATTTGTTCTCTGTATTATTTTTACCGAGTTCATTATATTACTGTATGCTCCTCCCCACCCAATTATTCCATACTGGAGTAGTGAATGAACAATAGCCAAATATACCTTTTTAAAATTATTTATTCTTAAAAGGTACCTAATCTTATGAATATATAAATACATTCTCTTATTCTTTTCACTAATTCGTTAATGTGACTGTGCCATTTTAAATGTTGATCAATAATTACACCAAGATATTTTATTTATTTTTTGGGCTTAAATTTGTACATGAGTCGTTACAGATAATTTTGTTATAGTTGTCGTTATGGATAGTAATTTTTATATGTGGCGGTGTTTTAAGACTTTTGATTGAAAAGGGAATGTAATAGGTTTTTTCGGTGTTTAAAGAAAGTAAATTACTATCGAACCAGGATTTGAGTGTGTTTTTTTTACATTTACATGTTCGTTTGGAGTATTCCAGTCTTGTCTGACAACAATGATAGCAGTGTCGTCGGCGTAAGATATAATTTTTCCGATCAATTTTAGTTTGAAAATGTCATTGACATTAATTATAAAAATAAGTGGGCCCAAAACTGTCCTTTGTGGTATACCAAATTCACTGATTAGGGGTTGGCTTAGAGTTTCGTTAATTTTTACGTTTTGCGGTCTTTCGTGAAGGTAGCTTTGAATCCAGCTTAGTGCTTTGTCGTCTATACCAACGGATTTTAATTTTTATATTAGTTTGCTGTGGGAAATACTATCGAAGGTTTTTCTCAAGTCCACGAAAATTCCAATACATTATTATTTCCTCAGAGTTATTTGATTTGTATATGGGGGAAATGATGGCTTATTTATAGCATGTTGGGAATACTCCTGTTTTTAAACTTAAGTATATTACATGCATTAGGGGTTTAGATATTTGATTTTTATTGATTTTAATGTATTAACCGTATGTCCATCATAACCTGATGCTGTTCCCTCTTTCACACATGTTATTATTTGTTCAATTTCGTTAACTGTGGCGGGTTGAAAAATTTATATTTTATTTCCTGTATATACTATATTCGAAGTAGCTATGTCAGTATTCCAGTTATTTGTGATCTTACTAGCCAAGTTTTTACCGACGTTGGCAAATAAATTATTAAAAATGTTTTCTGTTTTCTGGGGCTTTTCTGAGCAATTTATTTTTGAATCGTCATGATTGATAAAACTTATGTTTCCTTTTTTGCCTTGTTTATTTTCCATGATTTCATTAATGATATTGCAAACTCTCTTACTATCGTTTTCTGCAGATTCTAGAATTCTTTTGTAGTATTTTTCTTTAGTATTTAATATTAAAAATGAAAGTTTTTTCATAAAATAATAGTTTTCTCGTTTTTTAGTTTTAATAATACATTTTTTAATACCTCTATAAATGTTTATTATCTATGATAAGTGAGTTCTATAGATGGATAATACGTTAAATGAATTACTATTTTATTTAATTTATAATTTTAAAATGTTTACATTTATTATATTTATTTCTTCAAAATTTTGTACCGTGTAAGTATTTGAAACGAATATGCCTATTTCACTATTTTTGTCTATGATATTATTAGTTGTAAAGTATGTATAGTTTGGTATGTGGAAGTTAACGTCGCGCGATGAGTGTGTTTCTGTTAACACTATCACGTCCAGTCTGTTTAATGAATTTGCAATTACAAGGAATTCGTCAAAATTTTTTTGTAGACTCCTAATATTCATGTAGATAATAACCAGGTTACTATCGGGATTTGGTTCTATTATGTAATTTGTGTCGTTTATTGAATGAAAAATTCGTTCATATATTTAAATTTTTTTGTCTATAGAGTTAATTATATAATCGTTCATATTTATATTTATGAAAATACATAATTGAATTTGAAATGTATGAATTTTGAAAATGAAAAATGAAAAATAGAT
The DNA here is from genome assembly GCA_022840565.1 of Eubasilissa regina. NCBI lineage: Eukaryota > Metazoa > Arthropoda > Insecta > Trichoptera > Phryganeidae > Eubasilissa > Eubasilissa regina. The sequence continues at coordinate 29,202,424 of JAINEB010000022.1, read as the reverse complement.
AATTAAATTTTAAAAGTATGATATGTCGATAATATTATTGTTTGTTTTTGTTGATTTTAATGTATTATAGATAAATAAAAAAAAATGTGCACTTATGTGTTTTTATGTTGGAACACTCACTCATATTCAATTCTGTCCTTAGCAATCTGTAGCATTTTTCTCCTGTAATCGCAGTCTTGGTTATCTGCTCTGTGTTCAGATTGATATTTCATATTGAGACTGTGATTTTGCGTGCTAAAGTTGGCGCAGATGGTTTTTTTTTTGTGTATTTGAGCAGCTGGTTTCCGTGTGATCTTTAGAACAGTGTCGGCAAGTCGGCGGTTGAGTTCTATTAGGACATCTTTGTGCTGTATGCCCAAACTTCTGGCAATGGTAGCACTGTGTTAACGGATTGCAGTCTTTGATGGATACTTTTTGGAATTTTATGTTTAATTTTCTTTTTTCAATTAAGATTTTTCTTAATTTTCCTGTCGTTTGTATGATGTAGTTTGTGGTTTCTCTTTCTTTGCCTTCCTTGTCTATGTTTTTCAGTTGATTTATCAGTTTTATGTTATTTGTATGGTCAATTTCTTGTTCTAGATCTCCGTTTTGCATTTTAATACCGTATATAATTTCTTCTTCTGTTAATCCTCGTTCTTGTCACTTTATGATTAGAAATGGTTGTTTCTTTTTAATTTCTTCCGCTTTAATTTCTGTTCCCAATGTTTTGTTTAATTTCTCTGTTAAATTTTTTGAATCTTATTTTTTTGGACAATTAATTATTATTTTATTTTCTCCAATTTTTTTAGTCCTGTGATTCCAATTTTTAATTTTGTCAATTTGATGTCTTTTCGTATTTTTTCTTTTATTTCCTCATTTTTTAATTTTCAGCAGACACGACTATTGCATAATTCGGTTGGGAGATATGCGTTTATTTATGTTGGTCGTTAGTATTCCGGCATATGATTTATTTTTGTTTGTTATAAAATATTCTAGTTTTTTTGTGTAATCTTCGTTGTTTTTTATAATTTTATCTTGTAATGTTATTATTTGTTTTTGAAATTGTGTTTTTTCAATGCAGATTAGTTCTTCTAACGTTTTTAGGTTTTGTTCTAAGATTAGTTTTATTTTTGAATCTTTCACAGTTGTTATTTTATTTAAATCACTTTTGATGTTAACTATTAATGAGTTTACGTCGATGGGGGATGCGTCGCCCGTCACCGCGTGCGCGCGTAATGTTATTGTCACTTCGCAAGTATACGGTTTGTTGCACTAGACGTCTGCACTCCTCCACTGCGTAGAGCGTAATCATATTAGTAAGCTAAATTTATTTACTTAAAAACGTGTAAAGAAATAATATTAAAGAAACATACGATTAGTATAAGTACATATTCAACAAAAAGTTTTAATGAGTGAATTATGATATTAATAGATGAAAGTCCATAAATAATGAGAGTATGGGGTATGTGATTTATGAATTGATGGGAGGTATCGGAATGGATTGATGTTTGTGTATGTGTGAGTATGATGTGATGCAAATCAGAAAGTTTATGCAGGTTATGTCTCGGATGATGAAACTGTTTGATGTGTGAGTGGTGTATGCCCCAAAATCCATCCATCACCCACTTGTTTGATTGATGTCAGAATGTATTGTGTATGTAGAGTGTAGCAGGCTACCGGTTATATGAATGAATAAACTACGTACTTTCATTTGTCACTTAGATTATTATTAAGCACAAATTACAAATATAGAGAAGTTTGACTGTACAATAAAGTTAGTTCGGGAAAATAGTTTACGGAGGTAATTCAAGAGGCTGTTGATAGAAAGGGGCCGGTGAGAAAGTGGCGTTAAGGACCCGGCTTTCCAAACGGTTACTTAACGTCAGTATTGGGTATGTTTTTACGACTGCTAAGAGTTTTATTTCACGCACCGGAATCTGGAGGGTACATTTAGTAATGAGTAATTCAGTTCAGAACGACTAAAAAAAATAACAATGCAAGTGCACTCTCCGGTTCACTCCGCGAAATTTCTGATAAATCAAATTTTAAAAAAAAACCTATGAGTATTAAATAAATTCCAAGAGACGGTCGTGTTAGAAAACAATATTAGAATGTGACAATTGCTGTTTAGGCTAGTAGGTACATAAATTAATATTTGCCAATTGCCGTCGTGTTAGAACGAAAAATATCTTAGTTCCGCATTTCAATCGCCAAAACAATATTAAATTAGATAATAAATAGTGTGGCTTTATTTAAAAGTATAGTAGGGAATTTGTTAAACCAACCGGTGCCGACTGAGGAGAGTAAGATTTAATGTACTAATTTATACATTAGATATAACAAATGGGAAGTAGGTTAAATACGCAAAACTCTGCAGTCTTATAAAAGTATTACATTCGCGTAACAATTCTGTGCAACCTCAAGAATGTCTCATTTCAAAATTTTAATGAAATAATTGAAATTTAAATAAAAATGACTTTTTTTTTTATAAGGAGAACACATACTTATTGTGAAGTTGCAATTTTTCAGTACACAGGCCTGTAATATTTTTAATACAAATTAAATGTACAGATATAATCAATTGATAAAATAAAATAAAATATTTAAAATTTTTATAATATCGGTAGCAAAAAATTTTTTTTCGATAAATTGATTTTATCTGTATATCTTTCTAATTAATACATTTGATTTGTATGAAATATTTATTAATGTATAGAATTATTAACTTACTTCGATAATCTTTGATGTCTTGTAACTTACTTCAAAATTTCGTTTATAAATTTAACTCTAAACCACAAAACCTATTTGTTGTACCTTTTCTATAGAGCGGGCGTAAAGTCTGGACACATAGAGTAGTATAGTTGTTAAAATAGTTAATAAGATTGGATACGGAATGCTCAGTTGATTAATTAAAAATATAGAATATCCATAAAGCAATATTTTTTTCATGTCCTTTCAAGTGACAGCGTGACAGATGATTACATAATTATTTTATTCAGTGAATATGACTTACGTTTTTAAAATTGTGACCAACGTACAAGCAACAAGAATTATTTTTATATTTTTAACAATTTCAGAAGGAATGACTTTGAAAAAATGTGTGGGAATAAAAGTAAAAAATAATCTGAAATGAGAAATATAGATAAACATAATCTTTCTCGCGTGGTTTATTTATTGAATTACAATTAAGTTAATTACCTTCAAAATTTGTTTGTACAAATATGTAGACAAGTCCTGTAGATATCAGTGAACACTTTTTATTGATTACTCTCACATTGCCCTCCATGTTCCGAATATAGAATCTGAAAAAAAAAAAATTGTAATCATTTGTGTGCATTACTTTACGCAAGAATATTTTCCTATGCATGCGATTCTAACCCGTACAGAGATTTCTTAATTTAATAGTTTTGTAATTTATTACATTTTATTTAAGTTGTGTATTCTCATTTATGGGCGACGAGACGCACGAATGTTTCCATTGTCTCCGAAAGGCTCTCAACCATTTGCCTAACATAGTTAAAAGTTCATGGAAATCGCGATCCTCGGTCATGAGGGACTGACGCGGATGATTCTTATTTATGAAATCAAAAGCAGTATTTCAAAAATGGCTTGAACTCTGTACTATTACAAGCATTGTTTATAAATAACTTCCATTTGTGATATTTTATCTTACAAGTGTAATGAGAATTATCAATAAATTTATTTCTAAATTAAATTTTTATTTAAAACTACAATAAAAGAACGCTGTGATGCTATTTACATTTACTATTAGCATCTTTATACATTTTATATATCATTGGACTATGTTTAATATAATAATGAAATTATATTTTAGATTTTTTCTTCTTATGTATCCCTTAAATAATTAGTAAACAAAATATTGGCTCCAATTGTCAATTGTCCAAGAGTCTAGGATGGAAAATATTTTTTGATAAAAAATTTTAACAATTTTTTGAAGCTTGTGGCCCGTCCACAAATGAGATTTTTATGAGATTTTCGACTTGTGACAATTTTGGCGAATTTATTGCGTAATTTATAATCACAGATATAAAAATAATAATGTTAGATCAAGACTTCCACTCTGAAGAAGCTGAAAAAGGGACTGAAAAAGATGGCCTTTAAAAGAGTAATTACTAAGTTTCTTGGAACCAACAAAGACATTACTTTTTGAATTGAACTTAGTTTTTTTGTTAAAATCTTGGTACGGTGAACGAGAAACGAAAAAGCAAAGCAAGATATTAAGGAGATGGAAAAATGATAAATGATTCTGGAAACCTCACCCCAGAGAAAATGACAATATAAGGTCGTCAATTATGACTGACTTGTTAATAAAGGGAATCTGAAAGTTATTATAATAAAAATAACCAGTGTTTTGCACAGAACATGTTTTATTTAATCACTTTTCCTTCATATTTCTATAACGCTATACTCATTTTGCTAAAATGATACGTAATAGAGAACAACTGAGTGAAGTTTTGGATTCAGTAATCCCCAAACCTACAAATTATCTATTTTTATTACCTCAATTTTGAAGACCAACGTGTAATGATTAGTGTAAGGTTGTTATGTACTCTTCGATATATATATATGCATATATCTTCCGTATGAATACTTAAGTTTATCGCAGTTTTATCGTTCTCCAATGAAAATGCGCTCTCATAAAATGATTTTTTTTTAAATATTAATCTTATAATTTCTAAAGTAATAATGACTCATCGCACGAAAAATAAAATAATCATGTCTTTGCTTATTCCAATTGAGTACTGTGATGATTCACATATAACCAACTGATAAAAAAAAAATGAATTCCGAGAAGTTTCTATAGTGGATGCGATAGGGTAGGGGTGTAGCGGGTCGGGGGTTGTGAACGCTTCTCTAGGCAGTCGGTTTCGGGAGGGCGAGGAGGTCGCATGGGTGTCGGTCGGTTGGGAGCTTTGCGCGGGAAGCGGGGAGAGGTAGCCTGAAGCGCTCTCTGACGGATGAGTTTACGCGCCCGCTAGGGTTGTTAGGGTTGATATATATAATGTGTTAAAGTGATAATCGATTACCTTGCGACGGTCGCAAAAGTGTTGGCGGACAATTTATTCGATCCGGATATTATAGTGGGAAACATGTGTTAATGCCCAGAAGGACGTCGGCAGCGAGGACCTGATCGAATCTTGATGAGTTTCTTTTGCATGCCTTTGTTGACTACCATACTATTTTACCGCATTTGTAATATATGTTTTGACTCTTTATGATTACTCAAAATTATAATTGAACGATAACTACCTTGGTTGCTGTAGGGCTCGGTCTTGAATAACATAAACTGGTATAATCATGGATAATCAAAGCATCAATATGTATTTTAACCATTTGTTATAATATACATTGCACAATTAATCCACAAAAGGAATTAACAAGCTACTACCATTGTCGAATGACCTCGGCGATATTACACACAACAGAATGAGGAGTTGCATTTATTTATTTATTTATTTACTTCCTTCGGCCAGCGAGCTGAACTGAATATTCTGATATGTAAGCCTGCTTGAAAGATTTTGAACGTGAGCGAAAGGGTTTAGGCTGACCTCCAGGGCGTCTGGTACCGATGGTGAAGTATAGTTTGGCACTGATATATGGGCGAGTTGCGTTGATTTCGGGACCAATCGGGAGAGAATTTAGATCCGCTACTATGCCTTGTCGTCACCTACAAGAGGCTACAGGCGAAGGTGACGATTCCGCGGCGGTTTCGGTTCTCTCAACATACGTCATGTGCGCCACAAACTGTATGTAGCTTACGAGCGTATCAAGTGGGTTCCTGTAGGATTTTTCGAACACCCCGTACCTCAGTATAGTTGAGGAGGATGATAATAGGATCTCTAGCGGTTACTACCCAGAGACAGTGTTCCTGAAACGACAGGGAATTACACAAACACATACACACGCACCAGCATGCAGTGATAATAATACTAACTATTTGTTCCTGGCTCTATTCGAGATGCATTGTTCGAGGATCATCCTGCAGATAAACCAAACTATACATCGGATACCGCTGTCACATGACGTATGTTTTCAGACGCACCCAAAGGAATCAAGGGAATTTCCTAAGAGACGTACTGTCATGTCACAACCGCATCACAATTAATTACCTTCAGTGGTGGACGCGGCCCCGGATTGGCCATTTTCCTACCGATACTGAACAGCAACATAATGGAGATACAAGGACCTCGGCCATGCATCTTGAATAAGTCATAACAAATGATATTGTTCACTAAGACATCGGCCGAATCTAAAACTTTGGATCATCATCATCATCATTAAATTTTTGAACGTGTGGGTGAGAGGGCTCGGGTTTAAGCACCCGTCGACTACCGCGAATAGGCACCAGGCGTACGGGTTTCTTAATCTGGGGTTTAGGGGAGCCAAGCGGGCGCCACAGACTGGTGTCTGGAGAACTTATCATAATCACGGAACATATTTGGCAAGCGAGGCAGGCACTTAGCATGTCGCATGTTATTTCACATGTCCACATAATTTATGAACAGTTATGCGACGCCACGAGGCGGCCACAGTCACGAGGACAAGTCTACGACAAGGTTGGTGTTCTATGTATAATTTCTTCCACACTCTAACATTCTAGCTCTGAATAATACATACACAATTAGTGTTATAACGAATGCGCTCGAATATCATACCGCTTGACCGGAGGTTTTCTGTTATTTAGTCGTGTACTATAAGATAATCGGTATATTTATTTTAACAATTGCTCTATAGGCATTTGAACGGCTATAATATTTGGATATTTGGAAACTTTAAATATTTGATATTTGAAACTAGGTTTATTACGGACATAACATGGGGAATATTCGTAACCACTATAAAGATCACGTTGGCCAAATTTAGATATTAAGCGTAAAAACTAGTGTTAAGGTAAAAAGCGAGATCTTCACACTGGCGACGGAAGCCATGAGGATAAATTAACACGAAATAATATTCAAGTGAGTAGGAGAATTACGGGATCCCTTACATTGGTGTCTTGCAACCAGGAGCGCTCGCACAGGGAAAGTGTAAATTCCGCGTTAAATTAGAAATAATAATATTAAAACTATTATTTAAATGGACTAGAGAATTATCGAATTCTTTACAGTACGTTATTATTCATAATCTAATGAATGAAAAATAAACAAAAATATTCCCCAATAAAGGAGTTTGTCTCATAGCATTGTTAATGCGAACATAATGTTCAAATACCGTTGGATCCTGGAGCTGCGCATATAGAGGAGTTGAAGCACGAAAACTTTCACAATTTTACATACGGTGAATTATAATAAATCATTATATTTTTCAGTCTCTAAAATTCTTATAAATTACTTCAATATGTCGCCGTTTTCAAATAGTAGATATCCAGGGCCACCGTAATATCTATTTAAGTTCAGTTCAGGGTAACTGGTAATTGTTGCACAGATGGTAGTCAAGTTTTTTTTGTGGTTTCTGATTTTAATCAAAGTAGCTACGAATAATAATATTTTTTAAATATATATACGTAATATATAAATAAAAAAGTGACAAATAAAAATATAGCATAGGAATGATAATCAAATAAAACAAAAGTATTATTTGATAAAATTTAAAAATTGTACTTACACTAACATATGAAATATGATAAAACGTCACGTAACCTTGGCGTAATATTAAAACAAAAAATAAATAAATGAATTACCAGAATATTTTATTTTTCCTATTTTAGACTGGTTGTCAGCATATAGATTATTTATTAATCATTAATTTATATTACATATCTAGCTACAGCGTGGAGTTAATTCTCTGAAATAAGTACAATTTCTGTAAAAAAAATTACTTTTCTTCTCAGAACAATTATCGTTTTATTCAGATTTTAATTATCGTAATATTCAGTCAAATAAATATTTAATTTTGCTTTACATACTAAAATATATAGTTGCGCATATTACAATGTACTAACTGTACGCGGTTGAATCTAGCAATTATTTATTTACTTTCACGCATTATATTAATCGACTTTAGTTGAGTCTTGAGTTTGGTATTTTGGATTCATCGGTTATCTCAGTAAAAGAGGAACTCCGGAACGTCTTCTTCTACTCGCAAGCACCTCTTGAATCCCTTTCTGCTAGCGTGTAAATTTGGCTAGACAACGAGATAAATTATTACATCAAACACATCTTATTTAATCAGTATAGGACCAATAAATACGTGTCATTCGTATGGATACTAGTATAATAGATAAACTGGCCAAAGAGGAAATTTCCGAAGTTTTCCCTCAAAAGTACATAATACTATAATTTTCATCACTGTCCCAGTGTTATTACATGCCATGGCCCCACCTAGAACATCCGTTAACGAAAGCTACCCCCAACGCGCTCGGTAACAAGTCTTGGTTGACGCAATTCTTCCCGCGACCCCTGCACCGCGCGACGAGCGCGTGACCGGCGCACTGGGCATTGGCCTCGACCGGGGAAGCTGAACAGTGACTCATAGGTAAAGGTACACATTAGTCCTTGTTAAAAGTGCGCGCAGAGTTCGTGATATAAGAATCACGCAGGTAAATCGCAGGTATCGTTACGCTAGAACCGAGAGCAACTGTGTACATTCTATATGTTTCATATTTCAAAACTACGCAACACCAATTATAAATCGTTCATTAATAGATAAATTATTCCAATATGGACCTAATGTAAAATAGAAATGGTTTAAATCTTATCTTAGTATAATATCATAGTTTTGTTGGATAGTCGGATAGTTTTTAAATATGATCATAATAATAAATTTATCGGTCGTCTCCATTGGGTGTAGATTGGTTTTGTAATCCTATGATAACATAATTTAGTAGAGTAAATTAAGAAATTATGTAAGCAAAGTAGGTATGTAATTTTATGTTTGAAAAAATTATTGTACGTTCGTACAGTTCTATTCTATTTAAAAAATTATAGTTATGAAAATAATAATTTTGTTAAAACATTAAAGCATAAAAGCCTCTGGATTAGAAAACTCTTGTTACTGTTTGTGTATTCAAATAATTTATCTATTAAAAATGTTTTGTTAGTATGAATAGAAGTAAAAAGGATATATTTAGAAATTGTACCTACTTAATTTTATCAATTGGACACCTGACTCGTGAATCATCATATATATTAAAGTTATAAGCCCTATTTCGTGGTGTTTGCAAAAAATCACGCGGCCAACTCCGTCACACCGCGCGATCGCTTTTTAGGGGCTTTCCCGCCAGATATTTGGAAATTTTTTTTTTTTGCCAGACGGCCGAAGGCCGACGTAAACTTTTCGCCATAGACACTTTTCGTCTACCGCCACTCCTCGATTTACGGCGACCGTTTCCGTTCGGCCGATTTCTAGCTGTTTTTCATTTTTATTTAGCCTAAATCGCGCGTTTTCGCTCGCCGCTCCGCCATTTTGAGAGCCAAAATTATTTTTATACATTTCGGCGACGGCCCGCGGCCGACCGCATCGCCGGGCGTACTTTATAAATTTTTCCCGCTTTTAGTTTTTTCGCAAAACTCGAAAAAGTGAATTTCGTTTTTTTCACTTTTCCTACGCCGCTCGGAGAGATATATTTTTTTTTTACCACTCAATTTGCGGGAAACGATCGCCCGGAATTTATTAGCGAGTATGCAGACTCCCATCTCTTCATTTGGATCTTTAAAATGTAAAAAAACATTTTTTTTTTTTTGAAAAACGCACGGACCTACCTAGATGCGCCGAAAATGCGAAAAAACTGACACTTTATGCCCCGTTAACTGAAATCTCCCGGCCGCGCAAAACAAATGAAACACGGTTTTTTCCAGAATGACAGCGAAACATTGACAAACTTTGCGATTTATAAAAAATGTCGATTTTCACATGAAAAAATGTACATTTTTTTATTAGAAAAGCGTCTCTATACACTATTCGGTACTAGCGGTACATGAGAAAACCCCTTATTTATGTAACAATCTTTGCGTTTATGCTCCCTGAAGGATAATATATACCCGATACGAATTAAAAATAGTATTTTTAATAAATAATGTTTAAATATTATATCATGTCCATGTTAAAAATGTCCATTTTCACGTGAGAAATGAAACATTTGAAAATTATTTCTACACTCTATGTAACATTGAGCTTATTAAATAAATATTGTAATAATACAGGTAACGGTTCATTCGACCACCTTGAAGCGAAATATGTGACGAATCCGAATTAAAAAGAGTATTTTTATTTAAATATGTACATTGACATTTTTTTTCTCTCTTTATCTTTACCGCCGAATAGAACGATTTTTCGGTAGAAATGTATTTATATTATTAAAGAAAACTACTTTTTTAAATTTACGGCGTCTTATAGCCTTTTCAGAATATTAATAAATGTTTTAAATGAAAATCTAATTTAATAATTAATTTGCCGCGGTAAACGTGTGCATTTTTTACAAATTTGACATACAGATGTCGCTATACATGCGGTTTTAGAAAAATAAATATATTAAATAATTTTGGTATGGAAAATATGTTTACAGATTATGAGATTTTCTACTATTAATATTTTTCTAATAAATATAATTTATTTTCCACAAAAGGGTGAGGAATATTTTAAATGTTTTTTTTTTATGTAAACAATTTTTTTTAAGTATTAGATTTTTTTAGTAAAACTTATTTTACATAGATGTCGCCATACATACCGTTTGTTTGCAGATTCTCTACCGTTAATATTTCTTAATAAATATAATTTAGTTTCCTCAAAAAGGTGGAGAATATTTTTTAATGTTAAAAAATACACGATAAAATATTTATGAATTTTAAATGTTTTTTTTTTTTTATGTAAACAATTTTTTTAAGTAAAGAGCGCGAGATGCGTTTTAAATATATAGAAATTTAATACGGATAAAAAATTTCATTTACAAATTGAAATTTTTCGCGATGTTTTTTTTGTTTTTTAAACTTTTATCGATAAGAGTGCCATTTAGTAACACCTTCTTCTTTGATTTTCACAAACGACGTAGAGGATAGTGCGCCGCACAGTGCAGATAATTGGAATGCTGCCTATTATTATTTTTAAATTCAAAATAGTATGAATATTCTGAAAAGAGTGTTTTGCGTCATTCAAGTCTTATTAAACATATCGTGTTGGATATAAATATAATATGCCTTTTGGTTGGCAAATGGTGTAACGCGCAGTTAATAATTTGAATTAAAGAGATATGTGTATATATTAAAGAGACGCCTGGTTGACTGCAATTGAAATAGCATTGGCGTTAGTTTTAGTATACAACAGGAATTTATATATTATTATCGCTCGATTAATGTATTTATATGAACACTGGTTTTTTTTTATTATATTGGTTAATTAAGGTGCAATTTTAATTTTTATTAATCTAATTTTCATAGTAAATTAATATAAACTGCTTACTTATTTACCATCACGCCGTTTCCCCGCGGAGGTAGGCAGAAGGATAGAGCGCCATACTCTTCTATCCTGACACAAAATTCTCGCTTCATTCACACTCATACATCTTCTTATACGAGCTAACCGATTGTCGAGGCTTCTAACAGAACCATCCTCCGTTAACTGGTTTACCTGATCGTGCCAAGTCTTCCACGGACGTCCTCTATTTCAGGTGTCATAAACACTCGATTAATCCAACAGTATCAACTGCTTACTTACTTACTTACTTACCATCACGCCGTTTCCCCGCAAGGATAGGCAGAGAGAGGCAATAAACTTTGAAAAACACTATGAATTTGAGGATTACATTCAGGGATTAATATATTCAAACGACGAACAACAATTAATGAATTTTTACAATAAATTATATGTTTTTAAAAATAATGTTAAAAGAAATGTAGCTTTAGATAAATAGTTAATAGTCGTCTTATTCTTTAATAAATTAGGTTCAATAATTATATTTTTTATCTATTTACACGATAAAAATCAACATCATCATCATCATCATCATCGTTTAAATCGCCACCTTCTTTGATTTTCACAAACGACGTAGAGGATAGTACGCCGCATAGTGCAGATAATTGGAATGCTGCCTATTATTATTTTTAAATTCAAAATAGTATGAATATTCTGAAAAGAGTGTTTTGCGTCATTCAAGTCTTATTAAACATATCGTGTTGGATATAAATATAATATGCCTTTTGGTTGGCAAATGGTGTAACGCGCAGCTAATAATTTGAATTAAAGAGATATGTGTATATATTAAAGAGACGCCTGGTTGACTGCAATTGAAATAGCATTGGCGTTAGTTTTAGTATACAACAGGAATTTATATATTATTATCGCTCGATTAATGTATTTATATGAACACTGGTTTTTTTTTATTATATTGGTTAATTAAGGTGCAATTTTAATTTTTATTAATCTAATTTTCATAGTAAATTAATATAAACTGCTTACTTATTTACCATCACGCCGTTTCTCCGCGGAGGTAGGCAGAAGGATAGAGCGCCATACTCTTCTATCCTGACACAAAATTCTCGCTTCATTCACACTCATACATCTTCTTATACGAGCTAACCGATTGTCGAGGCTTCTAACAGAACCATCCTCCGTTAACTGGTTTACCTGATCGTGCCAAGTCTTCCACGGACGTCCTCTATTTCAGGTGTCATAAACACTCGATTAATCCAACAGTATCAACTGCTTACTTACTTACTTACCATCACGCCGTTTCCCCGCAAGGATAGGCAGAGAGAGGCAATAAACTTTGAAAAACACTATGAATTTGAGGATTACATTCAGGGATTAATATATTCAAACGACGAACAACAATTAATGAATTTTTACAATAAATTATATGTTTTTAAAAATAATGTTAAAAGAAATGTAGCTTTAGATAAATAGTTAATAGTCGTCTTATTCTTTAATAAATTAGGTTCAATAATTATATTTTTTATCTATTTACACGATAAAAATCAACATCATCATCATCATCATCATCATCGTTTAAATCGCCACCTTCTTTGATTTTCACAAACGACGTAGAGGATAGTACGCCGCATAGTGCAGATAATTGGAATGCTGCCTATTATTATTTTTAAATTCAAAATAGTATGAATATTCTGAAAAGAGTGTTTTGCGTCATTCAAGTCTTATTAAACATATCGTGTTGGATATAAATATAATATGCCTTTTGGTTGGCAAATGGTGTAACGCGCAGCTAATAATTTGAATTAAAGAGATATGTGTATATATTAAAGAGACGCCTGGTTGACTGCAATTGAAATAGCATTGGCGTTAGTTTTAGTATACAACAGGAATTTATGCTAGGACACCATGCAGTAAAATATAATTATAAGCATTAGTTTTGTTTAATTATGTATTAATATTATTTAACGACATGGAATGAATAAAAATTTTATGTCAATTTTAGAATAGACATAAAAATACATTTTTTCTTTATAACAAACTATGTTGGAGCGTAATCCGGACTGTGAATTTCTGTCAAATATTAAAACGAAATGGATTGGCAAAATTTTCTTACATTAAAAAAATACTTTTTCAATCGATCTTTTTATGTTAAAAACATTTGGTAAGGCTTAATTTCAACTTCCAAAAAACAACCAAAGATGGCAATATGCGCTGTTTAAGAGGAAAGTATTCATTACTGTGGATACTAATACGAATAACATTAAAATATCTAAATAGAACAATAAGAGTTTGAAGATTAATTATTTAAATATACATTATTATATTACATACGTTATTATATTTTATTTTAAATAATCATTTATATTAGTTATCCAATTTGTAAGCCATCATCACTTTGCTTCTATCTCGGTATTTTACAAATACTATTTAATTATGGCGTCCAAGTATTGTAAAACGATTTTTTTATGAAACTTAACGTAAACAAGTAACAATTTAAAACAATTACGAGTAAATTAATAAGTATATGTAGTAGGTACTTTACCATAACATTAGTTCCGTTCGCATTGTAATTAATTATATATAATATTATTTTTAATATGATTATATATTTTTACTTAATTATAACAACATTGTTCGTTTGCATTTGCTTTTTATCAGTTTGATAGTGATTATCAGTTTCATTTAAATGAAATAAAACTTAAATTATTAATCGACAACCCGGTGTTTATGTAACTTTAAATAAGTACTATGGTCCAAAAGTATTATTTTTAACAAAAGTATAAATACAAACTGTGGCACCCCAGTTATTCCGAACCCGGTTAATCTGATTCTGGTTTATCCGATCCAGGTTAATCTGACCGTGGTTAATCCGACATCGGTTAATCCGACACCGGTTAATCCGTCACCGGTTAATTCGACAATGTTTAATCCGACACCGGTTAATCTGACACCGGTTAATTCACACCGGTTAATCTGACATCGTTTAATCCGACACCGGTTAATCCGACACCGGTTAATCCGACACCGGTTAATCCGTCATTATCATCGTTTAAATTACCACCTTCTTCTTTGATTTTCACAAACGTCGTAGAGGATAGTACGCCGCACAGTGCAGATAATTGGAATGATGCCTATTATTATTTTTAAATTCAAATTAGTATGAATATTGTTTTTAGACGTTCGATACTTATTTATCTTATTATTAACTACCATAACGCCGTTTCTCCGCGGGGGTAGGCAGAGAGGATAGAGCGCCATACTCTTCTGCCTTGACACACAATTCTCGCCTCACTCACATTCATACATCTTCTCATACAAGCTCGCTGATTGTTGAGCCTTCGAACAGAACCATTCTCCGTTAACTGGTTTACCTGATCGTGCCAAGTCTTCCACTGACGTCTTCTATTTCTGGTGCCACAACCCTTGATTATATTGGTTAGTTTTTGTGCGATTTTAATTTTGAAAAATTCTACAAGTAGGTGAAAACGTTATGTATTTAAAAACATGAATTATTCCTTCTTATTCTTCATATTTTCCTATCAAAACACTTTTTATAGTTTTATTAAGTGTGTTAAGATTTTTTTTTTCTTCTGAAAATTGACAACAGAGTACTGCGTCTCTGATACGTCTGCTGCCGGGCGGCAGCTGTGCGGGTAAGCTAGTCATATATATTAAAATAATAGACCCTATTTCGCGATGTTTATATGTTTATATGTAACCGATTTTGTCACACACGTTTTGGTTAATATCTCGCTTATTAGGCGTTCTATCCGCATTCTGATATTTTTCCCAGACGTCCGAAGGTTGACTGAGTCTTTACATCTTTTTCTTTTTATTCTTCTTTTTCTCCTCTATTTGTTACAACTGTTTTAGTTTGGTGATTTTTGGAAATTTTAACTTTTTAATTAGCCTAACTTTTTTTTCATTCGCTTATAACTCTGCGAGTTTAAGAGCTAAAATCATTTTAATATTTTTTGGCAATTGCCACCGATGAGTAGTATCGTTACACACTTTTTTTTAAATTCTTCGTCTTCTAATTTTCTTATGAAACCTGATTTAGTGAAATTTCGTATTTTTCAGCTTTTCTCTGCGAATTTACGACCAAAATATAATTTTATTACATCTGTGCATACATCACAATGGAATATAATTTATTTTCGTATTTGTTAGCTTCTATCGTTTAAAATTCACCTTTAAAATCTAAAAAACGCGTAATTTTTATATGAAAAATCGACGTACCTACCTACATACGAATGAAAGAAAATGAAAAAAAAGAAAAACCTTGATATTTTCTTAATAAACGCAACACTTCATATTTTCAAGCAGCAACCGTGGGCTGTAATTGGTCAATACCCTCATTGGTTACATTTCATACATGGCTGCCTGAAAATTAAATAAACAGCTGTTTTACCTGTCATTATTGCAGTGCGTAATTTTCGCGCAATTTTTTTTTTGACGTTTCAAATGTATGACTTTATTTCGACTCGGCATTGTAATAAACAGCTGTTGATTTTCGCGCATTTTTTTATGTCAGGTATCGACATCCAGATTTCACAGCTTGCAATAGTCATAGATATTTTATATTTTCCCGCACAAGATAAATTTGATGTTTTCACTCCGGAATTCGGTTAATTGTGGTGAAATACATACAATTTTTCTATACGTTTTTTTCGATTTTTATAGGTTAGGTCTAGAATGACACAATGATGATTTTTTAAATGCGTCATTGAATTAATTATTATTTCGCAGTTGTACACGTGACTTAAGTACGTCTGCCTTACTACAGACCGGTCGAAGGAGTTAGTTCTTTTACGCGTCTGTTATTCAATATTTAAATTGAATACTTCTGGTGATAGATAAACCTGTAACTTACTTACTTACCATCATCGCGCCGTTTCCTCGCGGGGGTAGGCAGAGGATAGAGCGCCATACTCTTCTGTCCTGACACATAATTCTCGCTCATCCACATTCATACATCTTCTCATACAAGCTCGATGAGTGATGGATTATTATTCTTCTCTTTTATTTTTCTTCTTCTTTTCCTTTCAAATCACTTTTTATGATTTTATCAATGAGTATTAACAAAATGTTTGTTTTTTTTAAAACCTGGAATGATGGGTTGGTTGTGTATATCGGCTCTGTTTTTTACAATTTTAGGATGCCGAGAATAGTGGTATTTTTTTACGTGGTAAGTAATCTAACCTAACCTTTCTCAAAGATCAACACGCCTTTGACCATCTCGGGTTGTTAGTTGTGTACGTCGGCTCTGTCGCTTTTGAAAAATCGACGTACCTACCTACATACGAATAAAATGTAGAACATTTTTTTCAGACTTATTAATCAAACGCAACCGTCTATATTTCAAGCGATAATCGAAGATTCTTATTGGAGGAGCTCTGATTCGTTGATTTAAAAAATGGCCGCCTGAAAACTGTGAATGATCAGCTGTTTTACCTGTGCCATAATTTTAGCGCGCTTTTTTGACGTTTTAAATTTTCACAAAATGGTCGCTGAATAAACATCTGTTTTATGTCATTCAATTTAACCTTAAGCTATGACTTTGACGTTTCTGGTCAGCCATGTTTTTTTTGAGCCATGAAATGAATTCGATAGAGGTTAGTAAGATGTCGAAATGATTTTTGGGAAACGTGTAAAAATTGTACACGTGGTTAATAGGAATTTGGTTAATTATGGTGAAGTCATACATTATACTTAGAAAAATTTTCTGTACGTTTTTTGGATTTTTATAGGTTATGTCTAGAATGACACAATGATGATTTTTTAAAAGCGTAATTGAATGAATTATTATTTCGCAGTTGTACACGTGACTTAAATATGCCTGTCTTACTACAGACCGGTCGAAGGAGTTAGTTCTTTTACGCGTCTGTTATTCTATATTTAAATAGAACAGTTCTGGTGATAGATAAACCCGTAACTTACTTACCATCACACCGTTTCCGGGGTAGGCAGAGAGGATAGAGCGCCACACTCTTCTGTCCTGACACATAATTCTCGCCTCAACCACATTCATACATCTTCTCATACAAGCTCCATGAATGATGGATTATTATTCTTCTTTTTTATTTTTCTTCTTCTTTTTCTGTCAAATCACTTTTTATGGTTTTATCAATGAGTATTAACAAAATGTTTGTTTTTATTAAAACCTGGAGAGATGGGTTGATGGTTGTATATGTCAGCCCTGTTTTTTACAATTTTAGGATGCCGAGAATAGTGGTGTTTTTTTTTTACGTGGTTAGTAATCTTACCTAACGCTTCTCAAAGATCAACAGGCCTTTGACCCTTTTGGGTTGTTAGTTGTGTACGTCGGGTCTATTTTTTACAATTTTGGGATACCGAGAAGTGGTATTTTTTTTAGGTGCACGGGGTGAGTCTGTGTAGCTCCTGCACAATTTCTTCACCACCCCTTAGGTTGTTGGCTATGTACGTCGGTTCTGTTTCTTCCAATTCTGGGATACCGAGAAAAGTGTTTTTTTTTTTGTTGGGTGAGATTGAAAACAGAGTACTGCGTCTCTGCAGGATACGTCTGCTACCGTGCGGTAGCTGTGCGGGCATGCTAGTCATATATATTAAAGTTATAAGCCCTATTTCGTGGTGTTTGCAAAAAATCACGCGGCCAACTCCGTCACACCGCGCGATCGCTTTTTAGGGGCTTTCCCGCCAGATATTTGGAAATTTATTTTTTTTGCCAGACGGCCGAAGGCCGACGTAAACTTTTCGCCATAGACACTTTTCGTCTACCGCCACTCCTCGATTTACGGCGACCGTTTCGGTTTGGCCAAATTCTAGCTATTTTATATTTTTATTTAGCCTAACTTTTACATTTTCGCTCACAACTCTGCGAGTTTAAAAGCGATAATTATTTTTAAATATTCCGGCGACGGCCCGCGGCCGACCGCATCGCCGGGCGTACTTTATAAATTTTTCCCGCTTTTAGTTTTTTCGCAAAACTCGAAAAAGTGAATTTCGTTTTTTTCACTTTTTCTCTGTAACCTTACGACGAATTAATTATTTTTTTATTTTAGGAGATAGATCGAGACGCTCCAGAATTTATTTCAAAGATAACAAACTCCTATAATTTAACCGACGTCTTTTATAAGTAAAAAACGAGAAAAAAAATGTGAAAATTTTTTCCGAGTACCTAAAATTGTAAAATTATTAAAACAACAGACCCCCAAAATATCGATTCTAGAATTTTTTCTCTAATCTATGGCCATAACCTAAGGCCGCAAATTAACCTGATTGGACAATCCGTTTCATTGGTCCGCACTGTAACCTCTTTCATTGGACAAGTGATCCGATTCGCCAATAACCCTGGCCGTTTATTGGCGGAAGGCATTTATTGGTCTAAAGATATAGTAATATTCATGCATTGGTTAGATTAATGTTCACGCAAAATGGGCGCTAATTATATTATTGATAACAGCTGTTTATGTCAAATTTTTTTAACCTAAAATATAGTTTGACAGTTGTGTCAAGACGGCCATGCTGACGTTTTGACTTGCGAAATGAATTCGATAGAGGGCAGTAATATGTGGAATTGGTATTATAGGTTTTTTGAATATATTAGTTAGTTTAAGAGCGATTTTAATTTTTTTAAATGCTATTGATAGCTAAATTTATATTAATTTATTTAGTAAAAATTAATTTATTATTTAAACACACTACTAAATGTATTGATGATTTTAATTATTTTTTAGAGTTAATTAATTTTTTTACGGAAAAGAATTATACCGAGAAAAATTGTATTTTTTCTCTTGGGTTGCCGGCTATGCTGGCTATGCTTGCCGTTAGAAGCATCGCCGATTGTCGAGGCTTCTAACGGAACCATCCTCCGTTAACTGGTTTACCTGATCGTGCCAAGTCTTCTACGGACGTCCTCTATTTCAGGTGCCAACAACACTTACTTACCATCACGCCGTTTCTCCGCAGGGGTAGGCAGAGAGGATAGAGCGCCATACTCTTCTGTCCTGACACAAAATTTTCGCCTCATTCACACTCATACATATTCTCATACAAGCTAACCGATTGTCGAGGCTTCTAACAGAACCATCCTCCGTTAACTGGTTTACCTGATCGTGCCAAGTCTTCCACAGACGTCCTCTATTTCAGGAGTCATAAACACTCGATTAATCCAACAGTAT
Source organism: Eubasilissa regina (assembly GCA_022840565.1). Lineage (NCBI taxonomy): Eukaryota > Metazoa > Arthropoda > Insecta > Trichoptera > Phryganeidae > Eubasilissa > Eubasilissa regina. Next base: position 29,182,898 of record JAINEB010000022.1, on the reverse strand, counting down.
CAACTTCTTACTTACTTACTTACTTACCATCATGCCGTTTCCCCGCAAAGATAGGCAGAGAGGATAGAGCGCCATACTCTTCTCTCCTGACACACAATTTTCGTCTCATTTACATTCATACATCTTCTCATACAAGCTAACCGATTGTCGAGGCTTCTAACAGAACCATCCTCCGTTAACTGGTTTACCTGATCGTGCCAAGTCTTCCACAAAATAAATAAAATATTTATGAATTAATTTAAAATGTTTTTTTTTTATGTAAACATTTTTTTGAAATACAGCGCTTGAATAGTCGTTGAAATACGTTGAAATTTCTTAAGAATAAGAAAGTCCATTTTAAAATTGAAATTTTTTCGCGATGTTTTTTTTTATGGCCGGCCAATGTTTTGTAAAAATATGTTTTTTAAACTTTTATCGATAAGAGTGGTATTTTCAGTGCCGTTCATTGGACGAGTGATCCGATTCGTCCATAACCCTGGCCGTTTATTGGCGGAAGGCATTGATTGGTTTAAAGATATTGTAATATTCATGCATTGGTTATAATAATATTCATGCAAGATGGCCGCTAATTATATTATTGATAACAGCTGTTTCATATAAAAAAAAATTAAAAATTGGTATTATAGGTGCGTTAAGTGCGATTTTAATTTTTTTAAATGCTATTGATAGCTAAATTTATATTAATTTATTTAATAAAAATTAATTTATTATTTAAACACACTTTATGGTTTTATTAAATATATTGATGATTAAAAATATTATTTTTAACAAAAATATTATTTATAACAAAAGTATAAATACAAACTGTGGCACCCCGGTTATTCCGAACCCGGTTAATCTGATTCTGGTTAATCCGATCCAGGTTAATCTGACCGTGGTTAATCCGACACCGGTTAATCCGTCACCGGTTAATTCGACAATGGTTAATCCGACACCGGTTAATTCGACAATGGTTAATCCGACACAGGTTAAACCGACACCGGTTAATCCGACACCGGTTAATCCGACGTCGGTTGATCGGACACCGGTTAATCCGTCACCGGTTAATTCGACAATGGTTAATTCGACAATGGTTAATCCGACACCGGTTAATCCGACACCGGTTAATCCGACACCGGTTAATCCGACACCGGTTAATTCGACAATGGTTAATCCGACACCGGTTAAACCGACACCGGTTAAACCGACACCGGTTAAACCGACACCGGTTAATCCGACACCGGTTAATCCGACACCGGTTAATCCGACACCGGTTAATTCGACAATGGTTAATCCGACACCGGTTAATTCGACAATGGTTAATCCGACACCGGTTAATCCGACACCGGTTAATCCGACACCGGTTAATTCGACAATGGTTAATCCGACACCGGTTAAACCGACACCGGTTAATCCGACACCGGTTAATCCGACACCGGTTAATCCGACACCGGTTAATCCGACGTCGGTTGATCGGACACCGGTTAATCCGTCACCGGTTAATCCGACACCGGTTAATCCGACACCGGTTAATTCGACAATGGTTAATCCGACACCGGTTAATTCGACAATGGTTAATCCGACACCGGTTAATCCGACACCGGTTAATCCGACACCGGTTAATTCGACAATGGTTAATCCGACACCGGTTAAACCGACACCGGTTAATCCGACACCGGTTAATCCGACACCGGTTAATCCGACGTCGGTTAATCCGACACCGGTTAATCCGTCACCGGTTTATCCGACACCGGTTAATTCGACAATGGTTAATCCGACACCGGTTAATCCGACACCGGTTAATCCGACACCGGTTAATCCGACGTCGGTTGATCGGACACCGGTTAATCCGTCACCGGTTAATTCGACAATGGTTAATCCGACACTGGTTAATCCGACACCGGTTAATCCGACACCGGTTAATCCGACACCGGTTAATCCGACACCGGTTAATCCGACAATGGTTAATCCGACACCGGTTAATCTGACACCGGTTAATCCGACACCGGTTAATCCGACGTCGGTTAATCCGACACCGGTTAATCCGTCACCGGTTAATCCGACACCGGTTAATCCGACACCGGTTAATCCGTCATTATCATCGTTTAAATTACCACCTTCTTCTTTGATTTTCACAAACGTCGTAGAGGATAGTACGCCGCACAGTGCAGATAATTGGAATGCTGCCTATTATTATTTTTAAATTCAAATTAGTATGAATATTTTGAAAATAGTGTTTTGCGTCATTCAAGTCTTATTAAACATATCGTGTTGGATATAAGTATAATATGCCTGAGAGTTGGCAATTGGTGTAACGCACAGCTAATAATTTGAATTAAAGAGATATGTGTATATATTAAAGAGACGCCTGGTTGACTGCAATCGAAATAGCATTGGCGTTAGTTTAAGTATACAACAGGAGTTTATATTAATGTATTTATATGAACACTTTTTTTTATTATATTGGTTAGTTTAAGTGCAATTATATTATAATTTACTTAATTTTCTCTATTATTATTATGTATGAGTATGTCTATTATTATTTTTAAATTCAAAATAGTATGAATATTGTTTTTAGACGTTCAATACTTAGTTATCTTATTATTAATTACCATCACGCCGTTTCTCCGCGGGGGTAGGCAGAGAGAATAGAGCGCCATACTCTTCTGCCTTGACACACAATTCTCGCCTCACTCACATTCATACATCTTCTCATACAAGCTCGCTGATTGTTGAGCCTTCGAACAGAACCATTCTCCGTTAACTGGTTTACCTGATCGTGCCAAGTCTTCCACTGACGTCTTTTATTTCTGGTGCCACAACCCTTGATTATATTGGTTAGTTTTTGTGCGATTTTAATTTTGAAAAATTCTACAAGTAGGTGAAAACGTAATGTATTTAAAAACATGAATTATTCCTTCTTATTCTTCTTATTTTCCTATCAAAACACTTTTTATAGTTTTATTAAGTGTGTTAAGATTTTTTTTTTCTTCTGAAAATTGACAACAGAGTACTGCGTCTCTGATACGTCTGCTGCCGGGCGGCAGCTGAGCGGGTAAGCTAGTCATATATATTAAAGTTATAAGCCCTATTTCGTGGTGTTTGCAAAAAATCACGCGGCCAACTCCGTCACACCGCGCGATCGCTTTTTAGGGGCTTTCCCGCCAGATATTTGGAATTTTTTTTTTTTTGCCAGACGGCCGAAGGCCGACGTAAACTTTTCGCCATAGACACTTTTCGTCTACCGCCACTCCTCGATTTACGGCGACCGTTTCCGTTCGGCCGATTTCTAGCTGTTTTTCATTTTTATTTAGCCTAAATCGCGCGTTTTCGCTCGCCGCTCCGCCATTTTGAGAGCCAAAATTATTTTTATACATTTCGGCGACGGCCCGCGGCCGACCGCATCGCCGGGCGTACTTTATAAATTTTTCCCGCTTTTAGTTTTTTCGCAAAACTCGAAAAAGTGAATTTCGTTTTTTTCACTATTTCTCCGCCGTTCAGAGAGATATATTTTTTTTTTACCACTCTATTTGCGGAAAACGATCGCCCGGAATTTATTAGCGAGTATGCAGACTCCCATCTCTTCATTTGAATCTTTAAAATGTAAAAAAACATTTTTTTTTTTTGAAAAACGCACGGACCTACCTAGATGCGCCGAAAATGCGAAAAAACTGACACTTTATGCCCCGTTAACTGAAATATCACGACCGCGCAAAACAAATGAAATACGTTTTTTTCCAGAATGACAGCGAAACATTGACAAACTTTGCGATTTATAAAAAATGTCGATTTTCACATGAAAAAATGTACATTTTTTTATTAGAAAAGCGTCTCTATACACTATTCGGTACTAGCGGTACATGAGAAAACCCCTTATTTATGTAAAAATCTTTGCGTTTATGCTCCCTGAAGGATAATATATACCCGATACGAATTAAAAATAGTATTTTTAATAAATAATGTTTAAATATTACATCATGTCCATGTAAAAATGTCCATTTTCACGTGAGAAATGAAACATTTGAAAATTATTTCTACACTCTATGTAACATTGAGCTTATTAAATAAATATTGTAATAATACAGGTAACGGTTCATTCGACCACCTTGAGGCGAAATATGTGACGAATCCGAATTAAAAAGAGTATTTTTATTTAAATATGTACATTGACATTTTTTTTCTCTCTTTATCTTTACCGCCGAATAGAACGATTTTTCGGTAGAAATGTATTTATATTATTAAAGAAAACTACTTTTTTAAATTTACGGCGTCTTATAGCCTTTTCAGAATATTAATAAATGTTTTAAATGAAAATCTAATTTAATAATTAATTTGCCGCGGTAAACGTGTGCATTTTTTACAAATTTGACATACAGATGTCGCTATACATGCGGTTTTAGAAAAATAAATATATTAAATAATTTTGGTATGGAAAATATGTTTACAGATTATGAGATTTTCTACTATTAATATTTTTCTAATAAATATAATTTATTTTCCACAAAAGGGTGAGGAATATTTTAAATGTTTTTTTTTTATGTAAACAATTTTTTTTAAGTATTAGATTTTTTTAGTAAAACTTATTTTACATAGATGTCGCCATACATACCGTTTGTTTGCAGATTCTCTACCGTTAATATTTCTTAATAAATATAATTTAGTTTCCTCAAAAAGGTGGAGAATATTTTTTAATGTTAAAAAATACACGATAAAATATTTATGAATTTTAAATGTTTTTTTTTTTTATGTAAACAATTTTTTTAAGTAAAGAGCGCGAGATGCGTTTTAAATATATAGAAATTTAATACGGATAAAAAATTTCATTTACAAATTGAAATTTTTCGCGATGTTTTTTTTGTTTTTTAAACTTTTATCGATAAGAGTGCCATTTAGTAACACCTTCTTCTTTGATTTTCACAAACGACGTAGAGGATAGTGCGCCGCACAGTGCAGATAATTGGAATGCTGCCTATTATTATTTTTAAATTCAAAATAGTATGAATATTCTGAAAAGAGTGTTTTGCGTCATTCAAGTCTTATTAAACATATCGTGTTGGATATAAATATAATATGCCTTTTGGTTGGCAAATGGTGTAACGCGCAGTTAATAATTTGAATTAAAGAGATATGTGTATATATTAAAGAGACGCCTGGTTGACTGCAATTGAAATAGCATTGGCGTTAGTTTTAGTATACAACAGGAATTTATATATTATTATCGCTCGATTAATGTATTTATATGAACACTGGTTTTTTTTTATTATATTGGTTAATTAAGGTGCAATTTTAATTTTTATTAATCTAATTTTCATAGTAAATTAATATAAACTGCTTACTTATTTACCATCACGCCGTTTCCCCGCGGAGGTAGGCAGAAGGATAGAGCGCCATACTCTTCTATCCTGACACAAAATTCTCGCTTCATTCACACTCATACATCTTCTTATACGAGCTAACCGATTGTCGAGGCTTCTAACAGAACCATCCTCCGTTAACTGGTTTACCTGATCGTGCCAAGTCTTCCACGGACGTCCTCTATTTCAGGTGTCATAAACACTCGATTAATCCAACAGTATCAACTGCTTACTTACTTACTTACTTACCATCACGCCGTTTCCCCGCAAGGATAGGCAGAGAGAGGCAATAAACTTTGAAAAACACTATGAATTTGAGGATTACATTCAGGGATTAATATATTCAAACGACGAACAACAATTAATGAATTTTTACAATAAATTATATGTTTTTAAAAATAATGTTAAAAGAAATGTAGCTTTAGATAAATAGTTAATAGTCGTCTTATTCTTTAATAAATTAGGTTCAATAATTATATTTTTTATCTATTTACACGATAAAAATCAACATCATCATCATCATCATCATCGTTTAAATCGCCACCTTCTTTGATTTTCACAAACGACGTAGAGGATAGTACGCCGCATAGTGCAGATAATTGGAATGCTGCCTATTATTATTTTTAAATTCAAAATAGTATGAATATTCTGAAAAGAGTGTTTTGCGTCATTCAAGTCTTATTAAACATATCGTGTTGGATATAAATATAATATGCCTTTTGGTTGGCAAATGGTGTAACGCGCAGCTAATAATTTGAATTAAAGAGATATGTGTATATATTAAAGAGACGCCTGGTTGACTGCAATTGAAATAGCATTGGCGTTAGTTTTAGTATACAACAGGAATTTATGCTAGAACACCATGCAGTAAAATATAATTATAAGCATTAGTTTTGTTTAATTATGTATTAATATTATTTAACGACATGGAATTTTCAATCGATCTTTTTATGTTAAAAATATTTGGTAAGGCTTAATTTCAACTTCCAAAAAACAACGAAAGATGGCAATATGCGTCGTTTAAGAGGAAAGTATTCATTACTGTGGATACTAATACGAATAACATTAAAATATCTAAATAGAACAATAAGAGTTTGAAGATTAATTATTTAAATATACATTATTATATTACATACGTTATTATATTTTATTTTAAATAATCATTTATATTAGTTATCCAATTTGTAAGCCATCATCACTTTGCTTCTATCTCGGTATTTTACAAATACTATTTAATTACGGCGTCCAAGTATTTGTAAAACGATTTTTTTATGAAACTTAACGTAAACAAGTAACAATTTAAAACAATTACGAGTAAATTAATAAGTATATGTAGTAGGTACTTTACCATAACATTAATTTCGTTCGCATTGTAATTAATTATATATAATATTATTTTTAATATGATTATATATTTTTACTTAATTATAACAACATTGTTCGTTTGCATTTGCTTTTTATCAGTTTGATAGTGATTATCAGTTTCATTTAAATGAAATAAAACTTAAATTATTACTCGACAACCCGGTGTTTATGTAACTTTAAATAAGTACTATGGTCCAAAAGTATTATTTTTAACAAAAGTATAAATACAAACTGTGGCACCCCGGTTATTCCGAACCCGGTTATTCTGATTCTGGTTTATCCGATCCAGGTTAATCTGACCGTGGTTAATCCGACATCGGTTAATCAGACACCGGTTAATCCGTCACCGGTTAATTCGACAATGGTTAATCCGACACCGGTTAATCCGACACCGGTTAATCCGTCACCGGTTAATCCGACACCGGTTAATCCGACACCGGTTAATCCGTCATTATCATCGTTTAAATTACCACCTTCTTCTTTGATTTTCACAAACGTCGTAGAGGATAGTACGCCGCACAGTGCAGATAATTGGAATGCTGCCTATTATTATTTTTAAATTCAAATTAGTATGAATATTTTGAAAAGAGTGTTTTGCGTCATTCAAGTCTTATTAAACATATCGTGTTGGATATAAGTATAATATGCCTGAGAGTTGGCAATTGGTGTAACGCACAGCTAATAATTTGAATTAAAGAGATATGTGTATATATTAAAGAGACGCCTGGTTGACTGCAATCGAAATAGCATTGGCGTTAGTTTTAGTATACAACAGGAGTTTATATATTATTATAGCTCTATTATTGTATTTATATGAACACTTTTTTTTATTATATTGGTTAGTTTAAGTGCGATTTTTTTTTAATTTACTTAATTTTCTCTATTATTATTATGTATGAGTATGTCTATTATTATTTTTAAATTCAAAATAGTATGAATATTGTTTTTAGACGTTCGATACTTATTTATCTTATTATTAATTACCATAACGCCGTTTCTCCGCGGGGGTAGGCAGAGAGGATAGAGCGCCATACTCTTCTGTCTTGACACACAATTCTCGCCTCACTTACATTCATACATCTTCTCATACAAGCTCGCTGATTCTTGAGCCTTCGAACAGAACCATCCTCCGTTAACTGGTTTACCTGATCGTGCCAAGTCTTCCACGGACGTCTTCTATTTCTGGTGCCACAACACTTGATTATATTGGTTAGTTTTTGTACGATTTTAATTTTGAAAAATTCTACAAGTAGGTGAATACGTAATGTATTTAAAAACATGAATTATTCCTTCTTATTCTTCTTATTTTCCTATCAAAACACTTTTTATAGTTTTATTAAGTGTGTTAAGATTTTTTTTTTCTTCTGAAAATTGACAACAGAGTACTGCGTCTCTGATACGTCTGCTGCCGGGCGGCAGCTGTGCGGGTAAGCTAGTCATATATATTAAAGTTATAAGCCCTATTTCGTGGTGTTTGCAAAAAATCACGCGGCCAACTCCGTCACACCGCGCGATCGCTTTTTAGGGGCTTTCCCGCCAGATATTTGGAAATTTTTTTTTTTGCCAGACGGCCGAAGGCCGACGTAAACTTTTCGCCATAGACACTTTTCGTCTACCGCCACTCCTCGATTTACGGCGACCGTTTCCGTTCGGCCGATTTCTAGCTGTTTTTCATTTTTATTTAGCCTAAATCGCGCGTTTTCGCTCGCCGCTCCGCCATTTTGAGAGCCAAAATTATTTTTATACATTTCGGCGACGGCCCGCGGCCGACCGCATCGCTGGGCGTACTTTATAAATTTTTCCCGCTTTTAGTTTTTTCGCAAAACTCGAAAAAGTGAATTTCGTTTTTTTCACTTTTCCTCCGCCGCTCGGAGAGATATATTTTTTTTTTACCACTCAATTTGCGGGAAACGATCGCCCGGAATTTATTAGCGAGTATGCAGACTCCCATCTCTTCATTTGGATCTTTAAAATGTAAAAAAACATTTTTTTTTTTTTGAAAAACGCACGGACCTACCTAGATGCGCCGAAAATGCGAAAAAACTGACACTTTATGCCCCGTTAACTGAAATCTCCCGGCCGCGCAAAACAAATGAAACACGGTTTTTTCCAGAATGACAGCGAAACATTGACAAACTTTGCGATTTATAAAAAATGTCGATTTTCACATGAAAAAATGTACATTTTTTTATTAGAAAAGCGTCTCTATACACTATTCGGTACTAGCGGTACATGAGAAAACCCCTTATTTATGTAAAAATCTTTGCGTTTATGCTCCCTGAAGGATAATATATACCCGATACGAATTAAAAATAGTATTTTTAATAAATTATGTTTAAATATTATATCATGTCCATGTAAAAATGTCCATTTTCACGTGAGAAATGAAACATTTGAAAATTATTTCTACACTCTATGTAACATTGAGCTTATTAAATAAATATTGTAATAATACAGGTAACGGTTCATTCGACCACCTTGAGGCGAAATATGTGACGAATCCGAATTAAAAAGAGTATTTTTATTTAAATATGTACATTGACATTTTACGACTTTTTTCTCTAGGTTATCTTTACCGCCGAATAAAACGATTTTTCGGTAGAAATGTATTTATTTTATTAAAGAAAATTACTTTTTTAAATTTATGGCATCTTATAGCCTTTTCAGAATATTAATAAATGTTTTAAATGAAAATCTAATTTAATAATTAATTTGCCGCGGTAAACGTGTGCATTTTTTACAAATTTGACATACAGATGTCGCTATACATGCATTTTCAGAAAAATAAATATATTAAATAATTTTGGTATGGAAAATATGTTTACAGATTATGAGATTTTCTACTATTAATATTTTTCTAATAAATATAATTTATTTTCCACAAAAGGGTGAGGAATATTTTAAATGTTTTTTTTTTATGTAAACAATTTTTTTTAAGTATTAGATTTTTTTAGTAAAACTTATTTTACATAGATGTCGCCATACATACCGTTTGTTTGCAGATTCTCTACCGTTAATATTTCTTAATAAATATAATTTAGTTTCCAATCCAACAGTATCAACTGCTTACTTACTTACTTACCATCACGCCGTTTCTCCGCAAGGATAGGCAGAGAGAGGCAATAAACTTTGAAAAACACTATGAATTTGAGGATTACATTCAGGGATTAATATATTCAAACGACGAACAACAATTAATGAATTTTTACAATAAATTATATGTTTTTAAAAATAATGTTAAAAGAAATGTAGCTTTAGATAAATAGTTAATAGTCGTCTTATTCTTTAATAAATTAGGTTCAATAATTATATTTTTTATCTATTTACACGATAAAAATCAACATCATCATCATCATCATCATCGTTTAAATCGCCACCTTCTTTGATTTTCACAAACGACGTAGAGGATAGTACGCCTCACAATGCAGATAATTGGAATGCTGCCTATTATTATTTTTAAATTCAAAATAGTATGAATATTTTGAAAAGAGTGTTTTGCGTCTTTCAAGTCTTAATAAACATATCGTGTTTGTAATATTTTTAAGGTAATGTCGATTTTAAGATTATTATTTATTTAAATGGGTATAAATATAATACGCCAGTGAGTCGGCAATAGGTGTAACGCACAGCTAATAATTTGAATTAAAGAGATACCCCGTGGACACATAATGATTTTGTCTGTGAGTTTTAGTTGAGTACTCATGTTTTTAAACCTTCTGGAGAATAACAAAAGTGTACTGTTTCTATCTCACGTGTGTTTGTCATATCGTTTTTATATAGAAATTACGGTTTTAATAATAAAATTTTCGAGTATAAATGAGTAACGCCTGGTTGACTGCAATTGAAATAGCATTGGCGTTAGTTTTAGTATACAACAGGAATTTATGCTAGGCCACCATGCAGTAAAATATAATTAAAAGCATTAGTTTTGTTTAATTATGTATTAATATTATTTAACGACATGGAATGAATAAAAATTTTATGTCAATTTTAGAATAGACATAAAAATACATTATTTCTTTATAACAAACTATGTTAGAGCATAATCCGGACTGTGAATTTCTGTAAAATATTAAAACGAAATGAATTGGCAGAATTTTCATACTTTAAAAAATTACTTTTTCAATCGATCTTTTTATGTTAAAAATATTTGGTAAGGCTTAATTTCAACTTCATAAAAACAACAATAGATGGCAATTACATTAGTTATCCAATTTGTAAGCCATCTTCACTTTGCCTCTATCTCGGTATTTTACAAATATTATTTAATTATGGCGTCCAATTATTGTAAAACGATTTTTTTTATGAAACTTAACGTAAACAAGTAACAATTTAAAACAATTACGAGTAAATTAATAAGTATATGTAGTAGGTACTTTACCATAACATTAGTTCCGTTCGCATTGTAATTCATTATAATGTTTGGAAATGTCCATAATGTTTGATTTTTCGTTATTATTTTTAATATGATTATATATTTTTACTTAATTTTAACAACATTGTTCGTATGCATTTGCTTTTTATTAGTTTGATAGTGATTATCATTTTCATTTAAATAAAATAAAACTTAGATTATTTATCGACAATCCGGTGTTTATGTAACTTTAAATAAGTACTATGGTCCATGTGTGTATATATTATTATACAGAGATATTAATAGTACTTTCTGAAAGGGGATGACGTCAGCGTCTCTAAATGTTCATTCTATATCATGTGTCTATTAATTTGAATATATACTCTTTCTATTTTGTTTTATTTGTATATAGGTATATTTACTACAGTGCAATCTGAATAATATTGTCAATCGGTTATCGTTATTTTAATCAGTCGGTCCCAAAACACTGTATATAAAATTTATTAAAAATAATCTGCTTATTATAATCAAACTTCAGTTATTGATGTAAAAGATGAAGGAAATTCCTACAAAATGACCCTTACTGATGATGACAAAAGAGAGTGAATGCAACACGCACACAGAAGATATTTCAGAAGCTTCTCCAACGTATGTCCAGATGCAAGATTCGCAACAAATTCTTTGACGTGGTGTTTATACAGAGCAATAAACTTTGAAAAACACTATGAATTTGAGGATTACATTCAGGGATTAATATATTCAAACGACGAACAACAATTAATGAATTTTTACAATAAATTATATGTTTTTAAAAATAATGTTAAAAGAAATGTAGCTTTAGATAAATAGTTAATAGTCGTCTTATTCTTTAATAAATTAGGTTCAATAATTATATTTTTTATCTATTTACACGATAAAAATCAACATCATCATCATCATCATCATCATCGTTTAAATCGCCACCTTCTTTAATTTTCACAAACGACGTAGAGGATAGTACGCCGCATAGTGCAGATAATTGGAATGCTGCCTATTATTATTTTTAAATTCAAAATAGTATGAAAATTTTGAAAAGAGTGTTTTGCGTCTTTCAAGTCTTAATAAACATATCGTGTTTGTAATATTTTTTAAGTAACGTCGATTTTAAGATTATTATTTATTTAAATGGGTATAAATATAATACGCCAGTGAGTCGGCAATAGGAGTAACGCACAGCTAATAATTTGAATTAAAGAGATACCCCGTGGACACATAATGATTTTGTCTGTGAGTTTTAGTTGAGTACTCATGTTTTTAAACCTTCTGGAGAATGACAAAAGTGTACTGTTTCTATCTCACATGTGTTTGTCAAATCGTTTTTATATAGAAATTACAGTTTTAATAATAAAATTTTCGAGTATAAATGAGTAACGCCTGGTTGACTGCAATTGAAATAGCATTGGCGTTAGTTTTAGTATACAACAGGAATTTATATATTTTTATAGTTCTATTAATTTATTTATATGAACACTGGTTTTTTTGATTATATTGGTTAGTTTAAGTGCGATATTAATTTACTTAGTTTTCTTAGTAAATAAGTATAAGCTGCTACTTACTTACTTACCATCACGCCGTTTCTTCGCGGGGGTAAGCAGAGAAGATAGAGCGCCGTACTCTTCTGTCCTGACACAATTCTCGCCTCATTCACACTCATACGTCTTCTCATACAAGCTAACCGATTGTCGAGGCTTCTAAAAGAACCATCCTCCGTTAACTGGTTTACCTGATCGTGCCAAGTCTTCCACGGATGTCTTCTATTTCTGGTGCCAAAACACTTGATTATATTGGTTAGATTAAGTGCGATTTTAATTTTGAAAAATTCTACAAGTAGGTGAATACGTAATGTATTTAAAAACATGAATTATTCATTCTTCTTCTTCTTATTTTCCTACCAAAACACTTATTATAGTTTTATTAAGTGTGTTAGGATTTTTTTTTCTGCAAATTGACAACAGAGTACTGCGTCTCTGATACGCCTGCTGCCGGGCGGCAGCTGTACGGGTAAGCTAGTCATATATATTAAAGTCGTAACGGGTATTTCGTGGTGTTTGCAAAAAATCACGCGGCCAACTCCGTCACACCGCGCGATCGCTTTTTAGGGGCTTTCCCGCCAGATATTTGGAAATTTTTTTTTTTTGCCAGACGGCCGAAGGCCGACGTAAACTTTTCGCCATAGACACTTTTCGTCTACCGCCACTCCTCGATTTACGGCGACCGTTTCCGTTCGGCCGATTTCTAGCTGTTTTTCATTTTTATTTAGCCTAAATCGCGCGTTTTCGCTCGCCGCTCCGCCATTTTGAGAGCCAAAATTATTTTTATACATTTTGGCGACGGCCCGCGGCCGACCGCATCGCCGGGCGTACTTTATAAATTTTTCCCGCTTTTAGTTTTTTCGCAAAACTCGAAAAAGTGAATTTCGTTTTTTTCACTTTTCCTCCGCCGCTCGGAGAGATATATTTTTTTTTTACCACTCAATTTGCGGGAAACGATCGCCCGGAATTTATTAGCGAGTATGCAGACTCCCATCTCTTCATTTGGATCTTTAAAATGTAAAAAAACATTTTTTTTTTTTTGAAAAACGCACGGACCTACCTAGATGCGCCGAAAATGCGAAAAAACTGACACTTTATGCCCCGTTAACTGAAATCTCGCGGCCGCGCAAAACAAATGAAACACGGTTTTTTCCAGAATGACAGCGAAACATTGACAAACTTTGCGATTTATAAAAAATGTCGATTTTCACATGAAAAAATGTACATTTTTTTATTAGAAAAGCGTCTCTATACACTATTCGGTACTAGCGGTACATAAGAAAACCCCTTATTTATGTAAAAATCTTTGCGTTTATGCTCCCTGAAGGATAATATATACCCGATACGAATTAAAAATAGTATTTTTAATAAATTATGTTTAAATATTATATCATGTCCATGTAAAAATGTCCATTTTCACGTGAGAAATGAAACATTTGAAAATTATTTCTACACTCTATGTAACATTGAGCTTATTAAATAAATATTGTAATAATACAGGTAACGGTTCATTCGACCACCTTGAAGCGAAATATGTGACGAATCCGAATTAAAAAGAGTATTTTTATTTAAATATGTACATTGACTTTTTACGACATTTTACGACTTTTTTCTCTATTTATCTTTACCGCCGAATAGAACGATATTTTGGTAGTATAATTGCTTAAATTTTTAATTTATTAAATTTAATTTCCTTAATTTATTAAATTTATGGCATCTTATAGCCTTTTCAGAATATTAATAAATGTTTTAAATGAAATTTAATAATTCATTTGTGCGCATTTTTTACAAATTTGACATACAGATGTCGCTATACATGCATTTTCAGAAAAATAAATATATTAAATAATTTTGGTATGGTAAATATGATTACAGATTATGAGATTTTCTACTATTAATATTTTTCTAATAAATATAATTTATTTTCCACAAAAGGGTGAGGAATATTTTAAATGTTTTTAATTTCATTTTAATCAAAAATGTCAATTTTCACGTGAGAAATGAAACATTTGAAAATTGTCTCTACACTCTATTGTACATTAGGCTTATTAAATAAATATTGAAATAATACAGGTAACGGTTCATTCGACCACCTTGAAGCGAAATATGTGACGAATCCGAATTAAAAAGAGTATTTTTATTTAAATATGTACATTGACATTTTGCTTTTTTCTCTAGGTTATCTTTACCGCCGAATAAAACAATTTTTCGGTAGAAATGTATTTATTTTATTAAAGAAAATTACTTTTTTAAATTTATGGCGTCTTATAGCCTTTTCAGAATATTAATAAATGTTATAGATAATAAACGAAATTTAATAATTAATTTGCCGCGTATCCATGTGCATTTTTTACAAATTTGACAACAGATGTCACTAACCATGCCTTTTCAGAAAAATAAATATATTAAATAATTTTGGTATGGAAAATATGTTTACAGATTATGAGATTTTCTACTATTAATATTTTTCTAATAAATATAATTTATTTTCCACAAAAGGGTGAGGAATATTTTAAATGTTTTTTTTTTATGTAAACAATTTTTTTAAGTATTAGATTTTTTTAGTACAACTTATTTTACAGAGATGTCACTAAACATCCCGTTTCAGAAAAAAAAATATATTAAATAATTTTGGTAAGGAAAATATGTTTACAGATTATGAGATTTTCGACTATTAATATTTTTCTAATAAATATAATTTATTTTCCACAAAAGGGTGAGGAATATTTTAAATGTTTTTTTTTTTATGTAAACAATTTTTTTAAGTATAAGATTTTTTTAGTACAACTTATTTTACAGAGATGTCGCCATACATACCGTTTGAGCCAATATTTAAAATAAATAGTAAGGCAAACATGTTTTTACAATATACTGAACAAAAAACTTAATAAATATAATTTAGTTTCCTCAAAAAGGTGGAGAATATTTTTTAATGTTAAAAAATACACGATAAAATATTTACGAATTTTAAATGTTTTTTTTTATGTAAACAATTTTTTTTAAGTGAAGAGCGCGAGATGCGTTTTAAATATATAGAAATTTAATACGGATAAAAAATTTCATTTACAAATTGAAATTTTTCGCGATGTTTTTTTTGTTATTTAAACTTTTATCGATAAGAGGTGGAGGTAGGCAGAAGGATAGAGCGCCATACTCTTCTATCCTGACACACAATTCTCGCTTCATTCACACTCATACATCTTCTTATACGAGCTAACCGATTGTCGAGGCTTCTAACAGAACCATCCTCCGTTAACTGGTTTACCTGATCGTGCCAAGTCTTCCACGGACGTCCTCTATTTCAGGTGTCATAAACACTCGATTAATCCAACAGTATCAACTGCTTACTTACTTACTTACCATCACGCCGTTTCCCCGCAAGGATAGGCAGAGAGAGGCAATAAACTTTGAAAAACACTATGAATTTGAGGATTACATTCAGGGATTAATATATTCAAACGACGAACAACAATTAATGAATTTTTACAATAAATTATATGTTTTTAAAAATAATGTTAAAAGAAATGTAGCTTTAGATAAATAGTTAATAGTCGTCTTATTCTTTAATAAATTAGGTTCAATAATTATATTTTTTATCTATTTACACGATAAAAATCAACATCATCATCATCATCATCATCGTTTAAATCGCCACCTTTTTTGATTTTCACAAACGACGTAGAGGATAGTACGCCGCACAGTGCAGATAATTGGAATGCTGCCTATTATTATTTTTAAATTCAAAATAGTATGAATATTTTGAAAAGAGTGTTTTGCGTCTTTCAAGTCTTAATAAACATATCGTGTTTGTAATATTTTTTAAGTAACGTCGATTTTAAGATTATTATTTATTTAAATGGGTATAAATATAATACGCCAGTGAGTCGGCAATAGGAGTAACGCACAGCTAATAATTTGAATTAAAGAGATACCCCGTGGACACATAATGATTTTGTCTGTGAGTTTTAGTTGAGTACTCATGTTTTTAAACCTTCTGGAGAATGACAAAAGTGTACTGTTTCTATCTCACATGTGTTTGTCATATCGTTTTTATATAGAAATTACGGTTTTAATAATAAAATTTTCGAGTATAAATGAGTAACGCCTGGTTGACTGCAATTGAAATAGCATTGGCGTTAGTTTTAGTATACAACAGGAATTTATTTATTTTTATAGCTCTATTACTGTATTTATATGAACACTGGTTTTTTTGATTATATTGGTTAGTTTAAGTGCGATATTAATTTACTTAGTTTTCTTAGTAAATAAGTATAAACTGCTACTTACTTACTTACCATCACGCCATTTCTTCGCGGGGGTAAGCAGAGAAGATAGAGCGCCGTACTCTTCTGTCCTGACACAATTCTCGCCTCATTCACACTCATACGTCTTCTCATACAAGCTAACCGATTGTCAAGGCTTCTAACAGAACCATCCTCCGTTAACTGGTTTACCTGATCGTGCCAAGTCTTCCACAAAATAAATAAAATATTTATGAATTAATTTTAAATGTTTTTTTTTATGTAAACATTTTTTTGAAATACAGCGCACGAGATGTCGTTGAAATACGTTGAAATTTCTTAAGAATAAGAAAGTCCATTTTAAGATTGAAATTTTTACGCGATGTTTTAAAGGCCGGCCGGCGGTGAAATTTTTTTTTTTAAACTTTTATCGATAAGAATGCTATTTTTATTATCATTTACACCAAAAAAATCATCATCATTTAAATCACCACCTTCTTCTTTGATTTTCACAAACGACGTACAGGATAGTACGCCGCGCAGTGCAGATAATTGGAATGCTGCCTATTATTATTTTTAAATTCAAAATAGTATGAATATTCTGAAAAGAGTGTTTTGCGTCATTCAAGTCTTATTAAACATATCGTGTTGGATATAAATATAATACGCCTGTGCATTGGCAAACCGTGTAACGCACAGCTAATAATTTGAATTAAAGAGATATGTGTATATATTAAAGAGACGCCTGGTTGACTGCAATTGAAATAGCATTGGCGTTAGTTTTAGTATACAACAGGAATTTATATATTTTTATAGCTCTATGTATTTATATGAACACTGGTTTTTTTGATTATATTGGTTAGTTTAAGTGCGATATTAATTTACTTAGTTTTCTTAGTAAATAAGTATAAACTGCTACTTACTTACTTACCATCACGCCGTTTCTTCGCGGGGGTAAGCAGAGAAGATAGAGCGCCGTACTCTTCTGTCCTGACACAATTCTCGCCTCATTCACACTCATACGTCTTCTCATACAAGCTAACCGATTGTCGAGGCTTCTAACAGAACCATCCTCCGTTAACTGGTTTACCTGATCGTGCCAAGTCTTCCACGGATGTCTTCTATTTCTGGTGCCAAAACACTTGATTATATTGGTTAGATTAAGTGCGATTTTAATTTTGAAAAATTCTACAAGTAGGTGAATACGTAATGTATTTATAAACATGAATTATTCATTCTTCTTCTTCTTATTTTCCTACCAAAACACTTATTATAGTTTTATTAAGTGTGTTAGGATTTTTTTTTCTGCAAATTGACAACAGAGTACTGCGTCTCTGATACGTCTGCTGCCGGGCGGCAGCTGTGCGGGTAAGCTAGTCATATATATTAAAGTTATAGGCCCTATTTCGTGTTGTTTATATGTCACAACCGGCTAGGTAGTCACACCGCGCGATCGCTTTTTAGGGGCTTTCCCGCCAGATATCTGGGTATTTTTTATTTTTGCCAGACGGCCGAAGGCCGACGTAAACTTTTCGCCATAGACACTTTTTCTCCACCGCCGCTCCTCGATTTATCGCGACCGTTTCGGTTTGGCCAAATTCTAGCTATTTTATATTTTTATTTAGCCTAACTTTTACATTTTCGCTCACAACTCTGGGAATTTAAAAGCGATAATTATTTTTAAATATTCGGGCGACGGCCCGCGGCCGACCGCATCGCCGGGCGTACTTTATAAATTTTTCCCGCTTTTAGTTTTTTCGCAAAACTCGAAAAAGTGAATTTCATTTTTTTCACGTTTTCTCCGTAACCTTTGGATGAATTAATTATTTTTATATTTTAGGAGATAGATCGAGACCCTCCAGAATTTATTTCAAAGATAACAAACTCCTATAATTTAACCGACGTCTTTTAAATGTAAAAAACGCGAAAAAAAATGTGAAAATTTTATCAGAGTACCTAAAATTGTAAAATTATTAACACGACTTACCCCAAATACCGGTTGTCGAAATTTTTCTCAAGTCTATGGCCATAACTCGAAGGCCGTAACGAATTTTTATTCGCCGGACAATTTGATTCGTCGACGAAATTCGGCCTTCCATTGGCTGGACAAATTGATTGGTCCTCAAGCTTGCAGTTCATTCGCCGAAAAAATTTATTGGGCGTTGGTATTTTTTTATTGGTTATAATAATATTCACGCAAAATGGGCGCTAATTATATTATTGATAACAGCTGTTTATGTCAAATTTTTTTAACCTAAAATATAGTTTGACAGTTGTGTCAAGACGGCCATGCTGACGTTTTGACTTACGAAATGAATTCGATAGAGGGCAGTAATATGTGGAATTGGTATTATAGGTTTTTTGAATATATTAGTTAGTTTAAGAGCGATTTTAATTTTTTTAAATGCTATTGATAGCTAAATTTATATTAATTTATTTAGTAAAAATTAATTTATTATTTAAACACACTACTAAATGTATTGATGATTTTAATTATTTTTTAGAGTTAATTAATTTTTTTACGGAAAAGAATTATACCGAGAAAAATTATATTTTTTCTCTTGGGTTGCCGGCTATGCTGGCTATGCTTGCCGTTAGAAGCATCGCCGATTGTCGAGGCTTCTAACGGAACCATCCTCCGTTAACTGGTTTACCTGATCGTGCCAAGTCTTCTACGGACGTCCTCTATTTCAGGTGCCAACAACACTTACTTACTTACCATCACGCCGTTTCTCCGCAGGGGTAGGCAGAGAGGATAGAGCGCCATACTCTTCTGTCCTGACACAAAATTTTCGCCTCATTCACACTCATACATATTCTCATACAAGCTAACCGATTGTCGAGGCTTCTAACAGAACCATCCTCCGTTAACTGGTTTACCTGATCGTGCCAAGTCTTCCACAGACGTCCTCTATTTCAGGAGTCATAAACACTCGATTAATCCAACAGTATCAACTTCTTACTTACTTACTTACTTACTTACCATCATGCCGTTTCCCCGCAAAGATAGGCAGAGAGGATAGAGCGCCATACTCTTCTCTCCTGACACACAATTTTCGTCTCATTTACATTCATACATCTTCTCATACAAGCTAACCGATTGTCGAGGCTTCTAACAGAACCATCCTCCGTTAACTGGTTTACCTGATCGTGCCAAGTCTTCCACAAAATAAATAAAATATTTATGAATTAATTTTAAATGTTTTTTTTTTATGTAAACATTTTTTTGAAATACAGCGCTTGAAAAGTCGTTGAAATTTCTTAAGAATAAGAAAGTCCATTTTAAAATTGAAATTTTTTCGCGATGTTTTTTTTTATGGCCGGCCAATGTTTTGTAAAAATATGTTTTTTAAACTTTTATCGATAAGAGTGGTATTTTCAGTGCCGTTCATTGGACGAGTGATCCGATTCGTCCATAACCCTGGCCGTTTATTGGCGGAAGGCATTGATTGGTTTAAAAATATAGTAATATTCATGCATTGGTTATAATAATATTCATGCAAGATGGCCGCTAATTATATTATTGATAACAGCTGTTTCATATAAAAAAAAAAAAAATTGGTATTATAGGTGCGTTAAGTGCGATTTTAATTTTTTTAAATGCTATTGATAGCTAAATTTATATTAATTTATTTAATAAAAATTAATTTATTATTTAAACACACTTTATGGTTTTATTAAATATATTGATGATTAAAAATATTATTTTTAACAAAAATATTATTTATAACAAAAGTATAAATACAAACTGTGGCACCCCGGTTATTCCGAACCCGGTTAATCTGATTCTGGTTAATCCGATCCAGGTTAATTTGACCGTGGTTAATCCGACATCGGTTAATCCGACACCGGTTAATCCGTCACCGGTTAATTCGACAATGGTTAATCAGACACCGGTTAATCCGACACCGGTTAATCCGACACCGGTTAATTCGACAATGGTTAATCCGACACCGGTTAAACCGACACCGGTTAATCCGACACCGGTTAATCCGACACCGGTTAATCCGACACCGGTTAATTCGACAATGGTTAATCCGACACCGGTTAATTCGACAATGGTTAATCCGACACCGGTTAATCCGACACCGGTTAATCCGACACCGGTTAATCCGACACCGGTTAATTCGACAATGGTTAATCCGACACCGGTTAATCTGACACCGGTTAATCCGACACCGGTTAAACCGACACCGGTTAATCCGACACCGGTTAATCCGACACCGGTTAATCCGACACCGGTTAATTCGACAATGGTTAATCCGACACCGGTTAATTCGACAATGGTTAATCCGACACCGGTTAATCCGACACCGGTTAATCCGACACCGGTTAATCCGACACCGGTTAATTCGACAATGGTTAATCCGACACCGGTTAAACCGACACCGGTTAATCCGACACCGGTTAATCCGACACCGGTTAATCCGACGTCGGTTGATCGGACACCGGTTAATCCGTCACCGGTTAATCCGACACCGGTTAATCCGACACCGGTTAATTCGACAATGGTTAATCCGACACCGGATAATTCGACAATGGTTAATCCGACACCGGTTAATCCGACACCGGTTAATCCGACACCGGTTAATTCGACAATGGTTAATCCGACACCGGTTAAACCGACACCGGTTAATCCGACACCGGTTAATCCGACACCGGTTAATCCGACGTCGGTTGATCGGACACCGGTTAATCCGTCACCGGTTAATCCGACACCGGTTAATCCGTCACCGGTTAATTCGACAATGGTTAATCCGACACCGGTTAATCCGACACCGGTTAATCCGACACCGGTTAATCCGACACCGGTTAATCCGACACCGGTTAATCCGTCATTATCATCGTTTAAATTACCACCTTCTTCTTTGATTTTCACAAACGTCGTAGAGGATAGTACGCCGCACAGTGCAGATAATTGGAATGCTGCCTATTATTATTTTTAAATTCAAATTAGTATGAATATTTTGAAAAGAGTGTTTTGCGTCATTCAAGTCTTATTAAACATATCGTGTTGGATATAAGTATAATATGCCTGAGAGTTGGCAATTGGTGTAACGCACAGCTAATAATTTGAATTAAAGAGATATGTGTATATATTAAAGAGACGCCTGGTTGACTGCAATCGAAATAGCATTGGCGTTAGTTTTAGTATACAACAGGAGTTTATATATTATAGCTCTATTATTGTATTTATATGAACACTTTTTTTTATTATATTGGTTAGTTTAAGTGCGATTTTTTTTTAATTTACTTAATTTTCTCTATTATTATTATGTATGAGTATGTCTATTATTATTTTTAAATTCAAAATAGTATGAATATTGTTTTTAGACGTTCGATACTTATTTATCTTATTATTAATTACCATAACGCCGTTTCTCCGCGGGGGTAGGCAGAGAGGATAGAGCGCCATACTCTTCTGTCTTGACACACAATTCTCGCCTCACTTACATTCATACATCTTCTCATACAAGCTCGCTGATTGTTGAGCCTTCGAACAGAACCATCCTCCGTTAACTGGTTTACCTGATCGTGCCAAGTCTTCCACGGACGTCTTCTATTTCTGGTGCCACAACACTTGATTATATTGGTTAGTTTTTGTACGATTTTAATTTTGAAAAATTCTACAAGTAGGTGAATACGTAATGTATTTAAAAACATGAATTATTCCTTCTTATTCTTCTTATTTTCCTATCAAAACACTTTTTATAGTTTTATTAAGTGTGTTAAGATTTTTTTTTTCTTCTGAAAATTGACAACAGAGTACTGCGTCTCTGATACGTCTGCTGCCGGGCGGCAGCTGTGCGGGTAAGCTAGTCATATATATTAAAGTCGTAACGGGTATTTCGTGGTGTTTGCAAAAAATCAGGCGGCCAACTCCGTCACACCGCGCGATCGCTTTTTAGGGGCTTTCCCGCCAGATATTTGGAAATTTTTTTTTTTGCCAGACGGCCGAAGGCCGACGTAAACTTTTCGCCATAGACACTTTTCGTCTACCGCCACTCCTCGATTTACGGCGACCGTTTCCGTTTGGCCGATTTCTAGCTGTTTTTCATTTTTATTTAGCCTAACTCGCGCTTTATCGCTCGCCGCTCCGCGAGTTTGAGAGCCAAAATTATTTTTATACATTTCGGCGACGGCCCGCGGCCGACCGCATCGCCGGGCGTACTTTATAAATTTTTCTCGCTTTTAGTTTTTTCGCAAAACTCGAAAAAGTGAATTTCGTTTTTTTCACTTTTCCTCCGCCGCTCGGAGAGATATATATTTTTTTTACCACTCTATTTGCGGGAAACGATCGCCCGGAATTTATTAGCGAGTATGCAGACTCCCATCTCTTCATTTGGATCTTTAAAATGTAAAAAAACATTTTTTTTTTTTTGAAAAACGCACGGACCTACCTAGATGCGCCGAAAATGCGAAAAAACTGACACTTTATGCCCCGTTAACTGAAATATCACGACCGCGCA
Organism: Eubasilissa regina; assembly: GCA_022840565.1. Classification (NCBI taxonomy): domain Eukaryota; kingdom Metazoa; phylum Arthropoda; class Insecta; order Trichoptera; family Phryganeidae; genus Eubasilissa; species Eubasilissa regina. The sequence continues at coordinate 29,159,564 of JAINEB010000022.1, read as the reverse complement.
AAACAAATGAAATACGTTTTTTTCCAGAATGACAGCGAAACATTGACAAACTTTGCGATTTATAAAAAATGTCGATTTTCACATGAAAAAATGTACATTTTTTTATTAGAAAAGCGTCTCTATACACTATTCGGTACTAGCGGTACATAAGAAAACCCCTTATTTATGTAAAAATCTTTGCGTTTATGCTCCCTGAAGGATAATATATACCCGATACGAATTAAAAATAGTATTTTTAATAAATTATGTTTAAATATTATATCATGTCCATGTAAAAATGTCCATTTTCACGTGAGAAATGAAACATTTGAAAATTATTTCTACACTCTATGTAACATTGAGCTTATTAAATAAATATTGTAATAATACAGGTAACGGTTCATTCGACCACCTTGAAGCGAAATATGTGACGAATCCGAATTAAAAAGAGTATTTTTATTTAAATATGTACATTGACATTTTACGACATTTTACGACTTTTTTCTCTAGGTTATCTTTACCGCCGAATAAAACGATTTTTCGGTAGAAATGTATTTATTTTATTAAAGAAAACTACTTTTTTAAATTTACGGCGTCTTATAGCCTTTTTAGAATATTAATAAATGTTATAGATAATAAACGAAATTTAATAATTAATTTGCCGCGTATCCATGTGCATTTTTTACAAATTTGACAACAGATGTCACTAACCATGCCTTTTTTCAGAAAAAAAAAAATATTAAATAATTTTGGTAAGGAAAATATGTTTACAGATTATGAGATTTTCTACTATTAATATTTTTCTAATAAATATAATTTATTTTCCACAAAAGGGTGAGGAATATTTTAAATGTTTTTTTTTTATGTAAACAATTTTTTTTAAGTATTAGATTTTTTTAGTAAAACTTATTTTACATAGATGTCGCCATACATACCGTTTGTTTGCAGATTCTCTACCGTTAATATTTCTTAATAAATATAATTTAGTTTCCTCAAAAAGGTGGAGAATATTTTTTAATGTTAAAAAATACACGATAAAATATTTATGAATTTTAAATGTTTTTTTTTTTATGTAAACAATTTGTTTAAGTGAAGAGCGCGAGATGCGTTTTAAATATATAGAAATTTAATACGGATAAAAAATTTCATTTACAAATTGAAATTTTTCGCGATGTTTTTTTTGTTTTTTAAACTTTTATCGATAAGAGTGCCATTTAGTAACACCTTCTTCTTTGATTTTCACAAACGACGTAGAGGATAGTGCGCCGCACAGTGCAGATAATTGGAATGCTGCCTATTATTATTTTTAAATTCAAAATAGTATGAATATTCTGAAAAGAGTGTTTTGCGTCATTCAAGTCTTATTAAACATATCGTGTTGGATATAAATATAATATGCCTTTTGGTTGGCAAATGGTGTAACGCGCAGTTAATAATTTGAATTAAAGAGATATGTGTATATATTAAAGAGACGCCTGGTTGACTGCAATTGAAATAGCATTGGCGTTAGTTTTAGTATACAACAGGAATTTATGCTAGGACACCATGCAGTAAAATATAATTATAAGCATTAGTTTTGTTTAATTATGTATTAATATTATTTAACGACATGGAATGAATAAAAATTTTATGTCAATTTTAGAATAGACATAAAAATACATTTTTTCTTTATAACAAACTATGTTGGAGCGTAATCCGGACTGTGAATTTCTGTCAAATATTAAAACGAAATGGATTGGCAAAATTTTCATACATTAAAAAAATACTTTTTCAATCGATCTTTTTATGTTAAAAATATTTGGTAAGGCTTAATTTCAACTTCCAAAAAACAACGAAAGATGGCAATATGCGCTGTTTAAGAGGAAAGTATTCATTACTGTGGATACTAATACGAATAACATTAAAATATCTAAATAGAACAATAAGAGTTGGAAGATTAATTATTTAAATATACATTATTATATTACATACGTTATTATATTTTATTTTAAATAATCATTTATATTAGTTATCCAATTTGTAAGCCATCATCACTTTGCTTCTATCTCGGTATTTTACAAATACTATTTAATTATGGCGTCCAAGTATTGTAAAACGATTTTTTTATGAAACTTAACGTAAACAAGTAACAATTTAAAACAATTACGAGTAAATTAATAAGTATATGTAGTAGGTACTTTACCATAACATTAGTTCCGTTCGCATTGTAATTAATTATATATAATATTATTTTTAATATGATTATATATTTTTACTTAATTATAACAACATTGTTCGTTTGCATTTGCTTTTTATCAGTTTGATAGTGATTATCAGTTTCATTTAAATGAAATAAAACTTAAATTATTAATCGACAACCCGGTGTTTATGTAACTTTAAATAAGTACTATGGTCCAAAAGTATTATTTTTAACAAAAGTATAAATACAAACTGTGGCACCCCAGTTATTCCGAACCCGGTTAATCTGATTCTGGTTTATCCGATCCAGGTTAATCTGACCGTGGTTAATCCGACATCGGTTAATCCGACACCGGTTAATCCGTCACCGGTTAATTCGACAATGGTTAATCCGACACCGGTTAATCTGACACCGGTTAATTCACACCGGTTAATCTGACATCGGTTAATCCGACACCGGTTAATCCGACACCGGTTAATCCGACACCGGTTAATCCGACACCGGTTAATCCGTCATTATCATCGTTTAAATTACCACCTTCTTCTTTGATTTTCACAAACGTCGTAGAGGATAGTACGCCGCACAGTGCAGATAATTGGAATGCTGCCTATTATTATTTTTAAATTCAAATTAGTATGAATATTTTGAAAAGAGTGTTTTGCGTCATTCAAGTCTTATTAAACATATCGTGTTGGATATAAGTATAATATGCCTGAGAGTTGGCAATTGGTGTAACGCACAGCTAATAATTTGAATTAAAGAGATATGTGTATATATTAAAGAGACGCCTGGTTGACTGCAATCGAAATAGCATTGGCGTTAGTTTAAGTATACAACAGGAGTTTATATATTATTATAGCTCTATTATTGTATTTATATGAACACTTTTTTTTATTATATTGGTTAGTTTAAGTGCGATTTTTTTTTAATTTACTTAATTTTCTCTATTATTATTATGTATGAGTATGTCTATTATTATTTTTAAATTCAAAATAGTATGAATATTGTTTTTAGACGTTCGATACTTATTTATCTTATTATTAATTACCATAACGCCGTTTCTCCGCGGGGGTAGGCAGAGAGGATAGAGCGCCATACTCTTCTGTCTTGACACACAATTCTCGCCTCACTTACATTCATACATCTTCTCATACAAGCTCGCTGATTGTTGAGCCTTCGAACAGAACCATCCTCCGTTAACTGGTTTACCTGATCGTGCCAAGTCTTCCACGGACGTCTTCTATTTCTGGTGCCACAACACTTGATTATATTGGTTAGTTTTTGTACGATTTTAATTTTGAAAAATTCTACAAGTAGGTGAATACGTAATGTATTTAAAAACATGAATTATTCCTTCTTATTCTTCTTATTTTCCTATCAAAACACTTTTTATAGTTTTATTAAGTGTGTTAAGATTTTTTTTTTCTTCTGAAAATTGACAACAGAGTACTGCGTCTCTGATACGTCTGCTGCCGGGCGGCAGCTGTGCGGGTAAGCTAGTCATATATATTAAAGTTATAGGCCCTATTTCGTGTTGTTTTAATGTCACAACCGGCTAGGTAGTCACACCGCGCGATCGCTTTTTAGGGGCTTTCCCGCCAGATATCTGGGTATTTTTTATTTTTGCCAGACGGCCGAAGGCCGACGTAAACTTTTCGCCATAGACACTTTTTCTCCACCGCCGCTCCTCGATTTATCGCGACCGTTTCGGTTTGGCCAAATTCTAGCTATTTTATATTTTTATTTAGCCTAACTTTTACATTTTCGCTCACAACTCTGCGAGTTTAAAAGCGATAATTATTTTTAAATATTCGGGCGATGGCCCGCGGCCGACCGCATCGCCGAGCGTACTTTTTAAATTTTTCCCGCTTTTAGTTTTTTCGCAAAACTCGAAAAGGTGAATTTCGTTTTTTTCATTTTTTCTCCGTAACCTTACGACGAATTAATTATTTTTTTATTTTAGGAGATAGATCGAGACGCTCCAGAATTTATTTCAAAGATAACAAACTCCTATAATTTAACCGACGTCTTTTATAAGTAAAAAACGAGAAAAAAAATGTGAAAATTTTTTCCGAGTACCTAAAATTGTAAAATTATTAAAACAACAGACCCCCAAAATATCGATTCTAGAATTTTTTCTCTAATCTATGGCCATAACCTAAGGCCGCAAATTAACCTGATTGGACAATCCGTTTCATTGGTCCGCACTGTAACCTCTTCCATTGGACAAGTGATCCGATTCGCCCATAACCCTGGCCGTTTATTGGCGGAAGGCATTTATTGGTCTAAAGATATAGTAATATTCATGCATTGGTTAGATTAATGTTCATGCAAAATGGGCGCTAATTATATTATTGATAACAGCTGTTTATGTCAAATTTTTTTAACCTAAAATATAGTTTGACAGTTGTGTCAAGACGGCCATGCTGACGTTTTGACTTACGAAATGAATTCGATAGAGGGCAGTAATATGTGGAATTGGTATTATAGGTTTTTTGAATATATTAGTTAGTTTAAGAGCGATTTTAATTTTTTTAAATGCTATTGATAGCTAAATTTATATTAATTTATTTAATAAAAATTAATTTATTATTTAAACACACTACTAAATGTATTGATGATTTTAATTATTTTTTAGAGTTAATTAATTTTTTTACGGAAAAGAATTATACCGAGAAAAATTATATTTTTTCTCTTGGGTTGCCGGCTATGCTGGCTATGCTTGCCGTTAGAAGCATCGCCGATTGTCGAGGCTTCTAACGGAACCATCCTCCGTTAACTGGTTTACCTGATCGTGCCAAGTCTTCTACGGACGTCCTCTATTTCAGGTGCCAACAACACTTACTTACTTACCATCACGCCGTTTCTCCGCAGGGGTAGGCAGAGAGGATAGAGCGCCATACTCTTCTGTCCTGACACAAAATTTTCGCCTCATTCACACTCATACATATTCTCATACAAGCTAACCGATTGTCGAGGCTTCTAACAGAACCATCCTCCGTTAACTGGTTTACCTGATCGTGCCAAGTCTTCCACAGACGTCCTCTATTTCAGGAGTCATAAACACTCGATTAATCCAACAGTATCAACTTCTTACTTACTTACTTACTTACCATCATGCCGTTTCCCCGCAAAGATAGGCAGAGAGGATAGAGCGCCATACTCTTCTCTCCTGACACACAATTTTCGTCTCATTTACATTCATACATCTTCTCATACAAGCTAACCGACTGTCGAGGCTTCTAACAGAACCATCCTCCGTTAACTGGTTTACCTGATCGTGCCAAGTCTTCCACAAAATAAATAAAATATTTATGAATTAATTTTAAATGTTTTTTTTTTATGTAAACATTTTTTTGAAATACAGCGCTTGAATAGTCGTTGAAATACGTTGAAATTTCTTAAGAATAAGAAAGTCCATTTTAAAATTGAAATTTTTTCGCGATGTTTTTTTTTATGGCCGGCCAATGTTTTGTAAAAATATGTTTTTTAAACTTTTATCGATAAGAGTGCTATTTTTATTATCATTGGGTATTTTTGAATTTTGCCAGATAGCTGAAGAATGACATAAACTTTTTCCCCTTGACACTTTTTTCTTCCTCTTCTCCTCTATTTGTTACGACCGTTTAAGTTTAGTGAATTTCTTGCTATTATGTTTTTAATTTAGTCTAACTTTTAGATTTTCGCTCACAACTCTGCGAGTTTAAAAGCGAAAATTATTTTTAAATATTCAGGCGATGGTCCGCGGCCGACCACATCGCCGGGTGTACTTTTTAAATTTTTCCCGATTTTAGTTTTTTCGCAAAACTCGAAAAGGTGAATTTCGTTTTTATGTATTTTTCTCCGTAACCTTACGACGAATTAATTATTTTTATATTTTAGGAGATAGATCGAGACGCTCCAGAATTTATTTCAAAGATAACAAACTCCTATAATTTAACCGACGTCTTTTATAAGTAAAAAACGAGAAAAAAAATGTGAAAATTTTTACCGAGTACCTAAAATTGTAAAATTATTAAAACAAGCCCCCAAAATATCGATTCTAGAATTTTTTCTCTAATCTATGGCCATAACCTAAGGCCGCAAATTAACCTGATTGGGCTAACCGTTTCATTGGTCCGCACTGTAAGATCTTCCATTGGACAAGTGATCGGATTCGCCCATAACCCTGACCGTTTATTGGCGGAAGGCATTTATTGGTCTAAAGATATAGTAATATTCATGCATTGGTTAGATTAATGTTCATGCAAAATGGCCGCTAATTATATTATTGATAACAGCTGTTTCATATAAAAAAAAATTAAAAATTGGTATTATAGGTTTTTTGAATATATTAGTTTAATTTTTTTAAATGCTGTTGATAGCTAAATTTATATTAATTTATTTAATAAAAATTAATTTATTATTTAAACACACTTTATGGTTTTATTAAATATATTGATGATTAAAAATATTATTTATAACAAAATTTTTATTTATAACAAACATTATTTTAACAAAAATATTATTTATAACAAAAATATTATTTTTAATATTATTTTTATATTATTTTTAACAAAAATATTATTTATAACAAAAGTATAAATACAAACTGTGGCACCCCGGTTATTCCGAACCCGGTTAATCTGATTCTGGTTAATCCGATCCAGGTTAATCTGACCGTGGTTAATCCGACATCGGTTAATCCGACACCGGTTAATCCGTCACCGGTTAATTCGACACCGGTTAATCCGACACCGGTTAATCCGACACCGGTTAATTCGACAATGGTTAATCCGACATCGGTTAATCCGACACCGGTTAATCCGTCACCGGTTAATTCGACAATGGTTAATCCGACACCGGTTAATCCGACACCGGTTAATCCGACACCGGTTAATTCGACACCCGTTAATCCGACACCGGTTAATTCGACGTCGGTTAATCCGACACGGTTAATCCGTCACCGGTTAATTCGACAATGGTTAATCCAACACCAGTTAATCCGACACCCGTTAATCCGACACCGGTTAATTCGACGTCGGTTAATCCGACACGGTTAATCCGTCACCGGTTAATTCGACAATGGTTAATCCAACACCAGTTAATCCGACACCGGTTAATTCGACATCGGTTAATCCGACACCGGTTAATTCGACACCGGTTAATCCGACACCGGTTAATCCGACACCGGTTAATCCGACACCGGTTAATCCGACACCGGTTAATCCGACATCGGTTAATCCGACACCGGTTAATCCGACACCGGTTAATTCGACACCGGTTAATCCGACACCGGTTATTCCGACACCGGTTAATCCGACACCGGTTAATCCAACACCGGTTAATTCGACATCGGTTAATCCGACACCGGTTAATCCGACACCGGTTAATCCGTCATTCTCATATAATTGGTGTAACGCACCATTACATGATAATGACGGATTATAATTACATCATTATATTTATATCCAACATATCGTGTTGGATATAAATATAATACGCCTGTGCATTGGCAATCCGTGTAACGCACAGCAAATAATTTGAATTAAAGAGATATGTGTATATATTAAAGAGACGCCTGGTTGACTGCAATTGAAATAGCATTGGCGTTAGTTTTAGTATATAACAGGAATTTATATATTATTATAGCTCTATTAATGTATTTATATGAACAATGGTTTTTTTGATTATATTGGTGCCATAATCGGAGTTTCCACTAAAATAAAAACTCGAGATGTTAATATTCTTATAAATGGTCTAGACATTATTTTTATGGTGATCCCACAGAAGTGTTATGGACACCATTTTGTTTCCGAATCAATGTTTATAAAGCACAGCCATCTTCCACATTGAGATATGTGGTAAACATACGTTTCAAGCTTTTTAACTGTCATTATTTTGCTGTATATTTCCAAAACATAAGTTTTTCGCGCAAAATTTGAAATAATGTAAGCACAGACATTTTATACATATAGTTAGATTCATGCTGTGAATTTGTTTAAATAGTATTCACGGGAATTACAAGTGTGTCCAGAATGACACAATATATTTATTTTTAAATGCGGTATTATTATTTCGATAATGTGGTAAAAAATAAAATGTTTGAGATGATTTTACTTCTGAAATATATTTTTTACTATATATAGAACAGAATAGCGTTTATACATATTGAAAAACTGAATGAATAACAAAGCCTATTTTCAATATGAGTTTTCATTTGTGATGTATTTAAGTTTACATATAGTATATATTTCGGAAGTGAACGTAGCCCTGTTATTCTTTTAATCTTCCTTTCGCATTGGTTTCAAAGTAAGATGGTTATCAAAAAATATGTCCACATGATCATAAACATGGCAGATTTGAAAAAAAATGACATTATGTTTCTCAACTTTGTAATAAAGTTTGTTTAGTAAATAATATGAATTGATTATTTACAAGCACGTAGACACGAAGCTAAGGGTATTCGTGGTTATATTTATCAATGAACAGGGACGTTACTATTGAAAAATATTACATTTTATTCGGGTGCATTTGGTTCACATCACAATGGCGGAATCAACAAACATACCAGGCAGCCATTGTTGTTTATTTTTAAATAACGACAAAAGATGGCAGTAAGATGAAGAAATCCGTATCTATGTTAATACATTATTTTTCCGCACAAGATAAAATTGCTGATTTCACTCCGGAATTTGGTTAATTATGGTGAAATCATACATTATACTTAGAAAAATTTTCTGTACGTTTTTTTTGGATTTTTATAGGTATTATAATCAAACTTCAGTTATTGATGTAAAAGATGAAAGAAATTCCTACAAAATGACCCTTACTGATGATGACAAAAGAAAGTGAATGTAACACGCATACAGAAGATATTTCAGAAGCTTCTCCAACATATGTCTAGATGCAAGATTCGCAACAAATCCTTTGACGTGGTGTTTATACAGAGCAACAAACTTTGAAAAACACTATGAATTTGAGGATTACATTCAGGGAATAATATATTCAAACGGCGAACAACAATTAACGAATTTTTACAATAAATTATATGTTTTTAAAAATAATGTTAAAGGAAATGTAGCTTTAGATAAATAGTTGTATTATTTTTTAATAAATTAGGTTCAATAATTATATTTTTTATCTATTTACACGATAAAAATCATAATCATCGTTTAAATCGCCACCTTCTTTGATTTTCACAAACGACGTAGAGGATAGTACGCCGCACAGTGCAGATAATTGGAATGCTGCCTATTATTATTTTTAAATTCAAAATAGTATGAATATTTTGTAAAGAGTGTTTTGCGTCATTCAAGTCTTATTAAACATATCGTGTTGGATATAGGTGTAATAGGGGGTTGGCAATAGGTGTAACGCGCAGCTAATAATTTGAATTAAAGAGATATGTGTATGTATTAAAGAGACGCCTGGTTGACTGCAATTGAAATAGCATTGGCGTTAGTTTGAGTATACAACAGGAGTTTATATATTATTATAGCTCTTTTAATGTATTTATATGAACACTGGTTTTTTTGATTATATTGGTTAGTTTGAGTGCGATTTTATTTTTGAAAAATTCTACAAATAGGTGAATACGTAATGTATTTAAAAAGATGAATTATTCCTTCTTCTTCTTCTTATTTTCCTATCAAAACACTTTTTATAATATTATTAAGTGTGTTAAGATTTTTTTTTTCTGCAAATTGACAACAGAGTACTGCCTCTCTGATACGTCTGCTGCCGGGCGGCAGCTGTGCGGGTAAACTAGTATATACATTATAAGAGTGAGAGATTATGATAATCAGTTGAAATTTATTGATAATTAAAACATATATAAAAGTATTTCATGTTTGATGTGAAAGATCATAATAAACAGTTGAAATTAATTGATAATTAAAACATATATAAAAGTATTTCATGTTTGATGTGAGAGATCATAATAAACAGTTGAAATTTATTGATAATTAAAACATATATAAAAGTATATCATGTTTAATAATAAAACTCTTCACGTTATACCGCAATGAATTAGATCATTACAATAATCGCAGATTTATTACATACCCCCAAACCGCATTTCTGGATATCAGTATACTATCATAGAAAGTCAGCTAAATAATACATGTATCTGAATTCTCCGCGACAAATCTCATCCATCAAGTACAGGGTGAATACTAGGTTCCAGGCCGATTTTGTTTGGCCACCATTTTGGTTTGGAAAATATTTGCTTGTTTATATTTGGGACTCGTAAATAACAGTTCATTACAATTTATTATAAAGTATTTAACATTTTCAAAATGTGTTAAAGTTATTAAAACATTTTATCTAAATAATCGTAGACTTTCGTAAAAAATTCACCATGAGCGACGAAGCTCATTTCGACATGGTGAGTTTTGTTAATTAATAAAATAGCCATCATTGAGGTACTAAAAATCCTCAATTGATATCCCAACAACATCTATACCCACGCAGAGTTACTGTATGGGTTGGCAGAATCATTGGGCCTTATTTCTTTTGGGATGCAATGCTATAACCATTAATGGTGATCGCCATCGTCAAATGTTAGAAAATTTCTTGGTTGCAAGCCCAATCGAATTGGATCGATTGGGCTTGCAACACATGTGGTTTCAAAAAGACAGTGCCACCTCACACACATCCGGGAGCCACGCTTGAAATTTTGCGAGAAATTTCAACGTCAGACTGGAACATAATATTCACTCTATAGTTTGGTTATGTAAGAAACCGACAATCATCAATCGACGAGCTTTCAAGAGAAGATGAATAATATGGATGAGCAAGAGAAGATAAAAATGTGGATGAGTAGTTGTATGTCGCTTCGGAATGGCGCAGCATTCTCTCCACCTACCGTAAGTTAGTTGGAAAATTTTAATTGATAATAAATGATAACTTCACTAAGTTAAAAAATTAAATTACACTAGAAGTGCGCATATAGAAAGGTTTCCAGAGTAACAATTCTACGATAAGCACATATTTATTGGCTAAAATAAATACGAATTAGTGCATTTCAAAGTAAATAAAAATCAATACATACTCAGTTTAAAACGGTGAAAACCAACTTTTTTGAGATACAGAATATGGATCTCCAAACACTTTTTATTGATAACCTCCAGCGGTGTAGTGTTGTATGGTAATCATTTGATTATAATATGTATCAATAATCAATACCGGATAAGGATCTCTGTTTTCTGAATACATTTGCCATTATAACATATCACCATTTCGAGGAATCGGTAATGAAGCTTTGTGATGTCATATGTTAATCTTATCAAATGCTAAATAGCTTAATTTAACCTAACCTAACTTAACCGTTCCAAATATACCATAAAATAATATATATTATTACTTTACTTAATATAACTAATATATACCTACTCTTTTATGTTATATAACCATCAATTACTAATAAAATAACACTGTAGTACTGGCTGTTTCATACTTAAACTGACTAGTAATTGTCAGTTTATGGGGTATCTACGGGTTTTTTTTTAGATCAACTAAACCGAAATACTAAATTAAGGTATTGCATATAATAGTGAGCAACCTATATTGTTGCTCACAATATATATATGTATATTGGTATATTTCCAAAGACACAATTAAAATATTTCTAAACAAATTATAGATACCTTATAGGCACAGAGTTATTTTTATTATGTTTATTGGAAAGATATGAAAGTATGGGTAATTACGGACCTTACGACCTGTCTTCGGCTGGCTTAAGTGATACTTTATACAAATGTAACGTTCACCATTCTTACCCATTAATCAATCTCCATATCTATCAAATTTTCAGAAGTTGTATATATGTTACTATGTGGAAACACTTCGAGTACAACTACATTATGGCCATCTATGGATTAAATTTGATATTCATTTCCCTGAAACAGCATAGATGTCACTAAGAGAATCTAAATATTTTTGAAATTATTTAAAGTTCTTTATCTGTTAAGCGTTTTTTAATACATTATACTAGAGTACGTCCGAAAAATCAATTTTTATATATTTTCTTATTTCGACCAGTATATTTCTAAATTTAAAAATATTTCTCTAATAATCGTAAATTTGTCGATTGTGTATCAAATTGATCAAATAATATGTGGATAAAATCACCGTACACATATAACAATTTAGAAAGAGAATATGAATTGACAGTTCGAACTAAACTCAAGAAGTGTTGTCAGGTTGGCTATCCTATTAATAATAATATTATATATTTAATGAGATAAGATAACTTGATAACGTCACAGTATTTCAATAATTTTGCTAGTCTTTTATTTTAGTACACGTTGTAAAATATATTTCAGATATTCACAGATAAAACATAATATAAAGTCGAAATTCAATGTAGTGAATTGGATACGGCTGGAGACATTTTTATAGATAAAAAATAACTTTTTTTACTTATCTAATTTGTGACTCAATTCAAGGAATTTTGTCGAAGTACTATTTTAATAATAATTTTATACTAATTTGCATTTAATTGATTTATACAACACTATTTGATTTTTAACCAGTAAATATTACGTTTACATTTAAGTATAATAATATTCTTATTAATTAATTAAGTGTAATAATGTAACTATATTGAGATGATAATATTTATAATCTGAAACAAATATATGTTTTATTCTATACTATTGAAAGGATGTTCGCGTTGAAAATAGTCGACATAAAAACGTAAAACCCCACTGGAGCTTAGTTTTTTGATGAACACTATTGTAAGTATTAGTTACCTAAGTTAGTTAAATTGTTAGAACAGGATTTGGTCACTTAAGATAAGTAAGATTAATTTTCATATTTAAAAAAGTTATTTTAAAAGTGTACGTGTTTTCGAAAATATCGGAAAACATTTTGTTTGCATCTTTGAATGATGCAAATGAAAATGATTGACATAATGCAATAATATTAATCGACATGTATAAATCAAATTTACTGATAAACAAAATTACTTTTACATTTCACATAATGTTTGAATCGCTTAAAATTTTTTTTTTAGTAAAATTAAAAATTTAGTAAAATTAAAAATTTAGTAAAATAAAAAAATAAATAAAAATTAGTATATAACATTCCACCGTTCTAATGTTATATTGCAAGTAATTTATCTAATTTACGTATATTTGTATATTTCATGACATAATTGCTGCTTTCGTAAGTATGTATGCACAGAAATAATCAAAAATACTATTATTAAGGAGAACACATTCTTATTGTGAAGTTGCAATTATTCAGAATATAGATCTGTGATAATTTTTTGAATACAAATTAGATATATTAATTAGAATGATATACACATAAAATTAATTTTATCGAAAAATATTGTTGTTGCCACCGGGATTAACCTGGATCTCTTGCAATCCGGGGGACGTACATTAACCGATTATGCTATACCAACACAGTACATTGACGACAAATTTTCGAACTTGTTACACTTTTTAAATTAAAACACCTATCGTTCCATTATTTGAAAGCTATCTTCTTTATTTTTACGGAATCTCAAATACCTTTGACTAATCGAATAGGAGGCGCCAGAATTAATATTCCAATTTTATTACATTTTGGACACTTTGACACAACTTATATATTATTAAGGAGACCACATTCTTATTATGAAGTTGTAATTATTCAGAACATAGGTCTGCCATACTATTCTGTCCTGACGTACCATCTTGCCTCATTTATTTGTATACATCTCATGCATGCATGTCGATTGTTAATCCTTTCAAATCATCTCAGCGACCCATTCTTAAATAAATATAATATGCTACAACCGGATCTCCTCTTGACTCAATGTTTATCGCAATACGAGTATTAATATTAATCTTAACTCAATCGCGTGTAGATTTTCCGTACAAGCGGCTGAGCGACCGCACTTCCACTGCATTCAGTCTGCTTATATTCTTATTTTCCCAATTACAGGTATTACTTCAACAATGATACATCATATTATTTATTAGAATACCGTTTGTGTAATTTCAGGGAAAGCAATACAGAATGCACCAACAGAAAAGCAGCATAAAGCAATCGGCGATTGCTTATCTGCTAGTTTCATTATATTTCTTAATCCCATCATCACTATATAATATACTTTACAAATACTCTTCTTTTCAAATATTATCACGTTAGATTTAAAGCCCCAGCACCAACCCAATCCCACTACCAAAACCCCCCGCACCCAAGAATCAAGCACCAAACCGCTACTATAAACTTCTCCCTATCTTCCCCTTTGCACTAGTTCGCCACTCACACCATTTACAATATATCAAACCTTCCCGCACCTACTATTTTTATTTAATTTTTTTTCAATTACTCTCAGATTTCAATAAATTATTACTATGCAAATGATCACTTCAATTAATTTTTTATCTATACAATAATAGATAAAATATTTACCGTACCCGAAATTCGACTATGAATCATTCATTATCTGGTGCACAAAGGAGAATTGTACTAGGTGATAACAATAATGATATCGTTTTGATAAATAATGTCTTGTGGAATATCTGGAGGGACGGAATGTTCACATCGCAGACGGACATACGAGTATTCCTTATATATATTTATTATTCCGCTTATTAAAAATAATTTTTTTTTTTTGGAAAAAAAATAGCAACATTCGTATGCTACTTACTGAAAGGGGCTAACATATTAATATTCAAATGGAGCATACTTATAAATATTGAATTATGAAAATGTACTTTCAACATTTATGAATCGCGTATACACACAGATACCAGCAACAGTGGATTCTATCATTCATTCCGTATCCAAAAAGTTGAAAGTATTCGACTTTTGCGCATGCGCATTTAGTTTCGCCTATTAAGGTCTTCCAATAGTGTATACGCATTCGTTAACAGCATCTAACGTTCAAAAAATGATTTTAATGCTTAATACACAAAATAGCATACATATTACGAAGTGAGCGGATTGTTTTGAGAAATTTGTTTGTGTGACGCATTTTTTACAGTTTGGCTTGAATACTTGAAGCCTAATTACTGAAACATTGAATATCTTTCGATAATATGTTATATTTAATAGTAGGATACTTGTTATCCTGCATCCCTTCCACAAAAAGTCACCGACTGCCACTGGTTCACATATGAAAATGCTCAATCAAAATTAAATCAAACTCTGAATATATACTATCAGATCTTTAGATTAATTATCCTTTCCATCCTCTGATAGTCTAAGAATGGACATGAACCGTACGGCTACAGAATAGTGAGCAGGTCTACTTAAGTACATTTAAATTCCCGATACAGTGTTGTATGCATGTAATCATGTAAAAGTAATCAGGAAATTCTAAACAGCCAACTAAATTTAACTACGAGTCCTATTCTACATTTTTTTCCTAAAAATTATTCGACTAAATTTGTATTGAGCAGCAATTTGAGTTAGGTACTAAATTTATTTTTTTAAATAATTGTTGTTTTTTTTTAAAAATTAAAAAAATTGATTCTGGTGAAGAAACAATGCTATATTTTTAGTTAGTTATGACATCCTGAAGAAGGAAATGGTATTTTTCGAAACCGCCATACACGATATTTAAAAACGCATCTCTAACAGCTGGCGAATAATTTATTAATTATTTATATATTATATATTTATTAATTATTATATAGTTATTTAATTAATTATACAACATCTCCCAAAAGTATTTTTCATAATAAAAATTCTGTAATAAAATAATGGATGGGTTTAATAAAAAAATGTTTATTTTGTATTTAAGTACAGTCCCTGGGAATTTATTTATAAAAAATGTGTTTTCGAAATATAATCTGTTATTTCGGTAGCACTCTTCTAAACTGGAGGCGAAATTTCTGACAATCGGTGCCATTTCATCTCGGATATTTTATTTTAATTGGTCCAAAGAGGGAGGATTGTTACTATAAATCTTTGATTTAAGGTAGCCCCGTAGAAAAAAGTCAATTGGTGTCATGTCGGAGCTACGTGGAGGCCAGTTTATGTTACTATATCGGGATATCAATTATCCAGAGAAATATCACCAACAACTGATAAGGACACGCCCTATAGGGCTATAGCGACTGGATTCCCAAGGACGCGGCTAGTGATCGGAAAACTCTCCGATCGTTACTTTGGTGCAGGGAATGAACCAAAATGAAATAGACTTTTGGGAAACACTGTAATTTTAATAATATTTATATATGTGTATAACCACATATTCATAAGTAATGTTTTTTTAGAAATAATCAGAAAACTCCGGATAAAATCACAAACGGTGACAGCGCCACACTCAGGGGTTCAAGCTTTGATGAAACAAAACCAATTAAAATCATCGTTCACGGATGGACTGAGAGCGGGAGCAGTGAAATTAACAGGGAAATTAAGGACGGTAATAACATTTCTTTGCTGATGGTGCTCCACTGATATTTATTTTTCTTTTGATAAAACTGGATTTTCAATTGAAAGCATTCACTCTTAGGAAAGTGTGCTAAATTCCGTATTTTCCATAATTTTTTATTAAATAAGTAATCTTATTGGCGTAATGACAAATCGGGAAATAAAAAGATAGCTGTGACATGAAATTGTCGGAATTGTTTATAATGAATTGAATTTGCAAATATTACATTCAATTAAAAATTGTGTAATGTGAAAATAAAATACGCAATTTAATTAATTAAATTTATTTATACAGGCTAATTTATTTTAAATATATATTCTTGCTTTGCGCTCATTGTATTAACAAAATAGCAATTAAATTAATTTTTAAATTAAATTTTAAATTGTCCATATTGCAGAAATTATTATTGAAAATGAAAGATTAAACCATTTTGAAAATTGAAAAATAATGAATGGCCCTCTTCCACTAGCTTTTCTTCAAGTTTTGGATGTGAACGTCATCGTCGTGGATTGGGGCAAGGGCGCAGGTGGCCTCTACCCAGTGGCGGCCCTTAACGTCCCCTCAGTTGGAGAGTACTTGGCCAAGGTTCTAGACTGGCTGGTCGATGAGGGTGTTCCTACAGACAGAGTTCACCTGATAGGACACAGCATGGAAGCCCACGTGACTGGTATTGCGAGGAGATCTATGACTAAAGGAAGGGTATTCTACATGACAGGTGGCTTTTCGTTTAAGGTTTAGATTTTTTTTTTAAATAATTCAAAATAATAAACACTAATAATTTAGGTTATATATTTTTTTGAAAGCATTTTTACATGTTGCAAAAATATGATTTATTCAAATATTTTAATAGAAAATCTTCTTCAGTGTCCCTATTAAAGATGCAATATAACTTGAATCTTTAGTAGACCTTTGTTTATATTATTAACCTTTAGAAAACATTTCAAAATCTGTACGTACACTTAGTATAAATTCGTAAAATATTATATATATTATTTATTGTCAATCATCTCAATTCCTTTGACAAAGCAAGCTGAGTTGTTCACTAACTTATTATTAATTTTGGAAGATAGAAATTTATATTTCTGAAACACTAGTTTACTAAAATTTTGTACAAATTTATGTTTACTATTTTTAACTCAGATTAAAAATAATAATCGTAACATTATATAATTTAATATTGTCACTTTCGTAAAAACTTCACGTCACTTCGAGAGCGCTGTAATATCTTTAGCTCTACAGTAGTATTTAAAGTTTAAAATCGTCTCGATAGCTTTTATAAAAAGGTCTGTTAAACGAAGTTTTTGATACACTATGCCATATTATAGAGAGAATTTTTTTGCTACTCCTCCCATAGCAAAGGCATCGTAATTAAATTAAGTTTTCTGGGAGGAAATTTCAAACACATATATTTATTTTCCTTCCCTTAAATTTTAGTTTTATTCCCCATAACTATCACTCATGTAATTTGGTTCCCTTTGGGTTCTATTGTAAATTACTTATATTTATTACATGAATTATGTATTTTCTGGTCTCGACCCTGCATATCATATTTGGGGGAAGGGTAATAATAGGATCAGAGCTACGGATGCTGACTACATCGAGATCATCCATACTGATGGTGGGACCCTTGGTATTGGTATTGCCGAACCGATAGGACACAATGACTTCTATCCTAACGGTGGATCTCACCAGCCCGGATGCTCAATCTTAGATTTGGGGTGCGCCCACAAGCGCTCCTGGAAGTACTTTGCAGATTCGCTGGACCATACCGGGTTCAGGGCTATTCAGTGCACAGATTACAATGAGATGTCCAAAAGACGCTGTGCAAATCTTATTTCTATGCGCATGGGAGGATCGCACCCTAAACCAGGGTGAGTAATAAAACATATTCAAAATACGTTTCTGAAATGAAATATGATGATAAGATATCTTTTTCCGATTCCAAAATCCTAATAATTAATTTATATTTTAATAATTGCTAAGAAATACAGTCACACTTCATTCAATCAATCAAAATGTGTGACGAACAAAGTACGACATAAAATAAATGAGAATGTAAATAAATTTAGTTAGGCTACGTGCATTAGATAAGAATGACGTTTAATGTAATCGTGAATACAAATAATATTTTGGAATAAGGATCAGATAGGTTATAAGGTGATCATATAATTTTAATATTCTGAAATTACACATAAAAAAGCATAACCTGTTTCAAAAACAGCACTCGACTTGGATTTTATCAATTTAGAAATAGTTGATTATGAAAAAAAAATTATTATGTTATTTACTTTCAATCGTAATGTCATCAACTTAATTATATAACGGTAATATGTTTGGTTAGTGACCAAGCAGACATGATAATTATCAATCAATGATCCCTGAGAGAGAGAGAGAGAGAGAGATTTGCAGTATGTTTCATATTTTAGAGAGGCATCATGATGTATTTTTTTTATAATTTATAATACATATATCATTTACTTTTTTCAGAGTTAGAATTTTCTATCTCGAAACTATTAAGAACAAACCTTATTTCCAAGGATAACACCTGTGTTCCAGAGAATTAATAATAATTATATATTGTAATTTTAATGAAATGACAAAAACAAAGCAACTAAAATAATTGCTCACGGATGGAACAACGACGGAAACAGTAATGTCAACAAACTAATCACGGCTGGTGAGTTTGTAGCCTTAAATATTAAAAATAAAACATCTGAAAACATATATATTAAATAAATTAAATAATTCTTTATATTTCTCTTTTAATTTTTTTATATATTAAAATTAGACATTCAAATATTTAAGAATTAATAGAAAATATGAATTGTTTAAAGCCTACCTCGCCGTACTGGACGTGAATGTGATCTGCGTCGACTGGGGTAAGGGTGCCAACGGCCTCTACGGAACTGCTGTCAACAATGTTCCCTTAGTTGCCGTGTGGACCGCCAACCTCATTGATTGGTTGATCAGCCAAGGATCCAGTGTCTCTAACTTCCACGTAATGGGTCACAGTTTGGGAGGTCACATCGCTGGTCAATCTTCCAGAAAGGTCACCAGAGGAACCATTCCATATGTCACTGGTGAGTACCACCCAACTGTGATATCGCCATGGCATTGCCAAAATTAAATTTAATGTTACATCTAAAAGATACCAAGACGTGTTAGCGAAATGCAAATTTATCGAAAAAAAAAATCTTTCCATCATTAATTTAATAATGGTTGTGTATAATATTCTGGTTATAAAAATTAAATAATTATTATAGTGCTAGTTAGCATATTATTATATACAATAACTTTGAAGTGCTTTGGTACAGTTAGTAGATTACTACTATAAAAATGTTCTTTAATGAGTGTAACTCAGCTTAAAAGTTCTGGTTATCGTATTTTCAAACTATATGCAAACTCGACCTTCAAATCAAGAGGAAGGTCACTGTTTACATTAAATTTTGACGAACCATCCCAATCCCCCTTTCCAACCCCTTGAAGCAGAATTTTGGTACTACTTGATGAAATTTTGCAAACTTGACGTTCAAAATAAGAGGAAAATTACTGTCTACATCTGATTAAGAAAAAAAACTACAACCATCCCCCTAAATTAAGTCTCCTTACTCTGTGTAAAACCCGGGCAACGCTGGGTACTTCAATTAGTTATATATAAAATTAATTATTTCCAAAACTTCAGATTATTTGTTGATAAAATTGATTTCCTTGAACACAAGTTTTTATGCATTAAAGTATTTTGTAGTATGGTATTTTTATAACGTACAGTATTAAAGATTATTTCATGTAAATTATTATATAAATTAAATTAATTAATTAATCAACTAAAAAGATAGAAATATGTTTTTATAACTTACTTTGTTTTAATAGCTTTTGATCCCGCCGGTCCATCTTGGGGTCCGGGAACAGACCGCATCAACCCAAATGACGGAGCCTACGTGGAGATTATCCACTCCGATGCCGGATATCTTGGTATCAAAGAACCCGTGGGAAACAATGATTTTTACCCCAACGAAGGGCAGGGCATGCCTGGTTGCCTTCCCATTAACATCGGCTGTTCTCACGGAAGATCGTACGAGTACTATGCATCTTCTATCGATAATACTATGTTCATGGCAAACCAGTGCGCCAGTGTGGAAGAGGCACTCGCTAACAAGTGCTCCAATCTGAGCAAACTGCACATGGGAGGTTCTAAAGTGAAAACCATGTAAGTATACACTATTAAAGCAATCGTTGGTTTCATAGCCATGAAGTCTCTCACTTTCTGGGTCGTTGCTCATTACTGAACATCCTCTATTCTGCTTCCACGGCGCGAACTGCTTGGTCGTCAATTAGCTATCGTATTGTTTTGATCTATAAAAGTTCATAAACAAATGTTCGAACTCGATAAGGAAGGAAAATAATAAAATCAAAATATTTTGCATTTTGTTTTTAGAATAAGTCTTATACATTTTATGAATGGTTGGAGTATATGTTTTCAATTTATTATTACACCACATGGGTGTAAATATATAATGTAAATATATAATATTAATTTTTCTGTATATTCTTACTTTACATTATGTTAGTTAGTGGTATTATCTTTGGGTAAAAATGTTAATTTAAAATGGAATGTAAGAAAAAAGGATTTATCGAACTTTGAATACAACCATACATGGTTACATCAGATGAAAATGATCAATTTGATAGTATTACATACGAACTGAACGTTATTTGAAGTTTCTATTGTTCAAAATTATACTTTAGTGGTTCGTCGATACCTGACAAAATATTTAAGTAAAAATATGGTAAAATTAAATAGAAACCGGTTAACTTTGTGCACAAAACACACACGGGAATACATAGCACGCTTCACGCTCAATTCTGTACTATCATTTACGTGCATTCGAGACGATTCTCTAAGAGAAATTTCATCGATATATACGCACCATTAAAATATAAATGAACAAATTATTTTGTTATACAACTAATGAAATAAACAATTGGGAAAGAAGAAACTTAAAAATGGATCAAATGTTCAGCGCTAGTGAATTACAAAAACATAATTATTTTTCTTGTATGGTTTATTATTATTGATCGTAGAAATAGTACGGAAGTAGAAATAGAGAAGGAATTTGTTTACTTTGTACAGCAATAAGTAAAATAAATGAAAAGATAAATCATTGTTTATATAATTGTTTTAATGGACCAGATGAATCACCCTGACATGATTTTTTGATCTATAGACAAAAATTACAAATACACACATGTAAAAACTATACTATTTAGTTGACAATTATACTACTATACTTACTTAATGACTTCACTGTCCATTGAGTACCTTCACCTGATAAATAGCTCTGCGCTAAGTGCTTCTGTTCTTGAATATCCTACTTCAGTCGAAAACAGGAACGTGGGACGTCACCATATCTCTCCTCACTGTTCCGTCTCAATCTGGATCTGCCGAGAAGTATGTGTCCATTTGACCTCATAGCACATTCTATATTGATTGATATTTGTGTATAACCATTAAACAAACTTAAACCATGGTGTAGACTATTATTAGCAAAATGAGTAGTAAAATAGATTTTTTAAATAAGTAACAATTTATAGTAGTGATAAGAAAAATGCTACTCTTGACTCACTGGTGTGATTGTGATTGATATTCGATGATATCAGTGATTGGAAACTGCGACTGTGATTACAGTTCATTACGCCCCGCACGATATCACAATACACGAAATAAATTAAAAAAACATAATTTTGAGCGTATTTACGTATATGATTCAAACTTCATTTGCGTTAAAAATCATATTCTAGTATATATAATTAATGTATATCTAATTTATTATAATCACAATGATAATGAAAACCCTTTTTAAAAATGTAAGTTTATTTTTCGGTTAAATTCTCAGAATTTTGGGTCAAATGCGAAAAACGTTTTGGTAGAATCTACTAGATGGCGCTAATTAAAAATAAATAAAAATATACGAGTATTTATGAAACTTGTAAAAATTGATCGCAACCCGGAACTGCATTTTGAGATTGTTTTTTAAATATATTAAATAACAGGAAATTTAATGATAATATATATTTTTTTAATTAATTCCGTTTTCCGTAAACAACAATTTTTATCAGTTGCTTGGTCTCTGTTCCAAAAATAATTCATCGAGGAAATAAAAGTAAAATAAAAACGTTATAATTTATTTGCGTAATTATCTCACATAATTCAAGAAAAATATACTTATTAACCCTAAAAACTAATTTCATAATACAAATTAAATTAATCAACTTGAAAGATAAACAGAAAAAATCTATCTTTCGAAAAAATATTTAGGATACGAACCTGGACCTCTTCCTACCCGCGGAAGCGCATTGTACACTTTCGCTATAGCACTCGAATACATTTTTGACAAATGTTGAACTTATATTCTGTAATATTTCAAATTGATATATCTAATAAATACCACAGAATACTAAATACGAAAACAATTGACACTATCAATTTTTGAGATTGATAGATTAAGTATATATTTCTATAATAGCTCATTAATTGAATTTGAATTGACATTGACATTTGTCTCATGGCAAATAGTCCCGGGTACTAAGACCCCTTTCTCCTTTATCTATTGTAGCAACCGATGCCGGTATTGGGTAAGGTGGTGTTCAACAAAAGGGGAGAGAAGATACTGCTGGCATGTGGCAGAGATCTGCTTTCTTGTGCAGGGTTTTTAATAATCTAGTAGGACCATTCTTGATCGCCTAAATCTAAATCGGAAGGGAGAAATTAAATCGTATTTTGAGACGGTATTTATGGTGGGGTTCGGGTGGTTTGGGAGCCCGACATAACGATTGACGAGTTGTTTTATATGATCCCTTATTAGGGGGATGCCTGAGTAGTGATCTCAGACAGCGGCTGCATAGGTGAGAATAGGCCTGAGAATGGCCTTGTATAACAGGAGCTTGTTGTTAATGGACTGTTTACTATTTCTGTCCATTAATGGATACAGAGCTGATAGTGCACGTGAAGCGGCAGCGATTTTATTCTGTACGTGAAGGCTCTACGTGAGTTTGGTATCCAAAGTCACACCGAGGTACTTGATGAACTTGGTCCAGAGAATTTTTTCGCCGAACATCCTTATGCTGGGTTTGTATTTGGCTTTTTGTGGCAGCGCTTTTCGAGAGATTGATCTCGACGCGCCATTTTTAGCACCACTCGTCGAGTTTGGTGGCATATCTTTGTACGCGTCTAATCGCTTCTGTCGCGTTTCAAAAGATGAGCAGAAATGCAGTATCATCTACGGACGTGGTGACTGTCGTGTTTGCGTCGGGTAGGGGTGGGATGTCGCATGTAAATATTAAGAATAAGTGGGGCGAGAGGAGCGAACCTTGCGGTACTCCTGCTCGTAGGCAGCGACAAGTTGAGAGGTTTAACCCTAAAGGAGCGTCCTAAGAGGAAACTGGCTAGAAGTTGGGTAATATCGAGCGGGATATCGTTTAGGTCCACTTTGTACAGCAGGTCGTTGTGCCATCGTCAATCGAGGTCAATCTGTTCAACTACGCGCAGGAGTTGGTGATCTGTTGAATGATTTGGCCCAAAACCATATTGGAAGTCGGGGATGATTGAATTTTTGTCGCTACACTGGACGAGTCTGATGAGTATAACCTTTTCAAAGATTTTATTAGTGAATGGTAGGAGGCTGATTGGGCGGTAATTTTGAGCTAGGAGGAGATCCTTGCCTGGCTTTGCTATTAGTATCACACCTGCATTTAATTTGTATTAAATATCACAGAACTATGTCCTGAAAATGCAACTGTTCCTTAATAATTTTAAATATTAAAAAAAAAATTATAATGAAACTATCAAAACTATATTTAGTAGGAACGTACACTTAAATGTTATAATAAGTGAGACAATAAGTGCGCATTTATTGCAATAAACATGTGCTTAAATGTACTTTAGACATACACTTAAATATCATATAAGTACATATTATTATATTAAGTTTTGTAATTAAACACGTATGACGTCGATTGAAGATTCAATAATATTGAACTTTAAACATTTTTTTCAGGATCCATTTAATTCTACATTAGCATGTATATATTTAATAATATTTAAAGTCTTTTACAGAACCAGACATATTTGAAAAGATTTTCGATAAAGTTTTGTACAAACCATCGGTGATTTTAAACCGTAACACCTCATATTAAATATTTATGTACATCATCGAAATCTATTGTACGTCATACAGATTAATTATTTATAGATACGCCATTGAAGATACAGTCAGTTAACGTCACGTATCGTGTATATCGTAATCTACATAACTATTTTTTAAACTTTAGCTATGACGTAAACCGTTTTAATGAATTCATAATATATTTAAAAGCCTGATTCCAAATCGAAAATCTTCTGAACTAATGAAGATGCATTATCCAACTACGCTACAGCGACGATATTTTTAACAACAAATTTTCGAACCTATATGTTACACTTTTGATATTAATACATTTAATAGTTCCATTATTAGAAAAAGCCATCTACCGTATTTTTACAGAATTTCAAATACCTTTGAGTAATTTGATAGCAGACGTCAGAATTATCAATTCATTTTTATTAAATTTTGGACACATTGATACAACTTTATTATTAGGAGAACATATTCTTATTGTGAAGTTGTAATTATTCAGAACATAGGTCTGTGACATTTTAAATATGAATTAAATATATTAATTAGAAAGATATACATATAAAATTAATTTTATCGAAAAATATTGCTTTATTGTGTATGACAAGTAAGTTATCTTATTCAATTAATTATTTATTTATAAATGTAAAGTGTACTTTTAGCCATATAGATTGTCTTTGTTTTATAATTTGATATTTGTTTTGATATATCGGTATTGGGCTAAAAGTGCCTCGGTGGTATTTTCTACCCCACTCCCGGTACTATTTGTTCAAAATGTGTACAATCACATTTGTTTCTTATTATTTGCAAAACAAGGACGTGCAAGAGAAAAACTGAGCGGGGAAAGACTTCCATCAGCGTTACGAAACAAGCTGTTGATTTAGTGATGAGGGGAAATAAATCTTTGCGTGGTGTTTTTAAATAATTCGATATTTGTAGAATGTCAGTGAAAAGATTCATAAATTGGTTATCAAAAAATCCTGAGACAGCAGTACATGCGAATAATACAATTTAAATTTAGAATTTACCTAATTGTAGAAGGCAAGTTCTTTTATTGCTCGGTACCGTACTCTGCTTTCCATTTCGCTTAAAATATTTTCTACAATTTCTCCTTTGGACGACAGATTTAAAATGTTTCATTACTAGTGTTCAAAAATATTTATTTAAATAACTAACATTATAAATTAACACATTCGAAACTCATAACATAAATAATTATATTTTATTATATACTTTATTATTAAAATAATTTAATATGAAGAACACAGAAAAATGCAAATTGCTGCACAGGCATAACAGATAATAAATTATAAATTACAAATTGTATCTACGCTGATACGACGAAATATCGAATGACTGATAATAACAGGTTGAAAAATATCTAATAACAAAATGTTTATTCTGATAAACAAAACAAATATGTAGAAGGCGTTTGCAGTTTTCAGTAAGGATTAAAACCTTTCGAAGTTAACAGAATTAAGCAAAAATTGTTTAAAGAGTGCAGCAAATTGGCAAACATAAAGATGTCCACATAGTTTGAGAAAGAAAATATTTAGTTCAGTATGTTTCTCATGCGGATTGAACAAACAATTTAGATGCGTACCGACGCATACATCCAGGAAAATTGCGTACCAGAATTTCCACAAATAATTTGCAAGTTTTCATACTGTTGACAACTAGAGAAAAATTTAGCTATTAGTAACGCTAATTTGGGTAATAACGGCTAGAATTTTATAGTCTTTTCATAAAATAATAATATTCTATTAATTTTTTTGCTTGTATGCAGTGCACATCTCTGAGTATTACTGCTCCAAGCGGCCGCATATATTTATATATTATACGTCGCGAATGATAATTTTGCAACTATACTAACTTAATTAAACTATGACTTAAACAGTACATCAATATGGCCGTAGATAAATAAATTCATTAATATCTAAAATAAAAGTATACTAATTAAACGGCAATTATTTTAGATGGCGAAAGTCTGAAGGAAATGACTGAAATAAAATAGTTGGGAGTAAATAGATTCAAAACTGAATTTTTCGCAAAATGCAAGATACGCGACTAAAAGAATTAAAAAATTTTACGTCTGGGAATGATTAGAAGATTCATTAGCACTAAATCTTGTAAAATGTTATACAACTCTGTTATTATTCCTCAAATCAAATAGTGTAGCAGTATTTTATTTTTGGCTATTGAAGAAGAAATGGAATCATTAATTGCTGCAAAATAAAGCGTTTAGAATAATTTTGAAAAAAATTTATATACTCGGATCAGAGCAATACGATGACGTTTAAACAGAAAATATACAATATTTCAATGTCAGGTATTTATTTTTATAATCCTCACTAAAAAAATATCAGTAGAGTTTATAAGAAAAATTGAGACAAATCAGCATGAACGAAAAATAAAAGATGAGACTGCGATTCAGGAAGAAATCTCAGAAATCGGTGATGTACAAAGCGATGAAGATTTTCAATAAAATCCTAGATGATATAAAAAAGGAGAAGAAACTACATAGATTCAATATGAATCTAAGCAAGTATGTTCGACTTAAGTTATAGTAAAAAGTAAAATTTTAAAATAAATAAATAAAATAAAATATAGAAACACGATGGCTGAAAATTATCTAAAAAAAAAATGAAAAAAATATATCTTTTAATAGCGACCTCCAGAGTCACATAATAGTGGATAATTCAGAGATACAAATAAGGAAAATTTAAAAAAAAACTCAATAATCAATACGGATTGTTAAGAATTTAGCTGTGGGTATTCCCATATCAACGTTACTTTTTTAATCAAAATGATTGAAAATGATTACTTTAAATATGGATCTATTCTTTCGACACTTTTATTATCTGGAAAATATACTGATAATTATGTTAATCTTATTTACGAATGCAATCGCCGATAACTGATTGCTAGGTCCTACGGTTACTACGGTTACTGCGCACCCACAACTTGAAATACGAGTAAGAAAGTATGTGTGTATATTATGTATCTCCTGTACGAGTAAAAAATTGTTACAGATATGATAACATTTATACAATACACATCCGTCCAATATATTGCCATTACCATGTAGATTTAAAAAAGAAAAATGCATGCGACGCGGACGCGGACGCCGACGGATGGATGGAAGTAAAGAAATTATGAATATACATCCAGGTTTGATATTACATAATATATTATTGATTATTGTAACTGTCAATATTCATGATTTATTCATTTAACGTATATTATATGACACGACTTATCGAAAACATGCACGACAAAATAAAGTGATCGATTACTGATAAATATTACATCCATATTACATCAACAGATATAATAAAGACGTATTACTTTATACATTCATCTGATAGTCCAATATATGTTGCAAGTATGCAGCGCGACAATGTGTTTGAGAATAATAATTCAACTGTCTATTTGTTCGACAATCGAAATATTGTTTTTATAATGTAAAATAATAAAATTATTAAAATACTAAATTAATGTATTAATTATAAATATATACATATAAAATCAATTTTGTCGAAAAATATTGTTTTTGCGTCACCGGGATTCGAACCTGGATCTCTATTTCAAATTTGTCAAGAAAAATACTGGCGTTATAGCACAAAGGTAGTGCACTTCCCCGGATTGGAAATAGAGATCCAAGTTCGAATCCCGGTGACGCAAAAACAATATTTTTCGACAAAATTGATTTTATATGTATATATTTATAATTAATACATTAATTTAGTATTTAAAATATCACAGACCTATGTTCTGAATAATTACAACTTCACAATAAGAATGTGTTTTCCTTAATAATAAAATTATTATTAAGGGTTATGTCAGAAGTCTGAACAATTAAAACACATACGTATTTGTGTAAGGAGAAACATGAAAATAGATAGCAGCGTCAAAGCATATATATTTATTTATTTATTTGTAACTATATAATACATATAAAAATTTGTTTGGACTGTGCCCGTCTCACTAGAGAAATTCTGTGTCGACACGGGCAAAGTTTACAAGCAATTGTTCAATTAATTAAAATTACAAGTAGATAGATTCATTAACATATAAAAGGTGTATATGAAGAACAATTTTAAGGTGAACTTAATTTTTGGATCACTTTGTAGCAATAATTAATATAGGTATGAGTCAATATGTTTGGGTGAGTGCACCAATACTGGCTCTACCCATATTACGAATCCAAGTTTTAATATAAAGTTTCATGTTCTTGTGACAATTCAATTGATTTGAGTCTTTTAGCATTCTATTATAATCCATCCAAAATATTTCTAGTTCCTTTGACCAAATGTAGTATGTGCTCTTTGGGTTTGAAGGTTATTTGTATTTGTCCATGTGTAAATTATGTTTTGTGTTATTTTAAAATGTATCTGTTTGTATTTATATATGTATTTGAGAGTAGTATTAGCGTATATTTGTCTTTATATACACGGCATTTTCGACTCGTAATTTAGTCAGGTATACATCCACTCATAAAATATTGAAGACTAGGTCTGTTATACTCTGTATATATTTCATAATATATATAGATTAAGAATATATAAATAAAATTCACTGGTATAACATGTCTGCTGTAAAATGATTCTCACTGTTATGTTTTATCTTTAAAGTAAACAATATGCCGAGAAGATAATAGGAGTACTCAATGACCACGTCTTCAAAGCTGCTTCTCGTTCTCCCATATGCTGTCTTTATCGTTAATAGTGTAGAAATGCGGAGCCTGACTCAAAAATAAATAAATATATTGAATGCGTTTTTAGATGTAGTCCCGACATCCAATGATGCGTATTTCGTAGATGACTAGATAGAGATATAGTTTGTACAAACTTGTCCATTGTCCAAGAGCTCAATATCAAAAATAGACTGTCCATCTTATCCAGAATGCGAATAGTGAAGTACTTCGGATATTTGGCGCAACGATGACGATAGTCTGAAAAAACTGGTGATACTCGCCAACATCAATGGCAAAAGATTGGGAGATCAATCAACTATGAGTTGGTTGAATTTTTTAATTAAATTACAGTTTCATGGTTCTACGAAACCTTGTTTGCAATAGAAAACCAGGAAGGATGGTAAAGGATTATTAAGGTGAACATCGGAAGTTAGATATATTTATGGACAATGGACTAGAGAGAGAGAGTGTTATCTAAATATAGTTCCTTCCTAAAAAGGGATTTTTAAATTCGTATGGTTATGAATATAGAATCATACAAGCAATTTCTCAGAATGAATTTTTAGATTATTAAGAAAAACACATCCTTAATGTAAACAGGTCTGTGATATTTTTAATACAAATTAAACGTATAATTAGAAAGATATACATTTAAAATCAATTATATGGAAAAATATTTTTGTTGCTACTGAGATTTGAACCTGGATCTCTTCCAATCCGGGGAACGTCCATTAACCGATTATGCTGTAGCAGCACTGTGCAATCTGCAACCCGTCTGTGCTCCACAAATGTACATTAAATTAACCATTCCTTCCACCCTCTAACAGTCTGGTGAATAAAGACCGCTCGTCAATACAATATGTTCAACGGAAGCACGTACAAAATTACCAATACAGGTTTGTTTTAATAGATATCAACTTAACCTTGTATCTGTGACAAAACATGTTTATGACCTACATACCATAAATTATTGTTTTCTTGCTGAATGAACTCATCAAATCAATTATAAATTAGTAATATTAAAATCTATCGATTAATAAATTCTATCTGTATTTTCATAAAACATGAAAATTACATTAGGGTTTGTGCGAAATTTGATAATACAATACATGATAAGAAAATATTTTCATATAAAATGGATAGTGCTTTGAAAAATATTAACGAGTAATTATTTACTAGTTATAAGTGTACATACCGTAAAGCCATGAACGTAATATATCAATTATCGATTTTAATTTTACTAGCAGTATTTTCCAGGGGTAAATATTGACTAATATTTAATTTATAGTTTTAAATTATGAGTACTTGTAGTCGGCATTTATATATATATATATATTATTGTTTTAGGTAGCAGCCATGAACAACTTCATATTATCGATGCGGATGAAAAGTTTGAAGATCAAAGGTTTTTAATTCAAAATGATATCAACCTCTATTTGTATACAAGGTAAATGAGACATAAATTTAATATTAATCTCCAAACAATAATACTAAACAGCATAATGGAATAGTGCCTACATTCGCATACACATGATTTATGTGTATGCGAATGTTTGACGTGAATATTATATTTATATATATACATAAAACATACCTACAATTCCTTAATGCTTCACGCTAAATATTATATTTTTCAACAACGTATTCCTGGGTAGTTACGAGTTATTAATTATTTACTTTTTAGTTTACTACGTATATTTTTACTTTTAACACGTTGAACGCCATTGTGAAAATGAAGAAAATTACGATTTTAAATTTGAAAAAAAAAAACTTAGATGGCATCAGCGATCATCAAAATGTATTATCTTTTTTTTTTTTGATAAAAACTTTCCATGAAAATCATGAAAATTAACTGCGGTCACCGGTGACCGTCATGGCGCTATGGGATAAAAATGACGATTTCCGTTAACGCACGCCGCGAGGTCATGATGCCGGTCACGTGCGCTTCACGCGTCTCCTCCCCAGTCGAGTTTTGTCTTAACTATTTTTAGTTTTGTTGTAACAATCTGTTGTAACTATTTTTTCCTTGATTTGTAATGTTAAAAATATACATTTTCATTTCCTTTTATAATCAATTTATGTTTGAATAAAAATTATTATTTGCAAATTTCATAGTTTTATTTTTATTCGAAAAATTTCAAAGTACCTACTGAAATATCACAGTCCCACTTGAAAGTATTGTTATAGAGCGCCGCTCCGGTCATTCTATTACTACGAATACGCGCAAAGTGTATGCATCGGCGCTCAGGAGAGTGTTGAATACATCTCTGACTGGAGGTCACAGGTGACCTACGTGGCGCAATTAACTGAACATTATGAGGTCACCAGTGACCTACATGGCGTTCAACGTGTTAAGTAGCTGTGAAAATATTATTATTCTGAATATTATATATTTTTATTTTATTTATCTTGATGTAACTGAATCAAAAATGATACATTTTTTAGACGTAACCAGATTAATCCGGATAAAATTATAAAAGGCGATAGTGCCACTCTCTGGGCATCACATTTTGATCAAACAAAACCGGTTAAAATCGTCGTTCATGGATGGACTGAGAGCGGGAGCAGTGAAATCAATAAGGAAATTAAGAATGGTAATATAATTTATTTTATTCAAGTGCTTAGCCTTAATCAAAAACACATCTATTAAGGACACTGTGCTATGGTGCTTCACATAATATTCTATTAAGAAAGTGTACATTTCTTGGCACGAATATATATAATGAAATGCAGATGTCTGTAACATGAAGTCGTTCGATTTGTTTATAATATTTATAGCAGGTTCTACAATATATTTTAGAACTCATGTTCTAAAATATATTGTAGAACAAAAAAATCTTTAATCATTCTATGATTAAAGATTTTGGAGCGCAATAATAAAATACGCGAAATTCATAAAAATCGTATAATTCTTGAAAAGTCATAAAAACTAAAATTTTCCCTAAATCGTGTACTTTATTCGAAGGCAAACTTTAATGTAAAATGTATGGTGTTACTTTAATTTTCACAACAACAACAAAACTTTTTTCTACACACACGTTAGGTTATTTTCACTATTAGTTTCGAGAGATGCAGTCCCTCTCATCATTAGGTGATAACGTTCGTGTAGTATAAAGTTTTGCTGTGAAAATTAAAATAGCCATGTAACGCTACAATGTACCCGCCATTTCAATTAATGATATTGCTTTATATTGTCTTTAACATAAACAATAAATAACTCATCACATCATTAAGAAAGCAATAAAAATGAGAAGTTTTTCAAATCAAATTTCAAATCATCGCTTATTCAGAATTGCAGAAATCATTATTGAAAAATAATTGTTTAACAATTTTGAATAAAGAAAAATAATGAATCTCCATTTTCCTCTAGCTTTTCTCGAAGTTTCGGATGTGAACGTTATCGTCGTGGATTGGGGCAAGGCCGCAGCTGGCCTCTACCCAGTGGCGGCCCTCAACGTTCCCGCAGTTGGAGAGTACTTAGCCAAGGTTCTGGACTGGCTGGTCGATGAAGGTGTCCCCACGGAGAGAGTTCACCTGATAGGACACAGTATGGGTGCTCACGTGGTCGGTATTGCGGGGAGATCCTTGACTAAAGGAAGGGTAACGTACATGACAGGTAGGTTTTTGAGATTTTATTTTAAATAGATTAAAATATCGACAACATTAAAAATAAAGACATGAGATATTTTAATAGCGGATCTACATTAGTGTCAGTGGCGTACTTTGCCAATGCAACCAATGTGGTCCACATTAAATAGGGGACCAAAATATTGCGCCCTGCAATCCATTTGGCAATAATATTTTTGCGAGTATCGATACATTAGCCAGTGGTAATACGAACTGATAAAATTTTAATAATCATTACTCCCGTACATTACGAAAATATGTGAATACATTATGAATGTATTCAATAGCAGTACCCCGCTAATATGTCGGGTTAGGGACAATACCATCGATGCGAAATGGGTAATTTTGCCAGTAAATCCCTAAAAACGGTCAGGTTTTTTTTTTTACGAAATTGTGAATATTATGTAAGACAAGAGACTATTTTTGTTCTTTATATTAAAATAATAAACCATGCAGTACTGATATTCGTATTCCTATATGCAATACATACTTAGCGGCCTCTTATTCCATTCTGCATTGGGGCCCAATTTTTGTAATTACGCCACTCATCAGTATGCTTATTAATGATAAACAGTAGTCTGATATTTGATAAAAATTTAAATTTTATTATTTAGCACTGAAAAGCATTTTATAATCTACATCACTTCGGATAACTATTTCCTCGCATACGATCTACACATTAATTATTTCATAATTATTAACTGTATGATATGTGTATTTACAGGACTTGACCCTGCTTTTAACCTTTGGGGGACGGGTAGTAATAGGATCAGAGCTACGGACGCCAACTATGTTGAGATCATCCATACTGACGGTGGAGCCCTTGGTATTGGTATTGCCGAGCCGATAGGACACAATGACTTCTATCCCAACGGTGGATCTCACCAGCCCGGATGCTCAATCTTAGATTTGGGGTGCGCCCACAAGCGCTCCTGGAAATACTTCGCAGATTCGCTGGACCATACCGGGTTCAGGGCTATTCAGTGCACAGATTACAATGAGATGTCCAAAGGACGCTGTGCAAACCTTAGTTCTATGCACATGGGAGGATCGCAGCCAAAACCAGAGTGAGTAAAGAAATATATTAAAAATACGTTACTGAAATGAAATATGATGATAAGATATCTTTTTCCGATTCCAAAATCGTAATAATTAATTTATATTTTAATTATTGCTAAGAAATACAGTCAAACTTCATTCAATCAATCAAAATGTGTGACGAACAAAGTACGACATGAAATAAATGAGAATATAAATAAACTTAGCTAGGGCTACGTGCATTAGATAAGAATGACGCTT
The DNA here is from genome assembly GCA_022840565.1 of Eubasilissa regina. Lineage (NCBI taxonomy): Eukaryota > Metazoa > Arthropoda > Insecta > Trichoptera > Phryganeidae > Eubasilissa > Eubasilissa regina. Next base: position 29,125,251 of record JAINEB010000022.1, on the reverse strand, counting down.
AATGTAATCGTGAATACAAATAATATTTTGGAATAAGGATCAGATAGGTTATCAGGTGATCATATAATTTTAATATACTGAAATTACACATAAAAAAGCATAACCCGTTTCAAAAACAGCACTCGACTTGGATTTTATCAATTTAGAAATAGTTGTTTATGAAAAAAAAATTATTATGTTATTTACTTTCAATCGTAATGTCATCAACTTAATTATATAGCGGTAATATGTTTGCTTAGTGACCAAGCAGACATGACAATTGTCAATCAATGATCCCTGAGAGAGAGAGAGATTTGCAGTATGTTTCATATTTTAGAGAGGCATCATGATGCACTTTTTTTATAATTTATAATACATATATCATTTACGTTTTTCAGAGTTGGAATTTTCTATCTCGAAACCAATAAGAACAAACCTTATTTCCAAGGATAACACCTGTGTTCCAGAGAATTAATGTAAAATAATAATAATGCAGTTATCTTTTCCTTATTTAGCTCTTTTTATTATTCGAAGCATATGTATGGTAATGTTTTATTTAATACGTATTCAAAAAATGTAATTTAAAATATATATAAATATACATAAAATGGCATAAAGTCCTACAGTATTTTAGAAATAAATAAATAAAAAATAAAAAAATATTTTATTTTATAATCCATTGAATTTAAAAAAATAACGAAATAAGAATAAGTATGTGATGATATTAAAATATTCGACATAACAGTAGATGACAGTTCGTTGGGTACAGTTAATAACGTACATATTTTGAATGTTTAGGTTTCACATGAGACTTCGATCTGAGTGTCTGTGTGCACTCGAATAATAATGTTATAAGTAATTAATATTTATAAAAGCAATATTGTTAGATAAATAATGTCGTTTATATCATGGGTGGCCAACCTTTTCAGCAGCTGGGCCAGATTTTAGAAATGAGATTTTCTACCGGGCCGTACAACAAAATTTATTTTATTATTCAAAGCAAACGACGGCGTTGCGAGCTTGCAACAGACTGGCGGTCGCACGACGCATCCCACCCCGCATTCACGCTCGCGGCTGTCCACGCAAAGGTGGCGTGCGCGCTTTTTGAAATCAGCTTAACGTTGTGATTGTTTGTAAATACGAATATACCATAGAAGAAATTATCACGATAGTTGAATCAATGTACTGAGATACTTCCATATATGAAATATAATACGAACTACGCACGTTGGAATGTTTTTTGGTGGTTTTGTGTACACTAAAAGAAAAAAATGTGTGCATATGCTCCGCGGGCCACAAGTAGATACTCGGCGGGTCGCGGGTTGGCCACCCATGGTCTATATATTGCCACAATGGTTGCTGTCTTGGTTCACTATAAGATTAAAGTAATGGTATTTTTTATATAATAGTCCGATGTTGATTTTGAATAAATTTTTATGTCAAATAATTTCGGTTTAAAAAAATGTTCATCATTTGTTTAATATTAACTATTTTGAATGGAAAAAAACTATCATCCAAATAGCCACCTTTAGGCGCTACACAAATACGAGCTCTTTCAATCACATTTTTCATGAAATACTGCCATGATTCCGGGTACCTCTCTTATATTTGCTTTGTTTTATACATTTATGAACTGAGTGTTCGTTTCTTTTCCTTTCATAACTTTATAAAAAAATGATTCACTATTCTGGAAAATTCTGGAAAAAATTGCGTGTTCCAATATTTTCCTACGATCGTGATTTCATAATTTTTTGGAATATTTAATGGTCGTAAAAAACATGAAAAGAAATTTTATTATTCTGGTTAATTATTTTTTGGTTTGTGTAAGATAGTGCAGCTGATGCTGACTGCAATAGTTGTGGTGTATTACAATAATTGATAGTCTCTTCGTGACTAGCAAATGCCACTGCACTTAAATATCACTCTCGGGTTCGTGTCATCGGAATAATACTAGAGTACTTACTTACCATCACGCCGTTTCCCCGCAGGGGTAGGCAGAGAGGATAGAGCGCCACACTCTTCTGTCCTGACATACAATTCTCGCCTCATCCACATTCACACATCTTCTTATACAAGCTCGCTGATTATTGAGGCTTCTAACAAAACCATACTCTAGCATCAGGCTTAGGTGGTCGTACTAAGTCTTCCGCGGATGTCTTCTATTTCTGGTGCCATCAACATTTGCGTCACATATCTTTCTTACCATTCTATCTTCATTCATTCCTTCCATATGACCAAACCACTTAAGTAACCCTTTCTTAATCTTATTCACTATTCTAAGATCAAATTTACATTATTGTTTTTCTTATTTTCTCCTCCAGTGCAAAAATAATAGGGAATAATTAAAATGAACATTACTGGTGAGCATTTAAATATTTGTCATCTGTCAGAAAATAACTAGACTAAGGTTAAACAACACATATCCAAGACACGATACGCTCGGCCCTACAGGATTATTTAAAAGTATACTAATAATAATGATCGCCAAAAAGGCGGCGAGCCCGGAACTACTACCTTGCCTAGTTTTCCGGGAATAGTATATTAGGTTAGGTTAAATTTAAATCGTATTAAAAATTGCCATTTGTGCTACTTACATAATAATTGTTTCTGGGAACTGTCGACGTAAAAACATATGTAAAATGATTTATCAAAAATATGCGTGACAGAATGGGATGATTGATTACTGACAAATATCTCGTTAAGTGGTTAATAAAACAAAGATAATAAATAAAAAATATCTCTTATATCAATAGGTATAATATAGATATTAGCGTTGATTAGATTTTTTGTCAAGTACATCTCTACTTTCTGTCGATAGTATTAATAACTTTACATATCTACTTATCGTGAAAATATTCAATTGATAGATTACATCACAAATATGCAGTTTTTATTTAATTACTATTATTATACATATACATCTCTATGATTTATTATTCGTTATACTATTCACAGTTGTCATATCAGGTTATCTTCGATCTATAATATGCATAAATAAATATATGACAATTACCAGCAAAATAAAAACATTAAACCTGCATCAGTTCTATTATGACGTGTTATCTTGAAAATAGATCGGACAGGGACCAAAATTATTAGATTACCACGAAACCTGAAAAATGAAAGCTATTTGATCCATCATAGAGAAGGCGCTGTGGAACAGAATCAAGAACTCCCGCAGCATGGAAACCAGGAAAACAGAAGACATGTGTCAGTTAGGGAAATATCTGAAACGATATTATTGCGCTCACGTGAAAATGATGAACGATTCAGGATTACCACATATGACCTAAAATATGATTTCGTAGTTGGAATTACATACAGGTAAAGATAATAAAATAAACATAATAAGATTTATAACATTTTATAAATAGTGTATGTGGGTGTGTTTGTTTTTTATACAAATCTACAGTTTTATTCCGAGCTTCAAAATAAGAGAAAAACTATCTACATGAGATTTTGAAAAACTACCCCATCCTCCTTTCCCACCCCTCAAAGCAAAATTTTGGTACTACTTGATGAAATTTTGCACACTTGACGTTCAAAATAAGGAAAATTACTGTATACATTTGATTTCGAAAAAAAAAACTACCCCATCCCTCTAAATGAAGCCTCTTCATTCTGCGTAAAGCCCGGGCAATGCCGGGTACTTTAGCTAGTATATTATATATTCCGTCCGAAGACGTTTAGAACAGTAAAAACATCTGCGCATTGTATTTCGGTAGATCAATAATTTGGATTATTTTTTCAAATCGCAAAAAATGTTGCATAATTGTTACGTTATTTTTAAATACTATCGTCATGACCTATCCAAGAACAATTGTAATGATTGATTTATCGAAAAAGGCTAATAAAGAAGTGACACTGATTAATAACTCCCACGCTTTAAGAAGTCAAGTGATATGTGTCTTCAAATGGTATTTTGAATACCGATTAAGTTGATAATCTTGGTATCTTTTGCGAGCATAATTAAAATTTATATGGGCTTGTAAAGTAATTGAACCGATAAGACAGATCTTCTCAGGTATAAATATGTTTGTCGAATCAGTGAAAAATTAGTGTATTTATTTCACAACCCGAAAATGAGATTCTTCTGTAGTGCACTGCTATTTTTGCTGGGAGTGGTGGCGATTTCAGGTGATTTATTATATTTTAATTGATTTAGTTAAAGTATACAGAGGCAAATAATTTCTTTTTGATAGGTATTTCAGATAACACCAAAATAAATACTACATAAATCACTAATGTATCCTATGTGTGTACTTTTAGAGAACGTGTATCCGTGTAATTGAATACACAACAGATAGGTACTTCCATTATAAAATAAAAAAGTTTTTGTTTGAAACATTTCTATCAAAAAAAAAAAATAAGTATATGCGTATATTTAGAAAAAATAATAAGTATATGCGATATTTAAAAAATAAATTTATAAATTAAAGTATAAATCAAAGTATTATACATCGACAAATTCATATTTCTCATCGGTACACCAATGTTGTGCATTTTAAACTGTAAAAATATGTGTTCTATCACAACAATGTGATGTCACTCAGCTTAATAAAGACTAATAGACAAAAACCGGCTTAAAAAACCGATAAAATTATGCAACTTTATTAGCAATTACTTTAATAATGCAATAACTGTAATAGCAATAACAACTATCAACCACAGGATCGTAGAGTACATTAAACAAATAGTTTTTACCTAACCTAACCTAACTTTATTGGATTTATTTGACATAATAGATGCCTTTAAACCATTACCTTTTTTTGTCATTTTAGATGGTTATCTAAAATTTATCGTACTTATTTATATTTATGTTACATATTTATATTTAAACATTATTAATTTGAAATGCTTATTTTATTATACCGTAGATCCCTTGAATAATAAAACATCGCGTTCTATACAAATATATTTTTAAATACAAATTAAATGTGTTAATTAGAAATCAATTTTATCGTAAAATATTGTTTTACTACCGGGATTTGAATCTGGATCTCTTGCATTATCCGATTATGCTATACCAATACAGTGTACTAACGACAAATTTTCAATCCTATATGTTACACTTTTCAAATGAATACATCTATCGTTCCATTACTTGAAAGTCATCTACTTTGTTTTTACAAATCTCAAATACATTTGAGTAAAACTATTAAATATTTTTCAATAAAATTGATTTTATATGTATATCTTTGTAATTAATACATTTTATTAGTATTTAACACAGGCCCATGTTCTGAATAATTACAACTTCACATTAAGAATGTGTTCTCCTTAATAAATACATTCTTCATATGGCAGCATATATTGTATCAAACATAATGAAAGTATGTATTTAAAATTATCGTTGAATATTAAATTTGTATTTAGCCTGGTTAACGGGATATTAAAAATGCATTTTACACTTATTAATAAATGTATATTTTTTATTATAAAAGCTGATCTGCACCCTTTCTTCATGGAATACAGAGATGGACAGAGGTATTTCATCGCTGAAGATAGAAATGGTAGACTCCAAATAGTAGATAGACTCGCCACGGATCCTGATTCAAGATTCACAGCTTCGAGTGATGTCAATTTCTACCTTTACACGAGGTAATTTTTTTTCAAACCACACCGTGCATTACATACATTGTACACGTAAGTTTTTTGAAGACCGTTTGCCGGTCTTCAAATCAATATTCAGTCAAATTATTTCTCCCAACCTAAGATTGAATCGTACGTAATTGTTAATCATTATGCAATTCTAAATATTTCCTTCGTGTAACGAATCTAGTAATTGCTTTGTATAAATCTTTCATTATTAATGCCTAAATGAAAATTTATAATGGAAAATTGTAAAATATTTGTACAATACATTAATACGACAAATACTCGAAAAGATGAGAAAAGTTGTTACAGCATAATAAAAATATATTTATAAAAATATAATATTTTGTTTCCTCTATATATTTATTTTTATTTTATTTTTATTACACATATATTTAAACAGTGATTATACAAACAAATATTTTTAGGAGCAATCCAACATCAGCGTTCGTTCTTAAAAATGGCGATACAAGCAGCCTGACTTCTTCCAAATATGACAAAAACAAAGCAACTAAAATAATTGCTCACGGATGGAACAACGACGGAAACAGTAATGTCAACAAACTAATCACGGCTGGTGAGTTTGTAGCCTTAAATATTAAATATAAAACATCTGAAAACATATATATTAAATAAATTAAATAATTCTTTATATTTGTTCTTTTAATTTTTTTTTTATATATTAAAATTAGACATTCAAATATTTAAGAATTAATAGAAAATATGAATTGTTTAAAGCCTACCTCGCCGTACTGGACGTGAATGTGATCTGCGTCGACTGGGGTAAGGGTGCCAACGGCCTCTACGGAACTGCTGTCAACAATGTTCCCTTAGTTGCCGTGTGGACCGCCAACCTCATTGATTGGTTGATCAGCCAAGGATCCAGTGTCTCTAACTTCCACGTAATGGGTCACAGTTTGGGAGGTCACATCGCTGGTCAATCTTCCAGAAAGGTCACCAGAGGAACAATTCCATACGTCACTGGTGAGTGCCACCCAACTGTGATATCGAGTGCCAAAATTAAATTTAATGTTACATCTAAAAGATACCAAGACGTGTTAGCGAAATGCAAATTTATCGAAAAAAAAATCTTTCCATCATTAATTTAATAACGGTTGTGTATATAAATAAATTCTGGTTATAAATATTAAATAATTATTATAGTGCTAGCTAGCATATTATTATATACAATAACTTTGAAGTGCTTTGGTACAGTTAGTAGATTACTACTATAAAAATGTTCTTTAATGAGTTATTGTATTTTTATCTATTTTTTCAATGAAATGTTTGTATTAATTAAACTATATGCAAACTTGACCTTCAAATCAAGAGGAAAGTTACTGTTTACATGAAATTTTGATGAACCATCCCAATCCCCCTTTCCAACCCCTTGAAGCAGAATTTTGCTACTACTTGATGAAATTTTGCAAACTTGACGTTCAAAATAAGAGGAAAATTACTGTCTACATCTGATTAAGAAAAAAAACTACAACCATCCCCCTAAATTAAGTCTCTTTACTCTGTGTAAAACCCGGGCAACGCTGGGTACTTCAGTTAGTTATATATAAAATTAATTATTTCCAAAACTTCAGATTATTTGTTGATAAAATTGATTTCCTTGAACACAAGTTTTTATGCATTAAAGTATTTTGTAGTATGGTATTTTTATAACGTACAGTATTAAAGATTATTTCATGTAAATTATTATATAAAAATGATACTAATTAAATTAATCAACTAAAAAGATAGAAATATGTTTTTATAACTTACTTTGTTTTAATAGCTTTTGATCCCGCCGGTCCATCTTGGGGTCCGGGAACAGACCGCATCAACCCAAATGACGGAGCCTACGTGGAGATTATCCACTCCGATGCCGGATATCTTGGTATCAAAGAACCCGTGGGAAACAATGATTTTTACCCCAACGAAGGGCAGGGCATGCCTGGTTGCCTTCCCATTAACATCGGCTGTTCTCACGGAAGATCGTACGAGTACTATGCATCTTCTATCGATAATACTATGTTCATGGCAAACCAGTGCGCCAGTGTGGAAGAGGCACTCGCTAACAAGTGCTCCAATCTGAGCAAACTGCACATGGGAGGTTCTAAAGTGAAAACCATGTAAGTATACACTATTAAAGCAATCGTTGGTTTCATAGCCATGAAGTCTCTCACTTTCTGGGTCGTTGCTCATTACTGAACATCCTCTATTCTGCTTCCACGGCGCGAACTGCTTGCCTATACTTTTTTTTTGTACTTTTGAAGTATTCATTGAATTTTTTTTAAACTTTTTTATATCTTTTATTACTTTAATTTGTGTACGGAGACTATTGAAAATTTTTATTCGTAAGTATATAAAATTTTGCTGAAGGTGTTTGGTGTTACATTTAGGGATTTTTAAAGTTATTTTTAAATATTAATGATGTACTTGTTTCAAATTTTACAGTGTTATTTTCTTTAATTATTTTCTTTAATTGATTAATTGAGTTTTTTTTTGTAAATGTTTTCTATTTTGGGAACTGGGACTTTTGCAAAATGTGTTTGTGTTGAAAAAGTTGATCTTTTTTTTTAATATTACTTTGATGATTGTTCTCTGTATTATTTTTACCGAGTTCATTTTATTATTGTATGCTCCTCCTCACCCAATTATTTCATACTGGAGTAGTGAGTGAACAATAGCAAAATATACCTTTTTAAAGTAATTTATACTTTAAATGTTTCTTAATTTTATGAATATATAAATACATTTTCTTATTCTTTTCACAAATTCGCTAATGTGACTGTGCCATTATTTAGTGCAACATGTAGCAAGTGTCAATCTTGATTACTCATTCTTCGTTTTTGTATGTTCCTTGTGATCTTCAATTTCTCCAGACTATCTCTGTCTCTTTTAGCAACATGCCTAAAGTATGAAATAATTATTTTCCTGCATGTTACAGAGAGCCTCTCTAAGATAGTGGAACCATTAGTTAGTTTCGCAGTTCACGGTATACATAATATACCATACGCCAACAGCACATATCTAAAGCGTCGAGGATGTTGCTCCACGTCAAAAAATACCTCATTGTAAAGCGCCCACTTTAAAATATTTTCACGATTTTGGTCGTGAAAATGTTATAATTGATAGTAAGTAAGATACCTAGAATAAATCTAACTAGAACATCAAGGTGGATGTACCTCAGCAGGGAGAATAGTGTTCTGGCAAAGTCTCAGCTTCCAGAAGTCCAGTGAAAATCAAAAAATTTTGAAGAATTCTCAAGTCCCTAATAATAATTTATTTAATTAAAATATATTATTACCTTTTATAAATAGAACTAGTTTTTAGTAATGATATCATCCAAATAATTAAAATAATCTTTATTTTTGTATGTCTATCGATGTAATATAAATGTTTGAGATGTTCACTTTATTTGCAGCCGAGGCATCTTTCACCTGAAGACGACGTCGAGTAAACCATACTACCTCGGTTGAGATGTCGAGAGTAATTAAGAATCAAATCTAAAAAAAAGTAACATTTCCACTGCATCAGTTGTGAATTATTCACTTATAAGTTTTAAGATGTTTTTTTATAGTTTTAATGAAAGTTTATGAGTAAATATGTTTTCTATGAAAATGATTGCTTGAAATAAATGTCTTGAATTTTTATTGATATAAATAACTTTTTTAATTTTGTGACTTATAAAAGACTTTCAATCCTACATCATGTTTAGCAATGTAGGGAATCTTTGTAAATTTTGACGGTTGCCGGATATTCAAGTTTTTAATACTATTTATTCTACCAAGTAAAATCTGAGAATAATTTTTGTAATATTATTTTATTTCTGGTGAACTATAACAATTATATATCACAAACAGGTCCGATCAGTTTATTTTAGCCTTGAAAGAGATTTTTGTGTAGTCAATCAATAAAAATTTATTGAAGTGGGGTTACACATGTATATATACATTTTTTGTACGTAATTTTTTTATCACCAGATAGTCAATTTCAAAACAAGATTAAAAATTTTTTTCGCAAAAATTATAGAAAGGCTGAGTAAATTGTCGAAAGTCAACAAATTAATCGAAATCTTATTATGGAAGAATTCATACATCTCACCAATTTCACTATACAGTACACGCTGAACCCACGTTACGGCTACATGTTAATAGCTTGCATCGTTCGCACGTTCGTCCGACGGAGTGACTGCAAGTGTAACCGTCAAACATTTTATCGCTAATAGTTTCGCCGTTTATGATCCCATTGAATAAAATAAACAACATTATACTCACCTGACTAAGCTCTACGAGATATTCAACGGCGTCATCTCAATTCTCAGTATTGTGCATAGCCACTTAAACGACATCAACCTGGACAATATAAAATTCATTAACGGCTGCTCATTTCTCCCCTGATTTATCGTTAATTTTAATAAAAGTAACCATACAGAATTCTATGAATATCGAGTAATAACTTGCTAATCTTGTTGATCACATTTATTTGATAGGATTTTTGCTATATTTGACCTGACAAACTCATCAAGTGATTTAAATTGTTGTCCTAGGTGAAGATTTTCATATCCAATGAATTTAGTGTTTTATCTCACCATTAGTTTTAGATAAGAACCTGTTGATTTAGATGTTTACACGGTAGTAAGAACTCTATTATTCTGTTAAGGCAAGACTTGCCAATCAATCTGTCTATGTGATCACATTCAAGTGACAGGATTCTTACTACATTTTACCTTTCAATTCATATGTTTTCGTATCTGATTAAATCATTAGATTTGGTTATTATAAAAACTTGAAACTAATCTTATTATTTTCCCTGAGAATTGTAGCTAATGTGAGTGGCAGGCGACATGGTGAAATCTGTGCATTGGAACCACGCACCTCATGCTATACCCTGAGCGAGCCGGAGTATGTGTAAAAAACGACGTCACGACATATGCATTTGAAAAGATTTTTTTTTTTTATATTTTTTATTTATTATCTTTGTTTTATTAACCGCTGAATTGAGTTTAAATACGTCTACCGGTTCATCATTGTTTCTTCACCAGAATCTATTTTTAGGAATAATTTTTATAAATAATTTTTAGGAATTATTCGACTAAATTTGTATTAAGCAACAATTTGAATTAGGTACTAAATTTATTTATTTTTTAAATAATTGTTTTTTTAAAAATAGATTCTGGTGAAGAAACAATGATATATATTGTTAGTTAGTTATGACATCCTGTTGAAGAAAATGGTATTTTTCGAAACCGGTTGACGTATTTAAACTCAATTCAGCGGTTAATAAAACAAAGATAATAAATAAAAAATATGAATTTTAACCAAAAAGTTAATATTGCTAATTTTAAAAGGATTATTTTATTCATTCAATCAAAAATCAGCGAAATATGAATAGTCAATAAGAACGTATCTGTATCTATGCGTTGGTATATTACATTTTAAGTACCTACGTGGCTGCGATTCCGAAAATATCTGATAACATTTTATTTCCGTCATTGAATGACGTAACGTCATAATTGACAATTATGTATCTTATTCAATCTGTACAAATCAAATCTACTGATAAACATCTCTTAACGTTTGCATTTAACATAATACTTGATTCACTTTAAAAATAGTTTTACGGTAAAATAAACAGTTTCTTAATCATTACCTATACTTTACAATATTATATTTATTTATTCAACTAGAATATATAATTTGCTGAAATATGTATTTGATAACATTATTGATTTTTGCATGTATGAATATCTTTCAGAGTTGATCATATGTGATGACCTAATATTTATTTACTGGAATTTTTAATGCAACACGAGACTAATTTAAAAAATAAAAGAATCAGACTAATCCTGTATTTTCACAGTAACATAGAGCTCCATCAAAACCCATAGCACAAGAATTCTACTACCGCAAAGGAGAACAGGTTCACCACGAAGCCCAAATTGAGAACGAGTTTTGGTCAATCCTCCCAAATGTTTCTGCACAGAGCTTAAGCATTTTGCCAAATAATGTAAAATATTTGCGTATGGATAAACTTAAATATTATCTCAAAAACTGATTATTGAGTTTGGAAAAAGATAAACTGAACAAAGATGAATGGAAATTTTCACATGAATCAAACATCTTTTCATATTTTATTTTTTTCATCTTTATATTTTTCTATTTCCTTTTTTCCTTCGTACTTTAGATGTAATCGAGGCTAATTTGTTATTTAAATTATTAAATATTTTGGTTTCCCATTTTTATAATTTGTATGTTAATAGAAATATAAATTATAATTGTTTGTATATCACTGTCGAATATATGAGCCTCTCTCCTTTAGTACATACTTCGATCTAGTTAAGGAGACAGTGAACATCTTTTACATACCTACACAAAAACTATTATAAGTTATTAATCAATAAAACTACTGAAAATTTTAATTCTATATGTTTATTTATTGCACTAATTGTATATGCCTTAAATAAATACAGTGAATAATAATCACAGTAATAGCACAATATCTCGATCAATATCATTAGTGGTGTATCCAAACTATTTTGACATTTTTGAGTAGCATCGTCTATGTGGAATAATTTTCCAAAATGCTTATTTTTTGTATTTTAATCTAATTTGCCATTTGACAAATGCTGTGATTGAATGAATACTGAAGTTTTTAAAATCTTGATCCAAAGTTTTTTTATATTGTATTTAAAAAAAAAAACATTAAAAGTTAAACTTTATTGTATTATTTGTAAAGATACAAAATGTGTATATTCATAAATAAATATTTACTTACTAATAAATAATAATAAAAAAAATATATAAAAAATCGTTTTGATGTTAAGTTGGATATTCAAACAATAAAAACATTAATTTTAAATATTAGCAACATGAAATATTTATCGTTTTGTTCTTTTCGGATTATTATGAGTTTTGGGTTTAATTCTTGGTCCTAACATTAGACGTTGGGTTAACGTACTAATTATAACAGGCATTTGTTTGTGAGGTTTTCCATTTATATCTTCTGGACCTTTCTTAGCAATTAATTCTTGAACTTCATGTACAGAATCCAATAAAGATATTTCTTGATTTTCTGTCAATTTTTCAAAATGTTCACACATGTTTTGAATAAACCAAGATCCTCTTTCTTTATCACGAATAGCTGGAGTGTACGCGTATGTACTATGAAAAACGAAAATATCGTCATACTCTAAGGGGGGAATGCATATTACAGCACTACTTGGCAACATTTGTACAGCTTCTGCTTCAACATTTCTGCTCAGATTTTGAGTTGTGCATTCCTTCCTTGTCTCATTAATAGTGGAAGACATATCGAAATCTTCGGTTGTAGTAACATCATGCACATCACTTAGAGCGGTAAAGATTTTCTTATTTGAAACGGTGGTGATCCCTTCCAAATTACTTACAATGGTGGAACATCTGTTCTCTTCTGAAACGGTGCCGGTGCTACAATTCGAATCTCTATCATCAATGGAGCTTTTCAGGGTATCAATAGCGGTAATATCATCCTCATTGCTGATGTTGACTAAGTCTTCTACCGTATCAACCGTAGTATTTCCATCGTTGTCACTAATAGTGGTAAATGTTTTCACATTTTGAACGCCTACTGTTTTTAAATTAATATTATATTCATCTGTTAACACTGACGTATGATGTTTTTCCTCATCAGAAATCATTGATTCAACGTTTGTACCTTCTCCAGGCTGACTGATTTGGGTATTTTCTTCATGCTGTTCAACGTGAAAATAACCGGAGATATTATTTCCACGACAAACCTGCAAATAAATAAATAAATTATGATTGAAAGGTAAATATGAATTTGACGGTGATATGAAGTCGTTTGTTTCAGTGACCTCACTGTCACTGTTTTAAAATGACAAATTAATTGTGCTTGGTGTCGATAATATATTTATTTTAGGTAGGTACTTTTAATTAGGAAGAAATTAAATTATAATATCATCATCCAGCAATAATATGTCAAAGTATAATATTTTGAATTCCTCTAATAACTTGGATATTTTCAACGATAAATTGCATCTCTTCAAAATTAAACTACGCCGACTGATTCATAATTATTAACATACATATGTTTTTTAATTCATCAAGCAAATTATATTTTTAATTGCATCCCTTTTCTTTCACCTCCCTTTAATATTTTCATTAGTATGTATTATTTTTTGAATTTATACACATTCCTTGTATGAAGTTTTTACTTCGTCCAGCTTCTAATAAACTTTACTGCTCGTATTTTTATATTGTGTTTTATGTCATAAGTTATTAAAATATATTTTGTACTATTTGTTTCTCATCAATAAATAAAATAAGCTTTTAGCGCAATGTTTAGACTTTTTTGATGTTAATAAAGCTTTATAGCATTACAATTTTATAACGCAAGAATGAACAAATTTATAGAGCCGCCCAATAAATTAAAACATATTATATTTACATTCAGAAAGAATAATTTCGGTTTTCCTATAAGATCCTCACGTTGTGCTAGTACTTTGAACAAATCTGGTTCATTTATTTGCGAGTTATCGTTGGTTCCCAGTAAACCGCGTATTCCATGCGTCAACACCGCTACAGCTACGCAAGTGTCGTCAGTGAAGTATGGTGCTAAAATAAAAAATTGTTGGATTTTATTAAAATTCTTTAGATTTAATAACACTTTTTAAACTAATTATCTTGACCTATGAAAACTAGATAACTTAATTTAGTTTTAATTTAATTTAGACTTTGATAGTATACATAAACATAATAGAACTAACATAATAAATATATAACACATGATACTAATTATGAAAATCCACAGAAATATTCAAGTACATAAATATAGCAGAAGATAAAAAAATGAAAAAAAAAGTGGGAGAAAAAGTGGTTGAAACTATTGTCGTAGTAAAAGGAGAGCAAGATGCATCTGTAGGTAGAATAATTGGTTAAATTTGTGATTGTGGTGGTTCATAAAAAGTACACTTTAAACGTAGTAAAATTAATGTTGAAAAATTAAATTTCTGTGAAACTCTCATTATGGTATTTGCATGAACGGTGAATGAATGAGTTTTGAGTGTAATATGTTCAACTTCTAGGAATGTGGAAGAGTACAGAATGCCGGGTCGATTTAAATGGTATCTGGAAAGATATTACGTTTGTGGTCAATACGTATTTTTCGATATTCTATTGATTTTTATATTGTGGAAGATTACTGCATCTTAATAGGAGTTGAATGATGGATTAGATGTAACATTAAGATGTCGAAGAAATCTATTTTGTATTCGTTTTAATCTCGGAATAATCTGATTTGCATTGTACTTTGTTCCAATGCAAAAATAATGCGTTTCTTTTTCTGAAAATCGTCCTTTCGGCACCCGAAAATTTGAAGTTGGTGTCATGAAGCAGCTGAGATGTGCGATGATAAGTTGTCACCGTTTGGGATGGAGTCATGTGATGTTACCTGGCCATCAGTTATCAGGCACATCCAGCGTGACGGCCATAGTTTTTAATTAATTAAAAAATATTCATACTAAAACCCTAGACGTTCAGTTTACAAATGAGTATATATGAACATCACCATTCGATGTAGCCAGGATAGTACCTATATTTTTACATACATATTTGTACCCTGCGAGTTCATCCTCGAGAAAAGTAATTTTAACAGCCATTTTGCTAATCGTTCCTAAATTCCGTCGTGGTAAAAAAGATTTTGGTGATATGTTCCTCATAAGATTCGTTTTTAGAGTCCACAATAAGATATATTAGAAAAATAACAGCATCTTTTGTAGAGTAATGAAGCTCAATGCATCCATTTTAATACGATATATAATATATATTATATTAAGTAAATGTAAATGCAATTTAAATGCGATAACCTGAATTTCGCTCCGATAGTTAATGAATGTGTGCGTAGGTACTCAAGCACTGGTCACTGGCTGACAATAAATAGTAATTAAACAAATTATGATTTTATTTTCAGATTTTCAGGATGAATCCTCCCAAATAAAATACTGAAACTACAAAAATCGATAATAATCAATGTATTTCAGAAAAATAGTATACGCACTGCACTAACGTTGTTAACAATTAAAATAACATTTAAATCAGTGAGAGGAGAAGGAGTCACCATAGGAAGTGCTGATGATTATCAAATACGATAATTTTAATAGAATTTCAACGGTTATTGAAAGATCTTAACGGCGTACATTATAAATAGACCTGCAGATAGAAATATATAGAATAAAGTAATTCCGTTATCAACGAAACTTGTAATATTATGGTGAATTATAAATAAGTTGTATTATGAAGTTTCGTTTAACTGACAACTATAATATATTATAAAAAATAATCATTTTGAACAGAAAAATTTGATCAGTATTGACAGATTTCCATATTCAGTGAACCCAAGTATTTAGGCGGATTGTTTCATTTTCATTATTTCACCAAAATATCAAGTTTTTCGAACCTCAATGTTTTTATGCAATACACGCCCCTGATAAATACTGTATTGTAGAATAATACAAATGCTGTAATATTATAGTTAAGTATACCTTTTTTAAGAACGTCAAATAATTTGTCTTTAGTCAAATCGTTTTCTATCTTCACGTCAAATCCCAGACTTGTGAATAACGTTTTAATGTATTCTGTGTCTTTTAAAGTTCCTTTTCTGGATCGATATTCTGAAAAATAATATAAAATAAACAATTTACTAAAACATTTTTAAAAAGTTCATTCCCAATTAATAAACCACCGTTAACGTAAGAACATACAAATAGTTGTGAATATTTTTCTGCGCCGAAAACTCTAGATTTAAAATAATAGATTAAGATTGGTAAAAATATGTCAGATTATTTATTTTATTTGGTGTAGATTTTTAGAGAATATTTTAATATTAAAGTTTTAATTTTAACCAAAAAAATGTATTTATCATTATTGTTATTTTTACTTCTTTTAGATGCATTTATTTGTATAGAACCACCATTATAATAAAATTTTATATTGATAGTAATAATTTAAAATTAAGGTAATGTTGGAAAAAATATTTATTACTTATTTACCTTTATGGTGTGGATCCCAGACTTCATTATAGTTAAAAACATAAAATCTTCCCATTTTTTTCTCTTTTTTATAAGAACTTGGTCCCTCGGAAGTGCAAGTAGTTTCGGGATTTTTAAAGTAAACATTTTGTATTAATGAACTGGTCATTTCTGGTAATATTTTGTATGGGTCTAGTGATGGTTTTCCAGAGCGATTGGATTTGATTTCACCTAATAAAGTGGTAATGGCTTCTAACAGTGATATACTTCCGTCAAGGCTTTCCAGCTGCTGACAAAGTTTCTCGATCACCCATGACCCTGTGTTCTCTGGTTTGTGTGACGGTCCACCTTCGTAGCTGCTTCTGAATGTAAATATATCAACTTCATTCGGCAGAGTGAATTTGGCTACAAAATTTGAAGTATTTCCTCCTTCCACGCTTATTTGGTTTGATTTTGTTAATTGACGTTTTTGATATTTAGATACCTTGAAACATTAATAATATTTTAGTATTAATAGGTAATAATAATTGTTCACGTTAATTTGATTTCATATTATAGTTTTTCATTTAAATCCGGATGTTATTATGGACGACCACTGTAAGTTTGCATTTTTATAATTTCTTATCATTATTATTTTTAGTTCTCTTTTGTTTTAAGCTGATGTCGTTGCGAAATATGAGATTAGTTATGAAATAAAGCAGTTTATTGGGGCACTCCTTGCATGTATGTATAATATTATGTACGTATAGTGTGTCTGTTATGTGATAGGTTGCGCGGTATTTTTAACTTTTGAATCATTTAATTCAATGTTTTTATTAGATATAAATATATGTATGTATTTAGGCGTAGTATAAAATATCATACTATTATGATATTTTTATTACGCAGTACAAGTATATAAATGTATTTCATATTACGTTAATTCCATCTGTTCTTAATTTTGCAAAGTAATTCGTTATAAACCTGACGAAAATGTATATCATTAAAGGTTTCTGTACATAAAAATGAAGTGTTGACTTACTCCCCTAAATTATTAAATTAATTTATCTCCCAGTCTTGCTTTTATATTAAAATCTTTTTTTCTTTTTTATGCACGCAACAGATACTTAATAATACTGTGGTTATATTATTATAATTATATTTTTCACATAGGTATTTCATTTTTATCAACAATACAATACAATAAATCTGGAACTGGATAACTAACTATTCAATTAAATTCTATTTACTTAGCTTAGATTTAAAATATTAGCTAAGATTTTTCTTTCTTTAACATAAATAAAGTAAAATGTATTTACTTTATTTTTATGTATCTATAATATTCATTTTTATGGTATTTCAAAGAAAATATTTAATAAATAAAAGTACTTTATATTCGGATAATAATGAGCAATTACTTTACCTGAAAGAAAAACATTTTAGGTTTCCCTTTGAGCCCATCACACTTTTCTCCCGTGAATAAATTAATAACATCGAGTTCACCGTGGCATTCCTTTTTACATAAAATATCGCCAAATTTAATAAAATGACTAATAATAACTACTACTAAACAATCGTATTTACTGATGTCGGGACGCCTGCGTGCTGAAATAATAAATATTATATAATACAGGTATGGAAAGTTTACTTACATATTATACTGAAAAGCTGTGCTAACCACTTCGAAATTGTGTTTACATTCTGATTATTCTAAATAAATAGTTAACAGGAAAAGCATGAAAACTGTAATAATTCTGATTCATCACGGTACGTATAAATAAATGGCACTTCATACCTTTTTCTCATTTATACTTTTTTGATACGTCATCATTACATTATTACTGGCTCTACGCCCCCGGTGGGTCATGGCCTCCTAAAGAATTTTCCTCTATTGGTGTCTATAACACTCCATTCTCTATTCCCATCATTCTCTCCAGTCCTGGATTCAGGACACACCAATCTGTCTTGGAATACATTCCCACACCACGTCAACTTGCCTTTCCCATACTCCTTATTGGTCTTGTGAACAGCATTTTGATGACCAGGCCTTTCTGACGACGACAATAGTCACACCACAAAGACACTGACTGAGAACTTTATCATCGATCTGTCCACGATAGTTCGTCATCTCAGAAAATTCGGTAACGTGTGGAAATTGACCGAATCTATCCTGTACAATCTCTCAGACAACAAGGCTGACGGAGTCAGAATTTTTACCGATTTCCTCCAGATAAATGAGCAAAATCCATTCCTCGAGTCTATGCCAAAATTCATTTTCTAAAACTTATCTAAAGATACGCCAAATGCACGATCATTCTTTCTAGTCAGTACCCATGTCTCAGGCGCGTATGTAGTCGTGGTATGATAAACGTTTAGTCTACAAACAATTTGGTGTTTCTAGACAGCAGTTATTAAATTTTGGAAGCGGAAATAACAACGATTTGCGTATGTACTTCATTTTTGACTCGTAAATGCCTTGCAAATAATTTTAATTAATACGCTATTTCTAGGGTATCAGTTAGTAACTAATAAATATCACAAATATTCTAAAAAATGGGCGGACACAATTTTAATCAGAAATAATTTTAAAGGAGAAAATATTATTATTATCACTGCCACTAGGGTGGTATCAACAATATATTTTCGATAAATTGATTTTGTCTGCATGTATTATATTTATTATTGATACATTTAATTTGTATTAAAATAGTGCAGAACTATGTTCTGAAAAACTGCAATTTCACATTAATAATGTTTTCTCTTTAATAATATATCAGTTGCATTAACGTTTCAAAAATTCAAAGAAAATGAATTAATCATTTAATTCTGACGTCTGCTATAGGCTTTTACTCAAATTAGTTTGAGATTTTCCGTAAATATAAAGTGTATTGCTTTCAAATGATAGAATGGATCAACTTGAAAGTGCAACATATAAATTCTAAAATTTGTCGTTAACTTACAATGTTGACGTGGTGTAACAGGCTAGCGCACTTCCCCGTATAGGAAGGATTCCTAGTTCGAATCCGGATGGCAACAAAAATATTTTCTTGATAAATTGATTGTATCTGTATATCTTTCTTGTTGATACTTTTAATTTGTATAGTAACTAATTTGTTGTTATATCTCTAGTTAATGTATATTAAGGGACTTTATAACGGCGCGCAGTCAGTACTTTAAAATATGGGTATGATATTTTTAACCAAAAAAAATCGAAATATATATGAATCTCGAAATATTCTTATTACAATTATAATATTATTCTGACTTTGTATTATTCTGTCAGAAATATATTTAATTTCACTTTGTTTTTCAAAATATATACCTAGTTACCAACAACTTATTTCAATGTACTTACTGCACGCGTCTGGGGGTTTTGAAAAATTTTGAACATCGTTTGAAAAATTATATTGAGATCGTATTGAAGTTGTTACCTTTATCTAATTTTGCCAGTATTTCGTAAGCTGTAGAGTTTACGTAATGCTCCACTGTTAATCCTAGGCTCGTAAAACATCTTTTTATGTGGGAAATATCTTCCGAAGCTCCTAATCGCGGTTCGCATGCTATGAGGTAAAAAGTTTTATTATTAGTTTGAAAAAGCCATGCATATTTAAACATCGTAATTTTTAAGTAAAAATACATTTTAAGTGAACGCAAATACTTTACATAATATATTTCATATATACGATAAAGTGACTAATTAATATATCAAGAATTTAAAATTCGATAGTGTCCGACACAAAAAAAAAGATTTTAATGTGAACTACAAAATAACTTAACAATGCAGTAGTTTTCTGTAAATAAACAGTTGTCTTTGTTATTTGTGTGGACTTATCGCTATTTTCCAAACTTATTCGCGGTTAGATTGTCATATTAGTTGGGTAAATTGATTTACTTAAAAACGCGTAAAGAAATAATATTTAAAAAAACATACGACTAGTATAGGTACATATTCGACAAAAAGTTTCAATTGATGAATTATTATATTAATAGATGAAAACCCATAAATAATGAGAGTATGGGGTATGTGATTTATGAATTGATGGGAGGAATCGGAATGGATTGATGTTATTTGTGTATGTGTGAGTATGATGTGATGCGAATCAGAAGGTTTTTGTTTGATGTATGAGTGATGGATGCCGGGACTTTATATTCAGATGTATTAGGACTATATATTAGGATGAAGGACTTGAATATTCATATCAATATTTACAAATTACAAAAAAACAACAATACAGATGCACTCTCTGGTTCACTCCGCGAAATTTCGAATAAACGAAATTTAAAAAAAAAACCTCTGCGATAATTGCATAAATTCTAAGCGACACAAAGCTACTTGTGTTAGAAAACAATATTAGAATGTGACAATTGCTGTTTTAGGCTAGTAGGTATTTATGTTCGTGTTTATTCGAACGAACGAAAAATATCTTAGTACCGCATTCCAATCGCCAAAACAATATTACGTTAGATAAGAAATAACATTGTACACTCAACCTTCTTATTGTGCGACTTTTTTTGTACGGTTGCCAAGTTATGCGTTTTTTTTTTATGAAATTTTTTTTAAATATATATTTTGGATAAAATTGAAAATGAATCATCAACACTAACCGAAATTTGGAAAAAAAATACAAATACAATTTTGGACTTTTTAAATCATGTTGCATCTGCTGTCGTTGAATTACGACAACACTTTAAATGCATGCTGGAAAACAGCATGAGCTGGATATGTAACAGTCAATGTTAACATTGAAACAGTGTCAATATCAGCTGAAATCATTAATTTAGCGTATAGATTTGGCGGAGAGGGATTTGATACCTTTAACGAAAATGATATCGACGAATTACTTATGGATATTGCTATAAGTGCCGATGATATTATAGATTTAACTCTGAATACTGACAAAGAACCAGATGACATGGTGGAAGAAATACCAGTTTCCCTCACGGCAAGTATAATTCGGGAAGGTCCACAACTTTTCCGTAAATTGAAAGATCATTTTATTATTCATGATACGAATTCTGAATGAGCCTTCAAGTTTCAATGTGGGCTCAAAAATTGCATTTCTGGGTATGAGGAACTGCATAAACAATTAGTCATCAAAACAAGAAAATCCGAACAAACTTTGATCACTAATTATATTGTTAGAAAGCGAAAATATACAGGGAACAATGATGAGATCGAGGCTGATACTATGACTGTGCATACTATTTCTTCCGAAGAAGAGAGCAATTTTGGGCCATATCGCAAATCGCAAAGAAAATTATCATATAGCGATGATAGTTTGTTATTAAAATGATTATTATTTCTCTATTGGATGTATGGCGTTAGAGATATCAATGATCCTTAATATTTTCCCAATGATGCGAGACATTCTTAAAATGTTATTTCTTAGTAAAATAAAATAAATAAAGATTTTTTGAATGCCTTATATTTTTCTTGATTTTCTATTAACTTTTTTTGTGCGATTTTGGGTATATTTTATATAGCTGTTTCAAAGCTATGTGATTTTTATAATCCATGGAACTTATCTTCACTTTTTCTATGTAAGTCATAGATTTTTTTGTGCGATTTACCGCGGAACGCATCTACCGCACAAAAAAAGGATTAAGTGTAGTGTGGCTTTATTAAAAAGTATAGCAGGGGATTTGTTGAAGATAGTAAGAGATTTAATATAATAGTTTATATATTAGATATAACATATGGGAAGTAGGTTGAATACCCAAAATTTAGCAGTCTTATGAAAGTATTACATTCAAGTATCAATGCTGTGAGACCTCAAGAAAATCTCAATTTAAAATTTAAGTGAAATAATTGAAATTTAATTAAAAATTACTTTTCTTTTAAAAGAAGAACACATTCTTATTGCAAAGTTGCAATTTTTCAGAATATTGCACTGTGATATAATCAATTGATAAAATAAAATAAAATATTTAAACATTTTATAATACTCGGTAGTAGCAAAAATATCTTTTCGATAAGTTGATTTTATCTGTATATCTTTCTAATTGAATTATGAATTATTAACTTCATTTCATACTCTTTGATGTCTTCTAATTTACTTCAAAATTTCGTTTTTAAATTTAACTCTCAACCACAAAACCTCTTTTATGTACTTTTTCTATAGAGCGGGTATAAAAGAGTAGTATGTAGATTAACATAAAATAGTTGATAAGGTTGGATACGGAAAGCTCAGTTGATTAACTAAAAATCCGGAATGTCGATAAAGCAATATTTTTTTCATATCCTTTCAAGTGACAGCGTGACAGACGATTACGAATATGACTTACCTTTTTAAAGTTGTGACCGACGTACAAACAACGAGAATTATTTTTATATTTTTAACAATTTCAGAAGGAATGACTTTGAAAAAATGTGTGGGCATAAAAGTAAAAAATAATCTGAAATGAGAAATGGAGATCTTTTTCGTGTGGGTTATTTATTGAAGTACAATTAAGTTTTATTCTTCACCTTCGCCTTCAAAATTTGTTTGCACAAATATATAGGCAAGTCCTGAAGATATCGGAGAAGACTTTTTCACGACTACTTTCACATTGCCCTCCATGTTCCGAATGTAGAATCTGAAAAAAAAAGTAATTTTGTAATCATTTGTGTGCATTACTTTACGTGAGCATATTTCCTATGTATCCGATTCTAACCCGTAAAGAGTTTTCTTAATCTAATAGTTTTGCATTTTATTACATTTTATTTAAGCTTGCGTATTCTCATTTATGGGCGACGAGACGCACGAATGTCTTCATTGTCTCCGACAGGCTCTCAACCACTCGCCTAACATAGTTAAAAGTTCATGGAAATCGCGATCCTCGGTCATGAGGGACTGACCCGGATGATTCTTATTTATGAAATCAAAAGCAGTATTTCAAAAATGGCTTGAACTCTGTACTATTACAAGAATTGTTTATAAATAACTTCCATTTGTGATATTTTATCTTACAAGTGTAATGAGATTTATCAATAAATTTATTTCTAAATTAAATTTTTATTTGAAACTACAACAAAAAAACACTGATGCTATTTACATTTACTGTTAACATCTTTATACATTTTATATATCATTGGACTATGTTTAATATAATAATGAAATTATATTTTAGATTTTTTCTTCTTATATATTCCTTAAACAATTAGTACCCAAAATATTGGCTCCAATAATAACACAGGTTTAAGATGGAAAACATTTTTTGATAAAAAATTTTGACAGTCCACAAATGCGATTTTTATGAGATTTTCGACTTGTGACAATTTTTGCGAATCCGTTTCGCAATTTATAATCGCAGATATAAAAATACTAATGTTGGATCAAGACTTCCACTCTGAAGAAGCTGAAAAAAGGACTGAAAAAGATGACCTTTAAAAGAGTAATTACTAAGTTTCTTGGAACCAACCAAGACCTTACTTTTTGAATTGAACTTAGTTTTTTTGTTAAAATCTTGACTCACCGCACGAAAAATAAAGTAATCATATCTTATTTGCTTATTCCAATTAAGTACGTTGTTATTCATAATCTAATGAATGAAAATGAAAAATAAACAAAAATATTCCCCAATAAAGGAGTTTGTCTCATAGCATTGTTAATGCGAACATAATGTTCAAATACCGTTAGATCTAGAGCTGCGCATATAGAGGAGTTCAAGTACGAAAACTTTACCAATTTTACGTACGGTGAATCATAATAAATCGATATATTTTTCAGTCTCTAATATTTTTATAAATTACTTCAATATGTCGCCGTTTTCAATTGGTAGACATCCAGGGCCACCGTAACATCTATTTAAGTTCAGTTCAGCGTAACTGGTAATTGTTGCACAGATGGTAGTCGAGTTTTTTTTGTGGTTTCTGATTTTAATCAAAGTACCTGCCAATAATAAAATTTATAAAATAAATATACGTAATATATAAATAAAAAAGTAACAAATAAAAATATAGCGTAGGAATGATAAATATAAAACAAAAGTTTTATTTGATAAAATTTAAAAATTGTACTTACAATAACATATGAAATATGAAAAAACGTCACGTAGCCTTGGCTATTATGAAAATGTACTTTCAAACATTTATGAATCGCGTATACACACAGATACCAGCAACAGTGGATTCTATCATTCATTCCGTATTCAAAAAGTTTGAAAGTATTCGACTTTTGCGCATGCGCATTTAGTTTCGCTTATTAGCTATTAGTTATTAGTTTCGCCTATTATTTCGTTTTCGAATAGTGTATACGCATTCGTTAACAGCGTGATTTTAATGCTTAATACACAAAATAGCATACATATTACGAAGCGAGTAGATTGTTTTGAGAAATTTGTTTGTGTGACGCATTTTTTACAGTTTGGCTTGAATATTTGAAGCTTAATTATTGAAACATTGAATATCTTTCGATAATATGTTATATTTGATAGTAGGTATAAACTTGTTATCCAGCATTCCTTCCACAAAAAGTCACCGACTGCCACTGGTTCACATATGAAAATGCTCAATCAAAATTAAATCAATCAGATCCTTAGATTAATTATCTTTTCCATCCTCTGATAGTCTAAGAATGGACATGGACCGTACGTCTACAGAATATTGAGCAGGTCTACTTAAGTACATTTAAATTCCCAATACAGTGTTGCTTCGGTAAATATCAACAACCATGTTTCTGTGACAAATCCTGTTTATGAACTACATACAATAAATTGTCGTTTTCTTGCTAAGTGAACTCATCAAATCAATTAAAAGTTACTCACATTTAAAAGATAAGTGAATTCTACCAATTTTTTTAGAAAACATGAAAATCGCATTAGGGTTCATGCGAAATTTGATAATACAATGAGTGATAAGGAATTATTTTCTTATAAAATGGACAGCCCTTTGAAAAATGTTTAGGAGTAAATTTTTACCACTTATTAGTGTACATATCATACAGCCATGAAGGCGATATATCAATTGTCAGTTTTTGTTTTATTAGCTACATTAACCAAAGGTATTCAAATTGATTAATATTATATGATATACTTTTTTAATACTTTCTGAATAGTGTAGATTTATATTTATTATTTTTAGGTAGCAGCCATGTACAACAGGTTACAACATATAAAGAAGGACAAAGATTTTTCTATATTCCTGACAGCCATGGACAAATTCATATTTTGGATGCTGATGAAAAATTAGAGAATCAAAGGTTTTTAATTCAAAAGGATTTTAACCTCTACTTGTATACAAGGTAAGAGAGACCAGATTAAATACTATTTCCCACATAATATTCAATGTATTCATGTATATTTATATAGATACCAACATTTATTGATTATTATAAAAATAAAACATCAACTTTTGATAAAATGACTTAAAATTGAAGAAATTAGTATTTTTTTAATATATTTCCATATTCTCTATAGAATTATAGTATCACCATACACGATATTTTAAAAAACGCATCTCTAACAGCTGGCGAATAATGTATTAATTATTTATATATTATATATTTATTAATTATTATATTGTTATTTAATTAATTATACAACATCTCCCAAAAGTATTTTTCACAATAAAAATTCTGTAATAAAATAATGGATGGATTTAATAAAAAAATGTTTATTTTGTATTTAAGTACAGTGCCTCGGAATTTATTTATAAAAAATATGTTTTCTAAATATGATCCGTTATTTCGCTAGCACTCTTCTAAACGGGTGGCGAAATTTCTGACAATCGCTGCCATTTCATCTCGGATATTTTATTTTAATTGGTCCAGAGAGGGAGGATTGTTACTATAAATCTTTGATTTAAGGTAGTCCCGTAGGAAAAAGTCAATTGGCGTCAAGTCGGAGCTACGTGGAGGCCAGTTTATGTCACCTCATCGGGATATGAATTGTTCAGGGAAAATATCGCAAACAACTGATAAGGACACGCCCTGTAGCGACTGAGCGTTCCCAAGAACGCAGCTAGTGATCGGCATACCATCCGTTTCGTATATCGTTTCTTTGGTGCAGGGAATGAACCAAAATGAAAAAGACTTTTGGGAGACACTGTAATTTTATTAATATTTATATATATTATATGTATAATGTTTTTTTTAGAAATAATCAGAAGAATCCGGATAAAATCATAAACGGTGACAGCGCCACACTCAGGGGTTCAAACTTTGATGAAACAAAACCAATTAAAATCATCGTTCACGGATGGACTGAGAGCGGAAGCAGTGAAATTAACAAGGAAATTAAGGACGGTAATAACATTTCTTTGCTGATGGTGCTCCACTGATATTTATTTTTCTTTTGATAAAACTGGATTTTCAATTGAAAGCATTCACTCTTAGGAAAGTGTGCTAAATTCCGTATTTTTCATAATATTTTATTAAATAAGTAATCCTTTGGCGTAATGACAAATCGGGAAATAAAAAGATAGCTGTGAAATGAAATTGTCTGAATTGTTTATAATGAATTGAATTTGCAAATATTAGATTCGATTAAAAATTGTGTAATGTGAAAATAAAATACGCAATTTAATTAATTTAATTTATTTATACAGGCTAATTTATTTTAAATATATATTCTTGCTTTGCGCTCATTGTATTAAAAAAATAGCAAATAAATAAATTTTTAAATAAAATTTCAAATTGTCCATATTGCAGAAATTATTATTGAAAATGAAAGATTAAACCATTTTATAAATTGAAAAATAATGAATGGCCCTCTTCCACTAGCTTTTCTTCAAGTTTTGGATGTGAACGTCATCGTCGTGGATTGGGGCAAGGGCGCAGGTGGCCTCTACCCAGTGGCGGCCCTTAACGTCCCCTCAGTTGGAGAGTACTTGGCCAAGGTTCTAGACTGGCTGGTCGATGAGGGTGTTTCTACAGACAGAGTTCACCTGATAGGACACAGCATGGGAGCTCACGTGACTGGTATTGCGGGGAGATCTATGACTAAAGGAAGGGTATTCTACATCACAGGTGGGTTTTCGTTTAAGGTTTAGATTTTTTTTTTTTAAATAATTCAAAATAATAAACACTAATAATTTAGGTTATATATTTTTTTGAAAGCCTTTTTACATGTTGCAAAAATATGATTTATTCAAATATTTTAATAGAAAATCTTCTTCAGTGTCCTTATTAAAGATGCAATGTAACTTGAATCTTTAGTAGACATTTGTTTATATTATTAAGCTTTACAAAACATTTCAAAATCTGTACGTACATCTTAGTATAAATTCGTAAAATATTACATATATTATTTATTGTCTATCATCTCAATTCCTTTGACAAAGCAAGCTGAGTTGTTCACTAACTTATTATTAATTTTGGAAGATAGAAATTTATATTCCTGAAACACTAGTTTACTAATATTTTGTATAAATTTATATTTACTATTTTCAACTCAGATTTAAAATAATAATTATAACATTATATAATTTAATATCGTCACTTTCGTAAAAATGTCTCCTCGAGGGCGGTGTAATATCTTTAGCTCTACAGTAGTATTTAAAGTTTAAAATCGTCATGATAGCTTTTGTAAAAAGGTGTGTTAAACGAAGTTTTTGATACACTATGCCATATTATGGAGGGCATTTTTTTGGTACTCCTCCCATAGCAAAGGCATGTTAATTAAATTAAGTTTTCTGGGAGGAAACTTCATACACATATATTTATTTTCCTTTCCTTAAATTTTTGTTTTATTCCCCATAACTATCACTCATGTACTTTTGATCCCTTGGGGTTCTATTGTAAATTACTTATATTTATTACATGAATTATGTATTTTCAGGTCTCGACCCTGCATATCATCTTTGGGGGAAGGGTAGTAATAGGATCAGAGCTACGGATGCTGACTATGTCGAGATCATTCATACTGATGGTGGAGTCCTTGGTATTGGTATTGCCGAGCCGATAGGACACAATGACTTCTATCCCAACGGTGGATCTCACCAGCCCGGATGCTCAATCTTAGATTTGGGGTGCGCCCACAAGCGCTCCTGGAAGTACTTCGCAGATTCGCTGGACCATACCGGCTTCAGGGCTATTCAGTGCACAGATTATAATGAGATGTCCAAGGGACGATGTGCAGATCTTAGTTCTATGCACATGGGAGGATCGGAACCAAAACCAGCGTGAGTTACAAAATTTTTTGAAATGAAACATGATATGATTTTTCTGATTTCAAAACCTTATCATTTTCATTTTTAAATAATACTTAAATTAATTAACTAAAATGACATATTAAAAAAAATTACCTATATCTAGAAGAGCACACAACTTGGATTATATCAATTGAGAAACTTTTTTTTTTAAATGAATGTTATCTTTTAATTTCAACATTGTATTGAGTTTAATGAGAAATGGTGTTATCAATTTAATTGCCTAGCAGTAAGATATTCGGCTCGTTTCAGTAATCAGTTTTCTCTCCGTAATAGTCGCTTAGTAATAATCATTTAGGTACCTACTTGGTCAGCAGCAGACCTTTATAGCGTTTTTAAAAATATTGTGGGAGTGTAGTATTTTTTTTTCACGAAACACATTATTAATTTATTTTTGTTTTTCAGAGTTGGAATTTTCTATCTGAAAACCAATGCGAACAAGCCTTACTTCCAGGGATAACATTCCTATTCCAGAAGATTGATGTAAAATATTATTTTTTCTTATATAAAAAATTAAGGATTATTAAAAGCAAATTTTTGCTTTTTTAGCTGATGTTATTACTTATACAATATGTTTTCTGTTTTATATATGAGTACATAAAAAAAAGGCTTAAAAATGTTTATAAATTTAATGCCATAAATCCCTTCAGTATTTTAGGAATAAATAAATATTTTTGAATATCCAGTTATATATGTATATATGTATATATGTATGTATATCTAATCTTTTAGTTTTATGTAATATTTTAGTCTATGTAAAATAATATAAAATAAAATAAAAGCTACGTAAAATCCGAGAAAATAAAGAAATTATTTAATTCAAAAGTCTGTTATTGGATTGCACTCAAAACAACTATCAAACGAGGATAAGATTTAATCTACCAAGGCAACGTTCGGCTGATACATGTAAGTGATTGACTCATACTGTTATATTCCTACAAGTTTACCACAATTAAAATATTTGCTAAAACAGTCGATGCAAATAAAGGAGCCGAATCTATCGGTTTCCCACTTTAAGCATTTTATTTAAAAAGTCTATAAAAGAGGGAGTTTATCCAAAAATATGACAGGGTATTTTCATCACACCACTCGAAAATATAAAATTATTATTTGGAATTATCATTTCATGGAAATTACTATATTTATTTTATAGATCATCTTAATTCTGATTAATGTGTTATGAATAGTTTTAAAATCAGATTTCTATTAATCGATTGATCCGCTACTAACACTCACAAACTATTTTAATGGTGTCGGATAATGTGGAGGTAAATAGTATTAATATTATCACTCATCTTGTCAGTTTTTAAAATACTCACTTGGATAGTGAAACATGAATATTAGTGAAATATGAATATTACAGAAATATACAACATTGCTAAAAAAATCATTTAGGCTACATATGCTATATATTTAGGCTACACAATTTTATTTCAAAGTTATTCGATCGTCATTGGTCTTATAGTTAAAAGTACTCGGCTAGTGATCCAGTGGTCGGGAGTTCGAGCCTCATTGCAGGAGACCAGTATAAGTTAGTCTTATTATCGTATTATTTTATAGCTTAGTTTGAAAATAGTAGGAAAATTGATGTGATATGTATTCCGTGGATTCATATCCATTAAAAATAAAAGATCCCCAATGTACTATAATTATAGTATAAATCTGTAGTTTTCAGTTCACTAGGTCATAGTAGTATGGTCAATAAAATAGTAGCAAAGTTAATCCGACCGCTTTTGACGTTTCTTAAACTTTGAATCTTTCCCAATGAAGATGTTAAATAGAACCTTGTTTGATTCAAAGCATTTAATATTTAAAAAATTTTAGTGAAAAAATAATTTATCATTAGGAGAACACTTATTTGAAAACTATACTTATTTAAAAACTTATTGTGAAGATGAAATTATTTAGAACATAGTTTGTAAAAAGATCCAGGTTCGAATCCCGGTGGCCCTACAACAATATTTTTGATAAAATTTTACGTTTACTTTTAGTTGCAATTTTCAAAATGTTTAATTATTTATTTAAAAACTATACTGTACTGGGATTTGTTAAGAAATTAAGCTTAAACTGGAAAAAAAAGAATCTGTATTACTGATACAAGGTGCAAATTATTTTCCAGGCCAATTTTGTTTGCCAGACAATTGACAGTTTGCATTTGCATTTGCGAATGCATTTGATAGTCGCAATGATGATCACAATTTATTATAAAGCATATAACGCACCAACAACGTGTTAAATTCATTAAAATATTTTATCATTTGTAATCGTTTATCGTTTTATCGTTTATCTTTCGTTTTGAATTCATTAAAATATTTTATCTAAATAATAGTTCAATTGTGATAGTGTTCATCACATGCCAGGCAAGGGTGCAATCCCCCGATTATAGGTCCTCGACAGTTGATCCCCCAAAGCTTCTTCAAGTACCTTTTTACATTCGTAAATACCAGCAACCAAATTGAATTGGGCGGGACCAAATTTATAAAAATATTGCTCTCGCACGAAATTACATATAATTTCAGATAATTAAGAATGTTTTGATATTTACAATAAATCATTTTAATGTTAAATATTATTACTTTTACAAAATGTGACAAAGAATTTTTAATTTATTATTTTAGTTCGGTTTATAAATTTATTTGCATTTGAGACTGCCTATTTATTTTGAGATAGAACGCGACACAAAATAATTAGATTCTTGAACATTTTCAATCCGAAATACCATTTATGAAATTGTCATCAAAATGATAAATTGTTTATACAGAAAACAGTAATATCTTTTAAAAATAATAATTATCTTTCTTGAATTACTATCATAATTACACCAATAATGGCCTCTTTTGTATACAAATACCTAATAAAAAAAAACCATACGATAAAATCTTATTATAAAATGCTTCTCATTTGTATTTGATTACCTTTCTTATCTCATTAATACTGTTGTATATAATCATACTATGATAAATATTGTACTAGTACACTTATTTATAAATTAATTTTAACAATGGCTTTTATAATAATTAATATTAGTATGGTACAAAGAATTTACCTAATTATCATGTTATCGTGTACAAATCTGTACCAATCTTTTTCTTTTCCTTGTATGTGCTAACATTATTTTACATATTGTATTGCACGTAGGTATTTTTTTCTCTCATTTTATATATTTTCACGTTTACTTGTCTTGTATGTTTCGTTTTCTATTTGATCGTGTTTTGCCTTCAATGAGTTATTTGGTTTTGTGAAATGTAATTCGTTTGCCACTTCGCTCTAAAACAGACTTGCCTAGTTGGGCAATACATATATATGCAACAAACGGTATTGTTTAGCAGTACAATGATTATATATTATATGTGTCTAAATAAATAAAAATAAATAATCAAAACATTTTTAAACACGTCTAAAAATAAGTCTGATAAAATAAAATTCCCAAATAATTCATTCAATAATATCAATCATTTTTATAAATTTATTTTATTTCTATCTACCGTGAATGGGTGCAAAATAAATTTAATTATCATTAATGTACTTTTTTAAAACATTTAATTTAATTAGTAATCATAATAAGTTTAAATAAATAAACTACAAAATTGAATTAATAAGCATTACAACATACCTGGATGATCTCCACCGGCTAGTCAAGGGAGAACAAGATATAATGTTAGTTCGTTGGAAGATTCAGATCACCTATTTACCTCGTACGGTATTTGGTTATTCCAGAATAAAAGCAAATTAATTATAACAAATAAGAAAAATGATATATTCATGATAAATTGGATGAATCTTGATGAGATTCATGAATTTTCTTGCTGTACAAACAACCTTAATCCTACACAACACAAGTAAAATCAATATCTGAAAGTCGTAGTAAATTAACCACGGAGAATTGTTCACACTTATCTTTTATTCCGCCATATCATTTTTTGTACCGTTAAAGTCCTTCATCATTTGTGGGATCCGAGGTGAGATCTCAGTATCCCTAGTATCCTTTCCTGTTCGCTGAGCGTCCGATATCTCGACAAACTTCCCATATTGAGGGTATGAATCCCAATCTTCCGGATAGTCAACAAGCTATCATCTGGGTCTGGTAGGACCAAACACTCTGCCAGACATCTAATATGACACCTTTCTAATATAATAGTACTTCGTATTTAATTACGTTGCGGCCTCGTACAAGCGCGTGACCTCGAACGCTCTCTTCGGCAGTCGGGGGGCGTCTCCTGAGAGAGTTCTGTTGCCCTTCAAACCACAGCTCTCCCCTCTCGTTAAAGTATTTAGCATAAACTAAATCAGAGTTGGTGATATCAGAAAATATTTTTTTACGTAACCAAACAAACACAATTTAATATATTATTTAATTAACATGAGGTACCCTTATCAGGTCGTTTGGCTGTACCGAAATGGATCCGATTTATTGCATCAATCATTCAATCAAGGGAGAAGAAGGAATTTTCAGTGAAATTAATATTGGGATTTTTGTATAATCATTTATTCTAACTTATCAAGATAAAAAAAATAAAGTAAAATTAGAGTTTACATGCAAGGTAGTATTCTCACCAGTTTATAATTTTAGAGACATTCACAATTTTAAATCTAAACTAAAAAGTCTTACAACTATATTACAACATTAATTAAAATAAGTGGGGACTTTTTGAGCGGGAGGGAAGGACTTGTGCCAAGTCGCGCTCTGTAAATAAATATAGGTAGTGTGAGTTAGAAGTACCTTTCTTTATTCTGCTGTGGTGGGTGGCGATGGTCTAGTCAAGCTCTTTGGCGTGGCCTCAAACAAGGCTTGATGGTGGAGTTTCATCCGACGTGGCTCCAAAAATAGGTGTTTATCACGTAATTACGTATACACTTGGGCCTCGTATAACACGGTTTTATATAACACTATTTTATATAACACGGATGTATAAATTATGGCATATTTTTTGTACAACACGCTTTTTATAACACGGTTTCAGAAAAATAAATGAATTAAATAATAAATACTAAATTAATGTTTTAATTATAAATATATACATATAAAATCAATTTTGTCGAAAAATATTATTTTAGCGTCACCAGGATTCGAACCTGGATCTTCATTTCCAATCCGTGGAAGTGCACTACCTTTGTGCTATAACGCCAGTATTTTTCTTGACAAATTTTCGAAACTATATGTTACATTTTTCAAATTAATACACCTGTCGTTCCATTATTTGACAAAATTGATTTTATATGTATATATTTATAATTAAAACATTAATTTAGTATTTAAAATATCACAGACCTATGTTCTGAATAATTACAACTTCACAATAAGAATGTGTTTTCCTTAATAATTAAATAATATGTTTGAGTAGATTGCGTCCATGACAGAACATGCCATGAGTTATAATGATCTCACTCAGCATGTTGAGACTTGTCAATTTCGTTTGTTTCGAAACATTTCAGTTACGCTCTGGCATTCAATTTTTCAGTGCATATTTCTTCGTAATCTGTAGATTTTTCTGGCTTATTGTTTGTATGTATGCACTTTACATATTCCATATTATTAATTACGTATATATATAACCCTTAGTAGTCCAGAGACATGATGTGCATTCCCTAATAGATTCCATCAGCCTTGCCAAATCCTCGGTTATTTGAAAAATATTTTAAGTAATATACTCGAAATCGTATTATAAATAAAATATATTGTGAAAGTAGCATTGAGATTTAATATGTACGTGTGTGATTAGTGAAAATAAGATCTGCATTTGAGATTTAATATGTACGTGTGTGATTAGTGAAAATAATTTGATTGATACAGAACATTTACTTATTCAGAAAAATTACGTCTTTATTTGAGAGATATCTCTAAAAAATGTATACCGTGCAATAAACAATAACAATTATGTAACCAGTTTTATCCTGAAATTTTCTCATGTTCCCATTTTTACATTAAAATAACTTGGATTGCGAAGGATTAAATATATGTGCACAATACAGTGTTTGATAATTTATACATTTAATCGTATTAATTTAATTATTTATTTGTAGATGAAAAATATTTAAACCCTAAAATGTCAACAGTTACGGATAAAATTAGAAAAAAAGAGAAATTTTATTTCTATTGAAAAAAAAAATTATATCCTAGATTGTCTCAAAAGAGGCGAGAAAGCATCATCTATTGCTAAAATTTTTAATTTAAATGAAGCAACAATTAGGACGATACAAAAAAATGAAAACAAGATTAGATCTACAGCTTTGGCAGGATCGTCTATCAGTGCGACAAAGATTGCGCGTGTACGCTCAGTAATAATAAAAAAAAATGGAAAAAGCTCTTATGATATGGATAGAAGACTGCAATGACAAAAACATTCCTATAGACAAAAGAATTATACAAAAAAGGGCACAAACAATTTTCGATAATATAAAAATAACAGAACAATCGTCATTGGAAAATAAAAACTCATCTCACAATTTTTCTGCTAGTAGAGGATGGTTTGAAAATTTTAAGAAGCGATTTTCACTACATAATATACAAACTCGAGGAGAAATTGTGTCAGCTGATGTAGAATCTGTTAAAAAATTTATTCCAGAATTCCAAGATATTATAAAAAATAAGGGCTACACACCAATTTTTATTTTGAATGAACCTACCACAATTAATGACTCAGAAAGCAGTTGCAGCGAGGTAGCTACATGTTTCACATTAAAAACTATAAATGAAGGCTTGAAATTGCCTATTAAATTATAAAAAAATTTATTGAAAAGGATCCTATAATGGAAAGAAGTTCGAAATTCAAGAGGGAATTACAACAGATTTTGGAACCTTATAAGAAAATATGTAAAGATTTATACGCTAAAAGTAGACAATCGCTTATTACCGATTTTTTGAAAGCTAAAACCACAAGAAATTCAGAGCCCTCCTCCGATGATGAAAACTTACAACCGATCTCGAAAAAGAGTAAAACATATAGAATTATTCTAAGTGATAGCGATAATGAATGAATGCAACATTATATTTATTTATTTATATATGGCTTTTTACATCAATAAACTTAATATGAACATATTAGAAAAGAAGAAAAAAAAGAAGACTATACAAAAAAAGAATAATAAAGAAGACTACAAATATCCATATATAAAATACATGATTACGATTAAGAGAAATTATATTATATGTATTATTAAAGTTTTTTTTCAATAAAAATGTAAATTTATATATTTTTATTAAAAAAATAAAGTACATATTCATATAAACTATCTTCGATTTTTTTTTTGGAACGCAAACTCTAATTTTGTATGAACTTCAAACCTTGTATAACACGGATTTGTATTACACGGGGTTTTTGTGTAACCATATAACCGTGTTATACGAGGCCCGAGTGTATATCTATATGATTATTATTGTAGCACTAAGGTTTCCGTGGCTTTCTTGGTCATATGT
Organism: Eubasilissa regina; assembly: GCA_022840565.1. NCBI lineage: Eukaryota > Metazoa > Arthropoda > Insecta > Trichoptera > Phryganeidae > Eubasilissa > Eubasilissa regina. The sequence continues at coordinate 29,089,140 of JAINEB010000022.1, read as the reverse complement.
CAGTTGCAACTGTGTGTCTCACTTGATTTTATTTAATACAAGTTATTTTAAAATTGGCTAGGTAACACTCCAAATCCCATGACTTGCAGTCATTAAAATGGGCTGTGGTTTAAATATACGTTATTTTACTGATGAGATTTAATGTTATACGTAGGTCAACCGGAGAGTGAAAGCCGAAATACGCGTGTTATATTTCGAGTTACTCCGAACTTTAGAAGAACCTCTTTGTTGCCCTGGTGCTAGATCTGAACTAGCCCTCGCAGTTGAGTACGCGATTTCTGTACCGTGTCAAAAATATATATTTGGGATAGAAATTCGCACTCTTCACTTCCGCATACTGATGTTGGAAAGAGAAAGTCTATAATTAGCACCTTGTGTCCTTGTCGGACACTATTATATTTCTTATCGGCAGGAAGTGTTCCTGCACGCGTATCTGCAGATTGCGTGCAGAACTTTTTAAAGTAGGTGTAAGTCAATTTCGCATCCTTTCATCCAAAGTGATCAGCGCTCAGACCAAAATGACGCGCGAGAGTCAGAACCTTTATATCTAGCGCCCGGTTTGATTATTATGCGCCATCTAGCCCGGATTGTCTCTGACACATGCCGACTCTCCTCGACTCTAACGGAGTTGCTTTATATAAAGTTATAATTGCAAAATGTTTTTACGTAACAAATTGTCAAAACGATAATACTTAAATAATTTTTATAAATTCAACTTTTGAAATTATGTGTCGAAATTTGTTACGTCACAATATTAACTAAAATAAATGAGATATAAAACGTTTGAATTTCTTTGTACCAGAATGTAAAACGAATGGTTCTATTTTTGTATGAATAAATAATTACAATAATATATCGCTATACGAATTGGTGTACGAATAATTTTTAAATACTGATTGTATTATTCTGCAATTAGGTGTGTTTATTTTAATCGTTTACAATGTTCTTTAAAGAAATATATAGTTGAAATTTTGATAATAGTTTTATATTAGACGTTGTTTGCATCGTATGCGTAAGTATGATTGAAAAATACAAATTTTTTAAATAATCGCTAAAGACAATAAGATATTTACCATTTCAAAAATGGAAAGGGAAACCCTAGTGAAATTGTCGAGACAATGAAAATTCCTTTGGTAAGATGATATCGGTCATTCAACAATGTGTTTATTTTGTTGGAAACTTTTATCAATAAATTGCGCAGAATAATTGACATTTTTATTGACTTATAAAAAATAATATTAAGTGCTCATAGCGTTAATGATAAACAGAATAAATAACGATATAAAAGGAGATACATTTAATAATAAACTAATTGTGTAAAAATTGTGTTTCATCACGGTGTTTTTATTCAAGTGCTAAAACTTTACTTGGATACAACATATCAGTAATTACTAGGAAACAAATTCACTGCTTTTTGTGCTCGTTTATCCTGGGTTGATTATTTAATCAACTTTATTATAATACAGGAAGTGCATCAATTATTTTAAAATGATTGTGTTCAAAATATTATTAATCATTCTTTCGACAATTGGATTTTCCATTGCGGGTACGATGCTCGTGTTCCAGAATAATCTAACTAATAATAATAATACATTTATTAGGTTCACTTTTTACATGTATTATGTGCTTACATTAATGTCTAATGGTCTCACGTATTACTCTTCAAAATTAATATTCATTAAGTATACATTTTCACCTAATTAATTACTATGAGTGTTACGTAATATTTCAAATATCAGACAAATGTATTGAGGGTGTGCATATAAAATTTGGCAAAGTAAATACAACATATCAGTAAGAAAATAAGACATATATTTGGATACCCTACTTACTACACTAAATAAATAAATTCTGTTTTTAATGTACAGTAATAAATAATGAGATTTTTATTATTTATTTAGGTTAGCGTAAAAAATATTTTTTTAAATTTTAATGTAAATTTCAGGTGAAAAGTCACTTGTATCACTTTTTACGGAAGACTATGAAGAAGGTCAGAGGTTTTTCTTTTTTCCCGATGGAAGTGGTGACCTTCATTTGGTTGACATCGAAGAAGAAAAATTTGAACCCAGGTTCAATGCGATCAATGATATTAAATTCTTACTATTTACCAGGTGTGAAGACTTGTGTAACTATGAAAATGTTATAAACATTGATTTATTAAATTTCATCAACTTTTAGAGTAGAAAATATTATATTTTCAATCTAAATAATATTAAAAACTACTACATATGAAGACTATATTTGTAACAAGGCACTTCCTATACTTAGCACTCGAAATTTATAACAATTTAGACTCCAACACTAAGAAAATCTCGTTACTTCTGTTATTCCAAAATAAAGGCAGTGTAAATTTCTAGAGTGATTTGAAAGGAAAGGATTTGATTGTTATTAAGTTACTACCACATATATAGGCTTCGTGTGTTCACTCTTTGTTTTTTCGTGTTTCAATTCTACCATGTTTCTTTTTAATTATTTATTTTTTTCCAGAAATTTACTTGTTTTCTGTTAATTATTCTTACTTATATGTTTTTTTAAACTTGTACTGTGAGAATATTTTTTAATTGGGCAGTTTCCCTAAATCAGATACAGCCTGAGATATCGCAATAATATTATCCAGTAACAAATTGTGGACTTAAAAAAAAGTGAGCGCTTGACAGCAAATTTTTGTTTTTACATTTTAGAAACAACCGATACTTTCCGAAATATATTGTAAAAGGAGACCGTACAAGTCTAGAAAAATCTAAATTTAACAAAGATAAACCAATTAAATTCATAGCACACGGTTGGAGAAATGACGGTTTAAGTAATATTAACACAATGCTTATTGAAGGTAAGTAAACATTTTGGGATAACGTATTTAGTTGATTAATTACTATGTAAATAAAAGCCTCAAAGGTATCAAATATTCGACGGGAACCAAAGAGTCAACCAATTCAAAATTTTCTATTAAGGTATTTAGGCAAATACGAGTATGTAATAATTCCACATTTTAATACTTTATTATATAACTTTATTGTATTTCAGCATTCCTTGCCACCCAAGATGTAAATGTCATCTGCGTAGACTGGGGAAAGGGATCGAATGGTCTTTATACATCAGCTGTGATAAATGTACCTAAAGCAGGAAGGCATTTGGCTAGCTTATTGGACTGGATGATAGAGGAAGGAGTCCAACCGAACAGATTTCATCTCATGGGCCACAGTTTGGGTGCTCACCTCGTGGCAATTGCTGCTAGATCTACAAGGAACGGAATAATTCCCATAATCACCGGTAAACTCAAGTCATGTCTTTATATCAGTGGTTCTCAACACATTTTAGTTGCGGAATCCTATTCACTTTCTTAAAAAATATTTCGAACCATAATAATTTTTAATAATCATCAAATAAATAGCAGTTCAGATATTGATCTTAAGAATGGTTTCTAGAGCATTAACGTAGATCTTATCTTTCACCTCACCCCAATGAAAAAATTCAGAAGCAGAAACAAGAAATCACGCGTCTAGAATATTTCTGATATCTTAATTCGATTGTTTCCCGACTCCATACTGCCAAAAATAGATATTCTTCAAAAGCGCTTCGAACATTACAGTTTCCGCAAAATTTGGATCATTTAATATATTATTATTAGCCTTACGTTTCTTCGCGCATCCGCATCCGTGCGTATCGTGTAGCAACGTAATTATATAATATTTCAATAGATATTTTTAAACATACATAATTCGAATATTTCAAAAAAATTTGATGTCGAATCGTCATCGGCATCGTTGATCCATACGTAAACGAATATATACTTGTACTTGCACATTTTTTAACTATCAATATTCCTATGAATATTGATACCGTCTATACGAAGAAAATAATGCGAATTTATATTTAAAAAAAGAACAATAATATGAATAGGTACCTACATCAATTTAGAGTATTTACTATTGGATTATCGATAACTTTTAAAATAAATAAAGGTTATTCAAGTTATATCTAGCGATCGTAACCGACATTAAAATAATTCGTATCGTTTATTTGTTGGTCACATTTTTAATAATGCTCTGCGAGTGTAAGTACGCGTATTTCGACTAAAATATTTATATAATTGTTTGGCTCTTTGTAATGTGAATGCATACGAAATAATATTGCTCTCAGGATGTACAATTTTTCAAACTAATAAGCTGAGCTGTGCGTATCATATGGGTACTGTATAAATTTGAACACATGATTTTTTCTTACCATTATTGACGAATTGATCGAAATATCAAAAATATAAAATGAGGTTCATAATAAAAAAGTTGATTAATATATTAAAAGAAAACTAATTTTATTCAGTAACTTCATATTTTATGAGCGGAATAATGAGGTTCCGCAAAACATAAGTTGAAAATCGTTGCTGCTGTATACAAATGGTAATATAAGGGTACCTACTCAAAACACGGAGCGAAATAACGAAATAATTTGAAACACCATAAAAATATTTTTAATATTTGTAATAACTTTGTGGTTTATGTTAATTTCTTAGTTATAAATTGTTTTATAATTTTATAAACCACTTAAATAATAATAAATTCACCAACCGGCTTCGTAAACAACCATTTATTTCTTCGGGATGTCAAATTAACTAACCAAAAATATAATTATCACATTCTAATGTTTTTAAACCAAATATATTTAAAATAAAAAATCTAGTATGTACCTAACTTAAATTGTGGAAATTATTATTCGTTCATTGAATGTTAGTATTTTTGACAACCTAACAATCCTAGCAGGTGATACCTACATTTTAATAACAAAAATTTATCCTAATTTTTCCAATGATTTGATTCCTTGTATTGAATTAATATGTGTTTTTAAAAATAATTAATTTTTGTACCAACATCATTTAAAAAATATCATTTATTTCGATAATATTTTAAATAATAATAATGAATTAATTTTAAAATAACTATCATTGTAAAAACCACTATGATGAATTTTTAAAATTAATTAACGTAAAACTAATCGAATTGATTAATAAAAAAAATCTAAAAGTGATAAAATCGTAAACATTATTTAAAATAAGATAATTATTGTCAAAATTCATAAAAAATTTAAAACCATGTTATTGTTCAGAATTTGACGACGTTTTCACTATTTCCGTTATAAATTTATTGCAAACTAATAACATACACTAGAAGTTAACAATATTACAATAAAATATATTTTTATTATTTAAAACACGAAAATAATTCAACGTATGAATTTATTGTATGATTACTGTTCAAACTAGGCATTTGCCTATATTTATTAATAATAGACGTGCTCTAAAATGTTTTCAACTAATTATTTTCCAGCGTTCGATCCAGCCAACCCTCTATGGGGCGGTGCATCTGATAGAATTCGAAAATCAGATGCAGACTACGTGGAAGTGATACACACAAACGCGGGTAACCTAGGGTTGAAATATCCAGTTGGTGACAATGACTTCTACCCTAATGGGGGCTCCCGTCAGCCAGGCTGTAGCATCTTCAGCATAGGCTGTTCTCATTCCAGGTCCTACGAATACTACGCCGATTCGTTAGACCATCCTGCATTTGCAGCATATCAATGCAAGGATTATGATGAGATGTCAAGTGGAAAATGTTCTAATATTGCTCAAATAAATATGGGGGGTACGCAAACCAAGCCGAGGTAGAGTCAAACATAAATGTTTAAATAAGTTAACAAATTTTTTTTTCATCTAAAAAATACACCATAAATGATTAAAATAATTTTCAAATTACTATTACATTAATATACAGAAAACAAAATAAAACGCATATATTTATACTATTTGAACAACATATATCCTTAATTCTAAAGTCCAAACAAACATTAAATTGACTAGTTTACTGAGAATATTCAACGAAACTAATGTATTTTTTTTTTTTACAGACTCGGTGTTTTCTACTTGGAAACTAATGACAAAAAACCATTTTGCAAGCATTAGACATTATATAAGATGTATATTATAATATGAACTATGATTCAATCATTTATCTGCCTACATAATATTTATATAAAAACAGATAGTATTTAAGTTTCAATTAGTTATATAATCTATAATACACGTGTTGGAAAACATTTAGACGCACTAGTAATAATATATTTTTATATTAAACAATATATGATTCATAAATTGAACAATAAGTTAATTATCTTTCACAATAATATTTTATATAAAAAAGATTTATAATAGTAAAAGTTCTCAAAACCGTCTATTATTTTTCATTAAGGAGAACACATTCTTATTGTGAAGTTGTAATTATTCAGAACATGGGTCTGTGATTTCTGTCATGTCGGTTCCATTTTAGGATGTCGATAAATGTTTGATGTTTTAAATACTAATTTAGTGTATTAATTATAAATATATACATTAAATTAGTATTTAATATTTTTCAGAATAGTAATGCTGTGATTTTAAACCTTAAGAGTCGGAATACAACTACTGATCATACATTTACTATAGCCTAGTTTTTTATTTCAATTCAACAGAGATTCATCGAAATATTCCTAATGTATCTCAAATCTTAGTCATTTTTCCTCACTTGACGTAGTTTTACATGATTACTCACTCCTGATTTCTCGTACTAAGTATCCATACTAGGCGTATAATATTATTTTAATTTTTTGCGTACAAGCATGTTATGTTATTTAGAAACGTCAATAAATGTAACGATAGTATGAGTACTTTTAAAATTAGCAATATTAACTTGGTGGTTAAGATTCATATTTTTAGTTAGTTATGACATCCTGAAGAAGGAAAAGTGTTTTCCGAAACCGGTAGATGTTTTTTAAACTCAATTGTGGTTAATAAAACTAAGATATTAAAATATAGATAGTATGAGTGTTTTAAAATGAAAAAAATCCCGTTAATATTTTTCCTCCGCCATTCCTACCTGACTAAAGATTAATTAATTAATAAAAGAATAGAGAAAAAGTTGTTTTTCATTTAAATATCTGTTATTTTTCCCTAAATCTAATAGAAACTCACTGATTAAAATTGAGCTGGTAGAATTTTAAAAAAATATTTAATGCAAACACGTTGTGTTGTAAATATTGAAATATCATAAACTCACAGTGGTTGAAAATAGAGTTAATTAATTATTTATATAAATAATAAGATAAAATCACTATTTATTGATAAACAAACATGTCAAAGTAATTTTACTAATATTGAAGAAGTGAAAATTGCTTATAATTGATAAAATTTACTGACAGCTAAGAATCACCTCGTGTTGTTATGATTATGATGTAATTCAATTATATTATTATACTGTTGACTTTTCCAAATAATAAACAATATACCCATTACTGCTTCGATACGTTGGTTATAACCAAATTAGGAGGCTGGTGTGTTTGCTCCATTATAATTAACAAAAAAGATTAAGAAAACCATTGAACTATGTTATCATAAATAAAATATTCTAACCAATTTTATCATCTACGTCGGTCCCTCACGACTGAATATCGAGATCTACATGAACTTCCGCCTTATTGATCATGCTTCTCTATTTTTCTCGGAATCCTGCAGATCTTAGTTCGTCATCAGAGAGTCTCCGTTCCTTTATCCGCATGGATATGGTTCAATGGATGGAGAGTTTTTCTTGTCACCTCCATCCCCCTACGTGGCCCACCATAACAAGTTTCTTCAAGCTATCTTCCCTTCTCGCAAGATGTCAAAAAATTTATAAAAACCTAACCAAACCAATTTAGTAATTGTAAAAAAAAAAAACAAAAAACAGAACGACTGAATGAATAACATGATGACAATACTTATTTATTTTTTATTTGTTATCTTTGTTTTATTAACCACTTAATTGAATTAAAATACATCGACCGGTTTCGAAAAATACCATTTTCTTCTTCAGGATGTCATTACTAACTATAATATACATTATTGTTTCTTTACAGCAACAGTCTGTCAGTTCTGTAACAGCGTAACCTAAATCTATACCTACTGCATGCCACTGCTATTGACCCATCATATGTATAAATATTTCTTAGTTGTGTCGATTTATAACAATGGAAACATTAAAACCTGTCCCTATCTCCTGGACAGCATGACATGAATGACTCAACCTTCTGCAATAAATCTAATCACGGCAAGTTCTAATTATGATAGAGTAATAAATATTATTTAAATACGAGTGCATATATGTCCCTAGATTCAGGTGTGAGGGCGACCCAGGACCGAGCCTTATGGAGGTGTATTATGAGCCATGTCTCAACTGAGGTCATTATGTGTCAGGTCTCAACTGAGGACATTATGCGTCAGGTCTCAACTGAGGCTATTATTTGTCATGTCTCAACTGAGGCCATTATATGTCATGTCTCAACTAAGGCCATTATGTGTCATGTCTCAATTGAGGCCATTATGTGTCAATACTGAAAAGAAGGAATAAAAAAAAATCATTTCATATTTGTCAAACATCATTTGATCGATAAGATACAAATGAAGTATTTAAAAATATATACTGAATTAATAAAATAAAAAAATAGACGCAATATAGAGATAATATCCCTCCCATGTGGCAGGACAGGACGAAATTCGGCTTACAAAATAAGGTCAAACATCTTGGCCATATACTCAATGGAGATGGACAAGCCGATGATAACTTAGAACGGCAGAGGAAACAGTTGAGTGTTCGTGTAAATATGCTGTCACGGCGTTTTACCGATGCAGTAAGGAGATAAAGAGGATACTGTTTAAATCGTTCTTCACCAGCGAGCTCTGGTCCAAATACAAACAAGTGACGTACAACCGTCTCCAAATTCAGTACAACAACTCATACAGAATACTGTTCGGATTGGCGCGTTATTGCAGCGCATCTACAATATTTGCCGAAGACCGTATACATGGATTCGTTCCGCTTCTGAGACATCGAGTTGCTGGCGTAAAGCTCCACCAACTCTCTAGTACAAGCGGCGCTCTCATGGAAAGCTGATTCCCTGGCCAGAGAATGGCAACAACTAAAGAATAGCTACAGATAATGACCGCGACTGAAGTATTAATATGTTATTTATATTTATTAAATTTATATAAAAATTAATTTAATTTATAATGATGGCATCGAATAATTGATGAGATAAACATCAATTGCCTTTATTGCAAAATAAAGATTAAATCAAAACAAAAAAAAAGAGATAATTAAGAGATTATCGTAAATCGATAATAGTATTTACGTACCTACATAAATAAGAATTTTGATTATTTTGCCACAGTTAACTTGCAATAGGTAAAATGAAAGTCTTGTTAGTAGTGTTTTTATTGGGAATGGCGGTTTCCTCTGGTAATGATTGTAGAGTTATCTAGTAAATAAATAACTTAATATAATTTTATTTTTATACATTATTTAATTTTTATACATAATTAAATTATTTGTGGTATTTTTTGGTGGTTAAAATTATTATGATAATGTATAATTTTCATAATATATATTTTTTGAATACATATAACATCTCGTGTATTTTATATAATTAAATTTTATGTAATTTTTATAACATCTTGTAGATTTGTTATGTCACCACTTTAAAAAAAGAGATATTTATTTAAACGGTCGAAACCTCAAAGAAAAAATATTGAATTTTTTTTTTAAGATATACTTCTTAAAAATGTTATTTGATTATTTTTATTTTGTATTACACAGATCATTAACGGTGTTTAATGATACAATTTAAGTTAGAATAAATGGGCTACATTAAAAAGTGGTCATATATTTTTAAAATGCTCATACAAGAAATTTAGATCTGATTTTTGGACTAAATCGAGTTAGTTACAAGACGTCAATATTAACATTTTCAACATTATTTACGAACGTTCAGATTATTTCAAATATAAGTCGTTACAGACAATCTTTGAATTAAATGCAAATAAATTTGCAAATTGGAAAGTTAATTGTTATCAAATTATTTCCAGGAAACATTCTTCCGTCTCTTTTTGAGTACAAGGAAGGACAACGCTATTTTTATTTCCCTGACGGAAACGATCGGCTGCATCTGGTAGATTTGGAAGAAAAAGGGCCTGAAAATAGGTTTGATGCAGCTACTGACACCGTGATGTACTTGTACACGAGGTAAAGAGACTCACATCATGGATGATGTGAAAAAATTATATTCTGTTAATAACATTTTAAATATTATATAATATTTTGGCAGGTTTACAACAGACTATACCCTCTCCTAATTTTCTACAGTACACTTTCCCTACAAAACAAATTTCATTTGTACAAAGCAATCATCCGTCCTATACTAACATACACAAGCCCCATGTAGAATCCAAACAAAACTACATTCTTAGGAGAATCATAAATTCACCTTGGTTTGTCAGAAACATAATCGTTCACAGAAACTCAAACGACATATACACGATTTATCGTCAAAATTTTATTCTAAATTAATTTCCATCCCAAACCCTTTCATAAACTTCCTCGGCCTATATGATCCCTCATCTGGTCCCCATCATCTTCGTCCCATTTTACATTTTACCCTGTTTTTGACCCTATTGAACAAAATTTATAACAAGATTCTATAAAAGCTTTCACTAAAAATATAAAAATTTGTAAAAAAATATGTAATAAACCGCATATGGAATACATATTTTACATTTACTCCACAGAAACAATCCAACGTCTCCGTACATTCTTAAAGCTGGAAATCTCGATAGTCTTATATCATCACCATTCAGTAAAAGCAAACCCACCAAAATTATAATCCACGGATGGAACAGTGACAAAGACAGCACAATCAACTCGGCTGTCAGAGACGGTAATTCTCTAACGATGATTTTTTTTATTTAATATGATTTTAAATTATCTACATATATATATAAGGATGTTCATATATTTAACTGACATTTTTTCTGATAACACATCTCATGTTTCATATTAATTAGCATTATTCTCTCTCTCTGCTCTTCTGCTTTATTGGGGTTTATTTTTCCAAGACTATTCTTCCTTCTAGCCCTATCAGGGTAATCACCTCTGGTTATCTTCCATACAATAAACGAATTGGGATTATTGTTTACATTATTTACTACGTTTTACTACGACTACTCTTTTTATATTTAAATAATTTTGTTACTACCAGGACTCTAATTTATACCTCTTATTGGAAAGGTTACAGAATATAAATTCAAAATTTGTCAAAAAACGTATTAGATTGCTATTGGAAAAATAGTAAATCATTTTCCACGGATAGGAAGAGGTCCAGGTTAAATCCCTGTAGCAACCAAATATTTTTAAATAAAGAGGCTTTTCTGTATATCTCTCAAGATGTTTCATTAAAAATATTCTTAGGTTTTCATATTCTGTGTACGGTGTACTAGGATAATCTGCCGTATATATCTAACCTTTCCGGCAGACGTTTCTAATCCCATTGCATGGTCCATCATAAGGACTGATAGACCCTGCAATGGAATACGAAACGTCGGCCAGAAAGGTCATACATACACGTCAAATATTAACCCAGAAAACTGTACACAGTTGATTAATTTAATTTGTATAATAATTATATTAATTAATTTGTTATTATTCACTCTTTAAAAATATTATAGAATTATTTATTCAATTTTCAGCGTTTTTCCGTGTGCTTGATGTAAATATCATTTTCGTTGATTGGAGCGTAGGAAGTAATGGCTTATACACCACGGCTGTTAGTAACGTTCCCAAGGTCGGTGCCCACGTGGCCTTCTTGGTAGATTGGCTGATTGTTAATGGAGCTAGTTTGAACAACTTCCACATTATGGGTCATAGTCTTGGAGGACACGTATCCGGTATTGGTGGAAGACGAATTAACTCTGGAAAGGTGCCCTTCATAACAGGTATTTTTTTAAATTAAAAAAAAAATTGTTAATATATTATGTTAATAATTTTACTGTTTGAACTCGTACGTAAAATAGTTAGTGTAGATATCTAGTATAATCTAATATAAATTCATGGTTAAAAATTAATTAACATAAAAATTCTAATAACAATACAAATTCTCGAAATAAACTTAGTGAGATACTGGGTGAATTTATGTTCCAGGCTGATTTTGCTTAGCCACCATTTTGCTTTGGCAGAGATTTGTCAGTTCGCATTTGGTAGTCGTTGAGAGTTGTTGATTACAATTTATATTGGAGCATCTAACGCCTCAACAACGTGTTGAAATCATTAAAAAAACACAAACCCGATTTTCAGAAAAAAAATTATCATGAGCGACGAAGCTCATTTCGATTTGGCATGTTTTGTCAATAAACTAAACTGTCATTATTAGGGAACTGAAAATCCTCAATTGATCCATTAGCGAGATTTACAACTACGCAGAGTTACTGTATGGTGCGCCATGTGGGCCAGGGAATCATTGGACCCTATTTCTTTTAGGATGCACGAGGCAATGTTGTAAAAACTTTTTGGTGACCGAAATAGGTCGATTGGGCCTACAGCACATGCGGTTTCAACAGGACGGTGCCACCTCACACACAGCCCGAGATACGCTTAAAATTTTGATGAATGAAACAACATCGACCTGGAACATAATATTCATTCTGTATAAAACCAGGACTTTACATCATATTTTAATGTCGGATTTGTCTTATTTTAAAGCTTAATATATGATTATAACGTACTTTTGTTTTGGATTTTGTTTCGATATTTGCTTCAATAGATTATTTATTTCCTTCATTCTTTTTTAATTCAGGTTCTTGGGTTTATTTAAATATTTTAGAACGTGTTCAGTCTAACATAACAAGTGTCATATGGAGCAGCGTTTTTATTTTATATTTGTTTTTCAGAAATTGTTCAGAAAACACTCCGTTAGCCTTTCAGTAATTCCCGTACTGGTCCAGTCCGAAATGAGACAGATCGAACCCGTGTACATTATTTCAATTCAATCCTGTTTCAGCTTTTGATCCTGCTCTCCCGTTGTGGGATGAGAAGAGTGACCGTATTAGGTCTTCAGATGCTGCCTACGTTGAGATAATCCACACTGCCGCGGGAACTCTTGGATTAACGGACGCTGTAAGTTAACTTTTCTTATTGTTGGTGTTTATGGCGTTAACTTTGTGGTTAGACGTAATTTAAAATTGTATTTATATTTAACATTGTTTAAACCATTGTGTTTCGATACTACTCTTAACGTATCTTCGCCAGTCCTAACGATGATACGTTTGTATCAAAACCGGTTGACGTAAAAACAACAAAGTGAGTTAAACAATGTTAAATGTAAATACAATTTTTGGTATGTACGTAACAATATGTTAAAATATCCCATTTTATCACCCCGCACATAAAGGATAATAGATAATAGGTCAACAAAATGTAATCTGTATGTGCAAAATCTCAAGCATTTCAGAGATGTTAATTAATATTAGATAATTTTTTAATATTCTGATAATAAAATATTGTTAATAAATATTCAAGAAACTTGATTGACGTAAGCAATACGATTGATTTCAAATGATTATTTTAAATTAAATATATTGCATTCCATATAAATGATTATTGTATACGGTTCCAGAGAGAGAGAATTTTGGCTATCAAATATGGATTATCATCGGTAAATATTATCTGGATTTTCCGAAAATTTCCGACATTATAATTTGATTATGTTTTCATAATATACTTGTTTGTATTGCAGATAGATTCTAACGAGATATTATGCATATCCATATCCATATCATTCAAATATTCAAATTTAAAAATCTTAACAGTACAAAAGTTTTACAATTACATATTTGACTAAAAATTTGTACATACATGTACACTCATAAAAATAGAGGAGTATATTCTTGTTTGAATTATACATATATATAATATATACAGGGCGGGACGCCGGGAAAAATTCAAGTGTCCTGTCGATGATTCAGATTTTTGTTTAATGTTTTTATTTTACAAAAGATAAAATTATAATTCATTCTAAACTAGTTATCAATTAATAAAATTCTGAACAAGTACTAACTTTCATTGCATCTATAGTAAACTATTTTATTTTCTAAAATATTGTACGTGCCGACTACAATGATAATGTAGAGTTGGGTCGGTTTGAAACTCGATCCTTTTTTTAAATTTAAGTCTGTGTACCTCTTATCTAATACATGTGAAAAAATTTTGAAAACGATTGTTAATGAGGAAATTATTTTTCAGTTTTCTCGTGAATTCGATCTTTTGATCTTTGCAAACTAATAAATTAAGTTGAGCATTAATGTAAATTTGAACTCGGATACTCAATTACTATTTATTATACCGGTGTCTTTGTACGGCAATCCACCCCTGCATATCTAGGTGTAAATATAAATATTGCTAGAAACATCATGGTGAAAATATAGTACATTTATTTTTGATCAGCTTCCTTATCTTTAAAATTCAAGGTGGGACATACCGACTTCTACCCCAACGGAGGCAGCGGTCAGCCAGGATGCAGCATCAACATTGCATGCTCTCACTCTCGCTCCTATCTGTACTATGCCGATTCCTTAGACCATACTGGCTTCATGGCGAAGAAGTGCAATTCTGTCAGCGAGGCAACTAGCAATAAGTGTGCCAATATCGGAAACCTTCATATGGGAGGTTCAAAGCCCAAGTCTGCGTGAGTAACTCGTAATTTACGTGTAACATATGAAAATCAAAACAAACATTGACATGACCTTTCGCCCTAACTGTATATATAATTTAAAATAAAATATTAATACAAACTATTCCGTTACTAAAAATGTTTTTTTAATTCTAAAACAATATAACACTAAACCTTATAAACGATTGAGTTAAAAACATTATTGACTGAAAAATATTTTTATCTCCTAATTAAAATTTGATAAGTAAATCAGAGTAATGATAAATTAGATAAATTTTTAATAATGAATATACAAGATGAAAATGATAAAAATTCAGATAAAAATTTGAAATCCGCATAAACTAGATATAACGTTATTTTTAATAAAATATACATACGCAATTGATAAAATATTTTTCTTCCGAAATGCCAAATTTTAGCTTTCTTAAATCAATTTCATTATATAAAATTATTTATTTGTATTCATATCGCTCGATCTTCAGATCCTGCAGAATAAAGACATTTGTGCGTCTCGGTATGCGTAACATGTGTCGCCAGCACCACACCTCAAATGCATCTATCTATTTTCTCTCCCTTGCTTTCAAGATCCATGATTTTACACCATATAAAAATATAGATATAAATACCATATAAAATTATTTATATTACTAATACTTTAAATTTTACATTTTTAGATCTGGAATATATCGCCTGGAAACCAACAGTGTAATTCCTTACTATAAGGGTTAAAATAATAACAAATGTGCTGTGCCCAACTATTGCAAATGTGCTGTTTAATGGGATAAGATCAAAAATTTATATTAAATTTGGTAAATCATTAATGTCTTATAAAAAATATTAAACTGTTTTATTTTTAAAATGTGTGTAATAATATTTAAGTAATAATAAATAAAATATTACAAAGCTGAGAGAGTTTTTAACTAAATTTCTTGTTCGTGTGTTGCGTTTGTCATGTAATGTAAAAATATGTCCACGGGTTTGTTTATGATATTAAATATAACAGGTTTCATGGACCGGGTCAGTTTATTCTGGAAATATCGAAGGATTTCATTAACCAACTTTTTTTAAAAACCAGAACTAAACATTGTATAAGCCGAAGGGAATAATATGAAGAATAAAATAAAGAAGAATAATCAAAAAGAAATGAACCAAAAACGGTCAGATTCAATCAAATATTAAAGAAAATGCCAAAATCTATTAGGTAATGTATAATTATTGTCTTATGCAGTATCAATATATATGCTAATGTCGGCTAAAAATCTTCTAATGCTTCCAAGGTAAACAAAAAATGGATACTTATAGGCGTAATACAAAATTATTATTTTTAATCAAAGAAAACATTTATAATAATTACATTTTAAAGCAAGAACAGTAAACAGAAACCTATATCAATGATTCACGAGTCATTGAAGAATATTTAAGAACAGTAGATAATTAAAATATTAAATATTTTCTTAAAAATTAGTCTTCATACTTATATTGTTCTTGGTTAGTGTTGTTGACGGCGATAATAAATTTAAATAAACATAATATTTGGACTTGGTGTACTCTAGTACTCCCATTGGTTTAAAATTCGTCCACTATCCCCGTTAGCGCTGTTCAGCTAGCTGGGTAGAAATAAATTAGTCACTACAAAATCATGAATGAGAAATTTAAAAAAAGTTTCGTGCCTAATTCAAATACGGGAATATACAAATATTAACTTTTTTTTCAGAGTTTTTTTAGTTAAAGTTGTCCCCGAATACTTATTTAAAGTTGATTGTTTTTTTAAGAAGTGGAACAACAGATCTAATTATTTGAAAGAGCTATATAATGTAAGTTCTAAATATTATTGAAATAATTAACGTTAACTTTGGAGAGTTTTATCATAATGGATGGATATAAATTTTATAACTGTTATATGAGTTTCGAGAGAAACAGTAACTCGAGTAGTGCTAATAAACGCAAATAGAGTTATAACATTGTTTGATTTATATCCATCCGTAAGTTCTAAAATTTGTCATATAACTACTTAGTTGATATAGCGAAACTGAATAACGCGTTTTTTTTGGATAGGAAATGGTCCAGGTCCGAATCTTAGTAGCAAACAAAAATATTTTTTCGATAAATTTTTGCGAAAAAGTACGGTTGTACCGTAATTTTTTGAGGTAACGCCTTGACAATGGCACGTGTTACCGTGCCAAAATGCCGACTTAGAAACCGTTTACAAAAAATGCTATGCTATGCAGAAGAGACGCCAGTTCCATATATTTATATGATCAATGTATTTACTATTTTCAAACTTAAGCTGTGCTATAAAAATAAGATCGACCTACGTCTCCGATCACTAGGCAATTTCTAGTGCGCAATTGTATATAAATTGTTTTATTTTATTTAAAAAAAATACTTTTCAAAAGTCTTGTAAGTTATTCGGAAATTTTTGTTATTGCAAAGAAATGTATTTATTCAGTATATAGAGCTACAGTAAATTTTAAGATTATTAATATAGAGTTATAATAAATATTCCAATATGTTTTATATCCACTTATTATCATGATTGAAGAAAATAGCAAGAGGCCGACAGGTCACCCTAAAATCTGCTGGACTGACGAAATCATCAAATTCTGCGGAAATAAGTGCCATAAAATAATAATGGATAGAGAAAAATGGGATTCACTTGAAAAACCTTCACCAAAAAGTGAATAGAAAACGGCTGGTAACGATGATAATGTGAAATCAGTTTTTCAATAAACTTTAACGATAAAAAATCCATTTATTTTCTCTAATATAACCTAATCACAATAAATTATCTAATTTATCAGTTGTATATTAATAACATTTACACAACGAGAATGATTATCTTTTTGGTATCGCGTGATATATTAAACGTATGTAAGTGCTCATTAGAGTTCTGATAAAGTTAGAAGCTAAATCAAAAGGTAGAGATTTTCTGAGACAGTTTTCACTTATTTTCCGAGACAAACAACTTCAAATATAGAAGTAAACATTGCAAGTTATTTGAAAAAATGAAGTGTATTTTAGTTTTACTTTTTGCCGTAACTATTTCAATAGGTAAGAAAACAAGAAGCAAATATTTTTAATATTAATAATTTTTACTATTTTCAACATTTTTATTATCATGCATTTCGAAGAATAAAATAATCCGAAAGAATTCATATTTATCGTATGTGTATTTTATTTACAGCACAGTATTACATCAAAAGATAATGTTAACTTGATAAATTTATTTATCACATAACACTGCTATGTTAAAGGCTTGTTTGATTTTACTAGGTTAATTTTTTGAAGATAAATATTGTCCGTAGTAGGTACATACAATTTATACGTACGTTTTAAAATAAAATATTTACTGCACGATCAAAATAAAATTAATATATTATATGAATTGTACTACTAATAAATGTTTATTAAAAATAATTTTATTTATTTTGTATTAAAAATACCACAAAACTACCTTCTGAAATTGCAACTTCACAAAAAAATGTGTTTTCATAAAAAAATAATTATTTGTTTCTGAATTTTATTTATTTTTATTTCTCAAATATTATACATCTTAATTATGTAAAAAAAACAATCATATTTACTTTAATAAAATATATTTTTTATGTTTAATATAATAATATATATATATTTTTTTAATTTTCGAGTAAATAAATAATATATTAAATAATTTCGTAGATTGATATTTTAATTTTATATGGGTAAACTTAGTAGTATATATTTTTTTCTATATTGTAACTAGACTACGTATAAAATATTGACAATACTTGTTGACGTAAATTTTAAGCAACCAATAACTACATATTATATAAGCAAATATTATGTGGATAGGTCTCGCTCCAGATTTCGTGAGCATTCATTTGTACGAATAATGTGTAAGGACGTTGTTTTATTATTATTGTACATACAATATAAATGTAAATAAATAAGTAATTTTTAGAGTATTGCACGCATATAAAGATAAATGAGATATATTTGATTCTTTCTCATTTGATACAATATATTTAAAGATGAAATGTTTTATCTTATTATGCTTGAGTATAAAAAATATATAAGGGCTAAATAACATTTTAACGCGTAAATTTTTAGAGAATGAAAAATTATTTTCAGTCAGATGCCACGTCGTGCCGGCAAATTCTGAAGAACCAAGATATGTTTGGATACCCGATAGTAATGGTGTAATGCACTACGAGGATCTTCAGGATTCTTTTCCGACGCAGAGATTTGTACCTGATGAAGATATTATATACTATCTATACACAAGGTACGTTACACAACCAAAATATATAATATTTATTGTTCAATATTATATTTAAAATATATATACATATACTGAAAATGTGAAGTACATGTAAAGAAATGTGTAATTCCTTAAATTTTTCAATATAATGTTCCAAATATACTGTAAAATTAATGACTTATTAAATATAATACTTTCATTAAACTATTTATTTATATAATTCAAAAGGAAAAAATATTCAAGAATATTAATTCCATTTATTTCTTGATACTGTGAGTTATTATAATATATTTTTAAATAATCTAAATAAATTATCTTTTTAGTAATGTATTATTTAGTCTGCGACATGCGATGCATTTAAATAATGAATTAATCGTAAACACCAAATAACAAGATTTGATATCAAAGATACATTTTTTTGGAAAATTAAAATATTTTTGAAGCAAATATAATCGAGATATACGATAGTTTGTTTTGAAATATAGAAAAAATCCCAGAGAGGGTCAAGTGATTATTAAAGGAGACATCGGAAGTATAGAAGCGTCGCACTTTAATCCGTCAAAGCCTGTGAAATTCACCGTTCATGGCTGGACAGCAAATTGCGGTGTCTTCACAAATACAATGATTCGAGATGGTAATATTTATTTTCAATGTGTATTTTCATTTTATTATTTTTAACTTTAATCTAATCAAATTATTTAAAAATTAACAATGTGGAAATTAGTCAATATTATATACGTGATTCAGAAACATAAAACTTTTTTTTTTCGGAAAAACTTTGCTCCAATAAAATAAGTATTTAAAGTACATCATGAAATAAAATGACATCATTAAGTTGAATATAATTCAATCATTAATATATTGATTAATATCAGACATATTTTAAATGATAACCAAATATATTTAATAAATTTAAATCTCATTTTCTAGCTTTTCTCAATGTCATGGATGTAAACATTATAACAGTAGACTGGTCGGTTGGTGCTAAAGCAGGGTACGCGGAGGCTGTGAATAATGCTATCACGGGTGCAAAGAGTTTGGGTAGCTTCCTCGACTGGTTAAACACCCTGGGCGTCAGTTTTTCAGACATGCATTTAACTGGGCACAGCCTCGGGGCGCAGTTGATAGGTATTGCTGGCAGGTCGACCACACTCGGTCAAGTGGAATATATTACCGGTAAGTTATTGAGAAACTAAGAAAATGTAAGCATTACTATAATAATTATTATCACCAGCCATTTTTCTATCCATTTTTGGATGAAAGCCTCCCCGAGTGTCCATTGTTATTCGCTGTATTTCGTCAGTCTAACGGATTTTACCATGCTATCTATTGATCTGATGATGAGATTGGTTTGTATGATAAAGATAACTTTTTGTTTATTATTATTATTTTGTTACATTGATTAATGTATGTCATATTTAATCTTTTTCAAAACATGGTGATGATACTTACTAAATTATAATAATCATACAAGAATTACTAAAATATTTTCTCTTTATTTAATAGCAATGGATCCTGCCCACCCATCTTGGGGTCCAAATAGTGAAAGGATTAGGAAAACGGATGCTAAATATGTGGAAGTTATTCACACAAATGCTGGTCTTCTCGGAATGTTGGACGCAGTGGGTCATAATGATTTTTATCCTAACAAGGGAAAAAGTATGCCTGGATGTGGTAGTACCATTAATTGCTCGCATGGTAGATCAGCAGAGTACATGGCCTATTCCATAGATAATCAGAAATTCACGGCTATTCAATGTCTATCATCTGCTGAGGCGATTGCGGGAGTTGCTAACTGTACAGGCACTCGGACACTGCACATGGGGGGATCAACAATCAAACCAGAGTGAGTTATGCAGACTGAGAATGCAAATATTGGATTGATGTTTATGTTCCTAGTGTTTTTGTTTTTCAAGGCAATGGCGCTGTATTGGATAAAATAATAACAATATATATATATATATATATATATATATATATATATATATATATATATATATATATATATAAGTATTTACCATACGCAACAATAAAAAATATTTTCTCGAAAAACCCGACGTGATTTTGTCTTATGCTGTCGTTTGTGATGATCAATGTGTTTTCTCATTTTTAGCACTTTTACACAATAATTTACAAAAATATACACTTTTATATATGTTAAATATTATTTGAATTGTTAATATAAGCAATAAATGTAAAATACTCATATTTATCCGACGTAAAAATCGCATAAGTTTGCATGTACACTGAGTTTACAGCACCGGAACGCGTGTTTTTATTTTAACACCGCAAGGGAAATGTTAATGCCATTTTATTAAATACGTCTTGAATTTTTCAACTGTCGGTAGTTCGTGTATTAGCTAAAGGAATTGGAATGCCAAGTACAAAAAACGAACATTTCCGATATATCATTTTATTTGAGTTTAACCGAGGAGTTAAGGCATGACAAAAGTAGTGATTCAAGAGCTCGGTTGAGGAGTTATTTCACATCCGCTTTATTCTCTTGATTTAGCTATTAGCTTCATCAGATTGTTTCCGCATTCTTTTTTCCACTCTGTGAAAAACTGTCAGTACTGGAAGTCAATCGAAAACAATGCAGAAGAATATTACTTCGATTAGTTTATATATTTTGCTTATTCAAAAAACTCGTTTTTAAATTTAACCAAATATTTTTGTTGAAAGTTTAGCAAAAGAAAAAAATTATTTTTGTATTCTTGTAAAAATCATTGCATATATTAATATTATAAAGCAATAACGGGATTAAATGTAAAATATTATAAAAATAACGAGAGTAGTAAACGCTTGAAAATAAACAAGAATAATCTTACAAGAACAATTATAACCAAACTATTTTTTTAATGATCAAAAATTCAATTTATAATTTATAATGTGTATATAAATATGGAAATAATACACAAATTATGCATGAATGATATGAATAAAATATTGAAATTAAATAATTATTTACTCCACTTGCAGTAATAATTGATTTAATTTTGTCTTTCAGGATTGGAGTCTTTGCCCTCACGACAGATGCTGAACCACCTTATTATCAAGGAAGAACGATGTGTGAAAATGACAAATTCACCAGCAATTACTAATTTTTATGTAAGAAAAACTATAAACCGATATTAATAATTAAAATACTGCACTATTATATTATTACCTGTCAAAAATACAATTGTTGAAAAAATATTATATATTTTTTATGGTTTTTCTGCCTCGTCTTTTGAAATCAGCATTTAATTAAAATATCTTTTTTTAAATGCAATGGTTATTCGATTACTATTATTTTTTATCAATTCTTTTGTCAATATCAATATTGTATGTAAAATTATATCACCTATGTACTATATACTCATACTTATAGAAGTTTTTAAAAATGTTTACTAAATTTTATTTTATTTTAAATAAATCATGGATTGTTTTCATGTCTTTGGTCTCATAAATCTACAAAACATTTTTTTTTTTCAATATTTGCAGTATATTTTTTACCTTTTTTATGAAGGAATATTTTTCAAGAAACTTATATCCTTCACAACAATAATATAAATAATAAGAATTAGTGAAGTAAATTTTATGTACGCTTTTATAATTTCAAACATACCAAAGGGTGGTAGGAACTTGGTGTAGGGATAGAACAATAAGGGCTCAAAGACCAACCAGGAAGCACGACTTACCTGGATTTCTTATGCTGTAGACACCTCCTGAACTTCATACGAATCACTTTGAACACAATGGTAGTTTCGGCACGTGTCGTAAGATAACAGAAACACTATTAGGTTATTTCTTCTTCCTGCCTCGGCTTCATGTTCAGGAGGGAGGCATCTAGCCTAACTGGTTCTTTTTTAAATATTATCAAGTCAAACTGTTATGAAATGAAATTACAAAATGCCATTGTTTACAATAAAGTTTATTGTCTATATTTTGTGACTTGCATGTATTAAAAGTGGAAAATGAGCATTTTACCTGATTACTTATTAATGAGACAATTCAAAAATAATTACAATTAAATTAACATTATTTAGGTGTCCATCATGCCAGCATAAAGTTATCTAACAAATTGTCTATGTTGATGATGCAGGTCCCTCACGTAAGGGATTCCCTCTTAGGAGACGCCTTACACGTGTAGATGATGGTCCTGGATCCTGGACGGGAAGTGGCCAGATGTTTGTGGTGCCAGCGTAGGGTGACGGAGTTCAGGCTTGTAGTTGATTAACCACCAGATTATACAGGCAGACCGGGACTCTGGACGCGATGTACTTATGCAATTTGTGCGTGCCGTATATGATATCGTCTCCCCTGATAGCGACAATTTATTCTCACTACACCAAATTATGTTGATCATCTTTTTTTCATATAGATCCACTGGGACCCTTTTTATACTTTTACATCAACGATTAAACACAGAGAACATCACAGTCTAAGCTTAACTAGAGGCGCACAGTTTAAATTTTCCCCGGAATAACAAATTACAAAACGCTTGCTTATTATATCAGAGACGATATTAATTTTATTTTCTAATTGAAAACTAGATCCAGTGTTTATGGAGCGAGCTCTCCCGGCTGGGATTTGGAGAAAGACAGACGCATGACGGTGACGCATCCCTTATGGTGCATTTGCCGACGTGACTATGGTTACGTACGCCAGATTCCTTATAGCCGTTCCCACGCCGTATCGTGCGTCTAACAATACCGATGTTTATTGCAACCACGTCCCTTACTTCGACTAAGTGTTTTTGTATCCTTGAACAAAATATTGTTTTGGGTAATTTCGCATTCTAACAACACACAATAGCAACAGTAACTGTACAATCAAACCAGTGTAACGAGCACATAGCAGGATCTTGACAGTTCAAAAGTCACGGACAATACACACAGAAAAATTCGTGCTCTGTGGTATAAAGTAAAGGAAAGGAGGGGGAGGGGGGAACAGATTGGTATAGTACACTTAATAGAGCATTCAGACGCGGACGGCCATCGGCGATCTGTGGATCTGTCATAAATATCGAACAAATACTATACCTACTACCTACTTATTTACACGACATCACGCTGTTTCCTAGTGAGAACGGCAGCGAGGATAAAGTTCTACAGTCGATTGGTGACTTTGAACCAGTACTTAGTTAATATTGTTATACAAATCTCGAGACTTCGCGTCTATACTCTGTTTCGAAAAGCTGACGAAATAGTGTGTGAAAATATATAGTATACAGTCCACATATTTGGAGGTGCCAGCAAACTCCGGATCGGTGGTGAATGCCGAAATTCTCTCCAGCCCTGAGATTCTTCCGGCATCTATGCTTGTACGCAACATTTCCGGCATGTTCGAAAATATTCACACATCTTCTCATCCATGCTCGTCGTCTATTTAAGGCACTACGTTTACCTGGTCAGGCCAGATCTTTCACGAACGTTCTTTATTTCTGATACCATCAAAGTCGTGTAATTTATATATTTTTACCCATCCTTTTACAATTTATTCTTTCTATGTGACTAAATCACTTAAGCGACCCTTTTTATTCCTGTTCATTGGGCAACGGAACACATTAATAATATTTATAATAATAATAATTATTTATTTTTAAATATTATGTGAAGATCCAGTAAATAAAAAGTTATTTTTACTTTTCTTTTTTATTTTTTTAAGTTATTTTAACAAATATTAGTAAACATAAATAACCATCTAATTTTGTTGACCACCTTTAGTTGTTCTAGTACTTTGCTTACATTTAAGTAGCCGTATTTTTTTCATATATTGATTGTATTCTATTATGTTCCGTTGAAAACAATTTAAAAAAAACTTAATTATAAAAATTATTAAATACGTGCGAAGTACTAGAACAATTAAAGATAACCTATTTCTTAATACATTATTTACATAGAAGGCCAAGAGGGAACGATAATATCAGTAGAAATAATATCAGATATCTTGCCACGCAGTAGTGGCGGATAATATCTGAGCCAAAAAAATTTGTCAATAATTGAATATTTTAACATTTGAAGTTGTATTATCAATACTGATTAATAACAACGTCAAATTTCCAACCATTTCATTTTGTATGTATTTAAAATTTATTGTATTCATCGCATAATAATTTTATATTTGTTATAATAAAGTAAATTTGCGACGACTGGCGGTTTCTTTACAAAGTAGATAATAATAATTTGTGGATAAAGTTTGTAGAGATTCCGCTAGATGTCATATTCACGTTTTTTCAATTTTTTTGTGATGATCCACGCTATCTGTGGTCTCTATTTCATTGCGGCTATTTTACCATTGTACAGTTAATATTGCCATGCCCCGCCCTAGTTGGAGTGCAGGGTATTTTCTAAGAATTTTTGCCCTTCCAATTCATGTAATTTACAAATATATTTTTATATGTTTGTAGTTAGTAAAAGTGGCAAAGCAATCAACGCTGATGTACTCTAAGCGGTAGATAGGCGATCTTGTCGCATATAGCGTACCTACTCGTATCGTAGAGAAAGATCTAACTGAAAAAAGTGTCTGAGTGCTGCGACTTAAAATGAAATATTTTTCAATTAATCGATTAAATAGTGCTCATTAGAAATGAACGAATAATATAAAAAAATCGTTTAAAATACTAAATCTCTAGGATACTTTTGAGTTTTTATTTCAGAAGATGCATTACATATTACCCTGACATAAAACAAAGAATTTTCACGTACGAGTGAGCAAATTGAAATTCAAATCATACATGGAATGAAAAAGTTTAACAAATTGAGCACATATTTGTATAGTTTATTTATATTATTTAGATGCTTTAATATGTGATCGTGTAATATGTAGTAATTGATAATACAATACGGATACACTTTTGTATCTTTTTATTATATGATTGTAAACAAAATAAATAAATAATATTTTAATATGTATATTTTTAATATGTTAATTTATTAAATTGCATCCCTCACTAGATAATGGTCCGTATCAATGTACGCAGTATTTAATCATGAATTTTAATTTATAATGTGTAATCAATTATAAAATAACTAAATATAAAAAAAATATAAATTAATTAAACAATTAAGAATAATTAATCGTGAAACGTAATAAAAATAAGATTATATAATATAAAAAGCTTAAGCTTATACTAACCATTGACATAAACGAATAAACCGTTGTGAATAAAATCAAAATATCTCCATCAGTTACTTCATTAATTGAGTAAGAAGTAATTCTGATCTCTTTCGATCGATTTCTATTAGACAATGGGTTATTTTTTTTTAATGTTTGTTCCCAGTGGCATTTAGATTTTTTTTAAATCCTAGGAGCCAGGAGCACATTGGCCAAAATTTGTCCTCAGGGACTTGTAAGTGTAGTCTGGAACGTGTTGAGTAATATTATCAAAGTAATAATATTATTAATCTTCGCGGGAGACTCGGTTACTCGTTAGAAGAATTATAATGTAATTATTATTTACAATAAGTAATATATAAAAATCTAGTTAAATTACGTCTATTTATTGGGTCCGTATTTTCAAACATGTTCGGTCTGTGTAATATCAGCACGTTATAATTATCAAACCAAATCAATAAAATATACTGACTAAATAATAATTACAGTAATTTTATTTTATACTGACAAAAATATGAATTTCAGTTACCAAAAATTCTTCCGAATTATTTATTATATTTACTGATCAAATTATTATTTATATTTATTATACAAAATCATCGTCATCATCATAATTATCATTGGTGGATAAAGGACTCCCCATGTGTCTTTCACAGTTATCTGTCCATTGTAATTCACTGCCGCGCTTAATGCTGATTAGTCAGTTCAGCGGATTTTAGGGCACCCTGTCTGCCTTCTCCTGGGGAACCACTGAATGACTACATTCGTCTGAAGATTATGTCCTTCTCATTGATTTTTAATTGAATTACCTTCATATATCTATACACCATTAAAAATAAGCGTAAATTATTCTAATTTTTTGCATTATGCTAACAGTGTTTTTTATTTGTCGGATATTATTTTTTTACTCCAAATTCAAATGTACAATTCATTTATAAAGAGCGCTCATAGGCTCTGGAAGGACCCATCCTTTTCTGGAACCGTTCTTGGAGTTTGGAACTACTTTTATCGGTTCCACGCTAAAATGCTATACTAACGCGATTTTAAACTATTTTAATATAAATTCATTTGTGTTTAAATATGTCACTTTGTGTATGTTTGGTGGAAATTGTTTATTCTCAATAGCAATAAAAACATTTTAGTGTAGTTGGGCCAGGTGACTGAAAACAAGAGAAAAAAAAAGTTGAGATGGATTGCTTATAGATTAAAAACCCATCTTATTCGATGGGTACTTGGACTAGTTATTTTGATTAATTGATGAATGTCATAAAATTTATCCGATGATTATAATAATTGACGATCATTTGTCTGATAAAGTTATCAGATTCCGCAAATTTTAATTAATATTCCAGGTAAACAAATATACATAAAATCGTTTTCTAGCAGAAAGCAACCGCTTTCGCTGATTGCTTTTGCTAGCACATGAATAAACCTGTAGATGTTGAGCTTATTTTCTAGTTAAATGACCCCTTTTGAGATGCATATTAAATAATATATAAAGAGATAAAAATATTTTTTCTACATTTTGTAGAATAATCTACACACGTGATTTGCAATTCCATTAGATTGAATAAAAATGTTACTTTAGTGTTTTTACTCGCTGATAGTAGAGAGAGTATTATAAATAATGACATTTAGATTTCGTTCTTATTTTAAATTGAAAAATGTCAAATATTGATTTCCATTTTGAAATTATTTAACGTTACTGATAAAAAGTTATGTATCAACAAATCGAATGAGAGTTGTACTAAAATCTTAAAATATTAAATATCATATCATACTCGAAACTAGTATTTTTTTATGTGCATATAAGTGGAGTAGGCACATATATGTACAGGTGTATCAACCGACGTATTGTGGTGAAAACTTATTGACAGGGTTGTATCCACATTTGTTTTCATATATCGCCTTCATGCCTGTAGTCTGGCGTGCGATGTTATTGATTAATCAGAGTGCGATCCCTGCGTTCGAATAAAGGAGCAAGCAACTTCCTGTACATCGTGTTATATGGTATCCTCATTGAAACCGACCCGATATCCAGAGTTGACAGAATTTGTATACCGCTTTGGAGAAGGACTATCATTCATTCATTATCACTATTTATGTAACTATCCTGTATGTTTAAATCCTTTCATTTCACATTCTCTAACACAGCTTCTATATGAGATATTATATTTGAATCATAAAACAATGATCTATTAAGATTGTTTTAATATTATGTATAAAGCCGACGTAGATCCTACGCCGATAGGATCTACCTAACGAATTGTGCGATCTCGCGGATTGGATTACGGCGATTCCGGTCGTAAATCGGAATCACCAAAGCGGTGGGGGGTAAAGGAAGGAAGGAAGTAAGGAAGGGGACTTGGAATAACGGATAAAGGCCGATGATGGGAGGAAATTCAGTCGAAGTACCAGTGGATCGCGAGGAATTGGGAATCTGAAGGACTGCTATAAAGGACGCCTCTGTTACTCCCGCAGTCGCAGCCGAAATCACACAAACGGCACGCGAGCGGGAAAATCTCCGCCTCCAAATGAAGACGGCGATATCACTCATTTCACCAGCGGCTCACACAATAATCACCGTGCACAAATCACAGGATCACAATACAGTACTGATGTACTGGAGTTGAACAAAATCCACATGCTCCTGTGCTCCTGATGCTCTCGCGATGTCACACTCGAACATATATCGTTCACGATGAAGTCTGCTCACATCAAGGTTCACACTGAAGACAAGCAATAGGGAAAAGGGATGGGTGGGAATTTGAACGCGAAAGGTCTCAATAATATGGGTCGCGGCCGATTCTTAAAATGCGCCAAAAATGAGTTCTATGAACATTATGCCTATAATTTTCATATGATCAGCATTTACAAATTTTCATAAAATAAGACAATGAAGCTTTAAAAAAAGCAGATGAAATATGAAGCTAGTAAATATTACTGAAAGAGTGTATTTTCAATCAATTCAGAAACCGCTTATGTAATCGAGGTAACTGAAGGGTTAGGGTTTTATTTAATCTGTGAGTCTTATCTCAATAAGTACTATTTATAATTTATTTACTTAATTGAAAGATTGATGATAAACTGCCATTATGAATTATTCACATATTATGTGACACGTTGCTTTGATTTGTCAAGACAAATAATATACCTAGCATTTACAAAATGAAGTGTATCCATTTTTACATCTTTGTGGTCAGTGTTTCTATATGTAAGTATTATACATATTTTCATTGGTCTTGTAAAATTATTTTGTTTGCTACAGCTCTGTTATAAATTAAGATGCCTATTATTTTATAATTTGTATTTAAATATGAACTGCTTTAATCAAATCAATGATTGTTTGTTAATTTTGTGGTTATACCCAGAGGTTGGGGGTTCGAGCCTCATTCCAGGAGACCAGTAAGTTAGTCTTATTTTCACAGCACTAAAGTTTAACTTAGTTTGAAGATAGTATAAATATTGATGTGACACATAATTCGTGCACGCATTTTTTTTTTATCAAAATTGTATAATTTTTTAATTTCTTGTATTCTTTGACGGTAAGTGTGTAATAAAAGTAATTTGTTGGTCTCTCGAGATCACAAGGTCCGAACTCCTAGCTCTTGATCATAAGGCCAGTATCTTATAGGCAAATCAAACAATTTAGTTCTAGTACATATATATAAAATAAAAATAAAACACTTTTATAGTGGTCATTGGCAAATTTTAATAGGCCATAAGTTAATCTCCACAAGGACGTTTAGTTTAAAAAAGTAAGGAAATTGAAATATACTTAATATACGGTTATAATATTTAAAAATTATTAAAATATTTCAGTATGTTGTCACGCATTGCCATTCGATCAAGAAGAGCCTCGATATATTTGGATACCCGACAGTCATGGAAAAATACACTTTGTTGACCTGCAGGATGATTCTCCTCCGACTCAAAGATTTGAACCTGACGAAGACATTATATATTATCTGTATACGCGGTATGTATATACGCAATTTGATGTATCAACAAATTTGATTGATTAATTCGAAAGATGTACAGAAAAACTATCTATCGAAATAATATTGATTGCCACCGTTATATAAATCCGCAACTTGAAGTGCAATTCTAATTTCGCTATGTTAACGATATAAGATTCCGAAAAATTTGCGACTTACAATGTAAAGTACAGTCTTATGTAAATGGTGCATTTGTTTTTATATTATCAAATAGATATTAACATACTAAATTCATGTATTAATTATAAATATATACATATAAAATCAATTTTGACGAAAAATATTGTTTTAGCGTCACCGGAATTCGAACCTGGATCTTCATTTCCAATCCGGGGAAGTGCACTACCTTTGTGCTATAACGCCAGTATTTTTCTTGACAAATTTTCGAAACTATATGTTACATTTTTCAAATTAATACACCTGTCGTTCCATTATTTGAAAGCCATCTACATTATTTTTGCAGAATCTCAAATACCTTTGAGTAAACCGATTTGCAGACGCCAGAATTATCAATTCATTTTATTAAATTTTGGACACGTTGATACAACATATATTATTAAGGAAAAAACATTCTTATTGTGAAGTTGTAATTATTCAGAACATAGGTCTGTGATATTTTAAATACTAAATTAATGTATTTATTAATGCACTTCCCCAGATTGGAAATGAAGATCCAGGTTCGAATCCCGGTGACGCTAAAACAATATTTTTTGACAAAATTGATTTTATATGTATATATTTATAATTAATACATTAATTTAGTATTTAAAATATCACAGACCTATGTTCTGAATAATTACAACTTCACAATAAGAATGTGTTTTCCTTAATAGATATTAACATTATTGATAAACCCAACGTTGCATGGGTGGTAAGCCTTCTCTTCACCTTTACACCACAAATTATAAACATTTTTGAATTCATCATTTTTCTGAATACTTCAAACAGGCGATAACGATTTTTCTTACTGCTTTTTAAAAACTTCAGGAAAAATCCAAGAGAAGGTCAGATCATTAGAAAAGGAGACATTGAAGGTATCGAACAATCAAACTTTGATCCTTCAAAACCCGTAAAAATCACAGTTCACGGATGGATAGCGGATCATACATCTGGTACAAATACTAAAATCCGAGATGGTAAGATTTTGATTGGTTTTTAATTATTATCCCAATGAGTGATGAATTGGCAAAATACTAAGTATAATAAATTAGATTAAAAAAAGATTCGGATATTATTCATTAATTTGAAATCACCGCTCGGTTATGTAATTAATTTTTATCTAGGCAAATTTTACTAATTAAAATCCAATAAAAATATTTAAAAATTCAGTAAATTTTAATATCTCAAAAAAATTATTAAAATACTACAATAGATAATTAATATGAACATAACGGAAAAATAGAGATAAGAAGCAATGGAAACGAGGACTATTAAGTACACCGCCTAGTTCTAGAGCACTTGTGTAATAAATATAATAACACTGTTTCTACATCACAATTTTTTATCAATCTTACATTTGTTATCTAAATATACTAGTATTAATCAAATAGTCATACAACTGGCTCAAGTTTAATTTTGAAAAAACTTTCAACATATTTTTTGATGTAATGTGATGAAAATGAATTATGTCGCCGTTACAACAAAACGTAGTAAAAACGACAAATATATCAAAGCGACATCTTTTAAATTTGTATATAAGGAGTTCTCTTTCATATTTAAAAAGTATAAGCCATCCCATTTTACCGCGGGCTTATACCAAAAAGAACAAATAAAGCGCCATCTATTCTAAAAAATGATAACATTTACATACATTAAGCGCTTTATAGAAAAAGTATCGCACTCACTAATATAGAAATTTGAAAGGATACTGAAACGAATATGATATTGGAGGGAATAGTTTATTTCCTTTGAAATATGTGAATTAGCAATACAACTTGGTAGATTTGTGACGTATTTATTTTGAAGGTGTATTTTTCAATACAAGTTAAATGAATCTACTAAAAAAATCTATCTATCGAAAAAATATTTTATTTCTACCGGGATTCGAACCTGGAACTCTTCCTATCCGCGAAAGCGCATTATCTAATTTCGCTACAGCAATACATTTTCGACAAAAATTTTAAATTTAAATTTATATTTCCAATTGATACATACATTATTCCATTTTTAAAGCAATCCACTTTATATTATTATTCAGGTTCGAATTCTGGTAGTAATTCAATATTTTTTCGATAGATATATCTTTTCTGTGTCTTTATACATTATTAAATTAATTTTAAAAAAACCACAGAACCATGTTCTGAAAATGCAACTTCACAGCAAAAATGTATTCTCCTTAGTATATTTTACAGATATAAAATTTCCAAAAAACGACTAAAACGAAACGAAAATCTATCTCTATTATCAGACATTAAACAAAAATAAATTGTAATGCTGATGTTCTCTAGATAGTATACGCAGGTAGATAACTATATAAATTATGTACTATTTTTGCCCTCGATCTAAGACAGGTTCTATTAAGTTTGTGTGTATATTAATGATTTTATCTTTTACAAATAATTATTTATAATATAACCAAATATTTTATAATTTGATCTTGAATTGAATAAATGTAAAAAAAATCTACAAAATATTCTGAATCTAAATATTATCATTTTATTATTTTTTGGTGATATATAGCGGTTATTTGTATTGCTCACGATGACACGTTGTCTTATGTGTATTATTATATTATCAATTATTTTAAACCCAACTTATTTACGACATAGTATTATGCATTGAAGCATTAGTCATTAAAAATGTTTTCTTGATGCATACTTAGATAATATATAATCTTAATAGGAACATATGTTCTTGAATTGAACTGTTTAAGCAAGGCTCGAAAAAATGTTAGTTATATATTTTATGAAATATGTTAGATATACAGTTAATAGTCTGAAGGTTGGATTATGATTAACCTTCAGACGTACAACGTCATTTTATTAATAGGATAAGAAGGAAAATATTGTGTGTACGTAGAAATCCCAATTGTAATGGGTACCTTAAAAAACAATAAGAATCCTTTAACACGTTTCGAGGTTATAGAATTGAATTTAACTAGAAGATGAAAAAAACAAATAGAGCAATAACGTATTATATAAGATAGACACGTATGTGTTAATGCAGTAATCATATTATAAGATAGTAACGACGTTTTATTAGAATAGTCAAAGTCAGTTGTGGTAACAACATTTCGATCTCTACTGAGACGTGATGACAAGGATTTATAGTGAAATACTACATTTTACCCATAAATAAACCTAGTTTTTTTAATTCTAGCTTTCCTCAATGTCATGGACGTCAATATGATAACGGTCGATTGGTCAGTTGGCGCAAATGTGGGATACATTGAGGCTGTGAGGAACGTTCTCAAGGCTACGGGAAGTGTGGGGGAGTTACTTGATTGGTTGAACAGTTTAGGTGTAAACTTCTCCAACATGCACCTGATTGGTCACAGTCTCGGAGGACAGCTGATTGGAATTGCTTCCAGATCCAGTACTCTCGGGCCGGTAGAATATATTACTGGTGAGCAAATAAAGCCACTGAAGATTAATTAATTTCAACAAATAACTAACTTTGTATTGATGACATCGACTGGTTTCAAAACTACTGTATCTTCGGTATAACGGACGTAAACAATTAAATTAGTGTTCATCCGTACATTAATAATTATGTCTTACCACAAAGTTAACATCATAAACATTAAACTTAATGAATGTATTTTTTTTAAATCTGGTATTTGGTATTATGTAATGGTATTTTTATTTCATTTCTAAATAATAGGAGTATTTTTGTTAATTTGTTGATAATTTTTTCTACTACGGTTATTTTTATTACTGCTATTTTACACTTAGGGTAGACCTGATCTAAGGATACCGCTGCATATTTAAAAAAAATTTCTACGTTCCTGGTTTTTAAAAAACAGTATAATTGACGGAAAATCATGAAATTTCTGGAGAAAAATAAATCATCCGCACACGAAACCCACACCGAGAGTAGTAGTACAAGCCAAGTATTGTTATTTTTCAAATTAAATTATTTTGTATTTGACTACTTAATTATTTGATGCCGACCAGTTTTAGAGTGTCTAATTCAGGGCAAATTATTAACTAAATTAGATTTTAGAAGATTGTAATATAAACTTAAACTGAACTTGGTCGCTTCAAATAACGATTTTTAGTGAATACCTATCCATAATGTTACTTCTTTAAATATTATAATCTTAATTAGACTTATTTTCCTACGCATAACAAACAAAAATTGATATTAAGTACCACACATAACAGCTCAAAAATATTATGTTTTGGAATATAAAAATACAATAATATATGTCATAATGATAAAAGGATAAATCGCAAATTAGTCATATATAGGGTAAATATTATGTAGGCCAATGTTTTTTTTAATAATTAGGAAATGAAACTAAATTTTTTAATTTCGTTTTATTTATCGATTATTTGGATTTTTACAATTATGTATGGAATATGACATCGGTCAAGTGGCCGCTTTTGGCAGCGGCACAAATGTGTGCTCTTATAACCATATTTTTTATAATTAATCAATTTCATTTCGAATATAATCTTGTAGCGATAAAATTATTATTGGCTTATTGACGTAGACCCTTTGCTTTCAAGTACCCCTATAGAAAATAGTCAGGAGCCATCAAATCAGGTGATCGAGGAGGCCAGTTGAAAAAGTGATCTTTTTGACATAATGCCGGAAAAATATTCTCGCAAAACTTCAAGCGTAGCTCAGCTATATGTGAGGTGGTACCGTCCTGTTGAAACCATATGTGTTGCAGGCCCAATTGACCCAATTCGGCCACCAAGAAGTTTTCCAACATGTGAAGATAGCGATTACCATTAATGGTTACAGTATTGCCATTATTATTTAGATAAAATATTTTAACGACTTCAACACATTGTTGAGACGTTCTCCATAATAAATTGTAATCACTACGACTACTCTCTACGACTACTAAGTGCGAACTGACAAATGTCTGCTAAACCAAAACGGCGGTCAAATAAAATCGGCCTGAAACGTAATATTCACCTTGTAACAACATGTCAGGCGAGATCTCATTTTACATAATAGCAGAAATTTCTGAAAATCCTAAACTAAGTCAGCTTATTTGAAACATTTCAAAATCTAAAATACTATGGTTGAACTTCAAAATAACAATCCTAACAATATCTTTGGATTGGCAAATATGAGTACGTTTATATTTTACTGGTAAAAGTACGTACTCGATCGAATACAATTTTAGATCGCGTGTATTTTTAAGATTTGGTGAAAATATTTATCATCGTGCATTGTTACACAGTATCGGGTTGCTTATTAAATACGTAATTATGTGTAACCACTTAGTTCTATGGGTGATGCTTTGCAACTAAACGAGACGTTATGGAAATTTAAAAAAAGATCCATTACATAAATATGTTCTTAGTTAATTAATTAGATAATTTAGAAATGTTAGATAATATGAAATATGATAATTGATTTCTCAAAATATTTTTTCAATGGATCAGTACGTCCATCCCAGCGAATATACAGTAGTATTAAAATCTTTATTACACTAATCAAAGTGGTTTGTAAAAAGTTCGTTATTTTTTAAAATTAATAAAAATTGTTCTACTAACTAAAACATATAAGTACTTACATGTTTTAGTCTATCTGTATGTATATATATCTGCATGTATTAATAAAGTAATATAATAATAGATAGCGAAAGAAACATACCGTATAGGCCAGGTGTGGCAAATTGAATAACGCAGATTTTTAATCTATTTGGATAGGATGATCATTGATTTATTTTAATTTTAATATCGTTAATTAACATGGCGGTTACTTTATGGTGCAACATGACAATTTTAGTTTTTTAAATAAATTAAACTACACATTCGTTGTGATGATGAGAGTGACTGCATTTCCAAACTATAGTAGTCATTAAAAAAACACTACGTGTATGTAGTACAATGTTTAGTTTATTATGAAAATAAAATATTTTAATATTTGCAATATAGTAATGTGTTAACATTATTAAATAAAATTATAAGCAGCAGAAAAAAATGTTTGTAATTTTCTATTAAATGTGTTTGACTTTCAGCTTTGGATCCAGCTCATCCATCTTGGGGCCCTAACAGTGAAAGAATAAGAAAGACAGATGCCAAGTATGTAGAGCTGATCCACACCAATGCCGGTCTCCTCGGGATGACAGACGCAGTTGGTCACAATGACTTCTATCCTAACGGTGGAAGAAATATGCCAGGATGCAATAATGATATAACTTGCTCGCATAGCAGGTCCACCGAGTATATGGCCAGCTCGATAGATCATCAGGGATTCATGGCTAAACAGTGTCAGTCCACAGCGGAGGCGGTGGCAGGGGTTGCTAACTGCACAGGAGAACAGACTCTGTACATGGGAGGTTCCCGGATTAAAGCAGAGTAGGCATTTGTTTATTTCTAAATTTACCCTGCTGACTATGGGAAATGATAAACAAGCGGTCCCATCGTAATAGCAACTAACTTTTATACGGTTTTCACGGGACATAGAAAATCCTGTTTACAAACAAAAACAAAAATTGACTTGCTACACTTTTCTACGGGATTTGCGATATACGAATAAAATGTTTTTAAATTTTAATTTCACGTGTAAGGAAAATGATTTAAAAACGTTAACTCTAATACACAAAGAAAACATAGTGAGAGAAATAGTATTACCTACTATATATTTTTTGTAAATTTTAGGATTATTAAAATACGAAATGGAATAAAATAAAAATTATACGCTAATTTGGATAGGTCGAATAAATAATAAAAAATATTTTTATAAGCCATAATAATATGTGTACACTATATCATATAAGTCAGTGTTACAACCATATTCGTTACCTCGCCGGTGTAACCCAGATATTAACGCAAGATAGTGGTATCCGGTATTCTTCATATCAAGTAAATCGCCAATAATTATCCTGAACATTGAGAAGCCTGATGAAGGTTTTAGAACTCAGCCTAATATTCAACAGCAATTTATAATAAAATGAAGAGAAATTTAAGTCACATACGTAGGTAATCAAATGTATGCATATGTATTTATTTAGTTTTACTACATATTAGTTTCTTTATATTTATGCTTTGTTAATTGCTACAAATATTATCTCACGTGCATAGACATGCTTAATTTATCCGTTACAATTATTATTATCTATAAATTATAACTTATCACTAATTGTACTTATTATAGAAAATATTAATCCCGCGGGTGTCCCAGTAAATTATTTTTCGAAAACATTTGTACCTTTTTTATATTTTCACCTTTTCATTTTGTAAGCGAGCACGCTACTATCTTGCTATTATCTCCGTAGACTGTGGTGTTAAATTGTCATATAATCAAATAATCCATTTTTGGGTTATGATTTAGTGTATTGACTTATATATTTATACATTCTTAATATCAAATATCAGTACAATATTGAATTTTATTTCATCAATTGTTACACCTGGTGAATTTTATAAAAGACTTTATTCACAAAGAGCTTAATATATTTATTAACGTCTATTTTCACGTCTCATTCGTATCCACCCAAAAGGCAGTCACGAGGGAGACCAGGATTCGGTTCTCCACCGGAGAGATTTTTATTTTATTTATTCATGAATGTTTTTTTTAAACCAGAAAAATATATTCTAAACAGGGATGGTATGTCACATGTGTCTGAGATAGATAACGCATTTTTGTTGGTGTACAAAAATAAAATAAATAACTAAATGACATTAAATTTTTTTAAAATCAATTATAAAACTGAATGTTTTTATTATTGTATTAGATATCGTTTTGATGGAGTAGTGAATGCTAGACTATAGCTTATTCAGATGTGAATATAAATATGTAAATGATCTAAAAATATAGATTATTGTTTTTTAAAGACTACTCTAATGAAGGTTTCCTAAATTAAATGTTCTTACTTTTTTATTTCGGAGCACGCTCGCTTGTTACAAATCCTTTACATATTGGTAATAATGTCCACTCATTGATAATAAAGCCTCCAGTTTGGTTTATAAAAAGGATTAAACAAAACCTTTCTTATATATATGTGTGCATCTATTAGGTTGATGCACAAGTTCACAGTATTTTTATTTTCTAACGTAAGAATGCTTTGGATTCTTTATTTACTTTTCAATATCATCAACCCAGTATTATTATCGTATTAATTTCTCTCTTAGGAATTGCGCATGGGTAACTGAAATATTTAATGTGGATATTTAAATACAAAAAAAAAAAAAAACTATGCGAATATTTACTCATGATAATTCAAATATAAATAAATCTTATTCTACTGTGCATCTGAGCAATTATTAGATTTTTTATGAATTAAAAAAAAAAGATCTTTTTCTGAGGATTATTTCACATTGAATAAATAGATAGGAAAAAGAATTATAGTTTCATGAAAATTATTTGTTCAGTACGCCTGAGGTAATTAATTTTCAATTTGTCATCTTTCAGGCTGGGAATATTTGCCCTGACGACGGATGCTGAACCATCATATTACCAAGGGAGAGAGATATGCAGTAATGACCAATTTATCATGATATAATCTAGTCCTCGTTTCGACTTACATAATTGAAAATGCTTGACAAATTAATACTTCGTTTGAAATTAATCAAATAAAATGTTTATCTTTCAATTCAATCAACTTATATGTATTACTTGTATTAAATAACGAAAATACTTATTGAAAATAAAATACAAAGACAATCAAAAATTATATCGTATACAACAACTGTAATGTTTTGACACAGTAAAAGTACATGTTCAACTTTGTATAGATATATGATCTGTTTAAAGTGACGTGAAATTGAACCAAATAAGCAAATTAAGTATTTTGCTGGAATATTTAAGGTCTTAAAGTATTTTGAACGAAATAAATAATAGAGAAAACTGATTTAATATTTATCATATACCTACTCGTA
Source organism: Eubasilissa regina (assembly GCA_022840565.1). Taxonomy (NCBI): domain Eukaryota; kingdom Metazoa; phylum Arthropoda; class Insecta; order Trichoptera; family Phryganeidae; genus Eubasilissa; species Eubasilissa regina. The sequence continues at coordinate 29,050,240 of JAINEB010000022.1, read as the reverse complement.
AACCAAACATTTTTTTCCATTTATTATATTATTACATACGTATTACATTTTTTTTTCATTTATTAAATTAGTATTACATTTTTTTTCTGGGACTGACCAGCGTCAATCAAATATTATCAATTTCTGTGGGTGAAGTCTGCAAGTGATATAAAATTTAAATGGTTTAATTATATAAATCTATGTTCACAACTAACGTAATAGTCTAATTTTTGACAAAGATGATCTAAGAATACGAAAGAGGTCTCAAGTACGTCATTTTTACATGTCTCTAATCGCACAACTCGATATTCGTCCATTTTTTGAATAAAATTCGACCCGGCATTCGTATTTTTGTCCGGGATTCATGACACGCGGTCCGAATCACGTGGTCAGTCTCATGTTAGGTCTTGTTTGCTAAGCATCGTCTGTACAAGCTCCATGAAACCCGTGATATTTTATTACACTTCTTTATTACTTTTAAGGGTTTTCTTTGAAAATAAGTACAATCATGGTTACAAAAAACAAAAAACTGATAAAATAACTCATTATGAATACTAAAAGTGGAACTCGTGTCTCGAACCTAGTCACTCAATAAAAAATCATACTATGGACGTCCGAAACAGATTTATCTAACTCACACTATTTATTTTAGAGAAAATTGATTTGCCTTCCGTACAAATCGCAATTCGAATAGCCTCCTAAAATGAATTGTGTACAAATAGCATGATTCCATTGTATAGGGTCTTTTAATAGGGACGCTCAAAATTTGTTAGGTTATAGCAGCTATGTTGTTAAAGTGACATCTGTCAAATTTATTGTCAATTGTTAAATAGTATACGGCAAATCACCACGGAAGGTTGAACAACGTGTGTAAATCATCAAATTTTATTATCAAAGTCACGAGCGATTTGAGGGCACGATTATCTCGCGCGACGGTGACGTGAACTGGCCACAGAGATCGTGCGATTTAACACCTTTAGACTTCTTTCTTTGAGACTATCTTAAATCGCAAGTCTTTACGAATAAGCCGCAAACAATTGACCCCCTCAAAGTCAACATAACAAACGCCATCCAGTAAATTTAGCCAGATTTATGCGATAAAGTCATAGAAAATTGGACCTCCCAAACCTGCCACCGAACAAAACCGCAGCGGATATTCGAACAACGTTATATTCCACACTTAATGCCATAAAATAAACTTTCAAATAAAAGAAAAATTGAGTGAATATCTCACACACAACCTGTTTAACTTACATTTTAAAATCGAGCGTCCTCGTTGAAAGACCCTATATTACGATTCACCTCAATAATAGTTACGGCTGATAATACTGACATGAAGTAATATATATATAGACATATCTATTGAATAGCGAACTATTTGTCAGGGTTATGCCTTGACGCAATATGAATATTTACGATTGATGATATTAGTGTACTGTTTATCGAATGCGGGTATTTGTTTATTATTTATATTCCGCATTATTGCAGTGTTTGCCTCCAAACAATGATTGGTAGAAAATATAAATATTGAATTGCTTTTGGAGTGATCACATTTATACGAGTAAAGTATACTCTTAAACAAATAATTTCTTTAAACATACATAATACATGTAATTTGTGTTTAATTTTGAGTAGAATTACTCATTACAATTACATTTCCAGCAGTCTGCTACTGAAGTGGCACATCAATGAGTAAATGCTGTAAATTTGTTTACATCGTGATACTCGCCTTGAATATACATAAAGGTATAGATTTTTTTTTGTATTAATCAATGATCTAAAATACAATATGTATTTTTTTATTTACTTAACTGTCTTTGGTTTTTCCGATTCTATTGTTAAAGCAGGGAGGGATAAGGGCTGATCCCTTTTGTATTTAACATAAGAGATAACAACAATACTGTAAGATTTTTTGGGGGACCCTATTGAACGGGTAACATGGTGAAATTATCATTTTTTATTTCAGGTAATTTTAAATTTGTATATAATTGTATAAAGTAGTAGCAAAAATCGGTAAAGTTTTTTATGTAATGCATATTTTATTTATTCTTTTTTTATTTGATTTTGTTGAATTTTTTACATAATTTTTATGTCTTCAGTGAAAGTTTTTATAGAATTTTTTTATAAGTTTTGTTCAGTAGGATCAAGAACAGGGTAAAGAAGTGAAATGGGACCAAAATGATGGGGATTGGATGAGAGTTCATTTAGACCGAGGGAGTTCATGGAAGGATTTGGGATGGAAATTAATTTAGAATAAAACTTAGAAGATATATCGTGTATGCTTCGTTTGTGAGGGTATATTTGAATCTCTGTGAATGATTGTGTTTCTGACAAACCAGGGTGAGTTTGTGATTCTACTAGGGATGTAGTTTCGTTTGGATTCTAAAATTTTTGTGCTACTTGAACCCCAGATCGGGCTCGTGTATGTGAATATAGGACGGATGATTGCTTTGTACAAGAGTAATTTGTTTTGTAGGGATAGTGAAATGTAGGAATTTAGGAGGGGATATAGTTTGTTGCAGTAGACTTGGGCTCTGTCGCGAATTTTGTTAATGTGATGTATTCAGCAAAGTTTGTTGTGAAATGTAAGTCCAAAATATTTCACATTATCGACTCATGGAATAAGAATTCCGTGCATAAAACTCTTATGGTATGGAGTACTCTTTTTTTTCATTCTAGAGAAAAAGATAGCTGCAATTTTGCTGGAATTCACGTCCATGCGCCAACTGTCGAAAGTCATCTTGGAGTTTGTCAATGTTTTTCTGTAGGCAGGTGGTGATCATGCCTGGTGAATGATGTTGGACTAATATGGCTGTGTCATTAGCGTATAATGCTTTGTATAGTTTTTGATTTATGAGTGGATATTTTATAAATATCATTATTTTAATTAATGTACATATGTGTTGGTTGCGATAAATCCATTATTTCTTTTAATTGTTCGTAATATTAATCAACAAAGTTTTTGCTTCAGATTACAAACACAAAAAATTATATATATGTGATTCGCAGCCAATGGTGGTATATTAAAGATAGTAAACTGGCTAATAACGTAATAATACTGCATCATCTATATAAAGTAGTGAAGATATAATAAAAACTTTTTCTTCTTACTAAACTTGTTACCATCATATAAGAGTTAGTTTAGAGTTATCTTAGAACGTTGTGCAAGCAGCCCATGAAGCCCTTTCTACTAGCGTGAAAGTTTGATTAGACAACGAGATAAACTATTCCGTCAGACACGGCTTATTTAATGTGTGTAGCAACAAATATACACATGGTATTAGTACGTATAAGGGAATACACGGAAATGAATGTGCTGATAAACTGGCCAAGGAGGCCACTCTTCCCGGAGTTTTTCTTGAATAGTACCATACCCGACAATTTAAGATTGTTGAAAAGCATACAGATATTATTTGGACATCACAATACATAGATCCAAAAATCACAAGGTAATCGAATCAACAATATTCAACAATTTATGCCCCGCACTTCCTTGTTCACCAAATGGAAAGTTTCCGAGATAACAATTTCAAATATCTATAGGATGACAATTGGGCATTGCCAAGTAGCCTCCCGTTTGTTCAGATTGAATATAATATAGGTGTTCAGTGGAAAAATTTCAAGATAAAATTGTAATTTCTCGTAATCTATCAGTGTAAGGTAAGTGGGAGGGGTATTATTCGACGCGCGTGATTTTCATGCAGATTTGTCAGTCGCAATGAGTCACTGGTCGGGAGCGCATCATGCGTTCGCGGTTGAGCAATATTTTAAGTGCGGTGATTCATTGATTCGTGTGCGTCGCGTTTTTTGTACTCACTTTAATATTCGACGAGTAAGTGATGGGCTGAGCACGCAACTTATCTGGTGTTGTGTTCAAAAGTTCAGACAAAAATTGACAACGGTTAACGTCATAGCATGTGGCTCAAGTTCGACCTCAAATTATGTGCAATCCGCGTAAATCGATAAGGAAGATTGCAGCCTTTACTGGAATAAAAAAATCAACAATGCACGTTATTTTGAAAAACAAACTATAGTTTCACCAATACAAACTGAAAATCGTGCAGTTTCTCAACGAAAACGACTATTCTTTACGTGCAACCTTAGCGAGAACGATGCTGGAACGTTTAGAATAGCACGAATGCTTGGAAACATATTGTTTACTGTCGAAGCACATTTTCATATTGATGATTATGTTAATAAACAGAACAAGAGATACTGGTGTCTCTAAAAACGACCGTGTGGTGTGCAATTTTTGCCCTAGGGATAATAGGCACTTATTTTTTTAACCAGCGAGAGACAGTCACTGCTAACGTGTATTTCCGAATAATCGACGAGTTTTTGGTACCGCAACTGCACCTGTTCCCAGGTTCAACACAGTTTTAGAAAGACGGGGCCACTCCACACACAGCTATAGTTTCAATGGAGATGCTGAGGGGAATTTTTCCCAATAAATTAATCATTAAGTTCGGAGACATACCCTGGGCACCTCGGTCACCGGACCTTACACCGTGTAACTTTTTTTTATGGGGACACCTTAAATCGAGAGTTTACAGCAACATTCTTCGAATTATTTAGGCTCCACAAGAAAATATCCGCCGTGAAGTTGCTGCCACTGAACCAACGCTTTGCTTTCGCGTGTTCGCAAATTCAAGAATCCGATTGTAAGAGTGTCTTGAGAGAAATGGATGGCATTTAGACGATATTGTTTATAAAACGTAAAATCCGCATCGTTAAACTTAATTTACTATAAATAAAATATGAGAATAACATTGTAGTTTTTTTATTTTTTAAATATTAAACTTAAAAATTTTCCGCTGGACACCTTTACAAGTGTTCCGGAAGACTTTTTTATAATAAAAATTCTGTAATAAAATAATGGGTGGGTATAATAAAAATATACTTATTTTGCATTTAAGTATAGTTCTTGGGAATTTATTTCTTAAAAAGTATGTTTTATAAATGTGATCTGTTATTTCGATGGTACTCTTCTGAACGGGAGGCGAAATTTCTGAGAACTGCTCGGTACGTATACTCCATGATCGCTGCAATTTATTTTCTGATACTTTCTTTTAATTGGTACAGAGAGGGAAGATTTTTACTGTATACCTTTGATTTAAGGTAGTCCCATAAAAAAAGTCCATCGGTGTCAAGTCGGGGCTAGGTGGAGGCCTTTATGTCACCTCGTTAGGTTATCAATTTTCCACAAACAACTGATAATGACACGCTCTATAGCAACTGAATATCCAAAGACGCGGCTAGCGATCGGCATATCCCCCGCCCCACTCCTGCTCGTTGGTTTGGTGCAGCGAATGAACCAAAATGAAAAAGACTTTTGGGACACATTGTAGATAACCCGATGTGTGAGTGAGATGCGGAGGAAGAGACCTCTGACTATGCATTTTTTGCTTGTTCATCGCGGATCATAATTTTTATTACAGTGATCTCTTCAATAGAACGTTTCAACTCCCGGTTAACTTGTGCCATCTTTTTTCTCTCAACTCATTACATTTGATCTCTATAATATCTTTACTATTGACTTTTAATATTTCCTATTCTATAACAATATTATACTTGTTCTATAAAAAAGTAGTTTTAACTTGATTAATGGCATAAATTACTTTTGAATGGTGGACTGTTTAAGCAAAAAAAAGAAGATTGTCAAATTTGCATGTAAATGGTGTTGATTATAAATTAAATAATTTGGAATCGTTGGAGATAAATAAAACGTGTAAAACTAATCAAAAAATTATAAAAAATCAACTAAATTTAACTACGAGTCCCATTCTAAAAATTTTTCCTAAAAATTATTCGATTAAATTTGTATTAAGTAACAATTTGAGTTAGGTACTAAATTAATTTTTTAAATAATTATTATTTTTTTTCTTAGAAAAAAATATATATATATATATTTTTTAAATAGATTGCGGTAAAGAAACAATAACATATGTTATTAGTTATTATAAGAAAATGGTATTTTTCGAAACCGGCAGATGTATTTAAAACTCAATAAGTGGTTAATAAAACAAACTTAAAAAATAAAAATATTGAATTTTAACCACAAATTTAAATATGCTAATTTCAAAAGTATCTGTATTTTCACCTGGCCTGAATTTCTTGATAATGTCATTTCAATAAAAATGGCAAAATCGTTAATTATTTTTAACTTCCGCATTTCATTTTAGTGACAAGACTTAATCTTTGAAAGTGTCAAAATTGAGCGACATTTAAAAAAATAATATATTAGTTCAAAAGATTAGATATCTATTTAATTCGTCTTTCAAATAAGATTGGCAATTACTGGAGTACCAGTATGTTTCCTTTTAAATTTGTCTAGACCACGACTTTTCTTTATATTCGATTATAAGTATAATAATTATTTAAGGGTATCTATCACAAATAAGTTAGATTTACAGTTTATTTTGCAATATACATAGGTACAGTTTATTCATAGTAACTTGTGAAAATGAGTTCCCGGAACCTGAAGACCCACGATACGCCTGGTTTCCTGACAGCAACGGTACGGTTCATTTGGTGGACTTGAAGGATGAGACGCCACCTGAAAGTAGATTTATGGCCGATGAAGATATCGCATACTATGTGTACACACGGTAAGAAAAAATAATAAGGTACTGATTTTTTACGCAATTCATTGCCTCCATTCAAGCTAAATTTAAAATGTTTAAAAAAACTGGAAGAGTACTATAAATCATTGATAAGCTCATTTATGAAAAATATTCTGCCGATTCAGTAACGTAAAAAATACATATTGTGACACAATCACAATAAAAATCTTTTTTACTAAGTATTTATTTGTTTTGTTAACTATGCTTGAATATTTTCTGAGACGAAACAGTTAAAAATGTGTATATTTGCTTATACACAAAGTATTCTGGAGTTCTCATCTTTCTATATTCTATATTATCATCTTTCTTCTTTTTGTTACCATAATGGATTCGATAGTCCATGATCGCAGTCACTACAGAGCGCCATCCATTCTTGATATCGCTGTTGTAGTCCAGTCTACTGAGTACTTGCCCAACCCTTGCAACTCCGTCATGACATCATCTGCCGTCTATATCTCTGTCTTCCCTTTGGTCTTGACTCTGTTGGCTTATATACAAGGGCTTTGTATCATAGGACTTATCCACTCTTGTTACGTCACTCAGTGCAACCTTGTTGCTTTCATCATCCTCAATTATCGGGAACATTCCAGAAGTTCCAAGTTAAAGAAACTCCCCCATTTTTTAAGTAAAGTTATCACGGATGAACCGGAAATCTTACACTAGATTATATTTTCGGAGACTTGTAACCTGGATTTCTGCACCAAAGTAAAAGACCAAGCTCTACTTCTGTATAAAGAAATTGGCTGTATTTGCGTTGTATAGTTTAATCTTTAGATTCTATGACAGCAACCTTAATGATAGTTAGATATTTCGTGGAGCAAAATAATAAGTGTTTCTTGTTTATCCATCTATTTATATCTTTTTCGGTGTCATTGTTTTTTGTCACATAACTGTTTAACCGATTTAAAAGTTTGTTATTTTACTATTAATTGTGATAATGCTATATGTCTTTTGCTCATTCTCAGGTATTTTGTTATAATAGCTCTCTATTCTCCAGTACTTCTTCTTAACTTGTAGATGATCGGATAATGTGCATTATATTTTATAATATTTACAAAAATTTAACATATTTAAAAAGGACATACTCTTTTGCAGGAACTCAGATTACGTTATATTCGATTAGGTACTCAAAAACGATGTACCAAATTACGCTTAAGAGCGGTGCGTTACAAATTACATTAATTAGTAAACAGACGCACAGTGTTCGATATGAAACTTCTGCATAGCATTATTCATAAGATTAACTCCCGCGTTATAGTTTCTCGCATAGCTTTACGTGCTCCTCAGAGGCACACGCCACTTCTAGAATATTCATTCACTATCAGAGATTTCAAACTAACTATGAACTCTAAGTTTAATCATCTTTTTGATATGTATATACATAGATCAATCTCAGCAGTTATATATCCAACGAATCTGTTATGTAATCACTGTTGAATTATTCTTGGATTTGACACATCAATCATCATTCTTCTATATCTCGCACGGACATACAGGCACATTCACACCTTTTTTTTGTTATATGTACATTATTGTTAAGTTTCACGTTATTTTATTTTACTCACATATTACTTGATAGGTTAATAAATATTTTCAAGTTTAATAAAATTATTTATGTACATTGCAAATATATTACACTAAAAATATAATGACCAATCAAAAACTCATATATCGTTATTCCATAAAACATTTTATTTAAATATTAGTTCAGAACACAGACCGGTAAATGAATAGACATGAAATAAAGTGTACATATAGAAGAGGAGTTTGAAACATTAATAGAAAACACTTCTTGGTGGAAACATAAATCCGCTAGTTTATGACACACTTATGCAACAGTATAAGTATTTACTCTTCGAAAATTAAATCTTTGTAAATTTCTAATGCAATATGCATATAATATTTACGTATCACAGACCATCAAATATAAATGCATGAAAAAACGCAAATTTCTTGTCCCTTTCATTTTAGTTTCACCCACGTGATCACTTTGATACACTTACGCAACCAAATAGCTCAGCGACATTTTTTTTAAATATGACTCGATTGGAAAGAAAATTTAAACACTGACAATATTATATATATTGAGATAAGAAATTTGCATTAGTTCATATTTATATATTTGGTAGTCTGTGATACACAAATATTATATATTTAATAGCGGCCATAGTAATCTAGAGTAAAGATTATTTTGCAATTTTTGTTATAATTTTTAAGATTGTTACGATGGACATAATTTTTTTCTGGAGACAAAATATGTATGTAGAAATAATTGGTCCAATTGGCGGTCTCGAATATAACGCGACCGTTGAAATTTTAACCCTTTGTTTTAAGAAAAAAACAATTTTTGGTAAACATAATATAAATTTTAATATGTATAGCATTTAAACATACATGTATGTATTATATACAATACTTATACTATAATACGAGAAAAGTACTTGTGCCTGTACTGCAATGACAAAGTTTTCTTTATAGATCTTCATTTTTATTATTGATTTTAAATATATATGTTGTTATATATAAAATTTTGTTTAATATTTTTATTGAGGTTTTAATAATGTGAGAATAGTTTACTATGTCGATATTTAAATTCGCGCGAATGAACTTTTATTTTAGAAGAAACCCTCAAATGTCCCAGAGGATATACAAAAGAGATCGAGCGAGCATAGCCACATCCTACTTCAACAGACGTAAGCCGGTCAAGCTAACCATCCACGGCTGGACAGGAGACACAACAAGTCCAGTCAACGTACAAACTCGTATTGGTAAGGTGTATACTTGTATTGCTTCCTGAAAAAGTATGTATGAATGCTGCATGTATGCAGAATGCACACAGACTGTCCGTAATAAAGACGAGCGTAAAATAAACGCCATCGGAATGTAATACTGAAGAAGAGTTTTACATATCCCGTGGACAGTACAACGTACGAATACTCAGTTCTGCAACAAATCAAACTTTCGTTACAATCGAGTCATATTTTGAAAAAAGTCGCGGAGCTATTTGATTGCATTAGTGGTACCAAAATGATCACACGGGTGACACTAAATTGAAAATGTTAAATCAAAGAATTTACGTTAGTTCATGTCTGTATATTTGGTAGTCTAAAAAGTAAAAAAGTAAGTTCTAATTTTTTGACCACATTGTGCATCAATATGATAGTCTTCATTTTTCGCAGTCACGACAGAGCGCTGTAATTCCTTGACATCGCCTTTAAAGGGGTGCTAGAAGGGGGGGACTCCATCTCTTCCCGGAACCGTTGTAGAAGTTTCAACTTCTTTTATCGGTTCCATACACAGTGCTATAGAAGCGCGAAGTCTACAATTAAAAAACACAAAAGAAAAAAAAAAAGATAATGTAAGAGATTGCAAAACGAACAGAGATTTTAATTTAAACCTTCCTGCGCCCTTTTAAGTGCTATCTTTATTTATTTTTTAAGATAGAGATATATAACAACATTACAAACAAATAGATAATCAAGTGTTATGTATGGAAATAAAGAAACCAGTGGGTACAAGACAGCCATTAAAGTGTTAACTGTCAAGTACACGGTCCCATGAAGGGACTTTGACAAAACACAATGATGTATGAGTCACGCCATACACGGTACAGGCCAACGGAGTTACGCACGATTTGTTTGTTTTAAGAATTTGACTTATGAAAAGTGAAGTATCCGCATTCTCGCTGACACGATCTTGTCATCATCTGCCTAATATTCCCCATCTCGTAGTCCACGTTTTGATGAAATCCCTATACAGCTTGAAATTCCTTGCATTACTGATCAGGTCCGCGTTTTCAGGCGCTTTTGTGGTTCAGTACGCTGGGCACTCGCCTACTTCTTGGGGTTTTGTCCCAAAGGTGTCCGCCCATCTTTCCTCATTACATGTCCGGCCCACTACATCTTTCTTGCTTTAACTTTTCTCAGGATTTCTGGGGTCTTATATGGTTCCTGAAGTTCCAACGTGTTCCATTCGTCGGTTAGGTTATCGCTTGTCACGTATTGGGTAATGTGACAGTCTAATACAATAAAGTATCCTGGACACAACGGATATATGCATTGTATATGGCTGGAGTGACCATGGAGTCTGTGTGGGAAATCTAAAAAACCGGAACTTGTAGAGGTGTATTATCTGTTTTTGATTTGTCTGTCTATGTATTAAACCGTGTCTGTGATTGAAAGCACAAAATTCTAGTATTAAAATGAAGGAAGAGAGAAGAAGACAACATTTTATTATGCATTATATTAAAATAATCTATTTGAATATGCTTGAAGCGATTCACATTTTAATATCTTTATTGTAGAACTAGAAAAAATCTTCCTTTTATTTTCATAAAATTGACACCCTATATTTTCAAAATGACTGAATTATATATATATCAACGTAATAATTTGAACGTGCTTGTTGGTCTCGTGGTTTAGACACTCGCCAGTGATCCAGAGGGTTTTAGTCTTATTCCAGGAGACCAGCAAGTTAGTCCTATTTGCGTTTAGGTTTAGGTTAGTTTCAAAATAGTTATTGACGTGACACGTATTCCGTGTACGTATCTCGTACGTCGTATTAAATTAATTTTTAAAAAATGTCAATATATTTAAGAAATAGTGAGGCGAATAAGTAATATAATTTGCATAAATATTATCAATATTTTATTTGAAATTTACATAAAATACATTTATACTGAACAATGATATTGACTTGGCTTCCCGGGACAGAGATTAAATCCCGACAGCTTGGTAATTTGGTGATTGTCTTACCACTCAGATCAAAAAGTACATCACCTCTTCATACAAACTGTTATTTTAGGACAACTATTATTATATATTACATATATTGTTTTAGGACCGTCATAATGCCAACCTAAAAAAATATTATATTAAGTTCTTGCTTCTATCCGTTAAGTTTATTTAAAACATTTCTAATGTTTTTTACGTATATCCATACAAAACTATACTTACCTAATAGATAATATTATATAATTATTGATTTAGATTGTTTAGTAAGCGTAATACTTTTTTTGTTATTAGCATATAACAAGCAGAAAGTAATTAGCTTTCACCCATTGGGCTGCTATGTCATGGGTGACGCCCAGCTATGTGGAGTAATACCAGTTAATGATAGCAATGTCTTATATAGCATAGCAAAGAGAGTAATCTTTGATATGTCTTGTATGTATGATTTTTTTATAACGAAAACATGTATTACCAAAAGTGTTATTACATGTAAGATTTATTCAATTTCAATTTTGTCGAGAATTGTATGATATGGATATGTATGATATAACAAATCACTATCAAATGTTTACATTATCCTCGTTTTTACCTTCGTATTATAATTATTTTCATGAAAGATACGAACAAAGTTAGCTTAGGTATCCAACATGTACTGTAATAATAACCACTGTTTCTGAGTTTAATACCCGACATCATGCACTTAAAATTAATTGCAATTAATCGTAATTGAATAGAATGTGCTACACTGAAGAGTACATACACCTGTTAAAGAGGACCACACATAACTACTGTAAACAATATTGAAACCGTGGGTCCTGCACCCCGTCAAGTGGCAAATACACTTACTAACTTTAGGCGCTGCCGTTATATTAGAAATTCCAGTAAAATGTTCAATTTTGCACTACTTAAATTAATTGGAAATGGACATTCGTACCTGCAAAAATTCACAAAATTCGTATGTTTGTGACTACACAAATAGAAAAAATATAAATACAATAATATTATAAATTCTTTCTTAATATATTTAACATTTTTGCTACAAAATTTTTACCTAGTATTTTTTAGATTTTATAAGTATGTAAAAAAATACAAAATGTGTATATAATATGTATTAAAAAGCCTTACATAATCAAAATAATCATAAAAATATTTACATATGTATTATTCTCCAGCGTGATGAAGCATTTTTAATTCATTTGGGTTGATAGGGTTATTGGGTAAGGGTCGTAAGAAACATTCAATAAATTGTTTATTTTTATAACATCATCTTAAAATGTATCTAAACTTCAAAACCCCTCAAAAACGTTGATTATACCACAGAGTAAATAGTTACGTAACGTCAAAGGTCATTACTTCGGTCGAAACTTCTGCGATTTTAATTTTTGTTTATCCTACATAAATAATATTTACATATAGGTACAAATAAATATTTCAATTGAAAACTTGATTATATTTTAAATTTTTAATTAGGTAACAATGAATAATTTATTTATTTGCGTACAAGATTTATATAATTTGAAAAGGATAAAAAAATTTTTAAATGTTCTTGAGATAACATTGTTACTTTTTGCTCTCTAGTCAATAATATTATTTCCTAGTTATTTGTATCATTTCTTCTTTGTTCATTAACAACTTCTAATATTTGATGTAAATAAAACAACTTCTAATATTTGATGTAAAATCATCTGACCTTGATGGGTGAATCTGGGAACAATTGCATATTGCTGATTTTTTTAAACTTGAGTCATACGAATAATAAATACAATGTTTCTATAGAATCACTTCGAATATATTTTGTCGGCAATATTTTAAGTGTGGATATATTCTTAAAATTTGGGTCGAAAACGTTTGAGAGTTAAACTCAACTGGTTAACAGATTTCATTGAATTATGGATATTCAAAAATTTTTACTGGTTTTTCATAGATTATATAAAAAAATATATGTAAATATTATTAACAAATTATAATTTGAAATTGGATTTTTTTAGCGATTTTCACTTTATTGTCAGATTAATTATGTCTTTCTTGGTAGAATTGTGTTATTACTAAATAATATATGTACTTATACGTATATCTCTATAAGTGGAATATTACTATAAAAGTCCGAAATTGAATATTAATTATCTGAAGATAATCTATATTCTTTTATATTATGAACAACAGTACGGAGTTTCCATACGCAGTTTGAACAGTTTTTACTCAAAATTTAATCAGGTATTAATCAATAAATAAGTCTGTTACACCCGTCATGTAATTCACAGTTCAAAATGAAATATTATTTTAAATTTGTGCAATTTCTGATTTTGTAATAAAAAAATACCTTCCGGTATTGGCCACAAGAATCACGGAGGTTTCGTCTGCGTGTACAAAAAAAATGATATTTACTGTTTTATGGTCCTCTATCGATATTTTATCATTTCTGCTATAAAATCCGTTATTCCGAAATACTTTATTTCTCCAGGACCAATATTAATTGTATATTAAAATTTTTTGAATAGACGCCATCAGGTTAGCTAACAAACTTACCCGAGATATTTACAACGTCAAATATTTATAAAGTTTGATAAGTAACTGATAATAATTACAGAAGTTATCGCGTCCACGAAATCCGTTATTTTCTATATATTATGTAGATATGTAATATAATATATTGCATACCATATATTTATGTACACAGATAATATTTTTTCCACATATAATGTAGAGTGATTTCAGGGTCTCGTATTCTTTATCGAAGAAATTGCACTGACATTTTCTGGAAGTTAAAAAGAGACAGTGAAAGAAATTTCTGCAATTGGCAGTATTTCTATCGATATCTATCTAAATTGCGGGTCTTTTTTTATTGTGCCGATGGTTATATATCTGCAAATGATTTCAGCGTTTCTTCAAGTTCTGGACGTGAACGTCATAATCGTAGATTGGTCAAAAGGAAGCGGCGGTGGGTACAGCGAAGCCGTCAAGAATTGCGTCGAAGCCGGGGCCAGCATCGGAGACTTCCTCGATTGGCTGAACCAAATCGGCGTTCCGTTCAAGAACATGCACGTGATCGGGCATAGCCTCGGCGGGCAGTTGGCGGGGTTTGTTAGCAGGGCCTCCAAGCGAGGCCGCGTAGGTTACCTAACGAGTATGCATTCAACTTTGTTAGTTAAACCTTTACCCATTTCATAAATCATTCGTTAACTGGCTTAAAATATCGACTGTTCTATATTTCATTAATTGACACGGCGGTTACTTTATGGTGTAACATGATTATTTTAATGTTCACAATAACAACATCTCAGGATTTTCTTTACACATAATTGATACAAACCACAAATTCGATAGTCATAGACTAAAACATCTCCACTCGATACCATATAAAGAATTAATAATGAACAATATAGAATCCGTTGAATATACAGAAGAATTTAAATTCGGAGAAAACACTCTTTAACGACATAACATTACTATATTCCCATTAACAACCAAAACCTCCCCCCTCTTCTAAAACCCTGTCCCATTTCCCAAATATACTACAATTCAGTATTTAGTTTAGTTATCACCTGATAATGAAAGAGACTGCACCTATGAACCAGCAGTGAAAATAACCCAATGTGTATTAGTAAAAAGTTTTATTGTGAAATTTAAAAATGTTCAATATTTCGATTCACTTTATGACATTTTTATTTTGATTTTGTTTCGTACTTTATAATTTTTTTTCTTACTATTCAAACTTGATTTAATGCTTGACGTATTTTACATTAAACGAGCTGATATACCATCCCCACCTGTAACCCCCTCCCCACCCCTTCAAACCAACTCAAAAAAAAATTCCCATCCTCACAAAATGTAATGACAATGATCGGACTTTAACAGTGGCAATTTTAAAATTGTAAAACTCATTGCACACCGTAATTGGGAACAGTGCATAAAAAAAATCTGAAAACACATGTTTTCACAAAATCATGTCGATTAGTTTGCATAGCAACTTTTAATTTTAAATACTTGTGTAGGACTATGGAGTTTATGTGTAAAGGGTCTTTGAGGTGAATTTCTGTAAGAAAATTGCCATATTCTAATTATATAATATTAGTATTCGAAGACTTGAGCTAAGAAAGTCAAAATCAAGCGAAACAAAAAATAACACTTTTTAAAAGATTTTTGATTTGTACAGTGTATACTTCTTCCGGTTGTTTTGATAAATACAGCGTATTCCAAAAGTCTTTTTCATTTTCGTTCATTCGCTGCACCAACGCAACTGGAGGGAGAGGGGCGGGGGATATGCCGATATCTAGTCGCGTCCCTGTGAATTCAGTCGCTATGGAGCGTGTCCTTACCAGCTGTTCGTGAAATTTTCCCTGTAAAATTGACATCCCGACGAGGTGACATAAACTGGCCTCCACGTAGTCCCGACTTGGCACCAATAGACTTTTTCCTATGGAGCTACCTTAAATCAAATGTATGCAGTAACAATCCTTCTATGAACCAATTAAAAGAAAATATTCAAGAAGAAATGGCAGCGATCACGGATAATACGTGCCGAGCAGTTCTCAGAAATTTCGCCTCCCGTTTAGATGAGTGCCAGCGAAAAAACGGATCATTTTTAGAAAACATAATTTTCAAAAAATAAATTCCCAAGGACTGTACTTAAATGCAAAATAAACAATTTTTTATAAAACCTATCTAAAAACTTTTGGGACACTTGTATAATAGGTAGTATTTAAAATCGCCGTCGACTGTGTAATTTTATCAGAGTCGATGTACTTTGGATAGCTTGTATTTAATATAAATATATAATAATTTAGGCTTGGATCCCGCTCATCCATCTTGGGACGTTGATTCTGACCGGATTCGTAAAACGGACGCCGACTACGTGGAGGTGATTCATACAAACACCGGCCGATTTGGGATGGCGGATCCCGCCGGCCACAATGACTTCTACCCCAATGGAGGCCTACACATGCCAGGCTGCGCCGGGAACATGGCCTGCTCCCACGCCAGGTGTGTGGACTATTTCGCCGAGTCCATTGACCATCAGTGGTTCATGGGAAACAGATGTGAAACTGTCTCAGAAGCAGCCAGCGGAAAATGCCCCGATGAGCAGAAACTTCACTTGGGGGGCGCGAGAACGAAATCAAAGTAAGCAACTTCAAGAACTTATTATTTAAAGTAATAATGATTCATTTAATAAAGTTAATTGTTAATAACTTTTAAATTAATTGCACGTGTGTGAAATCGTGTTGCAAAGAGTTATGATTATTGCTTTTTAAAAATAGTTTTTTTTTTATAAATTCATAATTCAAAAAATGGGTTTTAAATGAAAAATATCGGTTTGTTGTTGTTATAATTTTTTCAATTTCAGACACTTATATATATATAATTAATACAATATTAAGTATGTAATCATTTATTGTAATTGTTTTATATTTTTTTGAACTCATACTTCCCGGAAAAAAATCATAATCCGATTATAACGCTTAACGAATTTATAGAAATACAGGAATTCGGAAACCCTAAATACCATCGATTTAGCGATAGTAGCATTTGCGCATTATTGATAATCTCGTCTCGTACCTACATAATTTGTTATACGTTTACTTAGAAATATGATTTATTTATGAGTTTACGAGAGAACACCAAATAATTAATGAGTCTATACAATTAATATTCCATTTCTTTCTCTGTAAAACATATATGTCGCGATGGGGAAAGTTCTGAAGTAAATAAGTATGCTGTATGTGTCCAACACTTGCATATCAAGTGCGTTCCAAGTTGCTAAATGATTTAATATACTTGAATTGCATTTGATAAATCAATAGCATTGAAATAATAATGAAACGTGCATTTTATAAAATTGTAAGGTGACGTCACAATGAAAGTGAACGAGGTGTGCGAAACTTGTGTAATCATTATTTTTTTATTTAAACAGGTATGGATTATTTGCACTGGAAACAAATGCAGACTCTCCCTACTACAAGGGATGAAACAATTCATTCAGACTTAATTCTTTGGCGAGTAAAAATAAGAAAATTTAGAAAAATCGTGCATGCAAACGATAATTTGTTATAATTAAAACATATTTTTTTATTAATTTATTTATTTACAATATATTTAATGTTATTTTAAAAATAATTTAAATAAATGTAGAAGTGTATATTTATTTTCAGATCTTTGGATTAGAAAAGTTTTTTACATTTAACCCTTCAAACTAAATTTTTGTAACAGAAAATAGTATTTTTAAATAGATTTGTACGAAATTATGTTCCGTTTTAGTTCAGTTCAGTTCAAAATGCACATTTGCACAAATATTACACATATACAAAAAATTTGCTTATCTCTTTATCAAAACTGCTTTTCTGTGTATTTTACATTGGCCACACATTACACGTCTTCGAGTCGAACATGAATATGCAGATATATTCGAAAAGTCATTCCGAGCTTTCAAAACAGTATAAATATAAACCTCTAGATTTTTTATGTCGTCGAGGAATACATATTTTGGTTGCCATGAAATACATTAAAACATACTTAAAGTGAACATATTATATATAAGGTCGATAATTTAATACAAATTTCAAATGCGCTGTGCCACTTCTTGATTTTTTAATATACATAATGTACTATTAGAAAATCTACGTACACTAGCAGCAAAGAGCATTCGGCTGTCACCGATTGCTTTATGCTGCTTGACGGCGAAATGTCCTATTTGATAGCGACATTGATGAGGAAAAATCCATGAAGTGCGATGCGATATGACCATGAGACATAGATGAGATGACAGGAGTCACAGACACTGACCGTTTAATGAATCACTGTACAGCCCATTCGGATCCAATACATCCAATAGATCCTTGACATACAAAGTTTCATAGAAGTAGACAGAGAAACGTAATATTAACGTAAAAATAGTTAATTTAATAGGGAAATTAAACGGCAATAAAAATATTATAATATATTTTACCCCACGTCAAAATGTTTTTGGGGTACTAGAAATTAAGTAAAAATAATTTTACCTAAAACTTAGCATTAGTTTTTAATTTTAATACTTTATGATAAATATTAACCAATTTTTTATAATTTACCGATAGTTGTAAATCGCATATCAACATAGGTAAATATTTTCTTATTGTGATTTGTACCTGTATTGATTTACAATACAATCTTCGGAGATGCGGGATGTGTGGGTTGAATCAAGGATTTTGAAATGAGAAATGACGTCTTGCCTCCGTCTGTCGGCCTATCATTCGTCTTCATGATTAACAACAATATGAACGACAATATGAAGATGGAACAAGCTGGAACAGCGTCGATGGGCTTAGGCTCGACTGAAGAGTAAGGAGGTACCAGCTGCGCCGGCAATATCACGCGTCGTGGTGGGCTGCTGATGGCATATTGTGATAGTTCGGTCAGTTTGGTGCTGCTCTGTCAGATGCAACATTGTCCAGTTTAACTTAAATCTTAAAAAAATGACAAAAATTCAAAATCAAAAACTTGTCGATTAAATATAAATTTAATGAATCTAATAATATTTTTATCTCCTACTCTAGACCGTGAAAATAAATATCTTTCTGGGATCTTCTATACAAGATGCGACTATGCTTGTTAAGAAGCAGTTCCTTTTCAGATAGCTTATATTGGGTTCAGAAACGCAGCTTAGATAAAACGGGAGAATACAAAATACATAATAATAAAACTTCTAAAATATTATTGTTAATTCAATTTTAATACAAAACATGTTTTCTTCTGGATTGTTGAAATAAAATTAATTGAAAAAAGTTAATAATGTTGTTAATAATTATACAAAATACTTTGTTCAAGCCATCGTATATTAATTATTCTACATGTTTCGATATCTATGATATCTTCTTCAGGAAACAATGTATACTGAAATTAAAAATTAAATTAAATTTCAGTATACATTGTTTCCTGAAGAAGATACCTTAGGTATCGAAACATGTAGAATAATTAATACATAGTGGTTTTAAACAAAGTATTTTGTTTAATATAAAATGAGGCCACAAAGTAATTTTGCAAATATTGAAGAAATGATCTTGTTACTCTCTTAGTCTTTTTCTTTAAATAATCTTGTAACTCTGTTAGTCTTTTTCTTTTAATATTTTAATTTTAGAGAGGTCAAGTTCTCATATTTCTATGGAACGAGCAAAATGAGCTAAAACCGTGAGTATGTGAGTGACAGCCAGCGAGGAGCGGAGGTACTAGTAGGTAGATAGATACCTATGTATCTACTTACTAATTTGTACATAGTGATTAATTTCTCCTCGACATTGACTAGCAAATCGTGGTATGAATGAACAATTAGTCTCGGAACCCATGCTTGGAAATCGCACACTGTATGATGGACAGCTGATGAATTACTTATGATGTACACGGCCTGCTTTACTAAACCGCCAATAAATTTCTTCTCTGTTTTGCCAGTCAAATGTGAAGCATTGGAGAGTTGTTACCTTTATTTCTCAAAAACTCGTGACGGTTGTGAAAATAGCGATAGATTATTTAAATATATAATAAATTTTGTATATTTTAAGAAACTATCTGCAATAAGTAGATAACAGAGAAGAGCAAATATTTTAAGGTGTTTGACTATCTAATATATACATCTCTGTTAAGATTGATGAATTTCCTGTGATGTGGTTATATCTTAAGTAAATGTGATACTTGTGTTTACTATCAACTGTCAAAATATATTTAATGTACACACTCAAATGATAATTGGCTGAATTTTACTGCGATGAATGTTTTGATTTTTATTTTATCATTATTTTCTACGGGTAAGTAATAAACATTTTGTTTACCTCACATTAAATGTTTATTTTTTAAGGTATGTAAAAATTATTCGTTTTGTTTTAGCTTTTTCTGTGGTTATAAATAAAGGCACAAAATATGACCCGGTGTGGTTGGCCAGTGTCGAAAGTTTTCCGGCTGTCAGAACGTCAAACATGACAAAAGATTTTTGGTCCCTATTTTATGATGTCCATGTTGAATTCAGATTGTTTACAAGGCAGGTCTAAAATAATTTTATGAAAATCAAATTGTGTGTGATAATTAGGCGCAGTGAAATTAACCATTGATGCAAAAACTTAAAAATTTATACTAGATTTGAAGAAATAAATTATTGGCTAATGCTAATTATCTAAATTAGAATTATGTATCTGAACAGAAAGTCATCGTGTTAAATATTCTATCAGAAAAGTACATGTCAGTAAAAATATTACATGAAGCATTAAGTAAAAAACCATATATTTTTAACTCTATATATAATATTTTATATACATATATATTAGACCAAATAAGATTTTTTTTTTGTTGTCTTTACACAAATTCGATTTTTACTAAGATACGGTAAAAGTTTTTTGATAAATATTTACAGTGTTTTACATTGTTGAACTACAGTAATAATAATATAACAAATATCATAATCTAAAATGTCATTTTACATATTTTAATTTGCATACGTGTATTATAATTTTTTTTATAATACTTATACAATCTTTCTCTGGCTGTTTTGCTGAACTCTCGAATGTGTTAAAGTAGCCACTTTATTGTGCTTTTTTCGATTTTTTTCCTGAAAAAACTAAATAAATTATACATAATATACTTATATTATTCTACTGATTGTGTCCATTTGTTTAATATATTAATATGATAGTAGGATTATTTACAATTACTGAATTATTTATTGTACAGAAAGAATCCCGTTAAATATCAAGTTCTTGATATGGAGAATCCAACTTCATTACATGACTCATACTTTGACAAAGATTTACAAATAAAAATTTTGACACATGGATGGTACAATAATGGATCTAGTCCGATGCCAGTAAACATAAAAGAAGGTAAAAATATCTACTAAATATTTTTAGTCTGTAAAACCTCAGTTATTAGTGTTATACATTCAAATTTATATTGCGCGTCTCTCATATATAATATACCACTATACTGCGTGTCTCTTATATAAAATATCTCATTATCCTTAGTGTCTCTTATATAAAATATCTCACTATACTGAGTGTCTCTTATATAAAATATCCCACTATATTTATTTTATACATTTTTATTTTTATTCAACTTTATTACATACATAATACTTTTTGTTTTGCTAAACTGCAGAACAGGTTTATGGCAAGGGTTGCTTTTTACATAGTAATTAACATAATAAATTTAAATTAAAGTACATACAAAAAATACATCAAAATGAAAGTAATTAAGTAAGTAATATAGTGAAAGTAAACGAAAATTAAATCAACAAATTTTATAAAAAGAAATACAACAGAGGCACCAAATAATTATACAAGAATGTGATCTTTCACTTTATATTTTAGTGTTTACTAGGGCCTCTTTATCTTTTAGTCTTTACTGATTTTTTAAAATATTTGTGGCACAGAATATTCTCACGTTCTCTCACGTATACATCGTTCGCGATTGGTACTTTCATGGTTCGACCCGACGATCTAGTAGAATAGCTATGGTTAGGGTCAGTATTCATAATATCCTGCATAATGTATCATGCGTAGGGAATTTTAAAGGAAACTGACAAGTTACAAAGGAGTAAAGTGTAAATTTTTTATGAAATATTTAAATTAGGTGCATATGATATTAGGTGGAAAATTAAAAATTGTAATTGATAAAGAGTCATATTTCTGTTACATATATTTAATGCGTAAATTATTATTTGATATACACATGATTTTAAGTTTATCATTTTAGAAATTTTCTTCTATTTCTGCGTACGAGTGTTTTTCAATGTTAAAAATGTCAATCTATTTTTCTTAATATTTCAAGATGTTGGTCATAAAAAAGTGTTTATGGTATTTAATTCATATGGAAAAAGATCAACTTCAGAAAAACCGACGCACTAAAGACGTCCTAGGGTGGTTTTAAACACTATTTGTTTCATGGAACTCTTATATAAATATTTAAAAGGTTGACTACTCTTCTATTATAATAGAAACATTAGTGATAAACTAAATGATACGATCAAATATATATATATATACAAATATGAAAAATAAATCTTTAAAACAAATTATGTAAAATTATTCACACAATTTATGGCAATTATAAAAAAAAGTCAACATTCCAAAATTATATTATGAGCATGCAAATATTTGCGTCCTCCATTTTCAAAAAATGTATAATATATAAAATATTGTATACATTTTACTATGTATATTTTAATATGCTTCTCCTGAAAATTGTAATTTTTACAAAATATGTATATTTCTATTCGTAATGACCAAGTTAATGCTCGACCAAGTGAACTAGGAATCAGTATATATTATGTAACATACCAATTCAATTACATTTATAAAGTTGACAAAATAAAATTTTAGTGAGTTAAGATTTATTCCTTAAAAATACAAATATTAATATTTTTTTTATTTATTAGTATTTAAGGTAAATTTCAATATGTACGAAAGACTATAGTTTATTTGGTATCACTTTATTTTTTGTATTTTTTATTTACATTTTTTATAAATATTATTTCAGCTTATCTAAACGTCAGTGACCTGAACATCATAGTCGTGGATTGGGCAAGTGCCGCCAATGTTAACTACGTCTCGGCCAGTTACAACGTTGCTCAAGTTGGACGTCACCTCACATGGTTTCTGAACTTCCTTATCATGGAAGGAGTATCCATGAACGATGTTCATCTAATTGGACACAGCCTGGGAGCTCATGTTGTCGGCATCGCTGGAGCCTTTGTCGAAAAAGGACCCATTCATACGATAACTGGTAAATCAATGATCTCATCTTAAATAAAAATATTTTTTCCAAATAATTTTTATGTAAACAAATTAAATATTTTATAATATATGTTCAATGAATAAATTAATGAAGGATGAATTCCCCGACCGAGGTGTATATAGCTTAATTAACCACCTCGGTCGGTTATATGTATATATATAACCTATAAATTAATAAATAAATATTTTTTAAACATTTAAAGACATATATACGAGGAGTCAAAGATTTTCTGCACTTTCGCAGTAACTCAGCTTCAAGGTTGTCATATTTGTCTACATTCTGCGCATGCGTGCTAAGAGTTGGTACGACTGCGATCATGTATGCAAAATTTGATCCCAATCACGTCATTTGTCTTCCGGCTATTATAGTGTAAACATGTCCGCTCCGCTAGCAGTTTGCACCGAGGAGAAATAACGAACAGATATCAGATTTCTCTACTCGAAGGGTGTGAAAGGGGCTGAAATTCATTGTAGACCTATATCATAATCCGGGAACAATGCTTTATAACATAAAAGCGTCTGTTTTGTGGATCGAGAAGATTAAATGTGGATGGACAAGTATGATGCGCGAAGAGCTAGCAGAATGCCCGTCAGCCTTTACCACGGACGACAAGATTCAGCAAGCTCGAGAGTTAGCGGTGAGATAGCGTCTTCTTTGAACATCAGTCATGGTTCTGATCATCAAATCATCCAAGACGAGCTCGGCTTCCGTAAAGTTTTGTATAAATTAATTGTCAAAAGAAAAATGTAGATAATTTTTGACATACATATATACGTTTTCAATATTAAACAATCTTTATTTATTATTAAGGAGAATACATTATTATTATGAAGTTGGAGTTTTTCAGAATATAATTCTGTGATATTTTAATACAAATTAAATGTATCAAATGTATTTTTTGATAAATTGATTTTATCTGTATATGCATCTTATTGATATATTTAATTAATTAATTTATTCATTCATAAGTTATACATTTTATTAGTAGATGATAATTAATAAATTAATAATACAAATGGATATAAAAATGTTAAATGTCTTTAAAATTTGTGTTTTTTTCATTTCATATTAGTTTTTTCTGGATATTTGTAGTTTTTCTTCGTGCTATCCGGTAATTGTTGGATAAATATTATGTGTTAAATTATGAGTTTAAAAAAATATACATATATTATAAATCTTAAATTTTCTCGAATACTTTAATATCGGGCATCAATTTATCCGTCAGTGCGTGCATTTGGTATTTACGTCATTTCATCGTTCCTGAAGACACGTCACTGTGCCGAAACTTTTGAAAGATGATTAACAAAAAAGTGATGCGTTATATTATATATAATACAATTTATAAAACTTATCGTTACGTCGCAGCCTAACTGTTATGTAATTTAAACGTCGCTCACGAAGACATGATTTAACATTGTAAGGGTATGAATTAAGAAAGTTGACCGGGAGGATATCTTCTGAAACTTTAGGTCTGGACCCAGCTCTGCCATTATTTACGGAAGGTAACAAGGATGCGCGCCTGGATAAGCACGATGCTCAGTACGTTGAAGTTATTCACACCTGTGGAGGGTACTTGGGTTTTGCCAAGCCCATAGGGCACGTGGACTTCTACCCTAATGGCGGTTCGAGTCAACCTGGCTGCGGAACGGATTATAGAGGTAATATATCCGTTAGTTTAAATAATATTAATTAAAACTATTGAATATATGATGTATTTAGAGTATGACTTTATTTAAAATTAGTACCTAAGTAATGTTGAAAAATATTTGGATATTTGTATACAGTAATGTTATTTAAATGATTAGTTCACAATTTATTATAATTTTAATAAAATATATGTAAAATTGTTTATTTTACAAACATGATAAATTGATTTTATCTGTATACCTTTGTAATTGATACATTTATTTTACATAACTTCACTGGTAAAACGCTTTTAGCGGTTTTATTTTATAACTTCACAGGTAAAACATATTTACTGTAACATCGATACCTTTCCCAGAGTTAACAGCAAGAAAATGAATTATACGAGATAAAAATTCGTTACGTACCTACTCCAAAAACACGTTTAAAAATATAAGTACATATAAATGACAAAGAACGTGAAAGTAAGAAAAAAATTGTTCTTAAAAATAGAATGGTTATAAATATATATATATATATATATATATATGTATAAATAAATGTTTAGTTTATTTTAGTGATTTACGTTTACATAAAAAATATTATTTTATTATATGGATTCCAAAGATTTGCGTAGGTATAAAAGTACCTGCATATCCGCAACCAAATTACAGTAGTGATATAAGTAAATTACTCGTTCTAATTGTCTAACTAAAAAACTATCTTACCATCACACCGTTTCCCGCGAGGATAGGCAGAGATGATAGATCGTCACACTCTTAATTATCGCCTCATTTACATTCACACGTCTTCTCATACAAACTCGCCGATTATTGAGGCTAATATGACAATCCTCCAGTATCTGGTTTGTTTTCCTCATTCTTAAATACTATTACTATCGACTTGTTGACATTCATAATAAACTAATTGTCGTAGACAGGATTCAATACGTCAACGAGTACATTTACCTTGGTCAAGTTATCACCTTCAACAAGGTCAAGTGCTGAATATTAGTCAGCTGAGGAAGCTCCTCAAAATTGTCTTCAAATTAAACATGCCTTGACACCTTAAGAAGAATGAAAAATACATACTACCTGTCCTAATGTTTGCGAATAAAACGTGAACAATCACGAATGTCATGATGACGATTGCGCAGCGTGGCCCAACGAGCTATGGAAAATTGTTGGGGATTTCGTTACATGAACGAAAGACAAATAAGTCGTAGCCAATCCGAATTCTAAGAAGACACTCACAGGATACTGGGTGGCGAGGCTGAGATAGCATTGAGCGGGGCCTCCGATGACACGAGAAAACTACAGATGGAATAAAATGCTGACTGAGTGGAAGTTCACCAAATCGATTACGTACGGACAATAGTGGACTCGCAATACTAGCAGGAAGGGTGGGGAAATGTCCTCAACTGAACGCAATGATGATGATGGGGATAAATCTAATTATAACAATATAAAGATAGTTAAATTATATATGCTTTAATACAAATTTACTGTATATTCGATTATAAAGATGAGATTTAACTGCTGTAGATTAAGTTTCATGTATACTTTTAATTGCTCACCGAATTGCAAATAATTAGTTACAATTGTACACAAATCTCATAATGGCAGTTAAAATAACGGTTTAGATAATAACTAGTTCATTATTATATGAATGCACGATAACGATAACAAATTCAACGCTATTATAAGAAGTATTACTTTCTTACATTTCAAAATGTCAGGTCGTAAGAGATGCTCAAAAAAGATATATTTAATAAAATTAGACGGCATCAGTGTAACGATAACGCTAACTGCAATATTATATTTGAAAATCTCAATTTCAAAAAGTCGACAGAGCTCTGCTCAATAAATCAACACTGGTCTAATAAATCTTGTATATAATATGAACTTAGGTCTTACTTGATATAGAATATGGACTACGGTGCAACATTTGTCGCCAGATATGAACTTTGTTACGCTGTGCGCTGTCACCGGTGGATAGAATGCCAGCGCACCACGCTACCGGCTAGACTCAGTCTGCGGGTTGATAAAGATTGGTGTCGGAATGCCTGTCTCAGATAGATGGGGGAAGTCTGAACAATGCAAAACACTTTATAATACTCAAAACAATTTAATCACATAATATAAACAAGACCCGACATTGCGAGCACGAGCAGAATCATTCATCTTCTTTACACGCATTAGATCCATCTACTGAGTGTGGACGCTATTGGTTACGAAACTGACACTATGTTTATGGTTAGGTTAGGTCCCGGATCGCTACTAGGCCGGACCAAAACATCTCTCGACTTCTGAAGTCTTCCAAAAGACTATCTTGACGTTGCGGCGTGGACAGTGCTCGTCCCGCCTTCATTGCACGCTCGCAGCCTATCGCTCGTTCCCGCGGAGAGTCCCTCCTTACATGACTTTCACGGGCAGAACAAGGCCCAATTATCTCTTGTTCTGCCGCGAAAATAATCGTCCAAATTTCGATCTCTGTCGCCAATACTATAATTTCGGGGCCTCACGCACCTCTCACCTCGGGCGTTACTTCCTCCGACCTCCATCTTCACCGGCCGCGCCTACTCGCATCGGTAGATGGCGCCCTCGGTCTTGGCGCGTTTATTTGAAATGTCACAACCTTTTGGATATTTCATGAATAATTTTGTTTTTATCATTGATATTACACCCTAAATACACAAACTCTTTCAATATACTAATAATCTATTAAGTATGGTTGAGGTCCCGTATAAATTGATTCCAGTTTCGTGTAACAGATCTACGTACTTAATTAGAAGATTGATGGGAATGATGGATTGTTTTATAAGACTAATATTTATTTTACAGGATTCTGTGCGCACAATCGCGCTCATAGGTTTTTCGCTGAGTCAATATTTCTCGATGTGAATTTTGTTGCCAGCCGTTGTGAGAATTATGAAAACATTGCCGACGGATGCTGCAAACCAACTGGAGAGACCCTAAATATGGGCGGATTTAATATTAATTATGGGTGAGTATAGAATATTTCAAAATAAAACATTATTATAAATAGTTATGTTAGGAGAACACATTCTTATTGTGAAGTTGTAATTATTTAGAACAGACGGTCTGTGATATTTTAAATATGAATTAAATATATTAATTAAAAATATATATTAGGTATACCCATAAGTAATCAATTATTTTTAGTATGTAATGTTTCCTTCCGTCTAGCTCTAGAGCGTGAACGTGTAAAAACGTGTTTTATACGCAATATTACAATCCGTGGTCTTATGAATTGTGATAAGTAAATTTAAAATTTTTTATTACTCTGTTTTTAAATGGCGGACAATCAACTAATTGAAGAACGTTTACGTCATTGCATGCTGTTTCATTTTCGATCAAGTGTTAATGTAATGGTTGCAACAAAGAAAATTTGTGATGTATATTTGTACAATTTGCACATCTATTTTGTGCAGAGAAAGAAGTGATCCATTTTTATGAAAGATTGTTACTAGTGACAAAAAATGGGTCTTGTACAACAACAACAAGCGCACTAAACAATGACTTTCTCTAAATCAACTAGCCGTACAGAGGGAAATGACGTAAATATTCTTCAGTTAGTTGATTGTCCGCCATTTTACAACAGAGTAAAAAAAAAAAAATTTACTTGTCACATGTCATAAGACCACGGATTGTAATATTGCGTATAAAACACGTCTTTATACGTTCACGCTCTGAGCTAAACTGAAGCAAACATTCCACCCTAAAAATAATTGATTATTTATAGGTACACCTAATACATATAAAATTAATTTTATCGAAAAATATTTTTGTTACGCCACCGGGATTCGAATTGATTTTTTATGTATATCTTTCTAATTAATATATTTAAAATATCACAGATTTATATTCTGAATAATTACAACATCACAATAAGAATGTGCTCTCCTAATAATAAAGTTGTATCGATGTGTCCAAAATTTAATAAAAATTACTCAAAGGTATTTGAGATTCCGTAAAAGTAAGGTAGATGGCTCTTTCATGGTAACATATAGGTTCGAAAATTTGTCGCTAAAAATATCGTCGCTGTAGCATAGTTGGATAATGCACCTTCCCAGATTTAGAAATAGATCCAGGTTCGAACCCCGGTGGCGCAACAACAATATTTTTCAATAAAATTGATTTTATATGTATATCTTTCTAATTAATGTATTTAATTCATATTTCAAAAACTTATGTGGTAAGATATTATAAAATGTTTTGTTAGTGGAATCTGTGAAAATATACATGAAGCTTTTAAACGAAAAATGTGATGCGCTTGACTTGTAAGAATTTTTATGAATAATTTGGTTTGAATCTTGACTATGATAAAAAAAAAAACATTATTTTAATGAAATTGATTTAATTGTCAGTGAACTGGTGATAATAGTATGTAATCATTTTTCAACCTAAACTGTTGGCACAATGTACAATTTTAACGTCCTCATTTTTGAACCAAAACATTTATATTATAATTTTGATCGTTGAGTGACTTCATACATGCGTAATTCCAGCACTTTTCGTAGTAATATAGCTATTGATTGAATTTTTAATATGAATCGAATTAATGAGAATCGTGGGATTATTTTTATTATCTGTAATTTTATTTTGTTTTTAAATTCATCTAAACCATTTCCCCCCCAGCTCTTCACTCTCAATAATTGAAAATCGGATTGTCTATGTCAGAATTGGTATGTGTATATTTAATAGCGTTGGTAACGACCACTGAGCTTATTCATAGTCCATCATTGAAGTCGATTGTGATATTTATATTATAATTATTATCAACAGATTTTCTCTCATTGAATGATGAGGAATAAATCCAATAATTATACTAATTTGTATTGCAGAAATTAAAGTGAAAATTATTGATCTAGATTTCTGAAATGTTTGTGGTTGTTATCTGTTACTCCCACTGACCACCAAATATATAAACATGAACTAACGTAAATTTCTTGTCACGATATTTTCATTTTGGTGTCACCCACGTGATCACTTTGGTACCACTTACACAATCAAATAGCTCCGCGACTTTAAAAAAAATATGACTCGATTGGAACGAAAATTTAAACGCTGACAATATATAATAATTTGCATTGATGTTAAAAAAAGATTTAATTTTCGAAGAGTAAATACTTTTTCTGTTTCGTAAATGTGTCATAAAGTATCGGATTTATGTTTCCATCAAGAATGTGTGTAGAATGCCCCTTGTCCCACAACTAATATTCCAAACCCCTCTTCTATATGTACACTTTATTTCATCTTTATTCAATTACTGGTCTGTGGTTTCTACTAATAAAATAAAATGAGATCATTTCTTATATTCAAAAATTTTATTTAGGTATTTGTATGTAGACTGAATGGCATTCCGTAAGGCTATTGATCATTAGATTTTGTGTAACTGCCTCTCTAAATCTTTATCTGATAGAGATGAGACTAGTAAATTCCTTTTGAACTGTCTCCGGGGTATTTTGATAAATTATTTGATCAGAGTTCCGTACGCGTAATCCGTATTACAAGATTCTTTGGCGTGGGTAAGAAATAGTATTTTATTATGTAAATAGTATATAATAATAAAATAAATGCATATTATTTAAGAAGGAAATAGAATACTCCTTTGAGTCTTTATGACTCTAAATAGCTTAGAGTAAAATAAGCTGTTCTAATATTGCATCATCACAATAAAAAATTGATTTCATTAAAATATAAACTAACTATCTAACTTTCCATCGCGCAGATAGGATAGGGCGCTATACTCTTCTGTTCTGACACACAATTTTCTCTTTATCCACATTTATACATATTCTAATACAAGCTCGCCGATTATTGAGGATAACCTAACATAACCTAACCTAATCGGACATCCTCTACTTTTGGTGCCATCAACACTTACGTCATATATCTTTTTTACCATTCTCTCTTAATTTATCCGTTCCATATGACCAAACCACTTAAGTGATCATTTGTTAATTTTACTCACTCACTTTTCTAGATCAGTTTTATATTCTTTCCTTATTTCTTCATTCTTTACTCTGATATAAATAGATCTGCCACATATACGCCTAATTTCCACTGCATTCAGTCTACTTTCATTCCACTTCTGCTTGGTCCAGGCCTCACTTCCATATATCAATGTCGATATCAGGACTCCATTGCGTACCGCTAGCCTTGCCTTGGTTGACAATGCAACGTTCACTTAAATCCCCGCAGTCACCCTTCCGTCTTCTAGTATCTGGTTTACCTGGTTGTGCCAAGTCTTCCGCAGGCATCCTCTACTTTTGGTGGTGCCATCAACACTTGCGTCACATATCTTTCTTAATATTGTCTTGATTCATCCGTTCCATATGACCAAAGACAGCTAAGCGATCCTTTTTAAATTTTATTCACTATGCTAAGATTAGATTTACATTCTATAAATGTATCATATTCCTTAATAAAAATGGTTCTTAGGAGAACACATTCTTATTGTGAAGTTATAGTTATATTTGAGATTCCGTGAAAATAAGGTAGATGACTCTTTCAAATAATGGAACGATTAAATGTATTAATATCAAAAAGGTAACATACAGGTTCAAAAATTTGTCGCTAAAAATATCGTTGCTGCATAGTTGGATAATGCACCTTCCCCGGTTTGGAAAGAGATCCAGGTTCCAATCCCGGTGGCGCAACAACAATATTTTTCGATAAAGTTGATGTTATATGTATATTTCCTAATTAATATATTTAATTCGTATTTAAAAATGGTTCTGAAAATCAAAGATTAGTCGCAATTAAACAGTTGATAATTTTTGTTATCCACTAAATTAATCTTTATGCCTACCGAGCGCATTGGGTTATTATACTTTATACTGTAACTACTATAGATTCGAGAGGTGCATTCCCTCTCTCTCTCTCTCTCTCATCATCTAAATACAGTTTGGTAACCTATTTGTGATGTTATTAATTATCGTTTTCTAAGAATGCAAATTTTTTTGTGACTTGACGGTAGTGACAGTATAGTCCAACATGTATGTAGTAGTTTGAGTAAAAATTATAACATTATATTTGATTACAAAGTAACTGCTATTTCAATGAAATATAGTTTAAAACATAAAACATTTAATACAATCACATAATAAAGATAAAAACATTATTTACATGGAACAGTTTACTAAAGTAATTCCTGTAGGAATAAACAGAGAATAATTAGGTGATGATTATATATAAGTACCTAAGGTTAGTAGTAAAATGAAAATAACATTGATATTAAGTGAAAGATAATGAAAAAATCTAAAAATAATCCCTTTAAGGTAAACTTTGATGTGGGAAGTTATATAGGGTACAACAAACCTAGTCCATAATATATATGATGGATTGTTCAAGGAATATGTGCAAATCCTGCACTGTTACGGAAAATATTATTTGAAAATTTTACAAAATCGTATTAAGCTTGAAGTTTACCTACTTTGAAATAAAAATTTGCGATATTGTTACATTATTAGCATATATATTTTCTTCAGGCCCTAAATTATCTAACAAAATACAGTCTAGCCGCTCAAAATTCAATTAATTTTAATTTTTGTATTCAATATATAATTTCGAATCAATAAAATATTTAAATTAATCGATTTTTTTTTGAATTGCTTGTATCTTTGACATGGTTGAGATTAGCCACATATCCTTATATATATATTTTAGAATCGTAATTTAGTCGGATATCCACCCACAAAGTATTTTGGACTAGGTCTGTTACACTCTGTATATTATAGTGTATATGTTAATATTATGAAAGATTATAGCATGTTTAAACACCAAATGTAAAATATTAATTGATTATCTCACTAGTAATCAATTGTTTGGATATAGTTAATTTAAGTATTTTTTAACGGATATAAGACCATTATATACAACAAGAATGTACAACAAATATAATATGTAAATTATTGTTTTATTTACAGGAAAGAAGGTGTTTATTATTTATCAACCAACAGCGAGTCTCCGTTTGCAAAAGGGTCTAAAAGGAAACCGCCCTTCCGATTTTAAAAATCACATATTATTTTTTAATTTATTTATGCGTACATAATAATTTATTTGACAAAGAACCTTGTTTTAATATCAACCTATGTTCCATTTTCCCTTAATAAATATGAGTTTAGTATTGAAAAAGAAAAGTATTCAAGGTAGAGTAAACAAAGTTAATAATAATAAATTTATTTTATGCGATTCATCGCTTCACTTAAAGCAGTGGTTCATAACTGATGTACCGCAACCCGTTGGGAAATGTTGATTGAATTATTGTGTATCGTAAAATTCATGTGTCAACTTGAGTAGACTATAATTCTACTCGAATAAAATTACGTTTTTCTTTACTTCTATAATAAACTACAGAATTATTCCCATAACACTATGAATTGTATGGAAAATATTTGCTGACACCCGATTTTCACCACTTCTTTACAAAAAAATGCATCTAGTTATTTTTTTAGAAGGAAAAAATATCTAAATAAGAAATGGCTACACTATTCTGTCGCATTGTAGAACAAAATAGAAAATAGGGCATTGAGATAAATAAGGAAAAAAAGCTATTGATCGTTGATAACCAGCTTTCACGAACAGATGCCCTTCCAGGCTTTAAAATTGTCAAATATTTCAGTTATTTCGGATCCATGATCACTGACGATGGTAGTTTCGAGCCAGAAATTAAATAACAGATAGGTATGGCAAAAAGTTATATATCCAGACTTAACAAAATATGGAAAGACCAATATATTCTACATCTGAAAGCAAGGGAGAAAATACGAATTGCTGGAGACACATGTTGGGCATACTATGAACGGTGAGACGCACGGATGTCTCCATTCTGCACGAATTAAATATCAAAGACAGACTCTCAACCATTTATCCAAGATGAATCCTTCAATTTTTTGGGCATCTTGCAAGAAGGTAAGATACCTTGGATAAGCTTGTTGCGGTGGGCCACCCCGAAAAACGAAGAGGAAGAGAAAGATCCTCCACTCGTTGGACCGACCAAGTAGAAAAGGCAACAGGCACTACTCTGGTAATAGCCCTAACGTCTGAAGGATGCCGAGAAAAGTAGAGGAGCATAGTTAAGAGGGCGAGAGTTCATAAAGATCGCGATCTTCAGTCATGAGGGACCTACATGGATGATTTTTTCAGATGAAATACGCAAGATACAAGTTATTTTAAGAATTTGAGAAAAGTAACAGGCAGGTGCATAATTCTTTAGTATGCAGCGAAATTTTTATAATTTGAATAGTGTGTCATGATGCCAAAAAGGTTGGGAATTACTGATTTAATCTATATGACACCATGACCTCATTTAAAACTATAAATATTGTTATAACACAATTAGTAAGATAACGTAGATGAGACAATTGTAAAGAAATTTAGTATAAATCTTGAAATTAAACGTGCAAATACAATAAACGTGTTAAGTCATTTTATTAGCATTTTATTAAAATTACAAAACGTTTTTTTTTTCTCGTTCGAATGCATTATTCTGCCAGAGTCTACGCCTTGCACCTTGTCTAGCACCTTGACGTTTGAGATCATTAATTGCCAGAAATCTGAAAAATTTTATTCAATATCAATAAAATCGTCGGAACACATGGAGCTGTGAGAAAATAATCTACATCATTAGCGGATAATTAAGTGATTTCGTATTCAATTGCGACACATTTTTAGGGAATGAATGTGGTAAAATATTAAAATTATGAAAAATTATTTGAAACCATTTCGAAATACATACATTACACAACATCATTTCTACGTTACATTAGATGATTTATTTTTAATTTTAGAGCATTTGAATAACTGTATTTCACTCCGCAAAAAAATATTTTTAACTCAGAATATTCCGAAGTCTTCCCTCGGGTAAAATATGACACGAAATTGCGTTGAAAAGTACAATAAAAATGGTGTTACATTAAAAAAATATATATGATTTTATTTTTCACAAGACTGAAAAATACAATGTGATCTTGAAATAATATTTGAACGATTAAAGAGACCAAAATAAAATACAATAAACTGAAAACGAGATGGAGTGAGGTTAACTGGAAAAACAAGGTGCTACAGAAAAACAAGAAAAGTAAGGGTAAAGTAATAAATGTATTATAACATGTGTGTGTGAGATATGTAAAGTATATATTTTTTATATATTTATTTGGATATTACATTTAGAAAAGGCTCAATCACAGTACCTGACAGCGGATTTGTTCCCATGGGCTCCGAACCCGTAAAACAATATTTGAAGTTAAGCACCAAGAATAGATAGTACGTGTATATTATATAAACTAATCCGTGGCTCTAAGTAAAAGGTACATATGAAAGACTCATATGTATAAGTTGAAGTCTCTGATGATTGATTGATAATGGATTTATTTCAGGAATAAAATATTTGTTGATAATTGTACTGATTTTCTTATTGACCAGATCAATTATATTATTTTATTCACAACCGTCCATCCCTCCATTGTATATTCATTCGTACATAATCTAAGAATAATGTAGCTTCTCCTTTGCGAGTTATATTGTTTCTGAGTATTGAACCATTGTCTAATTACTTTTATCATTATGACGAAGTTTTGAATCGTTGTGACTAATAATTATTTCTAATTAATTAAAAGAGACGAAAAATTTATCGACTATTTACGAGGTTGACGTAGTGTAATTGGTTATCACATTTCCCTTGATAGGAAGAGATCCTGGTTCAAATACCGGTGGCAGCTAAATTTTTTTTTCGATATATTGAGTTTATCTGTGTGTATATTTTTCTAATCAATGCATTTCATTTGTGTTAAAATTAAAGAGAGATTAGATTACCGTAAGACTACAAATTATTTCTAAAGTTACATTAAAGCTAATATATCTATATGCCTAGCATAAAATAAAATAGGAATCTAGTTAACAATAAATCCTGAAAATATTATTGAAAAATCTATTAATAAAAAACACTTTTTTTTTATTAATTTCTCTAAAAAATTTCATTTATATTATAAATAAATGTAATAAATTTCAAATACATATTTTCTTTTGCAATAAATTGATGTTACCATACCGGTTGTTTTTAGGTAACATTATATTTTTGTTCTTGACCATGTATTAAACCTTTGAACTTTGGTAAATATATTTAAAAGGCATATATTTATATGAACCACAGTGATGCAGTAATAAAATAAAGACATTTTAAATTCTTTATTTCGTACTGCTTCTTCAAGAATATCACGCAATTTATGATACGAATCATCTTACAGATAACAATGTTTTAATATAAATAATGCAGTACTTTAGAATTTTAATCATAGTGCGCAATACTACATACTGAAGATATCACAAATATGGTGAATCATTTAATGTATCTAATGATTTTATTCATTGGCGGTAAGTTGTAATTTTTGATTTGTGTCTGATTTAAAAAAAAGGGGTATAAAAATTATTTATATTCAAGTTCACTTTATTTTTGGGCTTATTCATATAATTAAGAAATTTTCACCATTTAATTTTTTATTTATTGTTCTTTTTATGTTGCACGTTCCTATCATAATAAGTAACGAGATTAATCGAATAGAACTAATCGAGATAATCGATTAAGATCGTTAACTTATGAAACTCGAATATTGACAATTATTTGAAACTGTTCAGAAACTCACAAACCACGCGCCAAACTGTCTGTAGGGCAATTTTAAAAGTTTTTGTGTATAAGTAGCACTAGGCAACTCACGTAATACGTAAAAAAAAGATTTAAAAGTTTTAAAACTGCCGGTCGCAGTTTGGGCGAAGTTCAACGTTTCATTCGCCGCGCGGTGACGGTCGGTCTCATGGTGACGTTGGCTAACTTAGCTTTGCTTTGAATTAATCATTTTTTCGCCTTATCACTCGACCAGACTAACAAATTATATTAATAAATTACACAAAATCAATGAGATAATATCTATAAAATGATTAAGGTAATATAAAACATTATAACAAATTTATATTAAAAAAATGGATAAATAAAATTGGCATTTCTCGATTTGGTAGATTTATCAAGATTTCCCGGGCATCAATTTTGAACCCTTAAATATATTTCTACATATCAACACTAATACGTAGTCAGAGGTACTATCACTATTTAAAAGACGTGCCTCTACTGATATAAAAAATACAACCCAGGAAACTCTGCACGAATGATATAATAAATTTGTCATTAATTGACATGGAAGTTATCTTGTGGAGCAACATGTTTTTTTTCCAATAAACTAAATGTTGTACTACTCGTATATTGAGCTATTGTATTTTTTAATTCAGAAAACGTCGAAAAAATAAATTAATAATCAAGTTCCCCAACATTTCACATTTACTATTCATATTCCTATTGGGGTGGTTGTTATTCTCAGGGTTAAGACTCTCGCGTAGTGATACAGTGGTTATTCCAGGAGTTCAGCAATTTAGTTCTTATTCATAGCACAAACTCTTAGCTTAGTTTGAAAATAATAAGAATATTGATGTGACACGTACTACGTGTTTGAATTAACGGACGTGTATGAACAAGGCGTGCAGCGGCGATAATGAATTCATCGGTCGCTGGCACTAGTATTTATTTTCAATCAGTGGGGCCAAGGCGCGCTAGGCCCTCCGTGCTGCGCGAGACCAATGGAGTGGGACTTTCACTTTTAGCCCCGCCCCTGATCGGCCCGGCGCCCGCGGCCTAGTGATCAGCGTCGTAAACTACCGGCCATTTGAGCGTCGCACCATACCGGCTGGCAGAAATAGGTTTTTCGTTACATTTTTAGTTATTACTACAAATTTCTTATATCCAGGAACATCGCGGGCATTTCATACTTTTGTTTATATCCTTCCCCGCTATATTGGATATGTTAGAAGATTGGGTGATTTCCCGGGATTTATTTGTTTGGTTCAATAGGTGCAAAAAATACAAAATTCCAATTACATGAGTTACAAATTAAAAAACATAGCAAGATACATAAAAATCTCCCCCGGATGCATCGCGCTCTCGATATTTTTTTTTCTCGGGAGATAACTCAGCGCGTAAGGCCGTGTCCAGGGCCATCCGCTGACGCAGAGCGCCAGCGAGTCCCTACGCGTTGTAAATTCCAAGCGTGCTCCGTGTTGTCGCGACTATTCATCGTATCATGGGGTGGCGCTTGTCCGTAGCGACCATCCTGGATTGGCGGTTCTGGTTCTTCAATGTGGCCGGCTGTGCGGGGCTATCCGGGTAGCCGTGACTCCGATCTCGGCTCTGCTTCTGTGGACCGCCTGAGGTCGTAAAGCCCAAGCGTTCTCTGTAGTATCGTACCCATCTGTTACATCCTGGGGGTGGTACACTGCCCAACTCCCGAGTTGGTCAGAACCAAAATGTATTTATTAGTTATCATCTGAGAAGGGCTACAGTAGTAATAAAATAACTCAACGTGTATATTACAAAGTTTAGTTTGTTGAAAAAATAAAATATTAAATTTGTTTTATCATTCCGTTAGGAATTCCAGAGACTAAAAATTTTAAAGATTTGCTTTCACTCACCACCTGGCAACCACAACATGTGATTATTCCAATGAACCATTCGTATTAAAATATTTGCCAATAAATCAATTACGTTATTCTCTAGAATATATAATATATAAGTGCGAATATTATGCATAAAATAAGTGTCATATAAAATACTTGATCATGTTTTAGATGTTCATTCAAAAAAGTTGGTGGGAAATTACCAATTATATAAAACTATGGATAAAATTACGGAATCAAGAGAATGGTTGCTTTTCCCTGATAATTCTGAAAAAATGCAAAGTATATCGAAAGAAGTCAATAATTTGACTTTTTCGGAACACATTGACGATTTGGGGGTTGATTTTTGGTTATTTACAAGGTAACATTACTTATTACGCCTAGTTATAAATATACATATTTTGTAGTTTTTAGATTAGCGATAAGAGGAAAATTTTAAAATCAAATACAGTTTTTTGTCGGAATATCTTCAATTTAAGTTTATCCAGAGATATTCTCGATTTTATCTAAAACTTATAAATTGACGTATTGACAAGCTACGTGTAACGTAAATATTATTTTTTCAGAAAAAATAAGGAGTTTTAAATATCTCTATCCTACAAACTTAAACGAAACAAACTTCAATCCAAATCAACTAACAATATTCTTAATACATGGCTGGTCCCATGATGGT
This sequence comes from Eubasilissa regina, assembly GCA_022840565.1. Classification (NCBI taxonomy): domain Eukaryota; kingdom Metazoa; phylum Arthropoda; class Insecta; order Trichoptera; family Phryganeidae; genus Eubasilissa; species Eubasilissa regina. Next base: position 29,011,344 of record JAINEB010000022.1, on the reverse strand, counting down.
TACAAAGAATACAACATAGAATTAAAAAACGGTAAGTTTTTATCAATTTTAAGTCAAATTTAAGTAAAATTTTAAGTAAAAATTCATGTTTAATTAATAAGACCACAATTTATTTTTTAAATGTATTGGAATACTAAATTAATGTATTAATTATAAATATATACATATAAAATCAATTTTGTCGAAAAATATTGTTTGCGTTACCGGGGTTCGAACCTGGATCTCTATTTCCAATCCGGGGTAGTTCTATGTTCTGAATAATTACAACTTCACAATAAGAATGTGTTTTCCTTAATAAATATGTTGGGATCATTCATAAATAAGTGAAAATGTAAGGAGTTTACTATTTCTTATAAAAAACCGGTACTCTTTATGAAATCTATTACTACAACAGATATAGCGGGGGTGTTTGAAACTTATGAAGGATTTTATTTAAATACATCAATATTAAAATAATGAATTCAAACCCCAAAATTAATGTTTTAAAAGTGTAACTTTACCACGTAATGTAATGTTTAAACTTTTATGGTAGGTTTTACCATACACTCATTACTTTCCAGACCTCACTGGAATAAAAATCTACTTGTTCAGGTTACTGCAAAACGCTTTAATTGAGAAAACTTTCCGAAATGTTTTTCTCATGCCTTTGTTAATACTTTTTCAAATAATAACCTCCAAAATTCTTAAAGAAAGAAATTAATAAAATGTCATCTAAATTGGAACATATGTGTAATACCTAATGGCGAATACGTAATTCTGTGGTTTGCGGGTAAAACTTTTAATGTAAGTTTTGTTGAAACTAAGATAATTGTGATTTAAAAGTTTACCTATAATTTTATTTTTTATTTAAATTATTTAAATTTAAATTAAATAAATATATTTTACGGTGTAAAGTTTTTATCAATCAAATTATGGAAATCTCATAGAGAAGATATAATATAATATAATAGAAGCATAGGATAGTATATGGGAAAATATGGAAGTATGGGTAATTACAGGGCTTATGATCTATCCTTGGCTGGCTTAAGTGATTACTTAACATAATGTAATGTTCGCCATTCCACCCACAATCAACCAAATTAATCAAATTTTTAGAAGTTGTATATATGTTACCATGTAAAACGCTTTGAGTATTTAACTATAACTTTACTGTTGCTATCTATGGTCTGAAATTTGATATTCATTCCCCTGAAACAGCATAGGTGTCACTAATGAGAGTTAATTTTTTTTATTGCCTTTGGTGGTAAAAATCCAGTAACTGTGTGTTCGTACAAAAAATTTGGACATGCTCAAATATTGTTACGGTTTTTGTGATTACAATCTTTTACTCGCTTATTAATGAAACATGTGTAATATACACAAACAAAGCATCTGTTTTACAAGGTGGAATAATATTATACTTTCTTAAAAATCATGACAAAAAAAGTTCTACTTAACAACCATAGAATTATCGATCAAATTGATTATTCAATTTAAAATGACGATTATTAATTATTTTTACCCAATAGCTTACTGAAAATAATTGTTTTGATGATCTTGCTTCAAGTACGATTATTTTTGTTAAAATTTGAAGATAAGAATGTATCTTTAAATCTTCATTTAACATGAATTGATCCAATTTCACATACTCTTGTTTAATATTATTTTAATTTTTTAAGTTCAAAAACTAAAACATAATATTATTTCAGAATACCTCAACCGATGGGATATGAATGTTATAATTGTGAATTGGAGTAAAGTATCACTGAAACCTTATCCCATAGCCCGGTTTCTAATAGACAGAGTGGCAGATGATATTTCCGGGTTTGTTAATTACCTGGTAAAGAACAGAATAATATTAACTCTGGATAACATCAATTTTTGGGGATATAGCCTGGGCGCACACGTGGCTGGACTGGCAGGTAAAAAAATAAATGGAGGAAAAATTGCCACTATCATAGGTAAGTGAATTAAAGATTTCACGTAATTTTTGCGTTGCATACAGTCATTTTATTATTGTTTTTGGTATTTGCAGTATTGTATTTGTTTTTTTTTTCACTTAAAAGTGAAAAAAAAAAACTTAAGTTAAACTTAAACTTAACTTAAAAAAGAAGTAAACTTCTCATTTATTGTTGTTATTTTTTAACTAGTAATACCAATATCGGTGTTTTTTTTTATTTGTTTCTCCTGTCATTGGAGACGAATGGTGCTCTGATGATAATGTTATTATTATGTTTTGTCTTTTTCCTTTTTTCCCTCGGCTCCCTGACTACAATTTCATTTACTATGTTGTCTTCCTAGTCTTCTATGGTTTATGCCTGAAAAGATGTAACTTTGTGAGATTTTTTTTTTTAAATTCCACTGTTTATTCTGCTACAGATTTGTATGTTAGTATTTCTTATGTACTATGTTTTTTATATTCAATAATTCTATCTACACATTATCATGTTTCCTCAAATGCATTTTTATTATTTTTCTGAATAAATTAAAAGGTCGGGGACAATGAGGGTGTTTGTGATTGCGGCTGTACGGTTTCGTTTTGTCACTTAAGTGATAGACGGAATTGCACAACTGCCTATTAGCATTAAAAAAATGCCAATCTGGCGGCGAATGAGAAGGACCATATAGGAGCTTTTGTTTATAAACGGTCCTGGGTAGTCGGCGGTAAGTAAACCTTCATTGACCGTAATAAATTAAACTGTGTAATTTAAACATTTATATCCTGGTTAAACAATTAGTGCAAAAATTGGTCACACGTCAAATTATACCGCGTGAGCAATAATCGTTTATGTAATATAATGTATTGGGATAACGCATGGAGAAACAGTCTAATAAAATAAACTATCGGGATACATACAGTATCTAGTTTAACTGTAAGCAGTTGATTAAAATTAATTTAAGTATTTAAAAATATATACAAGCATATTTATTATTTTGTGGTATGTCCCATTATCCCATCAGATTTGATGGAATTATATAATTATTATTGACATTAATTTACTATGGATATATATATATATTAATAATGTGGTGATTTGTTTAAATGGTTATAGGCATTGACGTTGCTCTCCCGTTGTTTACACAGTATAAACCCTGGGATCGTCTTGACAAGGAAGATGCCAATTACGTAGAAGTTCTACATACAGCTGGAGGAAGTTTGACCTTCATGTTTCCTCTGGGCCATGTAGACTTCTATGCCAATGGCGGGCGACAACAACCAGGGTGTGAAAGTGACTTGTTTGGTGGTTGCTCGCATCGGAAAGCACCGATAATTTTTTTAAATTCTTTGAAAAATCCAAACGACTACCCAGCAGTGAAATGCTCCAGTTTTGAAGAGCTTGCAAGGGGATATTGCAGTGATTCTAAAGTTTATTTGACGATGGCAGATTTGGCGAAACCACCTCTGTAAGTATTCAATCACATTGTGTCGAATCATTAATAATTACAATTTTATTGCAACATAGAAGTCAAGTGTTTTGTATAAAAATAATATATTTCACTTCTTTAATATTTGAAAAATTACTTTGTGGCAACATATTGTATAATAAGAAAAAACACTTTCTTTAAAACCAATATTTATTGATACATCAACATTTCTCAAGACCTATTTATATAATATATTTCGTTTCAATCCACTATTTATACAAACCATTATTATTTTTTCAATTTGCTAACTTAACTAAAATATAGTCAAATTTTTTATTAAGTAAAAAATAAAAAATGTATTTCAAATAATATAACCTAATTATGATTGATCTTTATTTATTTTTACCTTTGAACTAAGAACATACAGAGGTCGTCACTTAGATAAAAACTATAACTAAAACATTAGCATCTGATTTTTAGCGATATTTATTATGTCCTTATAAATAATATAAGTATGGGTAGAGTGTATTTTCACACATTATGAGTATTCAATTTTTGTTTTGCAGGCCAAAATTTTATGGAATATACTGGCTTAAAGCTTGAAGAAAGCAATTCTGTCTAGAATGTTTGTCCCAAAGCGTATGAATTATAATTATTAGACTGTATCTGAAGATAAAATAAATAAATTTATTACAATATATCTTGTGTCTTTATAATAGTATTCATTTTTATTACCTATAATAATTTACTTAATACTTTACTGAAACAAGTCTATTCACAAAATGGAATCGATAAATTGCCGTTAACTGAAATAGCGAAAATGATTGAATGGATTCGTAGTGACATGAACATAATAAACTGTTTACTTGCAATTTATATCAAGAGTAAAATATTGAGACTAGTTTGTGAAACCAAGGAAACTATTTTCCTGTTTAAGTAGTTGCCTCTGGAATGTATTAAATATTACAGCAGATTTATTATTCATAACTAAATACAAAGTACCCCTTATTTAATATTTATTTATTATTACAGTGGAACCCCGATTTTAAGTTTTTAAAGGGACCAACAAAAAAAAATGTAAACAGAGGGAAATTGTAAATTGGAGGTATTAAGAAAAACCCTTTGTAGGAACTGAGTTTATGCGATGAACGTACACTTCTTCTTCATAGGAAAGTTCTTCTATCAAGTTTTTGTTTATATGACTGTCCACTATTTCATAAATTTCCACTACGTCCGATGTTATTGCGCTGCAATCGACGTCTAAGTAAGTCTGCAAGGGTTATTCATGAATTCTTTCCCAGCTATCAATGTTGTTTATATTTTCTTCTACGTAATTTTTTTGCTGATTTCAGTTTGTAAAAAAACAATAAAACGACGAAACGTACAAATTACGTAGATATGATAATGAAAAATGCGTTGGATGACACGCAAACGACCAACACACTCTTGGCTCTATGGCGAAAAGCGAATTGGCCGAACGAATTCTAATAAATTTTAGACGTAAATCGCGGGAAAGACAAACGTAAAATAGGGTTTTGAATGTACTTAATTCACAAGGGACTGCAAAAATAATACGAAAATGAAGAAAAACGTGAATTCCGGGCATGTTCCACTGTATTATATAACTATCACAAAGCAATCGGTATTCGCTGATTATTGTTGCTATGGCCTTTGGACAACAAGGGCGTGCAGTAGGCATGGATTATACTGTTAACAACGATGTGACAAAAATTATTCATATTTTGAGAATCATACTATCAATTTTAAAGAAAATATTTGTGAATTCATTACTTCAAAAATTGTGTACGGTTTCTCTTCTATACTGTACTCTCCATTGTATATTTACATTTGTAAGACAGCGGATTGAACAAACGAATTGGATGCGCGGAAATGAGCAAATTGTTTCGCAGCATCGGTATAACGTTGAACGTGGATGGACTGTCGAAATTAAAAACTCTAGCCATTGATTACGCTCATCCGTGTAATACCGGATTGAATTTTAAATAGTTTTTTCAGAATATAATGATTATTTAATTTATATTTATTTCTCGACATCTTTAGCGATGAAAAGATTTTTGCTCTAATGCAGTGCACGGCGTGCACGCCCCAGAGCCGGACGGCTCTATGAATATACGACCATGATTTTTGAAATTTGATAGAACAGTAAAGAAAGCAATCTATATTGAGTCATTAATCCCTTAAATCCTGTAAAAAATCTTAATAAATAAATAATCACTTGTTCTATAATTGAAAATTTACTTTGTAGTAATATATTATCTTTATAATAATAAAAAAATACATTGTTTATACCACTGTTTATTATTAAATCAACATGATAAATAAAACATGTTGATTTATCAATGAATAGTGGTATAAACAAAGTATTTTCTTATAATTATTAAATAAATAATCAATTATTTTTTATACAAAATTATAACACAGAAAAAAAGAGATTATTTTTATTTAAAGTCTATAAAATCTACAAAGAAATGAGAATGGGAGTTTATCTCAAGTGTTGTAATAAATGGTTAGAATTTTTTTTGTGAGATTTTTCCAAATCAACAACTTTTTCATTTAGGAATCATACTGTTACATATAATACTTGGGAAGGGTCTCATACTAAAATTTGTTTTTCTTATATATTATATGCATATATATCGGTTGGCGTGGTCTGCCGAGGTCTGATAATATTTAAATAATATTAAAATCAAACAACATAGCACGTACCAATTAACGAAATAAATATGCAATGAAACCTACTCTAATTGTTTATAAATCTCTAAAGTACGCTGAATTACATTAAAATTGTGAAACTGGAAAATTATGTTATTTTATTTATTTATTTTTATATAGTTTTATTTAAATATTCTTAGGTATCAAGACTGAGAAGACAAAACGTCAGTTTATTACTACTATACAAAAGTACAATAACAATATAAACATGCTATTAATTAGAACATATATTCTAAATACAATATAGACACCAATTTTAATTGATCGTAAAAACATTTGTCGAACCATAGACTTCAGCCGTATAAGACTATTAACTTATTTAATCACTGCAGAGATCCAAGGTGCCGAGTTCGGTAAGTAAGGCTACATGTTGTTCATATTCGAGAGAACTGAAGGAATTGTTTGGAATGTTAATATTTGTATCTCGTTATAAAAATGGGAATCTTCTTCTTGTGCCACATCCGTTCAACGGACGTTGACTATCATCAGTTTGTTTACTGTGGCCCAGTGCACCTCTACAGTAGACTGGTCAAACTATTGTCTCAGGTTCTTCAACCATGATGTTCGCCTTTTTCTAAGGCCCCGACTTCCAGCAATCTTTCCCTGCATTATTGAGTGCAAGATCTCGTAATTCTCCGGATGTCTTATAACATGTCCGAGATATTAAAATCTTCGGATTATTATTAATATAAATACTTACTTTTCTTTATTTATCTGAACTATAACATCTTCATTCGTAACTCTATCCATCCAGATTGTTTTAAACATTCTTCAGTAGATCTGTATAAAATGCCATTAAACGATGAAAATTTTGAATTATCTTTAAAATAAATATTATTACAATGACGAAATCCGATGGAAATATCATTAGCATATATACATTCTTACTTGTTTTTATTAGGTTTAAAAATACAGTTACTTCTGCGAATGTATTTATAAATATAATTTTACGTAATTATTCATTATTGAAATCATTACATTGAAATTATTAGTTATAATTCATTTTTTTATTCAATTATTACATGATACATACGAATTGTAATTTTGATTTGAACTTCTTTTGCGTTACGATTGAAATAAGAAATATATTTAGAACGTCTTGGGTATTTTAAAGTCGGATTTCAAATCTCTTCCCTATCAATGGATCTCACAAGTACAATCGTAAAGATGTCTTTGACCTTATAGACACAAACTGATGAATCGGGCTATGTTTTGATTGATTTCGGTTTGAAATAACTTTCTGTTCACTTTGAATGAAGCAGTGGTGTCATTTCATCACCAGCCAGTCAAAAATATTTAATAGTCACCCTATCTGAATGAAATTGCTACGGGTAAACTATGTTTATTCGGAATAATGATCAAGGAAAGTATTTTGATAAATAAATACAAGCTCTGAGAGACAACATTTCTGTTGAGAATTGTCGCGTCTTCGATTACAATATATTTTTTGTTTACAATTATATGTATTATTTCTACGTGAAAAATTAAGATTTTCAAGTTTGAGATTGGACGCTAAGTTATCTTAATTATATAAATGAGTCGCATAGCAGCAGTGTAGTCTGACTGAAAAGTAATCAACTGGAGATAGATACAAGGAATTGAAAATTGCAACAACACTTAATATTTATAATTATTAAAAAAAAAAAGTAAAAACAAGAAGCTCAATTTTACAAAAATTAATTATTAAGGAGAACACTTTTTGTGAAGTTGTAATTATTAAAAACATAGGTCCATGATATTTGAAATACAAATTAAATGTATTAATTAGAGATATATATATATATATATATAATCAGTTTTATTGAAAACTATTGTTTTTGCTATCGGGATTCGAACTTGGATCTCTTCCAATCCGGGGAACGTGTATTAACCGATTATTCACACAGTGCATCGACGAAAATTTTTCAAACCTACATGTTACATTTTTCAAATTGATACGTCTATAGTTCTATTATTTGAAAGCCACTTTATTTTTACGGAATTTTACAACAATATTTTTCGATAAAATTGATTTTATATGTATAATTTTATAATTAATACATTTAATTTGTATTTGAAAATTAAATGTTTAGCAACATATATAATACAAATACGTTCATATAGAAATATAATACATCGGACGCGTAAAAGACTTACAGAAGTAATGCAGAGACTAGTTGCACAAGGCAGAGTTGAGGAAACTGGTTTCCTTGAAAAATTGACGACTAGATGGACGAATTTAATGAAATCTGCAACCAATGGCTCTCTTCGGGAAGCCGCCAGGAATGCTGCAGATGGAACAGATGGTGCCGAACAGTCATGGCTATGATGTCATTATTATCGTTGAGACCATGACTACTTTGCCAATAGCATAATGAAAGAGAAGAATAGAGATTTACAACAAAAAAATAAAAAAATTATATCATTGATTGATTTGGCAGCTACTTCGTGGTGTAACATTTTCATTTTTAAAATATATATAAAATATTTAAAATAATATTTTTATAATATATACAGTTGGCTACGGGGTAGTAGGGTATCCCACCGGTGGTTTTTTCCGAAACTAGTAGTGATTTAACTCAAAAAGTTATATGTATAGTACAAAGAAAAAATAAATAATAAAAAATATTTAATTCATTATTTTATTCTCATAAAATAGCCAATAATCATTTTTTCCAATACGATAACATTGTAAGTCTATAAATAAATTAATAAAAATAAAATATGAAGAATAAATCATAATATTAACAATTTTTTACAAGGTGAGGTAAATAAAAAATATGAAATTACGTTTAAAATAATAATTATTATTAAAATTAATAATTTCCTAATCAACTTTCCATTACGCTATTTCGAGGGGTAGGGGGCTAACTTTTTTGTCGTCACACATTACTCTCATTACATCTGTATACATAAAATTTCTCATGCACGTTCGTTGAGGAGCCTTCTAATACGAATGTGTTTAAAGTATTAATATGTGCATTTCAAATGTGTAGTTTAAAAAACAAAAGTGAAACTGCTTCTGTTTGGAGATGCCGTTGAAGACAGTAAATGAGACCCACCACTTATCCAGGACCGTTCTATGAATAAAAGCTCCTATATCGGTCATTTTCATTCGATGATAGGTTGGCATTTTTGAATACTACAAAGGCGACCGTGCTACGTTCCAGAGCTGCACAGTTTTTTTTGGTTACCAGTCAATAGTTCCAGAAACCATATCCGATAACAATTCGCCCAAAAACTTTATTGTACGGGTTAGGGTAAAGGTTTAATCATTGAACCAGTGCCATCAATGAACCGCTGATATTTCTTAAAAAATGTAGCTGTTAGAAATAATTGAATGTAGTATCACGCTAGAGCATTTCTCCGCCTGCCCTTTGCTCTTGCGCCAGTGTCGCTCGGCAGTTGTTAATGTTAGTCTAGGGTATAAGTTTTTTAGGAAGCCGTTGATAAAAAACTTCGCTTCGAAAACATTAACGTAAGTTCTAAATATATTAACATTTTTAAATTGGTATTGCTAATTTTATGATGATTCTTAAGCTACTTATATAATACTACTTTTTTAACCAGATTTTTTATACTTTTATAATTTATTAAAGAGGGATGAGCTTCTTTAATAGACCACTTTTTGATCTCTATAATTAGACCGGTTCAGTTAAGGTAACGAAAATTTTGTTAATGTTTCAGAATGTCAAAATGCGGATCCTATTACAGATGTAGGCTTAAATGCCGCGCGTGTGTTAGGGATCCCTAAAGCTACATTAAAACATCGTTTGGATTTATAATAAAGTAGCTAAGGAGAATTAGAAGATGCTAAGATCTCCTATTGATTTTTAGATGAGATAGAGAAAGCAAATGTCAAAAATATACTAGATTTAAAAGCTCGTTTGTTTGGATAACAAGACAAAATGCTTGTTAATTTTCCTATAATTTAGATGAAAATACATGATTAATAAATTTAATGTAAAAAAACAGACCGCTACCGCGTATCTCTCTACTAGTCTATATTGTTATTTTATTTAGTTTTCTTTTCAAGCACATATAATACACAATTTTAGTTATTGGAATGTTTTTACTAAAAGAGAAAATTTAAGAATATATTTTACAACCTGTTCATATTATGCACGTAAATTCGTATAAAATTAGAGTATTGAAATGACTAAGTACATAATAGTAAATCATTGCATACTATTTTTATAGTTAAAATATATATTTTTTTAATAATGTAAGTTCTCAAGAATTATTGAGAGATTATTCACAAAATATACTATCTTATATTAAACATTTGTAAAGTAAGTTAAGAGTTATTTTCAACCACCTTTCGAAGTAACCGAACTGAATGTGAAAGGTGCTAATTTATCCTTTGAACATTACCTGTGTACGCACGATTGTGCAGAAATTACTGTTCCTTCCGGCACATTCAAATGAAAATAATTTGCTGGCTGAGCGTGTGACCTGTTTCATAAAATAGGGTTGGATCAAACATTTCGATAAATTCTGGAAGTAAAGAAATTTTGAAATGATTTTGTGGCTTCAAATTTGTGAAAATATTGTATTCAATTTAAATAAACGTATTTTTATTTAACTAGGTACAAATGAATAAATACTTATATTATTTGGATATGTATTAATATTATTCAATTTCTAATAAGAAACTTATACCTTCGAATTATGTAACATCGTAGATTAAATATTAATACAAATTTAATTATTCAACTAGAAAAACATACAGAAAAAATCTATCTCCTAAAAAAATATATAGTGGCTACTGGGATAGATTTTTATGTATATATTTCTAATTAATTCATTTAATTTGTAATAAAATAACACAGAGCTATGTTTTGATTGTTCTCGTTAATAAAATGAAATATAATCATGCATACATAACTAATCTTAGTTTTAGCATGTTAATTTAATTGCAATAGTCAAAAATTCTTCAATTCGGTCTTCAAACACACATATTTATTACAAAATACATTGAGCCTAAAGCTCTGTAAATATCGTAGAAAAAATGTTTTCAGAACGTTTCAATTAAATAATAAAATTATCCACACGCAAAAGTTCTTAAATGTTATTCGAAACTTTGCCAAGTTATCGCGCAAATTTGATGGCGAAGAAATATACCGAGAAAAGTTTTTCCGGACGAGTTAACTGAAAAAAAAGTTTTGCCGTGAACTGCGCACGGCGCGCGGCGTCCGCCGAGCCGCGGGCGCTTGGCGTCCCCGCTCCATTCGCGCTACAGCGGCGTCGGGGCGCAGACGGACGGCTAGGCGCTGACGTTGTGTTCACCCCATTTCCGGTTCGATAGTTTTTCGCGCGTGAACGATCTCCGAATGGCGTTAGTCTGAATACATTAACGTGGAATTTGATCTCGAAAATTATCTCAGAGGAAAATTAAATATTCCTTTTTCGAATACTTCGCCAATATAACTTTTCTGGGCTTAACATTTTTGCCTGAAAACTTTCTTATTCTTTTCAGTTTTAAATTATGTGCTATTGTGAGCTTTTATGGACAGTAAAAGGATTTAAAATAATAAGGATTCCTCAAACTTAAAAAAGGTATGCTTTGATTTTTTTTAAATATTTCAGTGTACAAAATTATTTTTTATGTTACACATTACATTTTTTCTTTTAATATTATTTAATGGTTAAAAGATCGTAAATATAATAACATTTTTATTGATTACTAATATTTATATCACACAGTAAACAAATATTTGAAACAATTGACTTATTTTACTAATGAAAAAAAATACCAATTTAATTTTACCAGTATTATTTATTAAAGAATATGTAGAAAAATTTTTAAATTTTCATAAGAGCATATTAAATAAGAATCTATTTTCGGTAAATTTATTCGTAAACTAAGAAAATAGATTTTTTAAGTAGTTGTTTATTTTTTTTAACAAAAAATACTTTAAAACAATGCTTTTACCATTTTTGAGTCAAAGAAAACTAATTAAATACTCTACAAGAGACATTACAATAATTTCTCCATTTACCACAAATCTCTAGAAAAAATGTCTGGATTATTAGTAGGCTTTTATTTCTCCACAGACGGAAGTGGTATTGTTTGCAGCAGAGGAAGAATGTGTTAACGTCCGGCGGACAAAATTAGTTGTCAGTGCCACCGTCAGATGGCGATGCCAAGGGCACTTCCGGTGGTGCTACTGCTGTTTGTATACGGTAAGTACCTCCTTCCGGAATCTTATAAAATTTTCGTTTTAACAAAAGTTCATGAAAACATTGCAGACTGTTTATAATTTATTCTTTCCCAATAGGTTCACATAGACAGACTTATAATTAATCATAATAATAAATTCATAACTATTTGTGCTTCAATATATTTATTACATGGTAATTCGGTTACTCTTAGTATTAGAAAATATAATTTTTATATAAAATATAAAAGTACATAAATATTTATATTAAATATTTTTCTGCTCTTTGGTAAACATGTTAAAAACGCCACTGAAATTATAATGTTTCAATAATGTGATTATAAAAAAAAAACATACTGTATGTATGGAAATTTTTTTTCTTTAACACGAAATTCCGAAACTAGATATTAAATGCCCAAAATTTAAAATAATTTTAAAAAAGGTAAGTTTTTTTTTGACAATTAATTTTAAAACAAATTTGATATATAAAAAAAATTAAGAACAAATCAAACGAAAAAATATAGCTGGAATCCAGAACTTACTATTGGTGATAAAATGTTTAAACAATTAAATCATGTTATATTTTTATTATATTATTATTATATTATTATACTTAGTTATATTTTTATTATATTATTATATTATTAAGTGAGACATCTATTTTTTTTCATTTGCTATATATTTTCATAAGGTATTTTTTATTCTTTCTAGATGATACATCCAATTTGTTTTAGTTATCAAAAAATTGTGTTCGTAACAATAATTTTTACTTCACAAATAAAAAGTGATTTCATTAAAAAAATATATTTTACTTGAACTCAGTGTCCGCTATGCGCAATCTTTATTGGAAGGTCCAATATGAAACATGAAATATTCAATTATTTAAAACTATATACTCGATATATACTATTCATACTCAAAGTTTTCTTCCGAGTTTGGTATCAGTTCAAGACAGGATCAACAGAGCGGAAGTTGATACAGCCTGCGCTTTAAGGTTTATCTCGATGTCATAATAATAGACCAAATTTAGGAACTGGCAGAGTGCCGAAATGGAAAATCTTACAAGATCAAATATTTGTTTGTTCAATATTATTTAAAAAAAAACATAATATTTTAAACAATAAAATTATTATTAAATATTATATACATCATGTTTATTTAACAGGAACTCTAGTTCGCAGTTCAGATTTTAAACATACATCACTACATAATTAACGAATCAAAGGCAAAGTAAAAAATATTTAGAATCTGTTTTATTTTCTCTAACAAATTTGTTATTTACCTATTATTTAATATAAGAATGTTAGCAGTTTGAAATTATTTAAGTCCTTTATTTTACCTGTCTTAAAATAAAGATGAAAGCAGATGAACGAATACGTAATTGTAGTGGAAGGATGATGAATAACCAGAAAAGGTATGAAGATATAATGTTTGGTCATTTATAGAAACAATTGAAAACGTGATCAATTAGTTACTTAAAATGTCTAGTATTTACTTAAATACGATTTTCTTTCTTAAAATATGGCCTAAAAAATTTCCTTTTCTTCTATACTTGATTCAAAGCTAATTTAGTGTCGCGAAAGATAAAAGAAAAAACAATTATATACTAAGAAGAAATTCAACAAATCTAGTCGTGTCGTAAGTTAAAACAGTCTAAAATAAATTCAATCATTACTGTAGTATAACATAAAATGTAGTAATTTAGAGCAACGAAGCATGAATGGAATATAGCAACATCTGGTATAACAAAACTGAACGACCTTTAAAAGTAAAAACGGATACATTAAGTACCTACGAAGGTATTATGTAATTATTATTCTAAAATAAGCAGGGTTTGGCAAAGCCTTACGTAAAATCGCGAGAATATATATTCCCATGTTTAGTCTAAAAAACCCTCATGTTTTATCTTAATCTTAATGTTTCAACTTGTGCTTGAATTTAATTGTTGGTGATACAAAAGGTAACATCATTTGAAATCCAAAAGGATCAATAGCAATAGAAACGCGATTTCACTTATGTTGAAATATGTATTGTGTAGCATTTAAATAATTGCAATCACAAATATGTAAAAACCCTTCAATTTAAATATAAAACGCAACTTATATGCGCTTCCTCAATTGCAGTTTATTTTTATACATTTCTCGAATGTATAATGAAACATTGCAAATCAAAGCTTTTAATATATTTTGTAACTCAGTCTAGTACCCCAAATATTGCCACTTTCATTTCTATTTTTAACATGATTTAATCATATAACGTTGAAAAATTAGTTAAATATATTAATTGTTTTCCAATATTAAACATATCATAGATTTAATAAATCATCAGCGTAAGCATCATTATAAATCGGTATAATAAATGATATCAAATATGTATAAAATTATCATAGAGAATTAGTGATGGTTAAATCGCTATTTAAACCGTTATTTAAACCGTTATTGCAACTGTGATTGTGATCGATTGTAACGATGATTGCTAATTGATTATTCGTTATTCTTCAAGCAATGACTGGTACACTAGGAAGTAAACCTCCAACAGTTAAATTTTAGCTATCAATCATAGTTAAATCTCAATTACTTATCATCATTATCACAGTCACATAACGGTTTATCATCACTATTGAGAATACAAAATATTTGTATGTTAAAACTCCTTCATCACGGCGGAGAAAAAACAGATCATAAAATAAAAAGTTTATATAAGACAATGTTAAATAAAATAATTAGCATTGTTTATAATTATTTTATTAATTATTATTTTACATTGATTTGATACAATGAACAATCTGGATACAAGGCCGAGAGTATGCATTTTCTGAAGGCATCTCTATCTTAAGCCAAATATCACAAAATCTTGCCAAATCTCGTCAGTCCAAAACCACCAATCTATCTGATTATATCTTCAATATATCTGCTAATCCTTTTCTGGGGTGGCCGTAAGGGCTATTTTCCGGCCAGGGTTCTATCGGACACCATTTGGATAGTTCTAAAGTTCTTGTTTCTCATAACGTGGCCAGCCCAAGTAAGTATCCTCTATATTTTGTTATGTTTGAAGATCGCGGACCTTTTGATTGCATAAGTGGTATCAAAATGATCACGTGGGTGACACCACATTGAAAATATTGAAACAAAAAATTTGCGTTAGTTCATGTTTATATATTTGGTTGTCTGTAATTTGGGTGGTAAATGTAAGAAAAACCTATAAGAAAAATAAGTATTTTCTCAGGTACCTGAATATTCTATACGATATAGTCGTACCTGAGAAAATACTGTATTTTCGGAAATTGTTGTGTACAATATTTATTTTTTGTTACGTTGCCTTATAACGGTATAACAAAGAGTTTAATGCAAACAAACCATTATTCTTGGGAATTAGATTTAAATATTTTTCGAGGAAGTTGCTTTGATTTTTTCCTGCGAAATACATTTTTAAATAAAATTTTAGCCATCCCATCTTGCTTTACCCAAAAGTTGCACTATTGTATTTTATTTTGGATGGAAAGGAGAAAGATTATAAAAACATTTCATCAAATACGTAATACCCTTATTACGTAGCGTTCTTATGTAGAACGATAGGGTAAACACAACACAATAGACTCACTTTTCCGTTGGGTTCATTTTTGTCTTCAGATTTTACACGCCTTTAACATCAAAATAATCATTATTCTTAGAATTGAAATCAAAACTGAATTTCTTTAATGTTGTTGTCAATGCTAAACTTAATATTCGATAATTATTTTGCTATGTTCGTATACACTATGAAAGTGAACATTTGTTAATATAATATTTAAAAATCGTATTAAAGTTGGATTTAATTATTTATCGTACATAAGTATTGTTCGAATTGAGAAATCTTTTAATAATATTTAACAATGTTGTAATAAATATAATGATTATTACTAGTTTTAATTTTGACTTTAATTAATTTTTGTTATAAAATTACCTTTGAAAAATATATACTATTCACCAAGCCGTAGGCTGCCTCTTTGAGACCGTATCTTATTACGTATTTGTGTCGAAATTAAGCGATTTACTAAAAAGGTATTTACGGAAACATTAGAAATGCGATTCTATATACACATTTAAAGATCTCTAGGATAGAGTGATAAACAAAGATGTGCTGAATAGGACCGGACTAGACAGAGATTAGGTAATGGTAAGTATCAAGAAGCGAAAACTGTAATACCTTGGCCGCATAATGAGGCACGATTAGTGCAAGTTGCTCCAAAAGATTACACTAAGGAAAATAGAAGGAAGAAAGGACACCAAAAGATAGCGAATGTTATGGCTAAAAATTACAAGGGACTGACAACGAACGACATGGGCCGGTGGAATGTAATGGATTGCAAAATAGGAACATTACTAGATATATTGGATATTACCTACAAAGGCACTATTATTAAACATTGTGTTTTCACATATTAATACATATAAAACATTAAAAAAATTGATAAATATGGAGGTTGATTGTATGGAATGGTGAACGTTACATTGTGTAAAGTGATCACTTAAGCCAGCCGAAGACAGATCGTAAGCCCTGTAATTACCCATACTTCCATATTCTACTATTATAAAAAATAGCTTCGTCTCACTGAGATATATATTATTTGTTTGATTGCAAAATACGTTGCCATCACTAATTTGATAAGTGCTAGAAGAAGAAGAAACAATCTGAAACCTGTGAAGTGGATGTTAGAACACTATTGTTTATTTTCATTACTGAAAATGATGGCTTCCTGGGATTTTCAAAATATTCACACATTTTGATCAAAATTAAAATTTTGTAGGTAAATTTAAATGACATTTATTTTTAAAATATATTTATTTAGTCTAAATATTGATTGTGATCACTGTCGTAAGTTTCACACAATACTTTGCAAGGAATGGTTGATATCAATTTAATATATTATAATAGATTATAATACTTCAACACTCAAAATCAACTATTAACAAAATTGGGCTTCAAAATTAGTTCTTCGTCAGAGGCGCCAGAATTCTTCCTTTATAACTTTACATTGAAAGTTACAAATTGATAATTGACAATTTTACATACATATGCATTTAACAAATAATATACGATGAATGCAATCATTTTTATTGAACGATATTTCTAATTGTAAAACTGTGTTCTAATAAATAAATAATATTTCTAAATACGATATTATTTATTAATTTATAAGGATTGCTCTCGATGCGACGTTTGGAAATAGTATCAATAATTGGATTCGAATACAACAATAAAAAACTGATTAAGCTGCTGAACATATATTATATAATGTAACTTGGGTTATATAAAATGCAATGACAAATGCTGTACAGGATACGATTAATAAAAAAGTTGTAGGTACTAGGTGAACTATGATATCGTGCGAAACAAATATTAATAATAATGTAAGAAGGCTGTAGGTTTTAATAGTAAATTCTTATGACTTATGCCTGCGGAATAAGATACAATGAGATAAATATCAGAGATTTTTTTATTATAAGAAGCCTCACTTAGTTACTATTAATCATTTAAATATTGTATAAATCTCAGTACCGTGTACATGTTAATATTTTGATATGGAAATAAACTTAAAAACCACCGGTTGAGTTTGATAAGGCTGACACATGAACACGGCGTTCGATTTGACAACAAAACTCGACATGTGCGTACAAACGTCACTTTGAAGTATAAATAACTACAACTATTATTTATTGTGTGAATTAAACAAGCAGAAGGTATTAAATTACGAAATATTTAATCTTTTTTAACTGTTGTAGTGGAAATTAAAATTTATTCAACGGACATCAAAAGTCAATAGACTGACATTTGACGTGCGAGATACGATTTGAGGTACGAATCTCTGACATTTTTATTAAAATCTCGTCTGTGGATACACGCCGTTAGACTTCTTTCTACAAATTTATACCTCCTATTTTTTTAAATATATATTAATATGCAACTAGTAGATAAGCAATTTATATTTCAATAATAAAACTTTCACCAAATTAAACGACACGTAAATAAAATGTAATAATAATAATAACATATAATAAAAATTATTCCATCTGTAAGTTAGCTGTCAAAACGAATAAAAATAACATAGATGATGATATAAGAATCGCGGATAGATAATAATAAGCACAAAAATCCTATTTAGAATCGGATGAATGGTTTTGTCAGCAGATTTTGACAAATTTTAGGTCGCAAAAATAACCAAAAATCGTTGTTTTGACATTGCGGAAGGTGCTTTATTCTATGGTATACCATGTATAGTATAGATAAGAAAAGATGATAAACGTTATGTATACTTTTCTTACTCGTAATAAAGACAATGTACACTTCATTTCAAATTGAACATATATTTACGTATTGAATATCTATATAAAAGAGAAAATATTTAAGTAATAAGTTTTTTCCCTGCTCGCGTCTCACACACCTAGCTGTTTAAGCAAGCACTTTACAGCCACAAATGACATTACCAAACCCGCTACGGCCGAAACATCCATAAAGTCATAGATATAGATGAGGAAGCATAGTATTATTATAGATAATAATTCAACATACATTTTGTGTCCAATCGTTAGCTGTAGCAATACCAACATTATTATTTCT
The DNA here is from genome assembly GCA_022840565.1 of Eubasilissa regina. NCBI lineage: Eukaryota > Metazoa > Arthropoda > Insecta > Trichoptera > Phryganeidae > Eubasilissa > Eubasilissa regina. The sequence goes on along the minus strand of JAINEB010000022.1, from coordinate 28,992,529 downwards.
AGTGATGACGTGTAATTTTTTCTATTTAGGTGGTATAATTTTTCATTTATAAATTAGTACCGGCACACGTTATACATTATGTTGATTGAACCTACATGTTTTTAACAATGATATAATAAAAATAGGAATCGCTATTCAAAAGACAAAACAGATAATACACACGCAATCGAGATTTCACACTACCATGCACAGAGAAACAAAAGTAAATAGTTCAAATATTATATTACATCGGTTTAAAATTAATGTGTACTAAATAATTCATAAGCATGTCTCCAACGAAATTCAATATGTTGTTTCACTTTAGCTAATTACAATTAAATATAATGTGTTATCACAGTTCTACACACGTTTGCATACAAATTTTAAACACAAGCATACCCACATACCACATTTTCTTCTGTTTTTCTTTATTATTCTTCTTTTTTTCATAAATACTTACGTGTACGTTTTTACCTTATCATTTTTTTTGCTATTGGTGTTATTGTAATCGTGTTATTACTAATGATTGTTACAATTAATTTTGTATAAATTTATTAAAATGTACAACCGCAATGGTTTTGCAAACACATATAAAAAATATGTTATTACACAATTCCCGTTATAATATTTATATTGTTTAATTAGAAAAATTTTTAATTGGCGATTCAAATTTGTATTATTTTATTTAATAGGGAAACTAGCAATATAAAACATATTAGCAATACTTGAATATGTCAAAGAACATACAATTACTGGATTTTTACCTACAAAGGCACTGTTATTAAACAAATATTAGATATCTTATAGAGACAAAGCTATTTTATATTATATTTCATGGAAAATATATAGAAGTATGGGGTAATTACAGGGCTTAAAATAATTTTGAAAAAATTAGATGACATATACGCTGTTTAAAAAAGGGATAAATGAATTATCAAATTTGGTCCATAGATGGCGATGGTGTAGTGGTATTCGCAGCGAGTCCACATATTAACATATATAAAACTTTCAAAAATTTGATAAATGTGGTGATTGAGGGGTGAGAATTGGTGAACGTTATATTTATATAATGTGATCACTTAAGTCAGTCAAAGACAGATCGTAAGCCTTGTAATTACCCCATACATCTATAAATTTACCATTAAATATAATAAAAACTAGCTTTGTCTCTATGGGATTTCTTCTACAAAATATATTCTATTGACATATCAGTGATTAACAAAAAAATTACAACTTAAACATTTTTACAAACGTAGAGAAAATAATATACTTTAATATTGGATATCATAAGTATTAAAACATATATAGAATAGTTTAAAATGGAGAAAACAGAAACAAAAATTGTAGAGGAAATCAAATATTTTGATCTCTTAAAATACTTAAAGTTCACCTTATATCACGTAAAATCAAAGTTCATCTATAAAAAAATATTATTAATATAATATACCGAGCTGAAACCTTGACTCTGAGCTCTGAACGAAGGTGTTTGAGAGAAACATCTTTGCCGGGTCAGGTGCACAGATTTAGGAGTATTTACCATGTATATACACGTACCTAACATTCCATAATCCAGAGGGGAGATAGAGTATCGGTATATCACAAATCTGTTGCCTGAATGGGATGCAAAGGGACTAAACAGGTGAACAAAGAAGAATGGAGAAATCCCTTTGATGAAAGATACGATGATGATGATGATGATGACGGAAGAAGAGTAATAATAAAGTGAAATACAGGAGAGGTAGAAATGGATGATCAACAGAAGAGAAACAGAAACGGGCATAAGTAAATATGTATATATTCCTGTAGGTCAAGTCAAAAATTATCTACATTTTTCGTTCTATAATTTATTTACACAAAACATTACGCGAGCTAAGCTCGTCGTGGATGATTTGATGGGCAGAACCACGACTGATGTTCAAAGAAGACGCTATCTCACCGATAGTAACTCGACTATTTACTAGAACCATCTCGCGAGCTTGCTGAATCATGTCGTTCGTGTTGGAGCTCTCTGTTCTATTCTGCTCTTTCTTCATGCATAACACTCGTCTGGCCACTTTTAATCTTCTTGACCCATTAAAAAAACACTTTTACGTGATAAAGTATTGTTCCCGTATTGTGATAAAAGTCCACTATGAATAGTCGGAAGGCAAATTAAGTGATCGGGATCAAATTTTTGTACGTGACTGCAGTCGTATGGCGAAGGTATAGATTATTTTTGACTCGCTCTCGAATATATACAGAATGTAGCAAACCTAGTCCACAATATTTTATGGGTGGATACCTCATTAAATGACGAATCGAAAGTGTTGGAATATGTGCAAATTCTGCACCATTATGGAAAATATTATTGTTTGAAATTTTTACAAAACCAAGTTAAACTTTATGTCTACGTACTTTGAATAATTATTTGGAAAATTTATACATTATTAATCTATATCTTTGGTTCAGGCCCTAAATTATTTAACAAAAAATAGTCTGGCGGCTCGAAAACTTATGACCTTTAAATTTTCGTATTCAATATATAATTTGGAATCAATAAAATTTTTCAATTAATCGTATACGTACGTTTTTTTTGTTGACACTTATTCCTTGAACATTTTCGACTCGTAATTTGATCATTTACCCTTAAAGTATTATGGTCTAGATCTGTTACATCCTGTAATATACTAATTAGTAATAAATAAATTTGGTGCGAATGTGAAGCTGCTTGTAGAATAATCGATTGAATTAATAAATTAATAAAATAAATGGTTTGGGACGTCTGAGCAAGGGGAGAATGATAAAGATAATATATAAGACAAATGTTAAAGGTAATGGGAACAGGGGACGCCAGCGAAAGACCTGGAATAACCAAACACTGGGGAACGGCCCTGTTTAAAAGTTTCAACAACCGAGGTGTGTGCATGAGAAGACATATGAAAGTAGACGAAGCAAGAGTGGTGTGCCAGGAAAGAAGAGCATTGCGATATATTATCTCTAGTGGCGTGATGGAAAGTTACGATATTATACAAATTAAATAAATCACTTAGAAAGATATACAGATAAAATCAATTTATCCAAAAGTATTATAGTTCCTACCGGGATTCTAACCTGGACCTTCTCTTATCTTTATATTGTTTGAGCTACGGCTGAACCTTTTTATATAATTACTTTGCGTTGTTTCTAAATAAACAGTTTAGTATTTGTTCATAATAAACATCGAGAGTATTAAAGGGTTCGTTATTTTGACTCTAGAATAAAAATATAATTATTTCTGGATTACATAGTTAATCAAGAATGTATGCAAATGACCGTCCTCGTTATTAGGGGGTCGGGGCAGCGTGCAGCCTTCTGTAAACAGGTAGGAAGGTACACCCCGCGCGAGAAGTTTCCGTGTCCCGGTCAAAGGTTTCGCCGATGGGCAATATGTAAATTCCGGACAACGTCAAACAGGAAACTCATGCGGCCGGCGTACGATTGATAGGGATGTTTGCAAAGTTCGGCCAGGCGAGAGGGTGTTCCGAGGGCGCAAAAAGCTACCGGATTATGAAGGCACGATCGAAACTTTTACCCAGCAATCGGGATGGAGAACATAAAAGTTATTGACTTTGTATACGCAAATGGACACCGGAGAGCCACAAAGGTTATGATTTAATTAAAATAACATAAATTCCTATTGTTTAACGAATGAGTGAAATTAATTAGATTGGATTAAAACGTTTAGAAAATGATTATTAAATTATTCACTGATAATTAAGCATGGCCGAATCCTATTACGATAAAACCTTTGATGATTTTATGTTGAATAGAAGATTTTGTTAACCCGATTTATGATATATGAATACGAAATAGGTGAATTAATTTTTGTTTGAAAATTTTTTATAACACTTTAAAAATAAAATTATTGAGTTAAAAACCTGCAAGGGCATGGCAAGTACTAGGGCAAATATTTTAAAAATATATACATACATAATAAAATTTGATGGTCATGAAATTCAGTAGGTACCTAACATAACTGTAAAAAAATTTACATCTTAAAAGAACTTGAAAGAAATTTAAGTCAATATTTATTATAGTATACGTTACTCATTATAGACAAATTTGTGATTTATGAATACCGATTTATGATATATGAATACGAAATAGGTGAATTAATTTTTGTTTGAAAATTTTTTATAACACTTTAAAAATAAAATTATTGAGTTAAAAACCTGCAAGGGCATGGCAAGTACTAGGGCAAATATTTTAAAAATATATATATACATAATAAAATTTGATGGTCATGAAATTCAGTAGGTACCTAACATAACTGTAAAAAAATTTACATCTTAAAAGAACTTGAAAGAAATTTAAGTCAATATTTATTATAGTATACGTTACTCATTATAGACAAATTTGTGATCATTCAACATATGATTTAATAACCATAACGGTATACTATAATAAGGTACAGTATTTGAGCTAGATCGGATTTATAGTATGGAACTTCTTTATGAAAATAGTGTTTTTTACATGTTAATATAAAATATATATATATATTTATTTTAGTTATTTACCACCAGAGTTAGGCATTTTATTGAATATATCGGGCACAGTTTCTAATTTCAAAATAATAAAACAGGTTATAACCCGCGATGTTGCATTTTGCAGCGTCATTCGTGACACGGCGAATTGGAAATTATATGAAATGAACTAATTAGATTATCCAAACATCCGCAACTGTTTGCGTCCCGAACACTAGTTTGTTAATTAATGTGAACATTTCCCCTCTGACCCACATAACAACCGACCTCGCCCCGCACCATCCCACCGGGAAATTTCGGGAACGGGTAAAAATCAGGTTCGGTAATTATGTAAATGAAGGGAATTGCGGAAAATGTTTGAATTCGTGTTTGTAATAATGATGTATTGCGAACTATTGTTACTACTTTCGCGCACTAGTGCGTCGGGAGAAAGCGAGGTATGAATTGTATATTCCTAGATGAAGACGAAGAAAAAATTAATAAGCATTTCTAAGATATAAATCTGAATAAACTTAATGATTAACCCGTGTCATACACATTTCAGATCTAACACATTTAATATTCGTATCCCAATAAAAAACCGCAATTAAACCAATACGACAATCGCCACGACGCTTCAATTGACGCCGAATATCAAAACTATAAAATTTACCCTAGTCATTTATTTAAATAAAATTATTACAGCACATGTTTCATTTCATTTAGAAAAATGAAAATAATGTGACATATTCTTTCGATAGAATTAACTATCCAAAAGTATAATCGACCTTTTAGTAAAGACTTATTATTACTACAATAAAAAAAATTCAAATGTCATATAATGTTATTATGCTATATATGATTTAAATGTTCGCTACATGGATTCAATTAAACATATTTTAAGTACTTTTAAAAATATAAGAACACTGTTAAGGCATAAATCAAATAGTTTTTTGTTAAATTAAAAAAATTGTGTTCGTTATTGAACACGGAAAAAACGCAAAAATAGAATGACGTCATTAATTGTGATAAACTGTGTCTTATTGAAGTATCGGTATACAGTGTATAAATTTTACAAATATATTTAAAAAAAAAAGATTATATACGTACATATTAAAGTAGGTGAAAGAACGATCTTTCATCTTCACAATTTTATTTGGGTGATTAATACAGACATCAACAGATGAAGACTGAAAAATGGATAAAGTTTTAAAATACTTGAAACCTGATGTAAAAAGTTAGCCTCCATCGCAGACTATTCACAGACTCTCAAGTCACATCAAGACATCATTAAAATTCCATTACTAAAAACAAATGACTCTCAACTTTCGAATTTTTTTATCATCATGAGATTTTCTTCTAAGGGAAAACTTTTTGTTTACTCAAACAGATTTCATATTTCAGCACCTCCCTCATAAGGCCGAAGTTTTATCTTTCGCAGATAGTTTTTAGAGGTTTTGAAGACTCGCCATAAAATATGGTTATTGGCAGATAGCTAATTTGCTTACACATGTACATGACATGAATAATTACCATTATTCATGACTTCGTGCTGTGGGAGCGCAATTCCTCTATCCAAAAAGGGACATGCAAGATAGTAAACTAAACTACTGTCTGTATTTATACAAAAATAACAACAATAATGAATTATTTTCTAAATTATTGATTACATTGCTTCAACTGGTGCCCTTCTATTCACAAGTTTATTTTTTAAATTTGTAGATCCATAGGTTAAATAATAACAATAATTCATTATTTCAACTTGTCCTTATATATCTGACCATTAACACTAGCAAGAACTTCTTAATCCACCTCGATCTTGTCGATCCATCTTGAACTGCTACCACCGGTACATTCTCCCACCGCGGATCCAGCCTTTCTTGTTGTCAGCAGGAATAAACTTTTATCACACGCCAGCGTTCTTAATAAATGTCCTAGGCAGTTTAGCTGAATATTTTTATGAAGAGCAGTAGGGGGCCAATTTATAAGAACATCCAGATAACTCCTGATAATAATAATAAAATATAATATTTTAATATGCATGTGTGTCTGTATGCATCCGATTATTTATTAATTGATTTTAAATAAAGTAAGATCTAGGTAGGCATTTGATAGGTACTGTATCTGTCTACATAATCACTGAACTGTCTCAAGGCAGATTAAAAAAGAGTTTACAAAGCAACAATTACCCAGAATTTCTTTTGTGAACACCGTCCATCGTTTCGAGCCATGCTAAGGCAGCGTTCAGCCGTATCTATGTGTGGGTAGTTGAATGAGGATCGAGCGTATATACGAGTACGAATGGTACACGTATATTATGTACGGACTATACACGATATGATCCTGGAACATAAAGGGAAGGGCCGATAGTCCGACTGAACCCCCGAGAGAAGATAATGAACGCGCCACGGTCAGACAAAGTACGGTTAACTAGTTTGTAACTGACGTAGAAAAATAACTGGCTTTGTGAAAACGGCAGATGGCAATTTACTGGCGAACAAAGGCGACGTTTTTCCAATGCCACTGCGAAAAAATGCCTGGTTGCATTCGACCGAGAATGTTAGACTTTTTGGGGGAGTGCTTCAAATCAGGTATTACTGACGATTTAATATAATACTAATATTGATTTATGTTCATTGTTTATATGAATATTTTCAGCTGTGCATGTAATAATCGACGTTTTGACAGAATAACAGAATAATAATAATGCTATTATCTGATTACCATAGAAACTTATATTTGATTCTTCGTTTTTTTTTATCTCTTTTGAGGGTGTAGATGAAGTATGTATGTAAATTTTAAAAATTATCTTTTAGCCTTAATGATCGTACAGTTTTATGTCTTGTGAATAAATATAGCAAAACTTGTATAAATTAATTATAAATGGGATTTTTACAAAGATAAAAATATTAAAAATAAATTCTTGGATATACGTATATACCTCCGAATACAAAAATTAACTTCAACTGCCAAAAATACAAATTACCGCTCTTTTTCATTTTTTGACAATAAAATATATATGTTCTTAGGTTTTCACGGCCGTTCAGAATCATTTTTCTATACTAATCTGCCGTGCATATCTGAGAAACGTCGGCCAAAAAGGTCAGATATACAATGATAACTGAATATAGAAGATCAAACAACATTTCTACTTATTCTGCAAAAAATATTATTCTCATATATTCGAATACATGACAACTTTTTACTGAAGCTGCTTTTATTGAGCTATATCAGCATTAGCTAATATAGCTCAATATGATATTTTTAAATATATATATATATATATAAGTATGCTTACTTTTATATGCTATGTATAATTATGAAGGTAAATAAATATATATATTGTAAAAGCATTCTATTCAAAATTTAATGACAAATATTACTTTAAAAGCCTTTCATTTAAGACCTTCATACAAATAAAACTCGATCTTAAATTAAATTAAACTTTTGAAAATTATTGTGTATAAATTAAAAAGTCTCGAACTATAATATTATACAAAAAATATTTAAAATACGATGCATTCTATGATGGCCATAGTAGATTAAAAAATTCAAAATTAGTTAGAAAAAAATAATGACAAATGGCCGTAGTACATTAATATGTAAAAATAAAATTTCTTTAGTAAGCTGTTTACAAAACCTTAATTTGTACACACTTAAGCTTACGTTTTACGTGTTCTCCCTCAATAAGTATTAACTTTTTACGTACTTTAATACAATAAATAATGCTTGTTTTATTAAAATACTTTTTCATTTCGAAATTTTTTAAGCGATGAACATTTTTGTCAATATAAAATTCTATATAACTTCTGAAAAAGTAAATCGATTAAAATCATGTGTATACGTACTAACTATTATGAAATAGACGTCACGTTAATGTCATTCCTGACATTTTGGACGTAGTTTACATATAAACATGTTTACGTATCCAAAAATCGATATTTACTTTGGGATAAAATATGTATTCACTAAACTTATATTCATTTATGTAGATTGTACCATCAAAATAAAGAATTGGTCTAAAATTATTTTGTTTAATGAACTCTAATTATTGCAAATATTGAAGAAACAAATTATACTATTATTTGGCATTATTAATATATTTTTAAACCTAATACGACTAATAAAATAATAAATTAGCTGATCTTAGCAGGTACAGTTTCAGCGGAGGTAATCGTTAATAGCAATGGTCGAATATAATGTAAAATTAATTGGAACCATTTCTGTATTTATTTCATTATAGTTAGTAACATTATTTCTTCATCATAATACATAATATTATGTATATAGGTACGTAACCACGAAATAATAGTAAAAAAATTGTATTATTATCACAGTTTCTTATGTTTACCAGCGATCTTATAATATAAATGAAACTGAGATGTGAAATAAAGATTATATTTTTTATTTATTATCTTTATTTCATTATCCACTTAATTAAGTTTAAATACATCTACCGGTTTCGAAAAATACAATTTCCTTCTTCAGGATGTCATAACTAACTAAAAACATATATTATTGTTTCTTTACCAGAATCTATTTAAAAAAAAAACAACAATTATTTAAAAAATAAATTTAGTACCTAACTCAAATTGTTACTTAATACAAATTTAGTCAAATAATTTTTAGGAAAACATTTTACAATGGGACTCGTAGTTAAATTTAGTTGGTTGTTTATAATTTTTTGATTAGTTTTACACGCTTTATTTATCTCCAACGATTTCAAATTATTTAATTTGTGTCCAACATCATTTATATGCAAAATTGACAATCTCAATTTTTTATCAAAATCATGACCATTTTCTATTAAATGATTAGAAAATTCTGGAAACCCACTATTATTCAAACATCTCAAATGCTTCCTTACTCTTATATTAAAATTTCTACCCGTTTTACCAATATAAAATGCAGCACAATCCTTGCAAATAAGTTTATAGACAACAGAATTGTTAAATTTATTATCTTTGTCTTTAGAATTTATGAATTTTAACCGCAAAGTTAATATTGCTAATTTTTAAAAGAAATGAAGATTTTTCATTTTTTTCGACCGTGTCTTGATCATTTTTTTATCATCGATTGGAGAGATTAATTGCAGTGTTGTAAAATAATATAATAATAAAAATAGTAAATACATATTCGTTTTTATTTAGTATGGTTCTGGTTTTTCTTCTGTTATGAGTTATAAATTTGGAAGCTAATCGTATTATTTTATTCCTATGTATTGTGGCAGTATTAAATATGTGTGTAATATTGTTAACAAATTTATTTAAAAAATTTAATTGATATTCGTGTTGTTCATAGCCAATGTAAATCGACACCACCGAAAACCACTTACATGATGATGTTTGTAGTTAGGAATTCAAAATTGGGCACCACACCACTCAGCTATACTTCAATGTGACACCTTGAATAATCCAACTCCAGATGAATAATTGCCGAGCTGAAGGCTTTAGTACTTTAGTACCTTAGCAGGATCGTCGTCAGAGGCGCTCTCGTCTAATTCAAGTTCAAGATTAGTTAATAATGCGTACCATTTGAGGATCCCGCTCCCAAGTTTGAGAAAGGAAAACTTTCGATGGATACAACATCCGCGCTGCCCTAATTGTGTTACAAGGGATCTGTTTTATTTTGTTGTTTTGATTAAGAAATAAATGATGAATTTAACTTTTATCAGTTGTCTTAATAAAATAAACTTAGCGTCAATTGAAGGGCTCAGTGCCAGAACCAGCAATGTGAAAAAAACACATTTTTTATGTGAAGTTATAATTAACGTGACTGGTTATTTCATAAAAATTTATTTTTATTGTTTTGTAACACACGTATGTAAACTGTCGGAGAAGTAATGAATTCCTGCAGTGGCGTCCATGTGTGGTCAGTGGTGTGTAAAAAAATATTGGTTCGTCTTTTGAGGATGCAGGAGTAGGATGGAGGAGGAGGAGGAATAATATACACAACGTTTATTTTGGTTGATATTCCACTTTCCGGATACTGAAAAGAACACAAAACTCGTGTAAATAAATAAATATAAATTCAAATACACCAGCTCAATGTTAAATTGAATCATCTCCAAAATCTGGTTATTCCTTAAAAGGACTTATAAAATGTTAAGCATTAACAAATTAATGAATTTTGATTGAAAATGCTTATAGGAGACGTTGATTTTTATTTAACAGAAATTTACAATTTAAACAAATATTTTTTTGTACATATGTCGATTAATAGTTGAATAATACAAAGTTTGTTATGTGTTAAACAATAATTATAATGAATCACAAAAATAACTCCATAAACATTTATAACAATATTTAGTGTCGCCTAAATAAAACCCTTCAATAATTACTATTTTAAAGGGTATTTTTTATTTACTGTAAATAAAAAAATACTAAGGTTTTATTGCTAGTATAATACAGAAACTTGGGTTTAAATTGAAATTATTTCTTAATTCATTTAAATTTAAATTCTTTCTGTATTTTTAATATCGTGAATACTATTTTACATAAAAACTTTAATGTACTAGAAATGTAAGTAATATTTATTTAATTAAATTTTTACTTCAATCCACATAAGAATCCCGCTTTCTTTTTGAGATCAGATCCGCATCACCAACGAGAAGGGCAATATATGGGAATACTGGAGGAATTTGCACATCTGATACTCAAAATGATTAGATTTTTTTGTATCGAAATACACCCGAACGATCAAACACATGAATTGTATATAAAAAATATTCATTCTCGCGGGAGTGCGTTAACGCTAATAAAATATGTAAGCATTTATAAATTATAATAGAAAACGAAAATTATTAAATGTTCTTTAATATCAAAAAAAAATCTCTAATTAAATTTTATTTGGTTAACAAAATTATATGTATTATATGAAATAATAATTCAATTTCAGATATTTGTTAAACTTTATTATCAAAAAGAAGGAGTTAAGTAAGTTAGGTACTCTAACGATTCAAAATAATGTCCTTAATTAAAATTAATTGTAATATTATAAATAACTTAGTCAGAATTTAAGATACAATTCGTTAGAATGAAGGCGGGCTCAAATACTATATTGAAAGATTTCAATAAACTTTTATTAAATGCCCCAAAGGCGTAACTAGGGTGATGAAAGGAGTACGTATTATGCAAAAGGTTGGTCCAAAACCCGACGGCGGTTTCAGCACAATACTATTGAATAAAGGGATTTCTGATTCACAACACGGTTAGCGCGCATGCGGCTCGTATGATCAGTGACGGCGCTGGCCATGTGGCAACGTCTGACTGAGAAATCTTCCCAATAGTTTGGTTAAAAGCTTTTTTGTTAATCAAAAATGGAACGTATATTGTATGTATGTATGTATGTATGTAAAATGTATGTTGGACTAACGGGTACAATATATTGTCAGCATAAAGGGCGCTTACAAGAGACCTGTCTTCACATAACAGCCGATTATTAAGAAAAGTAGATCCATTTTCAAATTTTAACCAACTTTGTTAGTGTTTTAGTAACAAAGTGATAACGAAGAATATTATTTCATATTATAAGTATACTCTTAGCTTTAAAAAACTTGAATTATTGAAGTAACACGTACCATTGTTCCATACAAAAAAAAACGTGCATATATTTTTTTTAGGTAACGCCTTTACAATGGAACGTGTTACCATACCGAAACGTCAGTCAAAAAACCATCTATAAAAAACGTAATCTAACCCAGAAGTGATGCCAGTTCCATATATATTATATACATATACATTATAATAAAAATAATAAAACAATTTAATAAACATTTATTGAAAATATTATAAAATTGCGATAAAATTAAAGGAATGCAATTTAACTGATTAATACTAAAACAAAATATTTTTGTTTTAGTATATAAGCTAAAGTTTTTATTTCAATGAAAATAATTTTAATTATTTAACAAGCAAAAATACACAACTCCAAATAAGAATATAAAGAGCTAAACACGTACAACATTACAAAAACTGCAAAACACTAAATAATAATACGGTTCTATTCCAGGCAAACTGAGCAGGCTGTTAAACTTGTTTCATTGCGCAGATCTTTTTGAGAATAATAAATATTTGTATTGGCTGTGCAAAATTAATTATTTTCGCTGTTCTATCATAAACACCCAGTAAATATGGCGAGTGAAGGATAATTCTCACGCGTTATCGACCATATAGGTATTAATAATGAACAATGACAACTTACGGATGAATAATCTCGATAATTTGAACTTGGTTCTCAAGTCACAATCGTATGGGTAAATAGATATACGTATATATTATTATATACATATAAGGTTTTCACAGGTAAAAGATAACAGATTATTTTATGAGGAAAATTTGACAAACTTTCATTTTAATCCTTGCCTTGAACGATCGGGTTGAGTTTACTCGTCAGTTTAGAGCAGGATTCAAAATAAGAGGCCCTTGAGAATGAGTAGTGATATTTACTCGAAACGTCAGTGGTATAAAAGTCCTTCTCAAAACTATTTGACGCGGGTTCCCCCAAAAAATAATCTGTTACATTGATATGTCGTCAAGGAAACAAGCAAGTTGATTTATATCTATCGGGGAAAAACAACGATGAACTCAGTACGCCACGTCACAATTTTAACTTCCAGATTAGTATGTCGGGTTTAGCTATCGATGAGCTGGAACATACCTTGGTCTTTCCCGCGTCTCCTGATAAGCGGCAGGTCCACCTGCGGTAGGATAAATATTTTGAACCCGGAGAGAGACTCCGGTGACAAGTCAAATCGGGATTTGTTTGAAGCCGTTCGTCTACGGGCTCGGCTCGGCGGCGCCGGCGGTCATAATGTTCACTAAAATCATGATTTCGGATGCCTCGAAATTCTATTGCACGTAGCTTATTATTGAGTAGTTTTTTGATGTAGTGGTCAAGACGTTGGCCTTGTGATCTAGCGGTCGGGGGTTCGCGCCTCATTCCAGGACGCCGGCAAGTTAGTCCTATTTTCATAGCACAAGCATTTAGCTTAGTTTGAAAATAGTAAGAATATTGATGTGACATGTATTCCGTGTACGCATCTCTATTTAAAAAAAAAAAAAAAAAAATTAATTCACACTGACGTGGCGAAATTCACGATGATGAAGCTATCTTCCGCGTTGTAAGGCAAACGCACGGTGGTAGTATCCGATCTCTAAATTTATTTGCCTAGATGTTCAAGAATCTTTATTCTCGAACGTTCGGAGCGACGCCACTATTCCAAACGGAGACCGAGACCGGAGCGAACACTCGCGTGCAATTATAGATATATGGATCTCGTTCTTTCTATCTCGTCGGATATCGCAATACACCTTCGGTGATAATTCAAAGGATCCGTTTCCTACGCGACTTTATAATCTCTATTAGACGAGCGATCGCTTCCCGGGTGAGTAACGTATCCTTTCTTAGGCCGTTGCGCGATCCTCTCTGTCGGTAAGTCATTTCGCTGCCATTCGGGCCTGCGAATCCAGCCGCATTATCATTAGCAACATGACAGCTAATGATAATAATGGTAATCAAATACAATTATTATTTAAACCCTCCGTCTCGCTCCGCACCATGAAGGTTGCAGTGATCAGGACATACATCAGGAGAAGATGAGTCCTGTAGCGTACACAACGACCTAGTGTACACATTAACATGGTCAAGACCGGGGGAAGAACCATAATTTAAGCGGTCGAATAATGTGAAGATAGTTCTGCAAGAAGTGAGTGGCTGTCCAGCAGATTGAGTCACAACGGTAATATTGATGGATGGGCGGCGCTCTGTGGAGACTGCTGTCATGAACTTTAGAGTCCTACGAGGTCGATAAAGAAAAAGAATATAACATAATTATTACGTAATTATATACAATTATGCTTGACATGTTTACTAATATCGTTATATCGTTACAAACGTTATTATTTTATGTTTCAGTCTCTGAATACTCTAATGGATGTAACTGGAATCTCTAACGGATGAGCAAATATTAACAACCGTAGATGAGTTTATATACCTAATGCATACATAGCGTCTTAATTAATGCCAATACTATTTTGGTATGATTATGCTCTATATTCAAATATTCAATATCCAATGCGAAGTAAACTCGTGGCGTGTGCTAATGTTTCAAAATCAGATGATGGAAATGGAGGTCACTATATCATTGCTCCACACAGCTGTGACGACGCTTATTACTTTCAGCCTGGAAGCCGGCGTCAACTCATTTTGTGATAAGTAGAATACTACTTAAATTAACCGATTGAAAAATTCAAAAGGTAACATTTTTTACATCACTTGAATTATACAATCCTGAAATTGTAAAAAGTAAATATAATACGTTTTTTCCTTACATCAATATAAAATAGCCGACGTTCATTTAAAACAATATACAGGTGTAACAGACTTAGTCCACAATATTTTACGGATGGATTAAATTACGAGTCAAAAATGGTTTAGGAATATGCGCCTAATCTCAATTGTGTCAGAGATACACGCATTTAAATAATATCGTAATTATGAGGTTGTTTCCGTTAACTGAAATATTTGTTTGATTACAAATTATAACTGTATTGAGTACAAATTTCGAGCAACTGGACTATTTTTTGATGGATTATTTAGGGCCTAAAGCAAAGATAAATAAATAAATAAAGATAAAGCTTAATGGATAAATTTCGTATCTAATATAATAATATTTTCCGTAACGGTGCAGAATTTGCACACATTTCTTGAAAATTTTCGACTCATAATTTAGTCAGGTATTTACCCATTAAATATTGCGGGATAGGTGTGTTACACCCTGTACATATAACGGATTATTTTCTGGAGGAACTCGCATCAATTAGTCCTGAGAAGGACTTTTATACTTCTGATGTTTTGAGTAAATATCTTTACTCATTCTCAAGAGCCTTTTATTCTGAATCCTGCTCTAAACTCGACCGTTCGATGCAATAACCAAAATGAAAGTGAGTTATAATCTTAGTAAGTACATAATATTGTCTGCTTGATGCACGCTTTTTAAGCCAAATGAAAAAATATCTAATCAATGTCAACTTTCAAGGTTAAGGATTCCCACCTTGAATACAACAGAGAGGGTTGACTACAATATAAATGCGCTCACTAAGTCTAATACGTGGAAGGAATTTACGTACAGTCGAATAAAAAAATAAATACTGAAAAGCCTACGGAAATGCGTGTGATACAAAGCGTAAGAATGGCCTCGAATTAACTTGTGCGTTCATAAAAAAATCCGAGTTATTTATAAAAACCAAACTTTTATTCTTTTGGAGACAGTAAAATCTTAGTGATGCAGCAGGATACTAACAGTTTCGAGTGAAAAGTACCGATAAAAGGGATGCCCTCGGCATGGAACCCCTATTTCTATAAATATAAAGAACTCAATTAAGGTGGCTTGGGCATTTCTTGTGAATGACAAGATGTCTAGATGTATCTTCTCGGTATCTCCGGAGGGAAAGAGCCTGGTGAGTCATCCCAGACTAAACTGGGAAAAATAGCAATAAAACTGTACGAAGACAGATTTGGTCATGATTTGTCAACGGTATAAGACAAGGAAGGTGGACGCGCATTGTCGAGACTTCTAGGATAGGGGACGAAAGTAATGATGATGAATTCGGTCATTCAAAAAGATATTCACGTTATCGTTGTCGTTTCTACAAACTACAATTTTATACAATTAACAATGTATGAAATACAAGTTGTCCAGATACGATTGAAAAAAATTAATGAAAATAAAATATGTCACTAACGTTAACCTGCTGGCTGAACTTGGGAAGTAGTCTTCCGTCAGTACACCCCGCTGTAGACGGCCGCGTAGGTGGAGAGACTAGTACTGATGGCTAGTCTCCCCATAAACCTAACAAAGAAAGTAAAGTAACATAAACTAGACCTAAAGAAGTTATTTTTTTGTATTGATTGTGCGAATTGCTGAAGTTTTATACAACGAACTAGATATCGTGATAACTAAAGATCTTTTATTTCAAAAACACGTTATTATTATTGTGAAATTGTAGTTTTTCAGCACATAATTCTTTGATATTTTTAATACAAATTAAATGTATCAATTAGAAAGATATACAGATAAAATCAAATTATCGCAAAAATATTTGAAAAACATCAATTATTCTATAAATTGATATATTTAATTTGCATTAAAAATATCACACATCTATGTTCTGAAAAATTGCAGCTTCACAAGAATAATATGTTTTAATTAATAAAATATAATAATAAATTATTTCTGGCGTCTCCTATCGGGTTTCACTCAAAGCTATTTGAGATTCTCCGTATACATGAAGTAAATTGTTTTCAAAAAATGGAATAACAGATGTATCAATTTGAAAGTGAAATATATAATTTCGAAAATTTATCGTTAATTTACTGTGTTGACATGGTCAGCGCGCAATAAAATATTTTTTCAACAAATTGATTTTATCTGTATATTTTTCTAATTTATACATTTAATTTGTATTAACACTAAATATCGTACAAAGACCTCGAGGAGATATTAATTATATAGAAGATAAAAATTCTCCATGAATTATGGCCACGTGATAATGATGATGATTGGGCGTGTATAGTTTGTTATTAACGTGCGTACTTCCGTACTTCCACATAATATGAAATGACATGGACTCTTTCCGTCCTCAGTATTTCTAGATAACATGGAATGACGTAAATTCATGATGGTATGGGCGGATCTTTTATATGTGTATGTGTATAATTAATCCATGTTTTATCTGTATATTCAAAAAGTCTCGCAAGTAAAAAATCAAAATGTTTATTTTTTGCAATTTGTTTTTTGACCGCGGGTTTTTTTTTTAGTCTAAAGGTTAATAAAAATTTTACTTGCTGTCTTTTTAATTAAATTTGGAAAGGGTTAAAAGGGTAAATTTTTTCCACGTTTTTGTAAAGGTAATAATTATTATTTGTATGTAAATACATAAAATCATGTGAAAAGATTACATTTTTGTCACTTCTTACAACCTACCATATGTAGGTACCAAATTTAAGATTGACTAAATCAAATAACTCGTCCATCACACGGGAAATACGTAGTATTAAAAATGAGTTTATTGCTTTTCCAATCACATACATTTATGTTTTATCTATATCTACTTCATATTTCAGTTATATCACATAACACACTCCTTTACATAATGTTAATTGAATTTAATACCTTTAAAGTCTCTTGTAGTAATCAAATAATAATAATAAGTATACACTTCGTTAATTAAATGTGAAAAGAATAAAGGTTGGCATCTTCTATATTAGTGAACCTACTATTGCTGCCGATATGAAACAATAATAATTATTATTTTGAAGATATTCAGCTTAACAAGAGAGTTCTGCGTTGAATATTTGATGTCTTATTCCCTTTATATTCCAAAAGATATCAAATAATGTTGCCACACTTGTCTTTGTGTGAAGATAGGATGGCAGAAATGAATTAATTAAATCCGTTGTGAGATAAATATTCAACATGTCGGCGAATAAAGTTTTAGTCGAATCACCAAATGTCTGCGTCTAAAAAAATATCACGATAGACTTATTGAAATTTAGATATCAATATCATAATGAGTGCCTTTTGGAAAAAAACAGATAATTTGATCTACTCCAAATATCGGTTAGCAGAGAAAGGATAGAAAAATGATTTGTAAAAAATAAACAGTGATTTTGCTTGCGTTTTTTCTGTTGTTAGTGATGATAAAATTATTTTTATAATTAAGACATTCACTAAATATCTATTTTAATTTGTTTTAAGTCCATTCATGGCATAATTGCTCAATACTTTCCTTATTCTGATCTATGCGATTGAATAAAATATTATAATGTAATTATTTTGGATCCATAATAAAACTCCGAACAAGTGACAAAATTTCACAAATTTATACATTAAGGAATATATTATCATTATTATTAAGCATACAATATCTGACAAGGCACCTGGACTGAAAATAGAACACAGACTTGTCACTGTTAAAGCCTGGGATGAAAAGGCTTCACGCATAGAATATAATATGCAGACATCCCCGCAAAAAGCATTATGTCCAACGAAATAATCCCTCGAGAAGACAAGTGATAGGGGCTGGCTAGATACACAGCCATTCTAGTGCAGGGTGCTCCTACCGTCTACACTTTATTTACAGAAATAATATTACAAATTAAATTAATTAACTAGAAAGATATACAGAAAAATGTATTTATCGAAAAAATATTTTGTCGCTTCCAGGATTATACTAATGTAAATAACATTCATTGTAACCTGTTTTAAATGTTATTATTTAGAAGTGGTTATAAAAAGACTATCAAAAATATACCTTGCTGAAGTAAAATCAGACAAATTATATTCTCTGATTTTTTAATAATTATTTAGAATCGTATTTGTAATCTTTCCTCGAATTTGATAATAATTTTAAATAATTAAAAAGTGTTACAAAGGAATTGATGAAGTGATCCTAGCAGCTAATGAAGTAATCAAATATATTAATATTGTTTAATCCGGTTGTGTAAGCGAGATTCAATCCGCCAAATGCAAATTTAAATAATATATCCTACAACATTATATTATTATACCTATATTTTGTTTTATTTATATATAAGTGATGATTATTTTACATATTATATGACAACTATACAGATAAGAAAATAAAGACAAGGAAATAAAATAAAATATTGATGTTTTTTATTGAAAACGTCCAGATTTACAACAAAACCAAATATTTACTTAACGTATTTTGATCTTGGATTAATAAATTAGTGGAGATGCCTTATCTCCACTTACCTGAAGTATTTTGTATACAGCTCAGTTGATGTTAGGTGTTATAGGTTAAAAGGTAATACATTAATGAATATATACGATTAAATGATTATGATATATTCACGATCTTACATTGAAGGTTAAATATGTTGAAGATAAATATAAGTTCATTCAAATTCACTCATGTGTAAGTACTGTCAAACTGGTATTTGGTTATACATTACGATATTATTATATACAACCGCCGCGCGCTGGAGACGGAAACAGAGTGATCTGATTGGCGCGCGGTTGTCGGCAGGCTCCACAGAGCGTCATTGGCGGTCATCTCTAAAACCCGGGCGCCGGATTTTTGACACAAATTAAAGAAAATTAAATAAAAGATAATACCAATTTACTTTGATAAAATCTGTTATTTCATAATTACGAGGAAAAATAGAAAGTTTCTACAGAAATTTCCCAAAAATATTTACTCGTACGATGTACTTAATACAAAAAAAATGATAAATTAAGTTATTATTTTAAATAAATATTTAAATAAGAAATTAGCAGTCACCCTATTTATACAGTTTGTGTGGATAAACAAGCGAGCTATACTAATTCCAGCGAGCAGCGCAGATGGCAACGTTCATTTCTCACATTTCATCTGGCATTTTCTTGTCTCTCTCCTGTATCTTTATACCCTAGGTGTTCGCCTACACTCCTAGGGAAATTAATGAAATTTTGAATTCTTGAATGGTGTTTCAAAAATAGTTTAAGGTAACGATAAATAATTTTTTCATTTAATAATAAACAATTTTTTTTTTACCAACCGGTCAAATTTAACACCAGTTTTAGAAATAATTACAACTTTTTCCATTATGTATAACCTTTTGACAAATTCAAGACTAAAAAATAAATACCAAAAAACGTTGGAATATATAGTATAATATTTACATCATTGAAGTTTGAAAGAATACTTGAAAATAATGTATTATACTCGTATGTATTTATTCTTATATTGTAATATGAACTTGGGTTTACATATCAGGTTTTAAATATGAGCTTTGAGATGGTTATAGAAACGTATAAAATATTTTATTATTAGAATTAGTCTAACTCTACCCTCATGCAGGCATCAAAATGAATTAGGTTCATTAATTAAAATATTATTTAAACATTATTCATTATTATTTATGGTTTATATTGAGGCAGGCTACAAACTACAAACATTACAAATAACGTGCAAATAATATATTTATTATTAATCTTCATATATATATTGTCACTCAGAGAAGATGCTGTGTTATTTATTTTGACGAGATCTATTCCATAATATGTTAAGATGTTTTATGTAAGGAGATAAAACTTGTAATAAATATAGGAACCACAACATTTTTCGATCTAGTTACTTTACATAACAGTACCAGGATCAAGTAACGGTTAGCAGAGGTAATTCTACCCAGATGATTGATTAAACTAAAGGCCTATTCAAATTCTTCCAAAGTTTTAAATCACGTAAATTAGTTTAGTAAAGCTGCGTAGATAGCATGAAAGTAAATCCACAGCCTTATTTAATTTATTATCTTTACATCGGATGGTCCATCTAGAGATCACAATTAAAGAAATAATGTGAAGTAAGGCAAAATGTAAATATTATGGGTTAGGAGTTAAAAAAATATACGGTCTTGTTTGGTCTAGCGTTATGATGCTCGCCAGTGACAGTGGTCGAGGTTTTGAGCTTCGTCCCAGGAGACTATCAAGTTAGTCTTGTTTTTAAAGTACACAAGTGCTTGGCTTACTACGAAAATAGCACAATAGAATATTGATTTGATGTATAAATCTCTTATTTGATTGCATCTTTGAGATTAATTAATAATAATTAAAATTCTCAATATTAAAATATAATTTCTTGTATACTTCATTCCCTTAGAAATTTTTAAATGTGTGATCGTTAACACTTTTGATTTTTCATATTAATTATTAATATTCTCATCTAAATTGTTATAATTAAGCACGCCTCTCAAATCTCACAATAAAAAATATATCAATCATACAAAGAATAAATCATCATACTCTTCTGTCCTGACACACAATTCTCGCCGCATCCACATTCATACATTTTCTCATACAAGTTCGCTGATTATTGTGGCTTCTATCAGAATCATCTTCCAGTATTTGGTTTACCTGGTCATGCTAAGTCCTCCGCGGACGTCCTCTCTTTCTGGTACCATCAACACTTGCGTCATATATATTTTTTACCTTCTCCTCCTTTCGTTTCATATGACCATTCTCCTTCATTCGTTTCATATGACCAAACCACCAGTGTGATCCTTTTTTTATCCCATTTACTATGCTAAAATCAGTTTAACATTCTCTCCCGATTTCTTCACTCTTCACTGTCATAAACCAAAACCTACATTTTTATATTTTTTATATTTTGAACCTTAATTTTTATAGTTTGTTTTGCTTATTTCAATTTTTTTTTTAAAGCTTTATTATAATTACTTTTTATTTGTATATATATATTTCGTGTTACTTGTGTAGCTGCTCGTGTTTTTTTTACACCTAATCAATTTTGTAAAAGCCCACAAGGGCGTAAATTAATAAATTAATAAATTTTGTACATATACGTCTTGGTGATTTCATTTGTACAGCATTCGGTCTGCTTTCGTTCCTTTTCTGCCAGTTTCAAGCCTCATTTTCATTCATCACTGTCGATGCCAGGACACTGTGGACCGCTTATCTCGCCTCCGTTGACAAGTTTCTATTAGATAATATACCATTTAAAGCACCGTTTACTTTATTCACTGCAGTCACCCTCCTTTCAATATTTTTCTCAGCCTTTCCGTTTCCATTAAACATACTACCCAAATACACAAACTCATCTACTCGTTATAAATATTTATTACCCATAAGTGTTTTGCTTTTTTATTATTTTCCTCCTGAATACCATAAATAACATAATACATATAAATCTCATAATCATACTCCTAAAAAGTACATAAACCAAATCATAATTAACATTATTATAAAACTACCCCTCAACCGTCAACCTAGTGTCGCATGTCCAATTGTATTAATTATTCAGAATGTTAGATTACCATGAAGCTTCTCATTCATATTCTAAGCGCAGTTTTCAAAGCCAGTTAATTATTGAAATGATTTTGTTATAACTTCTTCATTATTAAATTTCAAATATCAAAAATGTTTTATTTAAGCATTCAAAAATAAGATAAAATTTTTATTTTCATTTTAAAATATTTAATAACTTATTTACTCTTTCCGAGGTAAGTTTGTAGAAATCCATAATCACATCTGTGAAAATAAAATACTTGTTTTTTTATTCTAATCGTTTAATTTACTTGAGACGCGTTTCGCCTTGCAAGGGTATTATCAATCTGACAATTTGAACTTAACAATTTGTATTTATAACTATAATGGGGGACATCTATGTAATTTATTTACATGAGATGAAAAGAGACAACATTGTTCATTGGAATTCTGAGAATTTCAGAATTTCATGTAAATAAATTGTATATCTGTCCACCATTTTAGTTATAAACACAAATTTTTGATTATTAAGGAAAACACATTCTTATTGTGAAGTTGTAATTATTCAGAACATAGGTCTGTGATATTTTAAATACTAAATTAATGTATTAATTATAAATATATACATATAAAATCAATTTTGTCGAAAAATATTGTTTTTGCGTCACCGGGATTCGAACCTGGATCTCTATTTGAGATTCTGTAAAAATAATGTAGATGGCTTTCAAATAATGGAACGACAGGTGTATTAATTTGAAAAAAATGTAACATATAGGTTCGAAAATTTGTCAAGAAAAATACTGGCGTTATAATATAAAGGTATTGCACTTCCCCGGATTGGAAATAGAGATTCAGGTTCGAATCCCGGTGACGCAAAAACAATATTTTTCGACAAAATTGATTTTATATGTATATATTTATAATTAATACATTAATTTAGTATTTACGAATTTTTGAGTTAAAATTGTTAGATTGTTAATGCCCTTGTGAGGCGAAACGCGTCTCAAGTAAATTAAGTGAGTAGAATAAAAACATAAGTGTTTTATTTTCACATATATTTATAAATAATTAAATTTAATTTTTCAATAAAGTGCAACAATTAAATTCATCGTTTTTAAATTCTATTTGGTGTCTTTGAATCTAAATATTTTGTAGTAGTTTGGCTTTATTTGCCACCGTTAAGGAAATTTACAATTTATGTGTTCTACAAAGACCAAAGTTTACCACAATAGCAATCTATATCGGAAAGTTTCTCTGTTTACCATCATGCTTAAGCAATCAACGTCCTAACCACGTCAAACTTACCCCATAACCGAATCCTTATACTTCCTGCCTGGATGGTTTCAGGCTTCGCAAGTAGGTTGGATTGATGATTCACTGTTGGAATATTTATAATTTTTAATTATTTATTGTTGTTGTATATATTATTTTTATACCATAGTATTTTATGCTTATTTAAAAATGAGTATAATTATACATTCTTTTAACAAAATAAGAAATGTAAAAATCTAATTGGAAAATTTTGTAATGATTAATTTATAATTGTCTCACTTTACGATGGTAAAAATCTAATGTGAAATAATAATCTGCTGTTAAAATACCTTAATTTACCACATTACCATATATGAGAAATAAAATCATTGTTGCAGGTTTTACCAGAGTTTATGCGAAAATTTTAATCTCGAAGTTCATCTAAATTTCGATTACCATTTTAATAGGATTACAAAATATTTACCGCCACCAAATTACATATAGTTCTTTGAGTATTCCGAAAGAATACCGCCATAATATTCATTAATAAAACGGTTACATTATGATGCAACATGATTATTTAAATTATTTCAGTAAGTTAAACTTTGTATTACTCACAAGTTTGGTTATTTCATCATTACTATGTCATATATACATTTACTAATTTCATAATTACTGTATCATACATGCATATACATTATATTAATTTCGAGAAGTATTGTCTTATTGTCAGATGATAAAATCATCATGTTATCATCTGATAATAAGGACTGCATCTTTTAAAACTATAGTCTTGACGAAAAAGCTCAACGCGAAGTGTAGTACAACGTTTAGTTTAATAAAAGAGATTCCCCATTATAATACCTATTATTCTTTTTCTCTAAACCCAGCGAATGAAGATAATTATTTCCACGTATGTAAGTAAGATATTTACATGTAAATTTGATACTGATTCTATGGCAAAATTTGGGGTGCAAAACGTTACATTACTTCGTAATCCGACGGAGACATGAGTGAATAGCTGCTAACCATACCGACCCACCTCGCAGTCTCCAGAACGCATTCACTCTGAGTTTACCTGACGTTTAGAGATAAAACAGCCTTTGCATAACAATGATGACGTGTAACGCCGAGTTAACCAAGTTTGCTTCTCTCTTGAAGGGTGGAACGGAATGGCAAGTGGATGTGGCGTGATTTGATGGTAATAAATGCTCCAGTAAATGGTTGGATAAACATTAGAATGACGTATATGGAGCACATGTGAAACAAAAGTAATTATAATCACAAATATTGTTCTTGTTTTTAATCCGCTTTTATATTCTTGTTTGTATCTGAGCTGAATATACTGTACTTAATAATATATTTCACATACATGTTTGGTATAATGAAAAAATATTGTTAATCAAAATGTATTATTATTTCAGCTTCATCCGTTCTCATTTTCGTAAAATTAGGCCCTAGCTAGAAAATGTTTCTGTTATAAATTTACATATCAAAGACAAACGATATTCAAAGGTGAATAAAATAATTTTTTTAGATTATAAATCATATTATCTATCCGTAATAATGAATATTTTTATCAGATTTATTATTTATTTATTTTGAAAATGGATGTTGTCTTAAAATATCTGCATTATTGCATGTATGCTGCCTGAGCTGGCCTGGCATCCTTCCGTGTCATGGATGGAACATCAGATATAGATGTCTTACAGAGACGAAGCTATTATTTTAATTTACATGGGAAGTACGGAAGTCTTGGGCAATACTTACGACCTGTCATCAGCTAGCTTAAATGATCACTTTACACAATGAAACGTTCACCTATTTACCCATACTACCACATCTATCAAATTTTTGGAAGTTGTATATATGTTATCATGTTGGAACACTTCAAATATTTATTACCAACTATGCTGTCGCCATCTATGGTTTTTGAATGAGAATGAATATCAAATTTTCATCATTCATATTAAGGTGGTGCAAGCACATGGGGATGATTAAATTCAAATGTGACAATTTATTATAAATACAGGCTTGAGGTTTATACTTCGATGAGTATCTCTCCACAAAATATACTTTAATACCCGAAAATTTCAGTAATTTACTGTTCACGTAATTATAAAACTTTTTTAAAAGTATTATTTGTCTTCTTAACTATTAAAAGTAATCTAACGAATGTCTTTTTTTTTTAATAATATTTTTTGTATCGGCTTTAAAAGTACTGAATTCAAACAAAACTCTTCTTTCTGAGATAGTTGTGCTAAGAAAACAAATATACTTAATATATTTTGCAGTAAGTAAATCCTATCAACTCTTATCTATAATAATTCATCACCATCAGATGGCATCATTATCCCAATGTCGGCGGTGAGTATTGAACGGACAGACAATTTACTCTAATTACGTCTCCCTTAGATAATACATCAAGTACCTTGAGCATTGTGCTGCAGCGATTAATGGTAAATCAAGCTGGACATTACGCGATCACTCCAACCTGATCCAGGGAGAGTTTCACCCTAGGATGTACTGACAAGTAAGGATTTTACCCTGGATTCTTTTACTGTTAAAAAATAGGCTTTTATGGTTCCAAAGCAAGTATATATCATTGTTTAATTGATGATATTTTTAAGAAAGAGTAATTTTATCATTAGTGATGTAAAATATTCCCTCTTTCAGAATTCTGATAACATTCAAAATGTAAAATAAAAGAATTTATGAATTATCTAGAAAGATACACTGTTTAAATCTGTTAATCGAAAAAATATTTTAATTGTTCTAAAAAATTCATTTAATTTTTTTAAATATTGCAAATTCATAATTAAAATGTGTACTCCTTAAAAAAAAGAAATTATGAGTAATGGGTATTTATTCAATACATACTTAACTGTTTACCAGATAATGCTGATAAATGCTAATGCTGAAGAGTTAAGATGATTGATTGTATTTTATTATATTGTTATGCACTTTAAATGATTTCGCACATTTCAAGACATGGTTTATGAATTGTATTTAAGTATATTTGTGAATTCAACACATGGTATGCATACCATGGACAAAAATTAGCATTAATACATTAGTGACTCTCAACCATTCGTTTAAGATAAATACTTCGACTTTTTTGAAATCTCGCGAGAAGAAAACATAGATTAGAGAAGTTTGTGTGGTGGGCCACGACGAAGGATGGAGAGGAAGAGAAAGATGCCCTACCCGTTAGATCGAGCAAGTAGGAAAAAGCAATTGCCACCACTCCGGTGTCAGTTCTCAGATCCTCAGGATGCCGATACAAATAGAACTGTTTACTAAAGAAGGTGGAAGAGTTTTTGGTGATTGCGATCCTCAATTATGAGGAGCCGATGTGGATGATGATGATAATAAGCGAATCATATCCCGAACATTTCTGTTTTACCGAAATTTTCTCACTATTGAAAAACTACACAAAATGTATCATCGAAAAAGTGTTAAAAAATAATTACAACCAATACTAATTAAATGTATTAATTAAGAAAATACACATATAAAATCTATTTTATCGAAAAATATTGTTGTTGCTACCGGGATTAATACATTTAATTAGAATTTAAAATATCATAAACGTATGTTCTGAATAATTATAACTTCACAATAAGAATGTGTTCTCTTTATTAATACAATAAATATATTATAATGATATCAAATATGTAAAAAAATACATTTTTCAATGTATAATGATATCCACTCTATTCTCAGGTTCTAACGGCTGTCCAAAATCTTCCATTGAGAGACTCCAATCTCTGTTGCCAACGTTTAGGATCCCATTGCGGCGTTTGATAATTTTGTTAGCACAGAGGAAAATTTTCATCCCTTATACCAATGTCAGATTATTTCTGCCCACCATGAAGTAGTTTCCCCAGAGGCCTCTTGTCATGCCCGAGTTGGGAGGCTTTGGCATGGATGATTGGCGTTAATTGCATCCACTTGCATGGCTGCAATGTTCGGAGAATTAACGACCTCTCTAGAATGACCAGTAGCCTGCGATGTCCTTCACTACAGCCTGCTTGCATACTTGCTGCTTATGTGATGATCTATTTTTTTGAAAAAATAACATTTTTTTCTGCGTTAAATTATGCACAACACTCATTGAAATTTTTTTATTATTTTCGGACTTTAATCATATTTTTTTCTAAAATCTATGCAAAATGCATAATATAAAGAGTGAAATAGACAATAATTTAGAAGTCTATAATATCTATGAGGTACGTTTTCAAAATATGGGACGAAGATGTTCAGCTTGTATAATAAAATACTAAATGTTAAAAATATTAGTTATTTAATTAAAATCACAAATTATTTTGTAATAAGTTATAATAGGTTAAATAATTTAGCATTGTTTTCTACCACTGATAAAACCTAAAACCTATTATTAGTATTGGTTGAATATTTCCATAAAAAAAAACTATTTGATTTCTATCGTGGCTCCAGAGGCGTCAAACAGAGGTTACAGATAGGTACAGTACACACACCACGCACCACAGGGTATGTTAAGATACAAAAATTATTTGAATATCTCGAGGAGCAGGGACAACTGACATTTAGGTTGGAACTAGCGCAAGATCATCTGAGAGAGCTATAATAAAAAAGTCATCAAGATGCACGCGACTTCCAAATTCAAAACTCGATCCTTAGTATAAAGCTGCTCGGGTTTAACTTCTACGTTTATATTCAACTGGAGATGCATCCTCGTAGGTTATCCTCTGGCCATTCAATGGGCGAGATGTTTCTGGTATAGAAATCATTCGCGCATCCTTTAAAGTAAACTAATAAGGCTCTCCCTCTGATGACTAGAAAACAATGAAGATAACTATCGGGTCATTAAGAAAAGGCCAGGATGCGATCAGAATTGAGTCCCGAAGAGATTTTTAAATGTCAATCAGTCCCGTTTAGAAAGATCACTACTAGTTTTGGCAAAGTTGTAAATCTTTTTTAAAGTTAATTTGGTTCGACGCCTAATAATTTTGTGCGTTTTCATAGCAGCGCCTGTATTACTACAATTAATAATCGCGAGTTAATTAAATGAAATTAATTTAATCACGAATTAACTAAATGAAAGTGACAATCTCGTTATGCGATATTAATAATTTTAATAAGTCTTGAATCAATAAAACCAACCTAGATTCCAACAACTAAATCTCGAGGTGTTGATTACTACATAATTCAGCGTTATAAAAATCGTAAATTGAACCAATCTGAATAAAATCATTAAATTCAGAACACATGTGTTAGTGATAATTTTGGGGAACTCACAGACTGGAAAATCTTCACTATCTTACCGGAGGAGCGTGCTAACTATTAAATCACCAATTCTCAAATTGAATCACGAACATTTACACGATTCACAGTGAATAAAAATACACTTCATTAACCAAATTCATTGAAACCGGATTCAAATAATAATAAATGTTATCACCTTACCTTTAATCTCCTGTGTAACCACTCCATACTGGGACCCTTTAATCTCTTGTGTAACCACCCCATACTGGGACCCTTTAATCTTTTGTGTAACCACCCCATACTGGGACCCTTTAATCTCTTGTGTAACCACCCCATACTGGGACCCTTTAATCTCTTGTGTTACCACCTCATACTGGTACCCTTTAATCTCTTGTGTAACCACCCCATACTGGAATCCTTTAATCTCCTGTGTAACCACCCCATAGTGGGATCCTTTAATCTCTTGGGTAAACAACCCATACTAGGACCCTTTAACCTCTTGTGTAACTACC
This sequence comes from Eubasilissa regina, assembly GCA_022840565.1. Taxonomy (NCBI): domain Eukaryota; kingdom Metazoa; phylum Arthropoda; class Insecta; order Trichoptera; family Phryganeidae; genus Eubasilissa; species Eubasilissa regina. Next base: position 28,963,274 of record JAINEB010000022.1, on the reverse strand, counting down.
CCATACTAGGACCCTTTAATCTCTTGTGCAACCAACGCATACTGAGACCCTTTAGTCTCTTGTGTAACCACCCCATACTGGGACCCTTTAATCTCTTGTGTAACCGTCATTACCAATGTGGCAGCCTTCGCGACCCCATGCACAGCTGATGCTACAATTCAAGGTATCGAAAGACCATTGATTACTAGAATTGCGCGACGGCATATCCCTTAACTAATTCAATTTCATATTTTATGTTAATCAACTACTGAGGTACTTGATCCGTAGATCAAATCATTCCATTTTTTATATATATATATATATTTCGTGTAAATTAATTATTGGGGTACTTGATCTGTAAATCAAATCGTAACATTTAGTTATATACATATTTTTGTATTAGTTAAGAAGATTATAGGTTGAGATAAATCTCTCTGAGTCTTTATCAGTAGAGTTGATTTACCAAAGGCATAAACCAAGAGCATTCTTCTATCGTGGTGTATTCTAATATATCTATTTTCTCCTTTTTTTATACTAAATATTGAACTGCTCATATAAAACCCTTGTAGATTTATCATTGTTTGATAATTAATAAATAAAAATACTAAAACAGTTTATTTTTCATTAAGAAATAATTCCTCCTCCCTTGATTGATAATTTGAGTGCATCTGATCGAATCTATATCGGTACAACCGACCACCCTGGTCAAGATGTTTTCAAGCTCGAATAAAATGATATTAACAGTAATCATATTTTGAAGCGTTCGGTAACGTAACAGGCAACGAACAGGAAAAGTTGTTGTGATTAAATTATAGAAGCTCATGAAGTTATTTGATGTAAGTGGAATCTTAGAATCTCGAAATTTTTAAAGACATATTGATCATTTTTTAACATTGAACCCCTACAATATTGTGTACAAAGTGTATCGTTTACAATCGTTATTTGGTTATTACGGGTATATTAATCATACGATAAGTATTTTTAAATAACAAGAATACCCCTTTTCAGATTTATTAAATCTTAAATTTATATCTAACCATCGTTTAATTAAGGACATTAAAAAAATCTAACATAAGAGAGAAAGAATCTTAACACACCAAGAATTATAAGTTACATAATTTGTAGTTTGTTTTACCACGTGGGTATGTCAGGTACAAACGCGTCATCTCACTACTCACAGCCTTATATACAGCCGAACATAACAATAGCCGAAAATATACAGCCGAACAGCTTTATATACGCTTGGATGTTCAATTTTCAAGTCTTAAACCCGAACATGTACTAGAAACTTCCTATCATCTCCATAAACAACAGAATTATTACATTTATCATGACACGTATATATCTACAACGCAACGTGAATGCGCGACATGTTATTTTATGTGGTCAATTCATAGAAAATCCATATATTTTGTTTTATTGATTGATGTATAAGTTAACAACGCTTTACTTTTTTAAATAAATAAAATACATAAACTGATCTATGATTGTTTATTATTGACTTCCAACTCTCTGGCTTTTTTATAATTTTGGGGGTGAAGAAGTCGTCAAGACAATTTTGAAGAACGATGTTATTATTAAAGGAGATTTCTCGAAGATTGTTGGATCTATCCAAGAATCTCTCTAGAGCGGAAAAGATAAAAATCTGATAGAGCAGGGGAATAGGATGGATGTGGAATAACATCCCAACTGAGATTTTGAACAGCCATTATTGTAAAATTAGCTGAACGTTACTGGCATTATCATGTCATCTTACTGATCGTTTTTCTTGAATGCTTATTCGTTAGGGTTCAGAAATTCATTTCTGGTCTTAATATCTATGTAAATGCACCATTTAAACGTTTAGCATTGTTGATGAGCTTAACGATGACGACGAAGCAAAGAAGCACAAATGGTAACACGCTGATTTTTGTTGTCTTCACTCAAAATGTATGGTACCCCAGTTATTGAACTTTACCCAAAGATTACTAGTATTGTACGAAGGTTAACTGGTTACAATTCATCACATTGCCCAGTTTCCAAATCCATCATCATGAATTGAAGCATTTAAATGGTTTTCATCAAAGTCGGGTAGACTTCCTGTCATGTCAAGATGGCCCGAGAAAACCATCTTCTCACTACATTTTCTCCGATGGCGTTCTCCTCATAAACGGCATAAATAGTTCTAGTCTATAATACTAATAATAAATATTATTTAAAAATTAGAATTTAATTACGAGTTTTAATAAAGAGCCAAATATATTTATAAATGTCTATTTTCAAGTTTCATTCGTATCCGTCGGCAAGGTAATGGTAGGTATCCCCGCCTGTCACTCGCGGTTCGCCCTTCTCCCCGGGGAGATTTTTATTTTTATTTATTTAACTGCATTTATGAATATTTTTTTGAACCAAAAAAATATTTTTATGTAGGCGTAGAATACATGTATCTGTGAAATTTTTAAAAACTTAAGTTAAAGCAACGGAAAATCATTAAAATCGTAAGTTTATAGATTTAACATATTTTACGATTAAAATATATATATTATTTAATAAACTATTTAAATTATTCTATTTTAAATTAGCATTCTACTATAGAAATTAAAGAAATATCTATATTTTAATTGTTAGAGTAATGTTTTTATTTAAATTTAATAACGCTTCAAAATATATGATTTCAATTATAATACAATGATTAAACAAGCCGATATATTGAATAGTTAAAAAATAAAACACATGATTAATTCAAATACGTTTATAATTTTCAATATTCACCAAATTGAAAAATTTATCTTTGAAGGAGTAAATATATATAAATGAATATTAAATTAATAAAATAAAAATGTACTCCTCCACAATGGCAAAACGTCTTCAGAATATATTATATTTAAAATAGTTGAGTGATAGCATAATTCTATTGTTTCTCATTGTCATTTCAGTCTTTGTCCGTATTCAGCCTTTAACCCTTTTATATCTCCCCTGTGGTAAGTGTATGGATAACAATAGAATATGTTCGCACCCAGGGGTGACTTTAACACTAACGATATAATGTATTCCTTAAGTATAATGGGCCGTGGTCATCCTTACACAAATGATCTATGTCGATAAAATATAGATTTGTAAATTATATAAAGCTACCTAATTTAATAAATTATTTTCTAAAACAACGTAAAAGTACAATATTTTACTATATTTGTCATATTGTGTAATTATTATTTTTTTATATAATTGTATAAAAATATCATTTATGTATATTCGATACCATGCAAGCTGGAAAATAAAATACATTAATAAGTGACAAGATTAAAAATATATCGAGCTTAAATTAGCTGTAACTTGGATATTATTAAGTTTTTGTTTGAAGATTAATATATTTATACACATATGTATACTAATATACTATAAGAGACAAATATCACGGACCAGTAAATGAATAAATTTGAAACAAAGTGTACATATAGGAAAAAGGTTTGGAATATTAGTTGTGGGACGAGGGGCATTCTACACACATTCTTTGTGGAAACATAAATCCGATAGTTTATGGCACATTTATGCAACATTAAAAGTATTCACACTTGGAAAATTAAATTTTTGTGTAAAGAAAACGTATTTTTTTACATTAATGCATATTATATTGTCAGCGTTTAAATTTTCGTTCCAATCGAGTAATATATTTTAAAAAAGTCGAGAAGCTATTTTATTGCACAAGTGGTACCAAAGTGTCACGTGAGTGACACTAAAATGAAAATATTGAAACAAGGAATTTCCGTTAGTTCATGTCTATAAATTTGGTTGTCTGTAATATTAAACATATTACGATATGAGAATGGGACTAACTTGGTTGTCTCTAGGGATGCGTCCGAACCCTATTTATTATAAACATCCCTTGTGCATCATTATCTTGCTGCAAGAATGAGTAGTCGATTTCGCTTAATCGGGACACATTGGGCCTATAATATTTTAGTTAAAAAATAGTGTTTTCTACATTTGTATAAAAATATTATGTAATACTTACATCATACGCATAATAAAAAATATAAATTCTGGAACAAAAAACTATAATCACTGCACACTTTTAAAAAAATGTCTTGCTTTCCATCGAGACAGGCGAACATCGGTGATCTTTGGCTGATTCTTGACGTCTGAATCTTTTCCTTCACTTTCTTTTAAATGTAACGCCCATTTGTCACGTAGTTGATTTTCTTGTTGTATGAAACGCTATATGGTGGATTTTGGTATACCAGTCGACGATAAGTTGCCTTTAATTTTATTCAACAAAGTAATTTTACTTTTAAAAGTCTCAATTCGTTTCTTGTCATCTTGGATAATTATGGCCATTATTTTTAATTAAATTATGAAGAACTAGTATAGTTGTTACTGAATGTACGTACATCCACCAGGCCTAACTATGTTTAAGTGGATACCCCCGGTGATCAGTCACGTGGATCTGAAATCCTGTCATTTACTGCATTCATAAAGAATACATATTATTAGGAGACCACATTCTTATTGTGAAGTTGTAATTATTCATATTCATATAGGTTTATGATATGTTAAATAAGAATTAAATATATTAATTAGAAAGATATGCACATAAAATCAATTTTATATGTATACCTTTTATTTGTCGTTGTAGCATAGTTGGATAATACACCTTCCCCGGTAGGGAAAGAGATCCAGATTCAAATCCCGGTGGTGCAACAATAATATTTTTCGATAAAATTGATTTTATATGTATAACTTTCTAATTAATATATTTAATACATATTAAACCATTAAAATTTTTTGTTGTAGATAATTTTAACATTTTGCAATTGTGTTAAGTACAAATTTTGATCTTAAATTTATTATCCCGATTAAACGATATGGTGTCCCAAATAATCGATGCAAAATGCTGTTATTTCCTTGATTTAGTTTCTTTAATAGAGGGAGCGGCAGAACTGACTAAGCGGTTAGGAGGAGTCAATGCTAGGGCGGTGGTGGAAGGAGGCAGGTGCACATGATCTCCCTTTGTTCCGTCGGTGACCTCATTTTAGTAGGACTGGAGCACATCGGGGCTTAGCCATGCATGCGTATTTTGAAAACAACCGATCTATGATCAACATACCACGCAACAATGCCGAACACAATTCGGTTCTGAATTTGGCAGTTAGAGGAAACTGATAGCTGACTAACAAGAGGTACACATGGTCGACGCAGGTCCATCAGAATACCAGAAAAGTGCAGATAGATCCATACCTCTTTGAAGAAGGCGTGATAGTGACCGTGAATTCCGAACGTTAAGTTTCAATGTTGCAAAACTTTCTGCAGTCCAGAATGAAAGATATTGTTGAAGAAGAGGGATTGGGGGACTTTTGGTTCCAACAGGATGGGACTACAGCTCAGACAACGCAAAATTCACTGTATATTTTGAAAGAAATGTTTCCTGGACGTCTGATCACCTTGAGGGGTAGTAAGGGGTGGCCAGCGCGGTCACCAGATTTGAGCATTTGTGAATTCTTTCTTTGAGAATATCTGAAGGAAAAGGTATTTAAAAATCGCCTTCATACCCTACTAGACTTAAGGGAGCGGATTATTGAAGAAGTACGCCTTACTCCGCGATATGTTTGAACAAGCTATTCAAATATTCAGAGATCGTCTCCATCAGTGTGTTGCTGCCAATGGCCGCCATCTTGAGGACATCCTTTTCAAAACTTAATGTTCTGTTAACATTCAAAATATTTTTTTTTCCTATATATCCCAATTACTTTATTATGACTCCTCAAAACTGTTTAATCAGTTCTTCCTCACCAGTATTTGACTCAAATAAGCGGTTGCCTTGATTAACCAGTTAATCGGAATCGACTATATTTGAATATAAACCCGTTGAATGGTAAGATGCGTACTGTATTAAATATTATTTGTTTCGACAGTAAACATTGACCTAGATATCACCCGCGTCCATAGATAAGAGAAATTACACATATAGAATAGATGAGAAGCTTGAAATATTTTATCTATGGCTTGAAAAATGGAAAGCAGCACAGTCGTGGTTTATTTGTGAACTAAGTCAGACGGAGGGGGAATTAGGTGCCATTTCACATTTATTTTGTAATAAATTGTAATTATGCTGTAAACTAGAATTTTGTGAAACAAAAAAGAATGATCAGTTTATTATGAAGACGATTTATTTACTTAAATCCAACAATTATTATATAAAACATGTCAGAAAGAAAACTGAAGAGAATATTTTATATCTATCTGAATAAATTAATTCTTAGGCTTAATTTTTTTTAATTATTTGGACTAACTCATATTTTTTTAATATTTCATACTCTTGCAAGTCACATGTTAGTGAATTTATTCAAATAAATCATATTATTATACATTTAAATTATAATTTTTGATCGATTGCAGAGAAAATATTATACTTCATCATTGCTTTTCGTGTTCACTTCATTACTACGGAAATCAAAATATTAAGCACCATGGAAACCAATTATTTTATTTGGAACAATGGCGCAGCAGCGGTGTCTTCTAAAAGGTTTATTTCTTTTAATTTGTATGTGGAACGCGCAGACCATGTTCACGTTTGTGAATCTTATCCAGATAACAAACGGTCTGGCAATCGTTTGTGGCATTCCTCGTTTGACGAGGCAAAGCGGCCTTAAGATTATTTGAACTGAATAGATTATCTAAATTTAAAATTCTGTAGCGTAATAAGAAATTACATGGTGCTTTGTAACTTTTAGGGCGTCCTTTTTTGGCATTCCACTGCTTTCATTTGACTGTGTGGATGTTTCAAAATTTGTCGCTATTTTTCACAACAGTGTTAATAAATAAATGGCTACATAAGCTGTAAATACTTAGGGATCTGACTTTAAATCCGGATTTCTAATTCACAGTGAAGTCCCAGGAAACAGGATGTGAAGTTTTGTGAATGGGAATTTCGCCTGAGGAACCTTGGATTTTCATCTTGGACTATGGCGGGCCAACCCTAGCATATTTATCGCTTAGGGGAGGCAAGATGGATCTGTTCTTGGCAACTACCCTAGGGGGAAGGTTGTCGAGAGAATTATTCGAGGACTAGAATGCTCTGGATGAATCGATGGTGATATTCCATGTATCGTCACATGCTACTTTAATCTGAATTAGAATTAAGAATCGGTTGTAAATTGAATATATAATGTTTAGATTTAGATAACTTTCATTTAATATTTGAAACATTCTGTCAATGTGAAATAATAAGTAATGTTTTTTCTGTTAAATAAATTAAAGGTAGTTTAAATGTCACTAAGTCATTATTAATTGTAAATAAAATTAAGAATATCGTTGAAAATAAATATTTTGAAATTGGTATTTAAATTCTCCACCCATGCACAAACATCCAGCCTTCTTTGAAATAATAGCATTTGGATAGACAGCGAAAATATCTATTTATTTTATTTATTAATTTATTAACGCTCTTATGGGCATTTACAAAATAGGTTTGGTATAAAACATAATAAAAAACACATGAGCAGCTACACAAATAAAAATAGAATAGAAAAATAGAAATGAAAAAACAAGCAAAACAAACTATAAAAAAAAGGTTCAAGACAGAAAAAATAATAAAAATTATCAAATAAACAATAAACAAATAAAGAGTATCAAAATCAGCTGTATCTTTGACTCAGAACAGCATCAAAAATATCACTCTTATATTTAAACGTAGAATATCGGAATATATCTGCAAGACCAAAATCGTTACCAAACCTGTGGGTGCATTCTTATAAAAATCAGTAAATTATAAATTTACATGGAAAAACACCGATAACCTCCACGCAGGAACATGATATACAATCAGTTCAGTTAAATTAGGGTCGTCCAGTATGCAATTTACTATTTTAAATAAAAATAATAAATCACTTAAAGTTCTTCTACACGACAAGTTAGTTAAATTAAGAGTGCTCATTAGAAAATTATAATTCAGTTTGAAGTTATCATCGGTGAATATCATCAAATCTGAGTTACAGATTTATTTTAGAGGTATCCCTGTTACATCTTTGATCTCTGATAGAAAACTAAAAACTCCAGGATTATTTCTTCTTTTTTCTTTTACAACACGAGTATGTAATTGTACAATTCTATGTAGATAAAGACACATCGGAAGGTTTTATATTCTCTCCAAATAAAGCACTTTAGATAGCTCTTAAATTAATGCCAGCATTGACCGTACATTCATAATCACCACTAAACTTGGCTTGTCCTGAAAGCCATGTTCAGGCAGCTTATCATCTTGTTGATGATGATACATTGTTAAGATTATTTAGATAAGTCAACTACCGCTGACATAAAATAAAATAAATTCTTGTTTAAAAAAAAATTAAAAATTTTCATAATGAAGTAATCAAAATGAAATAAATTAATAGTGAGGTTAACCACCTATATATATACAGAAGAGTTCTTTGTTTTTTATACAAATCTACAGTTTTTTTCGAGCTTGATGATATTTTGCACACTTGACGTTCAAAATAAGTGAAAAATTACTGTCTACATGAGATTTTGAAAAAAAAAATACTTCCATCCCCCTAAATAAAATCTTCACTCTACGTGAAGTCCGGGCAACGCTTGGTACTTCAGCTAGTATTTAAAATGCAAAGTGTCTTTGGGTGGGTGTGTTTGTTTTATTTATATAAAAGATTTATTCCGAGATTGATGAAATTCTCCATACTTGACCTTAAAAACAAGAGAAAGTCACTGTCTACATGAGATTTCTAAAAACCACCCCCATCCCCATTTACATCCCTTAAAACATAATTTTGATACTTATTGATGAATTTTTGCACATTTAATGATCAAAATAAGAGGAAAATTACTATCTATATGAAATTTCAAAAAACACCCCCCCATCCCCCTTAAAGCAGAATTTTGGAACTTCTTGATGAAATTTTGCACACTTGTTGTTCAAAATATAAGAGGAAATTTACTTTTTACGTTTGATTTCGAAAAAAACTACCCTCATCCCCATAAATGAAACTTTGCGTAAAGCCCGGGCAACGCCAGGTGCTTCCGCTAGTAATATATAATATCTTCAATTTATATTTTTCTTCGTAAATAAAACTAAATTCTTAGCAGTTTTGTGGGAAATAATATAAATAATAATATTAATAATAGAAATATCAGCGAAATATATTATTTATAAATATACCTACTAAATTTATTTTATTTTATTCATTCTCTTATGAAAAAGAGTTATTCTTTGTGAAAATCAATAAAATCTGATAATACCGGTTTTTGAAGTATACTGATAAAATAATACTAATAATTAATGATGAAAGACACAAAAAACAGAATTATTTTTTATTTCTTAATGTACTTTTTCTGGTTTCAAAGTTCAGTTTTAAGTAATTTTTTGCATAAGTTTCGCAATTATTTTTCTCCCCCAAATGCTAAAAAAGTTACAAAATTGGATAACTAAAAAAGGACCCAAAAAAACCGGGTCAATGTCATCGTGGCATGGATAATCGACAACAGAGCGGATTCGAAATCGACGAGTATTAATAAAAAAATGCAGTAAATTGTGATCAGTAATTAGCGCACGAACAAAGCTACCATTTCGAATAAATATGTTACCGCTATAACGCCATTTTTAATTCAATTTAGTATATGAAATAAATTTCAAAACAATTAATCTGTTGAATTATGTGTACGGAATTTTTTCTTTGCAATTCCTGCACCGTCGCAGTTGTAGGTTCTGAATGGAATAAAAAGGAAGTCCGGAAAAAAAATAAAAATACACCCCATAATAGTGGGCAAAAATGGTGGGTAAATTCATACAAAGGTAATAATGTGTGATTGTTGCAAAGTCAGACTAAAGTCTATGCCAGGTCTGAAGTTTCGGATGAAGCTATGCCAGGTCTGAAGTTTCGGATGATTAAACTTACAGAATCTGTTAGTAAGATTCTATAAGTTTAATCACGGATGTATAAATACGTTATTGAAGGATAACAATATTATTTTATAAAAGTTATGACATATTTGTTGAAAATCTTAAATAGCTTAACTTAATAACATCATACAAGTGGATTCAATTTTGCAGTTTACCCATATCAAATTAAGCAATATAAGGAGATATCACTTAGATAGGTGGTCACACGCTAGCGTACAAGTACGAGTATAAGTAAGTACTTAAAATTGAGCATAATTTTACGGAAACATATATTAGAGATATGATAGTTTCCTCTATGCTGGTGAACGTTCATATATTTATAATTCTTCATTCATTGTTCTATGTAGAAGATAAAGGGTGTCCAGCGGAAAATTTTCAAATTTAATATTAAATAAATAAAAAAAACTACAATGTTATTCTAATATTTTATTTATACAAAATGGAGATTAACGATGCGAATTTTATGTTTTATAATCAATATCATCTAAATACCGTCCATTTCTCTCAATACGCTCTTGCAATCGGACTCTTAAATTTGTGAATACGCGAGAGCCAAGCGTTGGTTCAATGGTAACAACTTCACGGCGGATATTTTTTTGTAGGGCCTGTATTGTTCAAGGATTGTTGCTGTAAACTCTTGACTTAAAGTATTCCCTCAATAAAAGTTGCACGATGCAAGGTTCGGCGACCGAGGTGGCCAGGGTATATCTCCGTACTTGCTGATTAATTTATTGGGAAAAAATTCCCCTCAGCTTCTCCATTGAAACTCTAGCTATGTGGAGTGGCCCGTTTTGCTGAAATAATGTTATGTTATTGAACCTAAGAAACAACTGCAGTTGCGGTACCAAAAACTCATCGATCATTCGGCAATACACGTCAGCAGTCTCTCGCTGGTTAAAAAAATAAGGGCCAATTATCTCTCGGGCAGAAATTGCTCACCACACTGTCGTTTTTAGACTATGCAAACGTTTTTGATGGCATTTTTTTGAATTGTCGGAGCACCAATATCTCATATTCTGTTTACTAACATAGCCATCGGTATGAAAATGTTATTCATCAGTAAAAAATATGTTTCCAAGCGTTAGTGCTGTTCCAAAACGTTCCAGCACCAATCTCGCAATTTCACCTATACAAATTGCACGATTTGCAGTTTGTATAGGTGAAATTGTAGTTTCTTTTTCAAAATAACGCGCACTTTTGATTTTTGTAAAGGCTGCAATCTTCTTTATCGATTTACGCATAATTTCACGTCGAACTTGAGCCACATGTTCTGGGGTCGCTGCTAACGTTGATGTTCTCGAAGGAGTTTGGTTAACCATTGTCCCTTCCTGTCTGAATTTTTCACATCAGATAATTTGCGTGCTCGGCCTATCGCTTACTCGTTTAATATTAAAGTAAGTACAAAAAGCGCTGGGCGCGCAACTAATGAATCACTGCACTTTAAATATTGTTCAACTCCAAACGCGCGCTGCGCTCTCGACCAATGACTCATTGCAACTGGCAAACCACAAAATCACGCGTAGAACAATACTACTCCCACTTACCTCACCCTGATGGTTTACGAGCAATTACAACTTAATCCGAAATTTTTCCGCTGGATACCCTATACTTTTATGCCGCCTGGTGGAAGGTGACTATGGAAACGCTTTGCTATGTTGGTGAACAGATATGAATAGTTAATAGCTTATGGCTCCGTTTGTACAATAACTATTAATGTCATATTTCCTTCTCCCACACAGCCTCTTCAAAAACATTATGTGATTACACCCAATACTTAGCAGACAAAGTTAGCCCAATTGACAATACATATTCATATATAAAATTCGTTTTTTCATATTTTTTAAATTTAAAATTTCACATATTTTTATAGGTATATTCCAAATACTCTCAACATATTAGAATTACTAAATCTTAACAATATCTTGATAATATATCAAATTCACAGTCGAAAAAATATTATCAATGAGAACACATTTTTGTAATAATGTTGCATTTTCAGAACATAATTCTGTGGTATTTTAATACAAGTCAAGTGAAACATACAGAAAAAATGTATCTATCGAATCTGTCCATTAAAATAATTTTAAGCTAAAACTGTACATTTACATTTATATCATATATGTAAATATATTTTACTCCCCAATGGTCGAAAATATTCTAATTCAAATTAAATGTATCAATTAAAAAGATATACACATTCATTAATTTATCGAAAAAATATGTTGTTGTCACCGGGATTCGAACCAGATGTATCAATTTGAAAGTGAAACATATAAGTTTGAAAATTTGTTGTTAATTTACTATGTTGACATGGCACAATGATCAGCGCACTTCCCCGGATAGAAAGGGTTCCTTGTTCGAATCCCAGTGGCAACAAAATATTTTTTAATAAATTGATTGATACATTTAATTTATATTAGAAATATCATAGAAAAACTGCAACTTCTCAATAATAATGTGTTCTCCTTAAAATTAGGTACATCTAATTACATAAAACTATGTAATTAGATTACCTAATTTTAAGGAGTAATGTAATTAGATGTACATAAAACTCTTTCACATTATAAGAATCTTGTCAAATCTTCTTCAAAGCCTATTTTGATTTATAGATCTAGGTATATCACATAAAAAAGTATAATATACAATGTTCCATTTTTCAATTCATACAATTAAAAAAGGTATTGATGAGGAGTTTAAATATCACAAATTTACTTGAGTCGAGTCATAAATAACTTCCGTCTTTTAAACAGACATCTATTAGGAATGATATTCTCCCATCTTACTGACAACCTATCAATTCTGTCTACAAAAAATTTGGTGGGTTTGGATTTGAAGAATTTTTCGATAGCCCGATTGAGTTGCTCTTCAGTATTGAAGTTATTTACATTCAAAAAGTTCTGTAAGGAACAGAAAAGGTGGTAGTTTGTCAGGGCAGTAAGGTGGATGTGGTAAAACAGATCATCCAAGCTCAAGATTTATTTCTTGAGTCACCCTCGCTGTATGGGGTCTCGCATTTTCGTGTAAAATAATTATGTTTTTACGATTGACGAGTGCAGGAGGTTTTTAAAAGGGAGGTTTTTTGCAGAAGGTTCTGTTAAACTTTCTTATTTCCGTGAATGTTTGCTTTAAGTTAGGATGCCCGATCGATTATTTGTCCTTCACCGTATATACTGCTTACTTTTTTAGGTGTCGCCGTAGCACTATTGTCTTGTTTGAATTCCCAAAACATCACACGACGAGTATGCACTTTAACACTCTTTTTTAAGGGTACAATACATTAATGTAACATGCACAACTTAAAACAGTTGTCAAAAGACTAATAAAACCCTTATTTATTTAATGAAAGCAAAAACTCGTTTGTCCCGTTGACTCATAGTGAGTAAATGCAAACAAAATATTTTACCTACCTATACTGGAAGTTATTTATTTACTCGGCCTGTTATAATTACTGGCAAAGGAAGCTGCGAACCAGAAATCAAATGACGCTGAGTATGGGAAAAAGTTCTATATCCAGAGGCATATTTAAAATAACTAAGGCTGTACAGTTTCTGGTGTATACGATATTTTTGTGCGGTGGTGGGCTCTGAAGGAACGACGAACTGACGAATTTTGAGACGTGGTGCTTGAAACACACGCTGCGCATACCATAGGTAGCGAGATGCAAAAAATGTCTCCATTCTGCAGGAACATATCAAAGAGAAACTCTCAATCATTTGCTTAAAATGAATCCTTTAAGTTTTTTGACATCTGACGAGAAGATAAGCTTGGAGAAGCTTGATGTGGCAGGACACGTCAATGGAAGTAGAGGAGAGAAAAATTCATTAGACCGAACGAGTGGACAAAACAACTGACATTCTGAGATAAGCCATCAGATCTGCGGTATGCCGAGAAAAGTAGAAGAGTGTAGTCAAGACAGCGGGAGTTCATGAAAATCACGATACTCAGTCATGAGGGACTAATGTGGAAAAAGAAAAAGTAAAAAAAAATGGGTATTTAAGTAGAAATTTGATTAAAAACTGTTAAAATGTATAATAATAATGCCGTCAAACTTATTTTTAATTAAAAAATATCCTCGATGAAATATTTATTGCTCTCAGAGTTCAGTTTAATCCTAGACTAAAGAATCGATGTAGGCTGTAGCTGATCCGAAATAAGTATTACGCGAATTGACTGATAAGCTCGAAGCCTATTTAAAAGCTTTTATATCCGAAAAGGGAGCGTTCTAAAACTGTCGCCTGTCGATCCGTTAATCATTTTGACGAATCTTACTTAAAAAATGGATTTATTTCCATACATTTTTTGGTTTAATCTTTACATATTTTTAGCTCGATTTTACTTGACGTATTATATTTTAATTTATGTCTTATATACGCATCCTTAATATCTAAATCTGGCCTTCATTTTATTTTTATTAAATTAAATTATTGTCTCTCTTTCATTGTGATTTTTGCATGAAATAGAAACAATAAATTTTATAATCCCATTAGTATGGTACTTATACTGATCTCAATATATAATTCAATGATTCAATTTTGAACGGTAGATTCATCATTTATCGATTGATTGTATTATATAATTTGATATATTAGAATTAGGTTAATGTCAAGAAGGTATACAATTTTGGCACTTTATTTGAAAGATATCATAGATCAATATTAAGGATATTATTATTTTATGCTTTTATTCATCTTTCATCTAAGATCTGTCAAAAATATTTTTTTACAATCTGTGGAAAATATGTATGAATAATGTCAAGTATTTCATGGTTTTAAAAATTGGTAGAGGTTGATCTGAGGGACATTCTTGATACATCGATATTTCTTGTTCACATAACACGCTACGAGATTTATCTATCCATACTTCTTAACTTCACCAGAGCACTATATCCTGCATACAATATGGAAAGTAAAATTTCTGGAAAGGTTCTCCCATGGACAGGGTTCTACATCCAGGTAATATATATTTCTACACCATTCATTACAATAAAAATAAATTTTAGTAAAACCAATAAAAGAAATTTTAAAAACTCGTAAAAATTATAAGATACCGTAGTATCTTACTAATATTCTACATATTTTTATTTATTATCTTTGTTTTATTAACCACTTAATTGAGTTTAAATACATCTACCGGTTTCGAAAAATACAATTTTCTTCTTCAGGATATCATAACTAACTAAGTGGTTAATAAAACAAAGATAATAAATAAAAATATGAATTTTAACCACAAAGATAATATTTCTAATTTTAAAAGTAATATTCTACATACTTGGAATTAACGTTATTTTATCTCAATTCTAAATAACTAAATATTTAAACTCAAGCTGTAAAAAAAACTCTAATTAAAATCAACTTTGTAAAATGTTTAAGGGTTGGCTTACTGTACCCATGATGTAACACAATACACTGCTTATTCAATTCACCATTTGAGGGACTTCGTGCGCTATGTACAACGGCGGGGTTCTTGAATATTGTATCGGTGAAGCCTAACTGGGCTACCTGACTCAATTGCAAGATACATGATATGTTATTCACGATAATATGAAGATACTGGTAGATATGATGAAGAAGTGCTTTTCAACATATATTATTAAAGCAATCCTTAACTTAAATTAAATTTTACGTTTATATAGTATTTTTTTATATTTATTTTATCAGTTTTCATTTAATGACATCCTGATAAAATTACTGAGTAAATTAATTATGTATCTACATGTGTACTGTAACGTTTCATCACAAAATGTTAAGTACAATATTTTTTAATTTTATTCATTAGATTTTAAGAAATATTCGCTGTGTAATTATTACCGAAAACTTTTTATTAACAGTAGTTTTATTGTACTTTTTCAATAAAATTATTTATAACATATTATTCACATTACAAAAAATTAAAATTTAAGGCAAAGGCATACAATATAGAAGATGGTTAAAAGGTTGAAAGGTTAAAAGGTTTAAAAAAATTGTAAATTATTTTAAAGAAAACACTTTATTATTTCTGAACTTAGTTCTGTGACATACATTAAATGCATCACTTAGAAAGATATGCATACAGATAAACTCAATTTATCGAAAAAATATTTTAGCTGCCACCGGGATTTGAACTTGGATGTCTTCCTATCTGGAGAAGTGCGTTATCCAATTACACTACGTCAGCTTACGTTTGATGTATCAATTTGAAATATTTGCAACATATAAGTTCGAAAATTTGAGGACTATTTACAAAGTTGAACTAAAATGTTTATGTTATTTTAAGATGGCATTTTTAAAAAAAATCCACTAAATAAAACTCCAAACAATAAAAGGAACAACACTCTAACCTTCGATGTAAATAAACAATTAATAAAATAAGGTCTACAGAGACCCCTCATTATCGCCGTCAGGTTTGCCAACCATAATATATCCTTTATGTACTTCCTTACTTTGCCGCTCGGAACGCCACATGCTTTATTTAATATTTTATAAATGGACAATATCTTAGAAACGAGAGCTAACGAAGCATTTTAAATGTCAAATTTGGTTGTATATTAACATACTGAAATCAATAAGATATAAGCATTTTCAAGTCAGAAACGTTTTCATTGTTGACCAGTGTAATTGTAACATATATCCTCTTTTCCCCGCCCGTTCCTGTCGAATGCAGCTTTAATCAGTTAGATTGGGCGGTCATTCCGTAGTCAACCATCTCAATTTGTGAATATTATGTCCGTTAGCCACCGGGCTTATTGAAAACGCTGATTAGTGGAGTACTTATCGGATCTTTTGTAAAATTTCACGCAGCGAACGCAGATTGTAAACCTTTGTAGATTTATGTGTAGCCACTAGATCAATCATGACCTTAAAATAACAGCACATATTGTCGATCTCAGTTGTCAACTACAGGGATATCTGTAAAGAGTTCCAGTCGTCAATGCGCTATCATCAGTGAGCTTCCCATTTTTGATTCCACCAAGGATCTGATCCTTCCATCCATTTTAATTCATATCCCATAACTTATATTCACTTCTGTTTATTCCGGTATAACAGAGTATTGTTTCTAAAATAAGCTCGAAACCGAGCCGCATCTGATATTTAACATTTTGGATACATCGATGAGATGTATTAATTCATCGATCCTCGTAGCTAATAATACTAGTGAGGGTTATTTTCTGTTCTTAAATAATATATAAAATCCTCATTAAGAAAATATCGGCAGAATTTATAAGAAAAATGGATACAAATCAACATGAGCACGAACATCATACAAGAGGAAAAGAAAAACTGAGACTGCCATTCAGGAATGACGCTAAATATCAGAAATCGATGATGTACAGTGCGATGAAGATTTTTAATGAAATACCAGAAAACTTAAAAATGAGGAAAAACTACATAGATTCAAAATGAAACTAAGCAAATATTTGAAAGCTAAGTTGAAGTAAAAAGAAACGATTGTGATCTTGGTTAATATTAGAGCATATATAAATAAATTTATGCACTGTATTAAGAATAAATAAACATACAGTATTACTATTATTGGCTATCTTAACATACACGACAGTCTAGCAAACTATCCAGAACAACGCTGTATATATGAGAGGTGGAGTCTACTCCACCCCACACAATAAACTACGAGTATTATATTTAATTGAAATATAATTGTATCTTATGTTTATCATGTTATATTATAATATATTCACCTCTGCTATAACTAAAACATGTATGTCAATAAAGTCTAATAAATACATAAATTCAAAGTATATTCTTTAAATTATTAAATTAAGTGTTGAAATAAAATAACACAATAATACCACGATTATAATGTAATGAAAAATATACATTCAAATTAAATATTTGCGATGTGTACATATACTTAGTTAAAAAACATTTTGTAACACGTCAGTTCAAGCGAAGGCGTGTATTTAATAATCCTGCGCGGCGCGGGCGAGATGAGTATTTTAATCTAATTCGTATTCGTATTTACAAAAACACATGCACAGCTTTATTTATTCTTTCTTAATTTTTTTTGCTATAAGATTTACCTACATCTTATCCAAGTTTTAGAAAATCGTTAAAATAATGTTAATTAGACAAATACAAATCAATATCATAACACCTTTGAAAATTTTAGGATTTATTATTATATGAACGATCAATGATATTTGTTTAATACGTAGTCATTTTCTACAATTGGATTAGGTGTTAATTTAACACGTGCACCCCCGATTGAGTACCTCTGAAAAGGAGCAATCTATGTAGTAGCTTCAGTGACATAATACATGGCTATGGGTAAATGGCCGATTTCAAATGGATATTGGTTTGGATATTCGATTCTCGTCAAATGTGTTATACATATCCATGTATATAGTATTATATTACGCTGAATGTGTTGTTTAATTAATGACATTATTCAGATATAATTATTGTGGTGTGTCGACGCTATCAGGGGATTTTGGGTGTTGAAATTTAATTATAATCGACACATAATGGAATATTAATAGAACAGAATAATTAATAATGGCGCTTAAACTAGATTTTTATTAATTAATTTCACGTGTTTTAATTATTTAATTTATCGGGATAATTTTATTATTTAATGATCTTAATTTAGTTATTAGATATACGTAGGTTTCCTTTGAACCTTATGAACCTTGGAAAATATTTGACTACAATTTATTAATATTTATTTATATAAAGCCATAAATATGTTAATTCATCTCACTAGATTTTGAATTAATTAATTAATTAACTAGATTAAAAATTTGTTTGAATGTAATAATATTGATAGAACAGATTAATAGTGAAAGCAAAATTAAAAATATATTTCTATCGTCAGTTAAACTAGCATATTATTAAAATATATAACCTATTACTGTTTTTTCTTGATCTGTTTGTTTGAAGTACATTATGTTCACAATATGTAAAAATGAAATAAGTAAATAAATCATTATAATTACTATTTTTCGCAGTCTGTTAGATGTTAATATATTTATAATTATTGTGTTTTTATATGTAATGGCGTAAAGAGTTATTCATAAAATAAAAATTCACATTGAACACGTGTTCATTGTAATTATATCACTTGAAAAAATGGAATTTTTTTCGAGAACATAATCAATTTATTCTCTTTCATATCTGATTCCATATATTTTTAGATGCCTGAACATTGCATATCACTCCCCTCTATATGCATGTACCCTTGTATGTAGGTACGCATGGTGAAGACAAAGCGTTCGGGGTAATTGGCTCCTGTGCAGTGCAGTCATCTGGGCTCTCGTTAGCAATTCGCGTGCATCCATGTATGAAGTTAACCTCGCATTGTCGGAAACAGGGATGCTGTAATTCCTGTATGATGACCAGCGATGCATTCCAATTGGTAATGACGCAATTCTTCCATAGGGTGAAAGCATTTTAGAAATGATGGTTGTGAAATTATTATTCGGCCGTGATACACCATAACAAAATATTGGAAAAAATTTCAATAAATAATTGCTGCCCATAATGGCTCGTATTACACTAACACACGTGGATTTATCCATCATTCATTTAAATTTTTTACAGTCAAATTCATGACACTTTTTTGTTGTGACAAAACAATTTTTTCTAAAATATTCTTAGTCATTATTTTGTTATTATTAAATTATTTTTAAAAACTTGCAATGTTACTAAAGCAATTTACATGAATCGTTTAATAAAGATAACTATAACTTATTTAAAAATAACTATAGCCATCGAGAAACAAATCACGAATCCTTCATAATAGCTAACCAACGCTTTACTAATTTTTATATTATAATCAACTAAGTATAAAGTGTGAATAAAACAGAAATTTTTCAACAAATCATAAATAAATGTAATACTTTATCAAAATAAACCCCACAAATGTTCTTTAATAATCTTTTCATATATTTTATTGAATTAAATTTAATTACTTAACAATGGCCGCAAACAATGTTGGCATTGTTAGGATTGTATTCATAAGAGTTTTGCAAAAAATCCTTTATGGAGGATTTTCTTCCTTGAATATAAAACATAATAATAGGCTCTTACAAAACACTTTAGGGGTGGTAGGTGCCCTTACAAATAATGTACAAAAAAGCCTATGAAATAACTTCCTAGGGAGATTGTCAGAATTTGCTCTCTTTCGACACACCTTAACATTGATAGGAGTACCAAGTTTTATGGTTGATTTATGATATTTGAATAACTGATTTAAACTTTTGAGAATATCAAAATACATCAAAGTTCTCCAGTATATTATGCTCGATCACAATACACGGAAACAAACTAAACTTTTATTCGAAAACGTCATATGTATTTATTGTGTATTGATTTACTTGAAACAAAATATATGTGCACAGACTACATTTCATATTAATGTGTTTGCCGTTTTAAAACCAAGTTCAGGTCTTGAATTACTATTTAATACAACCTTGCTAATATGATAAATAATTGGTGTAAATGACAATCTTATTTCTCATTCTCTTCATCTCAAAATATTGGTTTGATTTCATTATTAATCGCAGTTCTCCGTAAAGGTAGTACTCGGTTATGTTAATGCATTAATAATATCCAGGAGGATGGATGTACGTAAGGTTATTATATTTAGTAAGATTAGAGAGGCGAGAAAATCAACAAATTTACAATTACATTCATCATTTGAAAATTTAGCATCATTTGTAGATTAATAAACTGATTATAAAGAGTAAAAACAAAAGTATTTGAATTTCAAACTAAAAATGAAGTTACTGCTAGCATAATAGTCAGTATCTGTAATAAACGGCACGTACATATACTATACTTTGGGTGGTATTGGTATTATATAAAAGGTACGGTGATGATACTCGGCTGACTAGATTGTACTAGCCAATTAAAGAAAATGTAAGGAAGAATAACATCTCGGGCGTGTTAAATAAAGAGGACCATTATTAGGAGAACACATTCTTATTGTGAAGTTGTAATTATTCAGGACATAGGTCTGTGATATTTTCAATATGAATTAAATATATTAATTAGAAAGATATACAAGTAAAATCAATTTTATCGAAAAATATTGTTATTGCGCCACCGGGATTCGAACCTGGATCTCTTTTCTAACCGTAGAAGGTGCATTATCAACTATGCTACAGCGACGATATTTTTAGCAACAAATTTTCGAACTCATATGTTACCTTTTTGATATTAATACATTTAATCGTTCCATTATTTGAAAGAGCCATTTACCTTATTTTTACAGTAGTCCAATCGTGCTTCCGCGAACCACTGCTAGGTGGCACCATGAGTCTGCCACAATACTATCTAATTTAGAGAAATTTGCACCGACACTATAACAAATAGCGTTATTTTATCAATTAAACTACTTTTAAAGTATTTTTCCAGTAACGGTCAAAACAATAAAATAACATACTTTATGCGTATAGTTAGGTATAATATTTTGTGATTTAAGTTATAATGATGAAATAAAAAATTCAATTAAAAAAGAAAAAATTTTCTCTTTAGATTTTAAAAATATTGAGAAAGATGTGTGAGAACTAAGCTTATTCAATATATATGTGTGCGTGTATGTACTTTATGTTTTTGCATAAAAGTAAACACTTTTTCACGTAGCTGTCGATGAGAAGTCATTGTGCCGATGAAGTTCAGAAGATTGGCACCCTATTCCCCCCGCTCCGGGCCCCATTACCCCACCGCACCATCTGTTACCCCTATTCATGAAGCAAGAATCCTCATTTTCAATAGGCGAGTTTTTCACGGTTGGCTCATGATATCTATTCTTCATCTCACTTCATTCTCGGGCTCTACCTTTAAGGAGATATTTTTTAAAGTAGAATAATCTAAGGAGCCACCAGGCTGGAAATTTGAAAAAAGGTCTTTTATTTAGTACACACGTTTTTTCTGATACATGAAATTTATCAAGATTTAGTAAAAAATAAACTCATAAAACTCACTTCAAGAGATAGACGACTGAGAAAATATTTTAACCAATTTTTAATAACTGTTAACATTTAAATAAACAATGTTAGAGTTAAAGAGAGCTTTTCTGAACTTTGGAGAAAAAAATTAATACTTATTATTAATAATTATTTTGTATATAAAAAAACAAACATGGCAGTATTTTTCATATTTTTTTTATTAATTAAAATAATCTCCATTACAATTTACTAATCTTTTTCCAACGAGACCCAAGTTTGTAAATTCAGTTTTTATGGTGTTGTGTCCTTAAAAGAAAAAAATAATTTTTGATTCAACCTCCTCTCTAATGTGAATTGTCTATTTCGCATACATACGCATGTGATTATATAAGCATACATACTCGTACATGTGATTATCTTGCGCCAAAGAAAGGTGATAATCGGCCGGAGAAAGGTGGGAAGAAAATTGGGGGTAAGGTAGAATTTCCCATCCAAAAGCAGAAATTTTTTTTCGGGTGTTTCTTACATTATCCTGCAAAAATAATGCTTTCTTCCAATTAACACCATTTGCTCAGTTTCCACGATTTTACCAATTGATGTAAATTTCAACGAATTATTTTGTCACCTTAAATATTTTGAAGAGTTTTCAATACGTTATTTTTGTTATTTTTTTTCAACTGCGTATATTAACTATTCGTTATTGATAACGGAGGGTCTTCTTGAATGTGGTATATCTTCAAGAAATTTGTTATCAGAGTTCGTTTTTTTATCTTCTTCAACTGTTATACAATATCTTTGCAGCTTTTGACCTGTTTAAATTCACAAAGCAAAAATACTCGAATTAAACTCGAACCGACATTTCAAGAGGGTGAAAAATCACAGACCATGAGATATTGCTTCAAAAAAGTGATCTAATTAACTGACGTATATAATTAACATATTAATATATATATATATACACATAGGCTTGATAAGTATCAACAATATTCGACAAGTCTATGTATCGAGTGTTAAGGAAAACCGCTGTGCAGTTAGGGTCTCATGGTCTCATCGGCTGCTAGTCCGCGGCAATTGGTGACCGCTGCGAGGTCAGGGTCTTAATAGAATCTATATTTCAATGAAAGAGGTTTCTTCAAAACAAACCACATGTAAATAAAATATGGATGTAAATAAAATTTATCAATTTTTGTATGTTAGCTGTTAAAACGAACAAAAATAGCATATAACAATCGTGGATAAACAATTTCTATGGTAAGATTTCTCCCTTACTATAGACAGAAGAAAAAATGACATGTGTCGATATACGATTTTGCTAAAATTTTAACCCAGAGATATTAAAAATACTTTCGTTTTTCACCATACAGCCAAAATCACACTACTGAAGCCGGAATCCAGCCAGACCCACCCAATCATTGATATAGATGGAGAAGCGTAATATTATTATGGGCATACGCAATAATACATTAATAGTTTATAAAACAGGGAAATATCCCTAAAAATATACTATACCGCATTGAATGTTTTAATTGGATTTTTTATTTGCGTATATTTATATTATCTTTTAAAAGCGTTACCCTTTGTTTATTATTAAAGAGTTAATCACTATAATACGCGTGTATGACAGTAGAAGAGGTGACGAGGAAGAAGGACGGGAATAGAGAAATGAATGAGGATGAGAAGGAAATATGATAACAATAAGGAGAATAACGGCGACGAGTCACTTCATCGCCACAGACAAAGGCCGCGCGGCTCGGTATGAGAACCACAGTGATTACTTACGTTTCTTCATTTTCTTCAGAAATGACAGACATATTAAAAACTCAGGATGAATTTCGGTGCGCGGAGTCCGCGAGGCAGTTTTTAATAACGCCACGGTTACCTCGCTCCGCGTAACGAGGCGTTTTTCAAGTCAAAGTCCTATCCTACCCTTCAAAAATAACAATCGGATGAACAATGGCAACGTGTTTGCACCGAGGATAACGATCCCGATCACTTGACATCGAAGAATAAGTTACATTGGTTTTTGATTTAGCTCACATCAAATACTTTTTATAAAAATGTCTTCGCTTTATACCTAAAGAAGCCAATGTCGATTTTTTTTAAATGTATCGGGTGAACCAAATTTTTTTTTCAATATTTTATTTTATTTTAATATAATCTTTCAACTGATATAAATGTATGCGAATAATGTATAATATGGCGTAAAGTATAATATTATGTAGAAAGTAACAACAGACTGGACTTTTATTTAATTTAATTAGAAATAAAACAGATATTATTTACAAGGGTGTTGGGCGTAGAAGAAAAAATGTGATAAATTACTTATATCCTAATACATTTCACATGGACAAAATAACGATATGAAAAAACATTATTCTTAGTTGTTAAATAAATAATCTATAATAAATTGTGTAGAGAAAAAGAAAGTCAAAAGGGAATAAAAATTTATAAACACACAAACAATGACATATTTACATACTGCAGTGATTTTTAAACATTGGTAATGAAATAAAATATATATCAATATCGGTGAATAGTAAACTTATATGCGCAATCGCATCCCTATACGAAGGAAGTTCTGCGTGTGTAAGAATCAATGAAGCACTCACACCATGGTTTGACATTACAAAGGGTGTCAAGCAGGGTTGTGTAATGTCTCCATGGCTGTTCAACTTGTATATGGATAAATGTGTGAAAGAACTAGAATGTATGAATGTAGGAGCAAAAATGGGTAATTTGATTGTATGCTATTTATTGTACGCCGATGATGCAGTACTAATGGCGAATAATGAACAAGAACTACAGAATCTGGTGAGTAGAATGTACGATGTGCGTAAGGAAAGCGACCTCATGATGAATGTTAACAAGTCGAAAGCGATGGTATTCGAGAAGGAGGAAAGCAAGACACCATGCAAAATACTTGTAGGTGATGAATATTTGGAACAAGTAGATGATGTTGTATATTTGGGAAGTATGTTTGATAGAAACGGAAAGGTTGAGAATGATATCGAAAGGAGGGTGACTGCAGGAAATAAAATGAACGGCGCTTTGAATGGAATTATATCTAACGGGAATTTGTCAACCGAGGCAAGACTAGCGGTGCACAATGGAATCCTGGTACCGACACTGATGTATGGAAGTGAGGCCTGGAGCTGGCAGAAAAGAAAGAAAGTAGACTGAATGCAGTTGAAATGAGATCACTTAGACGTATTTGTTGTAAATCTATTTATGACAGAGTAAAGAATGAAGAAATAAGGAAAGAATGTAAAGGTGATGTTAGTATAGTGAGTAAGATTAAAAAAGGATCACATAGGTGGTTTGGTCATATGGAACGGATGAATGAGGATAGAATGGTAAGAAAGATATATGATGCAAGTATTGATGGCACCAGAAATAGAGGACGTCCGCGGAAGATTTGGCACGACCAGGTAAACCATATAATTCTGTTAGAAGCCTCAACAATCGGCGAGCTTGTATGAGAAGATATGTGAATGTGGATGAGGCGAGAATTGTGTGTCAGGACAGAAGAGTGTGGCGCTCTATCCTCTCTGCCTACCCCCACGGGGAAACGGAGTGATGGTAAGTAAGTAAGTAATATCGGTGAACAAATCATTCCAAGCTCGGCACATTCTCACCATAGGAGAAGGTAATCTAGATAGACAATTGCGCACCCAACTAGCACCTAGATTTAAGGTACGTGTTTACGAAAGGGGACGCGATGAGATAATCTCAGAGATTTAGTTGAGATACATCTCAATACCGTGTACACAAAATGGGTTTTTGTTCTAAAGATAAACTCAGAGATCAGCTTGAAATTGTTAGATAGAGATTAAAACTCTAATCATTGTGCACGGTGTTCGTTCTGACAGCGATATATGATACTTACACATAAACATCACCTAAAACTACGTCATTAAACATTAACAAAAGACGTTGATTTGCAAATATTTATTGCATTTTATCTGTTACTAGGGTGTTTTAAAACCACCCACGTGATAAACACAAAAATGGCATTTGACGTTTAACGTACGAGCGTACGGCACGAGACGGCGAATCTTTGAGATGTAAGTACACGGTGAACACAGAGTTGTCTCCAAAGTATCTCAGAGATTGTCTTGAATCCAAAATCTCTTTTGTGAAAATGGAGAAGTTCATCTACTCGCAATGTATTCTAACTTTTAAATAATAATATATAAGGTGTGTACACTTTATAACTTTTTAAACATACATAAAATGTGGATTTACCTATAATAGAATTAAAAAAGTATTTATATAATTTTGATCTACTATAAATTAGTTTTAAATACATTCAATGTGTATTTAAAATATTACGGACCTATGTTCTGAATAATTACAAATTCACAATAAGAATGTGTTCTCCTTAATAATATAAATTAGTTGGCTATTTTTGTTTTCGCCGTTTGAGTGGTAGATTTGTAATTATCTTGTGTTGTATTGATGTTTTTAATGTGTTTTGTGTAATTAAATATCTTTATCTTTTATATCCCTATTAACTATCGAATATTATTAATATTAAGATGGTGTGTTGTTTTATAAAATATTACTGTTGGTGTAAAGTAGTTTAAATTGAAAACCATATGCAGTATTTTATTTTGTTATCCTTAGAGTTTGTCTACATCTTATTTTATTGTTAACATATTACGACTTATATTCCAGAAATGTTTTATTAGGCGTATATTTGTGTTTTTTATACGTTTCATGCCAGTTCGTTTAGTCAATGATTTAAACATTTTATCTATATGTATAGTTTTATCAGCGCAGTCCTCACATTAAAATAAGATTTATTACAATTTATGGAAATAAAATTGAAATGTTATGTATATCTCATAAGTTTAATCCATCACAATATTCTATCAGATAAATATTTAATATCGATTTATTTTTCAAAAAATAACCGTATGAAGAGCTTATTAGAATAGAGTAACCTAGATTTTTTAGATAATTATTATTTTTATTTGTTAACTTTGTTTCATTAACCACTTATTGAGTTTAAATAGATCTACCGACTTCGAAAAATACCATTTTCTTCTTCAGGATTTCAGTACTAATCAAAAAAATATGTTGTTCTTTACTAGAATCTATTTTTAAAAAACAATAATTATTTAAAAAATAAATTTAGTAACTAACTGACTCAAATTGTTACTTAATACAAATTTAAACGAATAATTTTTAATAAAGCATTTGAGACGTTCGAAAAATAGTGGGTTTTCAGAATTTTCTAATCATTTGATAAAAAATGGTTATGATTTTGATAAATAATTGGGATTGTCACTTTTGTATGTTGGTCATAAATTAAATAATTTGGAATCGTTGGAGATAAATAAAACGTGTAAAACTAATCAAAAAATTATAAACAACCAACTAAATTTAACTACGAGCCACATTCTAAAATTTTTTCCTAAGCATATATATATATATATATATATATATATATATATATATATATATATATATATATGAATCAGCTAGCGAAGTTTTTTGATGTTGACTGCTTTTGTCCTGCACTTCCGAGTATGTAAAAATTTCGTAGATTAGTATTATATTTAAATGTATTCTTACGAATAGAACAATTATCTCATTATTCTCAGTTTCACTTAAAACCATCTACATTTTAAGGACTTTAAGGTACGAACGTATAAAATGTGGTAAGTACGTAAAATTTTGTTGGTGTATTTTTAAAGATTTTACTTACCAAAACGATTATTTAAAAATTCAAAATGGTATAATTAAATTACTAAATGTGTTTTATTGTGTATTGCGTCATTATTATATATTCAATTTTCTTTTAATACATAATAAAAACTTACTATATTGTTAAGTTCAGCGTAATTATATTATATTAAAATTGTAGCACAAAGTGAAACGTGATACAATTTTAGCAAACTATTGATAATAATATTAAATTCATCAAATTATTGTAGAAATAAACCAACACATTTTCACACACATTTTTACTTATAAATTATTTGTATGGTTTTGGTCCCGATGGACGCTGATGGAATATTTAATTGAAGGATATGTTACATACATCCATCAGAGAATTAATGCAATGCGTCAACTATGTATGTGAATGTTAGTGCGCCTCAATAAGTTTGCAATACCGTTATGTTCGTGGGCATACATTTATTCAGTACGCATAAGTCCACAAAAATTAAAATATTTTTCGCCAAACGGTTGTTGCGTGTTGCACGGGAACTCAGTTTGGTGGAGGTTTTTGGCGTTCTGTTTTTTTTTTCATAGTTTCTCTTACCGTGAAATGAATTAAACCAAGGAAAATATGTTACTAATAAAATACAAATAATCACAATATTCTCTTGAAAAAAGGCATAAACACATTTGCAGTATATAAATATATATTTTTTTACATGGGCCATATTGAAAAGTCGTTCTTTATTTAAATGTATCAAATTACTTGAATATCTATAAAAGTATTGTATTTACTGCTTCACTAAAAAGGTGAAACGTGCATATCACCCATGTAAATTAAAAAAGGTTATATTATGAAATTTTTAAATAATTTATTTCACTTTGTTTTTTAACTATTGGCCTTAATGTTTTCGCTTCTTGAAAGACATGTAAGTAAAATTAATATAAATTAAATTAATCAATTAAAAAGATATACGGAAAAAATCTATTTATCGAAAAAATATTTTGATTTAAAATTGGAATGATCGATGTATCAAAAATAAAAAAGATTACAGAATATAAGTTCAAAATTTATCAAAAACGTAATCGGTTGACACGGCAAAATGGTGACTCGTTCCTCTGGATATAAAAAGTTTCGGGTTCGTATCTCGATAGTAACTAAAATATTTTTTTGTAAAATTGTTTTTTTTTATGTATAACTTTCTATTTGATTAGTTTAATTTGTGGTAAAAAATACCACAGAACTAAATTTTGAAATTGTATCATCACAACATGTGTTTCATTAAAAATTAAATACCACAGGTAACCTTCGTTCGTCCCGATCCAAGCGAGTGCGGATTCGTTATTTTGTAATATTTTTTTTTTGTCTCGGCACTTGTATGACTGACATATGCCAGGAATTTTTAAAATGTGAAAAATCGTTCGGCTGCATGAAATGGACTGCCATACTATGTCCCAAGAAAATAACGTCTCGAAACTTGTTCCCGAGCGAAAGTGAATTGTCAAAATCATTAATAATGCCCTTTCTATTCCCAATCAACTCTTGGAGTTATTAAAATAAAACAACGAGATTAAGAGCCAAGTGAGTGCTGTAAAACTTGGTTGTAACGGATTATTTGACAGTTATCGGCAAATTTTGCATATAAATGCAAAGGCCAAACAAGGGATCTAGATTATTTTTTGCAACACGAAACAAAATGAATGAATTATGTTTTGTATGACTTTTTTTGTTATTAATAATGTTCATTTTATTAATAAGGTATTTTTTCGAATCTTAAAATGATTTATTTAAATCGTTCATCGTGAAATTTCGCTTATCGCGACCATGTTCAGAACGTATCCCTCGCAATCAACCTACTTTATCTGTACCGTTACCTGTACGTTAAAGGAATCAAAAATTTAATTTTCATATAGTTAACATGTAAAATAAAATAAAATGTAATTAATGCTTGGTATTTCAGGTATTTTCAGGCAGAGAAAAGATGTGGACCATTATGTTCATTACAAAGGGTTAGCAGGTCAGGTAAGGAAATAACTTCAAAAGAGTAAAGCCGGAAAAGTTTTGGGAGTAGAGGCGGAGAATGCGGTAAACGTAGGGCGGTTCGTGCACCGGGTCGGTACATTCACGACTTTCTGATTGAACCCGCGTGCGCGCTAATGTTTTCCAATACTTAAAGGACTTTGCGCTCTCATAGCACGAATATCGGTTAAAAATTTCACTATGTGCGCAATATACTATACACAGTGAAACTTTACACTAATAATGGAGTAAGGAATGCAATTTTTGTTCACCTATGGAGTCCATAAAAGGGCGAGACGTGCATAGAACTAATTTAGCGATAATATGTACAGTAAATATTATAAATAAAATGGTATCATATCAAATACGTTTTTTATACCGATTCATAATTAATAACCTAACATCATTTTACTAACATACCATTCACTTCTACCTTGTTACTTGAATTAAATATATTAGGAAGGAAATAATTGTGAGTTATGAGATTCATTTTCAAGTGCAATATTTTTTTCACCTCGTAATGTGAAAGTTCAAGAAATAGACTTTCTAACAATTAATCTTTTATTACAATAAGCTAAAATTTAGTACAAGGTATATCACTAGTATAGGTCAAACTATTAAGCCGATGAACCGCAGATAAAAGAAACAGGCGCACTCCTGCGCGCCGTCTTTATAGCCACACATACCCCCACCGGCAGTGTGGCACACATATACACATACACACATACGCACACACACACCATCCCACCATTCCAAGGACATCACATTTATTTATTTCCATCAACGCCCTTGTGAACTTTTTTATAACAATAATTATTTATTTTTATTTAAATACTTTATTGATTTACTTCACATTTTATATTTATTTTTATTTTTAATTTTGAGTATGAAAAAACACGCTCTCATTTTTTTTTTTTTGTATATTGCACTTCTGATAAAATTTTCTGTTATTTTACAAATTACGTTAATACCTGAATAGGGCGTGTATAATAATAATAAATAAATAAAACATTACGTTTGAATATAACATTTTAATAAAACATAATTTTAAAAATTAGCATAATTCAAATACAAATATTTCTTCAATTTAGGTATGCTCCTGCGTCGAAAAATGTCAACGAAATTCAACTAGTTACCAAGTCGATGTATTCGTATAATTAGCGAGTTATTAGCATAATTATTTATATGGGTACCTACAAAAAACACTTCATGTTATCTTGTTGGAATTGATACTTTATACGAAACTATTTGTGTTAACTCAGGGAATTCCAACATGCTATTGATAATTTTATATAGAAATATTATATCACTCACATCTCTTCTCCAGGCTAACTTTTTCAAGTGAAGTAAACTCGTTAAATAATCGTTACTTATATTACATTATATTAAATTTGATACATTTTAGAAATTTATGTTGCACTCTTTAGATTTTTATAATATATGAAACATAGTAGGGAGACTACAAAGTCGAGTTATATTTCAGCGTACTTCTTACGATAGATGTATATAAATTTGTTAGAGAGCGGAGCTAGTTAAAGTTTTTGGCTGTCCTTAACACAGATCCTAAGGATTTCATCACCTTTTTGTCGAAAAGCACACCCAAATCCCGCATAACTGCGACTGTACTTAGATCAAAATTATCCAACTTAGTCTTTATTATCCAACCTGCTCGAGCCGTATTCACGCACATATCCACACACACATACTTCACGATATTATCCTCAAACGAACACAGTGGAGTGCTGGGAGTAATAGGTCTCCATATTCCACACATAACAACAGTCACACTCTGTTACCCCATATAATTAACTTTAAATAAACACCATCAGAATCGACACATTTACCAACTAATAATACATTTATTTATTCCAGTGGTGTAAAATTCCAAAGTTCCGGAGATAATAAAATCACAAAACGCACTTTCCACAGTAGCTTATCATTGAAGGGCTTACCCTGTAAGAAGATGTCAAGTGATAATCTGTTGGCAAGATGAATGGTGGGTGAAGTAATGTTTCATAGCCCAACAAGTGCTCACAATGTAGAACAAACTTCGTAACGGCGATTTTTTTTGTTTTCGTTCAGTTCGTGCGGCACCCATTTATCGATATTTTAAGCTCATCATATATCTGTGAACTTTTCTTTTCAAATATAAAAAAAGTCATTAAAATGTGTTCTTCAGTCATAATATACTGTTAAGTTTCCTCGAATATTGAACTAATAAATAATTTTATTTTTAAAAAAGGCAGAAGCTTTCATCCATAACCAAGATTTTAAAGTTATTTATACTTTACTTGACCACAATGCACTTTTTATAAATTAACTTTAAAATTCTTTTTTTATTTTAATGGAATGGTAACGTTGGTTATGTACGGAAGACCCCCATTGAATACTTGCCCTGCCTTTTCTTCGTGAAAGGGCGCAACTAAAAGAACCCTTCCGTTAGACTGAACATCGTGCGATTATCTTTCTTTTTTACGATTTTACTTTCTTCCATTACTTACAAAGTAATTTTTCAAACGAAGGACCAAAGAGTAATAATGAAATCTGGATGAAAAGTAAGATTAATTAAAATAATGGTCGTCAGAAACCTTTCAAATGTAAAGCATGTAAAGCAAGAACTTATTAATGAATTTAGTTTAAAAGAGAAGAAAAGGATGTGAATCTGTCGGGTTCGGTATACTTGGTTGTAATCAAAACTAACGTTAACATAAACAGTGCATAAGAAATATTTTACCTACCAGAAAAATAAAATAATATCTCACTGTTAAAATGGTAAAAAATATTTTTGGCGAAGAAGACATATTAGAAAGAAGCATGTTAATTTTACAAAAAAAACCTAAGAGAAATTTTATAAAAAAATATTTCAAATTTACATAAAACTCTAGGAAAATCCTGCATTACCCGGGTGCAGATAAATCTTTTATATTAAGTTGTGAGTTATCTATTCATCTGGCATATATGTCCTTCGGGGACTTTTTGTAGAACCTTTGAACCCTAAAAGTCTCATAAATTGTTTCAATATAACTCTTATAGTTTAGCCACTGTATCGAATTTAATGTGCCGCACCCACGATTTTTTTTCGACTTGCGCAACATATCTCTTCACTGTTCAGCCTTCTAATATCGTACCGTAATGACATATAGCTTAAAAGCTTTCCAGAAAAATTTAATATTTATTCGGTAAGAACTGTATCATCATGTGTTTATTTGTTATAAAATTATAAAGTAAAGGACATACGTTACTTTTTATACGCGTAGAGATACGAACACTTATAAATTATTAATTTTTTTTAATTAATACGTGTGTCGTTACTTTGTCGTCATGGATACATATTACACATCTATGTTCCTTCCTTACTGGTACAAACAAAATTATTCACGTTGCCTGGTAATAAGAATATTAATTATATCACTGTGTATTAGAATAGCGCGTTACGGAATTTTTGAAGAGATTGTTAAAGCTTTGCTATTATAATTAGGTATTTTCAAGCTTTCTGGAAAAAAGTACGCTCTCTTGCTAGTAGTAAAATGCTATTATATCTTTAAGATTCATGTAGCATTCCAATATGTGTAGCTTTATATAGATTTTTATGAGATTTTGTAATTTAACATATTTTTTTGTATTTATAACATTTTTTGATTTATTAAATACTACAATATTAAAAATGCTGTTTACGTGGCCCCGGTTAAATCCAATATGTCACCCAAAGCCGGACGCATAATTATCGCGTCAGTGTTACCGCCGTAACATTTCCTGTGACCGATTTCTCTATCTTCATTTTACATTAAATATTATTTTTAGATACTAGATAATTTAATATTATGTTTCATACATAAACATTTCGTTTTTTTTATTAAATATTTATTTCTAATAAAATGTATGTAGCAAGTAATTGAATGTTCATTAATAATTACATATATAAATTTAGTTTAGTATAGCTTATTTGCGTTTTATTACATTGTTTATTCTAAATATTGTAAGTAAATGCTAATAAACATTACTGTATAGGTACTTACTTTTGGGCTACCTTGTACATAAATACATTTAATATTTAGTTTTAATATTCCTTACAAAAGTCTTGAATAATTTTGAGAATTGTTTCCAAAATCCTCAAATTCTTTAACGAACTTCTTTAAAACGTAAAATTACATTTACGAATAAAATGATTTATTTTGTGTATTTTGCTGCAAACTTCACCCATTAATTTATTTATTTACTGATGAAAGAAATACATTTGGTCATAAAGAAAATAAAAATATAAACAGAAAAACCTAATAATATTATGAATAAATAATCTCAGGTTTATTAACACTATAGGTATATCATATTTAATAAAATAAAGTTAATTAACTTTTAAAATATTTTAATTTATCCATAAAAACACCCCTTTACTAGTCCAAGATGCGATGGTTAGATAATATTAGGCAAGTTGTTGGATAAAATTGGAAACACAGCCCTTAATAGCCAGATCGGTAAAACAGAAAGTTAAAAAGATAAAGGTACTATAAAATTATAGCACCTTTATCTTATAGCTTTATATTAATAATAACAAAATATTTGTAATTGTGAAAATAAGAATTAACACAGCATACCCGTCTTAGATGGGTAAAGGCTACATTACACTTTAAATAATGAAATGATTTTCATATACCTAAATAAATTTGGAATGGATTAATTACACAGTGTTAGCGTTATAAATATAAATTACTAAATTTGATCGCATGTAATATTAATATTATTAAAATATTCGGTGCACATCCTAATAAAATGAAAGTGTACGATCCAAAAAAAGGCGTTATTTTTTTATTTTTGGAAATCGAAATGAAATGGTTTGTTTTTTTATTGCGATCACTTTTTAACGTAGGAAAATTAAAGAAAGAATACGAAGAAATATATACAAATATAAATGTTATAAATAAATGTACAATTAATACGATGAAAATATATACCTATACTCACGTTATTGTGCTATAACCAATTAACAGAAGCAGTTATTATAAACAGTTATAATAAATTAACATACATTCAGTTTAGACAATTTTGTTTAACGCCGATCGCATCATATGTCAATCCAGTCAGACACTACAGCGAGCTAAACAGTCAACAGGGAGCCAAAATCATACTGATGGAGGTGAGAATATGAATTCTGTGTGAATTCAAAAGCAACCTAGTGTTACCTACTGTAGGAATTCACCGAAGGGGTGGATTTGTAGAAAAGTGAATATTTTTATATTATGATAAAATCGGAATAAACGATGAAAATAGAAAATTATTGACAGTGTAATAATAAATAATCAAAATGTAAGAATATCATTGAAATCTGACAGAATTGAGAGAGTTATCGCCAGTACAAACATTTGCCTTTTTCTTCGTTTTCCGTATTCGATTATTAATAAGCAGTTTATACTAATTTAAATAGTTAAACTCACTGAAAAAGTCTCGTTCTAATAATTGGCGCAACTCAATTGATAACATAAGTAATCTTTCTGTCGTCATTTTTGTCTCAACCTATTCAATATACTTTATTAAACACAACTTGAAGAACTTCTTTAGATGGTCAAGGAGGTCATTGGGTAAAATAATATTTTAATATAGATTATTTAACTTTGTTACCAACCGATTTAAAATAATATCATTTTTTTCAGGATGTAAAATAAACTAACTAAAACCAAGTCAAGCTGTTCTATTGTTTTTGAAAATCTATTTTTAAAAAAAAATGAAAATTATAGTTTTTAAAAATAAATCTAGTACCTAACTTAAATTGTTACGATAATGAAAGATGTGGAAATTGACTTAATGATGATAATTTTTTTAGAATACGACTTGTAGTTAAATTTAGTTAGTTATTTACAATATTTTGGTTTATTTTACTCGCTTTATTTCTTTCTAATGATTACAAATTATTTAATTTAAGATCGACAAAAGTTGAACAATCTATGTTAAAATGAGTACAAACCACAGAGTTTATTTTGCAACAAATATTAAAAATTAAAATAATATTAATGAAAATAATTTTTTAAGTATAATTAATTTCATGAGGGGTTTGACTGACTTAACACATATATTTTTTGTAATACATAACAATTTTTATAAATATTTCTCCGAATTGACATTAATAATACATTTAATTTATTATGATTTGAATGTATTATTCTTTCTTATTTTATTACTTTACATCAGAGATGGCGAACCCATTATTGGTGATACACGGGAAGAAATTTTTTTCATAATTGAGTAGATTTAAAATATATATATATATATGTATATTACATATTAATAGGATCTCTAATTTTGTTTACCTGCTGATGAGCCAAGTATCTATAAACAATAGTACAATTCGCATTAATTAAAAACATTTAAAAATAGTTCAATTCATTTTGGCTACTGCTAAGTATTTAATTGCATTGGGGACGTAATTAAAAAAATAAATTATTGTTATAAACTGACTGAATAAAATAGTAAATGATGAGCCACAATAAAGTGGACGATTGTTTGAAGAATAATGACTTTGTAATTACGGTGTTTTATATATATACAAATTATTTTTATACTAAAAATATTTGTAATGAAATTGTTATAATATGAACTGTAAGCCGTCATGATGAAATACAAAACGTGTTTTAATTTTAATTTTCATTATATTTCGCTGTATGACACGCGAAGATTTTAAAAATAATTGCGCATATACTTTGACCCACTTACGGAAAAAGTTTCGCCATCGCTGTTCTACATGATATACGTCAGATAAAAGTGAAATAAATTGTTAATAATGCTTTGGCGACGTTCTCTCGTTAATTTAACAAATGTTCCCCTCCCACTTGAACCACTCTTTTATCTGTAGTCTGTTACACTTGAAGAATTATCTCTTAAATAGGCGATAAAAGATTCGCACTGGAAAATTATTCAATATACCTTCATATTACATTATAATACCAAATTTTTTGCAAGTTATGGTCCTTGATTTGAAGAGGAATTTCTCTTTTCAGCTTCCGTTGTCACGTATTTGTAATTTATTTGAAAAAAATACAAATAAAATTTCTAGCATTGAATCCATCCAGTGGCATTTTTAGCCATCCAGTTTGATTGGCAATGCCAGAGGCGATGAACTTAAATTGCACCTGAACAGTCAGCACAAAGTGTTTGGACTCGTATTCTCTGTGAGTGATACCTCCATCTGCACTCATACAAATTCCAGTTAACATTTTTAACTTAATAAGATCATGATTCTGCTTTATAGCATATTTTATTTAACGAAAATGCATATACTATATTATATATCATTATTTTACTTTTAAAGTATTTTTGTCCTTCGTTCAACAAGTAACATAACATCCATAAGATTAACATGGTTGTTTTATATATCATCACATTACATATATGTTCCTAAATACCTACTTGTCCTGATCTTGATTTATTTTTTGTTTAAAAAATTACATATTAATAAAATTATTGTACTTTCGCAAATCATTTATAGCCCAGCTTTGTGTTCAACGCTTTATTTTCGAATGTAAATTTTAAAGGAATCTGATACAATACATCAAAGTAAAGTATTAATTTCTTTTGAAATATGAGTTAGGTTTTTATGTGACCTCTTTTGTTGTGAAAGTACGACGGTGCAAAGGTACTCTCGGGTAATTTAAAAATTATAATTTGTTTCAGAACTTCTAAACTCCACATTAAAGATGTTTGAAACGTAAATCTAAATCAATCATGAATTATTAAGGCAATGTTACTGTGACCGACGCGAGTCGCGATCGAATTTGACGAATTTAAAAGAAACCAGTCAGCCAAAGATGCAATGTGTACTGATTGGGAGTGGGCTAAGGGTAGGAATAAAAAAAACTAAAAATTGGTGACAATAGTATTTTTTTTACGCGCATGGAATATTTATGAATTATGTGTTCACCAATAAATAATTACATATATGGAACAGTTATTATCCATATAAAATGTATATTTTTATTTGTTCAATCTATCTATTTTACTTATAACAACGTCGTAGGATAAGCAAATACATCTGTGTAATTGAATTACAAATAAATTAGATATTAAAACTAGACAGGCAGATCTCTAGTTTAAATAATAAGACCTAAGTAGAAAATGTGTACTGGGGTTATAGCGTACAGTTCGCATCTCGTTACTTCGGTAGTACTCTGAACAACGCTCGAGAAATGAAAGCAGGACTTGACTGCAGACTTGTGTGAGACTGGATTTGCTAGCTGAACTTTGGTTGTGCTTATAGATATTGGATTTGCGAGGAGCGTCAGCCTCGCATGCGGAGTGTAGTAAGTGCAGAATGTTATACGGATGAAGAGAGTAGAAAATTCTCGTAAAAAAAATTACAATTTTTGCAAACCACCATTAGATATAAAATATTTGGAAAGATTTTGGGGGCTGGGACGAACTAGAGTCAAATAAGATCAGTGTGTGAAGAATACTCGACTTACTCAATAACCTCGAGACATAGCGTTAGTTTCTACCGGACCTTTTTACTCACTACGAGAACGTCAGGTTTTCTCAGACCTGGTCATAAAAGAATTGTGGGATGGCTCAAATGTTCGTCACAACAACATACTGCATAATACTGAATTAATAAGAGATGGTTCACAAACATATATGAAAATGATTAGTTTATTTGACATTCATGAACACTTAAACACATGCGAGTATTGTCAGACCCACCCAGTAAATCGAGTGTGTGTGGCGGGGAGGGAGAATATTGGAAACATAATATACATTATACATAACAATATTTTAAATTAGGAAATAATTCTTTCAAAGTATAAACACAAGTAAAAAAATAGTAAATATTTAATAATTAACAATAGCATAATAATAGATTAAATGTAATAATTGGGAAATTCAATTATTAAATAATTAAATAATACTATCAATATTGTATATAAAATATCAGGCTATAATTATTCTGTACTACCTACCCATTTAAAATAATTGAAGCCATGTTGCATGCCCTAATTAGTAAATTAAAAATTTATTTGAAAGTTGATAATATGGAAAAATATTTAATATACTCATGGAGGTGGTTTGGTCATATGGAACGGATGAATGTGGAGAGAATAGTAAGAAAGATATATGACGCAAGTGTTGATGGTATCAGAAATAGAGGATGTCCCCGGAAGACTCAGCACGTCCAGGTAAACCAGATACCGGAGGATGTTCCTGTTAGAACCCCCAATAATCGGCGAGCTTGTATGTGGATGAGATAAGAATTGTGTGTCAGAACAGAAGAATATGGCGCTTTATCCTCTCTGCCTACCTCCACGGGGAAACGGCGTGATAGTAAGTTAGATAGTTAATATTTCAATAAAAAAAACTTCACTGGCAGTGGATAAGTGTTTTCGTTATGTAGATAATTAAAATATATTATTTTGAAAGAATTATTTGAAATTTAAGAATGGATTTACAAACCGACAAATTAAAAATTTCATTTTATTTACGTATAATATAAATACTCTTATCTGACCAAATACAATTTTAAATAAAAGCGTCTATGGTTTGTCGTATAAAATATTCAAGGGTTTAGGAAGAATAGGAATGTTCCTTTAGCGTAACCTTTTGTTTTCCCAACAAATGTTTTACCCAGCTGTGTGATAGTGTTGTGTAAAATATTGAATTGTTTTGTCGTGAAACTAGAAAACGTCGCAAGCCTTAGGCCCTAAAACCCAGTTTTTATGGGGTCTCTTTCGTTCTCCATCCCTATCCTCTTAAAACAGTAAAGAAAAAAAATGACAAATTTGTATTACATAGATATTGACAAACCCTACGCGAAGTTTCGAACTCTGACACTTAACGTTTTTGAAAACGTAGATTGTTTAAATTTGAAATGGTGTACATTTCAGCATAGTATATGAAACAGTATTCTGTAAGTATGTTTGTACCTAAGTCATCATATTTTTGTTTTGAATATCTACTTATATACATATTACTATGTACATACGTTAATATATTCAAATCCTGTTTACCTATGCATCGGTAACATGGACTCTGACAAGAAAATACGAAGCAACACTAGATATATTTGAAAGAAGAATCCTTAGTAGAATTTTTAAAAGTGTCATAAAAATGGAGTGTGATACTTTACGACCTTTATGATGAGCAGAAAGTCAAAAAATTTATAGAATTAGGGTGGCTTCGACAGCTTTGCCAATAGAGCGTATGAACAATGTGCAGCCTCCGAAATGTCTGCTTAATAAACCTGAAGGAAGATAGGTACATTCAAAATGAGGTTGCAAGACAATATAAATAAATCTATGAAGTAGCCCAGTACAGATGAAGATATATTATTAAGAAGGCAAGGACCAATACCGATCTGTAGAATCAGGGATGATGATGGTGATATTCATACTCAGATGGCAATCATAAAGTTTTTTTTATAAAATATTATGAAAAAAAAACGTATTTTGATACAAAGTTTTTTCTTATTTCCTTAATAATTCCTTGGGATCAAGCCTTAACAAAAGTAAATCTTTCTACCAATAGGGAGGCACTTTCATCAAGGACTCGTGTAACTGTAGAGTGCGGCCTGCCGTGCTAAAAGCATTATGCGAACACACATCTGGAGGTATTAGTTAAATTCCGGAATGTAGCGAGTGACCGCATGTAAAATATCCTTCTGTATGGACGGAGCACTTCACTGCGAGCTTCGCAACCCCTGACCTAAAGAGGGTGGACAAAGCATAATTGAGGGGTATTCATGGCGATGTGTAGTGAGATAGCGTTTACTTTACTGGCACTGTGTGTGTTCATATCTCATATTATGGATATTTTTTAATATTTTATAATTTCACGAAATTTTTAATAATTACAAATTAATTTTCATTGTATTAAAACACTGATAAGTATATTAATTATATATTTAATGAAGTGGCTATATAAAAATATCGGTTACGATTACTTAAGTTATTAAAATGAATTTTCTTCAAAATAACTTTTTTTTTCAGTACTAAAATTACTGTAATTAAAATACTGGGTAATAATTATAACTGTACTTCATTTTTATTTTTTTAATTAGAAAGAAGAAAACAACTTTTTTGAGATGTATGTTGTTACGTAAGTTAATTAAAAACAAAGTTCAATAAAAAAATATTTTTCAGAATATAAAATCAAGATATTCAAAATATAGGTATAGTAATATTTTCTTAACTAGAAAAATGTATCTACTAAATCAGTATTCTTTGTATTATGTTTCAAATATTAAATATAATTGATTACCTCGGATAAAGATCGTACCTTGGGCTCTCTATCAATGTGTGAGCATTTTACCGCTGAGTCAAAAAAAAAAAGATAATTTATTATAAAATAAAATATCGAAATGCATAGTTTGCAATTCAGGATTTTATTTTAGCTGAAATAATGGCAATTCGATAACTTTGTTTTGTAAGATGAGTAGGTAATTTATATGTTTCTTTGTCTAGTGAGTAATTTTTTCACAAGAAGAGTAATGTTTTCATATCATCGCCGATGTTTGGATTATTTGGAAAGTCTCTGAAATATCCTATTTCTTATTACTAATGAAGAAATGATACTACTAACTTATAGTTTCCTAAATGAATGTCACTTTAGAAGCGGTTATATCCGGCTGGCGAACACAATTTGCCATCTCTCTTGTAGTTAGTTTAATGCTTCGTAACTGTCTTACCCGTGGTGTAATAACCTGTGAACTACCCTCTACCCTCTACCCGACCAACCCGCGGCGGTGAGGTGGCGAGGGGTATGAAGGGGAGCAAAGCTCTAATGGCGGGAAACTGGATCGTACAGATTGTCCCAGACGCCATTTTGTCACGTGTCATTTGTGATTTTGTACGGGAATAGAAGGTATGTCAATTTTGAACAAGTGGAATTGAACCAATTTGTTTTCATTTTTAACTTTTGAAAATAATATTTTTTTATGCAGTTATATTTTATCCTTTCATTTTACGAAAATTTTTGGATCAAGAATTTAATTATTAAATATTATGTGGTTACAAAAATACATGACTTTAGATTCTGCCAAAAACTAACATATTGTTAATTATTTTATTTTTACAATTGCTTTCTCTACTCTTTTAAAATAATAAGGGAACCTAAATTCAGTTGTTTACAAAAATATAGCCCTTTATAAACCTTACATTATTTCTTTATTGTGTACGTATGTCCTAAAGTGAACTGTATTGGCGCGTGTCCACGGATAAGATTTTTGACTCGAGACAATCTCTGAGGGATTACGCTCTTATGAGATTCTTTGGAGACATGAATATATTTCTCCACTTTTGTAGATCATCGAATCACAAGTCTCAGAGATTTTCTGTCTCGCTTTACGGCTGTTGCAGGTACTTTAAATGTCTATCGACTATCGATGTTTCGTTGGACGCTCGTTATACTTTAAACCTTAAATGTCAAGTGTCAGTTTATTTTATGTTCCGATTTAATGAATAAAACGGAATAAATAATTTTAATTGAATGCTTTTGTGTAATATTTGTAAATATCTACAATTGTAGATGACGCGTCGAATCTCGCTGTCAAACCGAATGTCGCGTACACGGATTTGAGTTATTGTCTCTTCCTGTTAATCTTAAAGGTGTCTATAAGTTTATCTCGATATCAAAATCTCAACATGTGTACTCAAATTTATCTCTTCTAAATCACTGAGATTTATCTCTTCTAAATCACTAAGATTTATCTCATCGTATAGAAAACTGCAATATATTGTTGAGATGAAAATAATAATACATTCATGAAAACCAATATCCAACAAAAATTTAATTCGTATATCGAATATTAAGGTGAGCTTAGTTTTATTATTATATTAGAACAAATATGGAAAAATATTTACATTCAACTTAAAGTACACATTGAGAATACGCTGGAATAATTCATGGATTCAATCAACTCACAAAGTTGATTGGAACATTCGCATGTATTTTGACATTGTTTGAGAACACTTCTTCAACATCATATTACATAATAATATTTCCCCAGAATTTAAAACAGGATTGATGTGAAATTAGTTTTACGAGTATAAAGTTTTGAGTGATTGAAAGTAGTCATCTACAATTGATCTAAATTATTATAATTATTTTTAAATTTCTTAAATATCTTACTGAAATTCTTTCAGAAAATGGTTTTCAAAGTATTATTATTTATTTATTTCAATACATTTATGAGTAACTACTATAACTCTAATCTACAATTGTATATTTTTAAAATTCCATGTCCGCCCTAATAAGTAAATACATGTATCGGGGCAGACTTATATTTTATTAAAGAGAACACATTCTTATTATGAAGTTGTAATTATTCAGAACATAAGTCTGTGATATTTTAAATACTTATTAAATGTATTAATAAGAAAGATATATATTACATAATATCAGTTTCATCGAAAAATATTGTTGTTGCGCTACCGGGATTCGAACCTGGATCTCTTTTCCAATCCGGGTAAGATGCATTACCAACTATGTTACAACGACAATACTTATGACGACAAATTTTCGAACCCATGTGTTACACTTTTCAAATTAATACATATATCGTTCGATTAATTGAAAGCCATCTACCGATAGCAGACGCCAGAATTAACATACCGGTAGCGCAACAACAATATTTTTCGACAAAATTGATTTTACATGTATATCTTCCTAATTAACACATTTAATTAGTATTTAGACTATTATTATTTATTTAATTATAAGACTAACAGTCCAGAGCGATATTATTGAAAAGTATCTATTCATTTATATATATAAATAAGATAAATTATGATAAGTTTATTTAAAGCAGGTGAAGATAGATAAAAATGAGGAATGTGATGAATTGCCTAATTTAATTTTAAAAAAGAGAAAAAATATATATTTATTATCAAGATTTGTTATTATGCTCGAATATTTAGTGATAGTTCGGAACCTCCAGTGCCAAGATTTATTAGCCATGCTGTTATGGACTTCTTATTAATATCACTTCCTCTTTCTAAGCCATTGCACAAAAAGGGTGTGAGGAAACTGGTATGTTGTTGACCGAATTTAGTTTTCATTTTTGGTACAGTAAATTGTAGCATGTTGTTTCTTGTGCGATGACAATGATTTATGATAGTGATATTTGTTGTGTCTCGTAGAAAATATTGTCTTAAGGCTAGTTGTCTAACAATAAGCAATACTCGCGAAATAGATTAGATGGGTACCGATAAGGTTTTTAATATAAAATACGTAAAACTGATTTTTAAGCTTTGATGAACACCCCGTGTATAAGCATCAACTGGTACAGGCCATATATTATAGGTTTAGATATAAGAGTTTTAATATTCATAATAATCTGTATATATATGACTTCTAATTTGGTGAAAAGTTTAAACATATTAAGATGTTTGAATTTGCGCTCCGAGGTCTGGATGGCCTGCTTTGCCGACTTATGATGACTGGCGGTCTAAATGGAGGAATCTGGAGAAGGATCAGACTCCGGTATGGGCCATGGTGACGGGAGCTAAGTGGGCGGCTTTTGCCGCATTGGTTAAGGACGAAACATGAAAAAATAAAGGATTGTTAAACGCAATGGAATAGAAGATCTTGGCCCCTGATACCCCGTGTGCAGAATAGATCACCTGGCTGGGACTGACGTAGAGACTGCTAGCAGTCGGCGGTAGTATCGAGTCGAG
The DNA here is from genome assembly GCA_022840565.1 of Eubasilissa regina. Lineage (NCBI taxonomy): Eukaryota > Metazoa > Arthropoda > Insecta > Trichoptera > Phryganeidae > Eubasilissa > Eubasilissa regina. Next base: position 28,919,190 of record JAINEB010000022.1, on the reverse strand, counting down.
GTCTTCCCACTTTGTCGTACTGAAGATAGCTTTTGAAAGATCTCGAAGGCATGATGGAATTTCAATCCGAGCCAGCTTTTCCGGCGTATTACACACATACACTGGTAGCCGATGGTATTGCACTGCCGTTCGATCCGCCCGAGCCAGAACTCAACGTAACCATATTTTATTTCCTCACAACTATAATTGTTTTCTCGAAAATAAGAATGATGTTTTTAATTCATCTACATAATGAAATATATAAACTGAGTATCTTTAACAATATTTGAATATTTCCACGAACACACAATTACTGAATTTTTACCTACAAAGGCACTGTTAATAAATAAATATCAAATATCTCATAGAGACGAAGCTATTTTTATTATATTCCTGAAAATATGAAAAATATATAAAAAATAAGAAAAATATATAAAAAATGTAAAATATTGATTTTCATGCGTATTCTATTATAATGTGTTAAAAACATTTTACAGATAAAGAATATTGCTTAAAATAATTTTCAAAAAATACTGATTCTCATTGAGTTGACATATATGCTGTTTCAAGGAAAAATGAACTATCAAATTTGGTCCATAGATGACGATGGTATGGTGGTACTTGAAGCCAGTCAATATATAATACTAACATATACACAACTTTAAAAAAATTGATAAATATGGAGATTGAGGGGTGAGAATTGGTAAACGTTATATATATATATATATATATATGTATATGTATAAAGTGATCACTTAAGCCAGCCAGACAGGTCGTAGGTCCTGTAATTACCCCATATTTCTATATATCTTCCATTAAATATAATAAAAATATCTTCGTCTCTATAAGATATCTGATATTTATTTAATTGAGTATGTTTAACTTAAATTATTGGAAGTAATAAGATACTATGTATATATAAATTTATGACTATCCATTTATATAATATTTATTAATTTTCGTATTATGGCAGTAGACGCTACTGTTTATAATAATTATTACACGTTGCATGTGAACATATTAACGATTAACTTTCAAAGGGATTATGCGCGAGAACACGTTACATTACCCCTCCCATTACCCCTCCGTTGCATGTGGTTACGCCCTGCAACCACCCCCGCTTTGAGTATTGTACCTGTAGTTGTACCAACATGTATTGTTGCATATGAATTTGAAATTGAACAGGGTAACAATTGTTATTACATATTAAGCGCACTATTTATCGTTAATTTCTTAATTTTCTGCTATCATCGTTTGAGAAAGAAAGATTTTACGAAACTTCAAATATCATTTAGAACATTTTATAAAATATTTTTTTGCTTGTACGAACAGTTTCCGTATACAGCTAAGATATTGTCTTTTTTATTGAAATGCACAGTAATATATATATATATATATATATATATATATATATATATATATATTTTTTATATTTATTTATTAAGTACAATAATACAATGCAATAAAATTTTTTTCGTGCTACACTTCTCTTGAAAGTGGATAAGTAGAGAAGTGGAGGGTATACTAATAAAATTTATTGTTTGCATATAATAAAATAATAGCATTAGCGATATAAAAAAAATATTTTTTTAAAACGTTTTTTAATAGGATTTATTAGTTCTTTATTATCATTAATTTTCCTGATGTTTTCGGGAAAGCTATTAAATATTTTTTGCTTAGGTGCATATAGTGTTATGCACATGATGTGTCATTGTTAAGAATGAAAATACAAATTTAAACCTAGTATATTTTTCAGCAATAAAATTATATTTTTGTTTTTCTTTTAATATTTGAAGAATATAATTTATTTTAAATACATCACTAAAATTCTGAAAATATATCTACTTTAGTGAATTCAAAATAAAATCTGAAAATAAACATTGTATTGTTTCATGTTCTCTCTTGCATACTCAAATATGTTGATACAAGAATATTAACAATTAGGAAAACATTTTTTAAAGACAGACTAGTAACTATTGCTATCTTAAGATTCGGTTCACCGCATCTTAAGAAGAGTAGAAGCGGCTGACAAAGACGGTTGCTTTCTGCTTGTGTTGTATAAAATAATATTCTCCCCAAAAATGATGGCGCGACGCCATTCTACTGAGCAGCGCAGGATAACACTAACAAATCATATTTAACGGCTTTACTCTCACAACTGTAAGCTCTAGTAGTTTCCAGCTAGTAAAGTCACTTTATTTACCGACTAGTGTTTAAATGCAGCTCACGGCTAATTGGTTACTCAGGTTTCTCTAATGTGTGTTACTCCTTTGTTTCCCGACTATCCCATTTTTGATCTGTAAATATATTTTGTCTCCCAGGCCAGTCTAAGAGAGATTTAAGAATAAAGTAATGAGAAAAAACTAATAGATATTTGCAATAACCAGTCTTACTGTATCATAGGAATCATAAATCAAAATGTCAACTTCTAACATATACAAAAACAAAATTTTAAGTATTTTTAAAAACAATGCACATTGGCCTTATTATACTTGGGTAGAGTAATAAGGCCTATGGCTATAACACTTATAAACATTCGATTTACAAACTATATTTTGTACTTAAGATCAAAAATAAAATAATTATTATAATTTCACAATTATCTAGCCAACAACCATCAGGGCACTTAAAAGTATCAAGATTCTGCTGATAAACTAACACACTCCTCGTGATACCATTTGTCGTATGCCGGTGCATATGTCCCATATCAGCAATCCTATCCTCCTCACAACCATGATAATACCACTCCGTTTTAATCTATGAAGTATTAGCATCCTTTCTAGTATCAGATGTTGCATATTTTTCTTCTTTATTATTATGATCAAAAAGATATTTTGTGATTAGCATTCCTCTGTAATTCATTGATTTCTGAGTATTCTTCTGGGGATCTTGTAGGTATCTCTATGCGACCACATACGTACTCAGAGTTTCCCTTCGTACAATGCGAACTGTTGCTACTAGGTCTTCTTCCGACCATAATGCTCTTTTGGGATTCATTGCAGTTGAATTCACTGAAAATAAAGTCCATCTCATTTTTCATAAGGATAAATGCACTATAATCATTAATAAAATCTAAATAGAAACATAATACCTAGACCAATATACCAAAATGAGGCTGTGTGTGTGTGAGATGGAGGTGCAGACGGGTAGACGGATAAATAGGCAGACACTGAGTTGGTAAGCGTTGATAAGTTCCTGATTAATACGTAACTCTAAAAAGTGAGGAGAGAAATAAGGCCTATGCTCATTTTCATAGGCCTTAATACCCGCAGGCCCGAAAATTAAAAAATGTCTTAAAAAATAAGAAATTTGACTGTAACTTCTAAGTATTTTAACTAGAATCTTAAAATGAATGAATTACAGAAGATATAGAGTACCAATTTATATAGTTTACTGTAATTTTATCAAAATTAATTACGATTTTTTTCTAAGGGATTTTTTTGTTTAACTGTCGCGCGCTCTTATAAAAACTGACATGTTACTGGCGACGGGCAGAAAGATACATGGAGGCCGCAATCAAAAATTGACTTGTTTACGCCTAATACATGTTTGTAAATAGTGTTTGTGTGTATTTTAAATAAGATTTTTGCTTTATAGGTCTTATTATCCAACATGCCTTATTACCTGCATGTACCTTAATTCATTTCATTAATTAATTTTTAATTTTTTTTTTGTACCTATATGATGATAATAGAATGAAATGCACGGTTCTTGTCGAGTTTTTTATTATTAGCGGAGCTTAAAGTATGAAGAGTAAGTGGAGTGAATCAGCGGCGCTCGGTCTCGATTATGACGGAGGATTATGTCAGTGATTAGCTGAAGATGGCAGTGAATTTGAACTAAAATTATTTATTATTAATATTTTTTTAGAAAGAAATTGACTAATCAACTGGCTAACATTGCATCGTTTCTCCGCAGAGTTAGGTAAAGAGGATAGAATGCCACACTCTTCTGTCCTTATATACTACTTTTGCCTCATTCAATTTCATATATAATATTTTTTCATGCACGCTTGTCGATTGATGAATCATCAGAAATAGGGCCGTCCTTCAATATACCTTTGCTCTTTTCCCTTCTACACTTACCTCTCATATATTTTTTTTAACATTATCTCTTTACTCATACGTTCCACGTGCCCGAACTATCTCAACGACCCTTTCTTAACTCTATCGATAACGCTACGGTTGGATTTAAATTCGATTTTATTTTTTCCATTTTCACCGTTTATTTATTTCACATATCCTTGAGCGGACGAATTTCCACCGCGTTTAGTTATTTTTTTTCCAATTCCAGGCTTCACTTCCATATATTAGTGTTGACATCAATAGTTCATTGTGCACCACTAGTTTTGATTCGGATGAAAAAAAATGATAAGACTCATTTAAAATGAATGAGAAGTGAATAAAGAAACACACAAAATAAAAAAGTCAAATGTACAGAAAAAAAAACCCTTTCACAAATTTTATATTCTACATAACCTAGTAGAGAAAATTATTCTTGGTAAATAATATTAAATTTTTTGGTATCTATGTTCGTGAATTTTTTTCGAGAATCGGGTATTTTTATAGATATATTTCCACAGTATAAGAGTAATAATAATATATAGGTGAATATTATATTCCAGGCCGATGTTGTTTTAAAATAACTCAAAAATTAACACATTTTTAAAATTTGGTTTTTATTTATCAATTATACAATTTATTACAATTATGTATAAAATATGATATTGGCCATGTAGCCGTCTCTGGCAGCGGCATAAAGGCGTGCTCTTTTAATCATATTTTTCATAACATTCTCGCATACTTCGCGTGTTATTTCAGCAATTTCATTTCGAATATTATCCTCCAGCATCGAAATTGTTAGCTTATTGGAATAGACATTTACTTTTAAGTACCCTTATAGAAAATAGTCGAGAGCCATCAAATTAGGTGGTCGAGGAGGCCAGTCACCACTTTTTGACATTATGCGTCCGGGAACAATTTCTCGTAAAATTTTAAGCGTAGCTCGGGCTGTGTATAAGGTGGCACCGTACTGTTGAAACCACATGAGTTGCAGACTCAATGGACCCAATCCAGCTACCAATAAGTTATCCAACATGTGACAATAGCGATCACCATTAATGGTTACAGCATTGTCATTATTTTTTAGATAAAATGTTTTGATGACTTCAACACGTTGTTGAAGCTTTAGATGCTCCATAATACATTATAATCAACTACTCTACGATTTTTAAATGCGAACTAACATGTATCTACTAAATCAAAATGGTGGCCAAACGAAATCGTCCTGGAACTTAATATTCACCCTGTGTGAGGTGAATTTCGTTAGTATTCATCTTGACCTGTGTCTGAAAAATTGGTCCGTTTCATAAATTTATAATAATATTATTTTTCTGATAATACATTTTGTATATTAGTGTTTGCGTGAAAATATATTAAGAGAGATAATAAATTTATTTATTCGGAAATATTTAAGTAAGTCATACAATGTGTTACATTAAAAGTATTACAATTAAACCCACATACAATTCTTGCTAACTATCTTAAAGCTATGACATCACATAAAACAACATTATACGAAATATAAGTATTGGTGTACATACGAGCTCATTGTCACTACGCGCATTTTGAGGAAAAATATATTAATGTGATATGATATTTTGATACTTTTTACATAGTTAATGATGTTTCAAGTTCGTGAGGTGTAAATATGTGAAACTAGATACGTTTTATATATATTATAATACAAAGTAAAGTTTGATAGTATTAAATTTGACTGTTTATGCCAGTACATGACAGAGTAGCTGAAGTTTCGATAATAATTTATTAAAAGATTTCATCTTCAAAGAATTTCTCGAAGAATACGATCCTGCCAGTATGATTGCAATTGTTCGTCACGTATCAACTAAAGAAAGCTTTTGAATTTAATAATACTGCAATTTCAGATATTTATTGACCTATTCTACATTAAATCTCATTTTCAAACAAAGGTAAAATATAAAAGCTAAAGACTAGTTACAGAAAAAATCTAAAAACATACATTAGTCATTGAAATAGTTATACGTAATATAATTGGTATGGTAAATATGAAAAAATACTTGTAATACAGTTATTAGTGATTTGTTATTCGCTTTAAAAAATATTTTTTTTAAATTAAGGAGTAATAAATAGTTATATACTCTATAATAATTCAAAAAAATATTTATATGTACAGGTGTGTGGAGGTATATCGCTTCTACAATTTTTACTTACCCTGCGTAAACCTGGATGCAAAACGGGGCTCTCATTAACCTTAAAATCACAGCGGTAACGACACATGAGTATCACTTGAGCGCATTGTTAGAATGCAAAATTATCCAAAACAATATTTTGTTTTTCAAGGATACAAACGCACTTAGTCGGAGTAAGGGACGAGCTTGCAATAAACATCGGTATTCTTAGATGGACGGTGCGGCGTGGGAACGCCAATAAAAAATCCAACGAACGTGATTTTAGTCACGTAGGCAAATGCACCATAAGGGATGCATCACCCTCATGCGTCAGTCTTTCTCCTAATCCCAGCCGGGAGAGATCGCTCCATAAATACTATCTAATTTTTCAATTAGAAAACAAAAATACTTATCGTCTCTGATATGTAATTTGTGATTCCGGGGAAAATTCAAACTGTGCGCCTCGAGTATAAAGCTTAGACTGTGATGTTCTCGGTGTTTAATCGTTGATGTGGTGAGAATAAATTGTCACCATCACAAGAGACGAGATCATATACGGCACGCGCTAATTGTAATTAAGAACATCGCGTCCAGAGTCCCGGTTTGCCTGGATAATTGGACATCGTCTGGTGGTCAATCCTGAACTCCGTCACTCTACCCTGCCACCAGAACTATTGGCCACATTTCACGTCTCGGTTCCAGCACTATCGTATACACGTGGAAGCCGTCTCCAAAAGGTAATCCCTTACATGAGAGATCTGCATAATTAACAGCACACAAGAATCGACACAGAAAATTTGATAGTTAACTTTATGTTGGCATGATGGACGCATAAATAATGTTAATTTAATTATAATTATTTTTTGAATTGTATTATTAATAATTAATTAGGTAAAATGCTTTTTTTAAACTTTTTAATACATGCAAGTCACAATATAGATAATAAATTTTATTGTAAATAATGGCATTCTGTTATTTCATTTAATAACCATTTGACTTGATGATAATTAAAAAAAGAACCAGTTAGGCTACATGCCTTCCCCCTGAATATGAAGCCGAGGCAGAATGAAGAAAAAACGTAACAGCATCACTTCTGTCGCGACAGCCTTTCAGACGAATTCATTAACCGACGATTTGCGTTGTAGAATATCTAATGCTTATACTTATATCCGTAATTGTATTTCATGCATCAATAAACATCATCCTATTGTAAGTAGTATTCTATTGTTCATTCTACTCTTGCCACACAATCGCACACGCACGCGTTCACCCCCCATTATAACAGGTGATCACCCGGTGTAAATTTATTTGGGGGTACTCGGACGCTTACACATAACCTTCTGAAATCTCATAACTTATCATATCAACACATTAAATATTACATTATTTTCATTCCCCAAATGTATATATATATATATATAAATGAGTATATCTAATTGATGATAATTCAATAGTTTGCACGTCGCTACCAGGTTTAGATAACTTGCTAATTGATGAATCTGTATACGGTATATTCATTATTACAAATTGACTTTTCACTAATTGATACTCAATTTCTACTGATTAATTAAACTTTTCCTTTTTTTCCGGCAATATCTGGTAATTAGAGTTATAATCGATCTAAAATTTCGGTGTTTCATCAATTTTTAATCTTTATCAAAATTTTTTTTTTTTATTTATATGCAGGTAAATATCAGGCTGACGTAATAAACTAACGATGCACTGAATGTCAGGCTTCACACTATTCAGGAATTCAAAACTGAAAGAAAAAAAATGTAAGATTTTTTTCTATATTAATGTTGGTTTCATTCATTAAAAAGAGAGAGCTTCTTTTTAATTTTTAATTTCCATTCAAACCAGCTTTGTTAATAATTCAATATAAGTGTTTTTTAATGCCTGTTAAAAGTTGCACTCGTAGCGAGACTTTCAACGTTCATGTAATAAATGTACCACTCTTTTGTGTGTTCTTTTCATACCTTCGTATGATTTCTGAACTTCCGACCCATCATAATATTACGAGTTCATTTGCAGCATGCGTAATGAGATTGTTTGTGAACAAAAGCGAAAATTTCCAGTATAAAGCGCAAATGTTTACATAAGTTTTCACAAAGGATTTCATAAAAAAATCATACCTGCCACGAACAATTATTAATATTTTTAGATAAAATAAAATGCTACAGCTGTTAGGTTATTTTTATTTTGAAGTGATATATTACTTTGTTCAAACATTTGCGTACTCCATTTTTTTCCTTTCATGTCTCGATCGAGTTTTACCTTTTGTGACAAACTGTTTTTCATTTACTTTAATAAATAACTGCTCTTATTTCGATTTTAAATAATGGGCTTCTAGGAGTTTTGTACTCCGACTGTGTGCAAAGGAAACTTATCCGACAAAACATTTATGGGAATGGAAATTTGTATTCCCAGTACTTTATACGCCAAGCATTTGTACGATAGTATACTTTATACGACAAGCATTTGTATGATAGTATACTGTATACGCCAAGCATTTCTATGATAGTATACTTTATACGACAACCATTTGTATGATACTATACTTTATACGCCAAGCATTTGTACGATAGTATACTTTATACGACAAGCATTTGTATGTTAGTATACTGTATACGCTAAGTATTTGTATGATAGTATACTTAATACGACAAGCATTTGTATGATAGTATACTTTATACGACAAGCATTTCTATGATACTATATTTTATACGACAAGCATCTATATAATAGTATACTTTATATGACAATACATTTTGAATATAAGCAAAGTAATACTAGTTTAATGTTTCAAAAAAATTCTTTGAGTTGAACCTAGTATAAAAATCTCCTTCAAAGTGACTTGTGGAATGTTACAGCATACGTATTGATATATAAAGTATATCATTGTACAAATGCTTTGCGTATAAAGTACTGTAGGTATGAATTTTCACTCTTATAAACGTTTTGTCGTATAAATGCTGACATTAAGTTTTTATAATACAAATATTGGCTCGAAAATTCAGCACACGAAATAATGGCTCGATATGGTTATTTAGATATGTTTTCTTGAATGAAACTAGTAGAAAATCAATCAGTTGTCACAAATGATAACTGTCAGGTCCTGTGGGTGGCTATTGTGACCATTTCGGCTATGCCTAGGGTTACCGTAGAATATTTATTTCAATAAGCAAATCCCTTATTATATTGCTTTAACAATGCGCCGCATGGTGTACTTTGACTTTATTTTCAATAGGAAAAAAAAATAGTAAAATTATATATACATTTTTATACCTAGAGCTATCTTAAATTGATTTCTTTATCTTCGTTAATATTAAGAATACGGTAAACTTAAAGAAATTGAATAATATGGACAGATAAAAAATGATTAAAATTAAAATCTCAAGTAAATACGATATTCAAAAATTATTCACAGCAGTTTTTGACATATATTTTCGCACTGTAATGTAAATGCATTGAATATATAAAAAATAAAACAACTTCTGTACGTCCCAGTGCGAATATATCCATCGCAAAAAAATTTCCTGTACGGCCAGCGACGTATCCGTATACGTCACGTTGTAATTTATTTATCTGATATGAACCATAGATCTTCATCCGTAACATCAATTGCACAATGTGAAAATATTTGAAATAAATATTGTTATTCGTTATTATTTCTTGGTAACCTGTACTTCCATCCAACAAATTTCCTTATCAAAACTGGCAATGACACTAACAATGGACACGATGACGATGGATGCCTACGTTTGCGCAATTATAAGGTAGATAACATGAGGTACAAACATATATCATGTAATATATTACATGTTTTTTAAACTGAAGAAGTCACAAAAAACACACGAAATTCAAATAAAGTTGACGTTATTTTGCACGTTGTGGAATGTTTGAGAAAACGTTTGAAAGGAGGGAAATTTATGCAAAGCATTAAGAATATGAAGTGCCTGTAAACGAGTCAACACAGTTTAGCATTTTAATTTAGCGCGCGGAAAAAATCATAAGTCTTGCATTTCTCATTTCCTGCTCTTAACACAGGTTGGTTTCATGAAATTGAAGTAAATTTAAAAGTAAATTATTTTAAATTCGCTCATTTTTAAATAATGTTTACTGCCTTTGCAACTTCGCTTGACTTGTATTTGTTGAAATGTGAAAATTTTTCGTAGACATAAATGAGTGCATGACATTTATTTCTTAGAATGACGATGATTACGTTAACATTTCTAAGGCCATTTACTTATTTTAGAGTTCCTTAATCTTATATATAGTTATGTCAATAGTTTACATACATAAATGACAAAAATAGAGATAAGAGACATGTTGATTTATTTAAATAATATAGAATGTTTCCTGTCAACTAGCTAATGACGCTTATCCACGATGAGTAAAACGCGCAGAGAGAGAGAAAGGAGCGCCGGTAAACAGCAGTATAATACAAAGCAGTACGTCATTAATTAAACCTTATATTTGCATTTTATACGAAGGGAATACTTAATCGGCCGACATGGATTTATCACTTTATAGTGCGTTACATGTAGTCTTAGACAGGTTTTTGAAACCCAAAACTGGAGAGAAATGGCTAGTGACAGGAATCAATGAAGGAAAAATTCTCGAGGATGCCAAGACCCACCAGAGTTCATTAAACCAATAATGATGATGACGATAGTGCGCAAACATAGAGCATGAAATCGCTGAAAGCAGTGAAAAAAGTCAATACAGAACTAGTGCTGAATCACTAGAAGATTGAACTATTTCAATCTTTTTGCTAATTTAGAAGTATCTTGAGAGCATTAGACAAATCTTAACAATTTTTTTCATGTAAGAAAATATTTTTTTCTTTTGTTTGTGTATTTAAAATTATATACAGTGGTAGTTGGTTGTAATGCAGGTTTGCGAGGGCCGTGTATTTGATCCGCGTTATATGATAACCGTGGTATAAACGATTTGTCTAAAATTATAATTTTTTACGATGAAAAATAAAACATTTTAAATTTTCTATATTATTTTTATAAAATATAATTAAAAATAAATTTTGTTCACATAATTCATAAATAGTAACAATTCTTTTAACAAAAATATTTAAATTTATTGAATATAACAAATTAAACACTTACCTAAATTAGGAATAAACTCTGTTATCAAAGACTACATTTTACGAGCGACCGTCCACGATAATAAATTAATTTAGTAAAAGTTACACTATTTATTTCTTTCAAGATCTCTTTTAATTTAACCTGTGCGTGAATGTGTTTTTACGCTGGGCATCTTGAATCAAAAATGCCAAAGACCAGCTGTATATCTAATACGCATTATAAAAGACACGTTATAACCGGCTTCTACTGTGTATTCAAATAAACGAGTAAAAAATAAACTTCCCCATTTATATAAAAAAGAGAGGAATGTTATATGTATATGTATAATATACAAATAAAAGAATTAAAGATAGACATCCCTACATATATATATATATATAGAGAGAGAGAGAGGGTCATTTATATAGTATTCGTTTATTTGTATTAAAATAATATAAAAAATACTTCTTTTGATTTAAACACATAATACACTACAAAAAATATCCGAACTCAACTAAACCGTGGTAAATTAATTAAAGATAGAGTAAATAATTTATAAATTTAAAACGGATTTTAGCAATGTGACTAGATTTAATAAAGGTAATACGAATGAATAATGAAAGGTTGATTGCATCAGATGTCATAGATATGCGAAAGATCTGGCATAACCTGGTAAAAGAGATATTGTAAGATGAACGAAATGATATATGAAACCTCAAATTAAAAAAAAAAAGTGTATAAGAAGTTTATTAAAAATTTGGATGAAGTAAGAGTTCCTCTGTATGGAAACGACCATCATTAGATGCTAGATTTTTTTGAACCCTTTTGCTTTTGATCTTTGTATTTGTTACAGAGACAGACACATCTCTTTTTTTTTATTCTTCCTCCCTTAAGTGTTTTGTATATTTTTAAAATTAATTCATTAAATATTTATTTATTTATTTAAAAAAATCAAAGTTAATTTTCTGCTTGTTTTACTGTTTTCGAGGTAAGTTTGTAAAACTCCATAATCACATATCAAATTGATAATATCCTTACAAGGCGAAACGCATCTCAAATAAATTGAACAAGTAGAATAGAAAAACAAGTGTTTTATTTTCCCATATGTGTTAATTGTCTGCGTTCATTTAGAAAACTTAGTAGCATTAAGAGAACATTAATTATTAATTACGCACATTGCACACTATTATACTTGTGTACATACGTGCGAAGTACGTAAGAGTCTAAACACTTAAAATAATTAGTGGAATTAAATTAAACTTGAATTTTGTAAATTTAAGAAACATGTAGGTAATGCTTTAATCTGAAAATGTTATTATTTAATGTGTCTTTCTGATATTATGGACGGAGCCACCGTTGTCTTATATCAAGGAACCATCAAACTGGTGCAGATCGCTCGTGTAATCTGAAGTAAATTTTGCAAGAGAACCACCCATTGAAACTATCGATATACATAAAGCAGGAGTAAGTCCTTGCGATTATGGACGAAGCCTTACAATATCTAAAATTCCTCGTCCGGTGCACCCACGCTGTGGTGCACAGTGGATTTCATCCCCTTGACTGGGGGTAGGTACTTTCATCACATTATATTGTGCTGTTCCAGCTTATGTTGCTACTGTCGAAAACTAGCATGCATACCTACAGGGCAACGGTACCTAAATAGTATCTAATTTTTTACTATTATAATTCAAAAAACCCTTACATAATTTGATTGTGATCTGTACACCGCTAGGTATCAAAGTTATAAAAACATTATATCGTTGTTCATCGTGAGGATATTACATGGGTTAGCGACAAAGGTTGTATTAAATATATATGTTTCAAAGTTTCTAAAATGTATTATATACTTATACATATGGTAATGTAAAAATATTAGGTATTAAAAGGTAATTAAACATATTTATTTATGAGATCGATAACCATAATACGTGAAACCGTTAATACATGCAAAACACGCGTACATGGTATTGAGATAGATTTTAACTAAATATATGAGATTATCTCATTGTGTCTCTACTGTGGATACAGACAGTAACATACATATTTTATTTCTCTTAATTTGTGTTTTTGGGTATCTTTTTTATAAAGATATCATCTTTCGCAGCCATAAGAAAGTACTAGAAATATGCACTTTCCGTTTAATTCACAGTGGAAAATCAATGCATACGTTGTATAATGTATCGTTCGTCGTCGTTATTCAAAATTACTAATATGTGCATAAAATATTACAAAGTATTTTATAAACGTAGGCAAATATGATATAAAACCACTAATTTCTGTCCTGATGCATAGTCCTTTAATACATACATCTCTGTACCTTCGTACATCTACTCGCCGGATTTTGATATTGCCTTTAAAATACATATATCATAGATATATTTAATCATGCAGAATTTATGTGATCGTCTCCGACATCCTGTATCTGAAAGACTTCTTCTTCTTCTTTTAAATAGGCAATCTACCTTTCAAGAGTGATTTGTGATATTAATCAAGTTAAAACATTATTTTATAGAAAAAAGTACAATAATATTATATAATATGAAATATTATATTAAAAGTTAATACCATTGTCGTTCAAAATATTTGCTATTATATAGATTAAATGTGGCGAGTTAAGGGAAAGAAGTTGACACAAGTTAACCGGGAGTTGGCCGGGCAATGAACAGGCAAAAAGATATGGTCAAGGGTTTTCTCCTCGGCACTACACTCACACATTGTGTAATCTATTAAGTTCAATCTGAATAAGGCTACCTGGCAATGAACAATTTTCATTCTAAAGATATTTGATATTGTTATTTTGGAGACTTTTTTTTGGAAAACCGGGGAGTGCGGGGAAAGGATCTTTGAATAATTTTAAGCCGATTTCCCTTATGATTGTTTGGATCCATCCTTTGTGTAGTTCAAATAAAATAAGTACACTTTTTTTACCATATTAAGTCTGTCATACATCGAGATATGGAATTGATGAGGGAAAACTTCGGGAAGAGTGGCCTCCTTGGCCAGTTTATTAGCATATTCATTTCTATGTCATTCATAGTCCACCAGATCTCCCCCTTCCTCCTTTTTATAGAACTTGTTGGTCGTTACAACAGAATGTTAATTTTTGTTAAATATCAGTTTCAACAAAACAATTAACTATAAAATCGACATGAGTTTAAAAAACATCCGAAAATACTTTTAAACATAATTCTAGCGAATTAACTAACAAAATAACTTATCTACCATTTCATTGTTTCTCTTCAGTGGTAGTCAGAGATAATAGAATGCCACACTATTCTATCCTGGTACACCAATCTTGCATTGCCAACTTTTATACGTCTATTCAAGCACGCTATTTGCTTTTTGAAGCTTTTGACAGGACCGTCCTTTAACATTTGGTTTATCTGATAGTGTCAAGGTTTTTGGGGACTCTCTCTATACCTGTTGCCATATATATTTTGATAACATTCTATCCTCGCTCATACGTATTATGACCAAACCGTGTTAGCAATCTTTTTTATTCTATCAACTATGCTACAATAATATTATATAGTGCTGGGTAGTATTTTGGGCTCCCTTTCCAATTTTGATGTGGTATTAAACCGCTTTTTTATATCCCTGAGCTTAAACCTATTTTAATGACATTAATTATACCAAGGCACGCTTACATGAAAATACACGATGAATATCTTTCTACCACTGTTATAAAACTTCAGCAGTAGAATTTTGAATATTTTATAAGTTGATTAACTATATTCCTTTTTTATACGTATAATACAAAAGTTTTTAATTTAAAGCTGTTGTCGAATTATTGACATAATGGCAACGCTAGAAGTTTTGATTTCTAAAATAATATATACTATATACTCGTATATACCCGTACATGTTTATTTTGATGAAAACATATTTTTGTTGTGAAATTGCAATTCAATTGCACTATTGTGCTATTTTTAATACAAATTAAGAGAAAAAAATTAAAAAGATATACAGAAAAAATTATCTATCGATAAACTATTTTAATTAATCCTGGAACAACAGAAATAATTTTTCGATTCATAGATTTTTATTGCATACATTTCTAATTGATTCATTGAATTTGTATTATATATATGTACCAGTATATATATATTTAAATACGTATATACATTTTTATATTGTATTATATATTAATTTGTATTATATATATGTACCAGTATATATATATTTAAATACGTATATATATTTTGAATATCCTTTTTCCCACTTTTTCTTATACTTAAGGTCAGCTTTCCTTATACATAGAACTTGTTTCGTATCCTTTATGCTCTAACCAGTACGAAAAATATATTAGATTTTTTTTTTCAAAATAAAAACAAAAAAAAAAGATTGGGATAACAATGATTTATTTAGATAAATTAATGAAATTAAATTGTATTAAGAAGTATGTAAAAATATCACATATTTTAATAAAAATCATGCAAAAATCCACAGGACTGCAGGAAATAAGAATAGATTTATATCTAACAGGAATTTGTCAACCTAGACAAGACTAGCGATGCACAATGGAGTCCTGGTTCCGACATTGATGTATTGAAGTGAGGGCTGGAGCTGGCAGAAGAAGAACTAAAGTAGACTGAATGCAGTGGAAATGAGATCACTTAGGCGTATACGTGGCAAATCTATTTATGACAAAGTAAAGAATGAAGAAATAAAGAAAGAATGTAAAGCTGATGTTAGTATTGTGAGTAAGATTAATAAAGGATCACTTAGGTGGTTTGGTCATATGGAACGGATTAATGAAGAGAGAATGGTAAGAAAGATATATGACGCAAGTGTTGATGGCACCAGAAATAGAAGACGTCCGCGGAAGTCTTGGCACAACCATGTAAAACAGATAATGGAAGATAGTTATGTTAGAAGCCTCAACAATCGGCGAGCTTATACGAGAAAATGTATGAATATAGATGAGACGAGAATTATGAGTCAGGACAGAGCTGTGTGGCGTTCTATCCTCTCTACCTACCCCCGTGGGAAAACGGCGTGATGGTAAGTAAGTAAGTAAGTAAATAAAATCCATATTTTATATTTACACCCATCATTTAAATGACGAATATAAATAACAATGAATATTTTTACCTTTTATTTCCTCAAATAAAAAACTATAAAGTACAAAATCTCTACCAACTGTAAATTAAATACTTGGGCATCACATGCCAGGGGAAGGATTAATCCGAAAGCCCAAGACTTAGAAAGAGAATGGAAACTTTTATTGTAGTCTCCGTCTTTAATCTTCCCGACTTGAATAAACCAGCGGGATATTTTACGATCCGATCGACATATTTTTTGCCAAAGACAAGCTTTGATTTGCATTTTTGTCTAAGAGATTAGATAAATATATAAAAGAATGGTATTTAAATCTAAACTCTGAATGCTTGCAAATTTTTTGACATCGGTAACGACTTCTAGCAAATGTGATTGGACGTCGTGCGCGTCTACCGATATTGTTACGTTACTACATGTATACACATATGTGTATAATACATGATAAATCCTGAAATTGGTCTAAGTTATTTATTTATTATGACAACACAATTTTTGATTTGGCGTAATGGTAACGAGTTTCCCAGGATAGATAAAGTTCAAGGTTCGTGGTATCTTGGTAGCTATCTAAAAATATATTTATAAATAGATTATTTCTGTATATATTTATAATTGATTAATTAAATTTGTATTAACAATGTGTATCAAGTTATATCAAAGATACTCCGAATGTAATAAATGGATTGATTTAATTCTGGCATCTCCTAATGTCTATTACTCAAATATATTTGTGATTCAATATAAAGTGATTACTTTTTAAAATAGAATAATAGATGTATCAATTAAAAAAAAGATTACAGAATATAAGTTCAAACTTTGTTGAAAACATAATCTGTTAATATGGCGTAATGGTAACCCGTATTCCCAGATAGAAAAAGTTCCGGGATCGTATCCAGATAGCAAACAAAATACTTATTAGATAAATAGTTTTTTCAGTATATCTTTCAGTATATTTTTCAGTATATTTTTCTATATTATCGATATTATCAAAGTGAAATCCTTTTTTTTGCGTTAAATATTGATTTTATATGTATATAATTGATGTTGCGTCAATGTAATGTATGTTCTATAAATAAATAAATATTGCCTAATATAAAAAAATGTACTTTAATTCTTATTTTGGGAGCAGGGCATGATGAACTCTAGAATATAAAATTAGGTTCTTTTTTTGTAAAAGTTTTGTCCTGATTAATTTGATGTTACATACAAAAGCTTATCTTATTTATTATTATTTCCCAACTTGACTTTAGCTGACAAACTTTTCTTTCGCTGTCTCAGTCTTTTGGGAGTTTTAGTTTGGTAAACCCTTAAGAAAAAGTAATTAAACATGGGAGGCTTTCATTAAAACGTCCCTATTTATTACATCGTATTTTTTTATGCCGTTGGTCACAGTTTTAACGTCCGCAGTAAACACAAGTCAATAACAATAAACATTTATTACGCGAGATCTTCTTTATGGATCCCGCAGGACAGCTGTGGATAGGATATGCCCAAAGTTGACAACAAATCTCATTATCTTTGCCGTAATACGAAGTGGAACTTGCGTGAAATGGATCTATAAAACAAACTTTATCTCCATAAATTTCTATACCCATATGATATGTTTTTCTAGTTCTCATTTTTATTTCTCAATTCAAATCGTCAAAATAACTATTTCATCGAACAAAGTCATATTGCCTTCAATAAGACAAATCGACTAGCTAAAAGCTCTTTTCATAAATTAAAAAAATATTAGTTTGATTTTTCATACACAAAAATATAAACTGCCTTATGAATATTTCATAATATAGTGATGAAAATTGATCAAAATTTTGTACTACAGATTAATACTCAATGAAGTAATACAAAGATTAAAATGTTACAAAAAATCTTTTCATGTTAATGATTTTTCAATATAAAAAACTATATTGGAAAATTGTATTTGTATCGCGTATTTCTTCACCTTCTATTATTTCATACATAACTTTTACTTCATTTAATTTTATACATCTTCTTACCTACCTACCTGATCTTGCACAAATCTTTCGCGGACGTCTTTTGTTCCTGCTGTCTTCATATTTATAACTTATTTATTATTCCGAGTTATTCATACAACATTCTTCTTGTAACTTAACCGCTATTAATATAAAACTAGCAATAAATAATGTTAAAAAAAAACATTGATTCTACCTGCATGTCTGCTTATCTATCTATAATATTTATTAATAAAATAATGGCATTTTTTTTACATTCTCGTATTTTCAGTAAAGTTAATGTTATTTGTCTGCCAAATATTTGCACTCAAAATTTATTATCCATCAAAAAATATATATAATCGTGTTTTAGGGGATGTAAAATAAACGTTGAAAACATTTAAAAATTTACTGAGCGGTTCAGCGCAGGGCGCAGTACTGTAACTCTGCTTTATGACTTGGCCTCCGTAGACTGACGCATTATTAAAGAGAAATTTCACACGAGCAATTACGTTTGTTCACCTGGGACTTAATTGCCATTCAAGACCGTCTACTAAGCTCACACTTAAGTACATCTACGATACATTACTTACATATAATGTAAGCTATTGGATGTATATCAAATTAACGATTGCTATCATTTACGGTGTAAGGCACGTATTATTAAAATATTAAAAATGATTTTTTTAAATTGCGATTTGTGAAAAAATATCCCAGATGTGATCTGTTTTAAATATTAAGGTGTGAGATGTTGAGCAGAGTACTTAAAAGTTTATAGATAAGAATAACACATGATGATTCAGATATTGTTGAATTGTTTACTGTAACCAAACAATGCATATATGGTCCCAACGACGCAGATCATACTACAGACTATGATTTGAAAAGCATTAGACAACCGTTTACTAAACCAACTAACAAAAATACATCGAGTATTTTATATGGTCCTTATTTTAACTTAAAAAACCAATCCCACCACCCATCACTATCAACAAGTGGGTCGTAGCTGCCGGAAAAATTATTATGCTTTTCTCCAACACCTCTCTGGGTTGCTAGACAGTTTTTTTTATCAATTCCTAGTCTTCCATGACCTAACTAGTTTAGTATACTTACTTGACGGATGACGTCATCATACACTACGTAAAGCTCTGTGATATAAGTTATTTGCTAGGTACCATCGTCGTTAATCGGGCCAAATATTTTACGTAGAATTTTTATTTCAAATATATTAAGAGCCCTTTCAAATATAGTAAGGGCCCTTTTAAATATATTAAGCTTTGTCAGAGTCCAAGTTTCAGAAGCGTTGGTACTTAAGTACAGACTTAAGTGTACATTTCGTATTTCCAGAGAGAAAAAGTGGCACCTGTTTCTTCATGTTTTGATCTCTTCGCTAACGTTGTTTGTAGAATTCACGAAGGAGACAATGTACGTAAACCTCTCTATTGCGTCGAATTTCACCACCCATGGCGGATAAATATTTTCATCAAATCGAACCCATAACCCTTAGTTCAGTAAGTCTTAATTAAGTAACTATATTATATTTAAATAAATTGACGCTATCCATATAATGAATTTGTACTCTGTATAAGGTCATATAAGAAATCATTTCGCGATATTAATTATATATATTATAACGTTACGAATTCTTAGTATAAAAAAAAATGTAACATTAGTGTACCTAATTAAAATACCGATCACCCTGGTTAGTTGATTTCACGCGCGGTTCAAAACGCCTAGTACTGATTGCGATATTTGCCACTAGGATCGCGTTCATCGATTCGAGTGACGGGCCGGCGCTAGCAGGTATGTATACTTCCATTCGCGCTTCGAGCTAGGAGGATTCGCCCTACGGGCAGCCGTTTCCGCTATATTGTGGAATTCATATTTGAAGATACGCTGAAGATGGAACCCATACAGGATCTAGGCGCAGAGACAACACCAGAGAGGTATTTGGACGTCTCGCCAGGGATAATAATTGAAGGGTAAAACCCAAATAATTAATCGATCTCACAGCGCACTTATTTCTTGCATTACGAATTTTAATTGTATTGTCAAAATTTCTATTGTCATAGGAAATAATGTAATTTTCTTTCTTTCTTATTCATTATTTTATTCCTTCTTTGATTTCCTTCTTTATCTTCTTCATTATTTCTTCATTATTTACTTCTTTACTACTTAAAATTACGTCTTCTTCCCATCACCCGTCGACAATTTCTTATCATAGTCCACCTGGGAGAAGAAGATTCGTGCATGGGCCGCCGGTTGAAGGGGTATTCTGACCAATTGCCAGGCACTCGTAAATGGCGGTGGATACTTCTCCCAGGACACCAAGAGGGACGGATGCAAGAAGATGTTAATTTTTTACCCCAGGAGAAAAAGGAATCCAGGTTGACGTATTATTTGTAAAATTATTATTGTTGTCGTCGCCTGTTATGTAGCTCCAAAATTAAA
Source organism: Eubasilissa regina (assembly GCA_022840565.1). Lineage (NCBI taxonomy): Eukaryota > Metazoa > Arthropoda > Insecta > Trichoptera > Phryganeidae > Eubasilissa > Eubasilissa regina. The sequence goes on along the minus strand of JAINEB010000022.1, from coordinate 28,898,461 downwards.
TAAAAAATTTATTTATCAAAAAAATAATAATTATAGTAGTTTAAAGTTCTTTTTAATTTTTTCAATAAAATTTAACGTAAAATTTGCTGTCTATTTTATTATGAAATATCGCCTTTCACGTTTCACTGTTTTTTTTAGTAAAGTTTATTTCGTATAAGATGGCAAGGTGGATCTTGATATTATGATAAGTAGGTAGCTTCTGATTCAGGTACTCACAAATTCATGCTCTCTCCTGTTACTTATCGGTGGAGGATAGTCCGCCAGCACACGCCTCACAATTGTGCCCTACGTGTACGCCTCACAAAGGGGCTTCCAAGCCGTGGCAGGCTACACCTCACAATATATATATATATATATATATATATATATCCACGTATATAAATTATATAAAGTATATAAATTAGTTAGAACAATTACTTTCCGTTAATTTTTTAAATTAAATATGTAAATACATTTTTTTAAATCTAACATTTTGTAATAATTTGGGCGTAAAATAATGAAGATATAATTTCGGATGTAATGAAATACATTTACTAATAATTATAATTTTACCACCAAAGGGTGATAAAATGTTATTACATAAAGCACCGGGCTGGCGTAGACGCCGACATTTAATTATATAATAAATCAGTTTACTTTTAATGATAACGATAATAATTATCATCTTGAATAAAATACTAATTTAATCACTATCAACACAGCAAAAATTATAATGTCCGACGGCTTCAAACATGCATCATAACAATAATTTTTCATTTAATAATATTGACTTTCGCTTCATAAATGTCAATATTACTCTTCTCTGTTTTAAAGGCAACCGAAATTGTTATTTATTGGAAATTGTTATTTTAAGTCATCAGTTCAGAACAATATAAAATAATTATTAAAGGAAGGAAGGAAGGAAACAATGTAATATCTATCAAAGACAAGTTGGCAACAGTATTAGTCCTTCCTGTGCCATCAATACTTGTATTTTCTTCATTGATTATTTTATATTATTTTATTGCTCATTTTGTCAGTGATATGTCGTTGTTAATTTTTAAAAACTTATTCGTAAAAGTTTAAACAAGAGTAATAAATTTTTTAAAAATTACGTAAAAATCTAACCGCCAATTCGACCTACTTCTCGATTTTTCTCTTTCGAAAAATGTATGTCACTTAAAAATTACGTAACTATTTTTTTCCATAAAATAAATCAAATTAATAATAGTTCAAAATGAACCCATTCTAGAAGAAATATTCTAGCTGCGGAACATTTCACTACTTTCTGTGTATATGTTTTTGGCACACAGTATGTTATTTTTAAAAGAAAACCTTTCATTTCCGTAAGAAAAATAAAAAAAAACAACCTTTGAAAGTTTCTTACAAGTTGTTCTACAGAATCTAACGAACATTACTTCATATTCATAAAAAATTGCCTTACAAAAACACAATCTTTGATGTTTGTGGTTTTCTTTCTTGTTACAACACGGCCCTAGCTTAGGGTAGTAATCTACTGGAACTGTGTTACGTGCTGCCGAGCAAGGTAACTCCGAATAATTGTATTAGGTAGCCCACCCCTGCATCGCTGGGATGACTGAATAAATTGTAAACCAACGTTGGAAATGTGACGTCACAAATATTTTGATTAAAGTAGAGCTGGAACAAATTAGTAGACTACATTGCTTTTGCCAAAGGTTTATTTTAAATTTGAGAAAATACTGTCTGTCCAGTATAAATGCGGTTTCCTTTCATTTTATAATGTCCGTTGCGAATAAACTTATTTTCAGTTTTCACAGTACTTAGTTAAATGGTCGCATTGGAAATTAATTATGTAAAAACAAGAATTTCAAAATGTATATATATATATATATATATATATCAGTTTGATTTAAAATTATTCCTTTATGAGCATTTGGTGTAAAGATTAAGAGAGGTTATGAAAGAGTGTTTGGAATATGGAATTTGTGTGGGCGTGTTGTATGTGAATCAGAACGATTTGGCAGGTTGTGTGAATGACGAATCTGCTGATGTGTGAGTGCCCCAATAATCACCCGTTACATACGTGTCTGTTTGACGATCACAGAATGTATTGTGTATGTATGTGGCTAGAGCAGGTTGTCAAATGAAAAACTATTTACGTTGATACTTAATTTATTGACAGACACAGTTTATTTATTTTGTTTCATTACTTTAGTAACAAAAAATAGAGAAAAAAAATTTTGACTACTGAAAAATGTTTTTTTTTAGTTGTCTTAGCTTTCATCTAGGTGTGTGATATGTAAATATTTTTTATAATATATTTTATAATATAATATAATATTTTAATGATGAAATTATAGAATATAGTTTGATGGATATTATCTTTTTCTCGTCAGGAACATCAATTCTTCAAATTAAACATACTTTATTTTGTAATTTCATAAAGTGAGAAATAAACGATTATAAACAAATAATTATTAATTAAAGATTATTATCATTATATTTGTTGGTCCATATCATCTATCTTCTATATATGTAAAGAATAGTGTCTGTTGGTTTGTTTACTTGTTTTATACAAATCTACAGTTTTATTCCAAGCTTGATGAGACCTTGCACACTTGACCTTCAAAACAAGAAGAAGGTCATTGTACATGAGATTTCTAAAAACCACCTCTATTCTTCTTTTTCGCCCCTTAAAGTAAAATGTTGGTACTTGATGAAATTTTGCACATTTGATGTTCAACATATGAGGAAAATTACTGTATATCTGAATTTGAAAAAAATTACTCCCATCCCCCTAAATAAAGCCTCATCAATTTGTGTAAAGCCCAGTCAACGCCGGATACTTCAGCTAGTTTCTTAATAAATCACAAAGTTTACTTCAATCGCACTCAAATTCAAATCAACCAGATGGCAGGAATGACAATTCAAAATTTGAATCCACCGGACGGTAAAACTCCTAACGCCAAGTAATTAAATAATGCAATGTGTAGATCATGGGGTGGGTACCACTTTTTAATAATATATATTATATTTAACACAAATTAAATTAATCTTTTTTAAAAGTTATACAGAAAAATCTACCTATCGATAAAATCTTTGGTTGTACTAGAATGCGAATAATGATAATGCTTTCTTTTCAAACACGGAAATAACTTTTCATCAGCTTTTCCACACTTTATTTTCAAGATGAAATCAGTAGAGTCTGTCAGTTTATCATATTTTGCGTCAACTGACATAAAAAACAGATGCTACATAATTCCTTCAGTTTCCGCTATAATTATGGCCTGTTACGTTATCCGTTATCCTGTTACGTTGACGTCGTGGAACAGGCCTCCCGTCTGTCTCCTTATCGGAGTATGAAATATGTAGAGCGCTTTATCAACAACCTTGAAGTGCGAAGGTACGGCGATAGTTGCTTCATTTCAATACGAGCAAAGTAACGCGCTGAGAGAAATCGTGTTACGTGAAAAGAAAATTGATTACAACGCGAAACTACGAACAAATAAGAATACCATAGTAAAAATTGATATAACAAATTGAATCATAGTAATAATGAATCCGATTAATCAATATTTATAGTAAATTATTACAGTTTATACAGGTGCACTAATCGACGGTCACTTGACACATGAGCCGAGCCCTATTTTGTACTATTCTCAGCTGCTTGTTTAATGTTTTTTAGAATCTTTAAAAATAATTTCCAACAACACAATCTCTCAATTAATATAATAATATTTGAGCAAATAGTAATAATAATGGTATGCCCATAGAAAACAGACATTTCACAATAATAATGTGTTTAAAATATATGGTATACCATATGAGTAAAATGTATATGGCGGTTACTTTGTAGTGTAACATAATTATTTTAATTCACTCAACAAAACCTTGTATTACACACACGTTGGGTTATTTTTACTACTAGTTTCGAGAGGTGCAGTCCCTCTGATCATCAGGTGATAACACATTGATTCACTAACCTAACCCAATGTACGTGTAATACAAAGTTTTGTTGTGTACCTTAAAATATATACGTTGTATTAAAGATTATCGAAAATTTAATTTAATTAAATTAAAAAATCTCTGGCGTCTCCTAACGTATATAACTCAAATGTATTCACAACAAAAAAAGATGGTAGTTTTTTAAAAAATGGAATAATAGATGTATCAATTTGAAATAGATGCAACATATAAGTTCGAAAATTTGTCGTCAATTTACTAAGCTGACGTGGTTTTAATGGTCAGCGCGTTTCCCCGGATAAGGAAAGTTCTTGATTCGAATTCTGGCGGAAGCCAAAATATTTTATCGTTAAATTTATTTTATTTGTACGTATATCTTTCTAATTTATACAATTTAATTTGTATTAGAAAATTAATAGTTTAGCGCAATACATTAAAAACATTTAAAATCCTACCATAATTATAACGTAACTAATAATTAATATTTTTTGGCATATGCTGCATTAAATAAAACTCTACTTATTTGCAAATGTGAGTCAAAAATAGGCAGTTAAACGAATAAATTTATTAAAAATGTACACAACATTGATACAATAAATAATTCCATACGGATGTGAATGGTGTCTTTCATTTTTTATTATCTAATTATCCTACATGGATATGATTCTTGACCCTTCACCTTATCGTATTGTTCGATTATCCCACACGGGTGTGACTTACCTATATAGATGTGAATCTTGGTTTCAAGCTTTTTGTATTGTCCAATTGATATATATGCTACGGGAAATGAAATTGTAGGTCTGCGGAAATAAAAGTATTTTGAAAAATTTCCCGAAGCGAGTAATCGAAGAAAACTAAAATCAAGTAGCGTGCAGTGAGTGGGTTGGATCACCAGAAAGAATAGCCAAGTCCCATAGCATATACAGAGCCCTCTTATATCCATCAGGGCTAGGGTAAAAACTAAAATGAAGACAGATAATACTAAGATTCACCAGCGAGAGTTGGAGATTGGATCACAACGGATGCTTAGCATTATGTAGTCCTTGATAGTGAGAAGGTGCCTTATAAAAATAACGAATGGAATGCATTTATAATCAATAATAGTAAAAAATTCGTGAATTCTTCTATGATATTAAATATATTGTATAATTCAAAGCACTAATATCACACTGACTGAAAAAAAGAAAATATTGTATATACCTTTCAAGTAAAAAGGATTGTATACTAAATATCGGAATCGGCTCGTCTTAAAATCACGACAATTATTGAACGTATGTGAGTTTGAAGAATATTAAATGCTTTATTATTAACCAATCGTGTTAAAGAGAATCTGTATAATACCACAACGTGAGAATAAAGAACCCCGCACCGAGTGGTATACCTTCATCAAATTCACGGATAACGATCGGCAAGGGAGTCTTATAAGGGCGCTTTGATAGTCCACAATTCTCCGTGATTTCGCCGTGTTACACACAAATCGCGATGAATACATTTTCCCAGATTCAACGTTATGGTACTTAAGTGTATGCTGACCTTAAATCTGTATTTTTTAAAAAAATGTGATTTTGTGAGAAAATAATGCAAAAATTGGAACGTTAAAAATGAAAAAAATCTTTAGGTATTGTATTTATTAAAAACTTAAATCATTTTTTAAATCTTAACAAATCTTTTCAATGAAGAACGTAAATCTTTTTTAGGTTTTCAAGTAATAAAACGGGAATTATAGGATTTTAACAAATTACCAAATAAGCTCAAAAGTACTAAAGCGGAAATATTCTACGACATTCAAAGAGAATGTTGAGCTCAAGGTAGGATAAGTAGGATGAACAAGAGTATGTGTACGTATTATATTAAGTGTCATCTTATGTTTTCGTACTTACGACTAAAATACTACTTACTATTATAATCCTTTTATATTTTCTCACACGAAATTGTAAAATCTTGCAATGTATTTTTGTAAACAGAGTTGAAATGATGTGATGAAAGTAAAAATGAATAAGAAACCATCATAATAAAATAATGGTTGCTAAAATAACTGACAAGACATAAATGTATAAAATTTATTTCATGAAATTGATATCATGTTATTCGTAAGAAAAGGAAAGGAAGAGATATATAATTTTTTACTAATTTTAATATATCATTAGTATAATATAATACCTTTAATGAATATGCATCACAATATTATAATTCTAACTATCTATAGGTACGTAACTTTGCTGGTAAAACGAATATAAGATAAATAATTGATAATATCAACTCATTTTAACTTTTTTCGATTAAAAATCATGATTACCGGAAATGTGTTGCTTTAATTATGTACCTACACAATAATTTGATAATACAAATTTTGAGTTAATTTGCATCACTTTACTACAGGGTAAATGTTATGCTCCAGGTCAATGTTGTTTTAAATAACTAGAAAATGAAACACAATTTTATAATTTGGTTTTTATTTACCGATTATTTGCTTTATTACAATATGACATTGGCCAAGTGGCCGCCTCTAGCAGCGACACAAACGCGTGCTCATTTAACCATATTTTTTACAACATTCTCGCATACTTCGCATGTTATTTCAGCAATTTCATTTCGAATATTATTCTGTAGCATCGAAATTGTTATTGAATTATTGGCGTAGTTCTTTCCTTTCAACTATACTCAAAGAAAATAGTCGGGAACCGTTAAATCAGGTGATCGAGGAGGCCAGTCGATATCATTATGCGGCCGAGAACAATTTTTCGCAAAATTTTAAGCGCAACTCGGGCTGTGTGAGGTGGCAGCGTCCTACTGAAACCACATGTATTGCTGGCCCAATCGATTCAATTTAGCCATCAATAAATTTTCCAGCAAGTGACGATAGCGGTCACTATCATTACATCATTGCCATTATTAATTAGATATAATTTTTTTAATAACTTTAACACATTGATGAGAGGTTAGATGCTACATAATAAATTGTAATTAACTACTCTCTATTACTACTGAATACAAACTGACAAATATTTGCCAAACCAAAACGGCGGTCTAATGAAATCGGTCTGGAACATAATATTCAACCTGTATAATATAATGTGTAATTCAAACACGTCAAATAAGTGGAAGCAATAACAAAAAAAATTATATTTCACAATGAAACTTATTTTATTATATGTATTTCTATCTTAAATTAACCTTGGTGAAATTTTTTGTAAATTCAAGAAATCAATACATCTAACAATTAATAACCTACTGCCACGAAATATTTTATGAAATGGGCTTTGTGAATGGACATTTGTGTTCCACAAAATTATTTATGGGATTGGCTTAGTGTTGCAGGGTTTATGCGGGTACATAATATCTTCACAACTTTCGTTTGTTCTTATTTAACAATGAATGCTGATTAATGTTTGTTTGCATATACTTTTTGTAAATGGTAAACTAGTTCACATCGTGACTACATACATTTTATCAAGGCATCAAAATAAAATAAGCTCTTTGTGGCTATTGTGAAACAAACCATTAATTAATCATAAAATATGAATTTTATATTTTACTTGTAAATGAATATACCTACGTTTGTAAATAAGTGATGCTTATATTAAATAACATAATTAAATTAACTTTAAATCCATCCATTACTTACCCGAAATTGGTTTAGAAATATTGTTTCCCGTATCAGTTTCGCACATGCAAATCAAAATAAACTTTAAATTATTTACATTTGCGCTAATACAATGCAAATACAACAAAATCTATTATTGTATTGTAATATAATATGCATATGTAATAGATATGAATATATTGTATCTAATACCAAAACATTCAATAACATAAAATGGTTTGTCTCCACGGATGCGATTTCTCTCAGAGTTTCAACTCGAGTTCGCATTTAAGGACAATTCATCACCCTATATGTTTTGCACGTGGATTTGAATGACGCATCAGTATACTAAATTCCATTTATAAAGAGTAATTGTATTCATGTAATACCATACGCATATATATGCACATTGTAACAATGTATTGATGCCGCTCTGCTTTTTATTTGATCAGTAGGCGGGTTGTCGTTTGAAATTAGTTAAAAATACGGTGTCCACAAAAAATATGTGCGGAATGTTTAAATTTTGAAAATTAGGAAAGCTTATATTTACGTTATTTTATATGTGTACTTTTATATTATTACCAACGTTTGCTTTATAGTCGAATGCGTTTGTTGGTTTTTCTATTATTAATATACATCTACGCTATAATAGTCATGCATTAAAAACTAATATTCCTAAAAACATAACATTTATCTTCCAATAAACCATTTTTTATCTGTACATAAATATACTTAATCCTATTTCTTTCACATATACACAGTGACGAAAAATATAAAATATATATTTAAAAAAAAAATGGTAAACATGAAAATATAAGTTCGGTGTGTACTTTTCCTGCGAGTTTTTCGGCAACGTGTATTTATTTAATATTTATAAAAATAAGTATTACATGTTTTTGAAACGTGCTGTTACGCACACTAATACAGTTGTTATTTGTAAAGTAAATCTGGTCTACCCACGTACCTTCACTGTCTCATTGAGAGATAATCGTGAACATGGGCCTTTAAAAAAGGTAGTGCGGCGCACATTACGTCGTTAGCTTCTGTTGTTTTGAAAACTTTTACATATGCCTCTTAATTTTACAGGTTCTTGACATAGTTTTTCTATGTGTAGTCTATTTATTTAATGGGACAATTATTATCTCACTTTTTATTAACGACTATTCTTAAAAATGTATATATTCTGTAATGTAATATTATAAAAAATTAGACATAATTTTTTTTTTTTTTTCCTTTTCCACGAGAGTTTTGAAATAAGAAAATAAAATAAAAGTGATGGAATTCGTGATTCGTGGTGGCTTAAGTGAATTGTAAATATTTAATCAATATCGGAGAGGATACTGTTGTGAAACGTCAAGTCAAGAATTGCCAATTTCCGAAGTTTGTTTCGTAAAAAATTATCAAATGGCAATCAGGACTCTGACAGGACTAAAGCTACAGAGGTTTTATGGAAATAAAAATGATTTTTAGTTTTTTTTTACATAATAATATGAATTTATGTTATAGCTTTAAGGAGTTTTTTGTATTACGATGACCTTTAATATATTGGGACGTGGAAATTTCTGGACAATAATATAACAATATTTAATATTATATAGCATTTTTACATTAGAGGATTCATCGAGAAGCAATATAAATATATCGGTAGTCATTTACATATAATCATAAGATGAGTGTAGACAGCCGACACAAAATTGGATTCCGAATCCAGATTATGTTTGTGCTCTTCCATAAATAAATGATAGACCTGTTTGAAATAGTTGTTGTGTCTTGATTCTGCTGCGCCAGTTGTTAACACTTTTCTTTGAAGAATATCGGATTAGATAGATACGTGAATAATACTCAATAGTACAGGTAGCAATTAGGTATTTATTCATAGTTATAATATAACAGATTACAATCAGTTCTATCTGCGTTGGAAGATGTGGAGCGAAAGAGCGCGTTATTCCGCGGTCCATCATACTTAAAGCATTCTCCCTGATGTACCATTCCATACGCACATATACATACATATCCTTTCATCCCATATGCGCGTGCGCCTGTCACCCGTCCTCGTTCCATAGACATCACATTAATTATTTTCGATAATTTATTTGAATTATATGAAATAACAGATTTAATGCATTAAAGATTCGTGTGGACAAACTGAATACGAATTAGGTTAGCTAATGAAATTCTGTAGAACTACAATTATATACATAAATAAATGAGGTTTTAGGGTCGCCTGGTCTTGATTGAAGAAAGTACCTTAAAATTTTCCGAATTTGAAGCATGAAACCTTCTGCAATGGGTAGTCCGTGCAGTAGTACAAAATCTATTTAAATCTATCTTATAATTCATCTCATTAATGTAGATTTTTTAACACTTTAACCTGTTTAACATTTTTTAACATGTTTAAATAGTTTAACGAAAAATCTTAATTTGATGTATGATTCACTATACGGTTATCTCGTTCACACATCATCTTAATTAAAAGGTAATATCATCATCTTAAGTACTAGGTACATTTTAAGATTTCCACAGAAATAATTTATTCATTCTTATTTTATCATTTTAGAATAATGCTGATATTTAGAGTCACTTGTCACGATCTTCCCGAAAGGAAGGTACTTATTTTCCATATTAATCTTTGTTTCTGTACTCAAGTAATTACTTTTTTTTCTCCTTCACCCTATACAAATACAAGGTGTACTTTCAATTATCTATAACAATTCATATTTTCGTATTTATTACGAAAACGTGTTTTTTTTTTAAATTTATTTATATCAGAAATTGTATACTAGATTATTTTTTCTAAAAAATAACTTAGATTTAACCATTATAACCAATAATACACAATAATTATAATATAATATTTAGGACAATAGACATTTTGAAAACTTAACATTATCATTGTGCCAAAATTTTATTTAAATATGCTGTATATTTTTATTATAAGTGTAAAGTTAATGTTACTATCAAATATGTAGTAAGAAAAAAGATTAACAATATTTTAACAGTTTATTATAAATTAACGCTTCTTATTCATACAAAGATAATATTTCAATGAATATATTTTATTAACTCAAATGTTTTAAGGCTTTGATTATTATTTTGAATAATTAAACAACAATGTATTAATCAATAATTATAATATGAAATCTGTTGCTCTGCTATTTTTTGGAGAAAAACGGACAAAAAAAATTTTATACGTATGATAATTCTTTTTAAGTATTAATATTATACTAATTCTCAAAATAAGTGACAAAATTGTGGAAATTAGACTGTTTTACACAAAAATAAAATGACAAATTTATGCGTTCTATATTTTTTGGTAATTAAAGTGGCCTCGACTTTTAGCGCCTAGGTTAAACAATAATTCTAAATAAAAACAAAAAACATCGTTGATCGACACCATTCACAAAAATTAAAACTCGATAAACTATTTCAACCTCAATTTTTCATTATTAAATAATTTAAGTACATGTGTATTGTGTGTGAATTATTGTTTTTCTCACATTCGAGACAAGATGTCGGAAAACCAATAATTTTATCCTTGTCTCTTTTATTCGTAACCTTTTTAACGTTAAATGTAAAAACTTAATAAATAACGCACTTTGAATTTTAATATTATTGTAAATAAATCGACTATTAGTGTCACCTTATAAATGCATAAAATATGCTCATCTCAAATTTTTAACTGGTAAAATAAAAGATTGATCTTACGTCGCATTACTTTCAATATTTGTATTCTACTAATAAAAATATCTGATAATTTTTGACACTGAGTAAACTCATATCATATATAGGTACATATATGTAAATAGGCACCTCACAAAATTTGAACTTTTCTTCAATTCGACCACCAAATCGGATGTGATAGTGCGTGCTGGAATCCCCCTGATACTGATTTACCATGGAGTGATTATAGTTCACCACATATTGTGTCAATTTGAGTTCTAATAGACCGATTTGAAATATTTTAATTGTAGTGACACACAAATCAATTGCATCATATACTTCTGAAATAGATACTAATACGTAATTATTAAATAGCCGCGATGAGACCATGATAGTCTCATATGTAGAGTGGACTCAAAATTCTGAAAAATAGTTATTTCTCGAGAAGAACCAAACAGTAAAATTAATTTATGCCTATGGTAGGAATTAAAATGCGTATCAGTAAGCTACCCGTGGGGATACAATGGTAGACTCCAATACAACATTTATTATTCTATCCAACTTAATTGTATTTTGTAACATGTAACACGACTTTATCGATTGAACACTACATAGTAGACCTTCGTAGCTGTATATTTAAAAATATTTTTAAGGGACTCACTTCAACTCCCTGCCCGACAATGAATTCATCTCGCCCTGCGCATTTAACAGGGCTGTACCTTAATAAAGCTTGACGTACACCGTAAGACTCACACTAGAATTTATTGCCGCCCTAACACCGTGTCCACTCGTAAAAACAAACGCCCGGTGGGAGGCGTAGGTTGTCGGGGGAGCGTTTTCAGGGTTGTCAAAATTGATGACTAGTATTTCAGAGCAAGTTTATTTTACTCAAAATATTATATTACATTTTCACTATTTCCTTAGGTAACTAATTAATATAATTTAAATAGTCAAATAGAGAATGTAGGAAGCTGAAATTCAGCAATACAATTCCAGTAAAATAAAAATGATAATGTGATGTCTTACTACGCTAACTATTACTCGTCTGCGCCTATGCAAAATACTTCAAGATCGGATTTATCTTGCGATAAATCCTATTGAATTCGCGGGTGGAGGTGATCAATCAAAAGACTCTGTCAGGTGACAATTTCCAGTATTTTATTGATACCCGAATACAATACACGATATAACAATATACTAGAATTCGAGTTGTTATGCGACGAAGCAGAAATAAGAAGTCATACTCTGACGTCACGCTCGCTTAAGTGACCTCGCGCGCACACACATACACATACCTCTTACTTCGCGTCGCGCTCCGCGGACAGATACACACATAAACGATAACTCTTGGACATAACAAAAAATATTAGCACAGACAGTTTCAGTTACACAAAATACATTATATCACATACATATTCACTTAAAAATATTACATTTCAATGCATTATTACTAAAAAATTGTAAAAAAAATTATAAAAATAAAAATTGTAATGAAATTGTTTAAGACTGCCTAAAAATCAACAATTTTTTTTCAAAAATGAACGAATGTGTCAATTCTTCGGGAACTCTGCACTAAAAAGGGCACGGGAATGGGGGGAAAGTCTGTAGAGATCACTAAGTGCGGTCTCCTTCCAACAGCAATTTTTCTAGTTTATTTGCTTTTAGGGTACCATTTGTATTAGACGGTATAATTATATCCATTATAACGTTACGAATTCTTAGTATAAGAAAAAGTGTAACGTTGGTGTACCTAATTAAAATAACGATCACCCTGGTTAGTTAATTTCACGCGCGGTTTAAAACGCGTAGTACTGATTGCGATATTTGACGCTGTTGGCCATTCGCGCCATATTGTGGAATTCATATTTAAAGATACGCTAAAGATGGAGCCCATACAGGATCCAGGCGCTATCCATACAATGAATTTGTACCCTCCATAAGGTCATATAAGAAATCATTTCGCGATATTAATTATATATATTATAACGTTACGAATTCTTAGTATAAGAAAAAATGTAACGTTAGTGTACTTAATTAAAACAACGATCACCCTGGTTAGTTAATTTCATGCGCGGTTCAAAACGCCTAGTTCTGATTGCGTTTTTGCCACTAGGATCGCGTCCATCGATTCGCGTAAAGATGGAGCCCATACAGGATCGAGGCGCAGAGCCAACGCCAGAGAGGTGTTCGGACTTTGCGCCTGGGATAATAATTGAAGGGTAAAATCCATATAATTAATCTATCTCACAACGCACTCATTTCTAGCATCACGAACTCTAATTGCATCGTCAAAAATTATATTTTTACAGGAAATAATATAATTTCGCCTCTTTATTTTATTCTTTCTTTAATTCCATGTAATAAACCGAGAGTTGTTACCAAAAAAATCGAGTTTGATTTCTTCGCAACGTTACAAGAAATAACAATGGACTAAGTAGAATCACACTACTAGAACATAATCATCACAGTGGCACAGCCGTTAATAGCTGGCGCCTCACAGATTCATCACACTTACATTTGAAGTATGTTAAATAATTTAACATGTTAGCATTGTTTTTTTAGAATTGTTAAGTAATTATTTCATCTCGCATTCTATATCAATATTTTATATTTGTAAAAAAATATATCTTTCATAAGTAGTATTAGAGATATATTTATTTTGTTTTGCAAATATCGTGGACTATATATTGTACCTATTAATTCTCAAATGGCTAAATAAGCAACGAAGTTGGATTAAGAAAAATCACCACATGCTGAACGGATTTGGCGAAGGTTTCCACTGAATGTTACTGAAAAGATACCTACTGTGCTGAACAGGATTTAATTTGAACTCCTCCGTGATTCCTGCTTGTAATGTTTTGTAACCGCAGAATGGTCATTAATATATACTATAAACAATGAACAATTATGATCATTGAGTAGGATTGAACGATATATATCCAAAAATTCATGTAATAATGGCACAAGACAGAGTTGTTACAGTAATCTAAAAATAGTGAATTATCGTCAAGAATGTCGAATTGGCGAGATAAGACCACTAATCAATATAATTAAAAACAAAACGACGGGCGAGACGCCCAAATATAGGTCTATAAAGATTTATGTTTGTTTACGAGACGTGCCTGACCGGCATCTCACTGAATATCATGATGTGACGCATGTGATTAAACCCATGAATGATTTAAGTAAAATATGTATGAATAATAGTGTATTTTGGCTATGACTAAATAAAATTAAACTGCGGCCGGGAACATATTCTCTTGCAGCAGCCTGCCTACAGAGAACATCTTTCTGGGTTTCTTTTTTCTCCTGACTAAAGATAAGACCTCATCATCGTCATAATTAGTATCAACAGAAGCAAAGATCGGCGAACCACCCTTATTTGTCTTGTTTGGTTATACTCCTGTACGCAACACTTACTAAAAACTACTAGGTAGGTACTAAAAACACCACTTTTCACGGAAGCGCTCGAAAATCAATAAATCAAATCAACTGATGACTAATTATTTTGGGAACTCGCCTGCAGGGTGACAAATGACCATGACTGAAACTATGTACCTAATAGTAAAACTATTGCATTAGAGCAAGGAAAAAAAATTACTTGTGTACGTGAAAGGCATTTTCATTTAACATCGAATACACTACGAATGCAGTAACACAAGTTATACACCAGTAGAATTTATCAAAGACTCAAACATATCGGACCTATTGATAATTATAATTATCGTCATTAGGAGCGTGAGTTCTCCGGAATATAATCTATAATATGTTACTAGGTGACACGTGTACTGTGGAAATTTTAAATTACATAAATAAGCATATGTATGATTGGATAAATGTTTCCGTTAATTCGTTAAGTTATATAGTACGGTAATAAACCACTTTATTTTGTTATAAATTATATTTTCAACATTGAAAAATATGTTTTACGGTAAACCAGCTATGGCTGCGCAACGGTCAACATCACAAGACTATCTGGCAAAAGAAATCGACATGGAAACACTGACTGTGGCTGCAAAGTGGTCAATATTTCATTTTTTTTAAATATAGTAGGTATATATAAAACATCTAAAAATAAAAATACAAATACTATTACTGAAAAATTGTTATTGTTTTAAATATTTATTTTAAATGTATCAAATCATAAATTATTAATCCTGACACATTAATTTAAAAATGTAAGTGATTTATTCAAATATTATATTTTTATTTGATATCTTTGTTTTATTAACCACTTAATTGAGTCTAAATACATCTACCGGTTTCGAAAAATATCATTTTCTTCTTCAGGATGTCATAACTAACTAAAAACATATGTGATTGTTTCTTTTCCAGAATCTATTTTAAAAAAAAACAACAATTATTTAAAAAATAAATTTAGTACCTAACTCAAATTGTTACTTAATACAAATTTACTCGAATAATTTTTAGGAAAAAAATTTAGAATGGGACTCGTAGTTAAATTTATTGTTTATAATTTTTTGATTAGTTTTATACGCTTTATTTATCTCCAACGATTCCAAATTATTTAATTTGTGACCAACACCGTTTATAATAAAACAAAGATATCAAATAAAAATATGAATTTTAACCACAAAGTTAATATTGCTAGTTCAAATATTGTTTAATTAATATTAAGAGATTCAATAATTCGTTTATTTACCGAACAATTAAAATCAGAACGAAATTGTTCTTTATTAAAACACATAAAAAATTACTGATACCCAACCATTGTCGCACAGTGGTATTGGAATGAGTCCTAGGCGGCATTTTGTGCGGAGGGCGGGGAGACGGGACTTACAGCCGCCCTGGGGTTTTCTCGCAGGTCAAATTCCCGCCCTGGAGGCCCTCACACGGGACAAGGGTCATGTTCGCACGGACAATGGCATCAATGTAAGCGGAGATACTGCCTAATAAAACAAGAAATACTTACATTATTTACAAAAGTTAAATAAATACGTTTTAAAAACATAAATATATTTTAATTGTATTATTTACTTGACTAAAAGTTACCAGATGTAGATGAATGTTGACGAGAAATAACTCTTAAAATAATATAAAATAGTTACAAATTATTAGTTTCTTCATAATTTATTTGATTGATGTTTCTTTACTGTCTATTTAAATTATGAACTTACAATTCATTAGCGTTTCATGTCTACTTCACTATAATTGTTAGTATTGAGATAGGCAAAGTTTACAAATAATTATTCAAATAATATTATTTCGATTACAAAATAGCTTAGTAAATAGTATATAAATTAAAGTAAATAAATACAAATTAATATGATAATAGAAAATGTGGTCAATTTCAATAATATAAATTCATCAAGATATTAATATAATAAATATGAAAAAAAAAACTTTAATAAAAATAATCATGCTTCCATCACAAAATTAATGAACCACTTAATTTGTCTGTGTTATATTGGCGCCATAACGATGGTATAATTTTGGAATTGATTTTGATTGATTGGAGTTTGTTCGTTCGCCAAATACAAAAAATAAATCCCTTTAAACATTAAACTTTTTTTTGAAATACAGGTGCATGCACAAAATACAAAGTAATCTTTACGCTTGTGTTACGAAAACCGAATAACTCGGTGGTCGATAACGATAACGAATCTCAAACCCCCGAAAAATTACATCACGCATCATATACACCATAGTTAATGAACGGCGCTTTAAATTGAACTATAGCTAATGGGAACTTGTCAACCAAGGCAAGACTATTGGTTCACAATGGAGTCCTGGTACCGACACAGATGAATGGAAATGAGACCTGGAGCTGGCAGAAGAGAAACGAAAGTAAACTAAATGCAGTGAAAATGAGAACACTTAGGTGTATATGTGGAAAATCCATTTATAAGAATGTTAAGTATAGTATAGTGAGTAATATTATGAAAGGATCACTTAGGTGGTTTGGTAATATAGAACGGATGAATGAGGATAGAATGATAAGAAATATATATGACCGAGTGTTGATGGCATCAGAAGTAGATGACGTCGCAGAAGACCTGGCACGATTAGGTAAACCAGATACTAGATGATGGTCCTCTTAGAAGCCTCAATAATCAGCGAGCTTGCATGAGAAGATGTATGAATGTGGATAAGGCGAAAACTGTGTGTCATGTTGGTAAGTAAATAAGTAAATTAGTAATAAGCAATTGAGAGATCACATAATACAAAGTTTTTAGTATACAACAAACATTTCAACTTTTCACAAAATATTTACACTTGTTAATTCAATATTTAATGTTTTGACAAAGATTGTATATTAAGATAATATGAACAAATAAACATCTGTCGTCACAAAGGAGCGAATAATTCATTTTAAATGAAAATGTATCATCGATATACATCAGGATCAAAGACGTTTATCGACAAAGGAAAATTCTTCCAGACGTGCTGTCAAAACATCAAAGTTGTATGATATGGGTATGATAGTTATATTGATATTGTCGAAAAGGGTAGTATTTATTAGTTTTTCTGTTAGGGTAGAAATTACGTTTGAACAGGGCTATCTTATTATGTGAACCGTACTTTTTTTTATTGGATTTTGTATGTTTTGAAAATTAGTAATTACTTCGTTTTATCAGCGGATATGTATTTACAGCACAAAAGGAATCTGTTAACAAATTAAACAGATTACAAAGTTATTAAATTAATTCTGATAAATATATAAATTCTAATAAATATTGAATCGTTAACTACGCGCTAACGAGGCTGTTTTGGTGAGTATATACTAATAAATTTACACAATTTCGTGACGAACTTTTCTTGTACTCAGTCAGCAGTTCATTTCCAAAACTCTTCAACTCTTGAACCCTTTTCATTTTGCTCACTATTCTGGATATCTCAAAATCTAATAATAAATCTAAAGTGAATTTCAAAAGCTATTTTCCCAAAACAACTTATAGGCGGGACGTGCGTCGCTTTATTTTTTTATCACCTTTTTTCTCACCAATCATCATAGACTCCGGCTGGAATTGATTTTTTGCTCTCATTTTGTACATACCAATGTTATTTTACATTTTTTTCATTTTGAATTTGGATGAATTTTATTTAAAAGTCAGCCTTGGGAACAAATAATATTTAAATGGAAAATCAAACTCTGAGGTTTATAAAACAAACACTATTTTGGTGATTGAACGAATTTGATTTATTTGGGATAATTTATTAGGATGATTCCATTTACAGAGTAGCACGCTTCAATTAAGTAATTTTAGTAGGTACGATAAAATCTGTATATTTATTCAATATTTCTAATACACATTATGTTAACATTACTAATTCCATTTCGAGAAAACATTTATCGCCAAATGGCTTTCTTCAAATAATCTTCGGTATACCAAAATCATTTAAAAATGAAGAATAGTTCATTTGGACAAACAATTAAATCTTCACAAACAAACTATTATGAGTTATAGGTATATTATTTGCTCTCAATTTTTCGCCCACAATATTTCACCCACAATTGTTAGTTCACAATTGTTCGCCCACAATTGGCCGTCTTTAATAGTTTGGCCACAATTGTTCTTTTTCGTTTACAATTTTTCACTCACAGTAATTCATCTACAATTCTTCCCAGCCATAATTATTCGCGATCTACAATTGTTACCCAACAATTCTTCACCTGAAAACTTGTTCACCGCATGTACTGGAATTTTTTTATTTATTTATTACTACTTACCTACATGTGAATATATAAAAAGAAGGGTAGCACAACAGTATTATATATGAAATAAAATACAAATTAATGTAAAAACAAAACGCATATTTGAAAAAGTTCCAACCTAACATAACCAGTATAAAAAGAAGAATTAAACACACACACGGCACAACTTTAGACAAATGTAAAACAATCTATTTTAAATTAAAAGCACCAAAAATACAATTATGAATTAAACATTCACATTTATTAAAATATGTTTTTTCAATGTATTCGGCGAACAATTTTCCAGGGAATGTTTACAATTGTGGCCGCGAAAAGTTGTGGGCGAACAATGTTGCGAAGACCATTGTTATGTTGATTTTCAACAACACAGATTAAGATTTCAATTCGGAGTATCACAGAAAAGCATTATTAGGTCTGAAGTGGAAAAGGCTTAGATAAATTCTCAAGTACTGAAGTCTATCTAGAAATGTATCGACAAGTTTCGAGTACACCGCTTCGAGCCAACGAGTAAAAAATCTCATTTATTAGTTCAGGTTTTTGGATTATCGCAGACTGGCAGATTAATCATTTGATACTCGGTGTCGTTGTTTTACTGCCTCGTTGCTTTTCCGATCTCTGACTGTTTGAACCTTTATATGGACCGATTCAGCTGGATCCACTCAATCAATTTCATGCCCCTGTGAACACACTCAGATCGATCGGCTGTCTATGGCAAAACGTCAGAGCCATAGCGGATTATTTGATATGTCAAAAGTTATATTTGATTTATTAATGTACATGTGCACCATACTCTGAGTAAAAGTTAATCCTGTGTACCTCTCGTAATTCAGTAAATGAGTAAAAACTAATTTCCCGGATAACAAAGTTTATATTTTAATCACTTAATTGAATAACTTAAAAGAGGAGATGCCGTACTTCGGGGATTTAAATAAGCGAAATATTTGATCTCATATATAAGTAAAGCTATAAATTTAAGTTGTTCAGATAGAGGCATTTGCTAAGTTTGACGGCTGTCAAGCATTTAGAATAATGTAACCATAAATTGTCGTACATAAAATAATAATAAAATTAATTTGTCCATGTACTTTTAGTCTGTCTATTCATAAACTTTCAGTTTGAAGTCACAAAGATAGAGAGAGATGAGAAAGATAGTATGTTGAAAAGTTGTAAGGGGGCATGGTTTGATAAGGACGAAAAGCGGTGTCCAATCATACTTTCCATCATAGTGTGGAAGGGAAGGCGGGGGAAAGGGATGAGTTTGTTATTTAATGTTAAACAAATAATATTATAATGAAGACATGTCTGATTCTAAATTATTATTATATTATTGTAGATAAAATATATATTTTTTTATTAATATTAAAAATATAATACAATTTGAATAATCAGTGGATATATATATAAAATACTAAATTAATGTGTTAATTATAAATATATACATATAAAATCAATTTTGTCGAAAAATATTGTTTTAGCGTCACCGGGATTCGAACCTGGATCTTCATTTCCAATCCGGGGAAGTGCACTACCTTTGTGCTTTAACGCCAATATTTTTCTTGACAAATTTTCAAACCTATATGTTACATTTTTTCAAATTAATACACCTGTCGTTCCATTATTTGAAAGCCATCTACATTATTTTTACAGAATCTCAAATACCTTTGAGTAAACCGACTTGCAGACGCCAGAATTATCAATTCATTTTTATTAAATTTTGGACACATTGATACAACATATATTATTAAGGAAAACACATTCTTATTGTGAAGTTGTACAAAGGTAGTGCACTTCCCCGGATCGAATCCCGGTGACGCTAAAACAATATTTTTCGACAAAATTGATTTTATATGTATATATTTATAATTAATACATTAATTTAGTATTTAAAATATCACAGACCTATGTTCTGAATAATTACAACTTCACAATAAAAATGTGTTTTCCTTAATGATATATATATACATATTTTAACATTTGTTTCTTCTGTATGAGAGTAAGTCTCGTGTATGTATCTTATAAACTATACATTTTCATATTCTATTCTATTCTATTATTACATATATTATTACAATTTGATGTGTTATTAATTAATTTATTTTAAATAGAGATGCGTACACGAAACACGTTTCACATCAATATTCTTACTATTTTCAAACAAAGCTTGTGCTATTAAATTAGGACTAACTTGATGGCCTCCTGGAACGAGGATCGATCCCCCGACCACTAGATCACTAGGCGCGTATCATAATTACTAGACCACAAGCACGTCAATAATTTAATAACTATTTTAATATTTTGTGGAAAAATATTCACATAAAAAACACAAATGGGTTGTGACAAATTATACAATATTAATGTAATGAGTTCATTAAAAAGGTACGAAAATGTATTAATATTAAAATATTTATCAAAAAAAAATTTTTTATACGATTTACCGAGCTGAGCGTTTAAAAAAAAAATTGAAACCAATCGTGATCAGTCTCAATGGTGATATTTTGACTTTACCAATGAAACACCTTGCCGGAATTTTATTCGGTTATACATACGTGGCACGTGACACTACGGCTAGGTGTTTGCTTGCTACGTAATACGTGATTCTACTTTTGATTCACTACTTTCGGCATTCACACAACATTCACCGGGTGGTAATCAAATTGTCCTGAAAACTCGACATACGAACACACCTGTTTACAGAATGACTCCATCCCCCGTTCACTTTGGGATTTTACGTGACGTTATAAAACTTTGTGAACGACATCTATGTTTATTGATACAAAGTCAAGTTGCTGGCGCAGTATGGGCCGGCACTCAATATTCTTGGTGTCAGGTGTGATTTCAAAGATTGAAGTATGTTGAACTGTGAATTATTTATTTATTTTTTATATAAAAGTAAATTGAACTTTCAGTTAAAAAAAATACTTCACTATTCCATTTACCAGATTGGGGGTTACCATTTAATATATTTCGTGATGATCATTAAAATGAAGTCCTAAAACATTACCTATGAATGAAACTGTCATATGGCAGAAAAAGGTCTCCTCGGGAAGTATTTGATGACTATGATAACTTACGAATTCAACACAAAATAGAAATGCAAATAACATCGTTTATTTTTCTCTGAAAATTTAATGTTAGTAGTGACGGTATTCATTATGATAAGTATAACATATTTTAAATATTCTTAAACTCGTATACTTAAGAAAATCAAAATCCATTGTAACGTGTGCCTCCAGGTAAGGCTGGATGTTCCTCTCCGGCTCGACAAGGTAGAGCGTGAAATATAACGTTAGTTCGATTCGAGATTTAAATCAACCACTCACCTCTTACTTCAGCTACTGGTCACCGTCGGATGAATGTGTAATTATGTTATCTGAAATATGATGTGTGGATGAGTCGGTGAGAAAAAATGTTATTCCATAATGAAAGCAGACTTTAAATTCAAATCAATAAATTATTTATTCTGTATAGTGAAATTTACTTATTAATTTATTAATTATTTAAATTAGTGAAACTCATAGTTCAGTAGTTCAACATACAGTTTAAAATCATCTCCTTCAAAATTCTTTGTGTCACTAAAAATTAGATGTCAGTTCGCGGGAAGAAAATAATCTGATTGCAGTGCACTTCTCTGGTGTTCTGACGGGTAGCTTGCAAATTCAAGCTCACTCGCAGGTCCTGGGATCCAAGATGCATAACTCAGTATCCCGTACGTCAGGGTAGTATGCAAATTTACATCCTTCATGCGGGTCCATACATTTGCCAGGTCATCTAATTATGGTGGGTCTATGTCATCATTAAATCATCCTTCTTGGATGCATTTGCCTCCGGTGGCATGGCAAAATATAATGAGCGGACAGGACCCATCTCTCTGGCCGCCTCGTGAAATCCACAAACCATTGCGGACCATCCCCGTAGTTACCGCAGCCAAACTTCGAAATTGTCAATTTATAATTTAAAAAAGTCGTTATAACAATATATCGCCCGAGTACCGGACATTTTTACTGATTTTATTAACTAAACGCTACAGACATAGATTCCATCCACTCCACTGGACCACCAGTTGACGTCTGTCCAACTTGGAGTGAGAGCGAAGCTCGCGGCCCCCTACCGCCCTAACGGCATAGATTAAAAATTTCAAAAATGATGATGCCATTCCAAAAAATAAAATTAATTTTATCATGACCTGATTAAAATAATTTATATAAATGAATGACGTTTCTTTGTAATGTCACAATATAAATACACACATATTACAATATATTGTCATTAAACTTGTATAGGAATATACATTTAAAATATTAGACATTTAACCAAGATTATTATTTATTTCATTGCTCTTGAAACACGAGTGAGAAATACTTTTTTTCCAAAGCAGGTAATATTTAAATTCACATCTTTCTTCCACTATTGCATATCTTTTGAATTATGGAATTACAAATAATATTATTTTACAGTGATAGGGGCCTTCTGTCAGACCCAAGGCCCCACCCTGATTGTGGAGCCCCCTTCCGTACTACGGTTTAGCAGCGAGAGGGGAGCCCGGGCAGACTGTGCAGCCTTAGGTAGTCCCCCGCCTAGCCTGACATGGGTCATGCACGATGACACCTTGGTCACCAATATTCCAGGACTCAGGTACGTGATCACGAATGAATTTTATGCAGGTAGCATTGAAGTAATAAAAGTAGCCATTTGTTAATTATAAAATGGGTAATAATAGTAGACTTTTAAGGAGAATCATCTTTGTTATGTTCAGAACATAGTACTGTGGTATTTATAATACAAATTGAATAAATCAACTAGATAGATATACATATAAAATCTATTTTATCGAAAAATATTATTGTTATTACCGGGATTCGAACCTGGATTTTTACTAATTTTCTCTATGTTAACCGGGTACACCAAAACTGAATTGGACCGATATTGTCCTTTTGTCTAAAAAAAAAACAACTAATTAAATACATTGTGTAGCATTTTCACTGTGTCCGGCAGAGATATCAACCATTTAATCATCAAGACATTATTTATATTTGAGATATTTTATTTATTATGTTATGGGGATAAATTTCTCAAAAATAAAGTGGTAATAATAGTATTAATGATATTATCATTATAAATATTAAAATTACTATTCGGATTTGGTTAAACATTAATTTTAGTCCTATTGGATACGATGCCAGATTTGTTTTCAGAATAATCGAGTTTATGATACTTTGATTGGTCTATTTGTTGCTTTGCGTCGAATATTACAATTACATACTATTTGTTTTTTTAACTTGAAACATGTATGTACTAACATATTTCTAGGTATTTATTACTATTTTATGTAAATATTTGAATTGAAAGGGCAAAAAATTGTATAAAAACCTTCTAAGCATTTTATTACCAATGAAGCAATTTTGCGCGGACAAAAAATAGAAAAATATTTAGTTTTATAATTCAAGTGATTGCTAAATATTTAGATAACGAAAAATAATGAAATCTCTGTGGTTTAAGTTTTGTATAGTAATATTATATGCGTACTCTTATATAAATTTTAAAAATACACCAAAATTGCGTGACCGAATAGAACCGCACTTACTGATTGACGAAATGTGGTTGATTGTGTACAATAAGGTTAAGGCTTAATGTTAACGATTTAGTACTAAAATAAATAATTTGACAAGCACAAATGTTGGAAAGGTTATATATTTTTTATTTTTGATGACTTTTGGAGTACCTACATAATCTAAAACATAGTTTTTAACCAATTTGCTGTTCTGGTATGGAATATTTGGTGTTAGATATTATAAGAAAAACGCTATTTTATACTACTTAAGTAGAAGCTACTGAAAATTGCTAACACTGAACGTATGGTTAAATTATCAACACCTATGATTATATAGTATATGCAAAGAAGCGAATGATTTTAATTACATTAAAATATAATCTTGTTATTAAGTTATCTTAAATAGTTGTGGTACTCTTTGCAATAGTGAAATCTCAGTACTTGAGCGAAACAATCATCTTAAGGTATTTACATTGTCCAAATTTGTTAAATTTCATCATTTAGATAACGGAATTCCCGCACTGAATTGCTATCAGTAGACTGGAGAAGAAATAATTAAATACGAGGCCAAATTCCCAAGTTTAGCAATTACGATTATGAAGTTTCCCGGGGATTAGTACATAATGGGTTTCAGACAAACATGATCGTATTAGGCATGAATAATCCCCTGACCGCTAATGCCTGCCAGAGAAGGCTCCGTTAGAACAATGTCAACAATGTTAATTTGTTCGCCGTAGCTTACACAAACAATTTCAAACATTCTTCTTACCAAGCTGGTCTACATATATTCAAAGCAAAACTGATATTTTTTACGTATTTATTTAATACATATTTGAAATAACCTCAAAATGTTTAAAAAAATGTAAAAATACATACAAAAAAAAATTACAAGTAAAAATGAAGAGTTTCTTTATACTATCCATTAGACTTCTACTTCAATCACTCATATCATCGGTGATACCTGTTCGAATTAAAAAAATTAAATGTCTTAATTTTATTTCATCCCCTAATATACGAAGTAATGATCAAAAGATTCCAGGTTATAAAGATAGGGTTCTAAGAATGTTAGTTTTACTAATTTACGTGTGTACTCTTACTCTTTATTCTTTGTGAGATGCAGATAAAATATTTGCATCGCTACCTTAGTTTCTGTCTGGTACATGTCTCAAATAATATTTTAAAATCTTGAAAATTGAGTTCCTTCCTGTAATCAGATTTCTTTCCAAATGGGGAAATCAAATAATGCGTATGTTAGAAATCTTTATCAGGGTAAAACAGTTTTGCATGGGAAGAGAATCAATCAACGATAAGCCATTTAGTGATCAGCTAATTGAAGTGACGACTCAATAAACAATTGTCACTGTGGAAGAATAAATTTGAATACAAATTAAATTAATTAACTAGAAAGATATACTGAATAAATCTATCTATCGAAAAAATATTTAAGTGTTACCGGGATTCGAGCCTGAACCTCTTCCTATTCGGGGAAGCGCATTCATCATTTAGGATAGGAAGTAGTCCAGATTCGAATCCCAATAGTAACTAAATATAATATTGTAATCATTTTTATATAGGTAAAACTAGCAAAATTTTTTAAATTAGAATTAATTCTGAATTTTCCAATCATCTTTTAGAAACAAACCATTCTTTTTACATTAACAAGGGTTTAGAAATTATACATACACTTACTAGAGGTTTACAATTACATAAATTTGAAATTTTAGAAGTAAGAAAAAGTTGTAATAGCAAGCTAAATATTATAAATATACAAAATTGTTTTTTGCAAATAGTCACCTTTTAAATTTGTTTTCATAGTAATTCCTACTAAGTAACCCATCATTTTTACTTTTATAGTTTTGTTTTTATCTATGCTTGTAATTTAAATTTTTGTATACATATATTGTTTCCTGAAGAAGATTCCATAGGTAACATGTTAATTTATCAATAAATAATGGTTTAAACAAAGCGCTTTATGTTATTTATTTATATAATATGTGGCCACAAAACAACTTTGTTAAAATTGAAGAACTAAATATTTTTTTATAAATAGATTTTTCATGTATATCTTTCTAGTTAGTTAATTAAATTTATATTAAAATACCACAGAAAATTGTTCTGAAAATACAACTTCACAACAAAATTTTTTTCTCAATAAAAATAAATTTTAAGTGACAGCCAGCTGAAGGCAAAGAAAATTGCATAAAATGTAGTGTATCTAAATCCATAGTACTTAGAATTCTGCATGGTTACCTCCATATGAATAAAGTTAGTGCAAGATGAATACCCAAACTACATTACATTACATTTTATTGATTCATTAGGGAAGATGAACTATGGTCCTCTACCGTAATCGTCTTTCAATAAGAGAACATATAGAGTAGATCATTTTGGTGTGGCAGCCCTTAGAAAGACAAAGGTCTTAAAATCAAGAAAAAATGTCATGATGACAGTTTTCTGGGATTATGAAGGGATCTTATTTATTGAAATGAAATAAAGGAACGCATTGATAACCGCGAAGCTTTACAGCAACTTAATATATTAATTAAGAAAATCTATGAAAAAAGAAAAATGCCGTGGAAACCTCAATGGAGGTGTTCAAAATTTACCCACCCTCAATCATCCACCTTACACCCCAGACCTGACCCCTTGCGATTATTAATTATTTTCAAAATTGAATTCAGACTTGCGTAGAAAAAAATAACAACAGTGAAGAAAGTGAAGAAGTGAGCAATTTTTGATCCCATTCCCGACAAATCTTCATAATATTACTTTTATGGTATAGAATTGTTCATTAAATGCAGTGAAAAGCGTATTCAAGCTAGAGGAGATTAAATTTAAAATATTGCTCTTTTACTTCCCTAAGCCGGGAGCTGTTGGTCCACACACACATGTACACGTACATAAAAAAATCTTGAAATGATAAATGTGTTCCGATTCTTTTCATTCGTATAATCCTATTACTTCTATAAAATATCATACAATCACAATTTTATAACATAATTTCACCAACAACCACTTATTCAAAAAACCGATTGAAAAATCTTTGTATTTTAATAGTTATTTCAAATAAATAAAATACTTTTGACGCCGAAATAGTTTCCAGAATTTTTTACATTGTTATATTTCAGTTCTATATTAATTAGTTTAGACTTCACGAGACATCACTGGAAACGATAAAGCTTCATACGCTACGGTTGCTACCACCCGGGATAAGCACCTGACGTAGATTGGTAAGGGTGACAACAAAACATTTTAGTCTCTATGAACGAGCTTTAGTTGCATGAAAATTGTACGTAGGCTAAGCAATTTCACATTAAATTCACTCACTGTGTTTTTATATTCACATTTGTGACTTGGTTTATATTTTTTCCACAGTTCAAACGTCGAGAGATTTTTAATTTTCGCGCGTCAGTAACTCCTCTGTTAAACATGGGAAATGTTTATTGACAGAATAACCATGCTGCTATCTGAATAGAAATGTCGTTAATTTACTTTTAATCCGTTGGCTTAACAGCTCGTTGCACATTTACTATTAAAAACACAATTCGATCACGCGGCTTACAGGATTCCGCGCGAACAAAATGGAATATTGCTCCATTAAAATTATTCGTTATTTTTGATAAAAACAATTTCATGATTTTTTTTATACTAAACAAAAGAACTATATTTTTTATTCAAATTGAATTTTGGTATAATTACGTGCGAATCAAAAATACTTTCATTTTACAATGTGAGCAGCTCTTACGAAAAAAGTGATCCGGAGAATTTCAATTAGACATACCTAATCTTATTTAATTATCTATCAATTTACAGTCAAGCATAAACATATGTCAAAAACAAGGTTTACTTAATTTTTAAATGATAAAGTGACTTTTGGCCCATATATGGCGCCTGGTGAGGTGGAAGGTTCTAAGGACATAGGAAGGGCAATCTTAGGATATATTTCTACGTTGGATAAAGTAGACCAAAAGATAAAATGGGAATTTATGTTTTATTATTTTTTAAATACAACATAAAAGAAATGTACACATTAAACCTTTTAAAATTGTTCTATATTTTTAGTACTATCTGAAAAGATTAAAAAATAAAGTTACATAGACTCAATACATACCTACATCAAATTAATTTCAGGGTGCTTCATTTGTAAGATAATTAATAAATAAGTATTGAGATGGGATAATAAAAATTATTTTTCTTACTTAATACTTGACTTAATATACATATGTTTCAAAAAATGCATTTGAAATATGTTAATTTATTAGTTTATTTATAACCAGCTACAGAAATATGAGTAATGTTTGTAATAGTGACTAGTAGTTTTTATTTGATGCCGACAGGATTACGAGTGAGGTGGCTTTACAGAGCTGCATAAAGAAATCACTTAGCAGCCATACAATCCGACTGGTATCCACCAAATTGTAGACAACAATACTTCGCGATCGAACCAGTCCAAGAAGCCATAAAACTGAGCACTCTTCTCATAACTAGCCCGTCGGCACCACTTTCAATAAACGTCGTGTATCTTAAGCATACTGCAGTGTAACACACCAAGTTTTGAATTTAATCGTGTCTCAATTTACAACAACCGATTGTAAGTACCGTCACATCACAAGCTACCCGCTCTAGCTGTACACGCAAACATTAATCACCATAATTGTTAATCCCGACATAGAAACACGCAATCAACTCACTAACCTATATCTTTTAATCTAAATCCGCTAATGCTCATTTTATCAAACACATAACAGAGTAAATTTAATTGTGCTTATACTGTAAATAAACGCAACTATCGTAAGTACTGTTTCATTCATAATACACCCGCTCTAGCCACACACACTCATACAAATACCAGCCTCTACATTGGTAACTTTTCATATATATATGAGAGAAGCGAGGAGGTATCGGGTTCCCGATTCTTACCATATACATCCTTTTGATACATCATAAATACAATCCTCATACTGGTGACCCTTTCGAGTCCAACATAATCTCTAACTCGAGCCACCATAGGAGCAACCCTTTCCCCTTGTTTGCTTCTCCCTTTTCTGTTTGTTTGGTCTATCAGGATTGTGGTATGCTCGCTTAGTCACCGAGCGGTTGGGGTCTCAACCTCCGGGAGACCACGAACGAATCTCTATTTCCCTGACGAAAAATGTTTGTACCGCTATCTTTACGTACAAAGTAATATAATAATAGTTTAACAATATTTTTATTTACTCTAATATCTAATGTGTTCGAGCTATTTAAATTTCCATATTCATGTCAGCAGATACCAGTGGTAGTTTAACCGCATCGGTTCACATAAAGAACTGTATTAAGTTGATTAACGCCCTCCGGCGGCAAGGGGATAAGTAGGGGTATATGTTTATCCCCGAATGCTAACCCCAAACTCCGAGTACAAAGGCTATATTTTATCCAGCGCGTTTACAAAGCTGCCGACAAGTTTCGCCTACATACCATTGTAGGATTGCGAGCTAGTTCGCAGCATTCACTGCCCCTTAATCCACTTTGTATTCCGGCAAACGGTACTGACGGTAATGCCCACCGCTTGAGGTGACCACATTTCGGTTAATGTCTATATATTTTCCAAATTACATTTGACGTACAATTGGATAATGTTGTTTCTATAAATAAAATGAATATAACATGCATTTAAACTAGCGAATTAATTATCAGAGCACAATCTTATAAAATATTATGTACAAAAATTAGATGATGTGTACATTTTTTTTTTGGTTATTTATATGATATTAATTTTCGATCTTGTAATAATAATATCACAAACTTTAACAGAAAGCATGGACACTACAAACATGCCAATGTATCAATTAGAAAAACATACAGGAAAATTCAATTTATTGAAAAAATATTTTTGTTGCCACCACAGATTTAATTTGTATTGAAATACCACAGAACAATGTTTTGAAAAAACTACAACTTCACAATAATAGTGTGTTCTAAATTAATTAATAAATATATAAAAATTAATTAATAAATATTAATTAAAATAAATAAATAAAGATCAAATACAAATATGTATCTAACATTTACAATGTTAGCGGTTGTTAAACTCTGATATTATATTTACTAATCTATTTCATTTAATTATCCTGTATTCTGTTCCAATTTAAATAACAGTCTATATGTGAATAGACATTCAAATAGAAGAAAATTCTCTCAAAGAATATATCTAATTTATATTAGACATCAGAAATATACATAATATTATACATTCCTAGAACTTTATATTCTACCCACTTTGGGCAAATAATCGAATATTGTATACAATACTCGATATTTAATATTTATGTACAAAGAAAGTATGTAGGTATCTAAAAAATCAATTATTACAACAATCAGAAGTAGTTAGTCGGATTGAAGATATGAGAAAAGAAAAATATGGAATCGTAGAAGAGTCTCAAAAGGAGCCCACCCCCCACCCCCCACAGCTTAAAGGATGCTTCTTTTAGCAGCCCAATCGTCTCGTTAATCTTCACATTCTAGACGACCAGTCATCCCTCTCCAAGCAAACAGCATTTAGCCAATCGCCTACACATTTTTTGAATCTAATGTGACTAGACACTTGTCAGGGCAAGTAACATAAATATTATTTTAGTCTGTTTATAACTATATATAAAGAACAACATTCGCGATAGATACCGGAAGAGTGTATAGTTTGGTAGATAAAATACATACCTCTTTTAACTCAGAGATGATCACCCAATGAGATTGGTAGGACCAACCCGTGTACACGGCGGTTGATTCGACAATGAAACTCGACACGTGCGCACAAACAAATAATCGTCACCTAGAACCATAGTCACCTACAAGTATTTATTTTAAAAAATTAGACAAACAGGTATGAAATTACAAACTTTTATTTATTCTGTTTTAACTACTGCAAGGATATTTAAATTTACGTAACGGACAAACGGAACCTAAACGGTCATTAAACTGACATTGGACGTACAATAAGCGCGAAGTTAGGCGCGAGACAAAATAAATATCAAAATCTGTCTTGGCGGTAAGTGACGGTGCTCGAATCTCTGAGACTTGGTGTGTACACGGTGGAATTTTCTCCAAAGAATCTCAAGGGAATATAATTACATTATCAAAGATTGTCTCTAGATATAAATCTCACAAAAACCTCATCCGTGAATACAGACCTTTAAAATAAATCAACTGGAACCTTGAATTTTTGACAAATCTACACCGATTCGGGGGAGTAGATCAGCCACGAGAGAGAAATTGAAAAGCAGACCGTAAAATGAGGTTTACATATTGAAATATCTGTCACTTTATTATTATTATATCCGGTGAGACATATTTACCTCACACACATGTAATATTATATAATATCATGATTTCCAATAGGTACTGAGAACTAATATTAGTACACTCTGAAGGTATATAGTTTGAATCAAAATTATCTTAAGAATTATTATTATTATAAAGAAATCAGGTTTCATAAAGTTATCAAGAAATACCTTTTAAAATTTAAAATAATCTTTTTAAACTTTGTAATAATAAAAAAGTACTCGTATTGTATAACCGAAATTTTTTCAGAGATTAAATTTTTCTTCGTTAAAAATATATTTTTAAGGAAGTTTGAAGAACTTTACCGATTTTAAAAATAATCAAATTTCTCAATAAATTATAACGTTAGTCTTTAATCTAGCTCCAGCAATAAAGAGTCTCAATGGGTTTAGAATTTTTGCACTGCAGTACCGAGTCTGACCAAAGAGTATTGATATTATATTATTTCATTCACAGTTTATTTAATGGGTTTGTACAGGATATGCTATTATAAAAGTATCTCGTCATCTAAAGAATCATCGTATCTAAAGATCTTTCAAAAGAAGAATAGACTCTATGGCTTAGCTCCTGGAATAGTGTATAGCTATATACTAGTATGAAGGTAAGTAATAAATATTAGATTTCGTTCTCCACTGATATTGTCGACCCATTTAAGACTATTAAAGGGGATACATTATTTTATCGGCACACATTTATTTGTTTACAGTATATGACATTTTACAAACTCACGCAGGCCGTTATTATTAAATTATGAAAAAGGATAAGTAATTAATTAAAGTATATTGTTACGTAATACTCTGGCCCCGGTAGATCGAACGCCAGCGCATCACGCCACCGGCTAGGCTCAGTCTGTGGGTATCTCTAGTGTAATGTGTCAGTGTGGCTGTCTCGGATAGATGGGAATGGTCTTAAACAATTGAAACACTTTTTTTACACATGAAACACATAATACAATTTATTCACGATCACAACAAATACCCAACAACATTTTTGCATAATTTGAACCTTTCTATCATCTTTACTTGTCATCGTTCTTTCTTCTAGGTAAAGACACTAGTTTTTTTATGAATTTAATACTAATCTTATGGTTATTACAAAGTTGAAAGGTTACTTGAATATTGAATGATGTGGCAGCTGTGCCAAAATTATCTCTCGCCATCCATTTCTCTCGTGCTGTCTGCATCGCTACCAGCCGAAAATCTCTTCCTGTCTCCAACCAGGAGATGATGCGGATGGGTCGGTGACCTCAAACCTCCCTACCATATCTACCGCATATCAGAAATCCTTCCTTGAAATCTCTTCATATTGTCGGCGGAGCACTGTTTTGAGCGCTCCATCCGTCTCGCCGGCTTGATTCCAAGTCCCCCTTCTCTTTAAGCCTTCTCTCTCTTTCCGCCGGCCGCCACTCGGGTCGGGAATGTAGCAATTTGATGATCGCGCAATTTTTAAATGTCACAATATAAAAAGTAAAGTAAAACATCATTCCTTTATTTCTTCTTCGTATCAGTATTGATATCGGCTCATAATGCACTTTCACAAGTCCCGGTTCTGAGTAACCCTCACTCACTCAACACCGGGTTCTCTTCAACTAGATGCAATGCATGCTGTGGCACTCATTCTGGTCTTCTTTAGCCCAAAGTTATGCCCAGGATAATCTCAATTTGTAGGCTGTTACTTTAATGCATAATACAGCCGAAGAATTAGAATAATATTTTGTTCACGGCAATAGATAGAGCTTGCTGTGCTTACATTTGTTGCAGGATTAGGGCATTCATGCGTCGCCATATATTCCGAGAATTAATATAGGCTGATATATCACAAGTGTGTATTATACTATTATGGATGAAAATATGATGAACGGATTTGATAGAGAATGTAGATTTAATACATATTAAATAAATCAATTAGAAAGACATACAAAAAAATATATTTATTTTTGGATTTTGTCTGTACGTATATATTTCTAATTCATTCATTTAATATGTATTAAAAATATCACAGAACTATGTTCTGAAATTGCACCTTCACAATACAAAATGCGTTTTAATAAAACTATAGATTTAGTTGAGATAATAGAAAATTAATAAAAAAATATTTATTTTTGTTGTGTATCCGTCATCAAATGGATCACGATGTGATAATGTAACACTACGTAGTCCGCTTGCAAGTCTCAGCAGAAACAACTCCAAAACATTATTTTTATTTTCTAATAAAAAAACTGTTAAAAATTTTAATCTCAGAGTAGATAATTACAGTCATTAAATTTTTGGTTAACAAAACGTTTTTCAAAATAATTCTTGGATTCAATATCATGCATTCTCGTGGTCAACAGAGCTCATCGCATACAGCCACCTAGGTACGTACGGTGCGGGCAATTCGTTCCTATAAAGCACATCATCCATTGTGTGTGGCACTGTCTAACTTCAGCCCAACTTACTGTAATGGATAACTGATGTCCTGCTCCCCCCCGGCCCCGACCCTCGCGGTTAGCATTACTCCTGCCGACTCGTTTGTCCTTGTTACAATGGCATTACCACTACCCGGCTCTTCCAAACCAAGTTCGGAGAATTAAGTGTAATTAATGGGAAATTTGTGTTGAAAGATAACATTCACTATTTTGCATTCAATCATATCGAGATCTCTTGCCATAACACGCTGAAGTGTTTAATCTTCGGAGTAAAAATTTTATTGTAAAAAGTTTCACATTTTAACAATATAAAATAAGAATGGTCAGTTCGAATAATTGATTATATATTCTTTAATAAAAAAATATTTTGATTATTATTTCATGACAATATACTCAAATAATATAGGTACCATAAAAATGGTTTTAATATACATATATATATATATATATATATATATATATATATATACCTTAGATCTCATGAATTAAAAAAGTTTTTTTATTTATAGATGAAGATAAAAGTACCTGCATTGAAACATTTTATCTTGGTACCTTCGTAATTATTATTTGAGTTCCAAAACTATGATGTCTCTCTTTTCTTTACGTGGTTGGAATATTATATTTAATTTAACGCTACTCCATGAATTTAAATATCTCTAACTAACCAAGTACCTACCTATAATATAATATTTTTTGTATGATTTATAAATACCTTTCTCAATTTATATTATAAGAAAGTTTTTTTTAAATAAAGAATCATTATTTGATATCTTTCATAAAAATTAAATTTTGTTCATTTTTTAATTTTTAAAATTTATTATCCACAGTCAAAATAAACTTTTATTTCTGTATGTAGAGGTACTCAGTATTCTTCTAGTTCCTTGAAGGAAGAATGAAAGGAAATGGTGAGGGTGCAAGATTTGTGGAAGATAATAAATAATATCTTTACAAACTGCTTCATAATGGCTAGTGTCCGTCGGGCTTCGTATGTTAGCTTTGTGAAAATGCTGCCGTATCGCAGGGGTCTTAGCTGGATGAAATATATTTCGAACGCTATTCGAATCTTAAATTATAAACTTAAACCTCATTCCATTCATTAAATTGGATTTATATAAAACTTAAATTTAACGACTCATACATTTGAAGGAGTAAATATTACGAATAAAAAATCGTGTGGTTTTTGTACACTGTCAGTAAAAATTTGAAATCAAATTTTTTATTTACTCTTTGTTGTCTCTAGAAAAAATATTTTCTATTTCGATAATAAATCATTTTATTGGTTAAAATTATAAAAATATTTGAAATCACAGTAGAATTTTAAATTCGTTAGTATGTTTTATATAGAAAACCAAAGAACAAACTATGTTTTCCATAACATTAACAGTTAGCACATATCAAACTATTTGTCAAATTGAACATATTCAAATTATAGATACGTAATTACTATTAGGTTAATGAACTAATATAAATTATTACAAATTAAATGAATTAAGAATAGTACTATTTTAGTAATTAGCTAATAATATACGGTATATAACGTTAGCACTTGAAACTCGGCTCTTCATTAAAAAATAAATTGTCATCATTTTACACCCAACCCTGTCATTAGCCCCACGCAGACCACAAATTTGTTTTAATAAAGTTTTGCGTAAAATACTTTAATTGGCTTGTATTATTATTATAAAGTTATTATATTACTTTCCGTTTTAACCAGCAAACCACTGTATTTCTGATAAAAAAATGTAAATGAAAAGTAAATACAAATACTTTACCACCGCGCCACGGCGTCCCATTCCACGAAGATTTTTTCGATTCATCTTAATTGTATACAAGCTTTGACGTATCTTTTGTGTGAGGGTCGAGTGTCACATCTGCGCTAAGTTTTGTTTGAACAATATCTCAAGAACAAAGTTTCTAATAGGAGTAGCGTGAAAATCGACTAGTGCCCTGACAATCGGCGGGGACGGTAAGAATTCGATACTGTGATGTAATCGATACGAGTGAAAAGCTTTTTAACTTCGTAATCGAAGGTATTTTCAACAAACAAACAATATTAATCAAAGGATTTATAAATCTTAGCTTCAGAAATATTTGATCAAAAATAAATAATTCTAAGTAAATAATTTCATTGAAAAAAAATTGAAAGAAACTGGGAATTGAGTGTATTACCGGCAGCTTTCGACTGCTTTGCTGATCTTTTATCAAAGATAAATGCAAAGGTTAAATTTGATGCATATTAATTGAATTTAAAAGTTTGGCAGCCTAGAAAGATTCCGGGTTCAAATTCCGGTAGTTATCAGGGCATATTCTTTGATAAAATGTGCATTAAATTCTGGTACGCTTTATTTATATATTTCTAAAGTTCAAATTAAATATATATTCTTTCAATAAAGGGCTATAACAATATAGAAATCCCTGTTAAGTAGTGTTATCAATCAATCAGTATATCTACAGTTATACAGCAATCTATTCTTTGTAAACGAATTAAAAATCATTGAATATATATAAAACCTTATTATTCTTGATTTTGAAGTAATTTTCATGAAATCAATATGCAAAATAGTTAATTATGCAAATTTTCTAATGGTTTAATCTTCTTGTATAATATAAAGGGCGTTTTTTTTAGAGGTATAAAACTTTAAAATTAAATAAAACACATGAAAATCGCGGTGATGGGCATGGTATTACCTTTATTGGAAAGATAATTTTATGCCATTATTGTTTAAATATGATTTCGAGCACATGGGCACCGCGGCTGGCTCGAATAAAGCGGAAGTCCAAATTACGACCATTTTAGAGCAGCTGGGTCGTATATCGGCAATACTGCGAATAATGTTGACTTTCAAGTCGTCTATCTTCTCTGGTTTATCGGCGTAGACTAGCGACTAGCGAATTGATTGTGGCGTGCGCTGTGTGGCATGTTGCGCCATTTTGTTGAAACCACAGATCTTTCACATTAATGCCATTCAATTGGGGAACGAAAACGTCAGTAATTATGAAGCTATAGTGCTCTCCTTTGACTATAATGTCTGGCCGGCATCATTTTTTAAGAAACAGCAGCTTCTTCGGTGCACACTGTGTGACATCTCTGTTGATGCGTATTAACAATTAGAATATGCGCAGTGCGAAAACGATCCATGGTTATACGAATTACCTGCTCGGATGGACGATTATGTTGACCGTAAAATGGACGTAGGGTACTGTAATTTTCGTGAACTGAACTACGATTTTCGAAATAAATTTTCGCAATTTTCAAGCATTATTCTGGCATAAGTCTATTCATGGTGGCAAACCAAACTGAGCACAAATCAGCTGTAAGCTGTCAAATTGACTGTCGCTGGATAAAGTGTTGTCAATTCGAAAAACAAACCTTTATAAAAAACACTCTATATATTCTATCGCTACTTTGTATAAATATGCAAAGAACTTGTGATTTTTACGTCGATTAATTAATTAAAATAATATTTTTTGAGAGAATCTCTGCTCCATCGGGTAATTCCAAGAATCATCCAACAGTGAACTATACTGATGAAGCATTCCTCGAAGATTTCTTTAAGTGTATAGAATAGTAGGTTTCTTTCCGATGCTTTCCGAAGAAGAAATGGTCCCATAGCAATTCTCCGTAATAACTAGCTACGAACGTGTTTCCATTAAATCGGAAGCATTTTCCATTGTTCTTAGATAGGAAAATAAATCGATATAATTCTGATTCTGTGGATTAGCATAACTTTTATAATATTATTACAAAATAAATAAGACTAGCATTCGCTGATTGATTAACCTTACTTATTATCTACCCGGCTGTAAGTAAGAATGACGTAAATATTTACTTGCAGATTTAAAAAAGAAAAAAAGTGAAAAATTATCTGCCAATATTGATATAAAAAAAATATAATATCAATATCAACCATATTTATGCGTATCATTAAGAAAAGATTATATATAAAACAATTATGTATTTTCTTTGATAACGCTTATTCGTGCTAAACAATTAACATTAGTAAGCATGTACATACTTGTATGTTAAAGCACGATTAGTTTCTGCTAATTTTGTATAAACCAAAATTGCTTATAGTGTATAAAGTCTACACGGGATGTACATCATAATTATACCAAAAGTTGTGAGTTTCATATCGAGACAGGTGTCGACCCAACTTGTGTCTTTACACATACTTCGCGTAAGTTAATTATACATTATTTAGATATTCTGTTAATT
Source organism: Eubasilissa regina (assembly GCA_022840565.1). NCBI lineage: Eukaryota > Metazoa > Arthropoda > Insecta > Trichoptera > Phryganeidae > Eubasilissa > Eubasilissa regina. The sequence goes on along the minus strand of JAINEB010000022.1, from coordinate 28,860,128 downwards.
CCAATAGAACACATTCCAACAATTAGTTATTCCTAAACCTAGCTCCAAATAAATTTGGTACATTTTATTATTATTAAACAAATTAAATACATTACAAGGCAATCTCAATCAAGGTTTTTTGACAGAGATTTCAAATGAAAAATTATTTGAAACTAATCATCGATTGTTCAGAAAGAAACCAACATGATTTCGTCCACCATCTGCTTCCCGAGGGTGGCGAGCCTCACAGCCGACAGCTGACCTACCCCTACCTCGCGCCCCGGCGATCTATCACGCTGTCAGCCCCTATTCACGCTCCGGTACACCAGCCCTCGTTACACCGGACACGGATGCTATATTAGATTTGGCCCACGTACGTCGAGTTGGCGGTGCGCGCGCATTACTCCGCCAAAACGGGGTGAACAACTTCAACCATTATTATAAAAATATTTTTATTAAATGTTTTAAATTGTAGACTTTGATATGATGATTTATAAAAATTATCTTTAACAAACCAAATAATTAATCCATTTTTTCTTAAAATATATAATTTAATTATTCTACAATGTACCTTCTTATTAATTTAATAACAAAAATGTTATACAGATTTTTCGAATACAGCTCACTAGGAAAACCTGCGTCGAACTATAATTCCAGATATATAAAACGAATAATAATAAATAAACAAAATTATACTTATAATGATCTTAAAAATTATGAAATAGTACGGCCAATCAAAATATATAAACATAAGATTATAACACGTTTAATACATTTTTATAGAATAATAATATTAATATCAGATTTAAAAATAGTTAATGACAATTGCATAATTGATATTAATTTTATTTATTAGTAAAAGTAATTTTAATGTGATGTAGCGAATGTGTGACGGGCGCACGTTGGTGACAATGGAAGCGTGGAAGGGATAAAAGAGAGTCGCGCTTGGGCGCGCGCTCTCTCGCACCGAAATCGTAGATCAGAACACATCTAATATATTTGATCTTATAATTGTGAGATCTGTAATAAACTGTATTATTGTTAAATCGAGTAATCTTAAATTCCCGCACACACGAAGTATAAGAAGACATCATCCTTTGCAGCCGTAACAAAACGGGGCAAGAACTTTACAGTAATAAATATTATTTACGAGTACCTATTTAAATTCTTACCTACTTAGATGCATTTTGTAAACAGACGAATTCATTGATAGGATAGAAAACATTACGATTGCAGTTAATAGTGACGGATAAAATAAATCGTGTACCTATTAGTGGAATCAACATATGAACACAAATTGCTGTTTCTAGTCTCATTGTTTATGTTTAGTGAATTAAGGATACCTGAAAATGTCGTAGAAATAAAATTTCTAAACACTTTGTACTATTGAAAAACATACGTATATACGTAAAAATAAAAAAATTTAAGAAATGTTTATATTATCACTTACAATTGAAATTTTTGAATAGTGTGAGATGTTTTCTTTTTGTTTTAACATTATGTTGGCTATTCTACAATCAGCTTTGAATTTATTGATGGTAAAGCGGTATATAAATCGTCTTTGTAACGATAATTAGTAATTGAGATTTTCCTGGTGGAGGTTTAGTTTGTAGTACACCAGAAATTGCTCGAATAATTACGAATAATCAGTAACAAATCATCGTTATAATTGAACACAATCACAGTCACAATATTTGTTAAAATAATAGTTTAGCCATCACTATAATTTGTCCATTCTTCACTATATCATAAATGAATCCATTATATTCCTACTTTCAGATCTTTTTCTTTAACATGCTCCAATTATTAGCTTGTTTATTGCAGCCAGTTATTCTTATCCAGCATTAACAGCTGGTTTACTATCGCAAGCTTTTCTTATTTTATTGAGTCTAGTAATATTAACTTTTTAAATGCCAAGAGCGCATTAACACGTCAAGCTTTGCATTTTACGCCAAACCATAAGCTTAATAACACGCACTTTTTAACTTTGCAGATACTAAAGTTCTTTGCAGGGATTAAAATTATATTTAAAATATCTTTTTTTCATCTTTGGATAACAGTTCCCAGATTTTGATAGATTCCTTTGAGTCAAAACTCTTAAAGCCTACCATTACCCTATGTATTGTCTTCTATTTCAAATACGGTTGGCAGTTAAAAGGTTATCTAGATTTAAACAGACAGCTCCTTTATTTCTAATTTCAGTAATACTAGCTTATCAAATATAATCAGTTCGTTTTCTAATACTTGATCCAGTCATATCAGGCTTTTTATTTGTTACTATTATGTGAAAACTTATTGATCGTTTTTTCATTTATTGGACAAATCTCTAGTTTTTTCTGTACAAGTCAAATAAAAAAAGTTTTATACAGATATTTTGCCTCTTTTCATATACTAAATACTTTTTATTTTATCCATTATATTTTTATGAATCTATAATAGTATTTTATCGGGTTTGTAACTATTCAATTACTTAATTAAACATACATTTTTATCATTTTATCATATGATCGTCTTTATAAATAATATAGCTCAGAAAAATACCATATATTATGGAATCATTTTTGAAAATATACTCTATAAAATTACAATTAGTTATATAACGAGCTTACATATACCGATGGCTTAATAATACCAAACATATCTACATATAATGCGTTTTTGAGTTAAGTATGCAGATTTAGTGATACAAAATATTTTTTCTAAAAACTGTAAGGTTTGAAATACTTAATTTAAAAGGTATCTTGTGAGATCAAAGTTAAAAAATTAATACAATGACGTCTCCTGGTGACCACTTTACTTAACCGTGTTGTACTTAACTTTTCAGTCTTTTTAAAATAATAAATCTTATTTACATATATTTTAAAGCTTGATTTGGTTTCTTACTTTAGGTAAGAAAAATAACTTATTTTTTTCTTTCCTGAAAATTTAACAAATTGTAGATAGGTTTTTGTATTATTAAGCTATCGATATATGTAAGCTCGTTTTTTTAAAAAACAATAAAAATCCGAAAAATACGATTTTTACCATATTATGAGACATTTATAAATATATTATATTCTGCATCTCATTATTCAAGGTAAAATAACTATAAAAGCACTAGAAGGCACTAGGGATATTCTGACTAAAGAATTTGAGAAATTGAGAAAGCACTAGAAAGCACTAGGGATATTCTGACTAAAGAATTTATGGCAATGGTTAGGAAATCTACAGCTGCTCCAATAAATAACGATTGGCGACATGCACTAGAATAATGAGAGTATTAATTAACCTTTAAACACTTGTAAACAAAATGATCAGAAGTTAAAAAAAAACTAAACTAGCGATCGGTTGTAGAGCTTGTTTTACATTCCTTAATTGTGAGAGAAATACCATTATTTTCTGAACGTTTCCAAGTTTCTGAACTTACTCCGAGTTGGCTAACACCGCAGCCGTGGCGGAGCGCGCTAGCTGCTCGCTTCTAATGCATCTCTCGGACGGCTATTTCAATTCAATCAGTTGCTCAATTCGGGTCTGACCCCGCTGGGTGTAATTACATCAGAGGGCACCACCGTGCAATATTATCGCTACACGAGCATGAACTACCAAAAATGGTTTCCTTACCAATAACATGAAAACTCTAGATACCTATATATATATATATTTATTTTATTTTGAAATTTTTACAATTTTATATAATATATGAGTTATATGAATCTGCTACAAAACTAAAGTTACATATTTTTGAGAATCAATGTACCTCTCCAAAAAAAACTACCTCTTGTGATTGGAGAGGGAAATATTTACCGTTTATATACCGACTATTTCAATAATTTAAATACTATAAACGATAAAGTTTAGTGTTTTTGACAATGCTTCGATACTGTCCTTCGGACACCCATCTTTTCGAATTAATTTAGCTTTTTGAATATAATTTTGAACTAAGTCGCAATAGCTGTATTAATTATAATTTTTAAACTTATAATATTTATTATTGAGCATTTAACAACTATTATAATATATCATTTATAATCGTCTGTTTTTCTGCCGATCCGCCTCCGATAAATTTTTACTAAAATAAAAGTAATTTTTTGTGAAAATAGGTTGTTCGATCGTTGGTAAAAAATATTCACTCATCGAAAATACATTCAATAGTAAATTATCGCATGGTAAAAATCGTTACTTAAAAATGGCGGACTCTTCACAGCTGTTTCAAAAGTCATCTATCACATTGATACTTTGAAAGTTGCAATATATGAATAAATCATTCAATACCCCACTATTTTAATGATGCGAGTTCGTTCGATGATGATTTCGTTGTTGAATTTACATTAGCACACAGACCGAAAATTTTAGCCAAAGAAGGGACAAATTTGAACTCAGGGGTTAATAAATTGTACGTATTGCCAATTATGAATATTTAAAATACATTAAATTCTCAGAAAATTATTCACCTTGCCACACTATTAGGCGAGAATATCTTTGACTATTGTAAAATTGACAAACGAACAATCCGCAAACGTTTTTTACGTAAACAAAAAAAATAAACAAAGTTTTATTTTTTTTGCTTTCCTTAATTCCCTGCTTTTTGCGGTTCGTTTTCAAATTGCCAACATCTTGCCTGATGTTGGCTGACCATCAAATATTGGAACCGGTAAAATACTACTTTAGAATTGGATTATCTGTCGCACTCATAAAAGATATGGTTCTCATTAAAATATATATACATTACTACTTCTGTATGTTGCACATTCGTTTCGTGAAATATTTACATAAATAATAATAATAATGCTTAAAATTATATTAAATTCGTCCCTAATAATATAATGTCTCCCCGTCTTTTTATAACTTTCTGGACGTCTTGGATTTAGTGTAATTATGGCTTTTTTGTGAAAAACGAACGTGTTTTTAATATCTTTAGGTTAATATTTTAGCGAAATCGTATATCGACATCTATCATATTTTCTTCTGTCTATGGCAAGGGAGAAATCTTACCATAGAAATTGTGTATTCATAGTTCTTATAAGTCATTTTTGTTCTTTTTGACAGCTTACTTATAAATATGGAATAATTTTAAATACATCGACATTTTATTTACATGTGGTTTGTTTTGAAGAAAGCTCTATCATTGATATATAGATTCTAGCCACTATTGGCTGCGAAGTTTGCAGGGACTAGCAGCAAGCAATCGGCGAAAACCGATGAGATCCTGACCATGCAGTGGTCATTAAGCGTAGCGTCAACTATCGGCCGCGAAGCGGCCATTATAGCCACCCGCAGGGTCTATCAGTAAATAATCGGCGAGATCCGATTGCATATCTGATAGTGGATGAGCTAATAACTAAATAGTTTTAAGAGATACATTTATTACCCCATTTGATTTTATAATAACTTTAACATATAAGGGAATAAAAACGATATGTAAACGACAAATAATAAATTAATTCAATATTTCATCTCATCTGCTTGAGATCATGTAGAGGAGTTGATTTGTTAATGTATACTTTTGACTTTAGATAACCCAAAAAAATTATCTGGGGTAGTCAAATCCAGTGAAAGCGCCGACCAATTTAAATCCAATTGTTTCAAGATTATGCGGTTCGGGAAAACTTCCCACAATACCTGTGAGCCGTGGTATCATCCTGATGAACCTCATGTTTTGTAGGCCTAACGTCCTGTAACTATACTCCATAGTGGTCACCACTAAATATTAATGCATTTTCTTACCCATCTTGCACACCACACCAAACTGTTACCTTACATGGCTGTAATGGCCTAGAATTAATTTCATTAAAGTAAAACCAGTAATTGACCTAACCATTCACTTAAAGTGAGCTTCGTCCATCATCAATGATCATCATATTCCAGGCATGAATTAAAACTATTGCGGTGCTCTGCAAAAGAGTAAAGCGATTCATTTAAAAATAAAAAAAATCAATTAATTTTTAATAATCTGAAAAGATAAGAAAAATAATGAAAAACAAATGGACTGATAAATTTTGGAACACACTATATTTAAAAAAAATTTAGAATATACAGTATAAAAACATATAAGAAGATAACAGTTTCTTCTGTACACCCTCAATGACAAAGGTTTTTTTTCAATTTTAATGCCACAAACTGGCGTATAATCTCTTTCATATGTGTACATATTTTTTCATATTTTATAATCGGATTGTAAGTAGAAATTTTCAAGTACAATTTGTATCTTATTTCATAATTGTTCATGATATTACCAAATCTATGAAAATATTTTTCTTTTTTATAAAACAAAATACGGCAACATATACATTTTTTTCTAACATACTCAAAAGGGTGATATAATTAATCGTACGTTTTCGATGACAAAAAAAAAAGATAATCTGATATTATGTACAAGACGTTGCATGTATTAATGTACAGGGTGCGGCAGAACCGATTAAGCAGTTTTGAGTAGTCATAAAAAAGTAATGGGGGTGTATAGAGAAAAAATGTTTTTATTTTCAAAGTAAGCAGTACATACCATTTATAATCATTAAATTTTGAAAATAACGTCCTCATGATAGCGGTCGTTAGCAGCAACAGACTGTTGGAGACGATCTCTGAAGTTTTGTACAACTTATTCAAACATATCGTGGGGTATTGTGTTAACTTCTTCAATAATCCGCTCCCTTAGCTCTAGTGGGGTGTGAGGGCGACGTTTAAACACATTTTCCTTCAGATATCCCTAATGAAAGAAATCAAAAATGTTCAAATCTGGTGACCGCGCAAGCCACCCCGCATCGCCCCTCAGAGAGACCAGACATCCGGGAAACATTTCTCTCAAAATATTGAGTGATTTTCGGACAATGTAAGCTAAAGCTCCATTCTGTCGGAACTACAAATCTTCCGATCCATCTTCTTTAACAATCTCTTTCATTCTGGGCTACAATGAGGGTCCGCTTGGCATTGGTTGGCATTTTTTAATGCTACAAGGCTGCTGTTCGATAGCACCCTGCAATGCCAGGGCGATACCACACAGCTGCCAAAACAAAATTTGCCTTCACTGTCCACGGCTGACTTACTTTATTAATAAATAAGATATTTACAATACATTTAAATAAAGAACAAAACGTATTTATATATAAAAGTGATAATGTAAATAATACAATTAAAATATAATAGAATGACATATATAGAATGGTTGACAGCGAGATGGACAAGGTGTAACAAGGCCGGAGAGCAGAGGGGAAGTGAAAAGCAGTCCGTACCGGGAAACGAAACGGCACAAAAGAAAAAGATATAGGAGACTCACCCTCCACGCACCAATGCCGGTAGATTTAACTCACAAGAACAGTACATCGCAGATCATATTTAAACAGAAAGTAGAAAATAAAAATAAAGTGAACAAGAGATAAGTAACAATGATATTGCACAATAGTTAGAAATTGAAGTTTACCAAAGAGTAACAAACAGGATTATCAAAGTAAGCACTTTGGGCTACAGAAAATTTTGCAACATTGAAATATAACGGCCAATCATGCCAAATTGTGATACGGCACACAACACCATTAGTATAGGGGAATGTAGCGGTCTTTCGAAAAAAATTTGAGGGTTATTTTTAGTCCAGAAACGGAAATTTTGCTTATTTACCTGTTGAACCGTCGCCAAAAAGCTATTTGGTAAAATAAAGTGTGGGTTATAAGTGAAGATCAGAATAATCGATGCGAGGTTATCAGGGCCCTATTTAAGGGAGTGGAACAAATAATAAGTAACTTACAGTTGATGTTGTTTATTGAAGATAGATGCACAGTTACAGGTAAATAGACACAGTGAGGACATTAAGCGCCTGTTGTCTGGTGGTCTGAACAGAAATCCGGCTGGAAAAGAAGGTTGATGCGAGCCTGCTTTACCGACTAGGTTCCAACAATTCATTATAAAAGAATCAAATAATAAATTATTAAACAAAGCGAGTGAGAGATAAAGCCTCCATATATTAATAATTCAGATGTCTTTGAAGCTTTTCGATTTTGTAGAATAAAATTTACAGTGTAGCGTAAAATCACGATTGTACATGTCATCATTTTTAGAAATAAAAAAGTCATTATAGAGAATATTTAATGTACGTTCATTCTTTTAAGTCGTCTAAAATAAATGTTACATCTCAATCGTGCTTCAACATGAAGTAAACAAAGTCCTGCTGATACATCAATAGCTTGTATATATTGCCTTAAATATACTGACATACTCAAAAGCTTTGTCTTTGTAGCTTTTGTGAAAGATGGCGAACCTCGAAGCATGAAAAACGCGTTACTGTAGGTACGTGCGCCGCAGTTTGACCAGCGGATGTAGTGCGCCCCGGGTACCCATAGCACTTCCGCCGTTTAACGACGCGTATATTGCCAATAAAATTCTACAGCTGTATTTGTAGCCGTAGTCTGTTCGCGTAACCCCTTGTTTCCGTGGGTATTTAATTAAACATCCCTTCTTGGAAAGGCTTTAAACGAATTGTCATGTCGGCTGGTTCCAGCGAGATGGAGAAATGTAATTGGTTTTAGATTAATTCGTTTTAAATCGTTCACCTGCAACTGAAATTCAGAAAGGTTTAATTATGTAACATTTTAAATGTTACATATTTTAAACCGATAAATGTGAATAACATCAAAATCAGTCATATCCAATTTTCATGGGTTTTGAGTTAGGTACATATAAATTAATATCTACATGATTAGCCAATCGAAATTATACAAATATTATAAAATTTCGTATAAAAACGTAAAAAAACCAATAGCAGACATGTCTGATAGATAAAATTAACATAAAACCAGACAAATGTATATTTTCAGCCAATAAGACAGTATTTCGTTATGTAACTAGTGGTTATTGATCATGTTAAATATGATTCCAAATGTGACAGTTATGGTACAATGTTTTTTTGTATTTTACTAGAAAACAGGTAATGTGGACATGTTTGCTTTCGATTCTGAACCTCATAAATAACAACAAATTGTTATTGATCGGAAATATTAAGATAATTTAGAAATCTGGTATCAATACCATGTCATGTCTACAGAATGCTAATTTTAAGAGCTAATATTAAATATTAAATTATTAAAAACAAAGTTGATAGGTATCTACTTATTAAAACTCTTATATTTTATGCTTGTAAACCACATGGTCGCCATTATTGAGTCTGATAAAACCTTTGTTTTGTTGAAATGTACATAATTGGTTACGAAATAAAGCGCAAACGTAAATTTCATGTTCATTAATTAATGGAGTGTGAAGAAACATTTATTTTGTGTCTTGAATATCTGATTAAGTGGTGTTCATAATTATTTTGTTAAATCATGCAGATAGCGTTGAATTTAGATTATATGACTGTTTAAACATGATAAATATTTTTCAGACGTTTGTACGTGTACCTTCTCTGCTATATATAATACAATATATTTATTACATCGATTCTGTTTGAAGTTTTAATATTTTTCTTCAGGCCACGTTCTTCAGTCGGATAAAAATTTTTAAACGACGTATATCTCTGTACTTTATATTATCCGCAACTAGTTGTTATTATTTTTATGTCATAGGTTTAGGGAGGTATGATACTCCTACTTAGGTACATAAGTACTTTATTTTTTTGGAATTCCTTATATTAAAATATATAACGCCTTGATCTAATGTCAAAACGTTTAAGTTTGCACAAAAACTTTTAAATCCACGCAGAATTAAAATTGTTGGTAAACAAAAAGATGGATTACGACAGACGTACGACAGAAATATTCTGAATCTGATGATGAATTCACGTCGGAAAAGTCAGCATAATTAAACGTGACGTAATAACTCATTTTCTTTAATGTATTAAACAATTTACTTACATTAATAGACAAAACATATTCGCAAATTTAATAAGAGTCCACAATAGAAATGTTTGAGCCAATGCAATCAGTCTGGTCGCAAACACAGTAGGTATGACAAAAGCAATAATCGCATTATTTCCAAATGACATCCGTTTCACTCGGGAATGGCGCGCGCACTTACATTAAAGGTCAAATACTGTCATTAATCACGTCGATAAAATTAATAACTACTCTTGCAGCCATTTGGTTGGTAATAAATTTAGAAAAACCCTTTAAAAAGTGTTGCTTTATTTTCCTGACTAATTTATTATCCTACGAAATTTATTTTAATTATTTTGTAGTATAACCATTCTACACTGTGAGACGTGATTATTTCTAGCTTCTATATTTAAGGTTATAATTCTAAGATGACATATTTACCCGATGAAACCACAAATACTTAGATAAATTACTACGGCTATAACTCTGAACAATGCTCTTAGATTTTCAGGATTAATAGGTAGATTCTTTATTTCTTATATTATAGCAAATCAGAGGAACAAAATTAATAACACAAAATAAAAATTATTTTATCTAAATAGAATGTAATATATGAACCCTATAAGTGCAACAGAAAGAGGTCAATAATTTTGCGTAAAATACAATTTTTTTCTTATAATGAAAATAATGTTTACCTACATGGACTTACGACTTTATGATTTCATGGTCTTATGATTTCTAAATCCTTTATAGACATTTAAAGATTATGTTAATTAAGAATGCCTTTACATGGCTTCAAAATTAATTAAGATTTTAATTCTGAATAAAAAATAGAGGATGTACAAGATGTAATTTTTTAAAATGGAAAATATAATTATCAAATTAGTAAATATAATCAAAAGAATAAGTTTTAAGAGACAGTTGTAAAATACTGATTTTACGAGAAAATATATATAATTTCACATGAAGATTCACAGAATTGTAGTTTACAAAAAATGAGTAGCTTACAAAAAGCCGTTACATTGCGGGCTTGAACCACACAACCTTAAAACACAGAGATAATTACGACTGTCTACACGATGGATTTTATTAAAAATATTTTTCACTATTTATTCACACTCGATATTAAAGTTCAGGTTAATAATCTTAAAGGCAGTTATAGTTAAACGAGTTTCAAAATAGTTTGAGCGAAATTTAGGAAGGTTGAGATACAGAAAATTAATAGTGACAGCTCAGATTGTGACACGTAATAATAATTGTAGCAGGGTGATTGTGGCACAGAATATTAATCATAGCAGGTTAATTGTGTCACAAATTAATAATCGCAGCAGCTCATAGTTCAAAGCTACATAATAAATTTAACTGATTCTCTTCTCAAGCGATGGTACACCGGGGCATCTATATAAAAACATACTTCAGTGGATAAAAAATGTCAAAAGGTGAATTAAATCTGTATGATAGAATCGACCAATCAGAGCGCTCAAAAATAACAGATCCTCAAATCAAAAATATTAGAGGCGCCCGTGGACTCAAACCAACCAATTAGGGTTTTTAAAATATGAAATTTTGAAAAACGGATTTATCACAAGTTATATAACCATGTAAGGAGCATTGAAATACGATACAAATATGACGATGATTCATACGGAAAGTCGAAAAACTAAAGATAATTATGTGGGGGTGAAAAATAAAGATATATTTACTTCTGCGGAATCTTCATATTAAGGGAAGAAATATGTTGGTACTGGAGAACACACGTTACGCGATATTTAAAAAACTATGTTTTAAAAATTACTTCACGACAACACTTCTGAATTGAATTTTATTGTATTTTGAAATATTTTTATTAGATATATAAATAATTAGAAAAACACTTTAAAACCACTATTTATTGATATATCAACATGTTTCAATACCGATGGTCCGTTCTTAATGGATATTATAGGTCTTGATGCATCAATAAATATGGGTTTTAAACAAAGTGTTTTTCTTATTATTTATAAATTTAATATGTCGCCACAAAGTAATTTTGAAAATATTGAAGAAGAATTTTATTTTATTAAAAAATATATTAATTAAATAGATATACAAGAAAAAATATATTTATCGAAAAAATATTTAGTTGCTACCGGGATTCGAACCTGGACCTATTCACTTAATTTGTATTAAAATACCACACAACTTTGTTCTGAAAATGCAAATTAAATTATGTTTTTTGATAAGTGAACACTTAATTTCTACATAGATTCAATGACTTGAAACAAAATTATTGTTGTTAAATGTACTATTATTGTCACCAGTTTTTAGATTTTATGTTCTGTCACTTATCCCATTCCCCAATACACAGTGTTCCTTCAGCTCGACTGGTGTGTTTTGAATTCGTCAAGTTTATTCAGATTTGGAGAAGAAGTGTCCTCGGGTGATCAGTTTGTGTTAGATCACTAGTTCTGTATACATCTGTCTCTCAGCTCGACTTGTTCGTTTTGTGTAATTATAAAACTCGTCGAGAATCGGAGTTGGAGTGTCATATACCGCTGTAATTTTGGTGTTTGCTGTTCATCAGAGTTTTGCCGTGGCAGTTTTGTTAATTGGGGTGAACTTCAGGATAAGTCGGTGACGGCGTCATCATCAGATGAGTCGAGCTGTCCTTATCCCGTAAGCATCATCTCGAAAGTTTCCTTCATGCCTCATCAGTCCCTATTTCCTTCACTATTCCCTCTTCTATTCTATACCCATCTACCCATTTCCTCCGTCTAATTCATCTCGTCCGATTCCACCATCACCACCAATGCAACTTCACAATAAAAATGTGTTCTCTCTAATTTTCATTTCACTATTTAATTTATATAAAATATATATATATCCATAAGTTTAGTTTAATCCATAAAGGCTTATTTAAAGAGGCAGACCGACTTGAAGATAAAATATTTGGTTTAAATATTTTAAAACATATTCAGCTAGTTTTTGATTAACATTTGAAAAAAGATACACCAAGATGTTATTAAAATGTATGAAATTAATTATAAAATTCCGTCGTTGTATTTATCAATCAAATAAAAACAAAAATACAACTACAATCTATAAGAGGCTTAGAGCATTGGAACTATGTCTAGGATGTATTTAAGTATTATTTTGTAAATTGAGTTGAAACACTTTGTTTTATTACACTATATAAAACAAATAAAACAAAGTATTTCAACTCAATTTACAAAATAATCAAGGAATTCCATATAGTTTCACCAAAAACCTTTGAACAGTTATTTAAGCATGTTTACTATAGATCTTTGGAAATGTTTTCATTATTTTCTATGTTACTAAATTAAAATTAATCGAACGGAGTGTGACGAATATCTCTTGAAAGCGACACTCGCTTTAGATTTACAAGAGTAACCATTTCTGGAGTATATATATATAATCTTTTATTATAAGAATATTCGTGTTCGCTTTAAATTCATTTTCGCCATGAAAATAATTTATTTTAATAATAGCTGGAAACAACCGGCTATCACTGATTGCTGTTGCTAGGCTTAGCGGCAATCTTTGGTTATGTTTTAAATGTGATATTATATATTTTAATTAGTACTTTAAGGTTTTAATATTTTAATATATAGATATATACATGAGACTACTCCTGCAACAACACTTTATTGGGCAGATCTAGCATGTTATTAATGCATGTGCGTTGTATATCTTCTTGGGAATCTAATGTAATATTAAACAACCATATAAAAAAAAAAAAACTATTACACACAATTTCTAAGTGATCTTATCTGCAGCAATAGTGTACATCATTCGATATGGCCAACGTTCCGTCTATCTATCAACATTTGTAAAAAACGATTTACAGCGTTATTGCAGGGGGTCTCATATAACTCAACTAGTCTCAACTAATTATCTTTTCATCACCACGTTTTCTCGAGTGGATAGGCAGCCATACTCTTCTGTATTGAGCGCCATACTCTTCTGACTTGAAAAACCATTCTCGCATTCCTCTATTTCTGGTATCATCACCGCCCGTGTTATATCTTTCCCTTACCATTCTCTTCTCATTCATTCGTCTCATACAACCAAACTATAAACCTAATTTCAATTTTCCATACATATGCACCTATTTCTGATAATAATGTTGTGTATATAAATATTCAAAATCTATCCAATTAATAAAATACTGCTTCGGTTACGTGATAACAATTATGTGATAATTTAATTAATAATTATGTGAAAATTTAATTAATAATTAAAAAATTGACACCGGTGACTAATTTATTGATATTAGGGTCTATGGAAAAGTACATACCAATTACATACAAACATGAACCCGCATGTTTTATTACGGTATTTTTTTTTTGCTTTTTCTTTTCATTTTGTATTTATCTTAATATGTTTTGAAATTTTATTTTCTGAATTTTTGTTGCATTATTTGTGTTAAATTTGATAAAAAAAAATCTTTTCATGTCATTTTGGTATTTTATAAAATTGGTTATCTAAAACTAAATGCCTGTAGACAAATAACAATAACGCGTTACACAATCCAGTCGATAGTATCTTTTACCATTCCCTACGTATTGACAAATACATGGCAAATCAATATCTAGTATCTATACCCATTCCCTACGTACAAATACATGGCAAATCAATATCTAGTGTGACATTTTCATCTTAGTTTAAAATGTATAAAATTCTTAGTTTAATTTAATTTTATTTATGTATTTTGGTGTGCTGAAATTTAAAATGACACTAAATAAATAAATATAACATCTAATATAATCTATACATAGACGTAAGACAAGTACCCGCTCCCCCTGCCGGAGCAGCATCAAATTACTACCGTGTGACGTCAGCCTCGCCGCCGCTATTCCATGACTCCTGAGCTGACCGACAGCGTTGCACCCCGACCTCTGTACTTACAATCCACCATATAAAAATTAGCTACATAATCGTAATGTACTAGTAATTCACTAAACTTTGAGATTTTCGTATAAGTACTGTTGGTTTCATTGTGCTCACGCCACAGTTATGAATACCTATATATCTCTTCCAATCGAGTAAATTAAGATTATTACCGATATATATACACACCCATATATATGGAACTGGCATCTCTTCTAAGATAGATCCCGTTTTTTATAGATGATTTCCTTGAATACAACATATATCGACGTTTCGACATGGTAACACATGCCACTGTCAAGACGTTGCCTCAAAAATTTACACACATTAAGTGCTCAACTATATATATATATAAATATATGTATGTGAAAGAACAACATGTGTCATGATAGAAAAATCTTCTACGGTGTGTTGTACATTATTAATATATTCGTGTAGTAAAATTATATCTACAGTACACACATCCCGGTTGTCAGGGAACACGAATAACTGATATACCTACTATTTGTCTCGAATTATTTTATAATTCTATACGACAAACTCAAATTTCGTGTTTCCAATATCGATTTATTTAAAGAAGAGACAAATAATAGAATTCCCATTGGTCCGGGCGACACCTAATAACAAAGAAAATTTGTATCTACTGAAGTAATAAAAACATAACGACTGTACAGCAAATGAGAAAATTTACGGTTCGCTGTATTTTTATTACACACATATTATACATTTTATGTCGGCTTGCAATAATAAACACGGAATATTTTCCTACATCCCAGTTTGCACGGACATCAGGACTGCATGAAATTTTGCACGTTTTATAATTGAAGCCATTGAAAATATTTTAAAATCCATATTTAAAAACAGCTGTGTTTTATTTGTAACATATGCATCATTTTACATTTACATTTTCTCATTCATTGCTATTTACCAAAAATTGTATGTTAATAGAAAAAAAAAATTGTTTTTACTTGTTAGGAAGAGAATTCATATGCATGATCAAATAATGCTGTATTTCGTATTTGAAAATTATGACTTTAATATATAAATTATTTTGTCGTATTAGCGACCACAAAAATAATAAGTTGTTCAATTGAAAGACAAGCTCTTTTAAAATGTACACGTGTGCATTAAATTAGTCGGATTTTATTTAAATTTCTTAGATTTATATTAAGTTATTGAATTTTCAATGGTGTTTATTAGGGACTTCTTTTTTGGCAGTGTCTTCAGAACATCCTAATTTGTAATTTTTTCAGTTCAGTTAATCCTTTCTATCGAATGAGCAGTCCAATACCACATCTCAAAAGCTCCTACCTATATCCAACTCCAACTCTATCTGATTAATTGTTCATGTTTAATTTCCACATGCTCCAAAATTCTGACGATTAGGAGACGCAGAATATCTTAGAAATATCATTGAGGAAAACATTAAGCAAAGACGATAGAGAGGAAGACTTAGACAAAAATACATCCACCAAAAATACAAGAGTGCAGATAACTTCTGTATGCTGTCCAAGATAAAGACGCACGGCGACCATTGCATCGATGAGAACACATTAATTTCAACTTAAGTATTAAATAAGAATAATGAATTTAGCTCTTCAATATCAGTATTTTCTTCTGTGTACAGTTTTTTGGGCTAGTAAGGTCAGATATTTACATGGCAGATTAGTCTAGAAAATTCTATAATTTTATTTTCACTATGAACCAATACAATGGAACCAGTCTTCAGTCAGGAGATGCGTCTTCTTACTGCACCGCATTTCTTCTGAATAGTGTGAATATAATTGGTGTCTTGTAGGTAATATTCACACATTCATGGTAGATTTTGTAATTTTTATTATGATTTCATTTCTTTCTGTGGTGGAGTCTAAAAATTAAAAGTATATGTTAGCACCAGAAATAATATCGATACCAAATGGGTGCGGGCCTTTTGGATCCCTACCTATCGTGGGCCTCAATGTACCATATTG
The DNA here is from genome assembly GCA_022840565.1 of Eubasilissa regina. Taxonomy (NCBI): domain Eukaryota; kingdom Metazoa; phylum Arthropoda; class Insecta; order Trichoptera; family Phryganeidae; genus Eubasilissa; species Eubasilissa regina. The sequence continues at coordinate 28,843,516 of JAINEB010000022.1, read as the reverse complement.
GCTGCGTCGGCGTAGTTTTGCCTCTGGGTGCACACAAAGACCTTCGGTTATCTGCAAATCTTTATTCCAAGTCATATATTGGCAAAGCGTTGGACGATATATCCTGAGGATCAAAGACCGAATAACACGGAATTCTAGAGAATTATATATTATTTACTTGCGGTCCGTACCCAACGTTTCTCTGATTCAGGGAAGTGGTTAGGGGATGGGCTATAGTTTTACGCAGGTCGTAAAATGTAACGTCGTATGCAAAATTTGAACTAAGTAGGAGAAGAATAAGATTTCTGATTGGTTAGAGTGAGGTGATTATTTATTTCGTCAGGATCCTAAAGTGCAACTGAGTATACTTTGGAATGAGTGGCATTAAATTTATTGCACATTTATGTCGGGGGGATAAACGGAACAAAAAGGGGAAGGTTAGAAGGGTGTACCTATGTTTTACACTGAGTTCTAAAGAGTAACTTTGCAATATTTAGTTTAAATCCATAAAATGGTCTAGAATTGTATAGAAAACAAACAAACATACATACATTATATTTTATATATATTTATTAATTTAGTATTATTATTATGTACGCCCTGCCCTATTTAGACATTAACATAATTTGTAATAGAAAATTTCATCAAAAGTGTTATAGGTATTTTTTTTTATAGTCAAGTATTTTCCAAATTCATCGATTTTTCTACTAGAAAACTTTACTCGTAGTGCGCATATACGTTGTTTAATTGATTATGGTTTGGATCCTTGTCCCGGGAAACGAGTTAGTTATGAATATTTGTATTATAAGAATATATGTTTTCAAGCAAGCACCTCTATTAAAAAATACGTGTAGGTACATACAAAATACATATTATGTAATTTTTGTAAACAAGTACCGCAAAACCTTGACAATGGTACGTGTTACTATGTTGAGACATCGGCCTAGGTTTCTTAAAGGAAAGCATCTGCAAAAAATACGATTTAACTAATAAGTCACCAGTACTGTACATTAGTGCTCCCGGAAACTTTAAATTAAACGTAAATATATTGCTGCTGTTCTTTAGCATATTGTGTTCTCTTATTTTGTACGTTATATACTTAAAGCATTAAATTGATTCGCTACTCATTCATGTCGCGTCCAGGTAATGTCACGGGACCATTGCGTCACTTTTTAAAACCCAATCAAATTATCCCGGGACAATAATTACTCGTAAGCCCCGGGCATGCGGGCCGGGATCGATGATTTAAACGGATTCTGATACTATTGACATTGACAAGGGGCTGGTACACCCTCGTTCCCGGCGTCAAAACTGCTGTACCAACTACAAATGCCGTAATTATTCAACCTTTTGGGATGCGGGTAAGATTCGCAATACAGGGTGGGCGGCTGTGAGAGTGAACGAGACACACTACCGTTTGACAAAGGTCCGCATTGATCCGTGCAAAATTCATTCGGTTCACTTAGCAATTGTTTCAGAGTATTTTTTATAAAACCATCGTGTGGGTGGATTTACGCTGTTTTGTGTCATTGTGTTAACGGACGTAACCTTATTGTGATACTTATACTAGATATATTTCGTAGTACAAATATATTACTGGACTAACAAAGAGATGTAATATTTACAATACTAAATAGAAATGAAATCTTAAATTCAATTCGTTACAGAAATTGTATTTCGTATAATATTTTGTTGTGGTAGGTAATCGAAAAGTTTTGGTAGATTTATAATAGGTTCTGTCATTTGTTGATGAAAATTTATTTAATTAGGAATAATATCACGGCATATTAAATTCCACGTCAACTTTGTATTTATTTATTTAAAATAACCTATATTTTAATTTTACTAATTTTTATATTCCAAGGTGATAGTTTTTTAATGTAAATTTCAGATGTTTTTACACACAATTAATAAAATATAGGTAATATTAATTTGAATAGCTTGTTGGTCTAGTAGTTAAAACCCTCGTCGAGATAACTAGGACTATCTAGTCTACATTACTACTATTACTAATCTACACTAAATCTATTATAGGGTTCGAGCTTCATTCCCGGAAAGCACAAAGTTAGTAACATATGTGAAAATAAATTTGTTTTTTTTTAATTTGTTCTACTCTTTTGATATACTTGAGACGCGTTTCGCCTTATAAGAACATTATAAATCAATTGATAATACAGACTGGATTGACAGTGGACAATCAAAGTGCAAAGATAAAAAGAAGGCAAAATAATAAGAATCCAATTTATCCAATTTTTATTTTTTCATTTTGTAGTTTAACTTTCAACATATTATTATAAAATGTTACATTTATTTCTGAATTTCTGCATATCAATTATTTATATTTGAGCACATGTACCACTCATTCGGCAATTTTGGATGATGATTTTGCAATAATTTTTTGAATCTACAATTTAACTGTATTTTTGTGAATTTTTATAAATAAATAATGACAGATGAATAATTAAATATATATTTATGGTTAAGCACAGAAAGAATTTATTTCTTTGACGTCATCAAGAAGTATTTCAGTAACATAAACAATTATGTAGAGATTTATTAACTTCATTTTGTAATTAAAAAAAGTATCCGCTATTTATGTGAAAGACGGGCATCATACAAATGAAATTTGCTTCGGGCACTTAAAGTGAGGAAGTTACGCCACTGTTGATTGGTGATTTTATTATTTTATTGTCTCGGCGCAAGTTTTGTAGAGTGAAACAAACGAAATAAGGTTTCCTCGGAAAATAACGTATAAAATATTATAAAATATATCCAGAAGTAAAATATGTTAGGAGAATTAAGTTATTGCTGAATAGATATCAGGGATTTGCTCAGACTTACCAGCGGATTTGTATTTTTGTACCTTAACGCTCCAGAACAGGTAAAGAGCCAGATAAGGACCCAGATAAGGACATTGTGGTTTTCAAAAAAATTAAATTATTTATAAAAAAATGCTTTGCCAAATACAGGATTTCGATACCATCTTATACCATCATCATTATTATCAGCCGTTTCTATCCACTGTTAGATGAAGGCCTCTTGAAGTATCATCCACTATTACGTATCTACACGTGTATTGGTACTGTCAGAATTTTTTTGTATGTTAAGCAATTATTTAAAAAAAATCAACGTACATTTTTCGCTGTGAATTTTAAATACTACTATTACTTTATTACCTTTTATATAATATTAATAACTTGCTGTGAAAGTATACATGTTATATATGTACTTATACAAAATTAAATATATGTCTGTATATTATATTTACAATTCTCTACCATTTTCACAATTACTTTTTAGGATCACCCTTAACAACAATTTTAGTTAGGTACTAAATTTATTTTTTAATTAATTGTTATTTTTTTTAAAATTAGATTTTTTTTTAAATAGATTCTGGTAAAGAAACAATAATATATGTTTTTAGTTAGTAATGATATCCTCAAAATGTTCAAAACCGGTAGATGTATTTAAACTCAATTAAGTGGTTAATAAAACAAAGTTAACAAATAAAAATATGAATTTTAACCACAAAGTTAATTTTGCTTATTTCAAAAGAAAAATATATTGTTGTTGCTACCGGGATTCAAACCTGATTTTTTTTCCAATCCGGGGAAGGTGCATTATCCAACTATGCTAAAGCAGACAGTACCTTTGTCTTGAAATTTTCGAACCCATATGTAACATTTTTCAAATAATGGAACGGAAGATGTATTAATTTAAAAAATGTAACACATGGGTTCGAAAATTTGTCGGCAAATGTACTATCTGCTATAGAATAGTTGGATAATGCACCTTCTCTGGTTTGGAAAGAGATCCAGGTTCGAATCTCGGTAATAATTTCTAGTACAAAATTGAAAAAAAAGAGAATTACTATATAAATTAGTATTTTCCTTTTCCACAGATTTAAAAAAAATTAAACAGTTAATAAAAATAATAGATTCAAATAAAAATTCACTGAATATGGTTTTGATTATTGTGCCGTCAAAAAATATTATAAAGGACTAATTACACAATAATTAATTAGGTATTTTTTTTGCTTCTCTTCTGGTTTTCCACCATTGTTCGTTTTCTGTATAATTGTGTATTCGAGGGTCTATTCGAAATAAATAAGTCGACATACCAGTGCCAGCGCTCAGCTGGTGGATGTAAATTAGCGAAGACTCATTCCTTTCTGTCAGAGAGTCACAGGACCGGATACAATAGATTGGGTAATTTCCTTGTTTTGGAGAATACCAACATTTACTCAGAATAGAACGTGAAATTAAAGGAGTTAACTAAGTTGTTAGACTGTGTAATGATTTATTTAACTTGAAGCGCCTGGAGACCGTGATCCATTTCTGGATTGCATTAACTCACTCTTGAATGTCAAGACAATGAATATCTAAATTTCGGTTTCGTGTAAAATAATATCATTGAACTAATTTACAATATAGACATGTACATTTGTATATTATATATTTATAATATAATAGATATTGTATTTCTAATTCATCTTAGTTTCATTTGAATATTGATCAGGGTACGAAAATGCACAATATTATCAAAAGTCAGGTTGGACGATTATATTATGATTAAAATATATTTTGGTGATTTACTAGAAACGAAGGATATCTGGATATATCCATATTTGTACATATAGTATATTTTTTCTGTTATTATTTTCTTCTAAATAATTTATTTAATTTATTAGGAATCTGGATGTGTTTCCATATAAAAACTCTTTCTGGCAATGACAGGTGTTTCCATGTCGGTCCATTGGGATCACTTACATACATCTTGACTAATCTAAAAGCGAAATATATGAATATATGAATATATTTCGCCTTTAGGTCATTTTTCTTACTACAAACTTAGATTCACAATATTTCTCAAAGATGTAAGCAGAGAGAACTGAACACCACACTTTTATATTTTGCTACTCCACTCATACCTCATTCACTCTTACACACCTTGTCGATTGTTGGTATCTGTCTGAATATCTGATTTACCAGATCGGTTTAGGTTATTTTCACCGTCTTTTAGTCCTATTTTTTTTTAATATTTGTGTTTAACCTATATTTTCCGAATTACATATTTCTCTCTCATATGTTCAATATCTCGTATAAACTACCCCGGAAACCTCATGCTACGGACAGATCTAGGATAGATTTAGATTATACTCGTATATGCCATTATCAGACCAGCATTTGGATTCGAGACATGGAAATATGGTTAGGTTGGACACATAGTGACATCTAGCGAGGCGACGTACACTTTGTCAGTAATTGACTACGCAGGACACCAAAGGCCGCACATCATTGACGCAGGCACTCAAAACGTACACCAATTCTAATCTTTGACTCTACCAGTAGTACCATGGAGCCCAACGTGCCTTTTCTGAAACGAATCAGAACTTACTTCATATTCCTTTACTTAATTCAAGATTCATATAAGAGCACGAGATCAAGTAGGCAATAGAGATTGCGTATACGTGCATTCACTTTATCCATACACATTGACTAAGATATCAAGCATGTACTGGACATTTTGGAAAATAACATTTTGAGACGCATTTTTAGTTTGGTTTTGGATTTTAGCATAGATACCACAATAATTAGCTCTATAATAATATGTTTAATAAGCTAAGTATCTTCAAGTTTTTAAAAATAGCAAGACTTCCGATATTGAGCCATATGGAGAGAATAACCGAACATCAAACAGGATGTAGGAGCTTAGCAAGCCATAAGCTAAGATGGAGACTTGAAAACTCTTGAGAAGACATGACCTACCAAAGAGTGTAGTCAATAGTGCTGATGATGATGTAATTAAGCATTCGCTCAAATAGTTTACATCTCTGAAAAACCTATTGGATTATCGCTCTGGCGACACGAAAATCGTAATCATTGAATTTTATCACCGTTTGCTATCTACTACTAGATGATGGCCTGCCCAAGTATCTCTCACTTATCACATGTGTTTCAGGCCCAATCGATCCAATTCGGCTACCAAGAAGTTTTTACAGCATTGTCTCTTACATCTTAAATGAATTAGGGGCCAATGATTCTGCTGGCCCACATGGTGCACCATACAGTACTCATTATAAGTGTAAATATCATTAGTGGATTAATTGAGGATTTTCAGTGCTCTAATAATGGCCATTTTGTTTATTAACCAAACCCGTCAAATCAAAATGAGCTTCGTCGCCGACCTGATGATTTTTTTCCAAAAGTCAAGGTCATCAATATTGAGCCGCAAAACATGTGCTGTTGTATGTTGTTGAGGCGTTAGATACTCTATAATAAAATGTAATTAATTGCTCTCTACGATTGTCAAATACGAACTAACAAAGCCAAACCAAAATGGCGAAAAATAAAATCGGCCTGGAACATAATATTCACCTGTATATGTGGAACTGGAGTCTCTTTTAGGTTATAACGCGTTTTGTAAAAGGTTTACTTGAGTTAGATGAATGTTAGTTTTGCCACGGTAACACATGCTATTATTAAGACATTGCTCAAAGGTTACGGTTTAACCATACTTGTGCGAGGGCACGTGTTACCGTGCCGAAACATCAGCTTAGGTTTATATATATATATATATATGTGTGTGTGTGTGTGTGTTTAATTTAATTATTTATTTATAATGGTTGGTCCGACGTAAATTATGTATGTAGGTATATACGTATCTATTTACATTATAACGTTACGAAGATACTCTCCTTGTATTTTTTTATGAGTGCCACATTTTACGTCTGACATCCCTAAAGTTAGCGTCTGCGCGCTGAGAGATCCACTTTTTAGACATTTCCGCGGCAGACGAGGGCAAACGACGGCAGTGGGGGGCGAGCGACTTTCGGATGTTGGGCTCGGAAGAATGTTTTTTTGCGACCATGTTCCATTTATGTGGCAAATTTTGAGATTTTAAAAGACCCTGACGCACCATGCAGTTTGATCATCACCCGGACTCGAACTGGGACATGGAGTGTGCTCATGCGACTGCAATATGGACTTATTTTGATTCCGCGATTTTAATAGAAACTTCAGTTAATTTGGCCTTGATGTGTACCTGTGTTTAAGTCTGTGTGTAGGAATGATCTCCATAACATCCACGGATAAAGATGGTGAAGTATATTGTGAAATCAAGTGTACTATGCGACTAGTAATTTTGAACATTGAAGATGGATAATTTTTTTAGACAAAGAATTTAGTTTATAATGAATTCAAAAATTATTGTCCTATTATTGTGTAACAATCTCATCTGAATGTCATACATTAATTTCATTATTTTATACTTTTGTAATAATATATTAATTGTGTGAAAATAACTTTCTTTCAATTTTTGTATTTGCTACCCACCTGCACAGTTAAATTTTTTTTCTTACAAGTGAGGGAGAGAAATTTTATTATTTAAAGGTGAGTAAGTAAATATGATATTGAAGATCCACATTTCTCATGTGTCCGATGAAGATCTGAGACCCCCCTGTCTCACCTCTTACAATATATATAACGTATACCTACATAGCTAATAATAAAATAAAATATATAAATATTTGTGTAACATCATGGTATTAGATTATAATGTGAATAATGCTTTGATAATTATGCCTAGATTAAATAAAATTTTGATTTTTTCACAGAAATTTTAAATGTTCACTGGTTATTTTTATTATTATGAGTGCACGCCCTTGCCAAAAATATCCCCATTGTTTCTAATATGCATACATATATAATACGTTCCCACAGACACACTGATAGCAAGAGAAGGTTATGAGATACTGTACAAAGTACTGAATTATTTTGCGGACTTCGTGTAATTACTCTTATCCCATTTGCGGCTTTGTAATTTACTGTCAAATTATGTAAACTTCAACCTTTATGGAGAAAATATAGTCATATAAACACAGTTTATGTTTACGCACTGTGGTTTCAACAAATTTGGTGGCTGGGAAATTTGCGGTATTCAACATCAAGGACACTGGCATTACAGAATTTTATGATTCTTTTAACATACAACATGTTTATTCAGTGGGTATCCCAGCAAAATTTGTGGCGAAAACTGTGTTAGAAAATTTCGTAACATTTTTAGATACTCTCACCTTTACAACGGGTTTCATTTTCACCTTTACCGGTACCGGTATCGATACCAGGTGGCACCAAAATCCTTTTGAAATATCGATCCTGCTACCATCTTGCTATTTCTCTCCTAGACTGCGAACAAATTAGTACGTAATGCTAATTTTTTTATGTTGGAATTTATATTTTGATAAACCTACTTTATTATAATATTTATACCTAAATACATGATAAACATCAAATTTTAATACTCATATTATATTTGAAAAATTGTTACACCCAGTAAGCTTTGTAATAACGAGCTAATAACACTATCGCCGTATAAGAATATAATAAATATCTCTTTATTTTCTTATTTATTTAATCCTTGTAAATTACCAAACAACATTGACGTCCTTTCATTAACCCTGTTCACTATGCTAAGATTACATTCACTCTAAATTAATTAATAATTTATTCTATCATTTAACACGGCGTCCGAGCGACGTCATTTCCACTGTGTTCAGCCTACGGTCATACGTAAATAATAAAATGAATTATTGATGGAATACGACAGACAGTAAGACAGGCTGAAATATATTGAGGAAATACTGAGAAGGGCAAATGTGGCATCTATCCGAGTAGGTGATATTTACGACGAAGAGCAAATACAAATGGATTTCGGTAAATAATAATAACTTTCTTTTGAAATAGGATAGAGGGGGAAAAAGTAGAATATATAATACACATGAAGACTTATTTAGTCTGGAAGTAAAACACTTGCCTATTAATTAGCCAAAGTTCACTCCGCACCCCGGGACATCATAACAGTCCCATTTTTAACAGTAACACAAGGACATAATTTATTTCAAAACCTAGCTATAGTATCAATTTATTTCAAATACTACACAATAAAATAAATAATTTATTACAATATTGAAATAAAAATCTTCACTAGCACGTTTAGTCACCTCTATTTACTCGTATATAAATGAATAAATCAAAATTATTGATTTGATACTATCGGTAAATACCTGACCCTGCAGATTCATTCACCAAGCCCTCCATGAAGTTGATATAAAGGAAACATTTTTGGTGACCATTTATGGTTCAAATGATGACAGTTAACAAATCAAACCAGTTAATAAATATTAAACATTAATTGTAGGTTACAATGTTAAAAATTAATCGTAGGTTACAATGTTAAAATTAATTCGTTACAATGTTAAAAATATTCATCTCTGTGATGTTTATGGAACATGATAATTATTTAATATTATTAATTATGCAGAGTAAAAAACGTTTGTCATGTGTATTTTCATAATATATGAATTATGTCAAACATCGTATACCTAGTTCGAAAGTCTCGAGAAATAATTAGAGAACATTTTTTATGAACGAATTTAATATTTTTTAACACATTGATAATTTGCAACAATAAATATCGTATGCACAAAAACCTACAAGGTTTATTGTTACTTTGGATCTTATTAAACATCTTGTTTTATATAAAGAAAATAGCCTAATTATTTTCGCAATAATGAACCCAGCTCGAATAAGTCGATAATTCTGTCTACCTAGGAAGAAAAATGTTCTTAACGGGAGGCACACCGAAAGAAATTGAAAAATGGAGTGCATTTGAAAAGTGATTTTAGTGATGAGTTAAACCTTACTGTGACTGTGATTGTGTGTTTGGTATTTTTTTTATCACGTTGATTGGTAACTGATATTTTATTGTTAGAGGTATACTTTCGAGTACACTAGTGATTACTCGCCGAATTATAGATAATCAGATAAAATCGAACGCAAATTTCACAATCGCAGTCACAACAACGATTTAGCTCATCATTAGTAATTTTCCTTTATATCTAAAGCGATGTGTTCTATCAATGTATACTTCTAGTGCTGACGTATGACTGAAACATGGACTCATGACATGGAAGACATGGAGTAAAGCATAGAGGTATAGGAAACACATATGCGTGTTGGGTATCCCATGAAGAGACAAGAAAAGAAACACATGGTTAAGAGAAATGAAATGGCGATGCCAAACCACATCCCTCGGAGGACGAACAATCACTGGATGAACGCAGTCATCCAGTGGTACCCGAGGGGAATCAAGAGGCCGACATGCTATCCTAGAACCCGCAATATTGATAAAATTTTCAAACTCTGCAGAATATCAATGAACATAAATTAAACTTTAATACAATTGGGGAAGTGTTTATCACCGGTGATGATAATCAACATGTAGAATAAACTTATCGAAATACAGTGTGTCCCAAAAGTCTTTTTCATTTTGTTTCATTCGCTATGCCAACTCAAAGAACGTGGGAGGGGCGGGAGTTACACTGATTGCTGGTCGCATCGTTGGAAATTCAGTCGCTATGGAGCGTGTCCTTACCAGTTGTTCGTGAAATTTTTCCTGAAAAATTGATATCCCGACGAGGTGATACAAACTGACCTCCACGTAGCCCCGACTTACACCAATGAATTTTTTTTATGGGGCTACCTTAAATCATCAAATCATATACAGTGATAATCCTCTTTCTCTGGACCTATTAAAAAAAAATACCTGAGAATAAATTGTAGCGATCACGGAGAATATGTGCCGAGCAGTTTTCAGACATTTTGCCTCCCTTTTAGAAGAGTGCCACAAAAATAACGGATCACATTTAGAAAACATAATTTTTAAGAAATAAATTCCCAGGGACCGTTCTTAAATGCGAAATAAACATTTTTTTATTAAATTTATCAATTATTTTATTAAAAAAAGACTTTTGAGACACAGGGTGTACTAGTACATCAACATCATTATCCTTTTACATAACTGTATGTTTATAATACCAACATAATTAGAAAACATCATCAATCATGAAGTATGTATTAATTCCATTCTGTTTCATTTAATTAACGACTATTTTGGCCGGCTAATTAATGATATATACGAGTACGTTCCACGTGAATGTCTGGTCGACCACCAACCTACAACGAACTAAAATTCCTGAACGATAACAGATAATAATGATATACATAATATTTTGTGTAGGTTGGTAATACTTCTCCAGCATTACCAGATAGACAACTTTAGTTCATTGTTTCCGCAAACACGAATATTTGAGAAGGAAAGGATTACGCGCAAAGTAACCTCATAGAAAATAAAATCAAATAATTTTTAGAAAATATTTACAAAACTTTTCTTAGTAGAACGAAGATATTATTCAAAATTGCGGAGTTTGAGATTACCTCATAATATAATAAGGATTTTTCTCATTTTTATAGAAGCTACAAGAAGCATAAATACGACACAATACTATTGTGTCGAATTTTATTTATGAAGCAATGTAATATTTTTTTTATAATATAATATAATAAAGAGGTAGCATATTTATTCGTACGAAACCATTTCAAATTGTTATAATATAATTTTTTTTATGACCCTCAAATCTTTTTAATAACATACCACTTAGCTAGGTGATATACTACTTGTTTATTTATTAGATTTTAATGACATACATGTTTTTGTTGTAACAGAGGTGAATATAAAATATTATAATATAACATGATAAAAATAAGATACAATTATATTGCAATTAAGTATATAGTCGTAGTTTATTGTATGCGATGGAGGAGATTCCACCTCTGATATATTCAGCATTATCCTGGCTACTTAACGACTGTGTTAAAGTAGCCTGTTTTTTTCCGTGCTGTTGTGGTGTTACTTAATTCAAGAAAGATAAATATTCGACAGAAATAAAAAAAATAATAATAAAAATGGAATATATATTATGCAGTGAGTTGAAATGTTGGACAGCGATGCTTCTGATCTCTACCCAATTGGATCATGTATTGGCTCCATATTTGTGTAATCTTATTGGAAGTGGACGATTTCCAGTTGGTGTTATGTGTGTTGTACAGTTTCGGAGCTAAGAACACGTAAAAACGTTGACAAAATGTCGTTGATGTTCACGCAACTGGAATTATTTGTATAAGAAATATTATTAAAGTATATAGTAAGGTTGGGTAACGAAAACGAGTACAATAAATTTGTCGACATATTTCATCGAAACACTGCCTAGTGATTATATGTTTAAGACTCGTCCTGATAGGTAACTAAGTATGTCCATTTTCATAATACAAGCATTTAGCTTATTTTAAATATAATAAATATTAAAATGACATGTACATTTTTATTTAAATATATATATTTATAAATAAGTATAAGTATACACACACCTTAAAAATTAAATAAAATTACGCAATAACATTTATTAAATAAATGATTTCTATTGAAAAAATATTGGTTTTATATAAAGGCTTATTCTGTTAATTAGGATATGTTTGAAAAAGTTCAGTAATACTGCTGTTGTATGCTAGTTTTGAGTAAATTCAAAGAGATGTCACATTCCATAATATTGTCCCTAGGAAAATTTATACTATTTGTAATAAAAGATTAATCTTTAAAAATAATTATAAATGTTCGAGGTGAACTTTTAACACCTTAAATTTAATCAGAAATAACTGTTTACAAGATCTTTTAAATACATTTTTTTACAACTTTAATCTAATCAGAAACGACTGCTTAAAGATTTTTTAGATAGATTTTTATAAAAAATGCCGTAAGCAAACAAAATTAATTATTATTTTAGTCTTTTTAGCGTGTACTATGCATCAATCAAGCTACAGTTACTGTCAAGTTCCGAAGGAGTCGGCGCGAAATTTCATTTAAACTGAAAACAAGCTTACGGGTGATGCGCCAGTTTTATCGCAAAATAATCATCTTACCTCTAGTATGATAGGCGTGGAGATAACCGGAGAGGCAGAGAAAGAGGGATAGAAATAAGAGGAAAGTGAGATAAAAAGTGACTCCTGTCACAGGAGAACAGGATATTAGAGAATGAGAGACACGAGAGCTTTACTGGAAACCCTTGTCTGAGTAAAGGATTTTCGAGGAACATTATAATTACTTTATGACATAGATTAATATTAAAGCCCGTCGAAGTAATATCGCACCTCATATAAAATACCAATTGATTTAGAATTACAGCTAAGACTGTGATGACTAATTTACGCGTAGGTACTTACTTCGTAGAAAAGTTAAGCATTAAACGATTATTGAAAGCAATATTTTAATTTTAAAAATAAAATAAAAAATGTGGGATGCCATAATATTCATATTATTATAATTAATATAAAAATATTTCAATAATAAATCTAACAAATTTTACACAAGTCATAAAAAATACATTTTTTCGGTTGTCTAAGATATTTTTCTAGTTCATTATGTTTAAAGTTATATGTTGTTAGGTTATTTCTTCCGCGGCCGCGGCTTCATGTTCACGGGGGAGGCATCTGGCCTAAACTGGTTATTTTTTTTAAATGTTATCAAGTCAAATAGTTATGAAATGAAATTACAAAATGCCATTGTTTACAATAAAGTTTATTAACTACGTTTTACGATACTTGGATGTATTAAAAGTAGAAAATGAGCATTTTACCTGATTACTTTCAATTAAAAAATAATTACAATTAAATTAACATTAATATTAGGTGCCCATCATGCCAGCATAAAGTTATTTACCAAATTGTCTATGTTGACGCTTGTCTGATATAGATTATGCAGGTCCCTCACGTAAGGGATTACCTCTTAGGAGACGCCTTCCACGTGTAGATGATGGTCCTGGAACCTGAACGTGAAGTATGGCCAATAGTTGTGGTGCCAGTGTAGGGTAACTGAGTTCAGGCTTGTAATTGATTGACTACCAGACGATGCCCAATTATCCAGGCAAAACGGGACCCTGGACGCGATGTTCTTATGCAATTTGTGGGTGCCGTATATGATATCGTCTCCCCTGATAGCGACAATTTATTCCACTACACCAAATTATGTTGATCATCTTTTTTTTTATATAGATCCACCGGGACTCTTTTTATACTTTTACATCAACGATTAAACACAGAGAACATCACAGTCTAAGCTTAAACTTAAGGCGCACAGTTTAAATTTTTTCCGGAATCACAAATTACAAAACGCTTGCTTATTATATCAGATGATATTGATTTTGTTTTCTATTTGAAAACTAGATCCCGTGTTTATCCCGAGCTCTCCCGGCTGAGATTTGGAGAAGACTGACGCATAAGGTGATACGTCCCTTATGGTACATTTGCCGACGTGACTATTGTCACGTACGCCAGTTTCATTATTGCCGTTCCCACGCCGTATCGTGCGTCTAAAAATACCGATGTTTATTGCAACCCCGTTTCTTACTTCGACTAAGTGCTTTTGTATCCTTAAACAAAATATTGTTTTGGGTAATTTTGCATTCTAATCTCTCGAATGGCGTTCACATGCACACACACACACCATTCATCCTCTGTCAACTGTCAAACATGTCATATTTGCATCAATACAAATTATAATATAGTTAAATTTCAAAGACTATTATCAACATATTTACACAAGTCGAGTGTCCAACTCATTTAACAACGATTATTTCTATATGAAGACGGACCACGCAGGTACCATTATAATATTTATTTATACATTAAGATTTACAAAACGATTCATTTCAGAATAATTCGACAATCTGCGCCGCGCTCTCGTACACACACACATACACAGTAATGGATATCACAACAATCGATTTACCGAAGAATATTTTACAGAAAGAATGCCTTCGTTTAAAAAAATCATCGCTTTCGCCGTTGTAAAATTGTAAAATATTTCAAACTTGTGTGCAGATTCGTCTGTTTTGATGTTTTGAATGCGCAGATCACAGGCACGGTTACTTTTGTGGTCACAAGACACGGCGCATCCTTGTAAACCGCCGACCTGTGCTTGCGAAAAATACGACGGCGATTTGGCACAAAATATGCGATTGAAATACCGAATGTAAACGAAAAAACTCGTGCAGCTCTATTTTTTGTACAATGTACAATCAATCTTAATGATTATTATTTACGTATCATATAAACAAGAAATTATGAATTTGTTCATGAAGCCATGCATTCACAGTTTTTGCAAGATATTTAGATATATTACAGAAAATAGTACTTGCATCATTTGTAATCATAAGTGTATAATTAAAATTTTAGATTGTGAAGAAATGGCTATGTGAATAAAGATATATTGTTATTTATTAATCTTTTCTTAACATATTGTTATTTATTGAAATAATAATAACTTTTTTATATTTTGAGGCTAAGAAGTTTCAATTCAATAGTATATTGGCGTTACACAGAGTTTTTTTTATATCCCGCAATTATTTCGGTAGTCTTATATTTTCTTAGTCTGCTCCAAAACTCTCTTATCTTTGCTTTTAAAAGTGACAGAAATAAGCGTACTTTTCTATCTAATGATATTATATGAGCAGCAGATGTGAGGCATTTTTATAATTATACGAGGGCATAATAAACAATTCGCAGTCTATTTGAAGAACTTTTAGTTTTTCTTTGATACACTTTTATTTTTCAAAATAATTTACTTGATACGAGTGTTACTAGAATATATAAAAGGTTCAAATTATTGATATCTGATATATGATGATTATAATAAGAGAATGGCTAGTGTGTCTCTTTTCGAGTCTGACTATTTTACATATTTGACATAAATATCTCTTAAAATAGAATAGTGGCTTTCTATCCTTTCTAGCTACCCCCGCGGGGAAATGGCGTGATGTTTAGTTAGTTAGTTATGTATTACGTATGTTATGAGGTTATTTTAATAAAATAAATCTAGTTTATAAATAGAGGAACCGATAGCTATTGATTATTTACTAAATAACCGTTGAATCGATTAAGTTTTATCAGACATTGATCGCATTTACATAGAAATCGGAAATGTATTGCACGCCTTAGAGCTTTCTAAAATCATTGTTATATCATCTGTAACGTGTTTCACGAGGTGAAATATTCGAATTAAATACTTCATAAATAATTCATTTGAATAATTTACTTGAGTAATTTGAAACAAAATCATCCACGTTAGTTTTGTTAACTTACCTTATATTATATTATATTATATTACGGCAGCAAAACCGAAATTTCACATCACATGAATGTTTCGCAAAGAGATTAATTTTAAGAAAATCAAAATTTGGTATATTATACAAAGGCCACCCGCACTCGTGGGAAAAGCTTAAAGTTTAGCATTTTTAATTATAAATAACGTGTTACCTACATAACTTTATTTTTATTTTTACATTATTATTTCTTTCTTTTCATTCATATTCATCCAAATATAACATATTTATTTCATGTTATTGTTACGTAAACTCGTATGTTTTCTGAACTACGTTCACCAGCAAAAAACTGTACGTTCTGTTAGGCTAGATGCATCCACTCGATTTTACTACGACTAAACTATGAAGTCGAAATCGATGAAGCACTCGATGTCTACTCGAATAAACTGTTGTTGTTAGAAGTGCGCATATATATTTTTTATCTCTCAACTAAATAGTTGTATATCAAAAAACTATTTGATCATATGGGATAGATTGACTATACACAGTCGATTCGCGACCGTTCAGTTGTATGGAGCAGGCACATAAATGTTGAGAGATCTCATTGGCAGCTGATTGACTATATGCACAATTCTAACAGCTAGAAATCGAGGAGTTCAATGATTTCGACTCAATAGTTTAGTCGCGGTAATCATCGAGTGTATGCGCACGCCAATACAAGGTAATGTACGTAAGCTGTCGATCGATAGTTGTTCAATTGTTTTGTCAAAAGACGATCGATGAAGTTTTATGATTTTTTTTCGAGCAACAATCGTGTCGATAATATGCGCACTCCCGTATGATCTAATAGTCTTTTGACATACAACTAAATAGTTGAGCGATTAAAAACTGTATGTATTCGCTTAGCCTAAGTAGGTACTGCAACGCTCTATACTATATTCTGCCTGAACTATGTTCATCAGATAAAAACGGTATATTCTATATAATAACGGTATAATCATTAGATACTTATGCAAGCATTATTTCAAGTTACTTTTGTTATGTCATTCAATTCTACTCTGAATCTAATATTATATGTATAATTTGTACTGGTGCTTACTATTTTCATTTCTGTCACTTTTACTTTAAAATCGGTATCACTATATTTATTTTATTTGTTTCGTGTGTCACTATTGTACAGTAACGTAAAGTAAACATATATTCACAACTGTCCATGTAGTATTATGTAACGTAAAAGCGAAATTATTTCGTAAAACGGAAAAAAAAGAAGTTATTATATTTATTTTAATAGATCTTTTAAATAAATGACGTTAAAAAAATATTATTAATACAAAATAAATTATTCAATTCAGATACATATTTGGTTAATACCAATATTGTAACATGGACCTCTTCCTATCCGAGAAAACTTATTTTCTTTCAACAACATCAATCAATTACGTTCGAATCCCGGTGGCCACCAAATATTTTACAAATTTTTTTTTTTCTGTGTATCTTTCTAATAGATTAATTTAATTTTTCTTCAAAATATTACAAAACTAAGTTCTAAAATCGCATTTTCACAATAAAAATGTGATTTAATATCAAATTATTACTAATTCTCAAATCATTTTCTATCCTTATATTGTATTGATAGGTATTTCTAGTCCTATGTATAAATACCTAATGTCCTCACTTTTATTGCAATATTATTGTATTACTTTCTTTTTTGGATGTTAAATCCTTCTTAATACTAAGTATTATTTTTATTATACTTGGTTAAATATATGTGAAATATTTAATTAATTATATTTATTTTATCTCGTAATAATTTTTTTTAATATTATACGTCTTGGAATTATTAACAATATTAAAAAATATTATTGGTACTAGGATTCGAATCCGGATCCCCTACAGGCCTATTATGTTTATACTGTATAAATTTTAGTAATTATGTATAATAAATATTGCACAAGAGAAGGTATCGATAGAAAATCAATAGTTTCAAGCACCTATATTAAATACTCTTACAATTTTTATTGTATTATAATTATACATTGTGACAAGTATAATATCATGTTCTATACAAATTCACAATTCTCAGAATCAACGATAATTTGGCAAAATTCTTGGATAAACATATATTAAACGCCTCTCTGGGATAATTTTCTTATAGACTATTGAGGCAGATAAACAAACACAACATAATCCTCTCGCCTTTTGTTAGGCCGATTATTTTGTATCAAAAGGCTTTCCCTTTATATATACCCAGGATGGAGTCCCGCCTTCTTCATTGTTTCGGTGTAATTAATGATTTTATCTTTTGTTACTTGTTATCTTCAGAAAACAACAGAGAAATATAATAAAGATGTATATTTTGGTACTTGCTGTTGCTATGGGATCTCTTAGTCATAATTATAACTTATTGGTTGAAGCACGAAAGACAATTACACTATTTTGTAATCAGCATAATACACCCTCTTAATTTATTCTCACAGGATATAATAATTACTTTTAGGGTTTCAAAATTAATATTATCTTACAATTCCACGAAATTTCAAAATGAATAACGTAGAAGGTTTTTTTCCAAACATGGTTAGATCACAGACTACCAAATATATAGACATGAACTAACGGAAATTTCTTGTTTAAATATTTTCATTTTGGTATCACTCACGTGATCACTTTGGTACCACTTACGCAATCAAATAGCTCCGCGACTTTTTTTAAATATATGACACGATTGGAACGAAAATTTAAACGCTGACATTATAATATGCATTATTGATAAAAATACGTCTTGTTTACACAAATATTTAATTTTCGCGGAGCAAATACTTTTACTGTTGTATAAATGTGTCATAAACTATTGGATTTATGTTTCCACAAATAATGTGTGTAGAATGCCCCTTATCCCACAACTAATATTTCAAACCCCTCTCCTATGTGTACAATTTATTTCATGTCATGTTACTAGTCTGTGGTTAGATTTTTTCGAAGACATTCGAAATTTTGAATTTTTCCAAACAATTAAAAAAAATTTAAGACATTCAAATAATATATTTGTATCCTTTTAAATCTACCACTTGAATGAAATTTCGTTGTTGATTATTTTTCAAGAATCAACAGCTGCTTAATCGTAAATGGTATGTTTTAGAAAATTAATAAATTATTTTAACTAACTAATAGACACAATGCTAAACATCTGAATGTAAACTTTGGCGAACTGCTTTGAATAATCAAGATTCTATTGTAAGCCTCTAACTATAATACATATTTATCTTGTTCTGATAACATGACTGGTGGAAGCGGAAAACCGTAACTCATGACGTCACAGCTGCCTGCAAGAATAATGTTTTCAGAAGTAAATAAAATTTGGCGACTGCCATTCTTCCATATACTACGTCAGGTAGGCTCAACCTCAATGACAAATGTAAAGCGTGTTAGAATAAAAAAAATGTTTTATCTAATTGTATTTTTTTTTTACATTCCTTTTTTCTAATTCTAGTTGGGGGTCCTGATACCTCAATAAGACACCTGGTACTATCTTGCATTTTCTTTGGAATATCATTTTACTAACCATTGCAGAGTACTGATATTTCCATTTAATATTTGAATTTACCATGGGTTGAATACAATTTGGAAAAAATTTATAACCATAACAAAAAAACACGTTTAAGTAAGTCTCTTGTTTTTCCATTTGCCTCTATGAAGAAAAAATATGTACATTGAGAGCAAGTGAGAGAAATAAACTCAGCGTTTTTGAAATATAGTGAAATATAGGCGAATGCTCCGAATACCATGGATAGCAATGCGTACGAATGCCGTTTATGAATTTTTGGACGATGTAGAATTCAATATAGATTGTACGCATTTATTAGAGATGCATTTTTTTGGTTTTTGAACACACCATCCATACAGGAGATGATAACATAAAGAAGCTGATGGTGACTGAAAAGGTGGAATGCAAGAGAGGAAGAGGACGTTCTCCAACTCGATGGACCAACCAGATCAATGACGTTACCGATTATCCTATTGCAATAACAACTAAACTGCCAGCTACAGATAAAGGTGGATGAGAATCATTAAGGTTGTCAGCAAAATACAACCCGGGGGTGACAATTTTCAGTAATAACGAAATCGATAGTAGGAGAAGTGTACCCCACTTAACAGTTAGACATCTGATTTTATTGAGGAAAGCCGTCATATATATTTTGATACACGTACGATTAAACTATCTCACCTGATACTTCTAAATATAGAGTAACAGATGATCTACTTGCAAGATCCCTCGAATTTCAATATTGTATATCTCAAAAACTCTATTTAATGAGTCTCATTTAAATAAAATATTTTACATGAATAATATCTCGACACTGATAAAACTGATAAAAATTTCATACATATATACGAATGATAGCAAACACTCTCACTGCACATTTTTTTTACCTTTATGAGCTTTTTTCACGTGTCCGTATTTTTTTATTAACATTATTTCCAACATTTGTCATTCGAATTCCGCATTTTCCACGAATGTTAAATATATGAGTATGTACTTATATCGCTGCTGCTGCTTCGGTCACTGCGAACATCGATCCCTTTTTACGTTTTTTCTTTTAACAAAGCGTTTTATTTCGCAATCATAATTTAAAAGAGAGAATGAAACGTACCCGAAATAATGGTGGTTGCCCTCGCTCGCGGAGGAACTCCACATTCATTCCGGGAAACCACGGTATTTCATGAATATTTTAATGTTAGTGTTGCTGAATTTTTTCACTCACATGTGAAATGGAATACAAAACGATATAAATATATTTGCCTCTAGTGTGAACAGAGTGAACATTATTAACCCTTGTCCCGTTTAATCAATTCTCAAAATTTTTTATTATTTTAGAAATTATATATTTGTTTTTAAATAAACATTAAATTTATTTCAAGGGGGGCCTTTTAATACTAATTCATTATTTTATATTTTTTTTTACAAAAATGTGTATATTAATTATTCATTTGTATTAGAAATTTGATTAAAGTTGTTTTTTTTTTTACTAAGAATACTCATTCATAGGACCGATAAAAATATTATTAAGTAAGTAATTATTGTGTTTTTGATACAAAACATAAAAATAGTTTTATATAGTAATTGAATCCTTAAAACGTGTAATTAAATATACATTTATTTTTGCAACCTTGGCTTGGACACATAAGAAAACATTCCATAATCATAAATTTTCTGGCATATTGAAACGGATTTAATGATCTTTAAATGAATAACTATACTGTCTTAATTCTCATAAAAAACGGTTCAATCTATTAGTTTTAAATAAGTATAATAGTTTTCCTAATTTATAGTTAAAAAAACCTAATCTAATGTACTACATCTTCTGATATAAATGAAAAATAAAAACCCAAGTTTTCTAATGAAAAGAAAGTTAAATAATTTATATAAAAATTAATATAATCCGCAAAGTTCAATTTGCAACAAATATTAAAAATACCCAAGTTTTTGTAAAAAAACCGCGAAAAGATGAATTAGTATTGAAAGTCCTTACTTAATACTTAAGTTTTATTTTTATAATTTCGATTTTTTTTTTTTAATTACCAATACGTTACATATTGATTATTTAATTATCTAATCATTTAATAGTAAGTATATTGAGAAAAAGTTCTTTGCCAAAGTTTATAAAAACATTGAAAGAAGTTCGTCTTTTGTATTTGAAAACTTTTGAATATATTTTAATAGTTTCAAGAAGAATATAAAAAATGAGATATTAACTAAAGTTTAAATTTTATGTAAAGGGTTATGCGGTAAATTTTTATTTGTAGTATTGTGTGCAATAATAAAACATACATATATTTTTTTTAATATATCACATATACGTATTTTTAAAATTAATAGTTTTAAGAATGACCACGAATGCTTGGCCATATATCGTATGGTTAACAGTCCAACGATATTTATGCCAATGTTTAAACTTTTAAATACTAAATTAATGTATTAATTATAAATATATACATATAAAATCAATTTTGTCGAAAAATATTGTTTTAGCGTCACCGAGATTCGAACCTGGATCTCTATTTCTAATCCGGGGAAGTGCACTACCATTGTGCTATAACGCCAGTATTTTTCTTGACAAATTTTCGAACCTATATGTTACATTTTTCAAATTAATACACCTGTCGTTCCATTATTTGAAAGCCATCTACATTATTTTTACAGAATCTCAAATACCTCCGAGTAAACCGACTGCAGACGCCAGAATTATCAATTCATAGAGATCCAGGTTCGAATCCCGGTGATGCAAAACAATATTTTTTGACAAAATTGATTTTATATGTATATATTTATAATTAATCATTAATTTAGTATTTAAAATATCACAGACCTATATTCTGAATAATTACAACTTCACAATAAGAATGTGTTTTCCTTAATAGTTTAAACTTCTTTTCACTCTCACCTTATGCATTGTATTTCATTACTTTATTAAGCGCTTTTTTCAAATAAATAACCAAGGCCAAGGTAGAACATGTTAGAGGCATCAGCCAACGTGTAATAAAGTTAATAAGATTAATAATATAAGATTTTGATTAGTGCTTGTTATCATTCTATAGTATACGCTAAAAGTCATAACGAACGTATAACTATTAATAGACGTAGAAACGAGAGTTGAATACAGATGGATGATAGAACAGTACCATCAGGATATAATGTAGAGAACACATATATTATGTAATCAACGGAAATAACCAATCAGAAATCCAATAGCAGAACATATTGTGATATAAAATTGGATATGGATAATTCCCATCTTACTAATAAATAAAACTCTAATATCCGTCATAAATGAAAATTTAATGAAAAATTCATGCTTTTCGTTGAATCGAAGTGTCAAATCCCATTGACCTTTTGAAAATTTTTTAAAAGAGCAATCAAAAAAATTCTTCTGTCAGAATTTTCCAAAATTTCTGCTTTAATTTTCATCTATATCAATATGTATATAAAATAAAAAGTTGATATAAATTGTATCTACCCCTCGGTAATAATTATAATTATTTCATTTTCTTGACGATTCATTTGAATATTAAAAAGTGTTTGTGGTGATAAAATAACGACATTGAGAAGCTTACGTAGGGACAATATTAATAGAATGGTAACAAACGCAAACATGCAGTTAATGTTCACTACCACTCCAACAGTTCTATGTATGTGTGTACGTGTAGGGTTTAAGCACTAGTTGATAAATAAATACAATAACATAAAGTAATTGAAAAGTAAATATTTAAAAAATGTCTAATAAATTAGTTGAATAACTTACACAGAAAAAAATATATATAACCGCAGATAGTTTTCGAAAAATACAAGGTGAATATTATGTTTGTTTTGTATTGTTTTATGCCGATTTTGTTAAGCTGCCATTTTGGTTTGGCAGATAATAGTCAGTTCGTGGTGGAAATATTGGAAGATAGGAAGATGGCGCTTTCTTTTTCGGTCTACCTGATACTGGATGCTGATTCAATTATTATTCTATTCTTCCACCAATAGCACAAGCGACGCAGAATATGTAAACACTGTTGACACTCACGCAAAGCATTCTTTGTATATTTTAGCGGAATTAAATATGTATTTATTAATTAAAATTAGCGGTAGTAAAGCGGATTGAAACGATGACAGATTAGCCCGTATACAGTTCTAAGCACACACTTAACTCATTGCAGTTCGAGAGTGTTGATTGCAGTGACCTCTTTCTTTCTTCCTCGTGCTCAAAGGTTAGCGAAAAAAAAGGGAAGGAGATACTAGGTTTAAATTTTGATAATCGCGTTGTGCATGTGTAAGTGTGTTAACGGGCGCTAACAGTTCGCATTTAGTAGTCATAGACAAGAGTTGACTACAATTTATTATGTAGTATCTAACACCCCAACATATTAAAGACATTAAAATATTTAATCTAAATAATAATAGCAATACTGTAATCACAAATAGTGATCGTTATCGTCACATGTTGGAAAACTTCTTGGTTATCGAATTGAATCAATTGGGCCTATAACACATGTGGTTTCAATAGGACGGTGCTACCTCACACACACCCCGAGCTACGCTTGAAATTTTTCCCGGCTACATAATGTCAAAAAGTGGGGATATCGACTGGTCTCCTCGATCAACAGATTTGAAGGCTTCCAACTATTTTCTGTGGGTATACTTGAAAGGAAAGGTCTACGCCAATAAGCCAACAACAATTCTGTTTCTACAGGACAATATTCGAAATGAAATTGCTGAAATAACACGCAAAGTGTGCGAGAATGTTATGAATGTTATAGTTAAAAGAGCACGCATTTGTGCCGCTACCAGAAGCATATCTTATGCATAATTTTAATAAAGCAAATAATCAGTTAATGGAAACAAAATTTAAAAAATATGTTATATTTCATAGTTATTTAAAAACAGCATGGGTCTGGAACATAATATTCACTCTGTAGATTTTTACTGTAAACGATTCATTTAATTTATTAGAAATATTAAACAACAGTGTTCTAAAAGTACAAATTTATAACAAAAATGTGATTTAAATAAAATATGTTAAAACATGTCATTATTTTAGTTCAACCTCAAATAATATGTGTGTTTTATTTAATTAATTTAAATACGAATTAAATGTATTAATTAGAAAGATATACATATAAAATCAATTTTATCGAAAAATATTGTTGTTGCTACCGGGATTCGAATGTGGATCTCTTCCAATTCGGATATCATGCATTAACCGATTATGCTATATCACACAGTACATTGAAGACAAATTTTCGAACCTATATGTTACACTTTTCAAATTGATACATCTATCGTTCCATTATTTGAAAGCCATCTGCTTTATTTTTACGGAATCTCAAATACCTTTGAATAGTCCGATAGGAGACGCCAGAATTAAGAACAATAATTATAACAATAATGAGACGATAGACGTATCAATTTGAAAAGTGTAACATATAGGATCGAAAATTTATCGTCAATGTATTGTGTCCTGTAGCATAATCGGTTAATGCACGTTCCCCGGATTGAAAGAGATTCAGGTTCGAATCCCGGTATGAACAACAATATTTTTCGATAAAATTGATTTTATTTGTGTATATTTATAATTAATACATTTAATTTGACCAGACCTATGTTCTGAATAATTACAACTTCACACTAAGAATGTGTTCTTCTTAACAATTTATTTAAAGTTTATACAACAGTTCGATGATGACGCGCAGGCCAACATTATGTTAAAAGTTTTATAATTAACTATATTAATTAATAAAAATATTACAGATAACTGAAATTTTTATTGTATATTTTCTGACCATTATTTATTTGAACTAAGTCACATACACATTCTACATTGTTCAAGAATGGCGATAATGACCACAGTAAAAAATCTGATGAATGATGATTCCTGATTTAATTATCTAAATGTACATTTATGGCTATATTATACTACGCATGCATAGTGTCTTCGGCCAATGTCAAAACTGAAAATCAAGCTTTAAATTTCTATACTGAATAAACAGAGTATTATCTTGAAAATATATGAACATACATTTAAGGAAATATATTATTGTCTTCACCTGAAAATATTTTTAATTTAAAAAGTATTATGAAAGTAATAAAGGTCTTTTTATTCTTTCCTCAGGGTTATTCTAGATAATGCCACTCTGGTTTTCCCCGCGTTTCCGGTTCAGAACTTCCGGCAGGATGTCCACGCTGCCACCTACCGGTGCAGAGCCACTAACAGCGCCGGTGCTGTGCTGTCCAGGGAGGTGAGAATCGTGGCTGGTAAGGATCTTCGTATGAATACTTACATTGGTATTTAGGAAGGTTTTTATTTATGTTGAAATACTTTTGGTGGTATTTTTATGAATAGGAGTCATTTTTTATTTAAAGAGATATCTGACGTTATATATGGATATAATCGTACAAAAAATGGTTCTAAATGGTGTGAAAATTAATATAAAAAATATAGACATGAAAATTCACGAATATTAGTGTGGATTTTAACGATAATAGAAAAATATAATTGAGCAAACATTTATTTTGTTGGTCAATTCACTATTTTAAGTAATGCATACACGGAATACGTGTCATCTCAATGTTTTTTTAATTTTTTAAACTGAACTAATGCTTAAGTAATATGACTAACTTGTTAAATATGGTGGATTTACTTATGATTGATCTACTGGGATGAGATTTCGAGAAGCGAGTGTCAATGTTAGCGTATTCGCAGACTTAACAAATCGATATTTTAATATATTCGAGTAGTATTATGAATATATTTTAAACATTTAATGCATAAATGATCAGCTTTACATTCTTTCCTTATTTCTCCATTCTTTACTCTGTCATAAATGGATCTGCCACATATACGCCTAAGTGATTTCATTTCCACTGCATTCAGTCTACTTTCGTTCCCCTTCTGCCAGCTCCAGGTATCACTTCCATACATCAGTGTAGATACCAGGACTCTATTGTGCACCGCTAGTCTTATCTCGGTTGACAAATTCCCGTTAGATGTAATTCCATTCAAAGTGCCGTTCACTTTATTCCTTGCGGTTACCCTCCTTTCGTTATCTTTCTCAGCCTTTCCGTTTCTATCAAACATACTTCCCAAATACACAAATTCACCTACTTGTTCCAAACATTCATTATCTACAAGTATTTTGCACGTTGTCTTGTTTTCCTCTTTCTCTAATAAATAACATAATTTTGATAATGTTATATATACATAAATTGGTCTAAAACCAAAAAAAGGTTGTGTTTACAACAAATTTCCCAAATCGTACGATGTGAGGTAGTTCAAGAGGTAGTTTATTTAGGAGCGTTGATCACGAACAACAATGAGACACTTGGGATTAAAAATAAAAGGAAAATTACTGTCTTCATCTGATTTCGAAAAAAACTACTCGCACCCCCCAAATAAAACCTATTCACTCTGCGTAAAGCCCGGGCAATGCCGGGTACTTCAGCTAGTGCTGATATATAGAAGGAATGAAGACCAAATATGTACTCCAAGAATTTAGTATTTTCTTGGCACAGGGTACCTCAGTGAGGAAGAATTCCTGAATGATAAGTTAAGATTGTATAAATTATAAAGTACCTACATGTAATATTTTTTAAATCAGTGCATTCCATTATTAACGAGAAATAAGCATATATAATGCAATGTAATAATAAATAAGTAAATGCAACCGTGACATTACAGTTTATTTGGCCAACAGCAACCTGTAGAATTTTTACTTGGCATGTCAGAGATAGTGGGTCTCCTCCCAAAATTTGATTTGATTTCGAACAGGTTTTTGAGACTCTGGAGGGTATCGATCCCGGTACCGGTGAAAATAAAACACAAATGTGAGGGTGCAAAAAATGAGTAATAGGGAATAATAATAAATTTGGATATTTTTTATAACGCCATTTTCGTAAAAAATATCACCTCAAGGGTGCTTTACACATAAACTAGTCCTACATTATCTTTGTATTTAGAATTAATAATTGTAATTTAGGCTTATAGAAATGATTTTTCCAAAAGATGCGTTTTTAGCCTCTTATTAAATAAAGTCTCTGATGCACTGTTTGTTATAACGGAGGGCAAAAAGTTGTATGCTTTTGAGCCTACCACCGCACATGTCCGTACATTAAACTTCTATTAAATGGTTGGTCGGTTCTACAACCCTGTAGAGGCTGACCTGAGAGTTTCTCGTCTACTGTTCAAATGGTCTGAGATACAAATATTTTCAAGATACAGAGGTGCCATGTTATGTGTCGCCTTGTACATCAACCAGCACAATTTAAACTCAACTGTTTCATACTTCTGCATTTAAAAAGGATTGTATTCTTTCCATCTGAAACATTGGCAGCCCAGCATAAATGCTATTGAAATAGTCCACACGTGATACCACAAATTCATTCATAAGTAGATAGGCTGGCTCGAGAGAAAGATGTCTCTGAATACTTTTAATCTGACTCATATGATAAAAGGATGCACTGATAGTTTTACTGATTTATGAATTCATTGAAAGATCTCAATCAACGTGTACGCTTAATTGCATATTTAGCATTTGCAGACATTGATTACAGTATTAAGTGAGCTTTATATTTTAGACATTTATAAAAATGTTACAAAATTTTATGGTAGTTTTATTAACCAATTTTTGAGGTGCTCACTGAATAAACACATTCTACATGTCAAAACACATAAAAATATAATACAATTATTCATATTTGGTAGACTTGAAACTTTTAATTTATAATAAACTATTAAAGACGACTCATCACAAATTTTAAAACAGCTGTTAGCACAAGTTTAAAAGACTAACAAAAATGTATACTCGTATATGGGTTAGCTTTAGTAAAATTAATTAAAATAACAACTCAAATTTTAGTAAATGTTATCAAGTGCATAATTGAAATGCAAAACTATTAAGTAAAGACAAGATACTAATTCTGTTACGAATTTTCCTTACATCCCTTAAGCCACACATGTTCCATTGTCTCATTTTGAGCACAGAGCACCATTACTAGCAACCTTTCACGATCACTTCAATTAGTCAGGTGGGGGAAGAAAATGAAGGTACTACTCGGGAACAGCGGTAAGGCCCCGCTGAAAGCGACCAGGAAAATAAATTGGATATATAATTAAAGAAGCATTGTCGACTGAAATACACACTAGATCTCACCGAAAATATGACTCGGTGAATCGTTAGAATTAGTTAATGTTGCCATAAATTTTTTGAACTTATCGAAGAAATAGATTAACATTACCTAGTTATCTTTTTAATTTTTGCCATTTTTATACAATTTACTGTAGACACAGTATAAATATTTATTCAATATCTTTAGACGTCCTGAAAATGAAAAAATATAACTTGTATATTTAGATAAATATAATACGTATAATAGATATAGTGTGTATTTATTTGTAATTCGAACTATATGGGTACTTTTTATTCTGGAGGTAATTTTTCAAAAACAAAAACAATCAATTTCAAAATTATAATTTATTTCTGGATTTTATAAATTCACATAGACTCTGAGAAGAAACAAAATAAACGAACTCGATGCCTTCGAGATGTGGTGTTAGTGTCGTATGTCATGGACTTCAAGACAAATTAATGTCTCTATTTTTAAGAACTCCTAGAAAGACTCTTTTGTGATTTGAGAATATTACTAAAGATAGTCCAAAACATGAATAAAGCCTAGCTACACATCGCACTGACCCAAAGCCATAGCCTAACCCAAGGCCCATGATCATAAAGATGATAGAAACTAAAAAAATGTGGCCTCTTAATTTATTTTGCTTTGTGAAAGTAAGGATTATTATTATTTTAAAATCATTCAATTGCAATTTTACCTAACAACTTGTATTAACCAGGTCAAAATTGGAAGTACAACCTAAGATATAGAGAGCTATGGAAAGGAAGAAAAATGTGGCGTATATTCAACACTGGAAAGAGATCGGCAGAAGAAGATTAAAAAGTGAAAAGGTTGTCTGCATAATAACTTACTGATCTGACCACTGTAACCATTATAACAAATATATGTATTTAATGCTGAAACAGCCGTCTTATGGTAAGCTACAGACTAGAATACAAATAATTAATTAGCCCAGAGGATCATCCTAGCGAAGGGGCATTATTTCTAATAAATTTAAAAAACATACAAAATGGAAAAAAAAAAATTTAGGTATAGTTAATAATATGTCCCGAGATCATATAAAGTACCTACACAATAAATGATCAGAAGATTTTTTATCTTAATATTATAAAAATGATAGAACGTATTTAATCGAGACATTATTATATAAATTATCACAAAAATAATACGCCATCATACGAATTGTGCACAAAACGCGGAATCAGTGGAAAAGTTATATGATTTAAAAAAAAGAAAGACAATATGCACATCAATGCAAATTTTATCATGCTCATAACATTTTATTAATTAGTTTTGCAGTTTATAAAAAAGTAAAAGAAACACATAATCACATAAAAAGTTGACGTCATCTAAAAATGTATATTAATAATATGTTTTATTTTTTGATAGATAACATCTTCCAGACAAATGTTGCTTGAAAGAGGAAATAAACTTATGATATATATTTTATACAAATTACGGATATCTTATAGAGACGAAACTATTTAAATTATATTATATGGGAAGTATGGGTATTATAGGGCTCATGTCCTGTCTTCGGCTGGCTTAAGTGATCACTTTACACAAAGTAACGTTCACCAATTCTACCCACAATCAACCTCCACATCTATAAAATTTTTGGAAGTTATATATATGTTACTATGTAGTAACGTTTTAAGTACAACTTTGCTGTCGCCATCTATGGTTTGACATTTGATATTTATTTCCCCGAAACAGCATAGATGTCACCAATGAGAATCTTATTTTTTAGAAAGATGTAATCTATATTCTTTATCTGTATATACGAAGAATAATATTAACGTATTATACTAGAATACGCCTGAAAAGTCAATTTTATATATTTCTTATTTGGACGTGTATCATATTATATTAAAAATATTTGAGTATGTCCAAAAACACACAATGGAAATATGTGTATTACAGGTCGTAATTACCCATACTTCTCATATAATGTACTGTAAATAGCTTCGTCTCTATAAGATATCAATAATTTGTATTAATAAGAATGCATTTGGAAGTAAAAATTCAGTAAATATGTGTTCTTGAACGTACTCAAATATTGTTAATATATTTTGTATTTCAAATTGAAGTTTTTAGTATTCTTCAGTTTTCTAAAATGTGGATTCAATCAATTGAATCATTTCATGCACTCATAGAAGTGAAAGATAAAGGTATATGAGAAGCCTAGGTACGTGCTTTGTTCTACCCCAGCAGCTTGCGTCACGTCAGGCGGCGGGTACATTGCCAGGCTGGCAGCCCTCTGGCAAATGGCGGGCGGGCGCTGAGGATAATTCAATACAGGACTGCTGTGCCATTACCCTTAATATAAATTGAAGTCCAGAATCTACAAAGAGTGTACAGTAATAACGACGTATATAATATTAAATCAACCAATATTTAAAAATTGTTTAAAAGGCCGTTGGTATATCAATTGAGGAATTTCACAATTTTTTCAACGGCTGTTTTGTTTATTAATAAAAGCCGCCAAATCGAAACGAGTTGCGTCGCTCATGATGATTTTTTTTATTGATTTCAATATTGAGCTGTAAAACATATGCTGTTGAATATTGTTGAGGCGTTAAATGCTCAATAATAAATTGTAATCAAACAGTAGTCCTGTTTGGACGCGATTTTTTTTTGTTTGGTACCACCACCTTAGCTTGGCGACGATTAGCGTGCTTCAAATGGTGCGCGCTTACGTCCTCGGTCTCGTTCGGCCTAATTCTATTTTTGAAGTAGGAGAATCTCTGTCACGATTGCCTCAAACCTGGTTTATTTTATTTAATTGCTTTGTGATTTATATATTTTAGCATTAAGCAGTGTTTAATATATTTTATACAATCCCATCAATGTATAATATGCCAATAACAACATGATTTTTTTCCATGGCGATGGATTAATCACTTACCTTTTATTTCTTATGGGAAAAATTCGTTTATTGTATGTCCTGTTTGGTAGTACAAAGATCTGGAACGGATTAAGGATGTTTACCGAGGTACCACTCTATATTTGTTTGTAATGCACTGTATTAACCTTAGCAATTTATTTTTGGGGAATCGGTTTTATTTACGTTGCAGGTCACCAGTATGGAGTGATCAGTATGTATTTTCTTTGGTTATAATTTTCTGATTGTAGCCCGTAATGAGTGAATATGTTTGTGGGTTATCCGTTAGGCCGCGCTGTTTAATTGATTAATGAACTATATAGTAATATCAGAATAATTTGCTTTAAGATGAGACTGAGAGCCCCAAATATCCCCAGATCTGATTGCGAGTGTCTGACGTCACAATGTATATGTATGTGTATGTGAATAAGCTGTGGATAGAGCAGGCATATTAAATAAAATATATTTTTATAAGTGAGTGCGTTTATTGTAGCTCGTTGCACAAATGAAAGTACAGAAGTCGAAGTTAAATTACAGAATAATATTAGTGACTAGAGGTGCTCACTCGAGATGCGTCCGAGAAGGCAGCTATGAGATAAGTGGTTCTTTCAGGCGGGTTTCTCGGAGTTGTTACCATGCGATGTATGTTACTATATTTCGGTGGGTACTAGGCGGATTGGAATAGCTGGCTAAACTTCCAGGTACTGTGAGATACAAGTAGGGCATATATATATTTTAAAGTTTGCACTATGTATTAAGTCTTAGCTTAAAAACAGATCAAATTTAGATTATTTTGATAAATAATGTGGTGACAATTTATGACAAGTCATTGATAACACTAGTCTGCGATGAATTTTTTTATTGATAATTTAAACTCTGCTTTACATGTTTTGGTGTGCTAAAATCAAAACGCTTAAAACATCAAATTCGAGTATAGTATATAAAAAAATATTAATGTTTTATGCTATGCATAGACTTAATATAATTAATTGTAATAGATATTTCTTACTATGTCTCATGACCCAGACACGTTTCCTTTCTCCTCCTATTACTCATTATTCTGTGCTTTATGTTTAGTCAAGTAAAACTTGTGAAGATCTGAAAGCGTTGATCAGTAATTGGATATATTAAGTTTCAATGTTTCCTATGAGAATGGGAGAGCAGAGCAAGAAATCAACACTGGGACCAAAAACAAGTGAATAAAAACAATGGAGGTCTCTTGAACCCGAAAGCAAGAATATTTTACGTTGAAGTATAATCAAAACAGAAAAATACTTCTAGCACCTCTACACATAAAATTAGGCCACATGAAATAGTACGCTTTGCCAAAACCCGGGAACTGCTTTAACCATCTTTGTAAGAAATTTCCTAGCCTATCAGAAGCAAAGCAAAAAGAAGCACATAAGAAAATGTCCTCTCTATTATGATTAAAACTGAGATTTTTGAATTACTTTTAATAGCGTGGTGACTAAATTTCTAAGAAACAACAAATATGTAAACATTGTTGAAAATATACTGCAAAAATTTAGAGCCCTGAGCTGCCTAATGAGCATAAAGTTCACTTATTAAATGTATGTACACCCAGATTTTTTCCCTGAAAATCTTGGTACAGTAGCAAGAAAAAAAAAGGTACCAGGATGGTACGTCCATAAGATGGGTGATATCAGCTGGATGCTACATTGCGAAATTTCAAAAACCTCACACAAGAGAAAAGGCAATTTTACCGGCAAACGAAAGACAGTTTAAATCGGTTAAAATTAATAATGTTAATCTGACAGTTGATATTGATATTGATAATGGTAATCTGACAGATACTGTAATAAAAATATACATTGTTTGGCACAGAAATTTTTTTATTTAATTTATGTTCCTATTCGTTTCTATAAGACTACTCAGATAGTTAAAAATGCTAATGAAGGTTGTTGGAAATAATATGTAAAAGAAAATAACTGAGCTATATTTTGAATTGGGTACTCAAAAATCCCTATATATTCAATATATATAATTAATCAAAATTTTTGGAATGGACTTCAATTTTATGAACTTAAATTTACGTAAGTAGGACTAACTTTACCGCTAATTATGAGTCTAAGTAAGATGAAGTGCTACGTTATTCTGTCATGATACAACTCTCGTCTTATTACATTAATATGTTTTCGCAAGGTCGTCGATTGTTGATGCCAACAAGACCAGCTTCCAGTACCTGGTTTACTCCCGTAGACGACTGCTATGTCTGTTGCTTTAAAATTACTGTCATATATATTTTTAACCATTCTAATCTCATTAATTTTTTTAATATAATCATACCACCTAAGAGATGCTTTTTTAATATTATTCACCATGTTAAGATTAGGTTTACATTATTTTCTCATTTGTTCGTTCTTAATTGCTATGATAAATGATCTTTTCGGTCTAGTTTTGGTCCTTTTTGCTAACTTTAGGCTCATTTCCATACATCAGTGGGAAAAAACTTAATAAAAATAAAAATAGTGACTGGCACGCCAATCATAGTTCGCCGCTCATTTAACATCATCGCAAATGCTAAGGTTACTTAAAAAAGCCGGTGTTACATTCCGTCTTCCTTATTAAAATATTATTAAAGAATATTAACCATATAATAAGCAACTCCCAAAAAGACTATCGGAAAAAAAAATCTAATGGATTCTTTTTTCTTTTAAAAAATAGAGATACGTACATCGAATACATGTCATATCAATAATCTCACTATTTTCAAACTAATCTAAGCGCTCGTGCTAAACTAACTTAATTGCCTCTTAGAAGGCTCGAACCCCCGACCACTAAATCACTAGGCGAGTATCATGACCACTAGACCACAAGTGCGCCATTTAAAAAATATATCTGTAAAATAAATAATACATATTACCAGGGATTTGTACCTGGTTTTTCCTGAGATTCAGGAAGGTGGTTAGAATACGGTACGGTACCCTTGTTTTACTTATGCTTTAAAGAGTACCGATATAACAAAATTTGGTCAGGTTAGAGGAAATGGGTGACTATATTTTTCTATGTACAAAATTTGAAATGGATGGAATTCAATATAAAACACATTTATATAGAGTAGAGGGGTGAGATGGGCAGGTTTTTAGCAGTATCCAGGAGTAATTTCGCGAAATTTGATATCGATTGATAAAGTCAGATTGTACAGAAAATAAACAAACACACATACATACATACAGTTTTTTTTAAATATAAATAACTATTTTACATTTTTTGCCACCACATATCTACACAACATTCTATACGATCTCCCCTTATCTATAAAACTTGTAAAAATGCACGTAATAATAAATGTAGGTATCACTTATAAAAAAATATACATAAATAATATAAATTTGTTGTAAACGTAAACGTAAATCCGTTGATGTAGTGGAATGATAACACGTTTCCTCGGATAGGAAAAGATCGAGGTTTGAATTTTTTTGATAAATATAATTTTTCTGTGTATATTTCTAATAAATTCATTTAATTCGTTTTAGTTATCTCTTTCTTCTACATTTTTACTGTATATTCATCCTTTAATATGTTGGTAATATGGATACAATTTTTTGTACTCTCTTGGATCACATTTTATCATCTATAACAATATTATTATACTTAAGAATATTACAAAAATATTATTATATAATACTTAACAATATTACAAAAATAATATATCTTTCGGCATGGAATAAAGTTGTTTTTTTCATATTCAATTATTTGTTAATATACTTTAAGCGCATAATATATTATATATAAAAATATGTCTTTGGTTATTAATGACATAATTTTTGGAAAATAATGAATATACTCGTGATGTTACCTGTGATGCAAAATCGGTCCTCTCTCGGTGTATTTATTATATTATGTACATAATAATATTACGTCTCTCCGTCTATTTTCTATAACTTTCTGGACATCTAGGATGTAGTGTATATGACTATACAATACTTGACTAAACGGCCAAGTCTGTGAGACGTCAGCAGGCATAAATGAACTTGTTTTTTAAATAAGGTTAAATGTTTTCTCTTTTATATATTTAATATCAGTAGGTAAATATATGTTCAATTTGAAGTGAAATGTACATTATAAATCAAAACATTACGAAATCGTATGAATTTTTTCTATGATCGCACTTTTAAAGAATGATGCAACGCTGATGTATTTACCTGTGTTTAATAATTATTTATGTAAACATGATCTGGTCGCGCTGTCAAACGCGACGCGAGATGTAAAATGTTTTACCTTTTATTATGCATTACATTACAGTGAAAATCAAAGCTGCCGTGAAAAATTGTTAGTTATGATTGTGATCTGATATTTGTCAAAATCTACGCGGAAATAACTAAAAAATTTAATGTGTTGTGTTTAAGTTGAGTGAAAAACCACTCCAGAAAACAGCCAGGAAAACACTTAAAGGCACATTATACTGATAAAATAGTACTTTAGTGTTTATTATTGTCTATCCGAGATTCTTATACATCATCTAGATAACATTTTTGACAGCTAACTTACAGATGGAATAATTTTAATTACACAGATATTTTATTTAAATGTGTTTTGTAATGGGGAAAGTTCTATTATTGAAATATAGATTCTATTGAGACCTTACTGCGTAGCGGCCACTAGCCGTCCGCAGGGCCTAGCAGCATGTAATCGACGATAACCGATGAGTGCCTGATTGTGCAGCGGTCACCAATGTCCGCACATATAATATAATTTATTAAATTTAAATTTAGACTGATATACATATTATATAAATAATAATGTTGAAGCGGTGCCGGTCAGCTTGATTTTCTACAAATCAATTATTTTTTCTGCACACTTAGGCGACCTCATAAATGTATCATATTTTTAGAAAACAATGTGATGATGATGATAAGATATAAACCTTTATTTTTTTAAATAAAATCTACAAAAGATGAGATGAAAAAAGTCATATAGTTTAATCGCAAGTATCATTTGATGATACCACTATGTTTTCTTAGCATTACATTTATTATTGGAGACACTATTTACAGAAATGTTTACCTGAATAACGTCTTCTTCTCAACGGGCAAGGAAAACAGTTTAGCATCAGAGATAACGAAGCATTCACCGAGTGTAAACAATATAATGATAATACGCTGTTTGTAAACAATCATCACTCTATTATCATTAAGATCACGCTCTGTTTGCTTTAGCGCAAGTACAAACTGAGCACTGAGCTAACAACCTAACACGGCCAGCTGTTATTAGAGGACTTCACCTCGGCGGCGCGGCGGTCTGATTGGTAATGCACGATAAACAAAGCAAGAATAACAATTTACGGTAATGTATACGCTGGATAGTTTGATAATATTGTACTTAATAGAAACAGCTACACAGTAGTTCTCAATTCTCAAGAAATTAATACTATTATAATATCGTAAGCGATATAGCGCATGCAAGGAAAAATAATTAATTAAATTTGGTCATTCTAAAATAAATTTCAGCAAAGGTGTTATAATTATATAATATTGATTATCGTCATTAATACTCCAATAAAACCTTATAACTGAAATATAATTTGCTTAAATTAAAATAAATTGCATAAACATACAAATCTAAATCAAACGTAACAAAAAAAATAACAAAATAGCAAGTCATCTGACATGATTTAAATAATAAAAAATTGTAAGCCATTCAAGAATAACTTAGGTTTATGTGAATGGTATCGTAGAGTATATTAAAAATAATTATTTAATTATTCATTGAATAAAATAATAAAAATCATCTACCATTGACATAATTTTCAACTTCTATTGATATTTTGACATTAAAAACTACCAACACTAATTGTTATATAAATTATTATATAATATTTATTTATTTATTTTAAAATATCAGAAAAGCGCACAAATTAATTCACCTGTCGAAATAATTTTAGTGAACCGAAGTATTTGAAAATTTGAAAATAATTAATACATTTATAAAATCAAATTAATTCAATAAAATGTTTTTATCCGAAGTAAAATAGACACTTTGTCAAATCAAACAGTAGAAATCTGACACAAAAAATATTATCATTGGTTCTTTTTACATAGTGCCTATTTTGACCAGCTTTCTCGTACAAATCACGACTTCTTGGTCATGATTTATTTATCAGCAAAAAGGGAAAATCTTAAAAAAGAAAATTGCTCCCATTCAGTGAAAGCCAAAAGCTTTTATGAATCCGTCGAGATCAAATTTAAAATCCGGGGCATGTGCCCTTTTCTACGAAGCCCCTTTCAATCTCACGTTAAAGATAATTCTTACATTAATCTTCAATGAAAACTTTTTTCTCAGAGATGAACAATGGCTGTTTTGGAATTGTTGATAATTTCGGAACCCCCGTTAATCTTTTCATCGCTACTTTCAAATGTAATTGAGGCCATTCTTATGATAATTAAATTTGATGAAACAGTAAAGAAGTGGAAAAAGGGTTTGAAAAAGTTTTAATTTCAAAGCTGTCGTAAGATAAATTGGATAAACTTAATTTATATATCTATCACGGAAAATACTTTCTTCATAAAAAAAAACTGAAAATAGGACCTACTTTCTTGAAATAGTTTTGACTTTTACTAATTTTAAACATGCAATGCATTGAGAGCTTTATTTTTAAATTCGTTAAATAAATGAACGGGTGTACATTCACAATTGTTATAAGCAATCAGATGTCCTATGATATACTCGTACATACTAATACGATTGTTGAGAATGTTCGTAAATTAAAATGTCAGAAGAAATGCAGTAATGCAGAAAAAAGCAGCTTGATTGGAAAGTTTTGCCTCTTCATCTTTTAATCTTATTTGAATACCAACTGAGTCGTATCGCCGATGTATTTGAATCATAAATGTATTATTTTGCTTAGGAAAATGAACACATTCATATTGTGAAGTTGTAGTTATTAAGAACATAGGTTTGTGATATTTTAAATATGAATTAAATATATATATATAGGATAGATGGCTCTTTCAAATAATGGAACAATTATTTGTCGCTAAAAATATCGTCACTATAACATATATAAACCTTCCCCGGTTTGGAAAAAGATCCAGGTTCAAATCCCGGTGGCGCAACAACAATATTTTTAGATAAAATTGATTATGTATGTACATCTTTCTAATTAATATATTTAATTCATATTTTATTGTATTATTATGCTTTAAAGATTTATAACAGATAATAATAACAACAAACCATAAACAAATAAGGCGGCTTCAAATATGTGTAACAAGTGTTAGGAACATAATTATGTATAAAATTGAAAATTGATCAAATACATAACATCAGAACTTAATCCGCATTGAAAATGAACCTTTGTACTCCATTTGCTCCGTCTTAGGAAAAACCTTTAGGAATAGAATACGCAGAACAAAATATACTGTAAGAGAAAAGTTCGAATTAGAAAATATAGCGAAAGGGGGCAGAAGTAGACACTAAAGAGACCACGAAGACAGAATGGCGGAGGACTGGATGGTGCACATTGTGGTACACGAAGACCAGCGGGCAGATGAACAATAGGCAGACCACCAAAAAGATATAAAGATAGTTTGGATCAGTCGACCTCCATCTGACGATCTTCTAAGAAAAAATATATCCCCTGATCTGATGTAAAAAGAAAAAGAATAATTTGATTGGGTAATATGATGTAAATGGATATCTTCTATTTTTTCGGGGTCAGCAGCTTAAATAATACTTTCCCATTTTGGCGGATCTCGGCAATAGGCGTTAATGAAGTTGAGTTAGACATGTCTTCTAGCAGCTCCAAACCTTATTTGTGAGCCTTATCCTTTATCACTGACACCTTCATCGTTCCGCAGATTTCATTCCGGATTTTGCTCAATTTGGTTATGCCTAGCGACCAACGAAGTATGGGCATCACTGTGGTATGTATATCGAATTTATTAATTTATTCGTCTCGGGAACAGCATTCCAGCATTCCTCATACGGCAGCTTGATCACTGATTTGCAAATTTTAATTTCAATTTTATTAGAAACAGCTTATCGCACATTATTATATAACCACCTAGAATACTTTTTTGCATTAAATTTTGCATTAAATATTTTGCATTAAAACTAATATATTTATAAAAAAATTGTGTTTGGAAAATTATCTAAATTAGTATTATTGGAAAATTGGAGAGTTGAGAATTTAATTATATTAAAGAATTATACAACAAACAATTGAAATAATAGATTACTTGTGAAAAAAGTAATAGGTATATCATAGAGACGAAGCTATTTTTTTATCTGAGGCTTAAGTGATCACTTTATATAAATATATATATATATATAATATAAAAGCTTTGTCTCTATGAGATATCAATTATTTGTTTAATAGCAGTGTCTTTGTAGGTGAAAATCCAGTAATTGTGTCTTCTTGGATATATTCAAATGTTGCTGATTACTTATAAGCCCATTTTAAAGTATGCCCTTCTACCGTTAATGGAAAATCATACGTAATTATTTCTATCCGGCGAAGTACCTTAATTTTACGTTTTTAATATAATACTTCTGATTTATAATCTCGTCTTCTATTAAAAATTGGCGACCAAGTTGCAGTTTGTTGATTTATCTTTCGCAAAATATCATCGTCATTTTAAACAATGCGTCCCTTTTTGAAATCAATATAATATCTACGCCCCTGCTGCCTTCTATCTTCTCCTGTATAATTAGTTGTAAGGAGATCATATTATTTCTCATTACGGAGAATGTGTCTGGAGTATGCGGTTCGCTTTGTTTAATAGTTATTATTGTTCTCTTGACGTATTCAAGCGCACAAGTACCTGTTCACAGGTAATACGGCCAACCCAGGAGTTACATATATAAATACATATATAATTATCAATTCGAATTAATAAATATAAAAAAAATATTATTGTTGTTACCGCGATTTGAACATGGATTTCTTTCCAATCCAGAGAAGGTGCATTAATCGACTATGCTATAGCACACAGTAATTTTGACGACAAATTTTCGAACCTATACGTTTTCTATCGAACTACTTATCGGTATTTGAGATTCCGTAAAAATAAAGTAGATGGCTTTCAAATAATAGAACGATAGATGTATTACTTTGAAAAGTGTAATATGTTCGAAAATTTGTCGTCAAAAGTGCTGTGTGCTGTAGCATAGTCGATTAATGTACCTTCCCCGGATTGGAAAGAAATTCAGGTTCGAATCCCGGTAACGACAATAATATTTTTCTTTAAAATTGATTGATTGATATGTAAAAACTCAAACAAAGTTTGAGAATACAGTTGATATACCCAATGTATAATATGATATATCTATACACTATTATCAACTGTCCTTTATTATTCCCGTAACCGAGAGACAAATAATTAATTCTTGGACCTTTATAATAATGCCTGTAGCATTATTTGTAGCTACGAAGACCGCAGTTATTCGCTGGTAGCCATACTTCACTCAAACTGGACTACCCGCACGTTCGGCAACAATACTATCAGTAGCGGTATCGCGTGCAAGATGTACGTGCCCACTGTTTGGCAGTCAAGGCGTGCCGTTGCTTACTGTGTGTACACCACAAGGTGATTCTCACTTTCGATATTTGACTTTCAATTCTCCACCTGTTTTGGTAGTTAACCTTTGTAATTGTGTATTATGTACTGACCAAGAGTATTTACCACAGACTAGTAAATGAATATAAATGAAATAAAGTGTACATGTT
This sequence comes from Eubasilissa regina, assembly GCA_022840565.1. NCBI lineage: Eukaryota > Metazoa > Arthropoda > Insecta > Trichoptera > Phryganeidae > Eubasilissa > Eubasilissa regina. The sequence continues at coordinate 28,802,307 of JAINEB010000022.1, read as the reverse complement.
GGAGAGGGGTTTGGAATATAAATTGCGGGACGAGGGACATTCTACACACATTATTTGTCGAAACATAAATCCGATTGTTTATGATACATTTATGCAGCAGTAAAAGTATAATATTTACACTTCAAAAATTAAGTCTTCGTGTAAACAAGGCGTATTTTTTAAATCAACGCATATCATAAGTATTGTCAGCGCTTAAATTTTCTTTTCAATCGAGTCATGCATTTAAAAAAAGTTGCGGAGCTATTTTTTTGCGTAAGTAGTACCAAAGAGATCACGTGGGTGACACCAAAAAGAAAATATTTATATATAAATACAAGGAATTTGCGTTAGTTCATGTCTAGCATCAAGCAACCACTTTGTTATTTTTGGTTTGAAGTAATTAATCACTTTAAACCCTTCTAGTGGCAATTTGTAAAATATTCTCGGTGCACAAAATAAAAAAGTTCGTTGAGCGAATTTGGTATTAAATTTTGGCACTGATTTAGTATCATACGGCTTTGCTCTTGCCTTTCTTTGGATCGGATCGTGGAAGTAAAGTTTTTTTTTTAATAGTTTTAAGATTGCTCTGGTAAACAGTTGTTTTATATCCAAAACTTGAAAGGATTTAAAGAGTTCTTCAGAGTTATGTCTAAATGGGCTCTTTTTTATTACTCTGATGACCCATTTCTGAGCCTCAATTAGAGAATCCATTGAAGTAAGAGCTGTACTGCCCCTTGCATATATTGCGTAACTGACGAGACTCTGACAAAGTGAATAGTATAGCATTTTTCATAATGTAATATTCAGTAATAAATAAGAAGTAATAAAATATTGAAAATATAAATTAATTAATGTAAGAGTCCGACAGTCCGCATAAAATTAAAAGTATTTCATTTCTATCATTGTACACATATATCGGTTATCCCGACATTTAATAATATTTATAATAGTGTTTTGATGATTATATTCTTGTATAGTATAATTTGACATTAGTCAACTGGGCGAGTAGCTAAGATGGCAGAGCACTCGCTTAGTACGTGAAAAATACAGATATCGGTACCCACTACTCAGAAATCGTTTTAAAATTAAATTTTGGAGGTGCTGGGTATCGATACCGGTACCAGACCCTCGCTCTACTTAACACAAGCCATTTGCCTGATGTCATTGGACCGCTGTGGATTGAATTTCCGCTAAGGGTAAAAATAAAAAGCAAGGTAAAAGTGAGAAATTTTATAACTGGATCTTTATGAGTAATATTGCTGGGGGACCTTTTAAAAAACATATTCTATGTTAATAAATAATTCATTAATTTTGTCTTTAACCAACGTGAGTAATATATGCACAAACCGGCTTCAAAAAATACATATTTTTTCATTGGGGTGATACATACCTAAAACCTTATTATATCAAATTATTATGTTTTGAAAAATTTTTTTTTTTATATCATAAATTAATTAAAAAATAATACTTCAATTTCTTTAATAAATCTAGTACATCTATGAAAAAGTGTGGAAATTAACCTTGTGATCCGAAATTATTAAAAAAAAAAATTAGGATAGGACTTGTGGTAAAATTTTGTTAGTTTTTAGTTAATTTTACATGTATTATTTATTTATACCGATTCTAAATGATTCAATTTTAGACTTACGTTTACACGTAAAACTGACAATCTCAAATTTATATCAAAATTATGATCATTTTCTAATAAATAATTCTTAAATTCTTTAGGATGATTTCCAGTATGGAAAGTAGTACAATGATTATATAAATTTACAGTGTTTATATTAAACTCACGTTAGTTAAAGACAAAGTAAATTAATTATTTATTTAAATACAAAATAAATGTATTAATTATAAAGATATGCATATAAAATCAATTTTATCGAAAAATATTGTTGTTGCTACTGGTATTCTGGATCTCATTCTATCCGGATAAATTGCGTTAACCGATTATGCAATTTAATATTACTTTAATTATTATTATGAATAATAATTTATTAATTACAACTTCACAGTAATAATGTGTTTTCTTTAATAATATGTAAGTTGAATCAATGTGTCTATAATTTTATAAAAATGAATTATTAATTCTGGCGTATTTGAGATTCCGTAAAAATAAAGAAGATGGCTTTCAAATAATGAAACGATAGACGTATCAATTTAAAAACGTGTTACATATAAGTTCGAAAGTTTGTCGTTAATACAGTATTGCCGTAGCATAACCGATTAATGTAATTTATTAATGTAATAGGTTCGAATCCCGGTAGCAACAACAACAAAGTTAAATAATCTAATAATGAACTTTAACCACAAATATAATTATTAATTAAAAATGAATAACTACAACGTGTTTTCGTTAAATATTAATAATATAATATATATTAAAATTATACGTTTACAACGCAACAAAATAATTATTTTGACCATAACATAAAATAATGTTAAACTGAAAAATAAAAAAAGCTGAGATTATTGTTGTTTGTTTTTAAGGAGAAGACACTTTGAATTCAATTTATGAAATAGATTTTGTAGAGAACACGACCTAACGCATTTACGCAGAGAGTAGCAAAAACCGTAAACCTAATCTTCGTCGCACCGTGTCGTAGGGAATTTCACTTTCACTTCACCCCTTTTCGCTACGTTTATTTTATCGAACAAGAAAACCTCCGGACTTCTTGACAGCTTGAAAACTTTAACGGCACCTGGGAAAAAAATCGATCTTAGTAAAAAATATATTTGAGTTGTTTTTTTGCGTACTTGTTAGTTGAGAAAAAGAGCAACAACACACGATAATATCGGTACCTTTATACAAATATTTGACGTATGTTCTATTAAACGAAATCTTGAGGAAATGATGTTAATTAGTAACTATTGTATAAATAAGATAATCCAAACTCCCTATTTTTTTATCTTTCAGGGTTAGAAACGTCATATTATATCAAATATGTCAAATAAAAACAACACCCTTAACAAAAAAGAATTAGGCAAGCGCATTGAAATTGTGAAAATTCACTATAAAAATTGTGAAAATTTGCAAGTTTGTAATGTTCATAAAGCTTTTGATCGATATGAAGCGCCTTCTTTTCCAGCTGTTATTGATTTAATTTTTAAAAATTACGTTAATGTTCGACTTACCCAGTAACCGCGTCGAGACGTCGTGTCAGCTTGCGCCGTACCTTTGGACTCACTAAGATATGTCAGATTCTTTCAGTACTGGTCATAGAAGAGTTGCGGATTTGTTCATTCGTTTTTCACGGTATCACAAATATACAAGTATAAGCCTGTTTATTTGAATTCAAGCACACACGAACAGATGTAAACAATCGCAGAGCTCAGCAAATTGCAAATTGAAGTAGATCGTGCGTGTAAGGTGGAGAGAAGAAAAATTGTAAAAATAATTCTACGTAACGTTATTTTAAATTACTGGTATACAGTTTTCTGCAAGGCTTGCGGGATCCATCAGAAAGTAAATAAAGCCGGGCATATCTTCAGAAAGCCGACCCACACGAATCTTTACATACATGCGAATTCCCACCACCATTCAGCACAGAAAAAAGGAGTTATAAAAACTCTAGAAACGAGAGAAAACAAGATTTGTCTAGTAGAATATCTGCAGGAAGACAGAGAAGTTCTGTATGATGCGTTGGAATAGCAATGGTTATCAAAGGCGATAGATACAGCACATCTTACAGCACGCCCCGAAAAACATTCAGAAGCTGACAGCGCTTTCCTGCCTTTTTTTCAAATTGTCACTTACAGAATTGCTAGAGTCTTCAAAAAACGAGATATAAAGACGGTATTTGGAAAAAGCGTCAAAGTAAAGGATCTGCTAAAATCAAGGAAGGATCGAGACCCCTTGGAAACATACTATGATTATAGGCTCGACTGCTAAACTGCGGGCAAATATACGTGCGACAAACAGCGCGCACAATTTCCAAAAGGGTTGACGAGTATAAACGGGCATGTAAACTGGCTAAACACTTTATGGATACGAGCTACTATTTTTCATTTGAGCCGAAAATACTAGGAAAGTACAAGATTTATCACGCACGTCTGGTTAAGGAGGCAATTGAAATATATGAACACGCGGTGGATATTAATAGAGATGACGGCCTAAAACTAAAAACTTTATGGTATTCGGCAGTTAAAAACCATAAGAGTCGAGGAGTCCGCACAGATAATGATCCTACAGTAGATGGAACTTTCACATAACACCTGTTTCCGACGCGGTATTGCAAGCCAGAACCTAAAAACGACACACCCTGCTTTCGACTCGGTACTGAAATCCAGTATTTAATCAATATAATAACAGTCACATAAGCCCTAATGATGGACCCTGCAATGAAATCTGAAACGCCAGATAGAAAGGTCAGATATACATAGCATATTAGCCCAGAAAACGAATATTCTGAACGCGGCCGAGAAAATTTTATTATTTTAAATAAAAATTATGAAATGTTCAATTTAAAAAAAATAACGAAGTTTCTTCAAAAAATATCTGTCCGATAATAATGATTTTATCAAATTTTTAAAAATGTTTATGATTCTACTTTTTGCACAACGATCCATTTTCAACATCATCTTTGTCTGTATCCGGGTCTTGGGGTTCGGTCGGTCGTACCTTAGTAAAACGGAAGCGGAAAGTAGGTAGCTACCGTCGGAACTCGTGTCCTATTATTTAATTTGGCCGGCAGGACGTGAGGAACAACCAACCGAGTGAAAACAACTAGCCTCGGGCTGACGGGAATTTCTAATATATACTATATACAAGTGTTGTACATAGTAAGGGAAACTCGTCATTCAACTTATACAATACCTTTACGTTATTCGTGTTTACGTAGACTTCCATTTAATTTCTTGAAGGTTAATTAGATTCGTAATCGTAAAAAATAGCAAAATATTTTTGGTAAATCACACTTACTTAAGAACGGAGTGCTTGTCGAGAAGAGAGAGAGAGAGAGAGAGAGAGAGAGAGAGAGAGAGAGAGAGAGAGAGAGAGAGAGATCCAAAGAAACCTTATTTGCGTATAATAAAGTCATTTTTTTGTTGTGGTCAAAAATAATGTACTATCTACCCATTTCATAGAATTAAAATGAAATATACCAAATATAATCCGAAGTAACAACAAAATAATCTATACAGTAAATAATTTTGCAATCTATAATATATATATATATATATATATATATATAATATGCAATCTATAATATAAAATATAATTGGATTGATAATACCCATTACATTAAAATATCATTAGTGTCGAAACTGAGTGGTTACTTATAATAATTTGAAGCATTCAACATGTATGGAAATCCTTAGAATTCCAATGAACAATGTTATCCCTTTTCACCTCATGCAAATAAAATTGTATAGCTGTCCCCCATTATACATGACCTTACAAGGCGAAACGCGTCTCAAGTAAATTAAACGAGTAGAATAAATAAACAAATATTTTATTTTCACATTAGTAAATTCATTATTAATTAATTAAATGTATTAATTAGAAAGGTACTTTTAAAATTAGCAATATTAACTTTGTGGTTAAAATTCATATTTTTTATTTATTATCTTTGTTTTATTGACCACTTGAATTGAGTTTAAATACATCTACCGGTTTAGAAAAATACCATTTTCTTCTTCAGGATGTCATAACTAACCAAACATATATAGCATTGTTTCACATCAGAATCTATTTTTAAAATTTTTTAAAATTTAAAAAAAAAAACAATTATTTAAAAAATAAATTTAGTACCTAACTCAAATTGCTGCTCAATACAAATTTAGTCGAATAATTTTTAGGAAAAAAATTTTAGAATAGGACTCGTAGTTAAATTTAGTTGGCTGTTTACAATTTCAACAGCCAATTAAATTTAACTACGAGTCCTATCCTAAAATTTTTTCCTAAAATTATTCGACTAAATTTGTATTGAGCAGCAATTTGAGTTAGGTATTAAATTTATTTTTTAAATAATTGTTTTTTTAAAAAAATTTAAAAATAGATTCTGATGAAGAAACAATGCTATATATTTTTGGTTAGTTATGACATCCTGAAGAAGAAAATGGTATTTTTCGAAACCGGTAGATGTATTTAAACTCAATTCAAGTGGTTAATAAAACAAAGATAATAAATAAAAAATAATTAGAAAGGTATTCACATAAAATCAATCTTATCGAAAAATATTGTTGTTGTTTCCGGGATTCGAACCTGGATCTCTTTCCAATCCGGGGAAAGTGTATTAACCGACTGTGCTACAGCACACAGTATTTTTGATGACAAATTTTTGAACCTATATGTTACACTTTTCAAATTAATACATTTGTTATTTGAAAACCAGGTTCGAATCCCGATAACAACAACAATATTTTTCGATTCAATTGATTTTATATGTATATCTTTCTAATCAATATATTTTATTAGTACTTCAAATATTACAGACCTGTGTCCTGAATAATTTCAACTTCACAATAAGAATGTGTTCTCATTAATAAATTCATAATTATTGTCATTTATGTAAATAGTATAATTTTCAAATAGAGACTATCTTATTAGTGCGTTTTTCAATATTAGTCATATGTTGATATTTGTTAAAAGCCTTTTTAAAGTTATTATTAATCAATAATACTGATTCAGACTTTTTCCTTTTAAAGAGAAGACGATTGTGATGTAACTGAATTAACGCTATTAAGGAACGCTTATTCGGCGTAGTATTTCTGCGATTGTAGAAGCATTCAAATTCAAGTCAGTGTCTTATGAACGAACCATGCTATTATGAATGATTTCATATTCCAGGGGGAAGGAACACTTCAGTGGACAGTAATCCAAGAGTTATGAATAGGTGTCGAAAACGGTTATTATAAAATTGGGTTACTACGAGTAAGCGATTGTCACTAAGTAAAATAAAATTGAGTCAAAAAGTTTAATAGTTATCATATTATTTTTTACCTATTTTCTTATAAACATGGTATCATATATATATATATTTTTTTTTAAATAGAGATGCATACACGGAATACGTGTCACATCAATATTCTTACTATTTTCAAACTAAGCTAAACGCTTGTGTTATGAAAATAGGACTAACTTGCTGGTGTCCTGGAACGAGGCGCGAACCCCCTACCACTAGATCACTAGGCCAACGTCTTGACCACTGCACCAACAAGCTACTCAAATTATTATTATTGATTAAATTATTATATCAGTATGTTTACCCATCGAAAATAAATAATAATTTATTTCGAATCTACATTATACACTCAAATCTCACCTAAAAATCTACCGAACATTGTAACCAGTGACGAGATAAACCGCCATTGGTGTTCGATTGAAATGATTATAATTATTCGTAATTAAACGAATAATTATTGGTACATTAGAAACCAGTAATTTAATCACGGTTACCGTTCATCGTTTACGGTGACGTGCAGTGGGTATAGATTTAGGTTATGCTGTTACCAATGATATTATATAATCATATATATAATATATATATGTTATACACAAGATTATGAACTTTCGTTTAATTAACGCCTTTAGGCAAAATTAATCAGTCGTTTATACGACCCTACCATTTATTTATTTGTAATTTTTGAGTACTATTCAGAGTTAAAGTTTTAACGTAAAATAATACCTTCTTACCCATATAAAAAATGCATGGACGTTTTTAAGAACACTTTTAATGACTGAACATGATTATTTTATTGTTTGAAAATCCTTCACGTAATAACTGAAGAAAATTATTATTTTTATTAAAAATTAACGTTGGAAATAGTTTTGCCAATTGCTTTTTGTTTTTAACAAATCAAAAACAAATTCACGCATCAAATGCACCTCGAATGCAAAGAAGGATCATAAAAACAAGACGTTAAAAATAGTAAGATAGATTTTCAATTCAGTGGGTAGCTAAGATAGCATTTTGAATATCTAAAATCGGTCGACAGTAGCGTTACGGCTACAGCAGTGGACTATCATAGTAGTTTTTAGAATTAAGCAACTAAAGTTTCTACTGGTACATAGATAGCGCTAATTGTAATAAATGTTCCGTTTATGTTAATCCATATTATGGATAATCATTTTTTTTTTTCCCAGAATTGTTAGTAATGCAATTTTTTTGCTTGTATGCACTGCACGCCATGTTCATCTTATAACTGATTGTTACTTCCATAATATGTACAAGGAGTTTACTTTTATAATATTTTCCTCATCGGCTTCTTAATTCTTAGAATTGTAATCCTCTTTAAATGCCGCAACGTCTAGATAACCACTGATATTGTGCTATTTTTCTGCTTTTAGAATAGAATGAAGACTAATCCTTGTCAGTTCCTTCACCTTAATCCACGATGTCGGCGAATGCTTTCTTCATCGATTTCTCTTACCACTATATCCAAGTTCTGTGGTCTGAAGAGTGCTGTATCTCAAATAATATTGTAATGGTAACTTTATTGACTGAGATAAAAAATCTCATTGAGAGATAATCGTGGATTAAAAAAAAAACAGTTACGGGCCTACGTATTTAGGCCCTGTATGAGGGTCTAAATATGAGAGTCTCTTTGATTTTGATTATATTTAATATATTGAATTTTATCACACCAAAGTCATGGATATGAATACAAATTTCCTTGTTTTAGTCCTATGGAGGGATGAAATGAGGAGTGAAATGTGAGAAAGAATATAATATATTTGCCTGCATACTGCATCATTTACAGTTAAGAAATAAGACATAGAAAATATATATAGTCAATACAAATTTCATTTTAGACACTTATGAGAATTCACACTACATAAGGCACATTTTATGAGTTAATTAAAAATGAAAACTTACAAGATTACACTACATTACACATATATTTTTTAAATCCTAGACCTAAAATTTTTAAGCAATGTTGACTAAAGTTTATTCTGAGATTAGGAGCGTGAAGCTTAAGTTTCATAGTAGATTCACTCCTTTTCTTAAGTACCTACTTTAATTTATATATTCTATAAAGTAATAATAAAGAATTAACTAACAAAGGCGAGAAGAAACAACATTTTGTTATAAAATAGGAACTAGTCCATACTTTATCAACCTTTATATAAATCCTGTAAATATGTACATACTTAGTATAATTTGCTATATTAATTGAAATAAGCTGTCAGCGAAGTCCAACTTCTTCAACAAATTAACTAAACTATGCAGCATAGCCAGACAGGCAAACTAATTTAATTTCTGATGAACTCAATAAAACAATAATCTTGTCCCAAAAAGGGAATAAGACAATCGTTAGGTTTGTTGAGTGATCGCAGTCAGTACAGATATTAATCCGTAATTGGTTCCACAGAGTCCCCTGAGATGAAGATATAAAAAAATAATCATTTCGTATCTTCATCTATGCGGACCCAAAAAATATCATTAGTTTATCTTTATTATTTATTCTTTTAAGAAAATCAATCACCATAATCTTTCTTCAAATTTAATACGAAAGGTTTAGTAGAATATTTGGAATAAATTTAATATTAAAGCTAAAACGACGTCCTTGTTTGGGTTCGAGACTCGGATATCATCAATTTAGTTCTGTGTTCATAGCGCAAGTGTTCAGATTAATTGTAGACAATGTACGTAATCCGTCTATGCATCTCAATGTTTTTTTAAAAAATATAGTCTCTTACAAAATTATATTCAAATTTTCATTCTTTTTAAGACAAAACATGATATTTTTTTAAATAAAAACAATTTTTGTTGAAGTTACAATAATTTCAGAATATAGTTCTGTGGTATTTTTAATCAATATTATTATCAAATAGTCGAATTCAAATCCCAGTAGCAACCAAATATTTTCTCGAAAGATATTTTTTTCTCTACATATATCTTTCTATTAAATTCATTTAATTTGTATTGTTCATTTTTCTAGGTACTTTCTACAAACGCTATAAAAATAAGTTTTATTTAAAGTTAACCACTAGAATAGAGCAGTAATAAAATAGCGGGTAGTACTTACTAGCAATACATATCGCACAGTTTTCTGCCCAAATTTGATGACGGAGTCCTCTTCCGCAGTCGTCCCAGAATGAAACTGTAGCGAAACGTTATTGAGTTTTTGTTGGTTACCTACCTACATACCTTTCATTGCTCGGTGGATAAAGAAATGAAATTACCAGGGGCAAGTTTTAGGAGTTCACAATATTGATTTTTCTTAGAATTCCATTTCTTTGAAGATTTGTGAAGTGGCTTTTGAATGTTCAAAATCAAGTTTTATCTATAATTAGGCAGGTACATCATAAACGAATAGTTAATATTATATTGAAAGTGAAATCAAATCTTAATTGGATTATCTAACCACATTAAATTAGTCCTAAAAACGTATTTGCTACAACTTAATTAAATAATTTGCATATTGTAGACATTCTTATTTCAATGAAAAACTGTCGAAAATAATTTCTAGTACCGGTACGTTCAGGTTTGGCATTAATTTAAGAAATGTAATTAGGTTATGAATAATGTACTTGAAATATATACCTATATAAGGACATATTTTAATTGTAGTACAAATCATCGTGGCGTAGGAGGTGATCTGCGCTAATAATGTTATTGGTATGGTATGTAAAATTGAGTAACATTCATATTTCTGTTATGCATAAACTATTATATTATTATTTAAATTTTATGTGTATTTAATTACGTGATTATACACACTAATTATAGTTTCAAAGGAATCAGTAGAACCAAATTTCAAATTGTTATTGATTTTTTTAACATCTTAATGAAGAAAAATATTGTTTTTGGAACCAATAGGTGTATATGTAAAACTCAAGTAGTTATAAACAAAGTTATGGTATAATTTTATTAGAATGACTAACCATCATGTTTTTGAATTAAATAATTGAAATATTATTATTTAAAAATTACTATCCATAACGACAACTGCACCAAAATTACCTGTAACGACTCATGTACAAATTTAAGCCCAAAAAAAAAAATCTAATATCTCGTAATTATTGATCAACACTTAAAATGGCAGTCACATTAGAGAATTAGTGAAAAGAATAAGAAAATGTATTTATATTCATAAGATTAAGGAACATTTTAAGTATAAAAGTTTTTATATTTTGCTATTGTTCACTCAATACTCCAGTATAGAATAATTGGATAAGGAGGAGCATACAATGATATAATGAACTCGATAAAAATAATACAGAGAACAATCATCAAAGTAATATTTAAAAAAATATCTACTTTTTCAACACAAACACTTTTTGCAAAATTCCCAGCTCCCAAAATAGCAAACATTTACAAAAAAATCTCAATTAATCAATAACACTGTAATATTTGAAACAACCGCATCATTAAGGTTTAAAAATAACTTTAAAATCCCTAAACGTAACATCAAAATTTTATATACTTTCGGATAAAAAATTTCAATTGCCTCCATACACAAATTAAAGAAATAAAAGAACTTATAAAGAAATTAAATGAACACTTCAGAAGCACATAATTAGAAAATAAATAATATTATAGAACACTTCAGAAGCAATAAATAATTACAGACTACAAATGTATAACTCTCTATATAAAATTATTACAGTTTAACTCCCTCTCCAAGCACAAGAGCTAGTGTCTTTTTTGGAGAGGTAAGCGAAAAAAAAAAATGTAATTTTAATAATGTAAAATACTTAATTCATATTATAAAAAAAATTGTAAAAATGTCAAATAAATAAAAAAATATTTAGATAAAATGTATATGGACTATTTAACATCACTTAGAGGTGATCTGGCCACATATTAAAGTTTAATAGCAATATTTAGTCAATAAAATGAACCTACACAACGTCTATCCGGTTTAAAGTCAACTGTCAACTAATAGATCTATCAACGGTTTACATTTTATAGTGCACTGTATTATAATAGCATAGGAAAAACAAAATAGACGTAACCAATATTTAAAAAAAATCGTTTAACCCCCGTAACGTAAGCCACCCCCATATTTCGGTCCTAATGAAAAATTTTAAATATAAAGACTCTTGTTGATATAATATACATATTCATATTTTTTAAATTCAAAAATACGACGTACCAAATTTCCTGAATATCGTACAAAAGCCGTGCAAATAACTTTATCCATAAAATAATGCAGAGAACAGCTCGGCTTTTTATATATGCATAGCCTGGATGCAGTCACAAAGAGCGTTTTAATTAAAATCGGCAGATGGGACCCTGTTTATTGGCCGTTATATTCGGGTCACAGAATAGGTACGTGCGATATTGACTGAAGTTATAAAACCCAACACACGACGGAGATATTTGATACGTTCACAAAACATCATGTTTGCGTTTTACTCGTACAAAAAGATTTATTGTTTGATTTATTTTTATTTATTGGATGAACGTGAAATTTTTTTAATATTATATTACGTCCCATGTTTTTTTTTCTCCCAGATATTGTATGAATAAGAGCATAAAAATAATATTCTTGACTTTATAAATAATCAGGTTGTTACGTGTTTGGAAAATTTTGCTGTGTAAGTAATATTTTGAATGATAACGTGTTCATTTTCCTTTTAAAAGGTAATTTTTTACTGGTAAAGGTATTACAAGAATTTGTGTAAGAGAGATGATATAATAATAGTAAGATAAATTCTTATCCCTTAGAAAGTAACAACACAATACCTCGTGTGGGCTGCAGTAAATATAAAATAAAAAATTTAATAAAATTTGTTAATCATTTTTAAAGAAATACTTTAAAATAAAAATACACTTGGCATGGTTCTTGCTGAGCACTATCTTCTTAAGTGAAACTTTTTTATTTGTTTTTAACTAACTATCTAACATACCACGGTGCCATTTCCCGGGCTATGCAGAGAGGATAGAGCGCCAAAATTTTCCAACTAAATATACAACTCTTGCCTCATCCACGTTCATACATTTTCTCATGCAAGATCGTTGATTATTGACGCTTTTAACAAAATCATTTAGTATCTGGTTCACTATGTCCTTTATTTTTTGTGCCATGAACACTCGCGTCAAATATCTTTCTTACCGTTCTCACCTCATTTATTCGTTCCACATGACCAAACCAAAGAGCCCCTTTTAAACCTACTCTTTATATTATTTTAAACCTACTCATTATATATAAGTTGTATCAATGTGTCCAATATTTAAAAAAAAAATAGTTAATTCTGTTGTCCACTATCGGTTTAATCAAAGGTATTTAAGATTCTGTAAAAACAAAGTGGATGGCTTTCAAATAATGGAATGGTAGGTGTATTAATTTGAAAAATGTAACATATGGGTTCAAAAATTTGTCTACAAAGGTTCTATTTGCTGTAGCATAGTTGGATAATGCACGTTCCCTGAATTGAAAGAGATCCAGGTTCGAATTGAGGTAGCAACAACAATATTTTTCGATAAAATTGATTGTATGTGTATATCTTTCTATTTTTTATTTATTATCTTAGTTTTATTAACCACAATCGTGGTTAATAAAACTAAGATAATAAATAAAAAATATGAATTTTAACCACCAAGTAAATATTGCTAATTTTAAAAGTATTATATCTTTCTAATTAATACATTTAATTACTACGCATTATGCTACCTTTGATTATTTCTTTCCTTACATTCCATTCTGATATGTTTATTTTTTACTCTATCATAAATGGATTCGACATACATATACTTAAATGATCTCGTTTCCACTATATTCAGTATATTTTCGAATCTCTGTTGCTTTTTATAAAAATTGCATTATTTTCTTTCTGTTCCACGAACTAAAAAATCGGTGGACTCAAAGTCGAAATACAGAGCGACACGCATCCTAATTACTACTGTTCTGTAAAAACACATGATAAAATAGTGGGAACAGAGGTAGGAGCGGGTAAGGATTACGTAATAAATTTCATGAAGCATTTTAACTTTCATGAACAAGATATAGGCGTTCGAAAATGTTATGAGAATCGGTGCCGGCAAAAATGTTCCATATAATTAATACCATCGATCTTTGAGTTATTTGCATGATATATATATTTTTCTATAGATAATAAACGGTTAATTACTTTTTAATAATTATTTACCATATAACGAACTTATATTATAATTAATTTACTGATATATTTTGTCTTAAGTTATTATATTTTTTATATTGTATATATATATATATAAAGACAATCCTAAACATAATATTACACCTTTTTTTGCTTTAAAGTAATAATTCAGTTAAGACAGATTTCAAAATAAAATGATTTTTTTTGACAGTACCTTTATAATAATGATTTGAGAAAGAGTGATAAAAATAATAAGAAAAACATTTCACTTATATTTGAAGTAAGCACTTGTCGTAGAAATTAAATATCTTTATAGAAAGTGAAGAATACAAAAGATATATAAAAATACGTTTCTTCAGGAAGATTGCTTTTATTGAGTGTATACTAAAAATTACTATTAGTATATACCTACTTAACCGGTTTTTTGTATATTTTTCTTTATTAGTGAATACATATGCGATAAATAAAGATGACGTATCTTAGATATAAATAAACATGATGATGTAGATTATTACTTATAAATATTATAACAAATTGTCTTCTTTCTTGGAATAAAATATGAAAAGCAAATAGTATATTTGGCTTAATAATGATTTTATAAAAAGCTATAACAAATAACTCTAGTGACAACACAGGTAGTGTTTATAAATCAAACGAAAAAAAATCTGTTCAAACAAGTCCATATAAAATATTTCTAATATACATTCATAATTAATCCATTTTCAATAAAATAATATTTTTCATTTAATATAAACAACATATTAGTACTTTAAAATTAGATTAATTTTGTATTTGCCAATTAAACATTAAAAACAAAAACATTTGAAATTACATTTTATTGTGTGTAATAATAATCTAAAAGATTAATTGTAATTAACACTCTCGCTGGATGCTTATGTAGGTATATTTGCAAGAAGGTCAGACGGATGAATTTATTGAAAAATAGAACATTATTTTTTCACAATTGGTTATTAATACAATAAAATTACAATGGGCTATTTAGATCATAAAAAATAGTAAATATATATCAGGTATCATCATGAAATTTTTGAAAAGGTGTTTTGTCCATAGTTTTCAAACTAAAACTTCTTTTCCGGCCCATACGTATCACAATAAAATACTCTTTAAGGACTAAAATGCATTTCGGAGGTACATTCACAGAACATTCACATCCATCGCTAGCTCTGATCACATCTTTACATCAATCTGTGTCAGGTACTTATCCTAGATAGTAGCAATAGGAGCGCATGACGCATTATTGTCTCCCAATAAAACACAACTCTCTTTCGTCATATTTTCAATACAATTTTCATTTAAAAATCATCAAATTAACTAAAAATTGAGATGAAAATCAAAATATAAAATGAACAAAGAAGTTTCACGTATTTGGTACACTTCCCATTTACTTTCCTGAAAAGAGCACGTGATTCTTAAAATCAACCCAGATATAATATAATTTTGTATAATAATTCGGTCACCTTTTAACAGGAGCTCATAGGCATTAATAAACTTAATTAACATTTTTGTAGTCGACCATTATCCTAGTGAATCAATTGTGAAAAAATAATGCCGTCTGAACTTCAGAATATAAAGAATTTTAAAAATGTTATAAGATAATGTTTGTTTGGCACATATTCTTTCATTCTTTTTTTTTTGTATAGTCACAAAAAATACACACTATAAATTTTAACAACCTTTAACTCCGTAACCACTTACGTTATGCTTCTCGTTCTACTACAATATTCACTTCTGACCCGACCATTTCCTTTTGTATTATTTGTCCTCGCCTTCCCATGCAATAAAGGCGACAGCGTATACAACACGTCAGCAGACAAGTCGTAGAGTGCCATCTTTTGAAATTCTCTTTTGTTATTTTTTGCCTTTTTACCAGAATAATATGATTTTTTTTCTCTATTCTTATTGTTATAAAAAAATATTGATATAAATTTTAATACCACGTATAAAATAATTTCTCATTTCTGATATTATTTGAGAATTTTACTAATTATTATTGTAAGTACTATAATTACTTAAATTATTTGACCAAATAATATTGGAAATGACCATTTAGAGATAAATTATTATGGTCTAGCTAGTCTACCGCTGCCTACCACACATAGTATGTGTCCATATTAATACAGCTGTAGATATCTATCTACAATATATAGATTTGTCAGTTCTCATTGACTCGCTCATAGCTCACTTCGCACTTAACTCTGTACTGTACTTTATGAACTTCCAAAAAGATTTTCCGAAACAAATTTTATCCATAGACAAGCCTTTTTAAAACTAGTTGAAGTTTTTGTAAAATGATACACAATCATAAACATCACATAACTCATAATTTTTATTCGAATAGTTCAATTTTAATTTCTAAGGGTTTTAATTTTTATTTATAATCTCGCTTCAAAGTATATTTTATATACTTTGAAGAATTTCCTAGGATCTTGATGAAATGCAAAATGATGGCTAGTATTCGAAAATGCTTAGCCCAGTTCACGGAGGCTCTTGAAATCTATAAATATCCGGTTTACACCAACAATCACACGTCGTATCAGCAACATCAAATCTAATAATGAACCCTGTACTGGGATCTGAAATGTTCGCCAGAGAAATTGAGTACATATGGCAGAATAGCCCAGAAAATTAGACAAAAGAATTAACTCTATAATTAATATTTTTAGTACGAATTTCATATCGAGTATGAGTAAATGAAGTTCCGAAATTATGAAAGAAGAATGCAAGGAAGCTGATTATGTTGAAAGTTCTGTTGAAACAGGAATAGACTTCGTGTAAGATCAGATAATCGTTGAGCTTGAGAACATAGTAATCAAGGTAATAACGAACGTTATATCTCCTTTGCCTACTCTCGTAGAGAAACAACGTGATAAGATAGCTGGTTTAATTATAAAGTATTAATTATAAAATCAATTTTATCGAAAAATATTGTTGTTGCTACCGGGATTCAAATGTGTTCTCCTTAATAATATATAAGTTGTATCAATGTGTCCAAAATTTAATAAAAATTTATTGTTAATTCTGGCATCTCTTATCGATTTACTCAAAGATATTTGAGATTCCGTAAGAATAAAGTAGATGAATTTCAAATAATGGAACGATAGATGTATTAATTGGAAAAGTGTAACACATAGGTTCGAAAATTTATCGACAATCTACTGTGTTGGTATAGCATAATTGGATAATGCACGTTTCCCGAATTGAAAGAGATCCAGGTTCGAATTGCGGTAGTAACAATAATATTTTTCAATAAAATATATTTTATATTCATATCTTTCTAATTATTGCATTTAATTTGTATTTAAAATATCACAGACCTATGTTCTGAATAATTACAACTTCACAATAAGAATGTGTTCTCCTTAATAATAGATAGTTTGTTATATTTTGCGCTTTATCAATTAAATTACTTTCTTTAATTATTTAGGTGATGCTGTGATAAATACACAATTGTAAAGAATCTCCCCATCCAAGCACAAAATTTATCTCCTATAGGTATATCTAACAAATAATAACACAATAATATTGATTAATAGAAAAATATTTTTGTACACATTATGTTAGAGTAATGTAATATTTATAAATAATTAAATAATATATATATATTTTTTAATTATGAGTAAATGAAGATAGAGTGGTGTATCATAAAAGAATGGTGCAGCGTTTTATTTTCTCTATCAATCTTGGCGGGGAAGGGGTGTGACGATCAGTAATTTTGTAAGATATTATGATGATTATCGGTAGTACAGCGAATTTATAAAAAAATCGTCACTGATTTCTGTATTCTTTTTTGAGTTTGTATTTTATGCATGAATTCATTCGTCTTCAAATAAAAATTTTATGTGAACCTCCACTACGTCTCATAGAGTCTCATCCCTAATTTCTACCCCGACAAAGCCGGCATTGGCGGCTTGGGAAATCACCACCAACCCCACGCCTTACAAGTCATTTTATAATTCAGCGATGAGACCGACTGTAAGGACAGACACTGTTGTTATGTCACGGTTTATTCTAAAACCATAATCGTTAAATTATAGAAAATAAACTAAAAGCCACTGTATTAAAAATGAATGTGTATGTATGTACACAATTTTAGTCAGAAATATCAAATGGCACTCATATATCGTAAATATATAAAAGTCTAACTTTACGGCCAATACATTCTTGGTAAGATAATTTTAAAATTAACTTTGTAGGCAAATTCGAAAGAAAATTGATAAAAGATTAAAAAAAATAATAGTTTCAAAAATAAAATATTGTTCAAATTTTATACTTTGTATAAAATGTCACAGTTGTAAAACTTGAACGTACAATTGTGATGTAAATTTATGTTTTGCCACTATTCAATTGAGAAGGTTCAAAGCATAACATTGGCATTTTCATTGAAGTGACACGATTAAGAAATCCAGACTGACGGAAACCCACAAAAAGAACAACTTCCGGAAGACGTAGATCAATTTTCATGGAGTGTAGTGATCAATGAGATGTTCGAAACGTAAATTTAATTAATAAAATATTATGAAATTAGGTAAAAATTCAATTTTTATTTAATTCACAAATTTTAGTAATCACAAATGTAACTCAACTCAACTATGTCGCTCTCAGATTAAATCAATTTAATAAATAATTATCAGAAAAGACGCATAAAAAAGAAGACGATATTAATACCAATAAATGTTAACTTGGTATATTTAAGAGTTGCGAATACTATACATTTTAATAAAGATGTCTCTAACATCTATCATAAAGCAACTTTTTTGATAGTATTTTTCTAGGAGTCAGCAATAAACTAATTAATTATTCACATTGTGTTTTTAGGTAGAGAATATTTTAAATATCGAAAAAAAAGGGATCAGAAAGAAAAGCATCCCAGATAACAAACAAATTCCGATATATCCCATATTTTGATTTAACGAAGTATTATAATTTGATCTCATATAAGACTTATTTATATAATCACCCGCAACAAATTGATAACAGACTTTCATTTCAAAGCCGTTAGCTCTGTATTCCTTTTTAGAACACAAATATGGTCATTCATGCTTACTTCAAGCCACAAAGGCAGTGGACCGGTCGTAAACACAAGAGGTGCTCATCAGGTAAAATGCGGGTTTAGGTCGAATATCAAAGGATATGCTGCTGGCTTTGATTTGCTTCCACTAAGAGAATTCATCGATCCAATCGATTGATAGTTATATTTGAAAGCAATCGTTGTCATTTACTCAATCATGTTAAATATACAAAAAGATTTATTTATAAAAATGTATTGTTTTTTTCCTTTATAATTCTATTTAGTACTGAACAAAAGTGAACTTCTATAGCTTATACATTTTCAGCAGCAATAAAATGGCCAGAATGGTAGCCAAGGTTGTACGGTTAATTGCATTGCCAAATAATCTCTATAATTTTTCAGGTATATGTATACATATATATAGGATATACAAAATTACAGATTATATATTATATATATTGTGACGGTACGAAAGTAAGTCACTTATTTTTATTTTTAGTGTCACCATAGTGAGTGCTAACCAATCAAGGTCCAGTGTAATTCAATATGGTGGGTTTTTCGTTTCCACAGACGAAGTGGCGAATTATAGTGATTACAGACGAAGTGTGGACACGCTGTGAGATCGGTCGGCTTTGGCCGGGTACGCTGTGCTTTAGAGTGAAATTAAATCATGATCATCCAACTTTATAAGAGGGGTAAATACCAAAAAGAAATAGATTCTATTGCACACAAATGGGAAATAATCGTGTCAAAATTTGCATTGTGTAACTTCTTATTTCTAGGAACGAGTAGAATGTTCCGTTCTTAAAACTGATCATCATGGCGTCCTACTGAGAGGAGAATATTGCACATATCTCATATTTTGACAGAGATGATTTTGGGAAAAGGATGATGTTGAGTGAGGGAATATTATTCTGCATCAGCCATGCTAGTCACGATAGGATACTATCACAGGCTTAAATCATTATTGACGAGATCTTTTGCTGGGCAACGGATGCCACAGTAAGCTAAAACATCGGCCTAGATGATAATGGAGCAGTGTTTACGTAATCTCAAGGAAGTATCCCAATCATACACTGAAGTTTAGTGATTTAATATAATAACAATGTTACTTGTCAAGTGCACTGCTAACCTAGTAGTAAATCTTTTACTTCATTAAATTATAAATTATGTAACGTATAACTATTGTTTCTCGTGACTGAACTGCAGAGGCGTACACTCTATATGATCAAAAAAGCTGTGCATAACTATAATCTTTGTGAAATAAATGTAAATTAAATATTTATTAGACATATTATGTATAATAAATATTTATAGAATTACATCAAAATAATTTAATTAATTAATTAATGTGTTAACTAGAACCGTAGAACTAGCAGAAGAATTTAAAATTAACAAATAAAACTGCGCATGTGTTTTTTCGCAAAATCTGTCCCAGACGTATACGAACTAAACGCACTCGCACCGCGCGGTGTTCTAAATACATGTTTTCGCTTTGACAGACGTGTTGAAAAACGCCGCTATTGTGTGTTTAAAGCGGACTTGACCGTATGCATTCCAATACATTTTATACGTAGTATTATTTTATATAATAACATATTTTAACTCCATTAGTAAATAACTTGACAAAATTCCCAAGAATACTAGTAATAATACACACTCACACAGGTATACTGACATAAAAACATGTTTCTGTAAGAATGAGTGATAAATACAACTTCTAATGATAATTCCCATAGATATTAGCAGCATAACCTAAGTTCATGTCTAATGCACGCTGCTGCTAAACTGACATAATATTCCACTCTTTTAGATATTAATTTCACAAATTACATTTCGAATGCAATTGTTTGAGATTATTTTATGATTACTTCCTCTAATATAGATCCATTATTGGAGAAACATTTGTAGGAATTTTGACTTTCTATTTTTCTAAAATGCGATTATGCTTAATTTTATTTATTACTTCACATTTTTAACTTTCATATTAAAATTGAATTTTTGGATTACGTAACATTTATGTTAAAATCATGATTTAGTATGGTAATGAATTGCTTAAATTCTAATCATAATTATATTTGTCATTTTTGAATACACGATTTTACTTTTAAATTCAAAAACTCTTACAATGTGGTAGAAATTATTTTCGCCGTTTGATTGTAGAAAATTAACAATATAATTTTTTCTATAAGTGATGGAGTAAGGACCATAAAATGGTGAGTAGGTAATATTGACGTTGAAAACCCATTTCTCATGCACTCCGATTAAACGGACGGTGAAGTGAACTCCTGGCTCAACCCGTAACAATGTATAAGATCACATATTACAATACAAATTATATGAATCAACTAAAAATACCACAGAACTATGTTCTGAAAATAAGTTTTCCTTAAAAAAAATTATGTAATTTATGATTAGAGCATTTGCAGTTACATAATATAACGTACAATACATTACAACATATAATCTTTTCCTCGTGTTGTCTCCTGCTGCATATTTTTACAGTACTACGTTACCAAACGTTTTTCAAAATTGAATGCAGTATTGATCATTCGACATATCCAATTATTTTCAGTTACAATTTACTGGAATATTTCGCTCGGAAAAAACATTTTGGAAAGCAGAATTTGTCACATCCAAGTACAAATAAACACAATAGTAGTCGTGATATTCAGTGAGAGCGGCATTATTGCCAGTTGTCCGTTACTATAAGCAATAATTCTGACAATGCCGTTATATAATTTATTCGCTGACATTTGCAATGCGGTACTTCACTTGTGTTAGTTATTCACAGCACTAGCGAACAGCCATCCGTGATAACTGAAAAGTCGGGCATTGCCCTGTCTTTGTTGGGAAATTATTTTCGGTATTTTATTTAAATGTATGAAGTTTTAATGGATTTGTATGCCTTAATAGTTTTTTAACAACGATGAATACGATTTGTATAAAGTACGTTATATTTATTTGCATTATCACCAACTATATATTATATCATACTACTTTTAAAATTAGCAATATTAACTTTGTGGTTAAAATTATAAATTTAACAATTCTGGTGTCTATAAACTTAGTTGCAAGGATTGTGCTGCATTTTATATTGGTAAAACGGGTAGAAATTTTAATATAAGAGGATAAGGGAGCATTTGAGATGTTTGAACGTTTTTGATAAAAAATTGGGATTATCAATTTTGCATATAAACGGTGTTGGTCACAAATTCCAATCGTTGTAAATTTCCAATCGTTGGAGATAAATAAAGCATGTAAAACTAATCAAAAAATTATAAACAACCAACTAAATTTAACTACGAGTCCTATTCTAAAATTTTTTCCTAAAAATTATTCGACTAAATTTATATTAAGTAACAATTTGAGTTAGGTACTAAATTTATTTTTTAAATAATTGTTGTTTTTTTAAAAATAGATTCTGGTGAAGAAACAATAATATATGTTTTTAGTTAGTTATTACGTCCTGAAGAAGAAAATGGTATTTTTCGAAACCGGTAGATGTATTTAAACTCAATTCAGTGGTTCATAAAAAAAAGATAATAAATAAAAAATATATATTATATCCATAACTAATAATCTAATTTAAAAATTAATACCTTTTGGTATAGCAAAGTGATATGCATGTTACATTAACATGATATGCACGTAAAATTTTCTTTTAATTGATAATGTTGTAATTTTTTAGAATGTAATCCTTGATAATTTAATAATAATTTTTATATGATGCTTTTGATGCAACAAAAAATAAACCTGCAATTCAAATAAACAAACAATTTTTTTTTAAGTACGAGTATTGTAATTCATTAAAAGATACAAAAATAAACCAGGACAAAGAACCAGAGAGAGAGAGTAATAGGTTTTTGGGGATAATGTGCGACGTTTATTATATTAGTATATCAAAATGTGGCAAGAGCAGATTAGAGAACGTGAGACTACTTACGGTAGATGGAAATTTATTGTACTTTAGCATAGTTAAAGTTAAAAAAATATGAAAAGTTTACACCAAGGAGGGTTTGCTAGATATCTTGTCGGGAAGGTAGTCACGAGAGGAATAGCGCTCAGAGCTCAGCTCTACAGACGACTGTTATTGATGCATGTTATTTTTGTCGGTAGCAGGCATATCTTTACGGCTGATGAGAGCCTAGCTTTATATTCAGGTATCTGCAAGGTGCGTTTGGCAGTGATGATGGTTGTGGAAACGATTGACTTCTACAGGTTGAAAGCATTGGAGGTGTGTTGAACACAGACATATGTTCTGAATAATTACAACTTCACAATAAGAATGTGTTCTCCTTATTAATATATAATTTGTATCAATATATCCAAAATTTAATTAAAAATAATTGTTAATTCCGGCGTCTCCTATCGGTCTACTCAGTGGTATTTAAGATTCCGTAAAAATAAATCAGATGGCTTTCAAATAATGGAACGTTAGATGTATTAATTTTAAAAGCGTAACATATAGGTTCCAAAAGTTGTCGTCAAAAGTGCTGTGTGCTATAACATAGTCGTTTAATATACCTTACTCAGATTGAAAAAAGATCTAGGTTCGAATCAATAGAAATTATTTGAAATAAATAGAAGTTCAGCTCGGGCGATTTTTACGCGTCGAGGTTAGTGAACTTCTAACAGTGCCTCCAAAAAGTTTGGTCCGGAAGCACTAGTTTTTTAATTATTTGCCTAGAATTTAAGTTCTACTTTCGGAATAACGTTCAATTCAGTGTCATTGTGTATTAATTATTTTTAAGCTTTCTGTACAAGCTTATGGATATAATAATTAATATTTTGCGTACAAAGTATATATTATTGTTTTAAAGAAGATTGCTTTCAAATAATAGAACGACAAATGTATCATTTTGAAAGCGCAACATATAAGTTCAAAAATTTGTGGTCAACTCACTGTGTTAGTGTAGCATAATCGGTTAATGCATTTCCCCGGATAGAAAGAGTTCCAGGTTCGAATCTCGGTATAAACAAGAATATTTTTTAGATAAATTTATTTAGTATTTATGTCTTTCTAATTGATACATTTAATTTGTATGATTATAAATTATTTTGATATTTCAGCCCAAAAATCTTGTCTGACTGTAATGTTTGATGCCCTCAAAAAAATTCAGTGTAGGACTTCAATTAAAGGTTAGATTTGTCCCAGTCCATTGTGAATTATACCGAACTTTAGGTCATTCTTACGGGGACAAAATATAGAAGACGAATTGGATCGTATTCCTGAAACCTACCAGTATTTACAGTAGAAATGAAGTGGTTGGATCTGAATGTATGAATGGACCATTAAGTTACTCATTACGCATTAGGTTATGAACATTAATAGTCCAAGACCTCAAACCAACCAAGATGTATACACGCCAACCATTATGTATCTACCCCAATGAATTCTTTTTTGACACGTCTTCATGTTTAAATGTTCCGGATCTTATAGTCAGAAATACATTTCTGAATTTGTGATTTTTGTATGACTTTTTAGAATTAATATAGTGAATTGATTCATACAATTGTGAATTTCTACAGGGCAAGGAAATACTTCCGGCACATTATAATTAAACTTATTCCACATTTAATTACTTAGATTACGAAGAGTACAGCCACCTTCATAGAGTTATTACATTACTGCTAGGTTTCTGCAGCCATATTAAGGGTTAAATCTCAGGGTTATGCATTTTTTTAAATTATTAAGCGCCATTGAAGTACATGCAAGAACAAAATCCTACGAAAATGACATAAGCTGACATAGCTTATCAGTACGAGCAGTTTGCCGGCAATAGTAAAGTTTCGGTGACAACTCAATTTTTTCGAAAGAAAGATTTGTCCTTTTCATATATTCATGACATTAAATTTATTTTCTTGACATTGGTTTAACCCATATTGGCAGATTTGACAAACTTAAGCAATGAAAATAGCAATGAAAAATTATTAAAATCCATCTCCACTTATAAACAAAAAAGAATTCTTATAAAAAGAACTCGACCAGAATTACATTTTTTTCATACTATACAAATGCTCTTAAATAATCATTCATTAATATCTTTTAAAGTAATCAAATATATAATATTTATGCTGTGCGTATTTTTTTTTGTCTTATGTAACTGAATATTTTTACGATTTACAGAATAGCGTCTTTACAATATGAAAATATTTTATTAATTTAATCAAATGTAATATCAGATATGAAATGATGAAACAGAATACAATATTATTTTTCAAGCTGCAGACATGATTGAATGAAAGCAGATACGATTTACAAATAGATACAAGAATTTCGATGTAGCAATTTTCAAAAACTTGATAAATTATTAAATATAAAATAACAAATTGTCTTCGTAATATTTCAGCGCTAAGTTAATATAGAAAAGCTGAAAAATAATTTAGTAATTTGGTTATAATAATATTATATACATTATATTATTTGCAATTAAACTATACAAACCTTGTTTCAGTATTGGCAGACAGTTATGAGCCACATGTTCAAGGAGCTCATGCCAGCCTCGGAGCTTCGGCTGTCCTCATATGCGACAGACCAGACCATGTCACTGTCACGTCGTGGCTCAAGGAAGAATCTGTAATTGTACCTGGACCTCCCGACGCTGGTATGTCATTTTAATTTCAATTAAAATTTTACTCCAAAAACTTGTGCATTTATATATTTAATAGTATACCCGAATGGTGCCGGATTTACGAAGTGACTTTATTAATTTTAGTTTATTAAATTATCCATATTACGACGTATCCCCATTGATTTCAATCTATTTCTATGACTTTCTGGACGTTTTGCAAGTCTTTGATATTATTTCAATCTATTTCTATGACTTTCTGGACGTTTTGCAAGTCTTGGATATTGTTTCATTATGGCTATACAATGTTTGATTAAACGGCCAGGTTTGTGAGTCGTCAGCGGGGCGAAAAAAACATGTTTTTTAAGTAAGGTTAAAATAATTTAAGCCGCCTGCAGGACGCCGATTGCTTACTTGCTAGTCTATTTAATTACCGTCTTAAATAAAGTCAACTGTAATAATATTACAGCATCGTTTTAAATGATTTTTTAGTCGTTTTCTTAGCAAACTAATGCGTTTGAAGTACCCTAATTCTACATAGTTCTATCTAGTATCTAGTACCATCCATATTCTACAACTTTTTTCTTTGGAACGGGTATACTGGAAAACGGGTTGATCAGATAATGACACAAAAATGAATTTATAATGAAAGAAGGGAATTTCGCAGTCGTTTCCATAAATAAGATATTGTTACTATAATTATTTTAATTAACAGCGTAGATATATCTAAGTTTTTTAAATATAATTTCAGCAACTTACAAATAAAACACATGATAATTTAATAATAGAAAAACCATTTTATCCCGTAAAAAGAAGAAAAAAATAAATTCCTTCCATCCTTTCATATGGTAATCCTTCAGATTAATGGTACATTTTTCGGCCACAATTTTTCGACCACAATATTTGTTCTGCAATATTGTTCGCGGTCACTATTATCGTACAATTCTTCGTCTAGAAAATTATTCGCTGAATATATTGACAAAACATTTTTGATCAATGTTTTCATTTATAATGGTATTTTATATACTTTTAGTTATTTTAAGTTAGAACGGATCATTTTCCAAAACTATTCCGTGTACCCATATTTTTACTTCTTATTTTTATAATGGTTAGGTTAGGTTAATTCATTTAAACTATGTTTTATCAACATGGGTGTTATTTTATATACCATACTGTTGTACTAATATTGTTTTAAATTAATTCGTATGTACAAAGTTAAATACATAAGTAATAATTATATATTTTTTATAGTAGGTACACATTTATCTAAAATAAATTGTTCAACAGTCATATATGGCGAATAATTTTCTGAGTGAAGAATTGCAGGATAACACTTGTGGCCGCGAACAATACTGCGGGCGAACAATGTTCCTAGACCATCATTTTTAATACATACTTTATTATACAAGTAAAAAATTTAAAACTAAGTGGAAAAGTATTGATTGCTAAAAAAGTTTGAATATGCGTGGTCCAATATATCAATCTCTCTTTCTTAGTCGCTCGAAGGAGAGCAAGAGAGATTAAAATATTGTACGTGTTTATGACTAAGCATGGACTTTAGTCTGCTTCTACTTATTTAGCACTACGTGAAACGTATTTCCGGTTATATCTCGGACATATTAATAATAACAAAAAAAATATTTTCAGGATATTGCGAAGTAATAATTTATTTTAAATACTTATGTCTGTTAGCTTGTTGGTCTAGTGATATGACACTTGCCTAGTGATTTAGTGATCAGAGGTACGAGCCTCGTTCAAGGAGACAAGCAAATTAGTCCATTTTCCATAGTTGGAAAATAGTAATAATATTGATATGGCGTGTATTCCATGTACGCATCTTTAGTTTTTTTTTAATTTTAATATTTAAAGAGGTTTATTTTTTTATTTGATGAACGAACGAATTAAAGAAAATATTACTATTTACACAACAATTCTGATTAAGCTCTGAACAAAGAATAAAGTTTAAAAAAAATACATTATGATATGGTACAAACATATTTAGGAAAATAGGTAATAGCAATTTTAAATTAATGATTTCTAAATCTAATAATGTAATAAAAATAGATTATGTATTATGGTTAATATTTAGTAAATAAAACAATATAATAACTTTTAGTATTAATAATATACATACTTACATACATATTGTACATAACATTGAAGATAACTGTAGTAGTTTATTGATGTGCTCATTTTAAGAATAAGTAAAAACGGACAAAGAAACGATATATGAATATTTACAGATTTTTTAAATATTTATTACGTTTTTATAAAGTTAACAAATTCTCTATGTTTTAAATAAAAAATCATCGTGGAAATACATAGAAATGGAACACAAGCGAATGTAATAGTATCGTCTAAAACGACTATTCATATTTAATATAACTTTATACTCGTATTACATTATATATTACAAAATATAGAATATATTCATAAATCAAACATAAAAATAAATCTAGTTGCTCATTGTTCATATCTAATCAAATTGATAAATTCAAAATAAGGTACTTCAGCTAGTATATATATATATATATATATATATATATATATATATATATATATATTGACGTGGTCGCCTATACGTGACTGGTAATCATCAGGACAGGACTCCATGTTCTCACACCACCGGCATGCTCAGAGGTTCACATGACGGGCATGGGTCATTGGTTACAGAATTTACCATAATTTCTCGCCTGTCACTTAAGTCATCATACTCAAGGAAAAATAAAAGATTTTTACAAATTTTATCACTTGATTTAATAAAAAAAAACATATGAATAATTAAGCAGAAAGCAGTAAGAGATCCATTACTAGAATGTGAAAAGATGAAAAGATTAGATTGGCAATTTTTGCCTCAATAAAAATAATACAATTTTACTACTATTTGAATATCTAAATCTAGAAATTTTTGTACAAGTGATAGTGTGTTAAAACACTTGACTCTTTGATATGTGAAAATCTTCACCTACTAAATAACATTAAACAAATTTATCACCTGACCAGTTTGTCAGGTTAAATGTAGCAAAAAAAAATCATTATCATAAATTGGTTCAACACGAGCAGAAAGTTATTAATTTTAAATTAAAAAATGAAAAGAAAAAAATAAGACTACAATACTCTCAATATTATTAATTACAACAAAAATTATTTTACAACCATTACACGCAAAGTAAATGTCCATTGCACAGAGATCCAATGTCTTCATCCAGATAGACAAGGAAAGAAATCATAGAGTACGACGCGATATGACCATGAGACATATATGAGATGAATGATTTTCTTATCTATGATAGGATGACAGAAGCTCCAATCCAAAATGTCCAATAAACCATAGAAATATATGGGAAAACGCAATATGTAATAAGGATGTAATGACACTATCCTTGCATACTTTGGGCATGTCAACAGAAAGCACAACAAAATTCTTGATATTATCGTGATCATGACGATGATAAGATAATGATCTCCTACAAAATGGATAGACCAAACAAAGGAGTTAATATGATCCCCTTTTAATGCTGCAATCAGACTGGGAAGAATGGAAACGTATTGTGTACAAAATACCAAACATATTAGGGGACCACCATACTCAACACTGAGCACACGATGAAAAAGAAGAACCATGTTTTCGATGTCCGAATGCTAAGAAATTTAATAAACAGACAACATGTCCTGCCCATTTAAACCTTCTCGACTTAAATATTGCTGAGATTGATTTGTTTGTTAGAAGACCTCGACAAGATCAGCGATTGTGCGGATACGTCATCAGCCTTAACGGTTCCAAGTGTTCTCCGGATAATTTTATTTTTGAATACTTGCGTAGACTTAGTTGCTTCTTCGTGAGACCCCAGGTGATATATTGGCCCATTATAAGTGTAAAATTAGGTATTTCTTGTTAGGAGCTTGGATCCAAATAGACTTATTAAAGCAATTCTCAAATCTCACGAATCTTGCCAATACTAGAATATTTTGGAAACATTATAAAACATGAGACGTATTGACTTTAATAGCTTGTAATCCAAGGAAAAATTGAAACTATCGTAAATCAGGGCGTTGGAAGAATAATAAGATTAAGGGAACATATTCTTATTGTGAAGTTGTAATTATTCGGAACATCGGTCTGTAATGTTTTAAATGCTAATCAAATGTATTAATTATAAAGATATACATACATAATCAATTTTATTGAAAAATATTGTTATTGTGCTACCGGAATTGGAACCTGGATCTCTTTTTCCAATCCGGGGAAGGTGCATTACCAACTATGCTATAACGCCAGGTTCGAATCCCGGTAGCGCAATAACAATATTTTTCGATAAAATTGATTTTATATCTATATCTTTATAATTAATACATTTAATTAGTATTTAACAATAATATCATGATTCGACAATGATTTATTAAGATTATTCCCCTCTCTTCAGCTGTTAATGAGATTATTATAGATGGATATTATTATAGATGCTGTTAATGAGATTATTATAGATGGAATGATTGCCAATCTTCAGTAAGAGACGATACAATCTGAAGAACAAAAATAACCCTTGAGATAAATTTGGGAGTTCAATATTTTTATACAGATGCAATATGAAAAAAGATGAAATAACGCTTTAAAGATTCGATTTTGGAGACAGATGTTACGCAAACCTTGAATAGTGAGATGTACAAATGTTTCCATTCTACAGGAAATACATATCAACGATACTCTCAACAATTTGTCTAAGGCGAATCATAATTTTTTTTTGACATTTTGCGAAAAGAGAATATAGCTCGGAGAAACTTGGTGGGCCACATCGAAGGATGGAGAAGAAAAGGAAGATCCACATCCGTTGAAACTAAAAATAAGAACCACTTCAATGGTGATTGCTCTTAGACATGTTGGATGTCGATAAAAGTAGAGGAATATTATAAAAAGGGTATGAGATTATGAAAAATATATGGTAGAATATATTATTATGAGAATATTTAAATGAGAACATTATTAATTTGGAAACAAATAACAAAAGATATGCAGTGTTTATTAAAAATATTGAGCATTTACAGCTACAGACTATCGTATTTCGTGATAACTAGTTAAGAATTCCCTCGTCAATTTGACATAAACTCTTCGTAAACTTAAGTACCTACCTAGATGATTCTAACTTAATAAAGCCTTATTCCAACTTATCAAACTGTGAATGTTGAAACAATACGTTCAAAAAGGAGCAGATAAAATTGTGAAAATTACTTTTATTCAGTGCCTATTCAATTCTATAAGTTTTTATCGCACTCAATTCGGCCGATTCGTGTCCTGCTCTCGCGTCTCGTCCATTGATGCGAACAATCGACGTCTTATCAGCTTCAGACCACACTTTTCAACTGCTCGCGTACTCACTCATCACGTTGATGGCCAATTAAAGAAAAAAAAAGTGAATCTGCATAATGTTTATTTTAATAAATTTAATAATTGAAATTGTACATAATATATGTAATAAAGGTCTTAAAAGAGATAATTTAGAATAGTTAGAAATTAAAGAATCCATTAACACTAAATCTAATATATTTATTAACCAATTAAATTTAAATAATAACCCATATGTTAAGTAATATATTCCTTATTTCAATATCATAATATCCCACCCACACCCCTACCACAATAGAGGCTACGCCCTCCATCCTACAACTAATTTCTTTGCATATTTTATTTTACGGATCATTTAATGTAGGTCTGTCTTTACCAACAGTATACTAGTTTTAAAAACCGTCAACGTTAAATCACAGTGGTTTGTTAGTTTTTAATATTAATATTATTTTGTCTCTGGCTTTGCTAATTTGCCTTGAGTTCGCTTTTAAAATTCTACAATGTTCGATTTCAGGTATATGTCGGTAGAAAAATATATTAGTAGACTTGAAACTAATATTTTTATTTAATGTGAATGCTGTATTTTGTTAAATTATAGAGTTCTTAAATAAAATAACTAAGAATCGTTAAAAGAAAAGTAACGTAAAAATAACAAAAACATCATAGATATCTGAATTGAACCACCACTCATATTCAACGAATATTTCCAATAAATATAATACTGCACTATATTTTGATCCATTAACCCTTCCCAAACCATGCAGTAACACAGGTCTACCATCATAATTAAACCTGTGAAATTTTGGTAAATACATGCAACATAAAATTTATATTTTAGATAATCCTAAAGAAAATTTCAGCGCTTAGGAATGACTAGTGAAAAACCAATTATGAAAAGAGAATCATACAAAAACAATATTTTTTTCCATTCAATCCGTTGTAAAATTAACACGTTGGTATAAATACCATTTGTGATATGAAAGATAGAGATCACACACTATTTTCAGAGTGAAAAACATACAAATATAATTGTTTCTTGCTCATTATTTAAACATTGTGAGTTAACACATTATACAGGACTAAATGAATGCTCTAAATTATGTTATTAATCATTTTTCCAAAATTGAGTGCTCAATATTAAGAATAAATTTGTGCCATTAGAGCCATTTAAGCTAAAAAAAACATTTTTTCTAACTGTTGTTTACGGTAGCACGTTGACAGCATGGCTGCATTCGGATATTTTATACGAGTATCATGGTATGGTAAAGGTTAAGGCCCGTATCCCACAACTGTGGTAATACATGATACTAACATGTAGGTATTTATTAACGATTCGTACCAGGAATTTTGTACTATGTTCCGGGAATATTGCATATTTTAAAGAGTGAATGTTTATCCAAGCCTCCGATAAAATTAAACCTGTAATTTAAAACATCTGTTGTGCTAAAATTTATTAAGTATTATTATGCTAAGTTATTATGGAAAAAGAATTATATAATAATACACATATTTTTTAGCTAAAATATTTTGAAAACTAAACATTAATTCAATAGAAAATATCAGTAGATATATGATATATTAAAGTCCAAAGAAAATATTAACAAATAGTACTCATCAAGTCTTTGCGTCGGACGTAATTATAAAATTGGTATGCTAATACAAAACTTCAAAATATTCCTAGAATATTAATATCTTAAAATATTCACTTTATCGCTTGAAATTATTAATTTAAGAAACAGAATCTTAATCTTGTGCACTCATAAACCTTAAAACCTCCCCAACTATTAAATAATCGCGAAACTTAATTTCAACACAAAGTTTTGAGGAATGTGCAAATTATTTCGCCAAAGTTTCACAGCGACGTCGTTACGCTGAAACGCTGAAATTTGCTCTCGCATACTTTTCGCGTTAGTCCCGGCATTATAAATTATTATAACGCCGTTAACTAGAAGCAGGCATTCTAATTTGGCAACCGTTCGCAGGTTGCATTGAGTCACCGATATGCCTGTAACCATTATAACTTCCAACGACAAAGGAAAGCGACCCCGGCTGAAACAAGGGAGATCCTCGTGTAGGAGTAAACTTTCTACATTGTTGCGTCATAATGGTATTTGTTTCCTTTTGGAAAATCCTACGAATCAATTTCGTTACTATTACAAAGATCTATTATCACCTTATCACCAACTATCAATAATGATCACCAAAAATGTATTATATATATTTTTAAAATAACAAACTTTGTTTACATATTAATTAATTAAGTTAACCAGTTTCAGTACTTCTGTATCATCATTAGTATGGATGTATATTAATCAGATCTATAAAATAAAATTTAAAACGAAATTAATTGTAATATAAATTAAATTAATTTTATATATTTATTACAAACTTTACAAAAATTAAACAAAATATCATAAATAACCAACTAAATTTAACATGTCCGGTTCGGTCCTATTCTAAAAAAATTCCTATTTTTTTTTTACAATTATTTTGTTAAGTTGCATTAAGTCTATTTCCATATCATTCATTACCGTAACAATTTTAGTTAGGTACTAGATTTATTTTTTAAATAATAATTATCTCCAGATATAAAAAGGTTCAGGTTCGAATCCCGGTAACAACTAAAATATGTTTCGATACATAGATTTGTTCTATATATCTTTCTAAGTAATTAATTTTATTTTGGATTAAAAATAACAAAGAACTATGAAATAATAATGTGTTCTCCTCAAAAATAAATAGATTAAAAATTAAAAAAATTAATTTTGGCTGCAGTCTTGTTAAAAGAAGAGGGCCACAGAGTTAATTCCATAAACATCAACAATTTAGTAAAGATTTTATTTAGAAAACCGACAATCAATTTTTTCGGAAAAGAACGTTGAATTGATGATAAATAATACATGTAAACATCAAACTATAATACAATAATACTTTTTTATTTCAATGGAACGATTGCCACCTTTTGAACATTTTTGAATGTAAATATTTTAATATACGAAATTGTCACGACTGAGAAAATATTTATTTACTTTGAGAATATATTCTCTATCATGAAATTCATAATTTATTTAAACTCTCACTAATCCTTCATTGAATAAAATAAGATCTAGTAGATATTTTGCAAGATGTGTTCGTTTTAAAAAGCTATGATGTAAAACTTTAGTACTGCCCAGGGTAGTATCACTTTGTTTACTGTCATCCATTACCGTTCGTACAGCATCTTTCATACTGGATCGGCTAGTTATTGTTATATTCTATTCTAGTTCTATTCCCTATTCCAATGTCCTCCTATCAATCACCTCCGCCACCGTTCCATAATTTGATGTCGTTTTAATATTTTATTTATACATAAGAGTTATTGTACGCCAGTTCTGATACGTTAGTATCGAAACCGGTTGACGTGAAAATAACTCGCAGTGGTTTTTACAAAGTTAAATATAGATACAATTTTTAATTAATACAAAATTCAAAGTCCTGACCAGGTCGATGTTATTATATGTTATGAGTATCGTATGAATACAAATGCACTTAAGAAAAAATTTATGACATGATAAATATTATTATTTATTGTCAGTATTCTTTGAAGGGACAAAATTATTCACGGCCGTGCAAAGTTCAATATTGTTATACATTATAAATAACGTAAAAATAACAAAAATGTTCACGATCATCCTATGTTTAAAATAGATATTTATTATTCATCGCTGGAGAACCGGTGCAATAAAATATCAATTTGAAAGTTTGACGAGAGCACAACTTTACACATGTATCAAGGCCTTCCTCGTGTGTAGCACATTGTGAAGTTTATCTACGGTCGTCTGGCAGACGAAGGACTCAAAGTAGCATTTAAAATTCATTGAAAAATGAAGCATGAAACGTATCAGATCTTATTCCAAAGGGGTCACTGAGTGACTCCAAAGGGGCACTAAGTGACTCCAAAGGGGGATTGAAATGAGATTGTTACGATATGCAGCGTTCGCGGTCGAGAGCGAAGATGAAAACGATTATATTTTGAGTACTGCTTATTGTTGTAGCAAAAAACATTTTTTAAATTCAAATAATCAATATAATAATTATATTTAACATTAATTATAAAAACATAATTTTCTAACAAATGCGATTTTTTTATTGATTTTAAAGAGAAATGTAAATACCTACCTTTATTTGAAATGATGAAATTGAATAAATGAAGAATAATTACAAACAATATTACTATATTTTGACTCAATCCACTAGATAGGAAGATGGTTTTGAGAAATACACGAGTATATATAGCATTCTCTGTTATATATATTTTTTTAAATTATTATAGAAATAAAATATATTTTTCTAACCTTTACAAACCTTCACCTTATATCATTATTTTATAAATAGTTTATAAAGTATTAATATTATATATCTAACAATAAGGTGTGATTTTTTTATACAATTTTGAAATTTATAATGACATTTTCTGATCTTTTCTCAGAATTTATTTATTTAATTAATTAACTATAAATATATAATATAATTAATTAACTATATAAAGTTTCAAAACATAGTAACAAAACGCGTAAATTATAAAACAAGATATACAAATTATAAAAGTATTGCAGTATTGTCACAGTTTTCATTACAGAGTAACATAAGTATCAGGTCAGCCTCTACTTCAGCTGCAGGAAGGGTTGTAGAACCGAACAATCGTTGCCAGAAGTATCTATCTAGATTTAGTGAACATTTGCGGTGGCAGGCCCAAAAGCGTGGAACTCTTTGCCCTCCATTATAAGGAACAATACATCAGAGACTTTATTTAAGAAGAAACTAAAAACGCACCTTTTCAAAAAATCATTTTGATAAGTGAAAATGACGATTTTTAATTTAAAAAAAAACAAAGATAATCTTAGAACTATAAACAGTTTATGTATAAAGCGCCCTTGAGGTGAAAGTTTTTACGAAAATGGCGCTATACAAATAATCCATTATTATTAACATAGTAAGTGTAGTTTATTAACTTATTTTCTTATTTTTTTACAAATGGTATACAGGATGTATAATATGTTGCAGGCCGATATTCTTTTTGAATAACTTGAAAATAAAACATATTTTTTTAATTTAATTTTTATTTATCAATTATTTGACTTATTACAATTATGTATGGATATGACATCGGCCATGTAGCCGCCTCTGGCAGCGACACAAAGGCGTGCTCTAATAACCATATTTTTTATAACATTCTAGCACACTTAGTGTGTTATTTCAGCAATTTAAATTCGAATATTATTCTGTAGCATCGGAATTGTTGTTGGATTTTTGGAAAATAGTCGGAAGCCGTCAGATCAGGTGAGCAAATAGGCCAGTCTATATCACTTCTTTTTGACATTATGCGGCCGGGAAAAACTTATCGCAAAATTTTGAGCATGACTAGGGTTGTGTGTGAGGTGACATATTTATTGCAGGCCTAATCGACCCAATTCGGCAACAAGTTTTCCAACATGTGACTATAGCGATCACCATAAATGGTTACATCATCACCTTTTGCATCCTAAAGTAAATGTTGTTGTCAAGGTATATTAATTGAAAAATTTCAGTGCCCCAAAAACGGCTGTTTTGTTTATTAACGTAACCCTTCAAGTCGAAATGAGTTTCGTCGTTAACGATTTTTTTTTCAAAAGTCGAACGATTATTTAGATAAAATATTTTAATGACTTCAACACGTTATTGAGGCAATCAATGCTTGGTTATAAATTGTAATCAATTACTTTCTACGACAACTAAATACGAACTGACAAATATTTGTAAAACCGAAATGGTGGTCAAATAAAATCAGTCTGGAACATAATATTCAGCCAATGTAACGCAATCATTAATTTGTGTAAATTTTATTTTAATTACAATTAATTTATTTACTGTCTACTGAATCTCGAATGTTGTGGTCCCCTAATATGTCTGGTACTTTATGCATAATATTTTCCATATTCCTTCAGGTCCTGAACCATGTTGATCGCAGTATTCAAACCCTGTTAACTCCTTTATTTGGTCTATGCGTCATGCAGGAGATCGTCTCCTTGCTCGCTTTCCGTCAACTGTCCCTATAATCACGGGATTCTAGACACTCGTCGTTTTTTCTGGCTATCCTATGCTATGCAAGAATCCTTCTGCATGTTATCGAAAGTATTTCGGTAACTTCTGCATGAAATGTACATTTGTACGCCTCGCGCTCCCGAGATACGCAGCATCCGCCTCCAGCACCACATCAGGAAGGCATTCAACACATTCCTTTCCTTTCTTTTAATATTTTTATTTTATTGATTATTAACCAACAACGTAAAATGTATCCTAAATATTTAATGATTTTTCATTAACTATGTAAAATGTTTGCCTCAGGACGGGCAAATACTTATACGAGTATGTATGTATATATATACATATAACATTAAAAATATATATATTAATACATAAATATTAATTAGTTCAAAAATAAAGACTTAAATTTGCATTATGTAATGAAGTACGTATGTTTTTCCCATTTGCCATTTCAAAGACATTTTTACTTCACATTTAAAAAAAGTAATACAAAACTGATTACTGTGATCATTATAGACAAAAACACACAAATAATATTTTACAATACTTTATAGCCCAGACCGAGGTTAATCAGTAATAATATTGCGATTCTAAAACTGAACACTAGTACAGGCCAGCACCATTTCTCCTTTCAGGAATTATTCACGATTTATTAATGGCTTTCCTGATGTTTTGACTTCAAGACTTCCAACTTTGGAAGAGAATTATAGAAAATTCAAATCAAAAATGAAAGCACTATTAATCAATTCAATAATTATATTACACTAAACATGTCGTGTAAAACATTAATTTGAATGTATTAACCCAATATTTTTTTTTTTACTTTAAGCTATATAATTTCAAATTATATCAAAGTTTCTATATAATCTTCGACTATGCTTATTAAAGAAATCTACTTTTACAAATGAAATGTACCAATTAGCAACAAATACAGAAAAGTTCAATTTATCGAAAAAATATTTGTTTCTACCAGGATTCGAACTTGGATCCTTTCCTATTCGTGGAAATGCGTCAACCGATTACAACACACCAACAAAGTAAGTTGACGATAAATTTTCTAACTTTCAGCAGTTCTTTAAAATTGATACATCTATTATTCCAAATAAAAAAGTTATCACCTTTTAGAAATAATTTACTAATAAATCTACTTTTCAAAATTTGACAAATGTTATCAATATTGCAATGAAGATTTCGCATTTTTTGAACCAATGAATTAATTTATTTGTTAAAAATAGTGCGCATTAATATTTACATACTTATGTATATTTTTGTTGCCAAATTATTGCAGTTAATAAATCAATACTCTACACACTATATTATATCTCATATTCCATTAAGAATAAGTCGACCTATCACAATGTATATTAAAACTTGTAAATTTAAAACTATTATAATATTCTTAATAATTCTTATCATCAGTACTTAAATTTCATAGAATTTATTTATTTATCATATGTTGTAAGTACATTTCGTATTTTAATATCTGCCTCACTGGGCTTCGCTCTTTTATTGGGACCTCTTACAATCTTATTGATAATTTCAATTGCCCATGGACAAACTATCGAGGTTGTGAACGTGGCGGTGATGTAATGATTTATTTTAGAAAGAACAGCCTAATGACATATTCAACACAAAGACCACACCACACTGTAACTTGTCGTAGATGTAATGATTGTTCATTATATACTCGAGTTTTTTCACTTCTCCAAATGCGAAAATTTAACATTTTAACATATCAAAATACCTTAAAATCGTACATTAAAATGAGCATTATCGCTAAAGATGATTTTATTACAAAACTCAGCATTACCTAGAGTGTTCTCTAGAATCCAATCGGTGAGCATACGATGGTGCTTATAGGCAGCAGGATTAAGATCTAATATTGTGTGCCTATATACCGAGATCTTTGGTTAAAATTCGTTGCAATGATGACGAATTGAGGTTCTCGGGTTTTTGGTATCATTTATCTCATTCTTGTAAAATTTTCATTTACACTAACACTGAAGCACGGACTGACATTTTTTCATCAAAGAGGAAATAATACTTCTAATTTGAAGGGTTTACTGAAGACCGTTGAATATAATAATTTTTTTTTGGATTTAAGAATACCATTTGATAGCTTAGTTTATAAAGCAACTGTGTTCATTTCTAAAATAATAAATATCGCTCACAGTCCCGAGAAAAATTACCTTTTCTAAATGCGACACGCGGTTAGAATGCATGATAATATTTTTTTTATTGGTTATATAATATAACATTTTATATACATTTTTTATTAGTAACAGTATTATTATTTGTATAGTTTATGTAAAAAATATACTTTCATTTTCTTAACCCCCGTGTTTTTGCAACTCTTTAAATGCAAATATCTCAAAATCAATTTACGTGGGATAAGATCCCGTGGACTGTATGGAGAATAATATTAATCAGTGGACTCAACTCGAATTGGAAGTTTGAAGGAACATAAGGGCAGATGGATCTGACCTACCTTGCTTTAAAGTCCTGGGTTGAGCGTCGTCTTCACCTCTGGTTGACTAGCACGTTTTTGGTGCAGAACCAAGAGATCACTGCACTTCCGGCACTATTGAAACCACTTCCTCTTCGCGGTTCCAGCGTTACGTACGTTAGCAAAAAAAAGGCACAAGATCTTGATAGTTCGATGTCTGAGCGCAGTCTTTTCCTCCGTCAGCGAAATCGCAAGTAATGAGTTATTGGATGGACGAAAAGGACAGGGAATGAGTATTCGACTGGCGTCAACACGGACATTCGACGATCTAGCGGACACTTCATTTATTGATTAGGATGCAAAATACGGTGTCACTCGATACATGATTATGATTAAAAAAATTACACTAAGTTAGTGAACTATATTTACTATAGAACGTGAACTTTCATAAAAGGTTTGCAAGATTAATATACGTTCTTCCGTTATGAAACGCTGCATGATGAATTTTCTGTCTCTAGCGAATAAACGTCAATTTAAATAATTTTAGGTTAGACGGTTCGAAAATGGCGCATAATTCAAATCCCCTAGTACAAAATGAGATACCCTTTATAAGAATTATTACACAAAGTTGCACTTAATTTTTTATATTAGCTGAACAAAGGTTTACCACGTTCTAGTATAGATTTTTGGAACGTAATTTTAAATGATAAAAACTCTCATGAATATGGCGAGTACCACTATCTCCATATTTCTTCCTCGTTGGTGTCTACACAAATACAAAATACCTGTCTACTCATTGCATCCGATTTTTAAATTTTTCTTAAATTTAAAAAATTATTTTTCATTATTTATTTCAATACATTATTTAATGTTCTCGGAGAGTCTTCGATAAAACATTATATGTTAAAAGAGAAACACATTTTTAGTATTTTGTTTATATTTATATTAACAATTCATTCGTTTATACATTTATATAATAATCATAATTAGCTATAATATTATTAATTGACATGGCGTTTACTTTGTAGTGTAACATGATTATTTTAATTTTTACAACTAAACTTTGGACTACAGAATGACTGTATCTCTCAAAACTAGTAGTGACAATAACCCAACGTGCGTGTAGTACAAAGTTTAGTTGTGAAATTAAAATTATAATAATAATCATATTTTTTTTTATATAAACGGAATAGGTGTCACATTTTTACTATTTTTAAACCATGCTAAACGCTTGAGCTATGAAAACTATCTTGCTGATTTCTTGGAACAAACCCCGACCACTGGATCACTAGTGCCTTTCTTTAATATTTTTATTTATTAAAATAACAAGAGGGCGGAAAGGACCCACCCTTTCTCGGAACCGCTTTGAAAGTTGTGTAACTCTTTTGTCGGTTCTACTCGCAAAGCAAACCCGTGGCTTTAATTTAATCCAATGTACATAAATACAAGATTACATAATTTTTTTTTATTTGATACTATAAATTACGATACGCTGCAAACATGAAGATTGAAAAGATAAGATTGTGAACTAATATAATTTGTTTCTTACTTTATGTCACCGTCTTTCTATATTCTCGTAAGTTGGTTCGTAGCAGTTTTAACTAGATGTATGCGTCTTCGAATTTGCTGCCCACTATCATCAGTGTTCGTGATTAGTGCGCCAAAATAAATTTACTGTGCTGATAAAACAGGGATGCAAGACTTAATTGTGCTGCTGAAAATTTTGTTTCACAAACCATATTCAGTGCGGCATAATGTTGTCAAATTTTAAATACATTATAAAATGAAAAGTGTATACAATACATATACAGATCTATTAATGATATTGACTAAATCAAAATCATTACCGAATATAAAATGTAATGTATACTTAGAATAAACGACCTGTAATGGACTCGTTCATAATTATTTATTCACTTGCGATTCCCTGATACTTAGATTTCCTCGGAAGGTCCGTCATCCATAATATTTGTAAATAACAAAATCACACATTTTTAATTTTTATAAATTTGCAAACATGTCTAAAAAAATATTAATATAGAAATAAAATAATGTATAGAAAAGCAGGTTATTGACGTATTCCATAATAATAATTAAATATCAGCGCATTAGTAATATCAGACCTAATTATGGTTCCTACAATGCAATCCGAAATATCTGCCAAATAGGTCGAAAACACTCGGCAGAAGTTCCTAGAAAACTCTACAAGAAAGATTTCGAACATTTTAAATATTTAAATAAATCTGTGTTTAAAACACCGAAAAGTGATAATTACCAACTTTTTAAAGAATTAACCGAATCAGTATTTCTAAGCACTAGAATAAATTTGGCTCAAGAATTTTTTCATTCAAGAAACTCTAAGATCGATCTTAATTCGGGAAATCTGCTCGCTTCCTTTTCGGCGTCAGTCAGCTTTCCCGGCCCCTCAAATACCCTCCCCCGCCACCGCGCGCCCTCGCCGTCCGCAAACCCCCGACCGACCATTACTCAATGTCCAACTCGAATGAACTCAATTTGAACTTTAACACCAAAGCTATCGCCCCCATACACGTTATGGGTGATAGCAAATCAAAATGATGACCAACTTACGGGTGTGTGAAAATCCTGTCACATTCCGTGACAGTTACTGTTACTTTTAATGTTTTCAAATTTCATTTTGAAACTTTTAAATATAATCCTTTTACCGACGAATGTAAAATTATATATACGTTAATATTAAAATTTTCGTCACGCCAATAACAAAACAAAAATAAATTTTAACACTCTGCGTAACTCGAACCACTTCCTTTTTGTAAAAGAAATAAAGGATAATATTATTTCTCTTCCTCGCCTTGTATTTGTAAAAATAATGGTTTTATTGTTGTAAAATAATATACCTAAAACATTGTATAAATTAAAAGTTCGGGTTAAGAATACGTATTAAAAAAAATTAGGTAGGAACGTAATATAAAAAGTTTGTTTTAAAAATATTTTCAATTGTCTGACGATCAACAAGTCTCTCGATATATTTTGCTCGAGAAAGTAATCTACAGAAGAAAGCTCCTCGGCACTTATTGTGATAAATGTTTTAAAGTTTCACCTTTGCTTCCAAGCCCACTTTAAAGTTTTCCCATTTTTACTCGGAACAATGGGTAATTCTGACTATTAACTTACTCTCATGGCTTAAAAATTACCCTATGAACGTATTTTAAGAATTCGAAATAATTTTCTCTTTATTTAGTTTCGATGTAACATCATTCTAATCTTTCCTGAATTTTTAATGAAGTTTTTAATAACTCTTTTGCCAGAAATTTCAATAATAAACATTTCAATTTTTATTTGTAAATTACATTTTTAAATAACATTAAGGAATTTTTCATTCGAATGAATTAGATTTCCAAATATTTAACTAATAGGTTAATAAGTATTATTAGAATTCTTGTCAATTAACCAAAAATATCATAAAAGTGTAACACATCGACAGTAAATTGTTCCCAAAAAAAAGGATAAAAAAAATGATATCCAAAAGTCTAAATATATATACGAAATTGTTGAGACATGATGTAAAGTGGGTGGAATTGAAAAATATATCTAAGGGAGAAATGCTTAAGGCCACGAACACAATCCCGGAGCCTAGCTCAAACCCGACCGCTTAATTGCATTATTTTCCATAATTTATCGACAAAAAGTGCTAATGGCGAAAACGACGGCGAAAGAAGATGGCGCGGTGGGGTCGGAGGAGGATGGAAGGGGCGAGAGACAGACAGAGGGCGAGAGCGAATTGCGCCACCCGAAGTTTGGATTTTTTAGCTTTCAATTTTATTGGAGCCTTAACCGCGGGGGATGAACATCAAACCTAACGGCGGTTAACATGTTTTTTTCTTCAATACATAATATGTACCACCTCGGCGTATCGCCTAACGTGAATAAAGATACCTAATAGTCAAACTACACAATCAATCTTTGAGCTCACCATACACTCAAAATTTAATTATTTAATGATTAATTTATAAGATATGTACTTTTAAAGTCAACATTT
Source organism: Eubasilissa regina (assembly GCA_022840565.1). Taxonomy (NCBI): domain Eukaryota; kingdom Metazoa; phylum Arthropoda; class Insecta; order Trichoptera; family Phryganeidae; genus Eubasilissa; species Eubasilissa regina. The sequence goes on along the minus strand of JAINEB010000022.1, from coordinate 28,758,848 downwards.
GCGAATTGACTGCTCTGTATCATTCGTTTGGTATTACACCGGTAGCAAAGTAGATATATGAGTTGAAATTCCATAAATACATTTTTGAGAAAATAATGGCACAATTTTTTTATAAAATAATTTATATATTACCTGTTTTTATACAATATTTAAGTGCGTGCTGAAAATTATTTCACAATGAAGTATGGTATATTAGTAGTGGTGTATTGTTTTTTTTTTTTTTTTTAATAATTTCATACATTGAAACATCATATTTAGATGTTAAGTGAAATGTTAACTGTTGACAGATGTATACAGGGCGTCCGTAAAAAATCTGTACATAATTTCCAGTTCACAATTCACTAAAGTTTATTTAATTTTGAATTGAATTCCGACTTATTTGAAATAATGACTGTTATGAGAGATTCTTATAGACAGCATATTCTTAAATGCCCTTGGAAAATTGGTGCATATAAAACATCAATGACACAGTTAGAAATCACTCAAAAAATGATAATAAAAATTATTCTAAAAAAAGACTATCCAAGTATACAACCTTTCACAGATTTTAAAGTACCAAAAATAGTGGACATATACAATAAAAATTAAATAAATCAAATTTTCAAAATTAAAAATCATTTAAATTTTAGAAGCGAATATCGATTTACAATATATAGAGATCAAATTGATATCCCAAAACTAAAATATACCGCAACTCAAAATCAATATATTTATCAAGGTATCAAATTTTTCAACAATCTCCCCATCACAATTAGAATTTGTAACTGAAGTAAAAAAAATATGTACGCAGACTGACTGAAACATAAATTAATAAATCGTATATACTCCGTCTCTAAACACGAGACTTACTCTCATAGAGAAGAAACAAATGTTAAATATATATATATATATATATATCCACTGATTATTGAAATTGTATGATATTTTTAATATTAATAAAAAAAGAAAAAAAATGTAAAAAAAAAAAAATAAACTGTATCAAAAATGGGTAAATTTTTTTATATAACACATTTTATTTAAAATTTTGTTAAAAAAAAGCGAGAACGTAGCTAAGAGAGTTTAGAAGGGTGTTTCAAAAGAATCCACCAGGAACGCATCATTACTTGCATTGTAAATACACTTAAAGCATATTGAGCTATTAAAGTCGTTGTCAAGGAGCATTTTGAGAGAATTTGGAAAAGCGAAACTTCAACGAACACTTCAAGAGTAGAAAATCTGGTGAAAACTTACTATCGGTACTAAAAATTATTCGATGATGAAGAGGGATTTTATTTCCAGTACCTCTCCACTGATATCGTAATGAGAGGAATGTGCTTTGATAAATATCCACCTTCAAACCGTGCTCCCTCGACTGGACTCTTTATAGAGAAACAACAAAAATAAGATTTATGATGGAAAACGGGTAACAATTATCAATATAGATTATATTTTTTATTTATTATCTTTGTTTTTATAACCACTGAATTGAGTTTAAATACGTCTACCGGTTTTGAAAAATAACATTTTCCTCTTCAGGATGTCATAACTAACTAAAAACATATATTATTGTTTCTTCACCAGAATCTCAATATTTAAACTCAATTCAGTGATTAATAAAACAAAGATAATAAATAAAAAATATGAATTTTAATCACAGAGTTAATATAGCTAATTTTAAAAGTAATATAGATTACGCCCACTTGAAATGAGTAGTGATGTTTTCAATTTCATTGATTTGCGATACCACACGGCCTGGACTAGAAAGGTCGTTAATATAAAGACTTGTTATCAGCAATATGGTATTATCTGACGTGTTGGTTAAAATTGATTTTTTATGATAAAATTTTGACAAAAAATTTCGCTTTTGAACTACTTACTTACTTACGCCGTTTCTCCGCGGGGGTAGGCAGACAGGATAGAGCACCACACTCTTCTGTCCTGACACACAATTCTCGCTTCATCCACATTCATACATCTTCTCATACAAGCTCGCCGATTGTTGAGGCTTCTAACAGAACCATCCTCCATTATCTGGTTTGCCTGGTCGTGCCAAGTCTTCCGTGGACGTTCTCTATTTCTGGTGCCATCAACACTTGCGTCATATATCTTTCTTACCGTTCTCTCTTCATTCATTCGTTTCAAATGACCAAACCATCTAAGTGATCCTTTTTTAATCATACTCACTATACTAACATCAGCTTTACATTCTTTCCTTATTTCTTCATTCTTTACTCTATCATAAATAGATTTGCCACAAATACGCCTAAGTGATCTCATTTCCACTGCATTCAGTCTACTTTCGTTCCTTTTCCGCCAGCTTCAGGCCTCACTTCCATACATCAGTCAGTACCAAGAATCCACTGTGCACCGCTAGTCTTGCCTCGGTTGACAAATTCTTGTTAGATATAATTCCATTTAATGCGCTGTTCATTTTATTTCCCGCAGTCACCCTCCTTTCGATATCATTCTCATCCATCATCCTTTTAAACTAAGTTTCAAATATCACGTTTTTTAGTAGGTGAATAAGAAAAAATAAAGTTAATTTTAGAACAACAAATATTGATTTATATACTATTAAAATACCTAAATAACATGCCTAAAATCAGGTATCAATTTACTTTTTTACTCTAAATTATAAAGCGACATTTTTGTAAAAATTTCACCTCGTGGGCGATAAACAAACTGCCGAATAAATTGAAATTTTTTCAACTTTGAAGCTCATTATCTCAGTTTGATGTAAATGTCAGATAATACCAAAGAAACATTGCGACATATAACAAATTAAATATTGAATAATTTAATTTTATAAATATTGATACCTGTTTATAAAATGCTTAGAAGTGAAGTTTCTTTCATTCATTCATATTTTAAAAAAAATTTCATAATTTACCACTACCAAAAATCAAATTGTTATATTAAGTTTTACGACACGTACATACAGAAATTGATTTTTTTTATGTGAGGATTTTTAGATAAATAATTTTCACTGCAGATATTAAAACGAAAACAGTATAGTTTTTTCATGTTTCCAAATAAAACTGAAGATACTCAAAAGTTTGACTATAAAAGCGTCTGCAATATTACATTATTTGTCAGAAAATCCATCAAGTATTGAATCTTGTAGAACGTTAATGTTATGTTAGCAATTTATTGGATTTATTTTTATATCTTATTTTTGCATTTCTTAAATAAAATCATTTTTTTCTAGGGCTGTTTTATGTTTTGTGATATATTATGTTTTATACGTACATAATGAAACTCTAAAAAATAAAGATAAATTATTGATAAATCAATGCAGGAGTATAAAATAACTGTTTTCTTTGACTCCTTTCCAAAATTACTTACAACCATCCGAACAAATCTTTTGCTATATTTAAATATACAATAGTGATAAATTGACATACATATTTTTTTCTATTTTGTCAAGAAAACAGACGTAATTTATTTTCAACACCAAAGCGTCGAGAACCAAATCTTTGCATCAAATTATATTATTATTGCCCGCCAATATCTTACGTGCGAGTTTGCGATGCTCTAAAAGAAAGAAGACAGCGATAGCAGCGACATTGATAGCAAATATTAAGGCACTGCCTGTAGGCTGTAGCCTGTAGCAGGCGCGCTGCTGGAAAGCGTCACGGCGGCGACGGAATGAAGCAACTTAATAAGGGCAACCGACGAAAGGGGCATTGTCGTGATTTATCACATTGTCTCCCCACTCCCACATCTCAGGTTCGCGGAATATAAGGCTCTGCATTTTTTGTTCTCAAATAATTTACTCTTTTGAAACTTTAACTACATTGTATGGCGTTTTTATGCTCTTTATGGTTGTGCTTTAAATTATTTAAGGGCTTTTAGCGATAGCGGAGATATTAATGGGAGCCATTAATTTAGAGAAAAACGGACCTGATCTTTTGTTGGTGGTAAACCACGATCATTTACCTAAACAATTTATGTACCATGCTGCTGAGGACAATACATTTGTGAGTGTTTATGTGAAGTCGGTTTTATGTTGATCATGCCAGACTTTCAGGACAATTCAAGACCAAATACCTCTTATTTAGGTTCATCAATAGATCGGTTAAAATTATGTGATACGTACTATTATTTTTAGCGTAACGAATTTGCAAACGAAAATGTGCAACAAATGTATATTTTTAATTATTATCATCATATTAAAAATATATTAAAGGAAGTTATTTTAAAATCACAGAATTATTAAAGAAGAATTATATTATCTGTACATTATGTGTTAATACTTTGATTTTTTGATGATTTTGTTTATTTAAATTTAATATGATATTAAATTTAAATAAACAAAAACTGTGATTAACCCACTGTTTCCATCTATAAAATGATTATTTAAACTATGTTTTAAAGAAGATTAATTTTATTTAAATATATTAAATTTACATGACATTACGATAATTGTAATGTCTACAAATGTCTTTAAATTGTATAAAGGATGAAGATCTATAAATTCGCTCCCCACGAGTAAGGTAAGTAATATTAAATAATTAATATTTCAAATGACATTCAACCAATAACCTCTTTGTAATCAACATTATAACATAATGATAAACCTACGGAAAGCAGGATTTATCGTCATATCAAACAAACACAGAAATCTTTCATGAAATAACACCAGTGTTGTTTCAAAGCTGATCCATCTAGAGTTCTCAGAAAGATTCCTTTGAGCTTCCACATGCCCAATAGGCATTCGATGTTTGTAACTATGTACAAAGGGATTTGGTTGCCGCAAAGTGTGGTTTTACTTCCACCATCCTCTAAGTTCGAGTTTGAAGTCTCATTCTCAGAGTGCGCCCCTACTATGGAAACTTCTGGTGGATCTTAATTTGAATATCAAACTATTGAAATTTTGATGACCCGAAGTGTTTCAGTTGCGGTCAACCGACTTAAATCTTCAAATCTTTGGTAAATATTTTGAGAGGAACATCTTCAAACCGTGAATTCTAATGGTTCACTTAGTTGAACAGACATTCATCGACGTCGCTAATTCTAAATATAGTAGTGATCTGATCGGTAGCGCTCGGCCGTACGTAGAACGATCAATCGTAGAGATTTGTCGCAATTTTGTGTGATTTATCACATGTCCGGGTGAAATCCAATCAAATTTAATTGGCCCCGTTACTGTGTGTTGCACACAAATTTAATGTTGAAACGTTAGATTCCCGCACCTGTATGCCGTAAATTAAACATATTTTCATCCTAAAAAGTTGAACTACTTATAAAGTACGCAAGCATCTAAAATAAAATTATCTGTACTGTACTATTTTTCATAAAAAGTGATTAAATTAGCCAGTGTCTTATAAATATATATGTTAACAATATCGTAACGTTGAAAGTAGTTCAAAATCACTTTTATCTCTTAATATTATAAAGTAGCAAACAAGGCTTTGTATTTTCATTATTCTATAATATTATTAACAATGGTCCACAAAATATGCGTGGTATAAAAAATACTAATAGGAAAATTTTAAGGACCTCTAAAGTTATAGGTCCTTATCGTGTTACCCCAACATAATATTAGTCTAGTTTTTACTTAAAAAAATCATTTTGCAATCAATTGTTTTTGAAGCTGTCTTCTGATAACACAATACTTTACGGCACGAATATATTTTTTATATTATAAAGTCAAACTTTACGTATTTTTGTACCAGTACGTATGTTTCCTGTAAGACATTTATCATCTATTATATCACTAAGAAAACATCATTCGGGTAAACAAACAAATTAATTGTATAAAGAGGTTCATTAAAGTACGAGGCACACATCCGCTCACGATGTTTTTACATTTTGCACAGCCTAGCAGCCTAGTGTATAAATACTTGGACATGAGATAGTAACGGATTAAGGCTTTAGAATTTTTTCCTTTCTTTGTGGCGATAAGTTAAGCCGAGCCGAATCACCGTGTTTTTTGAAAAGAGAAAACATAAATTTAAAAATGTTTCAATACATATTGTTAACCGAACAGTAGGTTCACATTGTCGAGCATAACAAAAAAAGGAGCGTTCTCATCAATCTTCAGCAATAACGAAATCTTTCACAGCCTCTCTCCGTATCCCTTGTACATTTGTGCATGTTTGTATTTATATTTGCGTGGTATACAAACAAAGCGATAAACACGCCAGTACGTAGAAAAGAATAAAGAAAGTTGTTTCTTACTCGTGTAATCCTCTGCGGTAAAATTGTATAGTCACCCACCCCACCCTCGGCTAATAAAGAATAATTACGGAAGAAGGGCCTTCCAACGGGGGGTTGGCTCATTTATTATAGTTAGGGCATGAAGGTGGCAGTCTTGCCCACAAAGCCGGTTCTAGCGTGAAAAACTGACGGCTGTTTGAAGAATAAATAGGGTATCGGATGCGGGCTCGAATTACGTGAAAGCCCCAAAGAGCCCAATTTGTAGGGAGCTCCACTCAGATGTATGACAGAAGTGATGTACTACGAGTCCCGATTGTGTACTTTTAATTTGCAGCAAGGAGCGTTTAGAAAAACCGTATTATTATCTCAGCATCGTGACGTGGAGAAGTATATATTCAGAAGTATATTATTTAACAAAAAAGGTGAGATATATATTTCATATATATACATATACAAATAGAATGTTGAAAAGACATGCTGCAACATTATAATTTTGAGGAAATATCCATTTTAATTTCAAAATAAACATGCTGGTCGAACGGAATTAAAAGTACTTTTTTTATTAATATATTTTTAAGAGATACTCAAGGAATATATACAAAAATATTATTGAAGTGTTTAATAATATAAACATTTTTTTTAAATCGGGGACACTTTGCACGTTATTGACTATTTTACAAGGGGCATGTCAAAAAAATGTACTTTGTAATATTACTGTAAAATATGTTTTGTTTACATTTTATTGCATAGATACACAAAAATTTCCATATAATACGCCTTGTAAGGGGTGGCCCAAATAAGACTGAAGGGTTAATCTGAATTGCGTATAGCAGGCATACTGGAGGATCTTGGGGTAACAGTTTCTGCACGATTTGAATTTCGTATGGAAAATTCGTTGTAGGGATATTCTGAAGATGCCCAATTGAGTAGAACGACGGTGAAAAGAAATAGATGGATCGTCGTTTCCACTTTGTCGTACAACCACCACAATTTCTTCAGTACGCACAGACTGATAGGTACCTCTTCCTGGAAGGTCTGCCACTGTGCCCTGTTTCTCAAAACAGGAGACTAAGTATTTTCGTTGAGTTGAGATAATAGATCTTTCAGAAGAATATAAAACTTCAATGATTTAGATACGTTGCTGCACATCATAAGTAGTCATTACATATCACTAAAATTTTTTATATAACCAGCTAAAAGAAAAATACAAAAAATTTGTGAATATTTTTAATCTTTCAGTCTCATTTGGATCACCATATATTAATGTTTGTGGAAAAAATATTTAAATAAAGAAAAAGTTTATTTGGATCAATACATTTTAGGAACACCAGGCTCTAAATTTGATACCAAATCAGGTACGAAACCAGCTGAATCTTTTTTTCAATCGTCTCAAATTGAATTAAATATTATTTAACAAACCCGAGGTATTAAGGCAGGCCGATTTAATCTTGATTATGTCTGCCCCGTTTCCGCCTTCCATCGTAGACATTTTGGGAAAACGCTATTTTCAATATTGAAGAAAAAAACATTTCCTCGACCACAGATCGCTTGGCTCTAGAAATAGATATTTTATTCATGTGATTCATTATTGGAAAAGGGAGAAAATTCGTTTGGGTAATAAATGAACTGAGAAATTCGGATCTGACCTGAAACGTTAAGGGAATGTTTGGTTATTGCCAAAGTCGACTTCGAGTTTTAAATATATGCGTATTTAAGAATGTTCAACTATCGTTTATTTTGTACATAAATGCGAGTTCAGTAGGTAGGATCGGGTCTTTCCAAACTTTGTTTTCTATCGAAACTTATCTACATACACTATCAGTAGTCTGTAGAAATAGTGAAAAATGAGATGGGTCTGGTTGATTCATTATTATAAATGAGAATTAATCCTTAAAAAATTATTAAATAAACACACTACGTTGACTTCTGCTAGTGAATAAATTATATTCTACTAGTTAAAAAAGTATTAAAAAAGATTCGCGGTATCTGTTATATTTATAATTAATTACAACTACTCATGATAACATTTCTCAGAGAATTTTTGCACGTCTTCGTGATAGATGATATGTTGAATAATTTAAGAATAATTTTTTACAAATATATTTAATTTAGAATAATATAATTGATGTTATTTGAATACATTATTAGATATAAATGTATCGTCAATATTAAGTATTGAATAAAGTAAAAAAAGTACATTATACAAAATGATAATAATGTTTTGAAAGACACAAAGTCCTTCAACATTACCTGGTGTATTTTTTCGCCCAATAAAATAGGTCGGTTTGTATAGAATTCTCAGCAACACAATTTTTATAATTGGTAACTTGATAGCCATAATAGGTATTTTGAGTAAACACAACATCGTTAGCTAACTCAACAGTTTGCACGTAATTGTGAAATGGAGGTAGATAAATATCATATGTAAATATTGAACGTAAATATATATAAATCAAAACATATTTACGTATTTAAATTCTTGTGATAATTAAAATTGATGTGTGTATTTGTGACTATGTATACTATAAAAAAATATATATTAGAAACTAACTAAATAAAGATTTTATTTGCACCACTTTATTAATTATTTTGTCTTATTAGTGTTATTATTATTATTAGTGGGTTATTAAATAGATATACCATATAATGTTGTTCCAAAGTTGTTCGGCTCTGAGATAATATGATTTATGTGTTTTTTATTTGCTTATTTTATTTTACAAAATCAAACAAACTCACATTAAATAATTTAGTCCAAATATTTATGAATTGGATGATAATAATTAGTTAAAACATAAATCATATTACTAATCTTTTGGAATTAATGAAAACATAAATATATAGAAAAATTTAAAACATTTAGCATTTTTTACAGTAATACATAATACATATGGAAAAATTAATAATATCAAAATACAATTAACTATTTTAATTTTTACAAAACTAAATTTTGTACTACATATTCGTTGAGACTGTGTCAAGTAATAATATATAATTAATTATTAAACATCGAACTTGTCTTTAAAAATAGTTTTTTTTTATTTTGACCTGGAACGTATGAAAACGTCAAAACATTTACATCTTGTTAGTTAGACTTTATAAATTAAATGAACCATTACATATGGTCAAACGAGTCGAAATCATAATTTTGATTAAATAAGGCAATTTTAAATTATTTAGGTTCGATAACGAATTATCACGAAGCAACATAATATCCCAATTTTAGATATTCAGACTTTAGGGTGACAATTTGTAATTGGGACAACTTCATCTAAATTTGAATAAGAAGTGCCGTACACTTTTTAAAACATTGTATATTAAGACTTTATTTTTTTGTATAGACTTAATATGAAATGAGAGACTATATTATTGAATAATATAATATATATCTTTTTTAAGGAAAACACATTATTATTGTGAAGTTGCAATTTTTCAGAACATAGTTCAGTGGTATTTAAATGTAAATTAAGTATATCAATTAGAAAGGTACAATCAATTTGTCGAAAAAATATTTTGGTTGCCACCGGGATTCAAACCAGAAACTTCGAGGTACCTTTGTTTTGCGCAGGGTACAAAAGAATGATTGGAAAATTTAGAATGAATGACATTTATATAATTTATATCGGGGAGAGGGGAAGACACTCATGATTTGCCTAAAAGAATACATATATAAAACTTGTTAAATAATTCAGAAGGTGTAGAATTTTATGGAGAACAGATAAGATATATTGAATTTTATATATCATATATAGATGCAGATTAAATACTTTGAACATTTAGTAGTTTTTTTATTATCTCAGTAATAGAACATTTAAAACCAAATGTACGCCTTTTAGAAAACTTTAACTTAGTTTTAGTTGTTGAGTAACTTTTCGTTATTTTTTTTAACTAAATGCTAACTTTAAATATTTAGCAATTATGGAATAATAAATTAATATTGATTTCAAAGTTTTAAGACTTACTTTAGCCTACTTTAAAAATACTTTCACTGAAACCTAAAATTCCTGTTTGTATTTATATGACCACTCTTTAGAATTAAGTAATCCTTTTACAGTTAAGACCTAATCTATATGATGGAATGTAATGGACCGTAATTCTAATTTAGTTATACAATAAGAGTAACTATGTATGCAAAATTTGACCCAGATAGGGGGAGTGGTGGGACACCCGAGGCGGGTTTCCTCAGAGTCCCAGAGTACAATTTTTGGGATGCATGGCATGCAATATAACATATAATATATTTATATCTATATTTTCTTCAGGGGCTTGAAAGGCAACTGAGGAATATTTGGGAAAAATGGCATTTAATTTTTATATATATTTATATTATAAGGGGTACGGGGGGTTATATTTTGCAGGGTTCTAAAGAATAAATAAAGAATTTGGTATGGTTATCTATTAAAAAGAGCAATACATTTGAAAAAACATAATGTACGTACATCAAACATTCACTTCAAACTAATGAAGACTTCAAATCTATCATAGTAACTAAGAATATGGAACATCGTCCATCGACATAACTCTAAATACATAGCTATTTTGTTTATAAATAAAGAAATAAGTATATTTTTAAGATTAGCAAAATCAACTTTGTAGTTGAAATTCATTATTTAAAATTATTAACTTTGTTGTATTAACCACTTAATTAATTAAATACATCTACCGGTTTCGAAAAATATTATTTACTTCTTCAGGATGTCATTAACTAATCAAAAACATATGTTTTGTTGTTTCTTTAACAGAATCTATCTAAAAAATATATATTTAAAAAATAAATTCAGTACCTAACATAAATTGTTACTTGATGATACAAAACTATTCGAATAATTTTTAGGAAAATATTTAGAAAAAATAGGTTGTTCATAATATTTTGGTTAGTTATACATGTTTTATTTATTTTCAATGATTCCAAATTATTTAAGACCAACACTGTTTACATGTAAAATAGACAATCCCAAATTTTTATCAAAAGTATGATTATTTTCTAACAAATGATTAGAAAATTCCGAAAAAAGGTGCTAAATTTATTTTTAAATAATTATTGCTTTTTAAAAATACATTTTGTTAAAGAAACAATATTACATATATTTTTGATGAGTTAATTACATTCTGAAGAAGAAAATGATATTTTTTGAAACCGGTAGATGTATTTAATTCATTAAGTGGTTAATAAAACAAAGTTAACAATCTGAAATAAAGAAATAAGTATTCATAGACGGTTAAAAAAATGTCTTATTTAACGAAAAATTGATAAACATTATTATGGTATGCGCACGAATTTGATTTTGCTGTAGTTATCTATACAAGAGCAACTAAATTAGAATTCGAATTTTATTATCATTTGGTCATTATTTTGAAATACAAGTTTTCGGCTACAATGGTCCGTCTATCGATTCTTTGTTGTATTTAGTCGTATCAGTTCTTCTTCATCTAATTTATAACGTTCAACCCAATCCGACTTTCTTTCATTATATTAAGATTCTTTCTCATTCCAACAATGCCTCTCCGCATACCCGGAAATGAAATCATTTAAACGACATTCAGTCAACATCTGCCCTTCGCTGTGAAGTGTACTGGTATTCAGGTTAAAATACTTTTTTTTTAAATCACCGAAATAAATTTTGAATGAATCAGGCTGGTTAAACAAATTATTTGTGTAAAACTACTAACAAGTTAATTAAATAAAATGTATGTTTCTAAATCAAATTATGACCAATATTCCCTCTAAGCTGTAGGGGTGTGCATGCGATTTGTCATATCAATAGCGATCGTAGCGCACACAAAAAATATAACACGTATATAATTTTGTATTGAAATTGAAATATTGAGACCCCCTGCAACAATAATGTATATCGTTATTAACTATAATTAATACAGGGTGAATATTATGTTCTAGGCTGTTTTTCTTTGGCCACCATTTTGGTTTGTCAAATATTTGTCAGTTCGCATTTCATAGTCGTAGAGAGTAATTAATTACAATTTATTATGCAGTATCTGATGCTTCAACAACGTGTTGAAGTCATTAAAACATTTTATCTCAATAATACGGGCAATGCTGTAAACATTAATGGTGATCGTTATCGTCATGTGGTTTCAATAGGATAGTGCTACCTTATACGCAGCCTAAACTACGCTTAAAATTTTTCCCGGCCGCATAATGTCAAAAAGTGGTGATATCAACTAGTCTCCTTGTACCTGATTTGACGGCTCCCGACTATTTTCTGTGGGGGTACTTGAAAGAAAAGATCTTCGCCGATAACAATTCTGATGCTATAGGACATTATTCGAAATGAAATTGCGGAAATAACATGCAAAGTGTGCGAGAATATTATGAAACAGATGGTTAAAAGAGCATACATTTATGCCGCTGTTAGACGCGGCCACTTGGCCGATGTCATATTCCGTGCACAATAATATTAGTCAAATGATCGATAAATAAAAACCATATTAAAAAATTGTATTTCATTTAGTTATTCACAAACAATATTGGCCTGTAACATAATATTCATAATATTTAAGTGTTGCAAGCCTAATTGACTCAATTCGGCCACCAAGAAGTTTTACAGCATGTGACGATAGCGATCACCATTAACGGTTATTACAGCTTTGCCTCTTGTATCCTGAAAGAAATAATGCCCAATGATTCCGCCGGCCCACATGGCCTACTATACAGTAACTTTTCGTGTTGAAATAAGCTTCGTCGCTCATGCTGATTTTTTTCCAAAAGTCTGGGTTCATCAATATTGAGCTGCAAAACATGTACTGCTGCATTTTGTTGAAGCATTAGATACTGCATAATAAATTAAAATCAACTATTCTCTACTTTTAGTAAATACGAACTTACAAATATATGCCAAAACAAAATGGCAGCCAAACAAAATCGGCCTGGAACATAATATTTACTCTGAATATACACAAACTCAAATAAATAATCTTATTTATGTATGTTTTTATTAACCCCAGTTTACGGTACCTAACTAGTAAGGTACCTACCTAATGCTTTTCTTAATTTCTCCCCTAGCGCTCAAATCATTCATTGGATCTTAAAATTACACAAAAGATTTTTTATGCACACAAAAATTACAGACAACAGTAATTATGACAGTTGAAATAAACTTAATACACTTAAAAGTCCATCTTTTTTTTAAATTAGGACTCTAGCCTAAGCTACACGCTGCAAGACGCACTTTACGCTAATGCAATCAACACATTTCTACATAATGCATCATTACCTGGATAAATACCTTATAAAGAGTTTAGGGTGCATTGTTTTTCCACAGAGGTTTTATATTTTGAACCTATTAAGGCTTCAATAACATTAATATCTATGTTAAGTGCAAAATCTCAAAAACTTTCTAATATTTCAATCATCTTCTATACAGTGTTGCAGGGTGTGGATATGATTTTACACTACACAGCCCATCACATAGACTCTTTTGTGGCTGTGAAATGAGATGAAGAATGTTGCCGTCATCACTCTAATCCAAATTCACGCGTGTGTCGTTTTTACAATGGCAGGGGAGAGAATATAGATATTTTTTATTCAAGCCGTATTCTTACAAAAACACAAATAGCCTCAGTTATGCGTAAGGTTCTCATTGTCATGAAAACATTGTTTTATTAAAATTATTTATTTCTTATTTTATTTTTTTACAATGCTGTCGTCTTTAAATGGGATAATAATTAATCTGTTTTTTTATTTGACTCTGAACATGATTCTGAACCTAAAATAATTTAAATCGAATTTCACTTTTAGTTGGTATACTGACTAAACATTTTGTTTCATTAAAATTATTTATTTCTTATTTTATTTTTTTACCATACTGTCGCCTTTAAATGGAATAATAATTTATCTGTTTTTTTATTTGAGTTTATTTATTTCACTTTTAGTTGGTATACTAACAAAACATTTTTTATGTAGCCTCATTCTAAGAGTCCATCAAGTTTGTCCTATTTTCATAGCACAAGCGTTTATCTTAGTTTGAAAATAGTAAGAATATTGATATGACACATATTCCGTGTAAAAAAAATATGTACATATTATTAATCAAAAACATATTGTTACGGTGCTTCCTAGTTCTGGCAGATCGAACGCCAGAAAACACTGTCACTCGCTAGGCTCAGTCTATGTGCGGCGCCGGATGCTTTGTCAGACGGGCAGGAATGGACCATTAAATGCAAACACATTAGATTATAAACAAAAAATATAATTTAAGTTAAATAAAAGTTTTACAAAAATCCCGATAATAATGTGACGACTAGGGGCATGCAATGCATATAAACTATGCATTACTAAAAATTCTGGGAAACAAATATAAATTAAATAATTGTATTAACATAAACGGAAACATTTTTTTTACAATTAGCGCCATCCGTGTATCAGTAAAGACTATAATTGCTTAATTCTAAAATATACCATGACAACTCACCACTGTAGTAATGACGCTCTTGTGCATTCGCCGCATTGAGCTATTCACATTACTTTGTTATATCTTTAAGCTAGAGAATTACTCAAGTCATATAATTGGCTATTTACTGAATCGAAAATTCCTATCGGTTAGTCCGTTTTATATATAGTCGTTACCTATGCTTTTTTTTAACAGAATAATGTTAGAAAAGCTTACAACTGCGTGCAAATCATTGAAGTGTCTACTTCTTCTTTTACTATCTTACTGTTTTTAAGGTGTTGATTTTATGACCATTCATTGCATTCGATGTGCATTTGGTGCAAGAATTTGTTTTTGATTTGAGAAAAACAAAAAGCAATTGGCAGAACTATTTCCTAAGTTAACCTTTAATAAACATAATTATTTGCTATAGTTATTACGTTAAGAATTTTCAAATAAAAGAATCATCTTCAGTCATAAAAAGTGTTCTAAAAATATCCATTAATTTTTATATTGATTTTTATATGAGTAAAAAGGTATTATTTTACATTAAAACTTTAACTTTAAAAACACTATTAATAGTACTCTAAAATTACAAATAAATACATGATAGGGTCGTATAAACGACGGATTCATTTTGTCTAAAGACGTTGGTTAAACTAAATTTCATAATCCTATATACATCACATATTTTAGTACATATATTATATATGATTGCATAATATCATTGATAATAGCATAACCTAAATCTATATCTACTGCACGCCACTGGTGACGACGTAGAGTATTCCTTCTGACACGCTCACACTGAAATCCTACTCAAACGGTTTGCCTCCTTCACAGTTCGACTCGGGGTAACTTGGCATGATTCTAAATTATACTGATCCATTACTTTACTCCTCTATCACTGTAGTGGTGTAGCCTAGGCAGAAATTACATTTTTCACCCCCAATGATGCAGTGGGCACGCCATCTTGTACCAAATTCGAAACGGGGCCCTAGACTGGTTCACGCTACTGCCAGCCGAGAGTCACCTCCCCATCCCTGCCAGGCAATATCTCCATCACTCGGGTGAATCAAGGGACAGAAATCACAAAGAAGCCTTGAAGAGATCCTTTTAGTCTGCCATACTGGTGAGCCGCCGATCGCCGCTGCCCACTTTTTCACCTTTCACTTTCACTTCTCATCGATAGGGGGACCGCTACTTGCGCTCCAATTAACGAAGATGATTCAAAAGCTGCTGCTTTGTGGAAGCTTCCACGCGACTACCATGTGCTTTAATTTGAATTCGTATGGCGGTGTCTACAGTAACGATTCTGTCACGTAACAATATATATATAAATAACCAATTACGGTTACACATTAAAAAAATGAATTAAAGTTATTTTTTCCGACCGGTCCGTAATCATCTATCTTAAATGTGTTAGTATGTAGAATTATTTCATATTATTTTTATTAAATATTTTATTACACTATTTCTGATCGACCCTCTCTGAATAGTTTTGATCCTGTATGGAGGGGTAAATTTAGAGCGTGCAAGATTATTTATGACAGGCACTGAATAAAGTTTTTGTTGATAACGCCAAGGATTCCTACCACTGCCATCTTCAGGGCAGATGATGGATGGGGTGGAAGAGTTCACCTTTCAAGGAGAATCATCCGGGCAATCCTTTGTGGAAATTTTGAATAATTATTAAAAGTAAAGGCTTTCTAAAATAAAGGAACGTTGACATCAATGAAAAGTTTTTTCATGTATTTTAACAGAAACTCGAGTTTCAAATGATTTCGAAAAAGATATTAATGATGAACGGTGACAGCATTTTTTACTTTGTGAGGATTATCTTTATGCCAAAGAAATATTCATTTTTTCGGAAAATACCTTTCTTATACAAATTTAATTAATCATAATTTCGTTCACCAATAACTCATCATACCTAGATATTATTGATTGACGGCGTGAATGAGTAGGTGCAGAATTGTCCAGGTTATCGTTCGTTGTTATATCAATATTTTTTAATCAATTTAACGATAAATGCTAATAATTTTAACGCAGTAAAAATGTTAATTTTAAAAATGAAAAAAAAAATGCAATTTCATTATATAAGAATTATTTTATTAGATAACATGAGCCTATTCTGTATGATACTTAATAATTAGAAATGATGAATTCACAAAATTATCTATCGAAAAAATATTTAGTCGCTACCAATTGCTTCCTATCCGGGGAAGAGCGTTATTTACTTTCGTTATAGCAATCGAATTCAGTTTCGGCAAAATTTTGAACTTGTACCTTCTGCTATTTCATTTTTAAAAGCAATTCACTATGTGTTGTATAGGAGACACCGGAATTAAAATACCACCGAACTATGTTCTTAAAATGCAACTTCACAACAAAAATGTGTTCCCCTTAAGAAATAAAATCATTTTTTTATTAAGTATAGAGTTTAAAAAAATGATTTCCCATAGTAATTGATGATAAAAATGAAGTTACATAATATGTCAGCTAATAAACGTAATACGAAGACTAAATATACAATTGAATAAAAAGATTTTTTTGTTGATATAATTTTCTAAAATATAGTTAATAAATATACATATTATATGAGGATATACATATAGCTTAATATATATTAGTACCTCCACTAGCTCAGAGTGGAAGTTTTTTCCGAAATATTTCGAGTATTTGAATACTACTATTTAAATTATCAATGCACCATACATAAAATGTACAATACTCATTAAAATTCTATATACCTGTTGATAGTGAAGAAATAAATTTGAAATTGTACAAAAATAATTGCTAGATAGCGGGAGTTTACTGTATATGTTACAGTTAAAGTGTTTAATTTCAATAACGTATACATTAACTAGTCAATGTATACACTAACTATGAGTTTTTGTTACAGCTTATATTGCTGCATTTCGTGTATACTTTCACTAGATATTGTATGATTTAACTATTGAGTGTATGAACTCGCCGACGCGAGCTGGTCACATCGTGAACTAATAATAATAACAAAATCTGTTAGACGAGCGTTTGACAACTAACCAAATGCGAACGATTTTACAATTACCTTACTACACATTAACAATTACCTTACTATACATTAACAATTCGAATCATAATTATACAACGAATTAATAAAATAAATTGTAAGCACATTGTATTTTTACACACCTTATAGTTGAATAAACAGAAAAGAAATGTGATTTAAGTTGAAACTTTGAGGTTACGTCGGATAACAATGATAACACGCACGCACAGCTGATAATAATGTTTCCAATGTAAAATACTCAAAACAATTACACGTGTTAAAAAACGATAACGTTATTCTATTCGTAGGCCTGTTTTATTAAAAAGTATATCTTATTTTCATTGAAAATAATATTGGTTTCTATGTTAGATTTTCCCAAAAATAAGTAAACACATTGCTTTTTTTATATATGGCAACTTCAGTGTACCGTTCGCTAAGTGAATATTGCGAATACTTTATACATTCACTGTTTAGTGTCTGTCAAAACAAATAGTGTTTATAAATTCTTTTGTGTATACTGTAACTAAAACTCGTAGTTGGTGGATACATTGACTAGTTAATGTAAACATTTTCAAAGTTTACACTTTGTCTGTAACATATATATTTATAATATTTTGGTAGACATTTCTCAACATCACTCAACAGCGACCATAAACTTATAAATCTACAAATTGTAAAAATAAACTACACTACCCTTATTGCCATCGATTCCTCGCTCGATAAACTATTGTGACGAAACTAGACTTAAGATAACATCGGATCATCTTATGATTCAATGTAATATTCCAGCTTTATCGGGAGCAATTTTGCCGTGTTTTCGCAACACCCATCACAGAAAACGAGTGCTATTAATTATAGTTTGGGTCGTGAACATTAGTGTGAAAAGATATTGGAGATGTATAGATAGAAGTGATAAAAAATGCTTGGATCATTTTAGTTTTGTTTTGTATTCCCTCTATTTCGTCAATTTGGCTGAATTACATATACTATTTATAATGCAAGTATGACGCGTATCATCTCGCTGAATTTTTGTCAGAAGAAGATACGAATATAGGACTATATTAGCAATTTTTTTCTCCCTGTTTATAACCGTTGCGATAATATTTAATTATGAGTATAATTGTTGCAGGTAATCGTTACATCGCGACATCCCGAGGAGATCTCTTAATCCGGGCCGTGCAACAAGAAGACACTAGGGTCGGGTACAGCTGTATCACTCTTAATACTCTCACAGGAGAGAGAAAGAGAAGTCTCTCAGTGAGAATCAAAATAACTGGTAAGGATAATCATTAAATTTCGTGCATAATTTTGATACAATCTTTAAATAATAATTTTTAATCACTCACATACACCACATACTTACTATGTTAGCACTAGAGATCACTAAGGTCGAAGACCAACTTCACGACTTCTTTTCAGGGATGACGGTCTTAAGCTATATTCCGTCTCAGCTGGTAATGTGGAATCTCGTTCTCATATTGTCAGCCCAATTCATGCGTGGGATGCCAAGAGGTCTGTTTCCTGCTAAAAATTCTTCATATGTCGCCAAAAATGCTTTGGAATTATCTGCCTGTACGACAAGATCTGCCCATCTTAGTCTCCTAAACTTCCACATTCTTTCAAACGTGCCACCTTTTCCCTTTTTCATAGGTGCAAACTACCCGGTATTCAAATAATTAAATATAGTCTTATTTTGCTTTGCCTCACACCCATGTTAAATTACAGTTTTTATTTTTTTTTTACTTTTCGAGTAATAATAAATCAAATCGATGAATTAGTGTTGAGGATTTTAGCTTATAGTTCGCTAATCTATATTCATAACGGAAATAAACAATATATATTTTTTCAGTGTAAAACACACTTTTGTTTTTTTCATGAATATGTGAATATTATAGGAGACAAGCTAAAAATCAGATAGTAACTAATATTATTATATTTTATATACATTATATTAATTATACAGGGGGACTTTCCATTTTGCATTGGGACCCAAGTTTTACACCTCTGACTACACCTAGATTATTGTTTACACACCTTTTATTCCTTCGACTGGCACTCCTGGGATTTCTTGTTGATTGGTATTGATAATTAATATTGAGTGAATGTTGCCACTTTTGGAGATTGAATGATTGCTGTCAAACCACGATCTTCACCGAATGATCTTTACTTGATCGGTAATACTGATAATGCTGCAAATTATTTTATAGAGACGATCAACGAACTCATACAAAGGTTTTCCACTACGATGATTAGAAAAAATATTACCTGTTAATTTTCATACTGTATTATTATAGATGTATGTACATATATTTTTTTTTTTTGTGTTGTAAACAAATACTTTCATGATATTGTATTAAGGAAAACACATTCTTATTGTGAAGTTGTAATTATTCAGAACATAGGTCTGTGATATTTTAAATACTAAATGAATGTATTAATTATAAATTGTTTTTGCGTCACCGGGATCCCGGTGACCCAAGAACAATATTTTTCGACAAAATTGATTTTATATGTATATATTTATAATTAATACATTAATTTAGTATTGATATTGTATTACATAAATGTTGATAATCACCAGGATCATTCAACTTCTCTCTTTTGAGGGTGCATAACTGTACTATTGGTTTTTATTGTCGAATGTATAAATAAATAAACATCGTCCGGTAAGGAGCTCTCATTAATCGGAGCGACGGGAGTGTGCATTTTTTTCGGTCGGAACACTACCCACAGCTAAGAAGAACAATAACGTCGGTTAGTGGTAGTGTTCATTCTACATACATGTTTCGTATTATCAGTAGGAAACCCGGGAACAACAGCTATCAAAGATATTCACGGAACCAGGTATTCTTGATTAGCATTAAATGGAAAAAAATAATATATCCTTAATTAAGACAACTTCGCAGAATATGTGTAATATTAGTCTTCATATTCCCGATAATAATTACCTGAGACAGTGGCAACACATGTTATTTCATCTCTCAGTATTCAAATGTCAGTACCAACTTAACGATGGTTATGTCTACCGGAAGATAATTACATTTGAATAGGTACTACCAGTATACAATACCAGCCTAACAATAGTTATGTCTACTGGAAGATAATTACATTTGAACCACATCGCTTCGGATATCGAAATATGCCACGTGAGTATTATATAGGTTTAACTCTTAGATGAGGCGTATTTCTACAAGATTATCTAGAAACGCTACGGCTAAAGGTTTATGTGTATTAATTATGTATTTTTACTTACTTTGCTAAATTTGAATAAACCTATTAGTTAATAAACCTTCAAATTTTGAACGACGTATATAAATAAATGTAATAAACGCAATTAAATTATGTAATTATTTATTTGACTTAATTTATATTGCTCATTAGATACTCCGTCTGGTATGGCGCCGAGACTCCTCGCCCCAGCGTCTGAAGTGGTGACCGAGGTTGGAAGAGACGTTCACATCTTATGTTCCGCTATGGGTCAACCAACTCCCATTTTCACGTAAGTACATGTAGAAATAGTAAATCAATTGTTTCCTATTGAAAAATATCAAATTTTTATTTATGATAAAAGTCTCACTATAATAAAAGGATAACGCGTATCACGTCGAAAATTCATTAAAATAAAAGTGGTCCAATTGGTAACTCATTCACCCGCCAAGAAGAAGTTCTACATTAGTGACACGGTGTTAGCTAGGGTTTCTCTATTCCCGGACTTTTTTCATTCCCGGGACTCGATTTGCAGCTCTGAATCATTCTCGGGATCCCGGATCTTAGATATGCTAATATATATATTTTTTTAAATAAAAGATTTTATGTTTGTTTTTTTATAAACATTGTTAATTTTATTTCAATTAAGTTGTTATAATAAATTGAACATGTACTGTATTGTTGTATAATGTATTAAAAAAAAACATTTAAAAAATGTAATTTCAAAGAAATATATTGTATGTACATATTTACAATCATAAAATTTAGTTTCAGCGAAAGCACTCACTCATGTATGTACTCGTATTTTTATTGCACTTCACTGACAGTCGTCAATGCTAGCAAATTTCCAAGAATTTGTATCTCTGTATTTTGCGACTAAATGATTTATTGTTCCCTGAACCCATCGTTATTGTTTTCTGGAACCCATTCGAAAAGTATGCTTTTTTTGTTTTGATCCAAATATTTATTTTTAACTGCGTTCGTAAGATAAAAAATTTGGACGAAATTATTTTATCTACACTCTTCCAAAATTATTACGAATCCCGGGACTCGTCATAACTATTCCCGGGACTCAATGCATCGAAAACCCTATGTATTCCCGGGAATCCATTACCGGGTCGACCCGGGTCAAAAACTCTATTGGTAGCGACGAGTATTAGTATATGCGAGTATATATTATTTCAATAGATATATTTTTTGTATGTATCTTTCTAGGTAATTAATTTATTTTATTTATCAAACTATGTTCTATGATTGCAACTTCATAATAAAACTGTATTTTAATTAAAGTATTGACCTATAATATATGTTAACCGTGCTGTAACATGGTTATACAACATTTTCGAGCCCCTACTTTATCATGGGCCAATATTTTATTAAAGCATCCGAAAATATCAAAATTGGAAACAGCCTAGTTTTGATAGATATTATATAACAGAAAATCTGTAAACAACCTGTTTGTTTATACTCATGAGATCAATGTGTTTGCTTGCGAAATTGAAATTCTCAATACCTATGTATTCATGGTATCACTAATTAGTAATTTCGTACAAGTCATAAAAGGGTGGATCCATGATCACGTTTTAAAACGTAAAAGTTATTTTTTAAAGTAGCTTTTTTTCATAACATCTTAAATACAATATAATGAATTCGAGCATTTTATAGTAACATGGTAACTATACATTTTGTATGAGACAAACAAGTGAGAGATCACTATACTTTTTACTAGATCAGATGCTTAGAGTATGAACTAAATATCATTGCCAACTATTAATTAATTATTCGACAACTCGTTAAATAACTTTACATTGTCTTAATTTTATTTACAACAATTACGTCCTAAAATTCTTACAAAAAAATGTATTCTTTAATCGTTTTACAAGAAGCTAATAATTTTTTAGCATTTTTGAACCTATATACAATTTTTAAGCCGCTCCTTGCATCACTATTTGAATATCAACAAACTAACTAACCAAGCACCGCGCATTTTTCCGCGAGAGTAAGCAAAGAGAAGAAACCGCCACACTCTTCTAGTTTGGCGTACAGGTATCATCTTATCTACAACCATATACCTTCTAATGCATGCTCTAACAAGACCATATGTATCTGATTTGTTTGGCCACGCTGTACTTTGTATTAAGTACTCGTATTCCGCGGACATTCTCTCTCTCTGAATCCAACAAAGTTCGCATCAAACATCTGTTTTACCATCCTTTCCTTATTCATTCTTCCCATATGACCAAACCACCTCAGTAACCCTTTCTTTATGCTATTCAATATGCTGAGATTAATTTATTTTACATTTTCACTTAATTTGATCATCTACCTATGGCTGAACGATCTCATTTCCATTGCATTCTACGCATGCTTTCCTCTTTCGACAGCTTCAGGCTTTACTCCTTTATATCGGTGTAGGTATATATATAATTCCCAAGGAAAGATACAATATTTTACATTAAAACAAAAATCACATCTTAAATTTAACATGCAAATTTGTCGTCTGCCCTTATTATTATGTACGTTTCACAGAAGTAGGAACTGATAACTTTCCCGAGTTTATTTCGGTGCATCATAAAAAATATTCGTTTAAAATGTTTATACTTAAACTTATTTCATACGAGCAGTAAATAAAAATTAAGCATTCACATACCCTAAAATAACATTTATTAATGGCTCTAACATTTAAATACTTCATCATAATAAGATTTTTAAAAAATAACCATAAGGTTAAAAAAATGCTAAAATATTCCATTCAATCCAGATAGCGCTGTGCGAAAAAGAAATAATCAAGTATCTATAACAAATAATTTTTACAATGCAAATTACCGATAGGCACATTAAATACAGGCTCATGAGAATTTTTATTAAAAATATTAATTCCATTTTTATCAGGCCAGACAGGCACAGATTCAAAATTGATCCCAGTGTCGCGGCTGGATAGCCGGTGTACTGCCTACGCTCAACCCCGCTGTCGCTCGTCTCCATTTGGGAACGTCAAATTTGCCATTTTACAACACGCTGCGCTACTATTGGTCAAATCGTAATATCGGTAATACCAAAGTGTAAAAAAAAATGTGGCACGCATTCGACATAAATTAGTGACTTTATTTTCGTAACGTCACAATATATGTACAAAATATATTAATAAAAATACTCATATACCAGTATTTTTCTACCAAACTGAATAGAAAATTGTGAGCAGAGAATTTTCTGCGTTTCTTAAATGATAAAAACGCTTCTATAAATCAGTACAAATAGATTTTTAAAATTTAAATTAAAATAACTTAGTCTGAATTGAAACTTCAAGCAAAAAATGTAATTAAATATAGTGTAATTTCAATGTGATGTTCATTTTATATAGAATAGTAAATTATTAATCAATATGTAAGAGTAGCTTTTTGGTGTAATGGTCAAGACGTTGGCCTAGTGATCTAGTGGTTGGGGGTTTGCGCCTCATTCCAGGACATCAGCAAGTTAGTCCTATTTTCATAGCACAAGCGTTTAGCTTAGTCTGAAAATAGTACGAATATTGATGTGACACGTATTCCGTGTACGCATCTCTATTTAAAAAAAAAAAAAAATTTTTTTTTAATATATCATACATCTGATAGATTCGGATTCCAAAATATTTTGGCAACCTTAGAACCTACTCGTAACATCTGGATTTCCGTGCAACTAAAAAAAAAATGTTATTTACTAAAAAACTTGTATCCATTTCATATTACGTTCACGTGACATAGAATAATTCAAATGTACAACATTACATTTGAAATTTTGTAATCCTTCCGCCTTTTCTTTGACACCAAACTAATTTACTTCACCAACCTTGAAAAAATTTGTATAAACGAAAATCATTTATATCAAAACGAACGTTAAATTGAAAATATTAAAATAAACATTGTAGATTATAATTACAAGTAAATTAATACTTCTAAAACAAATACCAAATTATGTTCAAAATTCTTTAATTTTGGTTTCAGTACAAATTTTATCATTGCCGCTTTACAATTTATTGTTAGGCGAATAATATTAAATACGAGTCAAAATATTAATTATATTCGTGGAACCGTTTTGTTATTTTAGAGACCATTTTGTAAATAATGTATTTCAAATTATTATAGGCAATTTTTTTTTTTTATTACATTTTTCTATAGATTAACTAAATAATTTATTTTTGCGAAACGGTCTTGGTAAATTATTTTGAATAATTATATTCAGAAGCATTCAATTAAAATGTACCTTAGAGGTATCTATCTTAGTTTCGGTTTAGATTGAATTAAGATTTTACCAAGGTTAAGGGAGGTTTTTTGTTTCATATTTAAATATTATTAACAATCGATATATAGCAAACTTGTGTATTTAAAATACAAATTAAATGTATTAATTAGAAAGATGTACATATAAAATCAATTTTATCGAAAAATATTGTTGTTGCTATTGGGATTCGAACCTGGATCTCTTCCATTCCGAGGAACGTGCATTAACCGGTATTACATTACCCTCCAAACAATGACTATACGATTTATTTTTTACTTTATTTATATTTTGTCTATACATATATTTAAATATTTTAATATATAGAGAATTGAAGTAGGATTAGGAAAAAAGATTTTTGAATAATGATTAGTGGGAGAGAGTGGAGATGTATGGGAGAGTTTTAATAAATATTGAAAATTGAATTTATTGGAAATATTTTTAGAATTATTAAACCAAAGTTATACTAAATTACACTAAATAATAATAATTAGGTAATCATGTATATTAAATAACTTATATATTATTTTGGTGGCGTATTCACCTTGTCCAATTCCTTTCGAAAGTACGGTGGACAAGGACAGCTTTTCTAGAAATAGTACATCCTTATGTAAAATTAAAACTAATTTTATTTACTTATAAAAGATATATTTCTTTCATTCTCTGTATACTACCATATATTTGAAGTGGCAACAGTACTAAAACCACATTATTCGGTGCTATTCTTCTTATCTGTAAACAAAAAAAAAAACAATTTCAAATATACTATCATCCGAAGAATTCATTAACTGTATTTCATCTTCATTACTTCATTCAGGCTTGTTAACTAATTTTAAAGAAAAAAGATTCATGTCAATAGCTCTCCATGAACAAGTTCCAAACCTCCCTCATTTAATTGACTCAAGCCTTCTGCATTAATAATAAATTACAAACATCACAATTTTAAAAAATTATATTTATAAGTTATGTAAACACAATTCGTACATATACAAGTACATCACGTTTTTTAGTGAAAATTAATGAAGGACGAATTATTTCACGTCAAATTTTACAGGTTTTGTAGAAAAATAATGTTACGTACTTGCGTAAGAAGTAATTGTCAAGTGGTATACCTCGTAGAATGTTGTTGGTGGTCCAAGGACACTCTTATGAGACAATTATAATCTTTATTGCAACGAATAATACAGTAATTGATACAAAGTATACGACTTGTCTCAAAGCCCAAATGGTAGCGAAGAAGGCAGTACCCATTCTTTATTGCCCGCCATACACACACCCACATACATCTCCCACCGGCGGTGCTGGCGCACTGATACACACATACACATGATCTCAAAGACATCACAAATAATAAGCAATGTTTATTTCTGCCACTTTTACGAAACGTCAACTGTAACTTAATTCACTCAATAAAGGCATTAGGTCCCGTTCCATTTCTCTTGCGTTCCAAACTTCAACACCCTCCCCTACTTATTTAAACTGATTTATTTACCAGACTTTTTTTTAAAATAAGTAACGTTTAAAAAATAAAACCATAACTCAGTCGGTTACTCGAGTGATTTTCATTTATTTTCGAAATGTTAGCCAACAAAGCATTTTTATTCATTATGTTCAACCATCAGAACAGTGCGTTTGACATATTTTTAATAAAGCAAAAGTGTTTCGTCTTTTGCCGGCAAGAGTAAAAAGGCTTAAATTTCAACATAAATAAACATAATAAGTGTTTTACTGGCAAATGTGACACTTTGATGGCAAATGTAATATTAAAGGCACCTTGTAAACATTTTCTTTTAAATTTAATATAACAGTAATAATAATTATTATATTTATATTATTTTACATTTTAAAATTATATTAATTTACTAAACAATCTGAAATTAATATACGTATAATGTTAAGTCGAACATAAGATTAGATTTGATATAATTAAATCATCTTTGCGGTGCGTTTCTTCTCTCTCATTTATTTTTATCATTTATTCGATTGTTATTATTTTATTCGTTTCAATCATAGACGGGCGAGAATTTTTTATTTTAAAAAAAAGTTTAATATTTTTATTTAATCAATTATTTCATATTTCTGATTTAGATTTAGAATACATATTCGTTTTATATTTGTATTATTAGATTGACAGATGAACTTGTCTCCTTTAGCATAGACTTCGTGTTTATAGTCCGACCAACGTAAATTGGCGAACAGTGGAGGGCGCCACAGCCGCGCGCGAACGGAGGAAATTTTAGTTCAAAAAGTCACCGCTCGCCAATTTACGTTGGTCGGATTATAATTAAGGAGACTGTGAACATGTCTTATGAATAGAATAAGTATATTTGATTTTTTTTTATTTGTATATATATGATATTGTAAGGTTCGTTAGTTGAAGTATGGATTTGTATGTCCGCAATAGCGTGGCGCGAGATTGACAGACGTGAGTGTGTGTGTGTGTGTGTGTGTAGCGGAGGCGTTATAAGGCTCTGCACCCTTGCGAGCAATCTTGTGTTTAATATGCGCTTAAACTGTATACCTTGTTACGAAAATTGAAACCTCTTCTTTTTCGTAAACTCACCTCGATCAAGAGATGCCCTTAAGAAGGTGGTTTCGCTCAGAGAGAGAGCAATGTGAGACAATTTAGGGCAAGGTCGGACGTACATGATATGGTCGATTCTTTTTAGGATGGCGGTACTGCTTCGTAGGTTACCAAAAGTATAACTTTAATGAACGAAACTGTCAGATGGTGCGTATTACGGCAAGGATATTGCACCGTTTTTTAGTGATTTGTAGTGGTCGGCGGGTTTTCAAGAGGCACGCGCTGCCGTGATGAGAATATCGCGATATGAATCTCGGAGCCGAACGTCGGGTTTAGGCACCACGCGACAAGCTCTGTTACTATCAGACGGTGCGTCTCACGGAAAGAATATTGTACCGTTTTTTTTAGTGATTTCGTAAGTATCCGCGCCACCACTATCTATTTAGAGCGGTATGTCTCCACGCCAAAGTGCGTCTACCCTTGATCCTTGACCTAGCGTGACTGGCCTTTCACTTTTTGACGTCCGCGCTTAGGCACGTTATTCATTCGCGCCTGCGCAACAGAGCGCAGATCCTCCAGACGTATTAGCACTGATAATTATAATTTGTTTCATAATAACCTATATCATTGTTATAAAGCCCAGTAATTGCCACAAGAAGACTGTTTAATTTCTACACAACCCGACCGAGTACACACGAGATAAAGTATAACCAGGAGGATTACATAATATTCACTTCAAGCAAAGAATACACTAATAAATTAAATTAATTACATTTTTTAATTAAATTGGAATAATAAGGAAATTAAAATGGAAGGTTCTGGGCAGAAGTATTAATACATTTTGGTCAGATTCAAAAGTATTGCAACATTTGAAATTTATTGGCACATAAAAGTATTTTTGAGTTATTTAATTTCGGTTACATAAATTAAACTAGATTGCTACCTTCTATTTTCATAATTAAGAGGAAGAAAACTGAATAAGTAAGTCCACGAATTAATTGATTTTGTAGTTGGTATCGAGAATCTGGCGTGCAGCTGTACCCGATAATACCGAGCCTGCACGTGACCGTGTCGCACGACGTGCTGTACGTGCGCCGCGCCGCTGCCGAGGACGGAGGTGCCTGGGTGTGCGTGGCACGCAACCAGTTCGGCGAGCAACGCCTGCGCACCACGCTCGTCGTGACGTCACCGCTCACCGCACACATGCAGCCGCAAATGATGGTGAGTGATTTAACTGTTAAATATCGATTTTTATTTATTTGTATCAAAACAGAGACGCGAATATGAAATATACCTACATGAACATTCTTAATATTTTTCTAACCACCTCTAATCGCGTGTTCTTTTAAAATGTTATCAGGTAATTATTACAAATTTTTATGGATTATTAAAATCTTATAAATTGGGGGTTCAAAATCAAAACTTTTCAATTGACATGTTTGAAAATGATTATCTGTCAATAGTGGCAGCTTTACAATTAATAATAAATGCTCTTGAGTACATGTTTGTATATTTTAAAACGATTTTATCTAAACAAATTAATTTTAAAATCTCCTTTCGATATGCTTTGGTTATAAAATCAGTTGGAAATATGTTTATCTCAATCTCGTTAATTGCAAATGGGCGATTTTGCTTTCGAATCCCATAGATATTAACAATTAAATTAATTATCGGAACAACAAGCCAGTCAATTCACTGAAGGCCGGTTGTGTGATCATTAGTAACTTTTTACTATAGTGACTATTTGCGTTGTTCGAACGTCAAATTTACTATTGTCAGAGCATAGATGGAGATGTCTATAAGTGTGAAAAATAATCATGAAATATGCTTTATTTTTTGCATTTTCTATGGAGTTTT
Source organism: Eubasilissa regina (assembly GCA_022840565.1). NCBI lineage: Eukaryota > Metazoa > Arthropoda > Insecta > Trichoptera > Phryganeidae > Eubasilissa > Eubasilissa regina. Next base: position 28,729,447 of record JAINEB010000022.1, on the reverse strand, counting down.
TCGCCTAGGCATTCGGTGTCTGTCATTTTGGTGGTGACATTTTTTCGTATTATGTCTAATAATGTACATTAATCAACGAAATCATCACATAACGAACTCTCATCACTAAAATAGCAGGATATCGAATGATTAATTGTCGTACACTGCAAATTTCAAAGTATCAATGTGTCAGATGACTTTTAGAACAGCTGTGAAAAGACCGCCATATTTAACTATCGATTCTCGTTTTTACTATCGGATATCGCAGACTAAAATGAGTTTACTTCGGATGTACTTTCGGGAAGTAAATATTTTTTTAGTAACGATCAAACAACCCGTTTTCGCAAATTTTTTTAATTATCATTAACTAGGTTACCATAATTTGAACATGGAAATTTGAGTTATATTTCAGTTTAAAAAGTTTGAACTGTTTTAGTAATGTATACCTACATTTGCTTTATCGTTGTTCCACTATCGTGTATTCGTTGAATTATTTTTAGCTAACACTCAAATACATTTAGACTTTAATTATAAAAAAAATATTGTAAATACTTCAATTACGTTCATAGTAAACCTAAACGTATTTTAAATAAAAATGGTGTTATATTGGACGGCCGCTAGTAATGGTGATCCAAATGACGTACATTAATATTTACCATATAAGACAATAAAAAAAAGCATAGTTTCTGAAAATTAAATTCAATTTTAATTTCAATTAATATTTCCATTCAGACTATTTAGTGTCTTGATTCAATTAGATTTTTAAGAAATATTTTACACATTAGATAATGCAAAGATTTTGTATTTGAAACTAAACTTCTTTGCCGACACATACGTACGTACGTAATTGATATTATATATATATACTATTATTGTTAATGGTTATGATAATGCATCACAGAAGTCATCGATATTTTACACTAGATCTGATCGTACCTTTGAATCAGTCTATACAGCGCGTTGTTTAGTAGTGGCAGCAGCGCATGACGCATTATCGTCTCTAAAAAAACGTCGATTTTTCGTAGAAATAAGAATCACGTAAATACTAAAATCATTTATTCAAAAAATAAAACTTGAGATAAAAACACACACCCGTTTTTCCTACGAGCAGTTGTGCATATGTTATTTAAAATCAATGTGAATATATCTACTATATTATTTTATACTGCCACAATTTTCAACAGCCGCTTACATATATAAATAAACTTAATTAACTTATAAAGCTTGATAACAAATTGTACTGAAAGATCTGTTACTGACATGACCTATTAGGTTGTCATTAAATATTGTAATATCTGTAAGATTTTATTAGTTTACGTAGTCAACCATGTCGCTCTGCTGTTTCACGAATTCTAGTTAACTAATTTTGAAAAGAAAACCGTCACCCGTCACCCGTCAAACTCAATAACTAACGAACTGCATATAGTCATTAATAAACTTGCTTATAAAGATTGATAGAAAATTGTACCAAAAATATTCTATGTGATATATTACGCCGTTCTTACGCATTATTTAATATAATATGTATGTTATGTACTGGCATCAATAAAGACGTAATTAATTTACGAGTACCTAAATTCTCATATTCTCACGTATCATCAAGAGATGGATCTAGAATGAAATACAGATCACCTCTGTCTATTTCTGCCTTGGCTCTAGAGAAATACATACATTATTCATTACAAGCAACGCAATATACTCGTATATATATATATATATATATATATATATATATATATATATATATATATATATATATATATATATATAATATATCCAAATCTCAAAACAATAATTATTGATTAAAACTTTTATATATTATGCAGGCAGTATTTCAAAATTCAAATGGTAAAAATACGAGATTTCAGCAGACCCGATGAACTCTTATTATCGCAATAATTTGCATTTTCCTAATGAACGGTGTTCTAGCATTTCTATACCAAATTTAAAAAAAATATATGTATTTAGAAATTTAAGAGAAACTTTGGATGCCTACATATACATGAATTTAAAATTTAGATTAGTTTTTATAGTATAACTAATGGTCCGTGCCCAGCCTGGTCCGGAATTAAGACTTAGTTGTAATAAATTAAAATAAAATGGAATCTTATTAGACTTAGTTATAATAAATTTAAAATATGGTCTTGAGGGGTGGGGTGCCTTTGTTTTGCGCTCGGATGTATGCAAAACTTGATTCAGGTAAAGATAAGGTTGACATGTCTGGTGGTTGAGGAGAAGAACTATATTTTCGTCGGAACCCTAAAGAGTAACTATGCAAAATTTGTACCGGGTAGCCTTCAGTTGTAATAGACATTATATCGGGGGGAGGCAGTGTGGCCAGGGAATGAGAGAAATATGCGGTGTTTTGCGCGGAGTCCTACAATACACATTTTGATCGGGGGGAGGGGCGAGGGCCAGGATTTTTATGGCTTGCGCAGGATCCTAAAATTAAATAAGCAAGATTTTAAACGAGTAGAATTAAATACAATATAGATTTATATCTCGAGTGGGGAGGGAAGGGCTCCCTGTGTTTTTTTGCAATACAGCTTAACTATGCACAATTTGATTTAGATCAGTTAAAGGGTATATGATTATATAGAGAGCAGACGGACAAACGATATTTTTACCATATACTCTGCGGTGTAAAATAAATGTTATCGGACGAGATTCAAATGAGTTATTAATAAAAATGTAAAAAAACGCTTAAAAACTGACCTAAGATAGTCGGATTGAATCTTAGCGTTTATGCTGAAACATATATTGTCAACATTTTAATCAGGTAGACAAAGGATACCAAGTATGCGTCCATGTATTTGTTTTGTCTTATTTTCGTCTGGCAGCCCCTAGATAATGCCAGTAATATAATTATTTGAGGGGCGTTGCGCCTATCTGTAAGTTTTATGATACTACCTGCTCTGGTTCCGACGAGAGATAACATGCTCAGTGGATGTTTGTATTTTGGCTGTGTAGGGCATCTGTTGATGCGTGAAAATATGTACATTATTCAGAATATTTTTTGATTTTAAACTTTATTTTTTTAGCAGAAACATTACGGCACATCATACAATTTCATTAAACCATATTTAAATGAAATATCTATAAAAAAAATCTACCACAAAACGGTTGAATAACCGAAAACTTGAGGTGGGTCTAAAATGACCCACCACCGCCGGACGTATTTTGTTTTGACTCACCAGGATGTGAGTATTAAATATACAGTCACACATGTAACAGTGAATAGCAAAGTGTGTTTTGATCACAACTGAAAAAAATTAAAAACTCAAATTTTTTATTTTTCCTCCCTCGTTATCTTATAAGCTTAACTTTTATTTATCGAGTTTATAAAATAATATAATTGATTGACAAACTTAAGTATTGGAAAAACTCATTTAACTCAACTTACTGATAAATTTCAAATTAATTGAATTTGTTACGCTGGAAGAGCAATATCTTTTAACAGTCTTGAGCAAGGCGAGAAAATTTTTCCGTTCTCCGAACATGTTCAACAGGTACGGATTTCTGATAAATCTTGTAATCTTTTCGCACGTACGTTTTACTTGAGAGAATTTTGCGGTGAAGTACCTACTCGTGGATTTACCAAACACCTCACAATACAATAATGTCAGAATTGGACATCTCGTATAGTAAACATATTATTTCGTAATATTGTTCAGTGTTTTTTTATTTTCTGATTAATAATATATGGTGAACACAATTTTAATATATTATTTATCAGATTTAAAAATAAGTTGTTTTTATATTTATAAAAGTTTCTACAAGAGCTAAAACGTTAAAATAATCCAACTGAAACAATATTTTTAAGATTATAATGTACTCCAAACTAAAACATTTTTTCTGTCCAAAAATAACCTCATGAAACTTTAATTTCAGAAAAATCATATTGGTACTATGTGAAATTATAATATATTATTATTTATAATATTATTTTACTAATAAATAATATATATTATTTTATATATCGTTGTGAACATTTTTTCTTATTTATTTGAAAAAGTTTATTTAAAAAAACAATGCTGCCACTAGTAAAACTTTCAGGAGCAAAGTAAATCATTTCCTGGCTGTCACTACAAGTTTTCTTCGGTGTTTTAATACATAGTGCTTTTTTGCATCAGTTAGCTAATATGGTTCGTATACGGGAATAATTGAGAATATATTGTTACGTAATGCACTAACCCCGGTGGATTGAAAGTTAACGCATCACGCCACCGGCTGGGCCCAGTCTGTAGGTGTCTCTAGTATAATGTGTCGGTGTGGCTGTCTCGGATGGATGGGAATACATAACACAATTTATTCACAACATATTTGTATGATTTGAGTCATTTTATCGTCTTCACTTGTGATCGTTCTTTCCTCCAGGCGACGACACTAGTAGCGCTCGGTCTGCCGCGCGATTTTTAAATGTCACAATATATTGTATTATATAAGAAGGCGTATAATATACATATTAATAAATTATAATAATAATAAAACTGGATGGCAATAGCTGATCGGTTCCATAACACTGATCAAAAAGTTTGATTTATTCTGGATGCAGAGCAGAGAATAGGTACAGCAAAATGCAATGATAGATGCGTAGAATAGGTACAGCAAAATAGAATAAAATTATAAACTAACTATCTTACCATCACGCAGTTTCTACGCAGGAATAGGCAGATATGATAGAACGCCATACCTTTCCTGGTACACTCTTCGGTTGTTAAAGCTTTTGACAGGTCCGTTTTTCAATATTTGGTTTATCTGCTAAATACTTTAAAAAATGCTAGGTGTGAGGTCTTGATTAGAAAATCTGCTCCCGTGATATGTAAAAAATATATTCATGTTATTGGTCAAAACTTTTCTTTTAGTTTCTCTCTAGGATCGCGGGTACTGAATATAAAAATGAACTACGGACGACAAGCCCCTGATTCTTTCTTCGGGACTGTATCAAAAATCTCTGGTTAAACGGTTTAAAGTTATCGTTAAGACAAGAATAAAGTAAAACATCTTATTTATAAATATAAATATATACAGGATCATGCTAAACTAATAGTCCTTGATATAACATTACCTTTTCATCTTTATGAACAAGACGCATGTAGCTAAGACGGCCTAGTGGAGTCACATGTACGATCATATTCGAGAATAATTGCGAGATGGCGTCAAGAGAAAAACTCAGAAAGATTCTGGGGAAGTCAGGAAATTTGGAACAATAATTGTGTCCAAAAGCGTGTTCATAAACACGAATATCGAACAGTGAATTAATATGTGAAAATCTTGATGTATTTATCCATTATATTATTCATATTTACACTGAGAATAGATGGTTTCTTTGTAGCTGAAAAATGACCAGTATACATAACTTTATGACCCGTGTCTTTAGAATGAGACACGGTGAGATAAATATCAGTATCGTGTACTCGTGTTGAGATTTTAGTCTGGAAATAAACTCAAATATCAGTTTGATACGTATCCACAAACGTTACCTATATCCATAGATACCTACAACTATTTATTAAAAATGTTTGAGAAACAAATAAAATTACAAACATTTATTCTGATTTAACTGCTGCTGGGGAGATAAAAATTCATCCAACTGACGAACAAAATATCAATGGTTAGTGAACTGACGTACTGAGTAATATTTGACGTACAACATGTGTAAAGTGAGACGCAAGACGGCGAATCTCTGAGATCTAGTGTGTACACAGTGGCCTACGAAATCCGATAATTATCTCCAAAGAATCTCATGGGAGCATAATTCTTATTTAAGAAATGTCTCGTGTCAAAAATCTCATCCATGGATATGGGTTATAATAGAATAGTCTACACGCAATACGTAGTCATGTAATGGAAGGAAATCTAAATTGATAAACCAATTCATTGGCAATTTTATTAATTTTAACGTCAATATACACATATAGGGAAAGACTACGTTAACAAAAATTGAGAATACAATTATGAAATTCTAAAAGAAAAACATTTTTAACTCAATGCAGGAATATTATTAAAATGAAAAAATATATATATGTTGTTTTCAAATAGAACAGTTCAGCCCTGATATTCTCACAGGTGGCTCAGAAAGTCGTTCAAAGTAATTGTTCTTTTATTACTAACTATTTATAAGAATGAGTGTTCTGTAAACACATTGCCCTGTCATTAAGTTGAAAGTCGAGAGAAATAGAAAAGTTAATTTTCCCGCATTTCTGAAATTGCTGTCGTTTTCAAATAATTTTTGTCTTGTCCTGAAATCATAAGGACATCTGAAAAAAGATAAATTGTTTTTTATTCCATGCGGATGAATTCAGGAGATACTGCCACTTCTTCGTGCTAGGGTATGACCAATCATACTTTTAATATTATCTTGGTAAACATATCGATATTTAGTTTAACCGCTTTGTGCACACGACTTCTTTGTAAATACTTAACCAGTTGTCCGTCTAAAACAAATATTTTTAGATTACCGAAAGACGAAACGTTTAGAAAAATATTATATTAACTTTGCTGAAAAATTCAAATATAAAAAAATGTAAAATATATTTTTAAAAATCACCTAAATAAAGTAGTACGTCAATAGAATAATATATTTACGATTTTTGTTGGTCAACTGTCTTATAACATGCGTAAATATACTAAATCAAACGTACGAGGAAGAAGCGGGGGAAATAAAAAAATATATAAAAACATCAAAATATACCATCTAAAATAATTCTTCGTGGATAAAAACTTCCTGTCGATACTGAATCGGGTAGATTTCATACGTGTGTGAAAATATGTTTTTACTCATTTCTATAGGTCCAATATTTACGAATGTACAAATTTGTAATTTAAATAATACATGTTTTTAATTTTTTAGCTGAATAGAGCATGATGAGAAGAATCGTGAACATTTTTACTTTTTTCTCTAAGATCAATTTTAACAGAGTTACTAAGTTATTAAGTTTCTAAACACCTGCCATTTTGAATCAGACTACTTAAAGAACTTACACGCTATATCTACTAGATCAATTTTTCAAAGTTTCATTGAAACTAGAAAAGAACTACGGAAGTTATCGTGTCCACAAAATCCGTTTTATTCCATATACATATTTATGTATTGTGACGTTATAAGATGCACGAGTCCACGTGTGGGGTCCACCAAATGTCAATTATAGAATATCACACTATATGTAATCTGCGATCTTCCATAGTCCACCCACCAATGGAGAACCAGCAAATCGGTCAATCAGAGCAGAGGGCCAAGAAAGATGGCGAAACTGATATTTTTTTGAAAAAAATCAAGATCAGAATCGCCTACGAGGTGGAAGAAAGAGCGGAAAATTCAAAATGGAGTAGAAACTTGACATTATCATGAGAAGAGGGACGTAAAATTAGTGTATGTTACAAGAAATATGGGTAGGTAATTTATGTTCAGATATAGTTATAAAATGAAACAACTGTTTATTATTGTGTATATTCGTCCGAAAATAATCCGTGAAACTTGTAAGAGTCGATGTAGCTAGTTGGTTTCGTGAAGCTCGGAACCTGACATTCAATCTGTGGCATGGGTAGGATGCCCGATCAGCCTGAGCCAAACGTGACAGTATATAGATAAACTTTTTAATGGAGGGCGTTCAGATATATCTCAGTCGTGATCAAAAAAAGTGTATTGAAATTTTCCATAAGTTGCATGAGATCTACTTCCGAATCGAAATCTACCCAACAAGGTGAGTACTAAAAGATGTTGCGGGAAATTATTGTGAAGTAGGCTGTTCTGATGGATAAATTTTATAAAGTGAACTTACATTTATTTAACTTTTCAGAATCAATATTATTTCACCAGAATGACGGACAGATATAAATATCCCGATTATTTTTCTAAACTATACTAAGTGAGTCCACGAACTGACAGTTGAGTGACATTGTCGTTGGTTTCTTTCTTCTGATGTCTCATTTTCTCTATTATGTCTGAAATATTGTCACCTTTGTACCTCCATCCATCAAAATATGAATAAAACAATTTTTCGACTCCTACTGGGTCGAGGTAAATTTTATACTTGAATTTTTTTTAATTCCTTAGAGTTTACGACACGTTTATACTGCCTAATATTACAATACAAATGTATTGGTGGTATTCACTCTGACACCTGTAAAAATAAAATAGCTTTATTCTGAGCAGCAAAAGAAATAGCAGAAGATTATTCTTCTACCACTTCTTTAACCATGAGAATATAACTTTTATTTAATATGTAACAGTTCCCGTTACGTTAATGTCACCTGCTACCTTTAGCCTTGCATGAGTTTTAGTCCCTGCGGGACCACTGTCGAAGTAATTACAATAATACTTGAAATTCTGCAATTCTGATGCAAATTCTGCAAGTATTTATTTGAGTGTGCACATTTGTAAATTAAAAAAATTTTGATTAAACCGTAATAATATAATAAATTGTGAGAGATTTATATCTGATGCAAAAAAACACGGTTGTACCATATTTTTTTGACAATTTCAGCATGGTACCACGCCATTGTCAAGGCGTGGTACCATGCTTAAACGTCGCCATAGGTTTACCCAAGGAAACTATCTACAAAAAACACGATCTAACCCAGAAGAGACGCCAGTTCCATATATATATATATATAAAGGGTGTCCAACGGAAAATTTTCAAGTTTAATATTAAATAAATTAAAAAACTACAATGTTATTCTCATTATTTATTATACAAAATAGAGTTTAATGATGCAGATTTTACGTTTTATAAAGAATATCGTTTAAATGCCGTCCATTTCTCTCAAGTCACTCTTGCAATCGAACTCTTAAATTTGCGAACACGCGAGAGCATGCATGAGGTTCAATGGCAGCAATTTCACGGAGGATATTTTATTGAAGGGCCTGAATTGTTCGAGGATTTTTACTGTAAACTTTCGACTTAAGGTATCACTATTAAAAAAAGTCGCACGGCATAAGGCCCGGTGTATGTCTCCGTACTTGCTGATTAATTTATTGGGAAAATTCCCCTCAGCTTCTCCATTGAAACTTTAACTGTTTGTAGAGTGGGCCCGTCTTGTTGAAATTGTGTTCTGTTGTTGACCCGGGAAACAACTGCAGTTGCAGTACCAAAAACTTGTCGATCATTCGGCAATACACGTCAGCAGTGACTGTCTCTTGCTGGTTAAAAAAATAAGGGTCAATTATCCCAAGGGCAGAAATTGCACACCACACTGTCGTTTTTGGACAATGAAAAAGTTTTTGATGGCGTTTCCTCGGATTGTCGGGGTAATAATATCTCATGTTCTATTTATTAACATAGCCATCGATATGAAAATGTGCCTCGTCAGTAAACAATATGTTTCCAAGCGTTCATGGTATACTAAAACATTCCAGAATCGTTCTCGCTAAGGTTTTATGTAAAGAATACTAATTTTTGTTGAGAAACTGCATGATTTGTAGTTTGTATGGGTGAAACTAGTTTCTTTTTGAAAATAACGTGCACTGTCAATTTTTTTATTCCAGTAAAGGCTGCAATATTCCTTATCAATTTATGCGGATTACGCATAATATCACGTCGAACTTGAGCCACAAATTCTGGCGTCGCTGCTGACGTTGATGGTCCCGGAGGAGTTTGGTTAACCATTTTCTCTTCTTGTTTGAACTTTTGAACACAACACCAGATAAGTTGCGTGCTCGGTCCATCACTTACTCGTCGAATATTAAAGTGAGTACAAAAAGCGCAACGCGCACGAACCAATGAATCACCGCACTTTAAATATTGCTCAACCAAGAACGCGTGGTACGCTCCTGACCAGTGACTCATTGCGACTGGCAAATCAGCAAATCATGCGCGTCGAACAAGACTCCTCCCACTTTCCTCATTCTGATGGTTTACGAGCAATTACAATTTAATCTTGAATTTTTTCCGCTGGACACTCTATATTTACATATTCGTTTGCCTGTGCGCCAACCGGTTTCAAAAAATTCCATTTCCTTTATCAAGATGTCAAATTAACTAACCAAAACCATACAGGTATGTTAAATTATTCTAATGTTTTTAAAAGTCTATTTAAAAAATATATATTATATTATTTAAAAATTAAATGTAATACCTCACTTCAATTGTTACGATGACGTGGAAATTGATTTAATGATACAAAATTATTAAAAAAAAATAATTTAGGAAAGATTTTTAAAATTGCAAAGATTTTTAGAATATGTAAAATTTTGTTAGTTATTTATAATATTTCGGTAAATTTTACACACTTTACTAATTTCCAATGATTCTAAATTATTCAATTTAAGACCAACATTATTTATATGTAAAACAGACAATCCAAAATTTTTATTGAAATTGTTATCATTTTCTAATAAATTATTGGAAAACTCTGAAAATCGATTACTATTTAACATCTTAAATACTCAAAAAAAGTAAAAACTTTGTGGCTTGACATTATAATGAAATAAACGGGTATTAGTTTCCAACCACTTTATTATGTACATACAAAAATGTCAATTAGTTTTTGTTAGGAATACAGAGGTACAAGTGCTACATAAAATGGAATAAGTTTAAGCATTAATAATTTAGAAGCATTGGAGATTTGTAAAACAATTAATAATTCAGATACTAAATGAGCAAATAAACTTATCCAATGGTCCGATATTTAAGTTGTTCCTATGTAAAAGTAGATGAATGATCTTAGTAATGCATATGCATTGATGGAAGTAGTGCTTGTGTAAGAATCAATGGTTTAATATTACAAAAAGGTGTTAAACAGAGCTGCACAATGGCATCATGATTTTTAACTTGTACACGGATATTGTATGAAAGAATTGGAAGTAGAAACGAGAATAAACCTCTCATTAATGAGACGAAGATATGCCTGGACGGAATAGTGTAGCGTTCAATCATTTCTGCCTACGCCTTCGGCGAAACGGTATAATGATAAGTCAGTTATTGAATTTGTACTGTGTGTGAGATGATTTTATTTTATTTTATATCTATTAATATTTCTTTAATTAATAAATTTATTTATGTGTATAATATTGAATGGAATAATCCCAAGTAAATAAAATATTTTATATACGTTTCTGTCTTTATGAAATTCAATTATAAATTTGATTAATCATTAACGTTTTTACAATATTCCTCGGTTGTAATTACACAGCAATTTACTTATACATTATGTAGCTTTGAATGTAATCATTTAAAACAGTTATTTTCACTTTTCCCGGGGCTTGTGGCCTTGTAATTAAAATTACTTCCTCTAGCCATACAACCACCGACAATGGTGAACGGTTCGCTCAAATACAAAGGATTATCTACTGCTGTTTCAGTACTCTTCCAGATCCTAGCGCACAATCGCGTTCAATTATAATCGGTATCAAAGGATATGATAATCCTTCTATTTTCAATTCGACGAGCACTCCTTTCGTAAACACTTATTCCTTTCGAAATATCTAAATTAAAAGAAATATAATAACTAAAAAAATAATTTCATAAATCTAGTGCAATTTTAAGTATCAAATTAATATTTTTATGAGTTTACTTTCAATCACACACTTAGTTAAATCATTTGACCGCACGCTGAGGAAAACCGAAAAAATAAAACTCCACATAATATTCTAATGGCTCGCGCTCTATCTGATTCTTGCATTTTCTTACGGGCGCTCATTGGTTGAAGAGGCTTGATGTACCAAACGAACCAGGAATGAAAGAGCATAATTTTCTATTTCTGGTTCATCTGGACACACCAAGGCTTTCACAAACCTTTTCTATGTCTCATCAAAACTCACATCGCACGTGTATATTATTTTCTAACTTTACAATAACTTAGGTAAGTAGTCCTTTCTTAATCTTCCATTGATTCTGAGATCTTATTATTCACTGCGTAAATATAAAAATTCTATTGTTTACCTATTTTGCATTCTATATTTGCAGCAGATGACTAGTTTTCATTAGAAATCCTACCGTCTTCATTCTTTTTCTCACCTTTCTCGCATATAAGTTTACATCCAGCGGAAAAATTTCAAGATTAAATTGTGATTGCTTGTAAACCATCGGGGTGAAGTAAGTGGGAGGGGTATTATTCGACGCACGTGATTTGCGGATTTGCCAATCTCAATGAGTCACTGATCGGGAGCGCACCGCGCGTTCGCGGTTGAGCAGTATTTAAAAGGCGGTGATTCATTGCTTCGTGCGCGCCGCTCTTTTTGTACTCACTTTAATATTCGACGATGGACCGAGCACGCAACGTATCTGGCGTTGTGTTCAAAAGTTTAGACAAGAAGGGAATAGTTAGCCAAACTCCTCCGGGACCATCAACGTCAGCAGTGACGCCAGAACATGTGGCTTAAGTACGACGTGGAATTATGCGCAATCAGCGTAAATCGATAAGGAAGATTGCAGCCTGTACTGGAATAAAAAAATTAACAGCGCACGTAATTTTGAAAAAAAACTACAGTTTCACCCATGCAAACTGCAAATCGTGCAGTTTCTCAACAAAAATTACTATTATTTACGTGAAACCTTAGCGAGAACGATACTGGCACGTTTTGGAACAGCACGAACTCTGGAAACATAATTCACTGACGAAGCACATTTACATGTTGATGGCTATGTCAATAAACGGAACATGAGATACCGGTGCCTCGACAATCCAAGAGAATACCATTAAAAACATTTGCATTGTCGAAAAACGACAGTGCGGTGTGCAATTTCTGCCCGAGGGATAATTGGCCCTTATTTTTTTGACCCGAGAGTGACAGACACTGCTGACGTGTATCGCCGAATGATTGAAGAGTTTTTAGTACCGCAACTGCAGTTCTTTCCGGGGTTCAACAACAGAACACAATTTCGACAAGACGGGATCACTCCATACACAGCTAGAGTTTCAATGGAGAAGCTGAAAGGAATTTTTCCCAATAAATTAAAGTACGGAGACATACCCTGGAGACCTCGGTCACCAGACCTTACACCGTACAACTTTTTTTTGTGGGGGTACCTTAAGTGGAGAGTTTACAGCAATAATCTTCTAACAATTCAGGCCCTACAAGAAAATATCCGCCGTGAAGTTGCTGTCATTAAACCAACGCTTTGCTCTCGCGTGTTCACAAATTCAAGAGTCCGATTGCAAGAGTGACTTGAGAGAAATGGACGGTATTTGGATGATATTGTTTATAAAACGTAAAATCCGCATCGTTAAACTCTATTTTGTATAAATAAATAATGAGAATGACATTGTAGTTTTTTTAAATTTAATGTTTAACTTGAAAATTTTCCGCTGGACACTCCTTATATCCTACTCACTAGGCATACAACTAATAGTATATAATAAATTTATTAATCTGGTGGTTAAGACGCTGGCCTAGTAATCCAGTTGTCGGTGGTTCGAGCCTCATTCCAGATCAGCAAGTTGGTCATATTTTCATAGCATATGTTTAGTTTGAAAATGGTATGAATATTGATGTGACATGTATTCCATGTTCTATTTAAAAAAAAACACTAAACGCATTTTTGCTCCTGTAACCATCCTTCTCAATTATTTCATATATGTATAAGTATACAACCTTAATAGCTATGTTTAAAATAATATTTAATGTATTTTTTTAAATACACTTCACATACATGGTTTTATTCTGTTAAGTTTTCGCTCAACTCACCTGAGTGGAAACTTGCAATAGTTTTAAAATGTTATTCTTATGATTTAGGCATACACTTCTAACTGCAGCTATAATTTTTTCAAAATAAGTAAAGAATAGTTTTAAAATATGTATGATTATCATCATTAGTTACATTAATTAGAAAGATGTACAGGAAAATTCAATTAATCGAAAAATTATTTTTGTTTTAGCGAATATTACTCAAACATTCGGAAAAAAGGGTGATGGCTTTTAAATTTGGAATAATATATGTATCAATTTGAAAGAACTACGGCATTGAAATTTGAAAATTTACCGTTAACTTACTCTGTTGGTGTGGTGTAATCGGTTAACGCATTTCCCCGGATAGGAAACAATCTTGGCTCGAAATACATTTTTTTGAGAATTGAAATAATTTGTATTAAAATACCACAGACTATGTTCTGAAAAACTACATAATAATGTGTTCTATTTAATAATTAGTAACATCATTTCTTTCGAGTTATGAATCATTGACGACGTGTTAATTTCTCGGGAAAATGTAATGATTAACCCCTGGGGCTTTTGGCACGGCGTTACACAAGCAGTTGATTACAGGAGGTGGGCAGCTCTCGCCTGGCATATCCACATTCCACACGGAGTCCTATTGTTTCCAGCGTTTTGTACTCCAACACCCCCGGCCGCCGCTCATCTCCCAGGCCAGCGCTCGGCGCGGCGTGTAATGCGGCCCTAGTGAACTGTTGAGACAAAACGATGGATGTGTTGTTATATTAAAAATTTACACTACCGTATATATAAATATCAACCACGCTTGAAATTATTTGCATAGAATATTCTATTTTGCTTTATAAAGTTTTTTTGATCTTTAGGGAATTACACATTTTTCTTTAAGGAATAAGTAAAATATAAAAAATATTACATTTGGTTTCCACAAAATTTATTTAAAATAGATAATCATATAATATTGTTTTATTCATTTTCAGTTATTTCATAAATTATATATCTTTTATTAACATTAATCTTGATTGCTTTTCTCGTACCTCATTATAAACTTTTTAAACGCATCATCATATTATATTGATTTTCGTATTAATTTATCTTAGAATTAAGATCAAAACAAACAAAAATGAAAGTATAAATCTTTTGTTTTTTTATAGTGTTACTGACACAATAAAAATATTAACGACGAATTACGGATGTTTGGTTTGAAAAGCTTGTAGCTAATAAGAGTTCTGGAAATAATATTTTATTTTGATATGATTCTAAGTGAAAACAATCTATAGCCTAAATCGTTTTTGGAACCAATGATAATATTGACAAATTTAAACATGAGTGCATTAAAAATAATTGATTTCGGTGATATTAAAAACTTATACTTGAAACGAACCAATGTACAACTCATTGATGTAAAAATAATCCATGTATTTAAAACAGTGATCTTATTACACAAGAAATATAATCAATTTTTACATATATTGGTACACTTATTGGTTTTAAAATACCACAAATGCAAACAATCAAATGTCTTTAATGTCACTGTGAGAGTAGGTACAGAGTAAATATAAATCACTGCTGCCATTTAATTGATGTCCGAATTATGTAAATTAAAGATACACAAGATTTTAAATACTAATTGATTAATACATCTATCGCTCCATTAGTTGAAAGCCATCTACTTTGTTTTTACGGCATCTCTAATACCATTGAGTAAACCGATAGCAGACGCCAGATTTTTTAACAGAACCCGCATGTAATATAATACTACCGAATAAATTTAATTTAAATTAGAGATTCAACAACTACAGTTAAACAAGTACATATTCAGTGTAACTACAAAAAATGTAAAATTATTTATATTTATAAACAAAATAATTGTTTGGCTCCGCCGTTGCGTGCATGACTAGACTGCAATTTTCCACAGTTTAACGATAGTCACAGAAAAAAACGATGGAATAAAAATTCTGACGTACAAACGGCGCGTGGCCGAACACCTGCTGTGCCGTCTTTGATCCTTCAAAACTCGGTCAATTTTTTTATTTTTTTCAAACGAGTAAGCTTACAATGAAGTAAAACCATTGAACTTTCAAACAATGCAATTAAATTTATCTTTTTGAAAATAAATTAGTAATCCCTTAAGACAGACGTGTACCTATAATAAATTCTTAAAATGAATTCTAAATTTAATTTTTATATTAATTTCTTCATTTTCATCTTCACATATTTTTAGATTGCCTTTTAACTAATTTAAAAATAATTATATTGATATTAAACTATTGAACACGGTTTGTCTTATTGCAACTCAATGAAAGCTTTTTCTATCACTGAACAACATTAATTAGAATGGCGGGATGTTTACTTTGAGTAATTTTTGTTAGATGATAACTGGTGACGAGAGAAACTGTACCTATTGAAACTGCAGTAATGACAAAATAACTCAACGTATATATAGTATAATGTTTAGTTTTTGGGAAAAATTAAAATAGTTCTCTGAATAATAATAACAAAGAATCGTGTACCCAGTGGTGTAAGTGTATCTGAACACTTGCAACAAACTCGTAAATCGGGTGAAACAAAACGTGACCGCTCAGTTTTGAAATGATTTGTTGTATTTCGTGCTTACAATAAAAATCCACGGCGTTCCGAACCATCATTTTGTCAAAAAATATTATCCTGCGAGATATGATTAAGGATACAACCTCAACAAACAAACAAAATTAAAAAATTGTTACTCTTTTAAATGTTGTCGTCATTCTCCGTTTAAAACAAACCTCTTCTGTATAAGTGACGGAAATAATTACGTTAAGAATGTTCCGGCTTAATAATTATTGCCGACCATCCAAACAAATGACGCCGCAAAAATGTGTTTAGCAAATTTTCGTCGGATAGACGTCAAGTCCCAGAAGATAAATTACATGGCGAGATATTTATTACGGAGGTTAAAAAGTTCTTCCATGGTTCCCGTGTTCCACGCAATTAGTTTCAGTTGCCCGTAATTGGACTATATTACACTTTTATATCTTCACCCACCTCCGAGAGAACTTGGACCACAATCCACCCCTCCAGCTCCGGCGTCCCGTCCCTCCGTCTGTGCGGATGTGTGCCTGGAATGGAAAGTAAATTTGCAAAGCGATATATTGCAATTAGTAATGCCGCACCTACATATCTTTTTACCCCGACCCGTGAACAATTTGGTAGAAAATTTTAGTTATACAGACTTAATACCAGTAATATCGCGGTACTGAGTAAAAAAATGACAAGGATCCATTGTAAAAATAATATTGTTTATAAATACATATTAAATATATTAATTAGAAAAATATACATATAAAATGAATTTTATCGAAAAATATTGTTGTTGCTAGCAGGATTCAAATCTGGATCTCTTCCAATCCGAAGAACGTGCAATATTTTTCGATAAAATTTATTTTACATACATATCTTTCTAACTAATACTTTTGATTTGTATTTAAAATATCACAGACCTGTGTTCTGAATAATTACAACTTCACAATAAGAATATGTTCTCCTTAATAATATATAAGTTGTGTCCAAAATTTAATAAAAATGAGTTGTTAATTCTGCCGTCTCCTATCGGATTGCTCAAAGGTATTTGAGATTCCGTAAAAATAAATTAGATGGCTTTCAAATAATGGAACGATAGAAATATCAATAGGTAACATATAGGTTCGAAACGATTATTGCACGTGGCCGGATTGGAAGAGATCCAGGTTCGAATTCCGGTAGCAACAATATTTTTCAATAAAATTAATTATATATACATATTTATATAGTAATTATTCATAACATAGGTCTGTGATGTTTTAAATATTAATTAAATGTATTAATTAGTATTTAAAACATCACAGACCTATGTTATGAATAATTACAACTTCACAATAGAATGTGTTCTCATTAATAATATTGTTTATTTTAAAATATATAAATTACTATAAGATACACTGCCATCATAATACAAGTGGTTATTTAAATATAACAGTAATATTTATTTACGTTATAAATATCAGTTGTCCTTAAAAAAACGTTTTATGTATGCTTAGGCGTCGAAGTTAATGTAAATGATCAATTTATATTTATTAATAAATATTTTTAATTAAACGCGTATGCATAATGAGTTAACAAATATTAGTGGTAATCAAATACAATTCATCATTAAATCATTATTTTTCTAAAAACACGAAATTCGAAAAAAAGAAGTGTGATTTACGATGACTGCGCGTGAATATACTTGGTCCCGTGAATATTAATTAAATTACCTAAAATTTGAATTTAGGAATTTTTAGGTAATTTATTAAACATCACATCTATTCATTGATAATCGTAACCATAATCGTCTTTGTACTCATCCACCCTGAGGTATGTATGCCAATAATGACATGGAGGAAGAAAGAAGAAGACTCATTCACCCAAAACGTTTTTGGTATTCCCACACTTCCTGAATACGATTGGAATGCTAGATAACGTTCTTCCCATTTCGATCTACATGACTTATCTATTTCAATTTTAAATGCTTTGTGGTTCGGATATCTTGCACTTTCATCTGGACGTGTATCCACTTATTGTTCTCTTCTTGTTAAACCCTATAACGCATCTTTCTTTACTACTTTATAACATATAAAGTTTTTTAATAGCTCTAAACATTAGAGTTTACAGCAACGTTTGGTTCTACTAGTATACATTAGTTGAAGACTATTTGAGGCTCGTGGGAATACTACTTTTCTAAACATTTTTCAGATGACTAAAAGAGCTCTTAATCTCAGTTTTCGTCTCATCCATAGTCTATCCATTAAATAAAGTGCATTGTTTAAGATATATGTGTGATTGCACTTCTAAAGTTGCTGTATCAGAATTGGATCGGTGGTGGCGTAGTTAATCATTTCCGATTACCTTGAAAATGTTTGTGTTTAAACAAAGTAATTTGCTTATTTTCAAATTATTTTATTCGACTTTGTGGTGTATGAGTGTCATTAAAAAATATTTATTGACTGAAAAATTAACCATTTATGTATTATACACCTATACCTTTTACTACCAGTTAAGCCTCCTGATTATATTTTCCATCATTGGATTGAAAAAATTGGCAGAATATATTGAGTTGCTATTAGGTATGTGTTGTACTCAGACTGACTGCTTTTGTTTATTTAAAATTTGTTAATACTTTTATATGTATTTATTGATCGTCTGTCACAAAGAAAAACTAAATAACTGATTTAAAATAAATGTTTTTTTTCACCTACAAAATGCAAAAAAATGTCTACTAAAATGTTGCAAATATGTTTTTTCCATGGCTTGTTTTCTTATGGAATTTATTATTACAGATTTATTAGATTCGAAGGCCTTTTTGTAGTCTATAAAAACTAAGCTTAGGGCAGTATATACTCTTGATGTCCTATGCATTGTATTTAAAATATGCTAGCAAGCTATTACGGTATTAAAATTGCATTACTTTAATATTGCTTATTTATGGATAAAGTTCAGTACATTTTCACAAAAATTCCCTTTTATGATATACAGACTGCGCCACTATTGGGGGAACGGGGACAAGCGGGCCAATGGGGGTTATATGTCACTTCCACCATAAGCGAAAGGTAAATCCGATAGGACACGTTAATGGCTTTTGAATAATGTTTGAGCCACGCTCGCTATTTCCGGGGACTATGGTCTGCCGGTGTTAATGAGATTTTATGAGTAAATATCAATTACGCACAGAAATGTGCGTAATTTATAAAAATCCAAAAGGAAAAGTAACAAAAAAATATTATAATTACCGTGAGATTTTTACTAATTCCACAAATTTTGGCAGTACGTAGGCTGGTGATTATTAGTTGAGCAAATATTCTCTGTGCGATAAAATTTACCCACGTTAATTACCACAACTTAATGTGGCCAATGCGCGCGCTCACATTAAGCTGATGTTACAACACGTTTAATTTGTGCAAAATGTTAAATACTAGTTCAAATAATTAATACCTATTCTTCAAATACTCGAAATTATTATTAAAAATATTAAATTTATTGTAGGGTAGAAAGCAAACACGTTGTAGCTCGATATTATAGTAAATCTATAGCATTAAATATCTCAAGTCAGTCTATACCATATCGTCCTGAAGAAGGTTGGGTTCAACTGCAACTAGTTGACTAGTACATGTACATAATAAAGTGGTTTAAAACTAAACATTCTATTATGTACTTTTAAAATTAGCAATATTAACTTGGTGGTTAAGATTCATATTTTTTATTTATTATCTTAGTTTAATAACCACAATTGAGTTTAAAAAACATCTACCGGTTTCGGAAAACACCTTTTCCTTCTTCAGGATATGTCAAAACTAACTAAAAATATAGCATTGTTTTTCTATTTATCCAGAATCTATTTTTAAATTTTTAAAAACAACTATTATTTAAAAAGTAAATTTAGTACCTAACTCAAATTGCTGCTCAATACAAATTTAGTCGAATAATTTTTATCTAAACAAATATCTAAACACCTACCACGAGATATTAGACCAGCATTTTACACAAATAATAGTATAGGAAATTTACTCATAAATTCTAAGGACAAGGATGATAAATTTAACAATTCTGGCGTCTATAAACTTAGTTGTAAGGATTGTGATGCATTTTATGTTGGTAAAACGGGTAGAAATTTTAATATAAGAGTAAAGGAGCATTTGAGATGTTTGAACAATAGTGGGTTTTCAGAATTTGCTAATCATTTGATAGAAAATAGTCATGGTTTTGATAAAAAATTGGGATTGTCAATTTTGCATATAAACGGTGTAGGTCACAAATTAAATAATTTGGAATCGTTGGAGATAAATAAAGCATGTAAAAGTAATCAGGAAATTCTAAACAGCCAACTAAATTTAACTACGAGTCCTATTCTAAAATTTTTTCCTAAAAATTATTCGACTAAATTTGTATTGAGCAGCAATTTGAGTTAGGTACTAAATTTACTTTTTAAATAATAGTTGTTTTTAAAAATTTAAAAATAGATTCTGGATAAATAGAAAAACAATGCTATATTTTTAGTTAGTTTTGACATATCCTGAAGAAGGAAAAGGTGTTTTCCGAAACCGGTAGATGTTTTTTAAACTCAATTGTGGTTATTAAACTAAGATAATAAATAAAAAATATTCTATTATGTAATTAAAAAAAATATTTTTCTAGAAACAACCGGAGGGAGAAGAAAAAGTATATTCTGAAATATCACATTAAGAATATAATAATTATTAATGAAATTAAAAATTGACCTAAGATGTAGACTTTGACGTACATGCTATGTACATTTATTTATTAATTTTGTACAGACTATTAACATTTGGATAACTTTTGTTAAATAGATTTATGTAATATAAAAACACTTTCATGAAATTGATTGCAAATGCTCACCACGCACATGCTTCATAATCTGAGTATTTCGAAACAGTGCATTATCCTTCAAATATCAATATTTACATATTTCTACATGATGGGAAATATGGTTCCAATATTTAATCTAAATACCTCAAATATGACGTACGTAATAAATGTAATAAAAGCCCATCTCCGTCATGTTATGCAGTATCTGAACATAATCTTCACAAAATAGAGCAATTTAACATATTTCATAAATTGATCAAAAGAGGTTATTTGCACAAGGGGTGGGGAAACGGGATGTAGAAAGAGTGATAGAAATTTGGTATAGGGACAGGACAATAAAACTTGAGGACCAACCAGGGAGAGCACGACTTTTCTGGATTTTCTCTTCTTTAGTCATAGCTCCTGAACTTCAGGAACTTTCTTCGATGATTAATACGAAGTACTGTGATCCATAATAGCGGTTTCGGCATGCATAAGTGAGAAACCGAATACACTAGCTACAAGTAAATTTACAAAACACAAACCAGAGGGTGTATGTGACAAAACTGGCTGGTATTTCTACCTGTATAGGCGATCTGAAAACAATTGAAAATTAATATTTTCTACCTGTGGGTAAGTGCTAACTTCAGGCAAACCTACGCGTGTGTGTTACTCCAGGGTGCAGGTTTTAGTAGTTTCATCTACCACGAAGGTAAAAGTCGCATTCCGTAGTTCGAAAAAATGGTGTCTCGCCAGCACTGCGTAAATGTAAAAGATGTTATTGAATTGTATATATCTCAGCCGTACATTCTTAAATAATTACAGTAATCTTGAGGCAACACATTTAATATCTTTATCAAATTGACGTGACTGTATTGACTTATTTTTAACAAGCATTAATTATGCCACCTGTGTCGCAGTTTTCTTTCGTAGGATGACGAGAAGACTTTCTAGCGCTACCGCATCGTCGTAGTTGCGCTCTACTGATGCCATGGTTGACAGAGATTGTCACTGGTGGGCCGCTACGTATATGGCCAAAATTGAGTTTCGTTTAACATGTCATGTTTACTTGAACAAGTATACCTATCAGTTATACCGTTGCGTGTATGCTTGGCTTACGATTTTCTGGGGTATTTTGCAGTGTGTATCTCTCTAGTCCATGTTTCGAATCCTATTGCAAGGTTGTTGCATCAGTAACAGTATGTCGTAACATTTTGCTGTAAATCGTTTTTCATAAGAAGCACTTCTTATGTTTTTAAAAATTCTGGTGATCTCTACATCTTTGTCTTCTTCACCTTCTCTCTCTTTTTCTGTAAAACATGTTTAAAGGCCTAACGCGCTTTGCGATTTTTAACCACCGCGGTTTATTACAAAACTGCGCACCAACACGCACAGCTATTTTAAACCGCGTATTTTCAGTTCAGTATCAAAATAGACTTCTGGATGATAGTTTGTGTGGTGTGGTATCTAAGGTTATCAGATATAGAAAAATAATCGCCGCTGCCATTATAAATACTGGATTCATCCGTTAATTGACAAGATACCTGAGGGTTACTTTTATGAACTGTACCATGATAAATGAGAATATTCCGATAAGTTTTTTAATTATTTAGAATGTCAATAAATAGTATTAACAGCTTTTAATAGAAGTAGGTTAGAAAACAACTTTATAGCAAATTATTTCATTTTAGTTATTATTTAGTTAGTTCAAACGTTTAATCGTAATGTTGTATAATACAATACATTTGATAGTAGTTTTTGCATTTCGTATATAATTTGTCAGGCTCGGAGTCAGTTGACGATATATAGTGACGTTGCGTCTAGTCTCTCCATTGGTTTAACGCGTACTGATTGAAAAAAAACCGCCCGCGTTTAACCGGCCCCACCATTATTTCCATAGATCACAAATTCAAGTGCGTTTTTAAACCGCGGAACAAAATTTGTCCGGATGCGTTTTTAAAATCAGACGCGGGAATAAAACGCAAGGGCGTGCGCTGGCATACAAATCAATGAGATACAATATCTTGTGGATGAAAACCGCACGCGTTTAACCGCAGTACATGTTAGGTCTTATGGTTATGTCTGTGAGATTAAGCGCTTTTTCAGTTTTTTTAAATTCTGGTGCCAGATAAAATTCCACCAAACCTTCTTTTTATTCTCTTCTATTGTTATATCGAACAACTTGCTCGACTATCGCATTGTAAGACTGGAAAAAAGTTGCACATAATAACAGTAATCAAATCATAATTATTAAATTACTACGAACAGTTTACAAGCATTTGAGAACAGTCATGCAGACACAACGTTTTAAGTTTTTTCCAATAAAATTTTATGAAGCTATGCTTGTTTTAATTTTCTTTTTTTTTTTAAATATTATAATGTAAATATTTTATTTTTTGATTTTCCTCTCAGAAATCTCACACTGCATCCACAATCTGCTTACTCATAGATTAAAAAAGGATTATTGTTATTATTATTATTATATATATATATATATATATATTTTAGGAAATATATTGAGTGTAACGGACCTAGTCCACAATATTTTATGGGTGGATACCTGACTTAAATTACGAGTCGAAAATGTTCAAGGCATATGTGCCTAATTTGCTAATTTCAACCATATCAAAGATGTAAGCATTTCAAAAAAATTGTAAGTAAGCAATTATTTCGATTAATTGAAATATTTTATTGGTTACAAATGATATATTGAATACAAAAAATTAAATATCATCGAATTTCGAGCGGCTAGATTTTTTTTTGTTAGATGTTTTAGGGCCTGAAGAAAAGATGTAGATTAATAATGGAACAATTTTGCAAATATTTACTTCGAAGTACGTAAACTTCAAGCTTAACACGATTTTGTAAAAATTTCAAACAATAATATTTTCCGTAACAGCGTAGAATTTGCATGTATTCCTTGAACATTTTTGACTCCTAATTTAGTCAGGTATCCGCCAATAAAATATTGCGCACTAGGTTTATACAAAATGTATACATATACAGTCTTCACGAAACACGTAGTGGAAGATGTAAAACTAAATTATAAATGTATAAGATAAAGTAATTATTAAAGAACATACGAATTCATAAGTTAGGTTGCGAAAGTTAAATAAATTTTTTAAATTCTTGATTATTTTTTATATAACGCTGAGGGCTAGAAGCTCGTTGTAAAATGATACTACTAAGTACATGGTTATTAGTTAGAAAATGTTATTAAGAAATTTTATAATTCAGACATAATACTATTACATTTGTGTGATGGAATTAAAAAATAATTTTATGAGATGATAATGGCGTTGATTTACGTTCAGACAGATAGTTTAACAAAAATTATAAATAAATAAAAATAACTTATTTTTAAGCCAATATATTTTGTTACATTAAGAAAAATCAATTACAAAATAAAATGACATTTTTTTTAAATATGAAAGAAGCCGCGAGTACCAAATGGAATTCGTGTTAGTATTCTCAACTGCCTTTTCCTGCGTTCAGTGACCGTTACACAGGATGTCAAAATGTTAGTTATTGAAGTGCTCGCTTTGACGTGGTTGTTAGTTTAGCGTTAGCGTATGACGGTAGCGGCTCGTCTAATGATCAAGTTGGCGGAGTTTCGTGCCCTAGACCAGGAAGTTAGCATAGAAATATCATTATCATAGCCATTGTCATCAATATGCTGCTGAATGAAGACGCCCTCATGACTGTGACTTTCTTCACTTACTCCCATTGCTCCGATAATTTATGTGTCGATAAAGACTTTGACGTCCTCTAGATTTTTTGTATCTGGTAGATACTGTTCAAGAATATTATTGATAGAATCGGCGTTAAAATTGTAGAGGTTCATCATAATGGATGGATATAAATGAAATAATGTTATAACTCTACTTGAGTTTATTTGCACTACTCAATTTTTGAGAGAAACGGTAACTCCCATCGACGGGTGAAATATCAAACTAACTACACACAAATATAGGAGACATGGCTTAGGTGGTTGATATAATTGTAATTAGATACTGAAAGATGATGGGGAAGGGGGTGAAGTTACTAGCGGAAAGTAGAGAGGTTGTTTTAACGGGAATATTAATAATAATAGCATAGTCGTTATCTAACTAGTATCAACATTTCAGAATTCGCAAACCGCATCATGGAAAATAATCATTATTTTCATTCGTGTACCATTAAACTTATCCATACCGTCACGCATAAAGGTAATAAAATGAATAATTTTGTAAGTTTATAAATAAAAAAGAATTTGAACTCAGATATTAAATTAATAAACAATATTACATTTTATAACTCGTCTCCTCTCCTGTCAATATTCCCATTACATTCACCCCTCCACCTTCCACCAATAACTCCGCCCCCTTCCCAACCATCTATCAGTACTTAATTACAATTATATCTACCGCCTAAGCCTTATCTCCTATAAGTGTGTATACTTAGTTTAATATGATGGAAATTACTGTTCCTGTCACATATCGGTGGAAGTTACTGTTTCTTTCGAAACTCGAGTAGTGCAAATAAACTCAAGTAGATTTATAACATTGTTTTATTTATATCCATCCACTATTCAAGAATATTATTAGTCCATTTACGTTAATGCAATGACAATCACATCTTTCATCTTTATCTGCGTTCTAACTCTCGTATTTTTCTATTCCCTCTAGTAATTCCTAGCGTACTTCTTTCTATAGTGCACTGTGTTATCTGGAGCTTCTGAGTTTATATATTCTTAACTATGGCTTAGTATGAAGAACCTAAGATTCACTACCATTCGTAGATGCTATAAAAATGCACTGGGCAATAACTTAAGATTATTAATTTATTCATTAATCACATATTTAATGTTCAATTCGCACTCCAGCTTGGTTTAATCCTCATTGCTATTTCCTTCTAAAGTTCCCAATTTAGCGAGATTACCTGCCTTTGGTATTTATATAGACCAATTCAAGTGCACATCATTCATCGCAATGATTCCCTGGCACAAAAAACAATTTTTCATGACTTATCTATAGCTCCAATTGTCCTCTGTTTCGTGTATGATACACTGCTGATTCATTATTAATTTTAAAATTCTAGTATAAAGTCCAGTATTCCCAATTAAATTATAAATTCTTTTTTTGGTGATATACCAATTCATAAAAACGTATTGTTCTTTAATAAGTACACCAAAATAAATGCCATCCTGTTTTTTTCAGACATATTTTTTTTGTTTAAAGTATTCACGTACCTCGCTTCCCCATACCGTTAAAAATTTACCATGTTTACGGGTCGCATTTTATCTTATTACATCATCGCTGTGAGAGTGATAATAGAATCAACAATCACAGTGCGGTAAACCAGCCATCCATTTGATCTCCCATGTGACCGTATTCAGCTTCATCCTGAGTAACCCTTCACCTTTGTTCGTTTGCATTGGCTATCGGTCAAGTTATCCCTAAAGAAACACCCTAATCTTTTTTGTAAAATTGTTTAAAATAATTTAACATAATAAAAATAGGTGTACCATTTTCTCCGGCGCACATTCGTAACAACAGAGAAAGATGGAGGTAGAAGAAGAGGATGGCAAAGGAAAACATTAATGGGATTATTGCTGTAGTGAATCAAATGTAAGAAAAAATACTGGACACAGAATTGGGACCGATGGTGAGAGTTACAGCGTCAAGAAAATGCCTAAAAATAAAAAAATTGTTGTATTATGTTATAACACACATATTTTATTTTATTTGAAAATACGTATTTTAAGTAATAGGTTAAATAGTAATAAAAATATAATAATAAATATAACCAATCACATTTTTCTATTATATTTTATTTGTAAAATATCTAATTAATCAATATCTGGTTTACAATAATAAACGTACACCAGTAAATTTCCACCAATTAGAATTTTCTCTGAATTACCAAAAAACTAATGAAGCAGCGTGTCTAGCAATAACAATTATTTACACTAGTAATGAAATGTGAAATTTTTTCTGTTATTGAGGGTGTAAAGTGGTTGTATTTCTAAAGATGTAAAATTGACATTAAAACCACTATTCACGATAATTGGTCTACCAACCTCCTTCAACTGACTAAAATAGATCAGCTTAACATAAAGTATAACGCGACTCTATTTCTCACCGGAGTCGGCTTTTTTATAGGTTTGTTTTTCGAATTGGCTACATTTTTTCCTACGACAGCCAATTTGACAGCTGATTTGTGCTCAGTTTGGTTTGCCATTTTACTATGAATAGACTTACGCCAGAACAACGCTTGCAAGAACATTTCAAAAATTGTGGTTCAGTTCGCGAAACTTACCATGCACTTCGTCCATTTTACTAAGGTCGACATAATCGTTCCTTCGAGTAAGTAATTCGAATAACAATGGATCGTTTCCGCACCATGAATACTCTAATTGATAATACGCATCCGCAGAGACGTCGTACAGTGCACACCGAAGAAGTTGTTGTTTCTTTAAAATGATGCTGGCCAGAACGTTACAGTTAATAGAGAGCGCTATAGATAAATGATTTCTGAATTTTTCGTTCCCCAATTAAATGGTATTAATATGGAAGAGCTGTGGTTTCAACAAGACGGCGCAACATGCCATATAGTGTGCACCATAATCGATTTATTGAAGGAAACATTCGATAATCGCATAATTTCGGGTAATGGCCCTGTGAATGGCCTTCAAGATCGTGTGATTTAACACCTTTGGATTATTTTCTGTGAGGATATATGATGTCGCTAGTCTACACCAATAAACCAGAGACGATAGACGATATGGAGTCAACATTTGTCATGTTAGTGTTGACATACGTCCCCAGCTGCTCTATAAAGTAGTTGAATATTGGACTTCCAGTTTGCGCTTTATTAGTGCCATCTGCTGCGTCTATTAGCGCGAAATCATATTTATAGACTAATGACATAAAATTATCTTTCTAATATAGCTAAGACCATGGCCATCACCATGATTTTTATGTGTATTATTATTTCATTTTAAAGTTCTATACCTCAAAAAAAAAAACATTCTTTAGTTGCGTCACTATTGAAGGATTTTGGTTTCCGTTTCATTTTTCATTGCGTTGTCATTTCCATTGATTAATCTTCCACTACCGTACCCTAAAAGGTTCTAAGAATTAAGAACTTATTATTTGAGTATACTAAATATATTTTATAATTCAGATAACTATTATTTGAGTATACTAAATATATTTTATAATTCAGATAACTATTTATGAATTGTTAATATTTTACTAAGTATAATTTTTTTACAAGTATTCAAGAATATCTTGACCAACACACTAATGCATTTGTGTAATTACGAACATAAGAAAAGTAGACACATTCCTGTGTACTCGTTAAATAGCTAAATAAATTACTTACTTTATTTCTTGGCCGTTCAAGGGAGAAAATGCTGTACTCGCATAACTGAGCCGAACTTTTTTGCGAAAATTTCCCTAGAATACACCGGTATGAGATTGTGTAGGGTATAAAAAGGGACCCTGAAATAAGTTGGTCATTAAGTAGTAAACGACCTATGAAAGGTTGGATAAAGAGTTATAAATGAGACGGGAGAAAAGTCCGCAGCAGCCACGAAAAGTCTAGTTGAATCCACCGCCATTATAGAAGAGAGAAAAGAATATAACAGAAAATAAAACAATAGAAAAATATTTGAGGGTGGTTGATGCGAATATTTATTTGCCACCTACTCAAAAGCTGAAGTGAACCACACAAACATGTAAGATGCAATAACTTTTAATATATACCTGAATGGTATAATTAAAGTATATTGTATAATTAAAGGAGTGTAAACTCATAAAAGTGGTTTAAAAACAAAGTTTTCAAAAATTCAATACGGAATAACCAACAACAACTAATATTAAATATTAAAAATTAAAAACACTTTTAATATTTTATCAAGTTTCCGTTAACTTCATTTTTTGCAGTGTAAATTATTATTGGATACCTGTATATCTTTTATATAATATTTTACATAGCACGGAAATCTTTTGTATTATGGGAATCCGAATAAAACCTGGAATTTATGAGCTACAACTTATTTTTTAAATAAAATTAAGCAACTTACACTCTATTTTTATATATGGTCTCCTGCCACTGCGCTATACTTTTCCAAGCGCTCATGAAGTTTCTTATTCCTTTTGACTGCATGTTAACCCATTCTTTAACAGCATCAATAAGCTTCTCATTTGAATTGAATTTCTTTCGTCCTAAAAAAATCTTTAAATTAACCTAAGAGGTTATAGTTCTATCGTGCTAAATCTGGAGAATTTTTCACTGAAGCTCTCTTCTTATAACGAATTTCAGACTTCACTTTATCTTTTAAAATCATACTTTAGTTCGTAGCGTTAACAGTTCTTTTTTCTGTGGAAATATTGAATATAATATATTCTTTGTGAATCGTAAAAGAAATATGCCATGATTTTCCCCGATGAGAATGTGGTTTTGCTTTCCGTGGCGGTGGTGAGCTTAAATATCGTCATTGCATTGCTAGTTTTAACTCTTTAGTGAAGAACACAGATCACTATAGAGGCTAAAAACTTTTCTTTATCCTTTTTATATCGCTGCAGAAATTGTATGACTGCAACCAATCTTCTTTATTTATATTAAATCTTCAAAGGATGGGAAACTCACCTAGCACTTACTTTGCTCAATTTACAATGATTTCAAACTATTTTTTTTACTCTCCTAATACATATTTCGAGTTTTTCGGCGACTTTTATAATTTTAAAGTGCCCGATTTTCTCGAATAAGTATTTTAACAAGAGTCTGCTTGTCTTCATTGGTTGAGATTCTCGGCTAACAAACACGTGGTTCATCTTCGACTCTTTCCTATCCTTTTTAAATGACTTTACACTAGATTGAGACACTTATCCACAGATTTATTTTTAAGTCTCGAATAAATCTGAGATGGAATGACATATTTATTTGTCAACAATTGAATAATAGTTTACTGCGCAACACTACTATGAATCTTCTGTTCTAACATGTTAATTACAACTGATAGAAAAGAGAGAAAGAGCAGCCAACACTATTAACGACAAATTCAAACATGCGTGTGTTTGTACATTTAGACATATCTATCTACCTTGCTCTCTTTATAAGGACCGAGAATTAAAATTCCTGTTTATAATTGAACGCCCCTCGTATTTTGAAAGTGGTGGTAATTTAGAAGATTATTTTTTTTTGCGTACCTTTATCATTAAATCAGAGAAGTCTTGTTTGTGAATATTACATTTCATTTAATTAATGAGTCTTTACGCCTAAGGTAAGTGTGTTACCCGTATCGTAGCGCAAAGTTACGAAAATAATGAAATAACGGATTAAATAAGTATTTTTATGTACATATTATGTTATAAAATAATTTAAAGTTTATCCTAATATTTTACAACAAATCTTTAGACTAGCGATGAAGTTGGCGATAAAAATACTTCTATAGTTTATTATTACATTATAAATGAGAAGATATTTTAAACATAAAACGTTGACTTAATTATAACCGTCAAGATAATATTCAAAATCCCTCTTAACGCCAAATTTTTTGGTACTGAGTATAATCTCTAGGGATTTAGAATTATTCTTACATTGCGATATTAAAATATTGCTGGTTTGTTAATTCAACGTAACGTTTTGTATTAGAAAATTAATTAAGCCAGATTAATTGAAATTTTGAATGAACCCTCCCGCACTGTGTGTTTGTTCAAGTTACTAATCGTTAAATTTTTTTAAATAATTATTTAATTTAACTTCAGTTCACTACATTGAATAATCAGATCATTCTTTCAAACTAAATTGTCAGATAATAAAATTAAATTTTGGTTCACTTTTATGAATATCATCCCTATAATTTGCGAATTATTTGTTATATATTTTTTTTAGAAGAACACATTCTTATTGTGAAGTTGTAATTATTCAAAACATAGGTCTGTGATATTTTAAATACAATTTATATGTATTCATTAGAAAGATACACATATAAAATCAATTTTATCGAAAAATATTGTTGTTGCGCCACCGGAATTCGAATCTCCTCTCTCCTGGATCTTGGGAAGTTGGATAATGCACCTTTCCCGGTTAGGAAAGAGATCCAGGTTCGAATTCCGGTAGCGCAACAACAATATTTTTCAATAAAATAGATCTTTCTAATTAATACATTTAATTTGTATTTGTTATATGTTTGATTTTCGATTAATTGACATATAATGGCCACCACAGTCTACCACCGGTTTCGTAATAAAGTTATGATTTTTGTGTATAAAAATGGCATGCCCCGAAAACATAATGAATTGTGAAATAAGTAGTATCTAATATTGTTATATTATCAAAAACTCACCTAGGTGGTAGAAGACTGATTCCTCTCAGATGTATCGTATACTTAGCAATACACCAATGCGATTATCCTCAGGGTCGAGACTCCTTTAGAGTGTAATGGTCCTTTCGATTTTTAAAATTTGATATTTACAAGTTTATTAACATAAAAAAGAAATCTATAGATGACAATTTTTTTCACGCTGTATTCACATCTCACCGTATTTAGCCGAAAAAATATAATTTATCCTAACCTAAGTTTGTTTAGAGAAACTTATACAGGGTGTAACAAACCTAGTCCATAATACTTTGAGGATGGATACCTTACTAAATGACATGACGAAAATATTCAAGAGATATGTGCTTAATCTCAACCATGTCAGAGATATAAGCATTTAAAAAAATCATAATTAAACGATTAATTGAGTTCTTTCATTAATTACAAATTATACATTAAATACAAAAAAATAAAATTTCATCGAATTTCGAGCGGCTAGATTATTTTTGTTAGATAATCTAAGCCCTGAAGCTATAGATTAATAATGGAACAATTATGCAAATATTTATTTCAAAATACGTAGACTTCAAGCTTAACACGATTTTGTAAAAATTTCAAACAATAATATTTTCCGTAACAATGCAGAATTTGCACATATTCCTTGGACATTTTCGACTCATAATTTAGTAAGGTATCCACCCATAAAATATTGTGGACTAGGTCTGTTACACCTTGTAGACTAGAATGCGAGTGACACAGTAATTAAATTAAAGTAATGAACCATATGTGCCAGCACACGGGATATTCTTATTAATAGGATGAAATTAGAAAAACTAAACATCTGACCCTTTTTAGGGCGCTTTTACAGTATAAGATTATATGTACACATGCATTAAAAGGTGTCTGTTTTTGCTTTCCAAAGTCACTTCTATATCTTATGCGCGATATCCTATTGAATTTAAAATAAGGTGGTAACGTGATTGCACCTGAATTCAACAATAATTACGATATTTAAATTTATTAGGCGCCGATGCAGCTAAGCTTGTAGGAGAAACTTAAAATTACGATAATATAGCTATATACGCGATAAATAATACTAACGGTACCTTTGTTCACAATAACCAGTCTAAAGCTGTACTAGGTTTTCAACTGGGGACTTATAACTTTAAAAATATGAACTGAATCACTTAGTCTACTGATATAAAGTTTGCCATAATTTACAGTTGCATCAAAATATAAATAAGGTAACTCATCACTAGCATGAAGGCTCGTATTCGACAGTAGTCCAGAATTGACGGCCCAAGAGATGCCCGCGTCGTGGTGTGTGTCACCGCGATTCAAGAGGGAACATTCCAGAATGCGTCCAGCGTACTCGCACGTTCCTCCAATCGTTAGAGGCACGGAATAAACGTCAGGCGGGCCATTTAATACAGAGTTTTGAGAATGTGAATTGGCGGCCCGGATGCCAGTTTCAGAGTGAATGATTCTAAAGTCGTCCGCGGAACGAAATGCATTTGGTATTACTTATAAGTTGAATCATTCGTCTCGTAATCTAAAAACGAACATTTACATAATTTGAATAACACTTTCAAAAAACAAATCACGGGAATTACTGGGGCCTGTGGTGTGTTCACAACCTGTTCTCGAACAATATTGAATGAATAATCGTCTCGAATCTAATTAATGGTACACGCAGTTCTTTAGATTTATTTCTCTCGATTCAAGTATGGCGGATGTGGCACAATTCCGGTGATCCGAATTTGGAAATTAGTGCCGCACGGGTATTATTCCAAAAACTCGACAAGTATCATCTGTTTCCGTCACACTGCTGATCGTTTCAAGACCTGGTCGTGTCTGTCCGGCTTTCCGCGCTCAAAACCGCCCTTACTCATCTGTGGGAGACTAAACACCAATCATGTGACAGCGCGATTCTAATGCATTGTTTTAGGGGTTGTAGGTTAAAACGAAATATACCAAAACGTTTATATCTCGATGAATAAGTTGATATAAAACACGGATAACCTTCCATTATTATGTAAATTACGCAAAGGCCGTATTTAAATCTAAAATGACACGGTTGTCGACACAAAAAAGACGCGAACGGAGATCGCGTCATCGCGTGGTCCAATCACGGACCGCCTGTGTCCATCCACAATCTACTCGAAATCAAAAGGGCCCATAGGTGTTTGTACAAGATTTCATAACAATATAGTGGTGAAATCGCACCTTAAGTGCCAAAAGAACAGTAAAAGAAGAACTCACCGAATTCCGTTTTTCCTGGGTTTCTCAATCACCTTCGGTTACCGTGTAATATATGGAACTATATTCATATTTCGCCAAAGGTCGAGACATAGAGTAACAGAGTCTTTGATAAACGATAACAGCGTTTAACCGTTCCGATTCAAGGTCGCCGATCGACTGACCGCTCACTAGCGTCGGTGGAGAGAAAGAAAGTTGGGAGGCACTGAACTCGTTCTAAATATATACAAGTCCCAAACATATAGATTATATATGTATATAATTAATAATTGTCTTATCATATTATTTTTCTGACACGAAAATGAGTACTGTTTTATCCTAAAAAAATAGATTTTCATTTCCTTCGTTTGAAATAATTCTCTAAACTTTATTTGCGATAATGTATACAGAATAGCTTTAAAGCCATGTACTTCAGAAATGTTCCCAGGAATTTAGATGAGTGAATAATTAACCACTTTAATAGTTGCATAACTGAAATCTTTGGTAGCCAAATTTAATTATTATTTCGACCTTTTTACGAAAACTTAACAAATAATTTTGATTGGATCTTGATTTCTGGTATTATAATTTTTTTAAATGTTAAAAATTGATTAGAAAACTGATATTTTTTTTAAATTTAGATGACGCACCATTAAATAATCCTTGGAAAAATTCATCCAATTAAATAACGCTGTGGTGTAAAATGGTAATTATTAACGTATAACAATGGAAACACTCTCAAAGGAAGTCAAAAACATGGTATATTGGTAGCATAAGCCAACATCGCTATGTATTGGTGTGGATGCCATTGCCGTGCATTGCAGCAAAGAGAATGTACGTTATATTGAATCCAGTTATATCTCTGAGCGGCAATTTTATTAAATTTCAATTGGATATTTTTGTTGTATTGGTATGGGATCAATACAATCCAATGTCGCGCAATGCACCGGATGCTTTTGTTTTTTGAATGGATAAAATGTTACATTCGTTACGCAGATCAACTTGATGTATTACAAACATAAATAAGTTTATTCCCATTACTAATAATAACGGCGTTTTAAAGTAATATTAATTTAAAATGAAAACTCATTTTAATTATGAATGATTATGATTTAAACAAATTAGTTAAATCGATAAGAAAGGTGCACAGAAAAAATCTATATACGAGTATCATGACCACAGGAATTTGAACCCGAAACGTTATATTGGCTGTAGATTTCTATACCTACTACATACTCGTAGTAACCTATGGATTATTTTGTAAGAAATTATATTTTTGAGTGTAAGTGTTTTTTAAAATTTAATTATCATTTTATTATTTTTTGTATTACATTGTTTATATAGTGTAAATCGATTTATACTTATAATTTTTTAGACATAATACATAACTTCTTACGTATACGCCTTATAATATGACCAATGCTGAATATATTATCTGCATATTATAATGCACAAGCTTATTATGTTTCTTGATACAGTCTGCATCTAGCAGTGAGTGCCATGCTGAGTATGTAATATTAGTTATAATTAACACACGCAAGCCTTCCAAACCCTCCGAGCTTCCTGTAGGACCTTGTTCAGACATCCTCCGCCGCCCTCCGACGGGGGTTCGGGTAGTTAAGTGCCGGTATTTCAGTTTTTGCATGTTGATTCTGCTGTCGCTTCCACTCGGCGGATATTAATATTCATTGAGGTCTCTGTTTTTAAATTTCCTCCTGTATTGATGATGTTGTTAAAAATAAAATACAGAAATCATAAATAGCAAATACAACAAACATTAAAATTTGTTGACGTATAAAACTTAACTCGAAAAATCGTTACTTATTTCTGAAACGCAAGACTCAATATTTTTAAAATTTTATTTTGCTGAGGGATTTTTATATTATAAACATATTATAATTAACACAATAACTATATAACATGTGATACTATTTATGAAAATACACAAAAATGTTTAGATACATAAGTATGTTTAGATGTAGAAAATAAATGAAAAGAAAAAAGAGTAAGAAAGGGTGTGGTAGTTGCAACTATTATAGCGGTAAAGGGAGAGCAAGATGTGTTTACAGGTAAAATGATTGGCCAAAATAAAGATTGTGGTGGTTAATAAGAACAACCTTTTGATCATAGTAAGGTTGAAAAAGTCAATTTCTGTAAATTTCTCATTATGATATTTGAATGACCGGTGAATGAATGAATTTTATATGTAAGATGTTCTACTTCTGGGAATGTGGAAGAGTGCGGATTGCTGGGTCGATCTAGATGTTAGGTGGATAAATATCAATTCTAATTTGCTGGAAGAGTCAATATAGCCTTGCAGTAGTTTGAAGTTAAGTATTTGGTCAGCAGGTGTTCTTCGATGTTCTAGAGTTTTCATATTGTGGAAGTTTGCTGCATCTAAATAGGAGTTGAATGATAGATTAGATTTAAGGTTCGAAGTATGAATCTTAGCATTCTATAGGCCTTGGAGGTAATTTGGTCAATGTGATTTTTGAAAAGAAGTTTTCTATCGAGGATTATTCCTAGATCTTTAAAATCGCTTTTATTTTCTAGCTGAGTGCTGTGTGTAAGTAAAATTAAAATTTCTTAAATTTTCATGAAAATGTTATTTGAAAACCTTTTTTATCATTCAGGAGGAGTTTGTTCACCTCATAGGTAGGTTGCAACACGGGTGATATCATTTTAGATTTTACGGCAGTTATCTAGAGAGCTCACTTTGGCAAAGATCTTCATATCATCCGCGTAAAGAAGAAAGTTGGCAAATTTACAGCATGTGTGTACATCATTAATATAGATTATAAATAATAGTTGTCCTAGAAAACTCCCTTGATGAACTCCGGAAGAGATGCGCGCCCAATCTGATTTAAAACCGCCAATGACCACCGCTCTGTTTCTGTTACTGATGTAGGACATAAACCATCTTGGTAGGTCTCCGTAAATTTCTATTTTTATCAACTTGTCAATTAATATTTGATGGTCAACCTTATCAAAGGCTTTACTGTAATCTGTTTAAATTGCATCGGTCTGCGCCCGTTGATCCATTGAAGAGAGCACATAATGCGTAAAGGTGGATAAATTCATCATTCATGGATCATAAATAAATCCATGTTTTTGCGGGTTTACATGAGGCTTAATGGCACTGAAAACCTGGGCATAAAAAATTTTTACAAATTGTTTGCTGAATATTGATAGTTTTGATAAAGGTCTGTAGTTAGTCACATTATTTTTTTAATCAGATTTAAAGATAGGAGTGATGTATGCATTTTTCCACTGATCCGAAACAATACCTTCATCGAGAGATTTTGTGAATAATAAGCAGAGCGTAATAACAATACTAGAGCAGCACGCTTGTATAAATAAGGGAGTGATTCCATCAGATTCTGCGCTTTTATTGGAGTCTATATTGTTAATATGGCTTCGCAGAAGGATTGGGTTTACCGTTATGTGTTGAATGTCAGCCGGGCCAAAGTCGGCTTCGCTGAGAAAATAAATTACAAGTCTTTTGATCATTTTCAGAGGTTTGATCAAGATATAACATTGTATTTGGAATGGTCGGTGATACATTCTTAGATTTAGCATATGACCAGAAACGTTTAGAATCAGATGTAGTTGCATTCTCTATTCTCTGAATATAAGTATTAAAATGCGAGTTTGATAAGTTTTTTAGTCTAGTCCTCAATAGGAAGAAAGTATCGTAATCGGTTGGATTTTTATATAATTAAAATTTTTTGAAATATTTATATTTCTCTTGTAAAATTTTTATTATGGACGGCGTGTACCATGGTAAATATTTATTTGGCCACACTATTCAACTGGTATATGAGTATTGATTATATTTTATTGAGTGTTATAAAATAATGAGAGTACATTATTTGTGTTAAGATTTTCAAATAATGAATTCCAATTTAAGGATTTCACCTCGTTATTGATTTTGACAATTTTTTTCTTCTGCCTGTTTACCAGGGGAGTGTCCACTGACACCGATAGTGTTATATTAATTGCTTTGTGTTATGTGTCCTCTGCAACTAATGTCATTCGTCACTAATCACTCGTCCTTGCCTGTGTTATAGTATTGTTGCAGAGAACCAGGTCGAGAATTCTATCCATACTGTTCACCGAGTTGTTAAACTGGTTTAGTCCTAGAAAGTTTATCGAGTCACAGAATTCTCCACTTACTGAAGTTATATACTGGGTTGGAGAAAGATGTGTGCAAGTGCTGATGCCTTCCCGTGAGATGCCAGAGAGTTTGAAGTCACCGAGTATGAGAAAAATGTCAGAAGGAGCAGAGATTTAAATAATCATGTTTAATTTATCTATAAATATTTGCAAAAGTAGGAAGTGCGAGGATCCTCCGGGTATATAGATACAGCACATGTAGAGGTTGCGACGTTTTGAATCGAATATAATGGGGATATGAACCCATATGTCCTCCAATGTGGAAGTTCAACAGCATTGAGATCTGAATTTACTGAGTACTGAGTACCTAGAATCAAATATTTTACAATTATAGAAATTGTCTATTAACCAGCTTTCCACAATTCCCACGCAGTTCCATTCAATACATATAACGTTATTTTGAAATATATCCTTTCTGTTTACGATTTTTCAATTAGTAGGTACGCATATATAATAATATGTACACACGAAGGTATTTTAACATCCATACCTTATTCAGACTAAATATAGAATCGGCTTGAACAAATGACTTCTGGACTAACTTGGGATTGGGCCTCGACCTTTTGGTTCTCCTTCGTGCGTGATTAAAAACCATTGTCAGACTTAATGCATACATATTATTTTATGTCAACATATTATTGGGCGTAGTCTATATAGATAGAATACCAAAAATAAGTGAATAAATTAAAGTATAATAATTATTAAATATACCAAAAACATTAAGAGAAATACACTTTTATTTGTCCCTATAAGATGCTATTATCTGTCAAATATTAGGAGGAGTTCACAAATATTTGATATTCATGGATCTAATATAATCGGCCGGATATTAATTCCATTCTGTGTACTTAAAGCCAATCATGATTTTGTTTTCCTTTCGGCTTGTTTATTTTTTCGGGATATTACCATATTTGATAATCATTAATGTGATCACTAGACTGGTATTTCAAGCGTGATTCAGTTTTTCTCTTAAATATTTATTATTCGATAATTATTAAATATTTTTAAAAACGTATTTCTTTATTACATAAATATAAATATGTACATAAATATATTTTATATGAAGAATGTTAGATAAATATGTTTTATTATAACTCGAACTTAACCAATTATATCAATAAATAACATTGCGGTTACTTTGTGGTGTAACATAATTATTTGTACTTTACTTTATTTTGTACTACATGCACGTTGAGTTAATTTCACTGTGAGTTTCGAGAGGTGCAGTCCCTCTCATCATCAGGAGATAACTAAACTAAATACAGTAATGTTGTTCCGACAGGAAACAAGAACTGTAATCTGTAAAGGTGATTCGCCGGTTCACTCTAGTGTCTTCGGACGTCGATATTTGCAGTGGCGTGCGGTGGTTCAGGGGGGTCCAAAATTGTCATCCAGTGTAGCAGCCAGTCAGGAATTTCCAGGTTCGGTCCAAAGTTGTAGCCAGGTCGAGAGTCCAGAAATCCAGTAAAATACAGCAGGGACAAAAGCGAGGTAGAGATGAATAAAACACGTTTTAGACCTGAAGAGTACAGCGGCGAGAGAAGGGAAGCTCTCTGCAGCCGGTGGACCAGTATTTATTAAAAGCAAATCTGGATCAGGCATGTGAGGCCCTTCATTTCGCACCGGACCAATCGCAGCAGATAGACAGACCCCGCGCCACCCCGATTTGGTCCAGCGCGGTCACCCCCTGACGGCGAGAATCCGCAACTCTCGCTCATTTTTTGGCCGTCCCGTCCGAGTCGGCAGAACTAGAGTTTCCTCATTGTTTGGGGTTGCGAAAAATCTAATTTTTATCCTACAGGTACCGCGAGTATCTTATTTTACAGATCTTAATCTACCACGCGATGCTTGCTACATTTCAATCTGAACCAATAGCCCGGGAATTTTGTATTACACCTTAAACGTATAAAACCTGTCTCTTTCTTTAGTAAATGTTTAAGGTGCGTAATATTACCTCCGGGCGATCGCCCCTATCATGCTGTCTTTATTGGTACAAACATCATATTCGTTTTATTACATTTACTTTAGTTATTGCGAAGAAACTACATCTAGCACTTCTTCGGTCGAGTGGGCGGAGCCTCGCGTCGGCCCGGTGCCCCCTCCACCCAGCGGTCTGCCGAACACAGGGGCGCAGAGTTTCCAGCGGCACGGAGTGACGGGCGAAAAGTGTCCCTGGCGCGGAAAAGATGAGACCCGCATAAAACCTTTTCCCGGGCCGCGATTGTCGCGGCCCTACGGGACTGTAGCTATGCGAAACAAATGTAGTATATTCAGGCAATGGAGCGGGGCTTGAGAAGAAGAGGGAGGTGTCGGTCGTTAACGGGAATATGAACAACAAAGTGTTTGGGAATGTTATATTGTAAATTAGTGTTTTCTCATAATTTAAATTCATTTGTATAATACATACAAACAATTGGGTTGTTTTTCAGTTACTTCGCGGGGATCTGAAGTCTTTACTGGTAGACTTATTAATAAACTACATTGCATGCATTTCCTAAAGATTTTTATTGAAGATAGTATATGCAAAAACGTCATCATGCAAAATCTTGCGTGAACTACCGACATGATCGAAGACAAACAGAACAAAAATTTTTATTTCACAAGTAGAAAATAAAGAAAATCATAATATTTTTAGTATATACTGATCACGGTGATATATGGCATACTGATACATTTTTAATTTAGTCCCGTAATGTCAAATTAACATTTCAAATTCGATTTCGTCTTATTATATAGGTATAGTAGTGTGCTCTATGCAAAATGGTTTATAAATTATTCAATAGAAGCCGGTAATAAATTATGTATACAGTCAATATAAAGAGTGTTCCAAAAAAATAATATATTCACAATTTAAAGGGTTATAAATCCAATATTGATTGAGCTAAATGTACATATTTTTATTTCAAATTATTGCAAACGATCGATATTTAAAAACAAATTATCGATTTTTTTAAATATTGCAAACGTTCGAGCATGCCTATTCTAGACATTTTGATGACCCAAATGGCGAACGTTTTGTATTTGGGTGCGTTGTACCTAAACTGCCTTTAATTATTTAATTTATGTTAGTTATCTTTTAAGCGTCCCCGTAAAAAAATATAATGGCGCAAGATCTAGAGAATGAGGGGCATATTGAATTTTATTTCTTCGACCAATTCATCCCTTGGGAACGATCTTAATTAAAATAGGTCCTCACATCACGATGGTAGTGGAAATAAAATGAATTAATCAGAAAAATATACAGATAAAATTAATTTATCGAAAAAATATTTTGGTTGTTACCGGGATTCGAACCAGGATCTTTACCTATTCGGGGAAATGCGTTACCATTAAGCCACATCAACCATGTAAGTTGACTACAAATTTGATAAATTTGAGATTTGTCGCAATAAAAAGGTTATAGCCATTTAAAAATGGAATAACAAATGTATCAACTTGATTATATGATTCACTTTAAAATGTAATAGACGCTCGATTTTGCAATAGAACTCCTGTCGCATTTTTTGGGACATCCTGTATATGAAGGTGATTTGTGAAATACATAGAGATGGTATTATTATTGTCATAGAGAATGATGTACGCATCTTGATGAGAAATTATATGAGATACAGAAATATATCAGTTATGTGTTAAAAATAAAAAATATTTTTTGTTTACCTGTGTAAGAAAAGTATGAGATCCATTTATTAATTTGCTAATAACTCAGAAACTACAAAAATTTCCGCAAAATAAATTTTTTCAGTTTTATCCGAATATTGTTTTGCTGTAATATCCGGGTAAAACTGAAAAAAAAATTGAGAGATGACTGCCAGATGACGATGACTAGATGAAGAATGATTCTTTCGTATTAATCCCTCGCTGAAACATTTCATTCAGCCTTCAATGTGCCAAATATTTTGGATTCTTGGCAGTATTTTATCTTTCGAAGTTTCTTTGTCACGAATTATATTATTTCTGTCACGGTTTTACTGCAACAGTTGGCTCGGTTGTCGGACTCCCTTGAGACAGAAGCTGTTCCCATAATTATTTCGAAAGATGACAAAACTCTCTATCACAGCGTCTACTAAACCTCAAAAGTTTATTTATAAGAACAACTATTATATGTTTGTTTGTTATATATAAGTCAAAAGGTTAACAAATCTAATTTCGCTTCGGTAATAGGTAATAAAATACTTATACCTAGGTGAGCAGGTAAATTTTCGTAGAATTTTAATTTAAAAAAATAAAGACATTGTATACATCTAATTTCAATTTACTAGAAATCAAAAATAAACCAGTTTCAGTAATCCTACGCACCAAATAATCTCAATTCGATTTATGATTTTACACAAATGAAATTGTTGACAACATAATTAGGTGAATGATCTGTACGTAGAAAAGGAAAAATATTTTAAAAATTATAGTGAGGTAATTTTTTTTTTTTTTTTATTTCAGGAGATCTGGAGTACCGGTTTGAAGATATTTCAAACCGTTACAGTTGCCTTCCCTTATTTTCATATATTAAACCACAGATCAGTAAATGAATAGACATAAAATAAAGTGTACATATAGGA
The DNA here is from genome assembly GCA_022840565.1 of Eubasilissa regina. Taxonomy (NCBI): domain Eukaryota; kingdom Metazoa; phylum Arthropoda; class Insecta; order Trichoptera; family Phryganeidae; genus Eubasilissa; species Eubasilissa regina. The sequence continues at coordinate 28,687,227 of JAINEB010000022.1, read as the reverse complement.
GAGGGGTTTGGTAAATTAATTGCGGGACGAGGGGCACACATTCTCTGTGGAATCATAAATCCGATAGTTTATGACACATTCATGCAATAGTAAAAGTAGTTACTCTTCGTAAATTAAATCTTTGTGTAAACAAGATGTATTGTTTACATTAATGCATATTATATTGTCTGCGTTTAAATTTTCGTTGCAATCGAGTCATATATTTAGAAAAAGTCGCGAAGCTTTTTGATTGCGTAAGTGATACCAAAATTCTAATATTGAAACAAGAAATTTGCGTTAGTTCATGTCTATGTATTTGGCAGCCTGTGTGTTAAACACTTCATTGTGATTCATGACCTTACATGCACATGCGATTCGTTCATCTACGGTTTATGATATTTGACAACAGTGTAATGTGAAGTTGGAAGTGCAATATCGTTGTTTAATGTATTCCAGCATTAAGATATGTAATTAGCATTAGCGTAATTTATTGTATATATAAAATATTATGAATTTAAAAAATAATTTTAATTATGTAATCCTTCATTAGTGAAAATACCCTATTCTTGAAAATATTTTATTTTTGCTGAGGATAAATAAGAGTGATTGTTGAGAGAGCTTTTGATAGTAAATGGATGTGTACCGAAGAAAATTATAATTATTATTATAGTTAAAACCGAAATTAATATGCACTTGTTTATTTCTTTACGATAATCCGTTGAGTATAACTGTAATTAAAGTTAGGTACTAAATTTATTTAATATATATATATATATATTGATGAATTTGAAAACAAAAAAAAACATTTAAAAATATTATTTTAGTAAATTTTTTCATCCTGATGAAGGGAAAATGTATTTTTCCGAAAACTATTAAATAAAAATAACTCACATTGGTTTATAAAATAAAATGAATAAATTATTATAAATTGTAGTTAATTAAAAAATTATGAAGACATGCATATACAACGTCAATGATATTAAATTTAAAGTTGGTCTGTATGGATATTATATACACATATTTGCAATCTGTGGAACACTTTCATTAGTGCTTTGTCTTGGACAGCTACATTACTGATACGTTGAACTATTAATTAATATCTATATATAGATTAAACAGATAATTATTATACTTTCCTGATGTATGTAGGGTATTTAATATTTGCTTGACCAACGCTGAGAATCTTAATGTTATGGAATTTTTTTTCGATCCAGGCACAAAAATTGCAGGTAATGCAATACTATAGCTACTTGACCCGGATGCTTGCGACGTCATTTAGGTAAAATAGAAGAGCGAAAGCTCGAGTCAAAGCCTCTGCAGCTAAACGGGGGTTAAGTGCAATTTTATTTCATGCATTTGCAAAGGGTAGACGCTTTAGCAAAGGGAGATTTCCCGCTTTGACTAATTTTCAGCCAAACGCTTCAAGCTTCGTGAAAGTTTTCTGCATGTTTAAGGGCTGTACGAGTGTAATTGTTGGGAAAATCTTAGAGTAATCGTTTTTTTAGCAACGTTGTTTTGTATGTGGAATAATATATTTTCAAATAAAACTTAATATTTTAAAACAAATAAATTTTAACTTTTCAACGGATTTTGGTGAAACATTGTGGAATTCCATGATTATTTTGTAAATTGAGTTGAAACGCTGTTTTCTTTCACTATATTTGATTGTATTATATCCCCTCTCTTATCTATTTTAACTCCACCCCTACCCCCACCTCCCTTAACTCCAGATACACCGTTAATTACGGTTTGAAAATGTTTTTAATTTTAGTTGAATTGTATTATTGATAATGAGAAGATTGTCCCGGAAACGTTCTCTTTCTCTCTCTCTCTCTATATATATATATATATATATATATATATAGAGAGAGAGAGAGAGAGAGAGAGAGAGAGATATATGTATATATATATATATACATATCTATGAAGAATCTAGACTGCCCAAATGAGTTACCTAGAGGTAGTTGCAGATATTTCATTATTGGACCGAGTGAGAAATTCGGGAGTTACTCGGCATGGAGCTTCTACTTCTACATGTATAAATATCCCAATTAAGGTGGCTTAGACACGTCTTACAAATGATAGAGGAACGACTACCAAGATCTATTTTATTGATAACCCCGGTTAATATAGTCATCTACTTCTACAGATGATGACGATTTAAACTTTATTTTTTTTAATCAGAATCAACGTTTTCATTTTTTTTGATGCTAAATAGCTAGAAAATGTACCAATCTTCACCTGGTACATCTTTAATGTAGATTTACCAACCAGTAGCATACATGTTTGAATCCTCTCAATTTTGGCCCAATTTGTAAATATAAAGTTAATTGATTTTATTATTACTGTGTATCAATGTAACTTGAATTGCAAAATTTAAAAAAAGCTACACATTTTTTTTTTTTTTTAAGTTTCAAATAATTGTAATTCTACCGCAATGTTTTACAGTATTGGCGTGTGCCCGACACTTAACCTTCTTTTATAAACGTCGTATGTACTCTGAGATATTTAATATGTGTTTGAATAAAGGCGAATATGTTATACTTGGTTATTATTTCCGATAACCGAATAGATATCCGATGATAATATGGATAACAGCAAATTAAGTTGATATTGCATTGACCGAGCATTCCAGTCTAAATGCAGCTAGATTGATATTGCATTCCGCAACCACCACGCGCCCCCCATATATTTACTGATTATGAAATCGAAAATGCGGACAGGTCATTTCATAAAATGTTTATAACCCTGCGACTGATTTCGCAGAATATTAATTTTATATTTCATTTAACCTTTCCTCTCCAATAATGTAAACTGATGATGTTCTAATTATGTGAATATCTCTGTAAATATACTAAATACCGAGTTCATATTTTTGGTATTGGATTAAATAATTCGCAAGAATACAAAATATTTCCTCGAAGAACCTGACGTGAATTTGTCGACACGTGTATGCGTACTTAAGGAGAGGTGTGAAAAAGTGCAGTGGTAATATAATAAATATTTTAATTCAATTTAAAATGTAACGGATATTGTTTCTGTAGTAATAAATCAATTATTTTATATAATATAATATTACATTAAATCAAGTTTATATTAAGCCGGAAGAAGTGGCATCCCCACGAACTGCATGGTTAGTGGGACGTATACTTTTTCTCGCATGCTTCTTTAATTGAACATCATTTTGTTTGCTTTTTGACAATTATTTTTTTTACGTATGGTAAATGAAACGCTCCTTTGTCACAAATCTTAATATTAATTACCAAACTTGGAAGAAAATTATTCAAAACTGAAATTTAAAAAAAAGAAGAAATTATTATTTTTTTAAACAGTTTTTTTTATAAAAATAATAGTGATGGATATTACAAAAAAATAATATTTTTCCACTATTCGTTGAATTCTTCAAGAGTGTGACTTTCAAAACACGTCAAGCACAGATACTCGACATGTGGTTTTTCCACACAAATTTGCCTAATATCTTTAATTATAATTTTTAATTTAATTTATAAATATACAGGGTTTACGAGTTAACTAATAAAATAATATTAATGAAATGAAAACAAAACCAATTTTCTAAAATATTAGTTTTAAATATGTTTCGTTATTAATTTCTGATACATTAAGTCTGGCTCTGTAATTTTTAGCCTTTGATAACAAAGATCGGGTAACAAATCCCAGATAGATTTTAATGTTATTTTATTTATTTGTTGTATTTTAAAATAAGTAAAAAGGAAAACCTACGATTAAATAATGGATACAGTTTGCATAATGTTCAATTACAAATTAACAATCCGTATTTAAATATTCATAACATGATTAAACAATATTATATACAGATAATTTATTATTATTAGGTAAAGTATATATCTAAACATAACAAAGATAAATAGCAAAAAGTGTGATCTGAATATAAGGCATAAAACACATGCTCAATTGTAAGGACAGAACATATTTTAAAGTAATTGCGTATAAATGCTATTAATTATATAATACGCGAATATAAAGGCTCGTGATAATAATAAATATCTAGGTGAAATTGTTATTACCTATATGTTTTAATTAAACAATGTGTTCTGGTGTAATAAATGCATTATTAGTATGTGTTAATGGCAGCTTAAAGCAGCCCACCCATACCAGAGCGCACCCTTATAAAATGTATAGATACATACCCTTGTATCGGGCACCGCTGGAGCGGAATAAATTGGTAGAATTTATAGCTGCAGTGGTGATTACGCGTGTAACAGTGTGGTGATGACGTCATTTGGCTAGAGTCCAAAATGTACCCTGAGGTCTGGACCTCAACCAGTTACCGCGGTATTCAGACTGGATTCCTAGCTTATAAAATCATCAAGGTAAAATATCCTTGTTATTAAATAACTGTTAAGATTTAAAATTAATGTTAGTTATGTGAACCACCAAAAAAAGAAGTCTTAAAATTGCATTTACTTTTAATAATAGTCTTTATTATTTTTATAGGTAATTAACAAGTCATCCACTAAGATTTAAGAAAAAATAATGTTAAAAAATTAATCTAAAATTAAGTTCTTTACATTTCAGTTTTGCTGTTTAATTAGAAAGTTGTAACAATTTAAACCAAAAAAATTGTTTAAGATCTTCTCCTTCTTATTAATCCAAGCCCTTTAGCTGACTAAAATTCAATTCAGTCACTGATGTGTTCCCGTGCATTATTTTACTGATACTTTTAGTTTTGTAGTCTGGCAACCTTGGGGGCCAATGATGCAAGGCTATGTAAGATATTTTTTTTATTGTAGGGTCGCCATTGCTGGTCATGTTATTTGGCAAGTGGTTATATTTTGTTAAACGTTAGAATCACACATTTTGCAAAGTTATACATTGGAATTCTGAAAAAAAAAATCAGTCCAGAATGTTCAGATAACGCTTTGCATTAACTGTTATAGTAGCATTGTTTCAGTATTGTATGTAATGCCAAGTGTATGTGTGTATGTGTGCCGCACCGCCGGTGAGGGTATGTGTGGCTATAAATACGGCGCGCAAGAGTGCGTGCATCTCTTTTATTTGCGATTCATCGGCTTAATAGTTTGACTTATACTAGTAATATTCCTTGTACTAAATTATAGCTTATGGTAATAAAAGATTAATTGTTACAAAGTCTATTTTTTGGACCTTCACATTACGAGGTGTACACTAAAGACGCACTAAGAAGTTAAGTACGTAACAATAAATTGCGGATATTGTTATAAATTGCTACAGCCATATTTTGGTATTTGGACTATTGGATTTCGATGATAGGATGCTCTCTGACCAGTTCTAACTGCATTAACTTCTCATAATTCATATAATAGTACACCATCATAAGTGTTCTCTTAACCAACATTATCGATACAACAACAATCAGCTCGTGATACAATTGCACCACCTTTATTCGATTTTCGTCAGTAATATACCACCAATAATTCTCAAAAAAAAAAAATGGAATATTAATTTTTGTGGAAGCAACCATGCTTTATTTTTTATTTATAAAGTCATTTTGTACAAGAGAACAAATACTAATAATTATTATTGTTATCTTATAAAATGTAAGATCTCAGGTGGTATCAGAAACATAAAAAATCGACGACCGTATGTTAATGAATGTAGAAGACAAATATGATAATTTCCTATAAAAACTTATTGATCTTTGATATTTATTCACGCAGTCAATTACAAATGTTAAACATTACTTTAAATATTTATATTTATTTTATTTTATTTGTAAAACAAACAGTTAATCGATATAATCAAAAATTATAATAAAAGTGTAACAAAAATTTAACCAATTAAAGTTTTCTCTGAAATAATAATATATTTGATACTGTGAAGTGAAGACAATTATTTGAAAAGGACTTATTAAAATATGAAATTGGCTTATTAAGACTTTATAATAGAAAAAAAATTTACGCTGCAAAAAATAAAAGGAATGAGAACTTTCTCCTATATTGCAGAAATACAAAAAATAATAATAAAATTAAGAGAAGCGAGAGAAAAAGTATGTATGTACATACCCAAGTCTGGGTCATGGGTCTATTAATATTCGTAGCTTTATTTACATTTTCAAAATTTTTTTAAATAAAGTAATTTTATAAATTCTGCAAATATGCATACATTTTCTGAAGTTCTTTATTGATCCGTCGTTTGTGATCTCGTTCTGTAATTTATTATAGCACAAGCGTTTAGATTAAATCGATACATAATAAGTACGTTTCAGTGTATGCATTTCTGTCTTTAAAAAGTAAATATTCATTTTTTGTATTATTTTTAAGTAAATTATCATGTACCTTTTTGTCACACTAAAATTTCAAATCGGAATTGAAAACTGGTTAAATTTACAAACGTAACCGAGAATATCTTTAACTTTAAACTATCTTTAACTCCAATTTAACTTGTAAATAGTTTGAATTGCGATGGAAAATTTTATAAATGTGGAAGAGTACACTAAATCAAGTTCCATTTTCCAGGTGGCCAACACCGGAAGCGTCGCCATATTCAACTGCACCACCGGCGGAAGTCCGCCCGGCCACGTGCGCTGGCTGCACAATGGGGCCGCGGTGGCAGGCAGCGGCAGGGTGCGGGTGACGGAGCTGCACGGGGGCAATCTTCACCAGCTCAGCATCTCAGGCGTCATCAGGGCAGACAGGGGCATGTACCAGTGTTCGGTGAGCGGGTCGCACAGCTCTGCCCAGGCAACGGCTGAGCTCCGACTCGGAGGTAGAAATTTTTCCATTTTTATTAACTTATCTAATCTATAGTTATGGAACTTAGAATAAGGAATATCGATACCTTTTTTGGACAGAGACGTGCATTTCATTTAAATTAGACAGTGTCCGTGATCCAGATATAAATAATCTACTCTCGACATCATCGACAGCTTGATACAAGATTAAATAATTAAGAGTAAGAAGTAGAATAAGTACAGAGTGAAAGGTCGAGACGAGTGCAACATAAAATATTTTGTAGGTTGCTTGGTTAGTGTCAAAAGGAATGAAGATAATGTTAGAGACATAAAAACAGAACAAGAATGGTATGAGATGTCAGAGATGACCAAGTACAACCTGGCACTACTAAAATTAATATCTTTAGAATGATAATATGAATATATTTTTTTAAAGATATTTATGCAACTGTATGCACAGATACAATACAATACACAGATACAATACTGTACAATAAAACTGAAATATTTGACAAATATCAGATATCTCATATAAACAAAGATATTTTTTATTATATTTAATGGAAAATATATGGAAGTATGAGGTAATTACAGGGCTTACGACCTGTCTTCAGCTGGCTTAAGTGATCACTTTCTCTATATTATATCTAATATTTGTTTAATAACAGTGCTTTTGTAGGTAAAAATCTAGTAATTGTGTGTTCTTTGACATATTAAAATATTACTAATAGAAATATTTGACACTGACATATCTTTGTGTTTCTACGGTTATTCGTTGTGATTTTATTGTACCTGTTTATATCAATACATAAAATAGGGTTAAATATTACTCGAAAGGTTGTGTTGACATTTTCCCCCGGATATATTTCATATTATTATTTTGTTCAAATTATTATCATCGTTTGTAATATTTGTTATGAGTGAATCATCCAGATTTCACCTCCATTTTAATTTATTTGTTATTTTGTTCGGGCAAGGTTTATTTGCGAATAGAATTGAATTTCAATTAGGCCAATTCTTTTGTTGTGAACCGGTAAAATTACTGTTTAATTAAGACATCAGATACTTTAAAGGAAAAGCGCTCACTCAAATATGAATATTCAATAGCTCGTCTTTGTATTGAAATTTTGAGATAAAAAATATTAACAAAGCCGTATATTCATCGGTATTTATGGAATGTAAATATACTTTTGCCTTATTTTTAATACCCTTTTATCGAATGAATAATTAAAAGATTTCTTGGAAAAAAAAAACGCGCGCCGTAAAATTTCGTTTTATAAACGAAAGAATTTTAATAAAACATAAACGATCCATTTTATTCCCGCTAAAATATCGGCTTACCTTTTTAATATAATTATGTTAATCATTATTTAATGATGATTTATATATTATTAAAAATAAGAACGGTAGACATGCTTATACAAAGTATATTAGATGTATCGATTGTAACAGCTGAGAAAGATTCAAATCTCTTAAATGCTTTTTTTTATAGATTACTAATAAATCAAAAGTATAAAATATTATTCAAAATTATATAGAAATGTTACGCTTATAAAAAGTGATATTACCTTTCGTATTTAAAAAGAAGCCATCATAATTACAGTATGGAGAATAAGAATAAATTGTATGAATATCGATAATAACCCGTAAGCATGTAATGAATTGTTTAAACTGTGACTAATTATTTGTCGTGTTTTGATTATATTAAATGTAATAAAATTAGTATAAATGTACCTGCAGACAAACGTCTAGCAAGACGTTTTATAGGTATAGTTTTAATAAAAAATAAAAATAAGAAATAAAAATATATATATATGTATATAAATAGCGAGCTTGTATGAGAAGATGTATGAATGTGGATGAGGCGAGAATTGTGTATAAGAACAGGTGAATGTATCGCTCTATCCTCTTTGTCTCTTTGCTCCGCGAGGAAACGGCGTGATGGTAAGTAAGTAAGAATATAAACAGAAGAATACAAAATATATATTTTTTTAAATATTAAAATAAAATACAGAAGCTAAGACCAATTAAATATTAGAAGGTTGCAGGTACATGAAAGTAATTTCAATACCTCATTTTACTTTATACATGATGTAATAATTTTATGTAAGCCTCCACCTTTAAATCATCGTGAGGAGGAATTTATTCGTATAAAATTTTAATGTATCTAAAGCAATCACCGAAAGACTTGTAGTAATAAATTTTAATACTGAAAAATTCCGTGATTTTTAAAATACCTGCGTCACGATAATTATTCCAAAATGGAATTTGAAAAAATTCTCGCTTGAACCGTTATCCTTTTCAAATAAGCACAACCTAACATTCTTTGTCAAATGAAGCAAGCGTAATGCGGGGAACATAATGGTTCTCTCCGTGGCGCGCGTCAGTGCTCGGTACCTTGTAGAGCCTTCGAAAAAAGGATAAAACAAGATAACGACAGGAAATGGCGACCTAACGGATGGAGTAAACGCTAATGCCCTCGTTAGTTCAAACTCAGTCGTTATTTCTTCAGCGGTAGGCATGATAGACAGAAACCAGGTTACACCTATATCTTAAGCGCGTAAACACAAAGCTGGCGAATAAAAAAAGGTTTCATTTTTCAGTACCGATAAATCTGCGTTTATTTTTAATTCAGCATTCCTTTATAGCGTGCATCAATATAAAAATCTTTAAAGTAACCAATACACCAGAAAGTATAAGTATTAAAGCGCAAATCTTGTTTTGGCAGCTGTGCGTATCACCCTGTCAATATGTGGGGTGCCATCAAACAGCTGCCTAGTAGTATTAAAAATTGCCAACCAGGCTGCGAATCAGTAGGGCCGAGATTAGAACCTTGAGCTTATTGTATCGGTCCTGGATAAACGATGGGTTCACCCTCATTGTATCCATGACCCATCCTTAGCGATGGTGAGTCAGATCTGACCCGGGTGTTTGTAAACATATGAATTAAGTAACAAATATTCGTTTAATGCTGTATTCCTTGTAGCTAATTTTTTATTAAATATTTCAAAATAATTTGAAATACAAGTGAATATTATTGGACCAGATTCAAATGAGTTATTGATAAAAATATTAAAAAATACTCAAAAACTAACCTAACACAGTCGCTTTTACGGGATTAATCTCACCGCTCACACAAAAACATATATTTTCAACATTTTGAGCATATTTTTTACTACCTCGTTCTACCTGCTGACGCTCTCCTTTCTAACGTTCAGTCCAATTATTGTACACATTTATATTGTTATTTGTTTTGACTTATTTTTGTTTGGCAGTCCCCATAAAATGCCAGTAATATAAGTATTTTTACGTTATATTGCGCCTACCTGTAAGTTTTATGACCCTCCCTGGTTACCGCAGTGTCGGGTTTTCAATATTGAATTTTAATTATAAATGTTGTATAAAAATGCTTTATGTTTGAAAAATATATAAATGACAAAAGGCGGTTCTGACACAGTTTAGAAGCGGGCCGGCCATGGGGCCATTATTTATGTTTTTGACAATTACATTCTGACAATAACAAACAATTTACTGACTAGAATTCACAGAACAATCAATATTATATTTATTGTTTTACTTATTTTTTAAATTATGTCAATTTCATTTGCGTCTGCTTATTATATTGTTGATTGCATTACGTATAAAAAGGATGTAGTTTTTTTTTTGTAATATATTTATTTCACTTCTGTAAATATTTTTTTTTAATTATTTTCATCGGGTTTATATATAAAAAATACATTTTAATTGTTTATAACAACTGTCACATACCAGCAGGTAGTACAATCGCCAGCCGACGAGAAGATCATATTCTCAGTGGATGTTTGTATTTTGGCCAAGGTCGTCTGTTGATGCGTAATACTTTATTCGTAATTTTTTTTTTCATTTTTAACATATTTTTTTAGTAAACAGATTACGGCACATCGTGCCATTTCATTAAATCATATTTAAAATTAAATATCTATAAAAAAATCTCCCATTAAACGGTTGAAAAACCGAAAACTTGAGGTGGGTCTAAAATGACCCACCACCACCGGACATACTTTGTTTTGACCCACCACTATAGTGAATACTACATTTCATTTACATTCAAGGCTGTTGACAACTTCCTACCTTGCTAGGTACAAATAGTACCTGTTCTGAGATAGGTAACCATTAAGTTTCATTAGTTAGATTATAAGTTGGAAGTAATGGTAAAATCAGAAAAATCAAAAAGGAAGCAAGTAGAGACAGACAGGCAGATAGATTTAAATCATAGACAAATATACATTTATTTTCTGCAATACCTATAAAAATCGTAAATATAAAACAAACGAACGAATTTGCCATTAGAGTAGAAAAAATCTGGTGCATACGATATTATTTACTAATTATATAATACACATGATGTTATATATTAATAGATCATCTGTTTATGGTATGATTTATTTATCCGTAAATGATTGTAAAATAATAGTGCAGGTCACCATTATCACTAAAAATTTTATTTGCTACGATAATATTATATTAATTTATAAATTATTTTATAATATATATTATTATATTAATTATTATTATTTTATTTATTACAACGTACCACATTCTATTTTGACGTGAAAATTTATGAAAAATATTTGTCAATAATGATACGAGTAAACGAAATTTGTATTTAGGTAATACATGAAAAAAGCTATGTAAAATTACATTGGAGTTAATAAAAATTAATAAAAAAAATTATAAATATGTGAAGCTAGATTATCAAAAGTATTATCCAGTATTATTAATCAGATATTAACATCTCAATTATTTGAAAAGATAAAATTACGATCGTACACTACATATAGTAAGATTAAAAAAGGATCACTTAGATGGTTTGGTCATATAGAACGGATAAATGAGGAAATAATGGTGATATATTGTGTCGTGATATATTACGAATAAGTTAATAAGTGTTGATGGGAACCTCCAAGGAAAACTTGACGCGATCAGATAAACCAGACACTGGAAGATGGTAAAAAAAATCAATAATCGACGAGCTTATATGAGAAACTGTATAAATATGGATACGGTGAGAATTGTGTGTCAGGACATAAAATTGTGGCGCTCTATCCTCTCTGCCGGCGTGATGGTAAGATACTTAATTAATTACTAACGATTGTATAGCGTATAATATAATGTTTAAAAATGTATTAATTAACAAAAAATAAATATCGACAATTTAGAGACTTACATACAAATTTGTTTGTATGAGGAATCTTAACAATTACTCCAGTAGGTACCTGAATACCGAATAAGAACTAACAATAAAGTCTAACGAATGCTTTTCAACAACAATATAATACGTATGTGAAAATAAAACACGTTTCTTGATTCTATTTACTTGAGACGCGTTTTACTTTGTGAGGGCATTAACAATTTCAGAGAGATTATAGACTTCTACAAACGTGTCTCGGAAATAGTAAATATGATAAAATAGTCATATTTAGGAACAAAATATCATGAACATTTTAAATATGACAAGTGTTACTGTGCCATTTGAAGATCTGAATCGAGAGACACGGACATAAGCCTCCCCTAGATCCTTCCAACCCTTTATGTTGCTGGTATCTCAAGTCTGATGTCCACTACTATCCGCATGTCATCAGTCTGGCAGACCTTGAGCCTACCCACATTTCCCTACCCTGTCCCAGATCTTAACTTCGTCACTTTTTTATTCATTTGTTATTCTAACATGCTTTTATTATAAATGACCCCTTGAATTATTGATGTGGAATAAAAAAATAGTATGCAGATGTATATTATAGCGACCAAAAACTTGATGTCTAATAAAGGGATGTATATATTTAAATGGAGGATGTAAGATGTGAGCATTAATGTAAGTCACATCAATATTCTTAAGTGCTTGTAATATGAAAATAGGACATGGATGACAGACAGTAGATTCGAACTCTTGACACGTCAAAGTGAAGGCGGACCTTCTGGTACACCGTCTACACATGCTAATCAATAATATCAACTCTAGCCTTGAATTATTCAATAGTTAATAAAAAACGAGAAAAGAAAGCATATTTTTAATTTAAATTTATTATGTTCCTCAAAAATATATTTATTACGGTAATAACTGTTACACCCAAATAATTCGAAATAGAACTACCATGATAGTTTTTTAATATATATTAAATTTTAATAAAAATACATTTTTAAGGTGGAATAATAGATGTATCAATTTGAAAGAGCTATAAAATGTTAGTTAAAATTTTGTACGTAAACCTACTTGGTTGATATGACAAAACTGAATAACGCATTTTCCCGGATAGAAAGAGGTTCAAGTTCGGATCCTGGTAGTGTCAAAAATATTTTGTCGATAAATAAATTTCTTCTGTATATCTTTATATCTGTGTTCATTTAGTTTGTACAGAATTTCTAATTTGTCAGACATACTCGGTCGATATGACGAAATGGTAACACATTTTCCCTAGATAATAAAAGTTTCGGGTTCGTATTCTGGCATCAACATATTAATATTCAAAATATAGATTTTTTCTGTATATCTTTATAATTGAATAATTTATTTTGTATTAAGTTAGGTATATGCAAACTGCCGTAAGATGAATAATTTTGTATTTTCCAGTGCGTCATTGATGTTTAAATAACTATGATCTTAGATTAAATATGAGAACAACTATAAATCAAAGACCCGCTTCATCTATTTGTATTCTCTAGGATTCACCGGATACTACAATAATAATCTCAAGACGTCAAAATATTCAAACATTGTTCATCAAAATATTCAGATATACAATATTACGTATTTCAAAGCATTTTATCCATTATTGTTATAATATAAAACTTTGTATTATATTTTAATTATTTTCATGAAACTTTAACAAGACCCAAAAATAATTTAAAAATTATATTGTCCTATTCGCATGCATTTTAAGTATTACATATATGAATTAAAATTACAAAGAGTTTAACATAATTTTTTAAGGTTTTATGATTTTCTAATGAGAACTCTTAATTTAAATAACTTATCGTGTAAAAGAACTGTAAATTATTCAGTAGTTTTATTTAAAATAGTAAATGGCATACTAAGACGCCGTTAATTTAACTGAACTGATTGTATACCACGTTACTGTGCAGAGTACCAGGTCGTCGGCGCTGTTCCATGTAAATATATCATATACTAATTTTTATAGGAATGCACCCACACAAAGACTTTGCAAGCTTGGGAACGATTTTGGTCTTGTAGATATATTACGATATTTAATGTTATACAAGAGTGATGTTTTTGATGTTGTTAAAGATACAACTGATTTTGATACTCAGCCATTGTGTTAAACCTAATTTTTTATTGTTATTTTATCTTGAAGAACCTTAATTTTTATGGATTGTTTTGCGCAATTTTCTTCTTTTTTTTAAAGCTATATATGTATATTCTATCAATTTCTATTTTTATATATATATTCCATACTACTTGTGTAGCTGCTCATATTTTTTTATACCTAACCAATTTTGTGAAAGTCCGAAAGCGGCGTGAAGGGCGTAAAATAATAAGTAATTATTTTGAAGTAAAACCGTTTTAGCTAGAATGAATCTTAACTAGATAATTAAATTTCTATGTTTAGTTGCCATATATGACTAGCATCATTTCAGTTGAAGTACTATTAAAAAAAATATTTATTGAACTAGGTATTTTACAAAATTTCCTTAATGCTAGATCGTGCCAACACTTTGACTTGTCATGTTTCTTATTCTATTTCTTAAATTTGTACATCTTAAATAATATTATATTTCGATATTTCGAAAAAAATTAGGGCAGACCAGGAAATAAAGCATGGTATTATAGCAAACTCATAAAACTTAATAATAAATTTTAACTGTTCTATGCCTATCTATATTCCAAAGTATGTGTTCTTTACTAATAAAGTCCTTAATTCCTTTAATCTCCTTGCCAGTTGGGTGAAGGTCTTGATATAATCCGGTAGTTAATAGAAGAGTCGTGGAATGGTGATTTCTGTTGTTGTCTCTGTAGAAATTCTTGACTATTGGTCTATTTGTGATTTGACGAATTCTATGGCTGTGTTTTACAATTGTTTTTTTGTCTTCGTAAGCCATCGGGATTTTTTTTATAGGAGTATAATTGTTTGAAAGGACATAATAAAAAATATAGAATTAAATTATTAAAAAATACTGTTCTTGTGTATACAGTATGCAATAGAATAGAATAGAAGCTAGGTTAGATAATCTGCTAACATATAAACTCTTATGGCGATCTTGATTATGTTTAAGTATAAATTAAATGGAAGGTAGCAAGGTATAGGTATATTTTTTATTCTGATAATAGGAGCTTTCGAAATAAGCCGTCAGTTTCGCAATAAATTCAAGATTCGTAAATAGAAACGGACTTGTAAAAATGTTTCATTAATAATTCATTAGTCGTATTGAAAGAACTTTTCCGAACGTGACAAACGTAAAGATAGCGCGACTTTTTATTTTTCGTATCAAAGGGTAGGAAAAATCGTAAAGTGGGGGTGATTTTTTTATTTTCCGCACACTGCTGCCATCTAGGTGAGCATGACGGAAGCGAGGGTACAACGTGATATATTACCCCCGGCGGATGTTTGAACGTGTTTCCGTTAGCGCCACTGTGCGGTCGGTAGTACACAATGTCCACCAGAATAAATCAAGACCTTTCCTACGACGAAAATTCAATAATACACTGCGAATATTAATTTAGTGTCGCTTTGTACAGAAATATATATTTATATGTATATAATATTATATATATTATTCTGTAACAGTGCGCTGCATTAATTTTAAGCTAATATTTTTTTAAGAATTGTTTGTTCCATTTATAAATAATATTATAATTTACACTATTGTTCTACTTATTTATATTCGTTGTCAGATTGGTCAAAGGATTTAACAAAAATAAAAATCTCCCAATCCAATAAAAAAAATTATATAATAATAGAAATAAGTATTTTTTGTTAGTCAACATACAAATGTTTGCCAGCTGAGTGTGAAAAGAGATGTTTCTACTATCATTTATGCCGCCTTTATTTTCTTACACAAACACTGTATATGTGTGTCAATCACAAAAAAAGATCAGTATCTGAAGGCTCAGCAGCAAATTCCAGACAATTGAATTAAAACAAAACAAAAGAGAAATAAGAAAACACGCAATAAAAAAAGGCAACGTTTAGTTTCGTCTTCATTCGGAACTTCTTTGCGTAGAACAATTTCTTTTCCGAAATTTAACAATATAATAAAACGTATATAATTCTGTGTTCATAGTTTGTCAAACGTATTTTTGCATTTTATTTGCAAATTTGAGTTATTTTAATTTATTATCGCAAAAGCATTGAATAAAGCCACAAATAATGTAGAATATTTTGACCTCTGTAAAACTTTAAGCTAAAATATACGAAATGAAGTCTACAGACATTACTGGAATCTGGTAGCCATTGTTATCGAGAATAGAACCTAAACTAATTGAATCTACAACGTTGTACATATATCACTGCTTCAACTAAACTACGGTATCACTATTAAAAATAAAAATCACCTTCTATAAAGAATAGCAGAATTCTGCCATATATAATAGTGAGATATAAAAACTCTTAAGATTGTCACGACCGAAACATTATAAAATATATGAAAAACGGTAAAGCTCCCGAGAGCAATGAACTTTCAGGTGAGTGTGCATTTAAACTAACAGCATACGTGATACAAGTGCCACTCTAGAGAATTGTAATAATGGTGTCATTATTACTCTACACAAAAAGGGATATCAAAAGTATTAATTAGTCTATTAACGATATTAAATAAAGTATTTACAAAAATATTTCTAAATCAGCTAAAGTGTACCCTGGGCACTCCCAAACAGATCAGGCAGAGTTTAAATTCTCTATACTAAAAATCACTATATGTTAAATTCAATGTGCGAAAAGGAGTCATACAAGAATGTATATTGTCTCTAATCATTTTAACATACATAGAGCACTCTAAAACTGGAATGTTGGAGTGAAAATTGAAGGCAGAAAAATTTACATGTACCCGGACGACACAACTTTGATCACTACAATAGAAAAAAAATGGCTACACTACTTACTCTATTGTGTTGAAGAAGAAAGTAAGAAATTTGGTCTTGAGATAAACGTGGAAAAAATTAAGCTAATGATCGACATTACTAGTTTTTACGAACAGATTTCCTTCCTGACCTTCAAATTGTCAAGAATTTTAATTATCTCGGGTCCATGATTACTAACAGACTTTAACTGTGAGCCAGAAATTAAACAATGCATAGATATGGCGAAAAGTTCTATGTCCAGAATTGACAAAATATGGAAATACCGCGGTATTTACAAGACAACGACGAACAGGTTTTTACAGTCTCCGGTGTATCCTATATTTTGATATGGTGTGGAATCATGGTCCCTGAAAGCAAGCGGAGAGAAGATGGATAGCCTTTGATATATGGTGCTGGAGATACATGTTGCGCATACCATAGACGGGAGGGGAGAGCTGTGGTTTGAATGGCAATGGAACTCGCTCAGTAGACGCCCCCCGGCTGCCAATAGAGTGAGTTGGCCGTCATGCCAGCCGCTCGCTTGAGCGGTCGGATTTTAGGTACTTGCACTTGCGGAATACAACTATACAGTCCCATATTGGACGCCTAGCAGAGTTTTTGGGGTCTTACCAGTCCCATTAGATCCCTTGTCGACTACCCGGAAAGATTTTGAATTGGGATTCCTACCCTTAATCTGGGCTTGTCGAGATAACGGACGGTCGGCAAACAGGAAAGGATACTGGGGATACTGAGTTCTCATCTCGAGTCTCGCACATTATTACGAACCGTACCGTCAAATTCTTTGAATTCGAAAGATAGAGAATAATTTTTAATTTAAGTTAATATTTATAAGTAGGAGGTATTATTGCTACCACGTTTTTTTTAATGTAAATATTTTTATAAAATACATAAGCTCTTTTTGTTGTTAAAATCAATAGGCTTTCAAACACGAACACTCTTTTCTCCAATGGTGAACATCAGATAGCGTACGAGGTTAGTAAGTGGTTAGAATTTTGCAGCGAACCCACATTATCTCTTGTTCTCCACAGATTAGAACGTCCAGCCTCCCTTGGCGGCTGTACCGCATCTCAGCCTTGTATACGTAAAATGCATAGATATATTGATATGTGCATAGATATTAATTTTTTGAACATTTTGAAGAAATTTATAACAATAAATATTTTAAGACTGATCATGATATGATTGGGTGAGTATACCAATACTAGGTCTACCTATACTGCGAATTCAAGTTTTATGTTTTCGGGATAATTTATTATCGTTTCGTGAAATGGAATTTTAGTCAACTTCGACATGGCCGACTTGGCCATGCCAATTTTCCTTCCTACCTTGGCCAGTACAGTCCATTTCTTGGGACGAGAGATCTCAGGTAGATAAAATCACTGACCTCTTTGTAGTCATTAAGTATTTTTGTCTACCTAGATCAAAATCTAGACTATTCAAAGTTCTATAGGGTAGACAAAATTATCGAATCAATGAAAATAATACAGTAAAAATTGACGTAAGACCAAAAAGAGTGCCCAATTTTGGGTAGACCGTGGATTGACACTGATTATAATGATTATGATAATGACAATGATGATGTGTTACCGCTTTTTGAGATTTCTTCGTCTTCGAGCGAATCAAAAAAAAAAAATATAAACGAAAATTATGACTACTTTTAATATCTCGAAACTTGTTATGAAAGCCACAAAAAATATGATTTCATTAACTGTTCAAAGGTTTTTCGTGAAACTTTGTGGAATTCCATGATTATTTTGTGAATTGTGTCAAAACTCTGTTTTATTCCATTACACTTTTCATTATGTTAAATGATATATAAAGTTTTAGAAAATTTAGAATATGTAATAATAAAAATAACAATAAAAGCATAATAAATATTCAAATACCGCCCATTACATCCCCTCTCTTATCCATTTTAACTCCACCCCCACCCCCACCTCCGTTATCTCCAAACACATCATATATTACTGTCTGAAAGTGCTTTTAATTTACGTTGATCTATAATATTGATAATGGGAAGATGTTCCCGAGAACGTTACATATCATTTAACACAAAGAAAAGTGTAGTGGAATAAAACAGAGTTTTGACTTAATTTACAAAATAATGATTTTATTAAATTAATCAAGATTTTTTGTTGCGTTCACTTGCCTGGTAAAATACGAAAACAGAAAATAATTAAATTTATGTCATTTTTGTAAGTGTATAAACATATCTCTGTAGATGAAGTTCATCAATGATAAAACAACAGTAAACTCCAATTCGCATTCGTTTTAATCCCGACGATACGAAATAAATAAAATAAAAAACAAAAAAATACGAGATTTTTTTACTCAAAGGATTATACTATTCATGCACTGAGTGTACGTGCATGTAACATAAAAGCAAAAAAAAAAAAAATGGGTACGTAAAATAACATATTGAGTAATGATTTTGTTTTGCCGGACCTCACATTTATTTCGGTGTACCGGCCAAATGAACATGTTCTAACAAATAACTCGTTTAATAATATCCTTATACTTGTGCGTTGTATTTGTTGGACAAATAAAAAATATAATTTTTTTAAATTAAACTAGTATTATTATTTGAGTAGCTTGTTGGTGTAATGGTCAGGACGTTGGCCTAGTGATCTAGTGGTCGGGGGTTCGCACCTCGTTCCAAGACACCAGCAAGTTAGTCCTATTTTCATAGCACAAGCATTTAGCTTAGTTTGAAAATAGTAAGAATGTTGATGTGACATGTATTCCATGTACGCATCTCTATTTAAAAAAAAAAAAATTTAAACTCATCACAGAACGAGCGAGACACAAGTTGGCTTCTTTAAAAAATATATCTAAAAAATTACTTACGCCACACCAGTATTAAAGTGTTCCAATTTTCAAATTTTCTGGACTTGTTTATTTGAACATTATGCCTTCAGAACAAAAAGATCACATATCCAAATATTTCATGTAATCAAATAAAATACACTCCAATATAAACGTATCGCTTTCCTTTAAATTTTTCCTGTACGTATCACACAAAAAGTCATTAAGATATTATATAAGATTTTTTTTAATTTCCTTTAATGAATTTGATATATAATTATGTTTAGAATCGATTAAACAAACACTGGTGAAAAGTTGATTTCAAATTGACAAATTGATTCAATTAATGTGTATTAATTTATTTGACACATTTTTAGTAGGTACTATAGTACATATAAAAAATAATGTAAATTAAAAATAAGTCACACCATTTGAACAAAATAAGAGCAAGACACTTCGATACAAAAATAATAATAATATTAAACTGGTACACCATTCATCGCCAATTGTTTTTTTAGTGCTATTTATTTTCAAAGGTGTATTGTTTCAGAATTGTTACTAACACCATTTTATTTCCAATACTTTATTATTTAGATATATGATAGAATTTTGATTAAATAGTTACTTTTATTAACAGTTTTTGAAACTGTTAACCAGAATTTTTGTTTTACATATTAGAGAACTAATGAAATTAGCATATTCTAAAATTGAATTAAATCAGCCGTAAATTGATGTATAACTCATAGTGGCTTCGAAGACATGTGGACTTCGGAATCACATCACTTTTAATGTAATTTATTGACCGATTTGAATTCATTTTCAGATTTAAAGAAATGTTTAAAAACCAAAAAAAAATTGAATTTTGATTTTTATTTTCATCTTTTTGGTTTGATTATTTGTATAATATAAGAAATAGTAAATAAATAGTATGGCCAGTATCCACGGGTGAGATTTTTACAAAATATTCGACTTGAAATAATCTCAGAGACCTGGATTATGCTCCCGTGAGATTCTTTGGAGACAACTCTCAATTCATGCATATTTTACATCAAACGTCAAATGTTTGTCCATTGACCATTGTTGTTCCGTTTGTCAATCAGGTTAAGAATCTCCTCAGCAACAATTATAATGGAACAAACGTTTATAATTTAAAGCCTTCTGTTTGTCGAAGTTTTTTTGAATAAATAGTTGTATATATCTATAGTAACGTTTGTGTATACGTGTCTAATCTCGCTATCAAATCGAACGTCCAAGTTTAAGTTTTTGTCTCTTTCTACCAATCTTAAACTGATCTCTGAGTTTATCTGCAGATCAAAATCTTAAAACGTTTACATGATACTGAGATTTATCTCAACTAAATCTCTGAGATTTATCCTATCATTTGGTTGCTCTTAAATGATGCATAAAGGTGAAAAAAAAATTCTAGAAATAAATCTGCATCTAAAATCTTTAAATATGTACGTCTTTAAATACAATTAATTTTGAAACAATTCCAGATACCGCCCCAGAGTTGCAGTACACCTTCATAGAGCAGGCCCTCCGCGGGGGCCCGGCCGTGGCCCTCCGGTGCTCCGCAGCCGGAGCCCCATCTCCTCGGTTTCAGTGGCTATTAGACGGGCAGCCTCTTTCTGAAATATCTACGTCTCATAGGTACTTTGATATTTTTTATGTGTATTTGGATTCTGTTAGCTCAATTTATAACATTGTGAAATATTTATTGTCATTATTAATTTGAATTTGAAATAAAAAACTTAACTATTTAAAAATATGTATTTTGAAATTTATCTTTTACTTGATGCTTAACATAAATAGGTACTTTGATATTTTTATGTGTATATAGATTCCGTTAGCTCAATTTATAACATTGTGAAATATTTATTAATTTGAATTTGAAAAAAAACTTAACTATTTAAAAATATATATTTTTAAATTTATCTTTTACTTGATATTTTACATATATAACGTTTTACCAGCAAAAAAAGAACATACTTAAAAGACTTGGCATGACCAGGTAAATCAGATACTGGAAGGTTTTCCTGTCAAAAGCCTCAATAATCGGCGAGTATGTATGATAAGATGTACGAATGTAGATGAGACGAGAATTATGTGTCAGGATAGAAAAATATTGAGTTTTTTCCTATCTATCTATACCCGTGGTGAAACGACATGATGGTAGGTTAGTTAGTAATATTTTACTTACACATAAAATATTTTTTTAGTATATCTTTTATTTATCTTTTTTACGATTCATGATATTCTACATAACATGAAGATTTTTTTATCTATTCATAAAGCTTAATTTATGAAGATAATGGGGGTAATTTACAAGATAACATTATTAATGTATTATAAATAAATAAATAATCCACGCTATGTAAAATGTCAAGAAGAAGATACAAAGTTTATAGATTTTGAAATGATAAAATGACTTTCGGCCCACCCTTATTAACGTTATTTTAAGGTTGATGCCACAGACTAGTAAATGAATAGATATGATATCAAGTTTATATATAGAAAAGGGGTTTGGAATATTATTTGCGGGGCGAAGGGCATTCTACACACATATATTCAACAAAACATAAATCTGATGGATTATGACTCATTTATGCAACAGTAACAGTATTTACTCTTCGAAAATTAAATCTTTGTGTGAACAAGACGTATTTTGTACATCATTGCATATTATTTTGTCAGAGTTAAAATTTTCATTCCAATCGAGTCATATTTTTAAATAAAGTTTCGGAGCTCTTTGAATGCGTGAGTGGGCACCAAAGTAATCACATCGGAGCCACCAAAATGAAAATTTTAGGACAAGGATTTTGCGTAAGTTCATGACTATTTATTTGGTGGTCTGTGGTTTAAACGAATAATTTAATTTGGAAATAAACAAATTAAAGATATGCTTATGTAAGAATTCTTACAATATAAATGTAAATATTTGAATTAATTCTGATTAAAATAAACGTATGTATAAATAAAACGTGGTATGTACTAGAAAAGAGTTGATATTTTTAATAACTTCTTTATTTTAGATATTCAGTGGGAGAACACGTTGCCAAAAATGGTGATATGATTGGTCACCTCAACATATCCTCTGTAAGGACTGAGGATGGGGGGTTGTATACCTGCGTGGCCACCAACTCCTTGGGAGAGGCGTCTCACACTGCCCGACTTAATATCTATGGTACTATAAATAATATTTCCCAGTCATGCAATATCTCATTCTCTCATTTGAATGATTGCGAACCTATTTCCCTTTTTTAAGAGGGTTTATAAAAATACACATTTTTTCATCGTATTACGGAATTTTTACCACTCTACAAGGTAAATTTACTATCATGCTACAATATTAATATTTATTACGTCTATTTGATACAATAGGACTTTAACATAATAGTGAAAAGTTTATGGAAAGTACGATCGGCATAAAATTAACGAAATTTTAATTTTAACTAACATAAAATCAAATCAATTAAAAATCTGAAGTTTATTTTGATTTCAAGTTGAATTTGAAATAAATTAATATTTATTTGTCACATAGAAAAAATACAAAGAAAAGTATATCTACTGAAAAATATACTTATCACCGAGATGTACCTAGCGAGGTAGGAAGCGGCCACAGCCTTGCATGTAAATGGAATGTAGTATTAATACTTGTACTTGCTAGTATATTGGTTACTTTAAACATTTTTATTTTGATGCAAACTTTAAAGGAATGTTGTTTTGAAAATAAACGTCGATGTATCGGCACTGAAAATGAAAATGAAATGAGTTTCAAACCCGGAACATTATTTTGCCGGTAGAGAGCTTTAACCGACTCAACTATAGTGCCCTTTATAGAAGTCGCCAAATTTCATCTACATCTAAAGGAGACATCTATGTTTTAATTATTTATACATTATGTTGTTGATAATATTGTATTCGTATATTGTAATCCTATGTAATAAATATTATATTTCAGTTCCGCTTTGCTGACAAACAAGTTGATATTGAATCATCAACAAATTGAGTTGAGTAACGGTATCAATTACTTCACCTATGTATACTAAACAACAAATGAAACACGAGAATATATTCCAATATATTATATTTATTTCTGTTTTTTTTTCAATTCATACACATAATATTATAATACATTAAACTAAAAAACAATATGTGACGGTGGTATTTTTATATGGTATCTTACCTACTCGAAATTGCACTACACATGAATTATACCATCCCTCAATAAAATTGTTTAAAAAAAAATTAGTATTAATATAATTAATCACGGGGAACCGCGTTCTCTCGCGTGACATGCGGGAATACTTACCACTACTACGCTGGGGGAAAGGCTTTAGAGGCGCTTGGTATCGATCCCGGTAATGGTAATTGCAAAAATGAAACACAACAGTACAAGTAAGAGTACATAAGAAGTGTTACAAAATTTTCTAACGCAGTTTTCGTGATGTGAAATTCTGTAGGGGGATCCACTGAATATAATTTACATATTCTATGCTAAAATTTACATAATAAAATGATTTATGGAATTTTGTAAATATGATCTAAATAAAATTTGATATTAAAATATCGGTTCTGCAAAACCCAGTAAGTAACGAAAATTTACCCGGCTAGGTAATGTGGATAATTTCATATTTCCAATCAAGACAGTATTCTTCTTTTTTCTTTTTAAATTTTCACCGTTACCGGGATTCATTTTAAGATATTTAAGTTCAAAGATTTATAAATTCTTACTACTTGCTATCACCGATAGTTTATCCGATAGACCTTACTGGAAGTTTTCCCAAAACTTTTAACTATCACCACTTTTAACGACCACGCACTATTGTCAACAAGGCTAATTAATTCTGTGAATGTTTAAGACAACTTGAAGCAGTAAGTTTAAAAAATAGTGTAATATAATGATTTAAATAAACTTCTACTTATCTGTTACATTGCTACTAGAAACTTTAGAATAAATCCTAATGTTATATTGTAAATTTTTTATTGTTACTTGAAAGTATATGTAGAAATAAAACGTATATTATTTAAACCACAGAATTTTGGTTTAAATAACTTTGAACCACAGAACTTTGGTTTAGTATTTACTAGTCGAAACGGAACTTGTGTATCGCTTTACGACTAGATTGTGGGATAATAAAAGTGTAGACAGTTTAATGAAACAATGTGAGATATTTATCTAAATATTAGTTAATTACTTACGTTAGTTATCTGAATGTTAGTTACTTAACATCTATTCATCTTCTCGCTGTAATCTTATCTGAGAGCAGCTTAATGCAGGTTAATTTGATAACGTAAATTAACCCTCCTAGTATTACACCTTTGTATTTAACATCCTAAAACGAAAGCCAGTTTTAAAGCTAATTAAATTACCATAGGTCGGTCAGTAAGTTAACACAAGCGGAAGTACGGCAAGTTGAATAGGAATTGTTACGGTGAAATGTAATTTGGGACTTAAAATAAATTCTTTTACTTCGAAATAAATTAAGTTCATATAACCTTTTGTTTTATTTGAATCCACTTTATACATATTTGAATAATTTAAAGAATATGAAAATATAAAAAAAAGTATATTTTTATCCATTTACTAAATGTAAATGCTTGTCAAAATAATTCAATCAAATCACAGATCAAATATATTATATACTAGCGGTCCATACCCGGTGTTACCAGGGATTCTCATTAATACGAGTATTAAGCAGTGGAGTAGGGGCTTAGGAGATTGAGGCTTACTTTGTTTTTCGCGGTCTCTAAAGAGAAATGATTTAAACAAAATCAGATCAGGACAGGGAAAGGGTAAAATGTTCGGGATAGTGAAGTAGGAAAATAATATTATCTTCAGGTCCTAGAATGCAACTGTGTAAAATTTTCGATGGATGGCATTCTATTTGTATCTGAGGGAGGACGCGTAGGTGGTCAGGAAGAGGAGAAAGGGTACATATGTTTTGCGTAAGGTCTTAAAGGGAAATTTTGCTCAATTTGCAGTGGATAATTGATAATTTTCACGGAAATTTATTATTTTATTAGCAAATTTATTAATAAATTCTTAGTATTTTTAATTGTATTAGGAATAGGGAACAATTCATCTAATACAACATAATCTTAAACTTCAGTCGATCTTTCCGAGTAACTCACACAATAAATACCATCCCTATTGGTGACCTTTTCAAGTCCATATCACGAGATATACCTAACCTCTATAAGTTCACTGAACTAGCTGGTTTATATACATCAACCTTTCTATGACGGGACTTGGGATCTCAAGAGAAACTAAATGCGTTCATTGACCTGACATTTTACTCTAAAAAGAAACAAAAACAATAAGATTATGTATAAATTTGTTATGCCCAGTATCTAATTTGTTAAGCCCAGTATCAATTAAGTACACAAAATATAACATACGTTCTTCACTATGAGATATGCAATCCACCAGTGATTTTTACTCCAGACTCCAAAAGTTTAGAAGGGCCGTAAGATTGTAAAAGAATTCTGATGCCAAAAAATATTTCAATAATGATTTCATCTTCCAACACGTTTTTATAAAATGTGATATATATTTGAAAGCAGCACAAATCTTTTCAATCTTACACGTATCATTGATATAAATATTTATTAGAATTTAGTCTTTATCATATAGAAATATTCATAATAATTTATCCGGATTAATAACGTGACTACATAACAACTGTCATGGATCATGAGACATGGATCTTCTTTCTTATCGGTAAAATTTGCAAACTATACTTTATTTTTTTATTTTGTCAGTTTTGGTGCAAAATATTCACTATTTAAAATAGCGTTAACGTTCTATTAATATCTCCAAGAAGAATTAGTAAAAAATATTACATCATCAGCAGCCTGCAGGATTTGTTACCATATCGCAGGATCTGTCACCATACGCAGGATTTGTCACCATTAAAGTATACATTAGATTAAATAAAACACAATCACCTTGTATAAAACCACGAACTTTATTAAACGCCAACCGGTTTCGCTTACTTCAAGCTTCGTCAGTGCGTTTTTGAAACTGTTTTAAATACACATTGACGAAGCTTGAACTAAACGAAACCAGTTGGTGTTTAATAAAATTCGTGGTTTTAAACAAAGTGATTGTATTTTATTTAATCTAATGTCAAACAACAAAGAGATAGCTTTTTACTAAAATATATATGTTTTTTTTTAATAATGCAGCAATTCCGAATTGATGATTTTGTGTTTAATATCATTCGCGTTGAACAATGTTATCATGCAAATATTTATATAAATTCAATTCCAAAAATGTATCTCTTGTCTTTATCATCTTCTGTCTCTTGCTTATATAGCTATGCTTCACTAAAGATTAACATTAATATAAATACAAGATGTTGAGTTAAGTTATTAGATTGATAATACCCTCACAAACAAAATGCGTCTCAAGTAAATTAAACGAGTATAATAAAAAAACAAGTGTTTTATTTTCATATACATATATGATTACGGAGTTCTATAAACTTTACTCGGAAACTGTAAATATCCCTCTTTCAGTTAATCACCTTCAAGCTATCTCAGCTTCAACCTATCTTGCACCCTTGCCGATCGATGAACTAAACTTTATTTGAGGATTCTCGGTCTTGGCCATGCGATGCAAGTAACTCAGCCAGGGTAATCCTCCAATTTTATTTGGTTTGACAACACTAGCATATACTTATCTTCAAACGATATTGTCATTTATGGGGGCGTAAGTTCTATGAATATGTTAATTCGATTTTACTTGTAATTTATATATATATATATATATTCTACAACATGAAACAACAATAGAGTCATAACTAATAGTGCATACACCCCCAAATAATAAACATCTTGAATTATAGGGGTGGTGGCTGTCGACATTTATATAAACAAGATCAACATCTATAATAATACAATGTGAAAATTATAAACAAAATATAAAAAATGTTGAGAAATTAATCAGATTTGAACTTGAAAATCAGAAAGATATTAAATACAGTAATTATTTAATCATTTTGAAGACTTTTATGTCCTCTTTTTTGTTCGCATTTATATTTGCTGCATTTATATGTCTAAGCTCCTTTTATCGTATTTTGTCAGCGTCCAAGTTTCTGACGCATACTTAAGTTCAGTAATATATATATTGTGATGTACGTGATCCGAGTCTCATTCACTCTCACCGCTAGATCGGTAGAGAAACATAAAATATAAGTACAGAACTCAGAACTCAACTTGCTGACGACTTTTCTCTTCACTTGTGATACATTTATAACAACTTGTGTTATTCGGATGGATAGGAATCTAATCTACATTATTGAAAGAAGTTATAAATAACTACATTAGTTTATTAAAAAAACAAAGCGAACATTATTACAAGTACAATGTAGTGTAATCCTAAAAAATAGTCTACGCAGAATGTTTGAAATTGAAGATTGGGAACCGCCATCACGATAGGTTCGCAATCCGGCGTAGACAGAAAAATTATACAATAATACATAACCTTGGACTCGGAGCACCCTTCGTCCAGGTTTTGAACTCGTTCTTACAACTTCTTGTTGCCGCGTACTGGTTTGGAATGAATTGGTTTGTAGGTCTGGGTCATCCGCTACCCTTATCGGTAGATCGGAATTAGCGATAAGACACCAATCCACATCCCGTTTGCGACATCGTCCAACATTAATTCTAGAGTTCTTCATTCTTCATCTAAGAGGAAATAAACTATTTATGCAGAAGAGATGAATACAATTCAAATTAGGATTTATCACAAGATTAGTAGAAAATTGATAACTAGTCATTGTGACTATTTTTCTTACCCAGTATCACATTGTGGATTTATTAATTTACGAGTTTAAATTAACTCGTGTTACGGCCGACAGTGTCGCCATTCTGGCAGCCAGTTAAAACCACCCACAATTAGCGTGGCCAACCGCCAGGCTTGTCTCTATGAAATCTCTACGCGGTGCGCGGGCCTGTTGCCCGGTCCCCGATCGCGGCAACCTACTGCGCATGTGCGAGATTGTTTCTATATTAAAAAAATTATTAAAATAATTTATATGATTTAAATAATTCATATATAGTAACGTACTTATAACATTCTCGTCGGAACCCGAGCAGGTAGTGTCATAAAACTTACAGGTAGGCGCAACACTCCTCAAATAATTATATTACTGGCATTGTCAAGGAGCTGCCAGACGAAAATAAGTTAAAACAAATACATGAACGCATACCTGGTATCCTTTGTCCACCCGCTCAAAATGTTGACAATATATGTTTCGGCGTAAGCGCTGAGATTCAATCAGACTATATTAGGTCAGTTTTTGAGCGTTTTTTCACATTATTGTCAATAACTCATTTGAATCTTGCCCGATAATATATATTTGTATCTCAAATTATTTGAAAATATTTAATAAAAGATTAGCTAGAAGGAAAACAACATTAAACGAATATTTGTAGCGTAATTCATATTTTTACAAACAACCGGGTCAAATCTGACCCATCACCGTAGAGTATGTGTTAAAAGACCACAATAGCGGGAATAATTAAAATAGTTTCTATTATTTGTAGACCTTTGAGACGAAAATAAATATTTTTTATCTTTTGTGTATTGTATTGTCTGTATTATGCATATGGCGAATCGGGTCTTGTGAACCGACCACTGTGGAATAAATATATTATTATTATTAATTATTTAAAAGTTATTATTATAAACTGTTGATTGATAGAATGAGATGGCATATTGGTAAAAATGAAAATAACGATTTTTTTTGTGTAGTACGTAACTTTTGTTAATGTATAATTTATTATTTATAAAGAATTTGTGTATATTTTAAGAGTTCGCCTTTATTATAGCGCATACAAATTACAAAATGACTTAACCCAAAAAAAAACGATTAAAATAATCAGATTTAAAAAAGAAGCGGCACACAAAACCGTGCTTAGCCGTAACAAACTATGTATATTTATTTACTTTTAAAATTTAATTACGTAACCTGGGTTTTTATATTTAAAACAAATATCATGTACAGTGTGCGTAAATATTCAGTTTATATAATATATAAATATTTATGTTTTACGAAAATATATTTTCCTTATGTTTTATATTAATATTTTACCCACTTGTAGTCGTAAGTCTGTCTATTGGACTAGCAATCTACAGCTCTTCTTTAACAATTATCATTAAAAATCATATAAATCTGAAATTATTAGAAGGCAAATAGGGTGTTAACAATGAATGGTTGTGAAAGTTTTTATATTATAAAAGTTGCATTTAAATTCCGTTATTTATATTATGGCCTATCAACTAAGAAAGTAAAATTACAATATATTATATATTTTTTTAACAATACGTCTCGGTGGGGAAAAGTTTCATAAATTTTACTGACAATAAAGTAATGCTGTTAAGTGTGATATCATCTTTTCATAATACATCACGGGCGTGAAGACTGTGGAGAATGTGAAACTTTTTTCTTAAGACTATTAGGGTGGGAGTGGGAAAAGATAAATAAATGCGCCACATATAATATATTGAATTCTGAAAAGTGTCAAGGCGTTCTACATGGTTTCACATTGGTACATATATGGTGTAATGATAAAGTATTGTCAAAGTTATTTCAATAAGAATCATTACGCAACATGTTATATAAAGTTTCTTTAAAACCGTGTACTTTATATAGCGACCTATACTGACATAACCAATATAATGAATCTATAAAATAATCACTGTGGGTTTATTTGATATGTTATGAGGTAATGAAATTAAGATTGAACATTATGAATCGTTGTATTGTGTGGCAGACTAACGCAGATTAGAAAATGTAAATAACTAACTATCTGTTGACACAAGTTACAGATTATACAATAGATATACAATATCCATACAAATAAAAATTCTACCAGATAAGCGTTTCCTGGAGGTCTTATCTAGAAGGCGGCAACGAGAGCAGTGGCGATCAGGAGTCGGCCTCCCGGACGGCTGCTGATAACATTGGTTATTGTCTCATGTCGCATTATTGTGGCGTCGGTACCGGACATGTTTTTTCGACTGTTAGGTGCTCTAGTTTAAACGGACTAATAAATGTGAGGTGCGTTCATGGGTTGTCGGCGGTGATGATGGCCGTGGAGGCGATACACCTCAATAATATCAATACGCAATGATATTAACGAGTACAAATTACAAATATATTTGCAACAAGTTGTGATAAACCGTGAAAATTTAATGATTGGAATAAAGGTGCTTTGATAATTTGCAATCTAACCCTACTTATTTACAAGGTTTCCTCTGAGGCGAGCACATGATTTGGTGTCATAGCGCATACAAAAAAATATAGCGCGCACGCAATTTCTAACAAGATTTTTTTTTCTTGTGCCGCCTTCTTTCGAACGTTGGCGACCATATTGCAGTATGTTAGTTTATCTTGTAGGAGAACACCAACGTTTGGACATATAACACAGTCCTTAAAATTGTATATTTTTTTTTTTTAAATAATCCGTGATCTAAAATTAAAGGAATGTTGCTTATTTATAAAGTGATTTGTTGTTCTATATTGTTTACAGTGTTAAAAGTCCTTACAATAATTTGCGTTTACATTAGAAATCATCGATCTTCATAAAAAAAAGTATAGCTTTTTAAATATAATAACTTATTATAATACATGCATGTACATGGTTGAGTAATTGTAAGTGTGAGTAAGCTTTTATACAATATATTGGAAATAATCTAAAATTTAAATGTACATACATCGGTTGATATACATCTATACTAATATAATAAAATTATAAACATTTTTTCAGACATTCAATAAATTTTCGCAAATAGGTCACTTATTTTTGTCTTTCAAAAACTATTAAGATTTCACAACATAAAACTGTAATGAACAAGATTTATCCGAGCACAATTCTAGCATCCCTCACAATGAACACCGATAACATTATATGGCCCTATTAATTGTTTTAGGACCTCCTTCTATTAGAGCTGTTGGACCAATTAGAGCAGTGGCTGGTTTTAATACGACCCTTCACTGTCCTTTCTCCGGGTATCCGATAAGGTAATAACATTAACTACCCTTCACTTCTGTTAGCTTTATTTTTTTATATATTATGTTGTACTACTTGAGTTGAAATTTCTTATCAAAATACACTCAAGGTGCTCTAAAAAGAGCAGACGAAAATTGGATTATTATTTTAATAAAAATTTAATTTGAACTTTTATTTTGTTCCATCTTCTTTCAGACCGATTAGCGATAAACTTTTTTTTCATTCTAACTTTGTAATCATAAGAGACTGCGGAAACACATCAAAATGCTTGTCCTTATGAATAATAAAAAATTCTCTCGTGTTTTTAATAATTTAAGTTTTAAATATTTAAAAAACCTAACCTACTTAACCTTTCCTCTCCGGAGATGTTATGTGAATATCTGTAAAAATACAGATTTCACATTATAGGTCTTCTTCCGTAATATATTTATGTATAGGATAAAATAATTACAATATGTAAGTATTTACCATACGCAACAATAAAAAATGTTTTCTCGAAAAACCTGACGAGATTTGTACGTGTACGTGTAGTGAGGTGGGAAAGGCGTAGTGCGCGGGGTGACGGATGCCGATCGTCACTTTACTTATGCCAGAAGTCCAGGAGCCGAGGACGAGAATGCACTGCAGCTCTCGGCTAGCATCGCCCATTCTCGTGTCGACACGAGTCGTCTCGTGCCATTTCGCTTCGCCCCGCACGCCTCGCTTCGCCACGTCCACGCTTCATTCCGGTCGCTGCGCGAACGAAGCGTGGTGAGGAGCCTCGAGGAGAGTGGACTGCGGGCATTAGTGGAAGAGCAAGAGCGTATGCTGGCCGAGTTAGATGAGTTTTATGCGTCTCAGTGTTGTCGTTCCGAATGACCAATATTTTTTCTCATTTTTAGCACTTTTTCACAATAATTGATATATATATCAACTATTATTCATATTTATCCGACTTAAAAATTGCAAAAGTCTCCATGTACACTGAGTTTATTGCACCGGAGCGCGCGTTATTATTTTAAAACCGCATGGGAAAGGTTAATATCATAATTTATAAAAAAGTAAAAAATATCACGCCCAGAAAATCTTGGCAGAAAGGTTTTTATTTTAACATATATTTATTCGTCCATCTTTAATTTCTTTATAGAAATACATTAATTAATATCGTTGGTCTCGTCCTCATATAAAATAAATTAAAGATTACGGACTGCCTAAGAAACTTTTATATTTTCAAGATTTTTATGTTTTTCTCTAATTATTTTAACGTACATAAGGTACCCCTCTTTAAAGCTAGCGTTTTATAGAATAAAAAAAGTCTACGTTGGAAGTCAATGTATGTCGCTTCTCGGCTTTTTCTTCATCTTCCAACTTCGGTGAATACATTTTTGATTATAGAGATATCAATATATTTTTCAAAATGTTGCTAAAACACAAAAAAACTGGCTACTTTAACACAGACGTCAGTCTAGTAAAGTAGCCAGGACAATGCTGTATGTATCAAATGCTGATGTGAAGTCCACTCCATCTCATACAATAAACTACGAGTACATACTTAATTGCAAAATAA
Source organism: Eubasilissa regina (assembly GCA_022840565.1). Classification (NCBI taxonomy): domain Eukaryota; kingdom Metazoa; phylum Arthropoda; class Insecta; order Trichoptera; family Phryganeidae; genus Eubasilissa; species Eubasilissa regina. The sequence goes on along the minus strand of JAINEB010000022.1, from coordinate 28,654,110 downwards.
CTTGTATTTTATGTTTATCACGTTATATTATAATATATTTACCTCTGTTACAACAAACACATGTATGTCAATAAAGTGTAAAGTCTAACTCACACTAACTTCATAAGAGGTGTTCAACTATAAATTCTAAGAATTTATAGTTAATTTATTCAAATTTTAAAGATTGTTAAAAATTTATATAAAAATTTTTTTATCAAGATTTCTAAAATTTTAGTTCAGTCGTATGGTCCAGAAGGGGACAGGAGATCACTAATAGTCTGAGGGTTGGCGCTGGATCCCAGGGTGCTCTACACATTTCAAGAGTGGATCCTGTCACAGATGCTGGCAGCTACACTTGCATTGTGACTTCGCCAACCGGAGAGACAGTCAAGAGAGATCTTCAAGTTGTGGTTAAAAGTGAGTGAAGGGTCTTTAATATTATATTAAATCTTATCATAATCTAAGTCGATTGTTATTTATTATTTGTCAAATTATTTATATTTACATATTTAGGCGCTCTGGCCCATTAAACAAAAATTTTGAATTTAATTATTACAATTATTTTCTTGAATGATTTTAAATTGATGTTGTTTATGAATTATTTTTAATATAAATTATTTATAGCATTGTTTGTAACCACTTTTATGAGTTAAATTTTGCCAAGCATCAAGCAGCTTCGAAAAATACCCTTTTTTTCATCAGCATATCAAATAAACTAACTAAAACCATGTCAATCATATAAATAGTTCTAATGTTTTTAAATTTAAAAAAAAAAAACATTAGGTATAAAGAAGGGTGTTTTTTAGAGGTATATTTTTCGAATTGACAACACTTTTTCCAACGACAGCCAATTTGACAGCTGACGGCTGATTTGTACTCAGTTTGGTTTGCCATTTCACCATGAATACACTTACCCCAGAACAACGCTTGCAAATTGAGCAAATTTATTTCGAAAATCGTGGTTCAATTCGCGAAACTTACTGTACGTTACGTCCATTTTATGGTCGATATAGGCATCTATCCGAACAAGTAATTCAAATAATAATGGATTTTTTTCGCACCACGCACACTCAAATTAAAAATACACGTCCGCAGAGACGTCGTACAGTGCGCACCGAAGAAGATGTTGTTTCTTCAAAAATGATGCCGGCCAAAACGTTACAGCCAATGGAGAGTATTATAAATCTATAATTATTGAGTTTTTCATTCCCCATTTGAATGGCATTAATATGGAAGATCTGTGGTTTCAACAAGACGGCACCACAATCTATTTATTGAAGGAAACATTTAATAATCGCAAATAATTTATATTATTGGACCTATGAATTGGCCTCCAAGATTGTGTGATTTGACATATTTGGATTATTTTCTGTAAGGATACGTGAAGTTGCTATTTTACGCCGATAAAACAGAGACAATAGACGAGTTGGAAGCCAACATTGCCTAATGGCGTAAAATTATATTTATATTATATATTACATGGCCATTATAACGATTTTTATAAGCTTAATTTAATTTTAATGTTCTATATTTCTAAAAAAACAATTTTATAAAAATAAATCTAGTACTCAACTTAAATATAATAAAATGTGAAAATTGATGTCAAATTGGAAGTTACAAATAATTTATATTCAAATGAATTAAAACCCCAATGTATGCAATAAATATGAAAATAAATATTTTTAGTTTGTGGATAAATGTATAGTTTCTTAGTGCAAAAATCATATTTTTTATTTTTGTAAAACGCAACAGGTTGATATTTATTTTCAGATCCACCGAAAATAGTGCCGTTTAGTTTCCCACCCGATTTGGAAGAGGGGAGCTCAGTTCAACTTCTTTGTGGAATGACATCAGGAGATAGGCCTGTGTATTTCTCCTGGCTGAAAGACGGCAATCCAATTCCGGCATCTCTCCAAGTGAGTTCTCACTAATTTAAAGTGTTGTGCTTGTTTATTTATTTATTTATTTATTTCCATGCATGTATTTTTCCTAACATAATATTATATATTTATTTTTAGATTCAAGAAAAATCTCTTGACGAATTCAGTTTTCTCATATTCAGTGATGTTTCTTCAAGACACAGTGGTGATTACACCTGTGTAGCCAGCAATATGGCAGCAAAAGTAAATCACACTGCTCAATTGATGGTGAAAGGTAATACAACGTTTGATGAACAAATGTAATATATTTAGAACACTGCTATTTATAATAAAAACTAAATTAATCAATTAGAAAGATATACCTACAGATAAAATCAATTTATCGAAAATATATTCTGTTGCCACCAGGATTCGAACCAGGCACTATTCCTATCAGTGGATATGCGCTCTCCATTACACCATGTCAACGTAATAAGTTAACGACAAATTTTAGAACCTATTTGCTGCACTTTCAAATTGATACATCTATTATTCCATTTTTAAAAGCAATACACTTCATATTACGCAGAATTTCAAATACCTTTGAGTAAAACGATAAATTGATTTTATATATATCTTTCTAATTGATACATTTAATTTGTATTAAAAATATCATAGAACTATATTCTGAAAAACTGCACCTTATAATGTGTTCTCTTTAAAAATATATTAGGTTGTATTAATGTTTCCAAATTTAATAAAATCGATAAATTAATTTAATTCTGGAGTTTTCTATCGAGTTTTACTCAAAGGTATTTGAAATTCTCGGTAATATGAAGTGGATTACTTTTAAAAATGAAATAGCAGATGTATTAATTTAAAAGTGCTGCGAATAGGTTCGAAAACTTGTTAACTTTCTATATTGACATGGTATAATGATCAGCTGTAATAGTTCACGGATAGGAAAAGTTTCTGGATCGAATCTCAGTGGCAACAAATAATTTTTTCAATAAATAATTTTTATTTGTATATCTTTCTAATTAATACATTTAATTTGTATTAAAATATAATATCTTTTGAGCACTATTATTTATGTTAGATTTATACAGATATAGTAAAAATATATTATTTAAATAAAAAAATGCTTTCAGTATCACCTCATTGGACATATGAACCACAAGATATATCTACGTTGTTAGGAACACCAATTATTATCCATTGTGCGGCTAGAGGATTTCCAGAACCAAAAATATATTGGTTCAAAGGACAAGGTATGGACTAAAATGTTCAAAAACAAATTAATTTGACTTTTTTGTTATGTATTGTTTCATTATATCATCAGATAATAGAGTATTATTTTATAATTAAACTTGGTCAAGTAAGTTAAGGCAATTTTTTCTAAATATTTTAGGTGTGAATCAACAGGATTTTCGGCCAATAGTAGACTTCGATAGTCGACAGATGGTAATGCAAAATGGATCTCTAATGGTACCCGCCACAGCTACTTATAATGAAGGCCAGTATCTTTGTAAAGCAGAAAATGGAATTGGCTCAGGACTCAGCAAACAAATTTTTGTAACCGTTAACGGTAAGTATTATACTAAATACAATAAAAAACGAGATTAATTTTTATAGTATGTATTAATATTAAACATGTTATGAAACAAAACAAATGTTATGAAATATTAAACATGTTTTAATATTTTGTAGTATGTATTAATATTAAACATGTTTTAATATTTTGTAGTATGTATTAATATTAAACATGTTATGATTTTTTTTTTTAATATTTAGAACCTGCCCATTTTGAAGTGACGTCTAAAAACGTATCAGCAAGAAAGAATGATCCCGTAACATTAGTTTGCGAAGTCTTTGGTGACAATCCTATTAAAGTCCAGTGGACGCACAATATGAAAAAAATTGATCTGAATACCTACAGGTAGGAAAATATTAAGTTAGACGAAAAAAAAAAATTGTTTGTTTTTAAATTAATAACTACCCTTACACCTACTAATTACTACGAGTATGTGGAGTAAGATTTCATTTTTATAATAGTGATTGTGTCATGTTACAAACAATTTCCTGACTAGTGCATATAAGAAAAGCTTTTTATATAAATAAATACCACTTATGATATAATATGTGAAAAAAAGAGTGACTGCTTTAATAATAATAATAAAATTAATTTATTTAGCGTTGTAATTTAAGGCCTGTAATTTAATATCAATTAGAATTTCTGTTAGTACTGCTATTAAATGTCATAATATTTCTTCAGAATCAGCATGTCAGAGGTGAGAACCGAGTCGGGACTGAGATCTCAACTGAGCTTAAGTAGAGCAGAGAGACGAGATTCAGGAATATATCGGTGTCAAGCAGAAAATGCTTTTGGCAGGAGTGAACATCTCATATACGTATTAGTACAAGGTAAGTGACAGTTTAAAAATAGAATTTTTTTTTAACAAAATTCAACACTTTTAAATTTAATTAAATTACATAAAAACATTTTCCTTCGTAACACAAATTTTCAGAGCGCCCAGATTCACCGGTATCACTTCAAGTTGTGGAAGTAGGTGGAAGGTCAGTAAAGATTTCCTGGCTAAGGGGATTTGATGGAAATAGCCCCCTCTTAGGATACCTAGCACAATACCAATTACTCGGATCGGTGAACAAAGATGATTGGCTGACAGCCAACGTTGTCAACATTACTCTAGATAATGTGAGGATTTCATATAATAGGTAAACGAATTGTTATTTCTACAAATTTGGATAGTTAATTTTATTTAAAGACTGGTCCAATAACTTCCGAATTTTAATTTACTTAGTAATCTATTAAATATATTTTTTAATTTTCCATTAAACCAACATCACATTTATTTTTTATCTTATGTATAATACATATACATTATAATTATCTACGTACTATGATACTATTTAAAAATTACATGATATACTTTCAACATTACAGTGCAGATCTCGAAAGGCACGGCGGGGTCGTGGGGCTATCCGAGGCTGTTGTGTGCGAGACTCTTGTTCCGGGCCTCCACCCCGCAACTGCCTACACAGTCCGCTTGGCAGCTTATAATTCTATTGACGAAAGCTCATATTCAGAACCCGCTGTGGTCAAAACAAAGGAAGAAGGTGATTTTTATAAGTCTTGTATGATATGGATATACAGTTGTTAATTTTTTTAATTTACAACGATTTTCAAAAATATTATTTAAAAGAAACAGGAACACTCTCAATACTTTCGGCTGGGATTGATTCTAATCAATGAGTATTTTTAATACTATAGGGTAGATGATTATCTGAGTAATATGTACACTCGAATGGAGTGACTGATATTTGGAGGTTACGTAATTCGGATTAGAAGATTTTGTATATGGTGAGACTGAGGGCCCTATCTTTCTTCAGATTTTACGCATGTTGATGTATGTTGCAGTGTATATAAATGTAAAATGTGTAAAGAGTGTATGTGCTGTGACTAAAGCAAGGTATTTAATTAAAACAGGACAAAAGTTGGCGTTTATTGCGGGTCAATTCACAATTGGAAGTACAATGAATAGAAAGATATTTGCCCAAATGAAGTTCGTAACTGGAGACGCTCGCTTGAGGTGTTTCCGAAAGAATGGGCCGAGGAGAAGTGGCTGGCTTTCGCTGGTCTCTCGGAGGTGTCCGTTTCGATGTATTATTATCTGCATTGGGTCACTACTCTTCGACACTATATAGCTGTACAGCGCTTGAATAAACGACCAGAAATTATAAAATTATAAATTATACCAGATTTATAAGTTATTCATTAACTACCATTTTGATGAAACTTAGTATTTATGACCACAAATGACCTGTAATTTTTACGCGAGCATTATCGTTTCTTTATATTACATGTTATGATTTTTAAATTAAAATTCAGTTAACGAAACACTACGTGTATTCCTTTTGATTGTGGACATAATTTTCAAAGGTTTAAGTAATTTATATTTTCATTCTAGCCCCTATTGAGGCACCAATGAATGTCCAGGTACAAACAGGTGGACAAGGAGAACTACATGTCACGTGGAAGGTACAGTTTTATCTCTTTAATAAACGAATTATTAATATGAATTCTCTGAAATTAGTAGGATTACTCGAGCAATATATTTATGGAATGTTCTTTATTTAAGCACACTAAGTAATTATTATAAAAATGTTGTTAAATAAAAATGTCTTAAGTAGCGATAACGATTTAATTTATAAACAGCATTAAATATACTTAAAAGCATAAAATATGTACCTAATAATATTTGATATACGTTTAATATTTCTACCATGAATTTCACTTACAATTTTTTCGAGATTGAAATATAGTAATTATTTTTTATTGGTACTCCAATAATATAGTTACCTAGGTAGCAACTAAATATAAGTTTTTTCTGTGTACCTTTCTAGTTGATTCATTGAATTAGTATTCAATAATACAGTAATTATTTTTTAGTATGTTTCTTACTTTCTCATGTGATTAGTAATTTTCATTTGTTTTAAAATATGATTTTAAAGTAAAATATTACATACCTACCTAATTAGTTTCGTAGTCGGTTTATAAGTTAAAACCAATTTATATCGACTGATAGAACAGTGAATATTATACTCAACAAAACTTAAGTGTAATTATAAAATTGGATAATTTATAAAGCACCATTTTCGTAAAAACTTTCACCTCAAGGGTGCTTTAATATACGTCATAGTGAAAATATAGTATGGTTTAACTGTTATTATTCAGGCACCCCCGCATGACTCCTGGAATGGAGAACTACTCGGCTATCTTGTGACTTGGAGTGAGCTGAACGCAAACACTCCATTTCCTACCTTCAACCTGAACTCTAGCATGTCCATTACAGTTAATGGTTGGTCTAACTTGGAAGCTGTACTGACTGGGCTGAGAAAGTTTACCAGATATGGAGTCACGGTAAGAGCCTTCAATGGAGTTGCAGCAGGGCCAGCATCCCTACCGGCCTCGGCAACGACGCAAGAGGGAGGTTTGTAAATTATGTTTAATTTAATTTTATCCATTCTAATATCAATTTTGAACACATTGTTGCTAGATACGAGTACATTCAACGGATGGAGAGCAAAGGGTTGATTAAATAGTTTTCTTACTAAAAGATACAATTATTATTTAAGTAGAGTATAACAAAAAAAATCATATTATATCCTTTAAAAAATTAATGTACTTGGTAGTTTGATGAAAATTATTTTAGGTATATACATTTAAAAACCATTTAAATAAAAGATTAATTAGAAAGATTAAAAATTACACACTTCAATGATATAAGAGTACATTGGTACTTATGTTACAGTTATTATAATTTTGGAAAAATTTTGGGAAACTATATTGCTTAGATAATTGCCTTGATAATTTTTAAGGAGGTAACAAAAGTATATGAGTAATCATATTCCAAATTTACAGATTTTGCGTGCAATATACCGTTTTTCTTTACGTTCTTGATACTTTTAAAACTGTAAAATGCAATTATTTATTTATTATGTCTGCATTATAGATTTATTCTGAAATCGTAAATTATTAATTTTATTTTAATGTAATTAAATTTATGTACATACATCAATTAATTTTTTTTAAATACAAGAGAGTTTTTATTTTACTTTTCAATTACATATAGTTCCCGAAGGAGCACCTCATAACGTGATGTGTTCTGCATTGTCATCTCAGAGTATCAAGGTTTCTTGGGAACCCCCACCCCCCGCCCTGCACGGTGGGGTCCTACAAGGGTACAAGGTCATCTACAAGCCAACAAATGGTCATGGATGTGAGTAATGAATATATTAAATGTTAATTAACACAAGTTTTCATTACTATAAAATATAATTTGAGACAGAAAAAAAAATTTAACATACATTATTTTGTTGGAGATTATAAAACACGGAATATGTTATATGAAATATCAGATTATTTTAATACAACAATAAAAATCTGTACATATATAGAGTATTCTTTGTGTTTACAATACTTAACATAAATCTCAAAACTGCGCAAAAAACATATTACATACGGTCTACTTATTTATCTATTTATATATATTTATTTTTGACAAAACCTGATGTCACCAGTTTTATATAAACATTAGTAGAAAGGACTTGTATCTTTCGTATTTTGTACTGCAAAAAATAATTTAATGTCATTTTGATGTTATGTATTGTAATGTGTGTAGTCTAAAATAATGTTATATGCATTCATAACTCATTTTTGGCATATCGTGAACGTCTATTTTGTTTTACAATAGTTTATATAAATATATATGTTATTAATATTTTTGCGTCTTAAAGTTTAAACGCTTCAGAAATAAATACCTATTTAAATTGTCCGACAGGTTCTATTTTTCAAACTTTTAAATTAATTCACATCGCTTATCTACCCCTTTAACCTCCTCTCTCACCCGTGGCTCTCGGTACTTTAAATGGCACTTTAAATGACAGTTAATCGCTAATTTATGGTCTTAACTGAGAGTGTAAAATGAACTCATGTGCACATTGCAGATAGATAGATATAAAATATTCATCTTGTTATGACCATTGCCATTACATATACGTGAATGAAATATAATTTAACAATAATTATCTTGCTTACTCGATCTAACACTGAGTTGCTCACTTTTTGACCAAGATATCGAGGGATCGATCCCTACCCTAAGTAAGAATTAAATATTTTATTACATTTACGTATTTTAATACAAGTATAAGAATTACAATTGATTTCATTGTGGTCTAGCGGTTATGATACTCGCCAAGTGATCTAGTAGTCGGGTATTCGAGCCTCTTTCCAGGAGGCCATCAAATTACTCCTATTCTCATGGCAAAATCATTTAGCTTATAAAATAGTAAGAATATTGATGTGACGCGTATTCCGTGTGCGCATCTTTATTTAAAATAAATATTTTTATATCTCTTGGTAAATAAGAAATCTTTTTAACAGTTTTGTATGCATCATAAAGAGAAACTTTAGTAGTTAGTAGTCATTTTTTATTTATTTTTAAAATAATATTTTCGATATAAAAAAATATAATTTATTTGGGTAAGCCATTTTATAATGATTAAATGTGTACATTATCCATTACATGTAACGTATTATATTTTTTTAAAACAAAGAATAATATCAATCCAAATTTTATTAAATTTCAAGCGACAGCAGCCATTTCTGGGGAAGTCAAAAGAACGACAAGCGCGGAGACATATCTCCACGGCCTGAGGCGATACACTAATTACTCCGTGCAGGTCCTCGCCTACACAACGGCAGGGGATGGAAAACGTAGCGCATCTTTATTCTGTTTGACAGACGAAGACCGTACGTAATGAATGTTATTCAAATACAGCATGTGGAAAAACTCTTTTAATTTACAGCAAATGACGCATTCGTGTCTGTGAAATTTTTTATTTCATTACGAATTCTTCATTTTTTAAATATTGTTTAATTATGTAAAATTAACGTACCCATGTCCGAATTTTCGACATGAATTATTTTGCCGTAAGTTTGTTGATCCAGTGGTTAAGACACTCGCTTAGTGATCTATTTATCGGGAGTTTGATCCTTGTTCTTGGAGACAAGAAATTTAGTCGTATTTTCATAGTACAAGCGTTTAGCTTTATTTGAAAATAGGAAGAATATTGATGCGACACTTACTAAATATGTGTATGTATTTAATTGCATTAAATTTTAGACCTTCTTCATAACTATTTTTAAAAATAATCCATCCTAAACATGCGAAACATAATAAGTACATATCTCCAGTTGATAAAATATATTATGATCCTCAAATTTATATTCTATTCATAACAAATTTTATTTTAAAAGCGATCATTGATCTAAAATTACTCCACTCGGTACCATATATGGGAATAGTACTGAAATAATAGAAAACCAGAAAAAATTTAATTCGTAAAAAACATAAATGAATAATTTCACATTTTCAAATACTTCACCGCTATTATCGATGTTTCCAAGAAACAATAAAGTCATTCCCACCCTTACGTACCCCACCGCCCTCATAACCAAGTGTATTTAATTTAGTTCAATTTATACCTGTACATGGGAAGGACTGCTCTTCACGAAACTAGTAGTGATATTAACTCAATAAATTGTATGTGTGGAGTACAAAGTCATTATAAAAATGATATATTTTTTTATATCAAAATTAATGATATTAAGGAATTTTATTGTTTGTATCATAATATCAATTACGTCTACTAAAAGAGTATTTATATATTTCGTTAATTTTTAGTTCCGGGACCTCCAGCTCAAATAAAAGCAAATGCTTTGACGGCCGAGACAATTGTGGTTAGCTGGCTTCCACCCATTCTGAAGAACGGAAGAATCACACATTACACCGTGTACTCCAGAGAAGCAGGAAGGTACGGATTCATATATTTTACGGAAACTATGTATTATTCAATTTCTTGAAGAACAATTCAATTCAACATTGAAGAGTTCGACCGAATAACGGTCTATGTGGTTTTTTAAACTTTAACTTTTTTAACTTTAATTTAAACTTTAGAGACAATAAACGCCATCACCAAATTAGGAATTTGAGAAATCAGGGCTATTCCAGCTGTGTATAGTAATAGGGCAACATATTAAATCAAAAATTCGATTTCGCAAATAATGCAACATCCGTTATTTGACCGATCACTTCAATTCATGAATGTAGGAACTAAAAAATAAAATAAATTTTGTCAAAAAATGATTTTTTTATATGTATTATGTTTATAATTAATACATTAAATTAGTATTTAAAACATCACAGACCTATGTTCTCAATAATTACAACTTCACAATAAGAATGTTTTCTCTTTAATAATATAGGAACTACTTTTTGTATCTGGCCTTTCTGACTGAAGTTTATATCTTATACTAACTCGTTGAACTCGGACTCCGTATACGAAATGGTCCAAGTTTGAATCCCGGTAGCAATCATATATTTTTTCGTTAAATATATTTATTCTGTATATATTTCTAATTGATTATTTAATTTGTATTTAAAATGTGTTTATTAATTACAAAAATATTTATTAAATCTTGATACAAACAAATAAAATAAAACTGTACATTTCCAGAGTTGGAAAACATACGACGTTGGCTGTGTCGGCAGATGGCACCGGATCCGCGCAAGGAGTGGGCAGCATGGCGATTCCTGGGGGATACTTGGCCACAGAAGTTAGAGGACTATTTGAACACAGATTATATGAGTTTTGGGTTTCAGCTGCAACAAGTCCAGGAGAGGGTGAACCAACTGCTATAGTGGCTCAAGGAACTAATGCTAGAGGTAAACCATTTATATATCAATCATCAAACATTACAATAATTATTATTTATTTTTAGATTCATACTACAGTGTATTTTGTGTAAAGTAATAATATTGCAACAAAGTAAGAACACGTAATTTGGTGCCCTGCCTGCTACATTAGTATTTTATTGTATTATAACACATTTTTCTATAAACGAGTAAACAAGATATAGTAGGAACATACAAACAAGGTAAAAATTAGACTAAAAGTGTTATGCTCAAAATAAAAGTATTCAAGTATAAAGATAAAAAGAGTAAAACAAAATTCAGTTAAATAACATACAAATGCAAAGTAAAATGTAATGTTAATTGAATAAAAAATTAAAAGAGTTAAACAAGACGCAGTTAAATAACATACAACGAAAAAGTAAATGCAATATTCTATTTTTTTAAAAAATAAAACATAGTATATAAAATACGATTAAATAAGTCAATACAAATATGAAGTAAAAATATATAATATAAGTAAGTGAATAAAGCTCATGCATAATGAAAGGAAAAAACGATATTTTTAATTTACACAAATCAGTTGATAGATACCTACCTACCTACCTTCCAGAATCAAATTATATTATTATTGAACGCATAGAAAGTAGGTACCTACCAAGATTGATTACGCGAGACTCATTTAATTTTAAAATATTTAAATACTGTCCAGCATTTTGTATGTCCATTCAACCTATAAAATACCAGACGATTACATAATTAATTTATTAAAATTTACGTAACACGCACGCAATGCATTATTAAATGTATGACTGGTGAGAAATATTTAAATGTTAATTATTAATTATGTCCGTTGCGGTTTGTACCATGAGGCCTAGATTTCCAATTATATATATGTAGGATTATAAATGAATTCTTAAGTGTAACATGTAGGGAGATGTTCACACACAATAAACAAAACCATATTTAAAATGTCAGTCGTTGCCTAAGATATTTTCCTCGTATTTTGCGAAGTAGTCTCAAAGCTGCAAACTTGTGCTGAATAAAAAAATAAAAACTAGCGACATCTACCGTAATTTACTGAAATGTTATTTTCTAATACTAAAAGCATGAACGTAATTTCGATTCCTGCAAAATGTATCGAAGTAGCAAACCTTTACATATTTCTATGTTATCATCACTAGCGTCAAGTGCATTTTTATTGCATTCCACATTTATACGAGTAATTCTTCATAAATAACGAAACCAACTAAAAAATCTGTAGCAATGTCGATGAATTTATTTAAATTGCAATGATGATATTTAAATGTGTATCTCTCTGTATTGTTCCAGCTCCTGCTCGAATTGCTTCTTTTGGGCAGATCCTGCAACTACCTCTTCGTTCCAGTATTGTCTTATCGTGTATGTCCATAGGCAATCCATCTCCAAGAACGAGATGGATGCACAGGGGGCGGCCCGTCACGCACAGTCCGCACTACCAAGTCACACATTCCGGGCACCTCGATATACATAGTGAGGAAATTGAAGTTTAAAACATTTTTTTCTTCTAAAAGATAACAGCAAACTATAGCGTTCTAGCAATGAAAATAAGTGAAATAACTATTGTTCTATACAGTTGGATTTTTTATACCTTTCAAAATTACGTTTCTTGAAAAAAAAATACACTTGTCTTAAACAAGTGTTGTTTCTCAAGTTAACTATTAAATCGACCATTTTGTTTAAAAATGCAGAACACTGCTTACATTGATAAAGTCCAGTTAAACGCAAAAAAGCATTAAGAATATAGAATTCGAGTGTGAAAGAGTTAAACGATGGAAAACAAAACAAAAGAAACAAAATTTAAGGTTGCCACGGATTCCAGTGCAAGAATTTTTTTATCTTCGCCAATTAACAGAGAATGTTAAATATTCATGACATCAAGTCTGCATCCAGTAAATTGTATACGTACCATGAAGGTGAAGCTAGGAAGGGCCCAAATGAAATTGAATTATTTAGACTTTATTGATATACATATTTTTTGTTGTAACAGAGGTGAATATATTATTTATAATATAACATGATAAACATAAGATACAATTATATTGCAATTAAATACTCGTAGTTTATTGTGTGGGATGAAGTAGACTCCACCTCTGATATTTACAATGTTGTCCTGGCTACTTTGCTAGACTGAAGTCTGTGTTAAAGTAGCCAGTTTTTAAAAATGCAGTGGCTGTGTTGTAGACCTAGTGAATTATTAATGCAGGTACTGTATAATGATTATGTTAGAATGTTAGATAGCCATGCTTCTGATTGCTCTATACCTGATTGTATCATATATTGGGCTACAAAAAAAAACCGTAATGATAAAATCTATGCACGGTAAACTGATGGCAACAAAGTTATATTAGTGGCTAACGAGTCATGAATCTCGTCCATTTGACTATCCTATACTATATTTATCTCGTATTTAATCTCGTATTTATTTTTTATCTTATTTATTTTAATTTTCCTTTTTTATAAAAAAATCTAATCTGGTGTTTATATGATGTTTTCCACTCTCATATACAACATATAAAATATTGTTTTATTTTCCTTCATAAATATCTTTACTCGTCATCACGGGCTATTCATATCATTAGAGGACCCAGCAACAACAAATGAAAACGAATCAATCTATATTTTTTAATTTACTGTCAATAATTTCCAGTAACATTTCATACACACGCACACGCATCAGTCTAAACTGTAGCGTTACTAGCACAATAAATACGCACAATTCTAATTTCGTTAAAAAGCTTTAAAAACATTAATTTTAATGACGTCCTAGAAGAATTCAAACCTATCGAAATGAGATAAGTCGGGGAACCGGAATCTTGCAAAGAAATAATCAAAGAAAATTCATTAATTTTGTATTATATCAATAATAGCATCCAATACAATGTAAAACATCTGCATTTGTTTTTTAATGGATGTCCTGGTCAAAATAAAAATCATACTTTGGTTTGGTTTTTATTGGCTTTGACTTCAATGGGAAAATTAAATACAATCACATATTATTTTTCCAATCGGGGACAATAATTTTTACAATACGATAGAAATTTTTCAGTACTAAAAAGACAACTGTAAACAATAAATAGGATCTACACGGTTGATGTATATAAAGACATGATTGTATGTTCTAGTGTTCAAAAAAAGTTTGCAGTGAAAAGAGTTGATAGTAAAGATGTATGGAATTTTTAAAAATGGTGGCCATCAAAGTATAAAAAATAAGTCTTTCACTGGAGTCTATTGGGAAAAAGTACTCAGAAATATGAACTTTGGAGTGGCAGAGTTTACCCATTTTGAGTATAGTAGCTGCTCTCTGGGATATTTAAGAGCCTGTAAATTGTTGATGGACTGGAATGACCTACTTTTTATTAATGAAATTAATGCGATCAAAACAACAACTGTTAAGCGAAGACGTGTGCCCTATCAACATAAACTAAACTCATCATGTATATAAAATTAATTTATAAATATGATCGTAAATGTACGAAAAAAGTAAGAGTACTAGAGTCACTTTTAAGTAATTAAAATACAATGCTTAAAATGTTAAACAATAAAATAAAAAAATAGAATTTAATCGCTGACTTATTTTAAATCTCGCTGTGTATTTATGTTTAACATTTTTTCGATTGAGTATAAATATTATACAATAAACACATAGTTTCGTACAATATTTATATCTTGGATCAATTTCTTAATATTTGGTTCAAATATAAATTATTCAAACTACTCAGAAATTATACATGACTGAAAATTTCCCTATGTTGTTAGGCATGGACGCGTCATTGTCTGGAAACTACACTTGCAGTGCTAAGAACCAATTTGGGGACGATAGCATTACATACAGCATCATAGCCCTTCTCCCTCCGACGCCCCCCCAACTTCGTCTTCAACAGACTGCTACGGGAGCCCTCAAAATACATTGGACACCAGTTGAAGATGGTGGATCTCCTATACAAAGTGAGTATCATATTGAATTTTGTTGTTTATAATTATTTATTTTGTCACGTCTTCTTCATTGCATCTTCATCATATAAGTTGCATTTTCAGAACATAGTTCTGAGGTATTTTAATAGAAATTTAATAAATCAATTAGAAAGATATACAAAAAAAACTAACTATCTGAAAAACATATCGGAGAAATGCACTGACCATTACACCATGTCAACCTAGTAAATTGACGATAAATTTTCGAACCTATATATTTAGATTTTTCTCTGTAAGTAGGTTTATCTTTTTAATTGATTTAATTTGTATAAATAACATTATTTATTATAAATTTTATTTGATTTATTTTCAGGTTACATTTTGCATTACGCCCGTGATGGACAACCATGGCAGGTTATCCAATTATCAGGAGATCTTCAAAGTTACACCTTAGAAGGTTTAGCGTGCGGTTCTACATACTTGCTCTATTTAGAAGCACAGAATTCTGTAGATACGGGGCCTCCAAGTCAGAGACTGAGAGCAACCACAAGAGGTGGAGGTAATCAATATAAATTAATGTAAAAATATACACATGTAATAAAACAATGGAACAGAAAAAATATTTTTTTTGTGATTTTGATAATATATAGAATTGCTTTTAAAATAAAATATTAATCAGAAATTATAAGAAATTAGAATACGTAATCATCGATCAGTAATCACAGAAAAGTTTTTCATTATTATCTCTGCAACAACTAATATATTAGAATTTGTTATATATATATATATCCTTCTTGTGCTGATTATGATATATCCTTTGTATACGAGATTGGGTCAATAAAATAATACTCGTAGTTTATAACAACAATATTTAATCTGAATGCATCTATACAAAACAGTACAAGTCAATTTGAAATGAAATCAATTCAACGGTTCGGAGGCGAGAGAGCCCATAACTCTTGCCAACATTGCGCGCATCTCGCATTCGTTCCGTAGATACATCACAGAATCTTTTGACGGCTTAAATTCATGTGCTAAAAATATTTTTTATTATTTTACAGCCTCTAAAGTACCAAACGAAAAAGATCTAATATCAACGAACAGTACTTACTTGAAACTAAATCTTCTAACCTGGGATAATGGAGGTTGCCCGATTTCAGAGTTTCTTATTGAGTATCGTCCAATAACGGAATCAGCGTGGAATGTAGAAAGAACTCCCCTAAAGACTGAAGGGTTGGTCATTGAAAATTTGATCCCCGGAACATGGTACTATTTAAGATTAACAGCAGTTAATGAAGCTGGTTCTACAACTGGGAAGTTTTATTTTTCAACATTAACAACCGACGGGGGTAAGATGATAACAGTCATTATATATAATCGTAATATCAAATTGATTATTTATTTATGAAAAATGTTTTTAAAAAAAGTTGTGGATGTGAATCTTTCCCGTAATTTAACGTAGATCAATATACGTGCATATGAGCAATCAAATCATCTTAGAGAGCAATTGGTTGAATGTGTTAGTGTAAAACCTAGTTACATCGCAATACTGAGTATGTCGCATTGTGTACCTCGATCAATAGATATTGTATTATATTTGTTACTCGCTTACTTGTTTTTAAAGGCAAATCGTTATTGCTATATGAATTATTGTATCGTTAATAAAATTATATTATGCACTTGAATTTACCACGTAAGTTTTATATGAAAATCTAACCTGTTTCAGATTAAAAAAATCCTTCATCAATTTAATAAACACTAAAACACTAAAACTAAAACAAAAACCTCAAATTACTGTCTTTTGTTTAAAAAAAATCATTTTTTTATTAAATATTTATAAATAATCCTTAGTCTAAATGGCGTGCTTTCATTTTTCCAGTTTGAAATTCTAGAAATTATATATATGTGTGCTATATATAAACAAAATCAACAATTGTGATTTACATACAAAGTAAGAAACATGAAATGTTTACTTTGTCCAAGAATACGTTGTTTTCCCTTAAAATCAGTGTAAAACCGTCTAACTTTCGGAATTTGCAACTTATTTTGTGAATAAATACAATATTACTTCATTAGCTAAAATATGCGTGAAAATAGATTTTATAGACATATTTAATCAAAAATTAAGGAAGCAACAGATTACACGTCCATCATAGCCGGATCGAGCGGCGTATTGAACTTCGAAGGATCATTAAAATAATAAACTTTTGTATGACCGATAATATATTATTTAATTATTCTGTTTTTATTATAATTATTCTGTTTGCCTAATTATTATGTTTTTGATATAAAATTTATTTTTAAATAGTAGCTGAAGCTTCGAAGCATGTGAATAAATACAATATATTATTTTAAATAATTTAGTTTCACTAACACAAAGTGTTTTATCCTTCAATAGGTCCTGCAAATTGAATTTGTCTCCGTAACATGGCTTCAAGGTTATAAGAAAATATATTTCTTTTATGCAATAATTTTCCATATTAAGACAATATTGTGATACGCGGAAAATGTATCCAATGGTTGCGGTATGTCTTATAATGATTGTGTTTTCTTAATTATGGCAAATAACTTTCAGTTTATTAGTTTTAAATTAATGTAAAGGTCCTATCTAAGCAAAAGTAAAAAAAAAACTCAAATTCTGATATAAATGAATAATATAAACACACATTTTTGTAAAAAACGCGTATATTTGAATTATTATTAAAAGGGAAGCCTAAACAATAATTTTATATTTTATGTAGAAAGATACCTACTAGGATTATTTTTTAATGTTATTACAAAAATTGATTTCTGAAACAAAAGACAATTATTTGATGTTTGGATAGTCTTTTATTATTCGGATGAATAAAAACTAATTTTTCGAAATCGGTTGATTTTGTTACATAAAACTCACGTGGTTAAATCCAAAATTTTGTTAAAAATAACAAACCACAGTAAATATTAGAAATATATTTTTTTAATACTTCTTATTTTATTACACTTTTATTATTATTTGTTAAGTCGTTATTGGTAAAAATCTAAATTCAAAAAAGTTTTATATTTATATAATCTCTGTCTGTCTATTATAAAAACAGAGCTATTTCAATTTTAGGTCGGATAGCATCACCAGCTGTCTTCCCGCCTCATTGGGATGCTGATAATTTTCCTATAGATATCTTCGGTCGGCTCGGTGCAGTCATGGGCGGTTTATCTATATTAGCACTTCTCTCGTTATCCACGATACTGTTTATTCTTGTGAGGAACAGAAGGTACCTAAGTTTTAATTCAATAAAACAATGTGACAAAATCCAAAATAAATCACGTTAAACTCATCTCACGGGTTATTTCATTTTCAGTTCCTCCCAGTTCAGCTGTTTTTTCAAGGGTTACAGTCGTGGCGGTATATCAGAAGACGAAAAGTCGGTGGAGAATCAGGACAACAGAAGAAACTGCCAACAAGTTTATACTTCATCTCCAATTAAGCATTTAAATGGAAAGAATGATCAGCAAGCAGGTGAATACTATATATATATATATATATATATATATTTTTAATGATTTCCTTTGGCATTGCTTTAAGTGTGCGTAATTTATTTAACTAATAAAATATACGTGAAAAGGGTACAAAATATACTACATATTACGTACGAAATGTTTCTTTGAATAATAAAAAAATACCGAGTGGAGTAAAGTGGAGCATGTACGAAGTCAAGGCCACCAGACAGTGATTAATCTGCCGTGCGTCAGTTTTTATTTTAGGCTACAATACAAGACGCATTTCACTATTATAATATGGAAAAATCGGCTTTGACAAAAATTACAGAACAAATTAAAAGATAATCTATTGACGATAATTAAAATATTATCGAACCGTCACGTGGAGTACATATCACCTGGTGTTGTGTGAGAGAATAAGGAAAATAGTTAACGATGGTTGCGGATTTACATAGCAATAATCAATAAACCTTTTATATGCATAGAAAAAGAAGCGCTACCACTAGGGAACAGTCTATCGTGCGAAACACATGGAAATAGTTCGTACTTACTAATAAAATGTCCAGTGCACCTAATATGAGTCGAGAATTTTTAACTTAACTTATTATTTTTTGCAGAAATGTACGAAATTAGCCCTTACGCTACCTTCAGCATGGGTGGGCCTCCCAGCGGCGCGGCGGCCACGCTGGATTACTCGGTGCAGTTTCGGACCTTCGGGCGCTCCGAAGGCGAAGCCCTGGGGCCGGCTCCCGCGAGGCCCAACCTCTTGAGGAGTACAGAGCGAAGGAGCGCCAAGCACAGATCCTTTAGTAGCTCTGGTAGGTAACAAGATATTATATGAATAGGTGTAATAGATAACATATACTAATTTAGAACAATATTACGTACGCTCCTATTATACAATGCCTATACTCATTTACGCAGCCCCCATCTGCGGCCAAAACACACACAAGTAAACTACAGATCTTTCATAATAAGGTCATCCGGCTAGTACTGGGTGCCCCCAAGTGGACGAGGATCTCACAACCCATTCACAATTCGGCTATTCTCCCCTTAAAAGAGTTCATAAAACACATCTTCAAGCATTTTTATGCTGGCTGAAGGAGCAAGGGTCCACGAGACCAGATACTCCGAAAGCCAAGAAATCAAAGTCAAAGTCGACAATATTATATAAAGGTTCACTGCAATACCGTTGAATGTCACAATTTTTTTTTTGAGTGAAGAATGACATTCGATAGCATGTTAGTGGAGCAACTTTAATTATTTATAAAATATTCAATGTCGTTCAAAGTCCCGAGAAAAGTGACCTTTTATAAAAGCGACACACGGTTAGAATGCATGACAATATTTTTTTTATTGTTTATATAATATAACATTTTATACAACTTTTTTTATTGGTAACAGTACTATTATATGTATATAATATATATCAGAGGTAAAATCTAATCCATCCCATACAATATATACTTAATTGCAATATAATTGTATCTTATGTGTATCATGTTATATTATAATATATTCACCTCTGTTACAACAAAAATATGTATGTCAATCAAGTCTAATACTTTATTAAAAATTATACTTTACTTACTTCTCAACATCCGTGTGTTTTGCAACCCTTTTAAACCTTTAAATGCAGATATATTAAAATCACTTTACATGGACATTCAACGGTCTAGCAGTGGACCCTTCAAATATGATCGATATGTTCATAATGTTAAATTAAACAGAGAATTTATTTAAATAAATATTATTGAATGTATGACTACGTGCGAATGTGAACTATTTATTATTTAACTTAGCCATTTCATTTCGGTTAATACATTATGTCGTCATACTCTTCCGTGGTGTAAATGATTAAATCCTGGCTATCAAATAATCATATGGTTCCTGTCATATTATTATCGTCACTGTGGAATGAAAAATATATACCTACTAGCCTCACCCTGTCCATATAAGCTGTGGACAGGTAGAACTTGAAGGAAGTATTTTTTTTAAATCCATTTGATATCATTCATGGCATTATTATTATTATAATTTTATTAAAATTCTAAAGTCATATTAGTCACATGATGTGTGTATCATGGACTGCGAAATGAACTAATGTCTCCATTCCTCAGGAACTTCGCACTAAATAAACTATCTCTACAACAAATAAATTGCAAATCAGACAAAATTGAAAAAGTGGAGCAATATAAATATTAAGTTTAATAATTGATGAAAAATTTTGTAGGAAACCGCATATTGATAATATATGGACATAAGAAACTGAGATTTTTGTTAAGTGCATTATATATATTAAGGTTATGCACCTCTAGGGCCACACTATACTCACTATACTTTGCGATGGTCGACTCGGTTATCAGTAATGGAGTGAGTAGCTATGGACTAACGTATACTGATAAAATTAAACAGTTACAATTAAAAAAATTGAAACTGATAGTAGATAACAGAACAAAGTGTTTGTATAAAGATGATTATTACAAATTATTTACAATTTGCAAAATCTTACCAGTTGACAAAAAATAACACATAATATAATTTTGGAAGAGATGATAAATAATGTATATATATATACCATTGAACACACTAAAATATAAAGTCAAACATATATTAATCGATTTATTTGATTTCTCTATTGTATTACATTTAAAAAAAATTGTTGCTGATTAAATTTTAGTTTACCTTAATTTATTATGTTAATTATTTTAATTAAAGGGCAATCCTTGCCGTAAAACTGCTATGCAGTTTGGCAAAAATAAAAATTGTTACGTAATATGTATGAAATAAAGTTGTAATAAATAAAAAAACATGCAGGAAAAGAATTCTTCCATTCTTTAGGCTTCTAGATGGAGATATCTGATAGCTGATAGAGAAAGATGTTAAATAATTTTATTGCAATACTTAATCTTGATTTATTTCTCAAAATTTTAGATTAACGCGATACTAAATAAAAGCCTAACCATCAAAACATTACATTTTTTTTTTCAGACGAATACACACTGTCAAAAGCAATGACAATGGCAGCCGGAAGTTCCGGGAGTGCGGGGGCTTCCAGAGGTAGAACCCCTCGCCCTTCCCCCGCGCCACCGCCCTCGGCCGCCCATGACTCGGAGTCCGACTCCAGTGGAAGTCCATGCACCGAGTGCAACTCCAACCCTTCATACAGGGTGCCAATCAATGCACCAAAAGGTAAGCTCTAAGAATACAATGTTTAAAATGTTTCGTAATAAATTTTACAATATATAATTATTGATTCGAATTATGTCATCAAGGCGTTAATTGTTATAATAAATGGTTCTTTACAAAATTATTTATCGTAAGATTATGGCGAATGTAATAATTTTTTACCATTTTAAAGAATATATTTATTTAAATAAAACAACATTAAAATAGTTGACGATGATATGTTGATACAATCATGTGGGAATTCGTTACACTTTTTTAATATTATTTTTAGAAACAAATCATAGTAGATATCCTGTTTTTTTTAGTTAGCTTATTTCCATTGAATCTAAGACTGCGGCTTTCAGGATAATAATTACTTTTCATGGTAAAGTAAGTCTTAGTAGATATCATTACAACGATTTATTTTATTTACATAGTATTTGCACTCCAACATAAATAAAACATCATAGTATTACTGCAAGCTACTATTTGTGGCGTTTTCAAAGGGGCGCGTTAAATCTAAAATCGAAGAAAAACTCCTGCAACCTCATTCTGGGTTTGGTGCTAGCCATGGATGCCGTAAACATGAGCAGCCCAGATCAAAAGTCATATACGTGATATAACGTCGGATAGCATACTCGGACTGCTCTCGTTAACGATCTGCTTCACTAGTGCGAAACTCCGAATAAGACTGCTGGAGCATTGAAAGCGCGCAACCGGTGGCTGGACTGCACTCGTACTATAATTATGTATATGTAGTTTTACCTTAATAATGTTTTAGGTAAAAATTTAATTCCCACTTGTAGCTTTTTTAAAAGACGCATTGTCAAGTAATTACATGTTACGTCTTGTAATTACTTTTCAAGTATGCTCTAGTCTTTTCATTTCATTCACTCGACTCGAAAATTGGCTATGGAGGAAACTAAAAAGATACAAAAATGTATCAAAATGTAGAATAAAAAATAAAATGTTCCTTCCCTTGATGCAAGTGTTTATTTTACTAATAGACATGTTCCGACCCGTGGCGGACTCAAGCGCCGAGTCCCAGTCCGAAATGTCCCCGGGCAAGGGGCCCCCAGCCGAGGGCAGGGAGCCGAGGGGGGCCCCTCACCGCACCCCCCGCCGGGCCGCCTACCTCACCGGTGGCAGGTAGTTAGGTAGACCCCTAAACCTCCATATCCACTGCTTACCCCTGCCGCATGCTCACTGTAGATAAGAGTCGATGGCCATTAATTAGTACGGGAAAAAACCAAATCGGGAAAATGGAACTAACAATTGTTTCGTATTATATAATTATACTCTGTCTTTTTAATGTTCAGATACAATGTGCATTGGATTTGACGTTTATCGACTTATTGTATCTTCATCATTGCTATCGTGAAGTGACAAACTATCTTAAAAATATGATATAATTTAAACTTCTGAACTATTAAAAAAACAGACTATAGAACATTATTCTAATGTTAACATATATAAAGCATTTTATTACAAGCATTTAAGACTTCTTATTTATTTTATATATGAACATTTTTAACCCTTTTAGACATTGTTAGTTATAAGGAATGAAAACATATTTAATAATAGGTTGTGTTAAATAATTAGTTTTTATTTTATTAGTATTTTTGATGATTTCGAAGCATAATATTTAAAAATGCACATAGACTTAAGACATAGATGAAAAAAAACTCGTATAAAAACTCATATTTAAAAAAAATTTAAATATGTAATGTATAGAGAGATAAAAACAATATAATATCTTCTATTATATATGTATATTACTTGTATGAATCTATTAAATAAATGTGGTACAATTATACCTAAAGGCTCTCAATTGCTTTTAAGAAATAAGTACCGTTAGCTCATATTTAAGGTGCGTGAACACAGACGGTACGTTAATCTCTCATCTCGGAGATAGGCGATATAGATCTTTATGTACATATTTATCAATTTGTCATTCTATTCATTGATAATTATAATTCATTCTCACTTGTCTATTACACGAATTTCGAGACACGCTTCGAAGTTAAGTCTCATCCGTGTACGCGCACCATTATACAGAAAAGTCTCAATGAGATATGGAGAGCATTCAAAACTTGATGAATCTCGAGTAACTGTACAGCCGAAGATGGGGTCGGGCACATTTAATTTGTTTGGTCGATATATAGGAAACATCGGAAACCCATTGGCGATTTTGGATGGATCGGAAGTATGCAGAATATCTTCGGGTTTATTTTTAAGTACTTTGAGAATTTTCTTTAAAATTCGTAAACGTATGTAGTTGTAGGAAAGATATTGCTTTATTGCATTTAATAATTTTTCAAAGTTATAATTTATCAAACATACTAAATTACATCGATTCTATTATTAAAGTAGTCGATACAGTATTTATAAAAAATATATTTAAATAGTTAGACATATTCACATAGGTAATTTATATTTGAAACAAAAGCATTGGATACAAAACTGGGCTCTTATTTGTGTACTTTTAAAATTAGCAATATTAACTTGGTGGTTAAGATTCATATTTTATTTATTTATTATCTTAGTTTAATAACCACAATTGAGTTTAAAAAACATCTACCGGTTTCGGAAAACACCTTTTCCTTTGAGTTCAAAATTTTTAGAAAACCAACTTTTACAGATACTATCATACACAATGAATCTAATCATCCATTATCACATAAACATTCAGGGTTCCACTCCATGATACATCGTTTAGTCAATATTCCTATGTCAACATCCAATTTTAATATTGAATTGAATACAATTAAAAAAATAGCAGTTAATAATGGGTATAATACATGTTTGATAGACACTATTTTAAAAAATAAATTAAAAGAATATAATAATCAGTTTTTATATAAATCACAGATGAAACATAATGATAATTGGCGTAGGATTTTATACATAAATAACTTTTCGAAACAAATATCTAAACACCTACCACGAGATATTAGACCAGCATTTTACACAAATAATAGTATAGGAAATTTACTCATAAATTCTAAGGACAAGGATGATAAATTTAACAATTCTGGCGTCTATAAACTTAGTTGTAAGGATTGTGCTGCATTTTATCTTGGTAAAACGGGTAGAAATTTTAATATAAGAGTAAAGGAGCATTTGAGATGTTTGAACAATAGTGGGTTTTCAGAATTTGCTAATCATTTGATAGAAAATAGTCATGGTTTTGATAAAAAATTGGGATTGTCAATTTTGCATATAAATGGTGTAGGTCACAAATTAAATAATTTGGAATCGTTGGAGATAAATAAAGCATGTAAAAGTAATCAGGAAATTCTAAACAGCCAACTAAATTTAACTACGAGTCCTATTCTAAAATTTTTTCCTAAAAATTATTCGACTAAATTTGTATTGAGCAGCAATTTGAGTTAGGTACTAAATTTACTTTTTAAATAATTGTTGTTTTTTTTAAAAAATTTTTTTTTTTAAAAAAATTTAAAAATAGATTCTGGATAAATAGAAAAACAATGCTATATTTTTAGTTAGTTTTGACATATCCTGAAGAAGGAAAAGGTGTTTTCCGAAACCGGTAGATGTTTTTTAAACTCAATTGTGGTTATTAAACTAAGATAATAAAAAATAAAAAAATAAAAATAAATAAAAAATCTTATTTATGTGTTCATCAGATGAATTCAGTACTGTTGTGAATAATTTTATAATTTTCTCTGGAATTCAAATGCTAAAATACAATATATATATATATATATTTCTGGTGTATTTTACATTATATTTAAAATACACACAACGATGTATTATTCCTTATTCAGACTGAAAGGAAAGACTTGTTATTCACTAACAAAGTTTCAAACCAAAATGTAAAGAGTTTTCTCGAAATTTCCATGTTGCTTTTGAAAGACTCGCTAGATGTCAACGACTGCCAGGTGAAATAGAATATCAACAAATTAATTCGTATTTAAAAATTATTTGTTGTTAACCGAATCCAACCTGAATAAAAGTTAATCAAATTAAATATTTTTTCAATCATTTAATTGCAAAACCTTTAGATTGTTTAGATAAAGTATTTATAAACGTTCTTAAAAGTTCTAAACGAATGTTTTCAATAGGTTGATAATTTACTCAGCTAGTATTTGCTTTGAGAAATTCTCACTAGATGTCATTAACAATTGATAATTCATATAAATATGTAAAAATATATACCTATCTGTTTTATATAATATTTTTCCCTATAAAATTATTTAACAAATAATTCTCATTTTGTTTTAGCTCTTAACATTTTTAAATTTCTGGAATATTTAAAGTAAATGTTTTTAGATCAAGTTGGATTATTATTCGTTAACAAAAAATATGGTGTAAAAATACGTTACGGACTATGTCCACAGATGAGATTTTTCTCGGAGATTCATCTCAAGTGCGTGTGTTATATTCCGGCTGCCTACCTCTTATACTTCTTACTTCATACTATTACTTATATTACTATTATTATTACTACCTACTTACTTTACGGCTTATCGAAGTAGATGCAATTTATACAAGTTAGATTCACACCTACATATTATTATTGTATTCGTTTCTGTTTTTACTTTGCGTAACATGTCAGGCCAACGAACTCGGTTACTTGGAAGCCTACTTGAGATTCCAAGGGTTGGTGTTCAGGTGGACCCATAAAAACTATTGGGACTAAAATCGTCCCTTAAAATAAAATATGTTTATATTAACCAAGAACAAAGAATTATAGATAATAAAAGGCCCGAAACCATAGCTAGCAGATCATTGTGTTTTGGTATCGCTCATGGGAAGGTCTTCTTAAATAAATTTATTATTTTCTCTTGCATAGTGTACAAAAGATGCACTTCTCTTTTTAAATTCGGCACTACGCTCGCGCTGGTGAGATAAATATAATTCACGTAATGAACAGTACAGAGTTTAGCGTGAAGCGATTCGTTTTACTCGCCGATTAGAATAACTGAATGAATTACTTGACTAACTCTCAGATATCAAGCTTCATAGAGAGATTATCGTGGATACGGGTCACATAATGTTAAAAAATCTTATATAACTCTTAGAATGTCCATATGTATATGTACAGGGTGAATATTATGATCTAGGCCGATGTTATTTTTAAATAACTAGAAAATGAAACAATTTCTATATTTGATTTTTATTTATCGATTTTATTATCGATATATAAAATCTTAATTGGTCAAGTGGCCACCTTTGGCAGTGGCACAAATTCGTGATCTTTTAACCATACTTTTCGTAACATTCTCGCACACTTCGCGTGTTATTTCAGCAATTTCATTTCGAATATTATCCTGTAGCATCGGAATTATTGTTAGCTTATTGGCGTAGACTTTTTATTTCAAGTACCCCCACAGAAAATATTCAGGAGCAGTCAAATCAGGTGATCGAGGAGACCAGTCGATATCTCCACTTTTTGACATTATGCGGCCGGGAAAAATTTCTCGCAAAATTTCAAGCACAGCTCGGGCTGTGTCTAAGGTTGAAACCTGTTGAAACCACTTGTGTTTCAGATCCAATCTATATAATTTGGCCATTAATAAGTTTTCCAACGGGTGATGATAGTGATCACCATTAATGGTTACAATATTGCCATTATTATTTAGATAAAACGTTTTAATGACTTCAACACGTTGTTGAGGTAACACCTCTTCAACGTGTTGAAGTCATTAAAATGATGCTCAATAATAAATTGTAATCAACTGCTCTTTATGACTATCAAATTCGAACTGACAAATGCTTGTCAGACCAAAATATCAGTCAAACGAAATAGCCCTGAAACATTCACCGTGCAGTATGTACGTGATTCCTGGTGAGATGAGGGCACAATAAAGGATTTATTAGGTTTGTATTTTCATAACGAATAACGTGAAGTCAGGGTGGTGAGGGAATTGTGCACGTCGGTGCGAGTGACGAAGAGTTTGGGGGGACAATTTCGAGATGGTTCTCTTTGGGTTCCAAATGTATACAACTATCCTAATTATTTTTATTAGCATGTGATGAGTCTTGAAGAATATGTGTTCACATCATATGCTATACATACACTTCATTGTATCATGTGTATAAACTTCTATTTCGTAAATTATTCCACTCGAGCTGTGATAAGGATCAAAAAAATTCAAACCATAAATATAAAATATTCCATTTAAAAACCACGTTCAAAGAAAAAGTTTAGACTTTTTGTAATTCCAAGAATTATTAGAATATGACATTAACAGGCACAATATTTATGAATAATTGATTATTCTACCTCATAATACGTATCTAGGGATTTTCCGTCCAATAACAAGTAACAAACATGTTATAAATGTATATTTCTCTTCTTAGTAAATAGTAATAAGATAGCGCTTAGTTGTAGGTAATTATAATATAAAGATAATGAATTGATACAACATTAATGTTTTTAATTAGTAAAGTATTCTTAATTTTGTAGATATTTACTTTCATATAATAATTAAATGACAATTAAATACTTGCAAAAAAAAATATATATCATCTTCTAGTTTTTCTTTCTTCTTATGTTCTTTGCGTTCTATTTCCTAACAAAAGGTTTACGATATTTCAATAGAACAGTACCCGATCAGTAACAGTAAATTGTTAACATCTTTTTAAACGTGTAAATAGTTGACAAACAAGTCAATATATTGTCCGAAATCAGAATTGAAATTTGGAATACTAATTAAGCAGGTTAATATTTACGTAATAACATTTTTTCAACATAAACCATCAATATTTCCTATGATCGATTTTAGCATGAATAATGTTACCTTCATTAATAATCCCGCAACAGTAAAATGAAATTCTATCTCCTCAAAAATATTTAAAATGCGTAAAGGAATCAGACAACGGTACCTATATGTTGTAGACCTGTTTAACATATTATGATTAATGCCTTCGAAACGTAAAATAGAAAAATAAAAATTGTATATAACTTTAATTGATACATCAGAAAAAGAAATAACTGCACTACTCGGTTGTATTGAAAAAGAAAGCAGAAAATTTGGAAAAAGAAAATTTTTCAGAAAAATAATACATACATTGGTAGACACAACTCGCTTTCCCGTACTGATATCATTCAAAACCTCGAAGTTTTCAAGAATTTTAATTATCTCGGGTTTATGATTACTGACGACGGTAGATGCGAATCAGAAATCAAACGATCTACGAGAATGCTAAAAAGTTCTACACCCAGAAGTAGTACGATATAGAAAGACCGCGATATATTCAAAACAATTATGGTCAGTATGGAGTGAAATCGTAAACTCTGATAGCAAGGCAGGCTAAGATAGAAGGTGGATTGATGTTTTTGAGATGTTGCTCTGAAGGCACATGTTACATATACCATGAACAGCGAGACTCACAAATGTCTCCATAATGCAATCGAGGAAAGACTTAACCGTTCGCTTAAGATGAATCCAAAAATTTTTCGGAAATCTTGCGAGAAGAAAAGATAGCTTGAAAAAGTTTGTTGTGGTTAATCCGTCGAAGAACAAAGAGGAAGCGAAAGATCTCCACTCGTTATACCGATCAAGTGGAAAAAACAAAAGGCACCCTTCTGGTGACAGTCTTCAGATCCTCAGGATTATGAGAAAAATGAAAGAGTATAGTTGGAAGGAGTTCATGAAGATCACGATCCTCAGTCATGGGGGATCAACGTGTATGATAATAATATTGTTAAAAATGCACGTGGCATCTGAAGAGATCAAATATTCTAAGGACACAGTAAAGGTATCTCGCGGTGGATAAAACATCTGTATTAGGTGAGATAGGGCGGAATATTGAAAAATGATGATTCTGGGAGTTTCTACAAGCTTCGTGAAATTTTTAGCTGCCCTTTCGAAGGTTTCTTGAAGTTAAAATGTTCTACCAGTATAACACCGGGTACTTTTATCAGTACGCTTTAAAATGGAAACGTCGTCCCCATTTCACAAAAAATATTATCTGTAGGCCACGTCCAAAAGGTCTATTAAACATTTTCTGTGGCGAGATTTTTTATGTTACGGTCCATAAAGATTTCAAACACAAAGGAAAATTATAGCATTAAAACATACATGAAACTCCACACAATCTACATGTCCCCCCGCGTTACCCGAGATAAATGAAATCATGAAAAATAAAATATTAATTTGATATCAAATTAACCCTTTCAAGGGTGAAAAATAAAACAAAACATTTACCGTGCTGGATTTAAATTTTACGTATTATAATATTTTTCTACGTTACAAAGTATTGCATTCAGATATTTTTATAATATTCTTCTATCTTAATCTTTTCTGGTTTTTTAACGAAAAATCTTTAAAATGTATATATAATTATGATTTCTCTATTATAAATAATATTGGAAATTTCTTATATTTTTGTTGGAATTAATAATGTAATATAAATTTACTAAAAAGATGCACTGGGCATTCTGAATTCATTATTAATATTTAATTGGAATTTATAGGAACTACTCCACTGAAATATAATACTTTTGTCTCACAAAAGTCTGTAATTCTTGTAAAAAACAATACTTACAACGAATTACTCATAGAAGATGAATGACCGCTGTCTACCAATCAAAAACCTATACGTGTACGAACTTCTATAAACAATTTAATTTTATTAAAGCTTAAAAATTAAAATTATTAAAGTAGTATATTCTTAATGAAAAAACATTGATATTGTGAAGCTGCATTTTTAAAACAATTTTGACGGTACGACCCCTAGTGGTAATTACATTTTTTTTTGACAGACAGATTTTTTCTGATTTGTTTTAATTAAATCAATAAAATATATTTACAGAAAGTATTAGGATATTAAGAGGGTACCGCAATTCCTATTCAAATTTTTTTACTATTTAGGTACATGTTTTTAAAATACATTTTAAACAATCACAAGTAAATTGGGTAACACTTTTTTTACATATATAAATTTTCAATGTTGTGGATGTATCTTTTATTTAATTTTTCTACTTCTATGCTTTTTCAAAAATGAATCAAATGATTTGTGGTTAGATATATTTAAAAATTTACTTTGTATAGATCACTGTGAGTCATTTTTACGATAAACCGATATAACATATTTTTATGGAATAGTTCAGTTGTACGCCAGTACTGACAAATATACGTTAATATCGAAACTTTTTTGACGTAAAAATAACTCACAGTGTTTTATACAAAGTTTAAATATAGATGTTAGTATAAGTAGTGTAAAATGTGATGATATTGTACAAAAATCTATCCATAATTTCATCTCACTAGCTCTATAAAAAAATTAATTGAGACAATTTTACACGGTAAAATTATTCAAACTGTTTCGAAAAGGTTAAACCGTTTTTTTATAAATAAAGTGGAATTGGATCAATGTTTTTTCAAATTAATATATTCAAAATTATACTCTTACAGGTGTGTCTTAACTTTTCCAATCTTTCTTTGTTTCCTTGACGCCTTTTTCCTTTGCAAACAAAACATTCACGAGCAGTAGCTATAATTCATACCAGAAAATAAAATCTGAGCAATGTTTTTCCAAGGACTGGTGTACTTTTTTTCATTTCGGTTGAACGTGTTAATATTACAAATTTAATTTTTAAACATGTTCTTACGCTGCAAAAATTACACCACCGACTGTTGTTTTGAAAAACTTATTATGTATATTAATGTAGGTGTATTAATGTTGAAGCTAAACAATTGTAAAACATATATTTCTAAGCGCTAATTGTAATCATTACATAGTTCGGATTTTGATTGATATATATCACAGACTAATGAATACTTTTGATGGTCCGTGATACACATGTAAAAATAAACTGACTTTGATTTGTTCTATTAATTTTTCACGCAAATTAGACACATAATGGACAAAATAGTGAAGATATAAGTTGGAAAAAAATCATATCTGCAGCATATGATTTTTTCAAATTCGTTTCAATGACGTTTCCATTTCAAATTTTGTTCTGCGTCTAAACCACCACAAAAAGGTTTGTCAAATAACGTGTTAAATATCTTTAAGGTTTATTAGTTTTATAAAAAAAATCCGCCAAGATATATGTCCCAGATTAATAGATATCTTAAAATAAATGTAACATTTTTATTTACACCCTTCTATTTCTATCTTCACCCGTCTATTTCTATCTTAAATCTGGGATTTTTGTTAGTAACTGAAGCTAAAATTTACCCTAGATTTCCTTTTTATTTATTTAATAATTTCTCAAAAACAGCTTTATATTGTTATCATTATTTTATAATGATGTAAATTTAATTGAAAGCTATTTTTAATTAGTCCATCAAATTATGTTTTCTGTTGACGAACAAGTCCATTTAAAAAAAATTCTTTAATTCATTAATTAATTAAATTATTAATTAAAATTTAATTAATTAAAATTCTTTCAATGATCCGTGAAAATACTGAATTTTTTGTAAAATTTAATTTGAATGGTCTTGAAGCGACTACTGGCGAGGGAATGGGGGACTTATCGCAGGCTATAGTGTCTTTGTCATTTAAAAAAAATATTTTTTTAAATCTATTCCTTACAGGTATTTATAAAATTTAGCCCTGTCCATTAATTTCACATATTTTTAGGAAGAGTTATTTTTTTAACAATTTCTCACTGTCAACAGTAAGATTATACTGCCAAATAATAACTCTTTCTACAAACAACAGACCTATTCATTTTGATACATTTATTAAGTACTTTGAAGATGTAAAACCGTAAGTATTTACTAACTGAAATTCTCAAAAGTCGTCGTTTGCTTCTATGCTTTTACATTTACCAAAAAAATCCTTCACGATACCGACCAAAATTTCATTAACATCTTATCATTATAGTCATATCTTTTCATCGTAAGGATGTGCTAAGAAAATAGATCGTTGGTTATTAATCCGTATTATATCACCCGTACTTCTTCAGGATTCGTAATATCTGGTCATTCATATTCTATGTAGTTGCCGTGTTTAAACTATATTTTTCTGACTTGTTTAGGGACGATCTTTGTTCATTTTTCCTCAAGCTCCTCGATACAAGCGTATACTCAAATGGTGAAATAACTACGTGTATCAATTATGCTTACTTTGACATTAAATACTTCCTTAGATCATCGTTTCTAAGTAAATGATCCACATACAGTCTTCCCACATGTGTTTTTCAATGATGACATTTTCAATATATTAAATATGCTTTCACACTTGCTTCTATCATCAAATTTTTTTAATTTCTTACTACGTTGATATAATATAATACAGAACTTGATGCAATTACCTTCAGAGGTTTGTATTCTCAATAGCAAAATATCTTCCTTTACGCCTATATCTTTATTTATTCTCTCAATTAATTAAATTAATGATTAAAATTATATTCTTCCTATATATAATGATTAATTAGTACCAAATATTTATTATGCATACTTAGTCGCTACGTTATCTTTCTCTTCGTTACAATGTTGAACTTTTAAAATTATTATTGTTACATATTTCTGGAAAATAAATAAAAAACTTTATCACGTGTAAATTACTATTGGAACCAGGTTTACTCATAGCAAAAAAATAATGACTCCAAAATATATAATTAAGTTCGGCCAAAGAATATTAAACCATGTACCTAAAATATTAGACATCGTACCTAAAATATTTAACGTATCGTTTATTCTTACTTTTTACTTTTATTAGCTCTAAAAACAATTCAGATCTATCCAAGCATCCTGGACTGCGGTCCTCAGCAGGGGACTTGTAATGTATCTTAGCGTATATTATCCGCCCATCTCATTTTTGGTCCCAAGGGTCGCGTTCCCTACGGATTTCTTTCGAAGACATTTTGGAGTATTGTTGAATCTTCAAATCTGATAACGTAACCTACTCATCTTACTTTTCTTGATTTTAAAAGAGATTTAACCTTCAGTTGCTTAAATATCACTAAAAGTTTGGCATTGCTACTTTCGAATATTTTTCCGTCGGCTATTTTGACTTATCCAAATATCCTCCAGAGATTTTTATTTCTTTTATTATTTTTCTGTGAGGTTCCAAGTTATGATCACGTTTCAGATGTGAAATTGTATATCTTAAAAGTTGTTTTGACCTGAATAATCTTTTTTAGGGTGTAGAATGTTGCATTTACAATCCGTAATCTTGTGACCAGTTTCTTAGTGTTCATATTTTTGTTCCCAAAAACTTAAAGATTAAAGTGCTTTCATTGGTTCATCTTCTTAATTCATGTTCTTCTTTGATATATCATCTTCGTCGATTTCTCAAAAGGGACGAAAATCATGCTAGATAGATACCGTGATTTTTAGAAGTACACTAAGAGTTGTATCACGTCTAGTTGAGGTCACTTTGTGTCAGTTTCAATATGAATAAATAAAGAAGTAGAAGATAAAATATAATTTTCTATCTGAATTATAATAGCATCCATGTACAAACTGGCATAACAGTCTAACGGAACTGTTTAAAATAACATTTATTAAAAAACTAACGTAATATAATCGTGAACTTAATTCTAAAATAACATTTATTGGTAATTATAAAATATTTATTTAAAAAATAAATATCAAGCATCTCTAAAGCTGGGTCCCGGGAAAACTAATTCTAGCGCCCAATAGCGGCTAGGGGCGCGAAAGCAACCGCGTCTCTACCCTCACCTTAAAAAAACCAATCCATAAATTTTGTTGACTAAGGATCAAATTGACGAATTTTACATACGTCAAATGTGGAGAATGTTTGGAGGCTCTCTCGGGAAGTTTTGTAAATTTACGGATAAAACCTACCAATTTTAAGGTTCGGGTTTCACCTCCGGGAAAATATTGCGGTTATTACTAGGGCCTCCAACCCTTCTCTTCCATCAATAATTTTCGGTTTTATTTTTAGAAGGAATAATCCGGCAACTTTCAATAAAATTTTACCAAAGGATGGAAACCCATATTTTAAATTTTTAATAATATAGATACAATGTTCATGCATATTATGTACATTCGAAGGATACGTGGGATGTTTTTATTCAAAAAGAGGCATATCAAATTAATTATGAAAATTTTATCATGTATTTCTCCAATATGCTAAATTTAAAAAAAAATATTTTAACATTATTAAATACAATATGTTAAATTCTATTTTGTGAATTTTCAGATATTTGTTGTTAACAATTATTAAAAGATGGGCACCGAGTTTCATGACATATTTTACGAATATAATTTACCAACATTATTGTTTTTAAATATTTTCTTATTAATTGTAATTAAACATTACGTGTATAATCTAATTTTCAATATTATGCATATTATTAGCATTTATGTATACACATCCTTATTGCAGGTAAGTAGAGCGTATAAAGTACCATACCTGATCCTGATGCAATTTTCACTTTTTTAAATCATTATTTTTATCGATAGTCGTTGATTCTTGACTCTCATATAAAATAATATTTTTTTAAATATGAAATGCTTTGTCATATCTAATCTAATTTGTTATTCTAAGTAATAGACTTATGTACACCAGAAGATCTCGTAAATGCAGTAGAAAATATTGAAATAAAAATAATATTTTTAGTCGAAAACTATGTTAATTATTTATTATTGGGTAGATAGAATGATCCTGATACAAAAAATATAACAGAGATACCTAAATATATACATATGTAAAATGATAAATGGTACACAGATAGCCCGGGCGTCTGAACCGTGTGCCTGGTGATGGTTACGCCTAATACTATTGAGATGAATTATTACTATAACATATAGCAAGGATGTAGATATGATGTAAAAATCTACCGGACAATTTAAATATATTTAAGTGCCTACAGTGATTCATTAAGAGTGAAAAAAATGACTATACTCAACTAAATTATTCAAGAATCTCTGACGACTGTGAACATTGTGTTGTTTAGTTGTTAGTCGTTTTTTGTACCTACCGTCGTGGACTTGAGCGTTGTATTACCAAATTCAAAAAAGTTTTTACTTCAAAAGACGTTCAAAGTTATCCATAAATTATATACATCGTGGGACACTTTATGCTAAAGTTTCCTGGCAGAATTCTCTGATAGAGGTGAATTTTCAAGCAAAAAAAAAAAGAAAGTAAATAAAAATTTAATGCTAAATAATGCAAATGGCGGTCATGCCAAGGCTTGGTGCCAGAACGGGTTTGTTTACTTCAAAGGGTATTGCGCAGCCAGAAAGAGCTTTTAAAAGCTTTGTTCATGTATTTGGAGTGAAATATCTCGAATTTATATGCCTCTCCCTAAAGGATTCCCGTCGGTATTATTAATTTTTTTTAAACGTAATGATATTATTTATTTTCGGTCTACAAATATGCATCCAGAAAATCTAGCAGTGTATTGCACCTAAGCAGAAGATACAGAGCAGGTAATCTAAGCCGTTGCTTAAGTTCTTTGCCATTGGTTTCTTTTATGAAGTATTATTTTAAATAGTTAACATTAATTTTAACAATTTATAAAAACAATAAAACTTAATAAAATACTAGAATTTAATTAAATATACTCTAAAATCTTATTTTGAAATAATAATTAAAAATTGTGCAACGCTATTGAAAGTTGTAAAATGCATTAATTTTTCTTGGAAGGCACTTTTGGCCAATTCAGCAGAATGAATTTATTTTATCATAAAAACGAGCGTGTCTTTTACATGTATTTACTATATAAGATCCTCGTCTATAGATTAAGTGGTTGTGGGTTCATTCTTGTTATAAGAGACCAAAACCAGACCTAATTTGTATCTTTGCAACATGCATTATAAAAAATAATGCATCGTCTCTCTTTTATATATTAATTTAAACCATTTTGATGACAAAATATATCTAATATTTAGAAGATTACCTTTCGTTACAATATACCCAGAAGAATCCGCAAAAAACATCTTAGATTTTAATCGCTATCTGCGCCCTTAAAGTAGATCCCTTGGGAATTAAATCAGCAATCTCAGCGCCTTTCTTTCTGCTGAAAGCATCTTTTGAACTCAATTTTTGGAAAATTCTTCAGCGCCTCCTGACCCCCCCTACATCGAATCTTCGTCCCTTCTACTCAAATTCCATGTGACCAAAACGCTTGAAAAAAAATTACGGGTGAACTTTGGGCATATCAAAGGAAACAAACATATTACTTCTGGTTAGTACGCCACGTAGCAACTTCTAGATAATACCTAGTATTTCTCTACTATTTAGAAGTATCTCAAATATTCTAAACTCATATAATGGAAATGAAATAAATACTAGTTATAATAATTCTGAATCTCTAATAAAATAAAAATTCTTGAGCAAACTTTTCTCGATTTGATTTGAATACGCGTATCTTAAATAATTTGTGTTTTTCGTATATCTGTGACAAAAACAATAAAATAATCTTAATTGAGAGTACAAAATTTCGAAATAAATATTTGACTATTAATAATGCATTTTAATAAATTGTTATTTCATTCCCCAGGCTTTTACAAATCAGAAATCTATTCTTCGATAAAGTAATACGTAAATAATATACATAGCAATTATCTATTAGAACAATACAACGTCCCCTGCGATAACGACGCTGGAAACGTAATTTTAATTAACGTTTTTATTCGCTATTTCCCAAAACAACAGACAAATAGCCAGTCACGTAGGAATGGGAGCACCTACCTATTTTAATTGCAGAGACACGGGGAGAATGTTTCGTTCGCATTTTCCCCGTGATTCACTCACATAGCGTTTCGAAATTACTATTGCTGTATTATTATTTTTAATTTTGGATTGTCAAAATATTATTATTATTAAGCGGATGCCCTTAAATTATTTGTTTTACGTTATTTATTTTATTTTACGAAATCATACACATTCGTGTTACATTATGTGTTTGCCTACCTAAAAAAATTAGGTTATTCATAAGATCAAATGTTTTAAATCATGTCTTTTTTACATTAATTTACTGTATTAGCGTGGTGTAATAGGTCAGCGTAATTCCCCGGATAGGAAAGGTACCTGGTTCGAGTCCGATTTATTGAAAAATATTTTTTTATAAATATATTTTTTCTGTATATCTTTCATATTTAAAATTTCACAAACATGCGTTCTGAAAAATCGCAACTTCACAATAATAATGTTTCCTCCTTAAAAATAAATATAAACTTGAATATAAATATTCCGTACATATTTTTTGGATACCGTGTTTTTAACTAATTTCAAACGACAACCACTCAGTCCACTTACCAATTAAAACGCAGAGCGACATCAATATACTGTCACAATGTGCATATTACGTATGGAATTACTCACTAATACAATTGTTTTTTTCTAAATGAAAAAAAATACACATGCAATTTAAAATATTGAATCCAGTTAATAATTTTGATATTCTAACTTTTGGGGAACAATACACAGACACTTATGTGCGTTCCTTTCTCCTTAGTACATAAATTTGAAAAGAAACAGATTATTTATTATTTGCATTACATCGAAGTGAAATGTCAATTTCCTTTGAATTACAGATTTCTGAATTTCATAACATCATATTAGTGTAACATTTGCAAGTACTTCTGTGAACTTGCTAAAATGCTTGTGTGTTTGATAAAATATATACATTGTGTACGGAATAATAGAATAATACAAACTTTATTCAATTTGACAATGTAGAATGCTGAAAGATCATTAATACCTATAATACAATAATTTGTTTTGGTGATAACATTCAGGCATCATCATAATCATAATCTTTCGGGCACTTTTCAGAATTTATTTGACTTTATAAAAATTATTATTTAACGTGTAAGTTTTCCTGTTCTGAGGTAGATACTCGCTTGATATAATATACTTATTTGGTCTTAAGATATGTATACATATACATATTTACATATACATATATATATATATATATATATATATATATATATATATATATATATATATATATATATATATATATATATGTATATTACAATTAAATAAATATACAAATTCATCTACGTATTTATTTTCTTCAAATATTTTTTTTATTTACCAAAAAAATTTGTTCCTGCAAGACAGGCCGCTTTTTATATTATTTTTAATGTAAAAACTGAAATTGTATTGTCTATAAATCACAAATGATTGCAAAAGTAGAACGGCTCAATGTTTTTTATAATAAAAGTGTCAAAGAAACAAACCAAAAACATTCTCTTTTAGCTAAGAAACTTTTTTGCTAGTTAGGTACAGATTTTTCCCACCTCTATACAACCCATATAGCAACCACCCTAGGTGATGCTGTATCCCTTGAGATTTAATGACACACGTGATTTTAAGGCGTTGAGTACGGTCAAGCCGTTGCCATCGTTACAGGCACAAGATATTATTACCTTATTTGATCTCGATATTTAACGAACAGATTTTCCAAGCATCAATTATTATTTTTGATTGGCTATTTAGCAAATATGGCTATGTTACGAATTATGTTGCGGTCATATCGTTGTAGCAGATTATTCAAGGCATGATAGTGAAAAATAAGATGAATAAATAACTGAGAATAATTCAGAAATATCTTTTCACTTGTCTCTTAATCATGTTCGATTTTGTATTATAATATATTTATATACATTGTGTACCAAAACACTTTTTCATAATAAAAATTTTGTATTAAAATAACAGATGGGTTTAATAAAAAAATGTTTAATTTGCATTTAAGTAATTGCCCTAGGAATTTATTTCTTAAAAAATATGTTTTCTAAATGTGATCCGGTATTTTGCTGGCACTTTTCTAAATATGAGACAACATTTCTGAGAACTACGTATTCTTTGTGATCGCTGCCATTTGTTTTTAGATATTTTATTTTAATTAGTCCAGAGAGGTAGGATTTTACTGTATACTTTTAATATAAGGTATCCCTATAGAAAAAAATCCATTGGTGTCAAGTCGGGGCTACGTAGAGGCCAGTTTATGGCACCTCGTTGGGATATCAATTTTCCAGGGAAAATTTTACGAACAACTGGCAAGGACACGCTCTATAGTGACTGAATTTCCAAAAACGCGGCTAGCTATCGGCATATCCCCCGCCACTCTCCCGCTCGTTGCGTTAATCCAGCGAATGAACCAAAATAAAAAAGAGTTTTGGGACACACTGCTCAATAATTCTTACAGGTTGGCTATCCACACAGCCATAGATTATTCTAAAGAGTAGATATAACAAAATTTGATTTGAAATTAAACAGGTTCATAAATAAATCATGTTGTAGTAAATATTTTTATTTTATTTTATGTGTATTTGTTGTGTATTTTTTGTAAAGGATGGAAAGAGATCAGATTTAAAAGACAGCTTCATTCAATATTTCGACCATCACAAACAGTATTGTTGACTATGTGAAAACCTTTAAAAAAATTGAATTTGTAAATTATCTCTAGTATTTTATATTTATTGTAAGGATTGATTTGAACGCTGTTAAATTTAATAATTTTCTGTCTAGTTTTCCATTCGATGGGAATATCAAGCTACCCATTCAATGGCTGTTATTTGTACATGAATAAATTATACCTCTTGCCTTTAGTAGAAAATCGAGAGGATTGGCAGTTCGCATTGATCACTATCAATCAATTAATCAATCAACTTGTTGAGAATATTTGGAGTGAGAGAATTATATGCCAATACTCACTAAGTGTATACGTTCTGGTAAGCCACATTGATGAGCCTAGCAGCCTGATGAGAACGTAACCGTAGAAACAAAGTAAATTGAGTGCAAGTAAATTAAAAATTAACAAATTGTATTATTCGTGACATTTCTAGAATTTAATTTTAAACTACAAAACCGCCAAGCATACTATTTTGTGATTACGTGCCATAGCGTAGGCAAGAAAACTTTAATCTATAAATAATTACTTTCAGTTGAAGGTCAAACGTTAACTTCTATCTGATTATGACGTCTAAATAAAGACTAGCGATATAATTTTTGTTGACATGAAATTCAATTATCTAGGTTACCTAACATTCCATTGCCTGTACATAAACAGATTGATCACAACGGTCTTATGTACTGTTAACTCATACTAGGTGATGGTTGAGGTCTTGAACGTAGATTTTTTTGAAAAAGAAAATACACATATTTTAAAATTTAAAGGATTGTGGTTATAGAATATTGATTGACTGTGATTTATCAGAATGTTTTGTGGTTGTGAGACTGAAGCTCATAACTATCTCCCAGTCTCGCGCGTGTTTGTGTATGTCGCAGGATGTACGGTGTGCGTGTGTGTGTATAGAAATAAAAGAGCACTTACAAAGGTGGTATTAATTACACAGGGACGGTATACAGTTGAATGCGCGCGTGTGGTTGAACGCTGGAGTAGCTTGTTCGAGAAGCCGATAAAAGGAAGGCCTGCGGAAAAGTCGTCGCTAGCTTCGGGGACTGTGTTCGTCACCATGGATTTCGGTCCTATATGGTTGTTAAGCGAGTCCCTACACGGCCATGTCTTTAGGTCCCGTGCAGGATAACCACAAAATATTAACCGAGTAAAATTAAAAATCTTCCAATTTCGAGATTGTACTTATTTTTACAATAATATTATATTATTTTTATTTATTATCTTAGTTTAATAACCACAATTGAGTTTAAAAAACATCTACCGGTTTCGGAAAACACCTTTTCCTTCTTCAGGATATGTCAAAACTAACTAAAAATATAGCATTGTTTTTCTATTTATCCAGAATCTATTTTTAAATTTTTTTAAAAATTTTTTTTAAAAAAAAAAAAAAAACAACAATTATTTAAAAAGTAAATTTAGTACCTAACTCAAATTGCTGCTCAATACAAATTTAGTCGAATAATTTTTAGGAAAAAATTTTAGAATAGGACTCGTAGTTAAATTTAGTTGGCTGTTTAGAATTTCCTGATTACTTTTACATGCTTTATTTATCTCCAACGATTCCAAATTATTTAATTTGTGACCTACACCGTTTATATGCAAAATTGACAATCCCAATTTTTTATCAAAACCATGACTATTTTCTATCAAATGATTAGCAAATTCTGAAAACCCACTATTGTTCAAACATCTCAAATGCTCCTTTACTCTTATATTAAAATTTCTACCCGTTTTACCAACATAAAATGCAGCACAATCCTTACAACTAAGTTTATAGACGCCAGAATTGTTAAATTTATCATCCTTATCCTTAGAATTTATGAGTAAATTTCCTATACTATTATTTGTGTAAAATGCTGGTCTAATATCTCGTGGTAGGTGTTTAGATATTTGTTTAGATAAAAATTATTCGACTAAATTTGTATTGAGCAGCAATTTGAGTTAGGTACTAAATTTACTTTTTAAATAATAGTTGTTTTTAAAAATAGATTCTGGATAAATAGAAAAACAATGCTATATTTTTAGTTAGTTTTGACATATCCTGAAGAAGGAAAAGGTGTTTTCCGAAACCGGTAGATGTTTTTTAAACTCAATTGTGGTTATTAAACTAAGATAATAAATAAAAAGAATATGAATCTTAACCACCAAGTTAATATTGCTAATTTTAAAAGTAATAGTATTATACGTTACTAAACCTAAAAAGTTGTGAATATACAGATAAATACCATAGAATAGGTAATACAACTTAGTACATATTTATTAAAAAAAAAAAAATTAACATATTTTATGACTTATCGATTACATTAGCGTTGCGAACGTTGTTTGTTTCATATTAAACATTAATATAAAATGAGCGTAAATATAGGTTATTGCTCTGATTCGCTACGAGAAACGGAAGCTATAATGAATATCATTCTTGCTATAAAATGATTTCTTCTAATTTCTTATTACCGTAGTTATTTTCTTGAAAACGATGGCTCACAAAAGTATTTCTCCATTATGGACTCAAATATTTGATGCACCTATAGTAGAATTAATCAATTATTATATGCATCTGCCAATTTCGCATATATATTAGGTACTAATCAGATTTTTTTATTAACCCAAATATATACACATTATTAAATTCTTGAAAACGAATAATTGTACTATAACGGCAAGAATTTCAATGTAATCTCCTATACTCCGACAGAAGAATCATTAAGGTTTTATGGTAATAAACGATATTACGCATCTCCGTAATAGTTTTATAAGATTTTAAAAGCTCTTTGATAAGTTTTAACGACTTGAAGTTGTTACCGGGTTTGATAGAAATGGCAAGCTCGTTGTCAAACTTTGGCAAGTAAAATGTTTTATACCTTTACAGAAAACTTTTATGAATTGTGTTAATTATGTATCTAGAAATTTAGCTACATAATTGGGTGGTTTACTTTTTATAAAACCTTTTAGTAAACTATTTACTTATAAACATTTATGTATTAAGAATGGTCGGTATTTAAAAAAAATACTTAGTTACTTAATGGGAAAATGCCACCCCCGAGCCTTTCCAAACGTTTATGTTGAAGTCCCACTCTTCCCGAATGTTGCCTTGCCGATTTTTTTTTTTTTTGCTTTTCTGCTTTTGTAATATGTATTACCCTCCCTAAAAATGTACAAACGGTGTTCTACGTATCAACTTTGAAATATATATATCTACTTAAAAACATTATTGAAAAAACTGAGGTCATGTTTACATAACTTCAACATTCCGAACAAAGATAAACATTCATCTGTCATTCGCGTTGATATGATTTGACAGTGTAACCATATATATAAGGATGCTCAATATATTTACCCCTGCTCACGCCTCACAGACCTGTCGATTTAACCAAGCACTTTACAGCCACAATGACACTATCACTATGACAGTCCGAATCCAATACACAGTCATAGATAAAAGATGGGGAAGCCCAATTTATATATTGATATTAGTTAACTCAGGAGATTTTGATAATTGAATTGGTGTATCAAAAATCTATGACACATTGATTTAATAGTAAATGGGACAAACATAATAACATAATATTACATACAGCCAGTGAATATTAAAAGAAATCTATATTTTTTACGTGTCCTACCATAAAATAATGTTCATACGTTAGTTAATTGTAATTCATCCCTATATTGAACATTAATAACCATATTATTATTGTAACATCGACCCTTTAGAATAATAAAGTTCCAACTGACATTTTGACCATCACGTTATTGCGTTAAATGGGTTCCAAATGCATTATTCTTTATTTCTTCCATACACACCAATTCTATTTAATAGATATTAAAGGAAATGAAAGAGCTGAAAGTTCCAACTACATCAGTTGTATTCATTGATAATTATTGTTAATTTACAATGTTTATTTTTATTTTTAATTTCTGTCATCTCACAGTGCTCACTAATAATACTAAAAATAAGTTAATACCTTAAAACTGATCATATTTTCATA
Source organism: Eubasilissa regina (assembly GCA_022840565.1). Lineage (NCBI taxonomy): Eukaryota > Metazoa > Arthropoda > Insecta > Trichoptera > Phryganeidae > Eubasilissa > Eubasilissa regina. Next base: position 28,610,147 of record JAINEB010000022.1, on the reverse strand, counting down.
CTCAAAACAAAATATATATGAATACATGTTAAAATTCAATCAACACATTTGAGCTCATTATCTCAAAACAGTGTCAGATAGAACCTTGATATTCTGGGTCGACATTGTATAATTTTTGTGTGTTTTGTTATCAAATTATTAATATTCTACAAAGTTTCTAAAACTAAAAATGTTTTTTGGACACCTCTTTAACCAAAACTCTCGTGATTTCATACTGATCATCATGATGTATTCTTCCATGTAATATGGATCCTGCTAGTTTTTTCACCTGAACGGTTTAGCACACGAGATCACACCAATCTCCTTTCCGGCATATTCAATACCACAAAAAGTTTCTATGGAATTTTTAATGGAAAGTCAGGTATTTATATTTAACTCTTGTTTTATGTGTCTATTAAGGTTTCTGGTGTCTTTTCTAGGTTAGATATCGTTTTTTGTATTGACAGTTTCATTGAAGAAACAAAAATAAGTTTAACCTAGAAGAGACACAAGTCGCATATATAATATATTATATATGATGCATAATTTTGTAGCGTCTTTGTTTTCCATAGCAAGAATGCTTTAGAAATATTTTTTTGACATATCACACACCTAGATCAAAACTAAGTCAACTCAAAAAGTAATTTTTCAGTGGACAAAAAATTATAAACATTTTTTTCCATTTTTTGTTACTAAAGTTATGAAACTAAATAACATTTTAGGTCATTAATGTATCCTAAAATAACATTATTAAAGAACTGGGGCTAAGTTTTTTGCGTATATGACAGAGTGTCCGAATACAATAATAACTCAAAATTCTTGTTTTGTGAGTTGTCTTAGTTTTGATCTAGGCGTGCGATATCGTGACCTTGGAACAACAAGGTATCATCTGTTATTTTGATTTTTGTCAAATCCTGACAATCTTCTTATTATTCTTCTTATCGTGCCTTATCCGTTAAACGGACGTTAGCTATCATCACTTTGTTCACTGCGGCCCGAAAAAGCTCTACAGTAGACTAGCCTTAGATTCTTCAGCATGATGTTCTTTTTCTTCCAGGTTCCCGACTTCCGGCAATCTTTCCCTTTATTATGACATGCAAGATCTCATACACGTACTACTCTGCTTCCTCACATATCCGAGATATTGATCCTCACAAGAATGTTTTAAATACAAATTAATTAGAAAGATATGCATATAAAATCAATTTTATCAAAAAATAGTGTTGTTGCTACCGGGATTATAATAAAGTAGATGTAAATAATGGCACGATAGATGTATCAAATTGAAAAGTTCAACAATAGGTTTGAAAATTTATCGTCAATGTACTGTGTGCTGTAGTATAATCGGTTAATCCACGTTTCCCGGTTTGCAACCGGTAGCAACAATACTAGTTTTCGATAAAATTGATTTTATATGTATAATATCTATTTTTTTATTTATTATCTTTGTTTTATTAACCACTGAATTGAGTTTAAATACATCTACCGGTTTCGAAAAATACCATTTCCTTCTTCAGGATGTCATAACTAACTAAAAACATATATTATTGTTTTTAGTTAGTTATGACATCCTGAAGAAGAAAATTGTATTTTTCGAAACCGGTAGATGTATTTAAACTCAATTCAGTGGTTAATAAAACAAAGATAATATATAAAAATATATGAATTTTAACCACAAAGTTTGCACATTGCTAATTTTAAAAGTATGTATAATATCTTTCTAATTAATATATTTAATTAGTATTTAATTAAATCTTATTTACGTTTAGTTTTCTTATTACGATTTATTCAGTATTCAATATTATTTATACAGAATCATTACTAATTCACTAATTTGCTGTTTCACTCCAGAAATAAGCAGACAGGATAGAGCGCTACACTCTTCTTTACTGACGAACAACACTCGCCCCATTCACATTCACACATCTTTTCATATAAGCTCGTCGAATGTTAAGGCTTCAAACAGAAATTTGTTTAAGTATCTGGCGTTCTTAATCATACTATATATACCTCGGATATCTTTTTTTAATGGCGCCATCAATACTTACGTCATACACCCTTCTTATTCTTCTCATTCATTTGTTTCTTACTTACTTACCATCACGCCGTTTCCCCGTGGGGGTAGGCAGAGAGAATAGAGCGCCACACTCTTCTGTCCTGACACACAATTATCGCCTCATCCACATTCATACATCTTCTCATACAAGCTCGCCGATTGTTGAGGCTTCTAACAGAACCATCCTCCATTATCCGGTTTGCCTGGTCGTGCCAAGTCTTCCGCGGACGTCCTCTATTTCTAGTGCCATTAACACTTGCATCATATATCTTTCTTACCATTCTCTATTCATTCATCCGTTCCATATAACCGAACCACCTAAGTGATCCTTTTTTAATCTCACTCGCTATACTAACATCAGCTTTACATTCTTTCCTTATTTCTTCATTATTTACCTGTCTTAAATAGATTTGCCACAAATACGTCTAAGTGATCTCATTTCCACTGCATTCAGTCTACTTTCGTTCCTTTTCTGCCAGCTCCAGGCCTCACATCCATACATTTTTTTCTCATGACCAAATTACATTATTATCCAATTTCAATTCTGTTTACCATACCAAGACGAGCTTTAAATTCATTAATTGATTAATTCTTTACTCTTTAGTAGTATTTAAATGTTTATTTTCGCTTTCACTTTATTAAATATGTCTATTATTTTTAGCACTGATGGAATTCAGAATTCACATTCAGAACGATACGTACACGGGGCGAAAATAACACTTTTATATTTATCTATCTTGTCAAAGATAAAATAAACAATTTTATATCAGTCATTAAAAGCATACGGCCAATTAGGTTTTACAATCGGGTACCATAATCGTAAACTCTTATGCCAGTAAAATAGTCACCAGCTAAATTATGTGGTTACACAGTAAACAATTAAAATATTTGAAAGCCATTTTTGTCAGATTAATTAAAGTTTTTGCCAAATTAATTAAAGGTAATAAATATACATTAATAATACATTTATTCCAATATTAAGTTCATTTGATACATTTACCGAAAGCAATGAATTTTAGTATTGCTTATAAACATAACTTTTGTACTATATTTAGAGATTTTCGTAGGTTTTTACGGCCGTTCAGAATCTTCTGGTCAGATCTGTCAGAAAGATCAGCTTAGCTTAGCAAGGCAGATTAGCCCTGATATCTGTACATAAAAGATATTTATTATTTAATTAAAATATTTTTCTATTTATTTGATTTATTCTATTACATTACTTATGCATTATTACTACATTACGTTATTGATTGAGTTGTAAACCATTTGCACCACAAAGTTAATATAAAATGTGTCGTACGGTGCCAGCTGTATTCCGCTGCGCCAGTTGTTATAATTCTTCCACGATGAATATCGATTGAGATGGTAACATGAATAGTACTCGATAGTATAGCTTACAATTTGGTATTTATTCACGAACACAATATTACAGATTACAATAGTTCTTAGTTCCATCTCTGTTGAAAGACGTGGAGCGAAACTGAGCGATCTCCCGCGTTTCGTAATACTTAACATTCTCACTGACGTACCACTCCATACGCACACATACATACATACTCTTTTGTCCCGTATGCGCGTGCGCCTGTCATCCGACCTTATCATTCCTCAGACACACATAAAATATAATATAACGCTCTGGATCATAACATATATCAAAATATCAATTTTATAAGATTATAAATAATTACTCACTTATTTAAAATTACGAGTATAAATAAAAAAAAATATAGTTTTCTGACTAAATCTAAAGAAATTAAAATATCAATTCTCTCTTTACTGGGCTACATGACTCTCGGTAGTAATGTTCTTGACGATTCTTCTCTACCTTTCTCTGCAGCCGGATAGCCTCTCCAATAGGATAGCCAGTAGAGTCCTTGATATGATCGGTTCATTGAGTAGGAAATCGCCCTCTTTCTATCTGGCCTTCCATGTTTCCAAGTACTACTAACTTCTCTAAATTATCATCCTCTGTTGGCGATAAGTTCAAAAAATTGAAGGATGGGTTTCAGACAGATTATGGACAATCTATGTAGAATCCTCAACTGTTCCATTGGGGCACTAGCCTGTATTTCCGTTCAAGGTATTCTAACCATTTGTCTCCAACACCATATTTCGTAGTTTCTTCTCACTTTTAGTGAGACAGGCGTGATCCAATTTTTTTTATTTATTTGATCTTGTATATTGATTGTATTTAAATCTATTTTAGAACAAAATAACATGATATGTATTCGTATTTTTATTATATCAATTCGATATGAAAAAAAAAAAATTATTATTATTTATTTATTAATAATGAAAACATTACTCATACACTTTATTCATACCACTTTTTGATGATTAATCAACATGTTTTGGGACCAATGGTCCCTTTTTCAGAATACAATGCATACTAAAATTAAAATAGCAATTATAGTAATATAGACAGAAACAAAACTGTAAATAGTGGCGGGAGGGGTTAAAAAAGAAGAGGAGGAAAGGAAAGGAAGTAATTAAAAACTACTGTGAAAACAAATTTAAAAGGTGACTATTTACAATAAAGATTTAGTTATTAATAATGTTTAATTTGCTATTAAGACTTTTTCTTATTTCTAAAATGTCAAATTTATTTAACTGTAAAACGGAAAAAAAGGGTTTGTTTAGCGAATTCAGAAATGTTGTTGCTATTTAGATATATCAAGTGCTTCTTAATTATATTTTTAAAATTTCTGCAATTTTTACCTATATAAAAATGATTGCACTCATTGCAAATTAATTTGTAGACCCCCGATTTTTAAAAAATATCATTTATATTTTTTATTTGAATTCTATTCTAAATATCCATTTGATAGAAATACACCAAAAGATTTTACAAAATTCTGATATGAATATTTCTGGTTACACTGCACCTGTATTTTTGCATAACATACTTCGTACGAAAGAATTACATTACCCGTGACCATTGTCGTAGAAAACTTTCATACATTTCATTGCTCAACCGATTTTCTGGCTTCATGTGACATTAGTATATCTCCTGAATTACCTAGTTAGTACCTACTTGATACCCTATACATTCTCAATACCAAATAAGGCTTATCATATCTTTAAGAGTGTATATTGGGCGTGAATTTTTTTCATTTAAAAAAAAATATGTATGTAATATTTACAAAATAATATTTTTTATACCACTCACGTATTTACTAAAACTAATACTCAACAAGTGATTAAGGTATGGGAGATCTTGGTATCACATAGTTTTCTTCTTCAATGGCTCTGCATTGGCATTCTGAATTTTTCATTTCCATATGGTTTTTGGTGACTGTCTTACATTTCAGAATGTGCAGTAGCTCTACTGCGTCCCCCTTTGCGTCATCTTCCCAGAGAAAACGGTATCTTTCCACTCTTCTTCTACCACCTGGTTTTCTATTAAGGATTATTTTTGGTAACTGCTCTTACCGTATCCTCTGGACGTGACCCACCTATCCGAGTCGCTGCAGTTCTAAGTGTATGGAGAGTTTAGAGTTCTGATACGTCTTATAAATATAACTCGCAATTGTATCATATTATCCAAACTGCTGCATTCCGTATAGATTCATTAATCTCCGCACCACTTTCGTCTCAAAACAGTCCAACTACTCTTTCAATTTGATGGGTATTATCCACGCTTCACTCCCGTAAATCAAAACTAGTACGGATGATAGTTCTATAGTGTTGATGGTAACGTAAAGTAGATTATATTTCTTGCGGCAATCCTAACTTCTACGACCTCTTCATTGTCCTTAGTCAAATTGGATCCTATATATTACATTTGATGAAAATATTAGGAAGAAAGGAAGGCACTTATTTTTTCGTCTGCCGGTTGCAGATTCAGTTGTTTATTCTTTCTCCACCACAAGAACAAGCGTTTGAGCGGGATGTGTAAACTAACACTCGCGTAAAGGATTATTTTTTTGTATTAACGGGATTAAAGTAAAGAGTGATTATATGCGTTAGCGGTTTATTAATAAGCGACGGTATAAAGTTCCAAGCGCACACTGAACTTGCTGCCGTTGGAGACTGTTTTAATTATTGCAACATCGTATGTCTTCCTTGTGCTTAAGGATAGGTTAGGAAAGAAAGAGACGGAGATACGCAGGTTAAATTTTGGGTAAATCGCGAATAAAATATATGTATGATGTAGTATTAATTATAAAAAACTTAATATAATTTAATTAATTTAAACGGCTCTAGCAATATTTTTATAGATTATTAAATTTTTTTTTCGTTTTTGTTATTGTTATTCTTATCTTTGATCATCTTTAATGACTTCATAAATCATCTATCCTTCGACTATCCATAGACTTTCAGTATGTTAGATTCAGTTTGAATTAATTTTTGTTCTTATTTATCTCGAACCATGGATAGGTAGGTACCTAGTAATTTATTTATTTATGTATGATTTCCATTTATTTATTAAGACTTTAAATTATTGTTAAAATGTTTATAGATACATAAGTATAAAAATTATTAATTTACAAATTTTAGATATAAATTTTCAAGCAGCTACAGTTTTAGTACAATTAAAAAATATATACTGTGATACTTACAATTTATGTTATTTATTAAAATTAAATAACTAGTTTTAACATGTATCCTTACAACTAAAAGTACATAAAAACGTGTATTTATTTAATTTAATTTAATAACAATTATGAGTATAATTTAATTGAATCCATAATTTAATAACAATTATGAATATACAAATTTTTACTGAATATTTATTTAATAATGGTTTAATTTAAATCATGTATTTACAAAATTAAATCATATATCTACCAAATTACACCGGTTGGAATATTGTTCTTCTTAGTTCGGGTTAAACCAACTGAGAAGGTAAATTGAATTAACTACGTTTATATTTTCCCTGAACGGATAGAATACTCAACGAATAAAATAAATATAAAATATCTAACAATACTTTCATAAAAAATACCTTAGTAAAAAATAAACGTTGAATGAGATACTATATTATTCTATGCCCATTTGTGTTTGAAAAATAACTAGATATTCTGCTTTAACACTAGTTAAATTCGAAGCACAATAATAATGATACACTTAAGCAAATTTAATGGACGAAATCGTGGTGAGACTTACATTTCATAAAAAGTGAGTAACGATGGTAGAGTCGGTGTTTAATATTATATGTCCAAAAACTCGAAGCATTAAAAACGACTCTACCCTACATAAAACACTCATAAGTCATGGGCTCATGTACACATCCGAAACTTTGACACTGACATAATATAATTAAATGACTATAGCAGAGTCGATAAAAATAAGTATGGTCTGTAAAAATAAATTTATGAATTTATCCAACGCTATGTGATGTGCAGACAATTTAGATTTTGTATTTCTTAATTAGTGCTTAGTAAGATTTATCTTTCCACCCATACTACTTTGCCGCTTCCAATTTATACTTAAAAACCAGTAACGCCAGTGAGCAAAATGAATATATACTAATAGATATCGATTCATTTTAATTACAATGTGCATGGATACGATATATATGACGCACTTAAGAGTCTTTTGAATTTCCGAGATAACCTTTATTTTATTGAAGTCGTTATTTCATATTGCTTTCTCACTGAAATTGTATTTTATAGATTTTATGAGAGATATTACTTAACTTCTGTAATTTTTTGATAATGTGTGTGTGTTTTTTTTAAGCTTAACAATAATCAGTTTCTAAATGTCAAGTGTTTTTCAAATTATTTGTAATTTAACTACTCCAGTGAAAACGATATGTTAAATATATAAATTGTTAGTTAGATTGTCACGTCAATAAAAATATTATAGTCAATCTTTAACAGTGATTTTCTCTCGTAACCTCTATAAGAAGAAAAATTGATTTTATTCACAAAAATGAAAACCTCAAAATTGAAAAAATTCTTAAAGTTCTGACGAAAGTAGAGCCAAAATCGGTAATCGTGCTCTATAACGCAACTTACCATTCACGAATATTAGAACGAACATTTCCACGTGTGCTTGAAAGTAAAATCAGATTCAGGAATGGTTTTCATCAAAAAACTGTATGAACTATGAACGATTGAAAATTGTTAGATAGGAAAAATACCAATATACTGATGTAAACTGTAGATGATATAGCAAAGCAAGAGTTGCTATTTTGAGACTTCTTTAGACTATTATGACTATATTAATGTTAGCTTAATTCTAGAATAATAGAATTAATACGAGGTTAAGTGAAAAATAAAGTGGCCACTAACAACGCGATTTTCAATTTTGAAGATATAAAGGACTTGATCCACAAAGCGTAAATGGGGGGGTAACATCAAAGAAATTAAATGCACGTTCAGCGTATTATAAAAATTAAAAATATCGTAAAAATGTTAAATCATGGAGTTAACAAAACTGTGGACCAAGTTATCTAATGTTTGTAGCTCAAATGAGACCTTTAGTCAATATGAATCTGATTATAAGATAAAATAAATTCGTTTTTTCGCGTGCATTGCACCAAAAGTCTGAAAACCCAATTCTCACAGAAATATAAAATGTATTTAACCTTAAACAATACATAATGGAGACAAATGTTTTACTTCCGGTGTGCCTTCCGCCTTTGTATCAAATTTATTGGTTTGTTTTTGTAAATATTTTCTTTTCAGTAAACAGACTATTGACATAATATTTGAAAGAAAAATTCTACGTAGAATTTATGACACCGTAAATAAATTATGGTGTCAAAAAACAAAGATATAATGCTTTGTGACATGTATGGAGATGTCAGTGACGCCAAATTAATTAAAATTGGATGATTACGCTGGGTGGGGGACTTGTATCGCATGGAAGACTAAGAACCCGAAAATAATCACTATACAAAATATGATCCCCAAGGTCTCAGGAAAGAGGATAGCTTGAAGTTGATATGGCTTAACAGTATGATAGTAGACTGTCGTGTACTGGTTATGGTTAATTAGAAAATAGGTGCTACCGTTTAAAGAAAGAGGCGACAAATCTTCTAAGCAGCCAAGACTTATCCCGGCCTGATGTGGTGCTGATTATTATTATTATTATTATAATGATGATAAGCACAAAACTTAAGAATGAAAGAAAAATTAACGATGCATAGTATTTTAATTTAATTCATTATTGAAACGATAATGGGATGTAAATAGGTACATACATATTGTCATGTATATACTGGGTGAAAGGCTGTCAATAATGACAAACAAAATTAATATTTACACAGTTAATAGTTGGTAGGTACACAACTTCTGGTATCGAATTAAATTATTATTGAATTCATGGGAAGTAGATACCTATCTATGTTGGATACGTAAAGTTCAGTTGATTTATTTATTTGGTAAAACGTCCAGAGTAATCTGTATATATATATATCCAATCAAATGTATCTAATATCTGTAATGTATCCAGTAGTATCTAATATATATATATATATGTATCCAATCAAATGGAAAACTGCCAGAGGATTATATAATTATTTTCTACAAATATACGTGCATACGGCTTTCGTTAAACAAACGACGAGAGTTGTTTTATTAATAAATCATTTATTTACTTTGTTATTAACCACTGTGAGTTTATTATATTCACCAACCGATTTCGGAAAATACTTTTTTTAATAAACTCACAGAGTTAAAAACAATGTAAATGTATTATATATTATTAAAATGAGTACCCACAATGTTTTAGTGTTAAATATTTACTATATACAGTAGAATTTTTTATAATATAAAGGTTATTTGTTTTAGAGGTATAGAATTTTAAAATGAAATAAAACACATAAAAATCGTGGTAATGACCATGGTATTTTTAGCTTTATTAGGAATAAATTTTAATGCCATTAGGATTAAAATATAATTTCGCACATATGGGCGCCGCGGCTGACTTGAATAAAGCGCAACCTGAAAGTCCCATTTTCGACCACTTTTTGGAGCAGCTGGGACCGTATATCAGAAATAACGCGACGAATGTTCTATCGTATCTGGTTTATTGGCGTAAACTAGCGTCTTCACATATCCCTACAGAAAATAATCTAAAGGTGTTAAATCACACGATCTTGGAGGCCAATTCATAGGTCCATTACATAAAATTATGCGCTCATCAAATGTTTCATTCAATAAATTGATTGCGGCGCGTGCTGTGTAGCGTGTTGCACCGTGTTGTTGAAACCACAATCTTTCCACATCATTTCAATTAGGGAACGAAAAAGTGAGTAATCATGGATCTATTGCGCTCTCCATTGATTGTAACGTCCTGACCGGCATCATTTTGAAGAAAGAATAGCTTCTTCGGTCCGTACTATACGACGTCTCTGCGTATGCGAATTGTAAATTAGAGTATGCGTGATGCAAAAACGATCCATGGTTATTCGAATACTTACTCGGATGGACGATTCTGTCTACCATATTGACGTAGCACATGGTGAGTTTCGTGAACTGAACCACGATTTTCGAATTAAATTTGCGCAATTTGTAACCGTTCTTCTGGCGTAAGTCTATTCATCGTTAAACGTCAAACCAAACTGAGCACAAATCAGCTATCAGCTGTCAAATTGGCCGTCGCTGTAAAAAGTGTTAACAATTCGAAAAAAACCTAAAAAAAAACAACATTTACTGATACCAATTTATTTAATATTTTGGTAAAATATAAAAAATAGATAAATAATTAAATCTTGTGGAAATATTTAGTAAAATTTTTTTAATTAATTTTCAAAAATAACAAAAAATACTGAATAACATTCATCAGTGTTTCAAACAAAATTTTGTTCCAAAAGAACCGTTTTTCAAATTGCCTAGCGAATAAACAAGACACTTTGCATCAGAACAAGAACGAGAGTGTATGTAAGTGATAGTTTGGGCTTTGGTTTGATGTCGGTCATTTGTACGGGGTGAAATAACCATTATGCGGGCTGCCAAACCCGACACTTAAACTCTAAACAGATGGGTGAGTATTCATCATACGCAAATACTTAAAAATAAATCGTGCACATACTTTTCCAATACATTTATGCTTCACTCACCTGCGTTCGAATTGATATATCGTACTGTTGAGTGATTCAATTTGACTGATGTACTATTTCAAGAGTTATACATTTTTTTTTTAGTATTTTGTTATACCCGCAAAAAAGACGATGATGTCGATGATTTAATAGTCGCGATCTATGTATATATCTACCAAAGGCATGTCATGCAATGTTTTTTGCCGATGATGAATTTCTAAAATTCTCTCAATTATATTGTAAATTTGTAACATTTTAAATTGTATAAACTTAAAAAAAGTGTAAATTTAAAAAAAAATACACATTTTCTTAAATTTTTATGAAGAAAGGTATAATATAATAAATAGTCGTTCTTCACCAACATGTATACGTGCGAACTACAAGCAAGTCACCTACAACCGTCTACAAATTCAAATATTGTTCGTATTGGCGTGTTATTATAGCGCATTTGCAATGTTTGCTGAAGGCCGTGTGCATAAATTCGTTCCGCTTTATTTATTTTCGTTTTTATGTGGCAGGGGTTAATTGTCAGGGTTTTTTTTACACGGGGGGGTTAAATGTCAGGGGTTTTTTTTGCACCAGGTTTTTGTCCAGGAGGGTTTGTGTCCGGGGGGTATGTGTCCAGGAGGTATGTGACCTGATACCCTCTCTAGTTCAAGCGGTGCTCTCATGGAAAGCTGCCTCTCTGACCAGAGAATGTCATCGGCTGCATAGTAGCTGCAAATATGACAATAGCTGTAACTGAAATTTCTTACAAATATTTTGTCATGAATTTTGAGTGTATTTTATTTTATTTTTTTCCTATTCTTTTTTTAACATAAATATAATTTTGTAACTTGTATTTATTGTTTATAAAACGGACAAACAAATGCATAACCACCTTGACCACAATAGAATAAACATAATATTATTATTATTATTAACATATAACTTGCTTACACTGTGATATAACCAACACATGTGATATTACACAATTATATTTTAAAAATTAGGATTTATTTTACACCAGTCGGTATCAAAATAATAATAATAAATATTTATTTTAAATTTAAATGCAAAAATAATAAATATATTTGAAATAAAATGCTTAATATTTTTGTTCTAACTATGGTCATGCCTGTATATTTATTTTCTGAAACAGCGTAAAGTGTTTCTTAATTTGTATCGTTAGTTGACATTTTGCTTCTGATTTATTGAATTATTTCTTAATTCGGATCATAAAGCTAGTTCTTAATTCAGGTGACATATTGATTATGATGAAAAAAGTACTCGAAATGGATACAAAAAATAAGCACTTACCTGACCTTTCCATCTAATTCAAAATTGAGTAAATAAAAGCTTTTACTACATAATTAGATTTGAGAGATAAAATTTTGTCGGCCATGTTTAAATATCCCAAAAATATTTTGCCATGGATATGCTATTACATATTTATCGAATCCTTTTAACTAAAGCCACTAATAAAATGTCAAGAACAATCTTATATTTGCACACCGTCAAAGAAAGTAAAAAAGGAATTTGAAAATATATTCTTTTGATGTGCTCAAATTTGTGTGTTTTAGAAAGAACACCGAAAGTTTTCCTCGAATTTTAATTATTTTTTTTAAATAAATTATATTCTTTATATTCTTCAAGAAAAACATATTTATAAATTTAACGACTAAGGGCTTCATGTAAAATTTGTATTGTTATAATATTCATAATTTTATTTTTGTGAATATTTTAATTTAAAAATCTAACCTAAAGTAATATTGTTTATTCGATATTAATCGATATGGTACATGGAAAGTTAGCTATACAAGACGTAGATGACTAAACAATTATCATTCTGCGAAATTTTCGACAACAGCACACAATTCTACGACATCTCGTCTCAAGAGATATGTCATTATGAAACTAATCATTCGAACCCAAATCGTACGTCTGAGACGAGCAAACTTTCAATCCACGTGGGACCATCGCGTAAAAGGTTACAGCAACTCAAAGTTAACCTGATATCTCCACAATCATACTAACAATAATTCCTAGCATAATTTGCATAAAAAATTTCATTAATTAAATAATGTTTTAATTTTAATTAATCCATCGGTGAAGAAACTTGATTTTCTAGAAAATCATTCGAACCATAATAATACTAATGGACTTTTGTGCGGTGTTGGTGACTATTGACTTATACGTCAGTATCATTTATAAATCTAATTTAATTCTTTAATGTGAGAGGAAAACTAATATCTTACGAAACGCCCACGTTAGATACATTTCTGCATGTCTTAAATATCTATCTACCACAGACCACCAAATATATAGACATGAACTAACGCGAATTTCTTGTCCCAATATTTTCGTGTTGGTATCCCCCACGTGATCACTTTGGTACCTACGCAATCAAATAACGCGACTTTTTTTAAAAATATGACTATTGGAACGAAAACTTAAACGCTGACAATATAATATGCATTTATGTAAAAAATAGGTCTTGTTTACAAAAAGATTTAATTTTCGAAGAGTAAATACTTTTACTGTTGCATAATAACTCCAATACGATTACACAAATATGGACCCATCATATGATCCAATCGGGTAGAGATCAATCAGAAGCATGTCTATCCAACATTCTAACATAATCATTATACAGTGCCTACACTAATAATAATAGTTCTACAACACTACAATCCTGTCGAATCTTTATTTTTCTTGAATTAAATAATACAACAACACGAAAAAAACTGGCTACTTTAAAACAAACTTCAGTCTAGCAAAGTAGCCAGGACAACGCTGTATATATTAGAAGTGGAGTCTACTCCATCCCACACAATAAACTAAGAGTATATATATTTACTATGTTATATTATAATATATTCACCTCTTTTACAACAAAAATATGTGCGTCAATAAAGTCTAAATAAATAAATAAATATACCATAAACTATCGAATTTATGTTTCCACCAAGAATATTATTAGAATGCCCTCGTCCCACAACTAATGTTCCAAATCCCGCTCATATAAGTACATTTTATTTTATATCTATTCATTTACTGGTCTGTGCTATCTACTATCTACATTTGGTAAATTTAAATAATTTTTCCAAAAATGTTTGATTTGGGTGACATGACAAATTAAAGATTTAACAATGATTTAGTGATCAGTTCCAAGTATCAAAAATCTTCGAACCACAAACTTTTTTTAAGCATTCGTTCTCTTTTTAGTCCTATTTCCTATATGTTATCATTAAGATAGTCCCACGTTTCACATACGACAAATTTATGGTTACCATATGACTCCCTTGTGTGGCCATAATGAAATTCAAGTTATCTCACCCTAGCCTTGAGGCTACCAAATTCTACCAATGATTGAACGCCTGTCATCCAAAAGTATTCCAAATTCGAAGTGATGATATTCGACAGAAAAATCTAATCTCATTTTTCTGTAATATTGAATACAATAAATAAAGTTGAAAAATGTAATAAAATGAATATTTGTATTAAATACAAAAATTATTAAAATATACCATGTAAGAAATAATTGTAGCAAAAAAAATATACTGATTGAATATTTCAAAAGCTTAAGAATTACTTTTTGAAGAATTAAATTAATCACGTTAAAAACTAAACAAAACCAACTGACTGCAACATAAAATGTATTCTATATTCATTAAAGATTAACTAAAAACAATTGTTCTAAAAAACTTAATATCTGCATATTATATATTTTGATTAATATAATTATTTTTACTAAATTTAAACGTAAAAATGTAATAACCATGAGAAATAATAACACTTAGAAGAGGAACAACGTAAGGTAAAACCTAAATTAAAAAATAATGGGACGAAGCTATTTTTTATTATATTTAATGGAAAATATATTAAAGTATGAGTAATTACAAGGCTTACGACCTGTTTTCAGCTGGCTTAAGTGATAGTGAAAAAAAAACAGTGCAAATCTTGTTAGTAATATACTGGTCAAAATAATAAAATATATAAAATTGAAAAATATTGATTTTTCATACAAATTTGTGTATTCTTGGACGTATTCTAATATTGCTAATAATATACTGGTCAAAATAACTAAATATATAAAATTGAAAAATACTGATTTTTCAGGCGTATTATAATATAATGTGTTAAAATCATGTTACAAATAAAGAATATTGCTTTAATAATTTCAAAAAAAATTTTTTTGATTCTCATAGTTACATATATGCTGTTTCAGGGAAATGTATTATCAATTTTACTCCATAGATGGCGATAATGTAGTGGTAATCGAAGCGATTCCATATATTAACATATATACAACGTTCAAAAATATACATGGAGATTGATAGGTGAGAATGGTGAACGTTATATTAACGTGAACGTTATAAAGTGTAAGTAATGGTGAACGTTATAAAGTGATCACTTAAGCCAGCCGAAGACAGGTTTTAAGCCCTGTAATTACCCATACTTCCTTATATTTTCCATTAAATATAATAATAAATAGCTTCATCTCCATGAAATATCTATTATTTATTTAATAATAGTGTCTTTGTAGGTGAAAATCCAGTAATTATGTGTTCTACGACACATTAAAATATTCTAAAAAATAAATGGTTGATGTCATGTTATTAAAAAAATATTTGAATATACAAATTGTTATATTAAAGGAAAAATATACTTAAAAAACCACAGGAAAAGTAAAGGGTATATTAAAGGTAAAACAATATTAAATACTATAATATAAATAATACAAAAATATATATATAATACGGGGCTTAGTGTATTAGACGAGAAATCAGAGCGTACAGGCAGAATTCAAAAGTAGGAGATATTAAGCATAACATAAGCTATAAAGTGCTTCGTATTGTTTTATAAAATAATATAAACAAAGTATTTAAAGTAAGTAAAGTGTTATTTTATAAAATTGTTAAGAGTACTGGCTGTATCGTGCATCCAACAATAATCCCTTCTGGCACTGGCCGCAAGAATTAGATTTTTTAGATTATTTTTTCTAGAACAATTTTAAAGTAGTTGCTGTTTTGTATTTTTTTAAAACAAATGGTATTTTGAAAAAAGAATAGAAGATAAGACTGACTAACGAGCCTATCCGAGATATTTATGAGATCAATCGTTCAAACAATTTGATCAATATCTGATAAAAACTTCGGAAGTTATCGTGTCCACAAAATCTGTTATGTGTGTATATATAAATATAAATACAATTAGAGATAAACTTTTTAACGAAAGGTAGTTTTCAGGTTTTCCGATCGTAATCGAGGAAAGCGCATTTAAATTTTTCGTGAGTCGCATCGTGAGACCTCCTAAATAGGTAGTATTTCTATCGAAAGGTACCTAAAAGTACAATCATTCTGAAGATGTGAAGAAATATGATATAACAACATACGCATAAATAAATATGTAGTTTTGTTTGTGAATAAGCGTCATTCATAGCTAATACGAATATTAAACTAATAATAATTCAAATATGAATTAAATATATTAATTAGAAATATATACATATAAAATCAATTTTATCGAAAAATATTGTTGTTGCGCCATCGGGATTCGAACCTGGATCTCTTTCCTAATCGGGGAAGGTGCATTATCCAACTATACTACAGCGATAATATTTTTAGCGACAAATTTTCGAACCTATATGTTACCTTTTTCATATTAATACATTTAATCGTTCCATTATTTGGAAGAGCCATCTATCTTATTTTTACAGAATCTTAAATACGTTTGAGTAATCTGATAACAGACGCCAGAATTATCAATTCATTTTTATTAAATTTGAACACATTGATACAACTTTATTATTAGGAGAACACATTCTTACTGTGAAATTGTAATTATTCAGAACATGGGTCTGTGATATTTTAAATATGAATTAAAAATATTAATTAGAAAGATATACATATAATATCAATTTTATTGAAAAATATTGTTGTTAAGCCACCGGGTTTCGAACCTAGATCTCTTTCCTAACCGGAGAAGGTGGATTATCCAACTATGCTACAGCGGCAATATTTTTAGCGACAAATTATTCGCTTTATTATTTTATTATTTATACTCAATACAATAATAGCGCTACAAAACTTCCCACACAGCGAGCAGATAGTCAACTGAAGTCATTTCACCTTGAGTGGCGGCTACTCGCGTTATTGGCGCTCCGCGCGACGCAAACGGGTACTTCTTTCCGGACGGCCTTCGTATTTCAATATAGCATATATTTATTTTTCTGGGTGAGTCATGAAATACTTTTACTTCAAACAAAAATCAACTTAATTCATGTTTTTTGCCTAGTTACACATATATATTATCATGATCCATAACAAATTTCACTTCTAAAATAAAAATTAATGGTTGGACGAAACATTGTAACTTATTTGTTTTTTTGCAAACTTCGTGATGATACGACAAAAATTCTCGATAAAAAGATGCCTCGAGACAAAAAATATGATATCTACTCTAATCTCCAAAATGCCATCAACTTTAATCATGCCCAAATCAATATTGTCCCGCGGCCCCGTCTTTTCACTCGCCTATCATACCGAAGGCAAATCTCGGTTTATTTCCGAAAATATAGGAGCGATCAGGGGCCTCCAACATGCTGCCCGCAATCCCTGGGCGGCCGTAGACCATAATAGCGGCCTGCGCACGAGGATACGCTCCAAAGTTCACATTAAGTCTCTTATATTTATGCCTCGTAAACGTTCGTGTAGTTTAAAAGCTTTATGCGTGATGTTTAAAAAGCGATAAACATTTCGGTCGAAGCGAAGTAAAATAAATGTATCTTAAATTCAATAGACAATTTTGTTGACTTAAAATGACTAAATTTCACTTTGAATAAAGTCTGCTCGGATCCACTTAATTAACTTTTATTTTTATAAAATTTTTATAAAATAAAAGATCAGATCAGATAAAATAACAGACCTTTTTGATCTGATACATCTAATCGTTTTGAATATGTTTTCCGATAACAAATATATTTATTTATAAAAAAAAAAATTGATTTTTACATTCGTATTTAATGTTTAAAAATAGACGTAGTTTTGCATTTTAAAATTATTATTTATTTATTAATTCATATTTTGCCGGTTTTCGAATGCCTGCTCTCACAATGACTACATAAAGAATCCTTCATATTTTTTTATACCTCTGATTGTATATCAAATGTCAAAATTGTATACAGATTTATTTTTCTTTAAATAATCAAATATTACAGGATATTTATATTCATACTATATTATTATTATTATAGATCAGCTCATTAATTAAATGAAAAGTCTGATTTGTAATTTTTCTGTATTGTTTTAATAATTATATATTATATGTAGGAATATTAAATTTTTAGATATTTTCAGTTGAAAGCAAATTTTCTTAAAAACATTATTTGCTTAAAATAATAATTTTATTGTTTTAAGAATAATTATGTGCGGGAGCTTTCTAAACTGTTTAAAAAACAAATTCATGAATTAAAACATATGGTTTCCGTTGAATCGGGTTTACCATATCCTCATAGGAAATTTTCATTTTAAATTGTTAGTATTTATATTTATTTAAAATAGTTTGTAATTAAAATAAATATGCTTAGTTATCTCTGGGGGACAAACACTCTTAATTTGATGCTCTTTTTCCGGGGTTTTTGATAATTCATTTTGCATTATGTTTATCGCGTAGCGCATTGAGTGCCATGGAATCAACAGCATCACCTTCTTGTATGATTCATATGCGACCTAGCATGACCTGAGCCTGAAGATGATCACCAGAAAGTCAACATTACAGGTTAGGTATAAGATTGAATCTACTAGCGGCTCAAGAAAACTTAATTATATACCGAATGTACACCCGCCTACTTTGTTTATCCTCATTATTTCAAAAAACTTATTTTAACAAATATATAATGTTAACTAATTGATGTAATCGAGATAATATTCATTTTGAAATTAGCAAAATTAACTTTGTGGTTATTATTATTCATTATTTAGTATTGACATCCTGAAGAAGAATATGATAATTTTCTAAACCGGTAGATGTATTTAAACTCATAAGTGGTTAATAAAACAAAGTTAACGAATTAAAATAAGAGATAATATTTGTTTTGCGAAATATGAAATAAATATCATTAATTGACATGGGGGTTATTTTGTGGTGTAACAACATTATTTTGATTTTAAAATTTTACTACACACGTTGGGTAATAAATGTTATCACCTGATGATGAGAGGAACTTCACCTTTCGAAACTACCGTGGTGACAGTATAACCCAACGTATGTGTAGTACAAGGTTCAGATTGGTGAAAACCAAAAATAAATTTTGGAATAATACACGCATTATTTTGTGCATTACCAAATTAATAAAATCAAAACGAATTTGACTTCTATCTCTAACCGTGCTTCTCCATTTCTCGGACCTTCCCATCGTATTCCAGTCCTCTTCCATACAGTTAGCCCACCTCTTCCTTGATCTGACTAGGTCGCTTCCGCGTGGGTATCCACTTGGCTGTGATCTATGGTGCTCTATCATCTGGCATTTTTTCAACATTACCAAAACTTCTTAACCTTTAGAGTCTACAAAATCTTATAACGTATTCTTGCTCATGATTCAATCTGAATGTTTCATTTCATAGGTAGATTTTTCTTAGCATTTTGGGTTCAAAACTGTTAATTTATTTTCTTATTTTTGGATTAGACATCACGTTTTGTAAGTATGACTACAGAACTTGTAATTTATTTGTAATTAACAGTTGACCTCAATAGTCGCTTACAGGCATAGAAGTATTTGCCAACAGCTAGAAGATGAGATAATTTTTCTTAAAAGAGTATTTCACAAATTATCACAATAATTGTTAATTATCCACCCATCCCAAAAAAAGAACCCATATTTTCATTTCCTTCCAGTTTCTGGAAATGAATAATGAATTTGTCGATGAATTATTTCTGAACTAAGAAACAAACGAATTTCACCTTTAGTACATCGGAGCATAAATATTCTTTATATCTAAATCTATGTCAATAATTATTTAATTATACAATTTACAATATATAAAAAATTGAACGTTTGTCTGTAGTTTTACTTTCTATGCATTATAGCTACCTTATACGCAAACATGTTGTTTCCTGCTCAGTTTGATAAGGAGAGTTGCCAAGATAGGGCGTACGCTATTATTTTCAAATCATTGTCAACAATCTTAGTACGTAATTTTCATTTTCTCCCAGTATTATTACTATCCAGAGTCATATACTGTAAGTGAATAATTAAAACTAAAACTTTTATAATAATTTCTTTCCATGTGAATAGTAATATCTATAATATAATAATTGCATTCACAGTGTTACACATTTTCGAGAAATTGTGGGTATATTTCAAAAACTTCATTCATATCCAAATCGTTTACCTACTGTACCATCAAAAATTGAAAGGATAAGATAATGAAAGGTTTTGGAAGGCGATGTTTTATTTAGTTTATTTGAAAGTTACATAATTATATATGTGTGAATAAAAAAATTAAATTCCACTTCCAACACATCAGTTGAAAACTGTTTAAAGTATGGACGGGAAATTCAGTCTTTCCATTTCAATGGAAGCAGAGGACAAGTTTTGCTTCACACCGGTGCGTTGTACTATGTCGATCCATAACCTGAAATTCTTTGCACCAAGTCATTTTGTACTATGAATCAGAGTAATTTTATTACCATCTGCTTGCATTTAATTTCCTTACATTGACATACCTTCAAATGTATATTTCTCAAAAACTACTAGAGTTAAATGAGTATCTTTTAAATAGAATGTATGTGTTAACAAGCTAGTTTAGTTTTGCATTATAAATTCAACCAATTTTTTTTTTTGCATTTCATCAAAACCCTTCAATTTGCATGAATAATCACAGTTGAGTTATTGTGTTATTAATGTGGATAGGTGTCGTCAATTGAATTTTATCCAGGGCATCTTGCAATAATTATTGCGTGAAGTTGTTCTTTGTATCATATTTTCTAGTTTCGGGCAGCATTTTTAATATAAGGTTGTGACCTTTAAGAAACATAACGTGTTTATTTTGTTCTTGAATGATAAATTGATATAATTGTAAAAATTCAAAGATTCCCATAATAACCAAAAAATATTTAGTTTTTAAGTTTTCCAGGTACTTTGGACATATTCAATGTTACCCTGAATAAGATCTTATCATGACCAAGTTCCAACTAAATAGATTTTTTTTTTGCTTATAAATGGCATAATTAAATATTTTTATTTACAAACTTAGTGTGAAGATAATAGAGAAATTATAGTTTTGAACAAAATTTACCTTCTTGGGGCACAAAAAATATACCAGATAATGAATTTAAAAAACAATCTTCAAATACACAATGCTACTCTTGTCTTTTCTGTGTTCGTTTGAAAATATTTCGACAGATTAAAGGTGATTTTATTTATTCACTAAGCAAAAGCAGCTAAATCTGAGTTGTTATTAACAACAAATTCCAGAATACAAATATTACAAGACAACAAAAAAAAATGCACTTGCCCAGGTTTTGTCCAATATTATATTGAATTACAATATTACCCCAAATGATGTAGTTCTTAAGTATTCGTATTTTTATAAGTATGAAAAGTTCATGTTATAAATTATATCTGAATGCAACATATTTTATTTTCCTCTGGTGTAAAATGTTTTTCGAAAGCAAATTGCCATTATATGTTTCTGTTTCCCTGAAATATTTAGGTTGACAGATAACGGTGTCACAATTTTAGACATGCTTACACATTTTCTTTATGACATAATTATTTATGTCAAATGTTTTATTCTTAACAATAAAACTCACGAATTAGAAAATAATATTTTAGAATGAAACATTTTAGAAAAAATAAAAAATATATCTACATAAAGAAAAATATCTAAATAATAAACAATGAGGTAAGTATTCTTTTAAATAAAAATTGCTGTAAAAGGATATCTATGATAATACCTGTTCAAAATAAATTTGATAAAGGAAAACATTACACAATATTAGAATCAAATATCAATAATTATTAAACCTCACCCATTATTGTGAACGTGATCGCCCAACAAATGATTCCTCAGATTATCATCTCACATCGTTTCGGTGAATTTTCCCAAATATCCGTGAATTCAAAAAGGCTTTACGTATTAGATATGATCCTTTAAATTATGCACGTACTGCTGATTTATTTCTAGGAAATGTCAGAAGGGAATATTAAATAAACATTTATATAAACATATATATATAATTAATATAAGGTTTCTGCGAGCACTAATGTATGCAACTGACGTCTTTTCTGGGTTAGATAGCGCTCTTTGTAAATGGTTTCCTTAGGGAAACCTAGGCCAACGTTTCGGTACGGTAAAACGTGCCATTGTCAAGGTGTTGCTTCAAAAAATTACTTTTTTCAGGACATGTAAATCAAGTATGGGAGATTTACATCGTCTGCATGTTACCGTGCCGAAACATCGACTTAGGTTTTCCCAAGAAAACCATATACAAATATCGTGATCTATCCCAAAAGAGACGCCAGTTGCATGTATATATATATATATAGTATATATTTATATGCTCTGATTAAGCATTTTCGAACAATTTAAAAAAAAATTATACCTACCTTCGGTGAGCTTTTTCGACGAGTCAATAAGTCGTTTTCCGGCGAACAGTAATTTTAATTATGTATTCATATGAACTTTTTCAGTTAAATAATTGAAATATCGAGGAGTGAAAGTTTAATGGTTGTAACCAATATTAAAAACAATTTACATAAGCATTTCAAAATGTGTACACAATATTTTGTTCTTATTGTCGCAAGTCACTAAAATTGGGCACTTAAAATAATTTAATAGATAACATTGATCTAGTTTGTTTAAAAAAATTAAGTTATTTAGTTCAAATTATTGACAATCAATAAATTAGTGATTATTATAAACTTTGTATGACTAATGTACTAGTATAATTAGAGTTATGCTTATAAAATTGTACAAGGAGGCGTCCTAGGAAAATGTCATATTGATCAAAAGGTGCATTTACAACAATATTATTTTCATCCCACGATATATTAAAATAATAACAAATTTCCTAAAATGTTCGAAATAATTTTGTTATTGTCGTAGAGATAAGGGATTATTAAACATCTTAGAAATATTATATTATGATTATTGTTACTAATTACTTAGAAAATACAACCTAATGACTCATATTTTGGATAAAAGTTTTGTCCCAATTAATTTGCACACCTGTGTGTATCAGTAATGAAGGTATTATAATTATTTTTCATTTGCAGATTACAAAACCAGGAAGAGCAGGAGAGAAGAGAGTTCACGATACACGTGTGAAGTGATAGACAAATCTACAGGGACATATTATTGTTAGATCAACAAGACACAAGTTAGACAGTATTCATTCAATATTACAATGATATATCGATCCAGTGTAACGATGACTTCCATTTCAGTGTTTTATATTAGTATTTACCAAACAATAGTTAAGAATAACAAACCGTAAAATCAGTATTGATTTTATCATGGAATCAATTATTAAAATAAACATAAAATTTTAAAATAGAATTAACATAATTTATTATGTGCTGCTAACAATAAATTGAATGTGAAATTATCGAGGATGTGTTTAAAATTAAATCAATTTATTGTTACAATGTATTAGACTTATAAGATGTTTGGACAATATAATATATCAAAATTTTATAGTTAAATATTAACGAACATATTAATTAAGTTATATTTATGGAATGTTATGTATGCTCCGTTTACCGATGAATAAATGAACTGAAAAGCAAATTAGCCTTCATAAATTATTCTTGATAATCATCCATTAGAATATTGGGCATTGTGAATTCAAGAGTTTTAAAAATAGACGTGAACTCCCCTATTGATTGCGACCCGTATGACCAATATAAACTCACATGTGTTATAGTCAAGTCTAAATGAAAATATTGTACAGATGACCAAAGTATGTGTATGACGTATTTTGAAAACAAAACATCTAAAAGGGAAAACAAAATATTTAACATTTAATTACGTTTTAATGAAATCTTTCTTAAATGTATTGTACATAACGACTCTTTCGAGGAAAAATTCTTCATCTGAAGTTAGTGGCTTGATAAAATATACTACATAAGTAACGTTTTAAGAACACTGTTGCAATCTTTCTACATCAATTTTAATCAATCTAGAAATTTCTACATCAATTTTTATAAATTGATTAAATTTAACATAATTGGAAAGTATTTATTTGTATTGCGTTTTGTTATAAGTATTTATATGTATGATGTTTGAAATTGACCATAAGTGTTTAATGACAGTTTTTATAAATAAACAAAAAAATCATTCAATATGCAGAAATTGAACTATTGAAAATTTCGTTATATTTTATTATATTTATATACATGTATGTTTAGCAGTCGGTACACGGTGTTGCCCGGGATTCAGATATAGAGAAAATTTAAAATATAGGGTTGGGGGCTTCTTTAGTTTTATGCGGAGCCTTAAAAGTAAGAAAGTAAAATGTATGTAATATTTGGTCCGGGCAGTGGGATGGCGAGTTATCCATTCGGTGGCAGGGGTGGGGGGTTGGATTGACTTTGTTTTCCTTAGGGTCCATGAGTGCATGTGACCAAAATTTGGAATTCAATATATTACACATTTATATTGGAGGAAGTGGCAAGGGTGACCAACGGAGAGCGCTTCTATTTTATACAGGATCGTAATGAGTAACTATGCAAAATTTGGTTAAGATCAGTCAAATATAACTGGTGGGATCGCACCTTGGGTGCCAGAAACACAAAAACAGGAAAAAAAGACTCACCGAATTCCACTTCTCCTAGATCTCTCAATCACCTCTGGATGCAGTGAACTGTATATAGAATTATATCACTATTTCGCCAAAGGTCGACACAGACTCGCGGACGATAACAGCGTTTAACCGTTCTAATTCAAGGCCGCCGATCGACTGATCACTCGCTAGCAGCGGGAGAGGGAAGAGGAGGTGGAAGGCACCGAATATTAATTCGTTCAAGGTACATCATCTCAGAGTTTTTTTTTACAGTGGTCTCGTCAATGGTAATTTTCAGCTCCCGGTTAACTTGTGTCATCTTCTTTCCCTTAACTCGCCACGTTTAATCTATATAATAGCAAACTTTTTGAACGATAATGGTATTGGCTTGTAATATAGTATTTTTTATTCTATAATATTATTGTACTTTTTTCTATAAAACAAAGTTTTCAACTTGATTAATGGCACAAATCGCTCTTGAAGGGTGGATTACCTATTTAAAAGAAGAAGAAAAAGAAAGTACATCATATATAAGTCCCAAACAGTAACATTATATAGAATAGACTGGCATGGGTTCAATTTTACATTATCTATAGATATTTTTCGAAATTTTATTAAATATACCTCTATGTTATATTGTGTAGAATAGCATTTTTTCTGCAGTCAAGTAAAAGAGAAGATTTTTAATTTGTATGGTCATCGTCGAGAGCGGAAAGTTGGTTTTATGACTGAAGTTTTATTGCCCAATTTAATGTATTTTTATAAGGTGCTTCTGTCTGCTATCTTGATTAAACTGTTACGCCGCAATATTCTTGTATTTTCTTAATTAAAAAAAGTTTTAAATGTGTTTTGTCTTAACTGAACAAGTTAACAAACTTCACTTTTATTTGTGAAAAAAATGTAACAATGTTTCGTAAAAAATATGACTTACCAAGGTATTCCATTTTATTTTAGGGTCACAATTAAGTAATATCTTGCAGATCTATAGTTTAAATTATTCACTAATGTATGTTACGTATTACCTGGATGGGTAATCACTATGTATGTTATCAAATGAGGTTTGTATCAAGAAAATGAGGAACAATAATATATTCATACAACCATTTTAAAATTTCATAATCTTGCATATACATATGTTCTGAGCTAGTGCATTTAAGTTCGTGGCGTTTTTGTTTTCCAAAGCAAGAGCCTTTAGAAAGATTTTTTTTAACATAAGTATGTCAATGTCATTTTAATGTCATAGTTTTGATTTATTAAGTAGGTATATATGTCTTGAATCTTTTAATTTGTAGAAAGATATTGTTCATTGCCGCTAAATAAAATTGAATTTAAGTACAACAATAAAAATGAGTCGCTTTTTTAGGAAATAAGTTAATACTACCATTTAGCAACTTAATAAAAACGACTAAGAAGATGGCATCGACTAATTTTTTAGCATGATAATGTTTGTCCGTAAAATCTTAACACTACAAAAGTGGCTATTCAAAAATTCGGTTGAGAGATTATTTCACATCTGCCGTATGTTCATCAAATTCTCTATCAAACAAATTATTAACAATCTTTTTTAATAATGACGCTGCTCTTCAAAATTGACTTGCTGACTTCTACACTTCTCCAAACCAACGGATTTCTTCAGAAACTGCCAGAATGTTGGAGTGAATTGTAAACAATGCAGGAAAATATAATATTATTGATTAGTTTATTTACAAAAATACATTTTAAATCAAATAAACGCGCTACGAACTTATGCATGTATCCAAGAATATGTTTGCATTATAATTTTTTTTTTCGTCACATTGCACATGCGGTAAACTTATGTAGTTGCACATGCATCCGCTTTCAAATTTGAAAAGCCTTCTAGAACGAACGAATCCGAGTGTTGCCTGGAGTCAAGCGCCGCTTTCCCGAGAGGCTGGGTATCGATTCCCGCGCCGCCTTTGCCACGCTCGTGAGGGCCGACCGGACGGAGATGCCCGCTTCCGAGTAAAAAGGTTTGTTCCAACGGAAACCGTGAAACCATCGCAGTGCTCCGATTTTTTAGTTGGGTGGCTTGATTTTGCTTGGCATTTAAATCAACTATTGTATTTGAGCGGTACCTGTGAAGCGGGAATCACTCTACGCATGCGCCATAGAGAAAGAGCAGAGCTGTGCGGGATATTTAAGTATAAAAATGAGACAGAAACAGCTTTCATCTCCTGCGATAGATGAGAGAAGATATACTTCATTTTAATGATGCTTAGAAAATATCATCTCTGAATTTTGAATTTTCGAGCGTCTTAAATTGTTTTAATCAGTATTAAAATAAATTACTTAAAATGATTGTCTTCTGTTTCAAGTTTTTTCAAAATAAATTTGTATATACATTAATATATAATATTTTTTGATACAGGGTAATCAGAAAGAATTCACAAATAAATTTATTAAATATAAAATATTTTTTGCATACATGATCATTTTTACGATGCTAAAAAACATTTGTCTGTTTCATTAATAAAATTACTCGCAGTTAGTAGTTTTCTTCATATCTTTCTTATTCTCTACATTCTTGTTTTTTATTATGTAATTCGATAGTGGTATGCAGAGAATGAACTCAAAAGAAAATAAGTGATTGTGGAAACAAAAAATAAGCCTACCACAATTGTCTAGTTTCCATTCGATTTAATAATTTACTTTATGGACCACAACAGACATTCTGCTACCACCTTGAAAGTGAAATAAATTATAAAAATGATTGCGGAAAAATCATTGACTTATACTTATAATTTAACAATATTAAACAATATTAATCTCTACTATTTTAAAGCATATTTTTCACAATAAAAATAAATTACTTGTAGTTTTGACTTTTTAAAAAATCAATTCCTTAGATCTTACAACGATAAATCTGTTTATTACGGGATCATCAAAGACTAGGTGTTCAAGTAACTGATGAAATAATCAGTTGCTTCCAAATCTGAACCGCAGTAAATTAGTCGGCCGGTTAAACATCTCACGGTCGCACAATTGAATATGTACATGAATAAATTAGGCTAATAAGTCCGGACCAAATGAGATTAGATAGGTAAACACCCGGTCTCGTTGACCTGACCTGGGTTATGGCTAGTCTTCAAATATAAATTTTACCATCAAAAGCATCACCATTCTAACAAAAAGTCAAAATCACTTTCATTAACATCATACATAACTGTTATATAAATCTGAGCCTTTTTACTCGGCTACGTAAAATTTTCTCACCCCTGACCTACATGCAGGCAAGCTGTGAATATAAGACTCACCCAATTTGAGATTGCTAGATGTTAAAATTCGCTGATTAATAAAAGGAGTGCGAAAAATGACTTGTTAAATGTATTAGTGTTCGGATTGAGTTTAACATTTTAACCTGGCGCCTTCGTCCTTATTTTTCAGTTTACTGTGCGGGGATAGAAGATAAAGGATGGCGCAGATTTAGTTGCGAGGCGACCACCTCGCGGCGCGGACGCGTGTTTAGGGCGGGGAATTTGAGCTCTTTTACCGCCTTTTTCAACATCAAATCCCGGTACAATTTGGCACTAAGCTCTACTCTTCCATTAATTGAGACGTCTCTTTTCCTCCTGCGACTTAATATATAGGAGTGACGGAGACATCACATTTTTCAGGCGTTATAACCTCTTGTAAAATATCTGACAGAACGGGATGGAAACCTATTTTAGGTCACATTTTTTGCACCATGGGAAGGATAATTGTTCCTGTTCGAGTCCGAACGGGCATGGCTTTTTAATGAGATGTAATTTTTTTTAATCAAGATCTCATTAGGAATAATCACAATTTATTGTGGTAATATTTCGTCCTTAGAACGCTTTTGAAAATATACGTCGCTGTAACCTTATAATAATATTTGCTCAACCCACGTGTTTAGAATTTGTGCCAAAATTTCTAACGAATTTGTTCGGCTGGCGTTACATTGGTAAGTTTATCTTTATTGGTGAAGATTTATTTACGTGATCATTATAGTTCATCCAAAATGATAATAATTTATACAAAGTTTTGTTGAAAAAATTTACCAACTTTTTAAAATAGAAATTTATATATATTAATTAATATAGATCATATCTTTATTACAGAAATGAATAAATATAAATTTAATATAATATATTTGAATGTAAATATGTTTTACTACATTAAGCAGACCATCGTCCAAAAGTTCATTTTTCATACAAAAGATGTATATTTTAAATTACTTTTTGTTTCGATGTTTCCAATCCTTTCCATAATAATTTTTGAATTTCGTCTTTATTAATATATTATAATATTCAATAAAATATAAAAATATTATATAAAAAATTATATTTTAGGATATTGAAATAGATTTGTAAATCTGAATATTTTGATAAAATAAATGTTATTTTTTCCTCTACCCCAAACGCGTCTTGCGATATTTTTATTTCTCTGTAAAGTTTGTATTTTTCTTGTCGTGCATACCTACTTTCATAATAATATACATGTTTTATAAAGTACTACTGTAGTAAATGGACAGTAAGGTAGCATATTCTCACCGATTACCACTTTTTAAAGAAATTATCATTATTACTAAAAAATATTTTTTAATTATTCTCGGACACATACAACAGTGACACAGAATATTTAAGTGTACACTCACTTTTTTTATTGGATTTATTCTTTTTTACTAGATGAATGATTTACAGATATATCTATCTGTACTTTAACATCATCAATTTCATCCCTTTATCCTAAGAGGTTCGGTGGCCCAAAATCGCTTTCATCTTCACCTATCTTGTGCTATTTTAGTCCTTAATAACCAATTAATGTCCAATTTATCTTAATTTAATATGTATTGCTGTACTAGCTTAATCTTGGATGACCACAACCGGCCGCCTTCCTTTCAAAACTGCCATGAAGACAAGTCTTGGTAATCGCTCTTTTGGCTTTCGTAAGACGTGTCCAAGCCTCTTTTAAATCTTTTATATGTGGATGCTGAGGGCCTCCATTATCGCAGTGTTTTTCTTTTTGTCAGTTACTGTCAACCTACCTATCTTAGTAGGCAAAAAGCATATTCTATCTTTGCTGCCTTAAAAGTAATCATACTTTTAAGCATTTATTAGATAGTACATGATTTTTTTGTGACTATTACTTAAAAATTAGACCCTAAATCATTTTATTTCAATTATAATATTGTAATCATGGGTTTTGGATTCACAACTCTTCTGGATATGCTCTTACTAGTTTGTATTATGAAAATATTAGGTCGCATTTTATAACATTTTTTTAATTTCGTTTCTGAATTTCATATATAAGTACTGATATATTTAACATTAACTAGATAACTCTTATTACCTTTGTATATATTGGAACCAATTTATCTTGACAACAATAATATGAAAAGATTTACTTAACAGAGATTTGGAAGGCTTCATAGAAATCGCGCAAAACCTTTTAAACATGATATGATGACTATGCAAAAGTATTATTGTTGTTGTGAACATTATTATTTATACTTGAACCCTTTATTTTATTTTATTATTCTTATTATTTTATTTAAACTGACTTGTTGAATTATTTATTTATTTTTTCATTTTGTTTATTTATATATTGTGCTCATTATTAGGAAAATGATCTAGGTCATGTTTCTTCGTTTCGAGATATTTAAAGGTTTGCGTTTAAATTTATTATACAATATTGGTATCTTACACAACACAATGTTTCAAAATTAATTTAGTCTACTAAATTTATAATTTATTTCGATATATAAATGTTGTATGTAGCTAATAAGGAAATAAAGTTTGAAATGACTTACTATATTATCAAAATAAACACCAGCGGAATACCGTTAAATGTTGTAACAATATACTGAATATAACGCTTTAAATTTTTCACAATTGATACAATTTATATAATATTATTTTAATTTAAAACAATATGACGTGAAATAATTGTGTTGTCGCATAGTCCATTAGTCAGGGTTGTAATTGGGTAATAAAATAACTATGAAAAGTAAAACTCTTAATAAACTTTTATAGTATACTATTATAATATCGTACATCATTGTATGATTACTACATATACTATGACCTTATATTTTAGAACTTTAACTTTGTCCTCGCCTTCTAAAATATGGTAATTTGCTCAGTAAATCGCTTTCAAAATGTCGACTCAGCGCTAGTCTCCGAATAAAAATAAAGAAATCTTTAAATTTTCTCTATGCATGCTCTAAAAGAAGGTATTAACCATTGACTGAATTACGAAAACACACCTACAAAATTTCCAGAATATTTTCTAATGTTTAAATGCTTTCTGTGCATGTTAACCCCAAAAAAATGATTCCACGAATAAAACACGCAATCATAAAGTTACAGTCAACATTCTTCCCATAAAAACACCAAACAAATATCAGATCTAATACTAGTGACAAGTTATCTATAGTACGTATTCGTTCACTGTTAAAAACAATAATATTTTTTTTCTATACCACATGAATAATTTAGAATTTTTCTGACAAATTCTGGTCTTACCAGTCTCGTAGATACGCAGGAATCAGCTTAAAATGCAGCTTTTATCAAGGATTCTTTTTTATTTGTACACACGATAAATCATATATGTTCGTTTCTCATTATTGTACGTTTAGCCTATATATGCTTGGGTTTAGACAATAATTCAAGACGTATGTGATAATTTTTTTGGCAAAATCAAAACTTGGAACGTATGGAAAGTTTTTCTATGAATCATTGTGAATAAAGGAAGAAAATAATTTGTATAATTCACAATTCAAACAAATTTGGAAATGTTTGTGAAACAGAATTCTTATAAATAGATGACACTATATAAATATTTTTACGCAATCAAAATAAACTTGGCCTTTTAACGATCGAAATTCTATATTGGCCTTTCAGCGATCAAAATTCGAGTCTATAAATCCTTAATTTTTAGAGAGTTTCAAGACTCAACTGTTTACAAATTTTAAAATGTTGCTCTTAAAGAATATTTTAAATTAAATATGAGTAATTAGCTCATATTTTAATGAGTATTGTTGTTGGAGCATATAATTGGATATTAAGAGATTTTAGGCGATATTATTAATTTCATTTCAACTTAAAAAAATACCTACAATTATTTTTAGGTATTGTAGCCATCCTAGCATGGAACTTAGGGCTACCTTATACGTTATTTGCAAAGGGATTAAACTCATATATATAATATATAATGTAATTATTGAAATAAAGTTAAACAATTGATAATCAGCCTTTGTCAATCCGCTGCTTTCCTTCTTCCTTCCTTCCTGTGACTCTGCCACTTTCTTTGGTCCTTCGCCAATCGTTGTAATGTCATATTGCTGAAAATTTTAAATATTCAACATGCCTTCAAATGAACCGAATATTTTACCGACTGAACTGACTAGTGAAAGCAAAACTGCTAGGAACAAATGAACATAAAGGAAACCCAAGGCATGAGAGTTTTCAAGCTTTTCACGCTAGGGAAACATTACGTTGGATGGTGTGAACTTAGAATTAATCCCCTCATATACATATCTAGGACAGTCAACTGCTCAAACTAACATTTATTTTAATCAAATAAAAAAAAAAGAACAACTCTTATGGTAGAAAAAGAATATCTTGTCAGTAATCTATTATACGAGTTATAAAATCGTGTAGAAAAGAATTAGTAAAATGTTATTAAGGAAAGCACATTCTTATTGTGAAGTTGTAATTATTCAGAACATAGGTCTGTGATATTTTAAATACTAAATTAATGTATTAATTATAAATATATACATATAAAATCAATTTTGTCGAAAAATATTGTTTTTGCGTATTGTTTTAATAATAATATATGTTGTATCAATGTGTTCAAAATTTAATAAAAATGAATTGATAATTCTGGCGTCTGCAGTCGGTTTACTCAAAGGTATTTGAGATTCTGTAAAAATAATGTAGATGGCTTTCAAATAATGGAACGATAGGTGTATTAATTTGAAAAATGTAACATATAGGTTCGAAAATTTGTCAAGAAAAATACTGGCGTTATAGCACAATGGTAGTGCACTTCCCCGGATTGGAAATAGAGGTCCAGGTTCGAATCCCGGTGTCGCAAAAACAATATTTTTCGACAAAATTGATTTTATATGAATATATTTATAATGCATACATTAATTTAGTAGTAAAATGTTAGTTTATAATTTCAAAATGTATTTTTCTTTTAAATTTGATTACAGCTTTTCGTGCTATTCAGTTATTAATATTTAAAAAGTACTTAATCAGTATAAGAAAAAAGTCACATTTTCTCTCTTTATCACATTATTTCAAAATTACCTCCCGTTTTCGTTGCTAATATTGTTTAAAAGTTTTTCGTAGACCGCGTACACTCTTATTAGCTGAATTCTAGTATCATCAATCTGTATGTTGCCTCACTCACTCAGGATAATACATATTATTTGTTGAATTTCTTCCAATCGTATCTTCCAAAAATTTTTCATTTAATCCCATTTAAATCTTGCTGGAGGTTGACGTTTAATAAAATGATTTTTATTAAAATTAATTCACAATTTATTTAAAAAAATTAAAGATTTTTTTATCAATTCTCTAGGCTAAATATTTTTATTAAGGAGAACACATTCTTATTGTGAAATTGTAATTATTCGGAACATAAGTCTGTGATATTTTAAATACTAATTAAATGTATTAATTATAAAGATATACATATGAAATCAATCGAATAATATTGTTGTTGCGCTACCGGGATTCGAACCTGGATCTCTTTACAAACCAGGGAAGGTAATATAGACGACAAATTTTCGAAACTATATGTTACACTTTTTCAAATTAATACATCTGTCGTTCCATCATCTAAAAGTCATCTGGTTTGTTTTTACGGAATCTGAAATACCTTTGAGTAAACCGATAGCAGACGCCAGAATTAACAATTCATTTTTATTTAATTTTGGGCACATTGACACAACTTATATATTATTAAAGAGAACACATTCTTATTGTGAAGTTGTAATTATTCAGAATATAGGTCTGTAATATTCAGGTCATAGGTCATTTTAAACACTAATTAAAATATTCATTGTAAAGATATACAATATTCCGGTAGCGCAACAATAATATTTTACGATAAAATTGATTTTATATGTATATTTTTCTAATTAATACATTTAATTAGTATTTAATTAGTATTTAAATATTTTTGATTGTTTCTCCCGATAATCACATCCTCGTGCGTATTTAAAGTGAATTTGATTATAAGTTTGTTTTCAAAAATTTACAATTTGCTATTAATTTTTCTATTAATTTTAATAAGCAAATTATTTAAGAATTTCATAAAATATAAATTTTAATATTATGTTGAAAAAAAAAAAAAACAACATTAATAGAAACAAATATATACCTTTTTTACATACATAAGTAACATTTTCACATAGATATGCATCCATTTGAAAAATTTAATGGTATATGTTATATTTTTATTTAGATAATATGGCTATGTAATTTTTAATTTTTATATTTTTATAATAAAATATATAATTTATTGATAAGTATTAGTTTAGTATTAGCTATTACCTTTATGGACTTACAACGTTCGTCTCTTAATTAAATTTAATTACGAAACCTGTTTTCGTTCAGGTTATCACTAGGGTTAACCGGAAGACTAATAAAATTCTTCAATAAAACCCTCCAAAAATCTCGTAAAACTCGCGTTTACCATTTACAGTTCCTCACTCTAAAAGGCCTAGAACCTCATATGTTTAACGACTTATGTTTATACTTTTTATTGGCTCAAGATAATTATTATCATAATATTTGGTTTTGACAACCATTTGTCTATTTTTTCACAAGATCGATTTTTATTATATACATAATTTGAAATACTTTTAGTAAAATGTAATTAATGCAATAAATAAACAATATTGAAGGAAAACATTAAATAATAATCTTGAACGAATGTAACATTTTTGTTTGAAATAGTGTTGTCTTCAAATATTACAATTAACTTACTCCTTACTTTTCTTTTTGGGTTTATTTATTCACCAGAATCCAATCTCCAAAAATCTTTCTTATGGAGTCTATCTATGGATGAATATTTGCTTTCAAGATACGCAACGCAAAGCGGTCAGTACACTATTTGATATCATCTGTTAACCAAGCAAAATGCACAGAAAACGTCTAAACGAAACCTTGACACCGTTGACACCTTTTCTGAATTGTCTTTTAAAATTAGTCTACAAGTTCCGAGAAAAAATTAATCTATGTACGCGCACCTTTAGACCCAAAACTTTGGGAATAAGTGACGTTCTAGTACATTTGATTCTGGTGACGGAATTCGTATTCTCCACGATAAATTCTTAAACCTGCCTAATATATTATGAAAATCACAAACATACATCGAATCTCGTCCTCTGTGTGTAAAATTAGATTTTTTTCAGGAGTTCCAAGAACGTTGCATATTATATATATATATATATATATTTAATTTAAGATTTCTGCGAACATTAGGGGATGAAATTGCTGTATCTTCTAGATTAGACAGTGTTTCATAGATGGTTTCCTTGAGAAAAATAAAATGAAAAACATTCTAAGTATCTTAATTAAACATTAAATTTTGTAATAGTAAAACAAGTAAGGATAAATACAAAAATCTGTTGCCAACTCTAAACCTCATCTAACCTGACCCAAGATATTTCCTGAATATTAAATACAAAAAATCACTAAATTACGTATAAATTCGTACGTACCAATTTCATTTGGTATCAAGTAATTTGTACAAGGTGTATTCTAAATGTAAATCTATAGGTATTAAAAAATTACATTTGTAAACTTGCGAATATACCAAATCCATTGTATATACATAAGTAAAACAAATAGTGACTGCCAATTAATTAGATTCACAGTTTCAATTAAACGAAAATACACCTATTCTCTTACTCATCTAATTCTACAGAATAAATAAGTATAGGTCTTAATTAAAATGTATTTGTTTATCTACTTGTGCAATTTATTAACTTACTTATATTACATATGTTTAAAAATAACATATATATATTTTTTTAATTGCTTTAAGTTTTCAGAAAATATTAGAAATTCGTAAATAGTTAGGAAACTGAAACCCCAGAACTAACTAAATAAATTCGCTGATTTGAGATTCTTTATATTATCAAATTAATTTCAGTTCATAAAAAAATGTGATATTGAGAGACATTTTATTATAAAATTGAAATTTGTGAATTTATTGAACTCGTAGCTAAAAAATAGTAAATAAGATTTAATTTTTTGATGTAATAATTGTATTTATGGCAATTCTTAAATGTAAATATAAAATGTTTAACTTTAACCTACGTAAACAATGGAAACGTAAAAAGTTATTTGACAATTTTTAACAATATTTGACATAGAAAGTGAACAATAATAAGTACAATCGAATAAGATATCTGTCAGAAATAAATCGCTATTTAGATTACTCGTTACAATAGTCAAGGGGAATATGATTAGCCTTAAATTTTAATACTAAACAAAGAAAATTAATTATTAAATAACACAGACACTGATGAGAGTGCTATAATGTGTAGTTCCTTTCAGAACATATAAAAAGGCAATGAATGGGGGGTTATACTTTCCCGGAACCGTTTTGAGAGTTGTGCAACTCCCGTGTCGATTCCACTCATCGACCCGAGGCTTTAATAAAATCAATTATGGTATTTAGAACTTAATAGATATATTTTGATTATCGAAATTCTATAGTTAAATCTTTCAGTACC
This sequence comes from Eubasilissa regina, assembly GCA_022840565.1. Lineage (NCBI taxonomy): Eukaryota > Metazoa > Arthropoda > Insecta > Trichoptera > Phryganeidae > Eubasilissa > Eubasilissa regina. The sequence continues at coordinate 28,573,607 of JAINEB010000022.1, read as the reverse complement.
CTTTAGTTTATTATTATTTAAAACTTTTTACATTGCATATGTATGTACAAAAGAGTATGAATATTTTTACTTACATAATATTATGTTCATAAAAAAAGTTTATACAGTGTATGAAGAAAGATAATATTTACAGTGCAGATTATTACAAAATATAAATATACAATTAATAGTATTGGGATTATAATAGACAGGCAATTTCACGTACATGTTTTTAAATTCCATACACCCATATCATACCATTATACACCTTATGCACCGCCGGCTGTCCGGCTAACATCATTTAGGTATCGGTAAGTATAATCTTATGGTGAAGAGATATTACATAGTTGATAACAATTCCTTTCAGAACAGTGGATAGTTTATTTCTATGGAGGAGCGCTTACGTACCACGCTATTGAAACCGACGGCCATCAATTGTCTAAATATCTCCAAATAACTAATCTGTTTTGCGCCTTATTTTATTTAGAAGCGTCAGATTTAAAGTCAGATAAAAATTTATTGTCCCTTTCAATACAGTTAAATACTTATTGTGCAGTACAGTTTCAGTACTTTCGTATGTATATAATATGAAATGCTACAGCATAACCCCACGGAAACTTGAGCAATTATTTTAACTGCATCGCTTGTAAGTTGAAAAGTTGTTCAGAAAAGCTGCTGTACTTACTTCCTCTACGTCGAGGGATGAAAGGAATAAGAGGGTAGTTTTTAGGTAAACAAACTCGTAAATAACTCCTACAGTTACTTGCTTTTCAGTTTCAAACTTATCTACAGACCATTCTTTCAACGGTCAAATAATTGTTTTTGTCGATCTTTCCCGGGTGGATTAGATGAACGAGGTTTTGTTACTGTGTGATTTGTAGGCTTCAAATAAACTTTATTAAAAGAAAATAATACCATTAAATACCTAATATATAAATCTTCTATTTTTTTAAATCAGTTTAACATTTTTCGAGAAATGAAATTAATGAGATAAGTTGTTTCCAAATTCATGATTAATAATATTTTAGGTTTCTATTTGCTACATTTTAAGTTAATCTATTTATTTCTTTAATGAAGGGCTATTCAATAGTCGTGGAATTACATTCTTTGGTGTATCATATTAGTGATTACTGGTGAGATTTGCCGCCTTTATGTTTATAAATATATGATTTTTGTTTTTATCATACGTTGAAATGTATTCAAATACATCACTTATATGTATTAAAAGTAAGATACGAAAATATAGTGCTAACTTTGAACATTACCTAACCCAACCTTATATATTTCCTCAATATTAGGGATTACTATGTTTGTATAGTCTTTAATTTGTTTGCTAATGCATTGAAATCATAAATAAATCAATTTTAGAAAACTAACTTACATTTTTGAAACTTAAAAGGTATGCCTTCCTATGGTGCAATATGTAACCCGTAACAGTTAACGCGTAACGAGCAGTACGTTTATTTTATATTCTTTATTTTCTAACAATAAATAGATAATACAACATTCTGTAAACAAACGCGTGGCAAACAAACAAAACTAAAAAGTGGATATCAATCAAGATCTGTTCCGGCCAATATGGATGGAGGAAATGAGTTTTTTCCCGGCCATACGTGAAACGCACCCTGGCAATTTCCACGGAGGCCCCTCGGCCTGAGTTCTTGTGCGGAAATGCGAACGAGAATCTCGGCAAACGAAGTCTTTGCGAGAAATTCGACACGAATTGGGTCGTTATCGCGGAAGACTGGGTAGAGAGGTCCTGACCAGTAGATATCCTATAGCAGGACTCGAGTGTGGGTGGAATGTGGAGTGACCAAGTTGCGGACTAATGGTGTCGAGGATTCCAGGGATGGGGCGCGGGAGGTGGCCGCTCACCCTTCTCATCACGCTCCTCTGCGGTGAGTATTTTCTTTATTGCTTATTCACGTGACATTTATTTATTTAATTAACGCAATGCCTTAAGCTTCGTCTGAACTGAAAAAAACTTAATATCTACTAAAGTCACCCCATTATTGTCAATAATCCATAATAATATCATGCATCCGCATCTACATATATATATATATATATATATATATATATATAGGATTCTTTTCTTATCTATGATAGGATGTCAATATAATTGACAGCCGTAATAGCCCGTTGCGGCTTTAAAGTACGCGAAATCGTATTTAACAGCGTAAAGTACGCGAAAATTATATTGACATCCTGTCATCTCATCTATGTCTCATGGTCATATCGCGTCGCACTCTATGATTTCATTCCTTATCTATGTCACTGACAAATATGATATGAATGTTTTGTTTGTATTTTTCAAGAATGTCTTTAAGTGGATATATATATTTCAAAGTCTGTGTACAATTCCAGGGAGAGTAATACAGAATGCACTAACAGTAAAGCAATCGGAAAGCTAGCTTTTTGCTGCTATGTCCTGCGGACGGGTATCGTAGCCGCGAAGCGTTCGATAGTAGCCGTTACGAGGCCCATGGTGACCGCCGCGTTGCTTCCGTAGGATCTATATTGAATCTAAAGCACTGGGCGTGCACTGAAATTAAATAATTATAATATTCAAATAATTCATTTTAATCTACGTCTTGATGTAGTGTTAAATAAATAATATTTGCGAGTAAAGTTTTGATAGTTTGATATTCTGATATTATTTGATGTATCAGGGTAGACTAATTCATCAAGACGCGTTTTATAATATAACATTTTTGTTATAATAATCTCTGAAATCATGTATGACAAGTTAATCGTTCACATATTTTATTAAACTTTACAATTTTGGGTGCTATTCAGCTCCAATATTAATATTATAAACAATTATATATACGTTATATGGAGAAACACAAATTGACATAATTATAATTATTTTAACTTCATAGATATGAATATTATTATACAACTATTAAATGACACTGATTATAAATTTATTTTGATTTTATTGGAGTTTTCTAGAAGTGCCAACAAAAATGTACAAGTGAGTCGCTAAATTAAGATATTAGAAATTGAAAGAATCAACTTATTAAGAACGTCAAAATAACGGATTTCGCCAGGCGTAATCTTAATCCCTTATTCTTCCTTTCAACTCACTCTCCCGCCCTAAGTTGCCCTTTTATTACGATTCACTACACTTTTGAAACCACTCTCCTCTTCGAACCCTTCTCGTTATTTCTTACTCGTTGTTTTCCGGATTTCTTCCCGACTATAGTCGAGTTATTACCTATCCTTACCTGAAGGCATGTATTCAAGTAGTCGCATGCCATGAATCTTAACATACAACCAACAAAGCCATTGAAAAATTTAATGCTTTTTAAAATCATTATTTGTTACACAATTTTATGAAAAAGTAATTTATACATTTACTTCGATAAAAATATGAAATTATTGTGTCTGTACCTTTCTTCTGGCCTATTTGTGAGCACAACATGAGAATTTATTATCTTCTCATATCTTCTTCCTTGAAACATAAATAAGGTTTTGGATATTTTTACACACATTTATAACGCACCACCGGGTAGGTAGTAAAAAAAAGGCTCCGGCAATCCTGGAATTTCTAAGTTATCTCAACGGACATGCGGATGTTAAAAAATTCTTTTGAATTATAAATCGAACTCTCAATCTGTTCATGGATATAACCTGATAGAAATACTTCCAAGAGAATGCTCAATAATAGATTTTTAATAATTTAGCCGTTGTAAAGAGTTAACTACCAAAACAGGCTTTTGGAACTGATAATGATATAATTTTGAAACAAAGCTGACATATTCCTCAATTAAGTTTTTTTTTAATATTTATTAAATTAATTATATTATTTAAACTATAAACTATTTTTTATGCGCCAGTCCATGAACGTAGAGTGGAAAATTGCTCAACATTATTTTAATTCGTTTCATTTTACTTAGCTGAATAATATCTTTTTTTTTCATCAGTTTTCAAACATAATCATGAATAATGAAAATTTGTTTGGCCAACGTTTCATAATCAATTAAATATTCCAACCTTAGAGGCTTCAGGCTAGTAGAATGTATTTTGATTAAAAATACACATATCTTTTTTGACATTTTAAAAACATTAATATTTTTGGCATTGTAATAAATGTAAATTACAGAAATATTATATTTCTAATTCCTTTATTTTTTGTTATGCTTTTAAACTTGAATGGAAATGAATATCATCCTTGTTAAATTTCACTAAGTTAATAGTTAAATATTGCACTGCTTTATTTCAAATTTATTAGATGCAAATGTTGGCTGTGTATTATTGATAGTTTTTGTTAGATTCTATCTTTATTCTGCAAAAGTATATGTAAAATCAATAAGGTTTTGTATCATATAATTATCTATTCAGATAATTATATAATTTCATGAATTTTAACGGGTTACATTATTTTTAATTTTCCAACACCAATTGTTTTAAATAAAAATAATATTCAGATATTACTCGTAGCACGATATTTTATTTAAAAAAATATGATATTATTTATTTATTTACTCTTAATAGAGTGCATACATAAGTATACTTATATATGTTCTAATATAAATAAGATCAAAATGGTTCCTTTTTTACCATAACTTTTCTTACACGTATTTGATTAGTTTTATTTTAAATATATGTACAATAGTTTTTTTAACTTTCTTATGTCTTCTGGCATTTCATTAAAAATCTTCATCGTACTGTACATCATCGATTTCTAAGATTTATCCTTCTTCCTGAATGGCAGTCTCAGTCTATCTTTTCCTCTTGTATGATGTTCGTGCTCATGTTGATTTGAATTAAATATTCTTATAAATTCTGCTGATACTTTCTTAGTAATGATTTTATATATTTATATATAATATATTTTTTTGCTTAAAGGTCATCCTATTCAAATATTGTTTAATTCATTATTAATGTTACAATGTTATTTATTGAAAAAAATTCTATAGTATTGTAAATTTAATTATTTATTTCAATAATAAATAACCTGATCTTGTCGTTGCGTTAGTTGCATTATAATAAATGCTTACACAGTATTTTATAGATGTTTCTATGATATGCAATATCTATCAGAAAGTGATAATAAACACAATAGTCTAATTTGCTATAATAATAAATATTCAGAATTTTTATTTTTCACTAAAATCTATCATGAAATTTGGCATTATTATTTCGATTCTATTGCCCCTCATTTTATTATTGTAAAATAATATCTTATTTTCATTTATACATATATGTATGTTAACCGCTCGTTGACCTCTGGAACAACAATAGGGCGGGTGTTTTTGGAAAATAATCTTGGAAATCATACACGTGTAGGCCTTGATACAAAAGATTCTTGTGGCTGATTCATGCCTCATCATCAATCATAAGCCCTAGTCCTTGTGGGTAGAGAGTAATGCCTACACCTGTTAACTGAAACCTTTGTCTAACAAAGGCAGATACACGCTGAATTATTAATTACTAATCCGATAATAAAAATTCGACACGCGCTTTATGTCTCAAAGGTTAAGTTATTTTTAATATTTTAGATTATCTGTTATTCTGAATTCGTAACATCGTTATTAAATTCGTTCGCTTTGATTTGAAGTCAATTATTTGGTCTATTATCCAGAAACTGGTTTCTGTTATTCCTTAGCTAACTTTGGTAAGATAAAATTTGAAAATGAATTTTAATCTTATTATTCTTGACAAAATATTGACATTTACAAATGCAGTGAGCATAAAAATAATAATATTAGATAATTTGTATAGCGCCATTTTCGTAAAAACTTTCACCTCAAGAGCAGTTTACACATAAATTGTTTATAGTCACATTATCTTCGTTTTGTGCGTTTTTAGTTTCTTCTTAAATAAAATCTCTGATGCACTGTTTCTTATGACGGAGGGCAAAAAGTTTCACGCTTTTGGGCCTGTCACCGCAAATGCCCGTTAACAAAATTTTGACTTCTGGCAACAGTTGGTTAGTTCTACAACCCTTCCTGCGACTGTTGTAGAGGCTGACCTGAGAGTTTGACGTCTACCATTCAAATTGTCTGGGATTCAAAGCTTTTGAAGATACAGAGGAGCCATATTAGTGTCGCCTTATATATCAACCAGCACAATTTGAATTTAACTCTTTCAGGGAATCGGAGTCAATGTAGCTGATGTAAAAGGGATATTTTCTGAAATAATTTGAAAACTTCATATATTATCCGTACTACCGCATTTAGAATGAATTATAATTTATCCAACTAAAACATTGGCAGGCCAGCATAGATGCTGTTACAATAGTCTACACGTGACATCACAAATGCATTTATAAGTAGACGGGCTGCCTCAAGAGGAAGATGTCTTCGAATACTTTTAATCCGTCTCAGTTGATAAAAGCACGCACTGACAGTTTTGCTGATTTGTGCATTCGTTGAAAGATCTGAATCAGTGTGCACGCCCAACAACTTAACTGCTGATTTAGCATTCGCAGACATTGATTCCTGTATTAAGTTTTGCCTTCTAGTAGTAGTTCTATTTTGGATGGATTACAATTGGTATTGGTCCAATATGACAGATAAAAAATATCGAATTTATTTAAGACAACGATTTATTAAATTATCAGAAGATAACGAATGGTTTGCCTTATTTTTCATTTAATACAATTTAAATTAAAGCGTTAAACCTTTGATAGAACTTTGTTTCCCATTCCTATAACCTGACCTTTTGTAAGACTATGACTATCCATTACTTTGCAATATTCCTTCCTCCTACATTTATTCTATCCCAGATCCCTGTCTAGCAGTTTGCGAAAATTTTATTTACATTAATATTTATAAAGAAACCAAATCTACGTAAAAGTATACGACGCAAATATTTGTATACAAATTGAATTCATAATTAAAAATACATTATGGTAAAAAAAATATTTCACCAGAATAAATTAAAATTTTTATTTCAACGGGTTTGGCTCATGATGACTCGAGATGAGCAATTATACATTTTGAATAAATTCATTTTTAGGCAAGTGTTTTACTAAAAAAATAAAAATGTTTTATGAGTAATATTTGAATGTACAATTAATATTTTTAATATTACCTAGCACCCATAATATAATGTAATCATCGGCGATTTATATTAAAAAATAAATATTATGTGTCTCAAACGCGTATTACATATTCCGGCAAAAAATATATTTTTCCCTACATATTTCTTCATGTCCTTACTATTCATAATAATCTGTTATTGTGCAATAATCTTCAATAATCGCCATTAACTATAAGTTACTTATTATTTATTACAACTGCTCTAGCTTCATCTACACACACACACTCCGTGATATCTTCCTTATCTTAACATAGTAGAGAGCACAGAGATATAGGGCCCTACATCCACACATTGATACTTCTGATCATCAGATATAACCACACTTAGATCATTCCACACTTTTTACTTATACATATAAAAAGTTACAAAATAATCTAAAGTATTTATTTCTAACGCAGTTTTCGTGACAAATTTTACTGAGGTCCACGTAGAAATTTTACTGAGGTCCACGTTAAAAAACAAACAAATGTATAATATTTCAGCCAAAAATATGGTATATCATTATTTACTAAAAGCTGTCAGTTGTACTTACGAGCAACACATCAATATGTCTGTATTAAATTTGTTTCCGATCTGACGTTTTTTCGATACATATGTAAATTTTTGCCCAAAATTCCGCCCTATGTTTTCGTAATAATACCGTTGAAATACGGGAGTGGCGCAAATCCCGGCAGCCGGAGTCCCTCATTATCATATTATAAACAGGGTGCTGCGATGCCTCCATCCCCAGGACGCAAACAGAACGGGGATGACTATCGTCGCCGGTTAGAAATGACCAAAGTTCCAAACATGACAAAGAAAATTGCAATTGATTACAGTAAAGTTATGTTACAGTATTTTGTACAGTTTTCTAGCTTAGTGTCATTTGCACTCACACGTCCCTTTGTTTTCATTTAGAACAAGAAGAACTTGTAGATGTTTATTATGTAAGTTTGTACTTCAAGGAGCAAACCATTCATTACACGGAGGACACGCGTTTCCATGATTTTGTACCTTTTTTAATGCAGAGTCTGATAGTTTTACGAAGCGGATTTATTTCCGCCTCATTTTATTCTTTTAACTATATGATCGTGACATATCTTTTTTTGAATTCAGTTCACAATCACCTAGCTGGAAAAATATCTGAATACAAGTGTTTACATTTTATTTGTGGACATAAAATATCTTACAGTGGGACCATAGATCGACCTAAATCGGATTCATGGTTTCATGCATACACTAATAGTTTTCAAAATATTTTTTATCTGATATATCACAGTATTCAATTTTACTATGACATTTGCCAAGCATGAATATTAGGCGTTTGTTGATTAAGTGATCCTAGACTAACTAAAAATTTTAAAATATGTAATGGAAAACTTATCGCAACTACCTAACCTAGCTTGGGTGTTTTTATTGCCTTTGTTATGTAAAGTTAGAGCTACCCTCTCACTTTGTATTTTACTACCCCGTCATATCTTCCTTCGTACTCCACATTTGCTTATTCTATACTTCATATTTCCAAACTATTTCATCATAAAACGCAATTAAAACCATCAAATTCAATCCTGCAACAAATCCAATCACACTATACTATCTATCTACCGCAGTAAATTTTTGTCGTGCTTGTTGGTCTAGTAGTTAAGACACTCGCCTAGTGATCCAATGGTCGGGAGTTCGAGCCTCATTCTATGATACCAGCAAGTTAGTCATATTTTCATAGCACGAGCATTTTACTTAGTTTTAAAATAGTAAGAATATTCAAGTGACACGTATTCTGTGTACGCAACTCTATTTTAAAAAAATGTATAAATTATAAAAGCTTATTTTCGAACTCAAAAATGCAACATTTTATTGGCCCTCGTGAAATAAATATATTTTAAGTTAGTCTGAATTTCTAAATCACTGACTTAAAATGTCTCAATAATGTTAAAGTGTATTTGTCATCTCTGATCCTATTAAATATTTTAAAACCAGATTAGCCTAAAATTGTTTCATTAATTCTTAGCTACAAAATCTTTAGCAGCAAAATTACAAAATCTTTAGAAATCCCCATTGAGAACTTTGCTTAGATCTTCATCTTATTCTTAGTTACAATATGTTACGGTACAATACATATTGTCATATATATTGTTAAATTTAATATTATTACGCTTTTAAACCAAGCAATGAATAATACATTTTTATATTAATTACGTTCTTTTAATTACCTATTTCTTACATGTATATTGATAAATTCGGAGAGCAGAGAAATGCGAGATAAATATTTAAACGGGATAGTAGAATCTAATGGGATTGTAGAATCGAATGGGATAGGATTCTATTATCTTGTCCCGTTCGATCTGATGAGTGTATAGAATCGGTGTGGTTTAGACTTCAAATAAATTAGAGAATAGGTTTGGAAGTACAAGTGGATTCGGAAATTATACCGAATTGGTAGGTGGATGAATGATTCCCCGTAAGACGCCACGAGGTCGTATAAACCCTCCCTGAGGACCCTTAATAATAATGATATTCCAATTATTTAATAGCTAGATGAAAGCCCGTTAATTCTAACGTGAAAAAATAATATTTTCGAATTTATACAGAATAATTAGTAGATATCGATATTATCTTCTGGTATCGAATTAAACTATTAATACATACACAGTAATTGGGTAACAATCTAGGTATGCAAAGCTTAACAGATTCGTTTATTTTAATTAATGAAGCCTGAATAATTATTTTATTTGAAATATATGAGCGAGTATATTAACTTAGGCATTATTTAAAGTATTATGTACAGGCGTGAGAATTATATTTATGTAGTGTGACTAAATATTTTTCGTTTAAAATACATAAATAATAAAAATCTTAATTCTGTTTTCTACAAGCCGTCAGAACATTATATATTGACGAAATTCCTGAATTAATATGAAACTTCTAAAAATTTTAGTTACTTCTAGAAGTCCATAGATTTCCACAGATATGTATGTTTGTCACCTGCAACCTGCAATAGAAATTCCGTGCGTATTTGTCCCTGAAAATCAATTTAAAAAAGAATTCGTAAGCATCAAATAAAAGAGCGATTTTCATTGCTATAAAATTACGTAATAAAAGTTTGACAGATTCTATCTTTCCAGGAATAGTCTTTCCTTTTTGTTGGTATGACATTTGTATGCATTTTTTTTTTCTCAGTTATAATGAATGAGGACAAAGATTCTGCTTATAGAAAGCAACACTTGGCTAATGAAAGACAAAGTCAGGAATCGCGTGCGAAAATTCGTGCCTTAGATGATGCTGCCTCTCACCACGAACGCATCAATCAAATGATACCCGAATAATTAGCAGCACTTCATGTTGCTCATAACGTATCACGTTATGGGAAAATCGTGTCGTTGATTTTACACTTGACTACTTGAAAAATGATCCAGAAAATGTTGCGATCAACAAAGCTCTCCATGACATTAACTATATTCCTAATGTGGAAATCTTGGCATACCAATCCCGATAGGAAATGCTTATGTCGACGATGATCAAGCTTATGACATTTTGGAAGAGGAACGCGATACTGATAAAAGAATGGCAAAACTCAATGAGAAACAATTTGACACATTTAATCGAATCATCAGAGCAATTCACAATCCAAATTTAAGAACTCGATGTTTTTATCTCGACGATCCAGATAGCTCTGGAAAAACTTTTCTCTAAGAGACACTTTTAGCGTTCATTCGAGGTCGATGAGAAATAGCATTGGCATTTGCCACAACTGGAATTGAATCAAAATTAATCGAGGGTGGAAGGACAGTTCACAGCGGTTTCAAACTTCCAGTTCCATTGCTTGATACATCGCTCTCATCTATGCCACTTAATTTACCTGAAGTTGATAATTTGCGAAATGCCTCTCTCATTTTAATTAATGAAATCGCGATGTTGCCAAAAAATGGATTACGTTGTATCGACAAGTTTTTGAAAGAAATTATGAAAAGCGATGCGAGTTTTGGAGGAAAATCTCTCCGAAAACAATAGTTGTCGGAGAGATTTTCGACAGACGCTTCCAGTCGTTCCCAAAGGATGCAGAGATCATTGAATGCATCATTGAATCGAGTCCACTATAGAATGATTCTAAACAGCTAACTTTTTCAACAAATATGCGGAGTGAGGGTCAAAATGAGCACAATAATTGGCTTCTCAAATTAGAATTAGCAAAATTGCCTCAGGTAGCAGGAATGTATGAAGAAGACATTATTGAAATTTCCACGGAAATGATATCGACTGGAGACTTGATTGAGACAATTTTTGGCGATTTGCAGCAAATGTTAATGCAAAAATTTTCAAAACGAGTCATTGTCGCGCCAACAAATGTGCAAACATTAGAAATTAATAGGAAGATAATTGATTTGATTGATGGTAAAAACAAACATTAAAAACAATTTTTTTGTCAAATATTTTTAACTTTATATATATAAATGAAAATTAATTCTGATTTATATATACCAGAGTTAATTTTCATTTGTACAATATTAAAAGAAAAAATTGAATTTTTTATAAATATTTCGTGTATATTGCATTTAAGTGTTTGTAATATTCATTATTTTTCAACGGGCGCCTAAGACGCCTTACAACTAACTAGTTTATACATATTATGCTTTAATACACATTTTAAATTAAGTCGTTACATAATTAAAATATTTTTTTCCAAAATGATTGTGTGTACATATAATCATTTCACTAATATTTGTTCAATCGAATTTGTAAATAATTAATGAAATGTATAATTTTAAATGGAAAACATACATTGAAAAATTTCGTATAGATATTATTGAAAGTCAGACGCTTAAACAAATATGCACTATAAAAATTTTAATTAAGCGTTATTAGCTCAAATGATTGTCTGTTCCCTATTTTACCATATCACAGAAACTCATTTTAATCTGATTTACATAGATAGCTTTGTGTGTATCAAAATTACGTAAAGTAGTACGCCATTTTTCCGTCCACCGCAAAACTTCTGTCGAGCGGTGCGCAGTCAACTTATTCAAGAATGTTGAATCATTGAAAAATTACGTGACTTTCTAAATTAAAAAAAAAAAAATTCTGGCATGCTTGTGGAGGACAAAATAAAAATATGACTGTCGTTTTGTTTTCTACGTGGTTAGCGAAAAATCTTAATGTCATGATTGAGCATGTATTTCCAGTACGCGAACACTCACTTAATCAGTGTTACCGTAACATCGGCAGATATAGCATTTTATTAAAAAGTGTGGAAAGTATAGAAACAGCTGAGCAATATCTGAAAATCATGTCTGCGGCTAGAAAAAATCCCAGCCCCTTTACTGTCTTAATGGCAAACTATATAATAGAAGATTTTACAGTTGGACGAAAACAGCGAAAAATCAACATTTCGCCATACAATAATGTTATTCTGATATACATACCAGAAGATGGAAATATTTTTCTAGAACAGGTGTACAGTTCGCATATACAAAAAACCTGCCTTTTAAATCAAAAGAGCAACTAAATTTAACCGAAGTGCCACTTGCTAGCGTTAATCCTGAGAAAAAATAGATGTGTTGTCGCTCACACCATTCTTAAAACCAGAAAATGCAGAATGGTTTAAACATATATTATCTTTCGATGAAAATATTGGTCCAGCAGACAATACCCATCCTAGTATATCGGTAATTTATGAAGATAAGAGTCCTGAATACGAGCTTTCTGATACGTCCATATTGTAGGGTAGGAACATTATTAAAAAAATGATATGTTAAAAATATTTTGTTTATAACCCAAAAAATAATATTTTCTAATTTTTTTAAAATATTTTTATGTTGTACACTATTCTTTTTTATTCTAATTAAATTATATTATTACTAATCCTTAAACACTGTTTTTACTTACATCATTAAGTTTGTTCGATGGGTGGAAAAAGTACGTAGTTACCCATGTACGAAAAAATACATTTTGTGAACATTTAGGACAGACATTTAATTGTTTCTACCACATATAACGAATAATAGTTTGCCCGTATTTTGTAATCATTTTTAATCATTTAACACAAAAATTCATAGAAATAAACTCCGCTAAAAACTTTGAATGCGATAACGCCTCTTTTCCACCCAACGCTTCAATTGTAAAACATAGAATTATTTGCGTATTTATAAATAAAATGAAATGAGAAGCAAAACCATGTTACGATGTATGATGTTTAAACCGCGATTAAGTCACTACGATCGGGTTTAATGCAACGTTCATAACTAGTGTAAAACTGTTTTAATGTATTGAACATTGTGAACAAGACTCTTATTTATAACAAATTAATTTGTTTATCTAGTTTTCAATCAGATTTCGCCTCCACCCTCAGTCAGATTGCGAAGCGTATTAGTATTGTGATGGAAAATTCATAATATATTTCGAATTTCGAAGATTTTGAATCCTGCCATTATACACACGCGATGCACAACCAATCACATCACGTAACATTAACGCATACACAGTGAAAGTCAACTTGTTCAAAAAATCTACTAAAATACTACAAATTTTTTAGGAAAAGTTTTTTTTCTTTACTTTTGTAAATAATCTTTTCATCCGCGATAATGCAAAGAAATATTTTAGTGCATAATATCAAAAAAAAAAATTGCGACTATTAAAATAAAATCAATTTAATAAAAACATATATCTTATTAAATATGCATAGGCAAAGCCCATTGCTTACTGCTAGTATTTAACATAAGATTAGATTTTAATCTTTTGGAATCTCCGATATCGCATTAAATGCGTAACAGTATGTTTTCATATATCAAGTGTCTGCTTTACACGATTGTTGCCTACATATTTACACCGTCTATTTTCCAATTTTCCTTCCATACAGTGCTCCTTATATTGCCGTGAGAATTGAATGCTCGCTTTCCTGCTCCTGAATACATCTTTAGGATTTTCTTCAGCTAGGATTGACAACGTGCCTGAATTATATTGTATGGATCGTGTATCACATTGTTGAGTCGATACGGACGTACGACCTTAAGCCTGAGATGTTCAGATAGCCTTTATACGTGATTTTGTGTAATACGAGACACACGTTAATTTACTGTATGACTGAATAAATATCTTTTAATGGTTTTCATTACTCGGCAGGAATAATTAAAGTAAGTAAATAAAAAATATTTATAAAAATCTTCTATATAAATATACTAAGTATCACTTTTAACAACATTCAACCGAACCATGCCTAATTTAAGTCATTTCATAAAATTATTTAAATGTGATATTGATTTTTAATGAATACAATGAAACCTTTATCTATCGTTTTTGAAGAGACTATTACTACTGAAATAAATTATTAGTGCGGGAAAACAATAAATGCGGGAATTTAGAAAAAGTTATATTATTCTTACTTAAATGTTTTATACATATTCTAAAAAAGATACATATTTCACATGTAAATGAATTTGTTTAAATAAAAATAAAATTAGAAAGCTGCACAGAAACAAAAAAATAATAATTAAACTTTGTGTTGTATAATGTCAAGATGCAGTCAGTAGCAGCTTTCTCTCTCTCTCTCTCTAGAATATTCCACTTATTGTTCACGAGTGCCGGCAATCGAAACCAAGCATTTAGCTACGAAGTATGCTACATAATTTAAACGATTAATGCGGTAAAATTATACATGAGGAACGATCAATGCGATCTATTTTTGGGTGTTTCGTGTGAAATTAATTCGGGAAGCGAGAAAACGATTATTCGAAGAACGATCGATCGAGATTTCACTGTATTTGTATATCATGTTATTTTGTAATCATTTGCTAAAATACTGTATAGAGGAAGGTATATTTAAGTAAAATGATTTTAGATAATTTTAGATGATCCTACACAATCCTTCACAGATCGTTAACCGATTAACCTGTAGTAATTCCTTAAATACATACGTGCAATGTAAAATTAAATCTTAGCTTATCCTAAAAAAAACATCTTCTGTAAGAAATTACTAACAGAAAATCAATTATGTACCGCAAATCCTACTGAAGATAATATTTTTTATATTAAAAAAATGATATGTTAAAAAGAATAACAAACCTACAAATATAATTATGAATATCTCTTAATAATTAAACGAAGACAGATAAGATAAGAAGATAGATCGTGTTGGATATAACTTGATGAATGTATTATTTATTTATTTATTTATATATATTTTGACATCTATATTTTTGTACTAACAGAGGTGGATACATAATAAACATACATAATACATAGTTTGTTGTGTGGGATGGAGTAGACTTCACCTCTGATATATACAGCGTTGTCCTGGCTACTTTGCTAGACTAAAGTCTGTGTTAAAGTAGCCAGTTTTTTTTTTCGTGCTGTTGTGGTGTTATTTGGAATAAAAAAATAAATCAAATATGAATAAAAAAGTAAGAATAAAATAAAAATATAATAAAAATATGTGGAGTGGGAGTGTTGTAGGACTAGTGAGTTATTAATAAAAGAATTGTATACATTATAGTAAATTGTTGGATATCCATGCTTCTGATTCATCTCTACCTGATTGAATCATATATTGGGTCCATATTTGTGTAATCTTATAGTAATTGTACGATTTCCAGTTGGTACTGAGTGTATTGTATAGTTTCGGAGCTAGGAACATGTAGAATCTTTGATAAAATGTCGTTGTTGCTCTCGGAACTGTTATTATGTTGTGAGTATATAGTGAACGAAGTTATCACCGTAATTATCTTCGATAGCTAGGCCCTGGTGGTATTCTGTTGGTTTTAGTTGATTTTGCTCCTTCAAATGACGTCAATAAAAACATTAACCTTGCTTAACTAGGCTAAAAATCGCTGATTCTTCTATGATGATCGAAATTCGGCTGGCAATTTTCTGTTAACTTCCCGAAACTTGGTTGACCAGCCTCCGAAATTCATCCTCATCCTCCGAATATAGTCTGTCTTCGACCGCATTTGACTAGAAGCAATTCCACTTTTTTCTGTTTAAACTTAAATGGAATGCACACATTCATCCTACCTAACGAAGCATACAAAATGCCTAAATATCAGTATATTATTATATTGAGCCGTTATATTAAGATTTTTTTCACATTTTATGCTCAATATTTACAGTAAATATTTTGAAACTTTTTAAGCAATTAAAAGCATTTAATTCTCATTTAAAATGCTTAAAAAACTTTAATTTCTTAAAGAAACATGAGTTGACAACACGGCCGCATATAAATATTGTCTATTATAGTATGTTAAGGGTTAATCAATGTTTTGATGTTATTCTTCTGTATTCCTTTATATCATAATTGATGCATATGGAATTGTTTCAATTAGGTGACACACGGCTCGTAAATACATATCTACAAGTCTCGGTCCCGGATTACTTGACACGTAATGTAATAATATGATACAGGTGAATGTTATGTTCTAGGTCGATTTTGTTTAGCCGCCATTTTAGTTTGGTAAATATTTGTCAGTTCGCATTTAGAAGTCGTAGAAGTAGTTGATTACAATTTATTATGGATCATATAACGCCTCAACAACGTGTTATCTAAATAATAATGGTAGTGTTGTAACCACTGATGTTGATAGCTATTGTCACTTATTGGAAAACTTATTGGTGTATAAATTGAGTCGATTAGGCTTGCAACACATGTAGTTTCAACAGTACACTATCACCTCATACACAGCCTGAGCTACGCTTAAAATTTTATGTAAAGATACTTAAAAGAAAAAGTTTACGCCAATAAGCTAACAATAATTCTGATATTACGGGACAATATTCGAAATTAAATCGCTGAAATAATACGCAAAGTGTGCGAGAATGTTATGAAAAATATTATTAAAATACCATGCACTTATGCCGCTGCCAGAGGTGACCACTTGGCCTATGTCATATTCAATACATAATTGTATTAGACCACGTAAATTAAAAATTTGTATTTCATTTTCTAGTTATTCAGAAACAACGTCGGCCTGGAACATATTATTCACCCTATATTTAATGTTTGCGTTTGTATGACATATAAGTACTGGGTAAGTCAAATTCTGATTTTTTCACCATTCAATGTTAATTAACTTAAAACAAAAAAACTTCTACGTAAGGACTGTTGATAAATACTTAACGAATAATTAATCATTTTTATAATTAAAAAAAGGATTTCTTAACCGCGCTTAACTAAAAACGATAACATAAATAATCAGCAGGTATATTGTTCGCATAATTAATTTTATGAACCAGAAATGATTTATATGTTAAGCAAATATTCGTATTTATGTATTTCGAAACAAAACAGTTGTCAAATTCACGTAAATTTGTGCGAATAAGCGAATTGTTTTATTATTTGGTACATCCGAAAGAAATAAAAACTCTTTTGCATGTTTATTTCATTCATAGCCATAAATTACATGAACCAGAGCTTAACATATTATATCTATAGAAGGGGGTATATGGACGTTCGGGGGTCTGGGAATACAAAAATTAGTTAACGCGTTTATGAATTAGGTTGATTTGAATGAATGACATCGTAAATTATTGTGTCACTGAAAAAAAAAATTTTTTTTGAAACACATTATCTTTGTACTATTTTTGAATTTCATATTCGAATACACTTTGTATTTTACTTTCACTTTTCAATCTTGCAGAGACTAATCAAACACGATTGAGAACTATCGTAAAACAATCCTAGAGATATAAAATAAGTTTTACGTTATTAAATAGAATAATTTAAATATATTCCTATTTTAATTAATTAAAAGTAAAATTCAGACAAATCTTTTTGCGTATTTTCTTTACATAATTTTAATGAAAAAACTTTATTGTAAATTCACAATCGTGATACAAACTTATATTTTTCTTTCACTTTTAGCTAAGATTTAATACATCGACGCCAGAAAAATTATCATCGTAAGATGAACAGACAACGAGAGATCTTTACTTTGTCTAGAAAATTATATATGTAATTATTCCTTCGAGCTACTCTACCCACATACATAATAATAATATTCATAAAAATATTGTCAGCAATTTTGATAAAGAAAACATTAATTTTCTTTTCCAAGAAATGTGAATAAAATAGAATACTACTAAGAATTAATAATAAACGAACACATATAAAATATTAATCAGTGATTAAATTATACGTTTGTCCATAAAAAAAATTAATTAATTTTTTTATCCGAATTCAAATAATACACTGTAAAAAGACAAGATTTTTGTAGATATGTAATAATAAAATCTAATACATTTATCGGTTTGTATTCTGGTAAAAAGATAAGATACAAGAATGTATTGAGATGTGAAATCATGAAGAACCGTGTCCATGATAATATCTCAATGAGATATTATTATGTATGATCTACCTACTAGATAAATATATTAAACATATATTTTAAACGACAGATTCTCAATTTATCAAGCATGAAAGTATAGAGGTGTCAATTATAATCTACCGCCATCATCGTTATACCCAACTGTCCGACGATACAGGTGACATCAGCACGCGGAGGACATCTTCCAGGCTCCTACCGAAAAGAGACGTACCCAGTTCCGCTACGTTGTTCACCCCGCTAACTCTTAATACTCCGCTATCTTTTGTACTCCTCTTTCTAGTACCTTATAGTACACGACTATACAGAAACCCTCGTTTCATTCCACGTGCCAGAGCACGTTATATAACTTAAGCCTATTATTTCACGTAAAAGTACCTTAAATAAGTACCTACTCACGTATTTGTAGAGAATGTGTGGTGTGTTTGATTAATCTGTAAGAACCATTATCTTGGCGTATTATTCATGGCATTACTTCAAGACATCAATCGAAGAACTGAGAATGTAAACCCTACTATTTTATACCAAACGAACATTTGTGGTGAAGGTGGTTTAGAAATATAGGTATGGTACAAGATAAGGTACTTAAGTTTTCTCTTCTAGTGCGTGCTAATCGTGATTGACACTACATAGTCAGCAGTTGTAAGGTTAACAAAATTCCCTTTTTCGTGTTTCCTTGTAAATTTGTAATCCAATACAGTACAGAACTTAATCTAGTAAGTTTCAATATTTATTCTTAGTCACATCATAAACCATCAACATTTTTCATGTAGAAACAATTTTAATAAATACAATAGCATTTCAAAATAATTTAAGGCTTTAACAGCGTTTAAAAAATCATAATTAATTTTCTCATTTTTCATTTCTATAATAAATAAAATACTATTATTTATTTATTATTATTATTAGAAAAGTATTTATTATTACACTGAAAAAATGTCCAATTTGACTTATTAACAGATCATTCGAGTTCTAGTATCATTAAGTATAAATATGTATATTTAACTTCAATATGAATAGAATTTGATAGATAACAATATTTATGAAATAATGTTTTTTTTCATCTTACCTCATTCTGATTTCTATTAATAATATACACACAGGTATAATAGACCTAGCCTACAATACTTTATCGAAAATATTCAAGAATATATGTGCATAATCTCAAGCATGTCAGAGATATAAGCATTTAAAAAAAAAACATATTTATGTGATTATTTTAATTAATTGAAATATTTTATTTCTTTCAAAATATATATTAAATACAAAAAATTAAAAATCATCGAATTTTGAACGGCTAAACTATTTTTTATTAGATGTTTTAGGGCT
The DNA here is from genome assembly GCA_022840565.1 of Eubasilissa regina. Lineage (NCBI taxonomy): Eukaryota > Metazoa > Arthropoda > Insecta > Trichoptera > Phryganeidae > Eubasilissa > Eubasilissa regina. The sequence goes on along the minus strand of JAINEB010000022.1, from coordinate 28,553,961 downwards.
TGAAGCAAAGATATTCATTAATAATTGTTCAATTTTACAAGTATTTATTTCGTAGTATGTAGACTTTAAGCTTTATACGATTTTGTAAAAAAATTTAACAATAATATATTCCGTAACAGTTCAGAATTTGCACATATTCCTTGAACATTTTCGACTCGTAATTTAGTCAGTACGCATAAAATATTGTGAACTAGATCTGTTACACCCTATATAAATTTAAAGATTGTAATTTAATGAATATTTGTAGCTATACAAATATAAATACATGTTTGTAGCTCTCTGAATGGCAGTAGAAAAAATAAATAAAAAATCTAACAAATAGAGCATACGAGATCACTGAAATAAATCATTATGTTTATTGATTTAGGCGCTCGAATATAGAAGCAGAATTGTATTAAGAAATAAATAATGGAAACAAAGTAAGACAGTTTTTCATTCACCATATTTATTTTTAAATAGTAAACCCTTTTTTGAAAATTATGATCAAGGTCTAGTAAAACTATATATTTATTTTATTTGAAACCTCAATTTGGCATCAAGGCTAGTATATTATTATTTTCAATAATAATAAATGGCAACTTTGTAGAAGACGTTGAAAAATAAGAACAGGTATTTCTAAGTTTTTGAATAAAATTATTACTTCTTACTACGTGGGGTGAGTACTTAGTTGTTCTAACAGGACTTTTTTACCAAATCGACATTTTGATACATTATATTTGGGGGATGATATTTTATTCTATCAAGGGCATAATTTAAAAAATACGATAATAAATAAACCCGCGTAGAACGAAAACATTTTGCTTTGTTACTTCATTTATTCAAATAATTTGTGCTTAATTGCTCTATTAGATCTGTCTAATAAGTCATAGATTATCGCAGTTAGTATAATAAAAAATTGAAAAGGTGCAAGTTTTTGCAAGTTTAATGTTCAGAGTAGGTGTTTCTTAGTGCAAACATGGTCGGTTATGTTTGGTTTATTACGAACTCTAAAAAAGTTTAAATATTTTATGCATTTATGTAAATTACTCCATTATTACGCTATAAGATAATTTAAATCATAATTTCAATTTTATTGTTTCAGGAAAATAAATCTTCAAAATGATATTATTATCAAAATTATCGATGTAGCCATCGCAACCATAATTATTTCAAATGACCAATCTATTTTGTTTCTTACATCTCATGAATCTTCAGAAATGTAACCTACAACATGTTTAAAAAATGCAAATGATTTAAATAAGGATTTATAAACAATTAGTACGTTTATTAGAGTGAAAGAAAAAAAATTAATAATAAGTCCTAATAAGTGGATGAGATTACGTGAGAGAGGAAAATCGTAGAATGAAAGGTAAAAGTCGCCAATACCAGTTAACAAAATTACGGAGAAAAAAATATATTTAAATTTTACTTAAGATGTGTACTGCTAAAATAGTAATGAAAGAAAATATAATAAATAATACACGATATTTGGTGTCAATATTTTATGGCAAGAATACTGAAAACTTCATGAGGAAAAGGAAACGAACAAAATCAGAGATATCTGGGCGAAATTTTAGCTATGTATACCTAAAATTAATTTGTGTGCCACAATAAGATAAAAGCATCTAAAAAAAATTAAGTGCCCTCAATATAAGTAAATAAAGAATTGATTGATTAAAATTCAATAAATTTAAAAGAATTAACTGTCACAATGGAAAAAATATATATATATACATATATATTTTTGTTTTTTTTTCATAACATAAATAATATTTTGTAACTTAAATCTTCATGGCAAATCGGGTCTTCATAAAAAAAATCCGATAACGCTGGAATAAAAGTATTATTATAATTATTGCATTATTAGAATAATTTTTGTATGGTATGAAAAAGTTATGACAATAAATTTGTTCTATCAGCAAATTTAGAAAGTGCATTTTGTTAAATGTTTTTTTAATAACAAAGAATTTTAGTCTGTTAAATGAATCTTTATTTTTATTGTTAATTTACTATATAAATTGCACTATTGTAAATAAAATATTTTTAAAAAATTAATGAGAAAATTCTTGTTTTTGATCTGCTGTAAAATATGAAAATTTTCAGTTAGAACAATTAAGTACTCGCCCTGTAACAAAACATGACATTTTAAAGAAATATTAGTATTAGAACGATGTTGTAGTTAAAATAAGTTTTATTTTATAGTAACGGAGATTCAGATTTAGTTATAATTTAACATAGGGATTTTGAAAGACTGAGGTGCCATTATTATGCGCAGGCGCTAAATATTTAATTCAATGTAAGCAAAATTTGGTGCTGGCAAGGGTAGAGTGAGACGTCCGTGAAAGTAAGGTGAGATTACTATATTTTCGACACGATTCTAGACAAAATTTGGATGAGGTTCAATATTATACACATTTATATTGGGAGGAAGGAGGTGAGTTGACCAGGGCAAGATGGCATTCCAATTAAAATACATTTAGGAGACGGAGATAGGGTGATCAGATGTTTTGTTTAGGGTCCTAAAGAGTTACTAAGCAAAATTTGGAATTATTGGTTATCAATAAATTTATAATACTTGGCATTTATATCATGGGTGGGTGGGATGATTTTGCGCAGTGTCTAAAAATAAATTGTATTACATTCAGTCAAAGGCTGAATATTATATTCCAGGCCGATTTTTTTTAGCCGCCGTTTTCGTTTAGCAGATATTTGTCAGTTTGCATTTAATAGTTGTGGAGAGTATTTGATTCCAATTTATTATGGAGAATCTAACGCCTCAATAAAATATTTTATCTAAATAATAATGGCAATCATTAATCCTCAATTGATATACCAACAACGTTTGCGCGCAAGCAGAGAGCCCTATTTCTTTTAGGATGCAATAGATAATGCAGTAACCATTAATGGTGATCGCTATCGCTACATGTTGAAAAACTTCTTTCTGACCGAATCGGGTTGATTGGACCTGTAACACATGTAATTTCAACAAGACGATGCCATCCCAAACGCAGCCCGAGCTATGCTTGAAATTTTGCGAGAAATTATTCCCGACCGCAAAAAGTCAAAAAGTGGTGATATCGACTAGCCTCCTCGATCACCTGATTTAACTATTTTCTGTGGGGTTACTTAAAACGGAAGGTCTACGTCAATAAACCAATAATACTTTCAATGTTACAAGACAATATTCAAAATGAAATTGCTGAAATAACACGCGATGTGTGCGAGAATGTTATGAAAAATATGGTTAAAAGAGCACGCATTTGTGCCGCTGTCAGAGGCGGCCACTTGATCGATGTCATGTTCATATTTGTAATAATTCAAATAATCGATAAATAAAAAACATTAAAATTTTTTGTTTCATATCCTAGTTATTTAAAAATAACATCAACCTATAACGTAATGTTCCCCCTGGACAATTATATAGATAAAAGACAGATAAACATTCAATTTTATGAAAATATTGTCATTATTTCTAAAAAAATTTTTGTGGTAAATAAGAATCATATTTATGATGTGTATGTCAGCTGAAAAATAATATATATTTATTTCCAAATAGTGTTTTTGTATTGTAGCTACATCCTTCTGACACTAGAATCCGGATTCTGCAATGTACGGAGGACTGACGGACGATGAAATATTTTCAAAATTTCTGCTAAGAATTCAACATAATAAAAGTTACTTCACATGTATACTGTGTTGCAGTTTATCGTGAGAAAATACGGTGAACATATGCCCAACATCTGTACGTTAACGCGGAGGATGTGAAATTATATACTGATGTTAGTGATTCTTCTTTCATGTCTTTAAAGACACGGATTATCTTTTGCCTTTCCAAATGAAGTATCATACTGCTCATGTCTTCTTAAATAATTTAATTCAGTTGGATCGGCGCGAAGATTAATCATTCCTTCATTTAACTGATCTCTTCACTTCTTCTTACACAACTTCAGCCCACAAGTGCACAACCCTTACACCCAGCGTATCTCTTGTGTTTGTTCACAGAATATCATGAAGATACAGAATAATAATCATTTTGTTTTTAATGAGAGCTGTACTACGATAAAAATGCGTAAGTTAAACTTTTTCAGTACTATGACAAACCGACCCCTTAATAATGATGTGTCAATGTATATTGTAGCAATCGATCCCTTAGAATAACAAGGTTCCAACTAACATTTTGGGGTAATTTGAGTTATTGCGTGAAATGGGTTCCAAATGCATTATTTTTTATTTCTTCCATACACACTAATTACATATAACGGATATTAAAGGAAATGTAGTTATTTATTTCAACTAATGGATCATTATTATTAATTTACAATGTTTTTTTCTATTTTTAATTTCTGTCATCTCACAGTAGTCATTGATAATACTGAAAATAAGTTAAGTCTTTAAAACTGCTCATATTTGCATACTCAAAACAAAATATATATGAATATATCATATGTTGAAATTCAATCAACAATTTTGAGCTCATTATCTCAAAAGTGTCATTGTCACATGGAACCTTGTTATTCTGAGGGGTTGATAATGTAACCTATAAAGGTTATTTATTTTGTAAGGATCTCAATTCAGATGCGAAGCAGCCTGCCTAATAATGCATTTATCTAATATAAAAATTACAATACTCATAACATGTATGGTTTATTCATTAAAAAAAACTTTTTATTTTATACTAGCCGCGAAAAAGAACACGGACTTTAAAATTACACTTTATGTATATATAAGTGTACACTTTATTTATTTATTGATAGTTTTAAATACGCCCTGACAAAGCTTGAACTAAGTGAAACAGGTTGGCGTTTAATAAAATTCATGGTTTTGTTTATTTTTTTGTAAATATCATTTTTTTTATTAATCTATTATAATTACAATGAAACAACACAATAATATATATATATATATTTTTACAACTTCTCTCAAACGCATGTGCTTTATAGTGTTTTATTTAATCTAATATTATTTTATCCTACTCATTCATATTCTAAAATGGTGTGTGCTCGGTGGGTTACAGGGTGCCGGGCTCAGCAGCACGGACCGGTGTTTCTGCAAGAGCCCCCCTCGCGCCTGTTATTCAGCAACAGCTCCGGGGCCAGCGCCCCCTGCTCCGCCCACGGCTTTCCACCGCCAACGGTCACATGGCTGACGGCGGACGGCTCCACAGTCTCCACGATACCTGGTCTAAGGTAAGTTTTTATATAAATTTTTAAGCTATTTATATATAATATTACAAATTATTATTATAAACTTAAGGAATACTTGACTTAAAATGGTTTATATTTGTTTTTAACTTGTGTGCCGTTACGTAACGTATTTTCATGTACCAATAATATTTTAAAAATTAAAAATCTGTCAGTTTTTTGCAGTTCATTTTTTTAATGAGTGTTTTTCCTCGCATCAATTTTTTTCACCAATTTGAATGATAATTTATTTTAATTTTATTAATATTATATTTACACCCTTACGGGTTTTACAAAATTATTTATTAAAACATGTGCAGCTCGTTCAAAATAACTCACCAAAGTATGTAAGTACAATACAGCAAAAGTACACAAGTTACATCGTAATATTCGGTATAATAATATTGGATAATTTGTATAGCGCCATTTTCTTAAAAAACTTAACATTATATATATTAGCTACATAGCTCCGTTAGATTATATAGTAGTGAAGAAGTCTTTCATTTTAAAACTTAATATTGAGATTTTTCAGCATTTAAGCAATATTATTTACTAACTCTCTGATTAGATTGTTAAAGGGACGAGGGATAAGAGCTGAGCTCTCTTGTCTTCAATATATGAGGTAAAAACAATGGCATAAGATTTTTTGGGGGACCCCATTGAACGGGGAACATGGTGAATTGCTTAATTTTAACTTTGTATATAATTGTATAAAGTAGTAGGTAAAGTTTTTTTATAATTTTTTTTCTTTTATATACGTTAATCTTTTTTTGTTTGAGCTTGTTGATTTTTTTTTATTTTTAGTGAAAGTTGTTAGAGAATCTTTTCATAAATTTTGTTCAATATAGTCAAGAATAGAGTAAAAAAGTGAAATGGGACGAAGATGATGGGGATCGGATGAGGGATCATATAAACCGACGAAGTTTATGGAAGGGTTAGGCATGGAAATCAATTTAAAATAAAATGTAGTAGATAAATCGTGTATGTATTTACTAACTAAACTTTATATAAGCTAATTAATCTATTGCAATATTATGGGTTTATTTTTCTTATTATTATTATCAATAGTATTAAACTAAACACTTTTTTTTTTAATTTTGTTAAAATAATAAGTAATATAATAAAATAGTTGAAGTCTGGTTAGATTTATTCTGAATCAAAATGACTCAAATTGTAATTGAAATACATATTTTTTATGGTCGACCGTTTTGTCAAAAATTTTAAATAAATTATTCGGGCCATAAATGTTCATAAATCAATTTATTCGCATCGCCCTTATTCCGTCATAATACACATCCATTTTAGATGATTAAATTGAAATGGGACTGAAAATACAACGTACCACAAATAAATTAGACCAAACATTACGCTTATAAAACATATTACGCGTAATGGATTTTCATATTTACACAAGGTTGCGACTGACTTATTACTCCGCATAACAAAAGCCTCCAGACTTCATCACATCCATCAACACTCCCCAGACTTTCTTCTCCGTCCACGCGCTCTTATCATTTGTCCACCGATGTGTTGTCTCGTACCAGAGCTACTTATACTCCAGCTCCTCAGTCATTACTCTCGCTAATGCACCCGAGGGCGCGGCCGGGCGGGGGTCGTCGGGGCCAAGCGGGGTGGGTGTGACCTCCGGGGGTCGGAGGAGCGCACCCTTATAGTAGAGTCATTGTTGCCCGCTCTGAAGAAGATTTACATCCACCTCATTACTCGCGAGGCATTTTATTTCAGTTGGAAAATATTACTAATAATTTATACTAAATTGTTTCATTTTATCTCAAAGAGGTAATTTTATTAACAATTTTTTATATTATTTTACATAAGAGATGAACTACAGTAACATAAATATAATTAAAAATTACATCTATTAGAAATACAAGGTAAATATTATGTTCCAGGCTGATTTTTTTTGGCCACCATTTTGGTTTGGCAGATATTTGTAATTTTTTCATTTGGTAGTCGTATAGAGTAGTTGATAACAATTTATTATCGAGCATTTAACGCCTCAACAACATGTTGAGGCGTTAAATGCTCGAAGCACAAAGGTAGTGCACTTCCCCGGATTGGAAATGAAGATCCAGGTTCGAATCCCGGTGACGCTAAAACAATATTTTTCGACAAAATTGATTTTATATGTATATATTTATAATTAATACATTAATTTAGTAATTAAAAATTATGTTTCATTTCCTAGTTATTCAAAAACAACACCGGACTGGAACATAATATAATAACATCAATTGCTATTATAGAAGAGAATAAAGTAAGTGGCGTAATGAACACAGTAGTCTTTAATGACAGCCTAGTAAAACTAGCAGCACATTTCCCAGTATCAACATTGATATATGAAAGTTAATCCAAAAGTTGATAAAAAATAAATATAAACTGAATCGCAATTGAAATGAGATATAATACGACCCAAATTATTTATAATATTCATTTGTGAATACGATTTTAAAAAAACAATCGCTCATATGGTATAGTCATATGGAATTAATGAACGTATAGTTTGATATAAGCAAATATTAACAGTACCAGAAATCGAGAACATTCGTGAAAGACTTAGAATGGCCAGATAAAGACGGTACCTACTGAAATATGGTCCCAATAAAAACCTCCACAATCGATGAGCATGCACGAGAAAATGATGAATTAACTAGAAATAAATTACATTTTTATAATGGGATACAATAGGAATCATCATTGAAAGTGATTCATCAAATAAGAATATAATATCTTAATTCCACAATAGTGAATGAATTAAATATATAGATTACGCTGATCCACGATATACGAAAAGTGTGTTTTTGTTTAATTTTGTATTATTTAATAATAAAATGTTCTCAAATCTTGAGAAACATAAAAGCAATTACCCAATATCATCTGGCATACATTGAAGTATTTATGTACGTAGGAGACAACTTTGTCTGAGTGGAGAGTTCTCATATGTTTAATGTATATTCACCCAATATACAATAGTCCAGGAGGCATCTTAGAGTATAGTCAACCACAAAATCCTTCTACTGGGTACAGAGCCTGACTATGCTACTATAATTTACCGCCATACAAAGAATATTATTGTGTCGTTATAGTTTCAGAGACTTTAATTTAGATTTACGAAAGCGTATTGTACGATGTTATAAGATCTTCTTACGGTAAAAGATGACAGGTAGGCCAAGAAAAATATTAAAGATACCATGAAGGCGAATCTGAGCAGATTTAGCATAGACCCTGATCACTGTGAAAGCACGGCCGATGATCTAAGGTAATGGCGTCAAAGAATACATTGCACAGGGGAAACATATTACCGCATTATTGTTGACGCAATTACCAAAAAAAGTGGAAAGAAGAAAGAAAAGGTAGAAGATCCATCACTCAGAACCGACCTGCCTAGAAGATGCACGTGCACAAAATTTGGAAAGGTGTGCTGTTCAAGAATAAGGTTTCTCAACCACACTCGGATTCACAATTGATAACCATGGCAAATATCAATCTCGTAACGAGGGACCGCTGAAAGAAAAATACTACTTTACGAGGCGAAACATGGACACTTAACTCAAACCACCACAAAAAAGAAATAGGCTTTTAAAATTTAATGCCACAGAAGGATATTGAAAATCTCCTGGCTTGACAATGTAGGAAATGAAGACACCAAGTAGAGAATACTTGAGTATTCGGGCTAAGTTATAGGAATGAGAAATATGAAGTAAAAAAGTCATGTTAGAAAAGAAAATTCAAGGAAAACACGGTGCAGGAAGAAGATATATCTCATGGATGAAGAACTTGCAGCTCATAGTCGTTGTTCAGGAGAAACTACCACCAAGTCCAAATTGCAGTGATTATCTACAACTTCTAAAAGGAAGTGGAACTTTATAAAGAAAACATAATTAACAAAGAAGAATAATAAGTTTCACTTTGATTATTTATAATTAAAATTATCACATGGTGTTGATAAGTGTGACCAGGCTTTTATTATTTATTTATTTTTTCCTACTTTCTAAATGTGTTTTAAATTAATTAAACACCGAGTGTTTTTACGCAATCTTTTACTTCTTTTCGTACCTTATTCGTTAGGATGCTGGTTACCATATTGGCTGTCATCACTTTGTTTTAAAAAATTATACAGTGGACTGGCCAAACCATTGTTTCAGGTTCCTAAGCTATAATTTTCTTCTGCTTCCAGGACTCTAATTTTCAGCAATTACTACAGCATTCCATATCCGAGATATTAAAATATTCAGATTTTTATTATTTTAAGTACTTCTTATTTAAACTACTTTAAATACTCAGATTCCTCAAAGATGGTTTATTTCTTCAAATCCATATTTTTCTCACATATCTATATATATTTTTTATTTCATACATTTTTTTTTTTTATTAATATTTGATATAGAGTTAATTTATGTTTCAGTTAGACTGTACATATTGCTTTTACTTCAGTTACAAATTTATGATAGTCCGTAATTTTTCTAATTATGATGGGGAGATTGTTAAAAAATTTGATGCCTTGATAAATATATTGATTTTGAGTTGCGGTATATTTTAGTTTTGTGATGATCAATTTGATCTCTATATCTTGTAGATCGGAACTCGCTGCTAAAATGTTATAGATTTTTAATTTTTAAAATTTGAATTATTGAATTTTTTTTTGTATATGTCTACTATTTTTGGTACTTTAAAATCTGTGAAAAGTTGTATACTTGGATAGTCTTTTTTTTTTTTTAGAATAATTTTTATTATAATTTTTTGAGTGATTTCTAATTGTTACATTGAATTTTTATATGCACCTCCCCATCCAATAATACCGTATTGCAAATGTGACTGCACAAATGCGTAATATATTATTTTCGGATATGTAAGTGATAAAATGTTTCGGAGTCTAAAAAATATGTAGGCAGTTTTCCTTATTTTGTTTGTGAGATTAGTAATATGTTCTTTCCATTTAAAGTTGTTATCTTTTATGATTCCAAGGTACTTGATACAGTATTTTTCTTTAATTTATGAACATTGGTCGAAAGATTTTTCTCGAGTACAGACCTTGGTGTGAATTTTAATATGAATTTCGGTGTTTTGTTTCTGTTGAATAACAAATCGTAGAAAGTATGTTTTATCGATACTAATCGATAGTAAGTTATCATCCGTCCACTTTTTTTATGGTATTTACATCCTCATTTGCCGATATATTAGCGTCAGTCCAAAATTTTTCGTTAATTATTAGTACTGTATCGTCTGCATAAGATATTATTTTACCATGTAATTTGAGTTTAAATATATCATTAGAGTATATAATAAATAACAATGGTCTAAGTACTGTACCTTATGGTATGCCAAAGTCAGTGGTTTCAGGTGTACTATTATGTCCATTTATTTTTACATTTTTATAAAAAAGTTCAAAAAATATATAATTATTATTCATCTTCCTCATCCAACGGAAGGTGAGTAATAATCCTTCCTCGTCCAACGGATCGAGGACATTGGATACGTGATGCAAAAGTAGTGCCCGATAAGCTTGTACTTTAAGAGCAAAATACTAATATAGTGCTTACAGGCTCGAGATTACGGATAAGAAGGTTCCCTTGAAAATACGTGAGGAGGTTTACCGACTGCTTTCAAAAGCTGAACTGAAACACGTTTCAACAGACTTACGTAATTATACTTAATTATATTCTTCATAGGTGGACGTTAAAAATAATTGCATTCATTATTCGTGTCACATTACGAGAATGAAAAACGTTTATCACGATATTTTTTAAGTCATTAAACTCTAATGTTTTATTCTTCTAGAATTATTATACTGGTTTTGAACGAACAAAGTGGGGTGCGTACAACAGTTTGACGTAGGTAATGTAAAATGTCGATAATGTCGCTTACAACAATGTTAGTCACTTAGCATAAATTGACGGTAAAAGTTTTTCTGACACGGCTATTAAGTTAAACATTCCACGATGGCCGAACTTATACGGTGAAAATTTATGTTTATATTTAATGATGATTGTATTTTCAAAAATATTAAAAAAAACACTTCCGTTAAAAATATTACTTTTGTCAAACGTGTCATTTATTAAAAATTTAATTTTCATTCTTTATATGTATACTTTAATCTCTTCATGAAAATATTATTATATTTATAATTATTCTCAATAATTTTCAAAATACTTTAACAAAAATGTATGAAAAAAAAATATTTCTACGTCGACTAACAATTCAGTAATTTTCATAAAAAAAACACTAAATTAACTGATTTCAATACAGCACTATATAATTTCAATACAACACTATATAATTTCAATACAATCTTTGGTAACTGTTAAATGCCTAGTACAACCTTCTAACTTTCTTATAAAATTTCAATCTCAAAACAATCAAATAAGTTTTTTGGAATTTTCATCAACAATTTTGTTAATCAATTATAAATTTTCCAAATAAAGTTTCTTAAATCGCATGCATATTATCAAGAACCAACTGATTTATTGGATATAAGAACAAAAAACTGTAAAACTTCCAACTTATCTCTTTTACAATATCAAAAAATTACGAACCTAGCAACAATATTTTAACAAAATACCGAACAATTCATTTACTTAAATACCCTTAATAAACATTCCAATATAGTCGACCACCACGACTTAATACCAATATCGATTTCATTTATTTCCTCTTTTAGAATGTTTTACTATTTTAACGAAATTTTATATATAGTGTTCAGCGAAAAAAATTCAAGATTTAATTGTAATTGCTCGTAAATCATCAGAGTGAGGTAAATGGGAGGGATATTGTTCGACGCGCGTGATTTGAGTGATTGCCAGTCGCAATGAATCACTGGTCGGGAGCGCACCGCGCATTCGCGGTTGAGCAATATTTTAAGTGGGGTGATTCATTGGTTCGTGCGCGCCGCGCTTTTTGTACTCGCCTTAATATTCGACGAGTGAGTGAAGGACCAAGCACGCAACTTGTCTGATGTTGGGTTTAAAAGTGCAGACAAGAAGGGACAGTGGTTAACTAAACTCCTCCGGGACTATCAACGTCAGCAGCGACGCCGGAACATGCGGCTCAAGTTCGACGTGAAATTATGCGCAATCCGCGTAAATCGATAAGGAAGATTACAGTCCAATCTGGACCTCTTCCTATCCGGGGAAGCGCATTTTCCACTTTCGCTATAGCAATCGAATACATTTTCAACAAATTTGTATTATTAGCATACATGTTGTAATATTTCCAATCGACATATTTACTATTCCATTTTTAAAAGCAATCAACTTTATATTACGGTGAATCTCAATTACTCAAAGGTATTTGAGATTCACCACCTGCTCCAGTTAAAAAGCCCAATTTTAATTTATTTGGTAAACTTATAATACCTGTACAATCCCATACAAAGAACACCAACAAAACAGCGAAATTTTTATTACTATGCAAACTGTTCCGGATGTCTATCACGAGTTTTAATATCGTTGGCCTTGGAAGTTATAAGCCTGGCATCGCAGTAATCATATTTAATACAACCCATGTCCTAGGTTTATTCTTTAATATTTTATTTAAACGTTTTTCCTAATTTGATGCAACTATGTAACAGCTTTACATCTATACTAGCTTTATTTAAATTTATCTTCAACTTAATGTTCAATAATATTATTTTATATGATTATTTATATATAAGGGTCTAAATAATAAACCCTAGATTTTTCTGTAGAATAAAAAATATGTAATATAAATTTTAAAATACTGATATATTACTTTTTTATGAACTCAGCGTCACTTTAACAGTAACGTACCTATCAGGGATTTGTTGACCTGCTCTTTACTATGTTAAATGAAAAATTTAGAAAATAAGGTAATTTAACAGGGTTATAATTCAGTGATGCCACGGACAACTCCCCTTTCCCCTTATAGCGAATAAATGCAAAAAGAACACCGCGATCTCTATCTTTCCATTCACTCGGGAAGGCGGCCACCGATCCTTTGTTAGAGTAAAAACTTTCCGTGAAGCTTTTAGTATCATTATGCATTGCCTTTTCGTAAAAAATTCTCGCCAAACTCGTTTGCTAAATTTTAAATTAATTCGTAGAATTTTTCTTCTCTGTATAAAATAAGAGCTGCAAAACCTACTAAACTGGATGAATTATATTCCGCAGTGAACTCCCATGTTATTTCCAATTCGACAAACAAACGGGCATCGTAAAAAATATCTTACAAATTAATGTATTAATAAAAAATTAAAAAATTTGAAGGATTATACTTAATTCCTTATAAAACATCAAATTGATTTTTACAATAAAAAAGTTCTAGTTCTAAGCACGAAATACTAAGTAATAAATGACTACAATATTTGTATTAATTTTTCCTCGCATCTTCTTTCCAGATATTGACGGTTTTTTTCGATTTCGGTAATTTTGCTGTAAACAGTCTAATTTTATAAATAAATTTGAGCATACCTACTTAACTGCATGATTTTTTCAGAAAGTTATTATGTGTCATGAATATTTTTTTCAAATATTTTTAAAAATTAATTAAACGTAACCTATTATGATTTGCTTATTCAGTCTAGCAAGTTGAGAGTTAAATCCTTGTCATAGGAGAACAATAGTCTGATAGTTTTACTTTTTGTCGCACAAGCGCTCAGCTCAGTTGGAAAAAACAGTAATAATATTTAAAATACTAATTAAATGTGTTAATTAGAAAGATATACATATAAAATCAATTTGATCGAAAAATATTTATGTTACGTTACCGGGATTCGACCTGGATATCTCTTTCCAATGCGGGGAAGGTGCATTATCCAACTACAGCGGCAATACTTTTGACGACAAATTTTCGAACCCATATGTTACACTTTTTAAATTAATACATTTATCGTTCCATTATTTGAAAACCATCTACTTTGTTTTTACGGAATCTCAAATACCTTTGAATATACCGATAGCAGACGCCAGAATTAATAATTTATATTTCTCTATAAATTGATTTTATGTGTATATCTTTCTAATTAATACATTTAATTAGTATTTTAAATATCACAGACCTATGTTCTGAATGATTACAACTTCACAATAAGAATGTGTCGTCCTTAACGGTTACAATATTGATGTGACATATTTTCAATGAACAGATTTTTACAATTAAAAAAAATCAAAGATTTAAATACAATTACACATTATCCTACAATTATACTGATACAGAAAATTTCATAAACAAGTGACATTATTAATTACAACTTCACAGAATTATTTTTACGAGAATCATTATTGCGTAACTTTTAATCGCAAAAAGGTAATGGTAAATTTTAATCCTATTTCATATTCAAAAGTGTTTAAAATACAATTTAATTCAGTTCTTCACGGACCCTAAATGGTTTTATTCATTAAAATGGAACGACGAGACTCGAGGAACAGGAAAAGGGGAAAATAAATTTGATCCATGCCAGCCAGAAACATAACATCCCCTCCGGTTCTGCCGTCACGTCTGCTGACGTAAGCTTATTGCAATATTTGTCTCATTTATTCCCTATTCGTGTTTTTTATTGAACACTTTTCGCATTTTACTTCAAACATCTGACTTTATTTTTGTATTTTCCCCTCGCTTTTTACAATGGCCGCTCTAATAATATAACAACAGTGGGTAATTGATTACATTATTTTTGAACTCAGTTTAAATATCCAAAAAAACCAGAGGTATACATGATGTCACAAAATATTCAAAACAGCCATAGAGGTCATGCGTGTGCTTAAATTGTAGATTAGTATAAAAGGGAGTAAATAAGTGATAACGCATACAGTTGTATAGAACTTCTAAGCAATGGTTCAAGTAAAAATTTAAAATCATAGAGTTATAATTATAAAAATTGGTAATAGTAAAATTATAATAACATTATGAACATATTATATCTTTGATTTTCATGAGATGTTTATCTCGTTATTTTAGAAAAAAATTCGCGAAAATTAAAATTAAAAATTTATTAATAAAACAGCGCCTTGAGGCATCTTCCTCGGTCCGCAATCCAACCCTGCTATTTTCACGGAATAAGCCTTTTCCACCCCACTTCAAAAAGGATAAAATAATATCAGTGGGTATCCTGTACATAGCTACAATGTTTTTGTTTACAAAAGTTATTTGTTTCAGAACGGTACCATAAAAACACGAAAGAAAGAATACTAAAAATTCTACTCAAGATATTCCTTTTTCACAATTTGATGGTACTTGAAATAAAGTAATAACATTTTTATTTCAAGTGTCTTTCTATTATCATTCTCGTTTAAGGAGCTTGTCTTTGGATACCCAATTGCATGTCAAATTTACACTGCCAAGATAAAACTATTATAAATTTTTATATAAATATAAAAAGTTCTACTTAATATCAAGGACCTATGATAACGTGTTAAATTTTTGTTAAGTCACAATCATATTTAATTGAATGTTTTATAAATAACGACATTGAATTAAATCTAGTTATTATTGATGTAAAATAGCTTTTAAATGATCATTACGTATACATACTCATATATAGGTACTGACATAATTTTGATTTAATAATAATATATTGAAGTACGGTAATGCAAAATACTGGGATGTTTTGTAACCTGTGTTGTATACTATTTTATCATCCTTTTTTTCGAAACTTAAGTGAAAGCAACTGAACATTAAACTTTCAAAAACAAATGGAAAATTCATATCACAAAAAGGTTTCTTTATGAGACATTGACATTTTAGAGACATGTCGTTTTCAAAATGTGATACGTGTTTTTGGGAAATGTTTGTATATAATATGTTGTCTATCTTCATAATACATGTCGCGAAATACAGGGGAATAGAGTAAAATATTACACATTTTTTCACAAAACTATAATTTTTTAATATCACATTGTTTTGCATAGTTTATTTCGATTTATCAAATCAGGTTTGAAAGTGAAAATTACCAATTTTATATTACTGTGATCAATAAATAAAAAATTTTATGGTATTTCAACAATATGTGTTGTGAGGGTAAAGGCCAGCGTTTTACCCTCTCACCGGCTAGTCAGTGGTGAACACAAGTTCCGCGGATTTTTCACCTCAGAAACGTATACCCACCTTAGTTTATCACATTCTACCTTCATCTTGAACTGGGAAAAAATTATTAATAATACCTAGAGGGGATGAAATTGTGTTATTTATTATAAAATCGAATATAATCATTAAAAAATACATAAATGAAGTTAGAATCAGAGTTACAATTCACATTAACAAATCCTAATTTCGTCGGGTTGGGCGCGAGTTCAATGTTCTGCGATGCAGGTAGATGACTACAGATGGTATCACTCCGATTCATGCTGTCCATGCACATTGTAGCATCATTGTAGCATCCCATCTCCATGACCCATAATAGTTTATTCTCAGCATCCATAGGATTCGTATGCAGAATTGTACAAAATACGATGCCCGTGGTAATTGACGGTAATGACACCAAAAACGAAGTAGTGAAAGTAACCAAAGGGAAACATCCTGTTTCCCTTTGTTACATTAGATGCTCACGATAACATCTTGGTTCCACCAGTCGCACCAATGAACCGCGTAATTTTGACAGCTCTACTTGATGAATTGAAAAAAGAACCATAGTTGGTGACCGCTTTTATAACCTTCAAAACAGATTACGATACCAACGTAAGGACAATTATTTGTTATTACGAGGTACTTGGCATTAAAACAAGTGACGGGGTAATTTTGAACGTGACACCAGTTTGTAATATCACAGTATATCAACGGAGCATACATTTTGACAGTTAATTATTTACAACAAATATGTAGTGGAATCCAAAAACTTATAATATAACCAAAAACCTTCTTATATAAATATATAAGAAGGTTTTCTACTAGAAAATCTTAATAATTTTTAAAGAGAAACAATTGAAATCAATGTTTTTTAAATTAAAAATAAAAAGAATACTATTTTTCTCTTTCAAAAGTGATCAGTTTTTTAAACGATGTAATATTAAGTTTTTTATAAATCATATACTAGGTATCTAAAAAAAGTATAACAATATTACATTCTGATGCCTAGTAAGTTCAGTGGTTCTTGCTTTCAAACTTTCATATTCTAAAATATGGTTAAAACATTTAAATATATTATTTCGATTGTCTTAGATCGATTTAAAATTAAAAGTAACATCAATATAGTAAGTGCTCCTGAGTGGTTAAAAATCATCCCTCACATCCCCGCGCCCACGAGACGCGGAAGGGCGGCACCTGCGCCAGCACAAATCTCCTATGCTTTAATGAAACAACAAAGTGTTCTTACCCCTTTTTCAGCACCTCTCTACCGCTACCTCATTCCTTAACCACGTTTTCTTCAGCTATGGTGTTTTCACGTTCTAACTCTTCACTCTTTCTAAATATTTGTTTTTTCGAAAACACTTTAAATCGCTTTTCGTAAGCGCACCCCAATTTCAGGTCGTCTTTGCCGAGCAGATTGGGCAATATTTATTTTTGAAGGAAATATAATTATCGAGGCATCAAAATTTTCTCGAGAAATACTATTTTCCTTGAACGCAAAGCTTTTTCTATGTACAGCATGAAAATTGAACTATTCTATTTAATTAAAAAATTCTACATGCTTTTCATAATTTTGCGTTAGCGCAGTTTTAATATTTTTTGTCACTAATAACTGTAATGTAATTTAAATATAGGCCATACAACTGTAATTTGATTTTTTTTAAATATTTTTGAATAGGTAGGTATTTATCCGCTTAATAATAATTAGATTTTTTCCAATTGCAAGTTTCCGATTACTTATGCATATTTGTATCGAAGCATGAAGCGACTTTTGTAGATAAAATATGTCTTTTTCATACGAGATGATCCAGGTTAACGTATTCCAAAAATTTCCATACATATTGCGTAAATAAACAAGTTTTCGGAATTCAAACCGAGCCGCTGCGGGGGAACAAGGCATTTTTATGGATGCCTTCTCTTATGAATGAAAAAAGCAAATCATAATATATTTTAAACTAAATTCATTCATAATAAAAAGAAAAAAAACCTTTATCTGTATGTCTATCTGTGGCAGTCATAATTCATAATGAGCCAATTTGTTGACAGAACATTAGTAGTGTACAATTTTAATTCTATAAAGAATGGCAGCAATGGGCAAATTGCATTAATTATATTTATAATGTTTAATTTTCAAGTGTGGATTAATAAAATGTTCTAAGTATTTCTTTTGAAGTAATCTGTAATCCATTTAGCACTCACCCGGTAGACATTATCAGAGATTCAGTACTCATCCAAAAAGACCAGCAAGTTTTTATTGCTATTATATATTTTTGAATTGTACGAGTTCCAATGAACTATGCAATCCATGCACTAAAAGAAAATAACGTTTTATAATAAAGGTGTCTTATAGAAAAATATGATCAGTTTCCCGATACCGGAGAGATTTTAGTGTATTTTATTTTATTTTTATATCATTAAATATCTATCTTTTTGTTGAGTAAGTACCTCAAAAATAAATAAATGCATTTTATACATGTTGACACAAGCCAAGTACTTCCTGTGTATTCCGCCTTTCTAATAATCTCAAAAAACCTGTCCCGCTCTGGTCAACTACTAATTAGATATTTCGGCCGACGTGGGACAAATTGCATTTCGACGCGGACCTGTCAACAGCCTTTTTTGTGGATCGAAAGTGTCGCCGTGCGTAAAAATCCGGACCACGAAAAAACGATTTTCTCTATCATATATAAAGTGCAGTGATATCTTCGTTCTTCACCACAAAAGTACAAGTTAACTGGAGGTGTAAATTGTTGTCCAACGCGAGACTTAGATCAAGGGAGGCCAGATCCATCTACCATTATTCCTTTCTGAATCCATTTAATCAGGTTGCGTCAACTAAACCATAATTTGACTGGATATAATCCACAGGATCTATTCCCACAAAACATTTACCGCAATCAATAATTTATGTGGTTTGTTTAAAAAATACTAAAAATTAGAAGGAAAATAAAAATAAAATAAAAGATGTAAATCATGGTTACAATAAAATAATTGAGTAGGTCTTTTTATAATTTAATACGTTTAAGTAAGCCTTGCGGCAAATTATAAGAAAGCGTATTTCATATTTTTCATGTTTTAAACTTTTTAGAAAATTCTCATAATACAGCAATTTTCAAAGCATCTTTAGAAGGACACTATTCTGTATAATTATAGACATAAAATAATTAAGCTTCATTGTTAAAATGACTGACATCAAATTATATTACTTAACTTTGTATACTTTCATCTCTATTGTCATTTTCGAAAGATACATATTTTGATAGTCTCTTTGTAACGCACCTACACCGCAATTACGAGTAGGTATTAATAAAAGGTTCACGCCTGTTTCGTAATAGAATATAGGGTGGCTTTACTCGCTGGAGTAAAAACCTTTTTGAGACAGTCCGCCTTCTTTTAACGACCCTTTCTTTGGACTCATCACAAAATTATTTCTCCACTACTTCGGCAAAAAGGTGGCGTTCTCAGTTTGCCCAACGATCCCATAATGCCTCTTTGAAACCTCTAATAAACCGAGGCAGGGCTCCGAAACCACTGGTTTAATTCTGAATTAATCAAATCATTATATTTATTGTGTTAGAGTTTTGTGAAGATTTCGTAATCGGATTGAAACTGTGCTCAGTTTAATTGAATAGAGAAACATTGTAATTGTTAATAAATTACAATATTTGTACGATTTTACCGCAACTTGTTAGCGATAATATATTATTATCAATTATGCCAGAAATGTACCTAGCAAATAGTTTATTCTTTTTTACTGGCCTTTTAAGAGATTATTTCAATAATGCGGTGAATTGAAACTTGCGCAGCCCTTATAAATATTTGAGTAGATCGTTGAGCATGATTTAATTTCAAATTGAAATCGCTTCTCAGGATCTCACATTACTTATTTAAAATCGGCGATTAGACCTAAACTCCGAACAAACGGTCAACATGGGCAGGGCCAGTCTCATCTCATATTCAGGGCCTCTCGGTCGGTTGGCAGTTATTTTGTTTACGGTGGCCCGAGAGACTGCGGCGTACCTGAACAGATTTCTCTTGTTGGAAATATTCAAGTAAGCGCACTGCATGCCGAAATCGTTGTTACTTATGTGTTATGCGCAGTTAGTTAAGCGAAATATTAAACGACACTGGTCGTCGCTGACGCGGCCGCAATTACGCGATGGGTTCTTATAAAATAAAATACACATCTTACAATTTAATTTTAACAGTACAATCATTACAACTAACAACACTGCAATGTTGTTTACTCTTGACAATTAATATTAACAGTTTAATCGTTACACTTAAAGACTATTCACAATATTGTAATATTGTTCATTACCACTTCACTAGAGCAGAGTCCGTATCGAGATGGACAAAGTATTTATTAATTTATTTCATATCATATGTTGTAAGTACATTTACTATTTGAATATCTGCCTCGCCGGGCTTCGCCCGTACTGAGGCAAACATTTTACTTTTTTAATCAACAATTATATTATATATAATTAATTTATCAACTATAAATTTAAAATAAGAAAAAAAAAAAGAAGGAAAAAACAAAAAGTGTGAGTAAGAAAATATGATGCAATATTTGATCTTGAGAAATGTATAGCCTACCTGAAATTTAAAAAGGATAATACACATTCGTTTTCAACAAGTTTAAATAATACAGTACAATTTAACTTAACACGCACACACACATGCACAGGCTGCTTTCTCACTGGTGTTGGGTTAGTGGGATTTTTTCAATGGTAACTGTTCCCAAATAGTCTAGACTCCCTTTAGAATTTATTACAGTGTTATCACTCTACTGGTGTTTAAATCTTAACCGTTTACTTAAAACGAATCCTTCAATTTTTTTGAGCATCTTACGAGAAGTTAGCTTGGAGAAGGTTGTGATGGGCCACGTCGAAAGCGACGTGGCCCATCACAATATTTTAGTTGCCACCGGAATTTAAAACAAGATAGCGTAGTGTAATTAGTTATCGCACTTTCCCAGATAGGAAGAGATCGTCTTTTAAATTCCGGTGTCAACTAAAATATTTTTTTGGATAAATTGAGTTTAACTGTATATATATATATATATATATATATATATACCTTTCTAATTGATGCAATTAATTTGCATTAAAATATCGTAAAACTAGGTTCTAAAAAAATTACAAATAACAATTAATTAGCAATATCTGAATATGTTTAAGAACACACAATTTCTGGATTTTCACCTACAAAAGCACTGTTATTAAGTAAATAATAGATATCTCTTTGAGACGAAGCAATTTTTTATTATATTTAATGGAAAACATATAGAAGTATGGGTAATTACAGGGCTTACGACCTGTCTTCGGCCGGCTTAAGTGATCACTTTACATAAATATAACGTTCACCATTCTCATCCATCAATCTCCATATCTATCAAATTTTTGAAAGTTGTATATATGTTAATATGTAGACACGCTTTGAGTGCCACCACACTATCGCCATATATAGACTAAATTATAATATGGACTAATTACCCATACTTCCATATATTTTCCATTAAATATAATAAAAAATTGCTTCGTCTCAATGGGATGTCTATTACACCTTTAATAATTATTTGTCTACTTGAATTGATCAGATTCAAATTTCTCTACGCGTAACACACAAGAAGTCTTTGGGATATTATAGATAAAATAGTAATCTATAAAACAGATGATAGATTTGAGATATTTTAATCATTTTAATAACGAGCAATTTCTATTTTATTTTATTGAAGAATATCAAAATCATACGAGACTTAATACCTAGGTGGCTTAATAATTAATATTAACGAAAGGTACAAACACTATCCGTGTTACAAATCTTCCATCTGAGGGTTTATAATACTTAATAATGTATACATGTAGGTAGAATGAGAAATACTAGACATAAATACATTATATGTATTACTTCACCCCGCGCGGGGCATAAATCTCGGTCAAATAAAGTGGATTGTTTGAATAACGTTGATAAATATTGAATTTGACCGAACGGAGAGAGAAAATGATCATCGAGACACGAACAAAATATTCCAAGGAAAACACACTTGTTTAGCAGAGTGATAAGACGCCCGTCTGTAAACACAGATTGGAGATTCAATCGACTAGCCATTTCTCTGGGCCATTAAAGATCTGTCATATTTTCATCTCACAGACAATAAATATATTTTTCTTCAATTTTAATTTTTTAGAAATCATTTACCTAATCTAACTGAACTAGATAGACTACTGAACTCACGAAAGTGTATTAATAATGAATTATCCTTATGAAAACGAGAACAAAAGATAACAGTGTAAACTGAGTCATTAGACAGTAGCGAGAAAATAACAACAAAGCGGCGAAAACGTCCTTTATTTACGCTTAATTGATCTAGCAGTTTAAATACTCGCCTGCTTGCCGAATGGTCAAAGAATCGCGCCTCGTCATGGGAGGCCATCAAGTCAGTCCTACTTTTGATTGCACAAGCATTTAACTTGGTTGAGATAACGTATAATATATTATACAAACTAATAATATATTCTACTGCAATACATATAATTTTTTTTAAATAGTTTTAATCCGTATATAAAATTATAATGAACTATATAATTAGCCTTGGCAAAATCAATGGCAAAATTAGTTATCATCAAAAATGTTAATACTTACTCTCACTGGTATTTATTCTCTTCATTTATTAAACGGTATAAATTATTTTATTATATGTAATATCCAGCGGCGTGCACTACAAACTAACAAAAAAATAGTGCATTGCCTACTGAAGATTCTGGAAAATAAAAATAAATAATCCTTATCTTATGAAAATACCCTATAAAATTCTAGCCTTTATTATTCGGATCGGTGTAACCTATGGCTGGTTTTATTCTAGCCGTGAGTTATTTCATAAAAATTGCCAATTATTTGAATACAACTTCATGGCCTAACTGGTAGACAATTTTCCAGGACGTACTTGTCGATACACGTCTAACTTGTTTGTTCAATCCATACGAAAAATATACTGAACTAAATATTTTCTTACTCAACCTATGTCTATCAATTTTCTGCATTTTTAAACAATTTGTGCTTAATCCTGTTCATTTCGAAAAGGATTAATCCTTACTGAAAACATGCTTGCGAGTTAGGATTTTTTGGGATATTATTAAGTTAAATTATTAACAATTTTAAATGAAATGTTGAAATAAAAAAAATTGCTATGAATTTTGGCTATGATAATTTGTAAAGCTAAATTATATAAATATATATTTTTGAGCACCGTTTATGAAACATTTTAAATCAGTTGTTCGAGAGAAAAATCGTAGATAATATTTTAAGCGAAATCGAATCGAAAGCAGAGTATGGCACGGAGCAATAAAACAACTTGTATTTTTTTAAATAATAAATTCACAATTATATTCTAAATATAAAATAATTGAATTTTTCTAATATTTTTTTGATACCTAATATACTTAGAGTACGCTTCTCAAATCTGAAACCCATGGCAGATTACATATATTACTAGATTAGAACGAATATAAAATAGGTTTATTCGACATCTGAATGTTAGATCTAATCTATCATTCGGCTCCTATTTAGATGCAGCAAACTTCCATAATATGAAGACCCTAGAACATCGACGAACACGTTCTGACCTAATACTTCTCTTCAAACTACTGCAAGGCCACATTGATTGTCCCAGCCAATTGGAATTAATCTTTCCATCTGCCATCTAAATCAACCCGGCAATCCGTACTCTTCCACATTCCCAGAAGTAGAACATCTTACATACAAAATTCATTCATTCACCGGTCATGCAAATACCATAATGAGAAATTTACAGAACCACCACAATCTAAGCTTTGTAAATTCACTATACCTATAAAAACTCATGTTGCTCTCCTTTTACTGCAACGTTACTTGCAACCTCCCTACCCTTCTCCTTTCGTCTAAACATACTTTGTATCCAAATATTTTTTTGTGGATTTTCATTATTAGTATCGCATGTTAAATAATTATTATGTTTATTACAACATGTTTTCTCTGTCAAAATCCCTTAATAAAATTTAAAAAATTTTTAAATTTTTAAATTGAAAAAAATATACTTATTGTATACTTAGCATTGTTGGTAACAGCATAACTTACGTTTGTGCCTACTGCACGCCACTGGTAATTTCATATTGTTAATTGATTATTTAAACATTACGCAAGTTAAATGTGGTGCTTTGTGAATACATTAGGTGTAGCGTTTTTGCATTTTATATGATCGTGTAGTACCCAAATGCCCTATCTCCAGATATATTTTTTTTACATGTCAAGTTTTCACATATATAGCCCTGTTTTTACATGTCAAGTCTTCACATACGTAGAAAATTATGTAGTTTTCACATACGTAGAAAATTAAACTCTTTAATCGTTAATTTTGGATTTGATTTAGTTTCCTTAACCAATCCTTATTTTAAATAAAAAAAGAAAAATGTTCCGGAGCAAAACTTTTCTAAACCATTATTGACATGTACATGTACTCAGTTTATTACTATGAACAAATATATTTTTATTAAATATAACACATTTTTATTGTGAAGTTATAATTATTCAAAACATAGCTTTGTGATATTTTAAATACTAATTAAATGTATTAATTAGAAATATATACATATAAAAAAGTAAAATTCCCTAAAAATAAAGTAGATGACTTTCAAATAATGGAACGATAGATATATTCATTTGAAAAGTGTAACATATAGGTTCGAAACATTTGTCGTCAAAGTGATGTGTGCTGTAACATAATTGGTTAATGCGCGTTCCTCGGATTGGAAGAGATCCAGGTTCGAATCCTGGTAGCAACAACAATATTTATCGATAAAATTCATTTTATATGTATATATTTCTAATTAATACATTCAATTAGTATTTAAAATATATTATTGTTGCAATGATTTTTTAATGAAATTCAGCTTCAAACAGAGTAATAAATTGTTACCACTGTTAATGTAAGGGTTAAAAAAGGAAAAGCGCAAAGTAATGAGATTAGAATTCACAGTTAATTTACAATATGAAACAGCTGTTATAACTTGAAGGACACGTCAGAATTAGCGAATGACGCGACAGCAGAAAAAACGCAGTGACTTTCCAGTACACATATTATAACATATACATATTCGCAATACCAGAATCATGCATATGCATACTTATAGTGACAAATTGACCTATGAATTTTTTTACATACCTAGTATTTTTTTCGACAATTCATATCAAATAAATCAATTTCTAATCGTTATACATTTCTATGTAATGTTTAGAATATATTTATAAGAAATAAACTCATACTGAGATGAAACGAATATCTGGAAAATATTTCAAAAATTTTAATTATCTTTTCCAAACCTCATATACATTAAAAACGTATGTTTGTTCACCTCCAATATTTCGCCCTTATCGTCAGCTAATTTCAATGATATTTGTACACAAAAATATATAATTTTCAGAAAGTGCGTGGATATTATTATTTTGATGGGAAATTCATGATAAGTTAACGAATATATTAATATAAAAACTTTCGATACTCGATTGAGATTTTGATTCACGCCAATAACCGAATACCGCAATAAAAATTAGTCCCAAAGCGGCCACTACTACTACTATTACAGTCTGCAATAGTAAAATAGTCAGTAAAAATCAAATAGGAATTGCTTTCTGCCAGTGTATAATAAAATATTTTTATATAAAATGCATTAATTAACATCCAACATAAAAATGCACAAACTTGATCAATTTAAAAATTACATACGAATACGTAATATGCTGCGATATTGTAAACAGAATAAAATATAAATTTTGTACATAAACAATTTCCAAGTAGCTAAAGTTGTCGCAAACTTATTTTAGTTATGCAAATATTCATTCGTTTGTTTTTAATATTATCACTAAAGAAAGTTACTCGCTTAATTTAAATTATGCCAGCGTAATATATTTACTTGGAAGGTAAAGAGTTTTCTTATTCATTAAAAAGTTTACCACAACATCCATTAAGATACCTGGGTTTAATACACGGTCACCGAAGAAAGTTTAGGAAATGCAATCAAGACATTTACTAAGACAAAAATGATGTCCCTAATACAATTATCATGAATTTACCATTTTGCTTTTGAAGAGTTATTAAATTTATAGAATAATTAAAAACAGATTATGTAACAGATTTATAGGAGGCTCTATGAAAAAGATGTACCCGTATAGTGGGGAACTATTTGCCTGTTTCAATTAGACGCATTGAACCAGCAAATAATCCCCAACAGCCCCACGTTCAACCCCAGAGGTCCGCCCCAGGAAATATTAAGTCATTAGGGAAACTCTGCTCATTAGTTCGGGGCCTTAACATAGTACACAAATAATGAACGTTGGGTACCTACTTCCCTTAAGCTTTTTCCAATGGGGGAAAAGTTCACAGTAATGCTGCTGTGTTGAATTGACTTCGGTTTCTTAATTCTAAGTCGAATCTAATTACCTAATTGAAAGGTAGAGAGAAGAGTCTTTACTTTTGGTTCGTAAACTTTATGAGACGAATATTTTCTAATGTATTTTGCATTTAATGTTTATGAAAACAATATTAATATTAATATTATGCAAAAGGGCTTTTTGTAAAACATGCAAGTAGTTAGTAAGTAACTACTTTACGTATACTGTAATATTTTGTTATAAAATTTATTATGTTTGTGATAATATTTTTGAAATAATAATGATTTTAGAATTTTTTTGTTCAATAATATGTGCCTTAAAGGCGAGCTTACCTTTTCCAGTTTGAAATTCGAGAAATTCTACACGAATCAAATAGGCTTTTAAAAATAAGACTAATAGTTACATTCTTATAAGTATCAGAGAAATAATTAATGACATTATTTGTTACGTAAATCATGCGAGAAAAGAAAGTTTGAATAGAAAGAGATGATATCAAACATGCTGATTTTCTCGCATTCGATACAAGTGTCAACAAAAACTCGTATCTGAAACCTTTTCCATATTGATATATGGAATGAAATAAAAAGTGTAGTCATTTGAATTAATCCATCGAAAATTAAAAAATTTAATGAGTACCTATTTCATATATATGAATATGATTTGAAATCAGGCGACAATCGGACTAAGGCGAAATGCTGTGCAAAAATTGACTAACTTGCTGGTCTTGTGGATGGAGGTTCTGGCCACTGGATTACGAGACGAGTCTTAACCACTAGATCAACAAGTACGTCAAGTAATTATTTAAGGTTTTCTAAGAATTTTCTCATCCTAGGAGATCACCAAGTCATTCTTATTTTGAATAGTTTAGTTTAAAAATAGTAATAATATCGATGTAACACGTATTTAATACAAGAATGTTGCATTATAATAATATTAAAAAGAAAAATCCCGACAGTGTTTGCTTACATATATCTCGTGGAACTCATATTTTAACTGATAATCGTGCGAAATCAAATTGTTAATACCTTCATGTTAATAGATGGCTATTAGAGACAGCCAGACTCCATAAGTTAAGAATAAAAATGATTTCTTGAAAACATACCTAAAAATTTTTTTTTCATCGCGCACCACAATATTAAAATGAAAATTACCCTCTAGAATTTGTCACTATGTTTTTCTATTAGGCCAACTGTAAAACAAAAAAAAAACAATTATATTCATAGCGTACATTTGGGAATATATTCATAACCAATATTAATTAATTCATGAGTGATATGATTTTCAATAATCATGGATTACACTGAACATTTAATAGGTGCATCAATATCCGTTCTATGAATTATGAACATTCATATGATATTCCATTATATAAATAATACTTTGATGAATTTAAATAACACAAACACAAGCTCAACAACAAAACTCCCTCACAGTTCGCATTAGATAATTTGGAAAATGATGTAGTATAACGCATATGAAATATAAGCGGTTACAAAAATTCATTGTTTGGCTTCTTCTAATTTTCTTTGTATTTTTTACATCGTAACTTGCTACACAAACTTTTGAAATTGACGAGGTAAAAAGCGATGAAAAAATATAGCAGGAAACGAAAGAGTAGATGGCGAAAATTCAATATTGATAGACACCAACACATTTCGTTACGCAGTAATATGAATCGCCAACAAATTGCATACAACGTTAGTCTTTGACATTTTGTGAGACTCTACAATGAATTCATCGGCCTCTTGGTACATTTGTAATATACATGCAAAGAAATACTATTAGATAGTTGCAAGCTGCTGATGATGATTGATCAATTTTAGTGTCGCTTAAAATAATTCAGATTGAAATAAAAATAATATTGTTATACTCGAACTTAGCTATGAAATTAATTACATAAAATAGTGAAATTTTAGATCTAAACCAATATTTTTCAATTAAAAATTACACAAAACACAACAATTATTTTAATTCAATCAAAATGGTAGATCAGTACACCAAACTCGATAAATGGATAAAATGAAACATTTTATTAATTGCGTAATCGACGAAGATTCACTTAGCTCAATTTATATAAAAAATTTATGATATGGTGTATATATATACAGTATAACCGCGTTGATTCGAACCCTTTTTATTCAAAGTTCGAAATTTTCTAACACTTCCAAGACCCAAATTGTCAGTTTCATATTTAAAACCCCGTTAGCTTGTAGTACGAAACGATTTTCAGGCACTCGCATCATAAACCAATACATTTTTACGTCACATAATTCTAAAATGGTGAATAAGTTATCAAAAATTAACAAAGTGCGTGGTTCTTGACCGTGCGCGCCCGTGTGAAGCGTTCTTTGTGTATTTCGCGATACCTGCCGACACAACGCGCCTAACGTGTTGGAGCCTACTTTGTGTGCAACCCTCTTTATATTTTGTCACGATAAAATTGTGGAATTCCGGGTACGCTTTAGTTGGCTGCTTTAATTTGAGTGGATAATTTTCGGAAATGTATTGTGGAAGTGCTAAAAAATGAGACATGGAAAACTAGATGATTTTTTTAAGCCGAAACATGTCTGACAATTAAAAATCTATAAATTTATTCTTAATTAAATGTTACAGTTATTAGTTATTGTGTATTTTATTTAACGATTTTTTAATTTCCTGAAAACATTTCAAGGTAGGATCCTTACTTATTACGAGAAATAGATCTAATATTCACCCTAATTAGTTTCATTAGTAGATATATGTATAATAAATTACATCACAATTTTGAATTAGTGTAATAAATATTGCTTTTTCGAGATGATTTCGCGAAATATACCAAAATATGTATGGTTTTCATGAAATTAGCAGTTTTTTTCATGACTTTTGCGATTTTTATGCGATTGTATTGTGATATTTGTAAAATTTATTTTTGGTCCCTTGAATTTCTTATTAACGGGATTCTACGTAATATGAATTAAATATTTTTTGTTCCCTTGAATTTCGAATTAACGCGGTTCTACTATATATATATATAATACACGTTTTAGAAAGTTTCCTTCCATAAAATAATGATACTTATCCTTACTTTCAAAAAATAATTCTTCCCCTTCATCTCCAGATAACCTCCCCAATTTTTTCTTAAAGCTGTTTTGGGAACCGATGCTCTCATATCATCCTTTTCTCTCCACATAGTATTCCGATTATAATTATGAAGCTACATTTGTTTGCCATTCATCGTTCCTTTAAGGTAGGTTCGACCTTTATTAATAAATTTCAGTACAGTTCATATAACAACACAATGTAGCGAGGTACAAACGATAGAGGAAAATCAATAAATATAATGGCCCGTGTATCCACGAATGAGGTTTCTCTCGGAAATTCGACTCGAGACGATAAAGGACGATACAGAATGTTTAGAACTTATACTTAATATTATATACTTTGAACAAACTAATGTCTATGCCACCAATCTTCCCTCCTTCCCCCGCCGCTAGCGAGAATCAGTTAATCGGCGACCTTGAATTAGAACAGTCAAAACGCTGTTATTAATCTCAGAGACTTCGCCAGTCTATTGTGTTGGAGACTTCGTAAATCTATTGTATTTTGATAACTTTGGCGAAATTGTGTGATAATTCCATATATAGTCCACTGCATCCAAAGGCGATCGGGAAAAATGAAAAGGCGAGTTCGGTGAGTTCTTTTTTCCATCCTGTCCTGTATTTTTCTGGCACCTTGAGGTGCGATTGCAATACAGCACAAAGTAATTTATGAATAATAAGTCTTCACGATTTGCACGCGATTTAAAGTGACACATCTAGTACATATATACTTTAAACTACACTCAGAGAGATCATCGTGGACACGGACCATAACAGAAAGAAAAAAGACTGAATAAGAAAATAAATTGACCTTCATATTTTCCATTCGGTTCCTTCATTATTGAAGATCGTGAATCACGCCCTGTGACCTGTTGATATCCTTGACGATTATTCTCCACCTTTCTCTTTAACCAGCTCTTCGGAGAGCCAGTTGCGTCTATGATCTGGTCGGTCCATCGAGTTGGATATAGCTCTTTTCTCTGGCCTTTAATCATTTCAGTAATCATCAGTTTTACCGGGTTATCATTCTCTCCCCAAAAAATTGGAAGTTGCGTCTCAGAGAAACAGAGGACGATCTGTCTTGAATCATGAATGGTTCCAAAACGGAGGCTCAGTGCGCATCTCTGACAAAGCGATGATAAGCATTCACCTCCAGTGTCAAGAGTACTACATTTGAAAGACGTCGTTCAATGATCATTTTTATACTTCGCACCGGTACATAAATGCAAAAAAAATAAGAAGCCTGACTAAACGCATTTTTGCGCTTACGGTTACAGATTAATTTTCACAATTATTAAAATGTAATTTTACATTCCAAATAATTATTTGTGTACATTCTATGTATAGTATTACCCACGAAAATATGTTAGTCTTCATCTAAATACGTTCTCGTATAATAAGAATTAGGCAATAAATAAAAAAATGCCCTGAAACTCCAAGTTCAGATTGGTAAAGTTTTTTTATTTACAACTACGCTTACCCCCTATCGATTTGTTTTGGTCCAATAATATTAGGTGTCTTTTTTTAAAAAGTGTAGTCCAACAAATAAGATATATTAGGAAGACAAAGGAAGACATTTTCTTAGAATACAAATTCACATACGAATGAAAGAATTGTAGAACCAAAAAAATACAAATCAGTGGAAAGTTTCTAAAATAGATTCTACCAAACTTTTCAATACATTTTCCAACAAAGTTGACGGATATACCCAACATGCTTTAGTATAACACACAATTTGAAACTATAAATGAATCGAATGAAGATTGATGTTTTTTCTGAATGCTGATTTGCTTTGTTTATTTATACCTGAAGAATTTACCGAACACGAATAAAATTTCTTTATTATTTATGTTTTATATCTAATATAATCTTAAAAATGTTTTTAAAATAAAATTTTATAATTATTTTAAATCAATCACGTCAGCTTTGAACACCTACTAAAAGATTGTCCATATTTTTGGACGGTCTTGTAATCAACAAATACTCGTAAATGAAACGACAAATACACAACAGTTTTGTGTCTGAGCAGGAGTACGATGTCCCATAATCCCTTCCAATTCTCACAGGACAGAAGTTTGTTACCGTATGTAAGAACATAATTATATAACATGAAGAAGAAATGAGCCGAAGTAAATATAATTCTTCGTTTTAAAATTTTAAGTAAAACTCATTTTTGCTGTGAAGTTGCAATTTCAGATTTTATGGCTGTCGAATAATACATTTTTTAATTATAAAAAAACTACAGATTATAAGCTACAGATAAATTAGTTAATGTTCGGATTCGGATTGATTCGAATCCCGGTAGCAACCAAAGATTTTTTCCATAAATAGATTTTTTCTGTGTATTTTTCGTGTCAATTTATTTAAATCCTATATAGTACACTTAAGCTAACTTTTTTATTTATAATATTAGCGGTCCCTACCCGGCGTTGCCAGCGATTCAGCAATGTAAAATTTTTAAAGGATTGCATTAAATATAAGCACATTTATGTCGAGGGATATATAGAACCTTCTGTATACAGTTTTCTGGGCCAATCTGCCGTGTACCATGACCTTTCTGGCTGACGTTTCATATCATCAGGGCGGATGTGCTTTTTTGATGGACCATGCAATGGGATCCGAAACGTCAAAAACGCCCAAAAGATCAGATATAGACGGCAGATTAGCCCAGAAAACTGTACACAGTAGATTCTGAACGGCTGTAAAAACCTAAAAACACCGTGTACATAACGTTAGATTTAACAGCGACATTCAACACGACAAACACACCTAGAACCATAGATACTTACAATTATTTTTACTGAAAGTGAGACAAACAGTAGTCGTAGAACCATAGATATTTACAATGTTAGACAAACAGAAACCATTAAGTTACAAACATACATTCAATTTTAACTGGTACTGAGAAGATTCAAGACCGAATAATTAATGGTCAGTGACAGTACATTAATGAAAATTTGACGTACAACAAGCGAGAAGTGAGACACGTGCCGACGAGTAGTTCACCATGTGAGCTGAAAATCTCATCAATGGACACGGACCATAAAATAAAAGTCCCCCTGTAACAACATTATATATCGGTTTTTACAAAAATATTGATAAATAGACGGAGCGTCGGCCATTTTGGATGATATTCGGTATTGTTGCACGGAAGCTTATTTCGAAATTTTGTTTAATAGTATTTTTATTTATTTTATATGGTTGATAAATACAACATTCAATGCCTAAGAGGATATACAACGTTGTGTCATTCATAACTCAAATCTGCCTAAAACCAATGTACAGTTGCATTGCAGGGATAGTCTTAAATGAGTCGCATAGCTACAGAATGGCATGTATGCAAAGTAATCAAATCGGGATACGAGGGATTGAAATGATGGAAAAATTTAATTCTTTTTTTTATTAAAAATAAATGTATTTACATCATTATAATTATAAAATTTCTCTATATAATCCTGCACATTAAATAAATCCAAGACAAATAACTATGTAACTATGTATGTAACTTATAAAATGTGAAATTTTTTACTTGGGCCACTCTGTCGCTGTGCGACTCAAATAATAAAACCAACGTGTAATATTACATCATAACTCAGGGCCAGTTGTGTGATCAGTAGTAACTTTTTACTATGATAATAAAAGTTACTAAAGTAAAAAATTTTGCGAAAACGGATTGTTTGATCGTCGGTCAAAACATATTTACTTAGTAGTGAACTAGTTTTACTCTCCGACATCCGATAGTAAAAACGGGATCGATGGTTAAATATGGCGAACTCTTCACAGCTGTTTCAAAAGTCATATGTCACATTGATACTTTGAATGTTGCTGTATACGATAATTTATCATTCAATATTTTGCTATTTTAGTGATGCGCATTTGTCCGATGATGATCTCGTCGTTTAATATACATTAGCACATAATCCAAAAAAAATTCAAGTGACAGGTCTCGAACGCCACATACAATGCATATTTCATGATTATTCGCCTTGACACGCTGAGAGGCGAGATTGTATTTGACAATAGTAAATTTTATGTACCAACAACCCGATTTTATGTACCCGAAATCGATTTTTACCACAGGCGATCAAAGTTCCTACTGATCACACAACCGGCCCTAACCCTAATCATGCTTATTTCATTCCTAAAATATGAATTAAATTTTCTATGCATTATAAATTATGCGTTTGAAAATATCTTAATTCTAAATGTTCAATGCATGTATTATGTGTTGGAAAATGGCCATTTACAGTATTACGCGGCCGATGTCAATACGAACTAGATATGTGCAAGAACGTGCTCTACCTGCGTTAGCCTGCTCTTACACCCAGATCACGGAGCGTGTTTTTCCAGGCGTATCAGTCCGTCTCCATGTACTGCTGGGCAGGTATTCATTGTCGGTACCCTCAACCGAGTTTGTTTACAAACTACAAATCAGCTTGGCACCCAATAATAAAACGACTACATTTCGGCAAATCCAGCTATGTCTTACACCAATATATATTACATTAAATTATCGAAACGAAATACAAATAACAAATTCTATGAATCAGCGGAGATATATCTTAGTTTAGTGAATGGTATTTTATCGGTAAAAACCCTCAAATGGTGAGAATTAAAAAAAAATTGTACATTGCATACTAAGTGATCTACATTATTCCTGGTCTATAATCTATAATGCTTAAATCATAGTTATAGTTGCAGTCTTAGCAAGCTCCATATTTTTTTATTTGTAGGAAAACCGATAAAAACTTGATAAAAAATATATTTATAAATGCACTTTTTAATATGAATTACAATCGCTCTAACCTGGTTTTAAATACACAATAAATGCAACACCTTTCACAAGAACAAGATTGTTGGCACACTAGCGGCCATCGAGAGTATTATTGTTCGAATCTTAATATAAATGGTGGCGGGCAAAAGCAACTGACTTTGCGGCTAACACCGAATTTGAATAATCAATTCACATTAAAAAGAGCTTTGTTTGATTGTTAATAAATTAACACAATGTGTAAAATCTGTGTGAGAATAACAAGAATAACACCGTTAAAAGAAAAGAAAAATGGAGATTGCTGACTATACCATACCATAATAGTACCTACCCTCAATTACTATAAAGAAATTTCATCCATTAACGCTATACTGGATTTATTCTTCATGATATAGGCTCAATTTAAAATCAAAATTGTATTTTACATGGTTATTGGTCGTTTTAGAACGTGTGATACGTATTTTGTTCGAACGTGTGATATAAATTTTTTGAATTTACAAATTTTGCATAACTGAAACTGCTTTGCAACACTGAGGACTATCGTATGTCACGTGATTAGACTTCGTTGACCTTGGAACCCATGCTTTACTGTAATTTGCTCCAATTTTACTATCGTATTGAATTTTCTCAAGTTTCTCATTTTTAACATAACTTTTATTTTTATTTTTTACAGTGTTTCTATTTTAACAAACATGAAAAAATATTTTAATTAAATAAAATAAAGTATAATTTGTAACATTTTATTTCATAACAATTGTTTACCTTTACCTTAATATCATTATAGGACTATCAGGTTCATTAATGACCTGTTAAACTATAAATTATAAATAAATTACCATTAAATGTGTTTGTTTGATCTTTAGTGGATGGGTCGTTGACTGATAGTCTGCAATTGATGGCAGGAGTTTGTTTCACTAAATTAATTGATTGCAAAGACTCAAATTTATAGAAGATTATGTATGAGGTGAGCGCAAGAATTGCAGATGTATGACAAATACTTACCATAAGTTTTGTCTTGTTGTATATTTAGAAGAAAATCTGGTTACACACAATTTGGTAAGGCAGATAAAGTAAAAAGTATTAACTCAGTAGAGAGAACAGTTGAATGCTGCTGCCTGGTCTGGTTTACGAGAGAGAATGAAGCTCTACTTTGTTGCAGGGATCTTTGAGGCTAAGCCACGACATCAGGGTCGATTGCGACTTTTACCGACAGTAAGGTACAATACAATCGGCGCGTGGGGCACAAGTGGCGTTAAGTGTCCGCCTCAAATCAAAAGATAAGCTCTCGCCTAGTAACCAAGTAACCAAGGAATAAAAAATTGTTCCACAGGTTCGATTGGTTGGTGATAGGCATCGTATCCCATCTTGGTTGTATTTCTGTCTCAGTTTCTCCGCCTCTTATGCGCTCTTCAGTGGGTGAATAGTCCGATTCGAGAGGCATACTTCTTTCCACAGACGTCATATATGAAGCGGTCTCGCTGCGCTGACCGGTTCCATTATCGGGTAAGTCGCGGCTTGCTGACCAAGCCCAACACGATGATTCTGTGTTCTTGAAACAAGCATTTAGTTAGTAATAAATACAAATTAAATATTAATTAGAAATATATACATATAAAATCAATTTTATCGAAAAATATTGATATTGCAACCGAAATTCAAACCTGGATCTCTTCCAATCCGAAGAAAGTGCATTATTCCATGTACACATCTCTTCTTTTCTATATCACTTTTTAAAAACATTGCTAACTATTTTCGAAGCCACATAAAATATCATTATTATTGTAAAATCAACAAAACTTGTAGAAATTGGTTTGTGATAAATAATTTAAGGGGGCCGAACAAAATTTTTTTGTAAAATAGATAAATAAAATTTGCAAATATACATTTTATTATTATTATATATTTGTGTATCTTGGTTGAGAATATTTTATAGCGTCGTTTTGTGACATAATGCGTCGATTTTGTATCTTGAAAGACAATAACTAGTCCGCTATTAACCACATTTAAGCAGAAGTCGTTACAGAAAATAAGATTAAATTACAAAGAAAATCAAAGGAAATCAGAATACAATGGCTAAGGTTGGCTGAGACAAAGGTTCAATTATTAGGCAGTAGGGAAATGGATTGTTAAGACTCTCATTAAAAATCCTGTCCCCAGAGTTGCCATGCCCCAAGAACTACGATGCGAATATCCGTGCGAAGCAAGCAGGCGACAATTAATTCTGTTTTGAAATTCGAACGGGCTGGAACTTTAAGACGAGACCGCGAGGCTGAAGCTCTTCACTATTCGGGTCGCGTTGGACCTTCACCAGGCGTGTCGCTAGTTAACTTGATATGAGTGATAAAGTAAAATATAGACAACGAGGAAAAAAGACCTTAATATTTATATGCTTGTTAATAAAATTAACGGCTAATTACACGATTTTACGAGATGTTTCAATACTTAACTAATCTTTGTTTAAATCTAAACTCAAGATACGTCTACACTCTGCTGTATAAAAAATTTAATAATAAAAAGTACCGTTGGTCAGCTTATAAGTATTTAATTTTGTTCATTGAGTGACGTATCTACATATTAAAAGAAAAAACTATATAATATTTAATGAAAGTGTTGGCGTTTTTCTAGAGACATGCGATTTACCTTTTAAATCATTAATGTACTAATATAATTGGAACTTTGAGTAATTTAGGTTCGAATAATTTCTTTATAATCCTTATATAATATTGATAACATTTAAACAGTCAATAAAGTTATAGTTAGATTTTAATAAGAAGAAGTACTACCTTTTCAGATTAAACTTAATAGATTTCCCGATATGTGAATGCAGTGCCGAAGAGGAGACCTCTGACCATATCTTTTTTTGCTTGTCCATTGCAGATCACGGGTTTTTTTTACAATGATCTCGTCAATGGTTTTTTTCAACTCCCGGTTAACTTGTGTCACCTTCTTTCCCTTACCTCGCCACATTTTATCTATATAATATCAAATTTTTTGAACGATAATGGTAACTTGTAATATAGGTAATATTTCCAATCTAAAATATTATTGTACTTTTTTCTATAAAATAAAGTTTTAACTTGATTAATGGAACAAATCACTCTTGAAGGACGGATTGCCTATATAAAAGAAGAAGAAGAGGTATTACCTACTCCAGAGGGTCTCATGAAAATTTAATACATTTACTATGATAAGATCTTGAAACCACTCTTCGTTTAAGAGTTTATCGATATATTTTTGAGTTCATATAGATATGTATAATTAAAATGAAAATAATACATTTTCTCAGATATATCAAGCTGTCCTTTTCTCTCTATTGTATTTTAAGTGCAGAGCGGAATGACCAACTGATGATCAACCTTTCCGCCAAATTACTAAGACGCTACAACACACTTTCATCCATTTACACATGCCTAAGGTATACGGACACGATAACTCCCGTAGTTATTATCAGATTTCCATTAAAAAAAAAATTGATGTGGTAAATATCTCGGCTAAGTTTGTTAGCCGGCCTAAATTGTCATCTTATTTCAAAATGGTGTCTATATAAAAAACTTTAATTTAAACTTCGTTAATATTGGATTTAGTAAAATCACATACTAAATATGAATTAAATATATTAATTAGAAAAACATAGATATAAAATCAATTTTATCGAAAAATATTGTTGCTACGCCACTGGAATTCGAACCTGGAAGATGCATTATCCAACCAAGGAAGATGCATTATCCAACTATTCTACAGCGACAATATTTTTAGTGACAAATTTTCGAACCTATATGTTATCTTTTTGATATTAATACATAATACATTAATCGTTCCATTATTTGAAAGAGCCATCT
Source organism: Eubasilissa regina (assembly GCA_022840565.1). Taxonomy (NCBI): domain Eukaryota; kingdom Metazoa; phylum Arthropoda; class Insecta; order Trichoptera; family Phryganeidae; genus Eubasilissa; species Eubasilissa regina. The sequence continues at coordinate 28,515,653 of JAINEB010000022.1, read as the reverse complement.
ACCTTATTTTTACGGAATCTCAAATACCTTTGAGTAAACTGTAAAGAGATTCAGGTTCGAATCCCGGTGGCGCAACAACAATATTTTTCGATAAAATTGATTTTATATGTATATTTTTCTAATTAACATATTTAAAATATCACAGACCTATGTTCTGAATAATTCACATTCACAATAATTCACATTCACTTCACAATAAAAATGTGTTCTAAAAATAACATACTTTTATTTTACCTGATTCTCGCTGAATACCGGAAGGAATTATTTATATTTAGTATCATCGATGAGCTCTGTAGCTGTATTTCTGCTACCTACTTGCATGACGCGTTTATTTGTATGCTCTTTGCAACAATAAATAGTTAATTATTCGTTAATATTGAATAATAAAAATCCTTTAAAGTGAATTGTCATATGTCAGTACGAGTATTCAATAAACATATTCTCAAGATACGTTTATTATTTCTCTTTTTTTAACAAGAACTAAATAAACCTTTTAATAAATTGGTTGGGAGTGACTTGCGTCTTACGGGACATCAAAATTTTGTTACAGTTTACATCAATATTGAAGGCGCAAATATGGCTCGCTGAGTTGTCTCATAGTTTCTACAGCTTCATTAGTAACTTGGTCGTACACGAAAAGGAATATATAAGTAATATGAGATTGAAAAGCTAACGGTTATTCAGAACCGAGTACAAATTTAGCCACAAATCGATTGAACTTTGAACTTAAGTAAAATTTTGTAAGCACATCCGTGTGGTTTTTAAACAGATTATTGTATCATTAAATTGTATCATTTAACATAAACAAAATATACGTAATAAATAGGAATTTTCTTTAATTGCGAATTGGAAAGGTTTTTTTATACTGATTTTCTTATTATTGTTTTATAATTAAATACCACTTTAAATCATCTGTGACATATTTATGTCAATTTATTATTATCAAAAACGAGTAACTTTAAAATGGTTAAACTTGTGATCCAAGGCGAGAATTTAGGAGCAATGAAATGGTATTAATAATGATTAAATTATTAAATTATACTCTTAATTATACTGCAATGTGGTACTACCGTTAAGGTGGCGTATTTATTGTAAATCTAATGCGACAATTTTTACTGTCGCATTAATGAAAATATTATAATGAAAATCATATCGTCAACATTTGGCATTATAATTAGAATTAAAATAGAGGTAGAACTACCAAATATAAAAAAAAATATATTGACTCACCTGATTATGATATTTATTTATTGTATAAAATGCCTATAACTAAGTCGAAATGATTTTTAACCAAAAATTATACTAACGACGTTGTTGATTTTAATGAGACAAATCAAATTTTTAAAATAATTTTTTTTATACAGTAAGGATGGATTATTTATATATAATATTAAATTATCATAAATTTATATACATATATATTTTCTTGAATATCGCCTATTGGTGATATACTTTCAATTCAATTCAATTGAATATATGAATTTTATTAAATATTTCAATAAGTAGCAAAAACCGTATTGATTTTAAAATGAATGTAAATACTATGTAAAAGTAGGCATCAGACACAGGCGTCAAAGCCTTCTACGGGCGACTGGTTCGGGAAGGTTTAATGGCGATGGAAGGGGGCGAGGACGGGGTGGAAGTTCGTTGAAGCGGAACCACCCCCCTCCGCCAAGTCGTCTAATTCGATCAATCCACATTATTTGTTTTCCTCCGAGTGACAACACTGTTTTTATTCCAAACTGTTTATGCCCCCTCCCCTTAATTGCTACGGTTCGTTTGATTTGGGTATAGAAAGCGTCAGACGTTTTTCAAAGGGTATTTATTTTCATACAGAAAATACCTAATATTCTGATACTGAAGATGACTTTATACCACCAGAGTTTTATTTAGCTATTGTTAATAAGGGTGAAAGTCGTTCGCTCATTTATTCGCATGTTTTCTTACCAATTAGGATATCTTTGTTCATCCTTGTTCTATTAAATTTTAGTTTTACTTTCTATCTTCACAGTAATGAACGGAGTCGTGCGCGGATTTTTCCACACCAACATTTGTACGAAGCAAACTTATAAGACAAAATATTTATGTGAGTGTAAATTTATACTCCCAGTACTTTATAAGCTAAGAATTTGTACGATGGTATGCTTTGTATTATACATCTACAAATTGCGTCGTAACAATCTGCCAATCACTACGACGAAGATAAAAACTTGAAGCTTATAAAACAGTAAGATAATGAATGAAACTATTTTTTACTTTATTTTATGGTGTTAGTAAATGTTATAGTAAACAAAATATAAATTACATCACCATATAAATGTTTAGCGTATAAAGTCCTGGGCATGTAAATAAAATACAAATTAAATTAATTAACTAGTAGGGAAATACGTTATCCAATTTCGCTATATCAACCAAATAGGTTAACGACAAATTTTTGAACTTATATTCTGTGTTTTTAAAGAGAACGCATTATTTTTATGAAGTTACAATTTTTTTCAGAACAAAATTCTGTGGTATTTTAATTAAAATAAAATGTAGCAACTGAAATATTTTATACTATATATCTTTTCTAGTTGATACATTTAATTTGTATTATAGTCTGTAGTTCTTTAAAATTGATACATCTGTTATTTTTAAAAACAATCAACTTTATATTACGGCAAATCTCTAATATTTTTAAGTAATATCACTAGAAGACGCCAGAATTTAATCAATTCATTTTTATTAAATTTTAGTATAAACATATTATAGTTATATAATATTTACGAAATTATTTTTTAGATAAATAGATTTTTTCTGTATATATTTCTAGTTGATTAATTTAATTTGTAATAAAAATACCACAGAACTATCACCTGAAATACTCCAACTTTACAATAATAATGTGTTCTCCTTAAAAACGAATAAATATGTTGTCTTTTGTGTGCTGCCCTATAAGTTGACATCGTATAAACGTTGGCTTACAAAACTCATATTAAATGTATTAATACCAAAAATTAATAGTAAATATTGGTGTCATCGTGTAAGATTAAATATATGTTGCTTTAAACTGCAAAGCACAGTTTTCAGATTTTATACAATCACATTATCGTGTTTTTAATTAATAAAGCAGAGCTTTACGTGACTTTTAAGTTCTTCAGAATTTCAATAGAGTAAAACTGATAAAACATTTATTCATCATTGAATTATTTGAACGGAACTTTTGACAATGATTTCTGAAGTAAAGTTTTCAAAGAAACAATCGAAAAGTTCTTCTATCCAATAAATTTCTCAAAGCAGTCGAGAGGAAATTCGCACGAGTCAGATATCTATCGGATTTAATCCTTAAATTTAAAATCCTATAAATGTTTATGGTCGAGTGATAATATTTATTCTTTTCATTTCTGTGCCAGACGGCTTGGGTGAAAAGTGGTCATCCTATTTTTACGAGAAGATTTTACACTTTGAATTGAACCAATTTGTGCGAGAGGTTTGGCGCTGTTCTAAACTCGTTAAAAAGTCATCGAAACTACCGATTGTATATTGGCAGCTGAGCTTAATTAACAAAATTAATTAGAATTTGCTCCCTTACAATCGGTTTACTGGAGTTTTTCGTAAGGTAAAAAGCATTGAACGTGGATTTTTTGCGTGAAAGCGTTTTCATGCCGCACTTGAACATTTTTAATTAGTCTGTGCGGATATTAAAATGATGTCGGCATTAGTTATTTGTCTGGAGTGTTTTACAGTTTGTTAAGTAGTGAGAGATAAATACAATACAAAAATACTGATAATATTATTTCATTACCAGTATTTTTGAACAAATATTAATGAACTGCTAATTTTATCAAATATTACTGTGGTATTCGAAAAAAAAAACTAATAGAAAAAGGTTTAAAATAATAATTAGATTATTTTTATCCATAGAGAAATTTAAACATATTGAAATTTTCAGAGATTTTGTTATGTTACTCTAATTATATAATTTCATTTTGGACCAAATATTTAATTTTTACATCATATTTTACATATTTTTAAAAATGTTAAAATGTACGAATAGCCGAATGGAAAATATATACATACTCGTATATATTTAAATAATTCCGTATTAAGTAATTTCACATTTTTAATAGATTTCAATGCCCATACCATTACAATTTTAGAATAATTTCAAATGGTGTACGTCCTTAGCAATAAAAAACGACACGAGGATTTAGAATTGTTAGAGAAACTATATGCAGAATTATCAAAAAACCTTTAACGAAAACTGTCTCTAAATTAAATATTATAATTATTTTTTTAGTTATTTAAACCATTAGCATAAATATATATGTATACACTCATATATTAAGGTGGGTAATCGATTTATTACAAATTTTCACTCATATAATGAAAATTCAAAATAAATTAAATAATAAAATACTACACAAGAATGAGAAAAAAAAAATTATTGTTTTGTGTTTTTACATTATTTGTTATTTTTCTTTATAGGTCATTTTGCACCCATCATTGGGTTCCGGTCTTTCTAAAAGTTTGGTCTTTCTAAAAACTGGTTCTTGTCCATTCTCCTTCATGCGAGACCAGCATTTCTCTTCAGGTCATCTCATTACATTATACGCATTGTCCCCCTTCAGCTTGGCAATCCTATTTTATGAAATGAATAAAATATTACTTTTAAAATTAGCAATATTAATTTTGTGGTTAAAATTCATATTTATTATCTTTGTTTTATTAACCACTTAAATTGAGTTTAAATACATCTACCGGTTTCGAAATTTTTTTACCATTTTGTTCTTCAAAATTTGTATTGAGCAGCAATTCGAGTTAGGTACTAAATTTATTTTTTAAATAATTGTTTTTTTTATAATTTTTTTTAATATTTTAAAAATAGATTCTGATGAAGAAACAATGCTATATATTTTTGGTTAGTTATGACATCCTGAAGAAAAAAATGATATTTTTTGAAACCGGTAGATGTATTTAAACTCAATTCAAGTGGTTAATAAAACAAAGATAATAAATAAAAAATATGAATAAAATATTTTTACTCAAGTAAAGAATGGGAGTAAAAAAAGTTTTTTATAATTTATTACATTCAATAAACACATCTTCATTCTCAGCCTCCTTTCACACAGGCTGATGGAGACATGAGACATTAAATATATCTACATATATTTACATATAGTTATTCACTTTTAGAATAATGAATTAAATTAAATTAAATACAACGTAGTTTACTTCACGCTATAACAGTTTAATTAAAACATTTTCGATGCTTACTGCATCATCTTCAGTAATAAACTAAAACTAGGGATTGGGGAGGGGAGGGTTTCGTGGTTTTGGAAAGTGAAATGAGTTTTAGATAGTACTAATATGGACAGGAGGAAAGACGTAATAGGGGGTATTCGTATGTTAAGTATATTATTATTGTTAAGATTAATTTCTATTCTTTCTAGAATGTCAAATTTTCTACCTTTCTTGCATACATGTAATTTTTCTACGTTGTCATGGGCGAATCGATAACTCTTTGATCTAGCGTCGTCTGCCATCTTTGAGTTGATTCTCAAGTTCTTTATACCCTTAAAGTATGCATCTATTCGTATGTATTTTTCTTCCAGTTTTTCTAATATAAAATGATTGGCAATTCTTGCAATTAATATCGTATACTCCACTATTATCCAGTGGATTTATTCTTGTTTTATTATTTAATATATATTCTCAAATGTTATTGTTGGCATTAAAAGCTGGTTTGAACTTTTTCTTTTGCATAATTTAAGTACGTCTGTAGTTAATCTTCTTGTATATAGGATTTTTCTTCATAAAATGTCTTCTAGTCTTATGTTTTTATTTATTACTGAAGATGATGCAGTAAGCTTCAAAAATGTTTTAATACTTTTAAAATTAGCAATATTAATTTTGTTGTTAAAATTCATATTTTTGTTTATTATCTTTGTTTTATTAACCACTTAATTCAGTTTCAATACATCTACCGGTTTCGAAAAATACCATTTTCTTCTTCAGAATGTCAAAGATAATAAATAAAAATAAAAACGTTTTAATTTTGTTTTTTAAATAAACTGTTATAGTGTGAAGTAAACAACATTGTGTTTAATTTTATTAATTAATAAATTTTTATAAAATTTAATTACAATGGACTTCCACAAAGTTAATAACAAAAATTTTAAAATTATATATATATTATATATAATTTCAATATTTCAATAAATTAATAATATTTAAAATGTTTAAAATTAATATTTTATCACAAACTAACTGAAAGTCGAAAAAGTAATTAATTAAAGTACTATACAGAAGTGAAACCTGGATTAGTAACCAGAGAAAAAGAAGGTTGGAAGTATTCGTTATATGGTGCAGACAAAGGATGGAAAGAATAAACTCGACTGAGATAATTACAAATGAGGATGTTCTGAGGAGAGTGCAAGAAAGAAGTCCATAATAAACATCATCGGGACAAAGGGCCAGTGGATTGGACGCTTTCTTAGACGTAATGCATACCTCAAAAATATAATTATGGGTAATATTAAGGGAAGAAGACACAGAGGAAGGCATAGCAAAAACAAATCCACATTATTTGCAAGGCGAATGCGAACGCCCATAGATAACTTTTGGGTGGTGTCCAGGATAGAGACGTATGATATAGCAACAACAAGAACAATTCTTAAATGTGAATGAATAAGAAAAAAAATCTAGATCAACAAAACCTTCCTAGTTTCTTATTAAAACTGTAGCTGTATGGATTATAATTAACTTACCTTGTATTCAAATTCAGTTATATTTGAAATTAGTGATTTTAAGAGAGGGGATGTCTTTGTTTTACTAGGGCTTTAAATATCTTATAACGATGCACGGGGCGTGAAGTGGAATGAGTATTTTTTATCAGTTGAACAAAATTTAAACATTTAAGTAATGTATACTATTATATGCATTTTTAAGCAATTTAATTAAGGATATAAAACACTTTTATATGGTGAGAAGGGTGGGATGACCATAGAGAGGAAGAATGATGCTTATTATTTACATATGTTCCTAAAGAATAATTACGCAAAATTCTGAACGGATGGCATTTAATATATGTATGTAAAATCAAATATTTTTATACCTAGAGAAGATGGAGTGGGGTAGCCAGAGATAAAAAAGATGGTGCCTATATTTCGTGCAACTATCCAAAATTTGGAGTGGATAAGGATATCAATTTCTTATATGCCTATTTATATATAATATGTACGGATATTACTAACTAACAATTAAATTACAAACCTATTATCACGACGTTTTTCTGCGGGAGAAACTATGCTTCATGTTCTTGCTAACCAATTTTACCTAGCATTATTTTATACATCCTGTCAAACACGATTTTCGGTTGTTGAAGCTATTAGCAGGGCCTTTCTCCAATGTTTGATCTATCTGATAATGCCAGGTCCTTTGCGGAAGGTTTCAGTACTTGTTGCCTTCAACAAGAACGGACATTTGGTTATAAAAGCAGGACTATCACGTAATACCGTAGACCGAATACAAAACAACTTTAAAAGGAGCGTAATGAAGTAATTAATATATCTGCTGACCCCTCCGAAAATATTCTTATATCTTCTGGCACACTGCCCCAATAGATATACTTCAGGAAATAAAATTATAATAACACAACTTTTTTCAATTCCAATGTATAAAACATTTGCTCAATTGAGTTTCGAGCTTTAATCTCGAACCTGATATTGTTTGTGCAATCATGCGTCGCCATGATTGAAATAGCGGCCTGGGGCGGTCTGAAGGGCGGGACACTCGGAACTTGGAAATGTTTCGCAGGATTCAGGAGGCTGTTTCGTATCCTGTTAATTGGAGGGCTCTTTTATACCCTGTTCTTCAAAATACACCCGTGGAAATAACCGCAGGCACGAGCGTGTGTCGCGTTCGGCACTTGTGAAGTTTTACCGAAAAAACGTCAAGTTCCTGTACACTTGTCTATTCATTTTAAGTATATTAATATTTTAATAAAAATATATAAGATAACGTTTTAATGTTTTAATATTTTAAAAAAATATTTCTACAGTCTAGAATACGTGTATGTACCTATATATAAACGTATGTTTAAATAATAATAAATAAACTTAGTAATTTTAAACTCAATTGTGGTTAATAAAACTAAGATAATAAATAAAAAATAAAATAAAAAATAAAAATAAAAAGATATATTTTTGATCATTTTATTAATAATGATTATAAATGCATGTTTAGTAGAAACTGCAAGGTGTACTTTCTCTCTCTTTTGATAGTACCTTAATAAATCGTTTCTTGTTCTTAAAATTATGGGTTCAATTCTTGATGATACAAAAATTGTTGATGTTTTGTTGTAAAATACCTACACTTCGTATATAAGGTTAAAAAATTTGTTAAATCTTGATAATTCACTAATTAAGAACGTTTATGACAGTTTACGGATAAGTACAATCTGCGACGTAACAAAAAAAAATAGCCCCCAATGCAGAATGGAAAAAAGGCTCTCCGAAATATGTCCTATACTAGTACTGCGTGGTTTCTCCATAAAATAGTAAGAACAAAATTAGTCTCTTGTCTCGTATAATATTTACATACACTTTGTAAGGCATTTTCAATTGCAATTTAAAAAATACTTCACTTTACGGAAATGACTAGTCTCTAATCTGATGTATTGGCGAGACCTTACTGTAAATGATAATGTTTTTGCAATGCACGTAGAAAACGATTTTAATATTTTATAATTCCATTTCTTGTTATATATATTTATTTATAATATAATATATATATAAAAATATATATAATATACGGTGAAAATATTCCATATACGGTGTAAAAAATATCGATCTTCGCAAAAATAATGATTTCAAATGAATTGTACGGCGCAAACTTTTTGAGCCCCAGTGCACTGTATTAGCTGCGTTTACTTAACATGACATTCAAAGAAGATGTAGCAATAACCAGCCATCACCATATTATGTGCAATACTCATTACATTGCAATGTGCAAGATGACTTATGAGCAGCCGATACGGTTTATTTCAACCAGGATAAATATATCATTTATTTTATATACTCTTTCGAGAGATTTTATTTTACAATTGGTCCAATTGTTCAACCCAAATCCAGTAAAACTATTGTGAAGTCTTTAAGTTCGCCGGTCAAATCGACCAAACTATGAGACGATTGTTGTCCAGGTATTTATACAAGTAATTACTCGTAATATGAACTGTAGTTAATTATATACAACACTATAATTATCAATACAGAATAGGTGCTACAAGTGTAGTTGCCGAAGGAAAATAAAACTGGCGTTCGACACGCTTCATATTAATTACAAGTCTACCACAACTATTTGCACATTGAGCTAAATGTGTGTTACGTATAAATATATAAAATTGCTTATCTTAAAATATTCCCACAATGAACCAGTTTGTCTATATTACATATCAAACCAACTAAAAATGTTTGTTAAAACAGTGGTTCGCTTCTTTAAATAATATTCCATTCGCTGTAAATTAATTTAAATGTCTTATTTTACCATGAAAAATTAAGCGAAAACACGCGAGCACTTGTGAAATATTCGGGAAAAATAACTTTACGTAATCATTTTAATGCAATTCAATTGTAACTTGAACACGTTAAGTAGTAATTAAGTAGTAATTAACAAGTAGTAATTAAAAATAAGTGATGAAATATTTAAAGAAAAAATATTTAAGTGGAGATCGTAAAAAAGCTTTTATTAAATAAAGTGGTACATAGGTCCATCCACGTCAAGCCGATCTCGCGAGTGACATTAATGGTTGATGAAATAAATGTTTTTGTCTCAAAAAATTAAGATTAATTTTGTCCTTCTCTAGGGGTCGGATCATACCTGAAATTCATATAAATTATATCTTTCCGAGAAAAGTTGAAGAGACTGATATTCATTACTGAGGAAAAGATCCAATAAAATTAAAATGAATAAAGAAGACATAATACTAGCTGAAATTAAGTGCTAAACTGAGTTTTTAATAAATATGTTTCTTAAATTTGGCGGCCGTTAAGTATTGTCTATGCATAGTTTGCTGGGATATTGTGTCGGAAATATTCTTACTATTAATTAACTAAAGTAATTATGGAAATCCTTTTTGCTTGATTACTTATTAAAGTAATGCATTTAAATCCCCATTATATTCAAATATCATTAATATATTTGATACTTAAAGTTTTAAATCTTGTTCTTCATTCCGCTTTGAAGTCGTTCAATAACCAGTCGAATTATAAATTAGCTCTATAATTACATACAAAGTGAACATCACATTATATATTTTAATTTCAGTATAGTTACTGACAATTTAACAGATATTTATCATCGATAAGTAAGAACAGATACATGCAGTAACATTATGGCCACAGATTATTATATAGCCCATAGGCATGATATGCTGTTACGATTTGTACGTACAATTATTTTTCAAATCATATTTTCAACTAATACATATTGTTATGTACAGACTAATTATACAGACTTCCCGCTAGGCAGGCACTTGGAAAATATGAAAACGTTTTTGCCTTTGAATAGGTATACTCAGTATATGCTAACATTAATATCATATAACGTAATATAATAATTAATGATTAAGCAAATTAAATTAAAAATGATTGCAAAAAATAAAGTAAAAATAAAATTAAAACACCAAAGTTAAAAAACTGGCAATGGTAAGGTTTCGAACTTGCGCTCCCAGAGAGATTCGATTTTTAGTTACACTACTTAACCATTACACTACAACTGTTGAAGTGAACCATGTAGATAATAATAATTAATTAATTAATTATTAGAAAGTACTTAATTATTAGAAAGTAAAAAATATATATTTACTATGTATGGTAGATGAGTTAAATAATGTATGTTTTTTTACATTGGGAGGGGTGCAACAGCTATTTCTTTGTACTATCCTATAAGTGATTCAATGTTTTCAAAGAATATTGTAATTTAACAACGGAATATATATCTGACAACAAATTTATATCTTTTAAAAATGATATCTGATCATACTTATGAACTATTCTTAAACTGAACATAAACTGAGAATATTCTTACTGTTTTTAAACTGAACTAAACTTCTGAACCGTTATTGTTGTATTCAAATAATTCTCAGTTTTATTTTCTACTAACTGTACGTCCTTGGCATCACTTGTGGGTAGACATTATAACCTCACCAAAATTATAAAATAAAAAACAAATAATGAAGATTACTATTATTATAAAACTGTTTATCTCAGTATTAAGTGATCATTTTGCTTCATACACAAAGTAATTATAATTATTTTTGTAATTACCATTTCTAAATTTAAACTTGTGTATAAAATCTTTCAGCATTTTGTTAATTAGAAAGTTTCGCAGAAGAAAAAGTTTATAGTTTTAGAAATTTTACAATTTGGCTACTGAAATAATCACATCGGCATTTAAAAATTATGTTTTTCTTAATCTGAGTGATTTTAATCACTCAGATTATTTAATCTGGCAAATAATGGTATAAATATATTTTAGTGCCACACATTATTGAAATACCAGGTTACTGAATTTTTAAAAAAGACCATAAAATTTATATTGATAATAATTGTGAAATTAAATGGCGTATTTCATTTAATGAGATTAATCAACTTAATGATCGATTTTTTATTGCGACAGAAGTGGTGTAAAGTATGTAAAAAAAATTATGTACTGATTTAACTTCAAGGTTTTTTTAAAAATGTGTATATACCTTTAAACTATTAAATATATTTTTAAGCACAATGAAAACAAACATATAATATATATTTTAAATTCTAAAACTTTTGAGAGAAAGTTTAATTTAGCGTGGAAAAAATATTTATTTAGTCCCAAATTCTTATCAGCCATCCAGAATTCATATACAGACCAAAACTTTTTACCCTTTAGAATCCGAATTTAGTTCACATATCCCTTGCTCAGACACTTATAGTCTGATAAACTATTAGATATACTAGGCTCTAAAATTATACAAATTTCATTACAATTTTACGGTATCGACAATATGTATAAGTGTGCCTGCCGATAAATTAGTTGGCAACAAACCTAACACGCATCTTTTGATTTGCTGAAAAGCGTGCCATATTTAACATTATTTTCTACATAGATAATTAATTAAACGAGATGTTAAACATTTTTATAATTAATAAATACACTGAGAAAAGGATCTCGCAATTTTTTACAAAGGAGTTCTTAGGATTCATAGTTTTTCAGAATCTTATTCGTATCTGAATATTCTGAAGAATAATATGTAACAAAAAATATCACGGTAGACTTTTACAAATAAATTCAGCGTCTTCTGTGTAATATTTTCTGGCTTATTCCGACACGTGTGTCTATCTTTTTTTCGTCGGTCGGGTCTGAAACATCAATCAAAGAGGTCAGACCCTTGCGGAAAAATAATTCAGAAAACTCTGCACTACAGAGTAAGATCAAGTGTGAAACATGCGCGACAGTCTCATTTACAAAAAATAATTAGTTTTAAAAATGTTTACATTTTTAACATACAGACCTAGTCCAAAATACTTTATGGGTAGATACATGACTAAATTATGAGTCAAAAATGTTCAAGGGATATGTGTCTAATCTCAGCATGTCAGATTATTTCGATTAATTGAATTATGTTATTGATTCTCAATTACATATTAAATACAAAAAAAGGTCATCAAATTTCGAGTAGCCAGACTATTTTTTGTTGGATGATTTAGGACCTGAAGCAAAGATATAGATTAACGATGGATAAATTTCGAACATATTTATTTCAAAGTACCTAGACATGATTTTTTAAGAAATTCGAACAATAATATTTTACGTAACGGTGCAGAATTTTCACATATTCCTTGAACATTTTCGACTCATACTTTTGTCAGGTATCCACCCGTAAAATATTGTGTACTAGGTCTGTTACACTCTGTATAATGTCGAAACTTCTTTAACACTAAAGCTACACAATACAATTTATTCATTTTTGACTCAATTATTTTAATTATACCAACAACGCGAACAAACAATGTCATGTCATTTTCTTACTGCCGTGTATGTTTTTAACCAACAGTGGTGCAATTAATCTTCGCCCCGAGTAAGTATCTCGGTGCTGCTTGTTATAAAGCGGGCTCAGGCCGTAACGGGTGATGTATAGGCCATTCCGGATCTAATTCTGATTAACTGCCTCGCGGCACCTCCAGCAGCCCTCCTGTGGAACTATATCACGGCTGTGACAACTTCCGGAGAGAGGATGCACTAGATGTTACTACGATATTAGGCGGGGTCAAGCGAACACTGATTGTGTTATTGCAGTTCTATTATAAGTCGCTATTCTACTGTATCTATAACATAAGGTATTTCAATTTTGATATTATCGATTTTAACTAAAAACAAACATAAGATGCCTATCAAATATGTATTTATGCGAAAACCAGCACAGTTTCTTTTAACTGGCAAATGACACTACGTCCAATACTTGCTAGACGTCCAGAAGTCATAGAAATAGATGGGGATACGTAATATTATTAAGGATATTAATACAAAATAGTATTGAAATAGTGATTTCACATACGTCATTATTTTGAATAGATTTCCCTGTCAACACCAGAGGACGAGGCATTGATGATGTATGTGCCTTTCATTGAAACTGCTAGAAAGCACACTATTCACGGATGCTTCAAGAACTATAATCAGTATTGCTAATTTAAACCTTGGTAGTTAGCCGATATGTCAGCTACGACAAAAATCGATCCACGGCAGAATAATTCGTACTACATACATTACTATCTGTAAAAATCTCCATTTATTCTGTAAGATGACTGACTTATTAGTAAATTAAAATGCAAAATATCTATTCTGCTTATGATTTAAGATAACATGATTTTTGATAAAGACAACATAATTTTTTTACTATCCAATTGAAGATTTGGACAAAGGAATTCAATTCCTCCACAGGATTTACATCGTTCCAAAAAAGGTAATTCGATTTATCTTCTTCTGAAAATCCAGACAGCTTTCGCTATGACATCCTGGAGTGATTTGATTGCCTGATGGAATAGAATTCCGCTTGTAACATCGTTATCAAGAACGGTAAACTTACGGTAATGTATTCAGCGTATTCCAACGATCATAATTTTTCCATTTCAGGCCTTGGAATATCGAAGTTTAGCTTTATATAGTCCAAATAATAAAAAAGTTCACTACTTTTTATGCACTCTCTTCCTGCAGTGCAAATAATTGTAGATAGTATTTAAAATATATAATTTTTCAAATGGATGTATAAATCAAACAAAATAAAATCGAAAGTTTATCAATTTAACTCCATAATTCCATAATTGCAGATTAAAAAAAAAATAGTAAAATTAGGTAAAACTAATTTTACTATTTTTTTAATTTTATTTCTAAATTCAGGTGTTTTTAACAATATTTACAAGCTTATACAAATGTTGCAAGAAATGCGTTACAAACTTCATCACATGTGTCTAAGGCAGGGGTCGCCAAACTCTTGGACTAAAAGTGCCAAATATGAGTAGCACAACGGTTTAGAATTTTTCGAGAGCCATAAATATATTCTTACAAATACGATTTATTTTTAATTGTTTATCTATTAAGTTAAGAAGATTTTCTGAATAAAACTGATAATGTATGTATTTTAGTAAATAAATAAAAAATTACGTTTTTTTACTGTTGAAATTATATATTCGCATATTTTTTACAGAACGTGAATTACACACAATTTACACGCATTCCTTAAAACTAATGTGAACAATGGCCTTGCATTTCTTCGGACAGTTTCTGTATATTTGGTGTACAACTTGTGGTTTTGAATTTCAGCCACGATTCCAAATTAAATTGTAAGTAAGGTATGTATAAAATTAAATTTATACAACTGACAAACACTTAATGTAAACAACGGCATTGCATCTCCTTCAAAATTTTGGGTTAGTTAGGTTTGTATGTTGTTGTTTTTAATTTTAGGTATGATTTCAGGTTCTCATCAATACGGCGATTTTTTAATTTACTCTTGATGAGATTCATGTACGAAAAAGATTATTCGCATGAATATGTAGAACCGAAAAGGGAAAGGTCACCAAACGCTAGTTTTTTTTTCAACTGATCATTTGAGTCAGGAATACTGTTCTAGGTCTTAAAAGTCATCATGTCTTCCTTCTCCAGGTCTTTCAAAGCAGACCACTTGTGCTGGGAACTAAGTTCACATTTGTTTTTCTCCAATATTTCCAAATCAAATACGTTCAAATTTAGAGCTCCATAATCCTTTGTATTTTAAATTCAGCAATTGCATTTCAAAGTTGACAATGTCAACATCAAAGGGAGAAATATTTAATTCTGTTATAGTAGCATTAAGAGGATTTTTAACAAAGACTAACGTCGCTTTACTGTTTCTGAATTCCTGAAACCTTGTATGATTGTTGTTTTGAAATAACAAATATCAGTATCAGAATTATTTTCTTGGTGATGTTTTAGCAGGCTCGGAAAGTGAACCAAAGTTTATCTTTCAAAATCTTGAACAAAAAGGGATAATTTGTTTTCGAATGAAATAACTTCTTCAAACATCAAAAAAAGTGTGTTTCCTTTCCCACGTAATTTACGATTAAGCTGATTTAGATGAAACGTAATTTCTACTATGAAATAAAAATTTTGTATCCACTGATCGTCTGTTAGTTCTGGTTAGTGAACACCCTTCTCAAGTAGAAATGCATTAATTTCTGTCAATGAAGAAGCAAAACATTTTAAAACGTTTCCTCTTGATAACCAACGTACCTTGTTATGCAGCAGAAGATCTGCGTACTCACTCTCCATTTCAACTAAAAATTCTTTAAATTGTCTATGATTAAGAGCTATAGCTATAATGGAGTTAAATTATTTTAATCACCAATTCCATAACTTTGCAAATTTCTTCTGGAAATGTCTGCGCACAAATCGCTTCTAGATGAATGATGTAATGGTAAGCAAGTATCTCGTGATTAATTTTTTCTTTCAAAGTAGCAACAAACCTTTTATTATTAAGGAAAACACATTCTTATTGTGAAGTTGTAATTATTCAGAACATAGGTCTGTGATATTTTAAATACTAAATTAATGTATTAATTATAAATATATACATATAAAATCAATTTTGTCGAAAAATATTGTTTTTGCGTTTTTGGTATTTTGAGATTCTGTAAAAATAATGTAGATGGCTTTCAAATAATGGAACGACAGGTCTATTAATTTGAAAAATGTAACATATAGGTTTGAAAATTTGTCAAGAAAAATACTGACGTTATAGCACAATGGTAGTGCACTTCCTCGGATTAGAAATAGAGATCCAGGTTCGAATCCCGGTGACGCAAAAACAATATTTTTCGACCAAATTGATTTTATATGTATATATTTATAATTAATACATTAATTTAGTATTTAAAACCTTTTCTTACTCCGGTTATACGTTTGGCTCCGTCTGTTGAAATTGAGACAATTTTATGGAGTGAAATATGATGTATTTCTATGCATTCAATTACAGCATTTGCAAAATTCTCTCCACATGTTTGAAATTTGAGTGGCAATAATTCTAAAAGTTCTTCTTTAGGACCTGTAGAGGAAATTAATCGTACAAAAAGTGAAACTTGCTCTGTATCGTTAATGTCACAAGACTCGTCAACTGCTATTGATAAATGTGAAACTAATTTAAGATCTTCGACTAGCTGGTTGGTTATATCCAAAGACATTTTGACCCTTCTATCTTTTACTGTTTTAGTAGACAACGGTAACTCTTTAATTTTTTTGGAATATTTTCTAAACTCCAAAATAGCTCTTCAGATGCATTTATAAAACAATTTTTTAAGTATTCGACGTCTGTGTATGGTTTTCCTCTCTTGACTACCCACAAAACTTGCAATATTAACATTGTTAGAAGATCCAGTAATTTTTCTTGTTTCTTGACTCTTCTGAAGTTCCTCAATTGTTTTGTTCCTTACATCACCGATAGGATATTTAGTTTTAAATGACTCGTGCTTAGTTGTAAACTGTCTCTCCAAATTTGACTTCTTGTTATGCGCCAATTATTGTTTACAAATAAGACAGGCGAGAAGACCGTTTAAGTTTTTAATAAACGCAAAAGTCTCAGTCCATTCAACTTGAAATTCACGGTTGTTGCTTTCCGTTTTTATTTGCTTCCTATTTGTAGCCATGTCAAATAGGTAGCACCTAAAATATATTTTATTTCATAATAATAAAGACACCAACATAAAATAATTACAATTTTTAAATTGAAAACAAAATTACTTGTGCGATTTGCAGCTTGCTCGAAAAATACAAGTAACTTTATACTTCGAGTATGCAACGAGCGCTGATAACTGTACAGAGCGTTACAAAACCTTGCGTGAACCAACGCGACGTGTCCGACAGCAGCAGCTCGCGCGCGACTAACTACCGCCCGCCCGGCGCTACCGTGTGTATACTCAACGCTAGGTACGCAGCGGCGCGATATTTGTAGCGCCAAGTGAGAGCCGTCATAGCGTACGCTATTCGTTAAGTAAAGATCATGCTCTATTTTATGATACTCTGTGCGATATTAACCACCATTAGCGCCCGCACGTGGTCATTTGCGGCAGAGCCACACTCAAGGGGCCAAAAAGCCACATGTGGCTCGCGAACCACGGTTTGCCGACCACTGGTCTAATGCACGAATGCAGTTAGTGAGTTTAATAAAATAAAATATTTTTTTAAATCAGCATTGCCCAATTATTGTGTAACTGTGTGTTGACTTTGATAATAAAACATATAGATTTAGATTTGCGAACTCATTTTTTTGATGCCTACTAGTATTGAAAGTAGTGATTATCGGAATGATTATTTTATTACAAAGAATGCACTTCCCCGGATAAAAAAGATTCAGGCTGGAATTGTAAATATTTTTTTCGATATATTGATTTTTTCCGTGTATCTTTCTAGTTGATTCATTTAATTTATTTTACAATACTACAGAACTATATTCTGAAAATGCAACTACACAACTAAAATCTTTTATTCTTAAAAATAGGAATGGTTATAAGTTATTATATATGATTAAAAAAATACCAAATGTTTAATGAATCAATCACTCTCAAGCATATTCCCTTGGACTTTTAGCCTATTTTCATTACCAAAACATTCATAACCTTCTTCGTCAAGTGAAAACCAAACCTAGAATATTGTTGAAAATTTTAAAACACTATTAAATAATAACAAAAATGTAATTATAAATTTATATTTCCTGGTATTTCTGTGATTACCTTTATAAATAAATAAATAAATTTAATGCAAAAAAATTGAATAGTCAAGTCTTTCATACTAACCAAAATTCGCTAGTGAACAAAATATGTAGCGGTAAAACCTCCCACGTGACAATGGTTTATGTTTACTGTTAAAACATTCGTACTTTATAGCAACATTTTTTTAATATTCTACCACGGTTGGCACTCCGCGTTAAAAATACTCTAAAAAATGGTAAAATTTACCTTTAAAATTTTTCGTTCGGATCTAAACACAGAATGTTATCTCATTCCATATTTAAATCCTTTTATCCGGAATATTTACCTAGAGGTAGGTTTAAAACCTTATTAACTGAAAAGAAAAAGAAATGCTTGTTATTTTTTCTGGTGAATGCTGTGAGAGTCGATTCTTCTCGGGGGCGAGCCCTTTCACCTCTCAGACATTTCTATTCGAATTATTTTCCTCTTCAGACTTCCCTGAGCAATTTTCTTTAAGCAAAACAAAAGAGTCATAATAATGCAAGGCGCTTTTTAGCACTCACAGTAATTAAGTTTAAATGAACAATGCTCAACAAATCTAAATGCTGTTAACATTTTTGCATATGGTTTTCGTAGGTATTATACTATATTTTTTTAATTTTCCAAAACTCGTAAATGCCCAAAATTATTTTTAATTTTATTCATCTCTAGGTTTATTTTTCTGTCATGTCTCAATCATTACTGCATCACTTGTAAATTAAAACAACTACAACTAAAAAATTAAATATATAAATTAAAAAGATATACAAGAAAACTAAATTTATCAAAAAAAATCATGTATGGCTACCAGGATTCAAACTTGGATCCTTTTCTATCCGGTTAAATACGTTACTCAGATAAGTAAACTAATTACACCACACCGACAGAGTAAGCTGACGACAAATTTTCGAACTCATATTCTGCAGTTCTTTCAAATTGATACATCAATTATTTCAAATGTTACAAAAAAACTGAAAAAACTGCGACTTCATAATAATAATGTGTTCTCCTTTATAATTAATAAAAAATAATGCCTTATTCTATTTTTTGTTAATTAATTTAATATTTTTTCTCAAAGTATAACATTAACCAATTCGAAATTCAACCCACAGCATTAGTGATGCTACTATGATATCATTAAGGTGTCGACCAAGATAAAATGATATCTAAATTGTCTAGATGTCTAAATTGCCTCAAGTTTGATTGCGTAGTATGAAAAAATATTGTGTTAGTTAAATTCTCACTTATTCCGTTTTTGTGTCGTCATCCTTTATCATCCATTCGTTTCTGTATTATTACTATATTTCTGTACAAATACTGAAAAGCGTTGTATGCTATAATCTTTTATATAATTAAAGGTTTACGGTGTACGATGAACCACATAATTACAATTAAATTTATGTACCTAATTTCTCTTTTACTCTTTCCGTAACAGTGCTGGGCTATTACCCAGTACCGCACCGGAAGAGAGTTACCTGAAACTCTTGTTATATAATATTAAATTACTTGAATGAAATAATATTTAATAATGCATAATTTTATGTGTACCTTTCCTAAATAAAATTAGAATATTTTAATTCATAATATGTTAAAATGCTTATTTTTCTTCTAGTCACGGTAAATATTTGTACTATTTGCCTATTTATATACTGTAAATGCTAGAGGGCAACGAATATACCAAGCGTCGGTGGCAATATCCGAATTAATTTATTATATAGAACGCTATTAATTTCTTTTTAAAACTGTTTTGGGTCTAACACTGAAACACACGGATGTTAACATCGCAACAGCAAATTGGAAAATACTGCAATTTCAGACGTATTCTAGTATATATTAATAATTCGAATGAATTTCATATCCACATAAAGATATTGCCTCCACTTAATATTTAGTCTCAGCTTCATCGACATCTATACTTATTACATGAGAAAGAATATCAAATTTACAACAAAAAAAAAATGTTAATAGATGACAACGACATAATTGGTATTAAATAAGTGAAATGTTCCATTTTGATCTAATATATACAACTTCCAAAAATTTGGTGGATGTGGTAGCGTGGGTAAATAGTTGAACGTTATATTGTGTAAATTAATCACTTAAGCCAGCTGATGACAGGTCGTAAGCCCTGTAATTCCCCAGACTTCCATACTTTTCATACAAAAATAATAGTTTCGTCTCTGTGAGACATCTTAAACTTAAAAGATACCTTACAAATAACTTTAGCCTAATCTTAATCTAAGCCAATCATCCTCGGGGTTAATAACTCTTGGCTCCCCACGTCGCGGTCTCTGCCATTATCTCTCGACCCTTCCTGATGCTGTGAGTGTACCGGATGCCGTCACCGAACGGTATCTTTCCGAGCGTGATACATCCACCTCAATATCCCACCTACTTCAACAGCACTCCTCTCTACTCCCGGTTGCTATGTGGGCTCTTTGTACGCTGTGTAGGCGTATCCACAAGAGCGGCCCGCACTCTCGACAGCAACTACATATCTACTGTTCTACGGACACATAGGCTGTTAGTAGTCTCATCACCGTCCTCAATGCCCCGTAGGTATGGAATATCATCACCATACTGAATCCATCCGTACTAGGCACTTTATTCGGGCGCGTCCCACCTACCAGCAGTCTTCTTTCCTACTTCGACCGCTATGTGAGCTCTGAGACTCTACACTGGGTCATTTAGGATGATCAACCTTACCGTCCCAGAGGAGGATAAGATCAGAATCCCTCCTGAATGCCGACACCATCCTGACTTTTTCAGGACTCTCTTAGTTGATAAATAGCCTGTCAACTTAATTTTCAACCGACTGCAATTTCCATTTATTTCGCGGGCAATTTTTAAAAATAATAAACATCTCCAAACAATTATTATCGCTTACACAATTGTCTCAGTCCGTACAAAATATCACTTTATTATTCGAGGACTATTTACGATAGACTATTCAAGGACATTCGAGCAGTTTTATTACTGCCCATAAACAATGATTATGCATTCCTCAGACTCCAAGTAAGTACCTAAAAGATTGCAACTTCTCTGAGAATTTACATTGCCCAACGGATTTTATGCAAACAGTACTCCGAAGTATATTGAATAGATCAGAGCATTGCAGATCGATCGGTAGACCCAAACTTCGGTGGTCATCACAGAATTCTCGGGCGCCCAGTGCAAACGAATCAGACAGGGAGAAATGTTGGATTTTTTAGAAGATACTAAGACTCATTCAGGGTTGTCATACCAATAATGACAATAATGATTGTATTCTCTTCTGTAATTCGTACCACGCAAAAATACTATTTTGTTGCAAACACGTCCGTAAAATAATTTAATTCAAATCCACCATCAAATTCGGTTCTGTACTGTTTCGAGATCTAGATTCTCCGCACAATCGTTTGAAACGAGAAATCAGAGACCTACCGCCAACGTTAACGAAACAAGAAAATACATTTACAAAGAGTGATAACTTCGTTTCTTCAAGCGATGCCCGGGTAATTTTCCGCGAAACGTAATTATGACGAGACACTTTGTCGCCAACATACCAGACTTATTATTTTCTATGACAGCAATTCTGTTTTATGGTGTACTTCTTACAATAACCTTGTTTTTGATCCCAATGGTTTATGATTTCATCGAACTAGACAGCCTAAAAAATACCGATAAACGAAAATCTATAATTATGCATACCGTACAAAATGATTTAAAAATAAATATATTGTTGAAGTAAAATTGTTTAATTATATTTATTTTAATTATTTTAAAATACTATAAATGTTTAACATTCTATTTTACACTGTTTTACTGTGAACAAAAATACGCGATAGCGATTACCGTTACTATATATTTAAAAAGTCATGCAAATTTGTTTCGTGACGTTAGGCATGTAATTATATTTTACGTTAAAAATATTTGTAACTAGTTTGAATTTATACAAGCAAAAGGTGGCTTTAGGTCTTTTTTGATTGACATGATAAATGATTTACGTAGTTGTTGAAATTAAGAATTTTATAACATTATTAATTAACAAATTTATAAAATATGAATCTGCGCATTCATTTTGATTAGTTAGTAATAAGGCATCATTATTACTGGCGTTGTAGAAAATCTTATATGGGTACTGTAATTTTTATTCTGAGAACATGACAGAAATGGTTGGGTACAAAAATGCTCATCGAAGAGACTTAATCAGAGAAATGCATTTTCCCCGAACTTCCCAAACCTGTGAATTATATAAAAAAATTTATGAGGTTAACTATAAACATAATATGGCAATTATATTATTTAACACAGTATTGAAACTTGGTTACCTGGAAATAAAATCAATTCGTAATAATACGAAAGTTTTTTCATTCATCCAGAAATTGTTCATTCCCACGAATGAGTTGATCAAAAGTTTTTATAATACAGCTTCCATCGCATCAATGACCATATTAAAAGGAATGCAATGAAAAATGTTACTTTATAAACTAATAGTGGGAGGACTATTGAAAATTTTCATTTTATGCCGAAAATGTTCATTTTATGCCGAAAATGTTCATTTTATGCCATTAGTCGATGGTGAGGAAGAACATGTGTATAATCGTGTTGTGTTACTTATAGATAAGCTAGTAATTCACGGAAATATTTCTGATAAAATTATTTAAATAATCCATTTCCTATTGAAGAAAACAGTATTTCATTGCATATAAAATTGCTAATGTGTTTATTCTGTCGGAAGATGCACATTAATAACGGAAATAGGAGAAACTGGGTTGTAAATAATGGTCATAAAGTTAATAAATCTATTTAAGTACCTCCTCACCCAACGAGTTCGTACCTATGCACTAAGCTCTTCACATTGCTAAATTTATTTTACTAAAAACATACTTTTATATTAAACAGTAACAATAATTGTGTTATTAAGGAGAATACATTATTATTGTGAAGTTTAAGTTTTTCAGAGCATAATTCTGTGATTTTTTAAATACAAATTAAATGTATCAAATACAGATAAAATAAAATCAAAAAGTTCCTGGTTTGAATCCCGGTGGCAATAAAACATTTTTTCGATAAATTGATTTTATCTGTATATCTTTCTAATTGGTTCATTTAATTTGTATTAATAACTGTGTTTTTATGCTATAAATGTAACTTGTTTTCGTATCCAACTACAGGTAAACTGTATTATTTACTGATAATACTCGGAATATATCTGATTTATTATTTTTTCATAATGCCGTAAGTATATACAAAATGCTTTTATTTATTTTTTCCTTGGAAGGATTCAATACGTTTTTTTTTTTAAATTAATTCATTATTATAATTAAATATATCAACAACCATACTCCCTTTTGTTAGATATTTATCCTATAGAAACATTGAATCAAATGTATGGAATTCGTTAACCCTTTGTTTCCTGCACACCTTGTGTCAATAAAAAAGCCACCAAGCAACGTGTTCCAACTGCGAGGCCAATGGAAAAGAAGGGCAATATGGACATAAAATGTGCCGGTCGGTTGTAACGCTTTCAGGATCGTTAAGATTTTTCCATCTGAGCAAGAGATCAAAGAAAGGTCAAATTTTACGTTTGAATAACATTTTTTATGGATAACAGTTGGCTTTTACAGCGCCATTTCCCCTCGCGCAATAGCCGTTCTGTTCTTTCACAATTATTGCTCTGGTTCTGGAGTTTTCCCTAAAGATGTCGTGGATACTATTATTTGGAGAATTTTCATTCTCCCGACCTTTTTTGCGTAATATTCAATTTTTCTCTTAATAAATACTACCAAATTATTGCTATTCTGATACTCTTCATTGAAAGTAAATTTTCATAATTAAATATATAATATATTGCAAAAAAAACGTAAAATTTGGTTAACTTATTTACATATCTGATAATACGCTTTTATATTTACATTTTATCATCATCACTCTTATTTTCCCTATTTCCACGGGTCTTATCAGGGTTTGCCTTCCATACAAGTCTGACACATTATTCAAGCTCAGCCTCTGAGTGTAATACCTTTTATGTTTGATTACATCAACTCTCACATGAAAAGTCTATCCGCTTTCTTTCTACTGGTATTACCTTGAAAATAGTTTGAAATTATGTTGTTAGATACTCTTATTAGACCTTCAAACAACTGCATAGGGTCTTTTCAATTACTAAAGATTCTATCATGGATATTTAAGAAAAGTCTTGGAAGTCTTGTTCCACGTCAGATCCAAGAGTCCTTCGGTCAAATTCTTTCAGTTAAAATTAAATTTTAATTACCTGTAGATAAGAAAAAAAAATTTTTACTTATGTACTTGTTTAAGTATGTATTAATCTATCTCTAATGTTTACATAAGAATATACAATCTAGTATCTGATGAGCAAACAAGCGTGATACTGCATTTTTGTCACTTTCATTTCATCTTTTACATCCCTTCGCCCTCGCGAAAAGTCCGCCCCCAACTCAAACAATGACTGCCTTTACTTCCGCCGCTTTATATTTTCTTTCTTTTGGTGTCATATACATAAACGAGAACTGTCGGGTATGCTGGACCAGGTGGATAAAAAAAATAAGGAGCTGAAGTGAGAATATTGTCCGAAAGAGACTATTGTTATATTTTCTGAAGATGAAAATATTTTTTATTTTTTTAAATAATGCAAACTTTGTACTACATACACAACTGAGTATGATTGTATTATTAAGAGGTGCAGTTTCTCCCATCAATATTACTAAAATACTTAATGTCAATTAAAGAACAATTTTGCAAAAAAAAAAATTAAGTTTTAACATTATATAAATATTTGTACCTTTATAAACAATAAAAATATATTTATAAAGTATTATATATATTTTAACAAATATTTTATACATAAATCTGAATTCATGATATTTTAATTCATAATACAATAGCATATGTTATAGTATATTTATTATCCACTTACAATAGATTCTCAGATGATTATTTTTAAAACTATATACTCGTATATTAAATTATAGGATATAGTTACACATTCTATCGGTTTATGGTGTTGTTGGTATCGAATATCAAATCAATGTAATTAAAACCATTCGTAGATCATATTTAGTATTCTGTACGCTATTCTATTTCAAAACAATATTTTAATATTTTAGCTATTTTGAAATACATTTTTAGCATTATTACTTGTATATATACAATTTAGCATTATCCGGGTGGCATCAAAATTATTTTTTCGATAAATTGATTTTATCTGAATATTTTCCTAATTAATTTAATTTTTATTATTTAATCTATATTTTTTAACTTGTCAACCCTATCGCTTTAAAATGAAAAATTGAGCCAGCGATGATCATTTTTTTTATAAATAAAATATTTGTATTTCGGAATTTTTAATTGTTTCATTCCTTAACCGCAACCAGCAAATTAATTATAAATTTAATTTAAATGTACTTACGCGCATGGCTAACCTTTCCCGTGTCGAATGTAGATATTATATCGCATATTTTAAGGTATCTTCTTAGACCCGAGGTGTGACTCTAGCTTGAACAAAGTAGGTAGGTACTAGTATATGCCAATATAGGTAATTCTAGCGAAAGTTCGTCCAAAAATATAAACATAATGTCACACAGTATTTTGGTGCAAACCTGGCATTTTTACTCATTCTATGTTAACTCCAGTCAATTATATATTTGATATTAAAATAATATTAGTCTGTTACATACTAATACTGTCTTGTAAAAAAAAATTTTTTTTTCCTGCACTATAAGTTTTAGATACATAAAGTTTAATCGTAGTCTATTCTGTCACACCAAGTTTCAAAGATTTGCCATTTCGCGCCTCACGTCATAATTGTTGTTTATCAAATTTACCATCAATGTTCCGTTCGCCAGTTGGGTCAATTGAATTGGAATCTCTCCAGCAGTAGTTAAAACTGAATAAATGTTTATAATTGAATAGGTACTTTCATTTTCTTAATAAATAAAATATCTTTATTTATTTAATAGGTATGTGATACCTATCTCATGTATATATTATTAGAACATATATATCTTCCTAACATAAAACTGCTAACTTCCTAACATAATTTAGCTACCAAATTAACCACAGTTTTCGTACATTTCAACGTTATTCTAACATCCCCCCTGTTATTTAAAAAATGAAGTTAGACAATATAAATAAAAAGCTTAGTACTGAAATTTCAATCTAAGTAAAACCTTTATTAGGCTGTTTTTTAATGAAAAATAAATACATTAAGAATAACAAACCTGTTCTTCATCACCCGCATTTGAACAATGTTCCAAGAATTGTCATCAATAACCGCCAACACGCAAAATCTGAAACCATCCCTTATCTTTTCTCCTCACCCTCTCGGGTCTCCGCGCCCCCTCCATTTGCCTCCAACAGAGCCTCCACAATACTAATTAGAGGGATCCCTCGAGGCTCGAGAGCTTTATGATTGAAATGGTCCGGAGGTTCCCGGAGCTTTTTGTCTCTGAAGCTTTTTGTACAGAGCTCGGCATTTGCGCGAGGTTCAGCGGTGCAAAGAAAATGACTTTGTCGTGGATGTTTTATTCCCAAGGACTTTAATTTTTGATACACACTTTTTACCACGAAAGCAATCGCCAGATATATTTTGTATTTTATTTATTGTCATCTTGCAGATCACATTACATGAAGCCAACAACGTTATGTAGTGCTCATTATGTAATTTATTGTCATTTGTTAAACGAACAATTATTAGTACAGCTCATCTACTTTTTTCCTAAAAAAACTATTAATCCATAATGGCGATTCATTAATTAATACCTAGTTTTACCCTAAACGATGAATAAATTCTCTTCTTTGTTTGGTTGTTGGACGTCGTTCATAAACATAAACATGTATTTTTGTTAATAAATCTCTAAGACTATTACAGGAATATCTTTTATTAAGGAGAGCACATTATTATTGTGAAGTTATAATTATTCAGAACAGGTGTCTGTGATATTTTTTAAAATACTAATTAAATGTATTAATTTGAAAGATATACATATAAAATCAATTTTATCGAAAACTATATTGTTGTTACTACCGGAATTCAAACCTGAATCTCTTTCCAATCCGGGGAAGGTGCATTATCCTACTATACTACAACAGACAGTACTCTTGGTCGACAAATTTTCGAGCCTATATGTTACATTTTTCAAATTAATATATCAACCGTTCCATTATTTGAATCAATACGAAAATTGATTATATATAAGGTGCTCAGCGGAAAAATTTTAATATTAAATTGTAATTGCTCGTAAACCATCAGGGTAAAATAAGTGGGAAGGGTATTATTCG
This sequence comes from Eubasilissa regina, assembly GCA_022840565.1. NCBI lineage: Eukaryota > Metazoa > Arthropoda > Insecta > Trichoptera > Phryganeidae > Eubasilissa > Eubasilissa regina. The sequence continues at coordinate 28,488,099 of JAINEB010000022.1, read as the reverse complement.
ATGCGCATGGTTTTTTGATTTGACAGTCGTAATGAGTCACTGGTCGGGAGAATACCGCGCGTTCGCGGTTGAGCAATATTTAAAGTGCGGTGATTCATTGGTTCGTGCGCGTCGCGCTTTTTGTACTGACTTTAATATTCGACAAGTAATGATGAGCAGAGCATGCACTTTATCTGGTATTGGGTTCAAAAATCTAGACAAGAAGGCAGCAATGGTTAACCAAACTCTTCCGAGACTATCAACATCAGCAGCGACGCCAGAACATGTAGCTCAAGTTCGACATGAAATTATTTGCAATCCGCATAATCAATAATTAAGATTGCAGCCTTTACTGGAATAAAAAAATCGACCGTGCACGTTATTTTGAAAAATAAACTACAGTTTCACACGTACAAACCACAAATCGTGCAGTTTCTCAACGAAAATGACTATTCTTTACGTGAAACCTTAGCGAGAAAGATGCTGGAAAGTTTTGGAGCACCACGAACGCTTGAAAACATATTGTTTATTGACGAAGCACATTTTCATATCGATGGCTATGTTAATAGACAGAACATGAGATACTGGTGGTGCACCAACAATCCAAGGGAATACCATCAAAAACGACAGTGTGGTGTGCAATTTCTGCCCGAGGGATAATTGGTCTTTATTTTTTTAACCAGCGAGACACAGTCACTGCTGATGTGTATTGCCAAATAATAGACAAGTTTTTGCAACTATAGCTGTTTCCCAGGTTCAACAATAAAATACAATTTTAGCAAGACGGAGCCACTCCACACACAGTTAGAGTTTCAATAGAAAAGCTGAGGGAAATTTTTCCCAATAAATTAATCAGCAAGTACGGAGACATATCCTGGGCACCTCGGTCACCAGACGTTACACCGTGCGACTTTTTTGTGGGAATACCTTATGTCAAGAGTTTATAGTAACAATCCTCGAAAAATTCAGGCCCTACAAGAAAATATTCACCGTGAAGTTGCTGCCATTAAACCAACGCTTTGCTCTCGCGTGTTCGCAAATTTAAGAGTCCGATTTCAAGAGTTGTCTTAACAGAAATGGATGGCATTTAAACGATATTGTTTATAAAACGTAAAATCTGCATTGTAAAACTCCATTTTTTATAAATAAAATATGAGAACAACATTGTAGTTTTTTATTATTATTTCATATTAAACTTGAAAATTTTCCACTGGACGCCCTTATCTTTATAATTATTACATTCAATTATTACTTAAAGAAATACCTTTTATTTACTTCTGAAAGGTTTGGGAAATCTTGGCTATTTATTTTGCTGAAAAATTATTTGGATTAATTTATTTTACTTAAAAATACATCGGTGAACGCATTGCTCCACTAATGCCTATTTTAATAAACTTCATGTTTACTCCTTTTCGGAATGCAGGTATATTATATACAATACGAAATCATAATTTTATATGTTACGATATCACAATAATACTTAGAGCATCATACAAAATATACACTTAAAAATAACGTACAGAACACAAGCATACTTAAATAAAAAAAGATTTGCAACATGCATTTTTTCTCACCACGGAGCTAAAAAACATTCATGATAGTGAAATGGAGTGTGCTCAAAAGTTTAAAGTCGGCTGGAAAGCTTTTTGTACGTTCTGACTTCAACTTTGGCCTGCAGCCAATTCAGATCAGGAGGTAATCAGATAAAGTATCGGAGTAGTACCGGAGAAAAGCGAGTGGCGAAAGTAGCAATATGTCTCGCCCCAATACCCGGTCACCCCTTGCTCCGGATCGACGTGAGGAGTGCATCACCAAGTTCAATGTAAGAACAGGTGTCCAAATATAATCCTACTTAATTAATTTGACATTTACATTATATTTGTATATATATATAATATTATTATTGTTTAAACACAAACATGAAATATTTTAATTTGCGTAGGTTGTGGATTTACGTGGGATGTGCATGTACACATGTCGGGTACGGATGTGCGTAGAATGAGAACCTTAATCCATCTCTATATTCTGTACCTCAGGTACTGTTTGTCACCAAATATAGGTACCTGACCCTTTTCCTCTCAAAGCTTATTCTTGCTAGGTCCACGTATATAGAAGATTCGTAGAATAAACACTTTGGCAGACATTTTGGCGACATCCTTAAAACGTGTCCTAGTTAGCTTAACCGAGAATTTTCTACGAAAAACAAAGTTGGTCAATTTCTAAGCATTTCCGAATTATCTCAGTTCTTATTCCGTTCCTCTTTGTAATACCTGCAACTGCTCCATGATCTTAGGATATTATATATATATATATATATATATATATATCGCAGTAAGAGTTGCATAAAAGGTTCAAAGAAGAATCATGCTAGTAGGGATAAAAATCAACACTTAGATGTTATGAGATGTGATCAGTTGATCAGAAAATACAGTACTACACGGTTTGATTTACAATAATAGACTTTGAAACAAATAGATTATCTTAACAAATAAAATTGACACATCGTAAATAAATTTATTTTCATAAATTTATCTCGGAAACTCAATTTAACTGAAAAAAAAGAAACATTATCATCGTAATAATATTTTATCAATAATGATAATAAAAATATTATATCACTTTATTTCTAATAATAGCTTTTCTCCATTACGTTGTCACTTAAAATAGAATTATGCTAACAAGAACTTACAACGTTTCAAAGGTAAATAGCACTGTGAAACAGTAAACCTTTATAAAAAGCATTCGTTGTACTAATAAATCCGAGACAACCTGGTTTAATAATCCTTTGACGCTGCGAGTCTTCGCTGAAATATAAAGACTGAATCCCGAGAGTCCCCGAGCTAAAATGCCAACAAAGCTTGTACCCAATCTGCCGCTCTTTGAGAAATTTAGTACATCCTTGGAACAAGCAAACGTATGAGCATTATTAAAAAAAGTGTCATGAAATACAGAATATATTTAGAACACATGTTCGCATAGTTCTATTCGATTTGCATACAAAAGATGTGTCGCTTTTGCGTGGCACAGTAGAAATAAAATAAAGTGGAAATCAAAACATTGAATTCTTTTAATTTATAACATAAGCGGGTTTCTGTCCAAACAAATAGTCTCAGAGCAACCAGAATTTGTGAAGAGACACGCGAGAGTAAATTCTCATTCTTCGCCAAATCGATAAAACTAGATAATTTAATATTCCCACGTTTATACGTTTTGTCAATTTTAAAAAGCATTTGACTCGGTGATTTAGGCAAAGCTGTGTAAAGTATTTTTAGAAATGGATGCACCGAAACATCTTCTTTAATATATTTTGAATATTTCCAAATTTTTGTATGAACCAATTACTGGAATTTATCCCCTGAGGAATTGTCATCAAGATGTAGATGTCTCACAGAAGCGAAGCTATTATTTTTACATGGGAAGTATGGAAATCTTGGGCATTACAGGGCTTACTACCTGTTATCGGCTGGCTTAAGTGATTACTTTACAAAATAATGATAGTTTGGTAGCATGGGTAAATAGGTGAACATTACATTGTGTGAAGTGATCACTTAAACCAGCCGATGACAGGTCGTAAGCCCTGTAATGCTCAAGACTTCCACTCTTCCCGTATAAAAATAATAGCTTCGTCTCTATGAGACATCTATATCACATCTTGTTTACATTCGTAACCAATTCTGTGAAGACAATATTGCATTAGTTAGAATTAATGATTCTATCTTATGAGAAGAGTTTTGAAGCATTTAGATAAACACTGGTTTTTCACAGTTTATTATGGTGGAAAACGAATTTTTAACCTATACTCCTACTCTTCTAATAGCATTGATGATATTAACCCGTTAACTGGGGAATTTAATTTTGATTAGGTTAAAAAGTGTGTATATACAGCAAGTAATTATTTCTATAGGATGACAGATCTTTTCATCACGCCCATAGTAATAATCGCAATGACGAAATATGTCGTCACGCCCATAGTAAACACACAAATAAAACAGCTAAAAAAGATTAAATAAAATAAAAACAAGAAAGGGTAATAAATTTAAACTAACATCAAATTATAAAAGAAGAATTTAATAATCTCTTTGGTTTAAGTGATGGTTATCCTACGTTAGAAGAAGTTGATTGGTTGTCTTTGAAATGTTTTTCAACACATTTCTCCACCGCCTCAATGAAAAAATGTAGCCTGTCGAGTTTCCCTCCATCTTTTTTATAAACAATGTGTAAATTTAGGTATATCATATCCAAAATATGTAAAAAAAACCTTGAAATAGTTTTTTTTCTCTGTTACGGGCAATTTATACGATTCCATTTGACTATCGCTCAAGTCGACACCGCTCATATATTTGTTATGGTTCAAGATGACTTCTGGTTTCGCTATAATCTTACTTATTTTTTCATATTTCACCATATTATCATCACATAAGTATTCAGGACAATTACGTATTTTTTATCCTTTCACGTCATAACCATCATCTTATCTTTATATCTTGAAATGTGTTGACCTTTGCCCAACTTAAATGTCGTTATTTCCGAAGGTATTTCATTTTTATTTTTCCGCATTGTCCCTACAACATCAGTGTTATTCGCGCACAATTTTTCTGCTAAATCAACGCTAGTATAACAGTTATCTTAAGTATATTGTATAGCCACGAATAATAATATAGTCTAATCCGTACGAAATTCCGTCACTGAAGAGAGAACATCGAAATTTAAAGTAAAATACAATAAAAATATGCAGTGAGTGAGTGAGAAAATACAGTAGAAATAACTCGATAACTAGATGTATTTTATATATAATACCCAAACAAAATAAACCGTAGATCGTCACGCTTATTAGAGGGTAGTTTTAGAAAGATCTTGACGGAATATTTCGTCATACCCGCTACAGTAGCTTTCTTGTAATGACGAAATATTTCGTCATACCCGGTTAACGGGTTAAGAAGCCTCTTTTCATTCTAGGATGATTGAATGATGAAATTGGCTTGGCAATAAACCGAAATAAAACAAAAATACCGGATATTTATCGAAATTATGACAATAGACCTGAATTAATACAAATCGGTAATTACAAACCGCAAATAATTACATGTACCAAGGATCTGTAATAACAAATGGGGCAGAAATTTAGAGAAAAACACCACGATACGGTCTGCCATGGATAATCTCAAACAGATAGAGTAAGACCGAGGCATGGCAAACAAAAATGGGACTGGTCATAATCCTTATCTCCCATAGCTTTCTCTATAGTGTCTAAGAAAACAAAGGCGAAAGAGAATTGAATTGGAAATGTGATGCTGACGCTCCGCATATCATAGATAACAGGCATAACAAGAAAAGAAGTTTATTTTAAAGTTTACACAGAACAGCTGGCAAGTACCTACCTCTGGTATCGAATTAATATTATCATTAAACATATATAAAGTAAGCATTTATCTAAGTTGGGTACATAAATGTTAATTATTTATTTATTTAAAAAATATTATATTAGTTTATTCTAAACATGCATACAAATTTTAGAATTATATTTATGAAGATTTTAATGTATTACTATTCAAAAACATAATTTTTACTTACCCCATGGGCAGCCATAAATCGGATAACTGGAAAGACTTTCTAAACCAGTGATTTTGCGATGGACATAAAATTTAAGCCATGAGGATGAACCACTCTAAACTAATACTCACCTTACCCATAAATTATGCATCTACAGCTTACGCGTCTTTTATCAAAATAAAAATTCACAATAACATTGCATTTAACTACTTTATTATGTTTATCATCACCCTGATGAAGGGAAAATTTTTTCCAGAAACATTTGGCTTTTCAAAGAAAGCTCACGTGATTAAATACAAAGATTTTGTATAATTTTATTAAAAATGACTAACCATAAGATTTTTGCCGTAAATATTGAATATTAGCTATGTTTAAAATATTAATTTGTAAAAACTCGCATCGAAATTTGAGCCTGGGAACTTTCTATTGCCGGTAGAATGCTCTTCTAGCTGGGCTATATCAATTTTAATTATCTCTTAAAAAGAAGTATGCTAACATCGTACTTTTAAAGAGAAAAATTAAAAAACTTTGAGCTCTTAATAGTTTTTTAAATAATGTAGAGCATTAAATTATATAACCAACTATCTTACTCGGTAATGGAATCATTCAGTTTAAAACTCTAATCAATAAAAATTTCGGGGAGAGTTCTAAAAATTTTCAATATTTAAAAATATTTTTATTTAATATTGACTTTTCCAAGCATTTACAAATTCACCCCATAGTTGTACGTAATTTACGAGTATTGTAAAATGAAAAAAAATCATATTCATATACAGATATAAGATACATTTCATAAAATGATAATAATATCTAAATTACCTTAAAATCAATTATAACAACTTTTAGAACTGAGTGATTAAATTACTAATATTATTTTGAAGTTCTAAAATAAGCTTTAGTACCTACATATGTAGTACACGTGTATATGGTATTGTCAAACTCGTTACAGAACACCCGCCAATGTCGTCAACTCGTTTCCGGGAACCCCAAACCTTATTCCTTTCAGACGGCTTTCCCCACCAAGGTTGTATTCCCCATCCCCATATCTTATTTCACCTGTACGACTTCCCACTTGATTAAGCTCGAGCCATGCGGCCTTTGAGGCCAGCACTTTTATGATTGTACCAATCTGGCCGTTAACCGCTGTACGTGGAGAGAGAAAGTTTGGCTATTTAGGGTGACTTCGACCATGGGTGAGGAGCTTCATTTCGAAAGACATTTTCAACAAGTTTTTTTTTGGCAACTTGAGACTACTCAGTAAGTTGTGTTTTATGTAATATAAAATTACTTACATAAAAAATAACTTTAATATAGTCCACGTTAGTTCCGCGACACTCTTTAAAAACACTTAACAAAGGTAAAAAAAAATTAAGTACAGATAATCCCCGTTGATTGCGGGAAATACCTTCTGGACATGGTCGCGATAAGCGAAATTTCGCGATCAACGGGGGACTTAAGAAAAATTTAAAATTCTAAAAAACTTATTAATAAAATAAACATTAATAACAAAAAAAAATATTAAACATAATTAATTTATTTTGTTTCGCGTTGCAAAAAATAATCTAAATTCCCCTGTTTGGCCTCCCTACATTTATTATGCAAAATTAGCCGATAAATGTTAGATAATCCATTACAACCACGCTTCACAGCACTCACTCGCTCGTAATCTTCCTTGTTTTTTTTATCAACTCCATACATTGATTGTAAAGAGAAAAGACCTGCACAATGATTTTGACACTTCACTTTCGCACGGAAACGGCTTCCGAGACGTCATTTTCTTGGGACATAGTATGGCAGTCGATTTCCTGCAGCCGACCGATTTTTCACATTGTCTTTTTGACATTTTAAAGATTACGAAGGAATAAAAAATATATAATCAATTTGATTATCGTGCGTTTCACACCCAAATGATGCACTCACTCAACCGTATAAAGCACCGGCGTTCTTTTGTCTCACTCACGCCCGTAACTTTAACTCTACATGTATGTATGTACATGTGTATGAAATTAGTGAGCGAGAAAGAAAGATAGCACGCATGTGTAACCAATTATATGACGGTTCCTGACATGTTATAATAAGTATAATAAAAATAAAGTCAGACAAGTGCCAAGAATAAAAAAAATATCGCGATATAACGAATCCGCACTCGCCGGGGTCGCGATGAACGGGGTTACCTTATATAAATTTTGTTTTACTTTTATTATTAGCCAACCTATACCCAAACCAGATATTTGAGTTAGTATTATGATGCCACAACAATAATTAAAAATGAATCGGTCAGTTTTTTGTAGGTACAGTAACATTAAATTTAATATGTGAAAAACATTAATATAGTAGTACCAGCTATTTTTTGTGACTGAATTTTAAACATAATCACGAATCATTAAATTAAAACCGTAGCCGAATGGGTTTAATAACATATTTTATCATCTACGATTATATTATTCTGGCATATTATTATTCTTTCAAATTTTGTTACAAAGTTCGCCTTGTGTCACATGTTATCCTGAAAGTATTCCACATGGTTTTATGGACGTTTGGATTTTTAATGTATTCCTACTAGTGTTTAAAACTCATTCTAAACGAAATATAATTATTTATATAATTACACACCTACAGTACACCAGCACTACAGTGTTCAAAACCATATTTTTAACAACAGAAATAAGGTTATATATTTACAATTTGAAAAATATATTTTCAGAACAAAAAAGTCATGTATAAGTCACGTACTCCAATGTTATGTATCGATTTATTTCCAAATTTATCTACACGTGACACAGAACACTGAAATATATATACATATATATTTAAGATTACAAATTTGTACAAATATAAACCGTTAAATTTGAATTTAACCCGTTAACGATCATTAAATCTGAAAAGGGTTTCAATCGTCTATTCTTCCACGCTAGATTTTCTTTACTACTTGTATATACGTCCTTCAGTACAAAGTTTTCAATCCACTTTTAACCTCTCTTTAAGAGAAAAATACGAGTAATACTAGCTGATCTCACGGTCAAGTGAATGTTGTATTCCTTGTAAATTATGACCTTTGGGTTCGCGAGGGTCAGTCGATGGGTCAGAAGGGTGAAAAGAGGAAATGGGGATGTAGAAAGTTGCGGTGGGCGGGCGAGACTCCCTGATATATGATAGTTTAAACATAGGCTGCCGTGCATGCTCGGCGGGCCGCCCTCGGCCGCGGGGTGAAGGCAGCCAAGGGTCAAATGTCGGAAACCGCTGATTCGACATTTAGAAGGATAAGAATCGAATTACTCAATCGGCGATACTTTCCATTCGGGAGAGATAGAAATCGATTCAATAATAATAATAATTCAATTATATTCTTACCGAATAGTATCAGCTCAATCAAAAGATGTAGTTATAATGTTGCTATAAAAAAAAAATCTGATACTTATGTGATATTTCTTGTTTTAGTTGTATGCACGCTTATCAGAGGTCACAAATTACACATTTATATTTTATTCGGATTACTTAACCACGCGAAAACAACAAAAATATATTTAATTTTATTAAAAAATAATCAAAATTGATAATGGATTATTGACAATAATCCTAAATTATTTGTTGAATTTTTATTTAAAAAATGTTTTTGCAAATAATACATACGTATATTGTATTTTTATTTTTACTAAAAATTATTTTGTTGAATTTTTTATATTTACATGATACTATTTTTAACAAATCACTCTTAAAGGGTGGATTACCTAGTTAAAAGAAGAAGAAAATAAAAAAGATAGTATTTTATTTCCAACATCAATGGGCTTTTCCAATACTGAGGCAAAAATTGTACATAATCAGAATACATTTGAAGATGTTCAAGAACACATATTTACTGGATTTTCACTTACAAAGGCACTGTTATTAAACAAATAATAGATATCTCTTGGAGACGAAGCTATTTTTTTATTAATGAAAAAATATGGAAGTATGGGTAATTACATGGCTTACGATCTGTCTTCGGCTGGCTTAAGCGATCACTTTACACAATGTAAAGTTCACCATTCCACCCAATCAACCTCCACATCTATCAAAAATTTTAAAGTTGTGTGTATGTTAATATTTGAAAACACTTCGAATAACACTACACTATCGCCAACTATGGACTAAATTTGATATTAATTTCCCTGAAATAGCATATATGTCACAGTGAGAATCTAATCTTTTTTTTCCCATTAATAATAAAATAATTTCGTCTGTACGAGATATAGATTATTTATTTTGCATAATCAATTAATAATTATCAAATACAAATTGAAAATAATAAAATGATAAAATGAATATATTATTAGAGACTAGGCACGATCAGGTAAACCAAAAACTGTAAGATGGTCCTGTTAGAAGCCTCAATAACCAACGAGCTTGTGAAGATGTATGAATGTGGACAGGGCAAAAGAGTGTAGCTCTCTATCCTCCCTGCCTAAACCCGCGGTGAAACTGCATGATGATAAATTAGATTTTAATTATTCAATGCATTCTATTTTGTTTTTATTATATATATGTATTGTAAATTCTTATAATATTTTTTTATTAACTTAAAATACAGTACACATGTTCTTAAAAATGGGTCAAGAACCTAGCGGATAACCCATTGTTTAAACAATGAAATATCTGAACATGAAAAAATATATGTGTACTTTTATATTGTGTCAAAAGGTAATATGTATACTTATAATTCAAAGATGACATTGACAATTTCAAAAAGTTAAAATTAAGAATTATGTTTGAAGTAATAAAGAAATTCTATATTATAAAATAATATCTCAACGAGTACTCGAACCTAGATTGATCAGTCATAATACATTAAATTTCTTGGTCTAAATTGTTTAGAGTGAGCATAGTATCGGCTATATTTTTATCGATGATGGCTTCTAACTAAGATCCTCCTAATTTAATCAAAGATTTACTTCTCTTACGCTATTAATATCTCATTAGGAGTACTATATCTCTCAATATAGTAGAATCAATACAATAATAATTATAATTCTTATCAATGCGTTGATAAGAGTTCTTAAACAAAATACCTAAGTTGCTATTTATTTAATTTTAAAATTAGCAATATTAACTTGGTGGTTAAGATCGGTAGATATTTTTTAAACTCAATTGTGGTTAATAAAACTAAGATAATAAATAAAAAATATGCTATTTATTTTTTTAAATTTCGTCAAGTTTGAGTGTATTTTTTTCAACTCGGATTCGTGACGTGTAGTATATAATAATGGACACACAAAGGATTCGTGAGATACAAGCACACCAGGAATTCTCAACTTGTCCGCATTTCTATACACAATTTTCCTTTCATAACTTCATACGACCCCACACCCGCACCCCGATGGAGGGAAACTGGAAAGGCACCCGGTCAATTGAATACTTTCCGTCAGGCAATAAAGAGCGAACCTTTCTACCCTCAGCTGTATGTCGTTAATAAAACCCAATAAGTATATAGGGACGGACATGTGCCGTGAATATCAATGGGATAACATTTCTCATATTTGATATCTGAATAAACAAAAATGAGCCGCTAGCGCCAAGCCTTCTTGGAAAACAAAACTTATCCCTTTCGATGAATTGTGAATAGTATAAAGATTTATATTATATTATCAACTATTAAACATATATATATTTTATATTACATAAGACAAATTAACTTTGTTGATTTATATATCATACATAAGATAAATTGACTCTGTTTATTTATTACATCCTACATGAGACAAATTATCTGTATTAATTTATTACATCCTACACGAGATAAACTGTATTTATTATATCTAGCATGAGACAAATTGTTTTTAATAATTTATTATATCCTACATAAGATCAACTATCAACCTAACTTAAGACACATAAGACAAATTAGCTTTCTTAATGTATTTCATCCTACATAAAATAAATTGACTTATTATTCTCCTTCTTTGGCCTATCACGTCCATTTACTTTTAGATAACTCTTAAGGCTGTACATTTATATCGATATTAATAATGTGTGTTTTTAACTGAGTATTTTCATTTCATATCTCGCGTAATAAATTATTGCGTTTTTGATATAACACTTGATATTAAACAGTAGCTGAAGCCTCAAATCATGTACTTCAATACAAAATAGTATTTAAAATAATTTGCTTAATAACACAAAGTGTCTTAAAAACGTCGAAAATTGATAATTTGTCCTGCAAATTGAATGGATTATAACTTTATTATTTTTTTATACTTTGTTAATTTAATTCAATTCAAGTTTATCTCCGTAATCTTGGCTTCAAGATAATAAGAAAATATATTTCATATATGCAATAATTTTCCATATTAAGGCAATTTTGTGGCACGCAGAAAATGAATTTAATTTTTTTCTTATAATACTTGTATTTTCTTAATTATGGCAAATAACATTCAGTTTCTTAGTGTTACATTACAATATAGGTCATATCTAAGTAATAATTTTTAAAACATTCAAATCTATTGTATAACTTCTGATATAAATGAATAATAAAGACCCACATTTTCGTGAAAAACGCGAAAATATTAATTATTTTTGAAGGGTAAGCCTTAATAACCGATATTCCTTTGTACTATTCGTCTTCCGTAATAAGCTGCTTCCTGCAATTTTGTTGCAACAATTGTGCATTCAAATGCTTTTTAACGCACTCCAACAGTTGCGATTCGTCCAGTTGATCCTCCATTACCCATTGCAATTTCGGCTTTGTTGTTCGGTGAATTAACTTCTTATTTTCTGTCCAAGTGCGAATATCCTAATTTCTTAATCTTGAAATTAAATTTAGAACCAAAACTTTTATTTATTTTATCGCACATAAAATAACTTAAACTAAAAAAATTGTCATTTATTATATTCAACATAAGAGAAATTATATTTTAAATCGCTGTTTATTATTTATACAAGTACCTTGTAAAACTATAATAAATCAAATGTGAATATATTTTTACAAGAGAAAAAAATTAATATATCAAGATTGTCTTCGAATATACACCAAAGAAGCGTGTCACAATATATCTACTCATATCATGAATGTAAAATAAAAATATATCACAATAGTTATGTATATGTATAACGTTACGTAATCATTTTGATTTTATTGCTTTTAAGTAGCAATGTTGGTATACACTCACATAGCAACAAAGTATTAGTTCTGGAAGGTCATGTTTCATCCCAGAAGATCGCAAATTTTATTTTATTTTTCATATTACAAGTGTAAATATATATACATATTATTTTTTTTAATTTATTATACATATAATGTATAGACATAACTTAATTAATTATACTTTAATTTTATTTGCATAAAATTACCCAACTCCATAGAGAAATCAATTCTCGTGTTTGAATTGGGGAGTATTTATGTTTTAAAATAATGTAAATAATAGAAGTAATATATAAATTATAGAATTAAATTATTAATTTCATATAAATAAAAATAATCAAGAGTTATGTCAAATTCATTGAAATAAATTAGAACTATTAAGGAAAACACATTCTTATTGTGAAGTTGTAATTATTCAGAACATAGGTCTGTGATATTTTAAATACTAAACTAATGTATTAATTATAAATATAAACATATAAAATCAATTTTGTCGGAAAATATTGTTTTTGCGTCACCGGGATTCGAACCTGGATCTCTATTTCGAATATATATATTCATTTTATATGTTTATATTTATAATTAATACATTTATTTAGTATTTAAAATGTCACAGACCTATGATCTGAATAATTACAACTTCACAATAAGAATATGTTTTCCTTAATAATATATGTTGTATCAATGTGTCTAAAATTTAATAAAAATGAATTGATAATTCTGGCGTCTGCAGTCGGTTTACTCAAAGGTATTTGAGATTCTGTAAAAATAATGTAGATGGCTTTCAAATAATGGAACGACAGGTGTATTAATTTGAAAAATGTAACATATAGGTTCGAAAATTTGTCAAGAAAAATACTGGCGTTATAGCACAAAGGTAGTGCACTTCCCCGGATTGGAAATAGAGATCCAGGTTCGGATCCCGGTGACGCAAAAACAATATTTTCCGACAAAATTGATTTTATATGTTTATATTTATAATTAATACATTAATTTAGTATTTAAATTAGAACTTGTAATTACTGTCAGAGTTTTCTAATAATTGTTTGATTTGTGATTTAAAGGCTATATAATTTTTTTCTGTTTTGTTTTTATATGAGAAGGCATTGAAAAATGTTATTATTTGATAGGCGTAATGATGTTAAGAAACCTTAGTTTTAAATTTTGGGATTTCTAAGTTGTCACGCGATCTTGGTCGGTTACTTATTTTTGTGAAAATTGTTGGATTGAATTGGTTTTTGTGAATTTATAACAATACGTTATTTTTGAAGATTTTATTTAAACCGAGAACCCTTAAGGAGTTAAACAGCTGTGAAGTTGGAAATATTGATTATTTTCGGAAGATGACTTTTAAAACTAGCCTCTGAACCTTTTCCACAGGAAAGATATGTATATATATATATATATATATATATAAGTATTTACATATTTTAAATATGTGTGTTATGAATAAGTTTATCTAAAATATCTCTGGCCTTTCAAACTACTCTTATATGATATAGATTAATATAACAGCAAATAAGGACGTTCACTAGGTGAATCAAGTATACTTTTAAAATTAGCAATATTAACTTTGTGGTTAAAATTCATAATTTTCATTTATTACATTTGTTTTATTAACCACTTAATTGAGTTTAAATACATCTACCGGTTTCGAAAAATACCATTTTCTTCTTTAGGATGTCATAACGAACTAAAAACATGTATTATTGTTCTTTTACAAAAATCTATTTAAAAAAAATGTATTTGAAAAAAAAATATTATTTAAAAAATAAATTTAGTACCTACTCAAATTGTTACTTAATACAAATCTAGTCGAATAATTTTTAGGAAAAAATAATTCGACTAAATAAATAAATAAAAACTAATAATAATTTTTAATAATAAATTACAATTTACATTAGAAATGGAAAATAATTCGACCCTAAATTTTGTGGATCTAACATTGATTAAAAATAATAATAAAATTGAATTCAAAATTTTAGAAAACTAACTTTTACAGATACTATCATACACAATGAATCTAATCATCCATTATCACACATTCAGGGTTCCACTCCATGATACATCGTTTAGTCAATATTCCTATGTCAACATCCAATTTCAATGTTGAATTGAATACAATTTAAAAAAATAGCGGTTAATAACTGGTTTGATACACTATTTTAAAAAATAAATTAAAAGAATATAATAATTAATTTATATATATAAACCACAGATAAAACATAATGATAATTGGCGTAGGATTTTATACATAAATAACTTTTCGAATCAAATATCTAAACACCTACCACGAAACACTAAACCGGCATTTTATACAAATAATAGGATAGGAAATTTACTCATAAATTCTAAAGACAAACATGATAAATTTAACAATTCTGGTGTTTATAAACTTAGTTGCAAGGATTGTCCTGCATTTTGTATTGGTAAAACGGGTAGAAATTTTAATGTAAGAGTAAGGGAGCATTTGAGATGTTTGAACAATAGTGGGTTTTCAGAATTTTCTAATCATTTGATAGAAAATGGTCATGGTTTTGAAAAAAATTGTTATCCTCAATTTTGCATATAAACGGTGTTGGTCACAAATTAAATAATTTGGAATCATTGGAGATAAATAAAGCATGTAAAACTAATCAAAAAATTATAAACAACTAACTAAATTTAACTACGAGTCGCATTCTAAAATTTTTTCCTAAAAATTATTCGACTAAATTTGTATTAAGTAACAATTTGAGTTAGGTACTAAATTTATTTTTTAAATATTTTTTTTTTTAATAGATTTTCTAAAAATAGATATATAAAATAGATATATAATATATATAAATATATAAAAATTCTTATAAAAAATCAATAATATATGTTTTTAGTTAGTTATGACACCCTGAAGAAGAAAATTGTATTTTTCGAAACCGGTAGATGTATTTAAACTCAATTAAGTGGTTAATAAAACAAATATAATAAAAAAAAAATTAAATAATCAAGTATAGTTTGATAATATCTGTAAAAGATGAAACAAATATTTCAGAACCCACTTATTTTTCAGGAATATCATACATGTTTGATTTTTTTTTTATTCAGTAATTATTCAATGAATAATTTAGTAAGTACAAATTAAATGTTTTAGTTAAAAAGATAAACATATTAAATCAATTTTATATGTATATCTTTCTAATTAATACATTTAATTAGTATTTAAAATATCACAGATCTATATATTATATATACATATAAAATGAATTTTGTGGAAAAATATTGTTTTTGCGTCAGCGGAATTCGAATCTGGATCTCTATTTCCAATCCGGGGAAGTACACTACCAATTGCGTTATAACGCCAGTATTTTTCATAACAAGTTAACAAAACCTATATATTACATTTTTCAAATTAATACACCTGAAAATATTTTTAAAATAAAACAATATTTTTCGACAAAATTGATTTTATATGTATATATTTATAATTAATACATTAATTTAGTATTTAAAATATCACAGACCTATGTTCTGAATAATTACAACTTCACAATAAGAATGTGTTTTCCTTAATAATATATATTGTATTAACGTGTCCAAAATTTAATAAAAATTAATTGATAATTCTGACATCTGCAGTTGGTTTACTCAAAGGTATTTGAGATTCTGTAAAAATAATGTAGATGGCTTTCAAATAATGGAACGACAGGTGTATTAATTTGAAAAATGTAACATGTAGGTTCGTTAATTTGTCATGAAAAATACTGGCGTTATAACGCAATTGGTAGTGTACTTCCCCGGATTGGAAATAGAGATCCAGGTTCGAATTCCGGTGACGCAAAAACAATATTTTTCGACAAAATTGATTTTATATGTATATATTTATAATTTATACATTAATTTAGTATTTAAAATATCACAGATCTATGTTCTGAATAATTACAACTTCACAGTAAGAATATGTACTCCTTAATAATATAACAATTTAGTAATAAAAGCCTTTTTTTTCATAGGCGCTAATTTTATAGATAATAAATATTATATCATACATGCATATCTGAGACAGTTAGTAGATGTTTTATTACCATTAAAAAAAATGTATTTCTCATCAACGCAGGCAAAAAAATACTTAATTATTTTAATATCGTTAACGTACAGATCTAGATAAGCAATACAGTGTATAAAAATCTAAAATTAATTATTTGTGATCTTACACAGATAACAAACATATTTTATGATCTTGGGCAACCCTACAAAGTATATTCAGGATTTCTCTGTAAGTTTTAGAAGTCAACAGTCATTCCAGTATATTTTCTTGAACAGCAGCAATAACCTGTACCATATTTTTCTTTTCTCACGACTGGCCCAAAGACTTTTTTTACGCAACGACCCATTTCTAAGGGCGAAAAATAGAATGAGACAGATGTAGTCTAATATTGCCTTACAAGCATAAAATAAATAAACACAACGCCATACGCCATCTTAGTGAAAAATATTTTTTTTTTAATATTTATAAATTGTTAACTAACTAACTTAACATCGCACCGTTTCCCCGCGGGGGTAGGCAGATAGAGCGCCACACTCTTCTGTACTGACACACATTCGCCTTTTTTTTTTGACAATTTTCGCCTTATCCACATTTATACTTCTTCTCATACAAGCTCGTCGATTGTTGAGGCTTCTAATAGAACCATCTTCCAGTATCTGGTTTGCCAAGTCTTTTGTGAACGTCTTCTATTTCCGATGCCATCAGCACTTACGTCACACATCTTTCTTACCATTCTTTCCTCATTTATCCATTCTACATAGCCAAATCACCTATGCGATCCTTTTTTAATCTTATTTACAATACTAAGATTAGCTTTGCATTCTCTCCAAATTATTTCATGTTTTACTCTGTTATAAATGGATGTGCCATATGTACACTTAATACTTATACATAATAAATCATCGTCATTGTTACGAAATATAACATTTAGGATCGACAATATAACAAACTAACTTTATGGTATCACCATATATTTCATTTTATTTAGTAATTTGTATAAAATCGATAAAAAAATAATGGTCAAGAGACTGATTAATTTATTAACTGCTAATAAACTATCACCCCGTTTACTACTAGTCTCAATAGAAAATATCGCCACATTCTTTTGACATGACACTCTCGCCTATTCGATTTCATATTCATCGATTGTTGGTGTTCTTGTTTCTACCATTATTTACATGGCTTTGTCTTTAACTCTGCATTCTAGTACGCAAGAAGTTAGCATGGAGTTAAAATATGTACTGTAATGCCTTTATTTTTTAAATAAATTACCCGTTTTTTTACGGGAAAGTATATGTAACAGTATTTCTGAAAAATTATAAATTTTAATGTTCGCACAATTTCTAAAATTCTAAATTGTGTCCTTGTCACTCTATGTTTTAAATATAAGGCATCCCTCGAAATAACACTGCATATCGTTTTTTTTTTAAATGTTGATAGATAGACGGAGTCTCGGCCATCTTGGATTATATACACTGTTGTCGCATGTAAAATCACTAAGAAATTATGTGTAATAATATTTTTATGTATTTGACATATTTAGTTGTATAATATATTAGTCGATACCCACGAATATATACAACGTTATGGCATTCAAACTCTGATCTGACTCAAAACGATAAACAATATTGTTGCAAGGGTGATCTCATATATTTTCAATTATTTATTGCAGACAAACCGTGTTAGTCCTATTTTCACAACACAAGTATTTACCTTAGTTTAAAAATAGTAAGAATATTTATGTGATACGTGTTCTCATATCTATTTATATAAAAAATTTAAATCTTTACGGATATCTAGATTTAAACTATGTACCTATATAGTGCAATAATTTTTTTAAATATATTAAATGAATTATTATGTACAATATATATTTGGTGATCATGCCACCAAGCCCTGTATATATTGGTATAATAGCTTTGTATAAAAATATATAAATACAAATTTGCATAGTATAAAAATGGACATGGAAAAATATTTGCATCTACGTATCCGTACCGTAAATATATTTTTTAGATAGAAAATAAATTACTTTTATGAAAACTTTGAAAATTGTTGTATTTTATGTTAAAACCTTATCGCTAATGTTTTGTGTTCAAATATACATTTTTATTTAAATTTTATATCCTGATCTGGTTTACAAGTTGGCAAAATAATTCAAACTCGTAATTATACGGCGTGTAACTTACCTATACTTATAATGCCATTGCGATATAGTAGTAATTTACGTAATTATAAGCTACCTCCGTTCGGGATGGTATTTAGACTATAGATTGGCGTTTTGAGTATTATTCCATTCCTTATATAAACACATATTGACATGCAGCTCGAGCTAGCCTGGCATTATCAGGTCCCTGGGCCTCATGTCACCAGCTAGCCTACATTGGTGCTTATATGCGTGAATTTTCAACAAATCAGATCCATGGATCACAACATTTCAGCTCTCTTTCATCTACAAGAGAAGAGAGAATGCACAAATACATGAATTGTTTTCATAAAATATAATAATTCTACAATTTTACTTCAACTAACGGCCACTGGTCCTATCTAACATTACTAATTTCATTCAGTTCTCATGTCCATTGCACTTTTTCTTCTCTTTTCTTTATTCTTCTATATCGTCATCCTTCATGTTCCTGAAGATTCAACCGAGCCCAGAGTTTATCGTTCCAAAATCGCCCTCCATATTCCAAAAGTTTTGCTCGGGCAGTCGGGCAAAACTCATCGACAAATTCTCCCTCCGTTTGGGCTGAAGACTCCAGGCAACTCGCCTTGGCGACTTCTACCATCTACCACCCTCTAGAGAGCTACCATTCTCGGATTCTCGCTCTTTTTTCCTCATCATGACCCGCACGCCGAACAGCGGACCGCACATCTGTTCTTCCCCCCAAAAAAAGTGACAACCCGCTATCTTGTCATAACCGTAGACCCTTACCGCTTAGCGGGCGTGTGATTGGCCAACCAGAAGATCGTGTGTGCACATACGTCGAAACCTATCTGTTTCTGTTTATTAAGGTGGTGAACACACCTGAGAACGGATCTTCCTTATGTAACAATATATTCATATGTATGAGTATCTTATCGCGTAGAGTATTTTCTATTTTTGTCTCCTTACAAATTCGTATACATAATAAAATATTTTATTATATGGAAGCTCTCAGGATACACGATATGTTCTTTATAATGAGGGAGTACGTGTATAATATGCAATGTATTTAATATGTTAAGTCGAATGAAATAATCAAATTATTTGAAATATGAAAAACATGGTACAACAAATTATGATTGTTAATATAATATTTTCACATAATATGAAGACAAGTATTTCGTAGTGGCCTTTTTACCTTCGATCTTTATGACGTACAAGCCGATAGAGCTAAGATTTTACAAGGCGCACTTCAAATTCACATCAGGAGCTGACAAATAGCCTCCGTCTCACCCTGTACGCCATTTCAGTCAGGCCCCCTACGTCTACACACATGTTTACGTAAAATGGGAAGTTATTGGTTCTCTTACAGATATTGGCACTTTTTTTAGAAAATAACCCGTCACTCTACAACACTCAAGTTGAGAGCATTACAAACCTGTCGATGATTAAATTTATACGTGGCGCCAAATATTTTCATAGAAATTTCTAAAATCAAATAAGTTTCTCAACAAGGAAGATAAGTACTAAAAAAAACATTTATTTTGTTTTCTCTATATGCACGCAATGTCTAGTAAGATGAAAGGTTCTAAGAGCACAGTAAAAGACTTACTGGGGGTATTTTTTCACAACGGATATCAGGATAAACTGCCGTCACTACCTGTGCAACGCTGAGAGCAATAGCAAATGAAATAATAAAATTGTGTGGAGGTCGGTAGTGAAATGATACGACACTGCTTTGTATAGTTGTGTATTGTGAAGTACAAGGGGGTGTGTATAAAATGTAATGGAAAATAAGGAGGCCATGCAACGTTATTTAAAAAATAATGATGAGGTCACTAGACGACTGAAACGTCTACGACAAAAAATTATATTTCTCTATCTATATATAATCTTCCAAAGCATTTTTATTTTGAATAATGTTAATTTTTGATAAATACAGATTATCTTTGTTGTTTTTTTAAATATTGTTCGGTTGCTGCAGAAATGATTCGGTTTCTTTTATATGTACATATATTTGTATTTTCTAATTTATTACCACATCATGAGGATTGATTTCTAATAGAGTACGTTAATATTTATTGTTTTAGATATTTACACATTTTTGTTTTTTCAAGTTAAACTTAATACTTGAAATAATGAATTTATGTATTATATATTAACTCTGTGCTATTTGCAACATAAGATGCAGCTTCAAGTGATATTTATGTGGTTAGCTTGATGGATAAAACTTATTATATCATGATTTGATAAAAATAAGATATGTAAAAACTGTTGGTCTTTTTTATTTATTAACATTAATCATGTTCGCTATGCAGGCGGGTAAAAGAACCTTAATCATGAAAACTTTACAGCGTAAAATATCTTAAGTGAATAACTTAATTTAAAAGCATAATAACATCATTAAAAATGTATTATACTATACAACCGAAGGAATGTAAACAAACTCAGCTAAAAAGAAACACTTTTAAATCATATCATTTTGAAAATTACAATATACATGTTTCATCGGCCATTTACTAGAGATAGGAAGTACATGTAATATTACTGATACCGATGAACTATATATAATGTAATGATACTGAATGTATAATTTAACATTTAAAATGAAAATATAGTTATTTGATGTATCTCAATTTCTTTTTGTTTAAACATAGCTCGTCTATTTAATTGAATAATTTCGATAAAATTCCACTATAACGAAATATTTTTTATTTCAATTCTATAAGATAATTTTAATTTCATTACACTGGAAGTAGTAAGGCAACCTTTAACAAATGAAAACGATATTAAAAATAGTTGACATTATTCGAATACTAATATTCGACAGGGAGCAATAGTAATGTGAAACTTGACTCGTAAGAAAATATTCCGTATACATCCGAGTAGCGACACATTCCCAGCCCGACTGAGCCGTGAGCCATGCTTTCAAAAGATTCAAACGGTTCAATCGAACCGATGATTCATGTTTTACTTGAACCGGCTCAAATTGACCCGCAGTTCAAATTGAACCGACTCAAATTGAACCAAATAAAATTGAACCGGCCCAATGAGCCGGTTCAATGAGCCGGTTCAATTTGAGCGATTGAGAGGGTGAACCGGCTCAGTTATCTGAGCCATATCATCCATGGCTTACTGAAAACTGTCAGAATCCTGTAATTTGCAACCAATAATTCATCAAATGATTATTAATTATAGATAATTAATTATTTTATGCGTTCTTCTGTGTTTTGTTTTCATACAAATATTTCTCAACCTTTTTAACGGTACTTCTAATACTTTACATTTGTATTTTTAATGTATAGATTATCAACAGGTCGTTAACGATCGTGATAACCTTAGTACTTCATTAAAGTACAATAATTAAATATTTTAATACACAATTAGGTGTAATTAAAAGTTATTTTGCCAATTGAAGAGAATCATCAATATATTTAAAACTACCGCATAAGTACAGAAGTCCATGAGATCCAAGGTCAACGAAGTTTAATCATGTCACAAAGTCATCACGTGACGTCATTAGACTTCGTTAAAATACATTACATACTATATATTTGAACGTTTTTTAAGTACGATAAACATCTACCACTTTGCTCAGTCTATTGTTATTACACATTTAATCATTTGTTATTAAACAAAGTTGATGATTTCGTCATTTCTTTCGGGTACCAATGGATAACTGCGTTCTTCCAACGATTTTCTATTCTCCTAGCGATATGGCGTGTCCATTGTCAATTACTTTCTTTGGCGTATTATATCATATTATGTTAGGTGTAGCCGAAATTAATGTCGTTTTTAAATTACAGATTTAAAGATCCAAAATATAATTTATATTTAAGGTTATACCTTTTTCCACCTCTATGTCAATTTTTGTATCTTATTATTATATAACATGTTGTAGGCATTGATTCAAAATACTGGGATAGTTCTTTTTTCACATCGTCTGCATTTTGATTTTTTTTTCCATTTAGAAGTGTTACGTACTATTGGTATTTAGAAGAAGCAAGGTCTGAAGAATAAGGCGAATGACATAAAACCTTCCTGCCAAGTTCCTTGATTTTATCCAGTGTCAATTTTGCCATGTGCGGTTTTTTTGCTTCGCTCAATTCGTATGGAACACATACACCTTGTCTCCAGGTCTTCCCAATCTTCTTAATGTGTTTTTACTCTATTGTATAGGGGTTTAGTGTTTCTGTTAGCTAATGAATAGTTATGGTAGGATTTGCTTCTATTTCAGCTACCAGAACATCATCGTCTACCTTTGTTTATCTTCCACAACCAGGACTATTCTTGATTTCATAATTTCTCTTTTTTGAACCATCTTTGATATTTGCGGATATCTAAGATATCACATACCACTTTACAAATATTTCTAGTGGCTGTAGTTGCCAATTTTTATTTAAGAAACTCATATTACACGTACGAATTGTTCACTCGGTAAATTTGTGGCAAAATTTTTTTTAGGGTTGTGGCGCCCAGTTACACACCAACACAAATTTAACAAAATACGTCAGGTATCAATGAGCTAAGCTTACCTAAACATTGAAACTTAAATTATTAAAAAACGACATTTATTTCACATATATCTATTATATTGTTATTATTTTATTCGTATAAATCTTCATTGTTTCTGCATTGTTCAGTAAAATCATTATTATTATTATTTTAAATTCACTAATTAATTTTAATTGATTATTGATTCACAAAAGTAAACTCAGTTTACAGTTTATTTTTAATCAGAATTGAAGTGTCAATTTTTAACTTTTAGTATATCTGACAACACAAAATAAAAATCACACAAACGGGCTATTCATTCACGTTTATCCAATCTCTTTAGTAAAAGTAAAGAATTTCATCAGGGCTCAAGAAAAAGAGATATACTCGGATCAGCGCAATGCTTAAATATCTGAATATGATGATCTTTAAGCAAAAGATAGATTTCAATATAATGTTATTTATTTATAAAATCCTCACTAAGAAAATAACAGTAGAATTTATACGAAAAATTAATCCAAATCAACATGAGCACGAACATCACACAAGAGGAAAAGATAGACTGACACTGCCATTCAGGAAGAAAGCTAAATCTCATAAATCAATGATGTACAGTACGATAGAGATTTTTTATGAATTGCCAGAAAACACAAGAAAGGAGGGGAAACTAAATATATTCAAAATGAAACTAAGCAAATATGTAAAAGATAAGTTGTAGTAAAAGAAACAATTTTGATCTTGTTCATAATAGATCATATATAAAAATACTTATGTATGCACTATATTAAGAATAAATAAATACTGAATTGACGTATCCAGCTTACAACGTTTGGAGTAAAGATATTGAAATTTGAGATATCATCGATTGAATAGCTTACGTAAATATTTTCTCTTCACCTATATTTTTCAGAAAACATACGCCAAACACTGAATTCGAAAGCATGTCAAAGTGATCCGAGGCTTTCGGTTAGTATTTCTTATCTATCCCAAATGTGCGTGCCCTGAGTGCGAAACTTGGTTTACATACATAGAATCTCTTTCCTTGTATTAATATGAACGAAAGAAAGGATAGAACAGAGTATAGAGAAATGTCAAAAAGAGTTATGGTTTTTACATAATCAAGATTGAATACGGTGTTGAAAAATATCACTTTTCAACGAGTGTGCGAATCTAAGATACTGTAGAAAGGGTTTTTATTTTAAAGTAAAACCTACTTCAAAAAAATCCAGCATTCCAAAAGGAACATAATATTTTTCTAAGGAATTAAAATATATATTTTCAACAGAAAAATGTATTATCTGAGATGGTTTACTTTGAAATTGTTTCGTTAAAATACCAGTGTTGTAGAGTTCTGTACTTATTTTTAGTACGTCGTGAATTCTATTTTCCGATGATTATATACATATAATTTAATCATAAAATGTAGCCTCGAATTTTTCTTTGCTATTGCACAGCAGAACATCTATACCATTATCTGCATTGTCGAGCCACAAGACTTATGATAACGACGACTCTCATTGAGGGTAATTCGATGAAGAAGGAGAATTGTATACTATTTATTATATAATAGTCCCTTTATAAAACGAAATTTTTATTATTTTTTATTTTACAATTGTGTCGAAGTACATCTCAATTTAAGATAAATAGTGGTCGACTCGCAATTAAACGTGAATCTATACACGTGAATATTGTAGAAAACTATGCGTAATAAAAATATATCTATAGTTATTGTACGCATAAATATTCGATTACCTCTACCTCGACATCCAGTCGTTCAATCTTCCTTAATTTTTTTTTCATATTT
The DNA here is from genome assembly GCA_022840565.1 of Eubasilissa regina. Taxonomy (NCBI): domain Eukaryota; kingdom Metazoa; phylum Arthropoda; class Insecta; order Trichoptera; family Phryganeidae; genus Eubasilissa; species Eubasilissa regina. The sequence continues at coordinate 28,462,991 of JAINEB010000022.1, read as the reverse complement.
TCATGCTCTTTAAACGATTATCTCTTTTTTAACATTTTTATTGACACTTCTCGGTTATTACTCCGGGAATTGGAATACAATCATTTCATTTTCTTTTTCACTCTCTTGTTCTCAACGTGCTCTCGTATTATTTTTATAATATTATTTCCTGCATTCACTCATTTTATTGTAGAAATTTATCTTCACTTTATTAATTCGCTTCGTAGATTCCATGTTATAATTGCATTTAATGTCACCGTTTGTTTTCACTCCTTGTTATTATTGTTGACTGAAAATATTTTATGCGTAATAAATTAAAATTAAAACAATTATATTTGAAATAATATTGTTTTCTATGTAGCTTTGTCGATGAAATTGAATTATTTAATTTTAAAAAATATTTTTTGATAATGTATACTAGCCACTTTACATCATAACTATCATCAGTATCTATCGTTTTCTGCCACTTTTCTTTGTCGGTTTTTATTCGATGCCACGTATTTATGCATAATTTAATTATTTCATCTGTCTAACGGGTTTTAGAGTGATGTGTCGGCTTCTTGATTTCCCTCGGGTATCACTGGATGACTGCATTTACCCAACGTTTGTGCATTCTCCGAGCGATTGTCCATCGCTATTTAATTTTCTTGGCATATTCAATTATTTCAACTATTATTGATATATTACGCTTGATAACAATTTTGTCGTGAAAAATTATGAATGAAACTCTAATAATTACAAATACATGATACAGATGATAAAATAATACATTTCACAATTCTGGCAAGCTTGCAATAATAATGTTAATATAATAATTTGATTTGTAATTACATAATGAAATTTCATATTTGCCATCTTGATTTCTATTACAAGAAAACTTGGAAATGCTTCGAGAAGATGTTTTAACATAAATGTAGGCATGTGTCTAAAATTGGTTTAATCTTTATTTACGATGGGCTTAAATATACCTCGAGGCGTTTGTTTCCAAACTTCAAAGGGTTTAAGAGCTTTACGTGGTCTTTAGACTGAAATATTTGACAGTTATAATATCGTTATTGTTATATGTTTGACAATAATTATTATTCTCTATATTAGATCGGAGAAAGATAAACAAATTTGAAAACGGTTTCAAAGTTTCCTTAAACATTACATAATTGCGTACACATTGCTGATCAAAATTTAGACTTTACAGAATGATCATTTTCATGTTCTTATTTTAAGGTTGAAAAAGTGACAATTTTTTTAAATAGAGTTGCGCGCGGATTGCGAGTCACATCAATATTCAAACTAAACTAAATTCCTGTACTAACTTGCTTGAAAATCGGACTAATTTACTGGTTTCCTGCAAGAAACTCGAACCTCCGATCGCTGGAGAAATCTTTTGCGTACAGTTTTCTGGGCTCGTCTGGCATGTTTATCTGACTTTTCTGACCCACGTTTTGGATCCCATTGCAGGGTTGTGATGCAGTATCTACCGTAGTCATAACACCAACAGTCACACATCGCGTCAGCCTTGATTACAGGCCCTGCAATATGATCCAAAAAGTCGGCCATAAAAGTTAGATATACACTGCAGATTAGCCCAGAAAACTGTACACTAGATTCTGAACGGCTGTGAAAACCTAATATGTGTTAACAATTTTAAAATTTCTTTATAAAAAGTGCATCCAAATTTTACACAAAATTAAGTATTTCTGTAGAATAGTGCTATGTTTTATGTCTCAGATATTTTTTATAAAATATGTATGTACCTATATTTTTTATTTTCCATATTAATACATTATTATGTTAAATCATATATGATGAAGATTATTTTTCTATGAAACACTCAGTTAAAAATTGATCAGAGACGTTAAAAAATCAAGATGAAATATGAATTGTCGCATCAATATGCAAGTTAGCTGAAAGATCACATTGCGTGTATATTTTGGCACGTCACGCTGCGTTCGCTTATTCGACATTTATGAATATTTTAACATAAACAAACGCTCGGCGATCTTCGCATATTTTGATCTAATGGACGTGCTACGCTTTCGTGAATTTTCTCGACTAGCTGAATTTACATGACATCGGAAGTCATCACAATAATAGTTTTTTCACCTTACTCATGCAAATACACAGGGACAACGAAAAACAGGACGTGGCAATATTTGCAAGAAGGTATTATGTAATATGCTAATATTACTATAATTTTTACGCACATTTTGAATTTGTTAAACCGAATTACTTTCAAAAAAACTTTTGTTTACCGAATTATTTCCTGAACGTGCTTGATGTCTTGATATCTGACTAAGATATTTGCCATGTGATAAAATGGTCGGAGGCTCAAATCTCGTCCCCAAAACCAGAAAGTTAGTCAAAGTGAAAGTATTTGCATAGTGCAGGGGCTAAGCTCACTTAACAAGTAAAAATATTTAAAAAAAATTAAATTCAGAGCATATTTTGAAACGAGTTTACTTAAATTTTTTTTTTCATAATTGTATTATTTGTTTCTTTATTTTTTATCAGTTTCGCTTTAAATTATAAGTTTATTTTATTGTGTTAACTAAAAATAATACACAGTCATCGTTGTGAGAATTATTGTTATAATTGCAAAATAAACACCGGACTATCTATTAATTGTTTCCTCAGCAGGGATAAACTCACTGGGGAAGCATTTATATTCTACTTAAATTATTTCTTTTCATAAATAAATGGTAAATGAATAAATGGTTTGTCAATAAGATAATTAAGTGCAGAAGTAATTGAAGTGGAACACTGTTTCTATTTATTCGTAAGAAATAATATCATACTAGCATAATACAATTTTATTATGCTAGTATAATATTCACTAGCATAATTCAATTTTAATTATGCTTATCTTGTAAATTACCATACCTATCTAACACCTACCTACCTGACTTGGTGGATCTGTTCAATCAAACATTGGGAATATTAAAAACGTGTCTTCTCAAGTAATTGATATTTTAAACAAAACTTTAATAATTCGTCAGATATTTATTATAAAAGAGTATTTAAAAAAAAAATTAGTAAAATTATTTTTCATACTAGGTACTACAGGACCACATTACAAAGTTAATATGCTTTATATTATATATGATATCAAATATTCTTTTTACTTATTTATTCTCTGATACTATTTTTTTGTATATATCGATCTTACCTAAATATAAAAAAATAATTTAAAGTTCTTTGTATTGTGAGTAGCTTTACATATCATAATAAATAATCCGCACAAACATCTCGCCTTACATCTTTGAAAATATAAATAATATATTTAATAAAATATAATAAAATATTTATCAGTTTACCTATAAAACTCTATTATATTCCTTATTTAAAAATGTGATAATTTTTTGACATAAAGATTTCTTAAATTGAAAACCTTGGTATATTTTCATCGACTCCATGTTCTACATAACATTACCAAGTACATTTAAAAATACGTTTAATATAAAATTTTTTGTTAAATCTTTCAACACATAATGTCTCATTTTTAAATAATGTATAAATATTGAAGGTATAATCATGTGTTCATGCTATATACGTGATGCGTTTTTAAAGTACTCATTTTTTTTTAAAAAGAAACACAATGTCACGATTTTCTTCGGACACTACACACCTTCAACTACTTCTCAACACAGTCGCCATCATTATTAAGGCACTTGTCATACCGGGGCATCAATTTTTGTATACCTTCGTCATAGAACGACGCCGCCTGGAGTATTTGAATTCATCAACGTTATCAAAACGCTTGCCACCAAGAAACCGTTTCACCGTGAAGGAAAATATGTAAATCACTTAGCGCCAAATCGGGACAAAACAGAACACACTTGACGATGAATGTCAGCTGGTTTCATGTTTCGTGCATTCAAGAAACGAATCACGGACCATATCACAAAGTCAGCGGACTGATTTATTGTCTTGAACATTTCAACCGCAACCACACACTACAAGATGCCCACACTATGTGAATATCTCTAACGTTGCACGCGGTGAGTCAACAGATGAAGGAAACCATTGCGCATGCACATCATTGCAACCGCAGCGCTACACCGGGAATATCCGGCAACGGTACTTACTTAAAAAACGCCCCTCGTAATTTGAATATTATTTGTATGATTAAATTATTGTACTTATATTATAATTATGTCATTAAAATTTTTAATTTATTAATGAATTACAATTATCCAACTGTGTACATAATATCTGGAATTTTGATGTGCAGTATGTGCCTAGGTGTTTCGAAATGTAATGTAAATATTTATTCCCAATGTGTCGACGGAAGTATTTGAGTCACATTTAACTTGGTTTTAGAGATTCACAAGGGATTGAAGTTCACAGAGTTCCAGATTTTCTACTAACCTGAGATAACAAGGGGTATTCAATCTTGTTAAATGTATATTCACGTAGAAAAAGGTCTCAAGATAAGATAAAGATGAGTTAAAGGTAAATTTTTGAGAATAATATAGAGTGCAAAGACAAGTATTAAATTAAATACGATTAAATTTGTATTCATCTCTATAAGTGCTCGCACGTAGCTCTCAATAGATTACGCCCTTCATGAAAATGCACCCCCAAGATTAGTATTATTATATAATACGGATTATAATTTGTTCAATTACTATTCTAGATCAAATTAATTAAAAAATTACAGTTAATATTTCATACTTATTACATTTATCAGAGAAAAACGCATGTCGAACTCATTGCCAAAATATTTGTATCGGAATATTTTTAAATGACACTTGACAATCCTTTTCATAACATAATTGTGGATGCTCAGCCTTGTGTTGCCACAAGACTACTGCGCTTCCACCCCTTGCTTCCTCTGACACCGGATGTAATTCTCCTTCACCTCCGTGACGTCATGGCGTAGCTATGATAATTTTAACAATGGAATAAACTAATGATGCTTTTAATCTTAAAAAATCATCGTATTTCATTCATCTTTTTTTTACGTAATTATGTAAAGAATTATAATGATTTTTTTTTTATTTATGAAAATATTATATTATATATACATATATATATATAAAAGATAAAAAATTAAAATAATAATTGAACTCTGCTCAAATGAAGATTTGCGTTGATCATCGTTGATGTCTCCTAAGTGTACTCAATCTTTATTACAATAAAATAAATAATGTAATCAATCTTAATACTTTAGAAATAAGTTCAGTTAGTACAAAAATTATGTTCAACATTTATCACAAAGAAAATTTATTTTATTACCATCAACGCCCTTGAGTTCTTTTACATAAGCTATAATATTTCTTGTTTTTTTTTATTTAGATATATCAGTAAGTACATAATTTTAAAACTAAGTATATTGCATGTACAAATATCTATTCAGGTATGCTCCTGCAACGAAAAATATCAACGAAATTCAACTTGTTATCAAGCCGATGCATCGGTATTATTGGCGAGTTTACAGCATCGTTATTTTTATGAGTACCTATAAAGAACACTTCATGCTGTCTTGTTTGAGTTAGTACTTTATACGAAATCATTTGCGTTAATTCAGGGCAGTCTAACATGCTGTTGATAATTAATTATTCTACGGTTGAAATAACTACTGTGTAATGTTATTAAAGAAAATAACTGTTATTGTACAGTTTCCGAAAGGTTAGTGGGGAATGTGTAAAAAAAACTGTGGCTCGAAAAGTTAGCGTATATCAGTTTGGCATAGCTTTAGAAGGAAATTTGTGAAGTAAAAGTAAATAAATTTTAATATTTTTTACTGTTTTTAGCACATCTTATAGAAACATCTAACATAAACATAAAAAAATATATATCATAACCTTTTCATGAAAAAGGAGAAGTCCTCATTATTTTACTATTTTATAACAATTTTTAATAAGTTGGGAATATGTTTATGAAGTTTAGTTCACATTCAATTTATGTACAAAGAAATTGACTTAAGAATTTGTAGCAATTTAATAATATGGTATGACTGCTTAATGAAAAGTAGCCTACTTTTCTTACTACTATCTAAAACCTACTTTGAAATAGACTATACAAATTTACACATAAGTCCATAGTTTTAAGATAAAAATAATCAAGAAAATACGTATCACTATTGTTAATTAAATTCATTAAAATATTCGCGTAAATAAATATAAGTCAATTGTTCTTTATCTTAATGGTTTATTGAATTCGACCCTGAAGAAAAGGTGGATGATTTCAGTAATTGGCCAACTAATTGGCATTAAAATGTATGCGTAATTAATTACTTTCAACTGAATTGTTATAAATTTTACAGATTTATTGACTGTAGTCATAATTGAACACTATCGACTTATTTAATTTTTTATTATAAAAAAGCGAAATGCGAATTCGAATATTTCATTAAATATAACAAAATAATTAATATTATAAGTATAATTAAACACAGCTCATTTTGTTTAAACACAAAAAGTTCGAAAATTTATCGTTAACGTACTATGATGACATGGTGTAATGGTCAGCGCATTTCCCCGGATAGGAAGAGTTCCTGGTTCGAATCCCGGTGGCAATAAATTATTTTTCCATAAATTTATCTTTTTAATTGATACATTTAATTTGTATTCAAAATATGTTAATTAATCAAAGCATACATTCTAGAAACGTTTTTTGTTTAATTTTCAACACCAAAGATGGTCAGTTTTGAAATTGTTCTTTAAAACATGCTCAATTTTGTAACTTTCATAACGCATACTCTATAATATTTTTTACACAGATTAGAAGAAAGCATAGATATACCTGCATTCGCACTCAATATATATTATATATTATCTATATCTATATAATTTTAATAAAAAACTTTATATGTTAATATTATGCGCAGCCGTGCATTTGTTATAATTATAATTATTTATTTATTATTAATATATGTACAAAAAGTTGTCGAAAACGTAATCGTATTAATATATTTTCTGTATATCTTTACAATTGTTTCATTTAACTTGAATTAAAAACGCCATAGAACTATATTCTACAATTGCAACTTCGCATTAATAATGTGTATTCATTAAAAATTATTATATCAATTAGATGGCTCTTTCAAATAATGGAACGATTAAATGTATTAATATTAAAAAGGTGACATATAGATTCAAAAAATTGTCGCTAAAAATATTGTCACCGTAGCATAGTTGGATAATGCACCTTCCCCGGTTAGAAAAGAGATCCAAGTTCGAATCCCGGTGGCGCAACAACAATATTTTTCAATAAAATTGATGTTATATGTATATCTTTCTAGTTAATATATTTAATTCATATTTTAAAATTATTTCCTTTTTTACACGCGAACTATAAGGACACATGTATCAGTATATTTTTTAAGCACATTATCACTTACAATATTTAATTCATCCATTTATGTCTAAAATTGTTGGATATCTCTAGGCAGATATATACAAAAGTCAATCAGTTTCTGCCCGAGAGGCAATCTGATGATCGAACCACATTCGCTCGACATGATAAGCTTCCCCTGACATCCATGAAGATATCGCCCGAGGGTTTGCTCCCTTCCAAATATCACGATTTTATGAGTCTTGTCACATTGTTCAGTACGAAGCCTTACACATTCATGCGAGCCTCCGTCATAAAGGAACGTTTTATAGCTTCTTAGAGATATACGATCAAAATTGACGGAAAATTTAAAGTACAGGCAAAAAAAATATCCAATATCCGCCCAGAAAGTTAATATCTGAAAGAACCGTACGATGTATGGCCGCAATATCAAGAATTCGTGTGGGTTTATATTTGATGTTGAATGAGTAAAAAATTTCTCTCAGTGTATTACATTTTGAAATCTCTTAAAAAATATTACCTCTTATATTATTGAATAAATATATTAAAACCCAACATAAGTGTATCTTTAATGAACTTTCTATAACATACCTTAGTAATATTTACATTGAATATTTAGTTATGTACATACATAGTGTACGAGAAGATACTTATTCAAATAGAAATTCTAAACCTTTAACATGTTTTAGTTGTTTGTTAATTAATTCTAAAAATCTTTTAAAAAATGTTTCTCTTCATTTTGTTCATATTCATGTATAAACAAATATATATATATATAAATTTATGATGTCCTCTGATAGACCAAATATAGATCTTTTAATCGTAGACTCATAATTTGCTTAAATTTCAATATAAAACTTTGTGTTTCGTGTTTGTAATATAAACTTAACGTTGAAAATATTTCGTAATTTTAACAAAAAAGTTCTCTCTGTCAATTCTGGGAATTTTTATTAGCGGATTAAGGTACCAGAAGACCACAGGCGCAATAATAATGGAACATAAACATTAATATTTTTTTTAATTCACCAAGGGTAGACATTTCCTAAATGGGAAGGTTTCCAAATTATTTCACTAAGAAGCACCCTAAAGATAAGATCAGGGGCTTTGATCATTATGAGGCCCCAGCGGCAAGGCTACGGGCTTCATGCGCCTGTGCGGAAATTCATCTCTGGAAATGTTCCAAATTATTCTTCCGTCAAATAGCGCTATCCTTTGCTTAATATCATACATAAGCTTTCTGCCGAAATATAGGCGGCTTCAATGCATAATTCGTCTCATTTCATTATATTTATAATTGTCTAATTATGATTGATATTTATTTTAAATAATATATTATTGTTAGGTATCTCAATCTTACCGATGGTAGATCAAAATGCATGAATATACATTTAAATCTTATAATACAAAGAAAATGATACCAATTATTTATACGCGTAAATTTTTATAATATAATTATAATTATTATTATTAAGGAGAACACATTCTTTTTGTGAAGTTGTAATTATTCAGAATGTAATAATATGTAATATTTTAAATACTAATTAAATATAAACATATAAAATCAATTTCATCGAAAATTATTGTCATTGTACTACCGCGATTCGAACCTGGGTCTCTTTGTCCAAAATTTAATAACAATGAATTATTAATTCTGGTATTTGCTATGGGTTTACTTAAAGGTATTTTAGATTCCGTAAAAGCAATGTAGATGGCTTTCAAATAATCTAACGACAGATGTATTAATTTGAAAAAATGTAACATGAGTTAGAAAATTTGTAGTCAAAATTACTAGCGCTGTAGCATAGTTGGTAGGTAATGCACATTCCTCGGATTGGAAAAAGAGATCCAGGTTCGAATCCCGGTAGTGCAATAACAATATATTTCGATAAAATTGATTTTATATGTTTATCTTTATAATTAATACATTTAATTAGTATTTGTAATAATTATTATTATTTACGGATTTTAGATTTTCGTTTAAACTGGAAATCTCATTTTGGGAAACAAAATATGTTTGCTAAATTAAGTTTTTTATCGTTATTTACATTTTAACAACAACGTGTTTATGCACAATATACGCGAGAACGTGTACACACACACAGCTAACTCGTTGGTTTCCTAGGACAAGGATTGGATCCCCAACCCCATGGTTTCTAGACAATGGCAAACAAAAAATACCACTCATCTTAATATAATACAATGAACATTTAATAACAAAAAAAAATAGAAGAATTGGTTATACTTATACTCTGATCTAACTCAGCTTTTCCTGCTATAGTTTTGTATCTATTTAATTAAATTATTCAATGAACAAACGGCCAAGGCTTTAATGGCACATTTGTTAAAATACTCGTGATTTTTTTTTATGACAAATATAGATTATGTATTATGTTATTTTACAGGACCCCGATGGAGAATGGCTCCTTGGTGTTTAGTCCATTTCCATCTCAGGAGTACCGCCAGGATGTCCACGGGGCTGCCTATCGCTGTAGAGCCGCTAACACCGCGGGAGTGGTGCTCTCCAGGGATATGCATGTTACTGCAGGTACATTTTTCTTCCATTTTTAACTGCGTTTCTCTCTCTCTCTCTCTCTCTCTCTCTCTGGTAAACAATTTATATAATATTTAATAAATATTTATCCATTGATTTTTAAAGTTCTAATGTTGCTGTTTTTTCAGAACGTAGTTCTGTAGTATTTTAATATAAATAAAATGTACAATTAAAAAGATATACAATAAAATTCAATTTACCAAAAAAATATTAGGTTGCTTTTAAATTTAGAATAATAGATATATCAATTTGAAAGAACTGCAGCACATAAGTTGCAAAACTTATCGTCAACTTACTCTTTCGGTGTGATGTAATCGGTTAACGCATTTTCTCGGATAAGAAAGGATCCAGAATCGAAGCCCAGTAGCCACAAAAATTTGTATCTATATGTATATATATAGATATAATATAGTTATTGTATACGCTTTCCATTATATTAAAATCTTAATAAGACATTCCACCAACTGATGAAGAGGTGCTCACTCGTATTTGTTATTTGTCACTTGAAAGAGATGAATGAAAAAAAAACAATAATTTATCGTGCAAAATTTAACAAAAAAAATATCTATACATATTCAGGATATGCACGAACACTGACTATTCTGACACCAACTACCCCGATAACACTCATGATTTATTGTTCTTAGTTATGTGTACGCCTTAACTTGGTTTATTAGATATACATCCTAGTTAGCCTACATCCCGTCTGCACGGAATGTTAATTCGTTAAAGCTTGTTTGCTGAAGGATACATTTATTAGGGCGCACATTTTCGCCCCTATTTCACACCCTTGTGACACTAACATATATTACTGTTATTCAACTTATTGTATAAATAATCTCTAGCAATCGCTTAAAGAATCTTTTTGATTTTTAAAAAGGTTTCAGTAAAAAATTTAAGGAGGACACATTCTCATTGTGAAGTTTCAGAACATAGTTCTTTTATAATTTTATTACAATTTAAATGTATAAATTAGAAATATATACATATAAAATCAATTTATCGAAAAAATATTTTGTTGTCAATGGGATTCGAACCAGGAACCCTTCTTATCGGGTTTTACTCAAACCTATTTGAGATTATCTGTAATCCGTAAATCCTCCATTCTAACCGGGATATTTTCATATCCGGGGAAATGCATTAACCGATTATGCTACACCAACATAGTAAGTTGACGACAAATTATCGAACTTATATGTTGCACTTTCAAATTGATATATTTTAGGAAAATTTAGGAAAATTGTTTATTATGTTAAAAGATAATAGTGTGTTACAGAATTCATGAAAACTAAGTAGGTACATGAAAGTTGATTTTTTATCATGTATGTACATTTATTCCAAATGGATATTTTATTAAGAAACCTAATTTATTACTCTATTTTAACACATTTTCTATTGATAGAAAAAAAATGCACACAAACAAGTTAGCAAAAATGACTTTCATTAGGAATCTAGAATATATATCCATAAATTGTTGTTAATATGTTAAGTATAAATTCTTCGGAATCAACTGCATACTGATAAATAATGAGTATTTTTTAAGTAATTTGGAGAACTATATATTAATAAAGAACTTTATATCATAATATCATTTGATGAATTAGCGATGAAACGTTGTTCGATATTGACGTTCTATATTTAGTAACAAACCAGAAGAGCAGACTTCCATCTATCTCCGCATATCCCCCCGACCATCCCTCTCATCTTCACTTAATCGACTAATTCAGTTTTGAATGAAACCATTTGATTATGTTTTAGTTACGTTAAAATAATTACTTCCGTAGTAGTATTGAGCAATACCCACAGTAGATGTTATATATTACATCATGCACATAAATACATATGATTAATAGAATTTAACACTTTCGACCATGAAAGAATTGATATTTTTATATCAAAAAATTACTTAATTTAAAAACAAACATTAAATATATACAATTGAAAATGATGATTTTTCAGATTCTAGTATAATGTGTTAAAAACATTTTACAGACAAAGAATATTGCTTTAAATAATTTCAAAAAATAATAAGATTCTGATAGTGACATATTTGCTGTTTCAGGAAATTAATATCAAATTTAGTCCATAGACGGCGATAGTGTAGTGATATTTAAAGTGTTACCACATATTTACATTTATATAACTTCCAAAAATTTGATAGATATAGATTGGGTGGAATGGTGAACGTTAAATTGTGTAAAGCGATCACTTAAGCCAGCAGAAAACAGGTCGTAAGCCTTATAATTACCCATACTTCCATATTTTACCATTAAATTTAATAAAAAAATAGCTTCGTCTCTGTGAGATATCTACTATTTGTTTATTAAACAATAAATTTATGGGATATAAATCTTTTTGTACCTGTAATAAATATTTTTATTTCGTAAATGTATTGTTTAAATAATGTTTTTATACTAAAACATTGAAATTTTCATCCATGTTTGCAAGTACAAATAATCATACCCTTCTGTGTGTGCATGATTCAATTATATCCGGTTCAAAAGACCGAGTATTGGTCTGGCTCGAGTGATCAATATTGAGGGCATCAAGAGGCCCCACTCGAAAGGTATTCAACAATAATTTTGTTAAGAAAATAATACGCAACAAAGATAATATCACTTAGAGTTCCTATTCCACATGATTTTTGATGTGTATTAATATTTTTCTCCATAAAATTCTTTCATTACAGAAATAATAATTTTATCATTTTTTTTTCTTATAATCTCAACTAAATGATGAATGATATGATGAAAATATAACATGTATCAGTTTTTTTCCATAATGTCTTTAGAAGAGACACCTGTTGTGTAAGCTGTTAACTTTTTTTAAAGGTTTCCTATTGACTAATTCTTTCAAACTAACATCGAAATGGAAAGAAATTAATTTGAGCTAACCGCTGATAGGCCCATTCCCCGCAACCCCTGACCATCGCACCCTATCCCTACGCAGCGATTGCTGTGTGCGGACGTGATCGCCATTCGAAATCAAATCACTTCTCCGTGTTTAACAATATTACAAGACCCTTGATCCTGCAATCATTATTCTTCGTAAGCCCGTTTGAAATACGGTTAGTTAATCTATCCGTTTCGCGCCAAATAATGCCTTGCGAATTCGTGCAAGCAGCACATTTCGCTAATTGGGTCGATCCATTCGAAAAATGGTTGCGACACTATCAATAATTGCGGAGATCAAAAATAAATTCAGCTTCACTGTTAAAAAGTTTGTTCTTCAATGCAAACAAGTAATTCCCAAACAGATATTCTTTCAAACCTGGAAATTATCAAAGACTTTAATTATTTCGGGTTCATAATTACTGCCTACTGTGAGCCAGAAATCAAACGACGCGTAGATATTATGAAAGATTATATATCCAAATAACCAAGGTCAGATTTTTGCAGTCTCTAGTGTCAGATATATTTTACATTTCTGTATGGTGTTAAATTATAGACTCTGAAGGTAAGAGAGATAAGACGAACCTTTGAAATGGATATTATTTTTGTATTGTCTGACTGTTTATATGGTACTAATAAATATTCAATTAAATTTCATGTTTATATTATTATGGGTTTCTCTAAAAGCCCGTCATTAATGATGGAAAAAATGCTAGTTAGAATACGTAATTAAATCACTTTAAATACGTGGAAATTATATACCTACCTAGGTTCAATACTCGACGATCAATTGATTAATTTATTTAAAAATGGCAATATGAAAAATACCAGATTATATTACAATATTATTGTATTCGAAATGTACTAACATACTGTCTACGCGCGTAGGCATTATTGAAGATAAAATAACATTTCACGTCATTGTATACAAAATAACATTAAGAGTTTATTCGTAAAAATTAATTCCTAATCTTGAGTACCCTTTATATTAAAAACTACAAGTACTTGAACACCGACCGGGTTTTGTTTCAAATATAGTGGAAAACCGTTTTAAAAAAAGCAATTTGTTATATTAATGTTAGAAAAACATTTATATTTCATGAAGATAAATAATTGAAACATTTCATCATTTTCTTTTGTAAAAACAACATTCATTTGATGAATAATGCTATCGTATTTTTCTTTCACGAAATCATTTTATCTTTCCTTTAAATTCAACGCGAAATTTGTACATTTGTCGCGAAAGATTTATTACTTATTTCCTCGAAACAACGATTTGATCATTCTCATTAAGCGAGTTAGAAATTCGGGCAAGACGTAACTCGAAATGTTTTATTTCCTGTTCCGCTACAGATACCGTCATAATTTATGGCAAAGGAACCCAGAAACAAATCAGCGCCGAAGCCTCCGCCTTACAGCTTTCCAGCTGATGCGGCAGTCATTCCAGGCTTGTGAATATTATACGGCCCCGACGTTACGTTGAACTACGTTTCAAAGGCTTCTCCCAATAGAAATGTGAAACCGATAGCAATTTCGCGTTAGTTCGAGTCACTAATTAATAAACTTTGCTAGGCTTGTTTGCTTTTTCTTTTATCCCTTTCTTTTACCTATTTACAACAGAATATTATTTCACAAATAAATTATATGTTTTTCTTTCTTGAAATAATGGTTACGCAATATTTATATTAATTTGCTCATTAGTGTTGTTTCATTTATACTACATATATTTATACAGTTCAATTTATGATGACATTCATTTATGGTATTTTGTAAGCTGAAAATTACATCTTCGAATATTAACAAAAAATTGCTTCGTCGCTATTAGGATCGTGAAACATTCAAGTATCTCATTAATAAAATAATAATAATATTAATTAAAGTATTCTCGTCGCTTGTAGTCTGGATTTCTAAATATAATGCTTAAATAGGTAATTTTTCTACATCGTAACACATTCACGCCCAATATTTATTTTCGTTGAATAGATTAATATTATTAAAAAATAGTGTTACTTAAAGGAGTACTTAAGGCTCGTATATGTAGTAGAAAACACAATGAGATGATCTCAGAGATTTAGTTGAGATACATCTCAATACCGTGTACACGTGTTGAGATTTTGATCTGGAGATAAACTCTGAGATTGGTAGAAAGAGATCTGACAGCGAGACAACACCCGCACACTATGTATTCTGAAAAGTTCAGGATAAGTCATTAAACGTTAACATTAATATAAAGAGTTAAATTATAAACATTTATTAAGTTTTAACATCTGCTGGAGAAATTCAAAATCACTCAACCGACAAATGACAATAACGATAATATCTGAGGCATGATATTTACACGGGGAATACGAAAGCTGAGAGATGTTTCTAAAAAATCTCTTAAAAATCTCGTTCGTGAACACGGGCCATTAAACTGTAAATGTCCAATATACTTATCTATATCGTGCCCAATCAAGTAGAAGTGTAGTGTAAGTGATGAGTCTTAGTGCCAAAATGACAAAAAATGGCCATTCTAAAAGTCTGTTACATAAATATGTAAGTATATGTCTAAATATGTACGTAACATTATTTATTCTCAGCTCTATGTTTTTTCATGCAGTGAGTCTTGTCTGAAAGGGGACGATTTTATGTTGGGTAATTTGCAAATTATTTACGAAAATATGATTAACAGTTTATGTTTCGACAAAAGCATTTATGCGCAATTTACATTCAATGGTGGAGATGTGGGACGGTTATATGAACAGGGGCAGATTAGTCACTGTGACGTTAGTTATAACGGGGCACAAAAGGGGTTGCATTAATTCAGGTGTTGGTTAAACATAATACACAGAAGAGCTAAAACTTACATATACATATATAGAATTAAAATCAATATATGAAAAATCATAAAGACTATTTAATTTGTGACTTTCTTTCCCTAACAGTTTTTGTGACATTTATTGCGTCAGATTCGAGTGTGTTGCAATAAATAAATAAATAAAATCTGTTAAGAAAAAATATAAATAAAACAATCTTATATATGTATTTTTTACGGATGGTGCTTGCTTGGTTTTGAAAAGCAAAACGTTCACCTAGTATAAAAGTCACCAGATCACCAAGTTTTATATTTAATAGAAGGTCATAATAATATTATGTACCTATTTAGATCTTCTCAACAAATCTAAAACCGTAGAAAGCCTGAAATTTGCATACATACTAAAGGGGCCTCGAGGATTTGCAGCATAAAATATTTTATCGATGTAACCAGAGAATCCGAACCTTTCCACACGTGAAATATCACGACACTATTTATACAAGTATTCTAATCATAAATCTCTATAAATATAATCTATATATAACTAGTATATAACCATAAATCTCTATAAAGTATTCAAACTCATAAATATCTTGTAAATATGCCTGTAACTATTTTTTTGAGAATCAAGGATTTTTACTACTGTTAATTGGAATATTAAAAACGCTGTTAAACTTATTTGTAGTGCATAGTTAGAAAATAAAATAATTGATATCAAGTAATAAAATTAAACAGAGACATACTCGTAAAAATAAACTTTTGCTATTTCAGTCCCAACGCATTATCCATTACGTAGGCGACGTTTGGACTTCTAAAGATATGCATCGCTAGTGCAAAACTCGAAATAAGGATCCAAAATATTAACGTTACACACATTAACTTAAATATTATGTACAGATGATGGAATTGGATTTTTGGATTGAAATTTTTGTTGAGTTTTCTGGGCTGTTCTGCCTTTAACCTCTCTGGCCGACATTTATGAACACATTACAGGGTTCATTTTCAGTACTATTATCGCTAATAATGATATTCCATTAGTCACTTCAGTGTCATCAGCCCAGATGATGAACCCCGCAATTTAAGCTTTAGCAGAGAGGCCAGAAATCTCGACAGAAAATTCTGAACAGCTGTGATAACCTAATAATATTTTTGTTTCATTTTGTTTATTAATTTAATAGTGGTAAAATGTAATGAAAAAATCTGTTTAAAAATTATGTTTTTAATTTATTTATATTTATTAATAAAGTTTTTTTTGTGCAGCCATTGAAACAATTTTTTATGTTTTTCATCATCAATACAATATGCTATGTTGCACGCATTCATACACCTATTTAATGTATTCGAGTTTCTTCTGCGACTACAATACCTTATTCTGCATTGTGGATTTTTGTACAGTGGTTCTCTGGTCCTCTTACTGCTGTCACTTCACAAAGAAGTACTCCATATCTTTCACTATATCATTCTAGACAAAAAGTTAAGTTATATGCAAAATATATTTATATTAGTAATCCAAAAACCAAAAGTGACACCGATTGTTTTCTGCCAAAAAAAATATCAAAAACAATTAATTTATTAAATCATCAGTGTAAATGATAAACATCTATAAACTTTAATATTAGATATTTTGCTTCATTGTATGTACTTACATTCTATTAATACATATTATATTGGACATTAGTATTTTTATTCTGTCATTTTATATATTTTCACGTTTACTTGCCTTGTATGTTTCATTTTCTATTTAAGCGTGTTTTACCTCGTATTCAATGAGTTATATTGGTTTATTTGGTTTTGTGAAATATAATTGGTTTGCCAATTTGCCCAAAAACAAGCTTACCTTGTTGGGCAATACATTTTAAAATCTGTGTAAAATATATGTAACAAACTTTTTTTTAGCTGTACAATATTTATGTATTATATGACATGTGTCTTAATAATAAATTTCAAAATGTGAGGTTGCATAAACCTGAAGACGACGCTTTTCTCCTTTTTTATTTACATCAATCTGGAACATCACAGTTTACCCACAGTTAGTACTCACTCGTCTGTCGGACCTCGGACAAAGCTCACCGATATCTTCTCTATATAAATACCTATATATTATTTAAGTCTTATAAATATACTCCAGAACCATCGACAATGTCTTGGATAAGTATCTAACAGTCCCTCAAAAGAGTGGAAAATACTCATATTCTACAAAAATTATGTACATTTCGAAGAGTTTTGGGTCTTAGCGATAATGTTGAGATTGAGTAGGCAGCCAATATTGACAATATAGAAGACAAAAATACGCCCTATATTTATCCTTCTTTCTTAAAAAAGTATACTGGAGTGGTCAACATCTTATATGCATTCGACGCACAAACGAAAAAATGCGAAATGTGGAACGAATCTCGAGAAAAGTATTTTTTGAAAAACGCTAATATAATATTTTAATCAAACAAATCATATATATCACATGGAAGTATGGATTTGTACAGGGTTTACGCCCTGTCCTCGACTGGCTCATGTGATCACTTTACTCAATGTTACGTTCACCATTCCACCCACAACCAACATCAATATCTATCAAATTTTTTAAAGTTACATATATGTATATTCTATTTTTCGTCTATATAACTACAACTATTCGTCTCTATGAGATATCTATAATTTGTTTAATAAAAATTCTTTTTGAGGCAAAAATCCAGTAATTGTGTATTTTTCCAAAAATTTTAACATAGTCAAAAATTGTTAATAACATTTTGTTCATTATTTAACGGTACCTTATTGATTCGTAATTATTTCAATTTTTAATATAAAATATTATCCAATCATTTTGTTTTATTCCATTTTATGATCAATTTACGAAGTTTACAAACTAATAGATGTTGAAAAAGAGTGATACAACCGCTTAAGGAGATTTTGAAAACAAACGTTTGGCAGAATGTGTACATTCCAGTTACATTATAAAATCCGTGCGTACCAGTTAAGGGTTAATTTGTAATTTTAAATTTAATAAAACAAAACAATATTTACAACATTGTTTACATTATTTTATGTAAACAGTTTCCAACCCCTGCAACGGTGCGGCAAGCGAAGAGCGTACGAACGTCCTACTCCAGAGCCATTACCGTGTTCAGGGATGCTTCCCAGTGAGCCAAGCATCGTAGCGAGATATTTTATTTATTAATAATAGCGCAGCACTAAGCTTGTTCGAAACCAAACAATCTACAGAGTTCGAAACTCAATACCGTCTATTGGTAACTACAGTATTATTAAAATGAATTTGTGTAGGTGCAAACACAACTTTGTTCACGATGTGTTTCAATATCTGCCACAATATGTGCCTATCAATCCACGTTACTAATTAACAGAAATGCGGAAATTTCGAGCGGTTATCAGATCTCTACTTCCGAGAACCAGGGAGGTTTGGAGGTATTATATTATTAATATATGTATATTTGTAAAATCAGAAATAATATTATTAATATACGTATATAAGATCAGAAAGATCATGAAAAATATCTGAAAAAAATATAAATAACTACCTTCAAATTCGGCTTACTATTCGTGTTCGTATATATCGTGGTATCAATTTTGGTTTGCGGCATAGGAACTAGTAGGTATTCATAACAGTAGCGAAGCAATTGACGAAACAGTATTGTGAATAAATTGAATAATCTAAGCCAATAAATCGAAAAAAAATCAATTATTTCCGTTCACATTGTTTTAAATTAATATACTCGTAATATGATGCAAATTGTAACAATTGTGAATAATTTGAAGCATTATATATTGGTTGTTTATTTTCATAATTTCAACCTCATTTTTTTTATTTCCTTGTCGAAATAAATTATAAATTTAGTAGATTAAATAAATTTTGAAACATTGTATAGCGTAATACAAAAATATTATTTAATCAATTCAAATACTAACCCTTAAATATCTCGAAACGAAAGAAACATGACTTAGACCAATTTCATATTAATGGCAACATACGTAAGCACTGAATTTATCATTTTAAGTCTACAATGGTTGCTAATACCACGCGGGTGGAATTTACGTGGTGGAATGCAGAAGTCGGTCGGCTCAGGAGCGGAAGGAGTGATGGACTTGACCAGGGTATTCGGCAGGCCGCCGACACTAGCTGCGTTCACCGCTATACATTGTTGACGTCCCCACGATTGTGGGTTATTACTGTTTTGGCTTGTGCGTTCAGCGTTGTATCCGGAATACCATAGAAGTTATAATTTTTTTACATTTTTCAAAAATATTTCAATTAGTGCACCACCAAACGGCGATATACTAATGATGTATTGAGATTAAGCGGAAATAATCACAAAAAGTATTTGATCGTCTTATTTAAAAAAAATTATAACTATCCAACATAATGCTAACTTATTTCACCAATTTACAGAACACAAATAACGTATTAGAAAATATTAAATGTACAACAAAAGAACTGCGTACGTTGATACTTCAAATAGTTCAATAATTCCTGCAGGTGGCTATTATGGCCGCATCGTGGCAAATAGTGGCCGCTGCGCGGCCAAGACTTCATTTTATTGCTTTAATAATGGTGCACTGTGCACCGTTATTATATTACACCTTTATTAAAACAAATTTCGCATTAAAATATAGAGTCTATGAACTAACAAACGTAAATATTACGAACATATACTTGAGAGATGATTGACTACGCGAGATGACAGATGGTCAATATACTTGCCAGTCAGAAAAATTCATACATTTTCGCTAATATGTTTCTTCTTAATCGTAATAAAAATAATGCATACACACTTTATTTCAAATTGAATATATATTTGCGTAAAATTATTTAATATTTAAAAGAGAAAACATTTAAGAATTTTAACCTAGAGATATTAAAAACACATTTGACGTATTCGTCACTTTGGTATTTTTTCTTACTGGCAATGACAGTGACAAAGTGCAATCATATTATGAGATTACTTTATATGTCCTTTAAAATTAACACATTCATTTTAAACTGGCTAAATTAAATACAAAATATTTTTTACATACAAAATACTAACTGGCTTAAATTAAATACAAAATATTTTTTACTGAACTAATTATGAAAATTTATAAAGAAATTACTGATAAAACAAAACAAATACCATGTTTCCCTACAAATAATAATTAATTCTGAATAATTAAAAAATACTTCCACAACTTTACTTGCCAGATATGGCCATTAGAAGGGAGTCTTTTGTCTGTAAACAATGCCCGATTACGCTGTACATCAAAATTTGTAATAAATGTACATATTGTTATTTTTAAGGTAGTTTTAATCCTTATCGTTACGAGTTTTTAATTTAGTTATATTTTTTTATTATTTTAATGCTGTTATTATTTTGTATTTGTGTTTTTCTTCTGTTTTCGAGTGATTATTTTATGAAATGTTAAATATTATTTTTAGTATTAACGTCAGCGAGAATTTGTAAATAAAATGTTTAAAACATTTCCCTATGCTCCCAGAGGTTAACGCAATTTTTGAAACGGAATTATATAACTTTGGCTGTTTGATTTTTTTGAAAGAACAAAGCGAAATAAGATGTGAAATATAGGTCTCCAGTGGCCGGACATTTGGAACTATGGCAAAGGCAAAATTAAGATGGGGAAAACGTTTGTCACATAAATTGGAACGTAAGGCGGGTAAAAGTATTAAATATTTTAAAATACCCAAAAAGTTTATCTCATATACTATGTAAGTAGACACATTCCACCTGATCTCTGGCGTTATATTATAGTAATCGGGTAAATCTAAAAAAATCAGCAACGGGTAATAGGGGTGATGAAAACAAATCAGGAAATCAGGCAATGAATTTTATTGAACTATAAAAATACCTTAATAGTAGTATTTTTAAATACTAAATTAATGTATTAATTTTAAATATATACATATAAAATCAACTTTGTCGAAAAATATTGTTTTTGCGTCACCGGGATTCGAACCTGGATCTCTATTTCCAATCCGGGGAAGTACACTACCAATTGCGTTATAACGCCAGTATTTTTCATAACAAATTAACAAAACCTATATATTACATTTTTCAAATTAATACACCTGAAAATATTTTTAAAATAAAACAATATTTTTAGAAAAAAATGATTTTATATGTATATATTTATAATTAATACATTAATTTAGTATTTAAAATATCACAGACCTATGTTCTGAATAATTATGACTTCACAATAAGAATATGTTTTCCTTAATAGTAGTATTTTTATTTCTAAATCGATATTAATATATTACGAGTACATTTACTTACACAGAAGCCGTTAAGTACCAGGATTAATGACAAAAGTATATATAAATTTAATCATTAATATAAATGTTACAAATATTTTTTTCGTATGATTAGGCCATTGTTTCACTATTTAAATAATTCAGCGGACCATTGACAAATTACCGATGCATGTCCACGGAACTTGAGACATACGAGAAACGGTGATAAAGGACAGTAACCTGGGCTGTGTCATTATTCAAACAATGCCCACTCATTATTTACAGAGATAACAAACAGATATTATCGCCGTTAAGGACTAAGCTTATAGTATCTGCCGTATCGTGGACGCGCAGTTTGAGAATCTTTTTGTAATAGCAAAAGAGACAAATAATGTGTATTTGGTATATTGATTACATAGACTGGATTTTTTCTAGTGCAATCATCAATGTGTATCGTATAGTTTTGCATTATTCATCATACGAATCTTGGAAATATCTCAAGGAAACAAAGTCATTAATTAATGTATGTGCTTTCAATTAATTTAATCGAAAACCTTAATATCTTGATATACACGCCTACCTAACTTCAATATCATAAATGAATTCAGTCTTCAACCGCATAATAAATAATATTCATTTCATTGTCACGCAATACAATGGCTTTATTCGAATAACAATGATAAAAAATAGAAGTTGTTCCATTCAACTATGATAATAAATTGTGCTCGGATGAATATTACTTTAGTTACAAATACGTATGTATTCAATTCAAAACGATGATACAATCATTCATAATATTCTTTTGAAGATGTCCTACTTCATTTCATTTTGCTCTCTGACAGCATCTCGATTGGAAACGTCGTTTTCCAGGTTCAATGTTTTGTTCAAATAAAAATGACAGGAATACTCGCCAATGATAAACTTTCTAGAACTTCTGCCCCACTTGGCGTCAGCATTTGTTTATTTTACTGAAATGTGAACGTTTTTTTTACTTTTTTATTCTTACCATCTGTTACATTTTTTTTTCCATTCCGTTCGTTTGAAAACATCGATTCGTAGACAAACAAAATTTTTCCGATAAACTTAATAGAATTGTTGATGGATTCAACAAAATAAAATTGGAAATTGCAGTGGAATTCTGAAGAAATGGTTAGTAACTAGTAACTACTATATATGTAAAATATCAGTCATATTCACATTTTCATCTTCACATCATCTTTGAAGTTTATTCTATTTTGATAAAATCGACAGAGGGTTAAACTTATGGGTCATATAAATATGTAGGTGTAGGTATTTTTACTCTTATTATAGTTTGTGTGCAATATTTATTAATTGAGTATTATTTTAATAACATTTATATAAAATTACAAATAATACCTATTCGATATACAATCATGATATAATCGATACGAATTTTTGTAATTATTATGTTAAGGATGTTGTTTTTTAAGTTAATGAAATAAATTCAAACAAATTTTACGTAGGTGGGTACTTACTTGTTTCCATATACCTTAAAAACTTTTTTATAGAGATTAAAGTTCTCTCATGCGTTAGCTATAAAGATTAGTCGGTCGTTCCAGACTGCATTAAAATACAATAGACAATGAATGACAGCTTGCTCCACGTTTGATGAGTTCAAGTTTCCTCCGTGCACATGCACCCTAAAGGTATTACACTCCTACATCTGCAGGCACGATATATTAAATAATTCACAAAATATGTAGGTACTTATAATACTAACTAAATGTAACAATTAGAGAGATATACAGAAAAAATCAATTAATCGAAAAAATATTTTGGTTGCTGGATTACGCGTAATAGTAACGCGGATAGGAAAAGATCCTGATTCGAATCCCGGCAACAACCAAAATATTTTTTCGATTAATTGATTTTTTCTGTATAACTTTCTAATTGATACATTTAATTTGTATTTAAATACCATGGAACTATGTTCTGAAAATACTGCAACTTCACAATAATTATGTATCTTTAAAATATATACACTAATGTTGTTGTATAGATTTTTACGAACATTAAGACAAGATGAATTGGCTTTAGAGAATTCAATGTCCAGCTTCCTGTCCTGAAAAGATCATTCTTTTAACTTTTCGACATAATATCAAGTAGCACCTTCAGGGACCATCGATAGCGACTGTCGGATTATAAGTACCTACATGACGCAAATTACATAGCGCACGACATTCTAACGTTTTTTTGTTGTTAAATAAACTATCGATTAATTCTTTTTTTTTTCAAAAAGTGACAGCTTTTAAATAAATAGAATGTAAGATGTATCAATTTGAAATAGCTGCAACATATTAAGTTCGAAAAATTGTCGACTATCTACGAAGCTGACTGGTTATCGCACTTCCCCAGATAGGAAGAGTACCTGGTTCAAATCCAAGTGGCAGCTAAAACATTTTTTAGATAAATTGAGTTAACCTGTATATTTATCTTTCTAATAAATGCATTTAATTTGTATTAAAATTAAATTTTTGTTTTGAATTATTATTTTTACTACTAGCGGTATTCGACGTCGCTCGGGGTTCAGATTCAGCTATGATTTTTAAAAGGGTTTTAGGGAGGGGTCCCTTTATTTTTCATTTTATTCAGGATCCTAGAATGCAACTAAACAAAATTTGGATGGTAATCAATGCACATTTATATCTGGGAGAGTAAGTAGGGTGGCTAGGGCAAGGGAGGAGAGTGCCTATTTAGGATCTCATATACAATTTTCGAATGGATGGCATTTCATTTAAAACTTATTTATTTTTGGTGAGTAGCTGAGGGTTCTAAAGAGTAACCATGCAATGTTTGGAATAGATAGCATTCAATATAATACGCATTTATATCGAAAGATTATTTGTGCATATTTGAATAATCTCCAATATCGAATGTTGACAGAGTTTGATAACAAATCTAAAATGGTATGGTACAAATATATTAATATTAATTATAGTTTTCTATTTTCTATTATATAAGCTATCATATATGTACGTAGAAAGTTATATGCAATGTCTGGTTTAGGTAAAATGTATAAAAGTTGACATTTCATATGCAAATCAGATGCTAAAGTCCACATACTCTGTAAGAAAATGTCAATATGTTTATAACAAAATCTATTTAAGTTGCAACATATTCTAGAGACTATGATAAAAATAGTTTAGCTCGTGAACAGTCGTCACTAGTGAACAGAAATTATAGTTTTTGAGTAACGTTTCCATCAGCTTTAGATCAGAAACGCGGCAGATTAGATTAGATTAGATTAACATGGTGGTTTGTTTCTTCCAGTGGTGTGGCAGGAGTGGACCGTGCAAGTGTCGGGGGCGCGTGCCAGCCCCGGCGGTACGGCGGTGCTAGCGTGCAACGTGCCCCCCGCCGTGCGCGACCACGTCACAGTAAGCGCGTGGTACAGGGACGACTCCATGCTGCTGCCTGGACCGCCCGACGAAGGTGAGATCACACTTACTTCACTACCTGCCATTTATTTCTTATTCGAGAACAATACCGGTAAAATGCTTCAATATGTATTAAATGTAGAATGAATATTATGTTCCAGGCCGATTTTGTTAGGCCGCCATTTTGCTTTGGCAGATATTTATCAGTTTTAATTTGGTAATCGTATATAGTAGTTGATTTCCATTGATTATTCTACAGCTTCACTAACGTGTTGAAGTCATTAAAACATTTTATTTAAATAACGACAACACTGTAACCATAATGGTATTCTTTTTTGTTTTATTAACTACTTAATGAATTAAATACATCTACTGATTTCGGTTAACAATTTAAGTTAAGTACTAAATTTATTTTTAAATAATTATTGTTTCGGAAACCTTATTGGTAGCCAAATCGGGTCGATTAGGCTTGCAACATATGTGATTTTAATATGGTGGTGCCACTTCACACACAGTCCGAGCTACGCTTGAAATTTTGCAAGAAATTTTTCCCAGTCACATAATGTCAAAAAGTGGTGACTTCTGGCCTTCTTAATCACCTGATTTGATGGCTCTCAACTATTTTCTGTATGAGAACTTGAAAGAAAAGTTCTACGCTAATAAGCTAACAACAATTTCGATGCTACAGAATAATATTCGAAATG
Source organism: Eubasilissa regina (assembly GCA_022840565.1). NCBI lineage: Eukaryota > Metazoa > Arthropoda > Insecta > Trichoptera > Phryganeidae > Eubasilissa > Eubasilissa regina. The sequence goes on along the minus strand of JAINEB010000022.1, from coordinate 28,437,143 downwards.
AAATTGCTGAAATAACACGCGAAGTATGCGAGAATGTTATGAAAAATATGGTTATTTGTGACGCTGCTAGAAGCGGTCACTTGGCCAATGTCATATTCGATACATAATAATAATAAGCCAAATAATCTATGAATAAAAATTAAGTTAAAAATTATATTTGATTTCTCAATTATTTAAAAACAACATCGGCCTGGAACATAATATTCACGCTGTATCACGATATAAAATTTTCACTAATAAGAGATTTATTGTTTTGAAAGGTCATAACGAGCCGAAATTATATTTGTGAGAACCTCACGAATGTCCGTTTCAAGCCCTGGTTTTAAATATTTACCGTATTTCTTTTTTAGAGATTTAACCTAGAATTAATGTTCTATTCAACATTGTACTCTGTAAAAAGATCTTTAAATTTGACAAAAAAATATTTTCACACGTAATTAACGTAAACGTTAAGTAATAATAATAATCGTCGAGAAAAGTGAAGAATTAGAATAGCGGGAACAGCAATATAGGGGTACAAATTTATTTCGACCAATAATATAATACAACTTCACAACTGCGTACTCTTTGTATAAATAAATGTATATATACGTATTTATTTATTTATTGACAACCACAAAAACAGTATATAGAGATGCGAATTGAATTAATAAAATTAATTTCTGATAACCAGCTTAGTACGTTTAGTATGTAATACCTAATCTAGAAATGTTACATGTTGAATTTCTTATGTTTCAATTATACAAATTGAACAGTATAAATAAAACAATATCTATTAAATATTTCGAATAGTAATGTTATTTTTTAATCACACAATTTTTTATGACGTCACACACATATAATCCGTCAAAGATATCAATTCCGACACAACATTGTCACTTTCAAATGTGTTACAGAAATAACGTTTTTTCAATAAATAACATGAAATATTATTTAAAATCACAGAAAATGTATTTGTCAATTTGTTAATTTAATTAGAAAGTGAAAATATTTCTCGGCAACTTTCTAAGTAATCTTTAATCTGCCAAAGCAGTATCTGTTTGTTGAAAAAAAAATTATTTACGTGACTCGTAAATTTGGCACTCGTGAATATTGATGGCTTTAGAAGCCTTTTATACGGAAATAAAAAAATAAAGATGAAATATCGAAGGTCAATTTAAGTCTTGGATATTCTATCCAAATTGATGTCCTAAATTTAATATTTCTCCTTTTAAAAGTTCTTCACATAAAATATGCGCGTTTATAAACATAGAATTCTGATTTAAAAATTAATCAATCATCTTCTTTTATAAAACCATTTATCACAATAAAGTATTCATCGACATTTTTAAAGCAAATACAATAGAAGTAAATTTATTATATTACCTACTTGTGAAAAATTGTGTTATGCAAAAAAAATCACGTATAATGTGTTCTTACACAACTTAACGTTCAGTAAAATTTTTAAACTCGTTGAAATATTTTAAATAGTCATTATAAATTGTCGTCAGTAATATAAAACGTAATTAAGCACGTTTCCGTCTCAGTCTTTACAAATGTCTAGAACTTGTCGGTGTAACACATTTTAATGTATATCTACGTACACATACAACATACTTTTCAATTTGTAACCATAAAACTCTTCTTATGCGAATGTCCACAGTTTCCTTAGATTTAACCCATTAATCACGAAAAACAGCGCGTTTATCTGACTTGTAACAAATGCGATAAAACTGCGACGGAAAATATTATTTTAAATGCAAAAATTCACGGATACAGGTCGAAGAATTTGACAGAGCAATTTTGTTGCAAGAAATGACATTTATTTCAAACATTGCTAAAAATTAAACTTACGTAATATCACACCGTGAGAATGAAAATAAAATTAACAGTCAATTATCTGATTTGTATACGCTCTTAGATTTTTATTATCTACCGCTAAATTAATGTAGAATTTATTGTTTTATTTTGCCGTGACATAACGTCGTATGTCAAAAAAATGTGTTTTGTTTTTATAACGCAATAGTATCCAAATATCTGACCTTTACATCGTATCAGTACGTCGTATATTTAAGATCAGTATGAGTGTAGCTACAGATTCTCAGGTTAATATTATTGTGACTAACTTGAGAAATGAAATCACAATTTTATTTTTACCTACTTAAGAAATGACGAATGCTAAATAATCTGTAGCTACACTCATACTGATTTAAAATATAAGACGTTTTGGATCAAAAAACAAAGAACTTTTTTTTACATACGATATATTGTAGTAGGTACTGACGACGATATTATCAGACCATATTTCAAGTACCATTATCCACATTAAACATTACATTTTTTTAAATACATAGTAATATTGCCAGTTATTTATCAATTAGGCATAATATATTTGAACATATTAATTTATTTTTACAGTAATAATAAATGTATATATTAGTATTAGTAAAACAAATAATGTAAGATGTAATTTTCTTATCTCTTTGATTTATTTTATTTTAGCCTGATCCATGTAAGTGTTCATTATTTTAGGACTAATTTATTTTCTTCATTAACAACGATCGGGAAGTAATAATATTTAATGTTTATTGAGCCCTTTCTGCTCTTCTATGAAATGTAAACTAATATCGGCCTATTCTTAGTTGAACGATGAATAAATATCTTTCAAAATCTTTGCTACCTCGCTACAAGGGGTAAGCCATTCTGATTTTGAAACCGGAAAGAGTCATTAGGCGTAACAAAATGATGAAGGGACAGAATCGTAATAAAGGCCTTCCTTACGTCCTTTCCGGCCGGATACGCTGCCGTTTCCGGAACAAGAGCAGGCCGTGTATTAGTATGAGTATGAATAATTTGAGTTGAACAATTTCTGCATAAGTATTTATACGTTCGAATTAAAATAATTAAATTGTATTTAAAAATATATACGTTTTAGACTTATTAATATAAACTAATTGAAATAAACAAAATATATCAAATACAAATCAACTCTCTTAATAGAATGGTTAATCATGTCCTAAAATCTATTATTATATTAAGCATAATTATTACTATATTTAATTATGTCCATAAAATCACAGTGAATCAGCGTATTACATAAAATATTTAATATTACCGACGTTGATGTTAAAATGAGACAGGTTGAATTTGAAAGAAAATAAGATTTTTATAATTTAGAACTGCCTTCTGAAATGAAGATAAATGGATATCTTTTGTTAGTTACCCTCCTGAAATATAAATAATAATTAATCTCATTATTGCTCACCGGCCACTAAATACCTAGAAGCCTTCTCTAAATTAAATTATTTACTGTCGGTGTTTAATATATCAAACATAAATAACAGATTTTAGACAATGTAAATTTCGAAGATCCGTCATTTTATCTTTCATAACTGAAAACATAAGTCAAATATATTATGATGGTAATAAATTATTACATCGATTGCCTTTGTGGGTCAGTGGTAGCATTGTCGTCTTTAATTCAAAAGTTGAGGAGGTCAATTCTCGAAACTAATCCTTATTTTCTAAAAAGAAGACTTATAATAATGTAATTCCAGCGGTTCGTGCTCAGCGTTGCCCGGCATTTAGATTTAGTTATAATTTAAAATTGACGATGTTGTTGTTTAGCGCAGGCATTAAATATAATGATGGATGCAAAGGTCAGATGTTGGTGAGATGTCGGGTAGGCCGGGCGGAATTTTTTTTTTTACATGGTGCAATTTTAATAGCGACAAAATGATGCCAAATGAATTCAAAATCAGAGAATCAACTTGTGTCTTCGAATTTGCCTCAAAGTATCGTAAAAAAAATTACATTATTTTATGGCTAGCATTAATGTCACTGCAAGTTGAGATATTATCTTTATTATAATATTTTCGTTCACGAAATATAGTCCTTTGCTATAAATAATATCAAACCGACCAATCATACACCTTTGTTTCGAAAGCAAATGAGTTCGGCGAGGGGGGCGGGGGAATCGAACTGCGCTCGCACACAACGGCTTGTGTGTCAGCATTGCTCCGGCTACTTAAGAGAGAGCTAACGTTTGCGCACGTTATCGCTATGAATCGAACTCGGAAATCATTAAAATATCCTCTGCTTGATGAAAGTCATAATATTAAAGACAATGTTCACAAATGTTACGAGGAAGTGATGAAGTTGGACCATACATGGACAAGCATAACAAGCACGAAAAAACACCCATTATTTCATAAAATATATGACATTGTAACAAACAAAATAGAAAACGTAAAGAAGAGCTTCAATTCTTACAGTCACACGTACACAAGTTGCACAGATGTTGAAGTGCCGTCATTTAAAGTACAAAATCATCCTTAAATATCACCCTAATATACCGAAGAAAAATCTAGAGGAATTCCATCGCAGTAATAAATAAATAATTAAATAAATTAATAAATGCTCCTATCCCAGAGATCGTAAAGTACCCGTGCAAGAGCAGAAATTCCTAACTGATCAGCGAATATCAAGAAAGATGATTGGAAACACATATGAAACCGTAACAAAACATCTGCAAAATCGTCTGAAAAGAAAAATTTCCAGACAAAAACCCATTTGTAAATCAAAGAAAAAATCACTCGATGATAAAGCAACATCTACATTGAATTTTTCATTGTCTTTAATGCCCATTTTATCTGATTCAACTAATCGGACACTATTACTATCAAATACTAAATTAATGTATTAATTATAAATATATACATATAAAATCAATTTTGTCGAAAAATATTGTTTTTGCGTCACCGGGATAATAATGGAACGACAGGTGTATTAATTTGAAAAATGTAACATATAGGTTCGAAAATTTGTCAAAAAAAATACTGGCGTTATAGCACAAAGGTAGTGCACTTCCCCGGATTGGAAATAGAGATCCAGGTTCGTATTCCGGTGACGCAAAAACAATATTTTTCGACAAAATTGATTTTATATGTATATATTTATAATTAATACATTAATTTAGTATTTAAAATATCACAGACCTATGTTCTGAATAATTACAACTTCACAATAAGAATGTGTTTTCCTTAATACTATTACTATCACCTCCAAAACTGCAACAACAACTTCTCACAAGGGGCCTGCTGCTACCATCATTTTTTCGACGTTGGCGAAGACTTCCGACAGGAATGGAGTGTCAGACAGAATAGCAACAGCTATTACTTCAGAAATTCTGTGTGACATCGAGTCTGATGTTTCAATTTTAGACAAGAACAAGCTACGCAAAGCAAGACAAAAACAAGAACGAATATGACACAAGATAGAGTTTCACAAGTTTCAGCTTTATATTTTGATGGTCTTAAAGATAAAACTCTAGTGATCGGTTGAATAAACCATTAAATTTGATCATTTGTGTGATGTATATGAACGAGTTACCGATTAGATATTTGTTTGAATATATTGATGGCGCCACATCAGATCCTCGTACTTTTTCAGATCAAATAGAAAAAAAACTAGAAAAGTACGAATAAGAACCGATTCCATAAAATTACAACAGAAATATCTATCCGCTTAAGATTTAATTCGCAGCAATCTCAACTGGGGTGTTTCCTGAAGATTTAGCCAACAAAGCCCGAGAAAAAAATGGTCCATGTTGGTGGCTTTCACGAGCTAACAGAATTCCAAGTTTATGCTCCAACTTAGTTCGCAATAAAGTGCCATCCCACATGCAAAGATGGATCCCGTCACCTATGGAAGTCAATTTCGTCGTCCAGATATTTACCAAATGAACTCAAAATTATAGTAGATCCTGTTATACAAAGAAATATCTACTTCGCTTATCCGGAAAACTTACTGCTAGCGATGTTAACTGATTTTCAAAAGCATCTGAGAGAACTAACTTCACGCCGGATTCTGAAAGCTCGCACCATGCACGGTAAGAAAATCAGACTCTCTTAAATTCCAAATATAAACTTTGAAGCCGTCGTTTACTACGATCTTATAAACTGGCAGCAAAATAACACTGAACTACCAATAATTCAACAAGTATCTGACGAAAATCTTCAGTAGTGCATACACATGGTGGTGAAGGTGAACTGCCTCTTCTGCGTTTGCCCTGTTGAAAGCGGTTGAAAGATCTGTGAAGACTGTCACAGAGGTTTCACCAACTTTGTGTACGAAAAGAGCAGGAGAAGAATTCATTAAAGTAAATATAGCATCTCGTAGAGCAATGCCACAATTTGACAGTAAAAAGGATTTTCGTTCAATTATAACTTATCACTTTAAGTATAACTATGTAATGACTTAATTTTCTTTTTAATACATTTATTCTTGCCTTAAACTGTTGTTTTATTATAAAAAATTAAAATTTTAATTAAGGAACATGCCTGTATGAAGAAATAAATTTCAAAATTTTCCATAAATTCAGGGTCAATCCGGAGACAGAAGATGCTGTGTAATCATTATGAAACTTTGCATTTAATTAAAAGACGTCATTTAGCCACCTTTTTTCACTATTATGTTTTGATCAAGACTACTTATTTTTCTTTCATACATTCGTGGCCCAGCCTAATATCGGGTGAGGTGACTATATGGTTCTCAGGGTCCCAGAATACAACTAAGCAATATTTGTAACGGATGGCATTAAATATAATATACATTTGTAATGAAAGAAGTTGGTGGGGTGGCCAGAGGGAGGATGCATGTGGTTTTCGTAGGGTCTTAAAGAGAAATCATGCAAAATTAGATTTAGATCGGTTAAAGGGTATAGAATTGTAAATATAATAGACAGGCTAATTCAGTTTCATGTTGGTGTATACGGTACATGAAAATCGGGATTAGTTTATTATTATTGAAATATTCTTGCGCCGGCTGGATTTCGGCTGTGTCAATTTGGGATATCTAATATCTTGCGGTCCTTAGTGTGTGCGAGGTTGAGGTAGCACAAGATATCCCAATGTGGTAATAATACATTTTATTATACAGAGCTTACAGTTATAAGTGCAATGCAAGAGATGTGTTTTGAGCCACGGCTGCGATACTAGAGAGCGCGCCCAAGAGCCCGGTGATCCCTATTCCCATTTCTTTCGCTCGCGTCAGTCATGCTAACATGCACGCGTCACAAAATGGCAACAACCAATACTATTAATCAACACAAAATTTTACGTTTAAATCTATTTTAATTCAATTTAGTGATTTTTGGCTTGGTGTGGTCCGATTCATTCCATTCTTTCAATGCATAGATATCTGATTTTATTTGTTCTCGCACACTCCTTTGTGGTACTTCTAGCCTTATTTGAAGATTCGTTGGTAGCACAATCCTTATTAAGGTTGTGTAACCACTACAGCTTGAGAAGGATCGTCGCTAGGATTTCCCGTATCTCCGCGTTCCTTCTCATTTCACGACAAGACTGTCAACCTTCTCACCACCATATCTAGATTGTTTTATTACTGAACCATCTTAGCGAGTTTCATCCTAAGGGGGATTCTGCATTGGCCTTCTCATGTATTATTTTTTTAGTATATTTGTAGGTATTATTTTTTTACAACAAACTCGTTACGCAGTTGTGACGATTATTTATATATTATTAAAAAACGGACAAAACACATTATAACATTTTTTTATATAGAAAATAGAATGTTTATCCTATCTTTCAATATACCTGAACCTTAATTAGCTCGCTAGCTAGACTAAAACACAACACATACACACAAACCTATTTTAATATAATATTACATATTATGCATTTATAAACAGAATGCAGAAATCACAAATATTAACAAATTTGTCGCCATATATTACAAATAATAAAGATAAAATTAAGTAAAATTATTTATAAATACATAGATTAGGTTATACCATAACATCGTTAAATCATTAACATCTTAAACATGAAACAAATAATAATTAACATAAAAAAGTTAACATATTAAAACGATTAAGACGTAATCCAAATCAAGTTTTAATTGTATTTTATAACATTTAGTTAAAAACTGTATTGAAGATTTGGGTTTATAAAACAAAAAAAAAATTGAGTTCGGGCTCCTATTGAAAAAACCACCCGCCTTTGATCATCCTAATTTTACCTCCACTGAATAAATCTCGTAACTAATACTTGAATACCTAGTCTTATTATAATAGACTTCTTTGCATATTACACTGATCATATATTTTCATGTTACTCATGTTCAGCTTCAGTTCATAAATTCTATTAAATATTTCTGTAATAAATTATTACTTTATTAAATTATTACGCCTTTAATGGCTATAATGTGCTAACCATATTATAGCAGCATAACAAATTAACATATAGATTTAACTTTCCAGTGTCTACTTATAAAAGTTTAACAGATCACTCACTGATCTTACTAATAATATTGATGTATTAAAATGTAAATATTTAATACCTATAAAATCGCAAACTTCACACAGGAGCATACACTATGGGAGTGTACAATAATGTCTGATGCGCGAGAGACTGTGATTGAATGACTGATTGGGATAAATTGTCGTTCACCACGAAACGATGACTTACTACAGATTGAATTGAACCTCGAACTATTCCGCAGTTTCGTTAGGGTGTGAATCTCGCGATGGGTAATTCTGAGAAGACCAGCAGACTAAAATGAGATAGAGGACGGCGTAACGCGTATTATCCTTTCTCCCGCTTAGAGAATGTATAGTAATTTGTCACTCCTATGATTATTATTTATGAAATAACATCACTAATTTATGCTTATGGCGGTAAATATATGATAATTCAATGTATTGAATATTGATTTTTTAAGTTTATATGTGTATGTTGTTACTAATAAAGAAAGCACATAGGGGCGTTGGAAGGTGTAGTTTTTAAATTCAGAAACTAACATCTCATTTTTTTGTGTAAATACATTTTAAATAATTACGTATAGATTCTCGGAAGTTAAACTTTTTTTTCTTTTGTTGAGAGGAACCGGTACATCAGTGAAAACTTAAATAACGGTGGATTCCTTTCGACGCAGACTTCATTTTAATCCAATTATTTTCCAGTCACCGATTATTGGTTATCTCATCTCCTAACGGAAGTTAAGAACTTAAAGATCTTCACTTTGAATGCTGTGACGTAAAATAATTCATTGAAACTGCTCTCTAACCAATCCCTTCAATTTTTCAGCCAGGAATTCCGTCTTCTGACGCGACTTTTTTTCATATTTTTCTCTCCAATGTTGCTGCACATTTGTCCTTATGATATGATCGAGGAATTTCAGTTTTCTTCATTTTATTGTGAGCGTAATTTTCCAACTTTTATTTATTCGTCGTAGAATTTCTTTCCTATTCGCCCGATCAGTCCATGAACATTCACCTGTATATCCATATTTCTACGGTTTCAATATTATTCATAAGCAGCAAATTCAGGATCCAAAAGAATAGAGAAAATATGACATCAAACGATTCTCACTCGTAGCTTTAATGTTAGGTCACAATTGCATAGCATTTTATTTTTTTAGGTAAATGTGCTTTTACAGATTTCAATTCATCTTTTTATTTCTTAGGATTGGGTCCCATTTCTTGTGTAGTCAAATCCTCCCTCCCATAGTAAGAGTGTGCTGAGCTTACAATGATTTGTTCACAGATATTGATATATCTGCTGTTTCATTACCACTATTTAAAAACCTAACTAACAATATTCTTCGATGCAATGCGCAAATGATTTTATGTTGCCTTTGTTTTTATTTTTATAACTTTTTTAATATAGTATATGTACTATAATTTTTTCTCTCGTCTTCTTGTCCATGTAAAATATGTTAGAATGTAAGTTATTTATTTTTAAAGAAAAAAAAAGTTTTTGTTGTGATGTTGTATTTTCAGAACATAGTTCTGTGATGTTTTTAATACAAATTAAATTAATCATTTATAAAGATATACAGTTAATTAATTTAATTTGAATTAATTTTAAAAAATTTTTTTTTTACATCCAATGCCCTAATATTAATATCTAAATTATTTCCAATAAATAAATTAATAAACAGAGTTATCATTGATACCTTCCTATATATCTGCGTAGATTCTCACATGAATAATCTTTTAGAAGATTTTCAAGACGTGAGTCGTAAGATTGATTGTTCAGTTTGATTGATGACATTCTAAGATCCGATAAATCCTAAAATTTCCCAATTCTAATATACCACGGCCCCAATTAGGCAAGACTCTACTGTACATTATAAGCACCATCTTTAATCTATCGAAGTTATCTTAACATTATAAAATTAAAATGACTTTTTTTTTCAAAATAAAAACGCACACGACCAAGAAATCATGAAATTATTAATACACCTGAGTAAAAAAATATAATTTTCTAAAATTCCCTTACTATGTGTGTGCCAATTATAATTAAATTATAATTGGCTATCTAGTACTTAAATACACAAAGTATAACAGACCTAGTCCACAATATTTTAAGGGTGAATACCTGACTAAATTACGAGTCAAAAATGTTTATGGAATATGTGCAAAATCTACACCGTTACGGAAAATATTATTATTAAGAAATACACATTCTTATTATGAAGTTGTAATTATTCATAACATAGGTCTGTGATATTTAAATACTAATTAAATGTATTAATTAGAAAGCTATACAGTCGATTCAATCAAGTTAATTAATTTAATTTGTATTAATTTATTTTTCACCTATCGGATTACTCAAAGGTATTTTAAATTCCATAAAAATAAAGCAGATGGCTTTCAAATATAATGGAACGATAGATGTATTAATTTGAAAATAAAGTGTAACATAGGTTCGAAAATTTGTCGTCAAAAGTACTGTCTGCTGTAGCATAGTTGGTCACTTTCCCCGGATTGGAAAGAGATCCAGGTTCGTATTCCGATAGCAACATCAATATTTTTCGATAAAATTGATTTTATATGTATATCTTTCTAATTAATACTTTTAATCAATATTTAATAAACTACTAAATTAATAAACATTTTTTTTAAATAGCCAAATAAATAAAGTATATATTTTATTTTCAATTTTTAGTCAAACTGAAATATATATTTATGTATTCAATAAATTATTGAGATTTTAATCATTTAATAAACAAAGATTGTAATCCTATAGTTATTCATTGATATATTTTTTCTGCACATATTTGGACCACAAAAAAGTATATAAAAATACATTTATATTGTGAAGCTACAACTATATATTATATACAAGGTTTGATCAAAAAGAAACGACAATTTTTGTTTATTAAAATAAATATTTATTTATTGATCAACTTTGATTTTGTCTCCGTTAAAGTAGTATATATGAGAATTAAAACAAAATATGCAAATCTCTTAGAAGGTTTAACAAAAAAAAATATGTATCGAAAAAATATATAGGTAGTTACTACCGGAACAAAAAGCTGATCGCTTTTAATATATATATATATATATATATATATATATATATATATATATATATATATATAGTTACTATCGGAAATTTCGCCGGAAGAATGATTTATAAATTACACCACGGTAAACATTTATGTTCTCTTAGAATTTTAGAACTTGTATGTTATTATTTATATTATATTCAATTAAAAGCGATCAGCTTTTTGTTCCGGTAGTAACTACCTATATATATATAATAAAAATTAAAAAAACTATATATATATATATATATATAGTTTTTTTAATTTTTATTTATCTTTTTAAGTGACTCATATAATTTGTTTATCACTAAGTATACCTAAGATGAAAGAGATAATTTCAAAGTGAAAAAAATAAATTAGGCTTTTGCGTATATGTATTTATATATTTTGTTATAGAAGCATCTATTTATACTTATATGGGTGTTTTACCTATACAAAAACTCATTTAAAAATAATATTTTTATCAAAATATTAACATTACTTTCAGCTACAAAAAAATGATCAATAATACAAGAGTTATGTGAAAATATAAAACTTGTTAATCACACAAATACAATCATAACATTTAGTGTACACGCGATGGTCATGTAAGATGTGATACTTCGTAACTGTCAAATTACCGTAAAATAAGTTTCGGTATCAAAATTTGCACGAAAAAATCATTAATCAACACGTGCATTTAATGTCAGGCAATATATTTTTTAACCAATACTTCAGTAATAATATCAAAATAATTGGTAATTTTTCTTATAAACTATTTTTTTGGTTTCTCTTAAAAGTTTGCTATTTACATTTACCGTTTATTTTTCAATTACAGGTACAATGAATAGATGATTGAACCAATTAATCATAATTAATCGTACTACCGGAAGAGGTGAAAGAAAAAATGTCAATCATGACATTTGACAGCATCGCATCATCAGTTCAAATACATTGGTAATAACATGACGGCACGGGATTTACCAGTCAAAATAAATGTTTCATATTTACATCTTACAAAGTCTAATTTTTCATCATTGTACTACTTGATACATTCGGCGTTGCATGGTTAGTAAATAACCCACCTCCGAGACCCCACCCTACAGCCTATCGTAACTACTAAGACCACCTCACTTACGTCACTCACCTATTTTATTCTCCGTATTATTCTTCGTGAAAAGATACTTCTAATCTGCATTTTACTGCACCCTTAGAACCTTTCATCTCACCAGGCATCGCGTGCATGTACATATAGACAAATAACGGACATTCAGAAATATATCATTGTATGTTGTCTTAAAGAGAAAATGTAATATTTTTATTGATTTTCACTCGTAATTTGAGTTCACCCAAACTAAGTCGTAAATGTCATGGAAAAAGTAATGAAAATGATGCAAAGCAAAGTAATGATAGCAATAATACAAAATAACGACACAATTACGCGTGTATGGACGAGGCTGACAAATTTCAAATTGCAAAACGTGGATAAAAAAACATTAATTTTAATGTAGATTTATTGTTTACAAAGAGCTATTATAAATGTTTATATAAATAAAAGTATATTATGATTTAAGATAGTGAACATAATATAGTATACGTGAACTTACACTTGAACGGTGAGAAAATTAATTATCGTAAGGTGGAGATGAATGTTCTAGATATGATGTAGACAGTTGATTGATTGAATTGGTGTTTATTTTGTAGACACACATTAATCATGTCATCAAAAACGTTTATTTGGATTATTTTTTTGTATTATTTATACCATTTCTCATACTAAAGGTAATACTGGAATGGCCGAATCAAATTAATCCACCGATTCGTGTACGATTAGAATACATTTGGGAAATTTGTTTGAATGTTTACATCGCATCCTTTTAAAATGTTTAATGCTCCTAAAGGTTACCTTTCATCTAACTAACAAGCTTTTTGGGTTTTTTTTTCGATAAAACACATGACTCTAAAATTATTGCGTTAAAAATTGGATTTAAAAACACTGCATACTTGTGAATGTGTGTCAAAGCATTTAAGGTTTACTAAGTATATTTATGTTTTAATTTTAATATATTTTTATTTTAATGTTAATATTTTCATATTTTAATTTTGATATTTTTATGTTTTAATTATAATATTTTTATGTTCTAAATATTATATATTTATAAAAAATTTCATAGAACAAGTAACCATTATAGTGGATTTCAATCGATTTTAACCATCAAATTTAATTTTCTTTGATTTCATTTGAAGCCGTAAATGTTAAAGCTTGCACAGGATATCGAGTTGAAAAAGCTAATTCAACTATAAAGGTCTCCTATTATCGAATGTGATTCGTCAGACTTCGTACGTAATTAATTATCGGCACAATCGTAGGTTTATATGTATACAAACACCATAAAACATACACAACACCACCAAAAAAACCATACATTTTTTGAATAATAATCTATTTTTAATAAAAACACATTTTTTTTGTCAAATTTCAGAACATAGTTCTGTGGTATATTTAATACAAATTAAATAAATCAGTTAAAAAGATGTATGGAAAAAATATTATGATTGCTACTGGGATTTGAACTTGGACGTTATTCCATTCGAGGAAATGCTATATTAACCGTTTACGTTTTTAACAAATTTGAAACTTATATTCTGTTAATTTTTTTACAATTATTATTCAATATTTAAAATATTTTTCTATAATTCATCTATTTCAACGGCACTCTTAATTGTACCTACGAAAATTAAAACCATTTAAGAAACAAGTAATCAAATTATCAATAATACTGTTTTTATGATATGTGTTAATCTTATCTATATTTTTCATAGTAAAATTAAATAAATTATTGCAAGAACCTTTATTATAGCTAATTTTGTGTGTATACAATATAATATCGACTGCTTAGTGTTAATGTCTAACTACAATATACGAAAAATTCATTTCTTTTCTTTATAGTACCAAAATAATATTTTTTGTATTAATTTGTTCAAAGAATTTATTATGTATATGAATTAATAAACTTTCTGTATCTACCTATTTTTAATTATTAATATAATAATAATACTTATTGTGTATTTTTCTTCAATTCTCAAATATTTTTATGTTTCTTAAATATTCTAATGAGTTACACTGAGCAATCGATATATGAGTATTTTAAACGCAAATATTATTATTGTGCAAGAGGTTCGATTATTCGATTAGTTAATGGTATATTATTTTATAGCGGTGAGTTATTCTTACAGATAGGTACTAACATTTATAAATTATCTTGGGATAATTTTTTCCTTAGTTTATAAAGATACCACTAAGTTATGATGGCAGCTACCAGCTTTACAAGAAATTATTAATTTTACGTCAAACGAACATCGATGGCGCCAGGATGTTCATCCCATTTTTATTACCAGATTATGGTAATAAAAAGAGAATGAGCACGCATTAAGACAGTTTTATGGTCTTTCGTAAAAATCTTTCTTCCATACCTTATCTACTATTTTATAAAAAGAATCGTTAAATGTATTGGCTAAACCTACAACTTTTATTCCATTCTACTCGTATAAAGATGACTTTTACCCTACATGGTTTTTGAATATTATTGAACTCATCATTTCATGCATAAAACTGATCCCTTAGCGTGACAAAATATATTTTATCTTTACAATTTCCAACGAATGGTGTTAAAGTATTGAAAAATATGAACAATGTGAATATTATTTCACAAAACTGTTAAATTTACCTGACTCATATTCGTATTCTTATACACAGGTGAACAGACAATGCAAAATATTATTTTATATGTAGAATTAATTGCTACAGGAAATACTGTTGGTAAATTATAGAGACTTATCTCTAAAATTGCAAGCAAATTGAAAATATAATATTGTTCATGTTTGTCGTTAGATATAATTTAGAATTGTATTTATATTTAGCTTTGTTTAAACCACTGTATTGTTTTATAAATATAAATACAATTTTTGATTGTACAATATTATTATACTTACAATGAATATTAACTGAGTAAAGATAGTTAGCGTATTTTTAAAAGTGAGAATGTGGAAATAATTACCTATATAACTGAAGCAAATTACAAAAGAATTACAAATAATTATTTAGTCTATTTACGGTTTGATTGCAAACTGAATACTGCAGCATTAGTTAAAAAAATTAAGAAAGTGATACATAGATAGTCAGGACATGTAAAATACATGAGTAGGTGAGAGGAAGGTGGTTAAAAAATGTAAGTCATAGGAAGTACCAGAAACTGAGGATGTCCACGAAAAATCTTGTCTGATCTGGTAAATCATTTGAAATATAGTGATGTTAGAAGCAATCGGCAAATACGCGCGAGAAGATCTATGAATGTGGATTAGGTGATTGTGGTTTGTCGAAGTTGAAATGGCGGTAAGTGAGTAAACAAATCATAATAAAACCGAAAATATGTAGGGGATCGATGATGATAAAATAGTATCAGCACAATTCACTGATAATGACGTAAAATTAATTCAGATACGTTAGCCGGGAGTATATTTTCGTAAAATTGTATTTTGTAGAATTGATTTCAGTTTTCTGTTATTGAAGGAGTGACAACGTACTAAGAGTATACAATAGCAAGGCTGGAAAGCTACAAATTCAGCATTTATGAAAACTGTTATAAATGATTTGTATTTTTGCCAGCACAGCTCGGTAGACCATTTCACCGTACCGACAAACATATTTTATTAAAATTTTATCATAGAGTGGTGACTATTTATCTACCATTCCCAAATCTAAGGGTATTTTAAAAAAAAAATAGTGAAACGAACATTGAAATAAGTGGCTTCGATATTCTTAGTCCTACGAAAAATCTAACTAGATTGTGAGATTGAACCCCTGACTTCTCTAATCTAACTTGATAGCTTATAATATTAAGTAGAAACCGAATACAGTAAATATTTCATTCACGAAAGAATTAAATGAATGAATAGATCAGTCTGAATATTAAAAAATGTGTTTTGGAAAATGTCTAACAGTTGAGAGTCAGAATCTCGACTTACCCTCCATCGAAATTCTAAGATTATTTATTATCATATCACATTTTACATGATATATTAAAATAAAGCACTAACTTTTCTGAAAATGTAGGCTCAGAACGAAACTCTAATGGAGCACTAAATTAATAAAATTTCAATCAAAACTTTAATATTACTACAACAATACGTTTTGGTTTAGGAATATTTTGGGTTAGAAATGCATTAACTAATAATATTAGATACGCAAGACCAGTGCATGTAATTCTAGGGACATCTGCAGGGTGAATATTATGTTTCAGGTCGATTTTATTTAACCATCATTTTGGTTTGGTAGATATTTGTCAGTTTATATTTAATAATCACAGAGAATGGTTGATTACAATTTATCATAAAGTATTAACAAAGTTATTAAAATATTTTATCTCAATGATAATGGCAATGCTATAACCATTAATGGTGATTGCTGTTGTCACATGTCATGAAAACTTATTGGTGGCTGAATTGGGTCGATTAGATCTGCAACATAGTTTCAACAGGATGGTGCCACCTTGTACACAGCCCGAGCTGTGCTTGAAATCTTGCAAGAAATTTTTACCGGTCACATAATGTCAAAAAGTGGTGACATCGACAGACCTCCTCGATCACCTGATTTGACGGCTCCCAACTATTTTCTGTGGGGGTACTTAAAAGAAAATGTCTACACTAACAAGCCAACAATAATTTCAATGCTATGGGACAATATTTGAAATGAAATTGCTGAAATAACATGCGAAGTGTGTGAGAATGTTATGAAAAGTATAGTTAAAAAAAATATTTTTTGTTTCCTGTTATTCAAAAGCGACATCGGCTTGGAACATAATATTCACCCTGTATTATTCCATAATATATTGATTATCGACGCGACGCCACGCCACGAGTAGCTTTGTATGTGGACATTGGAATACTAAATATAAAATCGTCGATACACAGACATCGTCTACTTCCGCTAATAATGTTAAGTTAGCCGCAATTAATTTAACAACTCTTTTATCTAGACATCAAATCAATAGTTTATAAGACGATTTTTTGCTATCTTTGCTTTTATCGTAATCAGAAATATGGCCGACCATGTCTGAAGCGTTAATATACGATTTATCGCTGTGTGGCGATATTGTTGGAATTATAGCCTGGGTGCCCCCGGGTCCCCCCCTGAGTTCACAAAGAAATCACGACTGCGCTGTTTTCCGTTTTTCAAGCCATAAATGTGTTAATCTTCTCATATATTTCTATATATATATATATATATATATATATATATATATTATTTCTTTTATCTATGGTTGGAACGGTCAACCTAAAAACAATCTATTGCCTCTTCCAATTTTTGTTTCTTTTTTGAATTACGAAACGTCCAAAGTTTACCTAAGCTCGCTTGAACTTTGTATTCTTTTACATATCGAGTCCCGTTTTCCAATGCCTTAGAGACTACGAATTCTCTACACGCGACTTTACCGTCTGACATTACTTTTACAAATGCAGTGCTATCTACTTTGACACTTCGAAAAAGTACGAACAACGTAAACACTCAGTGAGTAATGAACCATAGCTGACTCCCGGAATGCAAAGGGCGTGCCCTATTGTTTCTATAACCACGTTTCCGATTGTTTTACATTTTCAAAAATAATGTTTTTTGTTAGATAGGCATCTCGGCAAGCTCGCAATTTGGTAAATTTAATATTCTGTAGTACGCGTGAAGTACATGCGTAATTATTTTTATGGTGAATCAGGTTACATTTTTACATTTTTTTTCAATAAAAAACAAAACCGATAGGTAACTAAAATGCGAGACGGAAACGCATTTGTAACTTTCAATGAGTCTCTGACTTTGGGCTAGTTTTTCTGCTACTGCCCCGTTTAAACTATTTTAATTTTATTTTATCGTTATTTATAAAATAATTCATATAAATAACAAATATTATCACCATATTTGCCAGCCGTTATCAATTCACTGCTGGATAAAAATATTCCCTAGGCTCTATTTTTCTATCGTCCGCCAATCTTTGCCATGTGACCCTGGCTGATTATTGAGACTTTTCTGTCTCTTATATACCATTCAAATATATTCTTTATCCGTTGATTAGCTTAACGACTTGAAAAATAGCTTGCTTTTAGTACTGCAATGACTTTCTTCTAACCAACTTTATAATAATAAATGGACATATTACAATCCACAAGGGCATATCGGAGATGCCTTTAACTCTATTTGAACAACTAAATTATCATGACCATATCGTAGATGGCTTTAACTCTAGCCGAACAACTAAAGCATCATGTAAGAATATCACGCATTTCACACAATAATAAAAGATTCAAGGCCAACCATGTTTATAAAATAATGTGTTCAATAAATTTTTTAAATTTTAAAAGCATTTAGATTATTTTCATTCCTGAAACCCTTTAACTTCAAACGAACCAAGAATGATTTTATATAAAAAAAAACTTCCAAATCGATAGAATAAATAGATTTTATAATTGAAGTGAACTTCTCTATAATATTTTCATATATTGTGTTTTTAGTTCAATTCCCAATGAACACACTTTATATATTATTCAGTCACATTCACAAAACTCATTTCTAGTTTAATCGGAGTGTTTACGTTATTCTATTCATTTCGATCAATCGTGTAATTTATTTCTGTCAATAATATTTGTATATTCTCAAATTTTGTTTTCGTCCAATTTTTTTTTTTTGTCATTTGTTCTAAATTCTTTAAAAAAAAATTCGTTATTTTTACTAATGAGAATTATTTTATATGTAATGCTTATTAATTGAATTGCTATGTAGATGATCATAAGATCTACTGGCATTCAGCAGTTCGTTTATTTAATATATATATATGAACCATTTTTACTCGTGCCTCCCCAGTACTCAGCATCTTTTTCACAAAACAGTATTATACTTTGTGTCACATCGCTGACTCAACCATATTAAAAATACACTTTTATTGGACCAATAGAAATATAATTTAGCAATTAATTACAGTATTTTTGATACAAAACTTTGTTATATAATATATTAAAATATGAATTAAATATATTAATTAGAAAGATATAAGATTCGAACCTGGCTCCCTTTCATAACTGGGGAAGGTGCATTATCCAATTATGCTACAACTACAATATTTTTAGTGACAAATTTTCAAATCTATATCTGATAGATTTTAATAAAATTTTCGAAAATGTGTCCAAAATTTAATAAAAATGAATTGATAATTCTGGTGTCTGCTATCAGATTACTCAAAGGTATTTGAGATTCTGTAAAAATAAGGTAGATGGTTCTCTCAAATAATTTAACAATTAAAATCTATTAATATCAAAAAAGTAACATATTGGTTCGAAAATTTGTCGCTGTAGCATAGTTGGATAATGCACCTTCCCCGGTGAGGAAAGGGATCCAGGTTTGAATCCCGGTAGCGCAACAACAATATTTTTCCATGAAATTGATTTTATATGTATACCTTTCTAATTAATATATTTAATTCATATTTAAAATATCACAGACTTACGATCTGAATAATTGCAACTTCACAATAACAATGTGTTCTCCTAATAATATATTAATTAATCGTTTATTTATACGAATATGACGCATTTTTAAACCATCAATCAATTGAATAATGTAATACAAATTTAATGGTTTATATAACTCAATTACTTTTTAACATTTTCGTAGTTTTTCTTTGTAATCTTGACTTCTGACGCATAAAGAAAATTCTGTATTTATTTGAATTTTTCGTAACTATAAAGTTTTCTGGCTCAGTGAAAACTAATTTAATGGTTGCGGTCTTTCACTTAATGCCTATATTGTCTTGTTTCAAATAATATTATGTTTATTCGTTTATATAAGTACGAAGGTTTTATCTAAGTTATTGTTAAAAAAGTCTATAAGTATAGTATCCGACATAAAATAATAATAAGAACTCAGATTTGTAAAAAACACGAAAAGATGAATAAATATTGAATGTTTCTCCTAAATAATGTATAATTAATTAAATGTATAGAAATATAAATTAATACGTTAAGTTCTAGCATAAAAAAATCAGCATTGCATATACATAATTTGAAACCACAGCTTAACGGAGGAATAGCTAGACAGTAAAGCACTCACTTAGCATATGAGAAATAATGGGTCAATATTTACCCCATTAACATTTGTTGAATTCAAAAAGGTTTAGATGCGCCTGATACTTGTCGATCCTAGTGCCAGCAAAGGTGAAAATGAAATAGTGTAGAAATGAAAGTTTACAAAAATATTATTAAATTTTCTATCCAGACAATTTTTTCTGGATTACCTACCCTCTAAATAAACATATTCTAATATTTGTAATATTTAATATTGCAAACTTTACATTGTGGGTATTCATTTTAGTATTTTTCGAAACCTATTGATATATTAAATTTAATTCATAAAACTGGTAAAAGTAAAGATATACATAATTTATATTAAACATATTCTATATTGAAGCTTTTTCTATTCGTGAACCAGAATAATGACTTATTTATTTACAGGTGCTAAATACGTGGTGACTGGCAATACACTGCACGTGCGTGACGTGCAACTTGCGGACGCGCATTCTCGGTACGCATGCTCTACAGAGAACACGCTGACCAACGAGAGAAGGCGGAGTTCTCCTGTCAACTTGGAAGTCATTGGTAATTTATAAAATAAATTTTATTTATATAATCTATTAAGACAATAAATTACCGACATTTGCACAGTATTATATAACTTTTCAATATCGAAAAAAATACGATGACATATGTACTACCTTTGTCTTAAATCATGTTGAGATAAATCGCAGACAGTTGCAATTTATATCAGAAGATATTTTCAAAATCACCGTTTGACGTTTGAGAGAACTAGATTGGTCTCAATACTATTTTAATCAGTTTCATTGAGATCTCTTTGGTTTGCTGAGCACTAACGGTATACGACCCTAGTGTTGATGGCATCAGAAATACTAGAGAATATCTGCGAAATACTTGGCGTGACTAACTCACTGGAAAATTATTATATTAAAAGCCTCAATAATTGACACTAAAATCAAATTTGTGAACTCCGTCAACCAATATATTATATAATACAATTGGTATATTTAATTTAATATTTTAATTAAGTATTTCAAAAATGTAAAATAAAACAAATTAATGACCCTTAAATATATATATATATATATGTAAATATATATATATATAATTTTTACATCTATTTTGATCTGCCTTTTATCTAATAACAATGATCACAAAGACCAAACACAATAGTTGTTTCTTTTGAAAACCTGATTTGAAAACTTTAAAAATGTTAACTTTATCAAAAAATCCAATATTATTTTTTGTTTGAAGTAAACACGTTTCATGGAGAAAATTTTCTAGAAGCATTTTGAGAAGTTATATATTTTCCATGCCAAAAGAGATTCATTTCTCATTATAAATTCGAAATTTAAGTTTTTTTAGCAACCAATTTAAAAATACAAAGGTTCTGAGTAATTTATATTTTGCCGAGATATTATATACTCGTAAACCTGTGTCGAAAAATTATTCTTGAAAAACACCAAATAAATATTTTTATGGTGAACCAAAATAAATTTAGTCTTTCTGAAATACTGACTATATCTAGAAATTTTGTCGTTTTAATAATACACTTATTTTATTGTAATGATTGGAACATTTTGACTTTATTTACTTTTTAGCTTATTTTTACGCACACGAACATAATTTTTTTATTTATTTTTATGCACATGGATGTAATCTTTTATATTAAACCTTTTTCATTTTACACCTTATTTACGATATTTTTCTTAGCTTACTTTTTCTATTTTATATAGTACAAAAACTATGAACCAATATTAATAAAATAATGAATCGACCAGACTTAAGAAAAATATGTAATTAATTATAGTTTACGAATATCGTTGTGTAACGCCGTTTCTTTGCATACATAATACTTTTGAACATTACATTACATATAATAAAATTATTAGTAACTAATTCAACACATAACGGTAAACCCAATCCTTCTGCAAAGCCATGTTAACAATCTAGACTTGAATAAAAGTGCAGGACCTGATGGAATCCTTTCCTTATTTGTATAAGCGTGCTGCTCCAGTATTGTTATTCCGCTCTGCTTACTATTCACTAAATCTCCCGATGAAGGTATTGTTCCGGACCAGTGGAAAAATGCATATATTACTCCTATCTTTAAATTTGGTCAAAAAAATAATTTGACTTAACTACAGTCCTATATCAAAACTATCAATATTCAGCAAACTATTTGAAAAATTGTTTATAACCAGGTTTTCAGTGTCATTAAGCCTTATGTAAATCTGCAACAACGTGAATTCTTCACGGGGCGTTCCACCGTAACTAATTTATCCACCTTTACGCATTATGTGCTTTCCGTAATGGATCGACAGGCGCAAACCGATGTTATTTATACAAATTACAGTAAAGCCTTCGATAAGGTCGACCATCAAATATTAATTGATAAGTTGATAAAAATAGGAATCCATGGAGACCTACTAAGATGGCTTATCTCCTTCATCAGTTACAGAAACCAAACGGTGGTCACCGGCGGTTTTAAATCAGATTGGGCGCGCATCTCTTCCGGAGTTCCTCAAGAGAGTTTGCTAGATCCACTTCTATTTATAATCTATATTAATGATATTAACACGAATAGTTTTTGTTCTTATTCACTTTCTTATGAGATCTTACCTTTTCTCGGCTAGCAGCTTTGGTAAAGACAGAACTTTTTCGTCTCAGGTTTTAAGAGGATTCTACTTATGTCAGTGTATACATGATTTAATAAATAAAAGAATGACTTTAGTGGTACAATGAAGACATGTATATTTTAACCTATAATTTTCAAACATTTTAGGGGCTTAGAAAATTAGGTCACACAACCCGATGAATATGGTACAATAAAAACAGAAATGGAAGAAACGAAATTCACAGAGAAAATAATGAGCCTATCAAATGGTACATAAAATAATGTGGTAATGTCAGAACTTCTACATAATGGAATAGTAGAGTATAAAAACTAATGTGATTTCAGTTCGATACTTACAACTAGATTATTCTAGTATGGTTTCCTTGATTTAAAAGAGTTTTTGTTGAGAAAGATAGAGCGAAATGTCTAATAATTAATTTGCTGGAAGGCTTAAGGGGATCTATTAGTTTTTATTTTAAAATATCGAATATTCGGCTGAGAATTTACCCGGGTTGACGAATTAGTGGCAGCAAAATGTATTTTGGTTTTGTTTTTACACTTACGGTGATGATAGCAGTATATTACCGGAAAAACTGAGTTTTATAGAATTTGCACTGGATAATTTGGTTTGTTAAATAAAATTTAACAATGTAATTGACAAGATTGTTCAATGATTTTGTTTTTGCAATAATTTGTACACCTTCTGGTTATGTTTATTTTTTGGTAAGTGCTTTATTTCACTGGGTTTTAATTCTGTTAATTAGAATAGATGAATACTAAATTAATGTATTAATTATAAATATATACATATAAAATCAATTTTGTCGAAAAATATTGTTTTTGCGTCACCGGGATTCGAACCTGGATCTCTATTTCCAATCCGGAAAAGTGCACTACCATTGTGCTATAACGCCAGTATTTTTCTTGACAAATTTTCGAACCTATATGTTACATTTTTCAAATTAATACACCTGTCGTTTCCATTATTTGAAAGCCATCTACATTATTTTTACAGAATCTCAAATACCTTTGAGTAAACCGACTGCAGACGCCAGAATTATCAATTCATTTTTATTAAATTTTGGACACATTGATACAACATATATTATTAAGGAAAACACATTCTTATTGTGAAGTTGTAATTTTCAGAACATAGGTCTGTGATATTTTAAATACTAAATTAATTTATTAATTATAAATATATACATATAAAATCAATTTTGTCGAAAAATATTGTTTTTGCGTCACCGGGATTCGAACCTGGATCTCGATTTCCAATCCGGGGAAATTACTGCATCCCATTTGCTTGGAAGACGGTCGATTCCGCGGGCGAAGAAGCACTGATTTTTTGTGTCAATCCACGATTTGACATCCTCCATCTCTTTCTTAAATTGATACAGCATAATGTGGCATATATGTGTATGGTTTTCGATGCGCATTTTAATTTCCTAACCTTATTATAGAATTATATTATGACAAATATCAACTAGACGTCAAATTCAAAAAACAAAACGTCGCGAAAATAGCGGCGAATATTTATGTACAACCTAATATTATATGTTTTTAAATAAAAACGGATTTCAACTTCGTAGCCTAAAAAATATAATTTTAAATCTTTAATCCATGATGAATCGAATAACTCTGCGATATATGATATATTCGAAATCGTATCATTTTATAGTATTTATGTAATAATGACAAAATTTTAGTGCATTGTAATATTGAAAGGTTTTTTTAAAACATTTTTCTTGTTCATCGGATATGCGCACCAATGTATTTTCATATATATGTACACATATATAATCAGTAAAAACTCTTCTAAAAATGTATGTCGCCGGAAGTTGCGCGGACTACTCCCACGGCTCCGTCGTGGGTTCGATGCTGTTCATTCTGTATTCAAATCGTCTCGAACACCTCATTCACCCTGAAGGTTTTTGAATCGCAGGGTTGTGTAGATGTTTCAAGTTTTGTAACCCAGTTAAGAAGGAAGGCCTTAAGCACAAGGAAGTAAACTATTGTATTGAGGGAATGTCAAATTGGATTGCCGGTAGACCTACACCAAACCCGAATAAACCTAATATCCAAAGAAAGTTTTCCACGAGATCATGTCGTGTATATTCAATTTCCAAGTTGGCAAACATTTATATAGAAGAACAAACATTGATTAAATTCAATTAAAAATAAATGTTAACTATTAGAAATATCTAAAAACCTAAAGTAGGTCAATGTTTATATGATCAACAAATATTACATAAATCGTCCTTATTTACTTGTAATAGTCTATAAATGTAACATTTCATTTTATATATGCTCAAATATTTTATTGCCAAGGTTTGGGCTCTAACTATATTTTATGACAACTATTTTATTTACTTGATAGATATTTTCTTAAAAAATGTATATTTGTGTTATGCACAAAACAATAAAATGCGCCATAATTTAGTTTCAGAATGTAGAAAACTGGTTTTTTAAATCGACCGATCGGTATTTATCTTAATTTTTTATTGAAATCTGACATATAAATATTATAATAAATTAGTGATAAGCTAAACCGTTACTATGACTGATTGTGTTATATGCGTTCGATTGTAATGATGGTCGGTAACTAAGATTTAACTATTGAAGTTTTTGTTTTTTGAGTAATAGTGATACAAATAATCAATTACCAATCATCGTTATAATCGAATACAATCATAAAAACAGTTACAATAACACAATCATAATCACAATAATGATTAAAATAACAGTCTAGCTCAATATTATAATAAATATATAGTCCGATTCAATAATATTAATCGGTCAGCATTTTTTATCGAATTTTCATCCTTAAATAAAAATGTAATGAAAAAGATAATATTTCTACCCACTTGAACGTTTTCCGGCTGTCAGATAACAATATAAATCCTTCTACGTAATTCGCACATGGCTCATTTTATCGTAGCCGATATTATATGTCACACGATATGATGCGTTCTGTTGATGTTCGCTGGAATGTGGCCAAAAAATTTGGCTATAACATAAACCAACCCACGGTAGAATAACCCAGAATAAATTATTTTGACATAGATTACAATTTATTAACAATCTTATAATTTATGTATGTTTTGCGTCTTTTTTCGTGAAAATGTATATTTTCCTTTTTATTGTATCTAATAATTTATAATTATATTGTCTGAATTATTATTTGATGTATGTATATTAAAAATTAATGTAATACTATGAATGTAAGACGCAAAGGCTGTAATAATAAAATAAATCACTATTTAATACGAAACAAAAAATTTTCAACATGCTCTTGATATATTCAAACATTAATGTTTGAAGTCTATCAGGCGTTATTTCTTGATGTTTGAAATCTGTCAAACAGTCCTCGATGTTTGAAATCTGTCAATACAATATTTTGAAGGAGGAAATTATTGACGTTGTATTTCTAAGGGGTTGTTTTGTAATCATTTTCACGAACATTTTCCCGTCAAAACTTTGTATTTCTAAAAATCATTCATGTAGGTTGTTTTTAGTTTCTTATACAATTTTTGTATTTATTTCGTATTTTATTCAGATATATAATACATTTATAGGTATTTCTAACATTTTTCAAGTTTCAGACGTTGATGTTTAATTATTTAACATTTTGTTCAATAAACGTATTATTATTAATAACAATAAGACAATATTGTTTTCGTTAAGTAAATATATGAGGACTGACAATTAAGAACATAGAAAAAATATTACAGAACATTTTTTTCATTATTTAGTACACAATACCCTTCGAAATACTTCCCTCTTAGAGCAATGCACTTGGTCCAAGGTTTTACCGTTGCAGGAAGCAGTATTCAAAATCCTTCTTGGTGTCCCTGTTTAGAGCATGCCTCGTACTTTGTTTCACCTCCCCTCATGCCCTTAATGATGATTCTTCAAGACTTTCTTAATATTGAATGGAAAAAGGTCAGAGGTGGCCAGATCGGGTAAATAAGACTGGTGTTTCAATACTGTGATTCGAAAAAGTTCTTAGAGAACGATAATGGTTGTGTGTGCTGGAACTTTGTTCTTATCCAATATCCAGCTTTCATTCACAAATAATTTAGGTTGGATACGCCTAACTTGCGCTCGTAACCGTTTCATTACCTCAAACTAAAATACCGCATTAACGGTTTGTCCTTCGGGAAAATATTCCGGTGTTATTCCGCGACCAGCTCGTTGCCTGTGTCGCAGTGTTACCATATTATGTTCACAAAATGTATTCTTACTCATTTACAGTTCTCGTACAACAAATTGAAAAACATGAAATGTGAACTTGACTACAAAACTTGATAAACCCTTTTTGGAATATAATTTTTATTTACACGTTCCTAGTAAAGAGTACCTAATTATTTTAAATAGGTCATTAAAATTACATCGTAAATTTTCCTCATGTTATTTATTTTTACGCAGCTGGATCTGATAAGGGTGTAGCTTATAAAACAAATTAGTCGATTATTTTCGCAAAGATAATATATCAAATTCTCTCTCATTATGAAAAGGCGTCAAAGTGTATTTTAGACTCACGGTATAATTTTGTCAGTAGAGTAGGTATTTTGAAATTAATTATAAAAATACGACTAACTCGTTGGTCTTCTGGGACATGTTTCGAACCCCTTGGTTTATAGAACCATATAGTCTGTAGGGACTTGATCATACGGATCATTATTTTTTAAACTTTCTCAGTTCAAATATTCAGAATTTGGTCGTTTTCTAGATTTTTCAATTTAATTTTTTTTGTATTTTTGAATCGATTTATTTAAATAACAATTATATGTAATGATTTTTGATTATCTATCGATATATTTAGATTAAATTATTTTTCTTATAAGTCTTAAACTTTTTAAATTGATTATTTATTATGTATTATTACATACATATGTACGTATATATTATATTATATATAATATTATATTATGTCACCCAATTTATTACTGGTTTCCTGCATCATCCACTTAACCCAAAACTTACCTCAGCACTCCCTCAAGTGTCACGCTTGAATAATTATTGCCCATTTCCCTTGGTGAAAAAAATTGGTGAAAATAAATTGCCTGAATCTAAATTTAATCAAACTAAAATAAAATTTTAAAAACAGTAAATCATATTGTTATTTCACGGATGATGGTTTATTTTAAAATATTCATATAGAAACATACACAGACGTTAATTTCTATTTCAATATATTTTTAGTACTTGGATAACAATCATATCCTCAAAAATCTTAACATTACCAGAATTAGTTAGACGATTTCCAAAAAATGCTTTTATACGCATCGTCACTTTCACGAAATTCTTTCTTGCTACTAAAAAGCGTAACTTAACTTAACTAACTAACGTAAGCGTAACTTTCTGCGTAAAAAGCGTAACTGTAAAGTAAAAATTAATCAGAGAGTGTTTAATTATTATATTCTAACTGCGGACGCAGACACTTACAGTACCACTTAATTCCAGACGTAGCAACTTAGTGACCGACTAGTAGTTGGGGGTACGGGTTTCATCTCGGGAGACAAAATACTAAGTTTATCATTTTTTACACAGCACAAGGGTTCCCTTAGTTTGAGAAATTGTAACAATATTTATTTGACATGTATTCATAGCACACATCACTATTTTTTTTTCATTATACATAAATTTGTATATATTTTTTATACGTTGATGTATATGTTGATTTGCTATATTTGAAAACATTTTCGAATATAACTTTCTACATTGATGTATTATAACAACAATTTAAATTACAACTTTTGAGCTAAACCGTAGATGCTAAGTGTTACGTATTTGAGATGTCAGTCCTAACCAAAGATGTGTACCTCACCGAAGATTGTCGGTAGTCCAATAATGAAACTCGTCAGCTGCCAATTACAATCTTTATTACAATAATACTGTTATGGTACAATAATATGCAATAATATATGGCGCGCTCGACGCGCGTCACCCTTTTAAACCCGCTACACAAACACACACACACGCATATATACATTCACACAAGCGGTGCTCGCGCGATGATATGCATCTTCACAATCTCAAGAACATCAAACTAAGTGTACATAATGTATATATTTTTTGAGATATCTTCATAAACAATTCAAAATTCGTCAATAATATCCAAACAAAGTACCCAGATATAAACTGTCAACGTAAAATTCATTATTCATTTTATTTCGAAAATTTTTGGTGTTTGACATTCAGATTTTTTTTAAATGAAAAGAAAAAAAATCTCGAAGATATAATTTTTTTATTTATTTACATGGTTACTTGATTTTAAATGCAAAGTTAGTTTACGTGAATTTAATATATGTACAGGGTGTGACAGACCTAGTCCACAATATATTATGGGTGGATGGATACTTGACTGAATTACAAGTCGAAATTGTTCAAGGGATATGTGCCTAATCTCAACCATGTTGTAATTATGGGATTATTTCGATTAATTGAAATGTTTTATTGATTGTATATTATAAATTGAATACAAAAAATTAAAGGTCATCGAATTTTAAACGGTTAGACTATTTTTGGTCACATAATTTAGAGTCTGATGCAGAGATATAGATTAATAATAGACAAATTTTGCAAATAATATATTTATTTCGAAGTAGATACGTAGACATGATACCATGATGCGTTTTAATTTCAAACAATAATATTTTCCGTGACGGTGCAGAATTTGCACATATTGCTTGAACATTTTAGACTTATAATGTGACACTCTGTATACACGTAGTTTATTACGTATGACACTTGTATCAGTGATTTGTCTTCCATAAATACTTCGCTAATTTCGATGCAGCACATGAAAGTGTTAACATACATACATATATACAAATTTTAGCGCTTTATAAATAGATATTACTATTAATTTAAACAATCAGCTACCGGCCATTGAAAAAACTAATCGCTCTTATATTTGATCAAATTAACAAATATGATTAGTTTGACTCACTCACTCGGACATTCTACAGTATGGCGCTAGACCAAACCCCACTTATTCATTGTAAAAGTGTTATCAAAAATGTGATGACGGAGAGGTGCGCACGTCATGTAATGTCACGCTTTTAGCTAACCCATATCACGTGATTTTTTTTTCCATGCAGACCCTATTGGCACCTCACCTCCCCGCATCGTATCGCCTCCACCCACCGAGGTGTCCGTGAAGAGGGGAGGAGACGCACACATCAGCTGTGCTGCCGAGGGCAGCCCCACGCCGACTATCACGTAAGTCTTATCGCATGCGACACTTTGTCATTTTAACCCTTTGACTGACACCTGGGTTTCCCTTTCCCTCCACACGAGGAAATTCTTTACTAACCATTCGAGAAATTAATGTTTTTTATCAGTTTATTAAATCTAAAGACTTCATTTTAATTATGTTATTAGATGAATTAAATATTGTAATTGTATTTAAAAAATCCTTACAGTTTGCGTATAAAAAAGTAAATAACTTTTAATGAATAAACATTTTTGATGTGAAGTTGCATTTTCAGAATGTATTCTGTGGTATTTTTAATACAAATTAAATGAATCGACAAGAAAAAATCTCGGTACCAACTATACGTTTTTTCTATAAATAGATTTCTTTGTATATCTTTCTAGTCGATTGATTTAATTTGTTTTAAAATGTAACTTGACAACAAAAATGTGTTCCCTTTAAAAATATATAAAATTTATCCAAATTTAATAAAATGGATTGATTATTTGATGGCATCTCCTAGGGTATTTGAGATTCAACGCAATATAAATTTGATTGCTTTAAAAATGAAATTATTTTATTTCTTTATTTATGGACTTTATTGACATGCATGTTTTTGTTGTAACAGAGGTGAATATAAAATATTATAATATAAAACTCGAAGTTTATTGCGTGGGATGCAGTACGACTTCCTCCACCTTTGATATATACAGCATTGTCCTGGCTACTTTGCTAGACTGCCATTTGTGTTAAAGTAGCCAGTTTTTTTCGTGCTATTGTGGTTTTATTTAATTAAAATTAGAAAGAAAAGATTCAACAGATTCGATAAAAATAATCTATGGAAAAAAAATCAAAAATGTAGCGAGTGTTGTAAAACTAAAGTGAATTATTAGTGTAGGTATTGTATTGTTATTATGCTGGAATATTGGACAGCGAAGCTTCTGATTGATCTCTACCCAATTGAATCATATATTGAGTCCATATTTGCGTAATCTTTTTAAATTATAAATGTATCAATTGTAAAAATACACAAATATAAATTCTAAATTTGTCGTAATCGGTTGCTGTTGTGAAATGATTAACACGTTTCTTCGGATAGGAAGAGTTCCAGGTTCGAATTTCAGTAGCAACTAAATATTTTTTTTGCAAATAGATTTTTTTCTGTAAATCTTTCTAATAATTTAATTTGTACTAAAAATAAATATACATGTTATATGATTGTAATACGCACTTGGATATACAATTCAGATATTAAATATATTTTGAGATTATTAGCAAAACATTAAAAAAATGATAATTTAATTATATTTTTCCCTGACATAGGAATGGTCGCTCTAAAATTAGAAACCCAAGTGAAAAAAATTACCTTTTTTTTCAATTTAAGTATTGT
Source organism: Eubasilissa regina (assembly GCA_022840565.1). Lineage (NCBI taxonomy): Eukaryota > Metazoa > Arthropoda > Insecta > Trichoptera > Phryganeidae > Eubasilissa > Eubasilissa regina. The sequence goes on along the minus strand of JAINEB010000022.1, from coordinate 28,405,490 downwards.
CAAGGATGTCTTCTGCGCGATATTTACAAATAAAACGTTGTGTGTGGAAACCAAATAAAAACACCTACAACAACTGGCTTCGGAAAATACCATTTCATTTATCAGAATGTCAAATAAACTAACTAAAACCAAATACACACGTTAAATTATTCAAATATATTTAAAACACTTTTATTAAAAAATAATAATAATTTAAAAAATAATAATAATTAAAAAAATAAATCTAGTATCTACCTAACCAAAAATAATAATAATTTAAAAAATAAATCTAGTGTCTACCTAACCAAAATTAATAAATATTATACCCAATTAAATTTGACATAATATATATTTTTATATATCTTTATTTTTGTTTAAAATTAAGCGTTATTAACAATGTAAATATTAATATTTTTTAATATTCTCGTTCCTCTTATACCTACTATTGTTCATTATTAATTATAATAATGACAGTACTGTAATAATGAAGTTGTTGATTATAATTATGAACTAGGACAAATAATAACTCATTAATGAAAAGATACAAATTTGTTTTACGAGTATAACACAAATATAATAATTTATTTTCTCCCTTAAACATTTCTCATCTGAATGTCACGCCAAAAAACAATATCCAGCGTACGTAGAGATCTGTCACCGTCAAACCACAGCCTGCCGTCCGTCTCACTTCTGGGGGTAGATGGTTGTGCTATTGTTTTACAAAACCAAGCTGATAGAGGAAGATAGTTGATAAGGATGTTACAGGAGTTGGCTTGAGTTGCTGTTGGTATATGTCTTATTTTCTCTATGGTAAAATTTTAAACGAAAATTTGGTAGGATGATTATAATTATTATTATGAAAAAATATATATACAATGAGAAAAAAATATAAAATCTCATATCGATATGTAATATCTGAGAGATTTTATAATACATTCATTCATAGTATTTGAGCATCTAAGTTGTTTTAAGTTCTAGGTAATTTTTTATTTGAATAATTTATCCCTCACAAAATGTTTATAATATGAATTATTCTAAGTGTTAGACGTAGGTAGAAGCTTTAACACCCTAAAAATTATTTTATGATCACATTAATATCACGCCCTATTCTCCCATAAAGGCATTATATTTTTTTTAATAACCTTACAACACATAGGTACCTGAAACAATAGTGAGGAAAATTTAAAAAAATATATTTCTGTGGAACGGATGAATGAGGAAAGAATGATAGGAAAGATATTTGACGCAAGTATTAATGACACCAGAACAGAGGACTTCCACGGAAGACGTGGCACGACCAGGTAAACAAGATACTGGAAGATGGATGTTAGAAGCCACAATAATCGGCGAGCGTCTATGAGAAGATGGATGACACGAGAATTGTGTGTCAGGACAGAAGAGTGTGGCGCACTATCCTCTTTCCGTGTCGGAGAATCGTCGTGATGGTAAGTAAGTAATTGTTTCATATGGTTAGGAAAAGTCTTTTTTTATTTGATATAATATTACAATCTTTAAATGAACATTACCACAGCTTCCAATCTTTTTTATCCTAGATTTCTGATTGATAAAAAAATTAAGAGTGTCATATTTTGAAAAGCTAACATACCACGTGAGAAACAATATATTTTTCTTTAATACATATCAATTTCGTCATTTTACGGTAATACCTTATCGCCTGGGTTTTATGTACAGAATCGTAAAATAGTTTCTTCATCATCATCATCGTTGGCCTGTATATCCCCTGCGCGGCGCAAGCTTACCCCATCCTTCTCCACTCCTTTCCACCCAGCAAATTACCGGATGTCATCTTTCCATATGTGTGGTGGTTTTCCCTAAGGCCTCTTTTATGTCCAATGGAGCCATTTAAGAACACGCTTGGTCTTCCTGTCCTCATCCATTCTCGCAGTACCAGTCCATTTTTATTTTTAACACTAACCCTAGTTTGGCGCCTTATCTCTCTTCATTGCGTTTTTATCAGGCCACGTGATTCCGATTCGTGATTACATTCGACGCTTCATTGCCTTTTGGGCAACTCTTAATTTATACATAGAATGTTTGGTTAGTGTCATTGTCTCCGTACGTAAACACTGACTGGTCGAAGACTTCCCTTACGAGAAAATTGTAAATATTAACTAATTTTTTAATTCTCAATTTACCATACGCGATCCAGACATAGTGATTATGCGATCAATTTCTGCTATTTGACTGTCTTTATTTTTTGCCGTGTTAATTTTTATTCTATTACAAAGTTAAGCTTAACTGACTCCTTTTTTCAGTGGAAGATTATACAGTCTTTCGTGCCAAATATTTTCCTTGGTCATTATTTTCGTTTTGAGATATTTTAAGTATTATTCTCACTGAATGTTTTCAGTCGATAAAGTCCGCCATTTCATCCGGATCATCGAATATTCCTAAGTGATATCGTGAGTGAAATATAGGTAACTGCACATATCCCCGCTAAAATTTAGGGTTTTATTTTTATCTTCCAAATGGAATTGCTTAAATACGTTTTCATTTTGGGAGATATGAAATCTCCCTACATTATTTTTCACTTGTAGGGAGATCGTCTTGTTTGTCTTATTGGTCTACGATTTCAGAGTTTTTTTATATCATCCTTTTTATCAACCTAATAACAGCATTATTAGTAACGAGTACTTTATTTATTCAAAAGGGCTATACATTATAAATTAAAAGTAATAAATCTGAATTATTTATAATACAAAACTAAATACACAATATATTTTTTTAATCTTGTCAAAGCATTATTGACAAGGTATTAAGTGTTTTGTAAATTAGCACCTGAAATATACGTCTGCTTCTACTGGAAGGAAGGCACAGCATTTAAACAAAAATACTACATCCACGAAAGATATTTTCGACTCAAGACATCATGAAGAACGGTGCAAAGTTCAGCGTGGAGTGATTTATGAATCAGCAGCAGAATGACGCATACAGTATATACAAACTTTTAACGATCCTCAGAGATCAAAATCTCGTCAGAGATCGTCGTTGACACAGGCTTGTGAAATCTGTGACCTGTTAAAATCCTTAACTATTATCGACTAGCCACGGCTGGCCCGCGGGTTGGGGGCGGGCCGTGCTAAGACGCTATAATAGTTATATTGACAAGTTTTACTCACTGAGCGCCAAAAGCGCGCCCCTAATTTGCTAAGCACATTATTTTTGTTTATATAAATGCCTTCTATAGCTGGTTCTCAGGTTTCCAATCGACAATAAGCACATATGTATATACTTTTAAAATGGTCAAAATTAACTTTGCGATTAAAATTCATTATTTTTATTTGTTAACTTTGTTTTATTAATTAAGTTCAAATACAACTACAAGTCCCATTCTATTTTTTTTTTCTAATTTATTGCTGTTATTATTTTTTTTTTAAAATAGATTTTGTTAAAGAAATATTAACACGTGTTTTTGATTAGTACATATTGACGTCCTGAAGAAGAAAATGATATTTTTCGGAACCGCTAGATGTATTTAAACTCAATAAGTGGTTAATAAAACAAAGTTAATAAATAAAAAGTTCATATGTATACTATACTACACTTACCTTTTTATATAGTCCTTTTAGCTGGGTTGGCGCGCACTGATGATTTATTTGGACCTCTGGACTGGTCCAAGCACGGGATATAATTGAACTGCCTGTCGTTTACCGTCTTCTTGGCTCTCTGAAAAATGACGGCAATACTCACATACGCACATGTACATTATTATAAATCAGGAAATCCAGTAGTGCCAAACGAAGTTTAAACCATTAAAAAGGATATAACGTGTAAAATGACATTTTTACGAAAATGCCCGAGATGAGCCTACGTTTGTCCAAAGAAAAGGCTAAAAGTCAAATTTTTCAATCCTCTGTTGGATCCAATGATAATATCGATAGAGGTAAGATTTGAGCATTAAGATGAATATTCAGAAATGTTAGGTTTTTAACTATTTAAATTCCATTACGATCTTCAAATGAAAATTACTGTAATCTCTAAATATGATATTGATGGTACTCTTCTTTGTGATGAACTAATTAGTATGATAGCCTTTTTTCAAGTAAAATTTAAAAAAAAAATTAAGTCACATATTAAATTTTATAAAACGGCATAATTTACAAAATCTATATTCTAATATTTCGATTGCTATGCGAATTCTTCTAACACTACGTGTAACTGTAGTAAGTGGAAGACGTAGTTTATTGAAACTTAAAATAATCAAGACCTAATTAAGATCTACGCGGCAGAAACATCAGGATGAGAGTGAGCTGACTGTTGCAGGTCAGTTTACAATAAATACTACAGGTACATGTCGCAGGAGAACTTTGTAGCTGCGTAATTTGAGAGAATAGTTTAACAGATCCACCGTTTCTTTTTTAAACCAGAAAATTCTCGCCCGAGGGCGCCACAGAGGCTATCAGTAGCGTATTTGATCTGGTTAATTTCGTTGAATTGAAGATTGTCATGTTCTTTTCCGATCTTCCATCTTTCCAGTTAAAATACGTATATGCACTACATGTATATTTTACGTGGTCAATTTTTCATATTTAAAAATATTCTCGTTTATCAATAAGTGAACACCAACGCGGAAATAATTAAAAAATTAAATATACCAAATAAAACTATGCGTGTATTTTGCATAGTCTTTTCCAAAATCTATTTCGAACGTATATAAACTAAAGCAATACTTAACTTGCTTGCGCCGCGTTTTCAAAAATTTCAGAATGTTTCAGAATGATTTTATTTCTTGCCAGACAAGCGCTTCTAGTACAGATATTACAACATACTACTTTGTACTTATACATCATTGCTACTAGCAGCATAATCTAAATCCATTCGTAGTGCACGCCACTGGCGTTAATAGGAACACTTATAACACACGTAAAAGACTTTTTTTGCACTAATTATACTTTTATTTTAGCGCGTTAATTAATTTTCATAAATATTATTCTAATAATAATATTTGGATAAACTTGGCTTTATTTTTCTATACGGTCGACGAAAAATGAAAAGAAAAATATTTTTAATAAATCAAGTTAAAAGTTATTTTTATTTTCTCTTATCTAATACCAACTTTATAATGAAAAATAATGAGTTTTAAAAAATCTTTCAAAGAATAAAGATAAATAGATTTCTTCAAAATGTTTGTAAGAATTGTTTTTATATTAAATTATTACGCCCTTGGATAACGAGCTAACAGAAAACTGGCTAACTTTAAAGGGTTGCCTCTAAAAAGTTTGGTTAGTTTCATAAATTATTGTGGAATTTGTAAGTAAAAATTCGACATTATTCATGTTGGGTAATTTTTTCGTTTTAATATGAAATTATGATCACAAAAATCATTAATCAAAAAATACGCACGACGCGCGCCGCCCATAAACGGGTGCCAATCAAAAAGTTGTAACTTTTGCTTTTCTTGTTGCAAAAGGCTCAATTTCATTAAAAATCCCCTGTTGAAAAATCGTACGTGAAACTTTATGAGGAAACTTCTACTTATATCTTTAAATCTATAGAAAATTATTTCAAAAAATGACGTCACATATCTCAGGTACACATCTTATACCACCCCTAAATAGAATATGTTTTTTTCTACATATTTCTTCCTCGTTAATATCTATAAAGAAATATCCGTATATCCATAACAAGATTATTATATATAACACTTTTCCTGCCTTGATATAAAATATTCCGATGCTTTAATTCAAATGCGTTATTTTTATTTTAATATAAATTAAATAAATTAAATAGAAACATACACTTAGAGAAAAAATCAATATATCGAAAAATATTTTTTAATTGCTACCGTGATTCAAACCTGGACCTTTTCCTATCCTGGGAAATGAGTTATGCAGTTTCACTACATCAACTGAATACGTTAATGACAAATTTCTGAACTTATATGCTGTAGTTCTTTCCAATTAATTCATTTGTTATTCCATTTTTAAAAGGCAACCATATTTATATCGCAACAAATCTCAAATATCGTTGAGTAGTATACGCCAGGAGACGCCAATATGGTGACCAATTTTTTTCTCGGTTTTCTATTTTCTACGTCAGGTGCTCCAAAGTATAATATTTTCCATAACGTTGTTATGAAAAAGGTAAAAAAAATCTCAAATTAAAAATAAAGGTGTTACGTCCAAAAAATGTAATTAAAATCTCTCCGGCGGAAAACTGAACTAGTCTCCCGCGTGGCAGGTAAGTTTAATACTTACTCCAAGTAAAATATATTATTCGTATTAATATTAGTTTACAAAAATATTACCTATGTATAATTAAAAAGTAGTACTAAAATTATTGTAATGAATTTATAAATAATAAATAATACAGTATGTCAAAAATATAAATCAATTCATTAAATTATTCAAAAAAATCAGCATTCTTACATTCTTATATGACAATCCACTACGTGAGTACCTAAGGTGGCAGGTACCTAGTCCATATATTTTTTTAGAACCAACATATAAATTTAAAAAATTTTATTGATATAATATTTTTATGTACTTTTCCCTTGATTTTATTTTCACCTTTGCCGGTACCGGGATCGATACATGAAGCCTACAAAATCTCTTAAAATAAAATAAGAAAAAGTGAGAGTAAAAATGATACGAAATTTTTAACGCATTTTTCGTGACAAGTTTTACTGGGGTGACCTTTCAAAATATATGTCCTTTGTTAAAAAATTAGGTATGGTTTAATTAGCTTTTTCGTATACATAAAATAGTAGAAATGTCGGAAGTTCTAAATGTCAGGCTAAAATGGGTTTTGTCGAGTGCAAAGTTTATATTCACAGTACTGACGCGTGTTATTTAATTCACTCAGGTATAAAAGGGTGTAAAAGTTTTGCCAACTGCCGATTTATACGTGTTTTATAATATGTAGGATGTTGATAAGTATATACCTATATAATATATACACGTATTTTGAAAAGTAAAAAGTAAGTCTCGAGTGTTCGCTGACTTTGTTGTTACCCCATCCCCTACTTTTGGTGAAAGATTTTCACAACTTGCGTCACTTTCAAACTTGGGCGATTTAATTAAAAATAAAAACGACTGAGACCGTTTACTCAAATTATTTGGCTTATAATATTTAAAATGGACAAATTACAACTAGGTTAATGTAGTAAATACTCTTCAATGTTGTTATTTATGTAATTTTTTTGAAATTAAATCAAAAATTAAGCCTCGAAACAGTTTAATTTTTTAATTTTAAGGAGCCTTCTAAAGTGAAAACTTTTGTAAATTTAACAATATTTGAGTATGTCCAAGAACATACAAGTACTGGATTTTTAACTCCAAGGCAATGTTATTAAGACAATTTATAGATATCTCATAGAGATGAAGCTATTTATATTATACGAGAAATATGAAAATATCTTATATATATATAACATTGTTAACATAATATACTGGTCTAAGTAAGAAATATATCAAATTAAAAATTGACTTTTCAGGCATATTCTAGTAAATCATTCATCATGTATACAGATTAAAACTATAGCTTTCATATTTCTAACAAATCTGCCGTATAAGAAAATGAATAACAAATTTTTTTAAAAACCATAGATGGTGTTAGCGAAGTTGTACTTGAAATATTTCTGTATGGTAACATATATATATAACTTCCAAAAATTTGATATATGTGGAGGTTAATTGTGGGGAGAATTGGTGAACTTTACTTACTGTAAAGTGATCACTTAAGCCAGCCGAAGACAGGTCGTAGGCCCTGTAATACCCATACTTCCGTACTTCCCATATAATATAATATAAATAGCTTCACCTCTATGAGATATCTATAATTTGTCTCAATTATAAATTTATTTGTTTTTAGTATTTTTATAAAGTAGTTTGACATAAACTATAAAATTGTAATAATAACTGGTTACTATGGATTCTGTATTATAAGTTTATAGGCTTATAAGTTCCGAGAATTCCCGGGAACCGAGACCATGAATTTTATTTAATTAAAATTAAAATATTTTTTAATTAATATTATGATGTACAGTAGCTATTAAGCATATTATCCACGTAAAAAAACGTACGTTAATATTAATTTTATAAACAAATAAATACTGTTTTGATAAAATATGTATTATTTAATAATATGGAAGTAGTTTTTGAAATGAAATTAAGTTTACGTGTATATTAAATAAAGAACCATTCATCTACATAAATAACAAAACACAAATAATTTTAAAAACATACACAAACGGAACAATCAATTAAAAAACATATCGGAAGACAACAATGTATGTATTTAACCAAAGTCAACTAATAAAGTTTTCAAATGAATACATACCATACAAATTATGTTAAAAAAATTGCCATGAATTTAACCTAAAGATATAAGATTACATATAACAATTAAACTTAGTCGCCTGTTTGAACAAACCGACAAAACCATTTACTTAAAAAAGAATTTTAGTAGTATATACCTTTGGAGTAATTTCTCCTTAATTCAAATCTTTATGACTGACCATATAAACTATGAAAGTTTTCCATTATTTTAAATATATTTTCGCATGCACCACTCGTCGCTGGGTCACTATCTTCTGTATAATAATGGACAGTAGAATTTACTTAATATGTTGAAATTTGAAAATGAATAATATCAAGAAATATTTTTTTTTATATAAAATTCCAGGACTCGAGACTACAAAAAAATATGGATTTCCCGTAAAGTTATTCCCGAGTTGTCTCGACACGGAATCCCTACCGGATACCCTTTCAATACATTTACAAATAGGCTTAAATATCTTTAGCCGATCGGTGAGTTCTCCAAACCTATTTCGCATAAAGTTTTACAATACCAATCTAGACTATTTTTACACCTATAAATAGTAACTATAAATCTATCACCGCTAACCTGAATATATTCTTCATGACACAGGCTCAGTTTATAAGCTTGTATTATACTCGTACATGGTCGAAAGTCGTTCAAACGCGAAATAAATGCTTACCACACAACGCACAATTTGCCTTCGAACGCCGAGAATTGACCTTGAAACCCGTGCATTGTTGTACTTAGTTTGTGCAATGAGTTTTGTTTGAGAATAGGTAATTCAAACGAATACACCAAATTCAAAATTAAATTAGCCAAACCGACTAACCCAATAAGATTTATTAATTATTAAAATAGTTTGCACAATACAGCTAATAAACTATATTTGTAATACCTAGGTTAAATACTCGTACCAATACTACCTCTAATTATTTATATTTTAGATCAAATTTCACCATTCCACAAAATATAATCTTTGATGAAATTTATATAATTTTAAAAAAATACGAAAAACTAATCCCAAAACGACGAAGTACTGAATATTTACTTAAATAATATTCTTTGTATTACATTCATTTGAAAATTAATTTACATTCTTACTAATTTAATTATTTTCTTAGAAAAATGTTTATCTTTGTGGAAATTAAAAACAAATATATTCTGAAGTTGTAAATAATAAATTTTTGTACTTCAGAAGCAGACCAATTCATGTCCAAAATGACATTTTCAGAATATATATTTTAAGATGGAAATCTCGTAGGATTTAAAATAAAAATTAAACGTGATGTAGGTTTTTGAGAAAGCTTTTAACTTGAATAAGTAAAATCGTAAATTAGTACATCACAAAACAATTTATCTACAAACGTTTCTTGAAAATCACTTTTTTCATTCATTTTTTTCATTCATTTCATTCATTTTCAAATATTAAAACATGATATGTGTATATTTTAAAGTTAGGTAAATCAAAATGCTACATATTAATTAAAAATTGTTTAAAATTTGCTTCATGAATTCTTTACAATATTATATATATATATATATATATATATATGGAATTTTTAACACGGGAAATAATTTAAAATCGTACAATTTTTTAATATCGTAATATACTTCTTCTTCGTATGGTGGGTTGTGGTAGTTACGATGCAGTTTGGCTAGCCTACTGTGGAACTTTGATAACCAACGATAAAGCACGAGCAAGAAGTGCTATTAAAAACAGGATTAACTTGGTGGTCATCCAAAAATTGCCAGGCGCACGAACATGATTCGTATTCGCATTTATTTTTCTATAAAATTTTCTAACGTTTTGTCGATTTCTTTCATTTTTCTATAAATATCGGGTCGCTTCTAAAAACGCACGCGTTATAAAATGTATATTTACATATGTGTTGTATTGAATATTGTATAAACGGTTTTTATATCAAAAGATGTATATTTAATGATTACTTATGAATTTTAACTTAATTTTATGTAATACGATTACGAAGACGTTACTGTTTTTAGGATGAAGATCGAACCCCCGACCTAGCTGTTGTAATATTATAAATAAATATCAATAATCCGATGATAATTGCGCTAAAATATCATCACATTAATTCATTTCCAGGCGTTTTAAGTTTAATCTCTGTATTCAAAAATGATATGTTAAATGGATGGAAATACTATAAAATTGCGATATTTTACAGTGATTTGCGGTGTACGAGTGTGTTACTCTTAACTGCATACTTCAAAGGCACATGTTATACACGGAATTTTTTAGTACATGACGTGGACGCCACTGGATTCATAGGTTATGCTTTAGTTTTATCCCCGACTAACTCGAGGCTTTGCTTCAGATGGCTGCGCGAAGTGGACGGTGTGCTACGCGCGGTGCTGCCAACGCCCCGCCTGTCCAGCTCCGGAGCGCTGCTGAGCATCCGACGAGCGGAGCCGGCGGACGCGGGGCGGTATGCATGCCGCGCCAGCAGCGCCATGGGCGAGCGCTCCCGGGACACCAGAGTGGTAATCACGCAGCATCTGAGCGCTCATCTCCATCCACTAGTGCAGGTACCGAACTCACTTTTTCAATCTTGCATTTTGTTATATCTGTGCTTGAAAAATGTATTTGTACGGAATAACAAACGGCCTTCTTAGGCCAATTAAATTCCTTTCAAATGCGAATTAATGGAGCAAATACAATAATTAATTTTATATCAGAGTAGGCTTATGGCAAAGATGCCAAAAAAAAAAAAAATATATATATATATATGCTTTAATATAAACACGATCAAAATGTTCCGTTTTACTACAACTTATCTAGCACAGTCTCAGTCTATCTTTTTCTCTTTTATGATGTTCATGCTCATGTTGATTTATATAAATTTTTTTATAAATATAAACGATAAATAAATAGGGCATAAGCCAAAAGGTAAGTGCTATGATAGAGACTTGGAAATGGATTCCTTACAAGGCTGCCAACACAAAAATATATTCTCGCTCGAGTGGATACATTATTTTAATGAAGAGTGCATTCAAGTAGAGATGAAAGTTAGCATTGCAACAACAGAGGTAATGGTTGTAGAAATATCAATCAGAATCCAAGCGGCGCAGTCAAAGCAAGTCGATAAGTTTAAATACCTCGGAGTGGAATTCTCTAGCGACGGGAAAAAGGAGGGTGAAATAAACAGAAAAATTAGGTCTGCTAATTAGGCCATTCAAATTTACCGGAAAATGATATTACCGGTAAATCGGTAAAGTTCTGAATTTAATACCGGCTTATCGGTAATTATGAAGGTTTTATATACTTATTCATATTTATTTTACACAAAGATTACATATTATATTATATACAATGTTATCTATTAAACATATGATTATATAAAAGTTTATGAAAGATACGATGTGTCGTGCAACTGGACTTCAGAGCACACTAAAAATTATTTGTCGGAAGACAAAATAGCAGCCAAGAGGTGAATAATAATCAACAAAATACCGTAAGCTCGACTAGTGATTTTTGCGATTGTTAGTCTCGGATCCTAAACGCACGAGCGCTCATTATATTACGCCGGAAAAAATTCCAGGTAAACGAACCATACAACAAAACAATTAATGATCCTGCTTTCTGCAAATATTATCACATAATATCGTAGTTTAAAAATATCATTGTATTAATTGATTGGAAAAATAATTTACCGAAATTACCAGTACTTAGAAATATATTTATCGGTAATTTGGTAATGGAATACCGAAAACCTGTAATGAATGCCCTACTGCTAATGGTGATACTTGTGTTTTACGTTACTTTTTAGTGGGGTGATAAAAAATCTGAGTTCAGTACTTTTTTAAAAGCAGTGTAGGGACCAATTTAATATATGATCACTAAATATACATTCTTACGAAAAGAGTGAGATTAAGAATCAGCGAATCAAGAAGTAGCAGGAGTAACGTTATTAAACTGAGATAAAGGAGACCCTCGACATGGAGCCCTTACTTCTACACGCAAAGATATCTTGATTAAGGTGTTTTGGACACGTCTTTCGAATGCCAGAAGAACGAGATGTACCTTCCTGGCATTTCCATGGGGAAGGCGATCAGTAGATCGTCCCAGACTAAGCTGGGATAAGCAACAACAAACACTGTACGAAGACAGATTAGGGCTCGATTGGTTAATAAGTTCTGAAGCGGTGCACAACAAGTCCTATACGACACTTTAGGTTCCCGGTCTTCCTAAGATAAGGGAATAAAAATAATGTATTGTATACTCTGCCGTAACAAAGTCAATGAGTTGTAAAACAATTTCGATGTAAGAAATACATCCTTTAATTTTTTTTCAATATTCTTTCCACCTATAACATAATGATATTTTAGGAATTAATTTTTTGAGTACGATCTTAAAAAATGTAATATGCAACATCTTGACCTTTGAAAGAAGTAATCATTTTTAGTAATGTCATGTTCGGTATTTAAGAAATCATTCAAGATTGAACAATTTTCAATAATGTCAACGTTCTAATAAGGTAAATGTTGATGAAGTGTTTTGGTTGATTTATAAATAGGCGTGAATGGTAAATAATAATTTTGGCGGGGACGCAATTAAACATCAAGTACGGATTATTATTAACGTGTCATAAAGTCAATTAGGAATTTCGTTTACTCGCTTTACTTTTCGTATACATTTATTTTCCTGGAATTGTAAACGACCCACTGGATATTGTGAATATTATATAAATATATGTGGAAATATCTAGCTCATGATAACGGCATATTAATATCTTATTAGTAATTAACTGTTCCGAGATTTTAATTTTTGTATTGTCCAATGGATATGTAAATTCAACAATTAATTTTTGATTGAGCGTTATTAAAATGAAAAACAAAAATAATTAATTGTGCCATCGTGTGGCATCCGCCATTTCGAAATATTTTTTAATATGTCGGTTTCATAGACAAAATACATGTATTCGTATTTTATTCGTCAGTGGAATTAATAAACTTGTACATGTTATTTACGTAGTCCCTGTATAAATAACGTGTATAAATATATAAACGAATATTGACATAAATATTTATGCGTATCCTATACAGAATATTAACATACCAAATAGTTTCCATCTTAATTCGCGACATGACGTGGCCTCTTCTAGATGGGTGAATAAATAAATTATATTTGTTTTATTCATTTCAAATTGTTAACTTTGTTTTATTAACCACTTGACATAGTTAACAATCTGAAGTGGATTTTAACCACAATGTTGTTTTGTAAATATTAAAAATATCAATTTGTTTAATTCAGAAAATATAATTTTTCCAGGTAGTTAATTAAATTGATAACGTAATGAATTATTATTTACATTAATCTAAAATATACATACTGAAAATAAATTTGATATCAATTACAATGTAATCCCAAAATTCATACACAGCGTTCCAGATGGGTGTTCGAATTGCGATTTGTACAAATGCAAAATCAGTTTTTCCACAAATAATTAATGTGAGTTGGATTCATCCGTTGATGATTGTTTATTTAAATTTGTATGATTGATTACTCAGATAATTGTTTATTGAGTGATCAGATCTGAGACACAAGATTCACTTTCAAAAATGGTTATTTTTTTACGAATGGATTTCACTGAATTTCTAGAATATTACGCAATTTTTACGCATAACATTGAATTTATTTGATTCAGAATTTCAGTAGATATCGCCCATAAAATATTGACAACTCTTAAGCTCTGAAATAATATTACACTTTGTTGTATAATAATTTAGTATTATATAACAATAATACAAGTAATTGTTAGTAAGTTACCATCATCATCAATAGTGCAACAGCCCGGTGTGAACCATGGCCTCCTTAAGTAAGTTTCGCCATTACAATCTATCCTCTGCTGTCCGTTTTCAGTTTGCGATACAAACATCGCAGCTTGGCTTTTCTAATACTCCTTCGGTCAATAGGCTTTTCATAAAATACTTTCTTCGTTGGTCGTTCTGAATCTATCTAATGTCACCAGCCCATCTCAGCCGTGCCGTGCTATCTTGACAACTTGGATAATTTTAGGTTTACCAAACTCTGCTTGTAATTCATGTCTAATTCGTAGTTTTAGCGTACGTCACATCCGTTTTCATTTTTGACACCAAATATCCAGTAGAGGAATTTCATATTTTTTACCATACCCTGAATACCTACCTACTCAGCATTTGCCGGCCTCAGGAGTGTTCTGTAAATATGTAAGAACCGGCCTTATGAGTGTTTTGTAAATCTGAATCATACTTTTCCGATTCAGTAAGTGGGCCTTCAGATGCTTCCGCATGCCAAAGTAACATTTATTGGCCGTCTGAAGTATTTTTGTAATTTCTGTGTTTATATTTTTATTGGATGTGATAATTGAATCCAGATATGTGAAATTTCTTGTTGTTTCAAAGGCGCTAGCCCCGATTCAAATTTCACTATGTTACTGAATCTACTCAATCATTTTGAAAGCTATCGTTTACCTAATTCACTCTGAGACTAGCTTAAGAGATCAAGTTATGGAGATATAAAATAAATAACATCTAATTCGGTAAGAACATGTTAATAAAATAAAAAAAAGTCAAAATATCGACCGAAAATAATGACGTATTTTTTAAGAACTGTGTAATCTTGTGCACTTCCCAAAATGTATTAATTTTATGAAAAATAGACGTGCATTGGCGTGACGCCTCATTGACGGCAAAAATACCCACCACCAATAATGGTGGCGATAATGGAAGTGAATTTTGTTTGAAAGTTTAACTTGGGCGCTGTTTATTATTCGGAGTTTGAAATCTTGTATTGATTTTATCTCCACCCTCGACCAAACTAAGATCTCTGGCATGAGTCGTGAAAAATATTTATTGTAAATACATATCATATAATAATATCTATTGAAAAAATTTCTGCAGTACATAAATCTTAAATATAGATGGAAGATTAATTATATAATGATAGTGACATTATATTTTATTCCAAAGGCAGTTTAATATGTGAAAATATAATAATTGTTTTTTTTTAATATTTATACACTAAACTTAAGACTTTTTTTAAATGACGATATTAATTTTAACGAAAGTTTAAAAATTTATGTTTATATATAGACTTTTAGTTAGCCCCGCTGAAGGAACAGTTTGTTCTGAAATAGGTTGGTTTATTATTGAATTATTATAACTCAAAGTGACAACTTAAAGTATATATATATATATATATATATATATATATATCTACTTGAAGATACGAATCTTTCGAATCTATTAATAATCATCGCCGTTAGGGTGGCGAGATCCGGAATTATAATCGTCGCCAGGTGGCAAATATATTGTAGGAATTTTATGTTGGGTAAATTAGAATAAATCTAATTGAATTATTATTAAGTTAGATTGTACTGTGGTAGATCACTACCCTTTATTAAATGTAATTATTATAAAAAAATATTTATTTTATACACATTAATAAATGTTTTACAGAAAAACCGACCATTGCTGCGCAACGATCAACATTTACCACGAAGCGGCCACTATACTACAAAGCAATCGGGACACAAACGCTGGACGTGACCGCGAAGCGGCCACTCTGTAAACTACCAAAACTTAAAAATTTGGATATTTCAATAATTTTGAACTGTTTCACACGCTCTCTAATGTACGTTTTGCTGATAATAATTGTTATAGGTACTTATGACAAAAAAGGTTCACGGTGTCAACTAAAATTAACGAAATTAAAATTAATCAAAAATGTATATAATTATTTATAACGCATGAGCAATGATGATTATGGGTCACAAGGTTAAAATTATAACTAAAAATGAATTAATATTTTGAATATTGTTTTAATATGTATTTATTTTGTATTCAAAATATCTTTACAAGTCAAAAACAGAAATGTTAACTTTTCAATGAGCTGAGTGACATTCACGTTAATTCAAATCTACATCTCAAGAGTATAACGAACACATTTCAAAAGAGTAACTAAGTAAAAGTCTGGAGACAGCTTAGAAAAATATATTAAACGTACGTATCGCATTTGATTAAAAATATGTTTATATTTTTAATACGTTTTAAAAACATAACATCAGCTAAATGAAAATATGTATATATTTGCAGCTTCAAGTGAAGAAAATCTTTTTCTATTCAAACAAACATCGATCGATTGCTCCAAATTGACTTTCGATGGAGAAACCGCAATCAGCAAATTACGGTGGATGTAGGTAGGCCGTAAGTGTATAACTCAAAATTAGATTTATTTAAGTGCTCCACAATTTGATATAATCAGTATAATTTTTACTTCACCTATTTTGAGTTAAATCTACTTGATTTTAATAGGACAGAAAAAGAAATTCAGTTTTCAAAAGATTAACCACTAATTATAATTGTTCCAATAATACATCTACCTACTGGTGTTTCATTATTCACTGTCCAGTGAGTTCTCAATATGTATTTTCCCTTAAGCTTTATTAACAAAGATAATTAATCGTTTTAAAATCGTAATTATATAAGTAATAAGAACGTCTGCAAAATCGTATTTCTAAATATTACCTCTAACTCAAGCGGCTTAAATATAGTGTATGTATTAATTATACCCTTATAAATATCAAAATGTGTTTTTATATAATATCTTATTTTTCATCGATAATTCTATTACACCGTGTACAGAAAAATATATTTCTTTCAAATAATTACATAATGTGTTATGCTTTGTGAAATTTTCTCATTTAGTTGATTTGAAAATTAATATTTTTATTGCTTCAAAATCATTTTTTTCCTATAAAAAACTGACGATTACAAATTTTTTATTATGTTATTTCGGAATAAGAATGTCATAAAAAATAATAATATACCTATGGTGTAATTTATCATTGTATTAATTTTTCTAAGATGTTTCCATACCTTTGCACATTAATGTACAGTGATTATTCCTGATTGTAATCTAATCGTTTCGTACCATTATTTTAAAATGTCGTTAGATATTAAAATAACGCATTGCTGTTAAATTATAGCTGTTCTAATCGCGTTACGTGAATCTAGAAATGTTGCAATCTGGCACTCGTAAAGCCAATTTGCTCGTTTAAATACATTACGGATCTCGTATCTTGTAATCAAATTAATATGCTTCATACAACAGGAGCAATCTGTGCTACGGTTTAATTCATAGTGAGCACTGGCAATAAGCTATTGTTCCATACAAGTTTACGAGCTTTTGCAATTCGGTCTGGTACATCAATCGCATTGCCATCTGGGCATGAATATCATAGCGGGAAATGCAGACTTTGAATGGATATTTTATTTTATAAGCAGTTCATGTAGTTTTCTGTAATATTGTATTTTTTTAAATCTGCTTATTATATCAATGTGTAGATGCATGTATGAATACATCTGTATACACACTTACGTGTAATGAGTTTTTCAATAAGAACGATATGATTTTAAAATGAAATGAAATAAAAAACAGTCTAAGATACAACCAATTTTTTAATATTGTTTTGGAACAAACGATTATATTATGTTTTAAATAAACCGTTGATTAAATGGACACGTCGGCTTCGTTTACAGTAGTAAATTCGTTGAACCCAATTTTCGATGACTAACAAATAAATTAGATCTAATGCCGTGAATGCAGCTTTCGATATACAATTTTAAATCACCGAGCGTTTTTGGTTTGTTTGAATAAGCCATTGATTTTAAATAATCTCACAAAAAGTAATCCAAAGGAGTTAAATCACAACTTCTTGGACGCCATTTAACAGTTGAATTTCTTGAAATTATTGGGTCACCAAACATTTCTTGCAAGAAGTTGATAGTGAAATTAGCAGTATAACATATGGCACCATCTTGTTAAAACTACATGTCATTCAAATCAAATTCATTCAGTTTTGGTCACCAAAATTCTGTTAACATCGATCGATATCGCTCAGCATTCACTGGAACTGCATTTCCAGCGACATTTAAAAAAAATGCGGTCCGATGATACCACCAGGCCAAAAACCACACCATGCAGTGACATTTTGTGGATGCAAAGGCTTCTCTTGAATCTCATGTCGATTTCTTTCACAATAAAAACGATAATTTTGCTCATTGACAAAGCCATGTAACTAAGAAGGTGCTTCATCCGAAAAGATAATTTTTTTAGAAAAAAATATTCACAAACAAACGCTTATTTTCAATTTTTTTATGTTTAGACAATTACCAAACGTTATGCAAGCATGTAATTAACTATGATGAACTGTCAGAGTATACTAAAATAAAATAAAAACTATAGTTGCTGTGACATTTTAAAATAATATCATTCCTATTGAAAAACCATTTATATTGAAAATGTTGCATATTACTGACATCCAAGTATAGATACTTGTGATGATAAGCCGTTATGTGACTGTGATCGTGATAACTGAGATTTAACGATGATTGGTAACCATGACTATAAAGTAAGATTAAAAACAAACAGTTTTAGAAATTACACTTAAGTTACCATCGTTCAGTTTTATTTTTAAAAATATGCCCTAGAAACAATTACTACTTATTTTGCAACAACACATTTTGTCCCAAAATTACATACCCCTCAATCTACAATTCTAGTAAAGTATAATAAGATAGAACGACAATATAATAGGTGCCCGTACGTTCTTCTTCGATGTCCGGCCGACCAATTTATTTTTAAAATACAAGTGAACAAATGTTGCGCTTAATTGCAAAACCCCCTAGAACGTATTTGGGATAATTAGAGTTAAATATGAAGTTTTGTGAATTTATTTGTCAGCTACATGCAGACCACATTGTTTCAACAATATCGCGATACGACAGATTTGTCTTTTTACAAAATTTTGATGTGAAAAACAAACATTTTGTACATTTTCTTTCAAAATATACGTTTTCATCCATAACTCAAAAACACACAAAGTCGTTTTAGAGGGTTTTGGAATTAGACGCTACAAATATACGTCACATAAATATTATTACTATTTTTCAAATTAGGCTAAATAATAATGATGGATAATTTATATAGAGCCATTTTCGTAAAAACTTTCACCTCAAGGGCGCTTTATGTTAAATGCGTGTGTTATATATGAAATAAATAGAACTAACTTGGTGGTCTCCCGGGATGGAATGAGAATATCCGACTTCAAGGAAGCACGTCGATTCACTGACCACTGTTCATTATCCAAAAGTTACTTAGTAATTGCTCTAATTTTATCAATTTAATTTAATCTGGTTATCGCTCACTTCATTCTAGCACGCGCTTCTCTTTTTTTTGTACATAGCATATTTAATTATAAAATATGTCGTTGTGTTATGTTGCATCTTTTTTTAATATTTGCAAATTGAACTTTGCGGTTTATTATTTACATTTTTTTAAAAGACTATTCAATTTTGTTTATAACAATTAACGAGTAATTTTAAAACATCAACCGGTTTCGAAAAACACAATTTTCTTCTTCAAGATCTCAAATTAATCAACCGAAAACGTACATGTCACATTATTCCAATATTAAAAAAAAAAAATTAGTGCTTAAATTGTTACGATGATGAATGATGTGAAAATTGACTTTGAAATTGAAAAATTTACAATTTACAAAATATTTTAAATATTTTGGTTTATTTCACATGATTTTTTAAAACTTATTATATATTTAATTCAATATTCACGTATATTATTGACCGTTAAAGATAAAATAATTCAATGAATTATACATCAACTAAAAATATACAGAATAAATCACTTATATATATGGGGTGTTATCGGGTCTTTGTGTCGCATTTCTGTTATATTATATATAAAATAATTATTTACTTCATTCATGGGAAATGTGAAATAATGAAATTATCGGCTTCCGTGCTCTGTAGCTATTTGTTAAAATCATAGAACGAATATGGATAATAATGGTGTGTGGTGTTCATGATTGTTTATTCCATACCATTCGTTTATTAGGGGCCGAAATGCTCTTATGCAAAGCCAAAATAGTGCTTTCAACTAATTTACACCAAACTAACTATTCCTCATATCGGAAACCGCAAATCCATCCATCACAAACTATATTCACAACATGTATACTGCTCTAAACCAAATACTAACGCAGCCGCATGAAACGTAATCCGTTTATTTGCTGTGCCTGTCGTGGCGGTTTGGTTTCAGAATAATTATCATATTTATAGATCTAGATCTGCGACGCACAGCTTTTTTTGTTTTTCTCGAGTATATTGTTCAATTTCTATTATTTTTATTCTTAACTTTTTTTTAGACGGTTTCCTTGGGGACATCTTGACCGACGTTTCGGCACGTTAACACGTACCATTGTCAAGGCTTTGCCTCAAACAGTCTCAATTTTATTTGTTTCGATTTGCGTTGCATCAAAAATAGAAGATTAAATATCTGGTCTGCATCGATATGATTACTGGTCTGTAGTACACACATTAAATTACATCCATGATAATGGTATTAGGATATTTGTGAGAGGATATGGTTATGATTGAATGCTATGAATCAGAAAGTTATGCATGTAAGAGCCTTGTTTCCCCATAAATTATACCAGCGCTCACACGTTCTTTTGAATATAATCGTGGAGTTTATGTGTACGTGTGTGGGTGTGTGTATGGCCAAAGCAGGTTAAACAAGAAATATTACTTACAATTGACAGACGTTTATTGATTATCGTTGCACAGTTACAGTTAGAAGTATATGCAGTAAAAATTCTACAAAAATAACCGTTTGTTAGTGATATTATCGAAAAGGCGGTGTTTCGGCTTCCCGGGCGGCTGCCGGCACACATTATTATTATCTACACCGACCATGTATTTGAGGCCTAGTTTTATACCCCGATGAATCGTCGGTGGTGTGGTTGAGATGTATCGCTTACACAACGGCAATTTTTATTTCTAAGAGCAAACAGAAGAAGTTGGATAAGAAATAATTAAACAAAAATTAGCGAAGGCGTGTTTGTTGATACACAAAGCTTACTAATAATTACTTGTAATTTTTACTAACTATGATAATGAAGTAGAAATATTGTTAACGCTGTCGTTCAAGATGTCCGGTGGTATAAAAATATTTACGCTATGAGTACACTGAACATCAAACGGTAGACAATTTCACAAAAATTAAAAAATTAAATGCGTCCGATATGTTGTTATTATTAAATTGATGATTATAAAATTGTTGTTATTATTCAATTATTTGAAAGTTTATATTTTGCTATTTAAAAATGTATAATTTGCCATTTTTTTTTAAATATACAAAATCGCATTTATGATTTTTGATTGATTATCTTATTAAACTACTTCTCAACATTGATATCTGAAACTGATACTAAAAGTTTTCTAGCATTAATACAAGATTTTATTAATATTTGATAAAGTAAGCTCCGACGCAAACGAGAACCTATTGTATCTGTTTATATAATCGTATATATTGTATGTATACATATACTTTTTACGGAGATATGTCTCTATGTAATGATCGAAGAAAGTGCATCGAAATTTTTTGGAAGTTGCTTCATGATACCCACATGGAATATAACCAATTTTATGGACGTGGTAACCCTCGCAGTTCTTGAAGCATTTTTTTTTCATACTTAGGTACCTACCTATTAATTATAATTTTATTCTTTGTTCTTTCCGAAATGATGAATGATGCAAAGCCCCCTCCCACCGAAATAAAAATGTTAGGTTTTTATAAGACTACTGTTATAAATTCGAATCCGCCATTAGCCATACATTTTCAAACATATATATTTTCTTCCCATCTTCATTTATTTGTTAAACATTATTATAATTTAGGTTTTACTACACATGTTAACAATACATACAGAGAATTTATAAAGGAGTTTTAAAAATCATTTTTAACTATCATTCGTGCTCATTTTGACTGGCAAACTCGAAGTAATAATTATTGTTAATATTCAAAAAGTAGTTTATTTTAACGGCGCATGTATTTTTTCCGTCAGGACCACAAGCATCTGGTGTTCAGACATCTGATACCAATACACGTCAGTTCATTTTGCAGGCACGGGATCCTTTCATGCAGCGCGTTCATCAAACGCCAACCCCAATTAACAATGCAGCCCTCCCATCTAAATAGGAACACGCCGTATGTGGTGCACACATACAGCCAGTGTCTGTGCACGTTTCAGGCAGTGGCTTTACCTACAATACACGCAAGGGTGTGCTGGTTTCGGTACTGCGCATCCTTTGTTCTCGTGAACGGTTCCACCGGCGGTGACAGAATCGACCCGGGTCAAATCTAATGCTGCCAGATGTCAGTTGTGTTGACCTGCCTTTCATCATCCCACCTGGCCACACTGATAAGTTGTGATCTGATAAATTTCGTGACAAAAACGTTGAATCAAAATGACAGATGCTGACCCATTTCAAAGTATTATGGACCCAAATACAATGTTAGAAAACTTTATAAAAGGAAAAGTTTTGTTCTTGTCAGCTGTCTAAATTGAAAATACTATTTTTTTCAGATATAATGATTTTTCTTTTATTACAAAATTCTCGCCGTTTGTACGTCACACTTTTAATAATGGCCTGTGAGTGTAAGGCTAAAATAATTGTATAATCGTCCGGCACTTTGTAATTTGACAGGGTATGAAAAAATATTTATATTTAGACGTTCCAATTTTAAATATATTCATCAACAAGACTTTCAAATACAATACCTATCAATCTTGGTAGGTATTAAATACAATATCAGTTTAAAAGTTACCAATTATTCTGTGTAAATTTTTTAACAATATTTATTTTTCCGTCATCACTACTACTTTTCAATTTTTTTTTATCAAATTTCTTTATTATTTTATTTAAGCTGGAAAATTTCTCCGTTTCCTACCAAAATCATATATAACTCGCACACGTATTCTGTAGAGATTTAAAAATTCAAGATCCCATTTAGTTTATCTAAAAAGTATTGGCTTAACCGAATATCTTTTAATATTTGCATATTACCCAATTAAGCTACTGCAAATATCTGTAAGAGGTGCCTAGGTTTTACTAAAATTAATAAATAAAGCCCCAGAAATAAACCCATTTTATCATTCTACAAATTAAGAACCAATTCAGCGGTAGCGAAACTATTTATTTTCGCAACTTGCAGTGGCAGAAAATATGAAAAGAAATTAATTAAACCTAATTTAATATAATAGTTCTTGATTTTGGTAATTTTTTGAAAATTCTATTTTTTTAATATAAAAAATATTATAGAATATGTAAATAATAATATATTAAAAATAACCTTGGATAACACAAAAATTTTGATGAATGATGACAATATAGAGGGATTTATAAATTATTTTTTTATAATTATTATCTTATTAATTAAGTCAGTTACATTAAAAAACAATTACAATTTTTCAAAGATATTCCACCGTTGTTGTTTTCCTGGATACTGCGATTCAATCCTTCAATTATTATTCTTCGTAGCGAAAAGTACGGTGTTTGCTTTATGTGGCTATTACTTCACTTTTTCTAACACAACACGGTTAGCGCGCTTGGAATGGCCGCGTTAGTTATGGCGGTGCTCTTTCAAGCGGATTGCAAAAATACTGAGCAATAAAATAAATATGTGCCCAGCTGATGGGTACCTTAAAATGCTTAAAACACGTAAGTAAATTGTATAAAAGGGATATTCTAATATGCGGGCATGGTACACTATACGAAATATGAGAGTTTAATTCCCGTAACGTAACAGTATCAAAATTACGTAAATATTCGTATTTGAACATGTTTGAACTAATACGTGCGTAAATTTTAAGCTGATAATCAACTATTGGGAAGATATCTGCGTGTGCACTAAAATAGTCGTGTGTGTGTGTATGTGAGTGATTTTGTGGCCAAAAAGTGGTTATTCGATTAGATCATCCTGCCTGTTCTCCTGACTTTTAGCTTCTTGTGATTTCTAGCTATTAAAATCTGCACTTTAGGGATGAGATTTTCGAATCTGAACACGAATTTCGATTATCACAGTATGCCAAATCCATAAATATATAATAAATATAACCAGTAATAAGATTGTGATCAAACGTTATAGATAAAAGTTAAATAAACAAAAGGCTTTACCGATCGATTAAGCCTTAGCAAAGCTTTAAGAAGGCTCAACAGATTGCAATAAATATATATAGAGGTATTCATTACATTATAATCTAAAATATTTTTTTATTATTTATTTAAATTTGTATACCCCATCACGAGCCACGTTTTAGGTAAGAATTTAATATTCGATTAATTAATTTTCAAACGCATTAATGTAAGAATAATAGGGAGCATTACATTTTTACATAACAGTTAACTTTTTTTGAATTATTTAATCGTTTATGTTTACTCCCGGCACAATTTTCTGCTGAAAAAAAAAATTTATCTATCGATTTCACTCACTATCGTGTTACTTCATATTCGGCATATGCATACTGCATTCGATATAAATATTTGAGCTAAAAAATGCAACGAAATTGCATTTCCATTTAAAAAAACGGCAGTAAATTACACGTGGAACATAAAATTTATGGGAAACCATACTATAAAAGGCATTCCGGTTCCTGTCCGATCAGGTCACAAGATTTGCATTTTGTGTGTATTGTGGAATCTGGCAACTCCATTTAGTTAATGCAACATTGACTGTGCCGCGCTGCGCGTGCAACCGTGAGTGGGTGAGGATAAAATAGGGTGTCAAAATACAATATGAGTATCAAAAACTGTGTACATACTTAAATGAATAAATTTTGTCATTCCGATATGTTTATCCTATAAAACTTATCGACACCAATTAATTGAACTAATTATTTTATTTTATTTTATAAAATACTAGCGGTCCGTTCCCAGCATTTCTCGGTATTTAGGTAGATAAATAGGGATGAGAGGGGGTGTCTTTATTTTACGCAAACCTAAAGAGTAACGATATATGCAAAATTTAGTACAGGCAGTGAATTGTGCAATCTCTGGGTCGCACGTCCCGCAGAATGGAATACAACAATTCCGGTGGTAAATCGGAATCACCGCAAAGTATGGGGGGAAGTAGGGAAACATGATACAGGATGAGATCGGTGAGAGGATAGGGATTCTAGTTGAAAGACCAGTGAATTTCGGAAAACTGAGATTCGGAAGGACTGCTCGCCTTACCTTGTAAATGACTCCTTCGTAATCCCTGCAGTCGCCGCCGAGATCAAATGGCACGCGGATGAGCCGATCTCAGATCCCAATTGGATACGGCCATATCAGAAGTTCACTCACGGCACAAACAAACAATATCACTGTGTATACAAATCACAGGATCACAAACAATACTGTGTTTGTACACTGTAACTGAAAGGTCCACACTGCAAATGCTATTGCGATGTCGAGATCGAGCAAATAATGGTCAAACGTGTCCTTGACGTCTGCTGGCGTCAATGTCATATTTCACACTGAGAAGACGAGCATGCGAAAATACATGGATGGGAATTTGGACGAGGAAATGTGTCAATAATAATGGTCGCGGTTGATGTGAAAAGATGCACCAAAAGTGTGTTTACGAATTCGGAACAGGCAGTGAGAAGATAAGATGTCCTTTAGGCATAGGAATATAGATATAGAATATTTTTTTAGAGTTTCAGAGTGCATTCAATATGATACTCATTATCTCGCAGAGGAGATCAAGTGAACAGGGCGAAGGTATCTATGTTTTGCGCACACATGTTTATCACACTACCGCTATTATTATTATTATTATATTTACTGTCGGTATCGGATAGAAAATTATAAATACATTATTTATGTCAGCATTATCGTCATTGTCAATCCATAGCTGGATTAATGCCTCCTCATTACTCTGCCATTCTCTTCGGTCCTCTGCAAATCTTCACCGTGTCACGCATATTTGGAAAATTATTTCACATGCCACAACCACAACCTTAAATAATTAAAAAAATACGTCCTTATATTTTTAAATATATATGGATACTGGGCGTGCGATCGTATTTTCTTTTCACACGTAGAATCAAAAGTATTCAGCAACTTTTAGTCAGGTAGTAGTTGCAACCCTTGTCAATTTTTACCCGTCACCCGCCATATGTGTACCTTAATACATGGTTACATAAATGTACGTCTTACTCAGGGTAAAAAATTGGTGAATACAGGAGACCAATCGCTCGATAGCAGAGTTCACTTCATCAAGCCAGAAACTGCGTGGTGATACTTATCTTGGAAAATAGTATACCGTGCTCACGAGTTATGGAATGAAATTTCGCGTTATTCAGCTAAGTCGGCAAGCTCCTACAATTTCTTCAAACATCCGATTTGTTGTTATCTCTTAACATGTTGAGATTGTTTGAGGGGATAACATTTATAGATAACTTTTACTCACGTCACCCGGGCTCGACGTATTTTGAAGTGACAATCCTCCCTACTGTGCGAAAATTTAATCAAGTCTAGATAAAGAGCTTTAAGTCCTATCCACGCAATATTGAATGTTTTAGACTCTTTTCAATGTGTATTTACCAATATATGTTATTAGCTATCTGATAAAAAGGTTATGTTTAATTGATGTACATATACAGATGTAATTATAATACATCCCTTTTGAATTTTCCGATTTAACTCGCGTCCATAAAATACCCTTACAAAACAATAACGCCATTTATATTTGGCCAATGTAAAAATAAAAAAATATTTATTTCATACTCAACACTGTTCCATGTTGCGTTCCATGAAAATATATAAAACAATAAAAGCAAACGTAAATATAACATTTCATGGGGTTTCCTGAAAAATTGGCAAGGCTGAAAAATGATGTACCAAAATAAAAAAGCCAAACAAATTCGTGCCTCGAACTCATACAATTTCATTTGACTTTGCCAGCTGCCATAAATTGTTCTGCATCCCCTGGGCTGATATTCCCCCTCAGGTTGTGATCAAATAATCAGAACGAATTCTGAACAAACAAAACGTTCCTTTGTTGCAAAGAATTGGATATAAGAAATGAAATGAGATTTTCGCAACCATTTGGTTTTTATTCTAACGTAATGTTTCTGTGAAAAATCAATGTTTTTAAGACGTTTTTCGATCAAGTAAACCTCATATTATTTTAATTTTAAAAATTACCGTGAATAAAAAATCTCCTCTCAACAGATTTAAATTTAATCACCAATCAAAGTAATTTACCTGCTTGATCCTTTGGCGAATGAAAATCAACACTTTGCCAGTTTGTTTTTAACTTTTTAAAATTTAATATTTATTTTCATTTAAAATATTCAATACTATTCCTTTTGGTTGGTTAACATTAAACATTAATTATCTTTATTCCACTCTCGTTTTAATTTTAAGTTTGATTTAATATTTTCCAAATGACCTGCTTCTACATATATATGTGTATATTTATTTTTATAATTAAAATATATTTACACAATAAAATATCTGGACATTTGTCATCTCAAAGCTTTATAGCAATAATTAGTGAATTAAACACTCTAAGAGCTTCCACAATGAAACGTTGCGTACGAAAACCTTGCCAGCTATATTTATTGAGAGCCGTTGGAGATTAAAAATTAAAAATAGTAAAAACATTATCAATAAACGTAATACGATTAAAAAAATACATTTCCAGGACAGTCCTTAATAATCAAGTAGATTTCGAATATATATGATTTTTTACAAATTTTCAAACTACCGTTTTACGAAATTTTAAATTTTCGAACAGCCACCTGAAACATGATGGTGGATAAGAATCTAAAGGTGAGTTTTTCAGAAAATTTTGGTCTAAATCTGACAAGAGCTGCGGTAGTCATCGGCTCTATAAAATCTGTAAGCATCATCAATGTTGATTATGTATAGAAATATACTGTGGTGTAACAGACCTGGTCCACAATATTTTATGGGTTTATGTATAGGTTATTTTATAGGAATGTGTGCAAATTCTGCACCGTTACAGAAAATATTATTATTTTACAAAATCAAGTTTTGAGTCTACGCACTTCGAAATAAATATTTACGAAATTTATCAATCATTAATTTATATCTTTGCTTAAGTCCCTAAATCATCTAATAAAATATAGTCTAGCCGCTCTAAATTTGATGATTTTTAATTTCTTGTATTCAATATATAATTTGGAATAAGAAAATATTTCAATTAATCGAAATAATCGCATATAAATTATTTTTTAAATGTTTTTATCTCTGACATGGTTGAGAATAGGAACATATCTCTTGGATATATTTAGTCAGGTATCCAATCATAAAATATCGTGGATTAGGTCTGTTACGCCTGTATATATAGTAAACATAAACATTTTAATAAACTGTGATTTCAGTCACCTGGTCCAGATCGTATAAAGTTCCCTTTGTAATTGGTAGTATTTCTATCGAAATCTAGTAAAACTAAAACTTTAGTAACTTTTATATGCTTTTAATTAAAAAAATTATTGTACTGCAATTTCAAAACATAGTTCTGGGGTATTTTTAAAAATGATTAAAAAATGGAATAATAGATGTAATGGTGTAATGGAATGGAAATACATTTCCCCTGATAGAAAAAGGTATATGTTTGAATCCCAGTAGCAACCAAATATTTTTCGATAAATAGATTTTTTATATCTTTCTAATTGATTAATTTAATTTTTATAATTTACTCCTACATGTTTTACCTATTATTGAAAATGGCTAGTTTCATATACATTTATTAGTAGGTATTAGAATTATTTGTCCACGATCTGTTTGACGCATATTCTTCCATTTATTTTATTTTTTTTGCATAATATTTACATCTTTATCGCCCGCAAAGAAGACGATAGCCTGGAAAAACTGGTGATGAGTGGAAACGTGAAAGTTCGGAGAACAGGACTATCTCCTACAGCTATCCTCTTTCAACTACTATTGAACTGCAGATAAAGATGGAGAAAAATAGTTAAGGATATCAACAGGTCTCAATCCGGGAGTCACGAACCTCAGTAATGAGAGAACTGACTGAAAAAGAAGAGGACTGAAAAGAAAAAAAAAAGTACTCTCTGTCATCAAATAATATTTTTGTCAACAAAATTGTAAAATATTTTTCTTTAAATGCAATGCCTTCCTTCCATTAGAAGCAGATGTTTATTTCGTGCGCTAATCCACGAAACACTGAATACCTTGTCGAAACATCCTTTGACAAAATTAAGTGTCATAAAGTGCCACCCGCCTATTTTTGACTCTTGAACTTTGAATTGAAATTTTAATCTTTTTTTAAATTTGTTTTCTTGATATTTACTCAAATATTTAGATTTCAAATTGTCATTGGAATACTCAGATTATTTTTTTGTATTTAGTTTAAATAATATAAAATAAAAATTCGGGTTAATTTTGAAAAAAATAGACAAATCACAATTGTTATTAATTAAGTATTTTATTAAGATGTACGAGTGCATATTTAATTAATTAATTAATTTATTTAATATATTAGTATTTACAATACGCGACAATGTTTTCTCGAAGAACCCAGCGTAAATTTGTTAATACGTGTATGTATGTGTACGTACGGAGCGGTGCGGACGGCACAGTGCGCGGGGCGCGGGGTGCCGGATGCCGATCGTCATTTAGTGGCAGAGTATGCGTCGGCCGAGAAAGACGTGTCTAATGCTGTCGTTAGTAATGATTAATGTTTTCTCTGATTTTTAGCACTTTTACACAATAATTGACACAAATATATATATATATGTCAACTATTATATTAATGATTAATATAAGTAAGAAATGTAAAATATTCATATTTATCCAACTAAAATATCACAAAAGTCTACATATACACTGAGTTTACAGCACCGTAAGGGAAAGGTTAAGGCATTCGTGCGTTATGAAGTACATGGGATGCGAAATATTTTTTTACTTTAGTTATATTAAAAAGTAACATATCAAATGATTGTGTCGTCTTAACTCCTAAACAATCACAAAAAACCGCAAAATGTCAGGTGGATATAAAATCATTATGGCTTTTTAAAAACAATTCTAAACCAATTTCCGCATGACAGGTCCGGATTACAGAACGGTACCTACAGCAGATTCTCCACTTATGTTCTGAATAACGAAAACATTGTTTTGGGAGGAGGACTAAAAACTTATGGCAGTTTGACAGTTCCAGAGTGCCAGATTAATTCAGACGGAAGCGCCCACGTCACAAACAAAAAGTTCAACACGCGCTAGAAACATGTGACTCGTTTGTTCGACTCGAATCAAGGCTGGCTTTATTAATTTATTTGTTAGTATATCTCATATTACGTATTCACGTTATTTACATGTTCTTAATCTCACTGTGCAATTTTTAAACACACCAAATTCCGGAACTTCGATGTGACCATGAAACCCATAATGCTATAAAGGGTGCAAGAAATAAAATTCTACCCAGAATACTCGCGCAAGTTAGATTTATTTCATTTCTAATTTTTAAATTTTAAATTTTGAAACTTAATACCTATCGTTTAAATGATGCGCAATTTTAATATCATTTATTTCATTTAATGTTACTGTACTATATATCTCCCATCTACATAGTCTTAATGATTGTTTTTAAGGTTTTTATACAGCCGTCATGTTCCATCTACTATATCACATACATTATAATTAGGCTCAGCGTCTCAATATTACAGGTACTGCTACTGAATATTACAATTCTTTTAGCATACATTACATTGCATACATTATTTTATCTCTCTTTCTAACTCACAGTTTGTCGACGACTAGTCTTAATAATTTTTTTTCAGATCCATTTTGCTTAAGGGGTATTAAATAAAATTCCAGCTTTAATCCAACAATCCACCAAAACAACCAACACATAAAGGGGCGTTTTTTTAGTGGTAAAGAACTTTAAAATTAAATAAAACACATATAACATGGTTATGGCCATGGTATTAGCTTCGTTGGAAAGGTAATTTTATGCCATCAGTATTTAAATATGATTTCGCGTACATGGACGCCGCGGCTGGAGCGAATAAAGCGCAATCTGGAAGTCCAATTTTCGACCACTTTTTGAAGCAGCTAACAATATATAATATTGGCAATAACGCGACGAATATTGGTTTCCAATACATCTATCATTTCTGATTTATCGGTGTAGACTAGCGACTTCACATATCCCTACAGAAAATAATCCAAAGATGTTAAATCAAATGATCTTGGAGGGCAATTCACAAGTCCATTACGCGAAATTAAGTGTTACGCCGTCTTGTTGAAACCACAGATCTTCTACATTAATGCCATTCAATTGGAGAACGAAAAACTCAGTAATCATGGATCTATAGCGCTCTCCATTGACTGTAACGTTCTGGCCGGCATAATTTTTGAAGAAACAACAGCTTCTTCAATGCGCACTGTACGATGTCTCTGCGGATTCGTATTATTATGAATTAGAGTATGCGTGGTGCGAAAACAATCTATGATTATTCGAGTTACTTGCTCGGATGGACGATTATGTCGACCTTAAAATGAACGTAGCGCACGGTACGTTTCGCGAACTGAACCACGATTTTCGAAATAAATTTGCACAATTTTCAAGCGTTGTTCTGGCGTAAATCTATTCATGGTGAAATAACAAACCAAACTGAGCCCAAATCAGCTATCAGCTGTCAAATTGGCTGTCGCTAGAAAAAGTGTTGCCAGTTCGAAAATAAACCTGTAAAAAAACACCCTTTAGGTACTGTTGTATAATGAGTTTACAACCGGTGTCGTAAAATTGGTAAATACACTGAAAAGTGTGGTAACCTACGACTGATATGAGTAGTCCAAATTTTAAAAAAAATTAATAATATACAAACAGGAATTTATTTTTTCACTTATATTATAGTACTTTCTATGATGTACTGTTAAAATTGTACGTGTAAAAATACAGATGTAGATTAAAATTTCACATAATTATAAAAAAAAAATCATTCAAAATCTATGAAAAAGTCTAAATCGTTATTCCCATCGTGAAACTTGAATAATTTGAAATGTTCGTTTCATTGCATGTTCTTTAAATCTACCAAAAATTTTGTCAATCGTCTTTATTAACGAGAACACATTTTTCCTGTGAAGTTACATATTCAAAGTAGTTACATAGTTATGTGGTATTTTAATAAAAAATTAAATAATCAATTAGAAAGATGTATAGAAGAAATCTATCCATCGAAAAAATATTGAGTTGCTACCGGAATTCGAACTTGAAGCTCTTCCTATCCGGCGACGCGCGTTCTCCGATTTCGCTTACAATATGTTCTCCTTAATATATATGTTGTTTTAAAGTTTCCAAATTTAATAAAATGAATTGATTCATTTAATTCTGGCGTCTCCTATCAGCTTTTACTCAAAGGTATTTGAGATTCTCCGTAATAACTGCTTTTATTATATCCGCTAAGTGACATCCAATTCTTGCAATGCACTCTACTAACCGAATCCTCCTGTTAGCAAACACGCGAGATAAAAATGCTGGGTTTATGGCGGCGATTTCACGCTGGATGTTTTCTTGTAGGGCTTGTATTGTTCAAGGAGTATTACTGTATATTCCAATAAGAAAAACTTACAAAGCGTTAAATCTGGTAACCAAGGTGGCTAAGGTATGTCTCCGAACCTGTTTATTAATTTTATTGGGAAAATTGCCCTCAGCTTCTACATCGAGATCCTAGCAGTGTGTGAAGTTGTCCCCTCTTGTTGAAACTGCATTACAATTGCGGCACTAAAAACTCATCAATCTTACGGCAATAAATCTCAGAAGTGACAGTTAAAAAAATATAACAATTCCCTTGGACACTATATAATCGTAATATAAAGTGGTTTGCTTTTAAAAATCGAATAATAGACCTATCAATTTTAAATATTACAAAATTTGTCGAAAGTTTTTTCTGTTACTATTACGAAATCGAAACACGCGCTTCCTTGGATAGGAAAAGGTCCAGGTTCGAATCTCGGTAGAAAATTAAATATTTTTTGTATAGATAGATTTTATCTGTTTATTTTTCTGATTGATTCATTTAATTTGTATTTAAATCATATTTTTTACTATTACTTAATAGCAAGAAAACAGTGCTTCGTGAGTTTTTTTTATATGTAGTGATTTTTTACGTGATAGTTATGAATATATCACAATGTCAGCTAGTAATAGAAAATTAGACTAAATTTTAATAATAATTTGAAAAATTCCAATCAGCTATATGATAAAGTTACCCAATGAATAAAATAACTAGTTATTAATAAGGATTGCAGTGTTTTCTTTTATGAAGTCTATTTCATTATTATTATTAAATTCCTGATATAGGAAATAACATAATAATAATAATCTGTACGTGGCTATCAAATCGAAAAATAAATATTTTATTTATATAAGTTCACAAACAAAATCGTTCAAAATGCAATTATATTCCAATCTTTTTATTCTTTTGGGTAAAAAAGTGATTTTTTTGCTGAAAATTACTTTCGAGGCGAATTTCTCAAAAATTAATGTTCAAATAAACAAGTCGTATTTTAATATTATCGACTAATGTATCATAGTAACATTATCCGTTTCTTTACGTATATATTTTCAAATTTTAAGATAATTTGTATAAATATGTATAATATGATAAATAAATATGAATTTTTATTTCAATAAAAAAGAAGTTTTAAAAATATATATTACAAAGCCGCTTCTTGGAAAACCGATTATTTTCTTTGCGAATGTACTTTTTCCCATCGTCAGTAATCTCTCAAATTTCATTCAATTTCGTTTTTATCCAGTAACAAATGTTACACACAAAAAAAAACAGATGAAATAGAAAGAAATGTCAATTGGATAAAATTTCACAAGTCCAGTGCCGGGACGTTTTGTTCGTTAATAAAGCTTTAATACCTAACACCCCTTAATTATTCCTGAACACTTAACAGCCTTTGAATGAACTATGTTGAAAATATGCGAAAAATCACGACCCTAATGACTCTTAATAAAAAAGGTTATAAACAAACTGCAACACTCTCAATACTTTCTCAAATAGACTTCCATAGATTAAAATTAAATTAATTAATTAATTAAAATACAATCACTTTGTATAAAACCACGAATTTTTATTACACGCCAACCGGTTTCGCTTAGCTCAAGCTTCGTCAGGGCGTATTTAAAACTACGCATAATTATACATATAAGTTCACTCTTTTTGTGCACTATTCATGCGATCTCATTTAAGATACAGGGTGTAACAGACTTAGTCCACAATATTTTATGAGTGGACACCTGAGTCAAAAATTTTCAAGGAATATATGCCTAATCTCAACCATGTTACCGCTTATTTGAAATATTTTATTGATTCCAAATTATATATTGAATACAATAAATAAAAGGGTTTCGATTTTCGAGCGGTCAGACTATTATTATGTTATATGATTTAGTTATATGAAGCAAAGATATAGATTAATAATGGACCAATTTCTCAAATATTTATTTCGAAGTATGCTGACGAATATGATTTTATAAAAATTTCAAACAATTTCTGTAACGGTGTAGAATTTGTATACATTCCTTGAACATTTTCGACTCGAAATTTAGTCAGGTATCCACCAATAAAATATTGTGAACTAGGTTTGTTACATCCTGTATATATATTATATATATTAATCATACATTAAATTTTAATACTAATATTTAATTTCGTTTAAAAATAGTTACCCATGGTGAACTATGTAACAAACCAGTATTTATAAAGAGATTAATATATAATATTTGTAAACCGCTATCTTCACGTCTTATTTGTTTTACTAGCTGTATCCCGTATATCCCGCCAGGCACACAGGAGCCTGGAGTTCGGTTCCCATCAGGGAGATTTTAATATTATTTAATTAACTGAATTTGTGAATACTTGCAGGGGTAATATGATACATATGTCTGAGATAAGTGACGCGTTTTTTTTTTCTTTCTGTGATCCTGCATATATATAATATATATCTACTGTAAATTATATTGAAAGGAAAAAAACATGTTTGCCTTGGAAAAAAATATTGGGTTATTTTTAGCTATATTCTGTGATCTTGTTTTATAAAATCCCTATCAATTAATCTATAAGCATAGAGTAAACATGTTATTCTCATGTCAGTAACCGACACATTCGCGCGCAGCTTCGAGTTGGTACTAAATCAATTCTCGCAATCTCCCATGATAAATAAACAGTAAATCGCGCAATGTCAGATGTAAGACTACACCCGCTTATTTGAGGGCGAGATTCTGTACAGATTCCATGTTGCAGCCAAACAAACAGAAAACACGTTTACAGGATACCTTTCTATCCTTTAAGCTCAGTTGATCTCTCGGGTATAGCTCGGCTGAAGAATCGAGAAGACACTGATGATTATTTATTTACAACCCTGGAATCAAAAGCAATCCGCCCTCGTGAGTTTCCGAGTCGAGAGTGATTTATGAAAAATGTATGGTTCACTGGCAACGCGTGAGGACGAACATTTCAATATTTTCTACCTGTTTCCGGTTGTAACTTATCCGTGCCTCTTTACGACTTTTACACCTCAGGGAAGATGGCTCGATACTTTTTTAATATTAATTATTACTTTCATATAATTGTCGCTCAGAGAAATCACATTTTATTTATGATGTTAAGATTTTCAGAACATAGTTCTATCATAATTAAAATAATAAGCAATCAAAAATGTGCCTATCCTGTGACATTGTACCTGGGTAAAATCTTAAGGGATATGAACATTTTTCTGTCACACCTATTTTTCATGCTTTTCTTCTTCTATTGCCATATCCAACGACTTGCCTGACCATCGCGTCTTGGAATGGGTAAATTACTAGTTAAAGCAAATTTAGATAAATCATCTAGTACCAAGACTCGAAACCAGATCTTTAAATTGCCGATACAAAATTTTAACTGATGGAGCTATGCTGCCCTATATATATTAATATAGAAGTTACCAAATTTCATCTGCGTAAGTTTGCTAAATGAGACTTCTATTAAAATAGAGACAAAACAAAAAATAAATGAGTCACTTGGAAAACATATGTAATTTAAATTTGGCAACTTCTGTATAGTGAAACGGTGTAAATTTTTTTACCAGTATACTGTATGAAATATAATGATTCAGATTCGAATCCCGGTGAAAAATATTTTCAATAGATAGATTTTTTCTGTATACCGTGTGATTTATCTAAATTTTCTTTTATATGTGTTTTCGTATCATTCAGTGAAACTTAGCAATAAATTGATAATTCATATATATTAAACAATAAATATACGATTAATAATATAGCACTGAAGCAATTGGGGAAGATTTATTATATAGAATTACCAGAAGTGAAGGACTTACCTAAATTATTGAAGACTCTAATAAGTCTAAACTTGGAAAATCTACAGTAAGTCAGGAGCGATCACAACCGGGCATGCTAAATTTGGAAGAAATCAATATTGGAAGCTATTTTTTCTGGAAGATATTTCTTTCTTGATACAAGATTGCAAAATGTTGCTTTCTTGCTAGATTATTGAAAACATTTATATAATGTTGAAGACGATTTATTATAATATTATTTATTATTAAGAACACATTCTTATTGTAAAGTTGTACTGAATCAGAACATAGATCTGTGATATTTTTTTAAATACTAATTAAAATGTATTAATTATAAACATATACAATATAATCAATTTTATCGAAAAATATATTGTTGTTAAAAATTAAAAAATAAACAAACATCGATCAATCTCCTGCCTGAACTCAATAATTGTAATCAAATAATATTATTTTTTAATTTCAGTATACATTGTTTCCTGAAGAAGATACTATATGTATCGAAACATGTAGAATAATCAATAGATAGTGGTTTAAACAAAGTATTTAGTATAATTATTAAATAATTTGACATTAAAATATATAAAAATTCTTATTGATACCAGTTATGTTTAAAAAAAATAATTAAGTATGAGACACATAACGCAGAAAACTGCAAACTGAGATTTTTAATTTTTAGAGTACTTATTTAACTATTCCATCACGAACCGTGGTAGCTCACGATGTAATAACTGAAGTATGTAGAGCTTTTATTTTACATCAGTACATTAACATCACATCAGTACGTCGGTATACCAGCATGTCAACATAATTTTTCACATAATCATTTATCTCCAATCCACGCACGCTATTCATATCATTATTAAGTTAAGTCAGTCATACGCACGGTAACCGACAAGTAGTAGAATGATGTTCAGATGAAATTACGAAAATAATATGTTAAAACTTGTTAATATGAAACATTTGTTTATTTTTAACTACGTCATAATTTTCGTATAAGTTTCCGTATAATAAAATAAAAGCTAACATCGTAAAATATTTAATGAGTACTTTTATACGTGTTTAGATGGAAGAAACTGGAAGATTACTTTGGTAATTAAAACAATTCTCGAGAGTTATATAGTCCGCCAACGGTCTGTACCTCTTTCACAATGACACAAAAAGGTTTCCAAGTCCTTCGGTTTAGTACAATTATGTTATCAAATTTGAAATAAACATGAACAGACTGCACTAATTATACAAAATACTCTAGTGGAACGATAATTATGAATGTGTCTGTATATCGACATTATAATCTGTGATTCGTAAAAGAATACTATTTATCTTACTCAGCATTCACCCTATTGGATATTTTTAATAGTTTAATTTAAACATTATATCACGTAAAAATATAAAACCTAGTTTTTTATCCAACGATACATCGGAACGATGTATCAACTTCTTTTCAAAAACGAATTTGTTGGATATGTGACCATTTTGTTCTGAAGATATATTTTTAAAATAAATAAAAAATGGCTATTCTATCACAAATTTCCAAATCTGGATTTTGCAACTTCATATAATTAAAATATTTATATCTAAAAAGTGTTTACAAGTTAGCGGTAATTATTTCTAACACATTTAAACTTAAATAAGTAATGAATTATAATTTCGTAATAGCTGTTCTTATTTATGTTATATTCTACGGTGCGCAACTTATAGACCGTACTGTATACACAATACGAATAGTCGAAACATCATAATCTGAATATTTCGTACCAAAAATGTTGCTATTCGTATAAATGTCTGAATACGTAGGTATCTCCCATTTGATTCGAAAATGTTTTTTTACTGATAACGATTCGGTTCTTCATCGAAACAAATGCAAATTCTCCTGAACGCCTCCGCGTTTGCACATTTAAAACGCAATCTGCAAAAATGTTTAATCAATTTAGTTCGTAATTGATTTCAGCGCGGCTCGCCGCCCGCCATTGTCACGCGAACAGGAAATTTGTGCTGCAAAATGAAACGGGAAAAACTGGAACGCCTGGGGGAGGCGAAGGGTTGCAATTTGTCACATCGCGCCATTGGGGTAGTGTGTCATAAGCAGCCTACGGTGTTATATAATATATTACTCTACGTTATATACGCTTGCAAACCGTTGCCAGTCGAAAAACTACCGTGCGAAGAGAAGTCACGCCTGATTGATGTCTTTGGTCACGCCTGTTATTATATAATGTACTATTCTAAGCGTTGCTTGTCAATAATTATGGGATATTATCATTTTATTATACCTCTAATTTATTTCTTCAAATCAACGAAAATACAAAAGCAGACTAATTAAAAATTTTAAATTGATATAATAAGTTCTGTGATCGACGCTAGTGGCCGATTACAATGGTGGTGACCGAATCTGAGTGGAATGGAATAGTTGGAGGTAATGGGTGAATAGATGGATAGGTAGATGGTTAGTAAATTGGAATAGGGGATGGAAAACAGGAATTTATGAGGGAATCCTTCGATAGTAGCGGACCAGAGTGAACTACGGGATAAGGAGGACAGCTCGACTCACCTGGTGATGACGCCGTTCCTGGCTTGTCTTAAATGTTACGACAGATGAGCTCTTATGAATTCACCGTACACTATGATTTACATACACAAATACTGTCGAGTATGTCCCACCGGTCAATCAAGCACACTGATTACAATGGATTCCATATCTCGACGAGTTTTCACCAAAACTAATAGAACAACCAGCCGAACTGCCAAAGGAATATATATTTCTATAGGATACAAGCGAATGATCACAGCGAGAACAACAAATTTCACAAATACAAAATGAACCAGTCGATCTGAGGGAACAATGTGTACTAAATTGGGAGTGAACTAGGTGAGAGAATAAAACTAAAACCGGTGACAATAATACTAAATTTGTTTAAATAATAATTTGTTTCAAGTCGTGGAATATATGTATGAAGTATATGTGTTCACCGATCAAAAACATACACAGTATCGTTGAAGGAAAATTAACTTAGAAATTGTGTTTGATAGTATTTTTTATTTATTTTATACGGTTATTTAACATACTATTCGATGTCAATGTAGATATTCATAATTCAGATATACCCAAAAACGATACACAGTATTGTTGCAGAGGTGGTTTTAGTTAATCCAAAATACATAAAAAATTGTGGCAAAGAATATTATCGTTTTTGAAAGACAAATTTATCAATTTTCTTTCTGATTTTAACTATTTTTGATTGTAAAATAAATGTGAAAATTATTTTTTTTTTCAATGTCAGGGGCCCAAAAGGACCCACTCTTTTCCGGAGCCTTTTTATGAATTTGAACTAATGCATCGGTTCTACTCAACAAAGCAAAAGTGAAAAAATTATATGTATTACTGAGAATTTAAATTTTATTTTATTTCAATTTTAATTTAAATATATTATATAAAGTATAAAATTTAATTTAAATATATATATATTTGAGGTAAAAAAACTAACGAGATGTTACCGTGAAAAGTTTTACAATTACACCTTTTGACACCCCTATGTGTATTATTTATTATCCATAAATAAGTTACATATAAAAGCATACAAAAAGAAACAATATATTAAGAAAGCAGAAAAACAATTTATAACAGAATGAGAAAAATAAAATTTACATATGAAATTATATAACAGAAACAATATATGCAAACAAACATGGAACAATCATTGTCTGTATGTAATACATAAATTATTAAATATATACAGCATAAATAATTAAGTGACAGTATCATAGAAGGCAAGCATAGGGGTGGCGTTGTAAAGAAAATACATTATGTTTGGTCACTCTAACCTTTATTTCGCACCGTCAGGTGGTCTACTCAGCATTTCCCATCGTGAGACCCACACCCTAATGAAACTGAGCAAAAACCCGAGGTTCCATTCCCGTAGTGAGTCATCGTTCCGAGGTGAACGACCTCTAATACCTATCAAACCTCCAATCATATTTTCTCGCTCGTCAGTAAATATAGGGTACACCCACAAAATATGCTCAGGCATCTAGATCACCCGACTACAGATGCACCAGATCTCCCCAAAACCGATATTCAGTGCTGTTGCAGAGGTGCTCTGTCTCATACAATATTTTGTTCTGACGATTGCAGTAATGGCAGAGAAGATAAATAGAATTGAAACGAATGCTCACGATTTACACTGAATTTATTTACGTTAAATTACAATGGTTGGTTAGTATTGTATTGTAAAATTTTCTCGGTGGAAACGGTTCGCCTCGGCCCGCGTGACGTGCGCGGCTGCTCGCAGGGTGCGCTAACATCTACTAGTGATGCTTGATTATGCTGCATCGATCGTTACCAGGACGAATCATAATTTATGCACTTAAATGGATTAAATAAAAAATAATAATCTCTTCGGAACCCGGTCTCCCGCGGGACGGCGGGGATATTTACTGCCAAGATATAACTCGCTATTACTATAGCAAGACGTGAAAGTATGCAAATATTTTAGACTGTTTATTAATACTGGCATATTATAAAATTCACCAATAACTAATTTTTAAATTAAATTAAGTATTATAAAATTAATAAATACTATTAGTCTTGAAACATTTTGATGTAAACAGTTGTATTACATAAACAAAGTGTTCTCTGATTATTTATATAATATGTTACCACAAAGTAACTTTGCAATTATTGAAGAAGTTGAATATTCATATTGAAATTTGAGCTAAAAAATATATAAAGAATAAAGTATATTGAAATATACATCGTCATTCACGTCAGTCACTTATGACCGAGGATCGTGAATCGTGATCTTCATGAACTCCCGCACTCTTGACTATGCACCTTTACTTTTCTCAGCATCTTGCAGACTTCCAACCGTTTGTCTGACGGGTGGGGGGTCGTCCTCTTCCTCTCCATCCTTCGACGTGGCCCACCACAACAAGCTTCTCCAAGTAATCTTCCCTTCTCACATTATCCTTTTCTCATTAATGATTCATCTTAGGCAAATGGTTGAGAGTCTGATACATGCACAATTCTAATACAAAATCAGTATTATATTCTTATACGATAATTTGGCACTACAGTCTATCAGAAGAGCAAAAAGGCACATTTAAAATCTGTTTGATTTTAAAAAAATATTAAGGTTCCTAGAATCGAACCGATACCGGTAAACGTGAAATTAAATTAAATTAAGTTTCCAACGTAGTTTTCAAAAATTGTTACTAGAGTTCCTCCTGAAAAAACATTTACTATACGGGGAGAATATTATGTTCCGTACCGATGTTGTTTTTGAATAACTTGGAAATGAAACACAGTATTTGAATTTGGTTCATATTTATCGATTTGGTTTATTACAATTATATATGGAATGACTTTGGCCAAGTGGCCACCTCTGGCAGCGGTACAAGTGCGTGCTATTTTATCCATAGTTTTCATAATATTCTCGCACACCACGCTTGCTATTTCAGCAATTTCATTTCAAATATTATCCTGCAGTATCGGAATTATTGTTGGCTTATTGGCGTAGAGCTTTCTTTTCAAGTACTGCCGTACAAATCAGGTGATCGAAGAGGCCAGTCGATATCACCACTTTTTGACATTATGCGGATGGGAAAAGTTTCTCGGAAAATTTCGCGCATAGCTAAGGCTGTGCGCGAGGTGGCACCGTCCTGTTGAAACCACGTGTGCCCAATCGACCCAATTCGGCCACCAAGAAGTATTTCAACATGTGACGATTGCGATCACCATTAATGGTTACAGCATTGCCATTATTATTTAGATAAAATGTTTTAATGACTTCAACACATTGTTGCGACGTTATGACTACCAAATGTAAACTGACAAATTTCTGCCAAACAAAATCAGCCTGGAACATAATATTCACTCTGCATTTAATGTTTGTGAAAATCAAAATTAAGTACTGAATTAATGTATTAATTATAAATATACACATATAAAATCAATTTTGTCGAAAAATATTGTTTTTGCGTCACCGGGATACGAACCTGGATCTCTATTTCCAATCCGGGGAAGTGCACTACCATTGTGCTATAACGCCAGTATTTTTCTTGACAAATTTTCGAACCTATATGTTACATTTTTCAAATTAATGCACCTGTCATTCCATTATTTGAAAGCCATCTACATTATTTTTACAGAATCTCAAATACCTTTGAGTAAACCGACTGCAGACGCCAGAATTATCAATTCATTTTTATTAAATTTTGGACACATTGATACAACATATATTATTAAGGAAAACACATTCTTATTGTGAAGTTGTAATTATTCAGA
Organism: Eubasilissa regina; assembly: GCA_022840565.1. Taxonomy (NCBI): domain Eukaryota; kingdom Metazoa; phylum Arthropoda; class Insecta; order Trichoptera; family Phryganeidae; genus Eubasilissa; species Eubasilissa regina. The sequence continues at coordinate 28,362,736 of JAINEB010000022.1, read as the reverse complement.
ACATAGGTCTGTGATATTTTAAATACTAAATTAATGGATTAATTATGAATATATACATATAAAATCAATTTTGTCGAAAAATATTGTTTTTGCGTCACCGGGATGTTCTGAATAATTACAACTTCACAAAAGAACGTGTTTTCCTTAATAAAATCAAAATTGTTGATAACTTTATTTAAGAAAGGTAAAACAAATAATAAATTAACAAAAATTTAATTTCTTTATATATGTGTATGCCTGTATAGTCGGTATGAGCTCGCTTCGCCCACTCGGAGATGCTGGAGTCCTCGACCTCACCCGACGGCGAGCATCGGTCGGTAGCTGGCGTGCGGTCACGATCCCCTCTAAACCTTTTAGTTCCCGTACGAACGTACATAATGAGATAAGATTAAAATAAATTATAGAAACAAGATAAACAACATGACCACTTTAGATTATTTTATTTTAGATAATTATAAAATATTCAAATATCACATATAATTCATTGTTTTTTTTATTGTGTGTAACATACCTTCAGTATAATATATTACGAGTATCTGAAGTACCTTCATTAATAACAAAAAAATACATATTTATAAATTTACAAAAAAATATGTTAGGTTAGATTGCTTTTTAGTGTCAAATTATTTTTTTATTGAACACAATGGAAGTAATTACCTACCTACTTAGGTTAGTTAGTTAATTGATTCATTTTTTTAACATGACGTTTAGAAGACAATATTTTGTCACATCGTATCAAATAATAAGTGCCAGATGATTATAAAATTATTTAATTCGAAGTACGCGTGAGTATAGCGTACGCTCTTAGGGCCTAGACTAAATAAGATTTAAAAAAGAGATACATATGTAATACGTACGTAGTGATAAATTCGAACGTTGTTGTCGGGTAGTCGTCTGGTGGTGGGACACGTGTTCTTTGATATCTCCGATATTAATTAACCCTGACGTGTCACCCTAAACGCTGTGGCGTGTCACTTTTGACACGCGTGTCATAGGTTCACCATCACTGGCTTAGGGGGGTTGGTTATATGGAACGGATGAATGTGGAGAGAATAGTAAGAAAAATGTATGACACAAGTGTTAATGGCACCAGAAATAGAGGAAATCCGCGGAAGACTTGGCACGACCAGGAAAACCAGATATTTATGGAAGATGTTCTTGTTACAAGCCTCAATAATCGACCAGAAGATGTATGAATATGGATAAGGCAAGAATTGTATCAGGGCAGAAGAATGTGATAATCAGTTCTCTCTTATATAGGTTAGGTAAATAATAAATACAATGTATATGTCATCATCATTGTGGTAACTTTGGAAGTATTATCATGTACCTCAGGTGTTCTATCCTCTGATTAAGGACTAATTTCTCAGTCCCGATTTCTTATAAGTGAAACTCCGTATGTTGGGGTAACAATATTCAGTTTATTACAACAACATATTTACAGTAATTATTAATTACACACATCAGTGATAGACTAGTTACTCAGGAGGATCCGTGATGGAAGAGACCTGTTCCCCCAGAGACGGCCTCTTATTATGTTATACCCCCCCCCCTCTCATCTACTCGCTCTCCTGACACATACACACATACAAAGTGACAGTTCTCACTTCATCATCATCATCATCATCATCAATTGTTTTCTGTGCACTGCTGGATGAAGACATATCTAAGTGTCTCCTACTTTTCTCTGTTCATTGTTATTCGCTATAACGTATTTCCGTAGAGTTTAATGATTGGATCAATCCAGCGAGTTTTAGTGCAGCCTGTCGACCTCGTACCTTCGGGTACCACTGGATGACCGCGTTTGCCCAACGATTGTCCGTCCTCAAAACTATGTAGCTTGCCCATTGCCATTTCGTTATCTTGATGTACTCTGTTTATCTTGTCTATTCTCTTATCCACGCGTTTATTTTCCTGTATCTTCGTGTGATGCCCAACGTATGTTGCGTTACGTATATATTATATTTACTAGCTGAAGTATCTCGCGTTGCCCAAGCTTTACGCAGATTGAAGAGGTTTCATTTGGGGGGGTGGGAGTAGTTTTTCGGAATATCATTTAACACTCTTTATCTCTGCGGTGGTGGGTCAGATTTGATTCCAGGTGTTTGTAAAAATATGAATTACGCTACAAATTTTCGTTTAATGCTGTTTTTCTTCTAGCTATTCTTATATTAAATATTTCCAAATAATTTGAGATGAAAATAAATGTTATCGGACGAGATTCAAATGACTTTTTGATAAAATGTGAAAAAACCATCAAAAACTGACCTAAAACAGTCGTTTTTACGAGATTGAATCTCAGAGCTTACACCGAAACATGTATTGTCAACATTTTAAGCGGGTAGACAAAGGATACCAGGTATGCGTCCATGTATTTGTTTTGACTTATTTTAGTCTGGCGGCCCCTAGATAATACCAGTAATATAACTATTTGGGGGGCGTTGCACCTACCTGTAAGTTTTATGATACTACCTGGTCGGGTTCCGACGAGAAGATCGCATACTCTGTGGATGTTTGAATTTTGGCTATGTAGGGCGTCTGTTAATGCGTGCGAACATGTACATGATTCGTAATATTTTTAATTTTTAACTTTATGGTTTTAGCAGAAACATTACAGCACATCATGCTATTTCATTAAAACATATTTAAAATGAAATATCAATAAAAAAAACTACTACGAAATGGTTAAATAACTGAAAACTTGAGGTGGTTCTAAAATGATCCACCACATTGATCCGGACGTGTTTTATTTTGACCCACCGGGCAGTGTTAAACAGTGACCTTCCTCTTATTTTTAAGGTCAAGTGTGCAAAATTTCATCAAACTGGAATAAAACTGCAGATTTTCACCCACAGGCACTCTTTATATATATACTAGCTGAATTACCTGACGTTGCCCGGACTTTTTGCAAAGTGAAGAGGCTTCATTTTGGTGGGTGGGGGTATATTTTATTTCGAAATCATGTAGACAGTCATTTTATTTTGAACGTGCAAAATTTCATCAAGAAATACTAAAATTCTGCTTTAAGGGGCGGGAAGGGTGGATGGAGGTGAATTTTCAAAGTCTCATGTAGACAATGACCTTCCTCTTTTTTTAAAAAATGTTTGACAAAGTGACTAGTTTTAATAGCAGTAGTCCATGTATATATTATAAGAACGATAGCAATAAATTTAATATACAACTATTAGTAGATTGTAATATCATATTAAAATGTACACAAATTTAATTTCCATCGCTCAACTTTACCAGAGAACTTTTTCATAAATGTTTGATTACTGTAACCGTGATCCGCACTTCAATACGAATGCGAGTCTGAAAACAATCTACGCTCATTTAAGTGACAAGGGTTTGTACGATTTTCCTGGAAAATTTCCCCGCTCAATACAACGGTGCGCTAATATTTTCTGAAAACATTCTAACAATCATTTCGCTTGTGTCTAACGACCGTTTTTCTCGGAAATTCTCTCAGACGATTATGCTAAGAAAACAAACAATTTTTATATATAAAACAGTGATCTAACATTATTTTTTTTTTTATTCGTAAAGATCGATGTTTTCGATGTGTAAACATTTTTGCTCTCGCCCCTTCCCCAAAAAATTAGTACCGAAAAAATATGCGACGAAAAAGTGACCAAACACACAACAAAGTCACACCCGTTACCTCGGTGATTGCATATTTTATTTAGAATCCATAAACGACAAACTTACCTTTTTCGGAAAGCCGCAACACTCATGTTCGATGATTAAAATGTATCCTTTCATGTCTCAATAGGAAGGTTAGGGATGTTCTCAAAAAAATCACATTTCTTACAATCTTTTTGAAACTTTGAATACACATACTTATGAGTGTCTTTTATACGTAGAATTTTTTTTCAATAGTCCTTGCGGTAGTAAATTTGTAAATATTGTATATTAAAATGAGCATATTCAACAAACAAACCATACCCCGATCGATGTTGTAACGCACGTTTAATTGAATGGTAATAGTAATTTTCTTACGATTGTTTTGGAAACTGAAAATCATTAATTGAAAATTTAACAAATATCTTTCTGTAAAAATAACTAAAACAAGCGGTATTCGTTTGTTATAAAAAATGTTAAAAGTGAGCTACTTTTGAATGGTTTTGACGTTTCCTTTTATAATTTGAATAGTGAAAGATTTTTGAACTTCTGCGCATGAGAGCGGAAGCGAAAAAGTGCACTGGACCTCAACTATTTTTTATTCTATTCATAGTAGTTTACATACGGGAGAATCTTCTTGAAGATTGAGTACGACTGCTCTTTGGGAACGTCTTTAAGAACTCACTACGTTAATTCACTACGTATACGGTATATACCTAAAAATTTTAATTCAGCAAATATACATACCTAGTACCCAATTTTAATGCTTACTAGTATGCTAAGTAATCGTTAAAATTACATTCCTTCCTTACCTCTCAGTGTACTGTACACATATCACACATACGCGTTTACACATAACCTTGAGAGTACTTACTCGATTTTTATTAATTATATTTTAAGCCAAAAGATCAAACAGTGTGTGTAAGTAAAAACATTATTGATTTGAATAACGTTAAAGAATTTTAGAATCTTCGAAATAATCTTATAAGCTTATGCAAACTACATATTTTCAATACTTGGAATTTTAACAAATCTATAGGAGACGACAAATAAAATCAAAAAACCCTTTTTTTAATTCTAACAGCTAGAGTTGAGCTATGGTCGTTGTAACGTTTTGTATGCGAATCAACGTTAGTGACTGATATGGCTAGACGGAGTGGTAGCAGTTCAAGGTCAAGTACTAGTTAGGAACAACGTAAATGTTTCCGTCACTTATGTGTGCAACAAATCGTTTTACATCAGACTAAAAAAAAATAATAGATGTTTTCATATCAAAGTCTTTGATATGACAGGGCACATTTTTGATGAAATCTTGAACATTTTAATAATTCTATAATTTAGAAATAGACTACATCGCATCAACGCCAACAGTTTAGTGAATTGATTAATATTTTAAGATGCTAGAATACGAATACGTATGCTTAATATAAATATCTGATTTGGTTTCACAGTTATTTTATCATTTTTATTTCATTTTACATTCTAGATCGTGAATTCAGGAGGCACCGCTGTGCTCAATTGCACGGTTGGGGGATCCCCCCTCGGGGCAATCCAATGGCTGCACGACGGCGTGCCCGTCGGCAGTGGCGTGCACGACGGGCACGACGGGAGGGCGCGCGTGCACGGCGCGCTATCTCTCGTGCTCAGCTCCGTGCGCAGGGCCGACGCGGGCATGTACCAGTGCGTTGTGCGCAATGACATGGAGAGCGCGCAGGCCAGTGCTGAAATCAGACTAGGCGGTATGTCACTTATAATTCTAAGGTTCGTGTCCACGGAAGAAAGCACAATGAGATAATCTTAAATCTACACGTGTCGATATTTTGATCTGGATATAAACTCAGAGATCAGCTTAAGATTATTAGAAAGAGACAAAAACTCAAATCCTAAAGCCACCATAGATTCCTACACGTATCTATTCTGAAAGTTAGATATTAAAATTACTAAATATTAACATAATATAGCGTTAAATTACAAACATTTATTCTGTTTTAACTGCTGCTGGGAAGATTCAAAATCATCCAACTAACGAACATGACAATGGTACATATATTATCTGACGTACGTGCGTGACGTAGGCAAGGCGTGAGACGGCGAATCTCCGTGACACGGTGTGTACACGTGAAGTACGAAAGCCGACAGTTGTCTCCAAAGAATCTCACGATAGCAAAATTCGTATCTCAGAGATTATCTCGGATCGAAAATCTTCTAAAAACCTCTTCCGCAGACACGGGCCATTACGGTGTGTTGACAGAATATAGAAAATTGTCTGGTTTCAGTGGCCAACGACTAATTGACTATATTATATACATTTCTCTTACCCGCCTTAATTTACTAGTGTATAATTTATTTTGGAAATAAATAAGATATAAGTACATCATGAAATCTATCACAATTGATGCAGCATTGTATAAATATTCCGATTTTCGTTCTAAAAAAATATTTTTTCCTATCATTTAATAATATTTTTATTTCATAAAAAATGTCTACTCACAATATTATTAGTGTATTGTTTTTAAATTACCTTTAGAATGAATATATTAAAATTAAAGTTGTAAATAAAAGCTTTTATCTAGATTAAATTCTTAGAACTAAAATGTTGATTATCGTTTGGTTAAGAATTGTTAATTTAACTGGCATCTTTCTTCAAAAGCGGGGAATGAAAGGCGTAATATACTGAACCAAAAAACAATGTCAATAACTTGAATACAAATGAAATTACGACAAGAAAAGTCAAGGTTTAGAAACTTGGTATAGAATTTGAGACTTACCTGTAGACAGTTATTATTATAAAATCTATAACAAAATCAGAGTACTCATAATCGCACCATTTCAAAAATGTTGTTGTCAGTTTTTATATTATCAAGTTAGAAAAATCTGTTCTTCTTTCAAATTAACTTGTAACCGAATCTCATTGGAATAGAATCAAATATTATCGTTACAAACTATACATAAATATTGTTTTATGTACTTATTGGATAGGAATTATATTAGGCATATTTTACTAGACTTTAACATATAACGGACACAGTTCTATAATATATTGATCTTGAACTGAGCAATACCAAGAACAAAAACAAAATGTGAAATAAAATCAAGTATATTTATACTGTGAAACAAAAGAAAACATTGACAAAAATCACATTAAAAATAATGTATACTCAATGTAGATTATCTTCGTGCTGATTAATATTGGTGTTATCCTTGTATAGGTGATCCAAACTCAACCATTATTCAAATACTTATTGTTTTGTTTCTCTTTCAAATAAAGAAACGTCACAAATGATGTCTTTTTAAATAAAAATTATACCATTAACGAAAATTAGTCGATACGCAATTAAATAACACAACTAAATTATGAGAGTTCACTACAAAAATAGTGGAAAATTCGCGAAAACGGTTTATTAAGTTCGAAGTGCTTTTATGATGTATATTTTCAACAGGATAGGGCTACATGCCACACAGAGCATAAATCTAGTCATTACATAACAAATTTCTTGAACGCGTAATATCTCGTTTCGGATACATCAATTGGCTGCACAGATCGTGTGATTTAACGACTTTGAACTGTTTTCTTTGGGATTAGGTAAAATATTGGTCTAGCTAATGTTTCAAAAATGATTCAAGCGCTGGAAAATCTATATCCGAGATGCTATTGGTAAAGTAAGTCTTCAATCATGCAACGAATAATTCAAATAACGGTTGAGTTTGGATCGTCCTTTCATTATCAGAATTTTTACGAAAAATTTCAGAACGACCATTACGTGCTTCATAAATAATGCCAGTATTTGGATAATGAATTATGCACATACTACACCTATATTTCATGATCTAAATCAACAGACACAGCACCGGAACTACAATATACCTTCATAGAGCAAGCTCTTCGTGGAGGCCCGGCTGTGTCCCTCCGTTGTACCGCGGCAGGGGCTCCGCCCCCCCGCTTCCAATGGCTGTTGGATGGACAGCCTCTTACGGCTATGTCTAGAGGACTAAGGTAAAAAAATATATTCTATCAAAACTTACTCCGACATTTCTGCAATTCTATCGCTATTTCTATGGAAAAGCTTAAAATGTAATAGTTTAGTTTTTCCTATTATTTCGTTTTTCCTCAGGCTATTATTGTTTATTATTTACAGGGTTACAGAATATATTTTGTAGGTTAGATTTTTAGATAAATAGTTTCAGTGTTCAAACACCTACCCTTTATTCCGTCATACTAAATGTATAATAATACTTTGAACATAACTACAGGGTGAGAGGTCTGAGTCCCAACATTTCAATCGCCGTACCTGCTAAAATTATTTGAACGTTTAAGCTTAACGTTCATTGCGTCATTTCGAATGTTTGACATACAAAATAAAAATATATATAACACCTACAGACTCCTAACTCCTAAAGAACATGTTGTAATTCTGTAATTCACAATGTATTGATTGTGTACCAAACGAGTACTATAAAACACAACGGCATTCTAGTCTAAATTGAAATACATACAACGTTTAGAATTAAACGACGTATTTCTATCAGGCAATACTATTATTCAAAGAAAATAATATGTATATTAGTTTTTTCGCTAAGTTAAGTGATATTTAGATTTTAAATTCATCCTTTTTCTGTATTAACTAACTTTTTTATACAAAATACAATTTCAAATAAATAAAAAAAAACAAATAAAAAAAAAATTATATTTCCATTTTATTTTTTATAAATTTGCATAAAAAATAAAATGGAAATTTGTAATATAAATCACTTTAAATAATTTATATATTTTATTTCAGGTATCAGATCGGGCAGTACGTTGGTAAAAATGGTGAAGTCCACAGTCATCTGAACATCTCAACTGTTCGATCCGAGGACGGTGGTCTGTATTCCTGTAAGGCTGCTAATTCCTTGGGCGAGGTCACCCACACAGCCAGGCTAAATATATACGGTATATTATTTTATTCCTGTCGCTCCAATTTATTGAGGGCATCCGGAATTAATTTATATTGAAAGGTCACGAATGGCCTTATATTATCAAGCCATTTTTAACTTTAATTATAAGTGTAAAAATAACTGAAAAGATTTCCTCTATTTATTTTGATGTAATATATTTAGTAGTTATTTTTCTGTAATTCATTGTTTATTTTATTCAAAAGATAACATTATTTTACAAAAATTTAAATTAATCAATTAGAAAGATATTTTTGATAGAATCGGCGTTAACTTTGTAGAGTTTCATCATAATTGATAGATATAAATTAAACAATGTTATAACTCTACTTGAGTTTATTCACACTACTCATGTTTCGAAAGAAACAGCAACTCTTATCGACAGGTGAAGCATTAAACTATCTACACACAAACATAGGACAATAGGCTTAGGTGGTAGACATAAAAGTAATAAGGTACTTACAGATAGTGGGGGAGAGGGCGGACTTACTGGTGGAAGGTGGGGGTGTGGTTGTAACGGGAATATTGAGAAAAGACGAGTTATAAAATGTAATATTGTTTAACAAATTAATACCAGAGTTCAAATTCCTTTTTATTTGTAAACTTTCAAAATTATTCATTTTATTACCTTTATGCGTGACGGGATGGAGAAGTTTAATGGTGCACGAATGAAAGGAATTATTATTATCCTTGATGTGGTTCGCGAATTCGGAAAAGTTGTTACTAGTTAGACAACAACGATGCTCTTTTAATGTTATGTTGAGATTTCTAAAAGTTTGTCCGATATATTTATTGTTGCAATCTCCGCATGAAATTTCGTAAACCCCGCTTTTTTCTAAGTTATCTATTGTTTACTTTGAATTGAGAAGTAATGCGCCTACGTTCTTGGTGTAATATGAGAAGGGAGACATTTTGTTATTTTAGTGGATATTAAGCCAGTATTTTCCTTCATAAAGTATTATTATCAATGGTATTACTAATGTTATATCTGAAATATAAAAAGCGATCACTCAATTTTGCATGGATTTTTTTTATAAAGCATTTTTTTCTATTAATGCTCTATTGTAACCGTTATTAATTTGCTTTAGGGTCGAGTGTTATAATCGTTTTTTTACATGGTGAATTTAATATTTCCATGTAGTGAATTAATGTGTGAGAGGGATGAATCGTAATAATACTGATTATAACCGCGAATTAAATACTTTAAAGCAAATTGTCAATAATAACGCGTTAATAGAAAAAATCATGCAAAATTGACTGATCACTTTTTATATTCCGGACATAATATTAGTTATACCATTGATACACTAAATGGAGGAAAATACTGTGTACTGGCTTAATATCCACTAAAATAACAAAATGTCTCCCTCCTCAATTAAAATTTTAATTTTCACAATAAAAATGTTTTTATTAAAAAAAAAATTTAAATTTTAGGACCACCGTATGTTCGATCAATTGGACCAATTAGAGCAGTTTCCGGTCGAGAAATAATTCTTTACTGCCCATATTCCGGATATCCTATAAGGTAGGTACTTACTTTTTTATATTAAACGCATTATTTTTTTACTTTCAATCTTGATTTTACTACCCTTCCAATTAAAAGATAACGCACATTTAAAAAAAAAATCAATAATATTATTTGAACGTATAGGTATCCCCATACAACAATTGTATTATAAAGAATTTATAATTTATGGTTTTTGTTGATTATTACTGAAAAGAGATAGACTGTTTATTTTGTGGTTACAAATAAGTGTTTCTATTTATTTATTTATAACTATACATTTTTTACATTTAATTGTTGTAGTGCTATGCCCTGCTCGATAAAAAAAATTATGTTGAGACTTTCAAAATATAAATCGTACTAGTACCAAGCGCCGGCCGAAAGCAAGTATTTAAACACTATTATGTAATAATTCGTCCTAAGATTCGATGGTCAGATTATCAGATAATACTAGCCAAATTATTGGGTAAAATTGTGTAACAAAAACTTTTCGTTGTTATTTTAAAAATGTGAAGAATACAAATACAGTTATTAACAGTGGAAAGACCTTGATTAGGTTCTCGAAGACCTACCTTTGAAGTTGAAGTTGATAGTTGCCAGTTGCCAGCTCAACGGTTAGAACACCTCTCTTTCGTCTCAAGGTTTGCTCGAGGTTTGACTCAATATATGCTTTTATGGTCAGGGTGTCGAAATAAAAGGTTTATGTATATTTAGTACGGAATGACATATATTCAGTTAAAAAGTTATGAACAGAACAAAGACAATATAAAAGTGTAATGTTGTGGTGGCGAAAAATAAGATAAAAGGTTTACATGGGAAGATCACATATCGTAATTTATAAAATACAATAGAAAGACTTGGCACTTCTGCGTGTGCGGTATTGAGGCTGTCACATCACACTTAACAAATTATAATGTATCTAGACAGAGTAATAACCTTTTTTTTAACTTATCATAATCGATGACTGATTTATACAAGATTAATTTTGTACATGGATACTGCGGAGACACCGAATGGATATTAAGATCATACTCGACCGAGTCTAATTATTTTTTGTAAATTGTGGCTTGGTTTATCAAAAAGTAATGGAACGAGATGTTTTTTTAACTAGAACTGATCGGGTATGGTTTTATTATGTGGGCAAGTTTAATCAGAACTTGCTTGTTGGTGAGTACCCCGGTTTATAAATAATCTTAATAATTAAATGTTATGGAAAAGTAAAGGGACAAATAGTTATAGACAATCAAGATTTAAGATAGTAATTAAATGTATTACAAGACACTTAAAGTTTGATGGAGTAATTCGAGATTATTATAATCTATACGATGGTCGAGGATAACTTTACATTGTCAGTTAAGTTTCAAACGGAGAAAACTGGAGGGATCACTTTCGGTGATAGCGAAAATGTTCAGAAAATAAATTTCGAAGAGTTATAGGTTTATCTAAATTCTGGAACATTGGAGGGCGCACGGTACCTTAGTTTTAAATGAGGAACATGGTGACGGCGTATCTAATAACACGCGCAGCCTGTAGTCGTCAGGTGGGCAGAGGCGATCTTCCTGGATGAACCTGATGGAAGGCGTAGGGGATGACTTTTTGGTGTATGCGAGGTCTTCCGGAGCAGTTAGGCGATGGAGAAATAATATAAAATGTATCTTGAATCTAGTTGTTAATGGCGGTGCACAAAGAGGCGTTAAATTTGTTCAAACGAATGTGAAATTTCTTGATAATCTATTACGGCAAAATTCTTATCCGGTTTTGTATATTACAAACGCGATAGGTTGAGGTCACTACTTTGAGATTTTGGAAAAGTTCACTGTGACATGCCGAGTAAATTATTATCTCACATAGATATCAATATTACAACTGTTAAAGATTATTCTCGAAATATATCGTTTTACCGCGATTGATACATTTTACTAGAAATGACCGGGAAAGATCGTAAACCGATAAATTCTCGGACGCACGCCTTTAGGTCGTATAGATGTTGATTTTTTTCTGCTGAGAAGACTAAGTGGGGGTCGTTCATATAGCCATTCTAGCAACGGCGATCAGCAAATTTGGAGAGGGGTAAATCGAGAACTACACAACACATTCGAAATAGGAAAGATTAGGCAGTGATCTTCATACAGCAGGAGCTCGTGACGCGCTCGTCCTGGTTTTGTTGGAATAGCACGTGTGCACCTGAATAGTCTATTTTTAGAATGCACTTCCTGTGTACGCGCGATTTTAACGGTTTTGTATGCCGAAATTTGCACGTAATATTAATATTCACGCGGAGTCAATTTTGAAGATATTTAAAAATGCTTATAAAATTATTATTTTTTTTTTACAAATTCTTGATTATTTATATCGTAATGGTGGAATGTTATACAAGGTATAGATGTTTATTTTACGAAGATTTAGTATTTTAGGATCAAAGAATTTAAAACACGAGTATATTGACTGTGGTGAAATAATATATATGACAATTGGAAGCAAAGCGCAATAGACAGATAACTGCATAAAGAAAGAACTGTGAAATAGGGAAACTTATATTTAATACTGGATGTATGTAGGCAGAAGAAGAACATTAAAAAGTAAAAATTTGTAATGTTTTTAAATGTATAATAACAAAACTTTTATAGCTTAAAAATCAGGATTAACGGAACACGTTTGTCTTAGGATGGATAAAAGGCTACAGCTTGATTGAATGATGAAATGATTTCCATAAATCTAAATAAACTTAGTGAAGACAGTGCCCAAGGATTATTTAAAAAAATATATATTAACAATGATCTTTTAGCATTGTACGTTTTCAGACATATCAAACTCGATCATTTATAATATTTATTTTATTAAAACTTATGGTACTTCTAAAAAATACGTATACAAATTTCAGTTCACAGCAGGTACCCACATAAATATATAATAATATACCGTTGTAAAATTCAGAATCAAATTCTAATTTTAAAATTTCTGACAAAATATATGATGAAGTCGTTCGTTTTTCTATTTGAAATATGTATTTTCAGAACAAAAAGTTCATAGCCGTTTAAATTATATTTTAAACAACTCCAATGAAATGTATCAGTTTTCTTTAAAATGTATCTACAAAGAAAGAAGAGTTGACACAAAGCGGGACTTTTATTTATATGCTATGCATATAACGGGTGATCCGTACTCAACCATTATTTCACCAATAGCAGCTCGAATATTGACTTAGGTGCTTGAATCGTTTCTGGAGCACCTCATGTGAAAGATTAGGTCTTAAGATAGACCTAATCTTTATCTTTCACATAACCCTACAGAAAAATGTCTAAAAGCTTTAAATCGCAATCTGGGCGGTTAATTTATCTCTCTGAAACAAGAAATTACGCATCCAGGAAATTTTTATGTAATAACTCGATTGTTACCCAACTTGTGTGGTACGTAGCCCCATCCTGCAGAAAATAGTCGTTGTCCAAAAACACTTCGAACTTTACAAACTGTTTTGCGAAATTTTCACCATTTTTATATTGAATTTTCACAATTTTTGTGAACTCAACCGTATATCGACTTATTTTCATTTATTGTAAAGTTTTTATTTGACATATATCACGTATTGTGGTATTTCAACTCCTAAGATATAAAACAGAGCGATATTTAAAATAGCAATTGAGTTTGGATCATTCTATACAAACATTTCGTTTATTAATATTCTTTTGTTTGAATTTTAATTGGAAAAATTCAACATTTTTTAACTTGATTATTTTAAATAAAAAAGTAATACCAATTTCAGCACTGTCAAGTGGGAGCGTGTGGGAGGAGGACCTATCGCTTCCTCGGTGAGTGGGCCGGCCGGGGCGGAAGGCTCTCTTCGCATAACCCGGGTGGACGCTTCTCACGCAGGGGCGTACACCTGCGCAGTCAGCGCTCCAGAGGGGCAGCAGGCCCGCCGGGATATACAGCTGATTGTTAACAGTAAGTTAATATTTGAATACCTTAATAAAAAATTTATATAATACATTTATCAGAATTTCAGACTCTATCCAGAAGATACGGAAAGGACGAATCTCAAACATAATCTGTAACAGAAACCCAGGTGGTATAAAAAGAATGGGAAAACCTCGACCCCGCTGGGAAAACGGTGTACTCATAAAGAGGGATGCAATAAAGTTGCTTTATATTGAAAAATAATTAGAAGTCGCCGGAGCATATGGAGGCGAAGAATTCAGGAGGTCAATGCTCGATACGGTCTACAGTGCCATTGAAGAAGAAGACTAAATATTCATTTAATTTATTCTTCTATATAAGATTCAACAAAAACATCTTAGAAGATTCAACAAATAAAAACATATTAACTAAATAAAAATCACGAATTTTATTTATTTAATTAATATGTGTTTATTTACATAAATGGAATTGCGTACCTACATGCAATGTAAAATTAATATTCTTACCATTTTTTAAACTAAGCTAAGCGCTTGTGCTATGAAAATAGGACTAACTTTCTGGTTTATCAGGACGAACCTCGAACCCTGAACCACTTTATCATTAGTCAAATATCTTAACGAGCACGCGTCCTTCGTGAGCCTGAACACGTATCACACGTACCTACGCGGTCGCTTCACCACAGGAAGTTAAGAACTCGCAGAAAGTGGGAACTATTTTACTACATTAATCAAAACACAAACAACCGGGCCGGGACAGTGATGGAAGTCCGGCGCCTGGTAGTCTCTCATCAAGTTAACTAGAACCTCCGTGTCTCTAATGTTGTTATTTTGCGGCCTCATATTGGACACGAGGTGAAGTGATCCCTCGTGACTGCTTCAAAAGATTCATCAAACTTGGTCGAAATGGAAAAAAAGAGAACTTTTAAAGCGTACTCCAGAATTTATTAACATGCGCTGGGGGAGGAGTATTCCCGCTAAATTGGCTGCATAGATAAGAGTTGGCTGTGGGGTGAGAGCGCTAGTGTTGACAGCGTCATCTTTGTTTGGCTCATGCACACTTATACAATCTATATACATATTACAATTATGGTGGTGAATATCTATATTACAATAATACCTTATTATTACCATCATTATACAATATTATTTAGACATTAATGGCCGGTTGTGTGATCAGCAGTAAAGTTTTACTATGCTAACTTTTTACTATAGTAATTTTTTACTGACGCCCGTAGTAAAAATCCACTACGGGTTGTTGATACATCTAATTTACTACTGTCAAAGCATAGGTGGAGATGTCTAGAGGCGTGACAAAAATTATGAAATATATTTTATTTCACGCATTTTTTCGCCTAGGCGTTCGAAATCTCTCACCTTGATGGTGAGATTTTTTCGTATTATGTGCTAATGTATATTAAACAACGAGATCATTATCGGACGAACTCCCATCTCTAAAATAGCGAGATATTAGATGATTAATTGTCGTATATTACAACCTTCAAAGCATTAATATGTCAGATGTCTTTTGGAACCGCTGTGAAAAGTCCGTATTTAATTATCGATTCTCGTTTTTACTATCGGATATCGGAGAATAAAATAAGTTTGGTACTACGGAATGTAGTTTTGAGAAGTAAATATTTTTTTATTAACGATTAAACAACCCGTTTTCGTAAAAATAATTACTTTAGTAACTTTGTTTATTATAATAAAAAGTTACTACTGATCACACAACCGACCCTAAGTCAAGCCATTATATTTTTTAACAATTTACGTTAGTAGAATTACCATATTATACAAATTATTATCTACATGCACAAGAAAATATGAACGCGGCTACATTCTTTACGATTTTGACGCAACATATTACGCTATAGAACATTACACATGAGGCATGGCTGCATCAACCCACTTAAAAATCTCATAATATAATTATTAATCAGTATATAAGTAAAATAATTATAATTTGTAAGTGTTTATTTAATAATTCATTTTGATCTTCACATAACACAAAATTCTGAGTTTTAGAAATACACAGGTAAGTACTTAAAAGTTTAAAAGTTGATGACTGGTAAATAATTCGGTTAAACGTTCTCAAAATTTGTACTTGTTTTTCTGTCATTTTTTGAATATTTTGATATGGATCGAATGAATTTATACAATACATGATACAAACACATACTTCTGGATTGTTCAATTTTTTTATTCTTCTTTCTTTTCGTGCAACATGTTAAATATAACCTTTTTGATGATTCCAATGACATATTGTCGTGTATCGGACCAAGATAAGAAGGTAATTACTGCTTTTAGTCGAGTTTTGTAATGTTTTTTGTTTGTTTTATTTAAATAATATTTCTCTGGATGTATTGATAATTTACTGTCAATTTATTTCATCAGTAATTTCCAGATATTTTCACAAATATATCGGATTACAATGACTCTCATTTTATTGTTTATTATCTTTACAATATATAATCAAACAGAAACGTAATGAGCTAAAAGTTTTAAGTTTTAGTTAAATTATCATGGTCAGTGAATATTCTCGTTACATTTATTTTGCAGATCCTCCGGAGATCGAGCCATTTTCCTTTCCTGGAAATCTCCAGGAGGGCCGAAGGGCACAAGTAAGCTGCAGCGTCACATCGGGAGACATGCCAGTTTACTTCTCCTGGTATAAGGATAATGCGCCCATTCCTGCTTCTCTTCAGGTTGAATCTCAAAATTTTTGCATGCAAACTTATTTTTTTGATTAATTGATCTTGACAAGCATAAAGAAGCAACAAAGTAATGATGGCCAATTTCCAACCATAACTATATTCTAAATGTGAGCAGAAAGTTTGCTTTTGTTTACAATATTGCAACTGATACCCTGGTTACTGAGAATCACAAATCTTCAGAAATTGCAAAATTAAATCTTTGATCAACATGCAGTCAGAAAAAACAGACAATTATGTAGAATTTTTTGAGATAATTGAATAATTTTGGATGTTTTTCAGTCTTTACAGAGATATCAGTGTTTCTAGTTTTAGTATTTCAATTATGTAAATATGAAATAAATGCATTTCAAAACCTTTTGTAATATTAAGAACTTCCTTTTGCTTTCATATTTTGGTATAATCATTAAATACAAATTTAATCCTGAAATAAAATTAAAAAGTTAATTACATCATTTATTTTTTAAATTGTTTTACCCTAAATTTTGAAGAATAAAGCATTTCTACAAAAAAGGGTTTATAATTTAGTGTTCAGCATAAGCTAGAATAAATAAATAAATTTAAAATATTGGCAATTCAATAAATTAACCATATTATAAATAAATCATTTATATTTTAACAATCTGTAATACCTATTTTATCTTAATTTTTTTTATGCAGCTAATGGAATGTCTTGGATATTTTTTTTATTTACGATTATGTTTCAATAGGCTCGATAACCTTTTTGATCGTAAATTTATGGTTCTGAAGTTACAGGTTGGATTCTTCCATCAGTCTTGTTTCTGTAAAATAGTACAAAATCATATATTTTAATTTATTTAATTGAATGCCTGGAATAATGAACAATTGTGGTCTATCATTATGGATGTGTTTGATGTATGAATTATCTGCAAAAATGTAATTCACAAATTAAAATTTTATGTCAACGTATTTTGCTGTTATACATTATTTTAAAAGCTGCAAGGATAATAATAATGGTAAATGGTAATGGTTATTTTTGTAATCTAAATTAATCATAGTATTATTTATTAACAAATTACTGACACAAATACACTTCCACATATAACATCACACGTGTATCAGAATTACTAACAGAGTTGCAAGGAATGAAGCTAACCATGAAACATCCTTGCATCTCATATCGCCCAACAGACACATTTTTTTATTATCAATACTTTTCAGGAGTTCCAAAAAATGTTATTTATTTGTAGTTTAATATCCATTTTAACAAAAATATTGCAGGTAGAAGAGCGAGGTGCAGAATTTTTCAGTAATCTTGTCTTTAAAGATGTTTCTTCCCGACATAGTGGACTGTACACTTGTGTTGCAAGCAACAGTGCAGCCAAAGTTAACTATACAGCTGAACTGATCGTCAAAGGTACAATTCGCACTGATTGTAGTGCCCAACCATTGCAGACTGGCAAAATAAATTCCAATATTCCGATGTTTCACTTTCCCGTCATTGATGGTAACAAGTCTTCGGACTTTGGAAAAATTTGACATATCTGGAATTTTTTAATAGTAAGTTGTAATGTGTAAAATACCTTATAATTCTATACTCAATTGTAAGCTTACATGCAGCTTCTTTATATTCATATACTGAGCACATTTTAACCACTTTCTGTACTCAATGTAATTGATATTGGAATTTTGGATTTATTTTGCCATCGGTTGGGTGATGTCGGCGTTGCACAGTGCACCAGCAAAGTATTGTACAAATGGAAATCTTCGGCACATGCAGCCTGCCTCGCACTCTCACGTGTACTCCGCTCCATCTACTCTTAGCTAACCATCACTGGTGTTCCTATGCAGGATCTTCCGCCAAGACCAGCACCTTTGAATTTTCACCAACCGCACTTGCACTTATCATCCACAGCACAGTTTTCTCACATAACATCCAGCACAATGCACAAAATGTTTTAATTTCTGTTTTCTGTTTTTTAAAGCTATGCTTACCATGGATTTATATATGGCTTGACGGGTGAATATACTCTCGTCTAATATCACTTTTTGGTCAACATAAGTTGGCAAATGTTGACTTTGGTCACCCCCACCATGTTCAGCGATGACACTTTTAATAATGCTTTACATCGTAAATTTAATTTAACAGCAATACATGTACCATAAGTAAATCACAATTTTTATAATGATTGTAACATATGTATGATCATCTAAAGTTTGAATTAAAATTACTCTTTATAAATTATTTATGTACATAATATGGTTGTGAAACAAAGAAATAAATTCTGTCAACTCATCTTTATTTCTCTGTCAATATGACAAAGTATATATATATATATATTATGTACCTTGTGACAAACATTTATATTATCTTGAGTTTATATTTTAAACATGAGCCTAATTTATCTATTATCCATATGATATCTATGTCAATCTGTTTAACTACTGTCCACATTGCAAAAACAATGTTGCACAAATATACTGGCAATCTTATCCACCCATCCACAATAAAACCATGCTCAATTATTATTACCTCTTTTTCTCTTGCTGCCATATGAACAGTGCCCCCCAAATGGGTGAGTGAGCCAGTGGACAGTTCATCTCTAGCAGGATCAGTCTTGGCCCTCCATTGTCGAACACGAGGGTCCCCCGTTCCCCAGATCACATGGCTCAAGCAGCAAGGTATACAATTATAAAATATGTCTAGGAACAATCTGAGATAGTGATTATACTGATTAGTGACTAGGGTAACACAATTAATTGTGTAAATTGCATAACTAAAATAATTGTGCCCCAATGCTAACTAACTTTAATTTACCATCATGCTGTTTCTTCACACATGTAGGCAGAGAGGATAGAGTGCCACACAATTCTCGCCTCATCCACATTCATACATCTTCTCATACAAGCTTGTCGATTATTGAGGCTTTTAACAGGACCATCTTCTAATATCCGGCTTTCCTAATCGTACCAAGTCTTCTGTGGATATCTTCTATTTCTGGTGTCATCAACACTTGTTTCATATATTTTTCCTACTATTTTCTCGTTCATTCGTTCCGTATGACCAAACCACCTAAATTATTATTTCTTAGTGCCCTAATGCATAATGCAAAAAAGCCATTGGACTCCAATGTCAATCGGAAGGTCCCCTGTATACGTATTGTATACAAGAATATTAACCCGCAGTTGGTAGCTTGTTTTTGCTTACGTCGTTAGTCGCACCTGAGCGAATACTTTTATACTTTCTGTTCTGAATTAATACTGTATTCAAATATGCCAACTAGTGTTTTCTTTTAAGGTCTATTTTCTTTTTTTCCAATTCAGGTCAATCAGGAAATGATTTCATTCCACTTGTTAATCTGGGAGGTCGTTTCAAATTTATGAGCAATGGAACATTGCTTATTGAAGGAGCATCGTCTTATGATGAAGGTCAATATATGTGCAAATCTGAAAACGGCATAGGAACTCCACTGTCCAAAGTTATATTTGTATCAGTCAATGGTAATTTGCACAGTATCACTTTATGCTCAATTATTTGAATACATATTCAAATAAGTGAATATTTACATATTGGTTTTGCAACATATAAATTTTTTTTAATTCGTCAATTTTTCATTAGATCCTGCAAGATTTGAAATACCATCAAGAAATGTGACAGCACGTCGGAATGAACCAATAACCCTAGTTTGTGACGTTATCGGTGACAATCCGATACAAATACAGTGGACCCACAACATGAATAGAATAGATCTGAATACATACAGGTAACTATGAATTACCGAGGCTGTACATATAATCTATAGCACAAACTTAATTAGTTAATTTGTTGGAAGTTCAAAAATTGATTGTATACCTTGCACTGAATTTGTGTGTTTCAGATTAAGTACGTCTGAAGTGAAGACTGATTCAGGACTTCGATCCCAATTATTTATAAGCAGAACTGACCGTCAGGATTCAGGAATATACAAATGTCAAGCAGTTAATGCTTTTGGTCACAGTGATCACATCATTTATTTATCCGTCCAAGGTAAACATTTTTACCATAATGTCTTGAAATAAGTATCTATAGATGTGCGTGTATTATGAAGTGAGTCGGTGGTCTCGCTCAGCCAGCAAGACCGCCGTTGTGAAGCGATGAAACCAGAGAGACTGCTTGGTGGTGAAGGATCAAACCAGACCTATAGCAGCAGGTGGCAGTGCTGTGGCTAGCATCGATGCCAACTGAGACGGCGGTGGATTTGATTTCTGATCCCTGCAAGTCGAATAATAATCAAAATTAACTTGTTACATGTAGTGATATGAAGTAAGCGATCAAGAATATGAGGTTCGATCTTTGTCCCAGAAGTTCAGCGATCTAGTAACATATGTTTTATGTTTCCCAGGACTTAGCTTTATTTGGAAGATGATAAAAAATAAGAATTTTAAATACATGTATTATTATGCAAAGAATCTCTGTTTAAAAAAATGTTAAATGAATACATTAAACGTGAAAATATTAGAAATCTGGTGATTTTCTGATATTAATGAGTAGATTAGTATATATTAAAATCACTCTTTAACTGTTAAAACTTGATTGGAAAAAATATTTCTTAAAATAAAAATACTTTGTCGTAGTTCACCGGATTTTAAAATTATAGTAGATACGCTGTGCAAGGCGATTAAATTTATTGTTGGTTTAATAATTCAATTAAGGTAATTCACACAAATGTATTACATATGTGAATTTGGTTTCTTGAAAATTGCAGTAACTAATATACAGTAAAACCGCGATATAACGAAACCCGATATAGCGAAAAATGACGTATATCGAAAAAAAAATCGAAATTTAGTCCCTAAAACCAATTTTTCATACAAAAATGCATTTATATAACGAAATCCCGTTAATATTTATAACAAAATCATTTTTGTCCCGTATGAAAAAATGCCAATACATTTACGTAAATTTATAACGAAATAAAAAAATTTTAAAAGATGAAAATATTATTTCGCACTTACAAAGCCGCGCCGATGCATCTGCCGTATGCGAACAGTTTTATGGCCTTCTCGACGGTGCGCGGCGGTCAGCCGGCAAGGTAGTAAAACAATTCAAACTTCTTCTTGGGCTCATAGTAGGCCCATAAAACCATTTGACATAATTCTTGCGGCATTCACTTAAACACGTTTTACGTACGCATACGCCTCTAATATCTATTGCAATCCCAGACCCAAACAGCTGTAAAATACAAAAATTAACAGGAACCCCCCCAAAAGTTGCAGTATGTACTTATTGGAAATGTCAGTCTCAGTGTAACGTCTGTAGAGTTGTTTGTTCAGCTTTTAACGCGATTATTGCATGACCGAACTGAATATTTACATAAATTCATTTTCGTTTGACAATTGTTTTCGTGTGAACTCATCAATAATATAAATAATTCGTTAAAATATTTTATGGACTATTTTTGTACGGCATTTTGTATTTCTATTAACTATTGTTTTCGTGTATTTTAAGTGAACAATGTTAACGATAATTTTTAAGTGAACAATTTTAACGATTATAAATATATTTTTAAGTGAACAATTTTAACGATTATAAATATATTTTGAAGTGGTTGCCGCTGTTACCGATAAGTACCTTCGTAATTTATATACGACTCATTTTATAAAAATGCCGCGATTCAACTGTAAAATTGTTATTTTTGAATTATTTTGTATGTTTCAAGCCCAAAACTATGTTTGAAGCGGCTCTATATTTAAACACAATTAAAATATTGTTTTGTGTTTGCAATATTCTGGAATTTACAAAAATATCTTCCAATTGGTGATGAATAGGTCCTGTTCTTAATTTAATTCCTTTGATTATCCATTTGCTTATCTGTTTTAATAACAAAACTACTAAAAATATGTAGGTATTCAGTTCCCTATGGCCTTTTTCCTCCTTTGTTTGCAGAATTTGCGATCTTTTTTGAAGCTGCGCAACATTTTTTTGCGACGGCGCGTAACATATAGTAGGTTTTTTTATTTTTTTTCGTTATATGTGGGAATTCGTTATTACGAATTTTTATTTTTTGGTTCCTTGGATTTCGTTATATCGCGGTTCTACTGTAATAACTAAATCTAATTGCTTGCAGTGCTTTCTTGTAATGAGTAAATTTATTCTCTCGTACTTGGGGACCAGGATTCGATTCTCGGTGAAGGCAACATTTTCTCAAGCCTGGGTGTTTCGTGGTTTTCACTACAGTAATTGGGTCCCATGGCCTGTTGTAGTGTTAAAAATTAAAAATATTACTGTAACCGTAAACCGGAAATTCCTTAAATCTTCTTACTATCTTATTCCAGAAAGACCAGATCCTCCACATTCCCTGATTGTTCTTGAGGCTGGAAGTCGCTCCACCAGGCTGGGCTGGGCCCAGGGTTTTGATGGCAATTCTCCGCTGCTCGGCTACACGGTTCAATATTGCACTGTCGGAGGTTATGGCCCCGGACCATCACCAAACTGGGATGATGCCATCACTCAGAACATATCCGTCCATTCGCTGGTCAAAGCAAACACTGCTCAGTGAGTTGATGTTTGCTGTGTTTTTTACTATACTAAAAAAATTGTATTGTGTTATGGTTTTACTAATGTGCGTGGTTAAACAGTTTTATTTTGTCATGGGCAATAATCAAAACAATTAGCAATGGGATAATGGGTTCAATTATTTTTAAGTGAGTACGTAGTGCTAGCAGTATAATAGATTCCAGTGTCGTGTATTTCCATAACATATTACGCAGTCAACAAATTGTTCCAATACCTTGTCAAAAAGTATGTTTATGTTTTTTTATTATTTAGTATCAATATGTACATATTTACAATTATATTTATCAGATCGACCAGTCCAATTACGAGCCAGTATGAAGCAGTCGTATCAATTCTACGCCCCAATACCAAGTATGCCATAAGAATACAGGCCATGAATCAGATTGAACGCAGTCAATTTACCGAACCAGTTCTTGTTAAGACACAAGAAGAAGGTAAATGAGAAATAAAACATTTTTTTTTAAATCTAATACTTTTTCTCAAAATAATGGTGATAAAATATTTTTACTTGTAATTTGTTAGCAGTCTGTGAAAATTGTTTATTCCGGTAATAATTTATAAAATTTTATTCAATTTAATTATCAGCGCCATCTGAAGCACCACTCAATTTGCAACTTCAAACGGGGGGTCCGGGAGAGCTGCACGTTAATTGGCAGGCGCCTCCTCGAGAGACCTGGAATGGCGAGCTACTCGGCTACACGGTGAATTGGTACGAGATGGCACCCGGTGTAAGCATCGCCAACTCCAGTAAAACTACTACGGTCAACGGGTGGTCTACCACTGAACTGACATTGAATGGGCTGAGAAAATTTACCAGATATGGTGTAACAGTGAGGGCGTTCAACGGAGTGGCTGCGGGACCGCCTTCGGCTCCTGCCACTGCTACCACTCAAGAAGGAGGTAGATCTATTTTTTTTAGTTGCAAATTAATTTATTTATTAAAATATATACATTGAACTTTTCAACCATTGAAATAATTTTTTTTAATCTTTCATTAATAATTACACAAACTTTTGAATTCTTGGCTTCATAATTAAACATAAAGGCAGCCTATTTAATGTTATCGGTTTCCAGCCTCACCAATCGGTGCATACTCAAATATTGTTAATATGTCACCAGCAGAACGCAATCGGCAGTACTTACTACACATATGCTAGATAGCTTCATAGTCTGTGTAGTGGCAGCGTGCAGTAGGCTGCTTTATGTTAGACTGACTGCCATTTGAGCATGTTCGGGATCTCGCCACCTGGATCTTATCAACAGCACTAAATAAAGCGGTTTGTATTTTGGTTAAATATAAAAAAGAGGTATTTAAAAAAGCTGGGATTTTATCCTGCAATCCTAGAAAGAAAGTCAAACACTAGCCTACTCAGCCACATCAGATGATTATATTTCTGTCAATATTATTGAAATTATAATGAAAATGTACACCATACACGCACGCAACGTTTTAAGCACGATATAATACTAAATTTGTTTTTATATTTTTTTAAAAGCCAAGCTCTCCAACATGGATATACTGTATGTATAATAGTAAAACATGTTTTTTTTCGGTGGAAGGAATTATTAATAGATTAATAAAAAAAAAATTCTCACCATTCTATTTTTCCAGTGCCAGAAGCACCTCCGATGGATGTCTCTTGTATACCTTTATCTGCTGTGAGTGTTAAAGTGTCCTGGAGACCTCCGCCGCTGGCTCTTCATGGGGGGCTTATTCAAGGATATAAAGTTTTATACACACCTCAACTGAAGGATCACGGTAGGAATTTTCATTAAAATAAATATGTTAAATCAAGTATCTCAATTATTCTATTATTCAATCAGTTTTATTTTCAGTTGAACACAATATTGGCGAAGTAAAAAGAATATCGACGACAGAGACTTATCTTCATGGCCTACATAAATATACAAATTATTCTATACAAGTATTGGCCTATACTAATGCTGGCGATGGAAAACGTAGCTTGTCAGTTTTTTGTACGACGGAAGAGGACGGTACGTTTATCTATATTTAAATCTTGTAGGTATACAAAACACTCGTTAACACACTAACGGCGGGAAGTGTATTAATCCCCATTCACTCGATTAGCATCTAACTGCGGGAAGGGTATTAAAATCGTTTATGTACAGTTTTTTCAATTTGAAAAAATGTAATTAAACTAAAAATTTTGATATCATATTGCATCATGTAGATAATTTACTATATTAGAGCAATTAAATTGAAATTTCAACAGAATACATTGTGTAAATTTACAGAATTTACGATGAGAGATGTATTCAGTACAACTGGTCCATAAAAGATAATATTAACACTTAAATAAAAACCATATATGAATGACTATAAGCCATGATTTTTGTGATATACAGTAAATCTATATTAATTCGTAACTCTATATTTCGTATTTTCACGGAATTCACACTTTTTTCAAAAAAAAATATCCCTGAAAATAACATTTCATACTAATTTCTACAGATAATTTGTAAAATCTGATTATTTGCAGTTCGTATGCGTTTTTGACAGCCAAAATAAATTATTTGTTCACCTAATCCGCATATTTGCAAATGTTTTTTTTCTAAATCCTAAAATCCCTAAACTCACGCGACTAGGCATTTGACCTTCATCCCTTTGTAAACATCTGCTTCTGTCCCCGCTTACCAACCAAACACGATGCCGTGCGCTGGCATGACAGGTGCCGAACTAAGTTTTGCCATATGACATATGGCAAAACTCATGTACATATACATCATATATGACATGTACATCAAATTGCATAGTGCATTTTATAAGATTTGTTGTTAAAATAATGTTTGAATCACCTGATCTTGTTTCTATATTTATGAAACGTTGCAATTTGCATGTGTAGGTAATAAAGAAACTACATAAATCTTTCATATTTAAAAGAAATACGTTGACATATTTTATTCATTTTTTTTTCCACGTTTCGTTCTCTAAAATGGCACCAACATCTTGTAATTCGTATAAATCCTTGACCATTTGGATAAATGCAGTTTATTTTGAAAACTGACAAAAAATTGATATCAAAGATAAAATTGGCAGAAAAAACTGAATCCCGAATACCTCTCTGGGTTCGAACTTAAAAATCACAGGAAAATAATAAGTTTCAACTAACAGGGCCAGCGAGACATGAAGATTTAAAAGTTTTTATTTATTTTTCACAAGCATTTTATATATTCCAAAAACGGTGAGTTCGACCGCCAATAAAATTAATGTGCGTGATTTTGTTGCCTTGAGAGACTGTCGCGTCATCACTCACCACACACCTTTCTTATTCAGGAGAAATACATTATTTGATCAACATTATGACACATAAGAAGCCAAAATAATGGAGTCATCATGTTTCAGTATGAATATCACTATGTCAACAGCGGCGGCGCGCACTAAATCGCGGACACAGTAAACTAACACATTTTTATAAAACTTTCTTTCTAATGTTGCCTTTAAAAAACTTTATTCTCATTATTCGTAATTCGGATATTTTTTTAAAGTTTCGGTCCCGTGAGTTACGAATTGACGGAGTTTTACTGTATTTACTGTTTTACTGATTGAAATAAATCCATTGATTCATGTTACACACCAAGGCTACGAGTATTAACAGCGCCACGCACTCATCTTTGTTTGTGTAGGGATGTGTAAAAAATGTATTTTTACTGCTAATCTATTATTATACATGTACGTTAGTATTTTTATGACAATATGGAAATATAAACAACCTTTATTTTATATTTAGGGAGTCGAAGAACTCCAGTTGAAATGTAATGTTTTATGGGTTCACTAGTAGGTATTTTCGACTATGACTATTGTTTTTAATAGTATAGATATCTAGTGAGGACGTCCAATGATAACTGTAAGAAAATTTGATTGAAGAATATTCAGCGGTTTGTAAGATATGGCAAATTTCCAAAAATATATATTTTTTACAAAACCCTCATTGTTTACCCGCATGTCACCAGTTTGTGCAGAGATTGTTCGATGGAAATGAGTTAAGTTAAACAATTTTTTCCACATAGGAATCAATGTAAAATATGATAATGCGTTGCATGCCAAAAAAAATACTCAAATTTTTATTTATTTATTTACTATTTATAACATTAATCCCTTTTTACTAGAAAACTGTCTGATGACTATATGAGATACTCGTTTTTGCCTACGTTTCTGCCTACGTTTCCAAATTTAGCGAAAATGTGACATAGCATTATTATTTTGTAGCACGCATAGCCACTGCCTTATTAGGGTGATGCTTCTCAAAGTATAATGCAACAGTTTCCCATACTTTCAGCATCTTCCTTATTGTGCTGGATGGTTGTTGCTCTGCTGAGACTGTTACTTTTCATCCCCTGACAAACTCTCCTCCACAACTTCTTGCTGTGGAATAGAATGCAAATCCATAAGCTCTTTGGTGGTCAGCTCTTGTCTATGCTCTTCCACAAGCTCATAGATGTCGTTGTAATCCACCTCTAGCCATGGTCTTGACCAAAGACACAATCTCGCCGACTATAGGCTCCACAGGCACTGGCTCAAACTTCTCAATGTCGTGTTCGACAACGCTATCCGGCCAAAGTTTCTTCCAAGCATAAATATGAGTTCTCTTGGTGACTCTTTTCCATGCCTTATCGATCATCTTGAGGCAGACAACGATGTGGAAATGGTCTTTCCAAAAATTTTTGCGAGTGAGATTAGTCCCTTCAGTGTCTTGCTAATCGCTCATTAAGACTAGTTTATTTGAGTGGAAAAGACTCCTGCACTCAACTCCTGAAGTTACAACAGTCGTGTCTATATTTTTTTTCAGAATTTCATTCAAAGGTATGCGAATAAGAAAGACCAACAATATATATGAATCCGCAGTGTTATAACGAATGATGTAAATCCTTTTATATACATTTAAAATTAGATCTAAGTTAATTATTTATTTATTTTGACTTTTCTAGTTCCTTCACCACCATTGAGGATTAAAGCCGTTGCCCTGACTGCAGAGTCAGTTTTAGTGAGTTGGTTACCACCAAATAACCCTAATGGAGTAATTTCTCACTATACAGTATATCACAGAGAAGCTGGACGGTTAGTTAAATTAAACAATAATAAACAAATAATAGATATCTCATAGAGACAAAGCTACTTTTTATTATATTAATGGAAAAATATGGAAGCATGGGTAATCACAGGGCTTATAACCTGTTTTCGGCTGGCTTCGGTAGTAGTACTCAGTGTTTCCACATATTAACATATATACAACTTTCAAAAATTTGATAGATATGGAGATTGATTAATGGGTGAGAATGGTGAACATTATATTTATATAAAGTGATCACTTAAGCCAGCCGAAGACAGGTTATAAGGTTATTCTTCTATATTTTTCCATTAATATAATAAAAAATAGCTTCGTCTCTATGAGATATCTAATACAGTGAAACCCTCTTAATAGGATCACCTTTAATACATTTTCACGCCTAATAGGATTACATTTGTCGGTCCCGAAAAAGTCCCATACAAATTACGTATTTTTTTTATGCTTAATACGTTTTCCAAATAATAAGTTTCCCGCCTAATAAATTAAAATATTTCTGACAGAACACAGTTAATCCCTACAAAAAGTCCCTAGTAATAGGTTATTCGCAGAATTTTTTTTGTTTGACATTTATAAAAATGAAAGTGATATTCTTTCAACGGGTGCAATAAAATAAACTCTCTTTAAATGGGTTTTTCCATGGGTCATAAAAGTTTATCCATTTACAAAGATGGTAATATTTAAATAGGCTAATAAAACATAGTGCCCAAGCAAAATAAATCCCAAAAATCAACAAAACAAAACCCCAGCTGTCATAAACAATACATTCAGCATGTACAATACCAGAGCCCCATTGGTAATTCTTTAAATATTCTTAATTGCTTTGGAAGCAGAAAAACCCTTAGAATAAATTCTTGGAATATACAACAATTTACTTAACTCTAACCATAATCCGCATTGAATTAGGCCTCATTTTAGGACAAGCTTGTCTTTTCAAATAACATATAGACAAAATATGTAATACATTGACATTTTTATTTTCATATGTTTGCCCGTATTACCCTAATTATGTTTGGCCTGAACCTTCAATTTATTTCGGGAATTCCAAGTATCGAGTTGCTTCGTCAAATTTTGAGTTTATAATTGAATGAATAAATTTTGTGTAATCTTATTATGTATACTGAGTGGAACGCTATATTTTAGGGGTAAATACATATGGATTAAAAATACAAGTTGAAGCTGCGTACGCTGTATCTAATCTCAATCATGCCAGAGATACGAGTGTTTAAAAAAATCCTAGTTATGCGATTATTTCGATTAATTGAAATATTTTATTGATTCGAAATTATATATTGAATACAAAAAATAACTAATGGGAACTTGTCAAACAAGGCGCACAATGAAATCCCGGTACCGACACCGATGTACGGAAGTGAGGTCGGTAGCTGGCAGAAGAGGAACGAAAATAGACTGAATGCAGTGAAAATGAGATTGCTTAGGCGTATATGCGGCAGATCTATTTATGACAAAGTAAAGAATGAAGAAATAAGGAAAGAATGTAAAGCTGATCTTGAAAGGAGCATTTATTCATGTTTAATTTCTCGTTCTTGTCATGCTAAGAAAGTAGGAATTCATGAAGTTAATTATTCAAATTTGAAAATTTTTTATTTATTCACGTTTAATTTCTCGTTCTTGTTATGCTAAGAAAGTAGGAATTCACGAAGTTAATTATTCAAATTTGAAAAAAAAATTTAACTGCGTATTTTGAATTTCCGAGAAGTACATGCGAAATGTAATGTGTGCTCAAGGATATATTCTGGATAATATACTCTTCCTAACACTTCAAACAATGTAAAGCAGATCTTAATACAGTAAGTAAGATTAAGAAAGAATCACTTAGGTGGCTTAGTCATATGGAACGGATGAATGAGAAGATAATGGTTAGAAAGATATATGACGCAAGTATTAATAGCACCATGGTACAGAATTTGTACACACTCCTTGAACATGTTCGACTACAACAATTTTAATACAACTGCTTATATTTCTTCGTATATTGTTATTTAGTCGCAATCTCAGCTACCTCCATATTTTTTATTTGGAGAAAACATGAAATCTGATAGAAGCATAAAGAACAATATATTTATTAATGCATTTCTTATTATAAATAATAATCCCCATAATCTGATTTGAAATACATAATAAATACAACATATTTTTCCAAAAATAATCTAGTTTCCATACTAGCGTTTCCATTAAATTTCTGAGTAACGAAGACTGCTATTGATTCAATTCTAATATAAATGGCAGCGGCAAAAGCGACTGATTTTGCAACTAACACCGATTTTGAATGACCAATAAATATAAAAATGAGTTAAGTTTGAAAAGACAACTGCATTAAAAGTTAGAACAAATAATAATGGAGGTTGCTGACTTTGCAACTAATACCCTCACTTGTAGTTCACGAAATTATTTAAACATATATTATTTATAACTTTGTTTTAAACCACTTTTATGAGTTAAATTTAATACGCCAACCGGTTTCGGAAAATATCTTTTCCTTCATCAGAATGTCAAATAAACTAATTAAAACCATGTTTTTTGCAGGAAAGAAAAGGAACTTTTCGAAAGCGGTTTATGTATTAATTTAACTCATAAAAATATATATTTTTATTATTATGTTCGAAATCTGATAACATCCGTTTTCGGAGAAACCACAGGGAACTGCTTTCATTGGGAGCTGTTTCATTTTAATTACTTCAGCTTTGATTAATATTTCTTGACAACTAAAATAACCAAATTATTTATTTTCGCAACCGATACGTATTTGAAAATTTATTAACAAATAAACAAAACAGAGCAAACCACAGGGCACTGATAACTGAATTAACATAACCGGCTGATCTATTTTTGTTTGTTTGATTTTTTACATCAGCACGAAATAAATAAACAAAGCAACAATAATGGAATCATATTTGTGATTAAAAAATTTAAATCGTAAAATTAAGGACAAAAATACTATTAAGGTATTTTTGTAAGTTTGGGCCTGCCACGTCGATGTCAATGCCGACAATAATTTCTCTGAACTGAGATTCAGTAGGGGCGAGTATTCCATGTCTCAATTACACTGATCAAGGCAATATGTCGAGTGTACAGGTAAATTATGTAAAACTCATCAAAAGAGATAAATTTTACAAAAGAGATTATTTTAACAAGTTTTCATTTACAAATAGTACTTTTTTTAAATGTGCATTCGTCAAGTTGGCCAGAAAAAGATACGAACGTCTTGTCGTGCAAACAATTTTACATTTCGTAAAAAGTATGAACTTTCGTTGGACTTACAGGTGGCGTATTTTATCTCCGAATAACTTTGACCTACCCTTATTTTACTATAAAACGCCGAATAATTTGAATTTGAAATCATTTCGTGTTTTGATCTTGTCAGTGGTTCTTTTACTCTTTGCTACGTCGATTTACTTTATTTAGGTAGATACTTTATGGGTTTAATTTTAATTTCGTTTTATATTCTCTTTTGTTACGTCGATTTATTTAATTTAGGTAGTTAGATATTTTATGTGAGTTTAATTAAATTTTTTTTATAATCACTTTTTAGCAGTAATTTTTTTTGTTGTAGTTTAGATAGTAATTTCTTTATAGGCAATTATTTAGATAGTTCAAATTTTATACTTCATTTAGTTTCCTTATAATATTATTTAGTTTCCTATAAGTACTATTTAATATATTTTAAGGGTACATTAGATTAGTTGTATTTTATTAGATAGTTATCAACATTTTATAAGTTTATAGTTTTTTTATTAGCATTTTTATAGTTACATTTTATTATCATTCATTTAATCTTCTTCGTTATTATTAATTTGTTGCATTTTTGTTACTCGTTTAGGTATGCCTATTTATGGCCGTGATTTTCAAATACATGTATATATATAAGTAAAATTGTTTTTTAATAATTATTCTAATGTTAGTTAAAATACAATATTAGATGTAATGGTCAAATAAAGCATGGAAATATTGAAATCACTGTTAATAAGTTTTCCTGCTTTATAAGATTTTATTTGGCGGTCCCTTGGAAAACATATTAAGAGGGTTTCACTGTATTTGTTTAATAACAGTGCCTTTGTAGGGGAAAATCTAGTAATTGTGTGTTATTGGACATATTCAAATATTGGTAAACAATAATATTTTGTACAAAACAAAAATAAATTTAGTATATTATTTATTAAAATTTCAGCATTGGAAAACACTCCAGCTATACGGTGACTGTGGATAATGCAAAAAACACCGATTTGATGTTTGAAGTTCGGAATCTCGCCGAACACCAGTTGTATGAATTTTGGGTTTCTGCAACAACTGGGTCTGGTGAAGGTGAACCTACATCAATCATAGCACAAGGTGCAAATAATAGAGGTAAACATATATTCTTCCATGTTTATGAGGGCTGTACGATAAGTATCTGTATTAGGGAAGGAAATGCATTTAAATTTTAATTCAAATTAAATGCATTAATTAAAATGGGAAAATCAATTTATCGAAAAAATATTTTTCTTTGCCACCGGGATTTGAACCAGGAACTCTTCTTATCCAGGGAATTACACCGTGTCAGCTTAGTAAATTAATAATAGTTTTTTTTTTTTATTTGTATTTATTTTATCTTTCTATTTGATGCATTTAATTTATATTAAAACTAGCTGACCCGGCGAACTTTGTACTGGCTCAAAATCAATAAATGTTGTGTTAACTTATTAGCTGAATTAATCCGATCCCTGCTACGCGCATTATATTATGCGAGAAGTAATCGTTCTCCCAGCGCGGCGCGCATCGTATGATGTTTTCGACTTATTTTGTCATGTACTACGTGACAGCGCGGCAAATCGAGCAGGAAAATATACCAAAAATTAGTTTGATCCGTACTATTGCTTTAATGCCTTAGTTAACTTGCGTTAGTCAAGTGAAATATTGTTATTTGTTTATATAAATCAGTTTAAAAATGAAGACATCTTGAAACGCCGTCCAAATATTTGAATTTCGCCGCGCTGAATTATCGTCCTCTCGTCATGTGTTCAAGCTCACTAGTATCTGTCGGAACTGTGTGTTGATACAAAATATTAACATCGCGATCTGTATTTTGTGGACAATTGAATCAATATTTTGTATCGGAAAATACATTTATTATTACTACGTGATCTTATTTAAAATGATGTTTACATTTCAAATGTTGATATTGTTTTGAGGGTAAACGGTTGTATTTTCTGACAATATTCTTTTACTTTTCTTTAGAAAACAGAAGCTTGTATTGTGCTACGTACATTTATCAAAATTATTTAAATTTAATAATTGTATACCTTTTAAAATGGCGGGCCGTATTTCTTGTGTAGAAAGAAATATTAGAAACATTTTTAGATGTGGACTCTGATTTAGAAATAAGTGAAGATGAGCAAGATGAAGTAATTAATGAAGATGTCAGTTAAAGTGAATCTTCTCTTTTCATCAATTAGAATAGTAGCCCTCACTTATTTGATTTTATGCACAAGAAAAATATTAATACGTGTGGTACAGTTCGTAAAACACGGAAAGGTAGGGCCACATTTTGTAAATTAAAAAAGGTGAAATGGACACCAAATATAGTGAACCTCTTTTGGCATTAAAATGGCACGATAAAAGGGAAGTCTACATTCTAACAACCTTGCATGATAATTCCATGGAAACGACAGCCGAAACACATTAGTCAACCTATTATTAAACCAAAATGACTGTAGTAAATGTACGGATTCTGTGGATATGAGGCCGGCACTTGACTTGTGATATCTTAATGTTTACATATTCTAGCCATATCTGTGCTCTTTTGTTTATTTACATATTTCAAAGGACTTTATGAGACTAAACATTATTTTCAAACAACCATAAGAAATGTTAAAAAAATACAGCGTAAGTGCATATTGAAAATCTGCGCCGCAATCCTGTTGAACAACGTAGCTATGATCACAATATGATTGTATTGGTGACGTGTGACAATATTCATAAGACAGCGGCTTTTTCAGAGATTGATTATTTTGTTCAGTCAATATTTACATTATCTTAAGGATTTGAACATCTCAGTGATTGTTTATATTAACAACATTATCTGTGAAGCCCTATCAAGTAATAAATTGTATACAGGATGCCTTTATGGATGTCTAAATGTCATTTTAAAAGTGGTGTTCAACTGAATACATGGCTTTTGAAAAGAGGCCCGCGTAGGGATGTATACTTTGAGTAAATTCATCGCGGTTTGCGGCACTTCACAGAAATCGTGCCACATCATAAACCAATCAAAATACACAGTTCTCGCCATTAGACATGAATCTCGGGTGCGATTGGACCATAAGTGAACATCCTCGAAAGCAACTTACCATTTGAAAATCACTATCGAAATAGCTATTTGTGCACCTAGCTGGTAATCAGCTCGATTATTCCCGGAAGATTTCACGCATCTCCGGGGATAAATAGAATTCCACACCAGAATGATTGATCGGAATGAAAATTGGTGAAAACTCGAAAAAAATGCTGATAAATCGCAGCATACGTCTGCATAGCTAGCTCAATGGTATACAATGAAAGGACTGAATCAACTGTCCAAGGATAATGCACACAACGCCATCTACTGGCATTACCGGAACCAGCATATAACGCTATGTTTATTTTTGTCCATGTTTTGTTTCTGTCATGTATCAGAGGTTGAAAACAGATTAAAATTTTTTGTGATTTTCTTACTTTTCCAATGTGCGAGGAAACTTCCCGAGGCCGAGACGAACAAAAAAGAAGTTCATCTAAATCAGTCAATCAGTTCTCGAGATATCATCAAAAAAGCCGTTCCATACAAAATGTATGAGAACATGAATTTTCTTCATAATTTTTTTCCTGTGATTTTTTTCAATGTTTTAATACTTATTCTGCTATTGGGGGCGGAGACAAATCCAACAAATTAAAGATCATAAAAATCAGCCCAGCCGTTCTTGAATTATAAATGGTGTAACTAACCCGACTTTGTTTTATATATTTAGATATCACAAAACTATGTTATGAAAAACTTACAACTTCACAAAAATAATTTCTTCTCTTTAAAATTAAAATTTATTTGTTTCTCAGCATATTCTCCTTTCAACTTCATATACTTAGTCCAGCGATATTCCAACTTTTTTAAGAAATCCAAAAAATATGATTTGTCGAACTCAGCATAATAGGCTTCAGTTTTGGCTAAGACTTTCTCGTTGCATGAACCCCGCTTTCCGCCAAGCTATTTTTTCATGTTTGAAAACAAAAAAAAATCGCATGGGGCCAAATCTGGAGAATGAATAGGGTGGATGAGACAACAATTTGTGGTGTAATTCAACCAGTTTTGCTGTAGCGATTGCAGACAAGTGGGCTGGTGTGTTATCATAATGAAAGAGCACTTTTTTCTTCACCAAATGGCATTGTACAACCCCGTGATTGTCCTTCCCTTCTCCAAATAGTCAGTGATAACAATGACTCACGAATCCCAAAAAACGGTGGTCATGACCTTTCCGGCAGATGGAACCGTTTTCAACTTTTTATGGAGCAGATTCGCCAGGTGAAGTTTACTGTTTTGATTGTTTTCATTTATGGCGTGTAGAGATCAATCCATGTTTCGTCAACAGTCACGAAACATTGCAGAAACTCTTTTGGATTGTGCCAAAGTTATCATGCGACTCCGTTTTTGTACCACTATGAGCAGACGCAGCACACATCTCGCCGATAGCTTTCTTATGTCCAATTTTTCGTGTTGGGTATTTTGTACGGATTCAATTAAGATGTTTACAATCTCTCTCTGATCTTCACCCGACGGTCTGCTAACACGATATCATGGATTTTGTTGACCATATCCTCCGTAATCACCTCAATCGGACAGCCTAGGCGATCTTCATCAAAAACGGATGTTTGATCACACTTGAATTCTATTAAACCAATATCTAATAGTAGTCATCGAAGGTGCATGGTCCTTATAAACGGCACGCAATTTCACTTTGATTTTCTCACACGTCTTCCCATCCAAAAAAAAATCAAATCATTGACCGATATTACTCTTTTTCCATGGTTGCAAATAAACTTGTCCATTTTCAACAGCTATTAAAACAAAACTACTCGATAAATCTGTCTGAAATTTTGTCAGGTGTCATTCAAAAGCAGCGTTAGATTTTGCATCAGTATCGTTATACAGATTTTGCATCAGTGGCGCCATCAGTCGTTAAACACGGGTATTTGTCATACAGCTCTTGTATGTACATAGAATTTATTCATAATATTAAACTTACACAAAAAATGTTATTTCCTTTTAGCTCCAGCTAGAATTGCATCATTCAGTCAGGTAATCAGAAAAGCAGTTGGGAATTCTGTAAGCCTTTCATGCTTGGCGGTTGGTAATCCTTCACCGAGAGCAAGATGGCTCCATCGTTCTGTCACTATCACGCATACGCCACATTATCAAGTCACTCCGCAGGGAAATCTTCTTATTCATAGTGAGTTATTTAAATGTTATGTTTAATTTAAAGATATCAAATAATTGTTCTTCTTATTTCTGGAATTGCCATGTCGTCTTGTTTATTTGCTTATCTATTTTTGTATTTCTTGAATCATTGCTTCCTATGTATTTAAACTGTTCCATCTATATAGGTTTAGACGCTACATCATCTGGTAACTTCACATGTACTGCATCAAATTTGTTTGGCGAAGACTCAATCACCTACACAGTTATTGCTATAATGCCACCATCTGCAGCAACGCTCGGTCTTCAGTACACCACATCATCTACAATCAAAATACACTGGCAAGCTCCAAATAATGGTGGCTCTCCTATACTAGGTAACAGATCTTTTATTTATATGATATAGTATAATGTTGTAAAAACAATAATATCCTTGCAGATTATTGAACAAGTGTGGCAAAGATTATCTTTAGAAAATTACATAAAGATATTGAAAACACAACCAAGTAGAAAACACTTTAATATACATTATCTTCATTGTTGATAAATATGCTAACCATGCACATAAATTAGAATATTTGTAAATACATATGTATAACTCACGGAACCAAAATTAAAAAAAAATCCAATTATGAACAATGAGAACAAAGTTTTTTTGAAGGCAACTTGAAATAATTATCTTAAAATGCGTTAGTTTTCTGCGTCTGCAATTTTGTGCACACCGCCACTGTTGACATCGCGATTTGCATACTGAAACATGATGGCTCCATTATTTCAGCTTATGTGTCGAAATGTTTTATCAAATAATGTATTTCTCCTTAATTAGAAAGGTGTGTGGTGACACGTCAATTCACCACTCGACCAGTCACTCAATGCCACAAAATCACACACATTAATTCGATTGGCGATCGAACTCACCTTTTCCATCAGAATTGAAATATTTAAAATGCGCATAAAAAATAATTAAAAACTTTTAAATCTTCTTGTCTCGCTGGCCTTGATAGTTGAAGCTTATTATTTTCCCACGAGATTTCAAGTTCAATTTTTTCTGCCAATTTTATTTTTGATATCAATTTTTGTCAGTTTTCAAAATAAACTCCATTTTTCCAAATTACAAAAGTGTTGGTTCAATTTTAAGAACGAAACGTGAAAAAAAATATGAATAAAATCTGTCAACGTATTTAAATATGAAAGATTTAGTTTCTTTAGTACCTACATACGCAAATCGCAAACGTTTCATAAACATGGAAACTAGATCAAGTGATTCAATGAAAACATTATTTAATAACAAGAAATTTTATAAAATGCACTATGGAATTTGATATATATATGGCAAAATTCAGTTCGGCATCTGTCATGCCAGCATGCCATTTTTACGATAAGGAACAGCGTCATGATTGACTGGTAGACGGGGCTAGTTGCAGATGTTCATGAAGGGATGAAGGTCAAATGCGTAGTTGTGTGAGTAGGGATTTAAAAACATTTGCAAATATGTACTCGAATTATGTGAACAAATTATTTACTTTGGATATCAAAAACACATACAAACTGCGAATAATCAGATTTTACGAATTATCGGTAGAAATTAGTATGAAATGTTATTTTCGGGGCAAAAGTGCGAATTTTGTGAAAATACGAAATATAGGGTTACAAATTAACCTAGTTTTACTGTATTTGATTTTACTTGTCTTTATAGTTTTATTGTGGTTCAGTAACATGTAGGGCGTACAGAGCTCATTATGGTTTAGTAACATATGGGGAAATATAAATTATGTAAACAGAAAAATTTCCCTAATTGGTCAACCCCAAATATGTGATGCAACCGGAAGGTCCTTAATATCATCAAATGAAATGACAGATCCTTAATATCATAACTCAACATATCATTCTAATCTTACAGTGTAATATATGATGAGGTGCATATTTATTTTAGGTTATACCTTGTTTTATAAAACTGAGACTGAAACCACATGGCAAATTATTGAATTATCTCCAGAAGTAAATACTTATGCTTTGGAAGCACTTAAATGTGGAACATTATATTTAATAAAAATTCAAGCGCACAACCGAGTAGCAGCGGGAATTGTTGGTGAAATTTTATCCACCAGTACTAGAGGATCGCGTAAGAAATTTGATACATTTTTTAATCAATCATTTTAACATAATGCTTTGTAAATTATATATTTATTCTTTACTCCTCTGTTTGCAGCGCCAATTGCCTCAAAACCATCGGAGTTGATCACTTCCAATTCGACCGCTATAAAATTAAACTTGTACACTTGGAGAGATGGCGGTTGCCCTATCTCTAAATTGAGTGTTGAGTACAGGGCAGTTGGAGAAACTCACTGGACCATCGCTGCTGATGGACCTTTGATAGATAATCTGGTCCTAAGTCAGTTGAACCCCGGGCAATGGTTCCAACTAAGGCTCGCAATCACAAACGATGCGGGGACAACCTCGGCCGAGCTAAATGTTGACACATTAAAGGAAAATGGAGGCAAATTAAATTTTTCTTTGTTTATCTTCACTTCAGTAGTACAGTTATCTAATATTAAGTTGTAAAGCTTGTACAAAAAATAATAATTGTCAAATTATTGACCACATGGTCAATAATTTGACCATGTGGTCACCGTGTGACCACATGGTCAACACCACAGTGTACACCGCAATAGTGATAAAGATTTGACTTGCAGGACTTTCAAAGAGCAACTATAATATAAGTTAATTATATTTTCATGCATTCATAATGTTAAAGTTTATTTGATTAAAATTGAATTATTTTCATACTTTTAAAATTAGCAATATTAACTTGGTTGGTTTCCAAAACCGGTAGATGTTTTTTAAACTCAATTGTGGTTAATAAAACTAAGATAATAAATAAAGAATTATTTTCATTTTATAATATGTACATTTCTTTGTTTTATCACTAAAATATTATTTTTCATGTTTTCTTGATTACTTTACCAAAGTTTTTAACTTTGATAAAGTTGTGGTACGACATATTTGATTATATTTTTGCTACCACCATCACTGTTGGCTCTACAACCCTTAGTTGGTGTTGGCCTCCTCAACAATTTTCGTCCATTCCTATCATGAGCCATTTCTGGATTTCTAAGATTTTCCATAGTGTGTTAATATGTAAATAGTTTTGTATCCTCATAAAAACTCTAACTGCTTTTTGTCTTCGTGCTATGGGTTTACTCAGAATAATTTACTCAAATAATAATGTAGTATGTGCACTGTGTGACCATTGGTTTGCAAGTCTTAACAATATGCATTTTGTTGCGATATTAATAGTCTACATATCAAATGGATTTCTACAAAATAAATGTTAATTTAAATGACATACATATTGAAACTATTTATTACACATTTAATATATATATAATACTTTATACATAAGTACCTCTTTGAGGAAGCTTTATACATTCCGAATTTGTACTCACTCCGAATTATAGTATGACTATAAACATGTCAAATCAACATTTTTCCTATTTTAAAACTGCTTAAGCAAAGATTTATTAACCAGGAATGCTATCAGAGGGATTCAGACTCTCTTACCTTTGTTGTCTAGGGAATCCAAATAATTTACTAACACACTTTTCTCTAGATCGCATACCTGCTTTGGATCCAAGCGTTGCCCTGGCTGGAGGTGGAAGGGAGTCAAGCGGCTCTATCAGCTCATCTCTGCTGCTACCTGCGGCAAGCGCAGCTCTACTTCTCGCTGCCCTCACACTGCTTGCTTGTCTAGTGCTCAAAACACAAAGGTATGTTAGGTCTTATTCAGTTATGTTCATATGTCATCCACTTAGTGATTTTTATACATTTTTGTAAATCTTAGAAAAAATATTTGTTTACAATTAGATGTTTTTCAAATGTCAATAATAAAATATTCATCTAGTAAATAGTCATCTAGTAAAATAGTCATCTAGTAATCAAAAATAGTCATCTATCAAAATAGTCATCTAGTAAATCAAAATAGTCATTTAGTAAAATCAAAATAGTCATCTAGTAAAATATTAATGTTTTATTAAAATTATTATGTATTATTTTTACGCGATTTATAATATTTCTTTGTGAAACAAAACTGCCAAATTTATTAAAATGCATAATGTTTTAATGTTTCTTAGATTTTATTTCAAAATTTGTGTTATGGTTTTGTTAGATTTACTATAAATATATATATATTTTGACTATTGACCCTTGATATGGAACGTTACTTTCCAGAAAATATGCATTTAAAAAAAATTATTCATGAAACTTAATAAAATTGTGTTTCATGTCTATATTTGCAAAATATTTTAGTGGTCTCTTGCGTTTCATGAAACCAGAGTACATTTAACATTTATTCATAATTATTTTTATGTGATTTGTATTTTCAGATTTCGCTGTTTAGTGGCGAACCATTACTCCCGCGATGACAGAAAACTGAGCGAAAGTAATGATCTTGAAAGAGAAAAATTGCGTGATGGGCAAAAACTCTATTCTTCATCATCTATCAATGGAAATGAAAAGTCGAATGATGATTCATCAGGTATACATACCAAATACAGCTAAAATTTGTATATGAATAACTATTAAAAAATAATATTGATGATTTATTAATAAAATTTACAAAATCCCTACAATATATTTTTTGTCATTACATATTTAAAAAAGACTTAAAATTTGTTTTGTATATATTCAAACTTAGTTACAATAATCATGGAAATACCAAGATCACGGCTGTAATAATCTCTATACAACCATTAATGGTTGTAAACTTACACTTAACTTATTAAGGTTTGATGTTTACTATTGGGCACAAGTCTTTAACCCTTCCGTAGCCGTGCAGTAATGCAGGTCTACCGAGCTCATTAAACCGGTAATATTTCCGTAAATATGCACCATATAAAATTCATATTTTAGCTGTTCCTAGAAAAATCATTTTTACCTAAAAATAGCTAGTCAAAAATTAATAACGTAAATGGAATCTTACTAAAAGAACTCATTTTTCATTTCAATCCGAAGTAAAATTTAAGTTGTGGATGTTGAACGCGATAAAAATACATTTTTAATCGAACAGAGAGTCGCACAATAATACCACAGATGACAAAAAGAACAAGCCGATGATTATAATTGCGTATCTCTCTAACTAATTAATTGAAAGGACACATACTGATACTACACGCATGATAACAATCTTCTGTTCCCGATTAGCTCACCATGGATCAGTAATACACTGTAGTCCTATAGTCCTACGCTATTTTTATTCGTATTATCATGGCATAATGAAATTTAACAGAAAGAAATTGCAAATATTGCCGAATAAAGTGATAATGATTCTGATGTGGTGTTTGGAATTAGTGATAATATTACAAAACACCAAAGACTTTATAGAAATTTGCTTAATCAAAATGAGTTAAAAAAATAAATTAATGGAAGCTCTTAATATTATATTAGTTTTTATGATAATATTCAAGAAAACAAGATGCAATTTGTTTCTAATTTTAAATTCAAATATCGGATTACGAAATGGCACTGAAAATATAACAGCAGGGTCTTCTTGCGTGAGCTCAACCAGGAGACACCCATTCCTCATATTCATGGAAATATTAGATGTTGCAGCCATGAATTCATATTTTTTATGGGTCGAGAAATATCCACATTGGAAAAGAAACAATTGAAGTTGAAAAAAAGATGTTATCAGCATCTTAAGTACTGAATTTGCAAGGTCCAACGTGAAAAATAGACAAAAAGAGCAGAATTAGATTTCACAGGTAGCAACAGGATGCTATTGTGCTTTACTTGTCCTCGCATTTCGATAGCACAATGCCGCTTACCGCATCAACTAAGACCCTAATAGTGCTGAGAGATGTAGCAAATACCTTCAATTATTTTCATGAAACGGGATGTTGCCGATTTTGCACTATAAATAGAAGAACTCAAATCTTTTGTGAGATGTATAAATCTGTTTATTTAGTACACAGAAGTGAAGAATAAAAGTGTCATGTGCCTAAACTGTAAAAATTGTAACATGTGATTTATTGACTATTCTATTATTTTTTTGCTCAATGGTGAAAGACAAGCATTGAATTGCGCTCACTTTGTCTCAAAAGCGGTTAACTAAATATGTACATTTTGATGACATATTCGGTAATTGTATTCTCAGATAGGCCGCCAGACCTAATGCTCGCGTCATTAGATTGCGTATGATGAATCCCCGTTATACTATCATATTTATCAACATTTCACTTTAAATACTCAATATTTAGAGTAAAAATACAATTACAACTATCTTACAGCCATTAAAACTATTAAAAGCACTTTTTTCTTATTTAAAATGCTTAAAAATTGCAAAATTTATTTCGGTAATGTGAGTTGACATCATGGCTGCATGAGGGAATTTTCTAGCACTGTATGCTGAAAGTTAAAACCGCAGGCGGAAAAGTTTGTAAAACATTATTTCTCAATTCTAGAAATTTTTGCTTTAAACATCTTGTACTTAATTTATTTTATCTAATACGTACTTAATTATCTTCTGTGTATGTATACATATTTTATCTTATATGATTCTTAATTATCTTCTGTAGTGAATATAAAATGTAATTAACATCACAAGATGTAAAGTATTTACTTTGGAACAGGATGTAGTATCAAAGGACTTTGAAATTGTCAATTAACACACTAATGGCGGGAAGGGTTCACTCGACTAGTGTCAATTACGATAAAGGTAGTAATACCTTTTATGTAAAGTTTTTTCTAATTGAAAATATGTAATTAAACTCTATCATTTCCTTTGGAT
Organism: Eubasilissa regina; assembly: GCA_022840565.1. NCBI lineage: Eukaryota > Metazoa > Arthropoda > Insecta > Trichoptera > Phryganeidae > Eubasilissa > Eubasilissa regina. The sequence goes on along the minus strand of JAINEB010000022.1, from coordinate 28,319,232 downwards.
ATCATATTGCATCATGTAGATAAGATGTCAAATTACTATATTAGAGTAATTAAATCAAAATTTTGTCTTTTATTTCAACAGAATACATCACGTAAATTTACAGATTTTACCAGATATATTCTCTGCACAACTGGTCCATAAAAGATAATATTAGCGCTTAAATAAAAAGGAGAAAACACAAGACAATAAACAAAAACCACGTGTGTATGACTATAGGCCATCATTTTTGTGATATATATATTATAATACCTATTCATAATATTGGAGTAGAGAGAGCATGTTACCAGCCCCATCAATACTCAAATGCCTACTAATAAAAAAAATGTAGCTATATACTTGATCATTACCAAATCTTGAAATTACTAATTTCATTTGTAGGTACTTACTACCTACATTATAACCTATGAATATTTAGTCTTCTTATTATTATTTCTTTAAAAACTTTTATTCCATAGCTGTTTATGTAATATACGGATGCTCTCTGACCTACAAGTCAATCTGACTAATTATATATACATATTGAGAAATGCATAAAACCTTATTAACAACAGATTATAAAAACAATATTTTATTTATGTCAAGAGCAAGAAATTTTATTCTAGAAGTGTGAAAATGAAAAATATATCCGCTTATATCAGGTATGTATAACATTTTTAATATTGATTTCAGAACTTTACGAGATCAGTCCATACGCAACGTTTGGAGAAGTAACAGGAGGCCGCGTGGGGGCCCGCGGTTCTGGAGGAGAGCATGCCCTGCACTTCCGAACCTTCGGGGCTCTCGACAACAATGAGGGAGCGGGGCCCGCACGCTTGCCCAACACACATCGCAAGCACCGACGGCTGCACAGATGTGATACTTTTGAATATGGTAGACATTCATCATCTCATCTTCACCTCACATGTGCCCAAATAAATATTATAGAAATACGGACACCGAATTTCCTGGTGATAACATTTTCTTTTAAATTATTTTGAGGCTTGTTCAAATGATTCTTTTGTATCGTGTAATCTTTGAAAAAGTTATCCTTTGTCCAACTTATTTTGGTCATCCTTTTCATTTGTAAAATCTTTTGCATGTTTCATATTTTGTATACGTTTGGTCAAAAAATTTACTAAATTTCTGCTTTCTTTTCCTCCTGATTTTTGTACCTACTCTAAATATTCACATTGTAATTTACTTTGTCTCACGAGTTATTCACTCTGTTTGACCACCGAGTCATCTAAATAAAATATTTTCCTCATTTCATTTCATATCTCTCATATTCATATGTTGTTTTCAACCTTCAACTCCATATTAAGAAAATATGAAGTTTTAATTATTTATTTATTTGTCTCAAACTTTAATACGTATTGCCAATTATTTTTAAATAATATTGCTGATTCAAAATGCACGGTTTAGATTACATTGCAGACTCTATCTATCTTAACCTACCCCATTTTTTTTTCTATTATTAATATATACATAGTTAATAACTATATGTATATATGTACCTCCAGCAGATTTTTATAGCAATTTTACAGCAATACTTTATGTCTATCCCTTTCCAACCTGCAGATGAGTCTACACTCTCCAAGGCGATGACTGTAGAGCTGCGTGGTACCCAGTACGGAGTGGGTGGCAGAGCTGGGAGCAGGGGGGCCCGAGGGGGGCCCTCGGGAGCTGCTTGGGACAGGAGAACGAAGCAAAGAGACCCTCCCACCACAGACTCTGATGATAATAGTGATAGTCCTGGAAATACAACCACCAAAGGTAATCTTGAATTGATCAATCCCGGTGTGATTTCATGTGGTATAACCTAATATACTCTATTGGTTTGATGATAAAGTGCATTTATTTATTTTTATACTTTACTACTATGAAAAGAATTACAATGCGAGTGTAAAAACTTGATTGCTGTTTTTGAATCGACTGCCATATATATTTGTCCATGCTAAAAATGGTATGCTAAATTTAAAGGTAGTTACATGGGCCTTGAAGACGAGCTCATCTCTGGAATACCTCTATAGTTGATAATGACATTTTGCGGGGTTATACTTGAAGAAAAATCATAAGGAAGAAAATTTAACTGACCGAATTTCAAATTTCTCTTTTTTTTATTCATCGCTATAAACATTTCCTGGATATATTAGTAACCGGTGTTGTGAAATTGATATTTTACTGTAGTCCTGATAGAAAATTTGCATATCGTATTACTGAAAAATTTGATCGCAAAACTGCTTTGATAGAAAGAGCCCTATTTATAGAGTAGAGAAATTTCCTAAAATCAAGTGAGACTTCCTAAAATCGTACCTAACTCGAAAATTTAAACACCATTTAAAGCTAAGCATCCTGCCGTAGTCAATAGTGTGTCGTTTTAATCATGAAAATCCACGACCTCAAACAACAATGATTAAGAAAAAATTAAGCAAGCTTTACTTTAATGTTTTAAGTCATCTTCCGTATTCTCCAGACCTTATTCCTTCAAATCATTGTTTATTTCAATCACTTCAGATTTTTTAATGGAAAAATGTTTAATAACGATGATGGTGTTTAATGTTATTAAGGCAGCTAATGAATTTCTCCAATCAAAAGAAGACAAGTTCTACAGCGAGGGCATTGACAAGTTGGTACTAATGTTGGAAAGTATATTAGAGATTGATATGTAAATAAATTATATTGTGTTCAATAAAAATATTTTTTGCTTCAGGTAAATGTGATAGAACTTTCCGAAATACCTAATATAAAATTTCAGTACAAACCCACATATTTTGTATGTAGTGAAATATAAATTCCAGAGTGAATTTAACCCTTTTATTCCTGCATTATAAAACAGACTTAAAATATATACATTTGGTATTACATAATTAAATAAACAAATATGTGACACAAATCAAAACAAAAATATTTTATTTACTGTAGTTTTCTAGTCTATTTGTTATCTAATGTTTTAAACTAGTATTCATAGCGAAAATTACTTGGACCTGAAACGATAGTTGGGAAAAATAAGTAAACTGTGTGAACATCTTGTAACATATCTTTGATTCCAGGTTCGCGATGTGTGTCTCCATCAAGTGCCGGCGAACGGAGCTATACCCCTGGCCGCGTGCCGCGATGCAGCAGGTAGACTCAGGTAGCTCACCCCCTAACGCCCGCCGCTTGCCTGTCCCACCCGCGCACTCGGCCACCCGGCACGCCTCTCCCGTGGTAGTCTCGCTCTTGCACCAAGTAGATTACCCGCACATTTCAACACTTAATACTTAACACAGCTACCATACTGCTCTCACTTTTGCCACAAATTAATATGTGCATTAGAGACTTTTATTTTTTTAAATTTATTTATTCATACATTATAATACACAATAATTCCAGCCTCCCGAAACTCTGCATCAACATTTTAAACTTTTAGTATGCAAACTAAAAACATACAACTTCAATCATACAACACATTAATTAAATCAGATAAAAATAAAAAATGCTTTTAAAGAATTAGGAAAAGTATGTAAAATAATTTGAATATGTATAAATTCATTTAGATTGCATTTTTTATTTCAATCTTAATCTCAAATTAAAATTGTGTCAAATGAAAATAAATTTTATATCATTTTATGGTTGTCATAATTTGTAGTAAACTAAATATTTTTTTAATACAAATTAAATGCATTAATTAAAAAGATATACATACAAATAGAATCAATTTATCGAGTAAATATTTTAGCTGCCACCGGATCGGATTTGAACCAGGATCTCTTCCTATCCGGGAAAGTGCGATAACCAATTACCCTAATCATATGTCAGTCTCGTAAATAGTCGACAAATTTTTGAATTTATATGTTGCAGTTATTTCAAATTGATGCATCTTACATTCCATTTATTTAAAAGCTATCACTTTTTTATTGGGAATACCTTTGAGAAATATTTGCTGGGAGATGCCAGAGATTTTTCAATTTCATTTTATTAAATTTTTGAATATACTTTAATACAACTTATATTATATATTTTAAAGAGAACGCATTATTATTTGTGATGGTGTAATTTTTTCAGAACATAATTCTGTGATATTGTGATATTGCAACATTGGTTATCACACTTCCCCGGATAGGAAGAGATCCTGGTTCAAATCCCGGTGGCAGCTAAAATATTGCATGTATATCTTTCTAATTGATGCATTTAATTTGTATTAAAATATTACACAACTATGTTCTGAAAATATTACAACTTCGTAAATAAAATGTGTTCTGTTTCAAATAAATATTTTTTTGTTTTAGTGTTTAGTTTATTTTTTCTAATAAAGTCAAATGTTGATTTAATAATATTTACAATTTACTATTGAAATTAATTTTGCTTCGACAATTTATTTTCCTTATACTCTTGAAATTTTAAATAAAAATAATACATTTTAATGAATTTACGACAGGAAATTTAATCTGGTGTTGCATTTCAGTTATTAATATTTGTATATATATTTCAGTGGATTATACCTAAATGGTGGAGGCTGTGTGGAAATAGGATCGACAGGACCATCCTCTCCCCTTCCCAACTGTGACACTATTTCCAACATTGCCGTGCCGCCTGACATCACGATCCTCATTGATAAGTAATTATTCTCTAATCATCTTTCTCTATCCCAGCATAACCTATGTTATTTTCTTTACACGTACATATCATATTTTGATTACAATAAATAAAATATATTTGTTTTTAGTAAATGATATTACATATTTTCGTATAAATAACTCAGTTGATACAGTGCCCCCCGCCGGCACAAGTACAACCCCAGCTCCTACATGCAACCTAGACTACCATAACCCGCCCCTTCAAACCACTTCAGAAAAAGGAATCATAATTTCAATCATACAAAACCTCTATCCATTGATGCAACAGGCATCCTATTCAATAAATCATTTTAAAAACTTAATAGCAAACTCACCCTAAAAACGCCGTAACACAATGAACATGCGACATTTATGTACCTTTTTTTTTTCTCACAAATTTCTCCAATTTTAAACCGCGCCTAAGCGCTAATACAGATGGAAGAGCAAGGGGGCCACCAGCCCCGGTACCGGAACTCTGTATGCCACTCGATCAAAGTCAAAATTGGTACAGTGGCAAAAGTAATCAACACATTGCTATTTTATTTTTCCATTTGTGCCCAAGAAATATTTGCTGACATTTTTATTAATTTTTTAAGGTATAATCAGAAGAAAGAACAAGAAAGAAGAGAATGCACGATTCATGTATAGATTTTTTCATTGTTGATAATATGTATTAATAAGCCTATAAACTTTATTATTATAAGAATGACTGTACAATTAATTGAAAATGAAACATATCAGAATAGACTGGTAAATTATATTTAAAATTATTATTATATTTATTAATCATAGTAAATTTAATATTTTAATTTTGTTGTTAAAATATACACACCCTGAATTATATGTATCAAATTGAATATTAATAAAATGTGTTTAAAATTCCATTGCCTTGTTTTACGATACATTCTACCTTTGCTTTTAGATAACTTGTTTGATACATTATATAATATAGGTAACTCATTTAATGTGGGTTCATTACGACGCAGGTACATGCTGTGTTTTAAAACTTCATCAATATCACACTAAAATATTGGGGCTTCCCCCGACTAATTACCATATCAATACTTGCTCGAGTATATTACAAAGTCAATAATTCCATCATAATAAGAGGCACAGTTGTTTATGCTAAAATGATTATATGTAATCTGCAACATTTCATTATATATTTTATTATCGTGTTATCATTACAATGCAAAAAAGGATAAATTGATGAAATTAATAGTTTTTATTGTTTCTGAGGTAAGTTTGTATTGTATTTGAAAATAAAACACTTGTTTTTTTTATTATACTCGTTTAATTTACTTGAGACGTGTTTGACCTTATTATTAATCTAACAATTTAACTCAACAACTTGTATTTATAACTGTAATGGGGGACAGCTATACAATTTATTTGCATGAGGTGAAAAGGGACAACATTATTCATTGGAATTCTGAGGATTTCCGTACATTTTGAATGCTTCTAATTATTCTAAGTAACCATTCAGTTTCAACACGAATTGTATTTAAATGTCATGGGTAATTTATATAAAAGGTCAGCTATATAATTTTACAATCTAGGAAGACAATATGGCAAGAGAGACATTTTTGATATTCTGGAATTTATATAATGTTTACATGATTCTAGGAAATAGTTATGTTCAACACGAATGATATTTTAAAAATTAATGCAGCAATGTCGAATTGGTGATCTTGTTCCACATCCTTGTAGATCTATAACAGAAAAAAGGTTTTGACAGAATCAAATCTTCGAATTGTTTATAATTTATGAAAATAAGAAATTTAATTATTTTTTAAGTAGAACACATTCTTATTGTGATGTTACAATTTTTCATAACATAGGTCTGTGATATTTTTAACACAAATTAAATGTATTAATTAGAAAGATATACATACATGTAAAATCAATTTATTGAAAAAATATTGTTGTTGCTACCGGGATTCGAACCTGAATCTCTTCCTATGTGGGGAAATGCATTAACCGATTATGCTGCACCAACAAATTTTAGTTTGACAAAATATTTTCAAACTTATGTACCAATTTGAAAGTGCAACATATAAGTTTGAAAATTTGTCATCTACTTACTATGTTGGTGTAGCATAATCGGTTAATGTATTTCCCCAGATATGAAAAGATCCAGGTGCGAATCCCGGTAGCAACAATAATATTTTTTCGATAAATTGATTTTATATATATGTATATCTTTCCAATTAATACATTTAATTTGTTTTATTTTCCCATATTAAAAGGGTAGAAACTGTGCCAACTGTAGGTCGAGACAAAATTTTGGCATAGTCATGAGAAAGATAAAGAAGAATATAAAAAATCAAATTAAAAAATCAAAAAAAAAAAAAAACACTAAAGAAAAAAATTGTGGTCTGTAGAATTAATAATTTCAATGATTAAATTTGCTTATTTAAAAAAAATGATTTCTTGACACCAAAAAAGATATTTTCTAAATGTTATATAAAAGTTATCAATAATATACACAGCAACATGACCCACCTTAAACAAGTCTCTAATTATACCTACCTAAGACCAATCTCCCTTTAATTTTGTATTATGCTTATAAAATATCTTTTATACAATTTTAAGTACCAATGCTATTATTTGTGCGCTGAGGAAAAATAAGAAAAACATTATCTTACCAGTATATGGCTGTAATGTCAGTGGCTTGTAGTTCTATTGACGTAGGCTAAAGATCTCTTGGGTTGACCACATTACTAATGAATGTGTAGTAAGACACATAAATAAGTCTAGGGAACTAATAACTATCTAGGAAGGTTATATACTTCAAACACATTCTATGTAGTGAGCAGAGATGTAGGTAGAATGCAGCTGATGGTGAACATTTACAGTAATGTTAAACAGACACATTTACCCAATACATATCACTAATTATTTTTATTTTTCTGACCACAAAAAACTGGACTAAATTAGTAATCTTCCAGACCAAGGATTGAACCAGTCTACATGTCTTGCGGGTCCATATATACGCTGTCCACATGACTCACCAAACATGTTTGGTCGATCTATATTAACCGTTTGAATGCTACGCGTCGCAAAAGCGCTGCGATCGTTTGTATCGAAAATTACTTAGCATTAAAACGGTTAATAACTTGAAGATAATATGTATAAAGCTAGCAAATGTTGCTGCAAGTATTATTTTTATAGTTAAAAAATAATGCAAATTTGATAAATACAGTGGTACCTTGGTATACATCCTTAATTCATTCCAGATCCTTAGACTTATACCAAACAAATTTTTCCTATAAGAAATAAAGGAAAATTGATTAATCCAGAAAAAAAGTCCTATTGTTATTGGCATATTGTATACATTGTTGGTATTGAATAATTTAAATACTGCTTAATACTAAAATATATAAATACAAAAGCAATTAAATGAAAATTAAAAGGTTAGCAGATTTAATAATGTCTCTGTTTCTTACAATCGTAGATACTGTTGTTCTCGCAAATTCCGGATACGCATGCTACCTTCATACTTTTCAACAATTTTTTTTCACCTCCATGACCTAACCATTTTCTTCGTTGCTTGGTTGTTCTCATTAACTTTCTTAGGAATTTACAAAAAATTTACTCGAAAAAACACAACTTCACATGAAAATGCACAGAGAATTTTAGCGCAGATTGTTCAGAATGGTAGAAATGGAAACAGTCGTACTGACGTTTGAGGTAAAGATGCCCCCTCTCCAAAAATCAAATTCAGCAGAACGAGGATATAAGCGTTCACTATTTGATGCGTGTGAGTCATATTCCAAGCAAAGATCTTATAACAAAAAAAATTGCATCCAAGCAGGAAGTATATCAAGTTGGACTTATTCCAAAACGAACGTTTACTGAGGTACCACTGTATAGGTGTACATAAATAGTTTAATGTAACTTTTATTGCTTTGACTAATTCGTTGTTTTCAAAATAAATATTATTTCTGCTCGGCCTTAAGACCCATCGCTATATTGTACATGTGTGTGTATGGTATACTATGAATGTTGGGAGCAGTGCAGAGACAGACAGTAGCATAAGTCTCTAAAATGAAAACATAGTACAAAAAAGTTTTGTTCAGTATTTTTTATATAAATATTTCATTCTGACAAAAATTATAGAGAAATTAAACATTTCATAATTTCTGTGAAAAATTTTGTTCCATTGAGTTTCCATAGTAATAAGTATGCTATAGAATTGCTTTATTGAGAGTTAAACTACATTTTTTTTTGCAATATAAATCTATTGTCACTGTCCATGTTTCACACCTGTGCATCTGGGCAGGTAGTACGCATTGCTGAAAGGCTCTACTGACAAAATGACAATGCTCAACATAGTGCAGAGCCATGGAGAGATCCATGTTGGAATTTCATTATACATACATAAAACCGAATAACAAATATGTAGATACATAGCCAAATTGAACTCGAAGACATAGGACATCGGATGGCTGGTGTCCTATGTCGAAAACTGAAATGACTGGTGAAGACCTCGGACCCGAAAACGAAATGACCCAATGAAGCAATGAAACACGGACAGACAGTGGACCTGTAATGCCAGCAATAAAAAAACTTAGGAGTTGAGGGAGATATATCCTCGCACGTGATGCACCCAAGATATAATTTTAGAGAGATGGCTGATTGAATGGATTAAAATATTTTTAACAGTAATGGCCGAGAGTTATAGAGAATTCCCAAGTAGTATAGAAATAGAAGATTCAACATAACATAATTGTAAAGATGCTAAAGTTAATGATGATAATGAACAACCTATTGAATTTACTTATCCACCAGTCTCACCTACATTTTGTTAGATAAATTATTTTACCCGTAAATGTTGACAATAACTTTAGTTACAATCATTAATCACACTCTTCTTTCATTTTTTTATTCAATTTCTAATTGGTTTCTCTTATATCAGTCAGGCATTCAGCAACAGCCTCTTATCTTATGATGTATCTGCTGTGTCCACTCTATATACATACGCTTGCAAATTAATGTACATGTACTCGTAAGTGAGGATTTTCTGCCTTTCTTGTTATGCCACCATTGGCATCTAAATATCTGTAATATAGGTAATTTAATTAATAGCACCATAATAGAATAAATAATAGCAGCATAATAGAATTTGTGATTCAGTAAATAAAACAACTTTGTATAATAATTTTTAATTGTTTATTTCATCGCTTTAAATATACAAACCAAATACTACTTACTAGTTTTTTTTATGTCATATTTTTACCCGTTATTTTTATTTTACATTGTTTTAGTCTGTGTTTTGTTTATATATTTAAATATAAAAATCTCCATAGGAGCTTGTATTAGATACACAATTATTCTTTTAATTTGCAGTCGTTAAAAGTACCCAATGAAACATATCTTGCGTAGGATAATCTAATGTGATCTTCATTTTTATATGTTCAATCACTAACCATTACACTTTTAAAACTCAAGGTTATATTATTATACCATGTTTTTTTAATTTAAATTAAAAATAATTCAATAATAATATGAGTTGACTCCGTTTGTAGATAATATATAAATATTTAATAATTAAATAACATTGTCTCACACCTCCTAATTGAGCTAATTTTAATGCGAAACTCAAATTAAAAAATCAAACATGTCTGCACATAGGTCACTCACTCAACAAAATGTTTCTGTTCAAACACATTCAGTTTTGGTCAAGTGTTCATTCACAGATTACTTTTGTTGGGGTCACGCATGAAACATGGTTAAAGGTTCTTTACGAGAGAACTTAAAATCATTTCCTATTTGTTTTCATTATAAAAATATTAAATTACATTTGTTTAATAATGTCAATTCAGTTTGTCGAGCAAACAATTGTAGGTGTGCCCTTCCGCGATATAGTGAATTGTAGAATATGTATTGATATTCCAAAATGCAAATTGACAAATATCACCAAAATGAAAATCATTAGATCACCAAAAAAATAATCACCTAATCATCCAACTGAAATTTTGAACTGTTTATTAATTGTTATTAAAACCACCAAAGGTGTGGCCTTGTGTTTAACTAAAAGTTAGGTACACAAAATAAAATTCAAATAGTATTTAAATAAGCGCTTAAAAATAAAACGCGTCTTCAAAAATTAGTTTACTTGGTTCCTCACCCTTTAAAAGTTATGTTATAAATATATGGACTCTGTTTCATATGTTACGGTTTGATGGAATTAAAAGTATGATTGTTTTCAAATTGACTGGTAATCATATATTAGTAATCAGTACGGTAATCGCTATGAATCTGTTAATTATTTTTCAACCACGCAGCACCTTATTACACTTTGTGAATATCATCACAGACCTACTAAATCAGGTTGACTTTAGGAAACCCATAAAACTATTATTTTGTTTAATTAATGGAACAATTTCGACATCTCTTTTCCATGGGCATTTCATAAAACCCTCTTGAGTCCTTAAAATATCATATTAGTATTCTCCTTTGACCTTAAACGTTCTTTCCTTTCAAATTGTATTCTCGGGAATGTGCCACAGAGACCATAAGTTATTCATATTTATTAAAATGATTTGTTAGAAATTATTGGCCTTATCTTAATACAATCCACTTGGTGGACACATAATTCATATTAAAGTATTTAGTTTTATCCCTGGCGCGGGCAATTTTAGCGTTTTTTATTTAAGTGTTTTATTAATATTCATTTATAATGATCGACTTTATTAAATACGATTGGTTTATATGATGTGACAATAATAGTATAAAATTTAATCGGTATCAGTTTAAAATATAATTTTACAAGTTTATATTGATTTTGTGTTAATATTTTTTTTCTACCTAAAAACTAAATGATTTTCTATACCTTAAACCTAGATAATGGATTCATATAAATAATCTGAAAGCCAATATTAAACTTAATTTGAATTAATGTTTTCGACCAGAACGATTTTCAAACATTTTTTCAGTTTTTATGTGATACTGATATTTTTTAATAAAAACCTACTTTATTCGAAGTATTACAATTTATCTAATTACAAATCATTTGCGTAAATGGTCTTGTTTATACATAATATTAAGTGAATTAAATATATTCCTCCAAATGAATCTGAATAATTTGTTTCACAATCACAATATTATTTGAAATTAATGTGGCTTTACCGTAAATAATTTACATACATTGTAGCTTAGGAGTACGAGAGTAATAAATTATTGATTATTTGTTAAATAGTACAGCGTAAAATTCTAATATTATTAGACAATTAGAGTCAAAATGGAGATCCGTCACCACCCTTATAGAGTAACAATGATATAATACAGAGAAGAGAGCATGCAAAATTATTCTCAAGGTACCTATTGATTAATTGCTTTTACTTTAAGTACTGACAGCAATATTATAGTAACTATTGCTCCTTCCATCCAGGATTACTGCGTAGGATACAATACAATAATATGAAGACCTGTATCTACAGGTCATGCACCTACATTCATCTACCTGGTTTCATTAAAGTGGACACAATTGTATCCAAACACTTTGGAATCGTTTACATTCTTGATGGAACTGGTCTATTCAAGATACAATAATTTAATATTAAAATCAGTGACGTAAGTAAGGTGCTATAAATGTTTGATTACTTTTTGACAATTAATATTTCTAAGCACTACTGCTTACACATTTATTTTAAACATTTCTTTAATCGCCATTGATTTTTTAAAAATAATAATAAAAAGTGTCAAAAACGTACATAACTCACAAATTAAAATATAATTTCTGCATCTTTTAAATTATTTAAGACACATTTCTTATATTTTGCTTCATCATCCCCATTTATAATGATATGAAAAAAGTTAACGGTAATTGATTTCTTATAAAAAAGCATTAATTAAACTGTGAAACTAAATATTAGGTAATCTTGTAAAATTCCAAACAAATTTAAACATTTAATTATAAAACTAATCATTGCAATTTGCTCATGGACCGTTTAACATAAATTATGGCATTCAAAAGGGTTAAATTACTCAATGTATCTAACAAGAGATCTAATTAAATCTTTTTTTATTAAAATACTAATATTAAATTATATTATATGGTTAAAAATATTCAACTACTTACAATTGTTCGACACTTACACGACAATCCCAATAATTAATGTTGGAACTGGATTTTCTGTCATTGATTTTTTAAACATTTTTTCACCAAATGCAATTTTTTAAGAACCTAACACATCAAATAATATCGGATCTCGCTTTCCATTACACTGAAAAATTGTTTTTTTTTTTTTAAATGTAGGTGTTTACGCCTTAAAAATAAATGTTTTTCAATACATAAGCTAACGTTTGTAATAAATTACGTTTTCAAAAAAAAAATCGCAAACAGAGTAAAACGGTTACTTGAATGACAAATCGACTACTTAGTATTGTCTTCTCTTAACCTGCATTTTCCGAATCATATCGTCTACTACTAAATGATATCGAAAAGTGAAATGTGACTATCTAACACTTCTATACAGACACACAACAAAATGAATGAATCAAATCATTACCCTACAAAGGAAATACGAATAAACACTTCGATGTAAGTAAAGTATGTTGACTCCATTCCCTATTCGTGAGTTGCCAGGTGTGGCTAGAGAAATTATTCATTCTACAATGTGCTGATGATACAATGAGAATATTGCATTTTTAATGTGAGATGACGCGGGATGAGGATCTTATCTAAGAAGAAACAAAGTCGCTAAACCTTGTACGTGGACTGCTATACAAGTCTACGGTCCTTTGGTTCGACATCTAAATGTTTTATCGATTTTCTTGGGGGATACGTACAGAAGTTGGAAGATTGAAAATTGAAGCTAGTTCTAATTAATGAAATTACAAATAGGTAGTTTATATTATTATATTATATAGGTAGATATACGTTTACTATTTACCTTACGAACGCTTTAGGAAAGTCGTTAATAATGACAATTTACAGCCAATTACTCTAGCTTAATGTTAATTAATCAAATTTAGGCGAAATCGCCTTACATTGTGTATGGTTTAGAATGTTATAAGCTTTGAGAAATAAACTGAATTTTCAATCTCAAAAAATATTTTAATAAATTAATGTTTTGTCATCTCAAAATATACACGTATCTACATGATTCGAATAAAATGATTATAATTCCAGTACAGCAAAAAAAATCTAAATCTAAAATATCTAAAATAAGTGTTATAAACCGATTAGTTTTTAAATTGTCTAAATTTTGTTTGTAGATTGGAAACTCAGTTTATCGAATGCTTTACAACACATACTTTATTTTTATTATAAAACGCTTTTAAACAATAACAATTGAACAAGATAAATTTATTTTTATATTAGGAAAATCTAGTTTTTTTTTAAATAATTTGGATACACATTCACTAATTACTTTCCTGTGCGACTATATTTATTAGTCCAGTAAAAATTGGAATGCTGTAAGCACGCTCATTAAAATATTTCTAAATTAAGCAATAGTGACAATACTTTTACCGAACAAATTGCTGTATAACTGGCATGGCAATCATAATTTTGCTGAAAATGACTGGGTAAGATAATTTTATTTTTTGATTGAATAACTTAGGTGGTTATTATCAAAAATTGACGTTCATCAGAAAATTACAGAGAGGTCTTACAAATGACTTTATACCTTTTATTTGCTATCGGTAATCCTTCAGTTCCGAAAATATTTTCAATATTTCAGGCGTTAGAGAAATTCTAAGAGAAATATTCAAAATACTGTTTTCCTTTTTATAAAAAGTTTAGCATCAAGAATAATTATAAAAAATATATACATATATGTATGTAGGAATTTGAAATATTGTATGCATTTAAACTTAATTTAATTATGCGAATTAATTAATCGACTTGAATTATTGTAAATAAATTTCCTGTAAATTGATAGTCAAGATTCCAGAGTGTAAATAAGTGGATCTTATGGTAAATATTATAAAAAGGCAATCTGAACGTGTTATATATTATGTTTCTTATTTCAATTCCAATTTTGGGGAGTTATTAACTTACTCTATTGACAATTTATTACTTACAGAACATGTTTTTGTTAAAACGATGTGCAACGGAATACAACTCTTTGTATAAAAGTAATTTCTAACAATGTAAACATGACCACTAAAAATGCAAATGTAATTTTTGTGCTAATAATAATTAAATATTGGTTAATCCAAAGGGACATTTAAAAAAATGCATTGTTGATCAGGTAAACGATTATTGAATGCATCGATGAGCGTGCTTCTAAAGCACTATAATCCACGTGTTTATAATTTACGCATTACAATTTTCCTAATCAGGGTCATACTTATTAAAATATGCAGTTACGAATCGGGTTTCCGATCTCTAAATACTTGATTTCTTGTTGGTTCCAAATCTCTACATGCGAACCGATAAAACTATCACTTCACTTGGCGTCTGGTCGTTAATGATCCTACAATTAGTTATCAGAAAATAAAGGAACCTTTTCCTAAACTTGTTTGGCCTACATTTGATGAGGCTCTCAAATCACTTTTCACTTATTTAAAATATCACTTCCTACTATCAAATCCTTTCTTCGTCACATTCCCTCATTCTAAATGGATCGTCGTACTGGACAGTACGTACGTGTAAAGATGTGCGTTTAAAACTACCTTTTCTTCCAAATGTTTTTTCGTCAAAATTTTGGTTTCAAACCGGGAGCTTGATATTTTCATGATTATTCTATAAATAGTGTAATCACTTGAATTAATTATTATTGAACGATTATGTGTGGAGCGGAGAGTAACACTGCAACGGTAGCGATGATGGTGAACAGGGTGAAGATGATTAAACAGAATCTGAAACCAAATATTTTGTTCATTAGTGTTTCTGCATAATCGATTTATTTATCTGAATATACATACATACATGTAATATTACAAAAGTACATTTATTAAAGAAATATTATTGAATTTCAATTGCATTGCCCAACTAGGCAAACCTATTTTAGGTCAATACAAATTAAATTAATAAACTAGAAATATATACACAAAAAATCAATCTATTGAATTTATAAATTATCGAAAAAATATTTAATTGCTACTGGAATTTGAATTCGAACCTGGACCTCTTCTTATGCGGGGGACTAGAGACGACTTAAAACATTTGAGATGTGGATCTACAGAAGAATTTTTAAAATAAGCTGGATGTTACGAATGAAGATGTTATGCTTCGGATTAATAAAGAAAAATAAGTAATTAAAACAATAAAAATCCGGAAACTTTAATATCTCGGACAAATAATGACACATCCGGAGAAATATGAGATCTAGCACTCATAATGCAGAGAAAGATTGCTGAAAGTCGGGGCCCTGGAAGAAGGAGAACATCATGGCTGAAGAACCCGAGACAATGATTTGGCTAGTCTACTGTAGAGTTTTTCCGAGCCGCAGTAAACAAAATTATGATAGCCAACGTCCGTTGAACGGATAGGGCACAAGAAAAAGAAGGAAACCACACTCAGAATGCAGTTTTAAAGCGGTGTAACCACAGTCCCAAATCCGCGTGCAAATGTATTTACCGTATTTGCGTTTGGTAACCAGATATGTCAAATTTGATCACTTACCTACTCCATATCCTACACTCTCCTTCTCAGTAATTTACAAGTCGACCTATTTAAATCCAAAATTTAAATAAAAAAAATAAAATCCACATTTTTAATGAAGTATTTGGCAATTCATGAGAAAATATCATTTTTATCACATAACATCGAGAATTTTGAAAGACAAAGCAATAATACAAATATTCCAAAAGCATTGAAAAGTTTTCCGGGATAAACTTCATAAAGCGATCCCAATGGGCCTATTTATGAGTCGATTGGGGAGGTACCTACTCGTCCAATCCTGGCCATTCAAGTTGTAACCAGAGTCTTAGGGGAGAAACTATTTACCGCTTATATTCACCACTCCCACCTCAACCATTCACCACTGAATATTCATTCCTGTTGGAAATGAAATTCCTGGAAAGCTTCCGGCACCACCTTACCTTATGTTGAACATATTACTCCTCCATCCGGAAATATGGCTGTCGTTATATCCTATTCATTTCTTCGTTCAAATAAATGTTTACTTTTTCGTTCAGTACCTTGAACGCAATAAATACTAAATAATGAATGATTTGCACGTAAGCACGACGTAAAAAATCTTTGAATCATAATCATTGAATTATATTTGCAGAATTAAAATTAAAGAAACAAAAATTCGATCAAGTTAAGTCACTCATTTACTATGTATCTATATAATTCTATCAAAATCCATATCACAAAATAAATAACTATTTCACAACACTAAATGAAGGTATAAAGAATTTAAATTTTTGATCGCCAGCATCACATTTGAATTTTACATACATATATAAAACTGAAACCCATCTGTTCTCTATACAATTCTCACCCTTTGACTTATCTAAATCAAATTTTGCACAATTACTCTTTAGACCCCGCATAAAACACAATCTCCGGATATATTAACCTAATTTTGTATCGTTAATATATATTTATAGCCTGCGCAAAATGACACCCCGTTCCCTTCTCCCTCAGTAACTATTTTAAATTGTAAAAAACTAAACCTGAATCTCAGGTAATGCCGGATAGAGACTGCTAGTTACGTAATCTTCACTCAGATAGAGTCGTATATTATATTCACACACTAATAATATTCTAATCGGGAACATCAAAGTATAATTAATGATTCTTCACGCTTAAATGATTACTTATATGAGGGAATTAAGAGCATTAATTAATGCGTTTACCCTATTGCTTGATTTCTATATACAAATTGATGCTTTAGAAAAATTTATCGATTTTATTTCTTATCCAAAGTCACTGTTTTGTGGCAGAAATTATTTTTTATAAACTCGTATGTATATTTTATGAGATTTATTTTCTGCTCTCTGAATATTCGTACATTCATTCGATGATCGTACTGTTTTCGATTTATTTCAACTATAATATGTACCAAAAAAGTCAATTCATACACTTTTTCAATCTGAAAATGCAACTTCACGGATAATATATTAAACTCGGTAGTAAAAATATTGCGCAGTAAATAATAAATAATTTGTTATAGTATCATCATGAGATTGTAAAAAATGAGAACTTAAAAGAATGAATGAATCTTTACGCTCTCAACCAAATTTCGGAATCGGGAAAAGACGGGAATCGCATCCGCCACCTCTCGGTCACTAGAACAAACATGCAATTAATAAATCGGATTATTACAGACAAGTATCAGAATGCGTTCTCCTCACCTATCGACAACCATTGCAGCAAACTTCCAGTCGCTGATGAGCTCCGCCTCCTCATCAGCCTTCCGCATCCGACCCGTGATGAATTGCAGCTCTCGCAGGATACAGTGCAGCTCCCTGTGTGCAGTGGACAGCGGAAGGGCGCTGCCCTGGTCCTCCACAGTGGCCGGCCGGATGAAGGAGCGGCGGAATTCAGCTCTGCTTTGAGGAAGTCAAATGTTTGAAAATGGTACATATTTAAAAATCTACTACTAAACTTGATACATAGTTTTAAAAAATGAGATAAATCACTTAGAAAGGTACACAAAAAATATGTCTATTCTAAATATATACTCATACAGTATACCGGGACTCTAACCCGGAATCTTGCAGGAAAATGGGAGAATAATTTATTTAAATACGTTTAAACATGAAATATCACAAATTTTACCTTCTATTATAATGAGACATCTTTTATTTCGTAATAATTATTTTAATAAGTATAATTTGTTTCAAGTATTACAAAAGTTACGATAACTCGAAACTCCGTTTACGTAAAAATGACGAAATTCAAAATATACAAATTTGATAAGAGACGAATATTTTTAATTTTAAATTTAACTTTGTGGTTAATAATGTTATTAGGTTTTCACGGCCGTTCAGAATCTTCTGTGAATAGTTTTCTGGGCTAATTTGCTGTGTATATCTGACTTTTCAGGCCGATGTTTCAGATCTCATTGCAGGGTCCATCATCAGGGTATCCACATAATCCCTGATGATGGACCCACGATATCAGATATACACGGCAGATTAGCCCAAAAAGTTATACACAGAAGATTTGTGGTTAATTTTCATTTTTATGTAGATTATTTAACTTTGTTTTTAACCACTTAATTAGTTATTTTAATACACTAACGATTTTTAAAGTTATTATCAATTTCAATAAACACTCTATGTGTTTGTATAACCAATTACAGTTTTAAAAAATCAAACTATAGTGTAAACAATATAAAGTGTACAGTAGCACCCATAACCCTAAAAAACTACTGTTTAAATTGCTTTGTAAACAAAAAAGATATATTAATTAGAAAGATATACATATAAAATCAATTTTATCAAAAAATATTGTTGTTGCGCCACCAGAATAATGGAACGATTAAATGTATTAATATCAAAAAAGGTAACATATAGGTTCGAAAATTTGTCGCTGTAGCATAGTTGGATAATGCACGTTCTCCGGTTTGGAAAGAGATCCAGGTTCGAATCTTGGTGGCGCAACAACAATATTTTTCGATAAAATTGATTTTATATGTATATCTTTCTAATTAATATATTTAATTCATATTTAAAATATCACAGACATGTTCTGAATAATTACAACTTCACAATAAGAATGTGTGAATTATAAATAATATAAAAGATATAAACATAGCCATCTCAAAATTGTTTCAAGACACCGATATAGTAACTTAATAAATACAAAAATTTGATATTAATAAATCGTTTTTAATTTAGTATTTGGTTCCCAATGTTTTTGAATTATAATTTTACAATTTTCAATTATTTGCCTTTGTGAAGTGACTACAAAATCGCACAAGGTGGCACTCAATTGTGGTTACGTACGAGTATTAGCTTTTAATTAATACAATATTTTTGTGGAACCGGTTATTTGTATGGTTAACTAATATACCTACTTCGATATAATATATCAAAAAATGTACAATTTTATATTTATTTTCTTGAAAATGTAAATACAACCTTCCGAGCAAGTTTAAAAACTTTAATATTATGATAAATGTTTCGGAAAAGTTTTTCTTTCCACTGAAATATAGATACCTACATTTAGATTTAAATGAACATTCTAGATTCTTCTCAAATGCAAGAACACAATAGAAAGTATGCTAATGCGAATTAAACTTGGTTTGAGTGTTATTTATCTTGGTTATAGTCAACCGCCATCACAGCACCGGGCGGTGAATGGAAATGTTCAAATTTTATTAATTTACTGAGTTTTGGACAGGAACGAGAACTTGGCAATTTACATTAGGCCGGATTCACAAAGCAAGGGTTGTTTAATTTAACTTCATAATTTGTTATTGAAAAAATTATATCTCTGAATAAAGGATAAGACATTTTAAGCTCAGATTTATTATTACAAATATTTTACCTAGAATCGATCTTTGAGTTACAAAACTGGGGAAACGAACTGTCAAAATCAAAAACAGTACTTTTACGCTCTTTGCACTTACAAAAAATATTCTATATTTTATACGAGATATATAAGAACAAAAGTACAAGAATAAAATTAGTGTTTCAAAAAGTAGGTAATTTTTTTTTATAAATACTTGGGAATTCAGAATCTCTGTGTGGAGTTTTCTAGGCTACTCTTCCGTGTATATCCGACCTATTTTGCGTTGTATTGTAGTATCCATCATCAGTGCTGTTTTCGGTGATGCCATCAGTGGCAACGTTGGCCGGATTGATCGGATACAGACGGTAGAAAACGTTACAATTAAAATAATTAAGAATCTTCTATGTAATCATCAGGGCTGATGGAGCCTGCAATGGGATCCGAAACGTCGGCCAGAAAGGCCAGATATAAGGCAGAAAACTGTACACAAGATTCTGAAATGCCGTGAAAACCTAAGAGCATTTAAAAGATAATTTATAAATAAAATTATTTGATATGTGGTAACGAGTAATTTACTATGATTATCAGTTATAAATATTATAACAATATAATTAAAGCCCGTGTATGTATGTCCGTCATGTAACGGTGTGGGGAAAACTTAAGGTTTTTTTACTCTCATTTGTTTTAATGAGAGTAAAAAACAATTCCGCCACATCATTTACTTTTTCATCTCTCAACTGTTTGACCATCACATTTTAGAACGGTTAAAATGCTAGTTAATATAATAAAAGACCAGAAATAAGTGTCTGCCATATAACGGTGTATCGGGGGCGGGGTGTTGGGTTGCGCAGTACCTTTTATCAAATGAAAAAAAAAAATTAAATATGTACACCGGCGTAGCATAATATGAGGGTAGGTACAAGTTTAGTATTTTTTTCTAACTTTTAATGCAGTCATCTTCTCGTATAATCTATGTGTTAATTTATTGACAAACTGGTCATTCAAAATCTGTTTTAGTTGCAAAATCAGTTGTTTTTGCCCGCCGCCATTTATATTAGGATTCTAACAATAGCAGTCTTTGTTACTCTGAAATTTAAATGGCCGCCAATAAGCGAACTCGGTTGTTTTTTGAAGGTGTTGCATTTATTTTGTATTTTAAACCAGATCATAGGAATTATCATTCACAATAAGAAGTGCATTAATAAATACAGTTTTTTTCAGGCTTCTATCAGTTTTTTGTGTTTTTCTCCAAATAAAAAAATATGGAGGTTGCTGAGTTTACAATTATAATAGTGCTCTAATTTGTTGCGAATGTATGTGGAATTTGGAAGTAAAATGTGCATCTTCGTTTTATAGCGCAATGCATCTCTTTATGACTCAAATTTTCCAAAACAAAACAATTAAACGGATTTCAAAAAACTTTTTGAAAATAAATTCATCTTATATTTGGTAATGCATTTCTTTATGACACAAATTTTCCAAAACAAAACAATTAAACGGATTTCAAAAAACTTTTTGAAAATAAATTCATCTTATATTTGGTAATTCGTTTAATTAATAAACTAATAATTTAGTGTTCTCGACGTTTTACGGCAGATCGAAATTCTAAAAAATCCATTCATGATTGTTTACAATTCTCCATAGCAAAATTAAAGTAAATTTTAATTTAAATCTAGACGCAAACGTAATGTTACAAAATACATTTTATTGAATACGAAATATAATATTTATTTCTAAAAATCAATATTAGAGATATTTCAGTCGCCTTGACAATGTAACGCATCCATGCTCGAGGCTCGTAAGTTCCGAGAAGTTTTGAGTGACTCGATGTTCTCCAGTAGGAATGTAATCCGAGGGAAATTACTTAAACAGCCTCTTTTGAAGCCTTTCTATATTAATTAATCATTCGAGTCGTATTACTGTTCCTCCTGGTAATCAAATAACTCGAAACTTTATAAAACATCGGCAAGTTTCACAACAATTCCAATAAACGTTGTCTCAACTTCTTATACTCCTTCCATCCATCCATCAAAATTGAAATTATAACTCGAAACTTGTTCTATTCACTTTTCTTTTGAAAACTTCGCGAGGAATCTAAAAATTAGTACGTGGAGCTTCATAATGTTTATTTTAAAGAACTTTATTTGTTCATTATTAGTCGTCATTTAGTAAGAGACAACTGATTTTTTCTTCTTACAATAATAGTAAATATTACACGAAATACATAACACATCAGGATACATTTTTTTGCTGTTTTAACATTTTTTTACAAGTTTAGGTAGGCTAAGAGACGTCGCTTAAATTATGAGAATTTAAAATCTTGAGAATAAATTCCAAGCTGTCGTGATCTATCTCCAGAATTATTAAAATTAAAAAAACATCGTTAGCCCGCGGAGAAAAACACGAAACATCACAAAGAAATTAGAAGAAGAAGAATTTAAAAAAATATATGTTACGATACTATCCACCATTGGTCATCATCACAATATTTTAAAATGATTATTGCTTTTAAACTCGCAGCAAAAAAGATAAAATTAGATTAAATTAAAAAAAAGTTAGGCAAAAATTCACTAAACTAACAGTTGTACCAAATCTACCTTTTTCCATTTTCATACTAAGGAAATCGCTTGTCCAATGAAAATAGAATAAGTAAATAGTATATCCAACACGAATATTGTGACACGTCGCATCACTAGGATTGGCAGGACCGTTGACGGAGTCGTTTAAACCTGAAATGTTATTAATTTTTACAAATATTTGCCTAAAATATAGATATAGGATCAAAATCACTTCACTCAACCTTTGTATTCATCACATATTTTTTGATATTTGATATATAATGAATATACTTAGTACGCAAAGGTAGAGTTTCCAAGATAGTAATACATTTTTAAAATATAATAAATTGAATACAATTTTCGCGGCATCTTTTTTTTTAAAATAGAGATGCGTACACGGAATACATGTCACATCAATATTCTTACTAATTTCAAACTAAGCTAAATGCGCGTCCTATAAAAATATGACTAACTTGCTAGCGTCCCGGAACGAGGCGCGAACCCCTATATCACTAGGCTTACGTCGTAACCACTACACCAACAATACGTTGACTAAATATCATCTTTGTTTGTTATATAGGTACATATTATGTATTGTACATAATTGAATAATTTTTCCAGACACTTTAATTTACAGAAAATTCTGTTCGATAAATAAAATTAATGAAATTGATGTCTGTACAACGTGACGTAACCATCATTAGGTAACCACTATATGTATAACGTTGCATAACACGGTTGCCTCGTGGAGAGAAAGCAAACTCTCTCCCAAACGCGATCTTATATCAATTCCTGGAATGGGAAAATCATAATTGCCAAATTTCAGCTTCTATCTCCCCTCCTGAGACAACGACCAAAATGCATGCCGACAAAAACACACTGAAATTCAGTTATATTCATGTGAAAATAGTTATGGAAAAGTGTTCATATTCTGTACAGATTCCATACAATTTATAGAAGTTATCATGCAAATTATTTGCAAATTTAAAAAAAAAAAGTGGTATTTATCTATCTCTTGTTAAAGCTATTATTTTATGGATGATTTTAGTGTTATTTTTTAACTTTATAATGATTTAATACACTTCAACAAAGAATTAATAAAAAGTAATATGTAATGAACGTTTATCTGTAGTGATTTTTGTAAGGGAACTATGTGATTGATGAAGGAAATGACAACTGTTACGAAGGACGACAAATTAGGAAACGAACTTCTTTACTTGAATTTATTCATACTTGTATTCTCAGGTGCTTTATAAAGAAATGTAAAAACTATGTACATATATTTATACAGAACTGATATCAAATGAGAATAATTTACCATTTATTTTCAACGTCGGATTCTGAAATTCTCAGAACGTTTCCAGTCTATTTAGTGTGTATCCGCGGCACGCGAGACACGCCGAGAGCGAAGGTGAAGGTCAGTGCTGTCATTGATTAAAACTTTGTCTATTACATTTCATATAGAGAATTGAATCAACCGACGTATATTGACTTAACCTTACTCGCAAGTGTCTCACGCATGCACATCGACACGGTAAGATTATCAATAGTCAAAATAGATGCAAATAAAACTTTTATATTTAATATTTCAGACAGTGCGATTTATAAAGGCAACTTTATTTTAAGATGTGGTACTATAATCATATCTTAAAATCATCATCAGCCATGCACTGTCCACTGCTGGATGATGGCGTCTTCAAGTGTCTCCTAATTCATTCCATCCTTTGCTGTTCGCTGCCAGTATTTCCGATATTCGTTAGTCAAGTTGACTTTAGAGGAAACTTTCGGCCTCTTATTCACTCTCTCGAGTATCCACCATTAGATGTCTTTATCGTTTGTTCGACAATTGTCTGTCCTCCGAACGATGTGCCAATAATTTAAATTAATTTTTATTTATTTTTTTAAAATAAAAAAAAATAGAAATTCCTACATGGAATACATGTCACATTAATATTCTTACAATTTTCAAACTAAGCTATATGCTTGTACTATGAAAATAGAACTAACTTGCTGGGCTTCTAAAAAGAGGCGCGAACCCCAGACCACTAGATCACTAGGCCAGAGTCTTAACCATTAGACCAACGAGTTACTCATTGCCGATTCATTATCTTAACAAATTCTATTGTATGAGTACTCATTCTCTTATCCACAAGTTTTTTTGCCTATATATTCGTTAAATACTCAAATACGTAAATTTTATTATTCCATTTTTCTACGTTTTTTGACTCTTTTGTTGAGTCCATGTTTCGTAACTACACGAGAGCATTGGATGTTTAGCATTGTATAACTTCGTCTTCTCTTTATCTTTGATTATCACCTACACGAGATGTCTCTTCCATTGTGATGACGATTCTCCTCCATCGCACTCGGCATTCTGCAGAGCAAAAGGTATCGGTCAGGAATAGGCGCATGGCACTTTTCACTTGGTCAGTCCATTCTCAAATTTAAAATATGGCGCATACATCGTCACGTAATAATTGTACTCCATCGGTGTGATGACAGCATCGCCAAGCATCTTTCTTAGCATCGTGTAATCGCTTGTAGTACCCGTCGTGCCCGCATCTAACTGTAAACCACTCGTGGACGGCATATCCGCATCGACACTAGGCGCTGTAGTACTAGTGCAGTGTTTTGCCTCAACCGCGCGCTCTTTAATTCTTTGTCTATAAAGCCTGACTCTTTCTGCCGCAGTGAGTGAGATATTTTTGGATAACACACCTTTTCTCGATTTCTGCTTGTACTTATCGTTTAAACACTTCAAAATTATGATTTTTTTCTCGCAACTTTTCACGTAAACCTCACAAATTTTGTTTATCGTCCTGTCTTTGTACTTTATTTATATTATACCCATTGAAGGGTTTGTATAGTATCATTTAATGCTACAGCTACTTTTTGATCATCGATCCTACCGGTCACTACAAACCTCTCCGTGTTGTTGCACTCTCTTCCGGTGACATGTTCAAAGAATTACAGGACACGTTGCAGTTCCTGGAAAATCGAAATCGATCGGATTTGGATGCAGTGGCTAACCTTGTTCCACAAGCGAGATAAAGTACACGCCCTATTAAAGAAATCTTGCCACTCGTGTTTCAGATAAATATAATAAAAATAAAATATGTAAACGTCAAAATGACGTTTACTTGAATTAAATATCATAAAATTCTGAAGTAAATGATTTTATCGGTTTGTTCAAACATGGGATTATGTTTCATTATAAAATGTGATTTTTTTATCTTTAGGATAAATTCATGTCATCTTAAGAAATAAAATTTGTATCGGATGAAATTATTTGAAAAACTTTAGAGGACTTCTGTTGACTTTGGCCAAATACACATGTTATTGTCTTCCGATATATTTCTTTATTGATTGTTCTTTTTTGTATGTTTATTTTATTTTTGTGTGTGTTTTTGTATTTAATATATACGTGAACTTAATTTCATTTTAAAAACTGTTTTCATTTGTTTATAAAATTGATATTAACGTGTGTGTATTTTTATATAGATAATATAATTTTCTAAATAGCTACTGTACCTACATCATAAATATGAATATTTATTGAAATATTTGAAATCTTTTTAATTAAATAAAATTCATGGTATCGATTGCTGGGAATTACTGGCACTTGAACGTTTTGACTCTCGGGTCTCTGGAATTGAATAAAATACAGAATCCCTACCACTAACCAAATTCACTTCACCATACTTAAATATTCTTAATAATAATATATCTCCACATCTTATTCCCACAGTAGTTGGCATCCAGAAATCCACGAACAGAATAACTAGAAGAGATCTTATTCATAATTTTTTTTTTTAATTAAATGACTCAACTTTAAAAATTTACTCAACTCACACTCAAATTTGTTTTGCAAACTAAATTCGAACTAAATTGCCCACGTGTCACCAAAAACAGTCCTCGTGTTACTTCGTAACGCGCCTATCATAGGTTCGCCACATTTGTTCCTGGTAAACATAATTATTGACTTGTTCAAACTTCATTATTGTATTATTAGGTTATTTATGTTATGTTAACAATGTATTTTTGTCATAAATTGTATGTATATACATGCGTAGGCAACAATGTAAAAACATATGTAAATAAATCGTGCAATTTTCAATAATCTTATTGAGATATATTATTGATTACACTTAAGTCACTTTACGACATCGATTTACAATAAATAAACATAACTGACTTGGTACTAATGAACCACTTGAGAAAAATATTTGTACCGAGTTTTGAGAAATATATATATAATATAACATACGAGTAGGCACTACCTAGGAAATGTTTGTAGAACATTGATTTATGTCAAAATGATTAATAAGTTTTTTAAAGTAAATTTAATTTTACTTAATATTAAAGAGAAAAATATATTCAATTGAAAGAAAAAAATAAATTTATTTATTAAACGCACGTCATGGAGAATATTCAGAACAAAATGTAAAGAAAATCATTTTTTTCAAAGTGAATTAAGTAATCAAGAAGGCAGATAATTCTTTTGTGTTTATTTACGTGTCGACTTTTCTATAGTTCTGATTCAAACTCGTGGACACATGACGTTCACGTGTTAGTCCACGAGCTAATTTATTTATATTTGCGATGTATTCCCTTGTATATAATAAAACGAGAAGGTTTGAGTAATGAGTCGGTCTCTGTTTATAAAATGTATAGACATATTTCGCCAAATATTACAGAACCAAAAATACTGTAGAAACGAATAAAAGTAAAAGGAACCAAAAATATTTTGTTCCGCCTAAATATGTACTACAATTTTACTATTCAAAATCCCTGTCCGCCGAGAGCTTTCACCATTGTTCTGTATTAAATTTACATATTCTTTTGTTCTCGACATATACTACCTACTTTTGGCGGCTTTTGTCCAAAAATAAATTGGCATGCGTGAATAAACATTTTAATTTATTTTTGATCACTTCTTTGCATTTTTTCGAGCGGAAAATTCAACGCGCAATATCTTTGAACATCTCGGGATTTTTTTAACTAAAATAACTTTGTATGTTAGCAACGCACTGACAACAACGTACATATACCTCTTTCGTAAGGTGATTCTAATGGGCCAGAATAGGCAATATATGTTCGTGTAATATAAATAGAAATGGACATGTACCTCAGTCCTCTTTCGTTGAATATTTTGTAATATCATTTTTCTGGGATATTTTGCCGTGTGCCGTGTTGACGTTCTGAATCTAATCATCACGGTCGATGTCGTTGATGACAATCCTAGATACAGTGGGATCTGAAACGTTGGCTAGAGAGGTCGAAGACACACGGTAGAGTAGCCCAATACAGCCATATCTATGTGTATTTAGGGATGAATCTACTATTCATAAATGTTGTTAATTTATTGTTAAATATGAAGTTAATATTGTATAAAGGTGTGAATAAAATAAAGCTAGCTAGTGGGTCGTTGTTAAAACTTGAGTGAGTAAATTTTTAATTTTTAATGAAGCCGGAGCCAACAAGTCAAGAAGTACTCATCTTCATCAAGTTGAATAATGGAGTCCCTCTTAATACGTTTAATGGTGATGAGTTATCAGCTGAGGTTTTGTCCTTGGTATGAACATGTTCAAGCTTCCCGAAGCGAACTTCCGACCACTAGATCACTAGGCCAGTGTCTTTACCGCTACACTAACAAGCTACTTCTTTTTAAAACTGAAAACACAACCTTTTCAAATAGTTATTGCGAGAAATCAATTAAAATTCTTACTTTATAGCAACCAAAAAAGCATGAACAATAAAATGTAAATATTTTTAAAAGAATCATAAATATCGTTCAATCTTTATGATATTATTTTTAAATATACTTCAATGAAAATAATTTAAATACGAGAAATAATTGATCAAACACATTTTTTGTACCGATGTTTACAATGTGAAACAAGAATCAAATTATAAAACAACAGCGTTAACGTAATATCCGAAACTGCGCGAATCCAGAGAGAGCACATATTTTTCATATTAATGAAGCAAAGAGTTAAAAGCTTTTAAATTATGCTTTTAAAGATAAAAAAGGTTATGTAAATGCTTCAAATATAAAATATTAAAGTTTCTTATTAACTGTTTTAAATAATCATTTATATTAAAAAAATTTTGGCACTATAGATTTTATGCTTTTTTACAACGTACATTATTTTTAATCGATTACTCAACTCGACGTCACGCCAGAGGGGTTGTTCGTGCTTACGTTGCACATTATGCGGTAGATACTTTACTCTCTCGTCTACGTAAATGTTTAATTAAGAAGTATTTAAGACTTTTCTTAGACACTAATATAAAATGAGCTACAAAAAAATACTTAAAATGTTACAAGAGAGTCATGTTTTATTTAAGATTAAACATTTTTTTCTGGGTCCTTTTGTTTCAATAATAATATTTATCGCCCTAAAGATTTTTTGTTTATTATAAAACTGACACAAATTATTTTTTTCATTACATGCATTTTTTAAACGGTTCGATTTTGTTGACAAATTTAACAGACATATTGATTAAACAAAACAAAAATGTGTTACCCAGGTCCTAGATTCCCGGTGGAAGCCGCGCTGTTAGGCCCCGCACCAGCTCCGCCATGCCTGAAGTCATCATCTATGTCCAGCACATTGGCCAAAAGGGACTTGGATGACCGCTCCTTGAGCTCTAACTCCTTCATCCTATTGCTCATCATTATCGTCTTTCTCGTGATCTTCTTCCCCGGCCGGGACATGCCCAGCATCCATGGAAGCCACTGCAGGAAAACGGATTTGATCTGGAAACACCCACATTTCGTTTTAAATGACAAAATTAATTTTAATATCTTGAATTGGCTAGAAATGTCATTTTAAAGGATGTATCAAGAAACGAATATAAATGAACTATTAGTTTATTGCAACAAATTAATTTTTAGATAGCTTATTCAATTCAATCAATTTCAATACCGATAGATTGGAGTTCATTTGCAAAACTAATGTTACAACGATGATGGTAAAAAATAACTCAAATATAATATGAAGGATTGCTATATAACTTTAGTGGCTACTATTTTACTATATAAACATATCCTACCTGTTTTGACATGATCAGTACATAATAATAAACACATTAATTATAACACAAGGGTTTACATTTCTAGGATTCACTTAAATGTTTAGATAACGTGATAATACCAAAATGTGTTTGATTCTCAAATTGTTTTGGATAACGATAAATCGAAATACAAAGAAATCATGTTGTCAAATGACGGTATGATATCTTCTAAATTCATATCGTCATTATAATCCATTCAATTAAAATCGCTTATTATTGGTAGAGCTTTCCGTATTTAAGCCTAATGGGTACGTCCTGAACTGCGATCCCTTTGGAAAATATTTTTGCACGCAGCAACTCCAGTCTTTAGCCAAAATACAATAGGCTGATTAATATTTCCATTATTTTTTTTGTATTACAGAGAATATTCGCCGGAAAATTTATCGTAAAATAATATTTGCGTCGGGGCTTTGGAAGTTCATGTTTACAATGTAAATATTAATGGCGAATAATTCATTATTGTCGATACTGAAAGAGAAATTAATTAATTTGACGATACTCTTCTGGAATATAGAGTAAATTAATAGATCTATTTGGTGCGATATTTTTCTTGAAATTTGAATCATGAAAGAAATCCATATTTTAGAATTAATACTGTTAATTAGTTTTTTTCTAATTCTGAAGCGAACAATATGTAGTTGTATTGGAAGTGTATTTCAATTTTTTTATTTGATTACCAATTTATATCGTTATTAAAACAATCCATAATATTATTTTAATTATTTATTGTATTTAATAATTTATTTTATACAATTTTTATCTATTTTATCGAGTCATGTTCGTTTGTAGTAATTACTTATTTAAATAATGTTTATGTATTCATTATTCTAGTATTGATGGAAGCAAAAAAAATTAAGTACTCATCAGTATGTCAAATTAATATAAACCGAGAAAGTTTGTGAATTTTCTCCATTGCTGCAGATTTTTATACCATGGGCGAATTCCATTCACTAGAAAATCTAATTTTAATGATGCCGCCAATCAATCGACCATCGCAATCCCAATATTCAGTGTTTACGCTCGCTGATTGGCCGTTAGATCAACTATGGCTGCTGCTTCTGCCGAATGAATACAGGCTGAATCCAAATTCTCTTCCCGATTTGACTTCGGAATCAAAAATATTTATCATTTTGTGGTCGTATTGAAAAACTATAAAAATCAAAATTTGAGAAATCACCCGCTTACATCAATATAGCAATATTAATAAGATCATCTCGGAGGTCTATAATAAAAATATAAGACAGTAATATTTTTAGGTTCGATGGGAATATTTGGGATGTTATTTTTTATTCAGAATGATTTGTTCAGTTTTCTACTGAAATATGAAGTTTGAATGATGAGCAATAATACGCGAATATATTTGTTTTTAAACGTTTTTTTTAAATTTGTAGTTTAAAAGGTTATAATAAAGTGGGTAGATTTTTGAATGGTGGGATTTAATACATTTACTAATTTCATATGAAAACGTTTTAAATGTATATCTTTATAAAAAACATTTATATTCAAATCATATTTCAATTTATAAAAATATATGATTAAGTTTTATAGACGCAAATAACAAATTCCTTAAACTACTAGTTAACAAAACAGAGAAATTTGATAATCACTTCATCTTTTTGTAGAAGAATGACTATGTGCGCATTAAATTAGATGTGAAAAATATTTCCTGTCACGCCATGCCATAAAACACCATTGTCGGAGCGTAATTTCCATAGTCCATATCTGGTGGAATCATATCTGGTGGAATAGTCAACGCCTCATGAATATCCCCGTCAGGAGATCGACAAATAGCTTCCGCTGAGGGGGGATTTTCGGCTGTGCGATGATGGAGACAATTAGGGAGAATATCAGGTATTTGAATGCAAACTCCGGCCGAATCAAGATGCTTTTTGCTTGTAGCGGAACACATGATATAGTTGGCGGAGATGAAATATTACGTCGTATTAAGAAACCATTTACTCTATTCGCACAATTGAATTCTCTATATAATTCAAGAGAAAAATGGAAAAGTCTGGTTACGAGATTAATAGTGGCAATTTGCGGATGGGAAAATCCATTAGGAATTTCCCGACACGTCAGACGTGTGCTCTAAGCATTATATTACGTCTAAAGGGTAGTTTTCCGCCTCTAAACTTTATGATTAATTACTATTGTATTCGGTTAAATACGCATTTGCAGGGCATCATTGTCAGTTGCAAAATTCATATTTAGCAAAATTTTATTTAAGTAATTTCTTTAAGAAAGTATTGGGTTGTTGCATAAGTATCTATTTTTCAAAGCAGCAGTACTCTGAAAAATTTATTTTTGACATAATATCATTTTAATGTCATGGGATTATTTTATTAAATAAGTTTTGAATTTTTCATTTCGTAAAAATCTTGTGTTAATCGTTTGTTAAAAAAAATTGACTGTCATGTGTGAACATTCCCGACATATCCTTTTGTTTGAGTTTAACTGAGAAGTGAAGGCGTTGTCAACAACTTCGTCATCTTAAGGGTGCAGTTCTAGAAAAATGATCGGCAAGACGTTTAAAAAATAATTATTTATACAATTTTTAGAGATTAACAATAATATCAATATTTCAAAAACCAGAACAAAAAAAAGAACATTAAAAAAAATTAAGATGTGACATGTCTTACTGTTTTTAAATGTGCTATGAAATCTGCTATATGCTTTTGCTATGAATGTGCTATGACTATCTTGACGATCTCACGAAACAAGGCTTGAATCCCCGACCACTAGATCACTAGGCGATGTTCAGAAACACTAGACCACAAGCACATCAATGCAGTAGTATTATTTCCCCTCCAATCATTCCCCGAAACCTGAATTTTTTAAAATTTTGGTCGATAATATCAATAGGTACTAGGGATTCTGTACTCTCGACTTTTTTCAATTCCCGGGACTCGTCAATATTTTTACGTCCCGGGAATTCCAGAGAATTGAGATCATGAATTTCATTTAATTAAACAGAAAACATATTTTAATAAATATTCATATGTATGACGTACAATACTAATTAGGGATAGGAGCCGAATTAAATCAAATAAATATTGCTATATAAAATAATAATTAGCAGTCAATAAAAATGACAAAAAACAAACAATTTTTAAAAATATACAAAAAAGTTATAATTGGTAAAGAAACATATCGGAAGACAAAAACGTAAAAAATTAATGTGACATTGAAGTCTTCTAATAACCTTTTTGAAATAATTTCATTTCCTATATAAATTTTGTTTCGTCAAAAGATGGCACGATTTTATCTTAAATATTTATATCGCATTTTACAAGGAAACGTAATCCTCTTTTTGAACAATCCGACAAAACTACTCCCTTCATAATCTTTATGGCTGACCATATATTTCACTTTGTTAGTAGTTAGGAGCTACACATGCGTGAACCGTAGATATACATGCACCGCTAGAAAAATGATTTTACCTGCTGCACCGTAGTTGTCAGCAACTAAAATAATTTTTCAATAAGCAGATTTTGTCTGTAGAATATCTTTCTAGTTGATTACTAAAATTTGTATATCTTAACTTGTTTAAAATGAATAATATAAAGTTAAATCAGAGTCTAGAGTCTCGGGTTTCTCTTTCTTTTAAGTCCCGGCACTCGAGACAGCAAAAAATCATGGGATCCCCGAGTAATCCCGCTATAAAATCCCTAGTAAATACCTATTTAATATGTCAGTTACATTTTACAATTGTTAATAAAGGGTATCCGTTTATTCTGATTATGTTTTATAGGATATATAGGATGGTCCCTAAATAAATTAAAAAACATGCTCCTTGTTTAGTGCAAGTGTAGTAAAAATATTATACATTTCGTACTATAATAATATTAAAAATCTTTAAAAGTTGTGTGCTAACACTCAATAAGTTATACTTGGTTGTAAATAGTTAAGATATGTATGAACGTGCAATTATTCAGTCAGCACGAACATATGTAACTATTGCAACTTTTCAAAGCACTTTTATATACTTTCAATAATTTTTCACTACTGACAAATATAGAATACCTTATGATGTAGAGAGTACGTACATGCTGATGAGTAATATTTTGTACTCAGAAGTGAAAGAATATAATCAATTTAATTAATGACTTAAGGCTGTTATTTAATCTCATTTTCTAAATCATAGAATTTATTCACTCGGGCGATAGATTAAATCGTGAACTGTTATAAAATTCTAAAGTAACGAATAAAAATATTGTTTGATCAATACATTGAGAATTTCAGATCGATGATAGTAAATGAATTAAATCGTAATCCAAAATATTGCAAAGATTTTTTTCAATTAAGTACCTATTTACACACAACTGTAAATATTAATAATAATATATATATTTTTAATTTTTACAATTTTATATATGAGTTACCTGAATCTGTTACAAAACTAAAGTCACATATCGCTACATGCACATTATTCTATAAAAAAGTTAATCTTTATTTCCGATAAATAAAATGCGATCTCTTAAATGAGTCAATAAAGATTGTTAGTGCGTTTTCAGGGTGCTACAGCAGTAGCATATAAGTGCGAATAACTCACCCACTGCGGCATCTCGTGAATGTCTGCCGTCCTGTGGTGATAGTTGAGCACGACCACAGTCAGCACCACGGATGAGGCCACCATAAACATTATGCAGTTGAAATATGTACCTAATGCAACAGGAATTCATTAACACACGGGAATTGGTTTGGGCATACGAACAACATACAGTTTTTTACGCTACTTGTTAATCAGTTCAGCGGTTAAATTTTAATGATTCAATTTAAATCAAATTAGCGAGGGGATTATCGAGGTTAATAATGATTGAACACTAGAAATATTTCCAAAATTTAAAGTTCGTTATGATAAATAGATACATTTTTTAGATACTTTCATCAAAATAATTTATAAGGCAATTTTCTCAATTGCTAAGATTCGGGAATGCTTCAACAAATTAATAAGTTAAATATTTTGTTTGTAACAAACTAATTCAGTGGTGTAGTTCTAACAGACTTAAATATTCCTAAATTAAGATTGTTTTACTTATACAGGGTGTGTGGGAAGATGTACTGAACCGCGCTCACAGCGCCAATTGCGTGCGGAAATACAGGGTTGAATATTAAATATACAAACTAACTTCCTTCCAGAATTAATGTATTTCAACTAATCTAGGCTTAATAATTTATGTTTAGATTATGCAAAAAGAATATAAAATCCGGTTTCAATTAATGTACTAGCTTTTATTTTTATTTTTACATTTAAATATTTTTATTTCGTGTTTCTGTAAAATGAGGAAATCAACATGTTCAACAGTTAATATTCCTCCGTAGATTTTAGGTACAGAGAGATCACATCTCTATTATAAAGAATCATTCAATGAGTAGTGGAAATATGTAACAAACCCTTCATTAAAATAAAATTTTACACCAGTAAATACATTCCTACATAAAAATAATCAATTAATATTATATTCCAGTAAATTTATTAAAAACACACGCGCAAGATTCCGTACATCTTACCTACCCTATTTTCGGAATATATTTTGATTTTTTTTTTTATATTTCAGCTTTGTCGTAGACACGAAATTATTTTTAAAAATCTTTGTTTCTGTGATTCAATTTTAACAGGAAACGTAAAATTATTCAATCATATCTACCATTTTTAAAAATAATTTAAAATTCATCCCTTTCGCATAATTCTCATCAGAAACTTTTATTAGTAATATTAATAACATGCATTTTTATACAAAGAAAAAACTTTGGTTTTCAGTATTCTGATAAGCAAAGTTAACTTAAATCACTGTTAAATATTTATTATATTTAAATTGGAGAGTGAAGAAGACATTCTACTTCTAGGTACTCAAAACCTCGTTTGAAATGTAGCATTTTCGATGGAATTTAGACCGATTACAAATACCAATATATTAAGGGATTTATTGGAAGATTCAATAAATCTATATTTCCACTTGATGACATAATACGAATAAAATACCATCTATCGATGTATGAAATAAGTTCCGGCTAGGCCGGGTGTGCGGGAAGTATGTGCGGAATATTGATAAGGCCCGGTATTGATGTCACCCACAGGTGTATGAGATAGCTCTACTTGGACGTGTCTTGAGAACAGATGACCCCTACCGCGGGCCACATGACAAGACGAATTTTATTCCGCACGCCCGGTACAAAGGTAAACAGTTCTGTGAGACGTTTATTGAAATTTATTTCGGCGCGAAAACACCACGATGTAAGAAAAGGACAAAAAATACCAAAAGTGTTTTGAATTTGCTAAAAATTATAAATAATTTAAATACATTTCTCTTTTGTTAACACAGCGGTACGTTTTATTTATAATCTAGAATTTAATAATGATTTTTATGGCATTCTCTGTAATGCTAAAATTGTTAAGAATTGACCACGCAAAAATTATTAATCCCTGTAGGGTTGGTCGGTATAATTATTAAAATAAAAATGCTATTATATTTTAATATCTACAATCAGAAAATATTTCATCATTTTTGCATTCATTATTAAATTCTTTAATGTTTATTTTAATTTATTTCATTGAATTTAATTTAATTTCCATTTCAAAAGAAAAAATGTTTTATTAGAAAAATAAGAATATTATTAGTATGAAAGATCCGATGTTGTAAGTAGGTACAGCAAGTATTCACTGTTTGCTATTCTCTATAAAATTCTGTTTCAATAAAAATAATTAACCGATGTTGATAAAGACATCAGTAGTTAAATGATTTAATTCAATTTTATAGAATAGATATATCAAACTTTACTTGAGTTAACCTCAAATGCCTTTTGACCTACGTAATCAATTTATCTGCACTATGCTTATTCATGACGTTGTTATTGGAATGCACATAATTTCGTGATAATTCACGATACAGGTATATTTGATTTATTTGAACTATTTTTGTAAAGTATAGTCTATTCGAAATCTATGTGTTTATAAATAGTGACAAAAACTGAAGAGAAATAAAATGAAAATTATGATTTTTGTCTACTCTCGTAATTTCTTGTAACTCTTTATCAAAAAATCTGCGCAATTAGCAGTCACGTTCATTTGACGTTCAGACATCGGGCTGAATCACACGAGCATGTTGGGGATTAATGTCTCATCCATCATGTCGGCTCTGCTCGCCGTTCAACACGTGACTCGATTACTTCAGTTTCCTATTTTCTCTTTTACTAGTATTGAAATTCGAATAACCCGTTTGCACATTAAATTCTACAGCTGTACCAAACTTGAATCCATTTCGTAAATCATTTATATTTTATTACGTTTAATTAATATTATGAAAATATTAGTATGTATGATTTTGAGCCAAGTTGATCCCTGTATGAAGTGACTTTTCAAATGTAAATCAGTAATTAATAATAATCTAATAAAATGTTAAATACTTTTATATATTTTATGAATTATTTGAATTTATTATTTGGGTTTCGAATTGATAAACTGCATGTAAAATAAAACGTAATGAGAAGGACTTTAAATTGGATAACAAAAAGTCCGACGAAAATTCCTACGCTTTGCTGCTTGAAGTCCTATAACACCGGTGAAATATAATTTATGACAGTAATATCTTTTGGGAGCTTTACCTCACGCGGAAATAAATTAAAGACGAAATTTTGTTTTTCCTCATTTTGCCTGTTTTAATGTTTGTACTTGTGAAACTCCGGCATATTAAAAATATTACAGCTTCTTTAAAATAAACCGTTGTTTTGACAAAGTCTTATACGAAAGATATTTGGGTTAAACCAAACTGAAAATATTTTTTCAACAAATAAATACCTGTTTTATTTGTTAGATAATATTCGTAATACTATTTAACGAAAGTGATTAATATTTCTATATACTTAATGGTAATGTACGCCTTTATAGATTAATGGTAAGACTCGGTGACTTCAATAATTGCGCAGTATATATTTATTAAAGAAATACAGATCAGCGGAGAACAGCACAGTTCCATTAGTGTTTTGTCACTCGAGGAACAAACCCCTTTCCGATATTCCACCCTTATCAAAGTCTAACCAGATATAAGAAATGAAGCGAAAACGGAGTCAATGGAAATTATTTACGCAGAGGAGAAATTTATTGAACAGTGTTATTGATTTCTTCAGTTCCTAGTGGAATTAATTGATTAAGTTTTCATTTTCTAAATTGTAATATAGACATTCGAAATATGTTTATGGAACAAAAAAAAATTAATTCTGTAAATTCTTTAAAGTAAAAATTATCATGTTATGATTCCGGTGACTCATTTCAGATATATATAATATAATGACATCATAAAAAACAAGTTGTTAGATAAATGAATACGTTTCATTAAAATCTACCGAGTATAAGTAGTGGAACGAATGCGATGCGCGCGCTTCCAGTCCGAGGTTTTGAGTCGCACGATACACCGATCTAGGGCCACAAGTCACAGTCACACGGCTACAAAGCTAGATAGTCATCACACAACACTTAGGAAATACCAGACATGCAAATCAAGCGGAGAACTTGAAGGACTACGTACGGAAGTATACAACAGGCACAAGACCGAAGCGACAGATACAAAGGCAACAAGATAAAAGCAAAGGAACCAGCCCTGAGGGTAGCAAGAATATTTGATACTTGGAGGTTGATGAGCTCGCAGTGTTCTCTCTGCCGCGAACTCTGTTACTTGTATTCTTTACCAAATAATTCATTTGTAATCTTTTATCATTTGCATATGTTTAGTTCACAGTTTATATTAGTTTTTATGTGGATGATTCATTGATGGGATTAAATGCGAAATAAAAATAAAATACAATAACAGTTATGGTAATAAATTTAGTCTGCATACCCTGGTGGTCACCACCATCCTGTAAACATTTTAATTTCAGCACTCTTTATCATATATACATTTCTTAATTAATTTATAAAACATTTTATTTATTTTTCAATTGAATTAAGGTTGTGTATTCTGTTTCTCATTTGGAAATCTGATGGACTTTGTTTAATTTAAAATACTTATAGTTGCCAGTGTATACTAATCGAAACTGGAATTTTTCAGATAACCAATTGAGAAAACCAGAATATAAAAGTAAAATAAAAGATTTTATACTTATTTATTAAAATACGAGACCGGTCACTGCGATTCGTTTTGGTGTTTTTATTTTAAACCATGTTTAAAGTCATGCAACCTTTCAATTTTTTATATTCTTGTAATTTTTGGAAACAATGAAAGATAATCAGATACTTATAATATATTGTTATTCAAAAAATGCACGATCTACAAAAGATTATAATCAATTGATCGGTTACAAAAATGTAATTAATTCAAATCCCGTCAACAGACATTCCTCATAATGAATAATGTACACTCAAAATGCTTGTGAGACGTACATTATCCTCATAAGTGTCAGTGACTTAGATCAAGTTTATCTAGAGAAGTATAGGCAGGGCTGAAGAGTGAAATATTTCATTTATTTTATATTATAAGCAGGTAAACCACTAATTTAAAGTATTAATTTCTTCTTACGCGAACTGCAAGAGAGGAAAATAATTATTCTATTACATTACTATTTAATGATTGAAATTATAATGCGTATAATTCACGAAAGCCATGATGCACAAAAAGATAAACTGATTTAGCTTTAAAGAAGACCTCGGGAGTCGTGATATGAAGAATCAGAGTGATACTTGGCATAATGATATTTAATCGGTTTGCTGTTCTGTTCTGTTCTCTTATAATTGTGTAAATATAATTTTTCATCAATTATTTTGTCAACTAATCCACCGATCCAAAATTATTTTAGAATTACTTTAAATTGATGTGGTCTGTCTGATTATAAATAATAATCGGAAGCTTAGACAATGTGTTAAAGCCAATCTGTGGAGGTTCGCAAAGACGATACCACTTTCAATTTCACGGTTTGCCCAAGGATCGCCGTGAAGGTAAATTATTTGGAATGATTATATAAGGTGAGACATTGCCTTTGCGATGAGACGAGTGTCACCCGAGTGACAAGTGACAAGTGACAAGTTAGCGCGGCCGACAGTGCTATCGTCTCGGCTTCTCCCTACTCGCGCAGTCGCCGCCAGCAGCCGCCGTGACGCTGGCGGTGAGCCGTCAAGGAGCATGACACAATTATTGATTGTTCAATTTAAACTGTTAAAATGAAAGTGGTTTCACTGATTCTGATTAGTGAAGATGAGAAATCATAAAAAATGTGCTCGTGACGTGGCTGGAAGCCTCGCTTCACCTAACGTGACAGTTTTGTGATCGGAAGGACTGAGTCGTGTTTTTTGTTTTGGAAGAGAAAATGAAAATATTTGCCAGGTCAAGACACGGTGCTGAGCTAGAGCTCTCACCTATCAGAGGAACGGCCTCGGAGGTCTTGGTGATCACGTGACCCACCATGAGCGAGAAAACTGTTTGTGACAGCAGTATCGTAACACCTGTAACAGAAATACTCGCACACTGTCACTCTGTTACGTCTTCACTCCTCAGCTGCATCGTCCGACTCCGGCCCCTTTTCACCGCCATTAGCCGTTTACGTCATGTAATATGGCCGTGCCGTGTCGTGTCGTGTCGTCACCGCTGCGGTGTCCAGTCATTGTTTCTAAAGGCAGTTTAACCAATTTTTTGTCATCTTCAATCGCCAATGAAAAACAGCTCCAAACGTAGTAACCATCCACAACAATCATTCGACAATATTTAAACAATGCGGCCCAAAATAAAATAAGTAATTTGGTTAGTGATAAAACGACTAATTTAGAGAAACCATCTGCTGAAGCCAGCTTATACAATAATTTGATCACGTATAATAATTATGATAAACTCGTCACCCGTTAAAGAAATTATTGGGTTATCAAATAATTTTGGGCCGTTCTGTATTTCTCACTCTTTTCTTTAGAATAAAAAAAACATAATATTAAAGATGATAAATATCCAAAATAATGTAGCAACAAAAAAAAGAAATATGAATCTTTGAAAAGTTGCGAATAAAGAGTAGAGAGAGAAGGCTGAAGCGCGCAGACCAGCACCAAGCCTCCAAGTATCAGGGATTAATCGACAAATCGTCACATCAATACAATTAAATCACACATAGATGGATTCTCAACGAGTACATAATATAAATTTTAAAAAACAAAAAAATAATGGAACCAGTTTAAAGGCAGGCAATGTCTTAGCTTAGATAATCGATTCAGCACTGCGGTATCAAATTGTGAACACATGTGTGTAGGGTTTATGATTATATATCAGAGAGAGTAAGAAAATTAGAATTGTGTTTGATGGCAGTGAAAGGATGTGGATATTCATGTTACATATTATAAATTTAAATGTGGTTACATACGTGAAGCTGCGCAGACCCTTGGCGTCGCGGGGGGGCATGGGAAGAGGCGCGGGAGACACCGACCGCCTAGTCCGAAGGTACTCGACGCACTTAATTTTTATCATTTAACACTAAAGCCGTTATCACAAATGACACGATGTATTGAAAAAGTGGCTCATCTAAAAGTGGCTGACTTTCACATGATTAGTCACAAATATATCATTTAAAAAATCGTTTTAGACAAAAACGTATAATTATTGATTCTGGAAAACATGGTAGATAATTTTTTGTTAGACCAATAATTTCACCTGTTTCAAAAAAATGTCGGTTCGCTTACCAAAAAAATCTAAATCATATATATTTTTTACCCAAAACCGATCAGTATTAATACAAATAGTTTTAAAAATTCTCACATACGTCAATTGATGCAAAACATAACAAATGACACGTGACACCCAAAGCCGAGGTAAATACATATTTCATTATAGAAGGGAAATGCGTTATTTTTTATTTCAGCTTCCACGTATAAAACCACATTTTTTATGTTAGGATTTGATGGATTATTATTTATAGTGATAATTATATTTATAATACAAAAAATATGTAAGTTCAAATCTACAAATGGATCGAAAAAATTTGATTTAAGTTAGTACAGAAAATTGCCAAAATATTCGGACGCTCAACACTGAAAATAAAATGATGCACTATAATAATATTTAAATTTCTTTAATTCAACTTCTTTGTATGCTTCCAATAGATAAAAACATGCCATGCTCGTACGAAAAATTTCATGTATCAAAACTGTGTGTATTTTATTGTCAAAGTATATAAAATAGTTCCACTTTTATCGGATTTTATTTAAAAGCGTAAGAGTTTTTAATTATGAAAAATCAAAAAAAATCATTATGAAAAATAAAATGATTTCAAATTGTTTTAAATAAATATTACTTATTTATAATATGTCCATGTTGTGGTTAATTTTGATCTCGGAATAAAGTGCATGATTTACAATTTTATATATTTATTGAAAATTAATCGACGCGTAAAAAATGTGTTGTAAACTGTGTGTCGCATTATGTACTTATATACATGTAATGATGCAGTATAAAAATGCAAAGGTTATAAAATATCTATATTAAATTTTAAAAATATTAAATATGGTGCATTTTGTTAGAACATATATTTATATTTTCATAAAGCTTACACACATCCAGATAATTGGCTATTTTCAAAAAAATTGTATCTACATGAAGCCAAATCGATTCCCAAGAAAGACAAAACACGCTACGGAAACAAAATTATGGTCTGTGGTCTGGAGCTTTCCCGAACAATGTTCGTCATCGTTTTTACCACACTTCAAGCGTTGTGCCTCTTCATTCTTCATTCTTAAATTCATACACGTCAACGAGCATTTTAATTGAATTTTATAAATCAAAAATCTTTGTATTTTTAATAATACGTGCGGTATATTATTACGTTTTAATGTTTGCAAAGATCGCTCGAAAAGCAAATATTTTCGTAAAATCTCATCGAACTGAAATAACAACTCGTTATATTCAATGAAATATTATTTTTCATCTGACGAAGATAAACGCCATCCTCGGTAAATATTTGAAACATTTGAATCCATAAAAATGGAGTTTGAATAACAAATCAGGTGAAATAGCGGGACAGTTTCATCTCTGACTAAGCGCTTAACTTTTGGGCTATTTGAACTGACAAACGAGCGTGGAATATTTTCCAAGTTTTGTTCACGCTGGTCGACTTTTCAACTTTAAAGTAATCTGTGTGCCGACTCTGGAAACAGCGGAAACTATTTACAAACCTCAAACGTTAAATTATCGGTGTTGAATTTGTGGAAAGTTAAACGAAAGTGCGATACAGTAGCATTTCGGCACCGTCGCTAATGGAACCAATAATTTTACAAGAGGAAATTGTATTTATACTTCATAAAATATAAATATTTTATTCAAATGATTTTTAATCTCGGCGTTAAGATAAAAAAAGTATGTATTTGTAATATATAAGAGTTTGATAAATTATCGTGAAAGAAATAAAGAAAGATGATCAACTAAATCATTACAATTAAATGCTGTATAACTGCATACATCCCAAATTAATTTTATATTCACATCTATTAAAAACTTCAACAATATATTTTTATTGTTAAGAGTATGGAAATTTTAATTTTAATTTAACTTATCCGTACATTATAAATTTGCTTGCAATTTCACAGAGAGCAACGAACACAAACAATCTGAGAGAATTTATTAAAACATATATCACAACGTATGGTTCGTTACATTCACTGGTTAACTTACTTTAATCTTTCGATAAAAATATTGTTAGTATTTATATTCAAATTAAATATAATTTCTTACATATCCCGAGACAAATACCAATATAAAGTAACCAACCACGTCGATTGTTCAGACACTGCATACGAAAGATCGTGTGGACGTATCAAAATGTAAGTGACCGACACACAACAGCGATGTAAATAAGAATAACAGAGTTGGGAACAGAATGGAGTAGTCGTGGGTGAATTGTAAAGGTGGGGTGAGGTGTACCTAACAGAGGTATAGCATCGGACACTTGAGGTAGGGTCTCAGCCACCAGGTTCAGGAACACCGTGAGGGACAGGAGGATCGTCACCCCTGAAACATTTCACAAGACAAATCTCAAATCCCAGACACATTTCTCGCCTGCGCTCCAGACGGTGGATGCCCTCGGCTGCCGAAGCTAGTGGAAAATAAAATTTCATTTAAAATGTTAATATAATAAATAACATTCTTATGTATTAGTTTCTTCTTTAATATAATAATCATGTTTATAAAATTAGAAGTGCGTCATATAAAAATGATAATAGATAGAAGACATTCTATAGATTTTCGCAAGTCACACCATCAAAGAAATATGATTTAAAGCATAAATACTTAGATATAGTATATTATTTGTATTATAAAATATAACATGTATATATGGTGTACATATAACAGTATTGTTTATGCACGTCGTTACGTATTATTTTGTTAGTTTTTTTATACCATTTTCTACTTCTGGATGCCTAATAGTTATAACTTATGCAGTTTCCATTGAGAATTTTTTTATATTTATTTTTTAATATTTGTAATATGTAATGTACATTGTAATAGCGGTGTTCACGGGTACTTAAAGTAATTGCTTTTCTCTTTAAAAAAAATAATAAACTTTAAAAGTCACGTTTTTATTTAAAAGAAGAGTTTCTTTAAGTGGCCCATTATCTCAAAAACTTCCAGCTTTATTTCAATTACTACGACTATTTTCCGAAGGTGGCTGTGATAATCCATAGAAAGCGAGAGAGATGTAGAAAGATTCTACCTGAAGCTGTAGAGATAAGTGAGGGAGTTTTTTTAGGGAGTAAATCGTGATCCCGTGGCCGTATAAGCCGGTGTGGAGATGAAAGCTATTCGTGGCTTGTCGTCAGGTTGCAGGAATTTGGGGTTGAACGAAAATCAGGGCTGGCAATCTTTCATAATAACAGAAACCACGA
Source organism: Eubasilissa regina (assembly GCA_022840565.1). Classification (NCBI taxonomy): domain Eukaryota; kingdom Metazoa; phylum Arthropoda; class Insecta; order Trichoptera; family Phryganeidae; genus Eubasilissa; species Eubasilissa regina. The sequence continues at coordinate 28,274,811 of JAINEB010000022.1, read as the reverse complement.
TTAACGAAAACAACGTTAAAAATTTATTTTTGTCATTTAAAAAAGTTATTTGAGACTTTAAATTGCTAGTTAATTTATTATTTTGATAAAATTATTTGAAAAGTTATTTTATTTGCATTCACCACTACTTAAAAATCTCGAAAAAATATTCACAAAGAGTTGTTAATTTGAACACTTTTTAATGCTATAATCAACGTTCAATCAAAATAATTTTATCTTATTATTTTCTCAATTTCAACTTCTGTGTGGTGACCCTGTGGATAGCAATTGAGAAGGAATTTCAGAATATATTCCTATCACGTGCCGGGCGTACACGAGTTTAACTGCGATATTATGTATTCGCGGAACAAACCAAATTGACGCCCAATTTGGTATCATATACTCGAAGCAATTTATTTGAGAATGAGAAGCAGACATATTAAAAATATACACATTTTTATAAGTTTTAATTATTTAAAGATTTTCATCGATTTTAAATGTAATTGCATCAAAATTGTATTACATTATTAATAAACATTTCAATTACAGGACCGGAATGAAAACTTGTTGGTCGACCCAACGAAATACAAATCAGAAAATAAAATACTAAAAAGGTCTTCGAATATATTAACATGTTACCTAGAATCAACCGCCGTTTCGAGTGCAAAGCGCTTTCTGTTAAAGTTGGGTTCTTATTTACAGGTAACATTAAATCTGGTTTAACGTGCTACCCCGTGAACACCCGTACCCCCATCTCCCCTTTCAACCGAATTCCCGGTTCACCCGCCGATAAATTCACTCACAAAAAATAAAAATGTCCTCTAAACTCATTGTGGAATTTGAACATAATTTACAGCTTATTTTTCACTTTAGACATTTAAAAACAATAAATAAATATCTGGCTTTTGAATATTAATCAATATTTAGAAACGAAATTGTAATTCAATTATTTTTATATAGATTACAGAATTTGAACAAAGACATTTTAAAATATTATTGTTATCATTTTATAAATATATGTATTTGACGACAAAGGTACATCAATATGATTTTCATGAATTTTCGAACATTTTTTTAGCTATCATAAAAATAAGGAACGTGCATTAATTTTTTTTTAAATAAGACGCATTATATAAGATTAAAAATATATTTTCCAGAGAATTTTGCGCTATTTTTTATTATCGTGATCAACAAAAATAAACGAATCTTATTAAACTGATATTGATCAAAACTGATTTGAAATGTGAAGCGATGCTAAAATATTCTCTATTAGTATGCTTCATCTCATATATTAAACAAGAATAACGAAACTATTTTTTCCTACATAATAGTTTTTAACATATATATATTTTTTACAACGAATTTCCGACGGCGCTCTCGGAACAACCTGTACTGAGAGAATACACAAACGTGATTCCCGATACAAATCCAATAGCGGGTGTACACGAGTCACGTGGTGATACATCCCCCTTACGATAGATTGAATTTTCTCTATTTAACATCTCGGCAAGGCCCGCAACCCTCCGGGAACATTCGATCTTTTCCCCGCCACTCGCCGTGTCTTTTTTACGGACGACGTTTCTTTGGACAGAATGTTAAAGTCATAAAGATGCGACTTTTACAGTACAGGACCCGTTCCCTGGGAGGGGGATAATTACCTGGTAGGGCGAAAATCACATAAAAAATTTGGTAGATATTTTTTAATGTAAAAATAAATGCATTTGGTTAGATTCTAAGTTAAAATTGAGCTGGAAAAAATAGTGGTTTAGTCTTAATCTAATTGTGTGATGGTATGTAAAATTTATACTTACGACATCGGCAGCACTTTTGAAATAAAATTTTATTAAAAACTACTTTGGCATTTTACCATTTAGATCTCGTGTAAAACTCTGGTGGACATAAATGCATTCTGGTGTGCTCGTAAAACGTTTATATTTAAAAGTGCGCACACTCGATGCGACCCTCGTGTCGTGAAGCGGGTAAAGTTTTCCTCCAAGTATCAATGTACCCCGCTATAGCGGCGGAGCCTCCCCTCCCCATCGACCACCACCTCACTGACACAGAACTAGACGAGCGACACCATCTTACAATACAAAGGGAACACTGTACGAACAAAACCTTAACATATTCACAATCACGTGTAACAAAAACACTTCATCAGCGCGAACAGAGGGAGAATATCGGTCCGGATAGTTCTTTCCTTGTTTTTAAGAGACGCTTTGAGTCAATTTCAGTTGCGGCGAATATAAACATACTCAAGTACCAAAGTTTGACGTGAGGCTTCATTTCTTTGTGTTCCCGGAGAACTAAACTTTACAAGACAGAATTAACCCCAAGTGCTCTCCATTAATATAGAAAAACGTGGAGGGTAAGTGGAGTTATTTTTCAGAGTATTTTCTTTAATATAAAAGGATTGTATCAATATTAGCGTCTTCCCTATCAATCGCAAAGTCTAAAATTATATAGATGAAGAATTGTTTAAAGTAAAATAAAAACTGAATAAGATATTTAAAAAAATTGTTTCATTATCTTTGCGTAGCACAACTAACGAAATTTAAATATTATTCGTATTACTATCTCAAAGAATGCAAAAAAAAAGTTCAAAATAGGATCTAATTACTAAAAATTCCAACTTGGGCGAGATTTGAAAAATCTTAACGCGCAACATTCAACATTTAAATAAACAAAAACAATCGTTCATGATGCTCGTTGAGATTGTCGTCACGGAAAACGGTTCTTATCGGAGTACGAGTGATGGAAATCATAAGCGGGGATTACCGAAGACCACGCCTTCTGCCCACAACATTCATCGTTGCCCATAAATCTTCTGACAGGAACACGTCCTCACTCTTACCGCCGTGCACGCCCCGACACCCCGACACCCCGACGCCCCGACGCCCCGGCCTCCACCACACATTCTTATTTCTATCCTAACCTCCGCATGTACTTCTTTTCCTTCCTCTCCCGATAACCCCGTTCCACTGACATCGTTTTAACGAGGGATATTGATTTTGAAAATTTAACTCACTCGGGAAACAAAGTGAAACTCGCTCGATAAACACGAATCATAATTTCAAATTCATATTGGTTGTTTAAAGAAAATGACAAGAAAACTTCCAAAATAAACTCCCCAATGTAAATATCCTACTAAATTTTGTTAACAGTGCCATTTCAGTATTTCACCATCTGAATTTAATTCGTCTTGGATGTTGGCGGTTAAATTGTGAAATTCTTTGGAAAGAAATCAAATTGTTTTGTTTGTTTATAGATCCTTAGTACTTAGTATTGCTCGTGATAGGTTTCGCCTCTTGTTTGATCGAGTTAACGACAGCCATCCGAAGCGATATTGTCCCCCTAATCTTCCGAGAAGTTTTCCCGCAGCTGTACCTATGAGCGGAACAGCATCGGAAGTAGTCGGCATTTTTTCGGCAACCAGATTGAGAAATACTGTGAGAGACAGCAATATTGTGACACCTGCAAAAAATGTTAATACATCTAGCAATGTATGAAAGGCTTCACAGATAATGAAAAAGAGTTTCACAGGAAATGTCACACTCATCACTTCATTGTACTACCAAGAAGCTCCTTCATATTTTTTCATTATACATACTTTAACATTAAAGTATATTTTCACATACAAAAAATGTATGATCTCGTAAAAATACAGCTGTATGTTTGTTAAATGGAAAAACTTATTTAGAAAATTGCAGATTCGGTTATCGGTTCTTAAAAATTATTATTTTTTTTAACGTCAACATATTGAACTATTATATATCTGCGGTGTGAAGCACAATAATAGTTCATGCGAATTATTATTCTATTAACAATCAAAACACCATGCGCCAACCTTGGCAGATTCGTTCAACATGCCACCATTTTCAGTCGGACAACAGAGCATTTTATATCACTCCATAGAGCGACATTGAAATAATTTGTATAAATTATATGATTTTTGTGCGTATATGAATGTATATGAAATAAAAATATTTATTCAGAACCAGAATACATATTTATTATACAAAATAATAGCATTTTAGCTTAAAAATTCAATAGTGGAATTTAAAATTACTTACATTGGACACAGATCATAACGTTGTAGTCTGGATTATGTAGTTGAATGGTCAGAACACCCTCACTTGGGCAACAAACTAAGGGAGTACATATCTCGCTATCGACCATCTAAGTTACATTATATATCCATAGCCCTAGTGCTTTGACTTATGTACAATTATAAAATGTGTTTACATAGAATAAATTATTTTACCCCTAGTTTGATAAATTAGTTTTATTAAAAATATATATTCATAATGAAAAATGGTAATAAATGTAAAGTATGTTTTTAACTGAACTCGTAGAAGATAAATTCACAATTCTAATTCAATTATTACACTCCATAGTTCAATGTTTGACATTTATGTCATCCTATGAAAATAATAATTGAAAGGAGTTGTCTCGAATATCCTATTTATGAAACAGTATTAATATCGATTAAAAATAAAATCTAAAATGTAAGTTAATTCAATTATTTATTTTTGTAATGATTTTGATTATTCTTAGTAAAATTTTGATAATGATCATTCTAGCCTTAGTGATATTTTGATGTCGTAGACATTACAATATCACTTTGATTTATAGCGTCTGAAGAAACCTAATGTAAATTGAATAACTCGCCGGTGCTTTCCCGTCTCATATTCATAAATCAGTTACGACAACAAATTATATAAAGCTTCGGTAAATAATATGAAGGGTACTATTAGACAAGCCTGGGCCTGAAATAATAATTCAATTTAACTTGGACCGGATCAACTGCGAAACTTTTCTTGGCTAAATTTATTGCATAATTATTGCGGTAACCAGGAGAGAATGTTATTTAAAGGAAAAATACTTTGCAACAAATTGGTCTGCGGATCTTTTTTATAAATTTTGATTATGATAAAAATTAAATGAAAAGTTTTGAGGCAAGTCTTATACTGAGATCTTGTTAGTTTGTTTACTATTATAAATATTTTTATGGCGAATTTTTTAGACTCACCGAAGCGTATATTATTTTTATATTTCACCTGTTAAAATTTAATTTATCTATATTTTCATGAGTAAACGAAGCATTGTGATTTTTTATTCAATTACCCTAGCCTAAGGTTGAGCAACGAAGCGAGAATTAATAAAGGCGGCGTAAATGTATCCAATAAAAATGCGACCAGCATTTACCGACATAAAACTACCCCGGTTAAATTTGTAAAATATTTTTAAATAAAATAGTAATATTATTTTTCAACGAGTGGTGAATTTTTATTATTTAAAATCAGAACAACAGTAAATTCACGATGTTATTGGAAATATTCACACATTTTTCAACGTTAAGAATATAAAAGTTAATACTTTGAAGTCTTATCAGTACCTGTGTCTCAAATAGTTCAACTTCATTTTATTATTATTATAATTAAATTAATAGATATTTATAAAATTACATCAGATCATTAATTCAATAAATCGTATAAGAATGTATCTGCAGTCGAACTCGATTATATCGAGCACGGTTATAGTGAGATCACGGATAATTATGAGTAAATATTTATTATTATTCTGATTCAGGCTTGTTTTCATATAACATTTCACTGTTATAGTGAGCTCACTTCACTAATATAACGTACAAAAATATTGTTAACAGGAGAAGAAAATACACTATACGGTCTAAAAACCCTAATTCTTCAGAAGCCATTAAATCGAAAGCAGCGCCTGCCGACGAGGTTCCTTATTATTTACGATTCTTTTCAGGTTTGTTAATTCTTAGAAACAAATAATTGGTATATATTTTTTATGCGTAGTAAGTGGTAGTAAATTTTAAACTTAGCAGTATTTTGAATTTTGTTAAGAAATAATGTGATTGAATGTAGTAATTTAATTTCAAATGTTTTTGTTCACACAATCATAGATTTTAGATTTTTCACATGCATTTGACTTACTTTTAATTTTATTGAATATTAAATATTTTTTGTAATAACGAGTATAACGGTTATAATGAGTTCGAATAACGGTTATAATGATCAAATTTAGCTGGTCCCTTCGTATTCGTTATAACCGAGTTTGACTGTATTTATAAAGTTACATCAGATTATTAATTCAATGAATTGTATAAAAATATATATATATATATTTCTCAAATAAAACAGGTGCCGCAAGGTCACTCACCAAGAGTTAACTTTTCACCGGAGTCCGGCGGCAGTGTGAACCCCAACAGGGCCATGGAGGAGATGAGGACGCAGGGCACAATCAGGTTGAAGAAGTAATATAATGTCCTTCTCCTAATCTGTATCGTAAATGTCACATCGACATAAGGCTCGGGGCAGCAAGCATAGGTTATGGTGTTCTTCTTCCCCGGCATTCCTGCAGTCAAACACATCATTAACAAATTGTAAATGGGAAAAAATCAGAACTGCCCATACAAACTAGTTATTAGCATATAATTATGACGATCTATTTAAAATAAATCAGTTTTATAAAGTAGCTAAATATATACAACACTCGAGGAATTCATTTGCAACTAGTGAATTAAATCTCGAGCCAAAATTTCGATCGTGATTTTGATAATTCCGGGATTTCAGAATCAATTCCGGATTTAAAATGTACTAATTAATCATTCAAACATGATTGTTTTACAAAAAAATAACATACATTATATAAATTTAATGAATCAACTTTAAAAATATACAGAAAAAAAATATTAGGAGAACACATTCTTATTGTGAAGTTGTAATTATTCAGAACACAGGTCTGTAATATTTTAAATGTGAATTAAATGTATTAATTAGAAAGATATATATATATATATATATAAAATCAATTTTATCGAAAAATAAAAAATATAAATAATGGAACGATTAAATGTATTAATATCAAAAAGGTAACATATAGGTTCGAAAATTTGTCGCTAAAAATATTGTCGCTGTAACATAGTTGGATAATGCACCTTCCCCGGTTTGAAAAGAGATCCAGGTTCGAATCCCGGTGGCGCAACAACAATATTTTTCGATAAAATTTATTTTATGTGTATATCTTTCTAATTAATACATTTAATTCATATTTAGAAAAATATATGTTAGTTGCTGCCAAGATTCGAACCTGAACCTTTTCCTATCTGGAGAAAATTGAATTTGTATTAAAATACCACAAAACTATATTCTGAAAAACTGCAGCTTCACAACAATAATTTGTGTAAATAAAATAAAACGTAAATTTTAACGTAAGATTGACAAATAAAACGGATAACTTGATTATTATATACCATATGCCAGAAGCATAAATAAAAAGCATTTTAGAATTTAATTTTAACTAATTTTGATACCGATGCGACGAACGACTAAAAATGCTCAACCTCCATAGGTACTTGTTATAGGCATTGTCATAAAATACTCGTGTACCAATAAGAGATGATGATCATGTCAGCCTTCGATTTCAAACAATTGCATTTCTATAGACTAAAATTCTATTTTTTAGTCCATAGATGGCGATGGTGTAGTGGTACTTGAAATGAGTCCATATATTAACATATATACAACTGTCAAAGATTTTATTGATATGGAGATTGATGGGTAAGAATGGTGAAAGTTATATTTGTATAAACTGCTCAGTTAAGCCAGCCGAAGATAGGTCGTAAGCCCTGTAATTACCCATACTTCCATATATTTTCCATTAAATATAATAAAAAATAGCTTCGTCTCTATGAGATATCTATATTTGCGTGTAATAACCTAATAATACTCGTACGCACGCCTCTATATATTCTGAAGAACCGAAATGAAGGACAGGCGGTATTGTACCAAAATTGATTTAGGTATTTTAAATATTCACCATTAGTAATATTATACATACAATTGTATGCTCTATCTATTGCTTTACTCACCCTTGCGTTTGAAATCTGTCACATTGATGGCGAAATATTTTTGGTGTATGTGCTAATATAAATTCATTCAGCTATATCATCATCGGACAAAATCTCATTACTGAAATATTATATAATTGATATTGAATTATTCATTGTCGTGTCTATCAATATGACGGATGACTTTTGAAACAGTTGTGAAGAGTCCACCATTTTTAACTAACGACTTACGATTTTTACCATCCGATATTGGAAGGTAAAATTAGTTTACTATTGAATGTACTATCGATGAGTAAATATTTATGACTAACGATCGAACAACCCGTTCTCGCAAAAGAATGACGTAATTTTTTTTCGCAGAATAAAAATTTACCACTGATCAAACATCCTGCCATACGAGTAAGTATCGTATTGTCATGATATTCTAAGTATTGTATTGGATGTCGGATGTAAATGACAAATAAATTAATTCCCGGATTTATCGTATTAATTCCGGGATTCATAAATATTGTACACTGGGCCGGGGTGTCGGGATTGCATTCCCTACTTACAACCACTTTACCATTAAAGAGTCAATTCTATTTTTTTTTACCAAAAATTTACTTCTATCGAGATATTATGGCCAGCAGAATAGATCACAAGGTTGTTTTTGTAATAACTCTACGATATTGTTCAATATTGTCTATAATCATAGTCATTGTATGTACATTTAAAACAATGAAGACCTTTTCAAAGGATGTTCATTTCAGTTTTGAATATTTAATGAAAATGGTTTTCGAAGTATCGTCAAAATTTATATTAATTCGCTTTGAGGAGAACGGTGACAAACGGCCTGTGTTCTTGCGATAAATTATCATCATCTTGGTATTTATATTTTTATTTATAAAATTATTGAAATATATTTTTATGAGATGTTACAGATCAAATTAACACGTTTTTTCATTCATACTTATCGTATATAAATGCACAAATATATTTGTGTATTCATTAAACTTAAAATTGAAACGGATAAATAAAGTACTCGCGGAGATGTACTTTTAGAAAAAAAAATGTTTTTAATTTATTCAAAAATAGTTTGTGCAAATACATATTTCATAAAAACTTAATTTGAATAATAACGAGAGTTTAAAAAATGAGGAATATAAAAGTTTTCTCACGATTGTGTATTCGTATTACCTATATAATTTGGTCGCTTGAAATACGGATACATATGCGCATTGAGAGATAAGCAACCTACCCCGCAACGTTAGTGCGGATCCAACAATTACGGAGCAACCTGATTATTTGTACTGTTAAATATTCCTTATTTTCCCTCTGCTTCCAGTTCCTACCGTGTGTTAAGAGCGCCCCCCGTCATGGCTGCGTGTCTTTAATTAACCTGTGAAACCCAATTTAGGTACTTCCCCCGCCAACCCTGAACCCTGACATCTTTGACAAATTAAACAGAGGCACCTGCATCATTTTACATATGGGAAACAATTAATTTTGACATAATACGCGCGACGTTAAACGGCGCAATTTATGAAGCTATTCGCAAACATGGAACTTTTTAAATGAAGCTATATGATTGGTGTACGTGATTACTTTAATTTGTTACTGAATAAATTATGAAAAATTAAAAGCGTAATATTTTTCACATATATAAAATAAAATGTAATATTATATTTTTATCCCAATGTAGCGCGTGTTAAAAATCCCATTCGCATAATGTTACACTCTGGCAGTGTTTTACGTGGTTTATATACAACAATAAAATAAAAGTTAATTAACTGAAACATCAAAATCTTGAAAGTATTACAAAATTTTTTTAAATTTAATAAAGGGTGTCTAACGGAAAATTTTCAAGATTAATCTATATATATTTAAAAACGAATGTTTGTTTGTCTCGTACACGTTCCTATACCGTTCATCCGATTGCGACGAAACTTTGGTGAGTTGTTGTGCACACGCCCGCGAAGGTTTCTGAATTAGTACAACCATTTTACAATAGATGGCGCGCGAGTCGTTTCAACAAATGTGTGTATTTCATATAGTTTATTGCCATGAAACTTTGACGAGTTGCTGTGCGCACGGCCGCGAATGTTTCTGAATTAGTACAACCATTTTACAATGAGAAAGTTCGCCGAAGAAAGCGATCTGCGTGCCACGGCTATCAGTTTTATGGCAAACCATATGTCGTGAAATATGAAATTCGGATACGTTGATTGGCTATTTTTAGGATTCTCTGTGCCGAATTTTTCAAGAATTATCGCTTTTTCTGGCGACTTCTCTTAATTTAACAAATGTGTGAATTTCATATAGTTTAGTGACAGTTCGCGCTTGTTCGGTGTGAACTGTAGGCGTCTTAGATACGTCATATTTACAGATATGTCAAAAACAACAATCCAAAATAATTGCGTCCAGTGGCGTATTGGTTAAACAAGCTATTTGTGATCTGTGATTGGTTCTTACCGAGATAGCTGGCCAATCACTGGGATGGCTTGGACGGAAGTTGTTTTTGACTTCATAGTTACGTTTGATATGTGCCATGGTTACGTCAAACAAGTGCGGGGTATTGTGAGCAATTATCAAGTGATTTTGTAATAGTCGTCACAAAGCATTACTTTCGCTGTCAAATCAATTATGCCACCCTGCATTTTCTTGTGCGACTCGCATTTGAAATAACTATTAACAAAGCACAGGGACAATCGCTACAAGTATGTGGACTGAATTTGGAAAATCCATGCTTCTCACATGGACAGCTGTATGTGGCCTGCTCACGCGTTGGAAAATCGTCCGATTTATTCGTATACGCACCAGATGGAAAAAAAAAATTATGTATCCAAAAGCACTTTAATAATCAGAATTAAAATACAAACATTTTCTTTCTTTGGATGGCCCGGTACTCACTAGTATTAAATAAATAAATAAACTACAATGTTGTTCTTATATATAATTTATACAAAATGGAGTTTAACGATGCGAATTTATTTAACGTTTTATAAACAATATCGTCTAAATGCCATCCATTTCTCTAAAGACACCTGCAATCGTTGGCAGTAACTTTACAGCAAATATTTTCTTATAGCATCTGAATTGTTGCTGTAAACTCTCGACTAAGGTATCCCCACTAAAAAACTCGCACGGTTTAAGGTCCATTGACCGAGGTGCCCAGGGTATGTCTCCGTACTTGCTGATAAATTTATTGGGAAAAATTCCCCTCAGCTTCTCCATTGAAACTCGAGCTGTGTGTGGAGTGACCCCGTCTTGCTGAAGTTCTGTTCTGTTGCTGAACCAGGGAACAGTTGCGGTACCGATTCGATCATGCGGCAATACAGCAATTACAGGTCAGCAATTACTCGGCCATTAATTGCACACCACACTGTCATTTGTGGACAATGCAAACGTTTCTGATGGCGTTCTCTTGAGTTGTCGGGGACCAGTAACTCATGTTCAGTTAATGATGATGATATGAAAATGTGCTACGTTAGTAAACAATATATTTCCAAGCGTTCGTACTGTTCCAAAACGTTCCAGCATCGTTCTCGCTAAGGTTTATCATAAAAAATAGTCATTTTCACTGAAAAACTGCAGGATTTGCAGTTTGTATGGGTGAAGCTGTAGTTTCTTTTTCAAAATAACGTGCACTATTGATTTTTTTATTCCAGTACAGGTTGTAATCTTCCTTATCGATTTACGCGGATTGAACATAATTTCGCGTTGAACTTGAGCCACATGTTCTGGCGTCGCTGCTGACGTTAATGGTCCCGGAAGATTTTGGTTAACCATTGTTTCTTCTCGTCTGACCTTTTGAACCCAACACCGAATAAGTTGCGCGCTCGCCCCTTCACTTACTCGTTGGATATTAAAGTGAGTACAAAAAGCACGAACTAATGAATCACCGCATTTTAAATATTGCTCAACCGCGAACGTGCGGTGCGCTCCCGACCAGTGACTCATTTCGACTGACAAATCCGCAAATCACGCGTATTGAGCGTCCTACTTAGCTCACCTGATGGTTTACGAGCAATTATAATTTAATTTTGAAATTTTTCTGCTGGACACCCTATATTTATGTTTAGGTATTGCTTTAATATCGTAAATACAAAGGAATATCATTACAGTCAATGTAAAATAATATATCACGGGGCAAAAAAAAAAAATCATTTTAAATGTGAAATTTAAAATTTAAATTTTACACAAAATTTGAAGGTAAAATCAGAACCTACCTACCCCCTCGCACATGACTAAGAATGTTTTCTTCTTAAAGGGGGTGGATTATAAGTGACTCTATGTGGTGAGTGGTGATATAAAATATGAAGCTTCTTAGGGGATTTTCTGAAGCCAATCTCTTCTTCACTTGAATATTTTTGGGATCAGCAAAATAATACTATCTAGCAATTTATGAATATTTTATACTCGAAATATTTTCACAAAAAAATTGTGGAAAACGAGTTTACGAGGAAGTTTAACACAAACTTTAATTAAAAATAATTTTATATTAACCTTGACAATTTTCGATGTGGTAACACGTACCATTGTCAAGGTTCTCAACTCAACTGTAAGAGATTTATATCTCTTGAGTACAGTGCGTACAGTTGAATTCAGTATGTACAGATGAGTACAGTACGTACAGTTGTAGCCTAACTTTTGAGGCAAAGCCTTGACAACCTAACCTAGAATAAGATACCAGTTATATATATAAGAGTGTGTATATTCATATCATCAGAGAAAATGTTTAAAAATCATTGAATCATTTATGATTATCAAATATAAAAATTATATGGTTATAATATAACATATATGTACTAATATAATCTAGGAGAGATCCAATTTTTTTTTTCGTATTTTCTCTTCTCATAAGTACTATTTTAAAATATTTTCTATTGACATTTGAATGCAAAAGACGTTAGCTCTATTTTTCCGCAGCAAATAAAAACATATTTAATCCATTCAGCGGCATAACTAGAAAACCCTACAATTTATCCTCTCCGAGCTCCATTTTCTTTTCAATTTAGTTCTAGGGCATTTATCACTCCGGCCGGATTATATCGGAATCTATTTAACAAACCTGCAGCTGTGGCTTTGTACAAAGCATCCGTTTGCGCGGACCGTTTCCCAGGGGAAAATAATGTACCCGGCTACAGTTTTTTGTGCATCTCATACGTATGATTACGTAACGTAATTCATTTCACACGGTTAAATAATAATTTAATACTATTTAATATAAGCATTCCCGAGCCGGGTGTTGTGCAACTTCAAATCTATTTTTATCAAATAGATTTGAAGAAATGACGTTCATAGTCTATTCATTGTTCGTTCGCTAAATTTTTAATTATGAGAAGAATGTTTTTGATAAAACAATACTGCAGGATTTTTTTCATTTCTATCGAAAAATTTTGTAGTATTGCACGACAAACTACAATACAGAGTGGAGTAGAATAAAGTAACCTGTTGGTCTAGTAGGTAAGACGCTAGCTTAATGATCTAGTGGTTGGCAGTTCGTGCCTCGTTCCAGAAGACTAGCAAGTTAGTTCTATTTTCATCGCACAAATGTTTAGATTAGTTTTAAAATAGTAAAATGTTATATATATTCCATTAACGCTTCTCTATTTTTATTTTAAAATATTATATACAGGCGTAACAGACTTAGTCCACATACTATAGGAGGTTATACCTTATACAAATACGAATCGAAAATATTCAAGCTACCATATCCTATTCTCAACCATTTCAGAGATAAATATTTTAATAAGTCAGTCACAGGAAGATTTTGATTAATTGAAAGTAATATTTTATTCATTTCAAACGATATATTGAATACCAAAAGTAAAAGGTCATTGAACTTCCAACAGCTGCATTATTTTTGGTTATATGATTATGATCCCGAAATATTTTATTACTCCCAAATAAAGACAGGTTCAGGATAATAATGGATCAATTTTGCAAATATTGTTTTCAAGAACATAGACTTAGTTAAGTTTGTAATGATTTTGTAAAATCCTCACACGATAATATTTTTCAGCAGATTTCTATTATTACGTTGAGAAATTTGATTTTATTCTCATCGTCTATTTGAACATTTAAAATATTCTTTTTGGTTGTCACGCGTTTTCGGCCTGTATATATATATATATATATTTTAAGATTTTATATATATATATATATATATATATAGAAAATCTTAAAATGATACTTAATTTAACTTAACAATAAATCACATTCTCATGATTCATGTGGATTTATTATTTAAAAGTTAAAATGTTTATTAATAAATGTATGTTTGGCAATAAAATTATGAAATGTTTACGTTATTCAGAATTAATTTCAAATTATTAGTCAGTCAACCTAAAACATTTTCAATTTAAAAATCTATCAGTCGACTGCCAATGTAATGCATTTATAATATTGTAATGTAAAGTGTGTATTTTTATCCTAAATAATAGTAAAATTTTAGATATTACCAACCGTTTCGGTTTGTTAAATTTTAAACCCTGTATTTATAAATCCCAAAAAGGGTACACGATGGATATTCCAAGACCAAAATACTGATTTTAAGTTCAAGCGTACGCTGGAGAATTGATAGGCAGAAAGATGCTTTGGACCTGCTGCCGGTGAATAATAATAATTGAGCAGCAGAAGGTTGGTGTCGTGGAGGTGAGGATTGACCGAGCCAGGGCTCGATTTACGTATTAATTCATTCCCAATTTATGTTTTGAATAACGAAATAACATATGAATATAAATTAAATGTATTAATTAAAAATATTGTGACATTTTAAACATGCGTGGCGGCACCGAGCGCTACTATACCGATCCGAAAGGGAGAACGAAGGGAAGGGAGGACTTCCGTGCGAGCGCGCGGCATGAGTGGAGTGCTGAACGGCGACATCGAAAATATAGGATTGAATTAGACGCGGTGCATTCAAGAGAGCCTGAGCCTTGGTCCTTAAGAGCGTGAAAATAATCTCTTAGCTAGGACTAGCGAGAATACTGCCTGTGAGCGGTGACAGAACGTATCTAAGTCCTCCCACTCGGAGCGGCTGAAAATGGCACCGCTTGGAACTTCTCGGAAGGTGAGAGGAATCTTGATATGACCACCGTGATGCCCAGGACCACGATGGTCACACTTCACTCCGGGTAATCTAGTGCAAACCCAGCCTACCCAAAATCGTAGTTAACTTGAGCAACAAAATCATAACAAAAAGTGTCCTCCACTCTTTGAACAAATGATGGTGAAAGGAATCGGAACTATAATCGTGCAATTATCTTTGTCGGGCAAACGCTTGTTTAAACAAATCATATCGTTTATCATATGATACAATGTTTTGCATTATTTAGACCATTCCTATCCATCCGAGCCAGCCACTCTGACATATACATTTATAAACAATTTATTGAAAAAATATTATTGATACTACCGATATTCGAACCTGGATCTCTTCCTATCCGTGAAACTGCATTAATCGATTATGCTACACCAACACAGTAATTTGACGATAAATTTTGGAACTTATATGTTGCACTTTCAAATTGATACATCTGTTGTTCCATTATTTGAAAGACATCTTCTTTGTATTTACGTAATTTCAAACACCTTTGAGTAAAATCCGATATGTTCTAAAAAATTGCATCTTCACGATAAGAATGTGCTCTTCTTAAAATAAAAAAATAATAAATAACAGATAAAACTTGATTTCAGCAACCCGCCTTAGATTCCACCTGTATTATATTTCGTACCTGGGTGCACAAATTATTATTATTTTTAATTTGGTAATAAACAGTGTCGGTCGCCGCCCGCCTCTACTCAACTCACACCAGTCAAATAAAAAAATTCATGCAAGCATTCGAAATGCTTAAAACTATTTTACTTATTAAATTATTTTTAAGTGAGGTCTAGGCTTCCTGTGCTATTTGAATATATTTGTTTCTACAACTATGGATACGCGGTACGCTAATCGTAGTAGACAAGTTTGCACTACTCAGCCACTAATTTAGACTTTAATATTTCCGTGGGTTGGAGCTAAATTTTCCTTTACTTCATTTAAACTCATGCCCCATCAGGTAAGTGCTGTGGTTGTGAAGGAATATAAAGTCAGCATTGGACTAAAGATAAATATATTTTTTTATATTCTGTAAAGTCATCCTCATTTATTTACTTCTGTTTATAACCTGTATTCTTAATTGTGGTGGAATTAGTAATTCTTCGATACGTTAACTAGTCCAATAAGTCAAAAACATATATTATATTTAAGATGGTGCGTGTGCGCGGATGAAACATCTCGTTTCGGAGACTCGTATCGAAAATCTCATTGTCATTCGTTATTCATTATATTTTATACTCAAAGTAGAATTACTGACGGATATGTACCGACCATTATTACCAAATCTGCAAGAAGAGGCGTCAATTCGTATACGCATAGGAATACGAATTATAATTTTTCAAGATGTTCCGGAAGGATGCATTTATTGATAAGATATAGTAACTAGTTAACTGTTTATGGTTTAATTGCTTTTTAAATGCTTAGAAATATTCCCAAGATTTCTTTTCGTCTTGATTATATAACAATATTATATAAATAATAACTTTAATAACTTTACCACTGTGAAGGTTTTTCTTCATAATGTTCACTCGCTACAGACAGAAACAAAATATATAAGTCATTGGTTATCTATCCCAATCTATCAATTTTTGCTGTAGCTTGTCGGCTAAAATAGAGTTTTATAGGCTTTAGAATCATTAGTGAAGAAGCTGTGGAAGAAGATAATGTACGAGAGTGGATCAGCCAGGTATAGGGTGAATAAAATTTGTCCCAACGCTGAGCAATTTGAAAGTAACTTTTTTATTTTTTCTGCAGATCATCTAAAAATTTCAGCTTCCTTGGCACTCGTTATATTAGTACTTTAAATGTATTCTCATTATTGAGCTTCGATCAGCTGATTCTAATTAAATCGTAAAATCAGAATGGGAGAAGATTTCGCAAAATATTTGATAACTGTAGGTATATGTAGCACAATATAACACTATTATTAACTACTGTACGATTTAAAATGACAAGAATGATGAGAATAGAATTTAAATATAATAATAACTCATATATTTTTAAATTTAGAAATGCACAGATTTTTAAAATGTTCTTACAATTATTGCGTTCAATACCTATTATATGAGGATATGTATAGCCAAACCGTAGCCACTTTTTAATCATCCATCAACTTGTAGAGTAATTTTTTCAAAATAATGAATTAAGATTTCATCGAAATGAATCTGTGTGTAAACTAGCAGTCACACGTTTTATAAAGTGGACCTGTCTTGAATGAATGGGGGAGAATGGTGAACGTTATATTTATATAAAGTGATCATTTAAGCCAGCTGAAGACATGCCGTAAGCCCCGTAACTACCCATACTTCCATGTATTTTCTTCGTTTCGTTTCTATTTTTTTAATTCGCTAGCTTAAATTAATGCAGAATTTCTGAAAATATTGCCAACTTTCGCGAATACACTATCTAAACATATATAGATTAATAAATACGTGTAAGCTATGAAACAAATCTCATTATTTTTAGGCGAAGAATTGTTGTATATTTTTCAAACAAATTACGAAAAGAAGTTTCCCCATTGACAAATTCTCGAAAAAATTGGGGAAAAGTTAAGCAATCCGATAATCTCTCCGCTTTATGAAAACTCGATGAGTCGAAGACCTTACCGATACAGAGGAGGCACTCGGGGCCCGGCTGGGGTGGTAGGTCTAACACGGAGAAGAATTTTATGCCCCGAGGAGGGACTTTTTACTCACAAAACTTGTAAGCAAGGAAAGTCGTTAGCGTTGTATGGGCTAATGGCCGCGTAAATAAGTTATTTATGGGATATTGCTCGCGGCACAGAATTTGTGTGGCTTGAGTTAATTATCTATCAACTTGGGAATATCGAAAAGTCAAATAAAATATATTATAAGAAATATACTCATCAAAATAAAATATACTTTTAAATAATACGTATATTTGTTTACACATACCTAAATAACTTTTAAATTTTATATTACATACAGACAAATTAAAAGAAACTATACGATTTTTGTATAACATGTGCTTAATCTTTTAAAAGACTTCAGAATTTTATTTTAGTTATTCTAAGTACGTCTTAATTTTTTTTAACGGATTGTTGGTGTCAGTTTATGAGAGCACGTTTTAATGGCACTTGTACATGGTTGAGATTTCTCTCAGAGATTTTTACTCGAGTTCGCATAAACAACAGTGTAAAATTTAGCATGAAGCGATATTAAGGGTGTCCCAAAAAGGTGTGCCTTTTTAAATTTTTCAATTAAACACATTATTTATTTGAAATGTAATAATATTTTTATTTCGTTGTTAAGTACAAATGTTCCGATTATGTTCGAAATAAAATGTCAAACAAATAGGCACTACGGCACTCCTTGCAAACTCATGCTCTGGTGATGAAATTGAAGATAATATCGTTGCATAATTGAAGTGTTATTGTGGTAATAACACTATGGATCTCCACCTCAAGCTCTCTGATTGTTTGTGACTTATTTGGCATATACATGTGACATCAAAAATCCCCATATACAAAAGTCGCATGGTGTCAAATCACACGATCTTGGTTTTGGTGTTTTTAGCAAAATTTTTATCCGCGCTTGCTGATGTTCAATTAACCAATTAACAAATTCTCGTCGCTTAAAATGGACTGCTTGTTTAAGTTCATGAGTCAATTGGATTCTGTAGGCATGCAGTTTCAAGTATTTCACGAGAATTTGCTGTATGGTGTTTCTTGAAACGCCTAACTTTTGAGAATGATGACGAATTGATTTCCTTGGGTTTTCAGTAACACTTTCTCTCCCTGCGGCTATGTTTTTGAATGAACGCCCACTATTATGACACATAGGTGACTTATTGTCCACAAACAAATCAGTTTCCTCAATTTATGAAATAGTCTTCTAATTGATAATTTATTTGGAACATAATTTCAACCGAAAATTCCATGAAGCTTACGAAATTTTTAATTAAACTCCATTTTTGTAATGAGTTTTATTAATAATAACGCGTTCTTTCGTGTATCGTTCCATATTTACTAATTGCAAGGTTGTCAAATGAAAAATATTAAATTTTTTAAATGGCCTAATTTATGAAAAAAAAATGGCGCGAAATTTAAAAAAGACGCTCTTATTAGGACACTCTTTACGAATATTTTTAGAGTTTTATTTTAAAATTAAAATAATCATGTTACACCACAAAGTAACCGCTAGGTCAATTAATGATATTATTCGATTTGTGACTCATTGCCCCATAAGTGTTGCGCGCGTAGAGTACGTACCTTAACTAATTCTCAGAAATAAAAGTCCCATTGAGAGGACATGAGCCTTAATGGTGCGTATATAATATTGAGATTTCTCTCGGAGATTCTAATCGAGTTCACATAAGAGACAGTGCAGAGTTTAGCGTAAAGTGATTTATGAATCATGAACGCGTAGAATGACATATGTACCTTTACTGACTCTTAGAGATCAATGTCTCGTTGATAGGACATAAGCCTTATTGACGCGCGTACAGAGATGAGATTTCTATAAAAAATTTACCTGAAAAGTACATAAAGGACAGTATAGAGATAAGCGCAAACGAACACCGAACAAAGTCTCATCTGTTAACATACAACATTATGCGCAGTAGCTGTACATTGTTAGGTCATTATGCACATTAACATATCAAGAAGCAGTATTCTATATAAACTCCAAAAAATAGATATATAAATTTCGCGTTGCGCTATGCGACTGTAATAACACTAATAATTCTTGTCTGATTTTTAATGCATTTAATGGCAATGAAATATTTTTTAAAAGCCTCTATTATTTCCAAACGTAATTTCGCAATAGGTATTATTTTTCTAATATATTTTTTCATTACACCGCAGCTGCCACAACTGGTGCCAAAACTGATGTTCATAAAGTTGTAAGAGTAAACAACGCACGCACGCAACGCATATAGGAAGATACATTTTGCACATAATATATATAAACATAACGTTTCGTTGTACGCCAAAGAAAACTTTTTATTTTTATTACTTTAATACCATCAAAAATATATCAATTAATAATGAGTCATCATTTATTTCATAACTCCAATAAAATAATATGAAATATTTATTGAAAAATTCAACAGCGGTGTGTTGAAATATAAAATATTTCTAATACAGAAATATTTCCAAACACTGAAAATGTTGGATCACAATAAAAAATTCAAGTAAACAAATATCTACCTTATTTTATTAAATTCAGTTAATAGTGTATAGTTCAGATCCATTCCAAATGATCCCCTGAATTATACAAATGGTCCTCTATAGTGTACCAAATACACCTACACAGGGTAGGTATACTCTGGGTGTATTATCTGGGGTGTACCCGAGAGCATCGCGTCCCATTTTTCAGGCCTAACAAGCCCCGTAAATGCAATGCAATGATGTGTAAATGGAACGGGATGAGGAATAATTATTCCTGCTTTTTACCTATTCATCGAAACAAAATGTTTAAAAAGCTAATTTGTATTTTGTTTTATATAGAAAATTGTAAAATTTATACTTATGTTTATCTCACTGCTTGAATGCTTTCAGGTGTTCGAACGTTTCGTGGCCTACCTGGTGGGTGGTTTCTTCTTTAAAACTGAACTGGTAGCCTTAAAATTGGACACCCATAACTTAATTGTTTTCTTATCGTGTACCGTGGTATGTCGACCTAACCGAAAGTGTATACGAAATATTCGCTGCTAATAGAATCACTATTTTTATAATACGTTTCAATGGCAAACGCGCGACGCTCACCACTGATGGCAACTAAAATGACAAAACATTAGCTACAAAATAGCGTGTCAAAACCACGTCCTATACTACTAGCGCTCCACAAGTAGCGAGGAAAAATCGGGGAGTTATTTCTGCTGGACTCTATAAGGATATCAAAAATATGTAATGACTGTCCGGCATTTAATATTGGTAAAACAGCACAATGCTTTAATACTTGAATAAAAGAACACTTAAGGTGCCTTAACAATAATAGCTTCTTTGAATTTTCCAATAACCTTTTACATTCAAGCCACAATTTCGTAAAAGAAAACGGTTTTGAAATTTTACACATGAATATGAAAGGCCTTAGATCAGATAATTTAGAAAGTCTAAAAATCAAAAAATCACTCAACAATATAATATAATCCAATATAATAAATAACCAATTAAACCTTACAAACAACCGTTATTGAATATATTCCTTATTTTACACCCCGAAATAGATGTTTAAATTTTATATCATTTTCAGTTGTACGCTAGTCCTGACAAAGATACATTAGTGTCGAAACCGGTTGACTTAAAAACACAGCGGTTTAAACAAAGTCAAATGCAAATACAATTTTATCAAAAATATATGAAATAACGATTCGTTTCAGGCTTTAGTACATCAAATCGATCTAAAAATATGACATGATGTTTTTACTGGCCTCGTCTCGCTCATACATTCCACATGACTAAATCAAACGAGAAGAAGATGGTAAAGAAAATATATGAGGCGAGTGTTAAATACAACAGGGATAAATTGCATCCGCGAAAGACCTAACGTAATCAGATAAATCAAATATTAGAGAACGGTCCTGTTAAAAGCTTCAAAACAACCGAAGAACGTGGATGAGAAGATGTATAAAAGTGGACGAGGCAAGAATAGTAGGCCAGGACAGAAGAGTGTAGCATTCTGTCCTGTGTGCTAACTTTTGCGTCGTAGTGTTACGTTAATAAGTTAAATTTTTTCATTATTAGGAGAACACATTCTTATTGTGAAGTTGTAATTATTCAGAATGCAGGTCTGTGATATTTTAACTACTAATTAAATGTGTTAATTAGAGATATATATATATATATATATATATAAATCATTTTTTCAAATAATAATAGTGGAACGTTAGGTGTATTAATTTGAAAAGGTGTAACATATAGGTTTGAAAATGTGTCGTCAAAAATAATGTCGCTGTAGCATAGTTGGATAACGCACCTTCTGTGGTTTGGAAAGAGATCCAGGTTCGAATCCCGGTGGCACAACAACAATATTTTTCGATAAAATTGATTTCATATGTATATCTCTCTAATTAATACATTTAACTAGTATTTTTATTTTTTTAAATTTATTGTTTATTTTTTAAAGTGATAAAATATTGTTTACTGATACTTTATAAAATTTAAATAACTTCTTCAACCAAATAAAGTTAAATCAAAATATTTGAATCAAATTTAATTAACTGACTGAATAAAATAAAATAAAAATTCATTGGTCAATACAACAAAAACAAAAAAAAATCGAAATTACTTTTTACGAAATTTGTAATTTTAAAATTACGAAATTTGTAAAATACACGATTATAATCAATTGTGTTAAAACTCTCATTTGATTTAATGATATTTGGTGTGAGTTAGGTTACTATAAGTATGTACGTGCCTTCAGATCTTGTACGCGATTTCTACTTTTAGGAAAAGGTTGAAAAATTTCACCGAAATTCACAATGCTATAAATGTAGAATACGGTGTAAAAATATGTTTTATACACTAGTAGTGGGTGGTGCTTAACAGCCATATGTGGTGAAAAAGCAACGGCGCGTGACTTTGTTACAAAATAAAATCACTAGTGGGTAGTTTAACCTAAAACTATTTCTCCATTGGATAATATTCATAAACCAATTTTAATGTTTTGGCCATTCTTGTAAAAAACTGATACAAAATAAGATTTATATGGACAGGTATTGTGCGCTTCTGAGGTACGCGCGCGAGTGGAGTGCGGCATATATTCGATGCTGCAATAGTTACAGATAGTGAGGACATCTAACTGTTCTATGAAGACCTGCTTATTGTCGGTGAGTATTTGTATGCCGATGGGCGAATGCACACATGGAATAAAACCCTTTACAATTATATATATATATATATATACTTTTTTTTAAATTACTATCATGGTAAGAACTGTTTAAAAATAAAAAAATATTTGCTCAGAAAGCCTGTGAGAATATGTTACTATTTTTTGTTTTATATTTCTATTTTACATTATAAAAATCTTTATTTTTATCCCTATAAAATATCCTGATCTTTTTTATGATAATTATAATAAATATATTTATTTGATCACATTTTATTTAACTACACGAAAATAAATATTGTTTAAAGAAACGATAGTGCTGAAATTTGTTGACAGCTAAATAAATACTTAATGCATCGCTTAGACGCTATATTATTTTTATATTGTATTATTCTAGTGTTTTTCATTGCTGGTGAACACGGATGGTTCGGTTTCAAGTTTTGTGAAACCAGTAAAAACAATATATTATAATGTATGTATTACATAATATATGATTATTGAGTTACAATAAGAACAATCATATACGGGACGACAGATAGATTTTATGGGCTAAAGAGAATTGGCGAAATTTGGAAAAGTTTTGTAATGATATAATTATTTTGGCTATTTCAGAAAATATCATTAATACAAGTAGAAACTAAAAATATTATGAAATATTCTCGTATTACATAAATTAGCCCAAAATCCTTCATTTGGAATACTTAAGTGATTTTTCGTAGAATACAATATGCTGGATGCCGAAGTGCACGTAAGCCTTTTCCCTTTAGTGAACCCTTTCGACTTGGATGAGCCGATGGAAATATCTAGAAAAGCTGCTAATAAAGGCCAACAAAGAAAAGAAGGATTTAGGATAAATATACGAGATCAGTATCAAATGTACAGTAACGCAAAAAAAGAGCCGAGTGTACATCGAACATTCGACCATACGGTTATTCACACTTGTATTTATTTTTAATAATAAATACAATTTCAAATTATCTTTATCACATAGATAGTATAAATGAATAGACATGAAATAAAATAAACATATAGGAGAGGAAAACACAAATCCGATAGTTTATGACACATTTATGCGACAGTAAAAGTATTTACTCTTCGAAAATTAAATCTTTGTGTAAAAAAGACGTATTTTTTACATTAATGCACATTATATTGTCAGCGTTTCAATCGAGTCATATTTAAAAAAAAGTCGCGGAGCTATTTGATTGCGTAAGTGGTATCAAAGTGATCATGTGGGTGTTACCAAAATGAATATTTTCGGACAAGGAATTTGCGTCAGTTCATGTCTATATATTTGGTGGTCTGTGCTTTATCATTAAAAGAAATATATTTTGTAAATAAATATAAATCTAGTTCTAGAAAATTTAAAACTTGTTTAATTAAAATATTACTCTTGTTAGATTTCTTTTCATGAAGTATGCACAGTTAGAAACGTTTGAGTAAAAGTAAAGTTGTAGTATTTTCCTGGTTACTTCATTATGTAAGTAATTATTCACATTCCATATAGTTTAACAATAATTAATTTAGAAACTCTTAATGTATCGTGATAGTTAAAACCACTAATTTATAGTAGAAATACCAGAATGAAGGGATTAAGATACGTTGATTTTTATTGAAAAATAAGGAATTTGAGTAAAAAATATTAATTAAATCAAATAAAATTGTTGAAATCAAATATTACATAAATTTGATTAGTTTATAGCCCTTCGGGCTTAAAAAGTTAATTTTCATGGTAATAACATTTTTTACTTACTTTTATGGTCATATTCTTCTTCCTGGCCGTTTCAAATATAAATCCAAATAAATTGGTTTCAAATATAAATCCTTCAGGGTTAGACTAAAAGGTTTTAAACCAAACCTTAAAGGGATGTCAATGATTTAATATGGATCAAATTGAGTTATTTATTATATATTGCTTGAAATGTTTACTACAATTCTTTCCTCCTATAATACAAAGGAATATTTTCCATTGAATAAAGAATTTTAAAATGAAAAAATTATCAATTTTCTATCAAATATTAATTTTCGTAACAAAAATGTTTGCTATTAATAACCAATAATTTTCTATTTGAATTCACATAATCATAAATGAACCGTAATCACATAAGAATATCTTATAAACGAATGATTCACTTCAGTTTTGGTTAAAATTCAACGTTTGCGTTGCTAAACAATATTGTCTGCTTGCAATTATATAACATTGAACGCTTCGTTAATTATGATATACTCAGATTTAATAATGTTGGAACCATCATGCCACCATAACGATAGAAATATTGACATTTTACGAATAATTATGTACAAATATGAGAATATAAATACTACAAGGATGTAAAGGGCCTATATATTTTTAAAGGTTTGAATAAAAAATTTCCTTAGCAATATATATATTTTAAATAGACTAGACCAAAAGTATTAGTGGATAGTAAAGCCACATTATGTCGGTCGCAATATATTTATTGGTTTTCTTGGAACTTTGAAAATATTGACTTGTTTATCAGATCAGAAAAAAATATTTTTCACTCTTGCCATTTATTACAAATTCATAAAATATTTTTCACTTAATGGTAGTTAACTTTCAGTTATCAAAATTAATTCATCAATGATAAGTATTTTTTTATGAAAAATTTTCACTGCAATATTAAATAAACATGCACATATTTATTCCAAGGCTATCCGGGTAGATATTATTGGGTCAGTGCAATTTTTCTTTCAAATAATATCTTATCCCTTATATAAGTACACATTTACCTACTTTTGCGAAAAATTTCTGAAAATTAACATATTCACAAACTTCACAATTTGTATTCTTTGATAGAACAATACTGATCTAATAGATGTTAATTATTCTAAATTAGTAAGGTATATTTCGTTTTCAGGTGCATAAAATCAAAAAATCATCAGTTTATATTTGATAGTAGATATACGACACACTATTATATATAATAGAATTCAAATAGTTATTGATAGTATTCTGTATAAGAAGATATATTACTTTTTCGAATGCATAATATCTATGAGTTTCTCTTTGATAGTAAGCAGTAATAATAATAACTAAGTATATAATAATTTTCAAAATTTAGTGTGCTTGCACTGCATCAATCTTTCAGCGTATCAAGTGAAAGATTGATGCAGTGCAAGCATAATTTTATTGATATCTAACTTAATCAACAGATGTAGATATTTATTGATGTCATAATTGTATTTTGTTTTTAATAGAACAAAATTCTAATCAAAGTCGCGAATTTGCATCTTACAAATTGATACGCGCACCTCTTTCTAAAACATTTGGTAATTTGTGAAAAAAATGATAGTATTTTTTTTTTTTAAATTATAAATGAAAATAACCCGTAATTTTGTTGTCAAAAACTATATTATCTTTAAAAAATATTTTTTAGGATTATATACGAAGAAATTCATAAATAAATTTTTAAAAATATTAGATATATGCACAACGGCAGATATTAAAATTCAAATGATAAAAATTGAAAGATTTATATGATTACGTTTCTGTACTTTGAATTTACCTTTACTTTATTATTGAAAATATTATGCAGTATTTAAATATATTAAGATAATAAAATGAAGTAAATAAGAACAATAAAATATCGTATGTGAAAAAGTCCTACCTATGAGATACCATTCTCCATTTGTGATGAAGTCCGAGAGATCCCCTCCTTCATCAGAATTTAGCACCAAATCCAACTGCACAGCACATAAAAACATTTTATTTATAATTCAACAAGTCAGAAATCTTAATTACGAAAATACCACTAATTGAAAATTGTATAAACATGTGAAAAGTTTATCGACTGTACTAAAGAGAATTTTTTTTAAATCAACCTTCTTATAATCATTATTACAAATTGTTGTAAATCATGCTTTAGTGGTAAAAGTTTACCCATTCCACAAAACTAATTAAAATTCAAGAGATACGCATTTTTCTTGGGATTTGGTAATTTTGAAAATGCAAAGGTTCATGCTTTAATAGTTTACATAATATTATACTTTCATATACAATAAATCTTCGAAAATATTATGTATTGTCAAATTCTGATAATGTGTCATATAGAAAACTCTCAATGTGCATGTACACGGATGATACTTTGTCTCGAAACTTGTGTAAATGACAATAGTTTAAGTATGGAGTGAACTGTCATTCGTTGTATATTGTATTTTTTTACACAAAGCAGAATAATCAACTGAAGCATAGCGAACTTTACCGTTAAATCTCAGAGACGCGATAGTCTCATCTATATACACGCACCCTTATATTATTAAACAGAAATCAACTATAGCATGCAAAAAAAATGATGTCTCAACTATATCAACCAATCAAAATAAATAACGTTACAAAAAGTTAAATAAATACGATAAAAAGTTAAATAAATACGATTATTTGTTCAGAAAACTTTTATATTAACTTTTATTTCAACATAAGACTTATGAAAAAGTATCCATTTAATTATATTTTTTATTTTATAATATATAGAAGAAAAACTTGTACGTGATATAGTGTATAAAGAGCAAATATTTTATCGAAAACTAAGTAATTTCGTATCAGGTGTTGACCATTTAGTTAAATTACGTTGAACTGACATTTTAATCCTGATTTATATATTTGGATCGCGATATTTTTCATACAAAAATAAACATTGGGTCATCTTTAGTATCCAGTCTTACTCACGCATAAAATGTTGCTTGTGTAATATGTATATAAAGTATCACTAAATTGTAAATTTTACCACATGAACTTTCAACTCATTATTTGTTAGCAACAACATTTAAAAAACTTATATCCATTTCTTCGGTATTACAATTTTCTCTCGGAAGAAATAATTTACTGATTCATTAAGATTACCTTCGAACAAACTCATACTTGTCAAGTTCCACAAATTTATGTTTTCTTTATCAAATGATCAGTTAAAGATTTTTCAGATTGCTTTGTTTATCCTGGGCTTATTTGTTTTATTCGAAAAAAGTCAAACAAATAATTTCTAAAAATATTGATACTTTGGAAAAGTTTATTAAATCTACTGTCATATTTTCGTATATATTTTCTCATTCAAAAAGTTTGTTTTTTCCGTATCTCTAACATCACTAAATTGGCAATTTAATAAAAAAATCTATGATAGAAGTGTGAAATTTTTTAACATGAAAATTTTAAATTACAGTATTACATTTTGATATAGTCGCAAGGAAATAAAAGCAAATGGGAGACAGAAAAATTATGTTTCAAACAATATATATTTTTAAACTACAGCTACAGCCGCAAATTTATTAAATAAAATGTTATTGTATGGTAATGTAATTGTACAAATTATTTTTTTATCGTATCCCAGCATTTTTTTTTTTAAATAGTCCTTATTAAAAAAATCTAACATTATTTTAATATGGTATATACAAGTTTTATAAATTTAAAAGATGTACGATGTATGCAAGGAAAGCGACCTTATTACAAATCGAAAGTGATGGTATTCGAAAAGGAGGAAAGCAAGACAATGTGCAAAATACTTGGTGATGAATATTTGGAACAAGGAGATGAGTTCGTGTATTTTGGAAGTATGTTTGAGATATCGAAAGGAGGGTGACTGTAAGAAATAAGAGTGAACGGCACTTTGAATGAATAGCTAATGGGAACTTGTCAACCGAGGCAAGACTAGCGGTTCAAAATGGAGTCCTGGTACTGGCACTTGCGCATGGAAGTGAGGCCTGAAGCTGGCAGAAAAGGAACCAAAGTAGATTAAATGCAGTGGAAATGAGATCACTTAGGCGTATATACGGTAGATCCACTCATGACAGAGTAAATAATGAAGAAATAAAGAAAGAATGTAAATCTGATATTAGTGTAGTGAGTAAGATTAAGAAAAGACAACATAGATGGTTTGGTCATATGGAATGAATGAATGAGAAGATAATGGTAAGAAAGATATATGATGCAAGTGTTGATGGCACAAGAAATAGAAGACTTGTATCGACCAGGTAAGCCAGATACTGAAACATAGTCCTGTTAGAAGCCATGATAACCGGTGAGCTTGTATGAGAAGATATATGAATGTGGATGAGGCGATAATCGTGTGTCAGGACAGAAAAGTGTGGCGCTCTATCCTCTCTACCTACCCCTGCGTGGAAACGGCGTTCTGAAGTGAAACATGCATTAAAATACTTTATTTAAAAAACCCACAAATACATAAATCCTCGTAAATAACGATATAAATTATATTTAATGTATGAAAATAATTCATGAGTAACGCTACTCATCTGAGCCTACTGCAACATGCCTTGAGACACGTCAAGTTCTTTAAAACTGATACCTAACTATATTCTATTGTGAGAATTATAAAGACTTAAGAATGTGTCTATACAACTAGATATGTCTTTAAATACTAACATATAGTTTATTTTATTTCTAAAATCTGTGAATTTAATAGAAGTAGTTAGAATAATATTATATATACTGCGATAGGTGGAGAAATTTAGATTTCAAGATTCAATGATTTAATTTTGCTTTGTAAAAAATAATCCTTGTCATTCTGGTGACTAAAGTAAATATTCCAGCGTCAATCTAGCAAGACATTTGAATATTTTTGAACGAGGAGTCCATATGTTAAAAAGCAACAGAAGGGATTGGCGTGCATTTAATCGTCATTAATATTCTGAGGACGGGTAAACTCTAAACATAGCGTTCAGGACACTTCAGGGTAGGATCCTTACCTGTGTACTCACCACGATATGGGGTTCAGTAATGGAATTTATGATAAGCCTTCTGCTGGAAGCAAATATGTAACAATATACTATATACTATTTTCGAAATATAAGAGCTGCCGTATTCAATCTTTATAAATGCCCGTACAAGACAAGGGATAAATTATTCATAGGAACTTTGTTTTGCTCTCATATTTTGTTGAAAAGAATCATTTACATAAAAAATAAATACATCCCTAACAAATCCATAAGTATTTTGTATTTTTATGGTAAAGACAGCGAAATCCTTCATTTACCATAAGCTAAGATGCCTACCGTCTACACGCTCTGGTAGAACTAATATACATAAAATCCATGGCCTTATTTTGAATGTCGTTTAAATATAATAATATTATAAATATTTTTTGCAACATTCATTATTATCTCTCACTTCATCCAAAATCATTTTGCAATACATAACAAAATTACTCTAAAATCTTTCAATTTGTACAATATTTTTTTTAAATTGATTAAATTTGTAATAACTAAACTTACATGAATCGAAAGAACGGTAACATATCTAATAATCACAATATTTTTATAATGAAGTTTGACGCGAGTAGTTCGAATAATAAGAATTTTAACACAACTTCTTGGTTAATAGATGAACGTTTTAAATAATGTCGTGTATTATTTAGAAAAATAATTATTAATCGATATCATTTTAATTTCAAAAATCTCCAAAAAATATGTGCGCTATATTCTAATACTTTTAATATACCTGTGATTATTATTTGCGAATGAAATTATGAAATACTTAAAGAAATAATAAAATATATATTTTTGCCCGACGATCTAAATACAGAGAAAAATATTTCTAAAATATATTTTATGTCGTGGAATGCTCATCGCTATGCACACGCTCTTAACTTGTGATAAAAAAATGGATAACTCAGATGTTAATCTTATTCATTTAAATTACTCCCATGTCAACTTTTCACGACTTGTTTTATTTTTAATAAGACGTAGGTACTTATCTGTTAACTGGTGAGATGTTTGACCAGGAATTGGGAGGTCAGAGTATCGATCCTCGTTCTGAGAGACCACTAACTTAGTCCTATTTTTTTTAGTTAAAGCGCAAGCGCTTATGTAAAAAATAGTAAGAATCCTGAATTATAATAATTTTTCTTTGTGAATAGATTGAAAAGGTGAGCAGATTTTGTGAACAAACAAACAGTCACAGTACTCAAATGCCAGGAAAGGCAAAAGTAGGTATCACCCTGATAAATAGCGATCTATGTTGCAAAAGAGTGCTCTTCATTTTTATTCGCAAAACATTGTTAAGTTCTTTAATATTTTCAAATTAAGAGGTAAATTTTCAGGAAGCTGTTACTTGAATTATCCTTGTACAGTAAGCGGCCGTCAGCCGAGGATGATTTAGTGGCGCTGGCGTCGCGACGTGGTTTATTGTGCTGGACACAGAAACCTAAGCCATTTACAGACGTCAAGGACCGAGTCGGGAAGAGTTCACGAAGTGCGAGTTCTTTAAGAGAAAAGAAAATGAATTTCTTTAGCTAAATAACTCCAAAGAGGCCATTAAAACACAGATTGGTTATCTGGAATATGAATTTCTATAAAAATATATTCATGTATTCGTGTTACATTATTAGATTATAATAACTGACTTACCTTTGCAATATTTTATTCTCTATTTATCTTTTATTTCAACTGTATGTTTATTTTTCTCGGCATTTAATTTTCTTCAATATTTATTTATAAGATTATCTACAAGCGTCAGTAAAAATTTGTTAATTGTGTAATAAAATTAATGAATAAAATATAAGAGGTGATACGATGACAATCTTAATCAAATATGTAATATAATTTTATTAAAAAACTGGTTGCAGCATAGTAAATAAGTGTGATAATTGTCTCTTTAGACATATGTGGGCGTGTGTGTGTGTGTTAGATGAGTGTTGGGGGACAACGATTATAAGAGGGCGTCACTGGGGAAACGGGCCTCTTTTCCATCGCCACTTCTCAATAGTATTAGTATATCTCTGAGTTATATAATTGTCAACTACTGTAAATACTATTTATAATAAAGTATAATTGTTACCATTGGACACTGAGTCATTATTACAAGGACAAGTAACTTGAAAGTACAAAGAGAGGATAGAACCCCAAGGGAATCTGGTGGCACTTGCAAAGTTACCACAATAAGATTAACGGTGCATGTACGCTGATGAGACATGTCTCGAAATTTGTGTAAAAGAAAATACAAAGACGAGGTTAAAGTTAATGTCATTCGTTATTTGTCGTATTTTATATACGGAAAACCTTTACTGATAAGTCTCCGAAACGTGAAAAACTAAATTTATCCATGTACACGCGTCTTATAAAGAGTCATTTGGTCATATGAAAGTAATGAGTATGAAAGATTGATGAAAAAGATATGCTACGCGAATGTTTAAGACACCAGAAATAGAGGACTTTCGAAAACGATTTGGCATTTGGTTAACCAGGTATTGAATTATGTACTGTAAGAAGCTCTAAAAATTGATATACGGGTTTTGCCTACAATCAGCAAATATAACGACATTTGATTATTATAATCTTTTCTGACTAATGATAAAGGTGTATAATAAAAACTACCGTTTTTTAAAAAAATCTTGAAAAATATGTTCTAAATTAAGATGTAGCGGTTAGCTCTAAGATTAGCTAAATAATATATACTAAAATTATCAGTATGATCAATGACCACTGTGAGACGAGGGAAATTAAAAATTTAAAAAAACATTATAAATTAACAATAATGATCCATAAATTGAAATAAATAACTGACGCAGTTGGAACATTCAGTTCTTGCTATTTTCTTTAATATTCGTTAAATCGAGTTGATGTGTATGGAAGAAATAAATAATAATGCACTTGAAGCTCATTTCATATCTCAAATTAATAACCCAAAATGTTAGTTGGAACCTTGTTATTCTAAGGAGTAGAATATTCATTCAAAGTCTTCTAGAAATTTTACTATTTAAAAATAAATGTAGTTCAGACGATTTTCATATTTTCGAATTCTATGCTGTAAATATTCGTCAAAGCTATCAGTTAGACCGATATTAGTTAGATATACCGTTTAATACTTCCGATATTAAAAACTTCGTATTATTTTCAAAAGTTATCGATTTGAGAATTTACTCAGGGTATGATTATTTTCAAAAGCTTATACTTGAATTTTTTGCAATCTTAAAAGTATTTTACTAAAGAAAGGGGTAAAATGTAAAAGGAGAGTAGAGACTCAACTTCGCTTTATTGGAATAGCAACGATGATAGAATGTCGCATTTCAATTCCAATAAATAAATACTGTAACTTTCGAACAATAGAGCGTATAAGACTTTTTTTATATTTTACTCACATTCCCTCCATGAAATTAAATATAAAAAACGCATTAGAAATATAAACCTGATTGTTGTACTTGCATCATTGTTCTTCTTTTTAATGCCATTTTATAATTCCATCTATAATTAAAGCTAAGGTCAATATTTTTAAAAAATACAACAGCAAACACATCTCCACTTTTACTCAACTTAAAGGAAATGGCTCACAAATAAAGGATACTAAGTTCAGTAGGTACCAAGGTCGAATGCGCACTTCCGAAGTCATCTGTAAACTTTGCGCCGAACTCAATCTTAAATTTGTAACATGGACTAACGTTGATACCACTCATGTTCCTTCAATAATATAAATCTTTAAGGTTTTCTTTTCAAAAATAATTTTTTTTTCCGCTTTTTTACGAAAATGTGGGTTAACATTTTTTCAGAAGTTATAAACTAAATTTGACTTTTTTTTAACTATTACTTAAGCCTTTACACTAATATAAAACTAATAAACTGGATGTTATTTACCATAATTAAGAAAATGCAAGCATTATAAGAAAGACTTATTCTTATTATTAAAAGATTATTAAAAGGAAATACAAGCATTATAAAATTATTGCCTTTTAATCGGCAATTTGAAATTTAAAAAAAACCAATAAAAACACACATAATAAGATTAACATAAATATTATTTAGTAATAAATTATTGTGTTTTTGATATAAAACCTGATTTTAAATAGTACCTGAAGCCTAAAATCATGTAATTAAATACAATATATTATTTAAAATAATTTGTTTTCACTAACACAAAATGTTTTAAAATCGTTGAAAATTGTCAATATGTATTGCAAATTGAATGGTTTATAACTTTATCAATTTTTAATATTTCGTTAATTGGGTTCAATGTAATTTTTTTCCTTAATCTCGGCTTCAAGATCATAAGAAAATATATTTCGTACATGCAAGAACTTTACATACTAAAGCAATTTTGTGGCACGCGGAAAATTAATTCAATGGTCGCGGTTTTTCTTATAATGCTTGTATTTTCTTAATTGTGGCAAATAACTTTCAGTTTGTTAATTTTAAATTAGTGTAAAGGTCTTAGTTAAGTAATAGTTTATAAAAAAGTTAAATAATAAACATATACGTTTTCGTAAAAAAAACATGAAAATAACACATGCTGATCGTCACTTTAGTGGAAGAGCGTGCGCTGGCCGAGTTAGACGTGTCTTATGTGTTTATGCTTTACAGCACCGGAACGTGCGTTTTTATTATAGCATCGTAAGAGAAAGTTTAAAACTATATCAATAATATTCATAGCCGGTAGGATACCGAAATAAATATCTTACTTTGCTCCAATGTTTTATCTTATTATAACAATAATATAACACACTGTACCTTAACTCAAATAAATTAGTATTATTATTATATATATTTGCAAATAAATAATGTGATCCCACAAAGATTATACCTAACTCTTTTTTTACGTGAGCTACCCAGTATTAATGTCTTATCTACCACTAATTATATTATCCATGTATTTACTTAATATAATTACTTATTTATTTTAAATAAAAATAAAATAATAATATTTATTTCTTTATGAGAATTTTTTTCTTTGTTATAAAATTATTTAAAGAAGTAAGAGCATTTGTGAATTCTCTATCCACTGACCAAATTGGTTGGCGAAAATCAGAAAAATTTAATATCTTAAGTAGTGAACCGAGTGATAATAAGCCGTATAAATAATTCATTCGGCGAACTATTAAATTGGTTTAAGACTTTTCAAATGTCCCGCTAGACACAGGAACGCTTTCAGTGAATTTTCGACACTTCAATGGACAAGTAATCTTATTTTCTCCACACGAGCCCCGGTTCCCGGCCGCGCGCACGCTCGCCCCTTGTAAAGCGATTTCTGGAAAACTTTTCCACTCAGTACGCTTCTCGCAACCTCTCCTTACAAAACAGTAATTAAGTTTGCTTTCCCATTAGTTTTATCTACACTCCAGGTACAGATACAATACATTAAGTACACGGATCACATACTCAAATACCTTTATTTGCTTAAAGTAAAGGTTTGTCATCACACAAGCACAGATAATTGACGCCAAAAACACATACATCTCACGTAAGAAACTCGGATCGAGAAATGATTTAGTAGATTAACACAAACCCATTATTATTATTTCCATATCTCTTGAAAAAGTACATTTAAAAACAACGATTGTTGCCATATTGGTACATTGGAATACCGATATATGTTGATCAAAATTGTTTGAATAGAAATTCTGACTAACTTTATCTTTAAAACGTAGTGAAACATGTCAAATTTCCCAGTAGTTTAGGAGATAACGAGAAAACAAGTTATATTTTAGTATTCATATTTATTAAAACAATTGTTATTTTAATACATGTATTGCTATAATATTAAACAACGTGCCCTAAATCAGGAATCAATTTACTTTATCCATCTAAACCATGTAGACATTTTTGAAAAAATTTCACCCCATAGGCAACTCCAATAACATTCAAAACTTTCCTAGCTCAATATTTCAGTTTGATCTAAATGTCAAATGATACTTTATTATTTCAAAGTCATGATATTGCAATAATTTTCATGTTATTCACATGAATATCTCTAAAGATGGTCGCAACAACACTGTTGAAAATAAAATAATTATAAAAAATCTGTTGTTTTACGTCTCATTTGGAAGATAAATGTTATCATTATATCTGATAACAGAGTACGACATGGTGTTCGTGTACAGTACTCAATGGTATAAACTAATTTCCGGCTCCGGCAAAGGCAGAAAACCGAATGCCACCGCTTCCGGTATGAGAAACAGCCTTGTCAAAGAGGCACGAAACACGACCCACAAATATACACCGGGGTTATTTTTTCAAGTTATAGATACGTGTGTTGCTTCTCAACATATTACCAACAATATCTTATGGGTGTGAGAAAGCACAATACTTCATCGAATCCTTTGAAAAATGATAAAATCTACACAGAAACATATGTACATACACATAAAAATTCAACGACACAACAGCGCACCTTTCAACACTTACCTTTGAAGGAAATGTTTAGGAAGCTTCAGGGCACATGAATATTCATAAAATAACATGCATTCAAAATATTCATTTATGAACATTTTTTAATTTTTGCAATTTTATCAAATCAAGTAGAGTATATAATATTATACACCCTATTATCAAAAAGTTACTACAATGTGACTACAATAATATCTATAACAAGCAATATTTGGCAAATAATATAAAAAATATACGTAAAAAGTGGATTAAATTTAAGAAAAATAACATTTCAAATAAAATAAAATAGTTTCAATATGTTTTTTATGCAGACAAAATAAAATTTATATGCTATCGAAACCTTGATGTCATCATTACTGCAAGAGAAATACCTTAATGCTAATTAGTAAATACGATTCGATAAAAAGCGATGAACTTTTACATCAAATATTTAAGGATAATATTTTCTCACTATGTGCGCACAATTCTAAATATTTCACTGACTAGATTCTACAATACTTTAAAAGTTAAATCAATAGAGCACAACACAAATTTATTTATTATCTGTAATTTCCAAATAATATGCTAAATTGATTGTTATATAATATAAATATATCAATCCGTTCGTCTCCGGAGTACCAAGATACACGTAAATTTTTCTCGTCACATCTTTTAAAAAGCTGTAACTAATGATTAAAAATTAAATTTATTTTCGAATAAAAACCACAATTAATGTTACAATACAATAAAATCAAGTATGGAAAAAACAGATAGTAAAACGTCTACCAAAAGAGCTTTCTCATGACACATGACAGAATATAAATATGTTATATTTATTATTTTTTTGTACAAATGGGACGTTATATTCCATTGCCCCATGCAAAATAGTACACCTCAATTCGCTCTATCTCTCGACGGATCGAATCAAATATCACATGGTTCCCTAGCATTGAAGACTTTCACATTACTTAGCGTATAATACTCGTAGATTGCTCGTGTATCTGTTGGTGAGTGACATACATTTTAAATCGTCGATTACCAAATAAGAATTTTAATTATTATTGTGTCATCGATCTAATAAAATTGTGTATTTAAAATACTTGTGTATGTAAAGTAATAATTATTTGTCTATAAATGCATTTGACCAAAAGTTAACCAGCGTCAAATTTCATTGTATGTACTTTTTAATGTGGAATTCAAGAGTGATTTTGGTAAAGCAATTTTTCCGGATGAAAACTTAAAGCTATATTCCTTTATACAAAAATCTAATATTGGGTGTTCGGAAAAAGTACTTATAAATTTCTTTACAATATTTCGCTATCCAATATCGACGAAGCGACTTTAAAATGGCTCATAAATTTTTCATAACTTGTAAATTAATTCTAGAACACGTTCTTAAGTAAACCACAGTCTAATATTTTATGCAGATATAATATTTAACTCATTTGTTACATCAAATATTCATGGCTGTTTATTTTTTCTCATAGGAAGGTAATATTTCCAAATTAATAATATTTTTTGAAGGTATTGATAAAATTATTTCTAGAACGCATTCAATGTTCTTTCCACGAGTTCCGAAAATACCATTGAATCAATAAAGAGTAGAAAGTTTATATTATATATGTTAAAAAACTATAAAAAATATGAAAAGTGTCGCTAACATTGCATTAAACTTGAATAAAAGACGTGAATATAAAAGATTTTGAAGTGCATCGTATTTTGAAAATTATTGGTAAGGTTAATAATTATTATACAGCTCGAACAAATTCTTGCGTGAACTTAAAATAAGATCTGCGATTAACTGAAATAACCATCTGTGGTAGAAACATTATTTTGAAAATGAGATATAAAATGGGAATTCACGCCAGAATTTGTCTCGAGAATATAAAATGTTGATGCAATATATGAAAAGGTGTGACAAAAGGCGTAGTGTATGTATTGTATCCTTGTCCTGCAAATGTTAGCATGTACCTGATTGCCGTCATACGTCCAGCTACCGAACTTCATGTCACAGTGTTGATCGTCAAAGGGGAACCAAGTGATGTCTATCTTGCATGTGCTCTTGAAGATACCAGGAGGAACGTACAAGCAACTGCCGTTGTGTTTGACCACAACGTTTGTGTGATACGTCCCGTCGAAACCTTCGTCAGCACTGTACGCGCCAACACAAATCATATTTAACCAGCTCTTTGTAAGGACAATCATTTACTGTTACTGTACACAACAACAGCGTGGCAACCTTATTCCGGGTATAACGCTAGCGTTGCACATCAGTAACGTGAGCAGTCCGAGCGGCGTACGTAACACAATAATGGATACCATGTTCGAATTACTCACGTTAACGTAGTGCCACGCTAGTGTGATTCCCGAAATAGGCCACCTGGGGACTCATCTCTCAGGATCGAGTATGGTTTAGTCAGTGGAAACACACAATTATTACATTAACATTTACCATAGACATATTTTAACAGTATTTGTAATTGATGTGCCTATTAAATAAGTTATGCTTTAAATTTTGACGTTATTCAAATTTTAATATTTTTTTTATTCACTACTGGGCTAAGAGTTTTATCTTTTCTAATGTTCTTCTCTTTTACGTAGACTGAAAGAAGAAATCTTTTTTAGTTTGTATTAGAGGATTAAAATTTTAATCGTAACTCAATTCACTTTTTTTTAGGTAATGGTAAGCATTGTTACAAAACATATCATCATTAACTTTTTTATAAGACATTAGAAACAATAAAATGTTCTTCACCCGCTAACGCTTTTTAATATTTTATTTATTTGATTTGTGTTAAAAGTGTTTGCTGGTTATCAGTGCGGTTTTTCCGGGACTGCAATTACCTTCATTCCCACTGACTGAGGGGTCATTTTGTTCGCTGATTTGTTCATCTCATTTTTGTAATATTTTTTCAGTTTATTTATTATATAAAGTATTCATAGAAAAGCTTTAAAATAAATATTTCAAATATTATATTGTCTCTATTCTGTAAGAATTACAAGTAACTATTTATTTTTCCAATTAATTAATTATTTTAAGTGCATATATTATGTATTCTAAGGTGATTTATTTCAGTTTTTAGATTAAACTTAGTTTTTTAATTTTCATAATTAAATATAGATTAAAAAATAGGGTTTAAAAATACGGTTCTCAAAAACATTCCTCCGTTTAATACTTAATATGTGCGGCGTAATATAGTCCCAAAGTCTATGCCTTAAGGGAAGCCTAATGATGATCGATCCCCGCAAGGAATGCATTATGCAACGCTTCTGAGAGACAAATTGCTTGAATGCAAATTGAGATTTAGTACTATCAGTGTAATTAAAGACAGTTAGTCACGTAACATAAAATTGTCACAGAATTAAAATTTTCTGTGGTGGAAAAAAAAAAGAGTATAGGTTGCCATAATCGTGTGTGGTGCATATCAATCATTTAGTTTAACTAAAATAAAATAAAACATTTAAACTCTTTTTGACGTCAAAGTACGTTATATATCCATTGGGAATTTGACTAAAAAATTCGCCCATTATTAAAGCTGGGAAATGAGTCACATATTTTTTGAGTAAAGAATTAGAATCCTCTTATTTTTGCGCTAAAAAAGGATTAGAAGAGTGTTTCACACGTGTTTCCTCAAATTAAAGTTATCTTAAAAATGTTTTATATAAGGGTTCGTGAAATATATAATTACATCATATTTATCGTACTGAATCTGTAATGATCGATAAAGCTTTATTACGTCGTAAACTACCCTCACGGAATAGGCAACATGCCGTGTATCTATTATTTGGTCGGTCATGTTTGACCTGGGATACATGTTTATCTAAATCTGTGGGTTCGCCGAAGGAGTAGTCTCTGTGGAAGAGACTGACTGAGAGTCTTATCGTATCTGAATAAATGATTCAGAGACTGAGGTACGGGGTGATCAAATAATACAAATGTATTTATTTTTTATATAGTTATTTTTCAATCTTTACAAAAATATGATCGTCGTTAGATGATTTCTAAAGGTGGCAAATACAAGTATTTGATCCAATAATAGTGAAGTATAAAGCGTGTTTAATCAATAAATAAGAAACTTCTTATAAAAGAAATAAAATATTTTTAGACATACATCCTATTGTTTTTTACAGAATTTGCATGCATTAAATATTTTATTTTATTTGTGCAATTTTGTAATTTTGGTCAAGTTATTTTCATTTTTTTTTTCAAACTGGTAGAATTAATTAATTTCATTATTTAACTCTATCAATTGATTTTACAATATTAAAATCACGCTTGATTTAGTTATGACATTACTTCAGATTTGTTATCGTATATCCTCAATAGCACTCTGTAAAAATTTACTAAGAATCTATTTAAATAAAAGTGTTGTTAACCCGATAACTATTTCAAATATGTAATTTAAAACATGTTGTAAAAACAAAATTATTTATTCTTATATGGTAGAACCACCTTGTAGTATTCAGGATCCCAGTATCAAGAGTGTCGGTGGTTGTCAATAAGTTATGCGGGGCCAGTGAATCTCCACCAATCAACAGGATGGTTGAGAAGAGTGGAGCGCGGCTTTGAATAAAGGAGGAAGGGAGAACAATATATATATGAAGGAAGATGCGAACAAGGCGAATGACCAATAAAAGTAAATAATACACCACCGTACAAAAAGAAATTAGCGAATACACGCTGATATTCGAGAGCAACAGAGTTAATATATATTTTCATGAACTAGCACAGCCTGTTATTTAAATGTTGGGTAGGGAGTAAATAACTACATTCATGGGCCATTTGAGAGAAAATTCCTGTGAAAGGCGATATGACAGGGATATTTTTTTTATCGAATATAGTGAATACCAAATATTATATATACTTAATAATGTATTTTGGTCAACAAAGACTAAAAAATCTTTTGTTTGGTTTGTCCTTAAATGATTTTTAACATGCCTTTATTAATGTCACTTTTCATAAAATCAAATACATACATAATATTATCATTAACACAGTAACGTATTAAATTATGTAATTAAATTTTTAATACACGTAGGTACAACGAACTTTTAAAATTAAAACATTTTTTTAAATTTATTCATTTAAAATCGCTAATCTGTTCTCTGTGCTTCGTTGCCAAGAAATCACTTTGTAAATTTCCCCGTCTCCGTTATACCCCAGGGAAGTCATCATTTTACTCGCTTGGCTTATAAAGGGCACCTACTTGAGGTTAACTGATTAAATATATTTTAAGCCCATGTTCTAAATTATATGGTGCTCCAGTTCCCCTTTCTAAGCGTGTCAAATTTTTTTCAGATGCATCATTTAACACTTTTAATCAAGTTATATTTTAATGATACTGATAATGATAATGATTAATTAATACCAATAAGTCATTCAAAGCAAATAAAATCTTAAATTTTATTAAAACTTCCTTCTTTTCCGATGCGTTTCCAAAAATATACATAAAAAGAGGCTTTATAACTAATCTTAATAAAACTGCAACTTTTCGTCGACTGCCTCCATACTTTTAATCAAAAATGTTATTTAATATAATTTGAAAAAATATTAATGTACATATATTAAAAGTAAGGTATAAAGTACTAAAACTTCGATTAATCGTTTGTCCTTTTTTCCAGGACTTGGTCCTTTCTACCGAAGTTTGGTGGTCGAATGAGTTTTGTTTGAGTAAGATATCTCAGTTATGGGCTAAACGGACACAAGTTCTGAAAGAAAGCGAGACCCGAGGACGGGAACTGTTCCGAGAACAATAAAACTGAAATGGGAAAAAACCACATTTCATTACGAAAATGCTCGTTCAAGTCCTCTCCACGCAAGATTTTCCTATTATTCTTGCCTTATGCGCACTTATTCTACTGAGCATTCCACTCCTTAGAACAATCCCGTCAGGAAATGGGTGATTGTATTTTTGTTTTATTATTTTCTTAACAAAACAATACCGACCAAGATCCCACTATCGTACAATTATGTAACAAATAGAAGTAATTTTAATATTTTTATGTAACTAATTATCTTTTCACCATCTTCTTACGAAATGCTATATTTAAATATTGTCACGTAAAATAAACATGGCTTTTTCAATGTTAAGGCGCAATGAGATGGATTTAATTTTCATATTTATTAATTAATTTAAAAGTTGTCTCCGTACATTTAAAAATAATCTAAAACCTCGTTTTAAAATACACCGTACACTTATACTCTGTAATTTAAAACTATTTTACGTATTTATTGGTACCACATCAAACTGAATTGGTTTTCTTTTATTTGTGACTGAGACCGCCCATAACTCGATTTTTTATTGGGCTGTCGAGTCAGTAAGATATTTGCTTACTAGGATATTATTTCATTCTGGGTTATTGATCTGATGATAGAGGATCTTATTTTTCAGATTAAGATAATGTTTTAAATTTTTTTAAAAAGAATAGTTAAATTATTAATGTAGCACTTTTAAATTTGTTATTAGTTATATATTTTTATTTTAAATTGAGATGAGAGAAGCGACCTGCACTGTAATGACCCCCCAGTTAATGGGGCCCTGTGGGCTGGAGTGGACCACAACAACGGCTCGATGTCTTACATACGACCACCATGGAAACTGGACCGCATTAGGGTTCAGTCTTCCATCACAATCCTCGGCACGGCTCTCGCAGTAAGAAACCCACCCTTTGGAGAGTGTTAACCACATCCCGCCCCTGAATCTGTGTTGCTGGTGTACATCCCTTGGACTACCAATAATATTGTACTCTAAGTGCAATTCTATCGTACCATAAAAATGGCAATTGAAAAAGAAAATAAATTTTATAATCATTAATAATACTTTTAAAATTACCCTATTTTTATCAATTTACTCAATTTAGTGTTTCAAGAATTTTTTTTAAATCATGAATATTCATCGTCTAAATCAACACCACAAAAAAATCATGAATAATGTGAAAACGTATGCTTGGATGTAACGGTAGAATTTCACGAAATGTACGATATACTTATTATGGCCACACAAAAATATACTGAATAAAACATTATCCATATGAAACTGAGGCTATTTTCGCGTGCCAATGAAATTTTGTTGGTAGTCAAAGGGTTTAACTTGCTCCAATTTAGCTCTGGGCAATTAGTCGCCATCAATTAAGTAACGCTCGTGCTTTGGACAGCTGAGTGACAGTTTGGATTATGAATATTTTCATTTTGAACTATTCCCAATTCAAAATATTGCTCAATGACCCCTAATAAACTAGCGCGCCCTTTTACAAAGGTAAATAGATGATGAGTTTGGGCAAGCTCGAGTAGCCAGCCACAGACTAGAGGAGGGATCGCTTCCTACTGCAGAGTCGTCCAGTTCATTATTTAAATGCAATTTAAACAAAAAGTTTATTTGTATAATTAAATGTGAAATATATTATCTACAGCTTGAAGTATTTCTAAATGAGTTGAATAATGATGAAGCATTTAAATATTAATAGATGTGTTTAACATACATGATAACTCATAAAAGTTTATTTTTAAGTATTAGGTAAGAAATATAAAAATACTACATAATATAATTAGGTAAGAAAGATATCATTCCATATTTTTTTCTACATACTAAAATTGTTGATCATCATAGAAACAGAAGCGCTGCGCTGAAATTTGAAGACAACTTTAATTTTTTTTTTACAATAATATAAAACATAATTTTTATATTCGTGGACTAAATACATAAACCTTTTATTTATTACGTTACAAATAAAAATTTTAATTC
This sequence comes from Eubasilissa regina, assembly GCA_022840565.1. Classification (NCBI taxonomy): domain Eukaryota; kingdom Metazoa; phylum Arthropoda; class Insecta; order Trichoptera; family Phryganeidae; genus Eubasilissa; species Eubasilissa regina. The sequence continues at coordinate 28,231,242 of JAINEB010000022.1, read as the reverse complement.
ACATTTCTAAGTGATTAAATATGAACTTAAGATATTAAATACTTCATACAAAAGATTTCCATTGATTAATTATTTTTTTCTGAAAATAATTTAGTAATGTGTCTAAAAAAATTTTTTTTTATCAACTTATTTCTAAAATATCAATATTGTTAATTACATATTTGCGTGAAATACATTTACGAGTATATTATTATTGAATTACTAGAAAATAAAATAAATATTCAATTTAAACAATTAAGAAAATATTTTAAACCTTAATCTTTATTTGTGGACTATATTTTTTTTTGATAATATATTTTATTTCTTATTGAAATTAATGGAATAATAAAACTTGTGAAAAAAACACAATTGTTTTGCTTAAATAAATATTTATTTAAGCAAAAAGAGTTTTATATTTCTTCGAAAATATTTGGATTTTTTCAATAGAATAGTCATCATTCCAATAGTATTAGGCTTTTTCAGCATTATCAGGAGCCGGTGTATCTACTTCTAAGTTCCACGCTACCCCCTTTTGTTTAACTGCCTACCTTTGTATCTGAAAAGGCTGAGCCTAAACTTTAAATTTGTAAGCTCTACTGTTAAACTTTGCAGAGAACATGTTAAAGCAAATTCAGCAAACTGTTTTCCCGGCAACCTGAAAGGTTCTAAGAAATACAAATGTAAATTCGAAACATATTATCTTGTAAACAGGTATGCAAGGGAGGTTCCTCAAATAATATTTATGACAAATTTTAATTAACCAATCAATTCGAATTGTAATAAGGGCAAATAAAATTAAAACTATTTGAATTTAATTTCTTTTAATGAAATCTTCTTTAATTTGCGATATTTTGGAACACCGTTCAGTGATAATAAAAATTAATTATAGACAAATACACAAAAAAAAAACTTTTCATCGGAACTCAAACCCGGAATCTTATACCTATTACAGGTAAAAAACTTGAACAGATTAAGCTATGATATCATATAGAAGCATAGCCAATTTTCATCTATATATATTTGCTAAGTGAGACATATATTTTTTCCTTGTTGAAAAAACATATTTTTGATTACTATGTTTCTCAAAGTTAGGTGGAGCCTGGACTTTCAGTCCGTTTTATAAATAGACTCTAGATGATGTATGTAGATGAAATTTAGTGACTTTTGAATAGAAAATTATACCTTGATTAATAGCTTAAAGCTCTTTACCGGCAGTAAAAAGTTCCGGGTTCGTTTCCTGGCAATCGCTATATTTTTTTAATAGATAATATTTTCATTGAATTTGTATATCTTTCTAAGTGATTTATTATTATTATAAATTATTTATATAGTTATATAAAGCAGCTTTGTGTAATTATTAAATGCACCTCTAAATAAATTTGTCAAAAAATATTCGAAATATAGTCAATATTCAACTTTAAAATTGTATATTAATTTATACGAACAAACAAATGAAAAAAAAATTGTAATAATCACATTTGAGGTATCTCAAACAAAACAATTTATTTTGCCTAAGATAATACATATTTGTAATAAAATAAATCAGGAAACTACTTAAACATTTTTTTGTGTATTTTTGTAGTGTGATGAAAATAAAATTTAGTGGGGTTATAAAGGAAGGAAATTTTTGTCTTCATTCGTGCCATTTTTGAGATACCACTCTACTTTTTAAGCTAAAATATTTATCACGTGTCTTTTTAATACATCTGTAGGCAAAAAAATCATAAATTAATTGACACAGAAAAAAAAATTAGAAGCAACAGAGCGTAGTTATAGCCACATTAGTAAAAAACTTTATTTTTAAAGCACAACTTTTTTATCTAAGCTTTATTAAAATGACATCTTAATTTTTTACAAAAGCTTAGTAATTTTTATAATAACGTAAAACAAGTGAGAATTTTTAATGATTTAAAGATTTTTTCAATCACAATACAAAAACAAATTATTGTTTATATTAAATAACTTTTCTAAAACCTTTCCACATTTATTTAATACAGAAAAGTTTTTTAATTTCAAAAGACTACTTTAAAGGTACAATATCTTTGCGGTAACTATTTATGCTAGAAGTTTCGTGTAAGCGCAGTCAGCCGAAATATGTTGACAAATTGTTTACCCAAGATGCAAATAGAAAGGTCTTCCATCAACACTTGGGACAAGTTCATTCTGTTTATCTGGGAAGGCAGGGAAACCAACTAAGCCTGAAAACTGAAAACTTTCCGGAGTTGTTCAGTGGTTCTCAGAGCTTGGCCGTTAATTCAAGTTCAAACTAATTATTATTACTGTGTAAAGAGGCTTTAATTTTGTTGTTGATTAGTAGAATGACAGATTGAAATGATCATCCTAAACTAATATATGTAATATTTAAAGCATCCATTTGATTAAAGTTATATATATTAATGTTATTTATTTGATTAACTTTACTTGAAGTATATATTTATTGTATTGTCTTTTTATATATAAATAAATATTATAATTAAATTATAGACATAGGCAATGTTTTAAAAAATATATATATTATATTAATTAGTGAAATGCGTATCAGTTATACTAAAAAGGTTTTGATAATAAGAGGGTCTGATATTGTGGAACAAGGATATCCCTTTTTCGGGATTTCATCGTATCTTGTTGGCTCGACTGCTTTTGTCGCTGGAGGGAGAGATTTAATGAAAAATTTCGGTTTACTTTTACTTGGCACGGAATGTTTATTTCAAGTCTCTCCGCTAACTTCAGCTGTGAAAAAAATCTAAGAAAAAACAGAACTATGTGGAAAATTTAAAGATAAATATTTTCTATTTTATCAAACATTTTTTTATATAAAAGAAAACCGATTATGTCCTACCTGTTGTACATCAGCACGTCTGGCTTCCACAGCTTGTTGGGCGTAATCCTGAGATCCTTCACTCCGCCGTACTCCGAATCGTTCCACCGCAGGTTGTAATCATTCCACTCCTGAAGCATTTACACGTTTAGCCAACATTATTGAACGGTCGATCTTTTAAACTAACATAGGAAAACTACTCACATATATGAAGCGCTAATGACACGTACTAACAGTCAAGCGCAAGTATCTCTGTTATCTGTTCATCACTGGTCGTACAATATTCTAAATTTCTACATCTTGCATATGTCGGCTTTACGCGGAAGCTGTACGACAAGTGGTCGCCTTCAATCTGTACCGCGATAACAACCATACAAAGCAGCAGTATTCGAACAATGTCATTAACGCATCTTGCGAGAGTAATTTTGAATATTCTTTTTGTGTGCGATTAAGTTGAAGGTGTAAATAATTCAAATATGAAAATTGCAGTAATGAAGTTTGTTTAGCTTTATATGCTTTATGATAACCATGTTGAATACAGGCCAAGTAGACTATAATTAATTTGATGAACACATTTAGAGAATCTAACATAGTTATCATAGAGCCAATCGTTAATTAGCAATATGTCGGATAAGAATTATGTTGCGGAATGAGAAAATGTGAATTCAGTTGTGGTTGTGAAAAGTGAATAGTTATGTGTGAATGTTGTGCTGTGAACTAAATCATAGTTAAATTAAAGTGTCCAAAGATCGAATGCAAAGATGGAAGAAAGCGCTACTTAGCTTGCATATTAACTCAACGTGAATAAACGGTGAAATGGTGTTTTAACTAGATCTTTATGCATGGAAAAATAGATTCATACAATGCAACCATTATGTAACATACCTCTGTCTTATACATCTAAGCATTAATAAAATAAATTATTATTTATTTTGAAATATACTCAATATTAATGTATTTCAAAGGATTATCTTATCTTGCAATCAACGCGGAAAGTTTTATAAATAATTCAGTTGGTTGTAGTATAGTAAGATGAGGAACTGTAGAGTGATGAGGAGGTGAGATGTGAGAAAGCAAATTATTCCATTAATTTTCACTGCATAACAATTTTACTGTCACCGTACAATTTAAATCTTCGGACGTCACGAATCAAACGCAAAAAGCATATTCGAAGTTAAAAATCTAATCTAAAACAACACCATATTGTCACAGAATGTCACTAAGAAGAAATCTAATAAGCGTGTAATACATGCAAAATCAACAAAATATACCTACATAAACAAAATGTAACATTACTATAAATAAACCATAACAAAACTTGTAACAAAGTACTTTTTGTTAAAAAGATTATTTGTTTTCGTCAGTTATAAGAATGATGTAAATCTGCCTAACGACTGAGTTCCCGTTAGTAAAGATACGCTGTACCCATTTGGAGCCATAAACTCCATAGATAAACATCCTCACAACACTACCTGAAGCCCTCGAGTAGCTCTCGAATGCTCGAACAGCTTCCTGACGTAACAATAAATCTATGAACTGGTATTACGGCTCATCTTTATATTTGCCAACAATCATAACTGGTGTATAAACAGAGTTATTGGAATGACTTTTAAAGTAAATATTTTGTGTTTTCGATCGTAAATATTAATCAACAAAACAACTACGTTACGAGAAATAAATGCTTTTGTATTTCTACGAACAAAGGAGTTTCAAGTTTCAGATCACCTTTTAAAAGTAAAAAACGAACAACTAAAAACACGTTCTATAATACTCAGTACACAGTCGACAAGAGGTATAAAAAATATCATGCAAACAGTAATCTTTGGAAATACATAAACGGGATTAAAAAAATAAACAGGGTCTAATAGAAGATTCTACCACGACACAAGGTGTTTGGTGGTCACAAAACTTTCAGAAATAGATTTGTTTTTTGTAAAGGAATGGCTGCAACATCTCTTACAGGCTCCACTGCCCCGTTTCATACCTCGGGACAGTACAGCTAATAAAAAATGTCAATCAGTAAGTGTGTCTTTGATTTGTGGTTTAGTTATTTTTGTTAAGTTATGGATATTTATTACTTAGATGTGTTTAGTGGAAGATTATTTAAAATATACTGCACCGCCTTCAAAACTACTATCGCCAAAAGGGTAGAAAAATGTAATTTCAAATAATGATCCCAAAAATACAATGACATTCAATCACTGAATCAATAACCTTAGTCAATTTTTAACATTTCATAAATGTTAAGGAAAAATAGTTTTTGATTCCATTTTGATATGTATATGTGAAGTTGGGAACATTGATTTTAAATTTTGATAGGTCTGACAAATGATATTGTTTCATTCCCCCTATTTACATCCCAATATTTTTTTTAGATACTAAGAAATTTTAAAAAGGCGGTCTATATATATAATTTATTTTTCTTATTTTAAACATGGACATTATTTAAAAATATATTCTACACACACGGCAGATTTAATTCTCAAATGATACTTTGGAACTGTTATATTTACGTTTTGTATAATATGAACATATATGTGATAATTTTACAATTTATTCAATACTATGTGATTACCAAAAGGTTGTCTTACGTTTGAAGTATTGTGCAATATTTTGTCTTTGTAAAGTATTAATTAAGTCTTTCTTCGACTCTTAAAAATAAATGTAGTTCAATTATTCTGATGCTTAACTATTTTATATAATTTATTTGCAATCAAATGTTAAGACAGGATTCTGACCAACTGTTATTATGCAATATTCTAGCAAATTTGTCCCACAATAGTTGTAAAGTTCAAGGGATCACCGCAGGGTTGTTTATACCTCCACAATAAGTATTAAATCAGCCACAGATGTTACATAAAAGGAACAATGCGGTGATAACTTCCTATTTTATTAATCCTGTACTGCTCTGGATAAATTAAATTGTCCATTAAATTTATTTTTAAAATAATTTATAAAAACACTAAGAAGAAGCGGCAGAACTGGAATAAAAATATTTCCACTGGGAATACAAGGAAACAAGGTACCAATAGTGCAGCTAATTTCAAACGACTCTTGTAGAAACACAGATTCATTGTAGCTATTATCTTACAACTAAAAGAACACTAGTAACTCTTCCCACTAAATAATTAACTATAATTACTAATAATATTGATAACATAACCGAAACGATATATGTCATTACAAATTCTCCGTTAGTAAGATTGAACATTTTTGTTTAAAAATCATCCATATTTTTTTTCAGAAAATTTTTTATTATTTATTTTTATGCAAATTTTCCACTGCACTTCGACGTAATTGACGAATGTATGTAATGTTTGAATTAAGTACCGAATAATTATGCCTCGTAAGTTTATATACACCACATAAAAATGAACTAATGATAAAAAAGATATCACACATACAGTTATTTACATTTATTATTTATTTTTATGCAAATTTTCCACTGCACTTCGACGTAATTGACGAATGTATGTAATGTTTGAATTAAGTACCGAATAATTATGCTTCGTAAGTTTATATACACCACATATAAATGAACTAATGATAAAAAAGATATCACACATACAGTTATTTACATTTATTATTTATCAATAAAGTTTATTAATGTGCTTGTGGTCTAGTTAGCGGTCAGAGGTTCGAGCGAAGAGGCCATCAAGTTTGTTTTATATTCATAATAATTTTTATAATTTTAAAATAGTAAGGATATTGATGTGACACGTAGTCCGTGTACACATTTTAATTTAAAAAAATAATCTAAATCAATAAATCTTCTTTAATTATAATCCTAAATGAAAATATTGCTTATAATTTTGATTATTTCACGGTGAATGGTATTTGCAATCAATTTTGGGCTACTTCAAGGATCAACCTGACCTTTCCTATTCAACAGATGTTACGTTGATATTTTATCTAGACGAGAGAACAGATCTAATGCTTCGTGGTGAAATGAATATTCATCGAAGTAGAAGGAAGAAAATTTACATAAAGAGATGAACAGCGAGCAAAATTATTTGAACGATATTAAAATTATTATTATGTTAATTCGGTCAATTACTATATTATTTTTGCCAAAAATAATATAGTTGTGATGGAAAATTTTAGAGTTTGAATTTTATAAAATAAATTCTAACAGAAAATATCAAAGCTAACAGTATTAGTAGTAAATATTCCTATTTTTTAATTGTTCGTTACACCTATTACTAGAATTATAATTCCCTTTTACTTGTGTAGTAAATCATATATGTAGAGGTGTTCATAAATATATCACGCTATTGAAAAATAATACAATTATTGAAACACCGCAATACTGATATTGAAGCATGTTGCAAATGGATTTGTTATTGATTAACGATTTCATATTGTCAAATGAGATAAATTACTGCGTACAACTTAAAATTCATCGTTCCATATTACATGTTTTTAAACTACAATTTATCGTATTTTTGTGTATACTGCCTGCTGCTATTATTTCATTAATTAATTATTTGTATTTATTAATTTATTAGTATTTCACATGCACACGTTCACGTACAATTGTTTTCTTAATAAATTATTACAATGTTACTAAAAATCTGTCTTTTATGAGATCTATCATTTTACTGGAGAGTTATTTACTGATATTTATTTTCATTTCTGACCCTACATTCTAACTACGTACAAAAAACGTAATTATTTTACAATTTTCTGAAACTATATAAATATTCCAATAATAATGTGCCAAAATATTTTATAGTGTATGTCTGTATAGTGTATATTTGTTATCTCATGATAATATACATAGATATTAAAAAGTTACAAATATATATGTAACTGAAATATTTTTTTAGTAAAAAACTATTTATTTAAAAATATAACAGTTCGCAAATAACCATGATCATCACATGTCGTCATTTTATTGTCGAGTTTGTACTAGGTTTTATTTAAAATTTTCTATAATATAATAAACAAAATATTTGTTTTTTTCAATAACAATATTGCATAAATTTATGAAATGTTTGGTACAAAATTTGACAATTATTACTGAAATTTAAAATAAAATATTAAGTAATGTACATACATTTAACTGCCGTGTGTGTAAACAATATAATGTTTTTTATCTTAGGCATTTTTTCATATACACTTACCAAAGACAGCCATATATTTGTTATAAGGAGTTGGTTCTTCTCGTCCTATATGTGAGATACAACAGAAAGGGAAACATTGGCCGTTAGTAAAGTTACCCACTGAACATTTCATGCAACAGTTGTATGGACAAGGCGACATGAATGGCCCGCCCCTCTCACTTCAGCCGATGCTGGATCCACAATATACATAATGTATATTTTTATTATTGTTTTTATTATCGTTAAAATAAAAACAACATTATTTTTAAAATGAAAATTGAGGGGGAATTATCAATGCAATAATCAATATATTATATTTGGTCCATATTTGTATACAAGTTAATGACCATCAGAAGAAAGAACAGAGGTATAAGTAATGAAATGTATTATTCATTTTATTTTACATTCACTATAATATTTTAAAACATTAAAAAAAAAACAGGATCATATGTATCCTTTGTAACACATATCCAAGTAGTTTATTATTTTCCATATAACATATAAACTTAACTCGCTTATCAGTCATAGGCCTAAAATTCAGTATATAAAAAAAATCTATAATATTTATTAGTGATGTTTCCAACACCCAATATCAAATATGTATGACATTTTTTAACGGTAGTCATTTTATATTTTTAAAAAAATTGTGTATTTTTGGAAATTTGATAAATACTTTAAAACTGATACAATTAACAAAATTTTAAGTAAATTTTTTTAATATGTAGTGTCATTTTTTACTAAAATATTATCTATAACTATTTGTTTTAATTTCATTAACTAGGATATAAATAAAGTTAATAAAAATTTTATTTTTGATTTTATACTAACAAAAATGTTTTTTTTTCTTTACCAAAAAGGTTCGGAGAACTCTAATCAAAAACTTTAAAGATAATAACCGTACGGTTCGTATTATTATTTCACATTCACGAAATGGAAAACCGCCCCTAATCTGACTTTATGTGCGCACTATTCTATTCATATGGCTCTCAACGCGATACGGCAAAGAGAAAAAATTTGAATTAATGGAATACTGTCATGCCTTAATCCGCCGTTATACAAAAACGAGTTTTTTCCCATTACACACAAACAACGCAAGGAGAGTACATTTTGGCTGATTAGTCGCGAGCCCCTTTCAGCCTCAGCGTATTCGAAACTTTGAAAGCTTACAGCTTTTTGTTAACACATTGGTTTGCGAACAAGTCGGTGGAGAATGCAGCATATAGAAGTTTTCACATTGTACGTGAAACGCCCTCTTACAGCCGGCATCGTGACGTAAAATGCAAAGAGAAATCACTAAAACTACTCCAACAGGCGGCACACAGACCTTCTCAAAGATAACAATAAAACGTTCATTAAAATCTTTCCCCTAAACCTTTCGAAAACTTTTATCTTTAAAAAGAAACAATTTCATGATTAACGAGAATTTTTTTGTTGTGAAAAAAATAATATTACCTTGGTTTTACTTTATAATAATATTATTTTATTATTCATAATTTCAACATATTTATTTAAAACGTTGGTAAGCCCTATTTTTAAAATTAATTGTAATATTCTTAATAAATCGCGTTATTTGTTTTCAATAATTATTCGTTTAGATATCTATGCCCTATGCGTAGCTTTCACCTGGGCAGCTTAGGCTGCTATCCAAGAGCCTGGGCCCCAGGAGGACTCAGAATTGCTGAACAAGATCACTAAGTAAAACTAAAATAATAATTTTGAAAATAATTATTCTCGATTCCAAAAAGTGACATTCAGATATCTTTGTTAAATGCTAACTATTAATTTTGTTTGCGAAGTCTCCGTCTTTACTATGTTCAGTTTCACAAAAACCTACAATTTGTAACGAATTTGTTATTTTCGCTAACAATATAAATCAAAAGATGTCATCCAAATAGGTATGAATTTGAAAGTATAATTTGTACGGAAAAAATGTCCTTGGAGTACTACTAGATAACAGTGTGTAGTAATGAAACTAAGTCGATAATAATTCATATGGACACCATTATGAAATTGTATTTTTGGGCGGTGGAAAAGGTAGGGGTCCAGTAGTGAATATTTGCCCCGGGACCCGGCAATTTGTTGTTATGCCACTGTATCTATGTATCTATTTTTTCATTTGTGCAGCATGGTCATCATCTCATGTTTTATGCATATAAATATCAAATTATATTTTTTGTTAAGATCTATTTAAGTATATCGATACAATTTTATTATTGTGTTTCTAACAATATTGCTATATTATATAATGTTAATATAATTTAACTAACCCAACTTAATTATTATTTTTTAAATTTATTAATGCTATAATAGATCACGAGGTACAATTACTGTAGCGAAATACGTAAGTAATAAGTTAACTTTTAAATTACGTACATTAAGAAAATAATTTCGTTAAACATTTGAACAAGTATATAAACACTTCAACATATAACTGTTTCAGGCTCCGGAAATTCCGAGAATCTTTTTGAGGTCGGAAGTCTGGCTCCACCCTTTTTTAGAAGACATAAGTTATGTTTCTCCATAAAATACAATATTGAACATATGGTACGCTAACCAAATAAAACTTTAACACGTCACTGCTTTTCTTATGAAATAAAATTCCAATATCGGTGTTATTTGTTAGAGCATTTAAGTACTCGAGAACATTAGTGGCGTAAAAATTATGGTAAATAATAATTGAAGCGGTTCTTTAAAACAACGCTAGTGCATTATTTTAATGTTGGTAATTCTGATCCCTAGTGATCACCGAGTGATGGTCCTACACCGATTGATAATTGAAGGCACACCATAGTCATGAAAGAAATCGCAGAAATCTCTACTTCAACTGCTGACAGCACGAGACCATATTTATATATAAAATCAATTTAACTTACATTTGTAAGTATGTAATGATTTCTAACACAGCTTGACCCTTCCCAAACTATGCAGTAATACAGGTCTACAGCTCTAATTAAACCTGTAATATTTCGGTAAATACAGGCAACATGCAATTCATATTTCAGTTAATTTGAAGGAAAATATTTACGCTTAGAAATGACTAATGAAAAATCAATTATGTAAGGCGAATCCTACAAAATCATTATTTTTTCAATTCAATTCTTTGTAAGATTATAATACGATGATAAAAATACCATTTGTGACAAGGCAGAGAGAAATCACACATTAATTTCAAAGTGAAAATAATAACAAATATATGAATATAATGGTGTCTCTTTCTTATTAATTAAAGAAAGATAGATAAAAAGAAAGGTTATATTATACAATGCTACCTCCTGTACATAATAATTGCTTCGAATTATAATATTATATATTTAATGCTTAATATTTATATTTATTGACCATTTTTTCACATTTCAAAGGCTATAATTTCTTACTTCTTAACGCTAATTGACAGCATGGCCGCGTATGAGTATTTTATATCACGGTATGTTAAAGGTTAAACGAAAAAAAACCATTAAAAATAATTTTGACTCACTCACCATTCACTGGGTAGTATTATTTCGTGTTCGTATGTCGCCAATGAAATCTCAAATAACACTGGAAGGTCGAGGTATTTTGTTGTATCAAAAATTTTTGTTTTGTCCATCGGAAATATTTACTTGAATAATTCGCATAGATAGATATAGCAGATCACCAGTAAAATGAAAATTTAATTCAACGCTCTGTCTGATACACTAGATCCTTACTGTATTATAACAGATATTTCCATGATACAGAGCAAAATAGGAGGATTTTTTTCCTATGATCCAATAAGATGATATTCAGTAATATTAAGCATGTATTATAATTAACTATATCGACGAATGGTAGAATTTTTAAAGTACATAAATTATGTCGGAGAAATTTTGTGGTGGAATTTTAAGTAATCCGTGTATATTAATGAATTATATTCATACAGGTGTTGAGCTAGTGTTGTTTTGTAGTAAATCTGAAACGTGGTGTGACTATCCGCAACATTTTACTATTATGTTACTATTATTAGTATACTATAATTTATCTGAGTAGTAATCAACACATAAACAAATGAGATAAATGATGTATGTTAATCTTTGGTAAATTTTTAATTAATTGTCAATTCAGAGATGTTCGGTAACAATAATGTCTACAGAAATATATGGCTTTGTAATAAAATCATTCCGCTCGTCATTCGCGTATATTGAAAGGTTTCTAAGCCGTTCCCTCCGTACTGCAATAAGTAACGGGTGTCACTTTAAGTCTCGTACACTTTTTCAAATCATGAAATGCTTTCTTTCAAGTTGAATAACGGAGCGTCAACTTCTAGCTTTTACATTTCATGCGAAAGTTATTGTGTCCATTTGTTAAAAGTATATTGTAAACTGAGTACCGTTATATGGTTAGTGCATATTTAACCACTTCGCCCATTTCGAACAGTTTTTAATTTTTTTTAAATTAGCAATATTAACATTGCGGTTAAGATTCATATTTTTTATTTATTATCTTAGTTTTATTAACCACTAATTAATTGTCAATTAGTGGTTAATAAAACTAAGATAATAAATAAAAAATATAGTTTTTAAATTAATTGTAACGTACTAAACGAAAGAGTCGCTAAGGTGGTTTGAGAATATGGAACATGTAGTGTTTCACCCTCTCTGTGTGAAAATGTGATGATTAAGTTAGTAAGTTTATGACGTGAACTACGTCATATGTGTATAAATATTTTCATTTGGAAGGCGTTCATCTAACAGTGGACATATAATGATGACGATAACTTAATAACTAAATAAATAATAGTTTAGTTAACTATTCCAATTAACTAAACTAATCCTATTCAATTAATATAACTGTAATAACTTATTGACTCGCCGTGTGTTTCACCATATTATTAATCATCCAGAATATGTTTACTATCCATTTTAATTAAATAATATAGTATTAAATATTTACAGATATTTGGAAAGTTATCGAGATTTCTCTACGTGGAAAATGGATAATCCCCAAAGTATTTTTTTTACAACATATTGAATAGCAATAAATAATCCACTGCAGGGAAAATAGAATCTCATTGGCATCCCAATCTGATCCTTAAAATACCATTTTTCCTAGTGTCACACGACATTTCTAATTTTTTTTTGTAATAAATGGTTATCTAAATTATCTTGATTATAATAATAAAAAAACACATTTTCTAAAACTTCTGATACGTGTCAAGTACCTACACTTTATGTCAAATTAATATAATTTCTTAAAATAAACTTTTTTAAAAAACAGAAGTTGGATTGAACGAAGCATTTTAATATAAATTATTATAGAATTGTAAGCCATTTAAAATTGAAAAGAAATCATTTAAATTAATTAAATGAAAAAAGTCCAATTTTTGTGCTTGTCTTACCACAACTTTGAATTTAGTTATTAACTGGGGTGTCTTCAAATTAATATGCAAGAGAGTCGCTGCTTGGAGGAACTTTGGAATTGACAAGGCGTTGAAGTTATGAGCGGCTTTCAAAATATCTGCTAGTTAACAGGTTCTTCAAAAGCTGCATTGAAATTTCTTAATCTGTGTGAATTAAAGTTTTAAGAGCAAATAATACGCTTGTCAAATGACTAGAAAAAGTTTTTAAACTTTTGATTTTTAAATTTTTTGTTAACATGCAGTTAACGATGCAGTTTCATATTTGAATATTAACAAATTATTTCCAATGCTTTCAAGAATGCACAAATCGAAAGAAAAAAGCAATTAATAATATTTCTAATTAAAAAATGCCACCTCACAAAGACTTGTGGAGTTGAGTTATCAGAACGTCCAAAACATTAACCAGTTTTTTAATCTACAATATTTTCAAATTGCTTTAACATAATTTTAAAGCAAAAGAGAATGGGTATATTATTTTAATTATTTTTTAGAAAAAATCTTTTATTAAATGATCTAGAAACAAACTAGATTCTCATTGATTCGTAATCATTTACAGTAATTTAATGAGATTTTTTTCTATTTATTAAATATAATTTTGTGTTGTAACATATTGTATTATTTATAAATAAAATTAATAATAAAATAACAAGTAGGTAGGTACATGTTAAATATAACATAGAATACTAAAAATAAAATGAAATATTTTTATATTCTAAAAATTACTCAAAGGTGAATAATGCATTACCACCATTTTTCGATGGAGAAGCAAAGGAACGATATATTTACAGAATTTATTATTATAATCGTTTGACGGATCTCCTTTGAAAGAGATGAAAGTGCTCGGCAGTTGATGCTGGCTTAGCAGTGTTTGCTCACATATCTCGTAACACATTCAACACAGAGCAACGTAAGATATAGGCACCCGTCATGGTGGGTAATCCAGGTTAATCGATAACCGAAGACAAAAGCTTTCAAGAAGTTTGAAAGACTAAAACATATCAAATACACATGTTAAATGGATCTAAATCTAATAACATTCTATTAACATATGAGATGTCAGATTTATATAAAAAATCTAGTGCTATAAATATTGATAGCAAAACAAAAAAGTGCACTAAAAGAAATCGGATATAAAAGAATTTTTTACATATTAACAAAAAAATGACGTGTTTGAGGAATATTAATACAACGAAACATCATATTTTGTTAAGAAATACAAAATATTTGTTATAAGTATTACACCTGCTTTTTACGTGAAAAACTAAAATGTGTCGACTTTTATGCTCGTCCATAATTCAGAAGGATTATGCCCCTTTTTATAGAAAGTATCCCGGTAAGGGATAGCCCATAGTCATGTTTGATTATACCAATAAAACTTTTAAACATTTCATATATACAAACTCATACATGTTTCTCTTTCACGTTCATTAGACACTCTCCATACGCCTGAGTCATCCATGAATTATTATTATGAAACTAATATATATTCTTCATCTTCGTCTTACTCTCAATGAGAGCAGTTATGAATATGGATCCTGCTGCTAGATATTTTGAACGATGGCTTGAATGTTTTTCGTTACATATTCCGGTCCGTTTCTTGTTCATTCCAGGAGTGGACTCCACATCGAAGTTTTAACCAGATCGATCCATCACGTCCACCCTCTCTTGAATCATCATGGTGTCCTCATGTTCAATATTCGTAATTACAATTAATAACAAAGTCACGGTGGACACGCACAGTTTATACGTACTTCATGCGATCGCGCGAATTTACTATTGTTAAATTTATATTATTGTTGTCACCCTTTTTTTTCGCCTAGCTTAATTCCTCGGTATCAAATTACCTCTCAGCTCGGCATATTGTCTATTCAGGCTTGTGAAATTCGACGAGATTGGAGCGGACTTTTCATCCTCACTTGTGCATAACTCGTGAAAGTATCCATCAGTGTATTAGTGTGGTGCAACTCATTGTGAACATTGAAAGTGTACTCATCAGTGTAGCTAGTGTCGTTGCAGTGTGAACTTCAGGAAAGAAAAAAACAAGCATCATCATTGTATGAATCGAGCTGTCCTTTCGTATCCCGTAAGTCCTCACACCTGGTCTATTCAATATCGGAGGAATTCTTAATCACTCCCTCTTTTACTCTTCCACCCATCCGCCCATCGACATATTTTCCATTATTCCCTTCCGTTTCCATCACATCTCCTGTTACCGGCGACTTGCGTCGGTAACACCTCATATCTGATGACATTGCTAAAGTATCAGAGGATTTGTAGCCGTGTAGTTGAAAATAGACCCTGCCCGATGTTTAATTCCTCCATAATCGAGGCATTCAAAAAGCAGCCTATCCTAAGAATGCGGAGCACGCGTCAACTGCATAACATTTCCAGAGCGTCTATCCTTATGAGCGCCGGATTGTGCTTTGCCAAGGAATGGCGAAGGATTATTTATTGCAACAAGACATTTTTGGACACGGTGATCGGAAGATATTTGGCCCCCGATTCACCCGCGTTATGGGCGGATTGCCTGGCAGACATTTGGGTTGAGATTCCCAACTGGCAGCCACGTGAACCAGTCAAGACCTTCCAACTTAGTTTCATATAAAATGGCGTGCCTTGGATGTCGATCGGAGATGAAATGAAATTTTTACCCAGACGCGTGTCGGCTTGAGGACGGCCGCCACCTCAACCCTTATAAAGTACTTATAATATTGAAAATCCCGTAAATAATCACTCTGAAAAATGATGAGCATTATTTGTAAATGCTTTTGGTTAAAATTGAAGATTAAAACTCTTTTCATTCATATAATTTGTCAGGCACTTGATGTAGAACGTGCATTATATTTCATATTTAGACATAACGAGTTTGCACTTATTTGTTCCATTGCCACCAGTCCGATGCAGACCAGACCTGGCACCACACTATATATATAATAATAATAATAGTTAATATAATACTATATACTATAATATAATATAGAACAGTTAATAGAATACAATAATAAATTAGAATTTTTTGTTTAAAAAAATAACATGATATATATAATATTTAACCCTATGTTTACTGTTCAATAACTAATTTGTTGGTATAATCAAAAAATCTACCTCCAATCATCGTACATTTTCTCTTTATTAGAAGAATAACATATCAACTTTAATATATTGAACGTCAGCCGTAAGGCCCCATCCAATATAAAAATTTTGAATTACGGCGTAAAAGGAGCGACTGTGTCATAAATCCATTTCATATTTTTGCATGTGGAACGATTGATCAAGAGTTCGAGAAACCATTCAACCAAATCTAGGACTCGCAGACGTATTCCTGAATCTTATTTTCAAGAAAAATGGCACATAGTAAGAAAGGAATAATAATTTTACTGAACTATTTTCAATACGCTGAATTCTAGTATTAAGTGGCTTTAGATTACTTTCACTTTGCTTTTAGATTTACGAGATCTAGATAGGACTAAGAAAAGTTTTTCGAATACTTTTTTCTGGTTTTCGGGAATTGTGTTCGTCTTCGAGATCCACATAAATAGGTGTTTGTGTAACAAGGAGTGACGAGCTCTGCCGTGGAAGAGATACCGTGAGAGGAAATCCGCTCCTGGAAGTAAAGCTCCATAAAATATTTAGTCTCACCTTGACTTGTCAAGAAAGCGAGGGAACGATTTACGATATCGTGTTTTTTTAAAATACCTCGAATTTCGAAACCTTTTATTACTTTTATTATTTATTTGGAACAAATTAATACATCCGGGTGTATTTTTCATCACGTTTGGTTGATCACGTATAGAAATTTGATAAACAAAAAAAACTAAAAGGAGAAATATTTGGCTGTCGTTGTTTCATTGTTTACTTCCTAAATTAGTATTAATAGCGAATTTATAACTTAATTACGAATATGCTTCAATTATATTAAGTACGTGCTATTAATTACATGAAAATAAAATACATATTTATAATGATTAATTCAAAAATCTTTCTTGATTTTTGAAACTCATGATAAATGGGAAAACAAAAGTGTACCAACTTGTTAATATAAAAAAGACTGACGTAGTTTTTTTTAATATATATGTAATACAAAACTTTCTCTTGCACGGTCTGTAATATTTTTTCCGGGAAAAACAAATAATTATTAGAACACTCCGTAAAATAACTTTTTTGTACTTGTCTACATTAGCGGGATTGTGGCGCGGCAACGAAGATCGCTCACGCGTGGCGCGCCCCAACTCGCAGATGAACTTTTGACAAATTCGTGAAATATACTTTGCAATGTAAAGCTCGGCGGAGCTTCTCACTTGCCGTGTGATGTTCAAATGTGAATTGGTGCAAATGTTGGGAGCTTTGGAAAGCTCTGCCAGAAGTGACTGGGTTTTATTTATGATGCGTAATACTTCTCACAGCGAACTTGGCTACAATACAATTCTCCTTGTGGTTTTTAAATAAGTCTCTTTCTTCAGTTTACCAGAAATAAAATGACTTTTTATATAGAGTAAAAAAAAATTCAACTCGAGAAAAGATTTTTCGGCATCTCTGTAATTGAAAATATTCACATTTTAGTATTTATTTCCAATTAATATAAATATTATGATTAATTTTTTGAATAGAATCACATTTTACTTGTGATTTTGTCATTTTTCAAAACACGGTTCCTTGATTAAGTCAAATTAAATAAATCACTTAAAAAATTATACAGAAAAAATCTAATTTGGATCTTAATATTACTGGTTCACTAATTATGATATACTAATCTAGTATATATCAAATTTATATCTTAAAAACATTTTATTTTTTTAATGAAACATCTCATTTTTCCCATTACTGGAAAATTTGTAATGTAAATATTCCCAAAAGTGTCTACTTACTAACTTATTTTTCATTATTTCTTTAAAAATATTTTTGTCGTTTCGTCCCAACAGAAATTTTTATAAAATATTATGCTGATATAATGCGATGATATAATGTATTAATCTCAAAATGTTAAACAGCTTATTCGCGATACAATCCAATAATGATGTTTAAGTCAACGTCATTACTAGGGTAGCCCGAAGCCACGAAAACCCCTAATGGTTTCCCTGTATGAATGGGCTTATTTATATTGAAAGTTAACAAGGGATTACAAATATAAATTTCTCAACCTAGACAACTTTAATAGATTATATTATTCCACCATTCAAAGACGGTTAACTATTTTAATATTTCGTATAGACATTCTTGAAAAATTTGGAAAAATCGTGATAATACATTTGCATGTGATATTCAGAATATAGTAAAATCATAAGGTTAAAATTGTATTACAACAAGCCCTTAAACGTGAAATCATAATCATCATCATCATAATTTTGGTCAAAACTTCTACAAATAATTGAACCTGGTTAAATTATTTGATAATTTTTAACCATTATAATATATATTTTTAAATTGAATTAATCGTAGATATAACACAGTACAAATAATTTAAGATTTGAGTATTTTCGGCTACACCAAAGCTGGATCTGATAATTTTGGCTGAGAAAAAACCTATTAAAAATTATTTGTTAAGTTTTTATAACGCCTTAAATACCTACTCACGTACCATTTACCTATTACATATCACCAGTTATAACTGGTTAATATAATAAACATCCAAAAAAAATATTTGTTGACCCATAGTTTATTGAAATAAACGAATGTCATAAAGAAAATAAGCGAAAGAAAAATAAATTAAATGTAAACGTACTTTTAACAGATTGTACCATCTAAAGTACTTATAAGAATTGAATGAAAATAATAAAATATTCTTCATATTTCTTTTAACAACCTTCGATGTTCGACATTCAGGTATGATTAACTTTAACAAGGAACCAAACAGAAGGTTTGGATATATATACCTTCTTTATTCGTTATTTTTTTGACGTTGAGAGATACTTACATCACAAAGCAGCCCTAATTGATTTTGGATTAAAATTTGTTATTTTATAATGTAAAAATATTTCAACCTGTTTTTATGATCTATTATTTTGTTGACAATTTTATTTCATTACGAAGAACTTCTCTAGAAATATTGTAGGAAGACGATAAATTCCAGTATTGCGCCCCCAAAATCTCTCTAAAAGAAGTGTTTTTTATACAGCCAGATAAAAAAATAGATCCGCGATAATCCATTTTGTTATAATATTTTATCTGCCATAATTTTTATGGCCAGTACTTTGCCAGAAAGGTACAGTATATATATCTATACAAAGATATATTTTTCCCAATCTGGAATAAAGATTTTATGAAAGTACAAATATTTCGGAGTGCTCATTTTTTATTTGAAATATAAATGCTAACTCTACAAGTAGTAAATATGTTTTGGACTGTAGGAATTCACACTTAAATAGTTAACATGCAAATAAACAGATATTGTCATTTAACAATATGAAGAATTGACAAGTAAGTGAAATAATGTGTTATTTTTCTCGTGTTGTTATAAAGGTTGTTTTTTTTAGTGAATTGTTTTTCGAATTGGCAACTGTTGGCAGCTGTTAAATTGGCAAAACTCAACGACAGCCAATTTAACAGGTGATTTGTGCTCAGTTTGGTTTGCCATTTCACCACGAATAGGCTTACGCCAGAACAACGCTTGAAAATTATGCAATTTTTTATAAAATTTCTTGGTTCAGTTAGCGAAATCGTGCGCTACGTCCATTTTACGGTTAATGTAATCGTCCATCTGAGGAAGTAATTTGAATAATCATGGATCGTTTTTGCACCACGCATTCTATAACTGATAATTCGAAGCCGCTGAGATGTCGCACAGTGCGCACCGAAGAAGCTGTTGCTGCAGTGAGGCGTAGTATTGAGGAAGACCGCAATGAGTCGATTCGCTATGCGTAGTGCACAGCAATAGATCCAAGATTACTAAATTTTTCGATCCCTAATTAAATTAAATTAATGTGGAAAAGCTGTGATTACAACAACACGACGCAACACATCACACAGCGCGCGCCACAATCAATTTATTGAAGGAAACATTCGATGAGCGCGTAATGGACCTGTGACTCCACTCCATTACTCCAATATCTCCAAGATCAAGACTCCAAGATCGGGTGATTTAACACCTTTGGATTATTTTCTGTGGGGATATGTGAAGTCGCTAGTCTACACTGACAAACCAGAGACGATAGACGGCTTGAAAGTCAACACTCATGGCGTTATTATCAATATACGGTTCCAGCTACTCCAAAATGTGGTCGAAAATTGGACTTCCACATTGCGTTTTATTCGAGCCAGCCGCGGCGCCCATATGCGCGAAATCATATTTAAACACTAATGGTATAATATTATCTGTTCAATAAGCAAATACCATGTTCTTTACCACGATTTGTATGTGTTTTATTTCATTTTAAAGTTCTATACCTAAAAACATCATGTATAACAATCATCCACTTTCATATTTTTAAAAAATATATTCAAACATAATAAATATAATATTTATAATTTTAGTGTTTTTACATTTATGTTGATTTCTAATCATTTTCAAGTATTTTATTTATAAGATTTGATATAGGTTTTGTATTTAACAAGATGTAGCCGGCAGTATAATCATAGACTGATCTAGTAGATAATACATTTGTCTGATAATAATCAAAGCCTTAAATTTAAAAATTATATTTCAATTGATGTCTTCTCGTTTGATTAATACAAACGATGCTACCGCAGAGGCGCGTGGCTAGCTTTAGTAACATTAGCGTGCAATATGTTCGCTCCTGCGAATAACCACGGAATCCAATGGGCTGTCTGATACATCAAATGATGCAAGATCCCATCGAATTAATAATACATCATTGGGCCTTCGATATGTTACGGGGGTCACCGACGCAATAAAATCTTTGGCCTTTGGCTAGAAGTTCTCTCAATAGTCCTATTTTTTAAAACAAATTAAATTAATCAATTAAAAAGATATACAGATACAGAAAAACCTGCCAATCAAAAAAAAAATGTTGTCTTTTTGGTTAAAACATTTATTATTTATATATAAAAGCTACCTAACCTAACGTTATATTTGCAATAAATAAATTTATCTTACTTGTTTTTTAACATTTCCTTTCCGATGATATAAACTGAGTTGACATTACCTCTAATTATGTGAATATCTCTGTAAATATACTAAATATAAAGTTCACATTTTAGGTATTCCTCCGAGTTATATTTATTGTATTGGATAAAATAATTACAATATATGAGTATTTACCATACCCAACCTGATCTTCACTTTAGTTATGCCAGCAGTCCACTCTCACCGAGGCACGGTGAGAGAAGCCAAGAACGAATGTACTGCATCTCCCGGCTTGCATCGCCTATTCTCGTATCGACAGTCGTCTCGTGCCATCTCGCTTCGCCTCGCACGTTTTGACTCGCCCTGAACACGCTCTGTTCCGGTCGGAGCGTGGACGAGGCGGAGCGAGACGAGAAGCCTCAGAGGGAGAGTGGATTGCTGGCATTAGTGGCAGAACGAGAGCGTACGCTGGCTGAGTTATATTTTTCTTACACATCTTTATGCTGTCATTCCGTATGACCAATATTTTTTCTCATTCTTAGCATTTTTTTACAATGATTGATATATATGTATATCAATTATTATTTTAATGTTAAATAGAAGTAATAAATTTAAATTATTTATATTTATCCGACTTAAAAATCACGAAAGTCTCCATATACACTGTGTTTACAGCACCGGAACGCGCGTTATTATTTTACCACCGTATAGGAAAGGTTAATATTATTGAACTACATAGGTATGTTATAAATTACTTCAATATTTGCAACTAAAATATGTTTCCGATAAATAAGTTTTTTCTATACATCTTTGTAGTTGATTAATTTAATTTGTATTTTAAAAACACAACAGAACTACAATATGTTCTGAAAATGAAATTTCACAACAAAAATGTGTTTTCCTACAAATTTCTCTCAAATGAACTAATCTAAAATAAACAAAATAACTCTGAAAACATATTATTTACGCATATATTTTAACAATTACCTGTCGTTAGTTATTTACATTAACTATATTAATTATTAATGTATATATTATTTTGATAAATCATGTCGAAATTAAAATAAAGTATACTGTTCGGTTTACGAGTCACGTCCTAAGTCCAAAATGAATAATTTACTAATTTTATGGTGAAGGCATGTTTCCCGTCAGACAGCCATGGCTTACTATCTAACATTCAGCTAAACTATTAACACTAGGCACTTCTCGGGGGATTTTTTTAATACTTCAATAAAATCTGTTACTACATATTTACTAATTTATTACTATAATTGCAGTATATTAACGTAATTAATTTACTACTATAATTGCAGTCTATTACCGTAATTAATTTATTACTATAATTACAGTCTATTACCATAATTCATTTATTACTCTAATTGCAGTCTATTACCGTAATTAATTTATTACTACAATTTCAGGATATTGAAAATAAATTGATACAAACGGAAAGACTGAGAAAGATATCGAAAGCAGGGCGACTGGAGGGAATAAAGTGAACGGCACTTTGAATGGAATTATACCTAACGGGAACTTGTCAACCGAGGCAAGACTAACGGTTCACAAGTCCTAGTATAAGCTTGTAGAAGAGGAACGAAAGTATAGTGAATGCAGTGGAAATGAGATCACTTAGGCGTATATAGACAGAATAAAGATGAAGAAATAAGGAAAGAATGTAATTTTGATTTTAATATAGTGAGTAAGATTAAGAAAGGATCACTTAGGTGGTTTGGTCATGTAAAATGGACGAATGAGGAAAAAATGGTAAGAAAAATATATGACGCAAGTGTTGATGGCACAAGAAATAGAAGACGTCCGCGGAAAACTTGGCTCGACCAGGTAAACCGGATATTGAAAGATAGAAGCCACAATAACAGTCGAGCTTGTACGAGAAAATATATGTATGTGGATGAGGCGATAATTGTGTGTCAGGACAGAAGAGTGTGGCGCTCTATCCTCCCTTCCTACCCCTGCGTGGAAACGGCGTTCTGAAGTGAAACATGTATTAAAATACTTTGTAGTACTTTATTTAAAAAACCCATAAATTCTCGTAAATAACGATATAAATTATATTTAATGTATGAAAATTGTTCATAAGTAACGCCACTCATCTGAGCTAACTGCAACATGCCCTGAAACACGTCAAGTTCTCTAAAACTGATACCAAACCATATTATATTTATGAGAATTATAATGACTTCGACAAAAATTTTATCAATGTAAAGTAGGTAAATTAGAATGTGTCTATACAACTAGATATGTCTGTAAATACTAACATGCAGTGCATTTTGGAAGACTTGGCTTGACCAGGTAAATCATATACTGAAAGATAGTCCTGTTAGAAGCCACAATAACCGGCGAGTTTGTATGAGAAGATGTATGAATGTGGATGAGGCGAGAAATATCAAGACAGAAGAATGTGGCACTCTATCCTTTCTGCCAACCCCCGCGGGGAAACGGCGTAATGGTAAGTAAGTAAAAAAATAAATTACTATTTCTCTCTCTCTCTCTCTCTCTATCGCATTCTATCTATTACTATTACTACTATTTTTTTGGAACCTTAGACTCTAATGGTTGGGTAAAGAAAGCGAATTGATGCCTTAGAGATATGGTGATGGAAACACGTGCTGCGCATACCGTGTACAAGATACACCAATGTCTCTATTCTGCGGGAACTACACATCAACCACAAATTTTCAACAATTTTCCTGGTGCAAATCCTTATATATATTATATATATATTTTTATAATGTATTACGTGAAGGGAAGATAGGTGGAAAAAATATGACGGGCAACATCGAATAACAGAAAGGAAGAGTAAGATCCACATCTCGTTGGACAAACTGGAAAAAGTAACAGGTATTTATCAGGTGACAACTTTCAGATATGCGGGATGGAATCACGATCCTCTTTT
Organism: Eubasilissa regina; assembly: GCA_022840565.1. Lineage (NCBI taxonomy): Eukaryota > Metazoa > Arthropoda > Insecta > Trichoptera > Phryganeidae > Eubasilissa > Eubasilissa regina. The sequence continues at coordinate 28,207,032 of JAINEB010000022.1, read as the reverse complement.
ATAAAAGATTGACGAGGAAGAAGAAAAAGAAGATTTTTTTTATTTAATATTATACCACTTAGTTACAATTTTCAATTACTTATTTATGTTAAGACGTAGATTGAGAATAGAATGTCACACATCTTCTGTCTTGCTTCTTTCATTTTCATACGTCTTCTCATTTACACTCATCAATTATTAAGACTTTCATCCAATAATTGGTTACTATACTACAATAGTGTTTTATTATTATAGTATACTATTTTCAGATAGTAAATATTTATAATATCTTTCATTAAATCATTGACAACATATTTCATAAATTTGTATTTATTATTGTACATGTGACGTTAATAATGTTATTGCGATATAAGAAGAATTGATGGAAAAATGATGAATATTATATTTCTGAATACAATTTAGAGTTCTTAAAAAAATACATACGATTAAGAATCAAACTGAAAACGATAATTTTCGGAATGAGACAAATTTTTTTTTTTTGATGTGTGTGAGTTAGAATCTTACAAAAAACTTAAGAAGCACTCAGATTAACATTAATATCCCTGAAAAGTCGCTAAAAACCTAACTTATCCATTAAAGCGCAAAATTCTTAACTCATCTGCTAAAGCGCTAAATTCCTGGTTTATCCGATAAAGCAGTAGGGATTTACTATATGGATCTTGTCTTTTACGAACCTCTCAAACGGCTAAATGCTTAGGAAACATTTAAGGGAAAAATGTATGCGTTCAAAAATATGAAAAAATAAAAATAAAATATTTATACCACATAATGAAAACACTCTTAATCTGAAATTGCTATTTTCGAACATAGTTCTATGATATTTAATCAGTTAGAACAGAAATAAATAAATCAAAAAAATATATTGGTTTCCACCTTCGGATTTGTGGAAACTACATATATAAGTCTAAAATTTATCATCAATCTAAATGGTTAATATGGCGTAATCGTAACGCCTTTACCCGGCAAGAAAATTCCGGGTTCGTATCCCGGTGAAAATCAATTTTTTTTTTCTGTGTATCTTTCTAATTGATTAATCTTTTTTTTTTAATATTTAAATAGAATAGACTGAAAAAAACACGTACATAATTTTTTTGAATTCAACTGATTTCCATTAAATGTTTATTTGAATACTTTACTAATAATGCTGAAATTAAACAACAAATAATCCACCCCGAATATACGATTTTATAGTATGTAATATTCAGTTTGCGAGGGAAACAATCCTCCTTTATCCTGTACGTCGGGGTCCAAAACGTCTACCGAGCAGTCAAGATAGTGAACTTACTGCTATCGATGTGCTTCAGGTCGGCAGCCTGATCCGATTTATTGTTTCGGCCGGAGGCAAATATTTGATAAATTGGCATCGGTTCCCGGGTTCCTCGTGGCCCATTTGAGACGAACAAAGCCCAGGAAAAGCGCTCATGCGAGGTCTGTGCCGCCGGTCTCCACCGATACTAATATAATTATCGATACACAATTGGTTACTTTTTAATATGTTGACCATACGTTTATTCACTGAACGTAAACATTGACAGTTAAAAAATTATATAGACGTTTTAAGTGTCTAAGCGAAATATCAAACACAGAAGGGTAATTTATCGTAGATTGGCAACATTTATAATGCTCAATATAACAATTTATTTTTTCTGAGTACTAAATGGACCCCAATAATCGGTTGTGTGATCAGTGGTAAATTTTAACTATAATAAAAAGTTACTTTAGTACATTTTTTTACGAATACGGTTTGTCCGATCATTGATAAAAATATTTTCGTATTTTTTTTATGTATTAGTAACTATATAATATTATATAAAAATTTGTTTAGACTGTACCCATCTCACTAGAGAATTCTGTGTCGTGACGAGCAATTCAATACATTCAATAATAAACTAATTTTACACTACAATATTAGATGGTAAAAAGTGTAAGTCGTTTGTTAAAAATAGAGCACTCTTCACAGCTGTTTCAAAAGTCATCTGTAACTTTGATACTTTGAAAGTTGCAGTGGACGACAATGAATCATTCAATATTACACTATTTTAGTGATGCGAGTTCGTCAGATGACCATCTGGCTGTAGAATTTATATTAGCACGTGGACTGAAGATGTTTCGCCAGCAAAGTGAATAAAGCAATAGATAAAGCATAAAATTGTGTTTATTGCCAATGGTGAATATTTAAAATAAATCAATTTTGGTACATTTCTGAAGAATTTGATGAATATTCGCCTTGCCGCACTATTAAACGGGATTAACTAGACGTTCAAACAACCCACAAATGGTTTCTATCAAGGCAATAGTAAAAAATGGCATAGTAAAAATTTACTACCTAAAATGTTACTGCTGATCAAACAACTGGCCCTTATTCATGCATTAGTGTTAAAATAATATATCACTGTTTTCTGTAGTTAATGAATTTAAATAAAAAAATGTGTATTTTTGTCCTATTTTTGGGATAATTCAAAAATATCAAAAACCTCCCAACAAAAATTATTAAAGATATAAATGAAACCATTAAAATGAATTTTTTTACTGTTTTTAGATGACACCGTGACTTTTGTATTCATATTTACACGTAAACATATTTAGTAGTGTCAATTTGAAATTTAATGAAATCTATAGACAACAATTAAATGATTGTATTAAACATTAACCCAGAAGCAACATCGCTATGTTAAATTATTTCAAAAGAATGATATTAAAACTCAAAAATTTTACGAATCATTTTAAACAAACGCGATTGACCCTGATTTTAAAAATTATTTCAGACACTTTTACAATTAAAGTATATTTCTGATACATTTTTGATAATATTTACAGATGAAAACATCTAGTATTTTTCGCGGATTATTCTTGATATTTTGAGATCTTATTCAGTAAAAGTACTTCCTGTAGATTTACGAGTATTTTCAAAAAACAAAGTGTATGGATTAAAATTGTAAAATTTTCAGCAGATGTGTGTATTTTTTTAAAAATAGTTTATATAATTCTCAATTATTTTACCTAAAATATCTAATTCGATTATCAATTATTACTTATTTTATTTTCATATATACCTAATCAATAAAATTGAAAAGTCATACATAGACTGGCACACATTGAATAGACCATGTAATATTTTAATAATTATTAATTTATTTTTAAAAAGATTTTGCGTAAGCTATAATTCAATTTCAGAAACATTTGGCGGCGGTCGTACCTTATACTATTGTATAAAAGACTGCAAATTTAAAAACACTGGTCGAGTTAAGTTTTCATTGAGTTCAGTATTTAATCACTGACTTGTAAAATGTACGATCCATACTATAAATAAATTCATCCAAATTATATAGTTGATGTTTGTTTGAATTTGATTGCATGAGTTTTTTAGCATTTTAAAGTTTTTATTGAATGTGTATTTTTGTTTAAAATTCGTATATCCGCTATGATACAGAGCGATAAAAAAAAATCACTTTTATTCTTTCCATCATCGAGACTGTTATCTGCTACACGTGTTAATTCTGAAAGAAACAACAATGAATGCTGTATTATTTATTAATATCAAAATACATGACTCAAAAGCGGCATTTCAGTGTATCAGAACAAATGCATCGTTAACCCTCAGAAATATAATGTTGAAGATAACTGTTAGTTAGGTGAGAAGCTTTTCAATGAACATTTTGCACAGAACCTAAAGAAGAGAAATCGTAGAATACGTATAAAACATATTTATATTCAATCCGACGATAAATTTACGAGCACCGTTTATCCCATTGTGTCTTTACTGGTCTTCGTCCAACAAATTTTAGCGATCAGTGTGGCTCAGCCACTTGTTGAATTTGAAATACGTACAAAACTTGTTTTTATATCGGCACAAAGCCATATTTATTTTTTCCAATGATGACCTCAGTCTCTTGACGATTTTATAAATATAATAAAACACGTAGTGTTCAACATTAATAGATTTTTTTAGTTCAGTTATTAATTTCAGTGATGGGCTTTAACCAGAGCATTAAAATAATATGAAGATTAATTTGTAATAAAACTGCTTTTTATTTAATGTCTTAATTGATTCGGAATTAATATTAATTATTTGTGAGTTATATATTATAATTTATTTTATATTTAATTTTTATTTTATTGAAAAAAACAAATAAATTAAAAATATAAACCAATGCATAATTCAATAAAACTCTGTAATAAGCATAATAATTTAATTCAAGTAAAAAAAACTTACGCAAATAATTATAATTACTCTTCATTTGCTGAAATATCTTACGCTTGTTTTGATAAATGAATATTAACGCATATTTTTATGATACTTCTTTGCTCTTAAACATTAGCATATTAAACGTAGTTCTATGATACCAGTGATTTTAAGGAATATAGGATTCTTACCATAGTATTATTTTATGATAATTTACTACCTTTGGTGAAGGCCATAATATTTGTGTGATATGTTGGGTCTTCTAAGAATAAGATGATGACGGTCCTTTTGACACTTTTGATGATGGACGTTAAAAGGTTACGTTTGGTGACTTCAAAAAGGCACGTATTTGCTTCAATTTCGTCCTTTAAATATTCATGGTTATATTATATCAAGCTTTTTTCGAGTTCTTCTGTGATCTCTTCAGTATTTTGATAACTTCAAATGCTGTGAAGACTGTGATGAACTGCAGATAACGCAGTAATATCTATATACAAGACTGTATGAACTTTTAAATATATTCATAAAGCCTTGATAATGGATACTGCTGTGTTACCCAAGGATGGTTTCTCGTCAGATGATCGCATTAATTTGAATGCACTTGAGTGTCCTTTGCATTATTAAAATCACTCATATTTATTTTTTCATTTCTCAAACTTCATTCAGATGATTCATTTAAAAAACTGATAACTCACATTTTGATTAACTTCAAAATTCTATTTCACCCTCACTTTGAATATTTTATCACTCCCTATTTCCGTTCGCATAGTCATAAATAATAAAACGCCAGACATTTCTCTCCTGACAGATGAACGTATTTTCCTTTATCCGTATCAACATCTTCTAATATACGCCTGTCAATTTTTCAGGCTACCGACATTCATATTCATTGTACTTCAGATATTATTAAATATTATATATTCAAATTAGAATTTTCAGAATATTACGTATCTGTTATAATGCCTGTTTTCAAATTTTATAAGTGGCTTTAAATAAACTTTTCAATTTTAGTCAAAAAGTGACATTATATTCAATATTAATTTAATAAATATCATCCAATTAAACTGACTGGCACTCACAATTACTACTTTTTTAATACATTTGTTTTTTTTTTTATAAAAATTAATATTCTTTATAAAAATATTATAATATTAAATTATAATATTTTTATAAAGAATTATAATTCTCAATGTTTTTTATATCAGCATTACGTTATTCTTAAAACCATCAAGTGGTTATTTGTTATTTAAGTTCATGTTTAAGTCGCTTACTTGTGTTGTAACTTTGCTTCAATATAGGTCATTCTAGCGGGACACCACAATGGGTAACAACAAAAATGCATTAAAATTTGTATAAATATATATACACTTTTTTGTTCCATCAAAAAATTTTTAAAAATTATGATATTTCCACAACAGTACCTATCTATATATTGGCTGTTTTGATGGATTGTTAGATTAAATTATAGCTAGGATTTTATTTAATATCCCATGAGTAAAATGGATCTGAAAAAAAAATTGAGACTATTCGTCGGCAAATTGTGAGCAAGAAAGAGAGATAAAATAATGTATGCTAAAAGAAATGTAGTATTCGGTTAGAATATTATTGACCCAGAGCCTGATTATAATATTTATGATAAAGTGGATGGAATATGACGGCATAAATTTTTAAATTAGAAATTAAATAAATTTCATTTTTACATACTTGGATACCTTTATAGCATTATGTATTTCACGATCACATCAAAGATCCGGAATTTGGTATGTCTAAAAATATTTAATTTATATTTTAATATAATTAACGAATAAAAAGCACATATCAGCAATTGAAAAGACATGAAATAAAGTGTACATATAGGAGTCAGGTTTAGAACATTAATTGCGGGACGAAGGGCATCCACATTCTTGGTGAAAACATAAATCCGAGAGTTTAGGACGCATTTATGTAACAGTAAAAGTGTTTACTATTCGAAAATTAAATATTTGTGTAAACAAGACGTATTTTTTACATTAATGCATATTATATTACCAGCGTTTAAATTTTCGTTCAAAGCGAGTCATATTTAAAAAAAAAGTCGTGAAGTGTAAGTGATACCAAAGTGGTCACACGGGTGACACCAAAATAAACATATTCGCGTAAGGAATTTGCGTTAGTTCATGTCTACATATTTGGTGGTCTTTGTGTTTGCTTATCATTTATATTAAAAGAATGGGTTGAGACAATATTAATAAAAAAATCTATTTTAATTATTATTTATTTATTATTTTATAAATGAAATTATTAAGATATCCAAATTTAAGTAATGATTTAGGTCATATTTACATACACTTGTATTAAAATTAAAAAAACGTTGTGAAATACTTAGAAATTAGTTCAGAAACATTTTCAAATGTAATGTATAAATTTAATACATTTTTAAATATGAAAAATACAATAAAATATATATTAGCAAACAAAAATTTATTATTTAAAAATAAACTACAACAAGAAAGGTCATTGAAAGAACCCTGAAAAAATTATTTATCACGTTTTTAATACTCCAGAGTGTACAAGCACTCTTGATATTGGCACAATTTGAGTAAATCTACGTGCAATGTGTATACATATCATATCACTATCGAATTTTCAAAACGGAATACGAAAATTTTAATTGAATTAGCTTCAATCCGAATCCATCACGTGTGTCAACCGCTGGGATCTACTATCGATATAAAGCTCTATGGCAACGGTAACCATAGCACCGAACCATTCACGGTAACTGCAAAACGTTGGATGCACTGCATACAAACTGGTAAAGCACAGGGTGGGTATGCGATAAGGGTGGTAACTTAGTGCTTCTCTTGTTTTCATCCAGTTACAAGCGATTTAGCCGGAAACTGGTGTACGGCGACTTCTGCCAAATCACGAAACGAATCCTATTATGGGGCTGTAGATTATGTGTCATAGTATTTTGCACATTTGGAAAAAGATAGGGTATTTTTTAATATATTGAAAACGTAATAATTTATTTCATTTTTCTCTTATACTAGTAAAAAAGTATTTACTTAATATTATGATTTAAATCTGAAAAAATTTCGATTGAACGAAATAAATAATAATTTTAGAAATGAGTACGAATAAAATATTTACATATATATATATATATATATATATATATATATATATATATATATATATATATATATTATTTTGAATAATAATAATGCTAAGTATTTATTTTTTGGAAAACATTTTTTTGGCATTTGATTATCCCAATGAAGATATTTTTAACCTATAAACTATTAATAAAGTTTTTTTTATTATTTTGCAATAAAAAATGTATTGTATTTTATTAGAACTACGAAACTATTAAAAATACTTTTTATATACTTATATATAATACAATATTTTTTAAATTTTACTTTTATCGTCCTGTGAATTGAGAGTATGTACTTATATTTAATTTACTGATATTTAGTGAACGTCAAATGTAATATATAATTTTGATATATCTAAAAAATTGTACTGTATGAACCTAGAAAAATATTGATAAATAAATACATTAAAGTTTGTTGAAATAAGATTGCAGTGTATTGTATGATGTTCAGGAATTTAATGAATTTAAAAAAAAATTATCTGCATTTCACGCATTAATTCTTTCTTTCAGTACTTGTCTTTCATTAATTTATACCCCTAATTGGTGATTGTCATGATCAAGATGTTTATTTTTATTGCATTGATTGTAACTTCAATGTTGTTTTTACAATAACACACTGCAGTGGCAACACCGGGTGAAGTTGGCGGAGGGCTGACCTGTCATCATGTCACTTACCAAATTTAACCAAGCGTTTGTTGTCAGAATTTGATTTTTTTCGTCCTAAAGGAGCACAGAATGGGAAAAACAATCAGAGATCATTAACAAGGATATTTGTCTATATTTAGAACAGGGTTATTTTATATTCAATTGATCAATGTATATCTTAACAGATAAAATTACTTTACGTAAATCATTAATTAAATTATTGAATATTATGACAAATCCTAGTGCAGAATAAGAAAAAATTACATTTCATCAGTAAAATAAACTGAATTTAATTTTATTATATGTATTTATTAATGTGTGAATAATTTACGAAATATTTTGAACACATGTAAGGTATAGAATCAAAATCACACATGTCAAATTTGTTTAGTTTTGAGTTAGGTGTATACAAATATAAAGCAAATTAATGTCTACAACACTAGCCTATTAAAATTAGACAAACATCACTGAATTTCGAATAAAAACGCTATTAATTTTCACTCGTTACTTCAATTACAGACATTGATATCTAATAGATAATTAATTCAAACCCAGGCAAATATATTTACAGACGACAGTATTTGGTGATGTGGCCTGTGGTCATGTTCAATACGATTCCAATTGTGATAGTTGTGATACAATAGTTTTTTGCATTTTATTCGAAAACAGGTTGATGACAAATCTGTTTTTGATTCTGAACCTCATATATTAGAAAAATCAAATTACACTTACAAATAAATATTAAGATTAAATACTTTATTTTATAGGCAATTAGGTAGGACTATCTATGTTAATACAGGAATTTTTTTTAATTCCAATTCATCCACAGTATGAGAGAGACATCCAAGTCATTGTCAGCACGAGAGAGATATTAAAAATTTAATAAATATTTTTTATAAAATATTATTTATTTAATAATCCTGACAAACAAAATAATTGTGTATATCTAATCAACAAAAATGTGAAACAGGCAGCGATCCAGGTTCCGTTCATACGCTGGGCTGTAATAATGAAGTACATATAACAGTTTAACAAGCAGTCAACAGAGTACCGTGTAATTGTTTGTATGAGAGTTGTACTCGCTTTGTAATAATAGTTTACTTGGAGAGTTCTAGACGTTATTGCATTTGAATGACCAAAGGTTTGCGACTCACATTTCTCATTATAACTTGGCTACTCGGATGTTGGCCAATCATGAAACCAATTTCGTTTCTAATGAAATCTGTGACATTTCTATGACATAATCTTAAATAGTAATAAGCTATCATTAAGTATTGTACATTAGTTTATCCTCGACGTTGCTTCTATTTCTCACACAATCAAATACATGGTATTCATTTCTAAAAATGATTGTTTTCAGATATTTCACAAATGTATTTATTCGCTTAGGTAAATGAATTTAAATTAAATTAAACAGTGAGATTTGTTTAAACCACTATTAATTGATAAATCATAATGTTTCCATAACTATGGTATCTCCTTCGAGAAATAATGTATACGAAAATTAAAAATGCAAGCATAGATAAAAAAAAACTATAAAAGTACATGTGGTGGGTAACTAATTAATAACTACTATGAAAACAAATTTAAAAGGTGACTATTTGCCAAAAGTATTTGGTTATTTATAATGTTTAATTTGCTATTAACACTTTTTCTGATTTATAAAATTTCAAATTTATCTATCTGTAAACCCCTAATATAATTTCTTAACTCTTGTTATTGTCAAAAGAATGGTTTGTTTCCAAAATTTTCACTTTGATCAGAACTATAGTTTTGTTTTTATCTGTGCTAACATTTTTTAACTTTAGCATACATTGTTTCCTGAAGAAGATAACATAGGTATCGAAACATGTTGATTTATCAACAGATAGTGGTTTAAACAAAGTGTTTTATCTTATTATTTATATAATATGTGGCCACATAGTAATTTTGCTAATATTGAAGAAGTAAATATAATTAAACTATTATATTTGAAAACTTTATGTATAAAAGCATTCAATAGAAATGAGAAACACATTGATGGGCAGAGTTTATAAATAAAATTAGGTTGGCATCGCAATAAGAAGCGTTACTTGTAGCCAAGTTTTATTTCAAACTAACAAATAACAGAGGGAACAAATTTCTTAAGCAGTTTTGGTAAGTGAGGGCGAGAATCTTAAGTACGTAACCTCGCGAAACTTTCGTATGATTGTTTATATGTGAGGTAGTTTAAAGTTTTCCGCCGACGACAAATGCAGTATCATTTCTTCCGCTTATATTCATTACTCCTTTACTTGAAAATGTTCATACGTAATGCGGTTTTTTATATGGTACTTGAATTTTTTGAACCGCTTAAATTCTTCGCTGTAATGTTTTGTCATTTAAAATTATCCAAAAAGGCGGCTTTATCTGGGTATATCATAGTCATAGGTATATATAATACAAAAGTGCACACTGAATTTACGTCAAAATAAGATAATGCGGTGGTCCATCGGGACAGGCCTCAAATTGCCAACTTTATCGCTAGACGACTATCTTACCGCTGAACTAAGTATTGCATTAGTTATAGCTACTTATCCGCTATTCATGTTTGATTGAAATCTGATTTATGTTTCATTCTAGTTAATGTGGTTTAAATATAAATCAATGTTGTGAAAAAAACTTATACGCAACAGGATTTGTGACACGAAATTTCATTTGATATAATTTTATGTATGTACACATATCTACTGTAGCGTTTGTTTAAACACTGTTAATTAGAAAAACGGAAAACCATAATATAAGATGAGTAAAGTGTATTGAAGTTTTTCTTTATTCGCGCACTTGCTGTGCTAAAAAATTTTGTTTTTATAACTAACAGAATTTATGTAAGTTCGTAAGTTATAGTTTATTTGTAATCATTATTATTCATCATTAATAGTTGTATTACTACTATAAAGAATATTTGATAAAGTTATGGATCTCTCGCCCGTTACATCAAATTTTCAAATGCTTTATTCATAATTAATAATACTCTCTTCCTAATTAGTTAAAGTGAATTCACCGAAGCGTCGCCGAATCACAGAGCACATTGTAAAAGCCGCGTTAATAGTTTTAAATGAAAAGCCGCTACCCCGGCAACGCTCGATAACTCTAGTTTAAGCTGTAAACTAAACTTTTTACTAACGCATAAATGAACCCACGTATCAGCTTATCGTTTGGCTGTTATCTAATAATGGAACGTAATGAACAAATTAAATAATAGAGAATATGGTTTTATCAGTCGCAGTGTTGGTCGGTTATCTCTTTAAAAATTTGATGTCAAGGATGTTCCATAATATTATAATTGGGATATGTACTGTTCTAAATGAAATATATTTTCAAACAAATAATAGATATCTCATAGAGACGAGGCTATTTTTTATTATATTTAATGGAAAATATATGGAAGTATGGGTAATTACAGGACTTACATATCAACATTCTTACTATTTTCAAATTAACTCAAACGCTTGTACTATGAAAATATAACAAACATGCTGATCTCCTGCAACGACGCGCAAACCCCCGACCACTAGATCACTAGGCCGGCGTCTTAACCACTAGTCCAACAAGCTATTATTTATGATAGAGTAAAGAATGAAGAAATAAGAAAAGAATGTAAAGCTGATCTAAATATAGTGAGTAAGATTAAGAAAGGATCACTAAGGTCATTTGATCATATGGAACGGATGAATGAGGAGGATATATGACGCAAGTGTTGATGGCACCAGATATAGAGGACGTTCGCGGAAGACTTGGCCTGCCCAGGTAAATCGGATACTGGAGGATGGTCTTGCTAGAACCCTCAATCGAATCGATTGAATCGGCGAGCTTATATGCGAAGATGTATGAATGTGGATGAGGTGAGTACTGTGTGTCAAGACAGAAGAGTATAGAGTATAAGAAAAGGTACTCTATCCTTTCTGCCTACCTCCGCGGAGAAACGGCATGATGGTAAGTTAGTTACTTACTAAAAAAAAAAAAACAGTCCGAGTAGTACTACGATTTCGCGTAGTCAGTAATTTGTATTTACTTTGAGCATAAGGTATATAATAAAATATACTTTGTATACGCTTCCAAAGAGAAACTTAAGCTTTGTTAGCTAAATTTTGTCGATAATTTATTATTGTAAATAAATAATACCGTTGAAAGCTTACATTATCTTTCGTTTTTACTTTCAACGAGAATAAAAATATAAAAAAATAAAGGATTATGAGTGAATAATAATATTGTATGATATTGAATATATAGGTACATAAAAAAATTATCGTACTTTAAAAAACAAAAGTTAAATATTAAGATATTATACAAGAATTTATTTTATTTTTAATATTTTGCGTATTTTTACTACATCAAATATTAGATGATAAAAGTTTTCAATTGTAGTTTTTTGAAGAAAAGGTTGTTCATGTATATATAAATAATTAGCTTAAAGAATTATTGTAGTAATTACTTATTTAGTCAAACTACTTTAGTTTCGTCGAGAATTAATGTACCGGAAGACAGGCTGAATATACATTTCACTACCTCTCGAGGCGAGACAGATATCCATTGTTTCATTAGCAAGTTAGACGAAGTGTTGATAAATTGATTCAATGACTTCAATTCATTGTGTATTCAGCAGATCGTAAGCAAGATGATCCGAGAAATCCTCATTAACGTCAATGATTCTCGAATTAACAATAATTCCATACTGTGTATTCAATCAATTGTATTATATAAATATTTTGTCCAAGTCGGTTTACGTAGATGGATTTGTAAAAAGCGAAAAATGTTGTGAAGCTTTGCGTCCAATTAGTCTACATCTCGGAGTATAGTGTGACGGTATGACTGTTTATTATTAACAAAATGCTTCAGAAATACGCACAAAATATTTCTGCGATGTCATTTTCGATATCACATATCAAAGCTCTTTAATAAAGTACAATTCTCTCCTCCCCCTCTCCCTCCGATTCGCCAGGGCCGTATTGAATTTCAGCGTATTGTGTGCATTAATGTATAGAGAACTATTATTCCCATCAAATAGACGGCTTTCCTATTCGATTTTTGTGTCGACCTCAATGGGCCCGACTCCATTTTGTTCGAGCGTGTTCGGTTGAATATTTCACCGCTCGTTATTCAATTATTAACGATGAGTTTCTTTCGATTCCAATCAAAATTTAATCAAGCCACTGGAGCTCAGGATGCTTCAACGACGAATGAATTATTCAAAGTATCAAAATCGTTGGGTTTTTATCAGAACGCGAAGTAACTGTTCGACTACGGCCGGTGTGACAGAATCAGCTGAACTTAATTATGTGTGATGAAAACAGAAGTGACAGCGATTTGCTTACAATAGAAGTGAGAAGCTTAATGATTAATGATTTTGGATAAAATTATTGGTTTGGGTGATAATTATTCTGAAAAGCTTTCCAAATCTCTTCAATTAATTAAACTTTTCACTAACAAATGCCGTTAACAATGGGATCAGAACCTATTTGCTTTAAATTATAACGAAAACTTCGAAATGAAACAGAAGTATGTGCTGTTGAATCTCCAAATCAACTGACAATTATATTTATGGAGAAAATTTTCAGCTTGTATTGAATAAATGTAATTACTCTTCTAAAGAAGAAATAAACAATTAAGTTATAAGTTATATTATACTATTTCAAATACAAAATTTATTTAATTTTAAGTTTATACAAATTTCAATAATAATCTTAAAACATAAATATTCATCTTAGTGTTGGTTTACAAATAGCCAACTAATGTATAATATATATAAATATTTTAGTTATGTTAATTGAAATTATATTTTTATCAGAAAATAATTTATCAGTTGTGTTACAGATACGGGAATAACGATCGTAATCAGTTAGCGGATTTCACGCAAGCCCAGTAACCTGTAAATTATTCGTACCACAAAAATGTTCATGAAAGCGGTAAGGATTCTGGTGGGTGAGTTGCAAACTCGATATTTAGGAAAATGTGTCCGACACAATATGTCGACAAGTTAGTGGTTCTATGTATTCCGCCAAACTTCAAACCGACGCGCGATGGAGGGTATTTTATCACTTAATTTTTGGCGTATGTTCAAATTTAATACCTCTAAAAATGTAATTAATTAATTCTGAGACATGTATATATATATATATATCTCACGTGATAAATGTATATATATATATATATATATATATATATATATATATATATATATATATATATACATTTATCACGTGAGATCCCATACCATCCTACGTGGACTATTTCATCTGTTAAATGTTTTCTGGAGAAAATAAGACATGAGCTTAAAAATATGGGACTGCCCAAGTTTTTAAATATGTTTTTTAAAATATGATAAACCCAGTCTAAAGAGTGTTCCTTTATTAGAAAAGTATTCTAGCGTTTAGTGGGTGCAAGGCACTGCGCAGCTTACAAAGGTCAATTATCAGTTTCAGTCACCGCACTATCACTACGGGAGCTTGTGACCACAAAACTAATCACTCTCTCCGAATATATCTGATATTTTGTCATTAATTTATTTTTAACAATTCATTGTGTGCAGAAATAACTCAAGTATTTTCGCAAGCTGTTAATCAGAAGGTAAATGAAAAAGCATATTTCGAAGTCTTTCAAACACAACTTGAAGCAGAAGTAATATCGCCGAGGGAATCACTAATAGCCATTTAACCTGGTTGCGCTACATGAATGAAACTGAGGAGTAATTCGAGAAAACGAGGATTGAATGCGAGACGCAGAAACAGCGAGAGGAAAAGAAACGGAGAGCGGTTAAAAAGAGAGAACAAGAGATCCCAAGAAACCGATATCTTTATAGATTAGGTACAAACGGTCCCACCTGCCCACGCTTACAAAACTATACAATTAACCCTTAATTGCTTCTTGAGGTACATACACACCAAAGGGGATAATCGTTTCATTTAATTAGCTTCATGTTAAATTTGTCCTTAATCCCATTATTTTTTGTAAACGAAGTGCTTTCGGTTTCTGCTTACTGATAACCGATATTTCTATAGACAAATGGGAAGACTTAGAATAATTGATAATATTAGAAAAGTTATTTTCAAGAAAATTATAGATATAGTGTATATTTTTTGAAGTAGATGTTTCAACTTTGGCAACAGAAATTATAATTTAATACTATGAAATCTTATTTTAATTTTAAAGAAAACTCAACGTTTTATATATCTTAATAATTAAATTGTTGTTATCACGACTATTGTTTTAAGAAACGAAAATCTCTCTCATCAATAGGTGTAAATAATAACTCAATTGATGAATAGAATTGCACGTCTTGTTACTATAGTCACGATGAAAATAAAACTCAATTGTGTGTGGTAAAAAAATTGTTTTATTTACAAATAAAAATATTCATCTTGCACCGTAATGTGACTGACATGTCATTTAATGCTAAACGATCTCTTAATTTTATAACGAATTAGTATTACAGTCGTGGTGTACCGAAAATCAGAGTTAAATCTTAAAACCCGTGTCGTGCCTGTTTCACGATTAAGGCAGTAGCGAGAGGTAGACATGTCACATGTTGCCGGCATATTCTACGAATCGAATTATTGTTTTCAGCGCGCGAACTCATCAGCGCGCGCCGTTACAAATTTACTTCACAACAAATCCCACTCGAATTTACAAACTTGTTTAGGTTCACGGTGTCGATGGCGGGCGTTCCAGTTTACGTACCTGAATAATGCAGTCGTCGCCCCGTAGCTCGTCGCCGGTAATCACGGGGCGGGTTAATTTGGTAATGTGTTACACGGTGGAAAATTTTAATATCCCCGCTCGAACGTCGGTTGCCTGTACACAATAAACCGTAGCATTTTCTTTAATAATAACCTAGTAGGTTTAAGGCTTCGTTAAGGCGAACTAACCGACCGAAAGCTCCTTCCGCTTACGTTTCATTGACTACGAAAAGAAATGTGTTTCTGAAATATTATAGCTTTACATTTTTCATCAGAAAAAAAAAATATTCAAGTAAATGTGATTTTAATATTTAGAAAATTAAAAAGTTGAATTAGCAAATGTGTATTTTATACTCGTGTAAATAGTTTTATGAATTGCGTAAATACTTTTTTTTCATATGTATGTATATATCTTCTGGGTTAGATCGAGTTTTTTTGTGGATGGTTCGGCCGAGATTTCGGCACGGTAATACGAACTATTGTCAAGACGTTGCCTCAAAAAATTACGGTACAACCGTACTTTCTTGCAGGAGATATAAATCTTTCTCGGTAAAATAAATTTTAGTTTGAAGTCAACCATTAATATTAATTCTGTACATTCTTTCATATGTTAATCCCTAGCCACAAAACGGTTTTTACCATTTACAAAAAACGCGATGTAACCTAGAAGAGACGCCAATTTCATATACCAGTGCTCACTAAATCCCTAAATTACACATAAAAATGTATATATATATATATCTTACTAAATGACAAAGGCTTCAGAATATTTTGTAATAAAATATTATAAAATATATTGTCTATATATTTGATACGAGATCATATGTACAAAGAGAATTTCACATACCTGAGAAGTTATACTTTTTTCAAATATCCTTTAAAATTTTTCAGAAAATTTCTAGTTATATTATATTTCTGTGATTTAACCCAGAAGAAACGCCAGTTCCATACACTAGTGTTCGCAAAAACTTTAAATTAAACATAAATATATGAAAAAATAGTATTTTCGCAATTTATAAAACTACATATTGCACGATTTATCACCAACTTCATTACTGATATTTTTGGATATATTAGTACAATCATAAGAGAGGTGTAATAGATCTCCAAATGGAATATCATTGTCATCACGTACTTCAGTAAGCTTTAAGCGTGTTGACTTTAAATGTCAATAAAAATCTAATATGTATAAGAGAATGAAAATCACATTTAATTCAATCTCTGCAAGGTCGAAAAGTACGTGGCATCTTGCTTGTGACTTAGCGTAATATGAAAGTTGACGTTTTAACTCGCCCATGGTACTTAAAATATTTAATTCAACTTAAGTACATTTATATCTATAGCACTATTCCCATAAATATAGGGTATTCAGCGAAAAAATTTCAATATTAAATTGTAATTACTCGTAAACCATCAGGGTGAGGTAATTAGGAGGGATATTGTTTGACGCACGTGATTTGCAGATTTGCCAGTTGCAATGAGTGACTGGTTGGGAGTGCACCTCGCGTTCGCTGTTGAGCAGTACTTAAAGTGCGGTGATTTCTTGGTTCGTGCACATTGTGCTTATTGTACTCACTTTAACATTCGATGTTGATGATGGGCCGAGGACGCAACGTATCTGGTATTGGGTTCAAAAGTTTAGACAAGAAGGGACAATAATTAAACAAACTTCTCCGGGACCATCGACTTCAGCAGCGACGCCAGAACATGTGGCTCAAGTTCGACGTTAAATTATGCGCAATCTGCATAAATCGATAAGGAAGATTGCAGCCTGTACTGGAATAAAAAAATCAACAGTGTACGTTATTTTGAAAAAAAAACTAGTTTCACCCATACAAACTGCAAATCGTGCAGTTTCTCAACGAAAATGACTATTCTTTACGTGAAACCTTAGCGAAAATGATACTAGAACGTTTTGGAACAGCACGAACGCTTGGAAACATATTGTTTACTGACGAAGTACATTTTCATTTCAATGGCTATGTTAATAAACAGAACATTAGATACTGGTCCCCGACAACTCAAAAGAATGCCATAAAAAACATTTGCGTTTTCCAAAAATGACAGTGTGGTGTGCTATTTTTGCCCGATGGATAATTGACCCTTATTTTTTTAACCAGCGAGAGACATTTACTGCTGATGTGTATTGCCGAATGATCGACGAGTTTTTGGTACCGCAACTACAGCTGTTTCCCGTGTTCAACAACAGAATACAATTTCAGCAAGACGGGGCCACTCCACACACTGCTAGATTTTCAATGGAGAAGCTCGGGGGAATTTTCGCCAATAAATTAATCAGCAAGTACGGAGACATACCCTGGGCACCTCGATCACCTTAACTTACACCGTGCGACTTTTTTGTGGGGATACCTTATGTCGAGAGTTTACAGTAACAATCCTCAAACAATTCAGGCTCTACAAGAAAATATCCGTCGTAAAGTTGCTGCCATTGAACCAACGCTTTGCCCTCGCGTGTTTGCAAATTTAAGAGTCCGATTGCAAGAGTGTCTTGAAAGAAATGGACGTCATTTAGACGATATTGTTTATAAACCGTTAAATTATCATCGTTAAACTCTATTTTATATAAATAAAATATGAGAATATCATTGTGGTTTTTTTTTTTAATTTAATATTAAACTTGAAAAATTTTCGCTGGACACCCTTTACTATAAATAAGAAATAGGAAGAAGTTTGTGATGTTCTAAAAAGTATTCTGTATTCTGAAATTAAAATAAAATAAATCGAGAACGCGTGTTGACACAGATACATTTTTATGTAGATAAAATGCGCCATTTTAGCGGAGCAGGAAAGTATAAAACGAACTGTCCCCACGTAAAAACGAGGGAACAAATAAACTATTGAATTCTTTTGGTTTATATTATTTTGTGATGAGAATACTGACTTGTCACGTGGACAGCCTACAGTGGTGAATATGGGAGTAATAAAAAGAAATCGTAGAGATATTCTAACTAGTGAACTCTCGAGGTAGACATATCATAAATAATAATGAACAGAATAATTAATTATACATCAATGTTCATTTAATATATGATTATTTACGTAAATAATTTTAAGAAAAAAAAAATAGTTTTACATTTTATTATTTTGTTCGTGTGCAAAACCATCTTCTCATTCTCAATATAGATACAAACAAAATTTAAAAAAAAAAGTTTTTAACACGTTAATGTTTTTTTCTTTTATAACAATATGTGACTGTGAGGGAAATATTTTTATAAGAGGCTTCCGTAGAATATATTGCATTCTCAGAGCACAGTATCCGCTCACTGATAATACATCTATATAGGCATGTATATAAAATCGTTTAACCGTGCCGACAATCGTACTATAAAACAAAGGATTAAAAACATATATGTTACATATGCTTTCGTCAAATCCTAGTCTTTTTATTAATTTGAAAGAGGTATTTTTTATTATAAATTCAAGCAAATTAACATCCTATAATTTTCATTGTTTACAGCTAGCTACACAACTAAAAATTTTATGCTCTCATTTTATCGCAACGTAAAAAATAGTTACTTATTTCCAAGAAATAACTTTTCAGACATTACTTCGTTATTAAGAAAATGTTTTGAATATGATACATGAGGCAATACAATATTATAATATAATGATATTCTAACTTGCTTGTTTTTCAAGCGGTATGATAATCCACAAGAATGTTATCTGTTATGATACGGATCTACCACACCAAATTAAATAAGTTTTGCTGAGAAATATTGTTTTTGGATACGAATCAACGAAATTTTAAATTATGGGGAAAGAAAAACTATATGTTATTTTGTAATCAACGATAACTAAAACCAAACAAGTTAAAGATGTAGATGTTTCAAAATTAAATAACTAATAAATTACGTGGTAATAAACTCTAGTAGAGTTATAACATTATTTTATTTATATCCATCCATTATAATAAAACTATATATTCTATCAATAATATAGTAAAATAATATACAATAGTCGGTTTGGTCACTACCAATTTCAGTATTTCATTATGTTGTATATTTAATCATTTTTTCTTTCATGGCACTGTATCCCAGGGTGGGTTTTGGCCTCTTCCACAAGTGCTCTCCACCGACCCCTATCCCGGGCCATTTTTGTCCAGTTTCCAGACCCTTCCACCCTGCTCCAGTTCTCTTTCACATAATCGCTTCCTATTATCCGACATTCTTTCGACATTGCCAGCCCAAAGCAGTCTTTGCGACTTACATAATATTTTACGCTCAAAGACTGCTAATTTTTTTTCTTCGATTTGGATTAGGCACCATGTTTCACAACCATAGGTGACTACTGGTCTTACTATAATTTTGTATATCAGCATTTTACTCGATGGCTTAGTATTTTCGACCCCAATAGTTTTTTACAAGCGTAGAAGCTTTTATCTCCAGCTAGAAGTCAGATCTTCAATTCATCTTATTTACCGTGTTCAAGTTAGGGTTGCTCAAATATGTAAAATTGTCAACCACTTCATAAACATGGTGATTTATGCACACATTTTAGGGTGCCTCTTATTTACGTGTACTGACCATGTACTTCGTTTTTGAGGCGTACATGTAATCCAAATTTTTCCGCTATGTTTTTCTGGGTGGTAGCATGGTCAATCATTATTTGTTTAGATCGGCTCGTAATAACTAAATCATCAGCACAGGCACACATCTGCTATGTATTGTAGTTAATATAGCCCGTAATGTTAATCTTACGGGTTATTCCCTCCAACACCAGATTAAAGACCATCATAAACAGTGCATCACCTTGTCTTACTCCGGATCCAATTTCAACAGTATCCGTTAGCTCAACATTTCCAACTGCTTTAGACTCTGACAATGTGAGTATTATTAGTGTTACTAGCTTTAAGGGAATACCTAGTATTTTTATAGTGTGTAGCGTGATTTCTCTATTTATACTGTCAATATTCAAAGTTACGTGATCTATGGTGGATCGGTTGAAAATTTCACTGGTATCTCGCCAAGGATTTCTTCGCCATACTACCAGTCTATCATAGAATATAGAGAAAAAGACTTTGTGTATTGCATTTAGGATTGTGATCCCTCTATAATTTGTCACCTTTTTTCAAAATGGGCACTATTATACCTATCTTCCATTCCTCAGATATATTTAATAATTCAATATTTTGTAGAATAACACTGACAGAAGATACATAAATGTTAAAGGCATCGCGTTTTGTATTGAAACATTTACTAGTCCAATGAGACGATTTTATTATGTTAGTATTAAGCCTACTTAAGTGAAATAGACCGTTTCTTCTGGTTAAATGAGTCGGAACCCTCGGATCGATTGCAGAGAGTAAATTGGTATCGACTACGTTGAACAAAAAATCGGAAAACAACATCGTATCACGAATTTTGGGCCAATGATTTAATCTAACCAGTCCAAGCTTTGGACAATTGGGGCAATTTTATCCAAATATATATGAAAGGCTTTGTTTTTTTTACATTTTCTATAATATGTTATACAGGAAGTGCTACTGAAACTATATATTCAATTTGAAAAAAGTTAGTTTAGAAAGTACAGCATTTCATTATTCATATCATATATTGCATATCCAAGATATCGAAAGAATTAAAAAAATTGTATTGTACGTTTGACGTAATTATATCATAGAATCGGTGCCGGTTCTAGCCTATGTGGCGCCCTCGGGCGATGTATTTCTGGGCGCCCCCGCCCCCATCCCTGATTTTTAAAAAAATTATGGATCTGTTGAACCATTCTCTTCGATTTCGCAACTACAATGTCCTCCAATGACCAGACCCTCTTTTTTGTGATTCGATCTTGCACTGATGATAAGATGAAGAGTGATGTATTATATATATATCTCTCAAGTTTCACTTCACACGGGTAATATTCAAATTCCAGAATTTCATTGATTTCTTTGCTCATTTCCCAGTTATTATTAAAATTACCGATGACTTTTTCGATCAGTCATTTTTAATGATAGCCCATAAACTGTAATTATTATGATACTGGAGAATTAGCTGCCATTCACCAAGGCAACACTCCAGCGGAAACGTTTGCGATGATATTTGAAGAAGATATTTGAATGTCTCACTCTTCTGGATCTGGAGGACGCCCCCAGGCTTGCTCGGCGCCTCGGCTTGCTCAGCGCTTCGGCTTGCTCGACACTCAAATATTTTTCAAAAAAACATACATTCTACTTTAATAAGCTGAGCTGAATAGAAATTTCTACACAGATGTCCATCCTAACTCGACTACCTAAGCACATTATTCAGTCTCGACAAGTTAACGAACAATTGTCGGATGGAATGACGAGAATTTTTAAGTAAAAAATCTATGACCCTTGTTACAAAATATCTATGTTTATTTTGTTTCTCCTAATACCATTTTATCCCAAAATCTACCAAAGGAAACTTTTGAAATTGAAAAACAAATCATAAAGTTTATACGGAAATCGAACTTTATTCTAAACTGTTCTAGAAAATTACAAAAAGGTTTCTAACCGACCGCTCCTGAGATTTGTGATTTCTTTTGTTAAGATAATTAACTATTTATTTCATCTTTCCATCTTCCATCTCAAACTTTCCACAAGTCTTTTCATATTTAAAATACCTATTCTGATTTTTTTTGTTTATTTTGTCGACCTTCCGCAAAAATAAATAATTTGAATTTACATGTTTAGAAAAGTCGGAAAAGTAACAAAGAAGTTACCAAGAATTTTGAACAGCATTCAGCAAGGCTGTAGTAACATGAGAATATGGTTTTGACAGTTTTCAATTTTGGCATTTCACCCTTCGTATCAATCTTTGATAGATTCACTGCTTCCGAGAAAATTTTAATATGAATGTACACTACAACAAATTATTTGAAGTTGTAAATGTGTTTCTATAATGAAATACGTTTTTCCCAAGAAATCATAAAAATATTTATTTTATGAATGACTTGGCTGTTTGACTTTATATGAAAAATTTACTTCACGGAGTCGCCGTGGAAAGCAAGCTCCCGTCTGACAAGGTAGACTTCTGTTGTTTTATTTGTAATTTTGAAAAAGTAATTTTAATTGGATCAACGTTTTAAAATGCGGATTAAAGTACCTTTTAAATACAAATTTCATTTTACGATACTCACCGATTTTAAAACATATACTTCTTCGCCAGGATAGAAAAAACGAAGTTCATGTATTTATTGTGTTTAAATTTTAATGCTGGTTTTGAAAATCATCATCTCGAGGAGAATATGTCAAAAATTAAGGGCGCATGTAGTCGCATTAAGATTTTGTCAGTACAGAGTTGAGTTTGAAGCGAGCTGTAACGGAAAGACCAACTGATGCATATCGGTATTTACTGCAAAATCTCCGAGACGCGAGAGTTCATCCGCGTTCAAGAACTTTAGTTACGCAATAGGATCTCGTGTACACAATGCAGGTTTTAATTATATTTTGTTGGATTTATGTATAATAACAATATTAAGATATATATATATATATATATATATATATATATATATATATATATATATATTTATAATAAAAAGATTATTATAAAATTTAGTTACGCAATAGGATCTCGTGTACACAATGCAGGTTTTAATTATATTTTGTTGGATTTATGTATAATAACAATATTAAGATATATATATATATATATATTTATAATAAAAAGATTATTATAAAATTTAGTTACGCAATAGGATCTCGTGTACACAATGCAGGTTTTAATTATATTTTGTTGGATTTTTGTATAATAACAATATTAAGATAATAGATAGATATATGTATAATAAAAAGATTATTATAAAATTTTTGATATTGTATGCAACGTTAAATAAGTTGGCGGCCAACAACCATGAAAGATGGAGGAAATTGTGTTACCGCCGGAGTAATTTATTACATATTTAAATTATTTTTGGCTGACTAATATCTGTTTGCTGTTGTACTATGATAAATGATAAGCGACTACAATTTTCTCAATAATGAATTATACTTTCAACATTACAAAATACGTTAATACGAATAATTGTCAACTAGGAAGATATACAGAAAAAATCAATTTATCGAAAAAATATTTTAGTTGCTAAGTTTTGCGTAAACACTGACCGTGGCCGCTGCGCAGCGGCCACGGTCAGTGTTTCTAGCTACCTGCAAGAACCTATACTAGAAATGCCTTAATTGGAAGTAACAAAATGATGCCTTACAAGAAACGATGAAAAACACCTGTGACCAGTGTGATAATAACTGTGAATTATAATATTGTTTCAAAAGTAGTGAGTGTAATCAATAAATTTACAATTTATTATAAAATATCAATGAAAGAAAAGTGTGAAACGTTTTAGGAAGACTAAGCAAAAAATATATTTTTCTCTGCTTTGTTATTCATTTTGAACAGTTTTCGATTGTACCTAGAAATATTCCTACGAAGTTTAAAAATGGACGCGTGCACAGAGTGTACACTGTTGCGCATGTAGTGATTTGTGAGCGAAGCACGAACTTTCTAGCCATAGAAACTTTACGTATACAAATTACAGCAAATTAATTAAAAGTTTATCCTAAATATTTTTCTTTTTTCGTTATAAGTAGTGCAGGTTTTAATTTATTTATTTATTTTAAAAAAATCTTTTTCTTCTATTCGCTATTTCTTAAAATTTATTTTAACATTGTTTTGAAATATGTGCGCAGAATTATTTATTCTATCACAAATGTTACGAAAGTACTTATGAGATTTTTAATAAATCAAATTTGTTTCAAATATATTTAATCTTGAAACTAAATATATTTCATCGATTGAGTGGCCATTAACGGTCACATAAAAATATATTAAATAATAGTTTTTATTTTATATTGTCCGATTGTAAACAAAAAATATAAAGCCGGCGGTTAAATACAATATTTTTTGTTTTACAATATTCGTAGTTAAAATATCTAATCACAAAATTAGTACTTCAAACAGTAAAATACCAATCGTGTGGTCTTATAAATGAAATCGATATCTGGCTAAAATAAATAATGGACTTTTTTTCATTATTTCTGTAAATACATCACTGTGAATACATTATTTTACAAAGACTGAATAATTTTCTATGATCATTATATATTATGTCTGTCTATGATACATGTAAATTGCCTACTAAAATTTATACTTACTAGGGATTCTGTATTCTCGACTTTTTACAATTCCCGAGACTCGAGAGTCAAAATTTTCCGTATTCCCGGGAACTGAGACCAAGCATTTTTATTTTATTAAAAATAAAATATATTTTAATGAATATTCTTATTTATTATGTACAGTAGCTATTAGGGATATTATCCGTATTAAATCGAACAAAAATTGTTTGATGAAATAATTATTAATAGTTTTTTAATTGAAATTATTAAGCACAGGTCTGTACATAGATTACAAAAAAACATATATAGCTACACCCATAAAAATTTCTTTTTTTTTATATACAAAAAAAACAAGTGATAATGAAACACATAAGTCGGCAATAAATAAACTGAGTCCCATGAAAAAATTAAAAATAATTTCATCTCATCTAAATTTTGTTTCGTCAAAACATAATACGACTTTATCATAAATATTTGCAACACAGTTTACAATCATAAACCAATATAATCACCTGTTTGAACAAAGCGACAAAATTACTCCCTTCAGAATCTTTATAACAGATAAAATACTCGTACATATTTCGCTCTGTTAGTAGTTAGAAGCTACAAGAATTGACACACGTGCAACACCTGCTGTACTGCAATAGTCAGCAACTATATTTTTTCGATTAATAGATTATTTTTCATATATCTTTCTAGTTCAGATTCAATTAATTTATATAACTTAACTTGTTTAAAATTAATAGCGTCAAGAAAAATCGAGTCTCGAGTCTTGGACTATTTTTTTTTGATTCCCGGGACTCGAGACAGCAATAAACCATGAGATTCCTGGGTTATCTCGATACAGAATCCCTAATGCTTACACACCATCATACTATTTCTCAAAGAGTAGACAGAAAGGATAGAGTGACACGCTTTTCTATTCTATCACATAATTTTCGTCTCATCCACATTACTTTTATTATTTTATATTGAAATCACAATTTAATTATTAATTTACTATTTTTCCGAACATATGAAGCTCCGTAATAATTCAAATAAATTTAGAATAAATCACTTAGAAAGGTATATGCTCATCAGCGGGAACTCGAATTCGAAACTTTAAATTGTATCCAATACAAAAAAATTAATCTTTCACTAAGCAAACGTATCTAATAGTATAGATGATAACTGGCGACTTCAGTATAGCGCAAAGGTCTCTACCGGCAATGTAAAGTTCCGGTTCTGACCATATTTTTCGATATGTTTTCATTTAAAATATTTATTTATCTTTTCAGATATATTTTTTAATCAAATATCTGTATTATATGGATTAATATAATTTCCAACCAGGACCACCTAACATAAACAGGTTTTTTATTGTAGTCTTTGATTGCTTAATAATTGTTATAATTTAATCCATTTATGTTAAAAAATTCATCGTTTACGCATTTTTAATATATATGCCTAATTGCACACATTTGGGTGTAGAGATGGATACACTGCAATTTTCAAAATAAGTGTGCAGAGTGGATACTCTACCCTGTATCATTTTGAAAAATCATAAAAAATTTAATTTCACGTCTGGCGATGTTGACCCTATCAGCCAGCGGCTATAACTGTTCTCCGTTATTACTTTGCTAATATTAAAAGTGAGTCGCACTCTAGAGCTCGTAATATCCGGCGCGAGCCCTCTAAAAGTTTCCGCGGGGTAGCTTTCCACTGCGCCCCTCCGCGGTCCCGCCCCCGCACACCCGGCACACCGAAGAGCGCACTAATTAACCGGGTGCTCCCAACAGTATTGGGTATTGATATTAGTGCATTCATTTAGCGGAAACTTTTTCGCTTCTAGTGCAAAAAGTGACTCGGACCAATAATATTTTTCTATAACTTCGCTTAAGTTTTACTAACGAGTCATCCCAATAAAATGTACAACCTAAAGTAAGTATATTATGTTACTATCCAAAAAAAAATATTATTAATTTTAAAAAAACTAACTAGCCAAATTTTGATTAACTTAACGTCGACCGTTTTCGATACCACTGTACATGTATTAGTGCGGACGCACACTAACTGATTCATAAAATAAAATAAGCAAAGAAATAAATTGTGTGGCGGGGGCGTGGCCTCAGTGGTATTGTGAGGTGGCAAATTGTCAAAAAGCCAATGAAAAAATTATCATATGGGGAATATAATAAAAAACAGCTTATTCGTTCAATCTAATTAGTTATTAATTATATTAGATTAAGTATTAAGGGATTATTTAATTTATAATAATTCATTACGGTCAAATATCAGGATCTATAAAAATGCTCTTACATATCTGATTTTAATATTAAAGATTTTTTTATATCAAATAAGATGCTGGAAGAAATAGTGCAACACAATCACAAAATATTTAAAATAATTTGTATTTATTAAAAGGCGAGCCATCTGTGATTCCCACGCGTCTAATTTTCAAAAACAAATTTTCAAATTCGTAAACAATATCATAACAAATGCCCAGATAACTGAACTGTCAAAATATTGCCTAAGAATTAAATTACAAATGTGTCGAATTTTACGATAGACAGTTGAATACTACTGTGAGTATTGTTTAAGTCAGTCAAGTTTTTATTGCTACAGATAATTATTATCTTTGGATTACGAGTATGTGTAAGTTTTAAATTGTGAGCTTTATTTTCTGGTAGATTTATTTGATAAAAACATGTATCGGTTAATATTTCGATTCAATTTATTATATTTAATATTTCATGAAATACGTCATGAATCAAAATAAAAGGTGTCCAGAGGAAAATTTTCAAGCTTAATATTAAATTTAAAAAAACTGTAATGGTATTCTCATATTTTATTTATACAAAATGGAGTTTAACGATGCTAATATAACGTTTTATAAACAATATCGTCCATTTCTTTCAGGTCACTCTTGCAATCAGACTCTTAAATTTGCGAACAAAAAAACTTCTCGGCAAATATTTTCTAGTAGCGTCTGAATTGTTCAAGGATTGTTGCTGTAAATTCTCGACTTAATATATTTCCACGAAAAGAAATCGCACGGTATAAGGTCCGGTGACCGAGGTGCCCAGGGTATGTCTCCATTCTTGCTGATTAATTTATTGGGGAAAATTCCCCTCAGTTTCTCCATTGAAACTCTAGCTGTGTGTGGAGTGGCCCTGTCTTGGTGAAATTGAGTTCTGTTGTTAAACTTTGGAAACACCTACAGTTGCGGTACCAAAAACTCGTTGATCATTCGACAATATACGTCAGCAGTGACTGTCTCTTGCTAATTTAAAAAAATAAGGGCCAATTATTTGTCGGGCAGAAATTGCATATCACACTGTCATTTTTGGACAATGCAAACGTTTTTAATGGCATTCCCATAGATTGTCGGGGCAGCAGTATCTCATTTTCTGTTTATTAACATAGCCATAGATATGAAAATGTGCTTTGTCAGTAAACAATACGTTTCCAAGCGTTCGTGCTGTTCCAAAACATTATAATATCGTTCTCGCTAAGGTTTCACGTAAATAATAGTCATTTTCATTGAGAAACTGCACGATTTGCAGTTTTTATGGGTGAAACTGTAGTTTCTTTTTCAAAATGACGTACGCTGTTGATTTTTTTATTCCAGTACAGGCTGTAATCTTCCTTATCGATTTATGCGGATTGCGCATAATTTCACGTCGAATTTGATTTCTGGCGTCGCTGCTGACGTTGATGATCCCGGAGGAGTTTTATCCCTTCTTGTTATTATCCCTTCTTGTCTGAACTTTTAAATTCAACACCAAATAAGTTGCATGCTCGGCTCATCACTTATATAATAATATTAAAGTGAGTACAAAATGCGCGATATGCACTAACCAATGAATCACCGCACTTTAAATATTGGTTAACCGCGAACACGCGGTGCGCTCCCGACCAGTGACTCATTGCGTCTGGAAAATTAGCAAATCACGCGATCAAACAATACCCTTCTCACTTACCTTACCCTGATGTTTTACGAGCAATTATATTTTAATCTTGAAATTTTTTCACTGGACACTCTTATAAAAATGACAAAATTTACTTTATTTCAAATTAACCAATGTAATGCAATAAATATTTTAGGTTAATTATATAAGTATACCGGTATTTAAATTTTAAAATAATAAATTTTCATGAAACTCGTGGTTACTGATTAGTTGTTAAAAAAATAATTTATATTTATTTTATCTGAAACTATTTTCTTATTAACAATATGGTATATAATATATCGTCTAGATGTATCGTAAAGATTAATACTTCCTGTTAACTTTTGTATTTCACAAAATCGAAAGATCTTTCATCCATTATACTCGACTAAATATATTATATTGTATTTCACGATATGAAATGTTTTCTCAAGTTTTGCCTTGCGTACATCCTCGGCATCATTGCGATGATTACTTTTCCAGACATGGCAGTCCTTGTAGAAAATTCCGACAAGAAAATGTCTCGAAGACGATGTAACTTAATTTTCATTGTATGTTGAAAATCTGTTCGTTGTAATTTGAGTTTCAATCATGTGGGCGGAGAGTTTCATAAAAGCCTGTCTCGGTTCGTTAACCATCCAATCTTTATTCACAATTCACAAGTGACAAGTTGCTCAGTGATTTTTTGAACAAAATAAAACAATATTTTATCACCAGATACTTTTGTCAATTTATGAAATTTACTGGCGTGTCGCCCGTCAAGGGAGGTAAGGAAAAAGCAAACTACATTTTACAAATGTTTCATCTCATTTTTATTTTGATCTTTACTTTTTTGCAACAAACACCGGTGTAAGTGCTGCTGGATTTACTTCTAATTTGTGAATTAAATTAACATTTCGGTTAACATATTATGCATCACTAAAATTTTAAACGAACTGTTGACACGCAGTCGTCGTGCCAGAACAAAACAAATATTTTTTAAATAAATAAAAACTTATAAACGATAAACAAAAGGATTTGTTTTAAAAAGCACTAAAATGTTAACTCAATTCTACGAACCGTATAAAAGTTAACAAAAATAACGCAAGTACATTACAGATTTTAAATGTAAATTGCAGTAATAAATAATCAAGGATGTGCACTGCGTACAAGCATAAAAGCTGTTACAAAAACTTCTGGAAAATAAAAATAAATTAAATAATCTTTATGTTATTGTCACCTTTTTCACCGTTAACAAATACCTTTTTCCACACAACGTCAACACTCCTTCGCGCGCGCTTTTTCACTGATTCTTGCCGCGTCATCCATAGATGATGTCGCACCATCGACAATCCTTTGCCATGGATCATCACAAACCACACTTTATCTATTGAAAATACACTATAAAATTTTTGCCGTTATAATCCGGATTAATGTAACCTTGTCTATGGCGTAACCCACGACTTTTGTTTAGCCTTAGGTTATTCAGAAAAATTGCAAATCATTTATAAACAACTTCATATTGATGCTTATAGGTAATTTGCCGACACGTAAGATCGTTATCCATTTAAATTGTCTGTTCAATTCGTATGACAATCATACTGAAATAAATATGTTCTTACTGAACCTATGTAGATATCTTTACGTCTGCCAATTTTCTGCATTTGAAAGAATCTTGATTTTTTTACGTCTGCCAATTTTCTGCATTTGAAAGAATCTTGATTTTTTATTTTAAACTTTAGAGTTTAAATAAATCTATTAGATTTTTGAGTATGAAATGTTCGATTGTCATATAAGTAAGTACAAGTCTGAGTATTGATATTTCTGACATTTTACTTTAGTGTAAAAGTACATTACTCTTTCGAATCGTTTTTTTTCAGATCAGTTTTTGTGATATCGTGGATAAGTCAAAAATTTGTATTATTTTCGAAAATGAGTTCCATCGTGGAACCAATGCAGTACAGACAGCCTTAAATATCAACAGCATATTTGATGAGAATTCGGCTAATAAACGCACAGTATCTCAATGATTAACACCGAGGTTTAACGTCACTATTCCAAGAATATTGAACCATTTGAAACAAATTGTTCAACACAATGGTTGAATAAAAATGATGTACCAAAACACACTGTACACCAAAAAAGTTAATGCCTGCGTTGTGGATAATCTCTATTATCCATTACAGTTTAATAAAACATACTCAATTGATTACAAATGTTTGCTGTAAACCAACCGAATAAAATGATGAATATTGGTTAATAGTGGACTGGCAAGACAACACTCGACCACAAACAGCAGGAGCTTGACTTGAAAACTCTCGTATCCATCAGTCTTTTCAACAACTGATTAACAAGCATTGGACCACCTCTTGCAAGGAAAATTATTTAATTCTCGACCAGCAATGAAAAAAGTTTTTCGTGATTTCATCGCCGCTCGCTCTCTAGGGTTTTTCGCTATCGACATAAACAAGCAACCATTAAGATGACAAAACTTTGTCGATAGTTTTCGCGCATACAACAATTAATTATACTGATTTTTGTTTGACGTGTAATAAATCAAACTTTTGGTTTAAAATCGTAAATTTCATATTTAATTACCTAATTATTTTTAACGCCAAACACGACACTTTCAAAATTAAATTCTTAATGTCATTTTTTTGACATTTCGAATATCTGCAAATTTTTTTTTGATTTTGTTGAAGATTTTTTATTATTTATTATTATCGCCAATATAATTAAATTTATAGACATATGGGGTCTACATATTAGCTAGTATTAGAATATAATACAACATTATTTAGAATTTCAAATCTTATATAACAAATTTACAGACGAGCATATAAATTAGTATAGACATTCCATTTTATGAAAGAATTCAATGTCGTGATGAAGTAAGTTACAAAAAATCATTATAGGGCTTACTTAAATTTACGATGGTAGGCGGAGATTCGTCACAGTCGTATAAGTTGAGGTTCAGTTTGTACTGTCAATCGATCAATATACCAAAAACATTTTTATATATTCTTATATACATTATATTTATTTTCGAAACCATTTAATTTTTTTTTCTTCTCCAATATCTAATAATAAAATAATAATTTTAAATTTTAACTGCAATGATTAAGGTATAAATTTTTGTTAGCTATTATTATTAAATTAACGACTTGAAACATGTATAAAGTCGGTGAACTACACATGTGCCAGCAGTTGAAAACCGCAATGAAAATAAAATCATTTGCTCGGTTAAATATTCCATGATATTTGTTATATTCCGTTCATAGTTATTTACATTTGGCAGCCACCCCACAACTCAAACATCATTTAAAATGTAACAGATTTAATAGTCTCAAATTAACGCACACACTGAAAAATCATTATATACTTTTATAGAATTGTCATCATTATTGATTACTATAAAAAATAATCTCTATGAAGTGACTTGAAAGATCTGACAAACTTAAACTATATATTCACAGTAGTATTCTAATTCGAATTAAATCCAAAAAAGTGTAAATGTTAAATGCGAAATTTGATACATTAGCAATTCTTGTTGATAATTTTTGAATACTTGATCAGTGGGAGCATTTTGTTTCGATACTGATTATAAATGTACGTACGTGCGGTTTATTCAGAAATCACAGTAAAGCCACGTTTTTCATTCTTCCTGATATAATAATTTCTTCATATTATTATGTTATCTGTGAAGCTTCATGCATGCTCTTTAAATATTAAGGCTCCTACCAGAGCCTTTAAAATCCTCAGATCTTTCATTTTGATTTCTATCGTAGATACTTATTCCGATTATTTCTATCATAGATAGTCATTCATTCCTTATCTACTTATAAAGGTATAAAGGTTCACCCTTGTTATTGGACTAAGCTCTCTATTATTTCAAGAGTATGTGGGCGGTACTGTGTATCACCTACGCCTTAAATAATTCCACGCACAGGCCTCTGCCGTGGCCAACCCAAAAAGTCTAAAACTTGCGAAGGGAAGAGGGCTGATGCAATTAGCCAAAAAAGGAGAAAGAGAAAATAAAAAGAGGTTGAAAACTCAGCTCCCCGCTCAGCGGATGCACGTGCATAACATATGGAAGGGTGTGCGTTTCGAGAATAGGGCTCCTCAACCGCACTCGGACTCACAATCGATAACCATGGCAGACTTCATCCTCGTATCGAGGGAACGCCGAAGAAGAAGAAGAAGAAATCATATAAAGGTCCGAGACCAAGATGATTTCTCAATGAGACTCTAATGTGTGATTTTAATCCGCGGGCCAAACATATGACTTCATGGTAAATTCTGTACTGATCTTTAAGGGTACCACCTACTTGAGTCGAATCTCCGAGAGAAATTTCAATCGTAGACAAGAGTCATAATAGTGGTTTTTACTTACAGACCTTACTGTAGTCATGTAGACCTAATAATTAATTTTTATCTTAACCGTTAACAGCCGGACAAAAGTACCAGATTTTTTTTGTAAACGACTCTCATTTTTTCCTCCCTGGATTTTTCCCTCCCTACCAATGTGACTGTAAACTTTTCACCCTTTTAAGCTTATTTCATCCACGCATATAGGTTCTCCATCCGATTCAGTAAATCGAGACATTTATTTTTCAATAATACCGTTCGAAATCAATTTCCATTTCTTATAAAAATTCATAAATGTGTGATGGTCGCAAACCAGCACACATTCCGTGGTTGGACCTAAATTTATTATATTATATAACTGCGTGTATGATTATTGACTTGTATTAATACTGCGTTAACACGAGCCATTTATTAAGTATATAAAACCACGTGACACTAATAAAGCATGATTAGAAACTCCCTTCTCAGGTATCTCAGCGCGCAGGGAATATTATAAATGTTGTTGGATAAGCAGCATTTGCCAACTCGCTCTGCCGGCATGTGGACAATAAAGACTTCGATTCCAATGGAACAATACCACCATTGCTCGTTTCCAAATTCCATCGCAAACAAATTTCTGCGCTAGTCGGTCGTTTCTGCTAGAGAAATCATACGACATTTTCGCAACCATTGCTTATTTGTAATGTCTCCTAACACATAATAAACTTCTAACATCCAAAAATTGAATTATTCGTTTTCTGGATTCAATAACCTTCGACTTGAAGTAAAATAATCGAAATACTTATCTAAATCGAACCGATATTTTATATCATTTCAGATAAATATGTAATTTGTAACATTAATCAAGTTAATTCATAACATTCTCCTAAAAATTGTAAAAATATGTTTTCACTTAAAAAGTTGAATATGAAAATGTTGTCAAATCTCTAAAAATACAATCGCCACAGCGTGCTTTTAACGCGCTTGACCGATAGCATCTAGATTAAAAAACAAAAATATTTTGTTGTATATTTTCGAGTGGTTAAGTTATTTAAATTGGTAATTTATTAATTGAAACATTTTTATATTTTCTGGCATCCGCATAAATAGTTATTATTATTATTATTATAAATATAACCCGGCTTATGACATGTTTAATCCAAAAAACCAGATGTTTTAAAATAATTCCATCGAGCTTTTTTACACAACGCCTTTTTCAAACATTTATATTATAGAAAATTATTTCTACTCGAGACACGTTTTTTATAATTAATATAATATAATAAAATAATGAGAAGCTACCATACTTCTTAAATGACAGTTTACAGAAAGCATTTGAAATTTCTACCTACCTATTTTACTGATAAATATTCATTTCTTTTCTACCACAAAACATTTGTTCTTTCAAGCTGACAAAACTGAGGAGCTCTTCATCTTGGAAGTCTCGTTGTATCTTGTTAGGTAGTTTTTCTTTTGTTTATATTTAAATTCCTGAAAAACAGACTTCTCGGTAGGAATAACGAACCCGAGGAAACAATGGCGTCTTTGCATATAGAAGAAATACTTCGCTGCGAGTGGTCGGAATTTTTATGATGTATTTTATTTGCATGTAGGTTAAACGGTACGTTTTTCTCGATTTTTCCCGGTCTAAATAGGTCAGGGGACACCTGCGAGGGTGGACCGGGGAGAAGGGGGCAGAGGAGAACCCCCACGTGAAAGGCCGTAAATTTCGCATAAAATAATCATGGCCTCCGAAAAGCCTCAGTTTTTTGAAGTGTCTCCTACTAAAAGGTTTAACCTGCCGTTTGTAACTTATTGACATGGTCACGTGTGTTAAGCAGCGGTGACCTTTTCGTGTTCCGCGCTTTTCTCTCCTTTCTAAAGATCTTCACTTCCTGTGATCTTTTAATGTTACTTTCCCCGAGCGTCTCAAACGCAACTATATGCCGTGCAACAATCTAAGAATTCTTTCTTTATGGTATTATCATTTATATTTTTTAAATAAGAGTTAAGTGAAGTGATACCTAAAGGCAAACAAATAAAACATGCCTGTATATTAAAAATATGTATTTTTGTTTAACAAAAAAAGGACATCTTTTAAATTAAACTTTATAATCAACTAGCTATACCTACGTACCCGGCGTTGTTCGTAATTCAGATTTAGTTATAAATTATATGTTTTTGAATAAAAAAAACCTTTATTTATTGTAATGCAAAATTTGATTCAGATAATAGGATAGTTGAATTCGAGGGAGGGAGTGAGAGTTTCTGTATTTTTCGCAGGATCCTAAAAACAAACTGCACAAAATTTTTAACATGTGGTATTCAATATAATATATATTTAT
The DNA here is from genome assembly GCA_022840565.1 of Eubasilissa regina. Classification (NCBI taxonomy): domain Eukaryota; kingdom Metazoa; phylum Arthropoda; class Insecta; order Trichoptera; family Phryganeidae; genus Eubasilissa; species Eubasilissa regina. The sequence goes on along the minus strand of JAINEB010000022.1, from coordinate 28,171,683 downwards.
ATCGGAGGAAGGAGGTAGGGTGCCTATATTTTGCGCAGGTTCCTAAAAATAATTATGCAAAGTTTGGTTTAGATCAATAGGTATAAAACTATGACAGACAGATATTCAGTTTTATATATTATATAGAGTAGCGATCGGTATCCAGCGTCATATAGATTCAGAATTATTTATAATATAAGATATAGGTTTACACAAAGGAGTGACATTTGTTTTTCGTAAGCTATAAATGATAACGATGTATACAATATAGTCCAGGCCTGGGATAGTTTGTTGATTGAAGGGAGGAGAGGATTACTATATTTTATCAGGATCAAAAAGAAAGATTGGAGTGACCAACGTAATGGGGGATGATGCCTTTGTTTCGCGCAAGATCATAAAGAATAATTCGGGAGGAAGGGATGGGGTATCCAAGGAGAGGAGAGACGGTGCTTAAGTTTTGCATAGAATTCTAAAAAGTAACTGTGTAAAATTTAGAATATATGGCATTCGATACAATGAATACGTAAAGGATTGTAGAGCAGCCAAGGAGAGAAGCGGTAGTGTCTATATTTTTCCATATATCGTACAGAGTACTTTTGCAAAATTATGAGTATACTCCATAATTATATCGAAGGCGGCGGGCAAGGAGGCCAAGAAGAGAAGGAATATTTTGCACCGAGCCCTTAAAAGTAACTATGCAAAATTTGCTTTAGATCAGTCAGAAAGTGTAGGAGTGTACAGAGAACAGAAAGACATTGAATTTTATACCTACATATCTCTGCTAAATCATTTTAAAAATCGATTAAAAAGTCGTAAAAACCCCTATGTTCGTTGTAAAACGCGGTATTGGAAGATCATTGACGAAATAGTCTCGACATTCAATTAAAATTAATTTATTGCTAATGAATCACCTGTGCGCTAAGTACAAATATCCAGGTTTCCCTTTTAACAATTAAACCTTTGATAAAAGCTTATCCTGGATATAAATTTAAAATTCCATGTGAGTTATTGTATCCCTAATTGGGTAAACATGCGCCGAAAGGGGAGGCGTGTGATTCGTATCATCTTGAATTGTCCAGCACGAATGGACCCAATTAGAAGAAGGGTTGAGAGCCGGGATTAGCACGAGCTATCAGGATAAATTAATACCACGCCTGGTAAATAACGATGTTTATTTTTCGGATCCACTTTCACTTCAAGATATAACATTTTTTGTTGCCTCACCGCAAAACTACCCGTTTAGTGTCAAAACCTTAGTAGATGTTCAGGCACTTAGTTATATTATATAAACAGGTATAAATGAACGACTTCTTACCATTAAATTGGTATCTTTTACTTTCACTTTCCATCTCGTACAATCTCTAATATTCACGAGGAATTACATCTTTTTAATTACGTGAATTTTTTTTATTACATTTATCTAATTATATTTTTTTAATTTGATAACAGGGCTAATAACATATTATTTTTAACTAATTTTTTCTAATTTTTGCAACAATAATAAATTTCTAAATTATTATATGGTATACATTTAAAAACTCATAAATAAATTCGCTATTGACCTGTTTATATTTGCCGCATAGGCATACGTATGTGCATACCCATATAGGTATACATCTAGAACCGAACTGCGGAGCGCACCGCTTGGAATACACTTCCGGGAATACTGTCAACACAGCCACAGACCTGATATCAATTGAGATACGGTCATAGACTTCATGGGGACGTTCCCGTAATATTTCATTACCTAAGTTACGGTAACCGCATCTACCGTAATCCCAAAACAGTCATTCTCAGAAAAATGTGAAACCTTTGCATATCCCATTCACTAATTTAAAGGGCTTTCAATACACAGAATTAATCCATTTTCATCCAAATTTAATCACGAACGCAAAAAGATAGTTAAGAGAATAAGTGTAAGGCTTGAGTGCACGCTTGAGTCGAGCGTTCCGCGGGGCGGGGAGTTCAGTGTGCATAGCAATCTCACGTTAATGCATGCGGGTGTCCTGAGTGGCGATCGCCTAGAACGTGCTTGTTTGCGTTCGTCATAGTGTGAGAATGCAAGTTTAAACCTGTTTATATTTTAACAGCACTTGCGAGCAAATACTTGGTGAAATTCAGTTGAAGCCTGAAATATGGATATTTTTTTTGATATATAGTCAAAGGTCGACACTGACATTATTATATATTCATGAAATTTAGCTTTATTTTACCTTAAACTATTATATAATATTGAACAAACTCTTTTTATTGTTTAACAATGACACTTGGAGCATTCTTATTACGCACATCAAATTTTAAAAATTATTTTTCGTCTAAATACACATCGATTATTTCTTCAGCTATGATCACACTTCATATTTGGCCATCTTTTCTGAACACTGTGTGTTGACTGAGAGCAGGTAATAAACCCTACGAACACCGCACGCCCCGCAGAATACTTTTTCTCTGAGACTAAGATTAAAAACATTGTCCGCAATTTATTTATTTATTTCTAAGAATATGAATAAAAACATTTTATTGACCGATTGACCAAAAATCTAATTAGTTAAAATCCAAATTCCACAGTAATTGACGCATATTAAATTTTAACCTACCCTTCAATTATTATAAAAATTAGATTAAAATATTTTTTTTTATATTTCAGACATTGCACTTTTATTGCATTTACCATAAGGCTTTTTACAGAAATATTTATATTGTATTAATATACGTAACTTATCATGTAAATATATTAGAAAAATGGTATGGAAAAGAAGAAAGAAATATTTCACTATTATTTTTTTCGAACAGTTTATTTTCCGATGATACTCTTTAATAAATACAAAGAAACAATAGAAATGAAAAGATTTATTATTTAGAAACCGTGTCGTGATGGATTGAGATATCCTGCTAGAGATGGGGTCGAGCGATTCTGACCACTTATTATGGGGACAGTTGTGTGACTTTGACGAAGGAAAGGATTTTGCATTAGAATATTATCTCTGACGTAAATGTTAAACATGTATCCCTTGTACATTTCTATTCAAACTGTTGCCAGTGCAACACTTTTTATTCCATATAATTTAGTCATCCTAAAATAGACTTTTAATTCAGCTGAATTATGTAGGTACTTCTTGAATAGCAATTTTAATAAATAACATTAAATTAATTTTAGAAGAAGCACACATAAAACATAAATTCTGATTAAAGCACCTAATCAAAATTTAATTGTACCTGAAATGTGGTCAAAATTTTAAACACTCGATTTTTAACATATCCTTTCTGTTCAATGACTTGATAAGAAATACTAAATTAACAATAAGTTTATAACATCATATACATAGTACAATACTCAAATGATTATTATTTAGTATTCAAATAGATTCACTACTATTGATTTTTTAAACTTGTTCATATTTATTTGCGTGCATTACTCACATTCATACATATCTTTCATTTTCTCTACAATCAATTTTGTACGTTGATACTGTTAATAATCTGTCTGTCTAAAACTAAAACATGATATAGATTACTGAGGTATAAACCTAATATGTTCTTCAAATCTAGTATAATGGACTTGCTACATAAATGGCATCTAATCATCAATCATTATGTATTACATTTTCTAGAATCTGTCATTATTATTTTAACTATGTATATTCATTATATATTTATCACGTTCTAACCGTGTATTAAATGAAATAAATGTGTAATAATCAGAACCATAATGGTATACCACACATAATAATATTGAGTTGGGACAAAGATGTCTTTATTAAGAGCAAATGAATGGGCGGAATCAGCCGTATCTTTTACCAAAGTAATGATTAATTACACAAGTTTTACAGCAGTGAAGTGTGTCTAACAACCGCGAGAAAACCTACTAAATACCTAATGGAGTATCGGTCTTGCGATAACAAACAAGCATTCCTTCTTTTCACGTCCCGCGAATAATGCCCGATTTGACAGGCTATTTTACGGGGCGTATTGACAGAACGGATACGACAATGGACCCCACCCCCACCCATGGAAATTCCTCCACTCTTTCAGTCGCCCTCTCCCATCCCCTTTATGTTTGATCCCACCCCTCGCTTCGCCATCCCGCGCGCCGCGGACCGCCTGATCCGGCAGACGCCCAATACCACCGCCCACGCAACTCTCACGGTGTTCATATTCATTAATTATAATGACGCTTTTAGGGTTCGGTCACACATGGAGAAAAAGTCACGCCAGTCAATTTCGTTTTTTCGTCGTTCTTTTATTACTCAAACGAATAAAAATCACTTGGCTCACGTTACTCATGATCGTTACAAATTTGTTAATTAAAATATTACAATTTTCGTTCATGTCGTCGTTTGGATAAAAATTGTTCGATAATATTGTGGTTTTACTTTGTTTATTATGATGTAATAGATTATACATATTAGTTTTCTGATTCTAGAAGTTAAAATCGGAGAATAATGTTAAAATTGAGTCCCTATATTAATAAATGATAACATATAATTTACTACTTTTTAGTAAATAGATATTAAAAGCCAGCAGAATTAACTCTATAATTGATTATAATTAACAATATTTGAGTTGATTATAATTTATTATAAGTGCAACTACAGTAGTTACTATCTACTACTAAAGTTAAACATTATTATTTTTTTAGCATTTATGAATAACATCAATGCACATTTTTCATTTCATTATACGAGATTTAAAAAAATACGAGTATATATACTCGTAAGTTATAAAATAATTTTCAGCTGGGTAACTGGCACGTCATCCCCGTTCAGTAGAGGAAAAGAATGAACCCCGGATATTTCAAACGATCGACTTTCAAAGTTTATGAGTTATTCTCAACTCCTCGATGAATATTTTTATTTCCAGTTTCTAAAGAGTTTAGCGCCTCAGTGCGCGAGAATGTGCGTTTTTATAACTACAAACTGAACAAATATACAGCGAGAAAAATAACTATATAGATTCAAAATCATTCATTATATACTATATTATTTTAGTTCTTACTACTTACACGTTTTTATTGATTGTCAATTTTCTCTCTTGCTATTTATTCATAATTGATTTTCTCACTCTTGCTCTTTATTCATTATCCGTTTTCTCACTCATGCTCTATATTCACTATCCGTCTTCTCGCACTCGCTCTTTATTCTCTATACATTTCTCGCTCTTGCTCTTTATTAATTATCCGTTTTCTCAATCTTGCTCTTTATTCACTATCAGTTTTTAACTGAAAAACATTACAATAAAAAACATTAGTGGGTTTTCGCGAATCTTATTCGTTATTATAAATGAAGCTAGGTTACTTTCCAATTATTTCTAACAGAATGAAGTGAACTTTTTTTTAGAATTCGACACTTTTAAATTTCTTTGTGTTTATGAACGTCAAGTCAACTTATTAAAATCCGACCGCAAGCGTGTTTACCTACAACATAAAATATGTATGAAAATTGCTTCGTGTTAATCTCATATACAATGACAGTTTCTGTCATGGCATGTTCCGGACAAATCGCTTTTGAATATTTGAGCCCTTTGATAATGAATAAAGAAGCTTTTGAGCATTTTAAATTGCTTCAACAAAAAGGCTCTTTTGGACCTTGTAAATTTGAATCCTTTGGCGATGTAAAATAAAATTAATTACGAATTTCGAGTTCTTACAAAACAAGATAAATAAAAACACTGGAACTCTGGTGCTAATAAATTTGTAAAATGATTAAAATACTTATTATATATGAAGTGTATACCTGACTAAAAAACTCATATATTTATGTAAGAAGTTTAGATATTGTAGAAAAACTCAAATAAAGGTGATGCTATAAATTATATTATTTCCTCTCTCGCAATACTCAATATCAATTGCACTTTCCTAACTCCTGTAAAAATATCAATTTTCCATTCTGTATTTAAAGCCTGCATACTCAGAAACTGAGTGAAATTCAAACATGTTTTGCATTTTCATTTCCGTTTACTTTTATACATCTGTACCAACATCTACAAAATCATAACGTTTCAATCCGCGAACCCATTTAAATTGAATAAAAATGTCATCAAAATGTCGCACAAAACGTCAAATCCTGAATATACGCGATTGAAGATATCTCGAATACTATTGGAACAATGAAATACAGTTTGGATACATCTGCTTAGATTTGAAAACAATCCATGAGATAATATTATTATTTATAAATCAAGTTCAACAAATTGTATTCAAGATTTTTTAATCTTAAGTGTTTCACTACTACAACTTTTATTATTATTTATTTCTTATTTATTAATTGTATACGTCCTATTCAGATAATAATACTTTTTTCTACATAATATAGAATCACATGGGAAGCCCGATACAATGATGAAAATTTATATTACATCTGCGTATTTTTCATAATCAAAATTATTTTTAAAAATGTGATGTAAAACAAATTATGGATAATGAATAGAATAAAACAAAAACTATACATAAATACACGTTACATAAATACAAATACGGTTAAAAGAAGTGTTATAATTAGAAAATTACACAAAACTAGTCGACAAGTATAACATATTAAACATAATTTACCAACATACAAGCAATTTATCCGTCACCATTAAGACACAAAAAATTGTAACAATTTAGTCCTATAAACAGTTATATGTAATTATAAACGCCGACACTTGAATTATTATTTATGATGTGTAATCATTAATAAATCAAAAAATTATTTATTTTCGAAATTGAACATTCAGTGACTTGTTTTGAGATTTTCCGTTTTCTGCTATTTGAAATCCCATCAGTATTTTTTATTTCAATCAAATTCTCAATCATTTTCGGTTAACATTGTCTTGACATTTTTCTAAAATTATGTTGTAACATAAAACCCAGAACAGGATCTGTGCGCAAAATAAAATTCCTATATTTTTACGATGCGGTATTAAATTGTTTTACATTTCCCAAATAGTGTAATTTCTTAAGTTTAGACATTGTACGGCTTACAGATTGAGAGAATGCTTTGAAATATTTTTTTGCATTATATGTTCACTTCTAAAGTTTTTTTTTTTTAATGTTAAAAATAACTAAATTGAGACTTTGTATTTATTTGAAGTGACAACCGTTCCACATGTTAAAAAAAATTTGATTGATTTTAAATGTCAAACTGAGATATTAAAATTACATTATTAGTTAAATTATTTTAGACTTATATATTCATGTAAATTAAAAATTAAATCAAGATCCTTTAAGCGGTAGCTGTTTTTTTAAAAATCTTTGCGACTGACCAGCACAGAATTTCAGCCGGTAGGTACTGCATAGAGTTGAAATATGTAATCCCGGGAAAACTAATTGCAATTCTCCATCCATTTACGATGCAGCAATGCGGTATGGCTGTGAATTCTTTCATTGCAATTACGCGAAATTAAACATTAAACATGAGTGCCCGAAGGCCTTTATTCCCGGAACGAACAGATTTATTCACCTTTATGCCAAATATGTAAGTGTTTTGAGCCGATTGAATTTTCTACACGGTTTTTTTATGCCAGACTCCTATTTTGGCCTAGTTACCTTCTGCCATAATTTCTATTCACGTGTTTGCTTTTAATCTTTACAAAAATATTTAGAGTCGTAAATCTAAACTGATGTACTAAGCTTGAAGGGTATAACTTTGAAATTTATTCCTTTATAAGGGTATAGTAAATTGTTTTTAAGAGATATTTCTTTCTCAGTGTTGGCAGTGTACTCGTATTGTCGTGATTCTACAGCGCGAACTGTTTGCCTCCAGTGTTTAGAATATTGGTCTCTATTTAATGCAACTTGTAGCGAGACTCTGATTCTTCTCGGACTTGGTGCGTCCATCCCTCGTCCTGTCCATCGCCAATTTTTCTAGGCTATCTCTATTTCTTCGAAAAATTGGCGTTAAGTACTTACATAAGAATTATTTTCTTTGGTACTGAGTTCCTGAAGACTAAGTTCATAGTATATGAATTATTCGACGTTTACGTTTATTTACGTTTCTTTCTTTCCTTCTTAAAGTGCATATTTTAACTCTGTACAGACATATATTTTATGGAGGATATCAAGGATTTAATCAGTCGGACCTTAATACTTTTTGAGGTGGAGGGATTTTTCCCAATTTAAATCAGTTATACCATAAAAAAAAGCCTGTCTATAAAAAAATAGTAACATAATTACTTTATTTTATTATTGTTATGGAGATAGTTTTTCCATGATGTATTTATTTTTACAAATGTTCTTAGGTTTTCACCGCGGTCAGCATCTTCCGTGTGCAATTTTGTGGACAATTCTGCCGTGTATATCTGACCGTTCTGGTCGACATTTCGAATCCTATTGCAGGGTTCATCACATCAGCCCTGATGATGGACCTTGCAATGGAATCCTAAACGTCGGCCAGAAATGTCAGATATACACGGAAAATTAACCCAGAAAATTGTACACAGAAGATTTTTTATTTTCATTGTAATTATTTTCCTTAATAAAAATCAAAAAAGTGGTTATTTCAAAATGTAATTTTTAAAATTTAGAATGAAAACACAAATTATTTATAAAATATAAAAAACACTCTTTCTTCCTAACCTATAATTACTTTAAATTACGAAACAAAAAATTATGGTTTTAAAATCTTTTGGAAGTCAATCAAGATAATAATATAACAATTGAGGCCGGCTGGGTGATCAGTAGTAACTTTTTACTATGGTAGTCAAATTGTTTTCGGGCGGAAGCATAGAAGAGATGTCTACAGGCGCGACAAATAATCATGAAATATGCTTTATCTATGGATTTTTTAGTCTTCGCGATTGAAATCTATCACTTTGGTAGTGAAATTTTTTCGGATTATATGCTAATGTATATTAAACATCGAGATCATCATTGGATGAACTCGCTCGGATCGGATCGAATTGATGGATGGATGGATGAATCGCTAAAATAGCGAGATATTGAACAATTAATTGTCGTATACTGCATCTTTCAAAATATCAATGTGTCAGATGACTTTTGGAACAGCTGTGAAGAGTCCGTCATATTTAACTATCGATTCTCGTTTTTACTATCGGATATCGGAAAGTAAAATGAGTTTACTACTTTCGAGAAGTAAATATTTTTTACCAACGATCAAGCAACCCGTTTTTGCAAAAATATTTACTTCAGTAACCTTATTTACTAAAAAGAAAAAAATTACTACTGATCACACAACCGGCTCATAGATTTAGTTCTTGAAATGTTATTTCGCATATTTTAGATACAATTGTAATTTTATCCATTAAATACAATTATGAAGTGTATAAAATAATTATTTTACGTGAATTTACCCATAATGAATGCAACAGCATCAATACCAAATTATAATGAACAATTATAATATAGAGGTATAGGTTTGCGTAGTGAAAAGTTGTAAACGATAATTCAATTAGATAAATAAAATACCGGTTTTTCTTCTGACTTTTACTTCTTTGAAAATTTATTATGTATATTTCAAACAAGCTCAGAAGGTACGCCTTGTAAGGTGTATTGTTCACAACACCTCCGCTGGGACGTGTTTCAGGCAGATATGCAGTTAATTTGATATTAAAAAGTAAATTCTGGAAAAAGTTTTGTCCTCAATTTAGTTCAAATACTCGAGAGGAAAATATTAAATTCTAATTGACCGCGCAGGCGGGATATTTTCAGTGCAAGACTATACAATATATTTAATTAATTTGTTACGCAAAATATTGTGCTCTCATGTTGATTCAATGCGGTTTCAAAAAAGATTTTTTTATTGCACTTTCCGCCAATTTCCAACTTCACGTATCAACAATATGTGCAATTTATATGTAAATTGTTTGTGAAACAAATGAAATATCTGAATGCAATCTTTTTCGATTCAAACTAAACAAAGATAATTAATATAAATAATTCTCGTCCTCGGCAGCACTGAAAAAAGGTAGTTTAGATAATTATTTTCTATTTTTTTAAGGTAATTTTTAACTGAAATATAAAACGTTATATTAAGTTTTTGAAAAAAAAAATGATGTTAATAGATGATCTACATATTGTTACAATGTCTTTTGAATTGATTGGCAATAGTTATTTCGAATAAAGGATCATTAAAGGTTAGCAAAATGTATTCTGTGAAAATTTTTTTGCAAAAATTGTAATTTCTGAAAAATTACAATATTTTTATAATGAGTAAAACTGTAAGGTTTAACTCACCACATCGATGATCTGCTGCAGTGTGAGTCCGAACTTGACCTCCAGGGCCTCCGACTCGTTGGCCACAGGCCGCTCTAGGGTGTTATAACTGGCTAACAGGTTGTTCAGTAATCTCTTCTCGTGAGGACCGCCTTCAGACCCTGGGAAACGATTCTAGATTAATAAAATATAACTCAATGAATTAATAATTAAAATAATTATAAATAAAAACTGAAAATCAAGGAAAAAACTTTATTACCCATTCATAAGTATAAATCTAATCTATGAGTTTTTGTTAAAAAAAGTATATTTGTTCATTTTTATTTTATTTTATCGTTTATTCATTTATTTACATACTCCATGCCATATTATTATCGACACACGGTTATGAAATAACATGCATTTGATGCAACTACAAAATATTTTGGTAATCTAGTTTTATGTTGTGAATTCTATTTTATTAAAAATTAATAAATCTACCCCCTACCCCTCCTTTATAAGTAATTAAATTATTAAACCAATGTTACTTTAACAGTGTTCCCGTTCGCTGAACTACAAATTACAACAAAATTTTGGATGTTTGACAAAAAAATCATATACGAGATATCAGAAATCAGAAACTTTAAAGACGTGTTTGTGGTGTAGTGGTTACGATACCCGTATATTGATCTATTTGTCGGAGGTTCGAATTTCGTACCAAGAGGACATCAAGGTAGTTTTATTTTTATAACACAAGCGTTTACCTTTGTTTGAAAATAGTAAAAATATTGATATGACATGAATTCGGTGTACGCATCTCTTGTGTTACCGTAAAGAATTTGTATTTTTTAAGCATTTTAAGTGTGGAAAAAATACCTTTACTAGTTTCAATGGCGGTAAAATACTTCGTATCGTACTTTTACTACAAATACTAATAAATTTGATAATATAACGGAGCATTCATCGTACGCAATCTAACGGTGGCAAGTATCAATATTACCGAGCAGTAGACTTGTGTTACTGCATGACTAGGGAAAGGTTAAGAAATCCAGATCAGCCTAACCATTTTAAGGTTACAAATTTAAGTTTGTTATATAAAGATTCGGAATATTTTTTCATATTTTAGTAACTAAACAGTCGTCCAAAGACCACCATGACGTCATATTGTATTTAGGTACTTTTCGCTAAACAATAGACATACACAGGCTGCCCAGTATATCTAATCTGGCAACATTATATTAAATAAGACGTAACATATTAATTAATTCCAAGTTAGATAGAATAAAAATATGGGGACTGTCCAGGTGGCATTCAGGTCACAGACAGAAACTCAATTTAAGGTCAACCTTAAACGTTTATTCGTAAAAACGATAGACAACCTGGCTTTATAAAAGATATAAAAAAGTTGTGTAATAAAATAAAAGGTTAAAACAATTTTCATATGTATTTTGCTTAGATACAATGAATATCGAAATGTTTTCAAAAATATAATATTTTTTGTTTATACATAAATTATTAAAAATTTGTACAGCAAAATGTTAATGTTTCTTGTGAATATTTTTGGCTGTAATTATATTATATATGGCTGATATAATATTATGAAAAAGATAATAAATCGTGTTTTGACTCTTAAATTACAATATTATAATGAGGTTAAAGGGGAATTATTTAAAATATTATAAAAAATTAAAATTGTACCATGTGAACAACGGCTTCATTTATCATTATATCAGTTTCTAGAAAAAGAAAAACAACAGGAAAAAAATATGTTGATACAAATTAAATGTATCAACCAGAAAGATAGAGAAAATATCAATTTAATTCAATATTTAAGTTGTTATATATATATAACTCTGTACTATATACTAGCGTATATTACTCAAGAGTATTTGATTTCTCACAATATAAAATGTGATTTCATTTTTAAAATTGAATAATAGATATATCAATTTGAAGAGCTGCAGTCGTTAACTTACTCGGTTGGCGTGGCGTAACTATTAACGCATTTCCCCAGATAGGAAAAGATCGGGTTCGAATCCCGGTACCAACTAAAATTTTTTTTCGATCAATTTATCTTTTCTGTATGTCTTTCTAGTTGATACATTAAATTAGTATTAAAATACCACAGAACTACGTTCTGAAAAAAACAGAAACTTCATAGTACATAAATAATAATATAGGAAAATTACTTATAAATTCCAAAGACAAAGACGATTAATTTAATAATACCGGTGTTTATGAACATAGCTGTAAATATTGTATTGCTTTTCAAATAAAATTAACCACAAGTCCTATCCAAAAAAAAAATCCAATAATTTTGTACCATTAAGTCAAATTCCTTTTACATTATCGCAAAAATTCTATTTATTTCATAAATATAAATGGAATTTTAAAACATAATAACAATTTGACACATGGTTTTAGTTAGCTCATTTGACATCCAAATGAAATTCCGAAATCGGTTGGTGTATTAAATTTAACTCATAAAAGTGGTTAAAAACAAAGTTATTAATAATTTATTTTCAAATATTTTGTTATTTAAAAAAATTGGATTAAAATAAATAATCAAAAAGTCGTTCGGCTATCTATAGGTTGTACTAAATATAAAAGTTTACATAAAGCAATTTTAGCAGTTATGGTATTTAATAAATTTAAATTTAAATTGTTGATATAAGCACACACCCATTTAAAATTTATAAAATTTAATAACTTTTGATGAAATTATATGGTGTAGATATGCATCCTGTTTATTAGACGTATGACTTATTTAATTTAATTCCCTTCTAAAGATACTCCAAAATCACCATTGTTTAGTAAAAAATTACAAATTCAGTAGATTTTGAAATAAATTACTAGCTGGAGCACGGTACATGTGCACCTACCGAAATCTTGACTTTGTAATGATGAATATGTTTAAGTGAATATATACTAAGTAAATTCATCTTACGATTAAGTACAATGTATTATTAATTTATACTTGGCTAAACATTATATTAATTCTTGGCATTTTTTTCATAATAAATATCTACTACAGTACCTATGTCAGGTGAAATACTCTAATACAAAACTATTTTTCATTCTATTTCCATTAATCTTGAGAAAAATTATTATAAACTATTTAAGTATTATCTATATTAAGAAATAAACTTAAAAGAATAAGCATTAATATGACAATATTTTTTCAGGTAAAACGTATTGAGAAACACAAGTATTCAAAAAAAATCTCTACAAATCAATACATTACGAAAAAAATCTTATATGACTAGCCCACCAACCTCTTGTGACATGTTCAAAGTACAATTCAAAGTTTAATACATGCATTTATATTGTGGATGAACGATGTTACACAACATTTATTTCTTGTAAAATGAGCTGTTTGCTATGGGAGCTGTCTACACAAATATTAAATATTTATTGCCAATACAAAAATATTGTGCTTAAATTAAAACCATAAATACAAAAAAAAATTTTAGTTAAATTCATACATCTTCTTTACGTCATCGTACAAGCTTTTATGGTAAGTATTGTGTCAGCAAGCTATTAGCTTGTCTTCCCAAATCCTGGCAAAACCCTACATGCGCCATTATGTGCAATTATCTTACAACCCCACACGTTTTAGCCACTGCTGACAATCTTCCTTAAACGGAACGATTCGGGGTAATTTCATCGGTGGATTTCCACATTTCCATTTCGTTAAAAAATATACTCAGACTTTTAAAAGTTTCATTCAAATTAACTTTTCAAAATTATACATTTATATTTCCATGAATTTAATTTTGTAAAAAATGTTTGATGAAAATTTCAATTTCAGACTTATATCATGAATACAAAATATGTTTTCCTTTCTTGGCTTTAAAGTATTTTTTATATTTTTTCTGTCTTCCATATAATTATAAAATTTGAAAACTTTTTGTTTACAAGGATTGTTAAATATTTATACGAAATATTTTCATAATTATTTGTTGCTCGGTTTGAAAATTGTTTTATTTGTCGGTACATAGTCGATTATATAAGTTTCCAAGGAAGGGCTTCTCGAGCTTTCTGACTTGGCACTCGAGACACTCGATATGACGTTACCCGACATTTATCTTTAGATTGCTTTACTTTAAACTTAAGAAAATCATTTTGGAATTAGCTACAACATTAATAGGAATATTTTGAAATCATTATTTTCCCAATAACCAACTAATAAATAACTGTACATAATATTATCTAAAAATGATTTTTTTTTTTATATTATATTAATACCTTCGTCTCCTTAATATTGATCCTGTTGATTGATTTGAGAATAATAAATATTCCTTCCATCACTGGCTGTAAGAATCAGATAGATTTCGTATGTGTGAACTTTTTTCCCTACGTCCAATATTAAGTTTTTAATAGACGGTGGTTTCGAGGTTTTCTAGTCGTATGATATCATCTGCGATAGAAAGTATTTCTATCAAAATCTACCTATAGTATTTATATCTAAATAAACCACTTCTAATAGTTTTTGAACTAAGACATTACTGCCATACTCTTTTAAATATTGTACCTATTCAACATCTTATTAGTCATTTCAGTAGCAAGATTTAATTTTGAGGAAGAAATTGATAATATATTTATGTTAATTTTGTACATGAAATCCATATCACTAAGTCGTAAATCATAAATACACAATCAAAATCTCTCTAAATATTATTCAAATAGTCTCAGACCGAATTTATTATGAACGGTAATTGACACAAATAATGTCTACTAATTTAAGGGTTCTGTAAGTAGCTAGGCATTTATACCCTTTATATAAATTACTCATTTATCGCCTTAGTAGCATTGTTTTATCTTTGAAATTGTTTATATGTGTTCGTTCATCCTTATATTATATACTTTGGGAGAATTTACACACATATACATATGTTCCCTTTCATTGTTGATGCCTAACAAAAGATTTGTCGTATGGGTGGAAGGAATTAACATAGTAAATAAGCTTTTCTTTGAGAAAAGTATTGTGTTTACATGTTATGGGCAACTAACAGAAAACGAAAATTATTTATTATGTGCCCGATTCAATTGTTAGGTTTTCAAAAGAAAATTAAATATTTTTCCTGGTCAAACTCGAAAATATTACATTACATCACATAATAAAAATCAAACGACTTTACTTATTTATTTTTAAGGTACGTGTTATCTTAAAATTTGTTGTTTGAAATATTTTTTCATATACATTCTTATCACTTAATCTTAGGTAAACTAACTGGCAAACGTTTTTTTAAACCTAACGTACTCGTAATCAAGAGTGTTCTAGGAAGTATTAAAAATAATAAACAAGCTATTATATTTTAAAGGCTTATAACATTCCGTATTGGATACACTATAATTTTTTTAAATTTCCAGTTTGTCTTATTGTTTTGTAATAAAAATTATATACAATTTTTTTTTCTTTTTTATTAGTATTAAAAATATAATACAATTTCAATAATCAGTGAATATATATATATATTTTAACATTTGTTTACACACATGACTGACAATGAGTCATTAATGTACCCTCATGACTGACAATGAGTCATTAATGTGTCCACATGACTGTATTTATTTAGGTAAATACCGATCGTACAAATAATAACAGCAAAATCACTTCATATCTGTACGAAACATAAAACACCTAAACGAATTATCTATTAAAAAAATGTACCATATAATAATCACAAAATTTTAAGGAAAACCTTCCACTTAACGCTAAACTGCCGGCCTGAAAATACGTATTTCACGATTATTTTAGAATGTCGCTTTACTTATAAAGCTTCCTCTAAATATGGGTAACAAGATTTACCGGAAGCGTTTTGATAACAATAAGATAACTAAGAAACTTCCTTTCGAACATTATACTCGACTCGTGAAAGCCTCAAATTTAACATGTACAGGATGTAACCAAGTCCACAATATTTTATGGGCGGATGCCTGACAAAATTACGAGTTAAAAATGTTCAAGGAATACGTGCCTAATCTCAACTATGTCAAAGAAACAAGCATTTTAAAAAAAGCTTTATTATGCAAATATTTCGATTAATTGAAATATTTTATTTGATCCCGCAATATATATTTAATACGAAAAATTAAATACCATCGAATTTTGAGCGGCTAGATTATTTTTCATTGAATGATTTAGGGCCTGAAGTAAAAATATTTATTAATCATAGAACAATTTCGCAAATATTTATGTATGTGAACATTTTGGAATTTTTATTTTACATATTTTAAACATTGTTTTTTTTGACTCGTAATTTAGTAAGGTTAAACCCATAAAATATCGTGGACTAGGTCTGTTACACCCTGTACATATATATATATACTACTACTTCTCATCTCAAAGTAGAAGACCTTCTCAGGGCAAAGTCAATTTCTGATACGAGGACCGCAAGAGTTGTGTGCAGATAGATAGCGCAATATCAAAATAATTTTACTTCAGAGTAGACTTAAGACAAGTATGTCCGCTTGCACCGATCTTGTTTACGGAAAGAATAAGCCAAACAGCGAGTGCTGTAAGACAGGGAGACATGGCAATTGATTCCTTACTCTTTGTGGATGACTTGGCAAAGCTGGCGAATGGCTACACAAGAACACCTACAATAAATTCCTTTAGTGGAGAATGTACTCGAATAAAAATTGTTCTGCAAAAACAGAGGTAACAAGTAACAGGTTATAGGAAAAACACATGATGATGAAATAGACATAAGAATTGTGTTTTCCGTTTTAAGTGTTCTTTATGGTGCGATTTTAAAGAAATCTAAATTGTGTGTTACAAGCAAACTGACAGTTTTCAGTCATCAAATATGGACCATCACGGAAAGATGAGAGTAGCATGTGTAATTAATCGAGTGAAAAGTACCGCGATAAGAAAGAGTTCATCATGAAACCCCTACTTAGAATGATCAATTACGGTAGTTTGGACACGTCTTGCAAATTCCAGAGAAATAATTACGACGCATATCTTCTTAGCAACTCCAGAAGGAAGACAGCCGGGTGATTGATCCAAACTGAGGTTGGGATAACAACGAAAAATATTTTTAAGAAGAACACATTATAATTGTGAAGTTGCAGTTTCTCAGAACATAGTACTGTAGTATTTATAACCCTTCCCAATCCACGCAGTAACACAGATTTATCGTCCCAATATTTCTGTTAACACGCGCAATATAATATTCATATTTTAATTAGTACTAAAGAAAACATTAAACGCTTATAAATAAATAGTGAAAACCAATTATGTAAAGCGAATCCTAGAAAAATTATTATTTTTCAATTCAATCCTTTGTAAAATTAATAACGTTGGTAAAACTACCACTTATGGTAATACAGATAGGGATCACATATTAATTTCATAGTGAAAAGAATAATAAACATACAAATATAATTATGCTTCTTTTTATCTAATTAAATGGATAGGTATAAGAAGGAAAGTTTTATAGATCTTGATGAATAATGTTAAATTAATCCTATTTTCACATTTAATATCAAAACTTATAGTAAATAAACAATTTTAAAGTCACTTAACCTAATAAAAATATTTTTCACATTTTAGAAGTTAAAAAACTCTAAACTCTTACGGTAACACGAGTTGATAGCATGGCTGCGTACGGGTATTTTATAACACCGTATGGTAAAGATTAATAAAAATTAAATTAATCTGTATATCTTTGTAGTTTATTAATTTTATTTATTTAGTATTAAAAATATTTATATATATAGTATTAAAAATATCACAGAACTGTGTTCTGATAACCTGCAAATCTGAATGAATAAAAAAAATTATGTATTTAATTCTGGCGTCTTCTAGCGTGTATTACTTAAAGGTCTTTGAGATTAGTCGCAATATATAGTTCATTGCTTTCAAAAATGAAATTACAGATGTATAAATTTTAAAGATTAACAGAATATAATTTTAAAAATTTGGTGTAAACCGACTTGGTCAATATAGTGAAATTGTATAACGCATTTCCCGGATAATAAAAGGTCCAGGTTTAAATTCCGGTACGAGTAAATATTTTTTCGATAAATAGATTTTTTCTGTATATCTTTTTAGTGGATTCATTTAATTTGTATTAACAACAAATACTTTATGAAAACAGATCGGGTCAAAAAAATGTCAAAACTTTAACTTTTTAACTATAAAGAAATGAAAATAAAATGTAAAATATGTAAAAAAATAATATCAATTGCATGCGCAGAAACTTTGTCACGATAAAGCTTCAAGATCAGTTGGTAGTTATTCATCACTTAGTCATTAATTTATATATTGTGTGTTTACGTATAAAGAATATTAAACTAACGAATATCTACGCATCTTTACCGACACTTTCGCCAAAAGTATATCTAAGGAAATTTTACATTACTCATAGCATTTATATTCTAGACCAAAAAATCTAAATTTTTGTACTAATTGTAGACCTGGTATAAAATTTTGAATATGTGTATTCTATTTGTGTGGATTTAAAAACAGAAAACAAAAGCGAAACTGCTTCTGGAAAAATACAGTTCTTCGGTTCGGACGGACTTATTTACCGAGGTGATTTAAAAACATTTTGTATTATATTATATATTTACGATTTTTGATTATGATAAAGTTTCGGAGGCTGGCCAGCAGAATTAAGGACCACCAGACTACAAGGAGAGCGACATCGGCATTTACCAGCCCAGGTTTACAAATATAAATATATAATACATTAATTCAATTTATTTATATATTTATTTATATATATTTATATATAACATTACCTATTGAAAACCCAGGACTAGCAATCGAAGTATTTACGGCTACAAATTCCTTGTGGAATCTGATTTATTAGCCATGTTATTTGTGATGTTAGCCTTACCAGTGCATAATATCAGAAAAACGGTAGAATAAACACACTCCATTATATCATAAGCGATATGAAATTACAGTAAAATAATTAAATTTAAGATTTACTGAAAATATTACGAAAATATGCTAACATTCCACTCTTGGAACCACACAAAAAAATTATAGCCAGAAAACATATTTAGTTAATTTGAAATAAAAAGTATTTTATGTTAAAAACAGCAAAATCTTATAAACTATTTTTACTACTACATAATTTTAACAAAACACGTCAAAATTAACGCAGTTGGCTCAAAAAGATGTTATAAAAAAATTTAAAAATATATTTTTTACAGTTAACAATTTTGACAGTTTTATAGACGCAAATATCCAAATATATTTATTAAGTATGGCATATTATGTCACTTTAAATGCAAATACAAATTATGTAGATTCATAACTACGTAAATATAGATAGGTATTTTTATTATTATTAATATTATATTTATTATCATTTATTTCTTGCCGAAATTTTTCTCGTTAAGATTAAATGGCACTTTAGCAATTTACATTTACATTTTTAAATATATATAATAAACTGCGTTATTCTAAAAACTCTGAATTATTGTTTTTTTTTATATTATATTTACAACCGAAATTTTGTAAATTCAACTTTTCTCCGATTCAGTAGGACGTGTAATACCCAAGCGTGACTAATGCTGATGTGAACTTTGCCTTCATGAAAATTAATTAAACAGAGTTGGAAAATAAATCGAGTTTGTGATACCGGTCACTTTACGATTTATTAAATAATTTTCCATGTTGCACGATGTTTCAAAATGTTTGGTCTTTGTAAAACGTGATATTCGAAAATGTACGTGCTTAAGCAAGCGAAAACTACAAAACACGAGACGTAACTTCTATGTTACTGTGTAATTGGATTTCACTGCCCTTTCAATGAAGCCCACTTTCAGGAAACATTATTTGTAGGCAGGTAGGCTCCTCACCCGATTTACGTTTTGTAATATTTTCATAAATGATGTGTTTACTCATATTTAAATCTTAAATATTATAGTTCTGATTAATATATAAACATTTATATTTTTCTCAACTTCTGTCATTAGTATTACTAACATTACTTCTCTATCATTATCTTTTCCTTTCTCAATCATCCTATTTATGAAGACTATCGCTCTTTATAAATGTCTAAATATTAAGTTCTGAGAAATGAATCTTTATGAGAAAACGATTTGATTTAATTCAATTTGTAAACTTTACTGCATCACACATATCGCACTCCTGTTTATAGATAATGACAACTAATAGAATATAGGTTCTTAAGTTTAATTCTCTATATTAAATTTCTAAATTATGGACAGTGCTCATTCCTCTTGATAAAATAACTGTCCTATAATATAAAGTGCAATATAACACATAATTACGTAGTGCATCTGAAAATAGTATTCCTACTGAGATTAAGAAAATTGATTTTTAGTTACTTATTTTCAGCTTTTAATCTTAAATGGGAAAGTCTTTCTTAAATCCTCAAAATACGCCTTTTTAAACATTTTTGTTCTAACATTATATTTCACTGAAATTTAATTTAATAGTATATTACAACATTAACTCTGTCGTAAGTAATTAAAAATGTATTTAATATATATATATATATATCTATAAATGAAAATAAAATAAATATCTCAATAAAAATTTATTGGTCAATAAAATGTATAAACACGTTGGACTTTTTCTTTAATACTTTATTGACTTACTATTGAAATATGAAATTTTTGTTAGTCTAATGGTTTGTTACATATTTCTCTTTTTCAGAAACAAGGCTATAAATAAAAACGTTTTTTTCTCATCCACCCCAATAATTGTAGTTACTTTCCCGAGAGATCGTGAATATGAAAAAGTTTGCTATATTGTCGTCTCTTATAGAGGAAGAAGTTAAATAAATAAATCTGTTTTCCGACCGAGCAGACCTTAATGTTTGAAAACGTTCAATTCGATTTTGAAAATACAACTTGATGTTAATCCCCGACCCACGGTTCAGCCATTCACCCGCGCTGACACATTGACGTGAAAAACTCCCAAGAAACATATTCCAGTCGGGACTCCATCGTTTTTCCTGACAGTTATAAATTAGATATTTCTCTAAACAAACGGAAAATCCTTTGTATCCGCGCAATGGCGTAGCGACTGCCGGGTAGCCGGGCCAGGCGCCCGGGGCCCGGACTTCGGCGGGGCCCGGATTAATTTGTCCTTCCATTTTTATACAGAGTATTGTTACTAGACCTTTCAATGCTAAAGCACATCCTTCAATACCAGAATTTCTCCAATTTAGTGAACCATTTAAACGATAACAAATCACGAATGCTTTAATTCTTGAAAAGAATTACAATTATGGATATAATTGAGGAGAAAAAGACACTTGAATCTATTATAAATACAGATAAATGATTAGATACGATGTAAACGTTAACACTTGAGTTCTTACATCCGATATCTAAACTATTATGCATTAACGTAAACAAATGATTACAATAAACTAAACTTATATTCTCTAATCGCTAAATTCACATCTTAAAACAATAATTGAAGTCTGTTTATCCATAAATAAAAATATAATAATATAAACTAATAATTAAGCAATCAGCTGTCACCTGTTGTTTACTGCTAGGCCCTACTGGCGGCTATTGTGGCCGGTACGCTGTGCGGTAAGGGTTTCATCTACTATCGTAGAGGTTTCCCCAAAATAAACCACACGTAAAAAAAATCTGATGTTAAATAATTAAAATTATTCCATCTTTGTAAGTCAGCTGTCAAAACGAACAAAAATGACATAAGAATCGTTTTTAAACAATTTCTTTAGTAAGATTTCTCACACATAGAACTGAAGAAAATGTGACAGATGTCAATATATGATTTCGCTAAAATATGTTTTCATTTCAAATTGAATATATATTTACGTACTGCGTATTGAATATATAAAAGAGAAAACATTTTAGTAATGTTAACCTAGAGATATTAAAAACACGTTTTTTTTACAGACCTGGACGGTTAATCAAGCCCTTTACATCCGTATGACACTACTGAACCAGGCATTCATAAAGTCACAGATGTAGATGGTAAAGATAAGGGAAAAATAATATATTCACTACTAGCATAAAAAAAACCGGCTACTTGTCTATGAATTCTGCTGGTGGCTACAGTGGCCTTATTACTAACTCTATTAACTCAAACAAATACTCAATCCCACATGTAAACCAAAATAAAAATGAATTATTTTTTTTACATATCATGTTCAATGCCATGGCTTTACAGCCATATGTATAGAGTTATTGTATATATTGTATTAACTTTACTTTTTATATTTATGTATATATATGTGTATCATAGTAATTACTATATATTAACATACTTATTGATCGAGTTATTGTAACTGTTGTATTTGCTATTTATTTACCATTTTCAATAGTGCATACATCTTCTATATATCTATATTCGTTGAGTCATTGTATCCAACCCATTGTAAATGATACAAGAGAAAAAATACAAATGATACAGATAAAATACTGTCCATTTCGATACGAACTCAGATCTTGATAGATAGAAAAGGAACACTTGAAAAATTTAATGTATTGAAGTTATAAATAAATATAATGTAAAATACCGTTCTGGTAGTAACATACGCGTACATCACGTTTGATGGTTAACGGTCGATGACTGTCGCAATAAACAGCGGAAATAAATCTAACTTGCGTTACTACAATTGCCGTCGGACACAAGGGTGGGAATAGAACTAGCGGCGGATATGGATGACCCAAAATGTACCATAATGCATTTTCGTTTCAATTAACGGCTTTAAGTCATATGAGAATTGTATGTAGGTCCCGACGTAGAAATTATACTTTAAAACTGCGGTAGGTAATAAAAAGAATGAACGTGTTCTCTAAATTGCGTCTATTTAGGTGAAATGTTATTCTAAAAACTTTCCTCATTCATTTCATTGTCCTTACCCAGACACCTCATCATGCAACACGCCTTTGTCAGCCCAGTTTAATCAACATTTATGTAAATAATATTTTTTTATGGATATTTTCTATATAACGTTGACATATATATAAATGAAACTCATACATGCTATCCAATCTAACGTTATATATTACATTAACAGTATTTTTTTTAAATCAGTAATTGAACATATTAGGGTAAGTAAAATATACGTGTTGATATAAAAATTATGAGAGTTAAAATCCAGTTGAAGAAATTAATTTGAATGTGTTCATTATAAGAAAAAAATAACTGTGCATGGTTTATCATAATTTTCTTCAGAACACGCATATACCTCCTGCCTGATCCAACCATCAACACTTGAACTTTTTCACTTTTTAATTTTCTTCTTCTGATAATCTGCATCCATTGATGAATATAGGTCTCCCCTTTCTTGCTTTCTATCGTACCCTCTTTAGTAATTTGGTTTCAATTTTGTTCATCAACTTGCGTGATGCAACATCTAATCATCGCGACCCATGACACATCAACGTATGGCAAGTCACTGGCCAAAATTGAAAGCAAAGTGTGCAAGGTGGAGACAAGGTGTTATAAAATTTTGTACACACATCTATGGGTCCCTTCGCTTTTTAATAGATTATCGTTGGATAGAGGCGGGCGTGTGGCTGTACCATTCTCAAGCCACAACTCACAAAATAATGGAAGGTTATCCGTGTTTATTATTAACATGACATGGCCGGATAAGGGCTCACCTATCATCCAGTAGAGCCCGAACCAGAGCGACCAATGAGCACCAGCAAATAAACACTATGCAGCAGAGACGGTTACTGCCAAACAACTAGCGATCACTTCTCTGTAGGCCACCCTAACACCAGCATCGCTACTCAATAGCATCTCCGGCGACTCACTCTAGAGTTCAACCGCGCATTTAAATAATATTAATTCATAACCACGTAAATGTTCTTTCATTTATATACTCTGCTCTAGTTATAAGAGACACCCTACACTGCGACATATATTAACACGCGTGAGACAAGAAGAAATTAGGAGCTTCTGTCTCACAGCATCTTAACCTTCTGACACAATCTCGAGTCAATCATAGTATGAATAATTTCAACACACACACCTTAACTCCTACAAAGCATTAAAACTGCGCTGTTGTATGATTGGTGGATGAGATCCCGCAGGCTGGTAGCAATCTTTTGGGTGCACGGAAGCCAAAGCCAGACTAGATCGAGAGTTGAAAGAATCAGGAGTATGAAGAGGTCGATTGATGCTTGTCGAGTTCGATAACCGTGCAATAATAATTTCTGGTTTCCGAAAATAAATTTAATGGTCGTGGTCTTTCTTAAAACGCTTATATTATCTTAATTATGGCAAATAACATTCAGTTAATAGATTACTAAAACTAGTGTAAAGATCCTATATAAGTAACAGTTTTAAAGAAAGTTTTAAAAATCTAGTGTATAACTTAATAATAAAAAACTTTATTTTCGTAAAAAATTCGGAATTATGAATTATTTTTGAAAGGGAAGCCTTAAGATGTAATTTTTCCAAATAAAACAATGATTTGTAGGTGTTTTAATGACTACAGAGAGCGCTCAAAACAACTGCAATGTTGATAGCAAGCCATCTATTTTCTACTAACTCAATTCGCGGTATCGATCAAATTGACACTATCGAAAACGTTTTACTACACTTTTAGCTGCCCGATATTTTTAGGAACAATCTATTAAGCTGGCTGAACAAAGGATCGTGCCAACATTTCACCCTTATTACCTGCGATCACCCCGTTACGAAATGAGAAAGACATTTTCAATTTATTCAAATTCCTCCTTGTTCCGTGGATTTCAAGTGCAAATGTTATCTATTTATTTATTTAAATCATTTTAAACGATCGAGTACAAATAAAGAATCAAACATTTTCAAAAATGTTTCAGAAATGAATTTACTAAAACAACTGATTTTACTAAGTACAGTATTATATTTTCAACGACACGTTTAACATTTATGGGAACCCCCCATTATTGTTGATGACAATACATTTAAGCTTTGCCCCATTTCCCTTTATAGCTAATCATTGCCTGAGATCTGTTTGTTTGCCGTTGAAGGAACTTCACGTTAAACGAAATTCAAACAGTTGCTGTTTATTGAGAAATTAAATTATGTTATCGTTTTGTTTTTTTTTTTATAATGGTGGTAATTTAGATTTAAAATGCTTATTTATTAACTCAATCAATGTTACAAATTAATTTAATATACTAATATTATTATTCAATACTAAGTTGGTATAATGAATTAAAATAAAACATCGGGGTGTATTTTTTTATGGAAAACTGTTATTTACCTTTTTTGTATTTTAATCATAGACAGGTCCTATAGTCAAATAGGAAAACGTTGACTAACTTTTTAAAACTATTGTTATTTATTTTATAATAAAAGTAATAATTAATATTTGACAATTTGTAAAACAAGTTTACTGTAAAAAATACAGAGTTATGATATAACCTATATTAAAAATATAAAACTAAAACAAAACAAAACTCCAACATTACATTACAAATAAAATTTAAACATAATATTAATATTCACTTAACCTCCGTTTAAAACAAAAATAATAAATACACGGCAACAATATTTTTTTAACAAAACTAACTTGTTTGAGGAACTTAGAATATGATGTTTTATTCGAGTGTGTATTTTCTATAATAGTAACTAAATCACTATTTCATTTATTTATGGCGCAACGCATTTTCTAATCCTTTCACCATATGCATTGGTTAACGGTCGGCCAAAGATTTTATTTTCGAGAGTACGAAATAAAAATACATATTTATATTACATAATATCGATTGTGGTTCAGGATTTGTTCATTCTATTTTATTTTTGGCTTTACAAAGTTAGTTCTTAGAAACATAATATTTACATATCCTTTAAATAGACACACGTAACAAGAATTTTGAATGATCTGTAATGTATTTGTGTGAAATAATATTTTTATCGTAGGTTTCATCGAATAAAAGATGTATATACTCGCGAAACACTATTCATGTAACGTAATGTAAAACAAATCTTTCTTTTTTTCGAGTTTCGTTAAGTATCGTTCCTACTTGCTGTGTAATGACTCGGAATAAAGTGTCGTCGTCTAGCACAGCCGGAACGTGAATTGAATCGAGTGAAGGCCTGCGGGGGCGTGCCGTTCCGTCTGTTCCGTTCTTGGTCCCTAGCACAGCTACCTACCCAGCTACACATCACGACTGTACAATGTGCTCGGACACTTTTTGCCAACATCTAAACAAGAGCAGGAAACAAGGGTGTGACAGCAACAGCGGATTTCAAGTAAGTTTTTAATTAAATTCCAAGATTCTAAGTGACTAGACAAATATATTTTTGAACGTGTACTACTATTAAATAAATCTCATCAGTTAACATAAAAATTATTTATACTAAATATATGAAACTAATGATAGTAATTAAATAATCATATTACTAGAAAACTGGATTGGCGAAATCGGTGTCGGTGATCTCAAAATCAGTAATCTGAGATATGCTTACGATGCAGTTTTCAAAACATGATGAAAATTGAAAAATAGAATGAAAGAGATGATTAACCACATAAATCACAACAAAACGAAAACTGTGATCATAAGTAGAACAAATAATAGACATCAATGGTCACACATTTAAACACTTGTTTTTTAATTCTACTGTTATAGTTTAATGTACACGAGACGCGTTTCGCCTTGTACGGATATTATCAATCTTAGAGACTGAATTAAAAATATTAACGAAAATGACCCTAAACAACTATTACTTAATACAAAATAATATAATATTTATGTTATTCAAACAATGTCCAAATATTCTGGATACCTACCGGACAGAAAAGTTTTGATACCCTTTTCAGGGTGAGTATTTGGTGGTTTGTTTTGGGTTTAACTTTAAATCCCCTCTAAACAATGATTTTCAAACGGACAAACACGTTAGTAAGAGTAAGCTAAAATTCACAATTGTGGGGATTAGTTGGAAAACCTCTCATTGTATTAATTGGACGGTTAATCACCTAAATTAGTAGTGGTTTTAATTTGTTAAAATAAAATTTCTAGAAAAATTAAATCCACACTGTTTTCTTTCACAATTTTGAAAAAAATGTTTATTTTATGAAAATCTACAAACTTATTTTTATGAACAAATAACTATACTATAAATGCAAAAACTAAAAGCGGTCGTTGTAAAGCTACAGTATATTTCAAGAAGTTTTTCTGCTCTAGCGAAAGTTTAATACCTACGCTGCAAATTTAAGAGATATCACCCAGTAATATTCGATATCTAGAACGCATAAAAATGTTGGTCTAATAGAGAAATACTATCGACGTAAATGTTTATTTCTCACTAATTTATGTTCTTCCATTTGTAAATTGAAAATTCTGTCTCAGGCAATTTGGGAAGATTTTTTTAACATAGACTACGTTTATTCAGCGGGTACTCCGGTAATATTTGTCACAATAACTGTATTAGAAATAGTGCGTTAGAAAATTTCGTGACTTATACCTACTTTTCCCTTTTAAATTATGTTTTATTTTGACTTTTACTGGATCAATGATACGTGCCTTTTAAATCTTTTTGAAATCAAAATCCGATTATCAATACCGCTACCTTTGACATGCTATAGACTATAGTGTCAAATTTTATTACAATAGTATATGTGCTGATTTGTTTCTGTTAAAAGTCAATACACTGATATATATATATATGTTGTGATATATTTTTTATACATTCGTTACATAAATTTTTAATAATAAATTATATTAATTTTTTTAAATTGTTAAACCCCGTTGAACTTCTTAAAAAGGTAGTATCAATAAAATGCGTAAGATTTTTGTAAACTGCTATTTTTACATCTCGTACGTGGACTTCTCGGCAGTGTCAATTGGGAGACCAGGGTTCACTTTTCTACAAGGGAGATTTATGATTTTATTTTATTTAACTAAATCTATGAATATTTCATTATTTTAAATATGAATTAAATATATTAATTAGAAAGACATACATATAAAATCAATTTTATCGGTTGGATAACGCACCTTCCCCTGTTTGGAAAGAGATCCATGTTCGAATCCCGGTGGCGCAACAACAATATTTTTCGATAAAATTGATTTTGTATGTATATCTTTCTAATTAATATATTTAATTCATATTTAAAATATCACAGACTTATGTTCTGAATAATTACAACTTCACAATAAGAATGTGTTCTCCTAATATTTCATTATAATTTTTTTTAAATCAGAAAACGTATTTTGTGCAGTAGTGTGTGTAATTTTTTAAAAATATAATATCATGATTATAACTAACTAACATACCATCCCGAAGTTTCCCCGCGGGGGTAGGCAGAGCGGATAGAGCGGCACACTCTTCTGTATCTGATACACAAATTTCGCCTCATTCATATTCATACACCATTTCATACAAGCTCGCCGGTTATCATACCTTCAAACAGGACCATCTTCCAATATCTGATTTACCAGGTTTGCTAAGTCTTCCGCGGACGTCCTCTGTTTCTGATGCCATCGACACTTGCGTCATATATCTTTCTTACTATTCTCTATTCATTCATCTGTTCCATATGATCAAACTACCTATGTGATCCTTTCTTAGTCTTACTCACTATACTAAAATCAGCTTTACATTATTTCCTTATTTTTTTGTTCTTTACACTGTCATAAATGCATCTGTGACATATAAGTCTAAACTATCCTCTGCATTCAGTCTACTTTCGTTCCTCTTCTGCCGGCTCCAGGCCTCTCTTCCATATATCAGTATCGGTATTAGGACTCCATTGTACATCGCTAATCTTGCCTCGGTTGACAAGTTCCCTATTAGATATAATTCCATTCAAAGCGCCGTTCACTTTGTTCCCTACGATCTCCTTCCATTCGATATCATTCTCAGCTTTTCCGTTTCAATCAAACATACCTCCCAAATGCACAAATTTTTCTACTTATTACCAAAATGATTATTATATATTGAATATGATATTTCTAAATAGAAAGTATACATTTTCTAAATGTGAGCGTACGAGTATTATATGCACCTTTTTAGCACGTGTTTTAATTAATATACAGAGTGGCCCAAAAAAAATTAGAACATTTCGTAAAATGTGATATAATTACATCAAAATTAGTTTAACTATATCAACAATAGCTTAAATAGTTTATTAATTTACTTGCCTATGTATCTATATTACATTTTATTTCTACAATTTCCGGTCGCCATCTTCGATTATTAATTTTCCCATTGTTTATATTTGGTTTTTTCAAACTGTTGCCCAGAATGACAAAAATCACTGCAGAAGACCGTATTCTTATCAAAAATACGCGAATTGAAAAACATTGGGGTGCTAGGAAAATGATCAAAGAGTTTCAAAACAAAGTCTGGAGTATTGCTAGACATTACAATGTATAACTGGACATTACAGTACACAGCCACACACAGCCAGAAATACAATCAACTTTCTTCGTCGTGAGAGTGTTAAGTTTGAAATAACTCATGTGTTGTGAGATGTTCTCGCTTTTTTTAGGCCACCTTGTAGACGTATTTTACATCTGTTGTAACATTTAAAGAGAACAATCATAAATTACTACCGATGTGAATCAAACTCTCAATTCGTTTTATTTTGCAGATTTCCATTACACGATCCAGATCTTCTCATTTTTTTTCTGTTTAAGGTTTACGAATGTATGTATATTTCGACATCAATCCATTTTGAATTTTCTTGCACCAATTATAAAACAGTCAAAGGATACAATCACCGGAATAAGTACACGACTTCCCTTAAAGGGTAAACAATGGTGAAGGGTTGTTACTAAATAACCCGCGGTTGTATTATAATATTACAATATTATATTGTTGCCGCACAGTCGAGAGCGCTCCTGAAATACTATTATTCCGACTGTTTGATTATACAACAATAACAATACGTATTGCTCTCGTGAAACAAGGTGCCAACAAGAATTAGATGGAGATCGAAGGAACGAGTAACAACGTGTTTAAGGTACATCAGAATACGTTTTCAATTTAAGATTATATTTAATGTGGAATGTGTCTTAAGACTACGAATTTCATTTACAACGCGCTGAAGTGTTTATGTGTAATATTATTTTGTCAATTTAGTCAATCGAATTGCGATTTTATTAAGCACCCCTAATGTGAGCCGCGCGGTAGTGTGACGACCGGTAGGTAAGTCAATTGCGAGTTTTCCAGTGGATAACTACTGACGTGTATATAGATTCAGGCAGGCCTGCCTTACAATACATAGTTTGTGTAAAAATGTTCGTTTTATGACAGAATTGATAAAGTTTATATACCGCATTTTAAAAACACATCATTTTCATGTTTTTTTCCTACAGCATTAATATCCGATAGGACTGAACCGCGGAAACGTTATTCTCTTATCCTTTGTTTCCATTCTCGTATTCCTTGATAAACACAATAATAAATTCAAACATAATCACTCACTTGAACATATTTAATTAAATATGATACACATGTACAGCCCTCAGCAATTGTTGAATAATAGAAAAACCCTTAACAATGTCCCTGAAGTACAATCCTAGCGGAATAATTTATGGCATAAATGGGGGCATTTATTGTTCTAATAAAGGTTAAGTTTATAGTTACGAAGAGGCTAGTCACTCTTTATGGGAGTCCTTATTGTCTGGAAAGGTTTGACCCAACATCGTTTAGTAAATTCTATAATAATTAGATTTCTCAAATCACAAGATAATTCTTATACGAAATAAAAATAGAGAAAACAGTTTTTTATGGATACATAAACAAGGTCTTGAACAGGAAACAATTTTAAATATGTTTAAAAAATATATATACATATATTTCTCTGTATATTTTATAAACTCTATACAACTAGAGGCCAATCTACAAAACATCATTTTCTTCCCTACAGGAAGATTGAAACACAAATTGATATTTTTAGGAAATAGGGAAAACCGGATACCTGAAAATGTTATCTTAAGTTGTTGTACATTTGAAAAATGTTTTATAAAATTTCAATCTATTTTGAAAACGTTTTAAGATGTTATTTAAATGAAAAATTATACCACAAACTGTTTTGAACGTGTAATATTTAAAAAATAATTTATTTGTTTTTTTTTCACTATTTATACAATGACATATAATTATATATTTGTTAATTTGTAACATCAATTAATTAAAGGGTCCCAAAATAATCCATACTTCTAATAAAACAAATTGATAAAAAATTATTGTTTTAGGAAAAACTAAACATATAATACAAAACAAAGTTTTCTCTGCGTGCTTAGTTAATTTTGTTTCACGGGTAATCAACAGTAATTATAATAAGCAACAGTAGGTAAATATTTAGTAATTAGCAAGAATTTACTGTTTAAAATAAAGGAACAAAGAATACTAAGAATAACAATATATAATTACAACATAAATAACATGTTAAATATCAACTAAAATGTTACTTACGATTTTTATATAAAAAACCTGCTTATTTTATATTTAATTCATTATTCCAATTACTCTTTAGTCAAATTGTTGATAAATATTCCGACCGTTATTAAGAAAGTGCCATTACACCATATACATGATAAATATTTACAAATCGTCTACTGTGATCGATGTATTGATTTCTTAAATCTAAATAAGACTTTTAGTATAGTACTGATTATCTGTTTCTGGTGATAACAACACTTGACGTAAAAGTTCTGAACTGAAAGTGATTTTAGGAGATTTGACTGCAAATAAATAAATGCTTATAATCACCTTGTGGACCCAATAGAAACATATGGTTTAATTATTTCCTGCCAGAGTAACAACATTTTCAAATGCTTTTGGTAGTTCGGTGTAATATTTTAAAGGGTTTATTATATTAATTCATATTAAGCTTAATTATCGGCACTTGAACGTTCATTATATAGATTACTTAAATGAACCGTTAGTAACTAACACAAACAACGTAGCTACTCCGAGACAATATGAAAAGCAGCCTTGGCAATACAGCCTTGCCATCTCTAGTGATTAATCTAATAGACTATATTACTACAGCGCGCGGCTCGTCGGTATCACAGACAGGAATATCCACTATCTGCTTTGTTCGGGAATAGACGGATAATACACTGCGTTGAAAAGTTTTTCCTCCGTAATTTGCTTGATAACTTACAACAGACAATAAGTCTAGACATTTTATATTCCTCTGTAATATTTCTGTATCTGTGAGCGGTGAAAATATTTAAAAGAAAAAACCAAAATTAAATCTGATGACACGCAGTTTCGTTTATTATGATTAGTTTATTCATTGTTTCCAAGAAATAAAACACAATGTATAATTCGATAAAACCATCCCGATCATTTTTATTCTGATGGAAATGTTTGATAATGATGGACGATTAGCGTTTTGCGAAAATAGTATAATGGCAACTACGAGATAATTACCCCAGAGTACAATAGGCAATTTATCTGATATTCATTACATTCATTCATTATAATAGTTGCCGGGACGAAGCACATATTACTTTAATGATTACATAGGTGTTCAAAAATTATGGTCGTAAAAGCTTTTTTGAATAATTTTACTGAATTTATAGTTTATTGGATTACTGAATCCAGAACTCAGCCCAATTTTTCTCTTAGATTTATAATTTTTCCACGACCTACATTGATATTTTTAATTAAGTAAGCTTATTGAAATTAATAGGAAAAAGTGATTAAATAAAAAATGATCTGTGTCAAACACTAGATATTTTTATTACAATAACAGTCAGAATATCATTACGAACAAATTAATCTTTATCTATGGCATTATACGGATTTTTTTTGCCTGTGAAGCCACCTATCTATCTTATTTTTCTATAGTGTGATGTTTCAGAAATGTTGCTATGTACAGTCAATTTTTTGATCATGGCACTTCAAGCGTTGTGTATCGATACATGTCAGTGTGTACGTGAGAGCTATCTAAACGAGAAAGAGTCAAAGTTATATGACAGCTTTACACTAGACAATATTGCAAAGATGCACTTGACGTCAGTTGGAGCATGGTATCGGTTGTGTACACCGTAGCATATTGTTGAAATATATACAGAATAAAAGTAAATTGAACACATTGATAATAATTATTATTAAACCATTTTTAAAACTTTCCAAATTATCTTGGTGTTCATCCATTATAATATAATAAAATATACTGTTCACTTTGAACCAAAATTTATTTTCTTCATTTACTTGCTTCAGCTGGTGACTAATATTATTTCATTCCTTATCCATAATATAATTAAACGTTAAACAAAACTATATATTATTATATTGTAATAATTTATAAAATTATACTAGCAACAGATTCGTCAGTGAAACATTACCTTGGTGTTTTTTTTCTATCTCCATAACATCTTTATAGGAACGTTCTCTAAGTCTTTGCTTCTTTCATCAATATTATCAATAAAAAAGTTTAGGTGTGCATTCAAAAAGTGAATTTTTATGATCATTAAGAAGATTGAGACTTTGATTTTTGCAGTATATTTTCAACGATGTTTATATTCATAGTCGTTGTTATTTCCTTGAAATATAGTTAGTAAAGTTTTAAAGTCAAACTTCTCTTTCAACTTCAGTCTTTGTAGAGAGTGTTGATTTTACATTATTCTTCTTATATCTGGGCCAACAAAAATACCCTTTTTTGCTCGGTGTCTGATAGTTGAAGGAATTTCAGAAGTAGTGCTAACCTTATAACTGCCAACTTTATTATAAATGGAAGACACCACATAGGGTAAGAATAGGCTTTAATGGTCTTATCTATCAAAAGCTGGGACCTTTCGTCCACAGATGGCAAAATGATGTAAAAATATCACCTTGATCTCTGCAAGTGTGCTAAGTCCAAAAGTGCGTGTTAACACGCTTATAACTTAGAGTAACATTCCGTGTTTGCACTTAATACACTTTAATACTTCTCCAATTTTTAATAAAACTTTATTAAACTGTTTCATGAAGCCTAATTTTATACGTAAATGTATCAGAAGTATTATTTTCTGTTTAGACAAAACTTTAACGTTAAATATTATTGTTCCTATTTTGTTACTATGTCCAAAACACTTCATTAGTTCCCATAATTGATTTCTTACTGCGCTGTCCATTCACACAGCGAACGTGGGTTTAATTAGCCCCTCGACCAAAAACCGTGTATAACACCTTTAGATCTCCACAAATCATTCGGTCGTGATGATTGTACATAGTTGATCTCGACTAAGCGTACAGCACACTTATGGATATGGAGGGAAGGAAATATATCTTAATATAAAGTAAGAAAGACCTACATACATCTGTGTATAGCTTAAATAGAAATGCTCATAGCGCGCTTTTTATCAGAATTTCTTTTCCATATTTATACTACACAAAAATATATTTTGTGGAAAGGTTTTAATGTAATTTTTGATAAATAAAATTATCAAAAATATTTCTTCATTGTACCTACACTTCTGTTAATAAATACTAGGTAAAAATTCCACACTCATTAATTATTAAAGTACTAATAAGCTCTGTTCGTTAATAAAATGAAGTAGAGTATTTTTTTTTAAATTTAATTCCGTGATACATATTTAATAACACGTAATTAAGTATAAAAATATTTTTAAATATATTTCTCAATCTTTCTTCTACTTCTCACTCTTTTTTTCTATTTATTTTCACAACCTTGTGTAACCTTAGCTACTTGTCTTTTTTTCTAAATTCTCTCACAAAATACGTCATCTTACGAAGTGATTTTCATAGTTATTTTATCTTTGATCTTCAATAACACATAATTATAAAATAAACAATATTATAGAATACTTCAGAAGCACACAAATATACAATAAATAAAACATATAAAATATTATATGAAATTATTATAGTGTAACTCCCTCTCCAAGCACAAGAGCTAGTCTCTTTTTCGGAGAGGTAAGCTCAAAAAAACATGTAATTTTAATAATGTAAAATACTTAATTCATGTTATAAATAAATTGAAAAATGTCAAATAAAAAAATAAAAATCTGGCCTCAACCAAGTTTTTTCAGAACCAGTCACATAATATAAAATAAAGCTATCCGATAACGTGTCGATTTATACAGTGGTTTTACACCAGTACAATATATTAATAACTTCTTCAAAAAAGTTTATTGCCTTATTTGTCTAGTTAAAACTGTGCATGGTACCCGCATGATATATAATATATATATATATATATATATATATATATATATATATATATATATATATATATTTTTTTTTTTATTTAATAATTTTCCAAAAAAATTCATTTATATTTTGTTATTTAATTATCTCTAAATAATATTAATGAATTTTTCAAGTAATACAAACATTAATACATACTTAGTTTTGCATCTTTTATGCATAAGATTAAATAAATCTATGTCTAAATGTACGAATCCAGTAGTGACCCGTGTTCATAATAAGATTTTTTTAATATTTTCGATTCGAGACAATACCTGACAATCGAAACAAACAACTCCCGATATTTGCACTTCACATGTACACATCTTATTTCGGAAATTCTCCGTCTCGCACCTCGCTTGACACTTGTTGTACATCAAATCTAAATCCATTTACCTTTTTTTTTTTATTCAGCAGTTTGGTGGATTTACAGCAGCAGTAAAAACAGCAAAAATGATTGAATTTAATGCTTCAATTTGTCTTAATTTTTAACTTTTCAGACTGAATAGTTGTTAATATCTATGATTATAAGTATCGTTTAAGCGCACACGTTCAGTCTCACTGTTAAATTGATTTGTTTCTTTCTTCCCCAATCTAATACAGATCTTAATACATAGCACTGAGATTTATCAATAAACTTAATAATTAAATATCTGAGATATATCTCATCGTATCTTACTCTGTGGACATGGACCATATATTAACGACATCGTAAAAATGCTAAAACATAGCAAAATAAGATTATTTGCTATATTTTAGCATTGCGGGAGACAATTATGTAACTATAATGAATTATTAGACTATGACTTAAACAATATAGCAACATGGCCGAAGAAAAATAAATTAAAACTAAATGAAAACATAACTAAATTCATGAACACTGGTAATAAAATAATACAAATTACACAACCAATTATCATAGATGGTGTAAGTCTGAAATAAAATATTTGGGAGTCATAATAAATTCAAAATTAAACTTTTCGTAAAATATAAAACACGTGACTAAAAAGATTTCTAAATATATCTTACTTCTGGGAATGATCAGAAGATTAATTAGTACTGTGTCTTGTAAAATAGTATACAATTATGTTATTATTTCTCACATAGACGACTGCAGTAGCATTTTATTTTAGGATAATGAAGAAAAATTGTAACAATTATCGGTACTGCAAAATAAAGTTTTGATAATAATACTCAGAAAAAATAGATATACTTGGATCAGTGCAATGCTAAAAGGTCTTAATATGATGACCTTTAAGCAGAAAATATATTTCATTGTTACGGTATATATATTTTCCTCACTAAAAATAGGCAGAATTTATAAGAAAAATTAATGCAAATCATATAAGGGGAAAAGATAAACTGAGCCTGCCATTTAGGAAGAGAATTAAATCTCAGAAGTGGGTGATGTACAGTGCGACGAAGATTTTTAATAAAATGCGAGATGATATAAGATAGGAAAAGAAACTACATAGATTCAAAATGAAACAAACCAATGTGCAAGGTAAGTTTTAGAAAAAATGTAACATTATGATCTTGTTTATATTAGAGCATATTAAAAATAATTTGAGATGATGTCACATTTATTTATATTGAACAGAGCTTGTTCGAACAACTAAGTAATATCAGACTGCGGTGCAATCGACGCGGGGATTGACCGCAATCACGAGATGGAAAAATTTTAAAGTTTTTTTGTTTTTCCTCAAAATCCGCGACCTGCAAAAAATATCAATAGAGCCTAACTTGTCCGTGATAGTCATCTCTTTGAAGATGTGTGTTTTTTAATAAACATTACGGCAAATCTTTCCGAGAATTGAATAAAAATTTAAATCGCAATTCGGTCCGTCTCAAAAACAACGATCTCGTATAGAGTTCATCTTCTGACTGCAGTAAAACCGAGTAGGTAACGAAGAAAGTAAACAAAATAATGCAACAAGATCACACGGCGCATCTCTCAGGTGATTTGATTCTCCCCGGTTTTATTTAACCGCATAGGGGGATGGCTTTTCTGGACCGACTGCATCTTAAGCAGGGTAAAGGAAACGTATAAACATTGCCAGATCGAGGGAAACATAAAAGAAGGGAAATAGATCGCAAGCGAGAAATTATGAGAATACGCGAACACAGGATAATATTAATTTAAATTTTCTGATATCACATACAATCTTTTAAAATAATCTACAATTACATGTAATACAACTATTAGAACAATTCGCGATCAATACATATTAAACAATTTTTTCGCAATAAATGCTGAAGGAAAAACTGTCATTCTAATTAAAATCCTAACTTAATATGATATTAAAAGTAATTTTTGATATATCTGCAATAAATGGAACACATTTTGTTTGAAGGAAGAGTATATTAATACAAAATTGAATTGGAAATTGTACTTTTGAAAAGCGTGACTCAAAAATGAAATCTACAAATTTAATTTTATAACTTTGATTTTAATAAAAATGCAAGTACCTACCTAAACTGAAATATATTTTGTCACTACAATTTTGTCAGCGTACCATCAATAGGTCAGTTTTGAAAACACAATTCAAGTCGTTTTCTTGAAAATATCAGTTTAGTCTATTACTAAATGCAATTCTTTTTAATTTTGTTGTAAAACAATGTGCTGTGAAATATCAATTTTATTCATTCTTATTTCGGTACTAATTACACATCTAGGAGACATCAAAATGAATTTGGAAAATGGAAAGTTTAGTCTTTCAGTAGAAAGCCGCGTATTGGCCACATTATATGTTTATTTTTTATCAAACGAGGACACCGGCTGCACTCGTTCTGTACATATTCTAATAATTTATTTACGTTACCTCAAAACAATAGAGACATAGATATGTATAGATATTTAAGCGGTCTTTAATTCTTTAAATACAAGACATGTTAATTCCTAACTCATTTTTCAGTTAATTGTACTAAAATAAATATGTTGTAATTATTTATTTAAAATTAAGTCTAGAATATATATGATGTGATATTATATCACAATTTAATGCCACAAGTGCATTTCTCGGTATATGCGTTTTTCAATTTGTATTGCTCCGAGTGACGCCAGCAGTTCTGAATTATAGGTACGTCTGAGTACCCGAGGAATGAATGTACCTGGTATCCATATTCACCAGGTGGCGTCCTACTGTCGGGAAAGTTTTATGGCGAGGCAACCTTATTTCTTAGCGA
The DNA here is from genome assembly GCA_022840565.1 of Eubasilissa regina. Lineage (NCBI taxonomy): Eukaryota > Metazoa > Arthropoda > Insecta > Trichoptera > Phryganeidae > Eubasilissa > Eubasilissa regina. Next base: position 28,133,314 of record JAINEB010000022.1, on the reverse strand, counting down.
GCTCAAGTTTTGAAGGGAAGCTGTAAGATCCGGGAACAAGTAAACATACTATCTTTGCACAAATCAATTGAAGGCTCTTAGTTTCGATGTGCCATTAAATGCGTATGAGTGTATTCAATATTTGATTGTACCGAGAAACTCTCACGTACGCTTTCTTATATAAATTTGAATTTCCAAAAATATCATTATTATACTGAGTACTAATTCGTGTATATATCTAAGTATTGGATAGTGTCAGATAGTCCTCAACATTATCATGGAATTTCGTTACGTCCATATTTCAAACAACATTAACTCTACTATATCCCTCACTTCCCGGTACAGTAAGTATGTACCTAACCATATTCTTGCGGTTTTCCCATTTCCAACAGATGCAGTTTGTTTACAATATAACTCAAGAACAGAAACTACTTCCTTACAGAGCAAAGCCAGGACTTCGAGGAAGGATGCTATACGTAATGTATGCATTAGTTAGAATGGTGGAGTTATTTCAATGATTCTACAATATAATAAAATAAACAAACCATTAGCTTAAATAAATAATTCATAACCATTTAATGCTAACAAAATGGAAGGAAAGCTAGCATTTGTTTTCATTTTCACTAATTAATGGTTCATGAGAAAACAACCTGTTATTTTTATGGACAGTTTATCTTCTCACAAAAGTGAAAAATAATAGGAACGAGTCAATTTTGAAACGTTACAAATAATTTATAAATTTTCAGATTAAAAAATATTTTACATAAATAATTTTATAAAAAACTTTTGTCGAAAAAGGGTAACAAACAAATTTATCTACAGTGTGTTCAATGGGTTTAAATTTAATTGTCATTGATTTTGTTAACAAAAGACTAGGTTTTATTTTAGGTTAAGGATAAAAATATAACTCATTTTATGATTCATATTACTGGTAAGAGCTTTTCACCCCGCTATCGCTTACAAAGTGAATTAAAATACCAATTTCATTTTTTATTCAATTTCCTTTTTCTCTCCGCAATTTCTAAATATTTACGGTCCTCGAGTCACGAGGACGAGGAGGATACAAATGAGAACACGTTTTCTGGAATGTCTCGCGAACTGCCGAGAATATGAACTAAGGAGGGATATTTTATAGTGTCTCCGTGGTTGCCGCGTTTATAAAAAGATTGAAAAAACCATAACGCGCTTTTATCGCCGATAGTGATATATGTTGTTCTTGCATCCGAACGGCGAGTCACGATGAAATATCCTTATAGATCAGACGGAAAATTTTAGATTCAAAACATCCTTATAGATCAGACTGAATAAGACACGATGAGATAAATCTTATAGTTGAAATGTATCTTAGAATGGTGTACACGAGTTGAGACTCCGGAGATAAACTCAAAGATAACTGCTTGCGATTTTGGCTGATGCCGCGTATACAGTGTTCAATTTGAACCATAGATAAAAATAGCTAATTATTATGAAAAGTAATATTAACACGAACGAAACATCAATGGTCAATGGACAAACATTATTAGCAGTGGCATGCAATAGGCTTAAACTTAGGTTATGCTGTTACCGGCGACGTTTACGTAACTATATGAAAACCGGATGCGATTGTCTTGGTTGCATATATATATATATATATATATATATGTAACCGATTCACTCTTGAGATATATATACATATCTCAAGAGTGAATAATACAAATGTCATCCACCTATATGAATGAATATCCGGGGTTAATCATCAGCAGCAGCGTGTGAGTGCAATGTTAAATACTAAACATAATTATTTGTATTCCAATTCAATCCGTCTCTGTTTTTTCGTAAATTCACCGATAACATCGTTATAAAAAGTTTTAATTCTAAAAGCAATTCTTTTTCAATAGCAATCATCGGAAGATCCGAAATTCGTGTCTGATTTTGAGTATTCCGTAAATAAGTATGAATTCGTTTTAGTAAACTATGTAAAAATTTCAATTGATTCTTAAGACGATCAAAATCGATAAAATGTGAATAAAATGATTCTAATTTTGAAAACAATTGTATTGGAAATTAATAATTCTTAAATGTAGAAAATAATTTAGAATTCATTAATTCAAAAAAGATAAGTTCTTTAATTACTCCATACTGTTCTCTAAATTTGCTTAAAATATTATCTACGATTTATATTTACGATATATACAAAATGTATTTTAACATCAGCGACATTTCTTTTTCTTTTCGGCTGTTTCGTCAATGAAAGCGCTAACTAAAAATTAACTCATAAAAACAGAAACAGATTGAATTGATACTATTAATTAAAATATATGTCTGTACGTACTGATGTATTAACTAAAAGTGATAATCAACTTAAATATGTATTACACTCTTCTCACACTTCACAGATTGACAGATAACAAATTGTCTGTTGAAATACACTGTGGAAAAGAGTTTAGTTAGCGAAGCAAATATGTCAAAATTTTTTTATTTGGAGTTTTCAGTATGGGTTAATCCCTTTCGAATTATGTACAAATTGTTTGAATAAAAGGTAAAGACGCCCGACGGTTGAGTAAGAAAATATATAGTTTAGTACGTTTATCATAGGAATTAAACAAACAAATTAGACGCGACCGACGCATGTGCAAAATGCAGAGACGAATGGCAATGAAGATGAATACAAATGAGTCACAATTTTTCATACTGTTGACGGCTAGACAAAAATATAGCCATGGGTTACGCTAATTCGGGTAATAACGGCTAGAATTTTATAGGGTCCTTTCATTAGATAAAAAAATATTTTTATTGTCCAGAATCTTTAGCACAGCTTTTAGAATTAAAAAGCTTTAGCACAGCTTTTAGAATTAAACAGCTTTTTTGCTTGTATGAAGTGTACGCCCCTAATTATTTGATATTTGACGTATCTCTGAGACTTGATGTGAACACGGTGGACTCGAAAATACTCTAATAGAATGGTGAAACCACAATCCCTCCCTCAGAGATTGGCTTAAGATGAAAATCTCATAAAAATTTCACCCGTGGACATGAGCTATAAGACTCATATCTACATACATAGGTACTTAATAATATTACGTACCCCTTACTAAGTAATCCCTTCTCTACTTTATCCGTTGTAAATTATTACTAAGAATAATACTCAGGAGTACCAATACCTGCAAAAATCCATTTACAATTCATGTTGAATTTACTTTACACACTATCTTATAGATCTCCATATACCTTTCGCTATCTTACCCTCTCCACGCACACAATTACATAATATATGACAGAGAACATATTTATTTATGATATCCAACGCGTGGCACGACGTGGAATATTCTTATTTAAAGTGTTCATCTTTCTTTGCTTTGTCAACCTGAAAATAATAATAAGGACAATAAATTATTATTAAAAATACAATTATTTTATTAAAAATACTCACTTATCAAAATATAATTTTTTGTAAGGTTATAAAATATCGTACTTTTAGAGTTATTAATTTTCCAAAAAAAGTATATACATCCTATAAAGTATAGCCCTCAGATAATAGATCCATTTTGTACCCACTTCAAATATTGTTCTTATAAAACGCAGAATGTCTATCACACAATAAGAATATTTTTCTTATTGTGAAAACTTTTTAACTAACACAAATAAACAAAGAACAGAAAACAACCAGTTTTCGAGATTCTGTTTATCGCAATCGTTTATCATAATTATATTTGATTTTATTTATGAAAATATTAATAATTAAAAAATAAATTGGTATGATTAATTGAAAAATTAAATAGCTTCATGTGTAGGCCATTAATAAAATGGTCAAAGCAATCTTTGAGTACAATTTATCAAACTTCAGTTAGCCAGTCGATCGCTGTTTTAAATTACTATTTTTTAATCACGACTGCGAGAGTTTTGTATACATTCGCTAATCCTGAAGAAGATACGTCAGTATCCAAACCGATAGACGTAAAACAACACAGTCGTTTAAATAAAGTTAAATATAAATACAATTTTAAATTATTATTTTGTTTGCAGCAGCTCGAAATATTTGAACTGTGGACTTCCCGAACCATTGCATTAGATTTTTCAGCCAAGATGTCTTTCGTCTTTCATCTGCTCGCAATTTTGCTTTGGATATACATAGTGTAATATAGGAGGGCAAACTATTTTAGGGCTTCAAGCAAAAATATCCGGTAACCACCCACAAAATATTTTTCTTTAGTTATATTACACCCAGTATTATCAACATATGAGTTATCATTATTTTAGATTATATTTCTATGGAATGAGGACGGTTGACAGGCGCACGCGCGTACGGGATGAACGGGTCTGTGTGTATGTATGCGTATGGAGAGGTACATGAGGGAGAATATTTAAGTATGACGGACCGCGGGAGAAGCTCTATTTTGCTCCACGTCTTTTAACACAGATAGGTCTAAGAATATATTGTAATCTGTACTAGTGTGATCGGAATAAATACTAAATTGTTACCAGCTCTACCGGCTATTATTTACGTTATTACTTCAACCGATATCCTTCAAGAGTAAGAGATATCATTTCTAGCGCAGCGTAATATAGCTGGCGCCACCGGACACGACAATATAAATACCCTTTAGAGTAGAATATTTAAAGATCTGAAGATCACTCGCAATACTACAACTAATTGATATAAATTAATATTTTTTTTTAAGGAGACTTACAATATACAGTTGATAGCTTTTAAAAATGGAATAACAGATGTATCAATTGAAAGATTACAGAATATAAATTCAAAATATGTTAAAAACGTATTCGATTGCTATAGCAAAAATAGTAACGCACTTTCTCCAGATAGGAAGAGGTCTAGGTTCGAATCTAAATACTTTTTTCTTATTTATCCCATATCTTTCTAATTGATTAATTTAATTTGTATTTAGATATGTTTATTTATCCGAAATATAATATATTGGTTGATGCATACGTTAGTGGCGTTTTTTATTATTTATATTTTAATATAGAAAATTCATAAATTAATCAATAATATATTCTCCTGCATTGTTTTCGATTGACTTCCAACGTATTTGCAGTTTTCTGATTTCACCCAGAGGAGTCGTTTCTATGTGACTGGTGACATGGACTGGAATGTGATCTGTCACGCTGTTGATACGTACGTTGGTAAATACGGACACTGAATTCATATCTTAGCGAAGCGCGACACTGCGTCCACAATACAACTGGATTCCTAGTCCAATTGTGACTCCTCAACCATGAGAAAGAAGGAAACGCCGGATTTCTGAATTATTTTCTTGTGTTGCGGAATCATTCTTTAGATTTTTCCAAATCTAAGTTACATTTATCTTATTCCTGGTTATTTTAGCTCAGTATGTATAATAGACCAATGGACCACGGTTTATGTGGACCGACTCTCTAAATCATTTTTATTGAACGGTTCGCCGGATTTTGTGTTTCTTCATTTCTCCAATTCAAGCATTATTAAATTTTGTTTCTGGTTCCCTTTTCCTAGCACACATAAAGTGGACGTAATACTTAACATCTAATCGAGCATAGTGGAGAACCAATATCCTAAATCATTCTGGCCTGCGTCCGTGGATGAGATCTTTATGAGATTGTTGAGTGTCGAGACAACCTTTGAGACGGATAATGCTCCCACCAGATTCTTTGGAGATAACAATCAGCTTACCTAGTCCGCCGCGTATACTCGTATCAAGATTCGCCATCTTACGGTTCAATTCACACTTGTTGTACGTCAAACGTATCAGTCTATTGAACATCAATATTCCGTTCATCAGTTGGGTGAATTTAAATCTCCTCAACAGCAGTTAAAACGGAATCTAACGTTTTAGAATAAATAATTGTAGATAATTTTGGTTCTAGATGACGTTTGTGTACACGTGTCGAGTATCTCTATAAAATCTAATATTATATTAATGTATTTGAATTTTTTTGCCAGTTTTGAACTGATCTCTGAGTTTATTTCCAGATCAAGATATTAATCTACACATACGTATGTAAATTCCGGTACCATTATTGAGATTTATTTCAACAAAATCTCAGAGATTTGTCTCATCGTATTTTATTTCATGGGTTTTAATGCATAACCATTCGAATAATATGGAAAATATTCGCTGGATCTTGTGTTTCTTTTCTATTAAATTTATCTTAAGGGATAAATTAACCGGTGATACAGGTCCACCATCAACCATCCCTTGTGACGAATATTATTTAAAATAAACATTAAAATAAATTCCGATTCACCGTGACAAGCTACAGGCTACTGCAAATTCTGGGTTGAGGTTCGAGTTTCGGGTTGTTTCAAAACTCTGTATAAAGCTGACAAGAGAGAATTCTTAGACGTTTGGGAATAGAACGGGGTAAATCGTTCCGGTCGTACTAGGGAATGTATTTATCGTTTCCGCAGTTCTGAACTATTTTACTAAAAATGTACTGTTTTATTTCCCTTGTGGAATTAGAGAAGTTGTATTTGCGGAGGAAAAATAAATTGGGTGTTATTTATCGCCTAGCATAACAAGAAACGCTCACTGCAATGTGCGGAGATCTTGGGTCCCGAAAAAGGTCTGTAATCATTTGTATTTAGGGGATCGTTGTCGCTTATATTGTCATCACTTTTATTTTTATTAATGGAACTTTACGCTATTCCTTATTTTACTGCATTTTTCTAGTATTAAGGTGTTAAATAACAATTTCGCGGGAACTTTATACAACGAATATTTATGTAAATACCTTCGATAGTTGGTTCCCTGGTTTCCGATTGACAATAAGAACACATATGGCCCCACTGTTATGCAGACGATACGCAAATTTATTTTTTCTGCAAGCTGGGTGAGACAGAGGTATTGAAAAGAAAAATTGCAAGATGCGTAGATAAAATAGGCGAGTGGATGGCGCAAAATAGACTTACATTTAATCCATACAAAACAGAATTACTATGGACAGCAACACCTATAAGGCAACACTTAATACAGGAATCAATGTCTGCGAAAGCTAAATCTGCAGTTAAGTTGTTGGGCGTGCATATTGATTCAGATCTTTCAATGAATACACAAATCAGTAAAACTGTCAGTGCATGCTTTTATCAACTGAGACAGGTTAAAAGTATTCGGAGACACTTTCCTCTTGAGGCAGCCCGTCTTCTTATAAATGCATTTGTGGTGTCACGTGTGGACTATTGTAACAGCATCTATGCTGGCCTGCCAATGTTTCAGCTGGATAGATTGCAATCTATTCTAAATGCGGCTGCACGGATAATATATGGAGTTTCCAAATTCTCTCATAAAACATCCCTTTTACATCAGCTACATTGGCTCTGATTCCTTGAAAGAGTTGAATTTAAATTGTGCTGGTTGATGTACAAGGCGACACACAACATGGCGCATCTGTATCTTCAAGAACTTTGTATCCCAGACAATTTGAATAGTAGACGTCAAACTCTCAGGTCAGCCTCTACTTTAGCTGCAGGAAGGGTTGTAGAACCGACCAACCGTTGCCAGAAGTCTAAATTTAGTGAGCGGGCATTTGCGGTTGCAGGCCCAAAACCGTGGAACTCTTTGTCTTCCGTTATAAGGAACAGTGCATCAGAGACTTTATTTAAGAAAAAACTAAAAACGCACCTTTTCAAAAAATCATTTCGATAAGTAAAAATAACGATTATTAATTAAAAAAAAAAAATTGTAAAACTATTAACAGTTTATGTGTAAAGCGCCCTTGAGGTGAAAGTTTTTACGAAAATGGCGCTATACAAATTATCCATGATTATTATTATTATTATTATATGATATATGAACCACATTAACCTTTTTATTGTATTTGCTGTCTTTCCGGTCCGATGTTGTTGTTCCTTTAGCTAGGTAGATTTAGACCGACCGAAGCGCGCACTAGTGGTTTATTTGGACCTCTGGACTGGTCAAAGCACGAGATGTAATTGAACTATCTGTCGTTTACGTCTTCTTGGCTCTCCAAAAAAGGCGGTAATACTCACATACACACATACACATTACTATAAATCAGGGAACCCAGTGATGCCAATCGAAGAAACAAGGCGCGTAAATAATGAGGTATCATCTTATATTCACAGATTTATTAATAATTCAATAATTTTTTTTTGATTCTCAGTTGTGTTTTTGCACCATAGCGCATCCACGTATTACGAATGGTACGTGACTTTGTTTCAGAAGAGGTTTCTGCATATAATCGACGGCACAACAACACACTGTTATGTTGCATCTGTTATCCATCTTACGGTTTACGATTTAACTGCAAATTGGATATTTCTCGTGTGTAGTCGCAAAACTAAATCCAAAAATAAATTATTTCCAATCTTATTTTTAAATTATTATTAAAATCATCCCAGATGAATTAATAAATTAATTCAACTCTCAGTATTATGTGTATGTTATGTATAATATATAGATTACCGGGAAGGAAGGCGGGAATGAGTTATATATGATTGATTATATATACGTCGCTGTTAGATCTGGATATACATATATGTTATTACTTTTAAAATTAGCAATATTAACTTTGTGGTTAAAATTCATATTTTTATTTGTTGTCTATGTTTTATTAACCACTTAATTGAGTTTAAATATATTAATATAATATAATACGGGAACCCCCGACCACTAAATCACTAGGCCAGTGTCTTTACCACTAGACTAACTAGATCACTAGTCTTGAAAAATATGTTATATGGCAGTACAGATTAAAATTAATGTTCATTTACAGTCTTTCGGCATTGTGTAATAAATTTTATGTTTCTTTTTACCTGTCCATATTATTTCATTTCTTTAAGATCTTAAAGAAATCACTAAAAGAGATCACTAAATCGTTAGTATTTACGCTTTTATTAATATTCTGACAATAATCATATCAATTTAAAATAGTTCTAGGTGCCCAGCGGTTACCACTGGCCGCGTAGTAACCACTGTAGCCAGCAAAGCGGCCACAATAGCCGTCCGCATGATCCTAGCAGTAAGCAATTGGCGATAGCCGATTTCTGACTAGTGAAATTATTTTTTAATTTTAAGATTAGCAAAATCAACTTTATGGTTAAAATCCATTATTTTAGATTGTTAACTTTGTTTTATTAACCACTTAATGAATTAAATACGTCTACCGGTTTCGAAAAATATTATTTATTTCATTAGGATGTCATTAACTAATCAAAAACATGTTATATTGATTCTTTAACAAAATCTATTTTTAAAAAAAAAAAATTATTTAAAAAATAAATTTAGTACCTAACTTAACTTGTTACTTAAAAAATTTTAAAATGGGACTTGTGGTTAAATTTAGTTGATTGTTTATAATGTGTTGATTAGTTTTACACGCTTTATTAATTTCCAATGATTCAATTTAAGATTAACATTGTTTTCATGTAAAATAGACAATCCCGAATTTCTATATAAAGTATGATTATTTTCTAACAAATAATTAGAAAATTCTGAAAACATTTATTATTCAAATATCTCAAATGCTCCTTAACTCTTATATAAAAATTTCGACCTGTTTTACCAACATAGAAAGCCGCACAATTCGTTCAGTTCATGTTTTTGATTAGTTAATTATATCCTGAAGAAAAAAAAAAATTTTTCGAATATGGTAGATATATTTAATTCATTAAGTGGTTAATAAAACAAAGTTAACGATCTAACATAACATATTACATTCATTTTAAAATACGATTTATTAGAAAACGGCTGAATAGCAAAGTAATTTGTGTATGTTTGTACTTTGTATATATTGAATTCACAAATAAGTTTTATAAGTAACAAATAGTATGTGAATGTACATATTTTAATGTTTGAACATATGTATTGTGATTTTTAAACAAAAAGTCGTCAAAACGTAAGTTTGACGTTCGTGTGTACTGAATAAAGTATGAAATCATCGCGGTATTTGTTTGGCTATTTTTCTAAGATTACGAAATATTTTGAGAGAGAAGGCGCGAGCTGATCAATTAAACATGTTTTATAAAATGTTTACTATATATGTGTATATGCTTAATATAATATTATATATATATACACATAAGTATAAAATGTTTAATATGATTTCTATTGAGAAAAAATATTATTATTTATTAATGTAAAAAATGGGTAACATATTTTAAATTGAACCAGTTTACAGTATGGATAATTAAAAATGTTTGATATTTAAAAGAGAATAATTCTAACATAAAATAGTATCCAATGAAGAGAAACAGAAATATAATAAATACAAATTAAACGTATTAATTAGAAAGATATACGTATAAAATCAATTTTATCGAAAAATATTGTTGTTGCGCTACCGAGATTCGAATCCGGATCTCTTTCCAAATTGGGGAAGGTGCATTATTCAACTATGCTACAGCGACAGTACTTTTGACGACAAATTTTCGAACCTATTTGTTTCACTTTTCAAATTAATTCATCTATTGTTCCATTTTTTGAAAGCCATGTACTTTGTTTTTACGGAATCTCAAATACCGCCGAATAAAATAATAATTACAACTTCACAATAAGAATGTTTTCTCCGTAATAAGAAATTTAATAGTTAAAATTATTACAAATGAAAATATTTTGTATATATGTTGAGTACGACGTCTCTTTTCATCTCAAGGGACATTCTCTTTTCACTGTAGCTCCATCTAGCATCTGTATCTCTTAGGATAACCCAGCAAATCATTAGACCAAATTATATCTATTTTTTTTATTCAAAATAAAATAAGTATGTTCATTTCTCTTAAAATACTTAATCTAGTGGGTAAAACATACGATGTATGCAAGGAAAGCGACCTTATCATGAACGTCAACAAGTCGAAAGTGGTGGTATTCGAGGAAGAGGAAAACGAGACACCGTGCAAAATGCTTGTAGGTAATGAATATTTGGAACAAGTAGATGAGTTTGTGTATTTGGGAAGTGTGTTTGATAGAAACGGAAAGACTGAGAATGATATCGAAAGGAGGGTGACTGTAGGGAATAAAGTGAACGGCGCTTTGAATGTTATTATATCTAACGGGAATTTGTCAACCGAGGCGAGACTAGAGGTACACAATGGATTCTTGGTACCGGCACTGATGTATGGAAGTGAGGCCTGGAGCTGGCATAAGAGAAACGAAAGTAGACTGAATACAGTGGAAATGAAATCGCTTAGGCGTATATGTGGCAAATCTATTTGTGATAGAGTAAATAATGAAGAAATAAGGTAAGAATGTATAGCTGATTTTCGTATAATGAGTAAGATTAAGAAAGAATCACCTAAGTGGTTTGGTCATATGGAACGGATGAATGAGGAGAATGGTAAGAAAGATATATGACGTAGATGTTGATGACGCCAGACTTGGCACGACCAGGTAAACCAAACACTTGAAGATAGTCCTGTTAGAAACATCAATAATAGACGAGCTTGCATGTGAAGATGTATGAATGCGGATGAGGCGAGAATTGTGTGTCAGGATAGAGAAGTGTAGCGCTCTATTCTCTCTTCCAAACTCCGCGGAGAACGGCGTGACAGTTAGTTAGTTACTGAATATATAACTATTATGTTAGATGTCAGTAATAAAATTTCTTACATTTACTATTACAAAAAAATAACGGTATTTCACCTTCATAAACACAAAATACAATAAGATCGTTTCAAAATGTCATATTTTTCTATTCTCAGCGAATTTCGTTGTTATTTAGTTAAGCAAGAATTATTTTATTCGTGATTTAATAGCGCTAAAATCGCGCAAGAGGAGACACGTTTGTCTATCGTCAACCGAAGGGGGAACAAGTTCATATGAATAGCATATAAAAGTAATGTAATGTCATTTCATGTTTATATTATACAAATGATTATATTTATACGAAAAAACATACTAGCCATTTCTTTTTGACAACACAAATAAAATCAACAGGTCAATTTAATAAATCTCATCATATCTACCAAAAATTGAAAAGTTGAAAATTATTTGCCACATCACAAACTTTTTACCGAATCTTCATAAGGGTTACAAGATATAGATTTATATTTTCATACATATCTCGAAGATACTGGCTGTAAATACAATATATAAATTTTTTATATGTACGAGTATAATACTAAATGCTTACAAGGGCATGGTAGAGATGAATTTTCACTCTAAACCTAGACGACAAAATTAATAAATATTTAAGTTTTGACAATTGTGCGTTTTAAAAACATATTATGTAGTCTTGCATATAAAAAAACAAAACACATAAAAAATTAAAATTTTATAATCATTATGATCATTTTATTTAAGTACTTTTAAAACAAATGATAATTTAATCGTTATCTGTTTTGATTGTCGAATCCTATCATTTGGAACAGTCGGTACGTAGTTGGTCAATAAGCTTAGTTTGTCATCAAGAGTAATTGGATTTAGTTTGAAGGAGTGCGATTCTGTATTTGTCAACTCAGTTATTTATAAGTGGTTCTTTGTTAGGTTTAGTGTATCTGTGAGATCGTTAGCAGAGGGGCGTTTCAAGGATTATATAATAGTACTTCCCTTTTAATAAAACGTTAAGTACAAACTAATTACACAATATTATCAACTCTTTTTCTTAGTAATTATCACACTTTGGGTAACAAATACTCGGGTAGATCGAAGAATATTAATAATTTAAAATAATTATTTTCCAAAAAATTTAATCCTATAAACATAATTGGATAGTGAACATTATCAGTTACGACTCTTTAGAAGAGAGTTGACACATATATTGGAGAATTTTTGATTTAATAAGAGTCTTGTTTAATCATTTAAATATATTAAAAGTTATTTGTTCAGAAAATCTACAATAATTTTACTGTTACCAATACCACCCATCAAAGTATATAAGTATTTCCCATTTGATATTATTTATTAAGGAAAACACATTCTTATTGTGAAGTTGTAATTATTCAGAACATAGGTCTGTGATATTTTAAATACTAAATTAATGTATTAATTATAAATATATACATATAAAATCAATTAGCGTGACGCTAAAACAATATTTTTCGACAAAATTGATTTTATATGTATATATTTATAATTAATACATTAATTTAGTATTTGATATTATTTTGTAAAAAAAACATTAAATAGAAATATCGTTTAAAATAGCATGGTCTTGATATATTTTTTATATAAAAAGAGTTTTATAATGATGAAACATTTTTTTATATTATAAATATACGTATGTAATATATCAATTTTATATAATTTCTTTCTATCTGTTTCTAGGATGATTTTTTACTTTATCTTCCATTAATTTAAATGTTTTATTAACACTTCTTTATTCGATATTTTGTACATTTTTTTAATATTATTGTTTCTATTCACTATCATAAATTCAATCGATATTGCATGTTTCTTGTTAATTGACAGTCTTAATTTTAAATTAATATTTACGTTTTGCCGCATTGAAGCTTACTCAAAATAGAAAAATGTAGTTAGTTTCACTTGAGGAAAAGCCACGTGATGTGAAGGGCACTACAGTAAACCGTCACTTGCTGTCGCGGGAAGGGTAGAACACTGAACACTGAATACTGAGCAGTGGAACGGGACTCCGCTTTTAATTTATGTCAGTTACCAGTGTTCTCCAAACATTGTACCATTAAATCAAAAGATTCATCTACAAATGTATCACATGATGAAATTATCAAATAAATCTGGTTGACACTGAACTTATATTGATGTACGATATAGTTTATGTTGACTCCTTACAGGAAAATAACTCATATTTAAATCTATTTATATTTATTTATTTACATAAGGCGGTACGGTACATATGTGAATAATTATTCAGATATATAAGTTATTTATCAATTTATATATCTAGCACAGATATTATTTGAATAATTTATGATGACACCCACGTAACCTCAAAAAATACGTATAACCATACAAAATCATCTTCATATGCATTTCGATGTTTTATTTATTTTCAACCAAAGCATTATTTTTAAGTGAACTATTTTTTTTCTTCAAATTTTTGATTTTTCTTGTGGTTTTAAAATTATATTATTTAAAAACGAGTACGAGTACGATATTATTTACACTCATCTTATGAAATATGAGGTCAATGGCGGCAATGTCCGTATCGGGAATAATTACATAAATTTATAAATAATATGACTTTTATTAAAAATAAATTTAATTTTTAAACAAAAATATCAGTAAAACATATAAGATATATTTCAATTTAAAAAATTTATATATTGATTCGGGTTAAAATATTTTTACTGGATTTCATTGATGCCAATGACTTTGGATTTGCTTGGATATATCGTACACATTAATCTATATATAATTCTACTTAAATTTAATATTTAGTGACTCTACAAACAATTGCAGCTGGATAGATTTCTTAAATTTCGTTTGAACTGCATGACGTCATAAATTAAGTATCTTAATAGTTGCTGTTAAAAATTAATAATCTTTATATTTTATTTACGAAAATACCAATATTAAAAGGTGGTAACGACTTTTTTTCATTTTGTGGCATCGTCATCATTGAATCTTTTGCACCTTAATTACTTTCATTTTATATGTTATTTTAACCGTTGATCGCGTTCATAAATACGCATGACATCTTTCATACGCGGCACTCTGACGGCATTATAATTTATAACTTTACACTACGATAATGCAACAAATTTATGATTTGTTTTTAAGAAATCGATAGCAAAGGTTCTCAAGTATCCTCACGAACATAAACAAACACAGAAATCAGAATCATAATTACAAAATAACGTAAACAAAATTATCCTGAAAGAACACATCTATGTATGTAAGCTACACCATCGCTACACTAGCGCCATTTGTGGCCATACGTACTAGAGTGAAGTAGTGATCTGCGCAGGCGCTGATTTTTGGGCCTAATGCACACTATTTACAAGTTTTTAAATACTGACATTAAATTTAACTTCATAGTTTGAAACGCATTACATTCTACACGCATAAACTGAGTTTGAGAATTATAATAACTGAGCGATACTGGATGATACGAGGACTTTTATTATTTCATGTTTGTTTATAAGATGGCTAATAATTCTTGACAAATATCGACAGATGTCGGTAGGATAAAGATTCCAAATAATTTTAGTAATTTTGGCTCGTATGTACGCACTAGCGGCGGGCGCAACACGGCGACTCATATTTGAGTCACTCACGCTGTGGACATGTAAGGCGAGACTCATATATGAGTCACCCGCGAGGAATGGGTTAACAATTCATTTATATTGTATTCATCTGGCATTTTCTAGATTTACTCAAATTCTTTAAATTATAAAACAAATATCTCTGGTTCAACCTCTGTCTGACTAATCTAACTTTATGCCCAGGAGACCCGCCATCGCTACTAAAAAGTTTGTC
Organism: Eubasilissa regina; assembly: GCA_022840565.1. Classification (NCBI taxonomy): domain Eukaryota; kingdom Metazoa; phylum Arthropoda; class Insecta; order Trichoptera; family Phryganeidae; genus Eubasilissa; species Eubasilissa regina. Next base: position 28,118,006 of record JAINEB010000022.1, on the reverse strand, counting down.
ATATTTTTGTGGGAGAATCACTTAAATTAATGAAATATATACATTGATATGACATGCTTTCATGTTCATTAATAAAAATGAATATTATTCAAATAAAAACAAATAAAAAAGAGAGTAATATGGAAAAACAATAATTATATTAGACTAGACTCTTATATTTTTGATCTTCAAACATGCAGCAGAGTCTTGGACAGTCCGCAATAGTAACAATCTATAGATATAATAGAAATGTACTCTTGGAGAAAGATGTTACGTATCCCGTGGACAGTATAACGTCAAAATGCCTGCAGTAAATCCAACCACGCTGTGTCTACGGTAATAAACAAAAAAATGTTAAAATTTTTCAACTACGACGCGTCAATATGATGAAAAGAAAATAATCCTGAGCGTAACTTTAGAACAATGAAGACCCGGAAATTACAGTGATAGCGAATGGATGTATCGCATTTAGCTAAAAAAACCTGATTCAACTATAACAGTGACTTAGGACCGATTATTTATGCGTCATTATGTATGACGGAAGACGGTTTTATGATTATTGACATTATTCAAAAATTACTATGTGGTACTTTTTCCATACTCCAAAATATTTCCTCAATTATTTGAGTTCCTTATTGAACCTTATTTTGATGTCAAGTGTATAATAGCGACATTAATAATGATAATTTACTCACTGCTTGAGAAACTCTGGTTCGCCCATCCATTGGTATGCCCGGGTGAAGGTGACGGTATGAGAAGTAAGGTGGGAAGAGGAGGGGGGATGATGTAGGGTCATGTTTTGGTTCATCATTCCCTATTCATTATCGCGCAGGACTCACCCCGCGTCCTTTGTAATGGGAATATTTTTGTTTGGAGGTGTGTAAATGATGGTGAATGATTTATTTATTAAACACCCATACAATAATAATTGATTATTCTATTCCACCTTATTCCATTTCATATATATACAGGGTGTAACAAAATTAGTACGAAATATTAAATGAGTGGACACATTACCTCTATAGAATGCTAAATTGTCTGACAAACATAGTGGGAATTTTCGGAAAAGCCAATTCAGGGTATAACACATTAATATAGATTCACTTAAATGTTCTAACTTACAATTACGGTCGATTCGTTTAATGGAAGAACGAAGAGAATCAACCAATGAAACACGTTTATTGTCTACGCCCTCTAGAAATAAAATTTACTACGGAACACTGCCGCAAGCACTCCTTAAAACGATATTGAGATAGTTTGGACAGTCGTATATTATTACTTAAAACATGATCAAACGATCGAATCTATTTTAATAATATGTTAATATAATACTGTTAAGTTAGACATTTTTATAATAAAATAATTGACTTCCAAACAACAAGGCAGCATATTACAAAGGGTGCCTTAAATATTTTATTACCGAGCAAAATATTTCTGTTATAATTTTTTTTTTCGAATCGGTAAATGTATTTTAATTCATTAAGTGATTAATAAAACAAAGTAAACAATTTAAGATAATGTATTTTAACCACAAATTTGATTACTAACGAGATTAATACTCTATTTGTGTACGGTAAAAGTTATTTGGTAATATTTGCAAATTCCATATTTCTTATTTACAACCAACTCAAGACGACCTACGTAATATTTTACGTTAATATGTAATGTATAATTCTAGCAACACATTAATATTTACGTTAAAGGAGTAAATATTTATGCACAAAATCTACATATAGGTATTATAATATTTATATTCCTCGTATTAAACAAGATATGTTTTTGATCATTTTAAAATTAACTTATTCAAATATTGGAGCAAAATATAATTTCGGGGAAATTTTAATTTATCAAAAAGCAATATCATTTCAGCAACGCTAAACAATTCAATCCACTAGATAATTTTATCGGGCTTTACAGATATTTATTTATGAGTTCAGCCGACATTATTGTTCTACTGAATCGTGTGAACAATACAACAATACACGCTTATTGCTGTGTGTGCTTACGTAAATACACGAATACAGTTGTTTCCTGGTGAATAGGGGTTGCATCGCGAAAAGTATAAAAGCGATGGGAAATTGTTCCGTCAATTGGTAGCACTGATTACAGTGAGGGTGAGCTGAACCGTTATCCTGGAAACGGTTTTTAATCAACTACGTACTGACTAAAATTATTTTAAAAAACGCACGTACAGCATATATTTTAAAAAGTTCATGACATAATCGATGTGTTAATACCACTAATAAACATTAAATGGTATTAATGAAAAGTAATTACGATTATTGAATATATCTAAATACATGGTGAATACTATGTTCTAGGCTAGTATTGTTTTTGAATAACTAAGAAATTAATCCAATTTTTTTAATTTGGTTTTTATTTATCGTTTATTTCAGCCAAGTGGTCGCTTTTGGTAGCGGCACCAATGCGTGCTCTTTTAACCATATGTATCATAACATTTTCACACACTTCGCGTGTTATTTCAGCAATTTTATTTCGAATATTATTTTTTAGTATTAGAATTGTTATTAGCTTATTAGCGTAGACATTTCTTTTTCAGTACCTCCACAGAAAACAGGCGGGATCCGTCAAAACCGTGATCGAGGAGGCCAGTCGATATCACCAGTTTTTGACATTATGCGGCCGGGAAAAATTTCTCGCAAAATTTCAACCGTAGCTCGGGCTGTATGTGAAGTGGCACCATCATGTTGAAACCACATGTGTTTTAGGCCCAATTGACCCAATTCGGCCACAAATAAGTTTTCCAACACGTGACGATAGCGATCACCATTAACGGTTACAGCATTGCTATTATTATTTAAATAAATTGTTTTAATGACTTCAACACGTTATTGAGGCGTTAAATGCTCCATAATAAATTGTAATCAACTCTTCTCTATGACGAATAAATACAAATTGACAAATATCTGCCAAAACAAATTGGCGGCTAAACAAATTGGACTGGAACATAATATTCACCCTGAAAAACATATCTATACAAAATATCAAAGATATGTTTTTGAACATATGCTTTGTGACGTATTTTCTGGACGTTTATTAATTGGTTTATATGGCGAAATGGTAACGCGTTTCCCTGAATAGGAATAGTTTCGAGTTTGTATCCCGGTAGCAACGAAATTATTTTTTCGAGACAGATTTTTTCTGTGTAGATTTTTAAAATAGGTATCCCCTACAGTAATAAAAATAAAATAAGTGTTCATTGCCTTCTTGCTTGAGTCTCACTTTCAAATCGAATGCCGTGACACGGGTCGGTCCCACCAACATCATTTCTGCACTGATATCTAAGTTTATTTCAAGATCAAAATCTTAACACGTGTCAGTACTGAGATTCATTTTAACTATATATCTCTTCGTGTCTCATTCCGTAGATAATAATCTTAAGAGCTCAGCATGATCTGTTCTTGGTTCATTGTGTTCTGAACTCGTTGAAGTTTGGTGGTGGATTATTTAATTGTCATTGTTTCGCTCCATACTTAAGGGCCGGTTGTGTGATTAGTGGTAAGTTTTTACATTGGTAAAAAAGTTACTAAAGCATTTATTTTACGTAAATGGGTTATTCTACCGTTGGCAAAAATATTTGTAGGATACCTAACAAAACAAATACGGACGGCCGATTAGTGTTTCAAACGCCGCCTGTCAGTACATAAAAACGTCGTTTTGGTGTATAGGACTCCGCAAAAATTTAACGTCCATCGAAGGCCCTTCGTAGTAATCGTACATAATTAAATTCACCCTCGCGTTTGCCAACCCTTTCCGCAACGGGCCAAAAATCAACCACAGTATATATAGATTTTGTGAATCAGAATACACGTCGCTTGGCGCGCCCGCGAACAGTCATAAATATCGGCAAAAAAGACGGCCCGGCATACAAAAAAACTCACCACGCTGTACGCGAAGATAGAAGTGATCTTGACCTTTTTCTCCCGAGCGCGTTAAGTACGAATTTGCCTCGAGATATTTGTAAATATCAGATTCATCAGTCGGAGAGGAGACCTTTAAAAGAAAGGGTGCCCCAACCTGATCCCTGGACTACAGTCATCTAAATCCAGGGATTCATCTGATCTTTGCGAAAGTCAAATCGTAAAAAGACAATTGTTGAGCGCGATCGAGAATAATCTTCGTCCAGATCATTTCGGGCGTGACTACCGAATTAGAATCATTTAAAAACAAACATTGTCGTTGCTTTCACCATACATTTTTGGAAGTTCGCAAGTCAAGTGTAGTACAAACTGTACGGCCTCGGAAAAATCGTGATGTGTTTCGATGCGATCAGCCTGCGTCCATCTAGTAGTATTTGATTGGGAATATTTATATTTATACATTTACGCATAGTTAAACATAGTAATCATTCGTCGAACTAAATTAATCCCATCTTTTGAGTGGCTTTAAATAGAGTGTTGTCATGCGCCATGCGGATTATACGCCATCAAACGTCGCGGCCGTATTAAAAAACAAGTGTATTAGTTCAATCGGTAGGCTCGGATATGAGTGTCCACCATAGCGCTCGGTTCGGGGCGTCCGAGAGAGTTCACCACGCTAGAAAGGAAGAAGGTTCCTCCACGCATCAAACGTCACCCAACACCAACCGACCGTGAGAAAATTCATGAATGTTATACTCTAGTCTCTCAGTAAAATTCACGTCAGCAAATCAAGGAGGCCTACGGATTTGATTCCCATATGGAATGATTGGACCCCTATAATGAGGTGGGGGGCGTTTCTCAATCATGTTCTTTCACACTGAAAATCATAATAATTGTAATTTTAATTTCTGTGTTCTACTAAAAACGGATATAAAAATATAATATTTACGATATGATTCTGATACGTATATATGAAATATCATCCGTCTAAGAAAAGTGTACAATTGAGAAATTAAAAGTTTTCCAAAAAAAGAACAGCGAAAAAAATGTATTACAGTTAACTGCGAAATTCAACGGTTTATCAATTTATAACTGAAAACCGATTTTTAAATAAATAATGATTCTACGCCCATTCGATCTGCATTACACACTTTAATGATTCCATATACCGAATGTTTAAATAATGAAAAATATCCGTAGCTTTGCGCAATTTAACTAACGCACTAATTATTGTTTACCTTAAAATAATGACGTGCGATGCTTATATGAAATGGATGTCATGTCTGATCTGATTTAAACTGAAAGCTTATTTGGTCTATGTTTCCAACTTTACTGTTCTGTATTATATACCGTTATATGTTTAAATTGTACTAACTTTATAGTCTCCAAGGATGTGGATCAAAACCACAGCATCTTAGCAAACGTGAACTAGTACTGGTGAACCAAACAAGGTACTGTTTTATTGTTGACGCGCAATAACGCACGCATTAAGAAGTTATTTTCTTCCTAATGCAAACATATTATGGCCTGTATACATATATACATTATATAATAACGTAATTCTTGAAGAGTATCATAAAACCTGGAAGTATACAATGTATAGGACATATACAATGTATATCTGAGTTTATGCAGGGTAGATCTCATGAATACTAGTACAATATATGTCTGTACTATGTGCGCGATAAAGGTTAATAAAATATTCACTCACCCGACATTATGGTAATTCCCCTTATTGGGTTTCTGTGACATGAAATGCGTGTGCGTCCACATTTTTATATTCCAATTTCGCACATACTAAATCTCGTATTTCCTTATTTTTCCTTCCTCCCTTGCTCTAAAATTATATTTTTCATACTAAAATGTTTCACAGTAATATACCAACAGTACTACATTTACTTGTGGAACCTTATAAACTCAACACATATCATCAATTCTCAGAAATAATATATTAATATTATTTCTGAGAATTTTATATTAATTTTAATCAATGTATAATTCTCAGAAGAAGTTTACCTATATAATACAAAATTCAAAGAGTAAAAATTATAATGATAAATCTTTTAATTTATAGCTTGATAAATGTATAATAATTAAGTATGATATATTTTAAGATTTCAATATTAATTTAAAAAAATTTCAAACGAAAATAATTTTTGCTGAAATTATAGAAATTTTAATGTTTTATATTTGATATAATATAAATTAAAATCTGTGAATAAATGTTTAAAGTAATATACGATATATATTTTTCGTTAATACATTCATGATACTTTCTGTTTCTAAAGAGTAGTGTAAATCAAATATTAATAATTTTATATATAGCCATCTTCGGTCAAGTCTACTATGTGTTTTATTATGGAAAGATATGTCAGGTTAAATAATGTTTTTTCTTATTATTTAATCAACGTTTAATAATTATCTTTATTATTCATATATGTTAACATTTTTTGTAAACATTCTAATAAAAATTCGTATGAAACAACTTTTTATTTCGCTTTCATCAAAAACCCGTTTTATTCCGAATACATAAAAAACCATTGATAATTTATTTTTTACTTTATTTTACACATCTACCTAAAAGTTAATTCAAAGACAAGTTTGCGAAGAAATTTGAATTTTAAATTCAAATTTTCTAGGGGTTGTGTAGAAAAAATAAATACTGGAGTTAACAAAACTACCATTTAAAATGTACCTTTTATAAAAATGTATGATTTTTTTAATGCTTAAAACTGGTACATAAGATCAAATCCCTTAATTTTCGATAAAGGTCTACAAATTATTGATAAATCGTAATTATGATTCAACATTATCTGGTGACCTTAGTTTGATCAAACCCGAATGAACGCGTCGCATGAAATAAAGATAGCCGACATCTGTCGACTAATTGTAATAACTATTGAACAAGGTAAAGCTGGATGGAACATAAATAGACGGGTGCGACGTGCCGTGCGATTATTATAAGGGCTGTTCTTCCTGTTATATTCTACTACGCAAGAGGCGGTGCGGTGTGCGCCGCCGCGCCGCTTCTTCTGGGCCCAGGGATGTGTGCGGTAGTTTAAATAACAAAATTTGTTCAATATAATTTATACATTCTAGTTTATACGTCTGTAAATTTTATAAAATGAAATGATGACTGATATCTCAAAGGAATAGTGACTAATAAAATTAATTAAGAATTAAATATGGAAAGACAGCGGTATTTCCAAGACAACGAAAGTCAGGCTTCTAAAATCTCTGGTGCATTCTAAATTTGTAATAAATGTGGAATCAAGGATCCTGAAGGCAAGGGAAAGAAGACAGATTGATACCTTTAAGATGTAGTGCTGGAGACACACATTGCGCATACCGTGGACGGTAAAACGCACAAATTTCTCCATTCCACAGGAACTAAACATCAAGGACAAACTCTCAACCTGCAGCCCGAGACGAATCCTTAAATTTTATGGGAATATTGCAAGAAGGGAAGGTCGCTTGGAGAACCTTGTTGCGGTGAGCCATGTCGAAGGACGAAGAGAAAGAGAAAGTTTCCCCACATGTTGGACCGACTAAGTGGAAAAGGCAACAGACACTTCTCTAGTGACAGCCCCATGATCTGCAGGATACCGAAAAAAGTGGAGGAGTATAGTCAAGATGAGAGTTCATGTAAATCACGCTCCTCAGTCATGAGAGACCGACGTGAATGAATAAAGAATTAGAAATATGTACAGAAATAATATATTTATCGAAAAAATATTTGGTTGCTACCGGGAATCGAACCTGAATATTTTCCTATCTGTTAGCATTCCAAAAACTAAATATTTTATCGATAAATAGATTATTCTATACATCTTCATATTTAATTTATATTAAAAATACCACAGAACTGTGTTCTGAAATTACAACTTCATAACAAAGATATTTTTTCAGGAAAAAAAAATTGAAATTTAATCAGTTCTTTAAAATACGAGTCTTTTAGCAACGAGCAAGCGAAGTTTCCCCAGTAATAAATATACTGGTGCTTCACTGATATCGAGACATCAGTGCTTACTTATTCATCCAAGTCTGTGGGCAGGATAGGAGATCAATATTCCTACTGAAAGCCAGGATTTATTTAGAGAATAATTATTAAACTTAATATAAGTGAGTTTAAAATACAAAGTTTTATCGGTTCAAGCTCACACCTTTATTTTTCAATAGCAGAAGAAATTATTTACATATTTATTTTTAATTCCATCTTCATACTCTCGCTTCTTACTTTTTTCAAAGATAGTAGGTACCTGTGCTGCCCTTTTTTTCCTAAGAAAAGTTTTCATTTCCGTTGGCATCGCTTCCGGAAAAACTTATCTTCAAAGGCGTCAGGGCAAAAATAAATTGTTTATATCGCCAGTGAACGAAGACAACAGTAATATAACAAGGAAAACTTTTCATCGTAATAAAGAGACTATGCAAACAGTCATTTCAGTGCTTGAGGCTAACAATGAACAGCTTCATTGTACAAGTTTAACCCTCTAAGTTCTCTTTAGTTCTTGTAAAATGACAAGTGAACTCCTTCAGATATAGTGTAATTATATATTAGTAGCCAAATAAATGCTTCCTCATCTTGCTGCAAACAGATATTAAGGGTAAGTTTTATGAAATTGCGATTGAAGCCTTTATAAATCAACACTATTAATCAAAGTAGTTGAAATCAATCAATAGCCGTTATACATATTGACGGCATACTTCTATACAAATAAATTTATGTACTTTGATACCCCATATCTCCTTTCACTAAACAATTTATTAAAACACCTTTTTGAGAAATCTGAGAGCCACCAATCTTTTTTGAATTTTAGGACTAATTTGTCTCTGAAATAAATCATTACTCGTTTTGATCTTTATAACAACTCTGGTTAAAGATTAATCACGTTCGTTCATCAATACTATTAATTTATTTCCCAAAATTTAATTCATCACAAAAATTAATTTATTATTTATTTTGCAAATTCAGGGATTATACGTGTACGTCAAAAGAATTGTTATAAATAAAATGTCATATTATTAAGCCAATAAATATATTTATGGAACAATTATCAATGCGAGTAAAGATACAATTTAAATTTCCTCAGCGATACTGTCTTTTTAATTTTGTCATAAACAATATTGCTCGGTGACATAACTGAACGCAATCAGAGACTCGATAATTCTATAGTACAATACAATATAAAGAAATGATTATTCTAAATAAGACAACGCACTCTAATATGACACAACAGTAATGTGGCTAAAATTTTACTATTTTTTATGTCAAATATTTAAACAAATTTAGCTGTATTTAGAATATGTTCGAAAATATTTGTTGTGAAATGTTTTCATGTATACCTACATAATATTTTTTTAAAAAAATTTTAGTTCGTAAAAATAATATTGTGGTTATTGTACCTACCTTCCTCATTCAACGTCCAGCTCCAATCAGAAATTTTCATTTGAATTAAAAATATTCAGTTCTAACATACAAATCGGATATATGTATATATATATACATATTTATATAGGTACCTACATACGACAGTCAAAAATGCGTAATTATAATAATTGTATTTTTGAATCATAGACAACGTGTTCAAAGTATTTTTTTCATATTTTCGAAATATCTTGAGTAGTTTTTATCTGTTATCAATTGAAAACTTTTTAATTTAACTGTATAAATGATTACATTTAATTTTTTAGCACGTGACTCTTATTTTTTAAGGGTTCTCATAGCAATCCTATAAATGAAGGTCTATCCATTTTAATCTCAAATAATTAAAGAAATCCATTATTATACGTTCGAATACATTGTCTAAATAGTTAAAGAATTGGTAGAAATAAGTTATTGAATAAAACATACAAATTTAATATTGAATTTCAGAAAAATTTACGCTCTTACATCTTTTGAAAAATTCTTCAAATAGTAAAAGTATATTTCTTAACGTACATTAACATAAAAATAATTATCTACAAACACTTAAATTTCTTTAGGAAAATATTTTTTAATTAATAAAACATCTGTATTTCATTCAGGACATATATATATAATTGTACGTTAGGTAGAATACATTACTTAGAGATTGAAAGATCCATTTCAAGTTAATATCGTGTTTTGCGGCGTCCAATATTATTATGTCCAGAACCTTGATAGTTAAACGAGTTCTACTCGAAAATTTAATGAATATTTGTTTGGTTGAGAAGTCTCCAACTAACATTGAGTGCGAAGACAAATCAATGGCAGAAATAATTCGAAACAATCTTCATTTCTTTAATTTTTCATTTCAATATTTTCAAAAATTTAATAATATAAATCAAAATATTAAAACATCAAAATAAGTTTAAAATATTTTTTATGTAATTGTACATCTTAAATAAATGTACCTACCAAAAAATCTTGTTCTAAAATCAATCGTCTATGTTTAATATTACATGGCTTATTAGCCGAGGTATCAAATATGTCTGGGTAGAAATGTCGATGACGAGTTCATGGATGGCAATCGAAATTTAATCATATTTCAATACAAGATACTCGAATCTAGTTTTAAAATAGTAATAAAAAATATTAAGTTTTCTAAGTTTTTAGAAAAACAATGTAAACATTTTCCTATAATTAATTAAAGATAAAAATATATCATTCAAAAAAATATTTTCTTTACAATATAATTATTAATATTATCGTTACTCAATAAACGAAGAGGTCTCAAATTGGGGAAAAAAATAGTTAACTAGAAAACGTTCAATTTAGACAAAAAAATAATGAGATATTTCAAAGTCTGTGAACAGAGTTTCGATGAGATATTTTTTGAGACGGGTCTTTTTTCTCTGCTGACTAAAGCAGGAATGAAGAAATAAATTAAGGAACGCTACATTGTGAAGTTTTTGCTTCATTTCGTGTACTTAGATGATTGTTTATTTAATGCTACAAATATCCGTTATACAAAAAAATTCAACTAAAAAAATGTGATTCATTAAAGTTTTATATTATTTGTATTTTATCTTAATGTTTGATTTAAAAACAATAATTCACGAATATATTTTAAAATCAATATTTCATATTTTTATTTTTAATGATTTTGATAAATACATCATACTTTATTCAAATAGATGTATGATATCCATTGACGTTCTTATATACCAGAACCTCCAGACGACTTCTGATGATATTCCTGATGATTCAAACATCTCAATTTTTTTACACTGCATCCGGTGGACGTCTACAAGAGTTAAATATAATATTGGCACCCTTCTCACGAAGATCAGAAACCCAGCCCCAAAAAAATATCTTCGTAATGGTACAAGATTGATCGTTTAATCAATGCACTGAAAATTTAAGAGCTTGGGGAAGGGGAGTATTTATAATAAAAATTCCTACTATTCCTAAGCGTCAATCACGTTTGCTTTTCACTATTTATTAATATTGTGAAATAACATTTATCCTTGGAAGATTAAGTCTAATATGCACTACATTATACGAATTTCATCCGTTCTATCATCCATTTTACATAGTTTATATTTAGAATACTCTACAAAACATTGGTATGCTTGGTAGTGAAATAAACAAACGCATTCCGGTTGAGGTATATAATATGTACATATTCTTAACAAAGTCATTATTTTATAAAAGTGTTATAGTAAGTGATGAACCAAATGACCAACTGTCATATTATATATATATACCTACTCGCGATTAAACACAGATGTTTTTCTCATATCACATATATAGGGCTAAAAGAATGATTACTCTTCTCAACGGCCATTTATATGTAAAGCAACTGATTTTACAATTTTACCCTCAGTTTTTAGAAAAAATTTTTACCTCCGAAAGTGTGTATATATAACTCATTAAGAAATTAAACAATATTTGTGTTTACCACGAAATGTTAAAATAAATCAATTTTTAAGTATGTAAGATAAGATGTACAACGAATTAGTACCTTTTTTGCCTATCAATATAAATCAAAACCAATATATTTTAAATATTTACAAAAATCTAATAAAAATTCGAAAACTATTAACGATATACTTTTGTTTATATTATTAGAAGCTAATAATTAAGCAAATATTTTAATGACTTCAATAAATGCCAAAAAAATAATTTCATTTATAAAATGCTTTAAAAATATTCGGGTTACTAAAATATTTGCCGTATCTTTGTTTTTATTATCATTATAACAAGAAAACAACCCTTACTCGCATCCATAAGACGTGAGCTCACACGAGATATATTACTCCAACCTATCGTTTCTGGAGGCGTTAACTAGTCAGGCAAGCGATAAAATAGCGTCTGGAATTTGGGAAGGATATGACACTCATTATCGCTTAACTTCCTTTAACGCCTTCCCTTCTGACACTTCCCTGGCAGCCTCCTGACGCCCTGCAAACACCCGCAGTCACCCTCCGATAGAGCGAGATTCCGAGGGTCGGGGGGACCATTGACCGCTTTACTGACCACTTCCCGCAGAACATTTACCACCGAACACCAGCCGCAGACCACGTGCAGCGCCATTACTTTAACCGAGCCAAATGCTTATTTTAATCGATGTGGTGAGTTTCAACATTTAAACCACGACATTGAATAAAGTTTCTGTACGATTTAGTCCCACTTTTAGTCGCATGGTTATTACAAAAAACAGTCGGCTCGTCGCTGGCGAGCTTAAACTGAGGTTAATCCTAGATCAATAGTCAATATGCTCGTCAGCTCTATGTTTCAAGTGTTAATAACGTTAAAGGGAGTAGGTAGACAGATTTTCTGTTTTATCTCTACGTATATATAAAATATATATTTTTTTAATCTATTAGAGTACTCTGTTTAAAATTATTTCTCTCGTAAAGATTACCTCCACAAGCGCCAAGTTTTGTATCCCAACCTACGTTAAGTATATAAGCTGATAGTTAAGTACATTATACATAATTATTATAAAAGCTGATTTGGTTGGTTCATCGTTAGTTACGATGTAGACAAGAAAAATACTCTTCGTGGTCGAAGAGCATCAAGAAAATGAAATGTGAGAATTCGTCACGTGAAAAAGAAGCCCAGACAATTTATATTTGACTTCATTTTTAAATAACTTTACTGTTACGTCACCAAGGAACATGAAAAACATGACTTGACTTATTTTACAAAAGAAAGTATGTCGTCTTGTTGACAGCCTCGCCTGAACAAATACTCTTTAATCTCTGAAACACAGAATAGTTGATATGTTGTGTCGTTTCTATGGGTATTATAATAGAAGGTGTTCCTAAAAACTTGTAGCATTAATTTTTTCGGGTATACTATAGAAGGCAATGTGCTTAGCAATTTTTTGTTTGTTGTGTCGTTCTTATTATAATTATATAAGGCTCGGATATGTAATAATCTAACGTAAGGTTCGGTTGTTTGATCAATCGTAAATTTTTACCATAGTAAATTTTTACGTTGTATAAAAACTTGCATAGGGTATTCGAACATCAAATATACTATAAACAAAGATAATCTTGTCTAATAGTATAGCAAGGCAAATAATCATGAAATCATGAAAAAAAAAAAAATTTGATGAATTTCATTTATTTTGAATATTTACCATTGGCAATATATACAAAGTTTTGCCTTACACCCCTGGGTTGGTAATATTTCACTTTGCTAGTAAATAATCTTCGGTCTATGTTCTAATACAAATTCAACAGCGAGATCACTATCGAACGAACTCTCATCACTATGGCCGAATATTGGATGGTTCATTGTCGTGTACTGCAACTTTCAAAGAAGGTATCAATATGACAGATGACTTTTGAAACAACTGTGAAGAGTTCGTTATTTTTAACTAGCGTTATACCGTTTTTACTATCCAATATTGCAGGATAAAATTAGTTTACTATTGAAGGTACTTTCGATGAGTGAATATTTTTTACCATTGGTCGAACAAAGTCGAACGAAGTAACTTATTTTACTATACAGTAAAATCCCTTATCATTCACATCATTCCGCACGATACCTAGAGGATACAAAAATTCAGTCTCCCTAAATCGGAGTTTAATTCGTAAATGTTTTTTTTCAATATAATATTTTTTTATTTATCCTTATGCACCACAGTTTATAATATTTTAAAATAGGACAGATCGAATTCAATTTTCTGAATCCAAAATCAACCACTCATTTTAAACAAAATACAGTGAGTATGTCGCAGGGTAAAACCAATACGATTCCTGCGCGATGACAGATGATCCCAAAAAAGTAGAACAGGTGAAAAAGACACCAATACATCACAGATATGACATGAAATGATTGAATACGCCGGATAAATATGAAATGCTCCATATTTTACTGATATATATTTACAATCTGTTTATTTTACAGATATATAAAAAATTTCCCCTCAATGAAAATTTTATATGAGAGATAATGCGATACCAAAGAATAATGTAATACATAAATAAGGAATTCCTGGCGAAAGTTCTCGCGGGGTAGGTTCCCCTTTACGTTTATTAGGGCAATGTTACTTTCTAGGGGAAAATAACGGGGGTAAGTCGCTATAAGGATAGCTCTTACGCCCCTTTCCCAACACTTATGCCTTACTACCCTAGTATTGATATGGCAGGGCGAAATACAGACCACATTTTTCAATTTATTTTGTGCCATGAGCGCGATTTCATCTTCCTAAAAATATTGTTATACATATTTCTATTTTTTTTTTTCAAAATGATTACATACTGGTGACGGTCATAAAATATTACTTTTATTTATCTCTAACGTACAACTAAAATATTAAATAAATTAGAAATGTGATAAGCTTTATTATTTTGGATATATACTAATCGGATAGATTTCTAGATGAGATAGTATGTGTGTATAAGAATGTTTACATATGTTTCTCTAGGACCAATATTAACGGGATTTTGAACAGCCGCCATTTTGAAACGAGACTGTGAATTAGGCTAGTTAATGAACGAAGCTTAGCTATATATCTACTGGTTTATTTTTTCAGAATGAATTGATTGAAATCAAATAAGAAGGGATTTATTGTGTCCAAAAAAAACATTGAATCCCATATATGCTTATGTTACATTTAAAGATTCCGCAAGCACTAGTCTATGGACCTGGCATCTCTTCTAGATTAGATCGTGTTTTTGTATATAGTTTCTTCGGAAAAATCTAAGCTGACGTACAAAAAGTACACCCGTACTTTTTCGCAGGAAATATAAATCTTCCACAGTCGAGTAATTTTATATTTATATATATATATATTTATATATATATAAAATGACGGTTATTTATAATATTATTGTAATTTTTGACGATTGAACTGAATGTGTACAAATTCAGGATTACGATTTTTTCTTGTTTTCTTGTGTCTTTTACATATATTGAAAGAGATAATAATTATATAAAAATAAGATATAAGAAAAAAATTACGATCATAATAACAAACAACCTACTGACCTTTCAACCTCAGCTCAGTATTACGATATCGTATTACAATTAAGTTAACCTCCAAAAAATTTAGTGTTTTTTTTTGAAACCTATAAGTATTATATGTAAATATACTTTACGACTAATCTTTTATAAATAATGGGGTCACCAAATTATTGAATTTGGTATCTGTGAGATGGCACTTCCGAGATTTGATCAATCCATTGGACATCGTCTTACATTTCTTCTCGAGTTTACAAGCAAACATGATAAACAGGTGCCCAGCACCCTATACGATTGGTGTTGCAATTAAATGAGGTCTTCATGTATCCGACCACAATTATTTTCCAACACTTGTGATTCCTTCACCTAACAATGCACGATTTTTGATAATTAAGTGTCTCACTCCCTCCGCGTAATTTTATATAAAAAAATGAATATGAACTGAATTTTCGCAATAATAAAATAAAATAAAATTGTTAGATTTCTTAAAATAGATAATAACTAATATATATTTTAAACATATAATAAATAATAAACATATTATATAATAAATAAAATTATATTATTGTATGCAGATTTACATTCGTAATACTTCAATTCATTTTTAAGGTTTTTTGTGACTGATGCCATATAAAACATATTATATTTTATTACATACATCAAATCAATGTATTCATTATACATAGTACTTTAACATAACTATAAGGTTTATGTTTATTTATTTTATTTGTAACTATATAATACAGTGTAAAAATTTATTTGGCACGTCTCACTAGAGAAATAATTAATAAGTCTTAGCAAAAAATTTAATTGAAAATTAAATGAACACTTACTTTATAAATGTGTACACTTACTTTATAAAATGATGTTTCACACGAATGTTAACAAAAAGATCATTAATTTTAAACTAGCAGTTAAGCAGCCGGCTTTTGCCGATTTCTTACTGCTAGGCTCTGCGGGCAGGTATTTTGGTCACTTCGCGGCCGATAATGGCCGCTAAACAGCCATTGGTGACCGCTGCGCGGTCAGGGTCTCAATAGAATCTATATTTTAATATAAGAGCTTTCCCTAAAATAAAACACATATAAATAAAATCTCGATGTTGCTAAAATTATTCCACCATTGTAAGTTAGCTGTCAAAGCAAATAAAAATAACATCTAAGTATATGATGTATAAGAATAGCGGATAGGCAATAATAAACACATAAATGTTATTTTATCAGTATAATGAGCATTTAAGTAACGTCAAATTTCAATAAGAAAAGTCAATGGCATGGACAGCATAGATAAGAAAAGATGACGGATATCATGTATGTTTTAATCGTAATTCGTAATAAAGACAATGTACGCTTCATTTCAAATTAAATATATATTTACGTTCTGTTATTCAATAGTATATAAAAGAGAAAATATTTGCGTAATCTTAACCTATAAATATTAAAAACGCATTCGTTTTTGCCCTGATCGTGTCTCACAGACCTGGCCATTTAAGCAAGCACTATACAGCCATAATAACACTACGCCCGAAGCCATAGATAATAGATGGGGGAAGCGTAATATTATTATGGATATTAAAAAGTATCGATTCACTGAGGATTTTTTTGGATAATCATAATTTCTCTGCAAAAAAATTTATTAAAATAGTTACGGGTATTACTTATTAGAAAATCATAAAAGTAATATCAACTTCGTATAATATAATTCTCGCTACACGAGGTAACAGTGGCTTATCCATTATGACCGACGCTACAGCAGTGCGCCACGAATGTTAAAAGTGTGAGATACGAGGAGAAAAGGTGAAGATGGAGTTACGAGTATGTATAGCCAACATCACACTTGAGACATCATATATTCATGTCTAGTGTTTCGGTGTCCCGGTTTTCGACTGCAGTTTGTGCAAAGGCCAGAAGACGCTTTACAAAATACCGTCTTCATAACTTCGGGGTAATTAATCTCAGCTACGTTCATTTATACCATTATTTAAGTCATCTCAGTGCAATTTTCAACTCCTCGCATAACCTTATTTATGTTTACCAAACT
Source organism: Eubasilissa regina (assembly GCA_022840565.1). Taxonomy (NCBI): domain Eukaryota; kingdom Metazoa; phylum Arthropoda; class Insecta; order Trichoptera; family Phryganeidae; genus Eubasilissa; species Eubasilissa regina. The sequence goes on along the minus strand of JAINEB010000022.1, from coordinate 28,100,726 downwards.
CCAGCAACTTAAGATGTTTTTTTTTATGATCCTCTATTCAAAAAATCCCTTACATAGCTTTTTTATGAAAATTTCTACACTTCATCGAGATGTGCCACTGATTGCAAAACGTATATATATATATATATATATATATACAGCTGACATATTATGTTTACTAATAGTTATGATAGCGACGCTAAAAAATTAAGTATTTTTTCTACAAAATCCTATTACGAAACATTATTTTTTACTATTTTATATATGATTTACTCGATTCTATTACAAACTAAAGTTACATATGTTCATATATCACTGCACTTCTCCAAAAAAGAGACTCGCTCTTGTACTTGGAGAGGAAACTACATACAAAAATAATTTTAATAACTTTCTATCATTCCTACTGTATTTGATCACAACAAAAATATAAACTCAATACGTCATTTAAAACAAAAATGTATTTATAAACTTTCGTGTAATGTTTGAAGACGAAGTAACAACCAATCCCTGTTAAAAGCATAAGCTAATAAATCTCTGTTTTTTTAAATAAACGGCTGATTTAATTAATGCTCGTTTTTTATAGAATTTTTTTTTTTTTAAATATATAATAAGTACTCAATTGATGTTTGATACAGATATTATATTTTTTTGCCTTTTAGTGATGCATGATATGATTTTTTTATGTAATATATACATACTACATTTTTTCAGAACCATTAGTTTTTTAAAGATCATTTACAAATTTAGAACTGATTTCTGTCAAGTGACTATGACTGATTTCTATATGTTTTCATTCATCAGAACGCTTTGAAAATTTAGGGGTGGATAACAGTAATTTATGAAGACTCATATACATCATACTATTTTTGTATTAGTGCTGCTTTTGTTTTCTTGTTTATTACTTATTTTTATGTAAAAAAATACATAATTAAAAACATGAAATATTTCATTTACTTTTACGACACCTATTATTATTTTCAAACAATATCAGAATCATGTTCAGTCGTAGAAAGGGTTCTTAAAAACGTCCTTACATTTTTTATATTGATTTTTATATGGGTAAGAAGGTATTATTTTACGTTAAAATTTAAACTTTAAAAACACTATTAATCGTACCATAAGATTACAAATAAATACATGGTAGGATCGTATAAATGACGGATTCATTTTGTCTAAAGATATTGATTTAACCGAAAGTTATAACATATATTGTATTACATATATTAAATATGATTGTATAACATCATTGGTAATGGCATAACCTAAATCGACCTACTGCACGCCACTACTTATAGTTGACTATATATAGCCACTACTTATGACGGATGTATGAAAGTTATTTAATTATAAAAGTGAACAGTCAATATTTCGTATTCATAGAACACATTTTTGGCGCTTCTTGAGAATCGGTCGCGACCTTATTATTGACACCTTTCCACGTTCAAATTCCCACCCATTATTTTTCCCTATTGCTTATCTTTAGTGTGAATAGTGTCCTTGACGTCAGCAGACATTAACGCGACGCGATACTTGTTCGGTTGCGACACCGCGATTGCATTAGCGGTTTGGAATTATTCAACTCCGGTGCATTATTACTGTATTGTGATCCTGTGATTTGTGCACAGTGATTATTGTATGAGCCGCGGATGAAGTGAGTTCATTTGGAAGCGGAGATCTACCCGCCCGCGTGCTATTTGTGTGATCTCGGCTGCGACTGAGGGATCTACGTTTTCTTTTCAGTCAAGGACTTTTTTCTTATTTCTTTCTAAACTAGCTTTAAATTAACGTAATATGTATACCAACAAGTCAAAAAAAATGTTGGATGGTAATAAAAATAAAAATGTTTTTTTTTATAAAGAAAGAATTATCCTAATCGGAAATGATTTCAGATTGTTTTTATTATTAATGATACATGTTAAGCTAGAAGCTTATTATTTTTATAGAAAATCGTTTTTAAACGCTCTCTAAATATCAACTCTACGGAAAAAGCAGCTTCAACGTTAACTGATATCGCGCTTTCAAGTCACGTCTCTGCTATCGCGGGTTGCTTCAAGTCAACAAATATTTTTATATATTATGTTTAATCGTTTTTAGTAGAAGTTCAATATGTATCCAGTATCCAGTAAATTTTCTTAAATCGCGTTTTTTGTTTACAGTAATGATCATTAATGTCATACCAAACTTCTAAATGGTCCAAAAACCACTTATTTTCCTGGGAGAGAAAGTAAAACTTTTCACATTGATCCAGCAGCTTTCCCATTAATGATATATGATTCTATCATTTTCCTCTGGAATGACCATAATCTCTCCGTTTCACCATTCATCAAAATAAACCTATTGAGTTCGACGATAGAGCCTGCAGATAGTTTTCATCTAGTTATATTTTTCAATTTATAAACATTTTTAAACGATAACAGTCTCCTCGGGAATATTTACAATTATTCACTTTCAACTCACTCAACCTCTTCATTACGGAGTAATCGTCTCAATTGAGTCAGAACGATAATTTTGAAATGAAATAAAAATAATTTATATAAAAATGTTTATAGAATAACTGGGACTCGCTCACCGTATCGCAGTATTTCACGTTATACTAAATTCATATATACATGAATATACCTATCACATACATAAATTACTGATGTAGCTTGCACATACTTGTCGGCTAATATCTTTTGAAACAACCTCATGTTTCTTAGCAGTTAATATCTTTTGACATTTAATTATGCCAGGGATCTCACACTAGAGAAAATAAATATTTAATGACATCGTAAATATTCGAAATGCGTCAAAGTTAAGAAACGTCAACATAATACATGTTGATCGAGGCAGTTCACATTATAAAATCTGATTTTATAAGATAACAATTTTACAAGAAGTGAAAACACAAATTCTAAGTAAAATATATATTAATATAAATAATAATCTTTCAATATGTATCTTTGGCAATTATTATTTGACAAACTCACGATGTTTTGCCGATGCCCGAATAAATAGCTTTTAAATTGACAGCTTAATATAAAAAAAAGACCGATCTGTAAGCATGATCAGCGAAATCTCTAACAACAAAAGCGCCAATATAAAGTCCAGCCAAAATTCATTTATCAATATACCTATCTAAACCTATGGATATTCTCTGGACAAAAGTAGGAGTAGATATTTTATTCTCAAATAAAGATATTTTACAAAACTGGTCATTTTATCATATTTTTGAATTATACGAAGCACTTAAAAAATATTTTGGTATTAGTTCTACGAATTGGATGTTAAAATGCAAAATCACCCAAAACAATATTTTGGTGTTCAAGGTTGTAAAAGCACTTAGCCAGAGTAAGGGACGAACCAGCCATAAAAGTCGGTATTTTTAGACCCCCAAGGCGGCGTGGGAACGCCAATAAAATCCGGCGTACACGATTTTCGGCACGTAGTGAAATGCACCATAAAGGATGCATCACCTTCATGTGTCAGTCTTTCCACCAAGCTCAACCGGGAGAGATCGCTCCGTAAGTACGATCTAGTTTTCAGTTAGAAAACGAAATTAGGATCGTCTCTGCAATTTGTAATTCCGGGGTGAATGTGAACTGTGCGCCTCGAGTTTAAGCTTAGACTATGATGTTCTCTGCGTTTAATCGTTTGTGTGAAAGCACTCAAGTTTCATGATCCGATCAAGTCAAGGTCCCGTAAAAAGCCAAGACAAATCATATACGGTACGCGCAAATTGTGATTGAGAAAATCGCGTCCAGAGTCCCGGTTTGCCTAGTTAATTGGACATCGTCTGGTGGTCAATCCCGAACTTCGTCACTCTACCCTGGCATCACATCTATTGGCGACAAATTACTTCAAGGACCATCATCAGCACGTGGAAGACATCACCGGAAAGGTAATCCCTTACGTGAGGGGCCTGCAGTAAATATTAAACAAGAGTCACACACAAAATTTGGCAATTAACTTCATGTTGGCGTGATGGGCTCGCAAATAGTGTTGAATTAATAGTTATCATTTTTTTAAATTTGTATTATTAATAATAAGTAGGTAAAATGTGTTTTATTGTTTTAATTAATACATGCAAGTCACAAATACAATAAACTTTATTATAAATATAATTTTTTTGTGATTTCTTTTCATAACCAATTGACTTGATAATATTTTTTAAAAAAGAACCATTTAGGCTATATGCCTCCCCCCTGACCATGAAGCCGAGGCGAAGGAAGAAATTACGTAACATGTATTCTTCGGGTCATGTATACTATTGTGTATGTAAAATTTTGTCGAAATAACTGTCAATAGTATAAGAAAATAATATTTTTATCTTATTATAAGAGCAATTTTTCTCGCGCATAGAGATTTGATTAATTATCAGATTATTTATGAAAACACAAATCTTACATTCGAGTTATTAATCTTGTACGAAAAGGTGTGTCACACAAATTTGTAAACACGTCAAATGTAGCAAAGACTAAAATAATGATGAACTGCTTTGTTGACTCGATAGACATTTATGTTAACGAAATCCAGCTTGATTAAGTCGATAATTATGTATGCCTAGAACAACAAATTTCCATAACAGGAAGGATCTCCGACAATATTGATCGCAGAATAAAGCTGGGATTAAACGGAAAGTTTTCAATCAATCCGTTCTTTCAGTGCTCATGAATGGAAATATGGGCTATCAACAAAAGAGAAATCCAAAAATTTATAGTAAATAACACAAAGGGGCATTGAAAGATGTATGTTGGACGCTATATGAAGAGTCAAGCGATAAACGAAAATGAAATGGCAACACGCTGGCCGCATTTCTTGAAGGACGATCATTCGTTGGACAAACGTAGTATTCTAGTGGTTTGGTGATAGATGATGGTCAGAGAAAAGTGGGATACACTCGGGAAGGCAGTGGATAGAAAACGAATAATGATGATATACTCATCCGAGAGCACAGTTTTTCCGTCTGAGAAATCCAAATTATTTTAATATAATTGAAAATGCTACGAGGAAACGCGGCGACGCTCCACAGCTCGCGTTTCACGTCGCGCAATTATTAATCAAGTAGAAAAATTTGGCTGCCAAAATCAAGAATGAAATAAAATTCTACCGTCACATTATATTGACTAACTCAATTAGGTGACAGTCCTCGGATAGGGTAAAAAAAATTCAAAATAATATTTATTTTTTGAGAAAATATTTTTTTTTAAATGAGAACGGTTTTTATTCGTCCTTCCGTGTCAAGTTACTCACCTTTGGCAAACAACTGACTTTGATTTTCATGTAATTTACTACAGTTATGTAACATTTCTAAAAAGAGGAGGATATAAGTGTATTCAATATTTTTCCGAATAAAATTTTTTCATCTAAAATAATGTAATAATTTTTTAAAAATATATAATATTTATGACTGTAAATATATATTCAATATATAAATTCTTATAAACCTTGACAATATTCAATAAAGAATCTTTTTAAAATATGTCAGCTTATCTAGTGTTCTAACCATGTTTACAATAATGTGCAACATCAATACTCAAATCGAAAACGTGTCTACTTAGAAATCAACTTGGGTTGCTAATTTATATAAAGTTTACACTCATTTTTGTTGCGAAAAAAGTCGGCATCCTCATCTTAATCATATTTTCACGTCAGAGTCATGATTAGAGAAATGTGCGGACCACCCTTAATTTACCGTTCAGCCGCGGAGTCGTAACCTCCCGAAGCTTTTTGCTTCTAGAACAGCTCGTTTCTGAAATGGCTGCTCATTAAGGAAAGTAAACTGCTCAAGGTATGGCACCTATGAGCCCATTGAAACGGAGAATACAATAGACCAATAAGGGAGAACTCACTGACGAATTTAACTTTACAAACACCATCAAAACTATTATATTCATCGTGACTGAAGGCGAGGCATTGTCTCCGCAGTGCTTTATGTGTATAGAATGATTGCTAGAATTCTAATTATAATGTTATGATCTCACCAACTTATAAGATATAAAGTCACGATTTGTTAATAATTGTCAATTAATTTATGTTATTAAACTTTTTATGTTATTAAAGATATAGTAACTATTTTTTTGCTTAGGTCTACTCATCAAAATCTTATTTATTTATTACTGAGAAAATATTTACCCTTTTTGATAAATGTAAAAACCATAATTATACATAACGATAAACAAAATTTAACGACGAATTTAATAATAATATATATTAATAATTGAGGGTATTAGTTGTAATGTTGGCAACCTCCATTTTTATGTTTTCTAACTTTTAATGCAGTTTTCTTCTTACACATGTTATCTACAAAGTCATTTGCTTTTGCGCGCCACTATTTGTATTAAGAATTTATCAATAACCTTTTTTGGTACTGTTATGAAATCTTGCATACACGTCTATGGGCCCCTCGACTTTTGAGTAAATTATCGTTGAATAGTGGCCACCCGCAGGAGTGATTGTACCACCCGCAGGAGTGATCTCGTTCGCGCCTTTTTCGTGTCAACAACCGTGGTATTTTAGATTTAAATATGACCTTTGCATAATTCTCAGAAAAATAGAAAATTATTCGTGTTTATAATCAACTTATTCACTGAGATATAAGCGTTTCGATGACCTTCGTTTTAATCTACAATGCCTAAAACAAAGTATTAGAACCGTGCAGTTGCATTATTGGTGGACGGGCTCCCCACGCGCGAGTAGCAACCGTTTGGCGCGCGGAACAGAAGCAAACACGATCGAGAGCTGAAGCAATGAACAATGTGACTAAGTCAAATGATACTTGTCGAGTTCGGAAAGTAATAGCCGTGCGGTACTAATTTCCAGGTTGGTCATAACTTGAAACAAAAAAAATAAATCTAAACAAATGCGTGATATATTAATTGGGTCCGAGATGAATTTTCGCTCGAGCTCTCGTGTTGTAATTTGCTTATGCCAGCAGTCCACTCTTGCCGAGGCGCCTCGGGTGAAGCATTTGCCAAGGTGCCGAGACCCGAATGATACGAAGTACACTCTCGCCGAGGTGAGGCGTGCGAGGCTGGCTGTACACTCGCGGCGAGGGCAGATAGCACGAGACGATCCAAGTGGAGACAAGAATAGGCGATGCAAACCTGGAGCTGCAGTACATTCTCGAGATCGACTCCCCTCGCCATGTCTCGGCGAGAGTAGACTGCTGGCATTAAAATGATGTTCGAGGACAGGTCATGAGCACACCACAGCTCCCAGTAATTCCCGCGATTTGTTTATTGGAAGTGAAATTTCAATAGTGTCAATGATCTCCTTTAGATAATGAGACGAAAAGTGCAGCTACAAGTAGTACAAAATGCATTTTTTCCGCGGATGACTTTGAAAACGTTCACTCTGAAACTGCCATATTTGTCGCCGACTCGCATTCGGGTAACTAATTCTATATTAAATGGCCCTCCTGTCATTCATCCCGTGGATTTAAAGTTTGGAGGAACGTACGATTGCGCTATTGCATGTGATCTGGACTGTACCCAGGTGATTCAGAGGGTCATACACCACGACGCCAGAAGGCCATGGGCCGTTATTCCTGGACCATCACTGGGTACGAACCTTCGTATAAGTGAGTCTCCTTACTTCTTCTTGATGCAACTGCAAATTATGGAAAGTCATATTTCAGTAGTCTAAGTTAATGTTCAGTTCATACACTTAAGATTATGTTACCAAGTTCTCGGTTGAAAACCTACTGCAACCTTAGTCTGTCAATTGTAAACAAAAGGGCCATTAGTATTATTTGTTGCGTATCCAATGTCAGTTATATTTTGTAATATGTTGCTCTGGTTATATTCTCCGATTATATGTCGTACTATGTCGTCAGCGCTTAAAAAATTAAAATATTTTAATTATTGTTGAATTCAAGTGCGTGCGAGCACGATACCACCGTATTGTAATTTCTAGAGGGTCGCGCATTACATGTAGAAGTAAATTCAGAAAATATGATCGGCCATCTCGTCATCTCTCAATGTACCGTTTTGTTATACATTTGTATGTAGAATCTTATACTGTAAAAGCGCTTTAAATGTTTTCTGAGCACATCCTATAATTAAGAATATTCCGTACGCCAACGCACATGGTTCATAATTTTAATTAAATTACTGTGTCACTCTTATTTTAGTATATAAGATTTTCTGTGCAAACTCAGATTTGGATAATGGTTTACTGTCTCTGAATTTGGAGGATTTCTTCTTTATCTCGTTGAATATAAACATCTGGATAACTATAGTCATTTATCAATTGTTGTAATAATATTTGAATTCCTATCAAAGTCTCAGTCTTGTTATCGTTTCTATAATAAATAGCTCTCGTGCTATTTAAACGATTTCATATTTTATTTCATTTGTGCCTGCCTTTCTTGAGCTTTGGGAATAATGACATGTGTATTTAAAAAATTCAGACCAAATATGCTATAGTCATCTCGATCCCAAGAAAAGAAAGTCTCATGCGGTAAGTATGTCGATACTGAAGTGAGTTTTAAAGGATGTAAAATTATTTACGTGTGAAATACTACTACTCTGAAATTTAAATGGCCTCCAATATGGAAACTAACTTGTTTTTGAAACGAATTATTGCTATTGTTTTGTGTTTCAAACCAGATTATAGCGCTTATCATTTATAATAATATGTGCATTAATAAATATTCATATTTTACTCCAAATAAACAGGTTGCTGAGATTGAACTAGCGTAAACATCCAAAAAAATGAACCCATAAATTGTCAGTTTATTAATTTCACAATCATTGTGCTTAGTCAAAAAAACATTTTGTACGTGCATAAATAATACTTCTTTAATATTAGCATAATTATGGCTACATATTATATAAACAATAAGATAAAACACTTTGTTTAAACCACTATTTATTGATAAAGCAACATGTTTCACGGTAGTTCTTAATTAGTTACCCACCACTTATACTTTTATAGTTTTGTTTTCATCTATGCTTGCATTTTTAATTTTAGAATACATTGTTTCCTAAAGATACCATAGGTATCGAAACATGTTGATTTATCAATAAATAGTAGGTTAAACAAAGTGTTTCATCTTATTATTTAAATAATATTTTAATTGTGTACGATTTTTTCATTCGTAACGAATATTATTATTTTTACACAACCGTTTATATATTTGTATAATTATAGTTTTATTATTTTAGAAGTTATATAAATCAACCATCTTGAGACAGAAAAACATTTACCTATAACGTGTGAATAAAAAATTATTAATTAAGTTATATTTGTCTACATTGTCTTCCATTTTGTCATTTTTGGGTATTTTTTTTTTGCACAATGAGCTTCAATTATTCTCTCATTTGCGTTTAACAACTTTTTCCTTAAAAGATTTTTTTCATTAATATTTAGCCCCAACACATTAACAGTGGCACTGTACATATATTATTATTTGTATTCAATTAATTACTTTTGAAGCAAATACCTCATAGATGCTTTCATTCGCAGAAAACCAAAAGATCTCGACCTGAGCACTAAAAATAGCTTTTTAGTTTTCAAACTGAGTCTACCAATCATTTTTTTACTATTAGTCAGAACTACGACTACGACAATTGTTATTAAAGGCCTTGAAATTAATCGTTTTTGACTAACTTACATTTCTTCATTCTCTTATTATTATTTTTATCCCGGTCATGTTATTTTAATCGCTCAGTGTCGAATCCGAATCATCCAAATAAACAAGTTTTATTGTCTAGCTGAATAGCAGTTCTGCGAGGATACGAATTCGTTAATTGATTTTTAGTGATCTTTCACCCACATCAAATACTTCCCTATCGTGTCATATTTATAATTTATTATTTACGTTTGACAAATATTTATTATAAAATATATGATTTTTGGTTTGAAATTATTAAGCAATAGTGGCGTGGTCTGCGTTCCATATATAGTAGTAATATAGAATAAGAGTATGTATATGTAACGATGTACGCAAAATTTGATCCAGGCAGGGCGAGGGTGAGATAGAAAGTGAAATGAGTCCTAGAATCCAATAGAGCAAAATTTGAAGAGCATTCAATTTAAAATAAATATATATCGGTGGAAGAGGGTGTAGTAACTAGAGGGTTGGGGGATGGTGCCTATGTTTTGCCCGGAATCCTATAGAGTAATTATGTTAAATTTAAAATGGATGGCTTTCAGTATAAAATACATTTACATCGAGAAAAGAGAGTGAGGGTATAAGGAAGAGGGAGGTGGTACATATTTTATACGCAGGGTTCTGAAGATAAAAAGTTAAATACTTAATTCAAATCAAGGGATCAAAATCAGCAAGCTTATTTAGGGTTCCGCGTTAACGTGAACAGTCTGAACACGCTGTTACATAATACGCGATGTTACGATTGCTCACGTTAACGATCTGCCTAGCTAACGTGCAGCCCAGAATAAGCCAGCGGGTGTGACAAATTTATTGCGTTAAACGCTACGAAACAAACATTTAAATCATAAATATTTTTTAATACAAGCGTGAGAGCAATCCCTGTCCCGGCTGAGCATTCCCCGGGGTGAGTGGTGGGTGGTAAGTCACCTAAAAATCATCGTTTAAGAAGCGGTATAAAAGCTCTTAAAAACTTTTTAATATACCTATTTCCGGAAGACATGCTTGACCTCGTGTTAAGATCCGCGTAAAATCTGAAAAGTTATCCACAAGTCGCTTTATTTTGAGGTGTAGAGACGAAGTTTGACCCCTCCAATATATTGCACCTGACGACAAGTTTCGCTTAAGTTTATTTTCATTATTTTTCACAAATTTTATTGTAAAATTATACCATATAACACGGAGATATTAAATGATTAAATCAATCTATTTTATTCATATTATTATTTATCAATGAACGTTGTGTAATTTGTTTGGTGACGTTTTATTTAATTTAGTATTGATTTTTAAGATAGAAAGCATTATCAGGAATAAAGGACTCCAAACTTCGTATGTTTTTTTAATAAAATGAACTCGATCGGTCGTTTTGATTCATGAATATCATTGATGGTAGCACTCGCAAAGACAGAGCAGTTCGAATAGCGATGACTAGAACAGCATTCATCAGCTTGAAAACTTATGGAGCTCAGTTAAAATGCGTTCACCTTCCACCACTTTCTATCGAGCTGTAAATCCTGGCAATCCAAAGATTGATTTCGAATAATACTAAGCTTATCTGGTTTACATCGTAAAGAACAAAAATTAATATTATATAAAAGCGCAGAAATTTCTTGTCTGTTTTGAACATGAATAAGTATTTATATTTTTTATTTATTATCTTAGTTTTATTAACCACAATTGAGTTTAAAAAACATCTACCGGTTTCGGAAAACACTTTTCCTTCTTCAGGATGTCATAACTAACTAAACTATAGTATTGTTTCTTCACCAGAATCTATTTTAAATTTTTTAAAAAACAACAGTTATTTAAAAAATTATTTTATTATTTATTATTATTTATTTATTTATGTATTGAGCAGTAATTTGAGTTAGGTACTAAATTAAATTTTTTAAATAATTGTTGTTTTTTAAAAAATTTAAAAATAGATTCTGGTGAAGAAACAATACTATATTTTAGTTAGTTATGACATCCTGAAGAAGGAAAAGTGTTTTCCGAAACCGGTAGATGTTTTTTAAACTCAATTGTGGTTAATAAAACTAAGATAATAAATAAAAAATATGAATCTTAACCACCAAGTTAATATTGCTAATTTTAAAAGTATGAATATGTATTTATCTATATGTATCATTATTTAGCAAAAGATCATGTAAAAATTCTATATATAGAAGATATGATTTCTTATTTAATATGTTTTGTTAGTTATCTATGATGTGTTTATTTTCCAAATTATGTAAACAAATTTTCAATAATTTTATTTATTCGCTCTGAACTGCTGTTTCCTGCAAAGGACACGATTTTCAAATAATTTTAGATGCTTTCCATAAATGCGAAAACTTTTATAAATAATATCGAAAGCTTTTTCCACAGCTAAAAATATATTTATAATTTCTTTTAACTTGGTTGTTCCATTATTTGCTTATGGCTTCCAGATCTTGAAAACTGTATTTTCGTACCTGCAATCATCCAGAGTTAGTTTTTTTGATTTATCGGATATGTCTTGGAAGAAGAAGCAAAAAAAATTGAGGTGTTTTTAGAGCGCTAGGTTCTACTAGAATAGACACGGAAGAAAAATACAAATTAGTTTTTTTGTTACTTAAAAACAATTTTACTGTTAGAGACTTGATGTAAAAATATATTTTTTTTATTTATTATCTTTGTTTTATTAACCACTGAATTAAAAATTTCTCACCGTGTATTTAAAACTATTAATAGTATTTTATTATCCTTACCATAGCGATCTTATTTCATATTTAATTATCTTCACATTATATCTACACTAGTTAAAAACGTTGAAAAATTACTGAAATAAATGTATCGAGTTAGAAAGAGACTACATACAAAATTTTTAACCCATTTTTTTATTATTACGCTGCCTAGGCCGGAAACTTTTCGTTTTACCCTCGTATATTATCGATCCAGCGGTCCTGGTCCACATTTTGCCTTCTGATCCAGTCATCATGTTTAGCCATTTATTAACTTCTCATCTCATTGCTATTTCAATTTTGCTCCCCGGTATCCTACGTCTTTTATTTGTCTCGTCTTGTCGCTCTTTTGTCCTTTCACATAGCAAATCCCTAACACAGATGTCTCCACGGCTCTTTGGGCCATGTTGAGTACTGTCGACGAAGCATTCGTTAGTGTTTATCTTTTATTTGCGTATGTCAAGACAAGCAATAATTTCAGAATGACTTTTTTCTTAAGTTCCCATAGCGTATTTGATTTAAAGACTATATTGAGGTTTCCGAAGAGGCTTGTAATATTTAGTAACTTTAATACCTTTGTATGATCAATACCAAGTTGAGATTAATATATTATATAAATAATACTTTGAATGATCTTACGTTCGAATAAAATATGTTTAAGCTATTATAATATACAAAAATCATATATTTTATAATAAATAAAACACAACCACTTTGTATAAAACCACGAATTTTATTAAACGCCAACCGGTTTTGCTTAGCTCAAGCTTCGTCAGAGCGTATTTAAAACTAACAATAAATACAAAAAGAGTACACTTATATATGCATAGAGAGAGAAAGACAGAATATAAAATTGCATGCGAAAGACAGATACAAAATACATATACATTTAGAAAGAATATCACGGGAGGGAAATTTACAATATTGATGGATATTAAATTGAATTAAAAGAAAACATATCTAATATGGGGTTAATTGATACATTTATTTGGTAATTAAGAACAGTAGTAGTGCAAAGTGATTGTTCTGTTTAATCTAATATGTCAAACCACAAAGTGATTGTTTTCTACCAAAATATCATATAATTTAATTGAACATTTTTGTACATATCCTTATATATAAAAAGTAATGAAGGGTGGAAATATTTTGCCCTGGAGCTGACGATCTTTCCTTACACAAATACACCCATCTTTTTATTGTATATAAGTCTTCTGTGATATCAATAAGGATCTTTTTTTAATAACAAGCTCATATTTTTTATTAACGATGATAGTTTATTTTTAAAATATATTTCTGAAGAAGAAAAAATAATTTTCATTTCTGTGTATTAAAGGAGCCTTTTAATCACATTTATAAATATTTTTCAACCCGCATCACGATTTCAGGAGAAGGCGTTTTTGAAAAAAATGAACATTAGCAAAATACCTCTCATCATTATCATTAATGGATCGTAACATCTAAACCATGGATATTTTTACGGTATCTTGTACAGTACGTGCCATCATTCTACATTAAATAAAATTACCGTATATGGCCACCGATTTCATTTTACAAAAAAAAGAGTTCATATGAGGTCCTATTATGAAAAAAATATGCATTCGAACTATGTTATTAATATAAAAAATTAGATAAATCACTTAAAATGATTCACAAAAAAAATATTTATCGTAAAAATATATAGTTACCACTAGGACTTGAATTCGAAACATTCTCTTGCCTGGAGAAGAGACGCGATTGAGTCCTGACATCATTTAGCATGTAATACCGAAAGATTTTTAAGATTTATTGCATATCAAAATATGGTTGCTTTTAATAGGATAGGTGTCTCACTAAAAAGTTAAAGGAACTTATGTAGTATAATTTGAACGTTATCGTATAACGTAATCGGTTATCGCGACAAAAGAAAGTTCCGGGTTTAAGTTCTGGTGGCTATTGTATATTTTTAGACAGATTTTTTTCTGCGTATCTATCTTTTTAAGTGATTCATCTAACTTGCATTAATTGTCATAGAACTATTTAAAAATGTGCTTTCATTAAAAATGTAAATATTTTTAATATTATTTTTTTAATTAAAAATATTGTGTTGTTTCCTTTGTGAGCTCATACTTTGGGTAGTATATGTACACTGTTGATGACATACTCATAATTTGTATTATACCATACCCACTCCTTTCAATAGTAGTGTTTCTGTCTACGGAAATAAATAAATAAATATGTTTTTCTTAATGCGCTTCGCTGCGAGCAGCATCTAATATCTCGCGTGCCGTTAGCACAAAAGTTACACTTGTAATTTATGAAAAAGATAAGATTAATGGCTAAGAGAGTAATAAATATCAAATTTTAAAATCCGTCAAGCGAATAAGATTAAAATAGAAATGTTTTCAAGCGTGAAGGAACACATTTGCGTGGTAAATTAGGGTGTTGCGGGGAAATCATACAGCGATGGACTTTCGTGAGAAGAAGCTGATATTCAAGACTGAATGAGGCGGGGTTCAGGTGCTGATTGATGGCCCAACTTCACTTCAGTAGAGTGGAGCTGATGTAGGTGAGATCAGGTGTCACTCTGGTGAACTCTACACAATTTTTTGATTAAAATAGCCAAAAAAAATTTACGAGCAGAATACTTTTGGTATGAAAATGAAAAAAATATTTAAATGCCCTTAGAGATAAAATCTTCATCTTGATTTGAGATTAATAAAATAATATCGTTTTTTAAGACATTTCATTACTATTATGAAATATTTTTAAAATAAGCAAATTCAACTTTGTGATTAATTTGTGATGTTAATTTTTACGTAGATTATTTAACTTTGTTTTTATAACCAATTAATTAATTAATATTATTATGAAATGTTAAATCTTTATTATCATTTCATAGTGAATCATTACCAACGATTATTATTAGTTTTGAAATATTCTATGTATACTTTGTTTAAAAAACAATATTATCAGAGAGTTCAGCCAAATGTAGTGGGTAGGTAGTTAAATGTAATTATTTCGGTTGAACATTTATTTTCTCAGAAATTCTTACAATTTTATAAATATAACACTCACATCGGTGAATTTTTGTAAAACATAAATGTCTCGTTTAAATTCACAATAATATTTTATATTCAAGTAATAAGATGTGAGCAAACTCTTATGATATATAAATTGGATCGATTTGAAAACCTCCCGAAGGTTTTCGTCAGGTACCGAATTGTGTCTAAAGTTTAACTAAATACAAATTATTACTTTTACAATTCTTTCTACATCCTTACGATGCCCAAATTTTATTGTCCCATATTTTGATTATGGTTTTTTTTTCTGAATGTATATTTTTTAATTTGACAGTTCGAAATAAAATATTCATTTGTATGCATTTCGTTCCGTATAAACAAAATTTGAAAATTCCCAAAGGAATAAGCGGGGCAAATGAACATTCATCACGTCCCACCCTGACCTGAAAGTGACTTGGCATGTTGAGTTGCGCAGGCTCATCACCACCACATAGGGTAGAAGTTGAGAAAAGGCCTAGATGTTCAAATCTGGTATTTGTCATGTATGTCAAGATAACGCTTCGCGTACTTTTTGTTCAGCGCTAATACTCGAGGGTGGTATTAACCCGTCATAACGTATTACAGCTATAAAATAATATCGCACTCGCATTTGTTCTGATATCTATTTTGCCGAGATGCGAAAGAAAATGAGAAAAAGAAAATATTTTTCCATTAAAATTAATTCCACTCTTCTTACGCCGTAAACCTTTTTCATGCCGAGTTAAACGGGGGGAAAGTTAATGTGACCCGGGGACAGTTTGCGCACCGCAGGTATTACGTTCACTCACGACCTCCAATAAAACTGAAACAAAGTTTTATATGAAAAAACTTGGTTTCTTCGAAATATTTATTTCGTGCTTAACTCTAATCTTTCATACGAAATACGTGTTTCGGAAATATATTGACCTTTTTCTAGATTTTGAAAAAAAATACATCAAACTTATGCACTACATACACATTACATTTATTTATTTTTTACCTTTCTCAATATTTTTTAATTAAACCTAACATTTTTTTGTGACAGCGAAGAGTTTTAAGCATGAAGTAAAATACGAAACTAATATAACAAAAGCTCTAGATAAAAATGTATCCTTGAATAGCAATAACAGCAATCAACATTTAAAGGAAATATTAGATTTTTTTTAAAATCAGATTCTCAGAAATATTTTCTCCAATTGATAAACATTGAAAGTACTCATACTAGAAGTTTTCCCCGGGTATTATTAGCTTAACTTAGAAAGCTCTGCTCGCACAGTGTCGGTATCAAAGCTCTCCGGTGGGCAAATAAACAGCTCTCTTTAAAGTAAAAGTCTCCACAACTATCATTACATAAACATCAAAATATGTCGGCAACACATTCATAAGTATATTTTCCATGGATATGTATATTATGTATATTTGCCTGCGAAAACTTTCGCAGAGAGAAAATCCTTTCAAAGGAATCAAATCATATAAATGTTTCAAAGGCTTCTGAATATATTGGACACATTCTTGCTCGAGTCATTCAGTCATATTTTTGGAACATTAAAATACAGTTTTGCATAGTTCAGTTTCTTGATCTCAACATATTATTTTCAGTAGGTATAGTTCCGTTTTAAAAAAGGGGCAGTTATTTATATTTAAAACAAAAAATTTAATTTAGTTAGAATCAGTATTTTTATTATTATTTATAAAACACCAAGTTACATGTACTCAAAGAATCGACCTAATCATGTTACCATAATTCATAAAAGATTTTTAGAAAACCATTTTCAAATATAATTTTTCATTTGTTTAGCATCAAAAATAAAAATCTATTTCAAAATTAACCTATATCTTATATTATTTATACACCAAGAACATGTTTTCATAGTCATGTATATGGAATATAAAAAGTCTAGTTACTTACATTACCTGAAGTGCCACCAAAATATGTAAGATGAGAGAAATAATAAGAAAATAATTTTATTGAATCCTACAAAATGTCATTAATTAAGCCGATTTTTATTCAATTGATCAACTATTTTCGATTGGATAATTATCCAACATAATAACGACTTACTCCATGAACATATCTTAATAAAACTTGTCTTTTCATATGTGATAACTTAGATAATAGAAATAAACAGGCAATAAGTTCGAGTCCCTGTAAAAGCTATATTATTTCAATGAATAGATTTGTTCTTTGTACCTTTCTGGGGGATATTTAAAAGTGATACAGTCATGATTTACTTTCTCCATTAACCTGTCATTGTATTCACGGAAAAGGTCAAGGCTCGGTTTGGGCTGTAGCACCATTAAAGAAGATTAATTTATTGGCAAAATGTTTATTATGTATATTATTATTTTTTTTATTTATTTATTAATCTGTTATAATTATAATGAAACAATACAATAATAAGTTTGTTTTTTTTTTAGTTCTACAACTCTAAAATGCATATGCTTGTGCAGAGAAGGGGATTACATATTATTAATTATTGTTTACTGTAATTAGCTTATAATAAAATAAAATACAATAAATTACTAGCAACATTATAAAATTATTTTGGATTTCGGGGTACATGTTTATTTTTAAAGTACTTTTTGATAGCATTGACTATTTCTTTGTTATCATTTATCTTCCTGATGTCTTCGGTAAGCTGTTAAAAATATTTTTTCTTCTGTGCGTATAGTGGTGTTGTGCAAATGATGTGTTAATTTTTTAGTATGAAAATACAAAATTAAACCTAGTACGATTTGTATTAATTAATTGATTTTTTCTTTTAATATTTGAATAATATAATTTCTTTTAAGTAGATCACAAAATGTAATGTAGTCGGATAATCTTTTGGTTTTTTTTAGTATTATTTTTATGATAAATTTTTGTACGTTTTTTACTGGAATCAGGCTAGTATTATAAGTGCCTCAACAAATGATGGTATATTGTGATATGGATTGAATAAATGCATAGTATACTAAGTACAAATTTTTTATAGATAAAAATGTTCTGATTCCTAAAAATATTAATCTTCTAATCTTTTTAACTTGACAAAGTTGATCTTTCCAATTAAGATTTTAATCGATGATTACTCCAAGATATTTGATTACATTTGTTGTTTTTAAAATTGAGCAGTTAGAGATACAATAATTTTGATAATGAATTGTATTTTGTGTGAAGTGTTCATACATTATTATGTCGATATTTTGCGAATGAAATTACGAAGGTTTTTTCACTATTTAATGATAGCAAATTAATGTCTAAAAAGTTCTTAATTGTATTTATATCTTCGGTGACCTTTAATTTTACCCTTTCCCAATTAATTTCACTTATTATTAGGACCGTGTCGTCAGCATATGATGTGATTTTTCCGTGTATTAATTGAAAAATATATCGTTTATATATATATAATAAACAGCACTGATCCTAATATGGTCCCTTGGGAGATACCGAAATCTGGCGTTTCTTGATCACTACAGGTATTATTAATTTTTACGAGTTAGGGGCGATTTTTTTGGATAGTTTCTAATCCACAGTGTAACGTTTTCTTTTAAACCAATATTATTTAATTTCTTCAATATTTTCTGGTGCGAGATACTATCGAACGCCTTCTTGAAGTCAATGAATATTCCCGCACATTTTTCCCTTTGTCTAGTGTTTCGCATATAGTTGAAGTTACACTGGCTATTTCATTTTGTATGCTAAGTGATTTTCTGAATACGAACTGATTTTTATGTAATATTTTATTGTTTTCTAGAAACTCTATTTGCTTTTTTTTTTATTTTTACAAAAATGTTACTTATGTCAGAAATAAGGCAGATAGGCCTATAATTAGAGACTTTTAATGGGTTACTAGATTTACAAATACGTGAGATTATTGTTTTCTTGTAGTTCTATGGGAACAGTCATTTTCGCAAACTTAGATTGATCAGATATGTTAAAGGTTTTATCAGGTGAAGTTTCATAGATTTTAATATTTGAATTGTAATATTATCGAAACCTCCTTTCATGTTATCTATTATTTTTAGAATTTCAATTTCTATGGTTTTATCAAAATTATATATGCATTGTTTGCGTTTATGTTGTGCACCTGAGAACGTTTGAAAGGAATGTCCGACAGCTCGTAGATATTTATGCGGATATCTAAGTGAACAAATCGTATACCACTATCAATCGTAGCATTGCAATTGATAAACTAATGTCTACACGCCCCCTAATTGTGATTTAGAGACAAGTAAAATGTGAATACCTACCCATCGTTACCGTAAACAGCGCCATGTTTATATGCCGAGAGAGACATGTACATAATTTGCACGTTGCATGTGAATTATTGATTGAAACTCGCCATCAAAGGCCGAACGGCGGAAGATTATATGGAAAGGAAATGGTACAAAGGCTGCTTGAGGCAGGGTTAACGTTTCTTTATATTTTATTACCTAAAACAATTATCATTGGAAGAAATCACGATCAGCTATTTATAATGTGAACAAACGTATGTCAGCGAGACGTAAATATAAAAATTACTTTTAGAAATAGAAATATACTCTGTGAGTTGAGTGTGTAATGAGATAATGCATGCCGTATGAACATACTGGGCTTAAATAGTTCGGCCATGTGGAGCATGAGCTTAATAAAAGGACAGTTAGACAGATTTTTAAAGTCTTACCTTTTCCTGTCCTAAAAAGTGCTGATTAATATAATATAATGAAGCTCAAGAGACAAGGAACTGTATAAAGATTTTTTTAGAAAACTGAAAAGAGGGTGGGGCCTATAGAGACCTAATACTATAGGTGATGATTAATAAGTGAAAATTTACTTTAAAATGATTTTATAATAGAAAAATTATACACAATAACGAAACTTTTGTAGCTTAAAAATCATGATAACGCAGCACGCCCATCTTAAGATGGGTAAAAGCCCACAGCTTGGGCTATAAATAATTTAAAGGATTTTCATAAAGCTAAATAAATTGAAAAAGGCAGGTTGCTCGAATGTTATTACCAAAATAATGGTTTCTTCCTATTAACGATATTTTAACGATATACATTATAAGATATTTGAAACATGATCTTTTATAATGTTTATATTTTATTAAAATAGTCAGAACAGTACTTGATAATAAAACCTTCATGAATAAATATATGTTTACAATTCTCATACGAAGATATAATAATTAATATTGGGAAATTGTGAAATCTAAATTCAATTAATAATTTTGAAGTTTTCGACAGTTAAATAACGCCATTCGTTTTTCTGATTGAAAAATGTACTTTATCTACACACATATACAATTATCTTCTTCTTTAACCATTAAAATGCCATGAGCGCATCAACACGCCAAACTTTTTATATCACGCCGAGCTATAGTCGTGTTGACACGCACTTTTGGATCTCGAAAACTTGCAGGTATTTAAGTCATATTTTTAAATCATTTCATCGGTGAACGACAGGTCCCAGCATTTGATAGAAAAGTCAAAACCTTTAAAGCCTAGTCTTACTCTATGTGGTGTCTTCCATTTCAAATAAAGTTAACAGTTAAATGGTTAATCATCTTACGTCCTATATTCAAGCCTTGACCTCCTGAATCTTTCGCCTCCACATGCTCCGGTTCTCGAAAGGATTCAATTCGAAATCTGAAGCAACTCTACTGCGTCCTTCATAGTGCCATCCCCCCACTCTTCTTCTACCATCCGGGTGTTTTTAAGGGTTCTTTTTGTAATCTGAGCATCCTGCATCCTCAGGATATACCTCGCTCATCTTAGTCGCTGTGGTTTCATGCGAATGTACAGTTTTGAATTTTGATAAATGTTAAGTACTGCACTCTAATGAAATGTATCAGTTTGTTTTTTTTTAAATTACCTTCAAAAATACAAATTTGAGCCTTTATTTATTTACTATTATCAAAATCGGAGGCTATCGTTCAAAATCGAGTACGACCAGCCGAGACAGTAGAGACTTAGTAAAAAAATCCCCACCCAACGGCCCAAACCACGACTAAACAAACATTTGACTACTGTGGATATATAAAGCTATGCATTCTCTTTTCAACAAATGCAAAAATATATTAATTCAAATTAAATGTATTAATTAGAAAGATATACATATAAAATCAATTTATCCAAAAAATATTGTTATTATAAGTTCGAAAATTTGTCATCAACTGTGTTGGTGTAACATAATCGGTTAATACATTTTCCCGGATAGGAAAAGATATAGGTTCGAATCTCGGTAGCAACAACAACATTTTTTCGGTAAATTGATTTTATATGTATTATCTTTCTAATTAATACATTTAATTTGTATTAAAAATTGCTATTTCACAACGAGAATAATATATATATATAAAACCACACCTACCAACAACGAACCATTAAAATGAACACAACCGACTTTAAAGTTATCGCTTTCACCAAAAATTCAGACCATCTTATTTTATTGGCAATATTTGAATATGTCTAAGAACACAATTACTAGATTTTTACCTACAATAGCACTGATATTAAACAAATATCAAATATCTCATAGAAACAAAGCTATTTTTAATTATATTTCATGGAAAATATGTGGAAGTACGGAGTAATTACAGGGCTCACGACTTATCTTCGGTTGGCTTAAGTGATCACTTCATATACATATATAAAATTCACCAATTCTCATCCCTCAATCAGGTTGTAAGCCCTTTAATTAGCCCATACTTCCATATATTTTTCATGAAATATAATAAAAAATAGCTTTGTCTCTACGAGTTATCTGGTATTTGTTTAATAACAGCATCTTATTTTAAACTCATTTTTATGCGTTTCACCATCATTTTCTAATATTTACTTGATATATCGTATATAATAGTTGTATTCTATACGATATACAAAAACAATTGTAATATTTGGATTAAAATTTTTATTTTTATTGTTTTCATTATGTCATTATGTCAAAGATACAACTATATATACATATAAATAAATTCCACGAAATGGTTTCAGAAGTTCTAAGATGAAATTCTTTTATTTTCGTGTAAGGAACAAATTCAGGCAGTATTTTTCGGTGAGTTATGGTTGAAAATAAAATACCGTAGCGCGGTAGTCCGCGTAATGACGGAATCGCTCACAATTCACGACATCGCAAATTTAGCCGACAACCCATTGATCAGCATTGAAGCAAAGGCGAAATTTATCCATTATAGATAGGTCGCTCGGAGAACAAGGGATTATTTCACGGTGAGTGACAAAATATCACACGGTGAAATGATAAATATCGCATGCGCGGGGAAGAGCTCGAGGCGCGCGTCGCGTGGATCAAACTTTCCTCTTTGGAGAAAATTTATAGGTCTTTAATATCCGTATCTTAAAATCAAAATATTGTGTCAAAATGTGGGACTCATAGTAGATTGACAATGGCGTTGTAGCTTATCCAATTTTCTTTATCATAAAATTGCCTTAGGCGGTATAAAAAGCGATCATTAGTTTAAGCAACTTGAAGACATTTTCCAACATTTTACATGGTACGCGTTCTTTTTTTTTGCGATAAATAAATATCTTACTATTACAAATGAAATTTTTCTGGGGAAATGTGAAGTGAGTTGAAATATTTTTGTCTCTAAAATCATTTAGCTAGTATAAAAAATATTGTTTAAAACATCAGATACTGGAGGATGGTCCTGTTAGAAGTCTCAACAATCGGCGAGCTTGTATGAAAAGATGGATGAATATGGATGAGGCGAGAATTTTGTGTCAGGACGCTGTCAGAACAGAAGAGTGCGGCGCTCTATCCTCTCTGTCAACTCCCGCAGGGTAACGGCGTGATGGTAAATTATTTAGTTATATCAGCTCTGAGATTTCAGATTTTACACACACGTCCACACAATAAAACTCTTCCTGCATGCAATAAAAGTAATCCAAAGAGCAGCCAGCTACACAAAACATAACTAAATTAATGATGTTTACTTAATTAAAAACATCCCTGTAAATCAGATAAATAGTAATTAGATAATAGAACAAACTTTTCCAATTACTGTAAAGAAAAAATTAATAGAAACTGTTCCGGCTAAATTATGAAAATCCCTTCATTTTCAGCGTTTAACATAGAAGAGTGAAGATAAGGTGTATCTTCCCACGAACATCTGCCTCCATTGAGATTATCCTTGCGCTAAACTCTTTCAAAGCCTACCTTTTTGAAAATGGAGATAAACAAAGAGTGGAAGGCGATACCGACCGCTTGCCAGCTCATTTTCTAACGCTCCGGTATCGGGGCATCCCGCTAGGAACATCAAAGCGCCGTACATGCCAGCCACGTTATATCATTTCTTTACACATTAAAATATTTACCGACCCTTGCGGGGAGCGAATAAGCTATTTCCACGATAGAAAATTCTCCGCCAGAGTTGAAACATCAACCAATGTGAAATCTCATGTTATAATACAGGGATTTATTCTGAATTTATAAGCTGGTAGTCGGCTCGTAGCACGGGGTGCGGCGCACTCCTTCACCTGAAACTGTGTAACCGGCTTAGTCGGGATTTGTCAAAGGAACTTTATATTTATAAGATAACAATTTGAAACTTCGATGAGGGAAAATATTACTGATATTCTTAAACGATTAATATTTCAGACACATAAATATATTTAAATTTCAGTTAAATATAATTAAATAACAAATTATTCTATGACATATTTTTGTGCTCCTTCAATTTTAATGAGACATCTATTATTTTAAGATAAAAAAGTCCGGGTTGTAACTAAATATTTTTTCAACGCATAATTGTATTTATGTATCTCTAAATGATTCATCTAATTTGTTTAAATTATTAAAAAATCTTGTTTTAAAAGAGAAATTCACCAAAAATATCTATTAATTTGCATTTTAAAAATATTACGTTTTCTGGGGGTTAAAAAAAACATAAACATGTATACTTTTATGGGCAGTCTTGCAGTTTTTGAAAACTAAATTCGACCGCTATTTTTCTGCTATTAATTCGTTTAGTCGTCGCTCAATTGTGAGGCATAGAAACAATTCAATTTCAATCAATACAATTCGCGAATTCAACTGATTTCTAAAAAAAATTTTAATATAAATCTCCACATTGTATATGGGTTGCATTCCAGATTAATGTTATTAAAAATATATTTTTAACATTGGTTCCCTAGAATAACAATTCATCATTTCTCCTTAATTGTAATTTAAACTGGATAATAAAACCTTATTTCTGTACAGCTATTATTATCAAATATTTTACGACATAACTATTCAAATTTTATTTTATGCTATTAACTAGTACATGAACAGTTTTTTCAAAAAATAACCACGATGTACAAAGCAAATTTATTTTAATTTTTATCGTTTAATCACAAAATTTTTACTTCTAATTTTACAAATGTAAACTAAGTTTATTGCAATTTATTTAAATGAATACTGGTAGGTATAACAAAAGTATACAAGAAATATGTGAAAAGACAAAATGAGATGAAAAAATTATAGAACATAAAATGCTCTGAATTGACCTAAATCACAAAAATGTAATCTATAAGTACGTTTAAACGATAAGCTAAATTCACTGATATTGACATACTTAGAGCTTAATTTATTAATTTAATCGCTGAAGTTGTATTTTTTATAGAGAAAATACCATATTGACCGATGGAGATCGACTTGTCTCTACTTTTGCACGAGTCTATCCTTTGAGGCTAGTAATTTTAAAAGAGATTTTTAAATCTTTCAAATAAACATCACATACTGTTTAAAAATGAAAATCCGAAGGAAAAATTACCGGCAAATATTGTCACCGCATCACGTGAAAGTAATAAATGTATAAAAAATAAATAGGATTTCACCGGAAACCAGTTGTTTCGCACCATATCACGGCTGCCATTAAAGAAGAGATAAAGTGATTCGACGCGTAAAACCTTATTTTATGGGTTTTAATTCTAAAGTCATTTGAATGCGCAGATATTGGTTGAACTAACAATAAAATTCGTTCGTGAAACATCGTAAAGCGCTTAAATTATTGCTTTGTATTAGGTTTCTGGTTTTCAACAAATTGAACATATTAAATATTTAATGTAATAAAAATATCGTTGTCGAATTAGAAGCTTAATCTTTAATGATTTATTTTATGAGAGTGTTAATTGCTTTTACACTGAAGATAACACAGTGCTTAATTTTTTTCAAAACCAAACATAACTCGCGAGAATTATTTTTTATTATTTTAATGAAACAGCTTTTCAGTCTCTTAATAACCCTTATAGATAATTCCATAAAGCAATTTACAGTATATATATTACAGTGTAATGTAAAAATGGAACAAATAAACTGCAATAAAACATCTATCATTATAAAAATCATAACAAAACAGTAAAGAATTCAAAATGTATATATTAAATCATTAGTTAATGAATCTAACAAGACTAAATAAAAAAAAAAACAGTACTAAAGTATGCCGAAAAAAATCTATGATCAAATCTTCAATAAAAAACTCTACGGTGTAAAAACTTTTTTAAATTATTTTAGCTTTACTTGATGTATTTTGGTGAGCTTAAACTAAAAATGGTACCAAGTAAATAAATATAAGTAGTATTATTTTTCCAGTCGTACCGTTTTTCACAAAGTTAATAAATTATTGATGTTTTGATATATATATATATATATATATATATATATATATATATATATATATATATATATATATACATATATGTGTGTATGTAGGTCTTTCTTTTTTTCTAAAATACATCTCCTCCCCCACCTCATCTAATCTACTACGTTGTGCGTTTATTTAAGATTAACTACAGTGATTGTGACTGGATTATTTGTGAAGATCTTATGCATGCTTCTTGGTTAACAAGCTGGTTATACCTATGGTTGTATGAGCGGGATAGCGGTGCAGGAAATCAATAAAGAAAACAAAAATAATAATTACATAGAAGGTTTCTTGGACTTGGACGAAAGAATATTTATTTTCAAAATATTATCTAGACCGAAACATTGCTTCCACTTCCTCTATATATGGAAATAGGTCAAATGAAATAATTTGTTAAAGCTTTGCCAAAAACTGGAAAAATTTCTTCAGTTACCTCTGCAATCAATTGTCGGAAAACACATTACAAGACTTTCTTCTTTACCTTTAAAAGTGTAGTTATTAAGTTTCTTGAAAACAACAAAGACTCTAATCGTTGATCGAACATCGTTGAAAATTTACTCCAAAAATTACGCAACTTAATGAGTATATACTTTTTTCCTAAAAATCTTACTGCGGTAACCGAGGAGAACATTTTCACCTAAGAATATAGAAAAAATATATCAGGGTTGGTGGTACATCAACATGGCGGGTGATCACTGTTGTATACTGTGTCACGAAATTCCAGTAACCTCACACAAGAGAAAAAGCAAGGTAGGGGGAGCTTCAACGGCAAAAGAAAAGAACAGTATAAAGTCACCAATTTGTTAATAATAATAGTAATCTGACAGTTCTGCTAATAAAAATAACCAATGTTATATTTAATCACTTTTCCCTATTAATTTCAATACCGCTGTACCCGCTTTGGTAAAAATGCATGAGCAGTTTGTGGAAAAATTATACATGATAGAGTAATAAAACTAACCTATAAATATAAATTCAGTACTCAATTTTTTAAATCTGTGTAATTAGTAAATAAGACAGAATTAAGTAGCGAATAATGTATGCTGGAATTTATATGTGTAATACATTATTATTGTGAAATTGCAGTTTTTTTCAGAACATAGTTCTGTAGTATTTAAATACAAATTAAATTTGGAATAATAGATGTATCAATTTAAAAAATCTGCAGCAAATAAGTTCGAAAATTTGTCGTTCATTTATTATGTTGGTGTGGTATAGATATAGATGGATAGAAAAGGATTCAGGATCGAATCCCGATAGCAACAAAAGTTTTTTTTCGATAATTTGAATTTTCCTGTGTATCTTTTTAATTGATACATTTAATTTGTATTGAATGTGCTTTAATATTTCTGCATGTTTTTGTGCCGATGCAAGTTATACATTATCTTTATTTTTTTTAAATATCTTCTAATAATTAAAATTCTCATTTGGTCTGATTAGATTTTCTTTGGTTACGTGCTTAATAATGTATGACAAAAAATACGCTCTATTTGTTTTTTTTTTTGTACAATACTTTATCTGAAAACTTCGAACGTTTTTCACATTTTTCTGGAAAAATAACATTTCTAAATGTATGGATCTCCTCTTTCACGGATGACAAACGCCATCTCATATGAACAAGTCAATAGACTTAAAAGCTTCAAATCCGATTTGCCGACGACGTGAGTTAAAATGCTCGCACATTCATCACGAAGAATTGACACGTTCAAACAAAAGCGTTCACAAAACAAACGATGATATGGAGCATGTAAGGTAAATTGGCAGAATGTAAGAGATCAAAGGTATATGTATATCTTTACGTTCATTTTTATCCGACGTTTATTTATTTCATCTTGCATCTGCGGAGAGCTGTCAGAACTTCCTATCTCTTTCGAACTCATAAAATATTCTCAGACTAAAATATTTTCTTTAAAAGTTATATTTAATTGTCTTTTGTGTACACTGTGGTAATCATAAGTTGCACTCGTAAAAAATAATAAATCAAATAGAACAGATATTATGAAATCTTAATTTATTACTCATTAAGTTAAACGTACATTCATAATATTTTATTTTGGATACCGATCATAAGTTGTAAAGAGTTTTGTAATTTTGCTGTATTTCGATTTTTGTTTTTCTTCAAGTTCTTGAATGTTTCTTGGACATTTTTGATAAATGGTAGACTGCAAATGGCTACAAAGGAAGAAATTAAGAGGTCTTAAACGTATTGAGGAATCGTACAGCTACAGAGTTGGAAAGTGTTTACAAGGGGTTTAGGAATGTTGTTCGCCCACAATTTTTCGATCTCAATTCTTTTCGGCCACATTTGTTAACCCAAAATTCTTCACATGGAAAATTATCGGCAAAGATTATGGACCGCGAACAACTACGGCGTGAAGAATTTCAGGCGAACAATTATGATCGAGCAATTGTGTTGGCGAACAATTCCTAGATGTCTTGTAATTTTATTCAATAAATATGGGTAATTTATTCGGGGTTATTCAGATAATGAGGGATGTTTTTTGGTTGGCAACCGTGCGTCGTGCCTAAGTTGCTTTTGCACTGAGCTTAGTTTCACAGTCACCTTTTTTTAACATTAAAAAAATGCCAACTTGGCGATGAATGAGTAGGACCGATAGAGTAGAGTAGAACGGTCTTGGGTAAGTGGTAGATCCTCTCTCAGATGCCTTGTAAATACTTTTTAACTTGATAGCTGCATGATTTCTGAATATGTCGAAGATCTCATATCTCTTGAGTTCTTTTTTTGGAGCCATTTGATGTCTATTATGTACTAAAAGCGTCCAAGAAACACTCAAGAACTTGAAAGAAGAAGAAATAATATTGGAATATAGCAAAATTATTATAAGTGCCGCCTGCTCCACCATCCTTCCAAAAAGCTGATTATTCATCTCAAGTTAATGTATTGACCACTGTTATACAATGCTGTTTTTTAAGACCACCCAACTGATCTTTATTCTACTGTTCTATCCTTTGTAAACGGACTTGTATTGAAACTTCACTTGACATTTTGCTACTTAAATTGATTGCGTGGGAATACTCTCACATTCCCATATTTTCATTTAGCACCTGGTGCGGTATCCATCGATATAAGCCATCGCCAGGGCTGTTTTCAATTAGATTGCGTTTGACTTTACGATAGAACTCTAAGTCTACTTGTTTCAATACACCTCCGTGAATTTGTTATTTATACACTTACTTCAAATCGCCAAGTCTTCATAATCAAAATCTTTTTTGCAAGTACAAACAATTACAAAAAAATATGGTCTAACATGTTCAGGAATCATGTAACTACATAGTTAGCTAGTGTTTACAATTTGTTGGTGATCACTTCGGATATACTTTAACTCAAATAACAAAGAAATTATGATTTCATAATATACCTTACATTTAATTCCTTTATCCTTATGGTTGCATAACTTGTGGTTCACGCTGTATATGTTTTTATTATTTTATTAATTGCATGTCTGCAAGAGACAAGACTCTGCAACAATAAAATAGATGTAATTCAGGAGAAGCACCTCAACATATGATAAATACATAAATAATAAAAATATATAAATAGTATTACATAAAACATCCATCCATTAAAAGGAGGATAGATGTCAATTATGTTTGTATTAAATTTTAATATGTTTAATGTGTTAAAGAAATATCTAAAAGCTAAAGATTATTGAAGTGTGTCAATAGCAAAAGTTTGTAATATGTTGGAAGGAAGTGAGTGTACGTAAGTTAAGCAAAGTCATGTCAAAATATTGGTAAACAGCTTTGATTGTTCAACACCCGGATCGTTAGGCCCCTTTGAAACGATATTATTACATTTCGTCAGCTCACCTTTCAGCAACGCGATTTTTTGAACTTTATACTTATTCAGGGAGGTGATATTTATTTGAACACATGTTTAATAATATTGAAACATGTTTCTTATTTGTTTAGATTTAATTACAATACAAAGGGTCGGAGATGACAGCATTGTATAAAAAACTAGTCGCCATATTATAGTTATATTTACAGCATGTTTATTTATTTTACCTTTATATTTGTTTAGGCGTTATATATGTTTCGATTGGTAGCTCTGATTTTCAAAACTTGAGTATGAACATTCCATTTTTATATGAGTAAAACCATAAACAAACGCACTCGATAACACATCTTTTGGCGGTGTACACGAAATACAGATAGTGTATTATTTCTCGGTTTTATCGGGTCTGATCAAGTTTCGGAGGCTGACAAGCCGGATATTGGGACATTCGCGGAAGACCCATCAGAGGATTGCAGACAGCGGATCGCGTATCAGCGAGTTGCCGGCCAGATTACGCAGGTTAATGGTATTATTTACATAATATAGAAGATCATATTCAAACTAAACAATAGAAAACCTATCTAGCTACCGAAGGGTATTTACGTGCCTTGTTACTTCGATTGGTACCACTGGGTTTCTTGGTTTATAATAATGTACATGTGTGTGTGAGCATTGTCGCCTTTTTTTTGGAAAGCTAAGAAGACAGTAACCGACAGGCGTTATTCAATAACATCCGGTGCTTCAACCAGTCCAGCGATCCAAATAAACCACCAATGCGTGCTTCGGTCGGTCGAAATCTAAAAAATACAACTCAGCTAAAAGAACAACAACATCGGACCAGAAAGATAGCAAAAATAAATGGTTAGTGCAGTTCATATATCATATGTGTGCCTATTGTTAATCGGAAACCTGAGAACCAGCTATCAAAGGCATTTATATAAACAGGTATTTTCGGCGATTATTATGTTAGGCTCATCAAAAAGCTGGGATGAGATGAGTTGATACATTTCATCAAGATATTAATATTCTCTTAAACTTCAAATACATCAGACTATTGTATTTTAGGCGAAATTTCGAGTTAAGAAGGTGTAGACAACCTGCACGCATCCTAACCTGGCTGTCGATCTAAGCACTTAACAGCCATATCAATCCGCTTGGTAGCCACAAAAATGCAGATGTCGATGCGTTGAGACCTCCTAGAAGCTAGCGAAGGTCAGTCACTTCTCTGTCCGGCTTTCCAGTAACACCTCAAGTGAGTATTTCCTCTTACAAACTTTACGTGTGCAAATTAACTGTATTCTCATGTACTTGTAATTGTGAATCGACCCGCAATAAACAGCATATTTTGTAAGTCCTGTTTTATTGTATACTTTGCTCTAGTCACAATATATATACTTACTAACTCGCACCAACCATATTCAAATACACTACGACATACATCCACACGCGTGAGACTGGAAGAGAGACGGGGCCTCGGTCTCACCATGTTCAAAACCTTCTGATCTGACTTGCATAACTTTCAAACATCAGTCACTTGATCCAAGTCACTCGACAACTCAGATCACACATTGTGCTGTGTATATGTGACTTCTGTGAAAACTGTTACATTTTCACCGCGCACCCATGTTTGCCTCATCGTTTCAGTATTTTATCTTTGCCCTGCACAACTGCGCCCCTGGCTACTTGATTAATGTCTCGTGAACAAAGGCTTGAGTTTAATACACGTCATACAATATGTGATCGAGTGTTCCGAGATACCTGCTGACTCAAGCCATTTTTCAAGTCCATTCTGCCAAGATTCGTGGGCACAACAGTAAATTCATTTCTAATGCAACCTTTTTCTAGTTTCGCTGTGCTCCGCAAAAGAGTTTCAATTGATGAAAACCATTTACGAATAAAATATTACTTAAGTACTTCTTTTTTACTTATTCACCACTTGAATTGAGTTTAAATACATCTACCGGTTTCGAAAAATACCATTTTCTTCTTCAGGATGTTATAACTAACCAAAAATATATATACCAAAGTTAATATTGCTAATTTTAAAAGTATTTAAGTACTTGTTTTGATTCCATTTTTTTCTCCACAGTTATATTTAACTATTTTAGTATTTGTTCTACTTGATTTAGTTACGCTAATAATTATATTTTCATACTACGAAAAATGCCATATTTTTAATATCTTCCAAATAAAATAGTTCAGTAGTTCCCAGCCGATGTTCCGCAGCATACCAGTGTTCTGCGAACGACTGTAAAATGTGTCTTAAAATATTGTCTAGCCATTGAGTCTACCGAGTTAAATTTATTCTGCTCTATTTAAATTATGTTTCTCTTTGCTTCTAAAGTAATGTTAATAATCGTTAATTAGAAAATACTATTGAATGTTACGGATCATGCCTATTAACATCAGGTAACACGTTTATATTATTGTACATATTACAAAACCTTTTTTATGAAAAATAGCATCTGGTTATATTTTTAGGGGAAATTCGCTAAATATGTTAATTTAAGAAATTTAAAATAGTAATAGATACGTAATTATTCTTCAATGCGCTGCAAAAATAATATAATTTGAATAGTGTAACGTGAAATAGATTGGGAACTACTGATTACCAACCATTATTTTTTAATATATCGATATGTTCCATAATACCCGAAAACTGTTCGGTCTTGATTTATATTACATTTCACAAATAAAATTATTAATTAGAAACAACTCATTCGTCAGTTACTCGTAACCCAGATTCAGCTCAAATCTCAGTCGTATACGTGATTAAGAAACGTTCATATTCGCTTACTTGCAAATGAGGCGAGAACAAAGCAAAAGACAATGTAGACGAAGACGACCTAAATGTCATGTGTTGTGTGTTAGGAAAGTTCTGCTGCGAGATCTCGTTTCGAAGACATGCAACACAGAACAAATAGTCGGAAGCGAGAACACAAATTCACTCTCATCTATGATATACGAATGCATGTATTATTTTCTAATTTTATTGTTCAGTTATGAGTTATATCCATGCCATTAACAAAATACTTTAATACTTATTAACTTACTATCACGCCGTTTCCCTGCGGGGATAGGCAGATAGGATAGAGCGCCACACTTTTCTGTCCTGACACAATTCTCGTCTCATCCGCATTCATACATTTATTCATACAAGCTCGCCGGTTATTGTGGCTTCTAACAGAACCATCGTCCAGAATCTCGTTTATTTGGTCGTACCAAGTCTTCCGCGGATGTTCTTTATTTCTGGTACCATCAACACTTGCGTCATATGAACATGAAACTAAATATTAAAACATGGATTCGTAATATGGGTAAAGCCAGTATTGTTGCACTCACCCAAACATATTGACTCATAACTTTATTAATTATTGCTACAAATTTATCCAAAATAATTTATTTGAAAGTCCACTTTAAAATTTTATTTCATATACACCTATATATAAAGTAATAAATGTTAATTCTATCTACTATTTGTAACACTAATTCATTGTATAATTGCTTGTAAACTATGCCAGTCTCGACATCTTTCGACGGGCACAGTCCAAACATATTTTTTACTTTATATTATATTGTTACAAATAAATAAATAAATATATATTTATTACCGTACATATGAACAAATTACTTATGCAATCCTTTTTTAATTTTACTCACTTTATTTCATCAGCTTTGCATGCTTTCTTTATTTTTTTATTCTTCACTCTGTCATAAATGGATCTGAATTTCCACTGCATTCAGACTACTTTACCAGAACTTCATCATGCATGACTAGTCTTGTCTCGGTTGATAAGTTCCCATTAGCTATAATTTCATTCGAAGCACCAAGAACATCTGCGAGAATTTATGTATTTATTTTATCCACACATTAGCAAGTCTAAATTTTTACACAAAAAATGATAATACTTAAAAATATTCACTATATATTTCTGATAACGAAGTATATATTTTTAAATCTAATATGGAATTGAAATTGAGACTTATGCTCATGTGTGGATCTATGTAGAGTGAGAAATTAACAAATTAAGAACGAATGAATGAAGACGATAGAATAAAGAAAGGTCGCTGAAATTATTTAGTCATGTGGAACATATGAGCGAGGAAAGGATGGTATAGAATATATACTTGGTAAGTATTAAAGGCATCAGAAACTATGGGCGTCAGCGGTAGACCTGGCGTGACTAGATAAATCAAATTTTGGAAGACGATCTTATTAGAAGTTTCAACAACCGAAGAGCATGCATGAAAAGATGTATGAATGTTATAAAAGTGGTGTGCCAGCACAGAAAAGTATGGCGATTTACCTTATTTGCATACATCTACAAAAAGAACTGCGTGATGGTAAGAAAGTATGTAAGTTATGAATTACTTAAAAATAAATTTTCGTAAAAACAAACTGCAGTTTGACAAATTTGTCTATTTGACGAAATATTTAACAAACTTTCAGAGTTCTTGCAATCCATTCATTACTTCAATGAATTGCAGAAACAAATTTACCAGGAAGTTCGTTGAAGGGGGTGATTGACATGTTAAATTTCCTTACACTGAAAAATCACAACAATGTCATCTCCTAATATGATGATGCACCTTAGTCTTTTTTGTAACTTTCTTATTATAAATCTGATGTTATCGTGGGAATCTTTACTTTAGAGGTTTCAACAAATCAATACCTAATTTCAAAATCCACAAGCTGTTATCGATCCGTTGGGTAATATTCCTACAAAACTATTACAGTTTCGTATGAATACAATTTAATCAATTCTTTTAAATAAATCGCTATTAACGTGTATCCACCTTTTGCAAAGTTTTGTACGGATACATTCTGCTTATACGTAAGCTAAAACAAGAGTTAATAATTATTCTCTCTCTCTGGCACGGATGCCACATAATTACTGTCGCGATAGCCGAATAAATCATGTCTTAAACTAGATCCTCTTACGATGCCATATGTGGTAATGTGGAAGACCATTGACTATATTCAAACAACGACAAGGTACCCTCTTCGACCCGCAAAATAACTATACCGCAGGACCCCTCTCCGAACACACTTCGACCACGCTTGTACGAGTTCACCATTTCACTCTCAAGTCCTGTCTCCGTAAGACGTGCGTAATGCTTACGTATTATAGCTATAAATTCGGTGATTTGATAATGTTGTTCGAATTAATTTCGTCACAATTAAACATCCATGACTAATAAATAAATGAATTCCTATATTACTTAGTTACAACCAGCAAAAGTCTAATAAAATCTGATTTAGTAGCTCGTAATTGTTCCAGGCTCGTATTAGATGAGAACAGACTATTTCAATATCTGAAGAAAGCGCGACCATCGTCCACATGTTATACGGAGTATAGCCCAATGTCATGATCTTTCCATGTTAAGGCGATCACCCATATGCTATATGAAATATAGCTCTCGATGTCCTAATCTTAGTGAAGGACGACTCGACCGTGTGAAATTCAAACTGACGCCTCCTTCTTCAGTTCAAGTATAATTACGACACGCCATACTTCCTGCATTTTGTGCTCTTATAAAATCACTAATAAAACAAGCATATATTCTCTTACATATACGATTCTCCAATTTGACATTATCTGAAAAAGAATCATTTAAATTTCGTAAATAATATCAGAACTGTGAACTACCTACGTGATATTATTCAGTGTCCGAAACATAGATGTCTTTAATTCATTCTGAACATTCTTGTTTTTTTGAAATCTTCAACCATAATTGTCTGGAAGAATACATCTTGAAATATTTGAAATGGTGTGCTATTTTACTACTAAATATTTAACTGTGAAACTAAAGTATATCTTCATATGAACATTTTTGATATTCTTATAACTTCTTTATTAAATATTTTACTGTGATACTCTGTCTAAGAATATCTTTATATGATATTTCTAATAACTTCTTTACTATATATATATATATATTATAACTGCGCATATTTATATATTTCATCAAAACCACTATTTGACATTGATTGATATTGATTACATTTGATTTGACAATTAATAGAGCATTCTTATGTGCATAATCTTTATATGCCCGTAAGTGTATTACATTTTATAATAATAGTGATTGTTATACAACTATTTTAAAGATTATCGTAAAGAATATTCTGTATTGACACCTGGAGTATCGTTACTTTCTCCAACTAATTCGCATTACTCAATTATATTCAATAAATAATTCATTACATTTACTCTACCGTTAAGCAAACTTTCTTATAATACATGTTTTTCTATAATTTATGTCTTGTTATTTGATGGAAATTTTCCCGAATTGCTATAAAATATTCAAATGAAAGAATCCACATTCCAACCCCTGAGTTATAAAAGACCCGTTCTAAGTTCAATATCCGTGGTACTTGTGTAAGTATATCTCATGAGTGATCAGGTAAATAAGGTATAAGTGTTCCTCGTTGCACTTTTCTTTTTACAAAATAACTTCAAATGAAAATATGAAAAGTGTCATTAAAAAACCTTATATAAACTAAACCTATTTTAAACTATTTTCAAATTGTTTTCAACTCCAATACAAATTATTAAATTTTCAAATCATCAAAACTTATTTATCACGATTTCACCAATGTTTTTAGTCATTCAATAGTCAGAATTTTCGTACAGGTAAAAGGTATATGTAGGTATTATTTTATAAGTCAGTACGTTGATTTCAAATCTACAACGCATTCATGTCGTATTGCGGAGAGTTAAATTCCTGCATTTTGTAATGCAAAATATTTGGATGATTATAGCAGGAATAATCGACTGTCGCTGCATTGTTTCATCGGAATATTGAATTTCTGGGTAGACCGCTCGATGGAATATTGAGCATTCTCCTGGTACCGGAAAATTTAATGTAAAATTCTGTGAGAGAACTAAATATCATCAAATTGTGACATCACATTATCGCACATTTTGACTTCATGTAATTTCTCTGGTTAACAGATTTTGTAAAGAGACATTTTTACAGGTTTCAGATATCACGACTACATACATATTGGCAAATTTTTCACATTCTTATAAAAAAAATATTTTTGAAATAAAACCGAGCAACTGTTATAATTAATTCATTGTAATTATAATAATATATTATCAGACATTTTTATATCAGGTAAGTAATATGTACTCGTCCATACGTAACGAATAGCCAAAAACTTTTATATTGTTTGTGTCACAATGGGTGAGATACTGGAATAATTAATAGATTTATTTTTTTAACAGTGATTAAAGAAATTTAGAACAAGAGATTAAATCCGAAAACATGTACAGAAACTAAATATACTAACATTATTTATTCAAGAAAGTTTTTTTAAAGTGTGTTGTTATTTTTTAAATATCTAATATATTTTCTTCAATACTATAAGACTTGAGATATCGGTCAAATAATTTCGCAGTTTAGTATTCAGATGTTAAATATTTATAAAATATACATATCGATGAGACGCTGATGATTAACAAAATAAAAAATATTATTATCTGAATGTTACATTAAATATTAAATATCATCCCATACACAAATTCAAAAATATATTCTTTACTGATTTAAAAAAATATATTTATTGTTTTTAGTTGATCAACAGATTATAATATTTCTTTCTTCCACTAATTCAAATTTTAGCGCTGTCAATAATCAAAGTATTTATATTTTTTATTTATTATCTTTATTTTATTATTATACATCAAATGAATTTAAACTCAATTCAGTGGTTAATAAAACAAAGATAATAAATAAAAAATATGAATTTTTACCACAAAGTTAATATTGCTAATTTTAAAAGTATTAAAGTATTTATATATGATTTCCTAAACTTAAAGCTCACGGTACTTTTCTCTAAGCTGATTTATATATTTTTTTAGTAGACTTATAAGAGTATTTTATATAAAACCTATATATTGAGCTGAAAATAAAAAAAATGCTATCTTAACAGCAGTAAACCGTTGTTAATTAAACTAAGTTTAGTACTTTCGGTGTAATATAAAGCGCTTGGGGACTTCCGCCGTTCACTTAAGTACTCTTAATTATTTTTTATTAACGTCAGGGTTCCATTTGTGCTCTTTCACCTAATCGAATTAATAAACAAGGATGATTTATCATAATGTAGATAAATGACTAAATTGCGCTTTCATTATCATACATTATTCTACATATATAATATGAATAATAACACTTTATTTCGTTTGTACGAAAAATGATCCATAAAGAATATTTTTTTATACAAATGAATATAAACAATGCTGCATGTTTGCCCGGGTAGCGAATTCGAGAAATGAGTACTACTTGACAAATCTTGGAACATTCGTAATCAAATGGGAACATCAAATGGGCTTGGAACATTCGTAACAACATCAGACATTTCGAAAATACTCAATTATCGATAAATAAACAGCTGTTTTATTTATTTAATCATTAAAAATAAATAAATCACAATATTTTTATATATTTATAATATTTTGTATAATATCGTATCTACGTATTTGATATAGAAAAGAAATAAATTTAATATGTAGACACATACATTTTAAACATTAATAACGCATTGTGTGTCTACTGTTATTTATGTTTCTCCTAAAGTTAATATTATTTGTTTAACAATAATTCAATAGAATGTACATATTAAGAAGATTATTGTATTATAAAATATATAGAGCTACATAAAGTTAAATTTTAAATAATATTGATCTTTATAATCAAATAGTATAAAATGAAATAAAATCTCTTGAAACAAATAGTTATCCAACTGTTACTTGCTACTTAATGAAGAAAAACGTAAAACTTTGTCGTGCTGTGATGTATTTATAAAATAGATTTAAGTTTACAAGTATCTACATATATAAAAAAAATCTGTACTTAAAAATATCAAAAAATATATTACATATTGTAATGCAAATATTATTTTGTATCACAGAATATTTAAGATTTTTTTTTACTAAATAATGTTACCCGTATATGTTCCAAACAAAAAACTTAAAATTTTTATGTTTTTTTGTAATCTGTAATTAAAACATTTTATATTACCGTTCATAGATCATATATCAAAAGCCTTTAAACACTAAAACTGCTTTATTATTCCCATACGCGGCGTACTCTGGAGAGGGTCCTGTATCTGGTGGCCCACGCATCCAGTATATGAAGAGCGGTTAGAGCGAATTCAAAAAAGATTTGTTAAGTATTTAAATCAAAGCAATTAGAATTTCGCAATTACGCTGAAGCTATTAAACACCACCACCCCCAGAGGACAGATGAACGGTTGACTTTTTTATAATGTATAGCTTCATTTAATTATTTTCATAAATTAACGTAACATTTTTTTTCTTCTATTTAATTATCATATTTTATGTAAAACATTTGCTTTTTCATTGTTCATTTATATATTTCTTATTGTTTATCGTCATGTTTTAACGAATTTCAATTTAATATTTATATTTTTTTTAATGTTCAAAATTAAATTTGCAGCATTTTGAAAGCATCATGAATTATTAAAATATTGACAAAATACAAAAAGTGAACAGACCTATACAACATGTGGATAAGTGACTACGCGCTACATGGTACCGGCTGACTATATATTATATAAATTCACTTATCCGTTGTCTTTACTGGATGTGTGTCGCTATGTAGCAATTGCACTAGTCACCATTAAAATGCCACTATATAGAGGTTTTTCTATATTTATGTTTAATAACTCATTTTTATAACCAAGTTCAACGTTTGTAAATAAATTTTATTTAAGAACTCTCAAATTAAAATAATGAAGAGTACATATATCCGAAAAATATTTATAGACGGTCAAAAATCCTGAGAGAATGAGAACAAAAGAAAAAATAGTCGGATGTAATATTTCTAGGAAACGTATGAGAGTGAAAAGAATGTAAGTGAGGAATTCGCCGAGATGCTCAAAAACGATGTGAGTGGAATAAGTATGGTTGAAACAATGTGTGCAACAAAGCATAAGAGAATGGTATGACTGGGATATCTCATCTCGTTAGATTGGAGAAGGACTGTAATTATGTCTCCCTTCAAAGGTTGCGATTGGAATGCGAAAACTATAGAACAATTAATATTTTTAGCTCGGCTGGCCAACTACACGAAAGAATTTTAATAGATATAATAAGTATAGTGACGAAAGAAAAAGTATGGATAAGAGGATACATGTATCATATCTTTTCTCTGCGAGTGATAATGGAAAAGTTTTTAGCGAGTAATCGAAAACTTGTTTGTGCATTTA
Organism: Eubasilissa regina; assembly: GCA_022840565.1. Taxonomy (NCBI): domain Eukaryota; kingdom Metazoa; phylum Arthropoda; class Insecta; order Trichoptera; family Phryganeidae; genus Eubasilissa; species Eubasilissa regina. The sequence continues at coordinate 28,060,787 of JAINEB010000022.1, read as the reverse complement.
TTAATGATGGGTAGGACAATTATGGAAGGTACTCTCTGGCTACAGGGGAATTGTTAATTATGGAAGATACTCTCTGGTTATAGCGAAATTGTTAATTTATAGAAGCCATCGCATATCTATATGTGTAAGAATCAATGGATCATTTAATCCATGGCTTAATATTATCAAATGTGACAAGTAGGGTTTCGTAAGGTATATACAGATGTTATTGTGGAAGTGCATTATATTAATGTAGAAACTAAAATTAGCAATTTAATTGTGGATTGTTTTTGTACACAGATATGTAGTATTAATGGGGAATAATGAAAAATACTTACAGTCTAGTAAGTAGGATATACAAACTACACAAGAAAAGTGACCTTATTATGAATGTTAAGAAAAGTAAAGGAATTCGGGAAGGGGGAAAATAAGACAAAGACTGAATTACTAGTAAATAATAAATGTTTGGAACAAGTAGATGATTTTTCTATACTTGGGTATATTTGGTAGAAAAGAAAAGGCTGAGAATGAATCCAGGGAATAATGTTAACGGTGCATTGAATGCAATAATTTATGATATAAAATTAATAACCATGGAATCACTAGCGGTACCTACACAATGATACGAACACTGATGTAAAAAATTAAAGCTCTAAGCTTAGAGAAGAGGAAGGTATGCTGAATCCTGTGGAAATGAGATGACTTAGAAGAATATAGGACAAATCCATCTATGATAAAGTAAAGAATGAACGAATTAAAAAATAATTGAAATCTGATTCTAACATAGTAAATAGGATTAAAAATGGTCGCTTAGGTGGTTTGGTCATTTTGAACGAATGAACGAGAAGAAAATGGTAAAAAAGGTATACCTATGACGAAAATGGTGATAGCATCACAAACAGAAAATGTCCGCGAAAACTTGGTGTTTTCAGGTAAACCATATACTGGAAAATCATCCTATTAAAAGCCTCCACAATCAACGAGCTTGCATAAGCAGATGTATGTATGTGGATAAGATGAAGGTTGTGTGTCAGGACAAAAGAGTTATTCTTTAATGTTACTACAGAATTATTATTTTTATGGAAAAAGTATTTATGTAATAATCAATCTACCTTTAGAGCAATTCATTGATATTCAGAACCCATTTTTTATACTGAAATATTATGTTATAACTTTCAAAGAATGAATTACCATTTCGTACTCATAAATTTTGCCAACTTATAAATTATCCCCTATAAATGTTTTAACCTTTCAGTGCCGCTTGACCCGATACGCAGAAAGGATATAATGGAGCACTATTTTTTGCTTTACGAGCTATAAGTCGCCTTTTTCTTTTTACACACCACTGAAATGACGATAATATGACGTAATTTTGAATTATTATTTTTATGACTTTCCTTGAAATTTGATTTGTTAAAAACATTATTGATTATGCGCCTTAAATTATTTTCATTTCAAAAATGTAGATAATCTTTCCTGTATTTTTAAATACATACTTATCTGATGAGTAAGGTTAGAAAAGGTATCGGTATATTATTAATATGTTAAAGAAACATTGTCAATCATCATTAATTTTCTCAAGGCTCTCTTCTCTAACCTCTGAGAGTCCCGGCGGGTGCGTTTCTTTGACTTTTTGACCTCACGGAAGGTCACGTAATCCAAGGGATGGAAAAGGCAACGCGCGGGGGGTTAAAGGATTACGTTTAAAGTCACCGTTTTCGTAGATAAAGTGCATTATGATTAAAAATTTTGCTTATTACAAGTCAACACCGGTATAATTATGCGAATTTAAAAATATATTTTCATCAAAATAACATCCACTTTAATAAGTTAAAAAAATAAACTCAAAGTTCAGAGGTAATGTAAAATTATATATTCACATTTCTATCAGAATTTAATACTAAATATTGGTGAATGATATGGATATCTGGTGTAGTTTTGATATTTCATAAATCTTTGAAATGTTATTGTTACTTTGTATAATGCGTCGCTTAAATACGGCCATAGAAATTCGAAATTCTGATTCTTTTAAACCGTAAAATAAATATTTTCAATCATATAATTGTTATTATACTGTTAAAATGACAGACTTAAATGTTTACAAAGTTTATGAATGTTTGAAAATGAAAATCTATCTTTTTACGTCAGGGAATTCAACTTTTTGTTACAATTTTTCAAAACTCAAAAACTTTAAAATTGAATTAATTCTTAAGCAGAAAACTGACGATGAACACCCAGATATTACTTTTATACCACGAATTGACATAACTTAATATTCGTTCTATATGCATTCAACTACCTTTCGAGTTAGATGTCATCTTTCAAATTTCTATCATTTATGAGATGAGCAGTGAGCAGAAATTGTTTTAAAAACGATAACAAATCTTTTTTTTATATTTAACCTCATTTTCATTATGAATTATATACCTAAAAATAATAATTTAAATATAAATACAAATTTAACTTTGTTACTTTATAACTCCATTACATAATTTGTATTTTGTGATGCATTGTTATTTTGCTAACAATCAGATAGTACTATTTAATATATGACAAATTACGTACACATTCTACATAGTTATTTATTCTACATCGGTAATTACAATTACTGTAATGTTTCCCGCTGAGGCATTCCAAAAATACCAATTAATTAAAAAATACAATTTTCTTATGGAGTTAAATAATCATTTTCATACAACAGTAATTGCTCTTCGAAAATTAAATCTTTGTGTAAACAAGACGTCTTTTTTACTTAAATACATATTATATTATCAGCGTTTAAATTTTCGTTCCAATCGAGTCATATATTTTAAAAAAATTGCGGAGTCATTTTATTGCGTAAGTGGTACCAAAGTGATCACGTGAGTGACACCAAATTAAAAATATTGAAACAAGGAATTGCCGTTCATGTCTACGATAACGTTCATTTCAACTATATATTCGAAAGTATATAATTTAATTTCTAAATCATTATCTATCAATTTATTCTAATTAATTATCGTTAAGTGATTTAATTTATTTCAAATACTAAATTAATCTATTAATTATAAATATATACATATAAAATCAATTTTGTCGAAAAATATTAATATTTTTAGAAGAAAAATTTTAATTGGCTGACTAGTCCGGTTGCGTCAACAATTGGACCGCAAAACAGCCAAGAAAACAAGAAAAAGTCTCCGTCACCCTGGCAACGCAGCAATAGAACTGATTGTTTCTATATTTAATTTGAATGACTAAATTAAAAGGCTCACACGTTTGCAGAAACTTTCCACAAAATCCTTTTAATTCAATTACCCGAAAATAATTAGATACAAAAAATACGTTTCTGGTCAAAATTACCACCGTGTGATTGCCCCCTCCTACCGCCGCATGCCGGGTCACTGAGTCGCGCGTAACGCGAGGGGATGTCTCCCTACCGGCCCCGTGTCCCGTGCGCCCCCCACCTCCAGCGCCCCTCCGAGCCCCTCCTCGTGTTCCCACGCAGGGGTAAATAAACAAAATTTAAGAACACTCGTGAAAAACGCCAAAGAGTTTTACTGGCGGCTCAGTGTTCAAGTGGCTGTTGCTGTGATATCCGGCCCTCGTTAGTAGCGACGAGGTCGTGCCGCTCGGTGGAGATTCTATTGAAAAGTAACCTTTGATGTCTCGTGGGCACATTGCCAATGATATGCGCTTTTCAATGTTAAATATACTGGAAATGTTTTTTCTCCCATTAGCATTTCACCGAAAAAAATATAATTTGATTAGCGGCTCGGTTGCGAAAAATGTTACGGCGAAGATGACTCGGCCAATTGCCATAGTTTCAGTGGAGGGAAAATTATTTTAATTTAAATGTACTTACAGTATCCACACGGTAAGAAAAGTATCAATAATTGTTAATAAAAAATTGCTTCAAAGTACAATTTAAAATCTGCAAAAACGTCTGCGAAAAACAACAATTTCAAGATTAATAAATATTTTCAAACGTTAAAATATAGAGACAAATAAAACTAATATCTCGCTTAAATACTATTATTTTTTCTGTATATGTTACCTTCTAAAGCCGCGTTAATGCATCTCGTTATCTTATAATTTAATTATAATCCAATCTGCGAATGGATTGTTGCAAGAATTTCGGTACGAGTGACCGGGGTAGGTTATTGATAGTTTTGAGCAGTTGCAATGAAAGCTGTGAAGAACCGATAGCAATCAGTGGGAGTGGTCGGATGGTCGGATGGTTGGATGGCGGCCAATCGGTTTTACCCGACTTGCCGTTGTTTACTGGGTCAGACATGCATTCAACCCCTTTTTCAAATATTCATTGTTGTCAACATGTTTTCCAATATTTTTTCTTTGGAAGAAGATGGTTAACTCATTCGTTATTTTCTAATAGATAAATGAATAAAATAGTATTTTTTTATTTTATAATGTTTTTGCAAAAAAAAGTAATGCAAAATTCGTTTTTGATATACTTAATTTAATAATTTTGCTGATATCGTTTAACGAAAATATTTCACTGGATAGCTTATATTATTCTATATGTTATTATATTATAATAAAATTTATTTTGATACTCAGTCATATTTTTTTAAATATGTAACAACAAATAGATTAAAATATAAGATATATAATACGGTATCTTTAAAAATAATAATTTTTTACTGAAATAAGAACTGTCCCTATTCAATTTTAATTTTTTTTTTTAATTTTTAGAGATTTCGATAGAAATTCTACTTATCGCAAAGGGTTTTACGACACAACTACCGGAAAATTTCAATGCACTTTCTTTGATCATAGCCAAGAAGCCTCGAAACTATCCTTCATTAAGAATGTGTAAATATGATTATGTTGCCAGTTGAACATCTAGAGTTTTCGGCAGATAATAGGGTGTTGGTGATTTTGTATGGGGGACAACTGGTATGGTCAATACATTTTTCGAAGTCACGAATTTTCTTTTTTCGAGAATCGGTTTCCAGGCTATGGACATCATCTGACTGTGTGACCTTTTTACGATTTTTATTGTGTATATATATATATATATATATATATATATATATATATATATATATATATATATATATATATATATATACACACAGTTTCACACATACACACTCACACACACACCGATGTTAAAATAAATTCACAGTTTATTTAGAAGATTAAAACTGTATTTAATTATCTATGTAAATTAAATAATGTATATGTATAATTATGTATAATTAAATAAATATATATGTATATATTTTTTTCTTTGTTTATACATTCGTAATGTATATCACATATTTAACTGAAGCCTACTAACGACTGTGACAACCTAAGAGTGATTTTTTAGCTATTCTGTCATGTCAAAATTATATTTCAATTCTTTTTCCTAGGGCATAATGAGGGATATTTTTGTATTATTATTAAAATACCTCAAAGCATGTAGGTAGATTCTCATGTAAATGTGCTTATTGTTCGACAGAATTAAATACAGAATATTTGTTTAAAGTATTACGGATGCAGGTTCGTACAGAATGTGCTCTACAACAAACAAATTTGTTTAAATAAACAGTGAAGAACATCATTTGTAGCCGAATAATAAAAATATACAACCGTGTGTAAACATACGTATTATTGTTATACCTTTATAACCTACTCTTGCGCACCATCGTAAAAGTCAGCAGCATATTTGCTCAACCCGTAAAGATGAACAAACAGCCGGTGGCAACTTTCCATAAGCAATTTTTGATTGTCGCCATTTGTCTCTGATATTTGTTAACTAATTACAATTTAGCCAGAATCTCGCGGGACCCCCCCTCCCGTCGTCCTCTTTCCCCTCACGCAATAAACGGAACCCCCTGTAAATCACAACTGGGTAAGGCTCCAAATTAAATTCCCCTACCGATGTTTATCGTTTTAATCTTGCCCTCCTGAACATAAGGAAATTGTTTCTTCAATTAGAGGAAACGTGGGAAAAAATGTTACCTTTTTTGTTAACTAGACTTTTAGAAAATTGCGTTTGGATAATTACTCTGAGTGGCATGTCTGATGCATATTTCAATTTCAATTCCTTTCAAAACGCCTCGATGCAAGTCTAGTTATATTAACAGATTTGTAACTAATCAATTAATATTCTTATTATTAGAAAATATGTTTATTACCAATGTTACCTCTAATTTTTGGATCACTATGTGCGCAAAAAAAATTTTCGAACAATTTTTAGGTACGATTTGTGGTCTGATGGAAAAAAAACAGAAATAATATTACCTTATTAGTGTAATGCAATTTATTTACGTATGTATATATACAAAATATATAAATAAGTAAGTAAGAAGATAAATTGTCGACTTTTTTACATATTATTAAGGAGAATACATTCTTATTGTAAAGTTGTAATTATTTAGAACATAGGTCTGTGATGTTTTTAATACAAATTAAATGTATTAATTAAAAAAATATACATATAAAATCAATTTTATTGAAAAATATTGTTGTTGCTACCGGGATTCGAACCTGGATCTCTTCCAATCCGGGAAACGTGCATTATTCAATTATGCTATACCAACACAGTGGATTAACGACAAATTTTCGAACATATATGTTACACTTTTCAAATGAATACTCGTACATCCATCGTTCCATTATTTGAAAGCAACAACAACTACAGAGAGTCTAGTGAGTAGAATGTACAATGTATGCAAGGAAAGCGACCTCACGATGAATGTTAACAAGTCGAAAGTGATGGTATTCGAGGAGGAAAGCAAGATACCGTGCTAAATACTTGTAGGTAATGAATGGTTGGAATAAGTAGTAGGAAATGAGTTTGTGTATTTGCGAAGTATGTTTGATAGAAACGGAAAGGCTGAGAATGATATCGAAAGGAGGGTGACTGCAGGAAATAAAGTGAACGACGCTTTGAATTAAAGTATATCTAACGGGAATTTGTCAACCGAGGCAAGACTAGTGGTGCACAATGAAGTCCGGGTACCGACACTGATGTATGGAAGTGAGGCCTGGAGCTGGCAGAAGAGGAACGAAAGTAGACTGAATGCAGTGGAAATGAGATTACTTAGGCGTATATGTGGCAAATCTATTTATGACAGTGTACAGAATGAAGAAATAAGGAAAGAATGTAAATCTGTTATTAGTATAGTGAGTAAGATTAAGAAAGGATCACTTAGGTGGTTTAGTCATATGAAACGGATGAATGAGGAGAGAATGGTAAGAAAGATATATGACGCAAGTGTTGACGGCACCAGAAATAGAGGACGTCTGCGGAAGACTTGGCACGACCATGTTCACCAGATAATGGAGGATGGTTCTATTAGAAGCCTCAACAATCGGCGAGCTTGTATGAGAAGATGTATGAATGTGTATGAGGCAAGAATTGTGTGTCAGGACAGAAGAGTGTGGCGCTCTATCCTCTCTGCCTACCCCCGCGGAGAAACTGCGTGATGGTAAGTAAGTAAGTAAGTAAGCAATATTTTTCGATAAAATTCATTTTATGAGTATATCATTCTAATTAATACATTTTATTTGTATTTTTACATATTATTAAAATAAATTAACATTTTTGATTAGCTTTATAAGCAAATTATTTATTATTTTTTATTAATGTCTTGTTAAAAATTGTGTGCGCGCTATTTTTTAATGTGCGCTACTCGTATCTTGGCAAATCGTATTCGCACGCACAGCTTAAAGAAAACACTCTAATTACATGTTAAAAATCTTTAAAAAACAAAGCTAGCCGAGACTAGAAAACAGCTTGATCTACGTCATTGCTAATCCCGGGTCTTATTCTTTGGTGGTTGCATAGACCACCTCATGCCACAAATAACAAGATATAATTAATGGGTAGCTAATCCCTTTATTATTCAAGATTGTCACCTTTTCGATTCAAACATCGCAATGCAACATACCAGGATGAAGTAAGAAAAAATGTAATATATACGACAAATTGAGAAATGATATAGTACATTAGGACGAAAATAATAACACTTTTAATGTATTATGCGAAGCAATAATTTGGATATAATAATGATTCAACTTATCTTCTTGCTTCATAAAATTGAACTGGTTCTTTGGAGAACTGTGGAGGCTTGTATAGAATTAAATCGAGTACTAAGACCTAAGGCCGTACGAGACGTATTTGTTTCCAACTTACATTTACTGAAAAATACAAAAATGTTTTGTAAAATCATTAGAATTTTACATTAAAACCACACGTCATTAAGTAAAAAAATCCTTTTTACTTTCTCTTTATATTGTTTAAGATCACATTTTACAGCGCACCATTGGCAAAAGTGCCCTGTCTCGCTGAGGACCCTTTAAATGAACAAGCATGACGAGATATGAGCTCTTAGTAAAAACAAGATCATTATAAAGTTGTGTTGCACAAAAAGAAAATACAAATTATACGAAGAAAACACAAAATATACATTATTCTTAAAAACTTTTCGTTTTCGAATAAAACTCTTTCATCCGGGGCAAATTAAAGGCATTAAAATTCACAGAATGTTAATATAAAATGATATTTTTACAGTATGAAATGTTAGTTTAAAAAACCTTAATATTGCTTGCAGCTCACAGACCAAAGCGTTGACCGGAAACTGCAACTAGTTATCGTGCATATTTTACATTTTCCCCGTTTTCCACCCTGGTTAAAATGCATGTTTTTATTATTAGCTCTGGCGCAGGTTTTATATATTTTCTATAATTATTAGAAGAACACATTCTTATTACGAAGTTGTAAATATTCAGAACATAAGTTTGTAATATTTAAAATATGAATTAAATATATTAATTAGAAAGATATACATATAAAATCAATTTTATCGAAAAATATTGTTGTTACCTTTCCTAACCGGGGAAGGTGCATTATCCAACTATTTAGGGACAAATTTTAGAATCTGTATGTTACATTTTTGATATAAATACATTTAATCGTTCCATTATTTGAAAGAGCCCTCTACCTTATTTTTACGGAATCTCAAATACCTTTGAGTAATCTGATAGCTAACGCCAGAATTATTTCTGTCGCTAAAAATATCGTCGCATAGTTGGATAATGCACCTTCCCCAGTTTGGTACATATGTTCTAGCAGACTCACTCGCAGAATTCTATTGTATTTTTATAGTGCAAACTTTGATAATTAAACTTTGATAAGTATATATTTCCATATATATGTATTTTCACCCCTGTGACATGGTAATTAATTAATATTTTCATATTTCCAACCACAAAGATATTCAGCCAGTATTCTTATTTAAAACATGCGAAACAAAATACAAACTACTAAAATTTGCTTTGTCTGCTGTTATTGCTCTGCCTTCTGAGCGATTAGTTCGAGCTCACCGCATTTTTAAGTCGTTAATTGAAGTCTTCTAAAATCATTATCATATCTGAATTGATCATGCCCAATTCTTTTGTCAATTATACGTATGCCATTTTTATATCACAGTTCTAAACATAGAATAATTAATTTTTTGAAAAGTATTTCGCAATGCATATTTAGATATTGTTATATTAGTTCCATTTTATAATTTTATGATTTCTGTGATATTAAGACGAAAAAGATGGATACGTATATTTTTTTAATTGATTAAATACATTGGTATATTTTATGAATTTATTTGTATCGTATACTTTGTTCCATATTTCTTTATTGTTAAGACAGAAACTGAGAAATATTGAAGTGTTACATAATCAACCACTCAAAGGCAAAAATAGTAAAAATTGTAGTAATTATGTTTTTTTTAAGTTATTATCATTTATAAAGTTAAATATTAGTACAAAAATATATTCTTTTAATTTTTACGGGTAGATAATAATATTTTTATCACAAATTATCATCTTACAAAAAGTTATTATTATTTATGCTATGCCAAAACGAGTAAATTTATTTGGCTCTATCCTAGCCTGTAATTTACATATGATTAACGACACTTCGTTATTTATCCTACTTCCTAGTTTGATTTTGGATGGTTCTTACATTTCTTGAAAGAGATATTTCTGCTTACAATTATGTAACATATATATATATATAATTAACTTAAATGTTTCAACACCTTAAATGTTGTGTTTTATCAACGAAAGTCTAAAAACCGCAAACTGACAAAATTATTTTGAAATTACAAGGAAATAAATAATAAAATTAGAGTAAATTCAGGAATCATCATGTTGAGTAGAAGATATTGTGAGACGAAGGAAAATCCATCCACTAAATCTTTCTTTAGCACGTGATAATCTCCGTTAAAATGGTTGTAGATTATAATAAAATATAATTATTTAATTTTTGTACACATTTCAATAAGTTTGCTTCATTTTCAATACAGCATACAGCATTTTTTTTTTTTTTTTGTTTTTTTGCTTAGTATGTTTCTTTTTCAATACAACCGTGATGTATTTATTTTAATAACAATATTATTATATTATATAACAAATGAAAATTAGAGATATTCCATTTTTTTCTTGGTATTTATTTTCATCTGGGCGATGGAGGCATGAAGTTTATAAGTAGCATATGCATTAAAGTTTGGAAACCTGGTGAATGGCTCCAAGGTTAGATGACATCACTTCCATTATACAAAACGAGGTCTTAAGTGTGTAAATTATAGAACAATTGCACTCATATCCCATGCAAGAAAAATACTTTTGCAGATTATTAGTAAACGCCTGAAATACTACATAAGCTGGCAGATTCCCCAGGAACAGCTTGACTTTGTAAAGAGTAAAAAACTCGAGAATAAATATTTAATATTCGCCAACTTATGGAGAAAAGCACAAAGTCGTGTTATGATTCATCGACTATAAGATAGCGTTCGACTGCGTGAAATAAAAATGCATGTGGAAAGTACTTCGGGAGATGGAAGTCCCAGAACACCTTGTGCATCTCATTCGCAATCTATATTTGGATAATACCGCCACAATTCAATCCAATTCAATCTCTTTAAAAAAGTTTAAATTGCGAAAAGGAGTCAGATAAGGTCGTGTATATTGTCTCCAGACCATTTTAACATATATGGAGAGTACATCATGAGAAATTCAATTGAAAACTGGAATGGTGGAGTAAAAATTGAAAGCATCAAGATGATCCAAGACAACGAAGGTCAGGCTTCTACAGTCTATAATACATTATATATTTTATATGGTGTGGAATGATGGATCTTGAAGTCAAAGGAGAGAAGACGGATTGATACCTTTGAGATGTGGTGTTGAAGACACACGTTACGCATACCATGGATGGCGAGACGCACAAACGTCTCCATTCATTTGAACATCAAGGACATACTCATAATCTGCAGCCTGAGATGAATCCTTCAATTTTTGGGAATCTTGCTAGAAGGAAAGCTTGGAGAACCTTGTCGTGGTAGGCCACGTCGAAGAACGACAAGGAAGGAAAAGATCCCCCACCCGTTGGACCGACCAAGTGGAAAAGGCAACAGACGCTTCTCTGGTGACAGATCTACAAGACGCAGAGAAAGGCGGAGGAGTATTGCTAAGAGAGCGGGAGTTCACGGAGATCATGATCCTCATTCATGAGGGACTGTCATGGATGATTGGATGAAGATTTATGTTATCGGACTTGCAAGATCAAATTCATTTTGCATAATAGCGTAAGCTTAAGGATTCGCTGTTAATAAATAAATTTAGTATGCAAGATTTTCCGATTTACCTTGAAACTTGCTATTTACAAAATATACACAACATAATGACCAATTTTCTGAATTATATTAATTCATATACCGTAATTTAATGATTTTTTTAAATATTTGTTAAATTTTAATTGATGAAAAAGGATAAAATTGTTAAATATAAATACTAAAAAATATGAATAAGAATAATAGCCAAGATCATCAATACTGTAAAACGATTAAAATCTCTAGTGAAAATAAACGTAAAAAGAAAGTAGCAGGTGAACTAAGAAATATAAGAACACTTTCTTATATTTTATTATTTTTAATTAATTACCCTAGAAACAGTATTTTTAACTAACATGAATTAAATACATGATCAAAAATCCTATTAATCTCAAGAAATAAATTCACGGGCGAATAAGACTTTGCTGAAAAATTGAACACTTACCTATTTTTGTTACATTTGTTATATAATACCACATGGTAAATCTCCATTTCTCTAATTAAGAATATTCCAACATCAATATTTCCTGTCTCCGTTATGTTCTCATGACAGTATACTCGTAGCTCGCCAGACGATATCTTATACAAGTAAACCATCAGGGCTGGGTAAACAAGATGGAGTCGGAAGCTTTGAACAATATGTTGGTCTCACGTACATTAGTCAACGTCCAGCGAAACTTTAACAACTTCATACAAATTTTGGGTATGTTAGCTTCTATTTCATCCCTTCCAAGAAAATGATTTGTTTTAAGTCCTGAGAAGAGTTTTTCAACATCGAGTTAAATGGTTGTGCTCCTTTATAGGAGTTTGAATTTCATTTCAACTGTTCCTTAAGAATATATAAAATAATTTTTTTTTAGTAAAAAATAATCTAAATTCAAAAAGCATAGTAAATATAATAATCAATTTTTAAGTATTACACATACATACATACATACATGATATTAATAACTTGTATTAACATTGTACAAAAAATATTATTATAATAAAATTTATGCAATATTCAGCTCTAAATGATGTGAAATAATAATTTTTACAATTATGTACGTATAATTATAATTATAATATTTGTGCTATTATTATAATTCTAACAATAGCCCAAAAAATGTTATGTCACGCTGTACCTAGGTACAATCTTCCCAAAATAGAAAATTTACAAAGGAAATGTTTGAAAAAGGAATCCTTGAATATAAATTTTTTTTTTCATTAATAAATAAAGTAATTAATAATAATAATGTGTTTATTCCAGCGTGATCGAGTTGTTTACGCAAGACCCGATTCGCCATAAAAATAATACATACAATATAAAACATTCAAGTAACAAAATAATATTTATATTATGAAAAGAAAAGCAAAAAGAATGATGAAGTTCTCTCATATATATATGATTAAAATATAAATACTAAATTTCAGTCACTGCTATTATTGTATCTGTAGCTACTCTGCAGTCGATGCCAGTCTTTTTTGTCAGCAATTCGATGTCTCAATGATTAAGAATGTATTCATTATAAATATGTACATATAAAATCAATTTTGTCGAAAAATATTGTTTTTGCGTCACCGGGATTCGAACCTGGATCTCCATTTCTAATCCGGGGAAGTACACCGCCAATTGTGTTATAACCCCAGTATTTTTCATGACAAATTTTTGAACCTATATGTTACATTTTTTCAAATTAATACACCTATCATTCCATTATTTGAAAGCCATCTACATTATTTTTACAGGATCTCAAATACCTTTGAGTAAACCGACTGCAGATGCCAGAATTATCAATTCATTTTTATTAAATTTTGGACACATTGATACAACATACAACATTAAGGAAAACACATTCTTATTGTGAAGTTGTAATTATTCAGAACATAGGTCTGTGATATTTTAAATACTAAATTAATATATTAATTATAAATATATACATATAAAATCAATTTTGTCGAAAAATATTGTTTTTGCGTCACCGTAACATAAAGGTTCGAAAATTTGTCATGAAAAATACTGGCGTTATAACACAATTTGTAGTGTACTTCCCCGAATTGGAAATAGAGATCCAGGTTCGAATCACGGTGACGTAAAAACAATATTTTTACAACTTCACAATAAGAATTTGTTTTCCTTAATGATTAAGAATGTTATCATGGCCATTCAGAATATTCTGTGTACAGTTTTCCAGGCTACTAATACGGCTATCTGACCTCTCTGGTCCCATCAGAAAAATTTACTAAGGTACGTGGTAACTGGTCATTTACTATCGTCATCAGTAATTTATATTTTAAATAGAAATACGTACACGAAATCAATACACATCAATCACGTACACATCACATCAATATTCTTACTATTTTCGAACTAAGCTAAACGCTTGTGCTATGAAAATAGGACTAACTTGCTGGTCTCCTGGAACGGGGCGCGAACCCCCTACCACTAGATCACTAGGCCAGCGACATAACTATTAAACTGACAAACTAATCAAATATACTAATATTATAAAATCCTAGGAAGGTGTGTTTATCATGCAATCCTACATCTAGGTAAATCTTAGTGGGTATTTCATGATATATATAATATTTTACTATTACCCGTTTTTTATGTTATTCTCTATGAAATGCAGCGCAATTTCTTTATTTAAATATTCTGGTAATATATCAAATTTCGCCGCATTTTATTCTTCATTTTCTTCTATTGCCATATTATATATTTCCATGTACGATCATCAGGCTTCCAAACAGGTGATATAGCAATAATAATAAATATTTTATTCCAATAGGATTGAGTGGTTAGTCAAATATTCAGGTAGTCATAGAAACATATATAATTACTATTATAATATTAAAAATGATAATTTAAAAAAAAACAATAATTTATCCAAAAGGCCGAGTAAAAGCAGACGATTGAGTAACAGAAAATGCTAAAATTCGTCGAGCCATAAGACAATGTTGTATTTTGTCCCCGCTTTTATTCAACATTTATCCTGAAAGGATGTTTGAAGAAGCCCTCCAGAAGAAGGCATTAAAATAAACAGAGAACTGATTAACAATCTGCTATGCTATTTTGAATGCTGATAATATAGAAGGAAGGGGTAAGGAAATATTACGAAACCTTAAACAATAGATTGCGATATGGATTGAAATTCAATATCAAAAATACAACATTCACGTTAATAACCAAAAACCAAATATATAATAAACAAATTCAGCCAATACAAATAGAACGATTGAAACAAATAACTTATCTTCTATGAGAGCTGTAACTACTCCACAGAGATTAAATTAGAACAAAAAGAGTCAGGGCTTCATTTAAATGAAAAACGTTATTTGCACTTTTATTTGGTACTTGGAGATGATTGAGTTATATTTTCTCTAATCTGCTATTGATATAGAAAGATGGATTCTCACTGAAGTAGTTTTGAAGAAGTTTAATACGTTAGGAATTAGGAATGTGGTTACTACAGGCGCTTGCTAAAAATAAACTGAACTAATAGAGTAAGAAATGACACATTACTAATTAAAATGAAAAAGGCAGAGAAATTACTCGTACCATAAAGAAAACTCACGTACTTTGGACGTATCATGAGACACCCTAAAACTTATACATGAAAAATCAACGGACGACTAGGTCCTAGCAGAACCTCGTTACTAAAAAGCTTAGATAATGATTCGGCCAGACATGAATCTCACTTAAACAAAGTCCTAGTAGCCAAATTGAACCAAATCCAACCAACCGAAACCCAAACCGAAATATTCTATAATTGTTTAGGTATGAGATCAACTATTACTTTTAAAATTAGCAATATTAACTTTGTGGTTAAAATTCATATTTTTTATTTATTATCTTTGTTTTATTAACCACTTAATTGATATATCTACTGGTTTTGAAAAATGCCATTTTCTTCCTCAGGATGTCATAACTAACTAAATCTCTAATTCTGACAGTAAATATGTGACTGCTAAAATATTTTTTGATGAATCTTTTTTTAATACGTGACTACTAAAATATTTTTAGATGGATCTATTTTTAATACGTGACTACTAAAATATTTTTAGATGGATCTTTTTTTAATACGTGACTACTAAAATATTTTTAGATGGATCTTTTTTTATTACGTGACTACTAAAATATTTTTAGATGGATCTTTTTTTAATACGTGACTACTAAAATATTTTTAGATGGATCTTTTTTTATTACGTGACTACTAAAATATTTTTAGATGGATCTTTTTTTAATACGTGACTACTAAAATACTTTTAGATGGATCTTTTTTTAATACGTGACTACTAAAATATTTTTTTCTAAGTAAACGAATCTTGCGTTCACATTTTATTGTTCATGTAAGAATGAATTAGAATGATAACCAATAAAAAAATTGTAGCGAATAATATTTGAAAACAAATAATATCTATATTGAGTGAGATAAATAAATATATAACAATAACAACACTATTTATATATACATTTTTTTTTTAATGATTTGAAATTTTCTGAATTATTAATTAAATAAAACTTTCGAAAAAAAAACATTTCATAAAAAATACGTGAAAAATGTTGCATCAACCTTATTATATATGTTCTTTGTAGTGTTCAGTCTTATGAAAATGGTGATACATAAGTTATCTTATCTTACACGGTTAATTTTATTTAAGGAAAAATAATATAATAATAAGGTTTATCATATTTTATACCGGAATACAGTCGATGAAAAATTATTTTTTAGGTATAAAATTAATTATTTTTAAGTTATTCCCAAATACCATTGCTTATATGATTTATTATCTTCGTTAATTTAAAGAGAACGAATTTAGTATGAAAGCAAATCTACAAAGCTTGTGATGTTGGCAGAGACGCAAACTGAGTATGTAGAATACATATTTTAATATGTATAGTTTATTTTCTGAAATTAGATGCTTATGTAATAGCCAAGTGCAAAGCTCAAGCTAGTAATGCTTAATGTGGAAGGGGTCATTTATATATTAATAAAAATAATTCATTAAACACGGTTTTTTTATGTATTTCGCACAAAATATTTTTCGCTATTATTTTTTCATTTTTGAATTAATGTTTATAAAAAATACACATATTTAGTGTTTAATTTTTTTGAAGAAAGTAAAATAAGTTTCTAATTAATTACAAATTTCACATTAGGTATACAAAAGCTGAGAGACTGCGAGTAACGAAATAAAGACATTTGATCCGGCAAGTCGGGTACACGAGTTCGCCAGAGTTGACAACAAAGGCTGGCATGAATATGACGTGACCACTTGTAGGACGGGATGATATTTGAGAAGAAAAGTTACCCTTCTCTTGCTGGACCCTCAAATAAAACAATACAAAGGTTAAACGGATTCACATAACATTTACAAAGTTTCTCGCGACAACGGACCATCTTTTATGATAAATTACTCCGTTTTAGAACCTTCATTGTTTATTTATTAAATGTTTTGACCAAATAATATTTTGTGTATAATGATCTCTCATTTTTTTTAAAGTATTGATTAAAAACTATCAGACGCTTGATCAGTTTAAAAAATATTAAATGACATTACACAGATTCATCAAAATGTATTCTTATAAAGAAGGTTAAAGACGCCGAGACTTATAAATTAGATTATGGGTTCAAGTCTTTGACTATCGGGATTGGTTTAATAATTTATAAACTCGGGATTGTAAATATACGTTCACAGTCAGTTCAAGTCAGAATAATAATGTTAGATTAAGATACATCTTTAGTTTAGCATAAACTGTTTACCAATAAAAACCGCACGTTTTTCAAATTTATAAGATTACGATTGAACATCATTTCAAAAACATTCCATTTAATACTCTTGTTGACATCCCCAAAGCAAATTTACTTGCATAATAGCGTCGATCCACCATAAACAATACTTTACGTAAATAAAACCAAAAAAATGAAAAGAATACCGAAGCACGCATATTTGTGTGTTTTGGAATTGCTTTGCATAATCAGGTTGTGATTGCGTATTACATAATCATCGTATTCTTCGATACAGTGGCCGCGGTCGCTGTGCACACCCTTCCATCTTGCCCCGACGTGAGCAGCCGACAGACCGCTATTAACAAAGTGCGGTACTTAGCTTTCCAACGTATGATTAATTGCTAAAATTTTACAAGCGCAATGTATGGCGCACGCGCTAAATTGCATTGCCTCTGAAAATCTCGTAAGAGCGTGCTTAGCGAGATTTATGGCGCTACAGAAGTTTCACACAACCTATCTCAACCATAGCTGCCTGGGCATTCTTCAGACGTCCCCGTTCTCGTTGTTTGCTGGAATTCCGAGTAGAGTACAGATGTTACCAATGGGGATTGCGGTGCCGAGGTGAGACCTTTGGCAAGCCCGAATTCCTATGATTTATCGACATGTTTTGACTTTCATTCGCGCTGGATGTTTTCAAGTGTGCCCATTCGAACTTGGAACGATATTAGACATATCTATTCCTTTCCGAGTAAACTTATTCTCGCACTTCATAAAAAGGATTTTACAAAAAGAATTATATTACCAAAGAATGCCAAATATGTAGACATAAACTAACGCTAATTCATTGTTTCAATATTTTTAATTTGGTGCCACCCACGTGATCACTTTGGTACCACTTACGCAATCAAATAGCTCCGCGACTTTTACTTTTTACTTTAAATATATAACTCGACTGGAACGAAAATTTAAACGCTGACAATATATGATTATATGCATTAATGTGAAAAATACGTCTTGTTTACACAAAGATTTAATTTTCGAAGAGTAAATACTTTTATTCTTGCATAAATGTGTCATAAACTCAGATTTATGTTTTCACCAAGAATGTGTGTAGAATGCTTTTCGACCCGCAACTAATATTCCGAACCCCTCTCCTATATGTACACTTTATTTCATGTCTATTCATTTACTAGTTTGTGTAGATTACTAATTTTTAAAGTTGTCTTGTTAGTAATATTTTTTGTTACGTCTGTATTTATGTAATAAAAAATGAAAAACCAAATCACAACTGATGGTTGAAGAAATAGAGGTAAAGCAAAAATGCGGCTGATAGCACCAACATGATTTCATCATCATCATTGGCGCTACGGACCTTCCAGATCTGAAGCCGATTGCACAAATATTCTCCAAGCATTCCTGCCTCGAGCTAAATCTCTCCAGCCCGAAATCTGCAATCTATCTGCATCTTGTATCTTATCCTCGATCTCTTCTCGCTTTCAGAACTTGACTGGCCTATCTAAGTCTCCTCGATCTCTTAACTATCAATATGATTCTTAACATAATTGAACTATCTTATTTTTGTATAAGATTATTTATTTCATTATTTGGTATTACTTTTCATACATGTAGTAGCTTTGTGAGATAATTGTTTAGTATTAATTAATTTAACAAATAGAAAACACTGTCTTGTACAAACTAAGCTAAAGTACAATCGTACATCTAAATAATTATTTCAGCCTGCCGTGCAGTACCAAAATACACAGATTTTCTTTTCTATCACTGAAAATCAACAAAACTCAAAAGTCAAATAAAGGTACGTTTTCCCGCAATGGCTGACACAATGTGTCACTGGACGTCCATTTTTTCCTTACATATTTTAAATTAAGTGTTTTATAAAACGAAATATCATCCATTTAAATTTATTTTTGATATTTTATCAAATGAGTCTTTTTCGAAATAATAATAAATTGAATAATTTCTACGTAACAGTTTTACTTTTTATGTAACTAACTGTACTTAACATTATATTGTACGTGGCACAATTGAAGTTAAATAAAAGTGGATAAAAGATGACTTTTTCCTTTTCAAATAGCTTTACGACAAAATACCTCAACACATCCGTAATATACGCCTACTACTACGCGAAAATAATTAGGTATTTAATGGCAGAGTGCCAACTCATTTATTTAGTTCCAAAAACTTTAACTCGTTACCGAATCACCTAAAAAATATTCAAATTTATGTACAGTTCAGTAGAATGATTAATGATATAATTCTGCCAGATGAAGTTCGTGATTACACAGGGTTTGACGAATCTTTTTCTTTTATATCATTTTTATTTCATTATAATTTCTCATCCCGTTGTTAGAAGCGATTGACTCCAAATTTCATTTAATCCCTTTGAATTCGTGAACAATACTGTAAAAAATATTAATTTGGATGCCCAGCTTGTTGCTCTAAAATACAAAAAAAAAATTGATTACATTAACTCGGAGAGAAGTTTTTGATCGGTATACATGTATTCTTTATTATATTCCTATTTTTTAAGTGACATAAGCTACAGTATAGTAATTTCAAACGGTCAAACACAGATTTGAAATGAAAATTAATAATCAAAAATGCATCTTAAATGAAAATTAATAATCAAAAATGCATCTTAAAATGTTCTACAGAAAGACTGTTTTCGTTTAAAAAATTAATGTTGATTGCCTTTGAAATATTTCAAACGTGTGCCCCTGCGTGCGATAGAAACGATATCGGTCGCGTTCACAGTACGCTCGTGTCACAGGCCCGCACAATTTGTAGTCATTGCATTTGTAGTCGCAATCATTACGTGTTATTTAATTAGTGCATTTTCTGTACTTCGACCAAAAAAAATTATATTTTTACTAACATTTCCATGTAAAGAGAATGTTCTCAAACATGTCAATTAATAGAAGAACTTTCTGTAGCTTTCTAGTGCTTTACATTTCGTATCAATATTTTCCCGCCATGCTTGTTTATATCTTTACTGAAAATTATTCCAAAATTAAATGCATCAAATGCATGCACATCGCGATAGAAAACTTGCGAATAATTTATAAACCACCGATAAAAAAACAAAAAATTTGTGCATGTCAATATGTTGTTGAAAATGCACAAACAATCCTTCGCGTACCGACCCAACAAATGACTAAATAATCGAATTAATTAATGAAGCTCTACATATGCTGCATTTTAAAGATATTTAGATAGAATATAGATGGTAATAATGAAGTTATCATATTTCAGTTATCATGTTACGTAACTAAACACATTTAAAAAAACAACTAATACAAACCCGTCTTTAATTAGAGCTTGAAAACATATTATCCAGGGCGGTCGGCAATACCGATATAGGTTCGCTCTTATATACTTATTTTATCAATCAAGGAAGGAGGGTATATAATATCTTCAAATGAAAACTGACAACAAATTGATTTAATATTCATATTTATTAATTTTAAAGTGAGGAAAGAGGCTTACCATAATAAATTAAGTTTACCGAAGCATTTCGTTTAATACAAAGAGAAGAAATTTGATATAGTAATACCAAATCAAGGAACTAAATCACCTAACATATATTTTCAGAAAATAAACTCTTAATATTAACAATAAAGTTGATCGTAAGATCAGGTCACTATATTATTATGTTTTTAGGATTTAGTTAAAATTGAGCTTGTCGATTATGTAAAAGTTGAATTCACAGTTTTTATTTAATCGTAATATTGTAAGAAACATTTGGACTGATGTATTTCCATTAATGTTTTAAAAGTGTGCTTTCTTTGTATGAAATAACTGTATTACGAATATGATGATATGGTGAACATAAAAAGGATCAAGGGTGGGATGTGTTGTAACGCAATTAAAATCAATCGTCAATTGGCACCTTTTTCTGACGTGTGCTGTTTGTAAAAACAGCTGGTGGAGTTGCGGAGGCTGCCGTACAGTTGGTGTAGGTCACAAGTTCGGTTTGATCTGCTCCCGTACTTATATGTTTGCACATACTATCAATTTGAATCTAGTTATAAAGTTTTTTTTTATTTAAGTTATTTTCAATCGTAGTTTTTATTGTTCATAATTATATAAATAGAAGAAGGGAGAAATATAAAGTTTTTGATTCACTATTTCCCAATAGTATAACATTCAAATATCAAGATTAATCATTGATTAGTAAAGTTATTTTTATTATTTTTACAAAGGATCACTTGGCTTGGATATGAAATACTCATAAAAGGAAGCACGTAGGATTTCCAAATCTAGGTATTACTTAGAGCTCTTGCTGCGCGGAATGGTCTATATTATTTGATTCTTGCAGGGTCTCAATCACATACATACATACATTCACATGATAACACTGTAGCTATCTTCTTTGTTTTTTAGCGATTAGAGAGAGAAAACATTATATTTTTTTAAGGGAAGGATGAAAAATAAGAACCAAATCTCTCTGATCTATGGGGTAATTTTAATTTCATCATTCTCCATCTAGAATCGAATACAAACCCAGAAGTTAAACGCAAGCAACCTTATACTAAGAGTCGTGTTTCACAATTGAACGTCGCATACGTCTTGTTTCCTGTAACACAAACACCCACTGTTAAGAAAATGGCGACGGAAAAAAGGAACGAGACAAAATGATCAACTTTTAATTTCACATTGTTTGCATTACATCAATATTATTTAAAAAGAGTCACATTTATTGGAATATTATGCAATCAAATATCTGCTCGGCTTATTATGGGCGTTAGATTGTTTGCGTCTGAAAAGCTAAAAATATCTATTTTATCGATATTTTATTTTTGTAATATCCGACACAATATCTCTAACTTGTAATGGTGCTACGCGCATAACTTGAATCAAGACATAGATAAGGATCGAATATTTTAATTTTTATTTATCAAATAAATTATGAATTTCATAATCAAAATAATAATATCCATAGCCGCTTTCTGACTGAGGAGTAAACAACCTCTCCATTTTACTACTGGTAAAAAAGATAGAATGTCTCCAAGAAGCGGTTAAGAAAATAAGTAGTTTTAGAAATTAATTAACATTTCACACCCTTTACTGAAGATTGCAATATTGTTAAACATGTTATTTTTATTCAACAAAATGTAGCTTTATTTCTGTGTAATATTTTCATTTGAAATTTAGAAACATGCAATCAGGTCAAATGTCAATATTCATATCGCTATGGTGGCTAGTTTAGTTCCAACAGTATTAAATCAGAGTACGCTACAATTCACAAAATGTTCAACGTTATCTTAGTTGCAATCAAAATGAAGAGGCATGATTGTCTGAGAGTTGCATATAAAGGAAATGTCTTCATTGAACATTCATCACATACTCGCTTCACAAAATCTTTTTAAACATTAATAAAATAAAAACACTTGGAACTGCGTACAGTGCAACTTCTGGTTTTAAACATTTTTGCATTAATTATTTCCAATTTTATAAAACTTTGAGCAATAGTAATTTGTTACTGACTCATTTACGTCTACACATATCTTCATTATTTCATAGTATGAACTTCGATAGTGCTCCGCTTAAAGTTTTTGTTCCCAAGTAAATTGGAAACCTTAATGTTATTCCGTGCTGCAGTCTGGGACAGCGGTAATTAACACTTGGCCCGTGATAAACTTTCGCAATACATTGAACCTATTTTAAATAGGTAGGGTGTGTTGCATCATCATCTCTACTATTTAACTTTGTTTTAAGTTAAATACTAAATGATTTCATATATTAAAAATTTTATTGGTTTAAGCATTAACTTATTACATAAAAACATATCCTCTAAATTATGAGCATTGCGAACGGAGAACACCTACAGACAACTTCCAGATGGTGTTTCCAGGATAGAGATGCACTGCGAGCATTTTATTGCATTGGACAGGTAAGAACGTAGTTCTTTAACAGGAAAGAAGAATGAATTAACTCATTAAAAATATATATGAAGGAGATGAAATATAAACAATAATTTATCCCTTATATATGTGGAACTGGCGTCTCTTCTACGTTAAATCGCATTTTTGTAGATGGTTTCCTTGAGAAAACCTAGGCTAAAATAAAAAACGCAATCTAACCTAGTACAGACGCCAGTCCCATATATGTATTTTTATATTATATATTATATATAGTCTGTCCTATGATTTTTAAATTAATAAAGTATGTGAAAAATTAATTAATCAAAATACGTATACCGCACTTCGCCGTCGTTACTACGTTTCTCTATTTAAGAGTCGTTTTACATTGGTTTAATTATCCATATTTTATATCTCCGCGATTGATTCATAATACTCTGAAAAAATAATTTTAAATAATTTTCTACCATCATAATTTTCCTATTATAAGTTCAAGTCCAAAGATAAATATAAATTTTATTCAAATTTCAAAGTAAATTGACGCTTCACTTTGATGTAATGTGTTATATGAGTTCCCTTTTAAATTTGTCCACAAAATGAAAGCGTTAGACAAAAATCTGGGCTTTTATTTATATTCAATATTACATTTTTATCATAAACGATAACAATATTTTTAGCACCAAAATATGCTCGCCTAATTTTTAATTCCACGTAGTTACTGCCAAATGATTTAACAACGTGTCACTCTTCTCTAAAGCAGCGGATGTGTAAAGTCAGTACATTCAAATAAACTATTTATAATTTATTAATTTTGAAAAAACATAAATAAATATGAATCTTACATTATTCATATGTGAATAATACGATAATAATATTAGTGGCCAAAATTTAATTTTTATTTATTTGGAATTATTCAATTTTACTATTATTATTATTAGATTTTTATCCCTGTCCTAGACGATTACGGCTTATTTAAATGCATTGACTGCAGTTATGAGATCTTTTTTTCTTCTTTCAAAAAATGATTAATTAATATTTGAAATAATAAACATTCAATTATATTTTTAGTAAATAACAAAACAAGTCTCGTTACCTGAGTAACTTTTAGTCAGTGTATAGTTAAATCTGTTTCACAAAAATGTATGAATACCATTATATTACAAAAAAATACATTTTAACTAAGGTTTAGGCTAACGGCCCTTCGATAAATTGAATTATAACTTTCACAATTAAATTACAATAGTCGGGTCTGATTATGGACGAGCTAGATTTAATTACTAAAGGTACGAGAATTATAATACTTAATCATATTACATTTATTTTAATTGAATGTGTTTCGATCTTCAGAAATTATTATCCATCATTTACATTTTAGTTATAAAAATGTTTTTGTATTTATATTAAATTTTCATTACAAAATAAGTTAGGATATTAATTATTTTTGGCGTCTTCCTATCCGGGGAAAGCGCAATACCATTTTTGCTATAGCAATCGAATACGTTTTCGACAAATTTTTTGAACTTGTATTCTATCCAATTGATACATTTATTATTTCATTTTTTAAAACAATCAACTTTATATCTTTGTGAATCCCAAATATATTTAAGAAAAACATGCTAGAAGATTTCAGAATTAAATTGTTCTCCTTAAAAGTTTTATTTTTATTACTTTTTTTTTTTTTTAATCATTATAATGAGAAAGAAATTAAAGAAAATAATGAAACACATTTGAATTCAGCATTTTATTTATCATTATTATTTAACTCTCAATACCATTATTAAACTAAACCTAGCGAATTAACATGTGTATGAATAGTTTGACGTTGGTACTGAATGAACAGTAAATATAAACTTGTAGAACTAACATCGGGATTTTATCGAGTTTATTTTATTTATCTCAATGAAATTTTTTATTTAATTCAACTTTTAAACATTAAGTCTACAACCCGACAAAATTCTATGTACTAAAGATAATTACATATAAAATGAAGGGAAAGCTAGATTAGTCAAAAAAAGAGAGATTTTGAAGACGTTCAGACACACGTTAGTGACACACGGGATCTAGTATAATAAAAATAAGGTACCCGGTGTGTGAAAAGGTTTTAAATCTCTGATGAAAGAATTTTCCCGGGCTGAAAGGCTTTCATTTGCCACCCCCTAACAAGTCCTTTTTGTGCGTGCAAGAGTGAAAAGTTCTTCAGTGGATGGCTGAAGTTATTTGGCGCGAAGCCTTGTATTCTCCTCCCTCAAACATCTGAAAATTCTCCATCGCAGTGGACGTTTGAATGATTTATTCGGTGCACGTGACGAGATTCAGATCAGACAGACACCATTTTTGGACAAAAAATTCTCATATTTAGATTCTTCAAATTGGTTGATCGCATTTTGGACGTACCGTGTAAGGTTATTATATTGGAGAAGTAATATTTTATTCAGAAATCCCACATTAATCTCTGAAATACATCAGACAGAATATTACAAAGGCAAAAATGTTTTCTATTTTATTTCAGTGTTGTATTATATACATTACAGAATATTTATTTTGTTCTTGTATAAATTATTGTGGTCTACCAGAAATATTAACACTCAGAACATTAAAATTGTTGTCCTTTAATTACATAACAATGTAAAGGTTTTACAATTTACATACTACGCATACATCTCGAATAAATGACAATTTTGTCTGGAGCACAAGACCCTCAAAATATTCGAAGAATTAGAGGCGATTAATGTGTATAAATCGCCACCACTAGTAATAACAATATTGGATATTTTATATATCGCCATTTTCGTAAAAACTTTCACCTCGAGGGCGCTCATCTGTTTCGCCAGAAATTATAAATATTCAATTAAACGGGGAAAGAGTCATATACGTTTTAAACGTATGTGGCATGTGGTAAGTCTGGCATGTCTGCGTGCGCCTACACGTCATGCCTGCGTGCGTCTACACGTCATGCCTGCGTGTTACCCGTGCATTGTCTACGTGTGTATTGTCAAGCGAACTTAAAACACAATTTTCAGCACAATATGTACAACAGAATGAACTTTTTTATCTAAGGCCATACAATTTATATTTGTTCTGTCGTTGATAATTATTCGCCTTTTCAGAAATTTTTACAATTTATGGTGTGGAATACTTCATTTTCTTTTTCACTACTATAGTACGTTTGTTTCGCATAATAAATGCATTAATTTTAAACCATTAACAGTCTTTTCTTATCCTATATTAAAATATTGTTTTATGTCAATATGTTATAAATTTTAAAATATCCTCCTACCTCTACTGCCAAAGGCAAATTTGATTGGTAATCTTTTGAAATATTTACACGACTTTTATTCAACGATTTAGTTTATTCGAGGATAATTATTAAAAGACAAACTTTTAAGTATTGTATTGTGGGAGATAATCTTTCATCATTTGTTCGCTGCAATTGTTTACCCAAAATTAATTATTACATTTTTCCACGATTCACTTTCTGAAGCATGGAGGATCAGTATTTCTTTATTTTAGTAACTAATATTGATCATTACAATATGAATGGAAGCAAAAACGTGACTTTGGACAAGGCAGTGGATTTACTTGACAGATCCGCGTAGTATGGTGTACCATTCGGGCGAGACAGTAGATTTACCAGATAGACACGCGTGGTATGGTGCACCATTCAGGCGAGACAGTAGATTTACCAGAGAGACCCGCGTGGTATGGTTCACCATTCAGGCGAGACAGTAGATTTACCGATTTACCAGACAGACCCGCGTGGTATGGTGCACCATTAAGATGAGACAGTAGATTAACTGATTTACCAGACAGACCCGCGTGGTATGGTAACAACTTTTTTCCAAATCATCACATGATTAATTTTTTTAAATACTTTGATATTAATATTATCGTGTGATTATACTTTCAATAATACTCCGTTTTATTATTTTAACAAGAGTTTATTTTAAAATATAATTATTCGAAAGCTGCGGGTTCGATTTTTCCGACTGTAATGTTGAGAAATATCGATGCGGGGGGGATTAGATGGCTGAGTGGCTGAGAGAGTCAGATGGGGTGCGATAACATCTAAATGTTTTACTCCCACGGACTTAGAAAACTATTTCTTTGAAATCCATTTGTAACATCGGGACTGATTATCGTGATTAATAGCAGACTTTCTCCCCAATTTTACCTGGGTTGTCGGCATTTTATGAAAAAAAAACTGTTTTCTACACAATTGTCCAACCCGAGTGAAATATTCAGTTGGGCTATAAATATCTAGAAATTACGACATTTGGAATAATCTGAACTAAATCAATGTTTATTAGTATTTATTTAACATATTTTATTATATTGCTACAAGATCAAATACCTAATTAATTTGTTGTTTACTTAAACCAATTTCACTTCACCGAAATAATACGTGATTCCTTACAATAGTAAATACATTAAATTTCTAATCAAATTGTAATGAATAATTATAGAAACTCCATTTATTTTTCAAAGACGTGTTTTTATTCACATTTATATTACGTATAGCTATTCATTTATGCATTGAGAAAATGGAGGACATTTTTTTTACTCTATTTTACGTGTGGTACAAATGTGGTTTAAAAGTTCTCTTTCTCCCGAACGAACAGACAAAACAGTGCAAAGGAAAAGTGAAGAAAAAGAAAAGTTGCCGTATCGTAAATCTTTGTTATTATGACATGATAATCCACTGCAAAGCGCTTGAACCGACACACGTATTCCGGCTGACCAACGGCACTCACGAAGAGAAAAATTGCTCGAGAATATATCTTCACGATTTCAACAGAATATTACTCTTCAGAAAAATATCATTCTCGCTGACTCGCTTAATTTTAATAAATTTGAGAGTCTGAAGGTACAAATGACCGTTTAATTCCGAGCGAGTTCATTAGTCGACGGAACGTTCCATTTTATTAATCCTACTAAAAATTCATGGACGTAATACTCTTAGGGAAAGTCACGATTAGAGGCGGAAAAATATGTATTTGTTTAAAAAATACTTTACTCTTCGCACGATCGTCTAACAAATAATCTACATAAAGCATTAACGTTTATGAAAGTTTCCTGTGGTATCAATTTAACTTTCTTAATAATAATTCAACCCCAAGACCGCCATTTACCCAACAATTACTTGGACTAATATTTATTTTATATTATCATACAATGGACGCGGTTGCAAACTAAGTTTCATAAAACTCTCCACATTTCGAGAACTTAAAATAACAAGCGGATAAATTTGTTTTATTTTTCCTAAACATTTTTGATTTAAAAATGAACGCTTTACGATGTCTGCTCAAAAAACTCATTAGTATTGACCAGAGCCTCAAACTGAGGGTAAGATATTCACGTCTTGTGAGGCTACATATTTCACCCCAGAGTAATAACAAAGTACCGCCTGAACACCAAACCACTGACAACACCCTTAATTGGCAATCAATATTGCTGTTTGCCGGGGAGACATGTACCTCTACTCGAAAGATGTCTACCAATGTCATTTGTATTCATTAGCGTCCGTGTTCACATTTACAGCAGAATCAACCGATTTCAAATCTGACATTACTTGATAGTATTAGGCGCCAAATTTTAAATACCAATAATGGAAAATATTAGCAAAGTTATTTATAAATTTGCTTAATCATTATTTTTTTAATATTTTCAAATTATTGGCCGACTACAGGTCGATTTATATACATTGTGTATACAGTATCTTAATGTTAACCGTATTTAGGACGATAATGATCACATATACTTCACAGACTAGGTAAACATACCAAATGAGATAAATAAACGAATTCATATATTATACTATGTACAATTGTGTGTGGAAATAGTGTTTATATTATAAAACAAACATTGATTATGATTAACAGAAATGCGGGCGACCAAATCTCTCCAACACCTAACTAACACCTGTAGGTACCTAACGTCACCCCCAGATTATACTTGACGAACCATTTACATTAACTGTTGAATTATAAATTCCAGTAAATTTTCAAGAGGAAAAAATTTTCAATGCGGATTCAAGAGTTCATTTATACATTCTGTAAGACTAATGCCTGATAAATTATTTCAGCATTGTATGTAACTAACAATGAAAATGTCTGACGTAAATTCACATATTAATAATAAATACTCATCTTTTAATGATAAAATAAAATAATATAAGTTTAAAAATTACAATTCTTTCGTAAAAAATTAAAAACTCTATGGGATTAGCGATAAATAATATAAAACTTCAAAAAGATAATTGACTACCTTGCAATTAGTTTCTGGATAGTACAAGAATTTTCGTAGTACCAAAATTTGCGCGTGTATCTGAAGGTGTATTTCTTACACTCGTTTCTCTGCAAGTTCTATTTTACGTCTCGATTTGATCTCGTTCTGATCATTGGGGATCGGTATGAGTGACAGATGTCGATTTTTGCGTCAACAAGTGCTTGTCGGGGCGGTGTCAAGTTTTCCAACGCCCCTAACATTACTTTCGTGATGATGGTGATAAATTTTGAATGATGGCAAAATAGCGCAAGTTATTTTCCTCAAAAAGTTTGTTAAATAGAATTTGATAAATAATTTATGTTATATGCTACATTTTACTATTAAAGTTTATCTGTTTTGTAATACAGGAATAAAATAAAGCACGATAATTATTAAATAATTTTCATATTCAGAATATGTAATAAAATATAATATATTAAATAATAAATATAATTAAAATACAAGATGGATACGTAAAATGTGAATATAAGGGAACTAAAAAAACGTGTGATATTTTAATAAGATATATATCTATATATAAGCCTAATAAATGCGTCCATCGACAGGAATATTAACCCTTCCCGAACCATGCGGTAACACCGGTCTACCACTCTAATTAATCGTGTAATATTTCGGTAAATACACGCAACATGCAATTCATATTTTAGTTAAATTAAAGGAAAATATTTACGCTTAGAAATACCTAGTGAAAAGTCAAGTATGTAAGGTGAATTTTACAAAAATAGGTATCTTTCAATTCAATCATTTTTAAAAATTAATACATTGACAAAAATACTATTTCTGTCAAGAGAGAAATAAATTAGATATTAATATCACTGTGCAAAGAATAACAAACATATGAATATAATGGTGTCTCTTTTTCACTAATTAGAGAAAGATAAAAAGGATGGTTGTATTATATAACGCAACCTCCTATCCAGGACTTGATGAATGCTCCGAATTATAATATTATAGATATTTTTTATATTTAATATTTATGGTAAACATTTTTTTCAAAAGCATTTTTCACATTTCAAAAGCTAATAGAAATCTGATTTCTTAAGGTAACACGAGTTGACAGCTTGGCGTACGAGTATTTTTTATCACGGTATGGTAAAGGTTAATAAGTTGATGTATAGTGTTTGAGCCGATGATTTATAAACCATTTGTTGAACATATTCAACTCGTATTTAAGAAAAATTCGCACCAAAGAATATATAAGTGAGTACTGAATATTAATGGCTTGTGGAAAATCTTACTTAGACCAGCAAATTCTGAAAAAAAATATTTTATCCCCAGCCTTATTTTGTTTTCCTTGCACACTTCTGTTTTCTTGAGGTCTTAAATATTTTCCATATACAGTACGAAAATATTTTTTTTTGCGCGAAATGGTGATACAAAGGCTACCTTGCCAATGAAAAGATGATCGAAAATATTATAATTTAAAAACGTTTACGCAGAAATATAATATAACTAGAAATTTTCCGAAAATTTTTCAACGATTTTTGGAAAAAACTATAACTTCTCGGGTATGTGAAATTTTCTTTATAAATATGATCTCATATCATATACAGACAATATATTTATAATATTTTATTACAAAATATTCTGAAGCCTTTGACGTTAAATAATATATATATATATATATATATATGTATATACGTATACGATATTATTTAATATATACTGTAAAAGTAATGTCAAAAACCGTTTTAAATATATAGAAGCAATTGCAAAACATATTATTTATAAAATATCTAGAATGATTGGTCCTAAACCTTGTCAGATGACTATTAATATAAACATTGTTGCCCTAAACCAGGAGATCTAGAATAGTTGTTACTTACGCTAATCTTCCCACACATCTTCGAAATAATATCAGAGTGCTGCTGAAAATTGCATGAGATATAAGAATCGAGAGCGATTTGCGAGCGGACGCACTTTTTCTGTATTTGTTATATAGTTATGATTTTTATATTAAATTTTGTGAATTCTGTTCATATAGATTAGTTTTTAAACTATGGTTACTACTTTAATAGTACCTATTGATGATTCAGTAAATGAACCGCCACTCATCTAGGTGCATAATTATTGATTAAAAAAATAACATCCCTCAAAGGTAGCCGAAGAAAAAATGGTTGAAGACAGATATAAATACTCAGATGGAAATGTAGAATGTATGTAGGGAAATAAGAGCGGGAGAGATAGAGAAAGGAGATGTTGGATGACGATATGAGAAGTGAAAGAAATAAGAAAAGGGTAAAATAAGTAGTTGTCACAAAAAAGTAAGAATGGCAAGAAATAGTAGAGGATGAGAGAAGACGGTATCAGGAAAGAACGGGAGAGGAATGGGAATCGGATTATTTAACTAAAATAATTAAATATATTTCTCTGCCATTGGCGGACGCAATCAGCTAATAATTATATAATTAATACAAATTTAATTTATTAACTAGAAAGATATACAGAAAAATCTATTTATCGAAAAAATATTTAGTTTCTACCGGGATTCGAACCAGGATCTTCGCCATAGCAATCGAATACATTTTCAACAAATTTTGAACTCATATTCTGTAATCTTTCCAATTAATACAAATATTATATAGCTGTGAATTTCAAATACCTTTGAGTAAAACACACCAGGAGACGCCAGAATTAAATAATTAATCAATTTTATTTAATTTAGACATATTTTGATACAACTTACATATTTTTAAAATGCAACTTCACAGCAAAAATTAGTTTTTTTCAAAAATTATATAATCGATTGATGATCAATCGTTTTACTCATTTTATTAAAAATGACTTATTCCTTAATCTAAGGTATATAAATGCTATAAAATAATTTCTCCTAGTGTTTTCCTATCTGTAACTTTATCTCTCTGAAGGCATATTTAATTCATCAAATGTGAAAACGGCTTGTCACGTATACACGCAACCTGGCGCTTGGCGCCTTTTCGTCTGCTGTTACAGTCGGATGGACATCCATTTTACGATGTTTTCTATCCAATTTCGTCCCTCGCCTTATCTCTGCAAAATCAAATTCATTTCAAGGTTTGCGATCGTTTTGTATATCGTAGACGCAGCGTTTTACACTGAAGATAAAGGGTTAAATCTACATCGTACATTATGGAAACAAAATGATGAGATATTTAAGGTTTTCCAGTGGAACGAAAAACCCGTATTACGCATATTAAATTTGTATATTAAATTAAATAAATACACTACATAAAATTTATTACGTCAGTATACCAGATCTAATGAATATCGATGAAGCAATTTATCAGTTTTTAGACAGTTGATGATAGCACACTATTGAAATAATATAATTGAATAGAACAATTTGATGATTGATTTTGTATTAAATTCATTGGTTGATTTATTCAACGATCACCGATATCTGTGTCCATAATTCTGAAAGTGGCCTTAGTCAAGAAATTGAAAAAAATGAGTTTATCAATTATTTCACGTCACATTATTTCAAATTAATATTCTATTTTTAAATATAAGAGTAATGTTTTTGATGCTGTTCTGAGTCAAAGATACAACTGATTTTTATACTCAGCCATTCTGTGTCAAACCTTTTTTCTTGAACCATTATTTTTTTATAGTTCGTATTGCTTATTTTTTAATTTCTATTTTTATACATATATTCCATGCTACTTGTGTAACTGTTCATATGTTTTTTATTGTGTTTTATACAAACCTATTTTGTAAAAGCCCATAAGGGCGTTAGTAAATAAAATAAATAATATAATATGATGCAATTTGTAACAATTGTGAAAAAATTGAAGCGTTGCATTCAGTGTATTGTTACGATGTTCAACGGTATTCCGCTAGTGTTTATTTTGATAATAGGTTAAGTCATTTTAACTTTAAATTTTTTATTTTCTTATAAGCTATATGCTACATTTACATGTCGAAATAAATTATAAATCTAGTAGACTAAATAAATTGATAAAAATAAATATTGTATTTAAAAATACAAATATTTTTTAATTAATTCAAACGCAAACTTTTAAATGTCTCGAAACGAAAGAAACATGACTTTTATAATAATGGGCACATCTGTAATATTGTTAACACAATTTATAGAAACCTTAAAAAATAACATGAAATAGGAAGTGAAGAATCTCGTACTATTTTTTACCGTGTTATTAAAATGGAATTTCGTACATCTATAATAAAACTGATGTACTGAGAGATATACAATTTAATATGAACACACTTGACAATATAAATCTCTTGCAATTCATTTAGAAAACTTATGCAAACACATTAAAATGTTTAACTAAAACAAATGATTAGACAGGAACACCTTTATTGGATGAAAACTAATTGAGATATATAGAAGCATTATTAATTTTAGTGTCCTGTACTATTGGGTAATGGGATCTGCAATATTCAAATCGCCGCGAAAACTAAACGTCAGGATTTGTTTCTCTATTCAATTCAATTAACCTTAAAGTAATATGTCACTAAATTACTCTCAAACACAATGACAAGATGGGTAAAAAAAATTTTTCTGAAAAATAGATCCATACATTTAATTAATAAAAACTTCAGTGCTTTAGATCTAATGTAAATTCCATAACCTAACCTAACCTAACTAAAAATATTTATTTTAAAGTTAGATGTTGTAAATGTTATATACTCATTGATCTAAGATAATAATTAATCTTATAATTTAGATTTTATTAAAATACAGCATTTCTATGAATTATTTATATGAATAAACGAGAAGATTTAAATTATTTTCGTACAAATAAATATCATAAAATTAACTAGAACAACATACTAGGCTAATTACGACAACTTAACTTACTTAATTAATTTAAATTATGTCAAAACTTTTAATGAGAAGGGAAAATAGTATTTTATTAACATTTAGTATTAAAATAATCTGCAAGTGAAAGCAATCTTAACACTCTTAAATAATTAAATAATTCAAATAACCGTAAAAGAAACGTTAGAAAGGGATAAATGCATTTCTTTTCATGATTATAATAATAAAAGGTTTAAATACAGTGAATTGAAGGATCCTGTTGTTTTTTCTTTGTAATAGAATTGCTTTATTAGTAAGTAAAATCGATATAACCAGTAAACACGTTATTACATATACCTATAAATTCAGAATAAATGTATTCGTCAACAATGTATACTTTATATATTTTTCAGATGGCATTTTTTGTAACCAAATTAAACAGTACTGTTTGCTGTACGCGAAATATATTTAATTTTTAAAATTCTAAATCAATAGAGGTTACAGTCATGTCATGCATTTATTTACCTTTTCGATACGGTCCTTTGGAACAAAACACCCGAAATCCATCAAATGTGTCGTAAATCCGTTTTGGAAACAAACCCAGCGAGACATT
The DNA here is from genome assembly GCA_022840565.1 of Eubasilissa regina. Taxonomy (NCBI): domain Eukaryota; kingdom Metazoa; phylum Arthropoda; class Insecta; order Trichoptera; family Phryganeidae; genus Eubasilissa; species Eubasilissa regina. Next base: position 28,025,970 of record JAINEB010000022.1, on the reverse strand, counting down.
CCAAAGGGATTTTTGTCTCTATAAGTAAGTATACAGGGTGGGCGATTAATTCAATCCGGGACGTCCTTGGTAGGCCGCTCAATGGGGGTGCTTGTTCCAGCGGATAGGTGGGTGGAAAGGGAGGCGGGCTAAACAAGTCGTGGGGCTGTTTGGTTTTTCGTTAATTGAAATACCATTCGTGTTATGCTGTCGGCGTGAGCAGACGCCGACTTTTTATGATTCATTTCTTTCGTGTGAACCAGAATATTTTTTTATTATAAAAAAAAATTGTATCCACACTTCAACAGGTTTTAAACAATCAAAGAAAACAAATATTCCGTTAACTATAACGTTACATAAAATATTTATTAAGGTCACAAATTGAAAATTTCTTAGACCCAAAAATATTTATTTACATTGATACCCTGTTCCCGTATCAAAAATAAAAAAGTCAAGGTAAGTGGTAAAGTCCGTTATGAAATTTAACATTCTAACAAAAGGCAATAGAAAACCTTGTCACAAAAATGCTTCAGGGGTGCGCTTTGCTCATTCATCGGACTCTCCCTCGATCCTAACATGCACGCACTCAAATTGCTACCCCGAAACGTGTAATAGGGTACTAGGGCAACAGAGTAACAGGGAGGTATAAAAATTAGTCAGATGAACACGAGTGGCGTTGCTCATTGCTCGCTAGGCGCGCGGCGGCCCGGACCGGTTGCTATGGCTACGAGCTCCGTCTGGGTGACAGAAGCCTGCACCTCCCCGCCCCACGTTTCTCCGTGCGAGAGAGACGGAACTTTGGGAGTGAAAGAGGCTGATGTTTAGTACACTTTTGATACGATTTTCCGGACGCCGATTGTGCGTTGAATGGATTTTCCATGTCGAATTAACCCATATTTTGTTGCGAACGTTCAAAGTATTACTTAAATAAAAACATAAATTCATTTATTTCATGTTCATTCCTTTTTGTCAGAAATTTAAACAGCTAGTACGGAAACAAATGAGATTGGTACTTTTCTATAACTTTATTCAAATTCATGAAAATCGTTGGTGGTAGGTTTCATCAAACCATTTGTTTCACAGTACCTGGAAATATTTATTATAATTTTACAAGTACATATATCATTTAAGTAATTTATCACACTTCCATATATATACTCAACTACATATTATACACACAAATGTGAATATGTATATATATAATAATCATATATATTTCATATTATTATAATTTTGTTTATTAAGTATTGTAAACTCGCAAGAGTGACAAAATTTTCGTCAAAAACTTATATTTTACTTGAACAGAATGAAAAGATTATATTTTGTGGTTTGTTCTCAACATGTACTAAAATAACTGTCATCTTCACTCCAGTTTGTCATTTTTCAACCCATATTTGTTGCAGCCGGAAAATCGGGCTCACCGCCCCCGCCGTGCCCGAGTTCTCTCAGGGGAGGGTCTCGAGAGGGGGGCGCCACATGGCTCGTCCGGGATCACATTGTTCCGAGGGATGTGTTCATCAATGCTGGGGTGGGAGGGAGACAAACTCGCATTGGCGGGAAAATTTTCCCGCGCTCTAACGGTTGTTTCAAATTTTGTATTTGGAAGAGACGTATAATCAAGCCCAACCTATACACGCGAGAAAATATCGAGAAGTTGTTCCTATTTCAAATTACTTTTCGGATGTCGTGTACAAAATATCTCGTGTAAGAAAAATGATGTGTTCCGGTAACTTTCTCAGTCGATATCTAATATAAAATTGTGAAAGCAACCAACGAGCAGAATGGCTGCGAGAATTAAACAATAAAAATAATTAATAAATATTTCTCGTTTTCTTATTTTTATCACGTTAGCTGTATTTATTAAGTAATTGATTACGTTTCTTTGATGACTCCAAACATTCACGAATTAGTATTAAGTGATTAGATTTTATTAATTAGATTTGTAGGTACTTTGTTTTTTTACTTGTGTCACTTCTCTTCTAGGGTTGATTCTCTATTTAAGGATTGGCATAAATATTCAAACGCATGAAAGAATATAAATTCTACTTTCGTTATATTCTTTGTGCGTTTATGGTTCTTATTTACAATTTTTTAACATTCCAAAGTACTGCTCTTTTTAAACAATATTTCTCTAAAACATGTTAATCGTATCGCGGTCTCTTCCGCCAAAACGAGTCAATAAGATCTGGGACCCAACAAAGGTCCGCATCACCTCCCGAGGATCCCGCGGTTAAAAGCTTCCTCCCACCCGCATATCCCCGCTATTGTTGACCCGAACTTTGATAGTTCATAAGAACGTGTCACATTAAGGTCGATTTATATATGTTGCTTCTTAAACTACGTTAGTATTTTCGATATCACTCAATTATCAAATATAGGAACTCCTTTCATGTACAGTCTTAAATCATATCCAATATTATTTGAATGTATAAAATGGCTTTATTAGATTCTTACGCTAGAGTCACAAAAATATATTAAATTTAATTTTTAAAGGAAAAATTATGAAAAAAAGTGACCTGTTTCTCTATTTTAGACTATTTATATTGCGCCGTTAACTATTTATATTGTACCGTTGCCAAGTGAAAACAAGCTTAACAATAATTATCATAATCTCGTTGATTAAGGTCGGATTCCCTCCTGGATCACAGCAGAAGAATATCTGCTGTCCCCCACTCTCGCATATTTTGATTAAACTTCAAATCCAGCACATTTATGAGTCGCGCCCTATGTACTCGTATTATACATCCACATTCTAATAAAAATGTGTCTCAAAACTATTTTTCTTCAAATTCTTTATTACATATTGCTTATTTACAAAATTAAATATTTGTATACAGCTATATGCGAATGATTGAAAGGTTTATCCATTTCCGTGATTCAAAAGTAAATTAATGTTACATTTTGATTAAACATTTATGAAATCAAAGTTTTCTTCAAAGTAATATTTCATTCGAGTTAAAATATGAATTATTTAAATGAAACTTAAAATCGAACAAACTTTTAAGGGATATTAATTTTTCATTATATTTTCATGAACATTTTACATTTTACAGAATCGTGGCTTATGTATGCCAAGTACACTGGTACTTCAGATTCATGTTACGGAATTAATATTACTTTTGGTACTGCAATTCCTTTAAAATATTCCATTGCTGAAATATTACGCCCTACTGAATATATTCCAATAATCCATTAAGATTCGGTCCACGATAATCCTCCTTCATTAGGTGCTTCAGAGAAAGTAAATTCTTACAAAAAAAAATATTTATTATATACGGAGTTGAGTACTGTTAAGACATCTTTTTACGTATTGAATATTTTTTAACATTTATTTATTAGTTACTATACACGGGAGTGTTTTAAATACCAACCACACGAGATATTGCGTACTTCTAAGCAAACGTTAATCACTTTTAATTAATTTAGATGTGAATAGCACTGTTTAAAAAATATATCAAAATTCAATCATTGTGTATTTAAAAAACCATTCAAATAAAACATCGGATTATAATTACTAATTATTTGAAAAAAAAATTGTTTCAATATTACATAAGTAATATATATGTAATTAATATAATTTTACAGTATATGCGATTATTGTTGCTATATTGTAGATTGAAATAGAATTAACTACATTATTTAAAGAAGTAAACACATGTTTTATATAAAGTTATAAATAAACAAAACATTTTAAAAATATGAATAAAATTTGAATCATTATTATCGTGCGAAAAAGATATGACAACTATGAGTAGTGAGTATTGGGTAAATACATATTTAATTGGACCCAAACAAAAAAAATTCATTAGTAGCTTCAATCATTGCGATGATTCCATTTTTAATACCTTGATTCCAATTCCTTGACAAAATATGAATCAATTACTATCAGAAAATACGAATTTAATTATAACGTAAAGGTGGTGTGAGAAGGGATTACAAATTCATAAATTAATTTATAAGATAATAAATAAATATGTACATTTTGAAAATATGCGGTTAAACAAGAATCAAAGAAAAAATATAAAGAATATCACAAGACCATCTGGAAAATAAATTATTCTATCCTCACAAATCTAGGCTTTTTACGCTGAGCATTTTCATTTCTGAATGGTTTGCTTCTCCACTTAGATGACAAGTTTTTCAACTCCACGGATTTTAAAAAAGACATGTTCAGCTAAAAAATAATCACTTTTTTTTAATTATTTTGAAAGTTTTACAATTTTATATAAAATATGAGTTACTTGAATCTGTTACAAAACTAAAGTTACATATTTTTTGTGAATCGTTTACCTTTCCAAAAAAGATACTAACTTTTGTACTTGGAGATATTTAAAATATTTTTTTAAATTTTTATTATAGCAACATAATTTTGAAGTAAAGCCTTTGATTCGTTACTATTTTGCGTAAATGTTTTTAGAATCTTTTATACCATACATAACAATAAAATATAATATTAATTCATTCAAATTTGTGTAACATCCTCGAATAAAATTTATGTGCATATTTTTTTAAACACGCTACACTAAGAATTAAAATAAGAAACCTACATAGTTTTTTATATTTCAAATTCAATACCTACTAAATTTATCAGTCATCGCGCTTAATACATTAAACTTTTAACCCTATGATTGCATCGAGGATTTATTCATAGGAACACTACTGAGATAAGCAAAGATCCTATATTGTCAATCCTCTGTTTCAGATAAAACATAAAATATTGAATAAACCACGAAATATTAAAAATATGTGAAATTATAAATTATATAAAACTTAAAACAATTTTTAATTTGGTCAAATTAGTTTGTCCGGTTTTGTGCAATAATTATTATTACAGAAATAATTACAAAAACTCTGTATAAACAGATTCTGAGGAAAGCTCCATGAATTATTATACAAATTATACAAAATTTTATATTAATAAAAATGTTTCTAGTTTCAGTAAAGTTTTTCTATGATAAAAATATCTTATGAGCAATAATGATGACGTATAATTAATGTATAATTATACATTAATTATAATTACAAATGGCATAATAAAACCTGTTTTGAATTTGTTTACATATATTTATGCAATAACAGAATGCTCCGATGGAATTTTTTAATTAATAATTAAATCATTTTAATTAACAGTCATAATAATGGAACGAATTTTTATTATTACTTTCAAAACAAGACTAAGTTATAAAAATTGAATTAACTTTCCACATAATTTAAAATTCGTATTTATTGAATTTGATATCTAAATTTTCATTATAAATATCATATTATAACGATGTTGAAATGAGTTAAGCAAAGTGGATAAAATTACACATTTTATTATTTTAATATGAACAGGTATCAATAACCTTTTAATAATATTATGTTATAACTAGCCTGTAGCTCGCTCTAAAATGGTTGTTTTAACGTTAAATAAGTATTACAAATTAAATTAATCAACCGGAAAGATAAACAGAAAAAAATTATTATAAATATTAGAGTTGCTACCGGGATTCGAACCTGGACCTTTGTGGGAAAATGCGTTATCCACTTTCGCTAAGTAGGTTTATAGATTTTTTTCTGTATGTCGTTTTGTTGATTCATTTAATATGTATTAAAAATTTCACAGAACTATGCTATAAAAAACTGCAACATCACAATATTAATGTGTTCTCCTTAAAAAAGAAATGTATATATTATATATTATAATGTCATCTTTTCGCATCAACAATATATGTGATCATTTCAACTTACGAAGCTAGGTACGAGCGGAAACAGTCTTACATAAGTAATGCCGGTTCGTAAATATGACATCGGAAAATATTCAATGTGATCAGGGGTGGCCAGTCACCCAAAGGTTCGCGAGGTATCGGACTCGCTCTTGAGCTTAGTAATGACACGTGCCGTCCCTTTCTTCGTCGCGCCCGAAACCAATTAGCAGTATATAGCCAACAGTCCACTCTCGCCGAGGCATGGTGAGAAGGGCCGAGCAGGAGAATGTACTGCGGCTCTCGGCTTGCATCGGTTATTCTCTTGTCTACTCGGGTCGTCTCATGCCATCTCGCTTCGCCTCGCACGCCTCGCCTCGCCCGGTCAACGTTCCGTTCCGGTCGGAGCGTGAACAAGACGAGGCGAGGAAAATCGTCAAGAGTGGACTGCTAGCATTATCTAATAATCATATCAGAGGTATTTCTGTTTTCCAATTCCAATCGTCATATTTCTATGGCCGCTACAGTTCTTAGTTAGATACAAAATAGGAAAATTGATTTACTTCCAAGTGCAGCAAAGTTAAGCATTGCAAAATGTTAAGATTACTGCTATGATACAATTTAAATTATTTATTTTATTCGTAACATCATTAAATATTTACATAACTTAAATAGCATTATGAGAATGAGCTTTGCGAAACATGAAATACATTGGGAGCTAGCATAAGACGCTGAACTGTCTTATTTATTTTTATTTAGTTTAAAACAGACGGGCGTCTTTTTTAAATGATTCAATAAAATAAGAGATTTAAATGTTTATAAACATAACAAAGATAAATAATATTGGTTCGTCTTACGCAAGAACTAGATTGTATTAAAACAAATTGTTGAATAATCAGCATATTTTAAAGAAATCCCTACATTAAAATAGGATAGCGAATTTGATCGTAAAAAAGTTTCAAGTATAGATGGGTACATTCAGATGGTAGTATGCTTTAAGGAGGATGTAAGAAATTATGCAACTTTCTTATTAAATTCAAAAGTATCATTACAATCTTTAGCCGTACATAAAATAAATACGTACGATATTATTTTAATTAATTAAATTGAAATGAGATCAAACATAAACAAATAAATAATTTAAAAAGCTATAATAATAAAAATTTTGGTTTAATATTTGCTGTAAAAAAAATTTTTATGAAAAATTCTTTACGAGTTTTATATATTTTTTTGTTAACGTGAGTACTCAAAGTATCTAAGCCGTTATTTTAACCGTGATTGTGAACTTATCTATTGTAATGATGTTTGATATCTGATCATTCAATGGTCATTACAACAATCACTGTTAATACTACATAAGATATTAAACTTCCAACAGTTAAATTTCAGTTACCAGTCATATTACAATCGAGTACCAATCATACAATCACAGTCATAATAACGGTTTAACTCGTCACTAGACTGAACACCAAATAAAATACTATATTTGGAATAATAATAAAAAATTACACACTGTATAAAAAAAAATATCGATATGCATCCATTGGTCAATGCAAAAACATAATCCTACAAAAAAAATAGAAAAACGCGGCAGACATGGATGTCAGTGGTGTGCTACAGGAAAAGTGAAGTAAAACTGACGTGCGTTAGACAAACCATTACTAGCGCCCGCCGGGGTGCGACGGAGCGGTAAATGTCCGACATTTGAAGCGATCGGCATAACGATATATCACCGCACATGGTACAACCTTCTGAGTATTCCAAAGAGAAAGATGATCTTCGAGATGGAAAAGATGTCCATTTCCTTCGTCCGGCCAGCCACGCGAGATGTACGCCATTTATTCTCTCCTTCCATTTCCTCGACATACTTGATGTGTTGAGCATACTTCTGCAATATATATGAAGCATTTTTCACATCATGTCATGAATGTACTGCCGCTATGGTTATTTCCTTTTTTAAATTGGAAACATGGAAATAGCATTCAAACAAATGCAATTCCATTTTAAATTGCGAAAAAACATAAAAAATCTGAATAAAATGACTACGTACAAACTGGTATAAATTATCGTTTTTGCAATTTTGCAATGTCAATTGGAGTGCATCGTCTGATTTTAACATTCGAATTTCAAAATATTGGACTCATAAATTAATAGCAACTTTTAGGTTTTTTACATGTCTATTTTTTATATTATCTACCTAGTTTATAATTAATTCTAAGGAGAACACATTCTTATTGTGGTGTTGCAATTTTTCAAACGTAGGTCTGTGGTATTTTTAATATAAATTAAATGTATTTGTAAGAAAGACATACGCATAAAATCAATTTATCGAAAATTCGAGATTCGAACCTGGATCTCTTCCTATCTGGGGAAATTCATTAACCGATTATGCTATACCAACACAGTAAGTTGACGACACTTATATGTTGCACTTTCAAATTGATATATCTATCGTTCCATTATTTGAAAGCCATCTTCTTTATAAAGGGTGTCCAACGGAAAAATTTCAAGATTAAATTGTAGTTGGTCGTAAACCATCAGGATGAGGTATGCGGGAGAAGTATTGTTCGACGCGCGTGATTTGCGGATTTGCCAGTGGCAATGAGTAACTGGTCGGGAGCATACCGCGCATTCGCGGTTAAGCAATATTTAAAGTGCAGTGATTCATTGGTTCGTGCGTGTCGCGCTTTTTGTACTCACTTTAATATTCGACTAGTAAGTGATGGGCCAAGCACGCAACTTATCTGGTGTTGGGTTCAAAAGTTTATACAAGAAGGGATAATGGTTAACCAAATCCATTCGGAATAATCAACGTCAGCAGCGACGCTAGAACATGTGGCTCATGTACGACGTGAAATTATCCGCAATCCGCGTAAATCAATAAGGAAGATTGCAGCCTGTACTGGAATAATAAAAACAGTGCACGTTATTTTGAAAAAGAATCTACAGTTTCACCCATACAAACTGCAAATTATGCAGTTTCTCAACGAAAATGATTCATTTTTACGTGAAACCTTATTGAGTACGATGCTGGAACGTTTTGGAACAACACGAACGCTTGGAAACATATTGTTTACTGACAAAGCACATTTTCATATCGATGACTATGTTATTAAACAGAACATGAAATACTGGTGCCCCGATAAATCAAGCGAATGCCATCAAAAACGTTTGCATTGTCCAAAACGACAGTTTGGTGAGCAATTTTAGCCCAATTTAATTTTCAATTTTTTTAACCAGTGAAAGAGAGTCACTGCTGACGTGTATTGCCGAATAATCGACGAGTTTTTGGTACCACAACTGCAGCTGGCCACTCCACATATAGCTAGAGTTTTAATGGAGAAACTGAGGGGAATGTTTTCCAATAAATTAATCAGCAAGTACGGAGACATACCCTGAGCACCTCGGTCTCGGGACCTTACACCGTGCGACTTTTTTGTGGGGATACCGTAAGTCAAGAGTTTACAGCAACAATCCTCGAACAATTCAGGCCCTACAAGAAAATATCCGCCGTGAAGTTGCTACCATTGAACCAACGCTTTACTCTCGCGTGTTCGCAAATTTAAGAGTCCGATTGCAAGAGTATCTTGAGAAAAATGAACGGCATTTAGACGATATTGTTTATAAAACTTAAAATCCGCATTGTTAAATTTCATTTTATATAAAGAAAATATGAGAATAACATTGCAGTTTTTTTTTAAATTTAATATTAAACTTAACAATTTTTATTTACTGAATCTCGAACACATATAAGTTCGAAAATTTGCCTTCAACTTACTGTGCTGGTGTAGCATAATCAGTAAATGCGTTTCCCTGGATAAGAAGAGATTCGGGGTTCAAATTGCAATAGCAACAACAATATTTTTACGATAAATTAATTTTACATGTATATCTTTCTAATTAATAAATTTAATTTGTATCATAATTATTTCGTCTAAAAATTGTTCTTTATAATTTATATTGGTCTTTACAACTGATTTATGTACCAGTTATTTTTATTAGAATATAACATTATTTTAATGGAAATATTATATTTTCATAGATGTTTGGCCGATCGATTCAATTCTTAATTAAAATTCATCGACTCTTGCTAATGAGTTCTCGGTAACGGTACAACTTTGAATATTAGTAATATTTCTTATTTATTCAAGTATTTTATTAATGTATTGTGGAATTAACAGAATAATATTTAACAATAGATCATATTCCTTTTCAATTCATATTGTACATTTATATATCTGTTTTATTCGTGTCAGAAAATGTAATATTTTCTAAATTATGACAAGTTCACTTCAGTTAACCCCGTGTTTCCCTACCCGTACACTCACCCCGCGCTGCCTGCGAGCAGCATACAAGGGTCCTACCCGGGGCTGACGGAGCGCGATGCGCGTATCAAAGGCGATTAATTTATATATGTCAATAAACCAAATTCAATTATCATTTAATGAAATACATTGTAGGAGTGTCTCACGTAGAAATCAATCCCAATCCCAGATATCAATCGATACTTGTGGGTAATCATTTTATATCAACGGATTCCAGTATACGAATAATTATTGTCCACGGTTTCTATCAAAGCTTTGAAACCATCGCTAGTGATACCGTACAAATTGACAACCAATCATAGATTAGTCATAAACCGTATTCAAAATGCGTCAGGGAATTTTCTAACGATATAAATTTTCATTAAAAAGAGCTTCAAGTAACACCGACGTACAACGATTTTAATTACTTAGAAATAAGTATTAATTAACAATTTTAATTTTGATTATTTCAATAGATAGATAATAATATAAGCAAAAGAGAGCCACAAAATATCAAAAAATGTATTAAAATAAATATAATGATATTACGCAAACAATTTTATCTCGTCGAACAAAAATAATAACATATTTAGATTAAATTGAATATTTTTTATATTCTTAGAATTACTTGCCAATTACTCACCTCTTTCTTTCCTAAATAATAATAATAATCTTAAACACACTTGTATACTTTTAAGAAACTAACTTTTTTCCAAAGGTTTGTCTGGCTTTGTGTATATTAAAATACGACGTAAAACAAAACACTTTATGTTACAGATCACTGTTTCTCTTATTCGTGCATTCACACAGGCAGTAAACTCTTTATGGTAAAGAATCCACGATTAATCTAGACGAATTGGATTGTATATTCTGTACCTTTGGGTGTAGCTTGTAAGTACTTTTCCAAGAAAATACGAAATGGGAAAAGAATAACAGTCTCATGTGTTTTAAAAATATACAACTAGAATACCTGTACAACAAACATGAGATTATCGTAAACCGTTAACAAAGTTAAACAATATATATCAGTTAGCATGTGTATTAGATATAAATTATACCACTTGCGTGTATCTCACTGGGTTTTATATATATTTTACTTTGCATACGTAAAGAAGGTTAATTCTAAATTATTCATGTTTCTTAATATACTTCTAAAATTTGGGGGTGATACCTGAAATTAAACAATATAAATTAAATTAGTCAGAATTATTAATAATTAGGGATCCTACGACGACATAATTCATAGTTAACTTATTTAAACTCACTATCTGAAAATATATATTGCGACATGTGTTTTAACACCATTCTCTATCCGAATATGTCGGCACCAAACTATATTTAGTTTAATACAATTTAAATGTATTAATTAGAAACATATACATATGAAATCAATTTATCGAAAAAATATTGTTATTGCTACCGAGATTCGAACCTGAATCTCTTCCTATCCAGGGAAGTGCATTAACCGATTATGTTACACCAACACAGTGAGTTGACGACAAATTTTTGAACTTGTATGTTGCACTTTCAAAATTATACTTCAAAATTATACATCTGTCGTTCCATTATTTGAAAGCCGCATTCTTTATGTTTAGATAAATTTTCGTTAACTCACTCTATTGGTATAGCATAATCAGTTAATGCATTTCCCCGGATAGGAAGAGATCCAGGTTCGAATCCCGGTAGCAACTACAATATTTTTTCGATAAATTGATTTTACATGTACATCTTTCTAATACATTTAATTTGTATTAAAAATATAACAGACTTATGTTCTATAAAATTGCAACTTTACAATAAGAATGTGTTCGTTCGCCTTAAAAATATATTTAGTTTTATCATTAAACTATATTTACATCGTATGATAAGGAGGGCTAGAGACTACACCTCTCAAAACTTTAGTAGCGACAAACATATGTGTATTACAAAGTTTGGGCTATTAACAAAAAAAAAAGTTTTGTTGCACCAAAAAGTAACTACCGTGCCAATTAATATTATTAAAAATAAATTTATTTTCTGACTGACGTGAGAGATGTTCTCCTGAGAACGTCTGTTTTCAGGTGTGATTCGCTTTTTGTCATTAAAGTACGCACGCGCATTAAAAAAACGCATAAAACTAAGCAAGATTGAAAGTTCCCGCGAATAGGAATGTTCCATAAATTTTCTGGCAGTAAATTACACAAAATGGCATCTCATCTACAACAGGTGGAGGCACAAGGGGAGTTTTACGGCCTTCTCAAATAGCTTTCACCGTTGGCTGCGTATCACTTTCTTCTCGAGTTCTCAATCGACTGAGTCCTAGACGTCTTATTCCAAATTTTCAGAATGTTGACTTATTTCAGTTTAAAATTTCAGTTTTCTATTTTCATTTACGCTACTTCTTGCACGTATTTAAAGCAAATGAATTTATAAATAAATTCAATTAAATCATACAATTTTATTTGTTAATTTTTCTTGAAAGAAAAATAAACATTTCCCTGTCGCGTTATAATTAATGCTTTATTTTCGAAGGTATATGGATAATTAATATGAAAATACTATACTTCGCTATGCTATATTTCGAATCTCGGTAGAAACTAAAATATTTTTTTGATAGATTTTTTCTGTACATCTTTCTCATTGATTTATTTCATTTGTACTAAAATACCACAGAACCATGTTCAGAAAATACAACTTCACAACAACAAAAAAATGTGTCCTCCTTAATGAATATGAAGGTGTAAAAGTGAAAAATAATAATTTACGATGTGTTTTAAAGTAATATAATCTTAATAAGAGATAATATAGTTGCAAAAATATTTTGCGTATTAGTCATTACCGTGCGTTAAATGGTAAGACTTTCACTAATAAAACATACATTTTATAATAAAATCAACGTGGGTCGTCATGTCCCAAAAGCGATTTCTTTACTGATTCGTTCTTTTTTGTATTGGTTCCTCATAAAAAGGATGTAAAGCGACACAAATGGACTGTGAGATTGCCATAAACCCAGAAAAACCTGGATAAGGGCCAGAATCATTGTGATGTTGCACAGGTATTAGGAATCCTGAGCACGTTATCGCAGCTCGGGTTCCGATCGGGTTTGCTTTACAACACGTGTTTCTAAAGGTATAAAAAATACATTCTACCTGAGTCTCGCGGCGCGGCGGCGGTCGGCGGGCCTCGTAAATGTAACAAATGTGTTAGCGACGAATAAAGCAAAAAAGTTTTTACTTAATCCTGAGCAAGTATTTTTCACTTGTACATTTATCAAGCTTTCCTTTCTATATTTTAGCAGACTTTTTCTTACTTATACATTGACATAACTCCACAACCGAGCATTCACACCCCGAGTTACTCCTAAAAATCAAGATTGTAATTTTTCTCAATGTGTCAACATTTATATTTTTTATACAATATATAAATTATTACTTAAATGATATTTTTTATAGATTTTCCATATCATAAATAAATTTAATACAAATTAACTGTATCAACTAGAAAGATATGCAGAAAACAACAACTACAGCATATAATTTCGAAAATTTGTCGTCCATTTACTCTGTTGGTAGATGTAACTAGTAACGCATTACCCCGAACAGGAAAAAATCCATGTTCGAATCACGATTGTAACAAAATAAATTGTTTTTTTTGTACATCTTCTAGTTAATTTTAATTGTATTAAAATAACACAGAACTATGTTCCGGAAAATTTGCAACTTCACAATAATAATGTGTTCTTCTTAAAAATAAATACTATTATTTTATCAATATTTATTTGTTTATGAAGATCTATTAACCACCTGAGAAGGAATAATTTTTTTATTACCTCAATAATATTTTTATTAAATATATTTCATACTGGCATCCGCTTACAATAAAATTAGTTTATTCTGTTTATTATAGTTAAATGCGTTAACAAAAATCCTTTTATTTATAAAAATTTTAATTTTCAGAGAAGAAATATTTAGTAGATCTGAATTCGTGCGGAAATCTCGGGGTTACTTTGGCATTTTTTCTTTCGGAAGCTTATCACAAAATGCCGAGACTTTTCATGCTGATCCCTCCAATAATAAAACCACGGTCTTCCGCATTGTAAATAAGGAGGAATTATTAATTTTTACGGAGATTTAAAGTGGCTCTGGCCCTTTTAAGGCTATACTAAATGGTGTTTACCTTTTAATATACTGTGGGTTAACAGGAGTGGGGGGGTACCGGGCAGGTGGGTGCTTGATCGATGAGATTGCTCCGGTCCTAGCAGCTTCAAACAACAAACTTTTATTCTCAGGCGAGTTCTCCAGGGATAAAAGATTCAGCGCTATAAAACTTGTTTTTTTTTTTTACGAACGGAGTATTTTCGAAGGATTTCTTTCGTTTTCTTTGAGCCGATGCTTTTTTTCCATTACTTCGTTTTATCTTCTTGCTTTTTCATTTCGATATGCGTATTTTTATTTTTCTACATTCCTACACGCTCGTTTAAAATATATCCAAAAGCTGTTCTTACTTAAATATTTTGTTCTCGACGAACATTGGAAACAGCTGCAAGCCGTAGCTGTCAAGAAAGGGTGGAAGTCTTAAAATTTTGGCAACGAATTCCACGCGCGCAAGCGATCGAAACGTGCAAGCTACAAAACTATGAAATCTTTAAATTCACAATTTCGTCCTAATCACAATAAAAACTTTAACATTCGTTCTGTGTATCTGGAAAATCTACTTTTTAATATTTTATAAAAATTATTCTCATAAACTTAACTCGTACAATATTATTTTTGGTAGTCATCAGCAAAAATGAAAATTCTCCGTAAAATTCCAATAAAATGTTTTCACTGAAAAGGCTCTCCGCGTCTTGGGCCACTACTTTACGACAGCATTTTGTGATACTCGGTAAATGTAGGTATCCCGTTTAATAAGAATCTTCCCTTTCTTAGCAAATGGTAATAAATTTTACAGATTCTGTTAGCTTAGATGAAGAAAACCCGAAATTGAATTTGGAAAAGATGGACAACGTATGAAATAAAAAACAATAATTTCAAATACCATCGACCTAATAAAGAAATGTCCGCTTCTAAAAACATTTTCTACGAACATTAATTTTCCGCAGAATTTCAACGTACACAGCAATACGGGTATTTTATTAATGTAGATTTGAACATGAAAAATCGTACGTCTGTAATTTGTGTGCCTACATCCAACAGGTATTTGAGAAAATGCTTCGTAATTTTCAACGGTTAAGACTTTCGCAAAAATAGCATTGAAAGAGAATAGATAAATCAACTGCATTCTATGACAACAATATAGATCCTCGAAGAATAATGGCGCAGTCCTTAATGAGTGGTGTAATTTGAACGGTGTGTTAATACCATCACGTAGTTGGAAGTACGTGCCGTGGGTTTTCGCCCTTTAAAGACTCCTCCAGACAGAACAGGATCTACATTTCACGGCTGCGATCCATCTGCCATCTGCCAGCTGTCAATTAATCGATAGCTTAACTGGAAAGTCGGCGAAATGTTCACAATGTCTACGAGCGGAGTCGAAATGTTCCAAAGATAAATAGCTGGAAAAAGCCCGTCTTACTAATGTTTTATCAATATCGAGACTAATTTATTGAGAGTTCTTAAGACCGCGGTTGTTTGCAGTACTTTCTGCAATAAATTTTGATATTTATAGATGACTTAGCGTGTATTCGAGTAAATACACACATTCCATAAACTTTCCACGGAAGACTTAAGAGTTATCCGTCGATAATAAACATAGAAACTGTAATGTATGTAATGTGATATCGAAACTTTTCATTTACTTTATTCATATACCTAATATATTAATTGAACGAATAAGAAACTTATTTAGGTGTTCATTAAAGAGTCTTTCATATTTTTGAGTATTTAAGTATTCATGAGCAGAATAACTAGGAGATATTTACTTCAAATTAAATCGTTAAAATGTATCAAAAACTGTCTCTTAAATAAATACATTAATTCAAAATTCACTTCAACAACTAAGTACCCTTTTCTGAGTACGATCCAATGAAGCGACGATTAGAAGAATTTATTTAAATTGCTTTTAATACATTAATATTTATTTTTCTGTTTCTTATTAATTCAACTTCATTTATTATTATTATTATTCTAATTTCATCAACTTAAAAAATAAATAAAAATATTTGTACATACATAAATTATTATTTTCAATATTTATTATTTCCTTTTAAATTTTATTTCAGACCTTATTCTTATCGTAACAGTAATTACATACTGACAGTTTTTCTTTACATTTTTCTTAACTATTCCACCACACCGAGGGTTATAGGAACGCCGCCCCTTAAAATTTGTGATTTGTAATTTGCCGATGTCTTTGTCCTCCTTTACGGTTTAATGGTTTAATCAGAGGCCTACAAGAGATTAGGTTATAGGCTAAGAGGACTAAAAAATACTTTTTTTATGTAAGGATTTAAAAATAAACTAGAATAAATAAAGTACTGTGCAACAGAGCTTGTCGTGACGATCCCCAACCCCCGGTACTTACGGAACGTAAGATTGAGAATGGCGATAGTTTCAAATATCTGGATGTGTACAATGGACGATAGCATCCAAAAAGAGCTAGCATGAAAAATATCTCTAAAGGTCCAAAGTAACTACGTATTGAATTTTGAGTTCAAAACTTATTATGTCTTTCACAAAATATGTGAAAGGCAATGTACCCTCAGCGTGCCATGTCAATGAAATTTTAATTATTAAACCCACAAATTCCTCTATGTACATCATTTATATAACAACAAAAAACGTTTTAAGGATTGACAACGGAAACAAAAATAAATATTATTGTATACTGCTTACATATATATATATATATATATATAAATATTGCAAGTTGATATGTAATGTGAAGTACTACAGACACCTCGGGGATTTATGATTTTATTGCAAAAAGTCTTGCGATCTTTTATTGGGATATCAATTGATTGACACCTGAAAAATAAGCAGTGCTTCGGTTACACTAAATTCAAACCGAGTTCCATCCGCGAGTTAACCGTTGGTTGATTGAATTTATACATAACCAATTCAATAATGTGTTTGTGCGCAACTCAGCTCATCATGGTAATAAATGCCTTAGTAAAATGGAAAGCCCGTACTAGGTAGCTTTGTTTCTCGATAAATATCCAATTTTTATTATTCTACGATGCACAGCACTTCCTACTGTTGTCGTGCTGGTCGAAATTCGAGAATTCAAGTCATAAATGTTCAATTTCAAAGAGAAATAGCATCGTAAACAAACATTTTAAAAGTGGTTTCCTCTGTAAGGTTTTTACAGCTACATTATTTATTATCGCGCATGGAGATTTCACAGATTTGTGACCGTTTTGTCCACAAAATATATCAATTTATATTCATGAATGCAGACATCATAATAATTTGACAATAAAAATGTAACAAAACGTAAATAATATTTCAAAGCAGTACAATAAGGCGAGTTTGCAAGTTAAAACCTCAAATTAAATCATGTTTTATTCAATTTGCGGCGATTAGATCAATCCTTTTCGATCAAATCAATGTTAGATTCAATTTTCTCACTATTGGTGAACCAATTCCAATTTTCTCTGAACTACCAAAATATGTGTAACCGTAGCAAGTACGGTGAGTATCTATTCGGGTCATCTATAATAACCTTTTATAAACGATTCCAATTTCAGTAACCATAATGTTTTCGTGTAAAATTTAATGATATTAGCGATACAATTATTATGAAAGCGAGCCACAAATTTATTCCAGAAAAAATGCTAACGAAAAAATTCTTATTGAATTTTTAATGCATTCGAAGAGCCAGATAAGCGTCCAACAGCAGAGCACAGAACAACAAAGATACTGTATCACACAGTTGGAACACAAATATTGGCTTCTCTCTACTGGCTCTCGAAAGTCCAAAGGGAAGAATGTTTGTATATGAATGTACCGAATTATTTTATTTCCACAACTTAGAGCTTGATGTCTCGCCATGCAATAAAGCCTCGCCCGAGAAAGTATTCGGAGGGATTATATCCACAAATGACTTCTTCGTGCTATGGATGAAAATACGGCAAATTGTTACACATTGTATTTTTATGTTACTAAATTGCACAGTATAAAATTGTATTTTTTCCCAGTTTATATTATTATTATTGTGCTGTTAAACTAAGGTTGTCGGGAATGATACTAAGTGTACGAGCGTAAGAATTTAAACTACATCAAGGAAAAAAGGTTACATTATTAAACTTTTTTTTTTAATTTGTCAAATTCCAAAGAATATTACAATTAAAAAAAATATTTTATTTTTTATGTTTATTGCGTTTGCTTTGAGATTGGACATAAATAATAGTTTTAAGAAAAAAAAGAACAAATTTTGAATTAACTGATACATAAAATAAATTTTCCAAAGAAATCAGTTCCTGAACAGGGGCGTAGCCTCAATAGATAACGCCATTGAAATGGGTAATATGGGTTATGAATAATGAGTTATTTATTTAATTTAGTTGGTTATTAATTATATTGGGAATTAGATTTAATATTATTTCCAAAAACAATTCTAAATCATATGTAAAAAATGCACGGGTATCCTGAGGAAGGTATAATAGCACCGAAAGCGGTCGACATTAAATTAATCATAGTGGTTTATCACTATTTAATCATCTAATTTTTTATTTATTTAACAATAGTGAGTATATGTAAGTAACAAAATTATTGATATGACAATCTTCTATTTTCCACTGCTAGAAAGCTTTTTTAACCATGGGCTGAAATATCAGATCTATGTATAATACTTTCGTCACTTATCGTGCGACCGTCACACGAATGTCGGGGTTAAAATTTGCTCGCCTGTCTGTCAACTGTTATATTTTTCACGCCAAGGTAGAAAAATAAATGACACTTACCTTTTAAGGCTCCTTTTATTATTGAATGTTTTCTATTTTAACTCAAAGCGTATTTGTGTCGATATTTGATGTCGCAACCAACTCCCCGAATGTTCGATACAGTATTAAACATAAACCGGCAATTAAACACGGGGTGCTTATTACTCGGCGGTAGTGAAAGCTCCGACCCACTTGTGCATAATGAGTATAGCTATACACTTGTAACCTGATACACCTGCCTCTGTGCCAGCTTTATTACTTGGAGCTAAAATAACAGTTTCGAGGGTCGTCATTGTTCTACTTTTTAAGGGTGCCACTCACCTTCATTAAGTTGGCAGGCCGAAAGATTCGCAGAAATCGCTTGCGAAATCCGAAACGTATTTTCCAATGAGTGTTAGATAACTCACGCAGGAACTTAATCAATCTTGATCGAAATAATTTTGTTGATTCATCCCGATCTTTCTCATTCATGTATGGCTTCGCACTAAAAAAAACCTTTTTTATACAGCATTCTCTATCCCAGTAGTATTAAAATGATGAATGAAAACAAATTTGTTTTACGAACATCGTTTTCACTACGTCCTATTCAAACATTATACATTGTACTGTGCATTTAGCATCTGGTAGTAAGAAAGAGTATTTACATTGTCATTGTTAGCATTTACATTTTAGGGAGTAGTTTGTTGGAGGAAAACGAAGCATATATAATGTTACTTTGAGGATACTGTAGCAAGTTAAATGCAAGTAGTATATATTAAAGATACTTCAGTACCAAAAATAAATTGTTTTACATACTTATACCTTAGCTCCATTCTCAATACTGATTCCAATGTAGATACCGACGTAATCCACAGAGTGAACACCGCCTGGCTCAAGTAGCGATCACCGTCATATTATGCGACCCTAAAATGCTGATAAAACCAAGGCAAGATGAGTATGTCTTGCTTTATAAAGAAGAATCCTGGATGGTCAAAAAAGTCAACGAACAACGCATGTATACCAATAAAATGAAAGTGCTACGCTAGGTTAGAGTTGTAACTAGACTGGGCCATATAAAAAACGTATATGTCATAGGCAGCTTCAAGGCAGCGCCTATCATAGACAAGCTGAAAGAGTCTAGACTCCGTTGGTATGGCCACATAATGCATAGAAGTGATTAGTACATTAACAAAATGGTCCTTAGCATTCCCACAGCGACAAGATAAAAATGACCGGCTTAGACAACATGGTGAACCAGCAAGAAAAATAATTGCAGGACAGACAGGAAATGAGCAAAACCACAGTCTGCGTATTAGAAGAGTCGACCCCAAATTGTTTTTATTTTATTTATATATATTTTTATATATATCCATATTTTTGTACTAACAGAGGTGGATACATAATAAACATACATAATACATAGTTTATTGTGTGGGATGGAGTAGACTTCACTTCTGATATATACAGCGTTGTCCTGGCTACTTTGCTAGACTGAAGTCTGTGTTAAAGTAGCCAGTTTTTTTTCGTGCTGTTGTGGTGTTATTTGGAATAAAAAGAGAATTACAAATATGTATAAAAAAAAAGTAAAAATAAAATAAAAATATATGGAGAGGGAGTATTGTAAAACTAGTAGATTATTAGTGAAAGAATTGTATAAATTATATTAAATTGTTGGATATCCATGCTTCTGATTCATCTCTACCTGATTGAATCATATATTGGGTCCATATTTGTATAATCTTATTGGAATTGTACGATTTCCGGTTGGTACTGAGTGTATTGTATAATTTCGGAGCTAGGAACATGTAGAATCTTTGATAAAATGTCGTTGCTCTCGGAACTGTAGATGTTTGCTGTTTGTTTTGTGTTGTGTCCATAATTTATTGCTTGAGGAGAGTTGTTGTTAGTATGGAAATATTGAACGAGTCTCAACACAAAGATTTGTCTTATATCTAGGACATTGTACTCTTTAAATATAAGATCTGAAAGATATTTAAAGGGACGACCAATTATTACCTTGAGAATTGTTTGTTGTGCTCTTTTAGCCGACTCCAATATTATTTTTGCTGCTCCTCCCCAAACTAAAATAGCATAATTAATTAAGGAGTAGCACAGTACAAAGTACACCGATCTCAAGAGTTTGTAATCAACTATACATGGTATTCCTTTAAAAAAGTAAATTAGTTTTCTTATGCGTTTTGCTAGGTTCGATATGTGTTCTTTCCAGTTAAGATGATCATCAATCAGTACTCCCAGATGTCGAATAATTTTGACTCTTGTCAGTTTTTCACATTGGCATGCGGAAGCCGTGTTCTTGTTTGCTTTGCAGTTATGTACGATGAGTGTAGGACTTTGAATGAATTTACTAGAATATTTTTTATATAATTAAAATTATTATTGGATGTATTTATAAACTGTAATATGCACCGGTTAAAACATCTGAAATCACAAAATAGACGAAAATTCTAAAAAAACTCGTTAAATACGTTTTAAGTCATTGCTTGTTGATTTTCAATGACAAAGATATAATGCAAACAAAATATATTCTCGGTGTAGAAATGTCTTTTTCTCATACTTTTCTTTGTTTAAAATACAAATCATAATGCCCCGTCTCCACGAAAGAGATTTTTATGAGATTTTCGACTCGAGACAATCTCTGAAATACGAATTTTGCTACCTTGAGATGGTTTGGAAATAACTCTGGACTTTCATATTCACGGTGTACTAAGGATTCTGTGTTCGAGGCAACCCGGGAATTCGATGGTGTTTTGCTGTTTCAAGTCTTGAGTCTTGAATTTTTCTTGATGTTATTCATTTTCAACAAGTTATTTGAGTTAATCCCATCCGATCATTATCACACAACAGGTAGTGATCCAGCGACGAGCAATGCAAAATTGAAAGTTTCCATAGAGTACATGGTAAGCCATAAAAATTTGCATTAAGGAGAAATTAGTCCTCAGATATTTACTTCTCAAACAGGTAATTATGTTTACAATAATTATGTTATAAATAAATTCATGTCATCTTTCGAAACAAAGTTTGAGTAGGATGAAATTATTTGAAAAACATTATTAGGGGACGTCAGATTACTTTGGCTTTTTACATTATTATCTTTTGATGCGTTTCTTTATTAATTGTTCTCTTTTTGTATGTTATTTTATTAAATTGTTTGTAATTTTTTAGATATATGTGTTTTTGTATTTAATATAGGTATAAAGGTATGTAAATTTAATTTCATTTTAATAAAACTTTTTATTTGTTTTAATAAATTAATAATATCGTATGTTTTTTTACACAGATAATAATATATCCTTAGCTACTGTACGTCATATGTATGAATGTTTATTAAAATACTTTTTCTTTTTAATTGAATGAAATTCCAGGTTATTAATTAATTTTGAATCTCTCCAGTTGCAGTTAAAACGCAATAAATGTTTGTTATTTGACACCTTATGTTAATGTTTAATGTCTTATATCTGACTTTCAGAATGGATAGTTGTAGAAATCTAAGGTAGTTTTGGGTGACGTTTTGTGCACGTGTCAAATCTCGCTGTCAGAACGTATGGTTAAAGTTTTTGTATCTTTCTAACGATCTCATGCTGTTATCTGAGTTTATCTCTAGAATAAAATCACACGGCATTGATACTTAACTAAATCTCTGAGATTGTCTCCTTCCGTGGACATGGACCTTAATACCTACATTAGATATATTTAAAATTAAATCTGATTTGAACAGCAGATTGTCTTTTATTTCTATTACCACCAAGTTTTGTTTCTTTTGTTTTTTATTTCAAGAATTCATTTTTGGTTTTCATTTGTGTTATTGACTGAAAAAAATTTTTTTAAACAAATAATAGATATCTCATAGAGATGAAGCTATTTTTTGGTAATGGAAAATATGGAAGTATGGGTAATTACAGGGCTTACGACCCATACTTAATTACCCATACTTCTATATTTCTCCATTAATAAAAAATAATTTCGTCTCTATTTATTATTTGTTTAATAACAGTACCTTTGTAGGTGAAAATCCAGTAATTGTGTTTTCTTAAACATATTCAAATATTGCTAAACATTTTATTGTTTATACACAACGCTTTATTACGTTGAATTCTAAAACTAAAATTAATCCAACTATTTTATTTTGATACCAGGTCAATAAAACAGGATAACACTGCACATTTATACTCTAGAGCGCTTGGGTCGTCCTAACTCCATTGCCGTCGCCCCGATCGCCGGCACCGCGCACCAGGCAAATTCTGTACTTTAAATCCGTGGCTCAGAGCTAAAGCATTGCAATTCTACATTTTAGATATTTTGATGTTAAATGTATTCCGAATCAGTATAAAATCTGAATCAGTCCGATATTTGAAATAATTTTAGCCTTAAGACCTGGATTTAAAGTAATATGGTGATTTAAGTTGTATAGTCATGGGCGTTAACTACATACAAGCAAAAAGCTATGCATTACTGAAAATTCTGGAAAATAAATGTAAATGAAATAACACATATGTTATAAACCGACGAGTTAATATAATTACACTAGCAACCGCCATGTACCAGTAGAATCGTTTATTTCTAAAACACACCACTACTCGCCGCTGCCGACTGAGCGCTGTAATCGTTTACCGAGTTATTCTGCATTTATTTCTACTACAATTGCTAATCTATCGTTCAACTCAAGCCATACAATTTATATCTACTAAATTGAAAATTTTGTTTAGCTGATCCGCATTGTACGGAGTTCTTATTTATGTTGTTTCTTAACAGAATGACATTTGAAAGATTTTCAGTTCAGCTTAGAGCTGCGTGAAAATCATTGTAGTATCAACTTCCTATTTTACTAAAAACAGTAACAGCATAACCTAAATCTATAACTACTACAACCGCACCATATAGAGTATAAGTTGTAGTTTCGTTTTGATGTTATATATAAATCACTTTGGATATTAATAAGTGTTTGTAGTGTTTATTTTATTTAACGTTTCAGACGACACAGTTCAGAAAAAACAACAGCTTTAATAGAGAAAGACAGCAAAAATGACAATGTCGAGTGAACGACATTAAACTGACTGCGTAAGGAAAATGTTGATAGAATGGTAAATCGTCACGCGCAAGAAAGATGGGAACAAACACACACCAGACGTACAGCTGATATTTTCTACCACACCGACAGTTCTATGTGTGTAGTTAGCGCTGTGTGTAGTTAGCATCATATACAGGACGAGAAACACTCGTATGTCATTATATTATTGTTCATCCTAAAACAAATAACGCTATGTATAAAAATATTTTCGTCATACTATAAAACGTATGGAATTACATATATATTTTTAATTCTACTACATTGCTAATCTATCTAACCGGATTTTACATTTTATAAACAATATCGTCTAAATGCCGTCCATTTATTTCAAGGCACTCTTGCAATCGGACTCTTAAATTTACGAACACGCGAGAGTAAAGCGTTGGTTATATAGCAGCAACTTCACGACTGATATTTTCTTGTAGGGTCTGAATTGTTCGAGAATTGTTACTGTAAACTCTCGACTTAAGATATCCCCATAAAAAAAGTCGCACGGTGTAAGGTCCTATGACCGCGGTGCCCAGGGTATGTCTCCGTACTTGCTGATTAATTTATTGAGAAAAATTCCCCTCAGCTTCTCCATTAAAACTCTAGTTGTATATGAAGTGGCCCCGGCTTGCTGATATTATGTTCTGTTGTTGAACTCGGAAAATAATTACAGTTGCGAAACCAAAAACTTGTCGATCATACGGCAATAAACGTCAGCAGTGACTGTCTCTCGCTGGTTAAAAAAATAAGTGCCAATTATCCCTCGAGCAGAAATTGCACACCACTCTGTCGTTTTTGGACAATGCAAACATTTTTGATGGCGTTCCTTTGGGTTGTCGGGGCATCAGTATCTTATGGTTTATTTATTAATATAGCCATCGATATGAAAATGTGTTTATCAGTAAACAATATGTTTCCAAGAGTTCATGCTGTTCCAAAACGTTTCAGCATCGTTCTCACTATGGTTTCACGTAAAGAATAGTCCTTTTCGTTAAGAAACTGCACAATTTTCTGTTTGTATGGGTGAAACTGTAGTTTCTTTTTCAAAATAACGTGCACTGTTGATTTTTTTATTCCAGTAAAAGCTTCAGTCTTCCTTATCGATTTACGCGGATTACGCGTAATTTCACGTCGAACTTGAGCCTCATGTTCGGGCGTCGTTGCTGACGTTGATGGTCCCGGAGGAGTTTCGTTAACCATTGTCCCTTTTTGTCTGAACTTTTGAACACAATACCAGATAAGTCGCGTGATCGGCCCATCACGTACTCATCGAATATTAAAGTGAGTACAAAAAGCGCAACGCGCACGAACCAATGAATCACCGCACTTTCAATATTGCTCAACCGCGAACGCGCGGTCACTTCCGACCAGTGACTCATTACGACTTGTAAATCCACAAATCACGCGCGTCGAACAATACCCCTCTCACTTACCTCACCCTAATGGTTTACGAGCAACTACAATTTAATCTTGAAATTTTTCCGCTGGATACCCTATATATTATATCATCCTTATCTCTCTGTATATTGTTACGTTTAGTTACGCGAATCGACCTCAGGTCGATAGATTTTTATCTCAACTTCTGAAGCTGAATTATACTTTTCATATTTTTCTATATTTCAATGGCATTCAGAAACATTATTAAATAACTTGAGAGACTTGATGATAGAAAATATTCGAAAGCTGCTTAATGGGAAATGATAAAGATTTTCTTCTACTCTCATTATCCAAAATCCGTTAAGTGCATTTCAATCTCAGTGAGTTTGAATGATCCGCCTGTTCATAATCGGGAATTAAATATGCAAACGAGATTTGTGTGAAAACTCTCGCACGGGAAACACACCCGCAGCGTGAGTCGAGAGTAAACTAAATAATGCGGCAAGGGAAATTAATTTCATCCCTAACGAATCATTTTTTGAAACGTACTATTTACAATCTAGCAATAATTGCAGACTGTGTTACAAAATGTGAGAAATTATCTATTAACTTTATAATATTTTTTAATTTATTTCGTAACATTGCGGTTAGTCATTTTTATAATGTTATACAATGAAATTATACAACAAACTATGAAATACCAACCTGTTTCGGAAAAATTATTTTCCTTCATCAGGGTGATTAAAAATTGAAGCTAAATATGAAAAAATATTTTAAAATAACTCCAGTATCTGACTGCATCAAATATAAAATTAGTATAAAAACAAGTATTCCAAAATTAGTTGATTATTAATATAAAACTGTGATGTATTATTTAATTTTATTCGTAACTTTTTTCTAAATAAACAATGATGACGTCAGAGCACTCTTAATTTTTAAAAAATACCTTACGGCACAGGCCGCAAGAATCGGGTAGATTAAATCTGCGTATTTAATATTATTTATTTTTTCTCTAGGCCCAATATTATGTTTTTGAACAGCCGTCGTTTTGAATAAAGATAACGGATCAGGATAATTAAAGAATTTAGGTAAGATGGTCAATTTTTAGTATTAAAATTTCAAAATTTTAATAAAACTATGGGAGTTATCTCTGTCACCACAAAGTTTACATATGTATACAAAATATTATGTATAGGTTTTCTTGGTGAAAAATGTTTCTTGTTGAAAAATGTTGAAATCCACCTATTTTAAACTAATACAATAAGATTGTAGCAATTTATTGTAAAATTTTTTTGTAGTATTAGTATTTTTTATAGCTTACTATACAAAATATGAAAAAAAGTGTACTCATTTTTCTCGTAGCCTTGCGTTTTAATTAGTCGGTAGGCGGGGTTATAGTTTGAAATTAATAAAAAACACGGTATCCATAAAAAATATATACGGAATGTTTGAATTTTCTAAATTAGAAAAGTTTATATTCATGTTTATATCTATTATTTTTTTAATGCATTAGTTATATTTTTTTTGTATGTTTATATTATTATCAATATTTGTCTTAGTCGATTGCATTTGTTATAAATAAGTATACAACTGAGTACTTACACACTTACATAATAGCCACATATTAAAAATAAATATTTTATGTTCTAATTAACAATTTTTTTTCTGTACATAAATATACTTAACATATACGGCGACGGAAAACATAAAAAATATATGACATATTTCAAAAAACAGTGTACATGAAAATTTGAGCTCTATATGTGTTAAAATTTAATTCATTATTTAAAAATAAAAAAGTATTACATGTTTTGGAAATGGGCTGTTACATGCACTAATACAAATGTTGTTTCTATATAAAAAGTAGTTTACCACATGTAAATATGATGCCGCTGAACATGTTACAATACTAAATAATAAAATACGAGTACCTATAATTGTTATTTTCCTGATATACAAGGTGGAATATTGTGTTCAGGTGTATATTAAATAACTAGATTTTTTAATTTTGTTTTGATTTGCCAATTAGTTTGTTTATTACAATTACGTTTGAAATATGATATCGGCCAGGTGATCGCCTCTGGTAGCGGCACCAATGCGTGCTCTTTTAATAATATTTCTGTCTGCCAAACCAAAATGGCAGCCAAACAAAATCGGCCCGGATTATTATGAAAATGTATACAAGATTTTAAGATTATTGGGGTTAAAAATATGCTAATGATTATTAAGTGTGATGTGATTTTAATGAAGACTTAATGATCTACTCCTGTCTAAAGTTTGCGCAAGACCAGAATAGGGAAAGCTTTGCTCGAGAGAATTTCTTTTGGCGTAAAAGTAAACCCAAGAATCTCTGAAGAAAAGTAATTGGATGAGAAGAGTGAAAGGAAAACAAACAATCCTTCTCAGTTAATTGAGATTCACATCTGTAAATAGTCGGATGAATTTAATTAGTTGTTTCCGGTGAAATATTGATGTAATCAGTGTAATTTATTTCACCTAAAATAATACACAGCTTTAGTTAAAATGTTTATCTTGTACTTAATATCCCAAGGTGATTCTGTGTACCGCGGACAGGGAAGTCAAGTCAAGAGTGAAGTATCAATTTCCTTTAAAATACAAATAATTAGGTTAGCATGTTTTTGTTCTGATGATACAATTTTCAATTTCTATTTGATTGATATCGATAATATTTCTGATACAAATATTATGTAGGTAGGAAATTTTATTTAATAATTTAACCGTTTGAATGCTACGCGTCGCAAAAGCGCTGCGATCGTTTGTATTGAAAATTGCTTAGCACTAAAACGGTTAAACATGATATTTAAGCTCTTTTTAAGAAATATCCTAATTATAATGATCATTTTTCAATTTTCAATATTGTATTTAGTTAGTTTTTTTTATTATGGTAGAGAAAAAAGTACCCAAATATGGAATAGTATCCCTAATATGGAATACCACCATTTCCAAAAATCTAATAATTGAACATTGGCTCACTGTGAACTATTTCATTCATTCATTTCGAAACCATGATCGTTGTAATTCGTCGATCGGGCGAGTACCAGCACCATAGTAGTAAGGTTATCTGTCTTTTGTCGTTGCTCGGAAATTTTTAATGGTAAGTAAAACTTAATGTTTTCATTGTTTGAATAATAATTTCAATATTCTCTCTACTGTGCAGTTTGTCATAAACAAACGTATGAATCATAAGGTATATATTTTTATAATTAAAATTATATTATAGTACAGTTTTTTGTACATCGAAAAATTCCAAATATGGAATATTCCATAAATGATACGTTTCATGCGTTCCTAAAACTACTTTATTTCAGCTTTGTGATAAAAGAGAATCATAAAAAGTAGCAGCTAGCGAATTGGAAAGGAAAATATTCCTAGGGGAAAAACTTAAAAACAGCTTTGCAAATGAAAAGAAAATTCTATGGCTTAACAGAATTGACGTTCGCATTGTGATATATATAATGGTAAAATGCAACAACTTATCAAATCATTTTAAAAAGTCAGGTATGGCTGGTATAAATGACGGCTGGTGAAATAAACATATTGTTTGTTTGTTTTTTGTAGTCATTTCATTTAAAAAAGTGTCCATATTTGGCTACCTATTCCATATTTAGTTCCATTTAATTATTTAGTTTAATTTATATCTTTTTTATTTTACGTTGATTTTTAAAAATAGTAATTCATTAAAACTGTAAAACTAACACAAAGTTACGTGTTAGTAAATAATTGATTACCAATAAAAAAATCTCTCTCCGTTGTGACCGATTTTGTACGATTGTTATTCAATATATAAAATGGTATTCCATATTTGGCTACAATCCTCTAATTATTATTACAGTTGTTAGTTCCAGGCCTGTGGCTTAGAGTGATATACTTTTCAAACAACAAAATTGTTGATCAAATCCTATAATGAAAAGATGTAGAATAATATTTCCATCTTCATCATGTACATATTTATAGAGAAGTTAAATGAGTAAACAACTATGTTGCATTTTTTAATTATGAAACTTTTGTGTGTATTTTGTAGTAGCCAGAAATAAATAATGCAAAAAATTAACACCAGAATTTGGTTATTTATGTAAAGAGCTATGATAAGGAATTTCCTTAATTACTTCCTTTAATTTTGTTACTGGTTAATATGTAAGAGTTAAAACAATTTTCACGATCATCGTAAAGATAAATTATTTCAGTTTTTTAAAAACTTTCTTCTGTTGCTTTGCCTGCTTTCTCTTCTGATATAAATATCACCAGACAGTGAAAGGGGGAATTTGGGAAAGGTGGAACCCGATTATATATTCCATCCTGCAGCGTAGTAAAATGTACGATAGAAATAACCGGAATAAAAGAAAAACATGATTGATGTCGTGTCGAGATGATGACAACTTCTCAGGTACGTCACGCGCGCCCGTAAGAAATACGTTCTCTAAGACCTACTAACACGTACTCTAAGACCTTCAACACGTATTATAAGACGCTAAAGACTTTTTAATAACATGTTTTCACTTAATCAATTTTTATTTTAACACGCTATTTTTACGTATAAATAATGGTAAATCATTTATGCATATAGATTTTTACGTTATTTATACGTACTAATTTTGGTACGTTGTCATGGCCCGTGTCCACAGATGAGATTTTTATGAAATATTCGACAATTTCTAAGATAGAGATAATACCCCCCCATTCATGAAATTTAATGGAGACAACTTTCGGCTTTCCGCGTAAACCGGGTATACACCAAAGATTCCATGTCTCGCGCCTCACTTAACGCTTGTGCTACTTCAAACGTTAGTTAGTTGGGTGAATTTTAATCTCCCTAACAGAAATTAGAATAAAATAAATGTTTGTAATTTAATGCCTTACGCTTGTCTGATTATCAATAAATAGTTAAAAGTATCTATGGTTCTAGATGACGTTTTGAATCTCGCTAACAAATTAAACACAGTCAGAGTTTTTGCCTCTTTCTACCAATCTCAAGTGAATCTCTAAATTTATTTCCAGATCAAAATTTTAACTAGTCCATGCGGTACTAAGATTTATCTCAACCAAATCCCTGAGATTTTTCTTATCGTGTCTTATTTCGTAGACACGGGCCATTATTAAAAGTATAAATTTTACTCTACTATTTACATTTGCCTTAAGCTATTTTAGTTTTTTTTTTTTTTTGTATCGTGTTTTGTTTAGAATTCTGTTTCTTACAAGTGTTTTATCGTTTCGTCGCTTAATATTGTCGTGGCCGGTAGTTTTATTTTTTGATAGACTTATGTGGGACATTAACTTTTCTTGAGATTTCAT
Source organism: Eubasilissa regina (assembly GCA_022840565.1). Lineage (NCBI taxonomy): Eukaryota > Metazoa > Arthropoda > Insecta > Trichoptera > Phryganeidae > Eubasilissa > Eubasilissa regina. The sequence goes on along the minus strand of JAINEB010000022.1, from coordinate 27,995,403 downwards.
TACAAAATTTTGGCTTTCAGAGAATCATTTAATTTATCTGGGTTTTTATTGAGCCACGCTGTTATTTGGTTTTTCACATATTGCCTCTTCTATATATTTTTTTTTCGTGTTATGGCAGCTCTACAGGTTATTCGAGCGAAATGACATTTTCATTTTAAAAGTCTTTTTTATTTTACAGTTTCATTGTTGTGTATTGGGGATAGCGCTGGACCCAGAACGCTTTGGCATGCTACATGTGAAATGTTTTCCTGATCATGTTATCATTCAAATAGTCTTTGATCTACGCCAATGCCATTTTTTTGTTACTAAAATGGCCAATTAATATTGTAACAACAGTACGTAATACATAAAATCAAAACCTATAATAATATATTAAAATCGATACAATTAAGCTTAGTAATGCAAAATAATCTTACGTATTTTGTGTGTTATGTTCGTATCTGAATAAATATGTATGAATTTGACTCATTTAAGAAGTTTAATTCTGTTGTACTCAATTATATTGTATTATACAGAAGAATCGTACTGTAGATTCTGTAATTGTTTTACTTGTTTGTAATTTTTAAGAGATTTATATATGTATTTATCAATGTTAAGAATAAATTACAATACCTTGGTGTAACAATACTGACATATATTTTATGTGTAACAATTAAATAATATGCTCGTTTGTTCTAGTGGTTCTTACCAAGTGACGTAGGGATCGGGCGTTCAATTATCGTCCCAGAAGACCACCAAATTAATCATGTCATTGATAACATAAGGTTTTTTAATTTTTTTTTAAATAATAACTTTAATGCGGCACGAGTTCGTGAGGTTGCTTAACTTAAAACGTTAACCGAAGGTTTGAACAAAACTTTATCAAATTTTTAATTTGTACGAATGGTTTACCCGCTTTCTTAGAATGAAAACATTTTATTGCTACAATTACGTAATGAGTTTTTTGTTTGTGAGCCGCTCTTTTAAAACGACCAGAAAGTCGACGATTTACAATTAATTTATTGCCTAGATTTGCCACGCACAATGGGAGGTCTCCTGAAAAGAGGACAAAAAACAAAGGAATAAGCAAATTCCACGAAGCATTGTCAGGAAACAGAGAGAACTTAATACCTAGCACTTTGGCCAGCTCAGCTGGAAAACGCCGTGAGGTAAAGAATGGTACTGAAACGATCATTTGGTACTGCTCGTGGCCTTCCAGTGAAAATGTTTTCGGAACCACGTTTCGTATCTATCAAAGAAAGGCGGGCGAGTACTTGCTAAATAGATTCATAGATACGCGGACAGGTTCACATACACACCAGATAAGTAGTATACGGGTAAATGATCCTGTGTAAGAAAGGAACACACACGTAAGCACGTCTCCAACCCTCGGAGTATTGAAAAGTAAAAGAGGAGCCTTTGAGCTCAGTATCACGGCGGCGATAAGTATCTGTTTCCCCGCAGGCCGGGGGCGGAGTCCTGGGGCGGAGTCCTGAGGCTGTCGCCGCCCGCATTTGGGTCACGGATTCACTTCATCAATATTCTAATAGCGGAATCCATACCGCCTTAGTGCGAGACGGGACGAGAGCGGTTCTGCCCGAAACTAGTGACGGCCGTTAACTGTTTTAGTAATGCTCTCGGGGACGGCGAGATGAAATTTGAACATTGATCGCAAAAGTTTGACATATTTGGGGATATTCACCTGTTATCCGCAACACGATCCACCTTGTGTATGTAAACATTTATGACACTGCTACTTGTTTGAGTACTATATTAAATCATTCTCGTGTAATTTTACCCAACTGAATTTGATGTTGTAATTGGACTCTCCAAAAAATCACGTCAAATGCTTCACATTTAAACGAGTTACAGTTTCAAATTAATTGAATTAAATAACTAATTATTGGAAGCTATGAAATTAGGCCGAACATTTTTTTATAAGAATTTCATAAACCCTATCTACCAAACGTTCTTATACATATTTTTATAACAAATCTCAGTATTCATTACAAAATAATTTGTTTTTTTCACAGACTACCAAATATACAGACATGAACTAACGCAAATCGCTTGCCCCAATGTTTTCATTTTGGTATCACCCACGTGATTACTTTAGTACCAACTACGCAATCAAATAGCTCCGCGACTTTTTTTTAATATATGACTCGATTATAACGAAAATTTAAACGCTGACGATATTATACGCATTAATGTAAAAAATACGTCTTTTTTACACGAAGATTCGATTTTCGAAGATTAAATACTTTTACTGTTGCATAAATGTATCATAAACTATCGGATTTATGTTTCCCCAAAGAATGTGTGCAGAATGCCACTCGTCCCGCAACTAATGTTGCAAACCCCTCTTCTAAAGGGTGTTTTTATAGAGGTTTGTTTTTAGAATGAACAACACTTTTTCCAGCGATAACCAATTAATAATTAACATTTAATAAGCTAGCAGCTGATTTGTGCTCAATTTGGTTCGACATTTTTCCGTGAATAGACTTACACCAGAACAACGCTTGCAAATTTATTTCTAAAATCGTGGTTCAGTTCGCGAAACTTACCGTGCGCTATGTCCATTTTACGGTTAACATAATCGTGCATCCTAGCAAGTAATTCGAATAAGCATGAATCCTTTTTGCACCACGTATACTCTAATTGATAATACGCATCCGCAGAGATGTTGTATAATGCGCACCGATAAAGCTGTTGCTGCAGTGGAGTGTAGTATTAAGAAGGACCTGAAGGAGTCGATTCGTCATCGTGCACAGCAATTGGAGCTGTGTCCATCCGCTTGATGGAAGATTTTGTGGAAAGATCTTGGTTACGAACTAATAAGATCCAACTCGCGCAAGAATTAAAACCGCTTGACCATCATGTACGTCGTACGTTTGGTAAATGGGCCGAAAACGAGATTGCTTGTGATCCTCATTTTCAACACAAAATTTTGTTCAACGATGAGGCTCATTTTTGGTTGAATGTCAACAAACAAAATTGCTACATTTAGAGGGAATAAAATCTACAAACCATTATTAAGACGCCGTTATGTCCACAAAACACTACATGGTGTGCTTTATGGGTTGGTGAAATCATTGAAATTATGCCAGCCAGAACGTTACAGTCAATGGAGAACGCCATAGATCCATGATTACCGACTTATTCGTTCCCTAATCGAATGACATTAATGTGGAAGAGCTGTGGTTTCAAGAAGACAGTTTCACACAGAGCGCGCCATAGTCAATTTCTTGAAAGCAACATTCGATGAGCGAATAATTTCGCGTAATGGATCTGTGAATTGGCCTCCAAGATCATGCGATTTAACATCTTTGGATTATTTTCTGGGGTGATATGTGAAGTTGCTAGTCTACACCGATAAATCAGAGACAATAGACAACATGGAAGCCAACATTCGTCGCTTTATTGCCGATATATGTCCCCAGCTGCTCCAAAAAGTGGTCAAAAATTGGACTTCCAGATTGCGCTTTATTCGAACCAGTCGCGGCGCCCATATGCGCAAAATCATATTTAAACACTAATGGCATAAAGTTACTTTTTTATTTCATTTTAAAGTTCCACCTCAAAAAAATTTTAATAAACAGCCATTTTATGTACACTTTATTTAATGTCTATTCATTTACTGGTCTGTGGTTTTTTTATGATCAACTCTCATTCTAAAATTCAAGAAAGAAATTGAAATACATACACATTTGACTGTTCTAAAAACAATACTAGATAATTTAATCTGCGACCCGATGTTTAAATTATACAACCAAATAACAGACATCATGGCATAGACATTAACGAAGACAAACTTTACTAAAACGCATGTTTGTGCGAAAATCAGATTCTAAAAAATATTAGATAGAGTGTTATTCATTGTTGTGTATTAATTATCTATTATAATATTACGTCTCCCTGTCTATTTCTATGACTTTTTGGACATCTTGGATGCAGTGTCATTATGGCTGTATAGTGAAAAACGAACGAATTTTTGTGTTTTAATATCTCTATATTAATTTTAGCCAAATCGTATATTTACATCTGTCATCTTTTCTTCTGTCTATGGTAAAAGAGAAATCTTACCATAGAAATTGTCTATTCACGATTCTTATGTCATTTTTGTTCATTTTGACAATTAACTTAAAAGATGGAATAATTTTAATTACATCGACTTTTTTTACTTTACGGTTTGTTTTGGAGAAAGCTCTATCATTGAAATATAGAATCTATTGAGACACTGAGAGAGAAGCAGCCAAAATAGCTGCCCGCAGGGACTAGCAGCAAGCAATCAGCGATAGCCGTGAGACCCTGACCGCGCAGCGGTAATCAACGACCGCGTAGCGGTCACCATCGATCGCGAAGCCTCCCACAGCTGCTTATCTGCTAATTATTTTGAATGTACATGCCAGTGTCAACCATGATCATTAGTGACAAGTTTAAAAACTTGTCACTAACGATCATGGTTGAAATGCAAATTTATTTCGATTTTTGCAGTACCTACTCAAGCATATTTAGTCTTCAAAAATGTATATAGATAAATGAATTCGGTTATTTTCAAAACAACATTCGCAATGAATAGCTAAATATGTGTACATGTACGCGCAAGTCCCTACGGATTCATATACGAGTATTTTAAGCACACCTAAACCGCTATGACACTATTTCAGATAAAACAAAACCAAATATTTTTATTTAAAAAAATATAATGGCAAAACTGGGAAACGATACGTGATAATGAATGTTAGAGCGGGAAAATAGTTTTTATAACCTTATTTTATTTAAAAAAATAACAATATCCAAATCATTTAAACTGCTATATCTTTCATGATACTACGTACCAGGAGAACACACATTTCAATTTAAAAATATCTTACGTAATTTTATTAGTCACCACGATACTTCACAATTACACACTTACGAATCTATTTTTGGGATAATTATTTTTTGTTTTTATTTGTAATCTCAAACGCATAATTTCTTTTATTTTAATTCAAAATCTGGCTAGTATATTAATTACCAACTGAAAATTTCTTGAATGATCAACAAATCCAGGTATGGGTGTAAATTTTCAAATACAGATAAACCAAAAGTAACTTAAAAATTAAATAACTTTTTGTATTTCTTATTTATCTTTTATATCAGCTCTGTCTAACTTATCTAAGCACGCGGGCCATCTTTTCTTTCGCTAACGTTTCATGGGCCAAAAAAGCAAGTAATTGAAAAGTCAGTTCATGTCACCTCAAAAGTATTTATACGAAAAAAATAATACGTAACTAAAAATATTTTTTTAAATATCAGAATTAATGTATTTAACGGGAGAATTGTTACCGTAGTCATTAAACAATAATTTATTGTATGTCCATATTCTATATTTATGTCGAGTGCCTTCAGATAGTGCTTGTGAGCTTTGGTTAAAAAAACACATTATTTGGAATACAGATATTTATTTATAAATTTATAAATGTATAAAATTCGAATTCGCAGGCCATTAAAATATTTTCGCGGGCCAAATGCGACCCGCAAACCGCTAGTTGGACAGCGGTTATTCTTTTACATGATATTCTACAAAGCGTGAAGATTTTTTTATGTATATTTATGAAAAATAATATCTTGCAAATGACCCCTATTTTCATATTCATATTTAGGTTTAAAAAAATCTCCACGCTAATATTTATTTCATTTTGAAATGGCAATGTGGCTGTATTGAAAAATAATGTGGAAAGGTTTATAAAACTACTCTATAATTTCGTGTGACATGGTATAGCTATCAATATCAATTAATGTTTTTGTTGATATTCGAAAGTGACAGCGTTCAACAATCTTAAAATTTAGAATTCATCAAAAGTCGGTAAAAATAATATTTCTTTTCATTTTTAATAACTTTTTTTTAATATTATATAAGATATTTCTTTATACTTTTAACTAATTGACATCGAAATCGAAATGTCAATTTTATTTTCATAAATTTTCTACTTTGTTTCTTATGAGACTTTTTTATAAATATTATTGAATATAAAATTCAAATTACTTTATGATTATATTTACGTGCTTGTCTATTGCTTAAAATCGTGTATGGATAAATCCGCAACATTTTATTTTAAAGTAATTCTAACTCGGAGTGGAAAAACAATAATTATTTATATTTCGTATATTCTTAACTCATAAATCTAAAATTTTCCCCAAGACAAAGAGAAACTTATGTGTTATTTTTGTATAATACATCTATCCAATTTAGGTGGGAAGATATTTTTAGGTTAATGCGTTTTTTATATTATTTCTCAATTTGATGAAAGTTCATAAAAATAAATCAATTCATTCAAAATATTGGATGAATTCTAATTATTTTTTTTAAATGAGATGATTTTACTTATATTTCTGTCCATTGATATCATAGCGGGATCCTAATAACAACATAACAAAAGCGAAAAATAGTAACAGTAAATAGTAACAGTAATAGTAAAAATAGTAAAAATAGTAATAGTAAAAATAGTAAGTAGTAAATAACAAGCTTTTACCTATTAAAACCAAAGCATTGTCAACTATTTTTCTTATTTTTTGTGCCATTTTATTATATCTTCATAATATTCCTTGTTTCATCATAGACTTATATTAATACTTCTGTAACCACGCATGAAATGTTACGCATTAAAGTACTTGAAACCATATATATAACGTACATCAATATTTTGTATTCACCCGTATTTTATATGCTTATTACGAATGTTGTGTGTTTATACAATTTTGTACTGAACTATTGTTTTCCTTTACAATTAATCATCTTAAATGTTCCCATTAAAATATTGTAGATAATATATATTACCGTGTTCAGAAATTTCACTATTGGCATTATAATTTATATTAATTATTAATACTATTATATTATTTAATCACGACTTGCGTGCAATAAAGGTACCTACCAAAAAAAATTTGAATTCATGTCTTCATAAAGGTTTGTAATTTAAGGTTTACTTTTTTCCGAAAATAATATTAAAATACTTTTAAAATTAGTAATATTAACTTGGTGGTTAAAATTCATATTTTTTATTTATTATCTTAGTTTTATTAACCACAATTGAATACAATTAAAAAAATAGCAGTTAATAACGGGTTTAATACATGTTTGATAGACAATATTTTAAAAAATAAATTAAAAGAATATAATAATCAATTTTTATATAAATCACACATAAAACATAATGATAATAATGATAATTGGCGTAGGATTTTATACATAAATAACTTTTCGAAACAAATATCTAAACATCTACCACGAGACATTAGACCAGCATTTTACACAAATAATAGTATAGGAAATTTACTCATAAATTCTAAAGACAAAGATGATAAATTTAACAATTCTGGCGTCTATAAACTTAGTTGCAAGGATTGTGCTGCATTTTATATTGGTAAAACGGGTAGAAATTTTAATATAAGAGTAAAGAAGCATTTGAGATGTTTGAACAATAGTGGGTTTTCAGAATTTTCTAATCATTTGATAGAAAATAGTCATGGTTTTGATAAAAAATTGGGATTGTCAATTTTGCATATAAACAGTGTAGGTCACAAATTAAATAATTTGGAATCGTTGGAGATAAATAAAGCATGTAAAAGTAATCAGGAAATTCTAAACAGCCAACTAAATTTAACTACGGGTCCTATTCTAAAATTTTTTCCTAAAAATTATTCGACTAAATTTGTATTGAGCAGCAATTTGAGTTAGGTACTAAATTTATTTTTTTTAATAATTGTTGTTTTTTTAAAAAATTTAAAAATAGATTCTGAATAAATAGAAAAACAATGCTATATTTTTAGTTAGTTATGTCATCCTGAAGAAGGAAAAGGTGTTTTCCGAAACCGGTAGATGTTTTTTAAACTCAATTGTGGTTAATAAAACTAAGATAATAAATAAAAAATATAATATTAAAATGTTTATTTTTAGTATTTAATTAATTATATTCTCATAAGTTTATTTTTTATATATATTTATGCACAGAATATAATCCTCTCCGAAGACTAAAAGTATTTTTATAGTTTTTTCGGTGTTTTGCAACGATAGTGGTGGTTTTTATTAGCCCTAAACCGACAGATAAAACCGTGAGATAAAAGAATGCCAGTTATGCCACTACCAGATTCCTAACTCTGACAAGACTTAAAAGACAACTTGCATCTAATGTGTAAAACTTGTTTGCCAATTAGTACTAGGAACTTTCTTAAAAATCAATTACCTCCAAGAACCTTAACTAACCTTTTGCTGTGACAATTAGGTGAATGCACCTTGTGATTACTTATTTACTTTTTCATTTACAAAACAATATCACCTAAGGCCCTTTGCAGCTTAATTTGCGTTCACTTATTCGACTTTTCCGCTCAGATTCAGTTTTGTGAAAAAACGGTTTAAAAGGGTGCTTATTATTTTCTCTATCTATTCCAAAACATTCAGCATAATCAAAAAAGTTAATACAGATGACACATGCCTTTAATCGTAATGATTTATTTTTGGATCCATCTGAATATGAAGATATATTAAAATAGCAATGTTTATTTCTTGTTCTCTGTTTTCTCTGCCTACATTTCGAAGACAATTTCGATCTTAAGGGCGACCTTTCATTTTTCCAGTTTGAAATTTGAGAAATTCTACACGAATTATTTATGCTTTCAAAATGAGGCAAATAGTTCAATTCTTATAAGTATTAAAGAAATAATTAAAGACATTATTTATTACGTAAATCATGCGAGACAAGGAGGTTTGTATAGAAAGAGACGACAATAAAAATGATGATTTTCTGGGATTCGATTCAAACATCAAAAATAACTCGTATCTGGAGTATTTTCCACATTCATATATGGAATGAAATAAAAACGTGTTGTAATTTAAAATAATCCATCGAATATTAAATAATTTATTGAGTACTTAATTCATATATATGAATATGTTTTGAAATCAGACAAAGTACCTACATATATTCAAATAGTCGCTAAAATCATTGTTCTAAATTTAAAATTATTTTGATTGCTTCAATTTATTATTTTAAACAAAATTATCAATTATTAATTATTACTATTATTGATTTAAAACTCCACATTAGCGTTTTGGTGATATGTCTATTTCATAATTATATACTATTTATGAAACAGACAGCCGGTGTTTAAAAGACAATAGTGTTATTTATAAACGAAATATTTAATTGCGACATACATAAAAAAACGTACATAAAATGGTTACTTTGTTCAAGAATACTAATAAAGAAAATAAAAAATACACGTTATTAAGATTTAGTAAGAAATGATTGCGTTTTTGATAATAAACTTTATTTTAAATAGTAGCTGAAGCCTCAAAGAATGTGATTAAATAGAGTATATTTTTTTAAAACGTATTTTTTCTCTAAAATCAAGTATTTTAAAACGGCGAATTGATAACATGTCCTGCAATTTGAATGGTTGTGTAACTCTATTAATTTATCACATTTTGTTGATTTGTCTTACTCAAGATTTGTCTACATAATCTTGGCTTCAATATTATAAGAAAATATATTTCGTTAACGCAATAATTTTCCATATTAAGATAATATTAAGATAATAACAGGGAAAATGTATCCAATGGTCGTGGTCTTTCTTATAATATGTGTATTTTCTTAATTATGGCAAATAACATTCAGTTTATTAGTTTTAAATGAGTGTAAAAACTCTATGTAAGTAATAATTTTTAAAAAGCCATATCTAGTGTATAAATACTTGTAATATAAATGAATAATAATAAAAATTCACATTTTCGTAAAAAACTCGAAAATTTGAATTATTGTTGAAAGTCGCGCCTTAATTGCATTTTGATTCTTAAGCTTTTATTTTGGACGATGTCATTATTTACGAATATCAATCTAATGCTTTCGAAATCAAATTAATATTTCAAATAAAATTTCTGAATAAAAAGATTTAAATGATTTTGAATATTTGTTGTATGATTTAGAAATTTTTTTTGTAATTTTTTTTTAATTCGTGTCTTTCTTTAAGTTTATATATATTTTATAAATTACAGCTCTTGGATATGGCGGTTACAAAAATCACTTGTATTATTGCCACTTCAAAGTTTAAATTGAATACCATTCCATAAATAACATTGATTTTTGGCTTGATGTTGTCACAGAAAAAAAAACTATCAAACTCATCAAAATTTTTTTTAATGTGTAATACTTCGTTTAAAAATGGTTAGATGTAAGGTTAAAGAAATATGTATTTTAGATAATATAATATTACAATCATGCAGCACGATATAAACACAATTTTTATTAATGTCGGTTGTTAAAAACAAAATGTTGATTTACGAAATATGGGCTGGAAGTTAAGTTTTTAATATCTATAATGAATTCAAAAAGTGTTGTAATGAAATGTAAAATATTATTTTTAAAAATACCATTAATTAATAAAGAGAAAAATCGAAGAAATTTTTATATTTTCACGTAGGTATTCAAATCATATTATTAATCTGAATTTAAAATAAAATATGTAAATGTGCAAAATATCAAAATTAAACACAAATTAATCCAAATGAGTTTTTGAAAACATTCAATTCGTTAAAAATTTTAATCTTTCTAAAAAGTTAAGGTTTTTTGGAGATACGTGGTTTGCACTTTGCGCCGGCAATATTCCCCACCATACCAGACAACGATGGCTTCAATACAATTACGAGAATCCGAACACTCGCTTCACACAACTGTCATCACTTCAGCGCTTTGACACGACATGTGGGCTCCCCTGTACCTCCCTTACGATACGACAGTAAATATTTGGTTTAGACTAATTTAAACAGCAGAACCAATGCGGTTAGACTTTAGATGTAACCTTTGCTTATTCAAACATTTAATAAATTATTACAATTTAATTGTAACCTGGGGTTAAACTGAAAATTAAATCTAGGTGTAGGTACTCACTGAAAGCATTCAGAGTTTTATACTTTCTTACATATAGTATATGTCTTTAGATTAGCCAATCGTGATGCATTAGAAGAAATATATAATGGTATATATATTCCCACAAGAATAATCTTGAATCATATTCAGAACCGTTAAGTCAACATGAATGTAATATTCAATGTACTATGACCCTTTTACTTTTACAGTATTATAAATTTTCATGACCATAGTAAATATGAATATTCTTCCGAGGCCGAAATGAGTTTTCAAGAAGGGAGAAAATTCAACGCCACATAACTGCGTGTAACTTACCTGTGCGTAATACCTGGAAATATATCCGTTAATAGCCCGTGTCTAGGAATGAGATTTTTAAGAGATTTTCGACTAGAGACAATCTCCGAGATACGCATTTGGTCCCATGAGATTCTTTGGAAGCATCTCTCAGCTTTCGTTGTCCCCATGTACCTATCGTGTCTCAGATATTCATCAAACATTACTCGTCTTCCGATAAACGCCAAGTGTCATTAATGTCATGTTTGTCAGTTGACTGATTTTTAATTTCCCTAGGAAATAGAGTTTGAAACAAAATAGAAGTTTGTAATTTAATCCCTTATATTAATGTTAATGTTTAATGTCTTATGTCTATCTTTCATAATAGATAGTTGTAGGGATCTATAATGATTTTAAATAACATTAGAGTATGTAGGGGACAGTGGTTTAAATTCACCGCCGTTCTCAGCCGGCATCGATATCAGCGACATCTGCATTCAATACCTAGCGAGCGGCAGAGTGCTGCCACCATAGTCTGGCCCGATTGCATACCGATGACGCACCTTCCATTACCCGCCCGGGCGAGACCGAGACCAAACATCGCCGACTCTCTTTTCTATATTTCATTTTCCACGGTTATCTTTTGTATTTCTATGTTCTATCCTGTCCGAATAAACGACAATACATCAACCGCACGTTTCATTCTCACCGCCTACCCTCACAAGAGCATGTGAAAAATCTCCGGTCAGATCGAATGGTTTAATTACACTGGTTTGAGTTTTTGTCTCTTTCTACCAATATCACGCTTATCTCTGAATATACCTCCAAAACAAAATCTCAACACGTGTACATGGTATTAAGATGTACATTCAATTAAATCTTGAATTTTATTTCATGAACTGGAGGCCTTAATACTCGTAGTTTTGGATTCCTGCTTTTTTACGAAAGAAATTTTATTAATATTAAAATAATGCTCGTACGTAATACGTATGTACGAGTATTATTTTTGATTATTTTTTTAAATATGCATATTTAAAATATCACAGACCTAAGTTTTGAATAATTTCAACTTCACAATAAGAATGTGTTATCCTAATGATTATTTTTTTGCTTCCCAAAAACAACAAGAGGTTCCAGTTTATCAAGTCTGGCCGTGATCCACTGCATTTGGCGAAAACTAATTAAACCCATTCTCCATTTTCAATTCTGTCAGCGTGTTTATACGTGCCTTTTCTGTTTTTTTTGTGATGACATGCACATTTGCACAATGCGCCACCGCCGCCAGAAGTTAATGGATAAATTTTCAAACGCTGGATATAATGTTTTCTCTGCGCATCCAGTTTTCTCATTCTAATTTAGTATTTCAGTTGAAAATCAACCCTGTAATATAAGACCCCAGTCGCATACAAAAGCCACGATCCATAACACATCATAAATATTCTTCTTATCTAAACTTTTCAGATTGAATTAAAAAATTTAATATTTAAAATAATAAAATTCTTACATATAATACCAGTCACGTAATATATTTTTTTAATGTGTGGAGCATTATCTTTATAGTTCAACATTTTAACAATTATTACAATAAACAAATTTTGTATTATTTTAGATGTATATGTGGATTATTTTAGTGTAATGGTTATTTTATTTTGATCTAACTAAATGTGCTGTTTTCCAAGCTCCCATGATACATTTTATGAATTTAATTAAAGCTATTTTTCAAGATTCGAAACATAGTTAATTATTATGAAAATAAGGTGGTTTACTATAGTACAAACTGATATAATAAATTAACGCAAATAATTAATAATATAAAAATAAAATACAAATGTGAATTGAATGGAATTTAAATTAAAAATACGTAACGTATCGTTCGGGCACAAATTCAAAACTAATCTCATATCACGGCCAAATACCGACTGGCGACTGCATCAAGTGGTTTCAATGCATTGCAATAGTGAATCCTTGTAGAATTGTGTTAGTGGGGACCCCCGTCAGATATGGCGCAAATTAAAATTTTGGATTGGGAGTTTTGGGATTGGATCTTCCGCGAAACGATAATCTAATGCGTTGCGGACGTAATTTCAAACTCTTTAGGGTATTCATTAAGATTTGCGTATCATGCTGGGAGCTTCTTAGAGAGTGATTTCAGTTTTCATGGCGGAAATGATGATAGAAGCAACCCATTTGCCACCCCTGAGTGCTGTTTCTGTACCAGAGTAAATTTCCGTCGATCTGGTGTCTAAATCAAACTGTTATTTGTATCATCCTGATCCCTTGAGGGGCGTACTGGTTTAGTACCATTGTATTCTCGCGTCTGTCCAACAATTCATATTTATTTTATTTCTTTATAATATCCAAGTTGCTGATGTGCATATTATTTTATACAAATTAAGGTAAAATCTGCGCTGAAAGTACAGTGAATGTCTTTTTTTCTGGTAGCCACGCCGTGCTGCATTGCCGCAATGCTGCCTTGTAGAATATGGGAAATTTGACCATAAAACAGTCGCCATACACTTATCAAATCTCGAATCAGTACCTTCGAATGTCTTAATTTTTGTTTATCAAATATGATATGAATTTTCCGTCAAAATAATAATATCCGTGCATGCCTTCAGAAAATCTGTAAAAAAATCATTGGACAAACGATGGGGGCGATATCGGTATTACTGACATACGAATGAACACATCTCCGACTTACAACCATTCGTTTTTTGTATTGGATATTTTCCAATACATACTTTAATGTCTCACAACTTTTATTCTATGTATCCACTCAATCCGTATCAAAAGAAAACCAATCAATAAATTTATATATATATTTTTTTAAATATTTTGAACCGAAAACAGATGTATTTAAAACTCGTTTTAACGAATTCATTACAATGCATAATTATGAAGCATTTTTACATAGATATTTACATATATATTATATAAATATATATTTATATTAGTTTAATCTATTAGTGAAAAATATGACTGTGAAGAAAGATATCAAACGAAAAGTAACTGCGGGAAATTAAGTGAATGGTGCTGTCAACGCAGTTATCTCCAATAGAAATTTGTAACTCAAATAAAGATGCATGGTGAAATTTTGGCGCCAATACCATAATGTACGGAAGTTAAGCAAAGAATTAGCAAAAGTAGACTAAATGCTGTAGATAGACGCAAGTGTGAAAAAAAAAAAATCTACGTACGATAGAATGAATATGGATCTTTCTATAGCACAGTCAATAGAATTAACAACAGATCGCTGAGATGGTTTGTGCATATGGAACGTATGTGTGAAGAAAATATTTGAGGCGAGTGTTAAATTCAACAGAAACAGAAAGTATCCGCGGAAGACGTGGCATGATTAGTTAGATATTAAATTATTAAAAACTTCAACAATTATGCATGAGAAAATGTAAAAAAGTGAACAAGGCAAGAATGATGGCAAGAGAATAATAAGTGCTTACTTCTTACGGCCGGTTATATGATCAGTAGTAACTTTTTACTAACGCCCATAGTAAAAATCCTTTGTAGGTTGATGATACATCAAATTTACTACTGTCAAAGAATAGATGGAGATGTCCATAGACATGACAAATAATCACGAAATATGGTTTATCCTATGTAAATCTGTCACCTTAATGGTGTTTTTTTTCGTATTATGTATTAATCAACGGACGAACTCCCATCACTAAAATAGCGGGATATTGAATGATTAATTATCGTGTACTGCAACTTTCAAAGTATCAATTTGTCAGATGACTTTTGAAACAGCTGTGAAAAGTCCGCCATATTTAAATATTGATTTTTGTTTTTACTATCGGATATCGGAGAGTACAATAAGATTACTACGGGATTTACTTTTGAGAAGTTAATATTATTTTACTAACGATCAAACAACCCGTTTTCGCAAAAAATTTTACTTTTGTAACTTTTTTACTATAATAAAAAGTTACTACTGATCACACAACCGGCCCCAAGAAATAATAGATTGATGCGAAAGTTGTTGCCGTTTTCGTGGTTCTTACTTAGAGATGCTCTTTCTGTTCATTAAATGCTATCGTTTTTAAATCAACTCCTAGATTAAATTGTCTAATTATTCGCAATATCTAACGGCGTTTATTGTACCCTTTGATGTAAAATGTTTGTAATACACTATTTACTAATTTACCATCACGCCATTTCTCCACTGGGGTTGGCAGAGAGGACAGAACACCACGTTTTTCTATCCCAACACACAATTCTCGCCTCATTCACATTCATACGTCTTCTTATACAAGCTCACCAATTATTGTAACTTCTAACAGGACCATCTTCCAGTATCTGGTTTACCTGATCAAGACAAGTTATCTACGGACGTCCTTTATTTCTGGTGCCATCAACACTTGCGTCATATATCTTTCTTATCATTCTCTCTTCATTCATCCGTTCCATATGAGCAAACCGCCGAAGTGATCTTTTTTTAATCTTACTCACTTTACATCAGCCTCACATTCTTTCCTTATTTTTCATTCTTTACTCTGCCATAAATGGATTTGCCACATATACGCCTCATTTCCACTGCATTCAGTCTACTTTCATTCCTCTTTTGCCAGCTCCAGCCCTCATTTTCATACCATACAGTGTCGATTCCATTATGAACCGCTAGTCTTGTCTAGGTTGACAAGTTCCAATTAACTATAATTCCATTCAAAGCTCCGTTTACTTTGTTTCCTGCACTCACTCTCCTTTCAACATCTTTCTCAGTCTTTTCGTTTTTATCAAATATACTTCCCAAATACACAAATTCATCTACTTGGTAATAATACATAATACCCTTAATATTCCACTATACACGTGACATGATCTTTTTTGATGCATTTCTTCTTTGAGGGATGAAAGGGAATCTTCTCTGGAGTTGACCAGTGTCGTTTTCTTGTAATATTATTGTACGAGTATATGACCCACTTTTTGACACCCGTTACAATCCGATCCAAGAAAGGTTCTCGATTTTGTCTAGCTAGCAATGATCCGCGGGCTTTCTGCCTAAATGATTTTTTCTGTGACAATTTATGTAACACCATTCCCAGTTTATGAAGATGCCGTTTGATTGGTTAATTTTCAGCGCGGGGTTCGTCATCCAGTGATAAATTCCCGAACAAAACTTGCTAAACCACAAACGATTTGTTCGAACTTTTAAGACACTGTCACCATACACGTTTAAATTCATACAATGTACAAGGTCGCAAATGAATTTTTTGTCGCCTTTTGGTATTTATTTTTTTGTGGTTACACGATTGAAGTTAAAAAGAAACTGGCTAAATCACGTAGAATGTGTCCCTTTTAAAAGCAAAGACAAAAAAATAGGTTTGAAGACAAAGAATAACCGCTTACATCATTTCTAAATAAGTACCGTTAAAATGGCATCAACTTTCGCGTCAACTGAATAGTATTTTAATTTAAAAATTTTATACAAGACTTTTTCATTATAAAAATTCTCTAATAAAATAATGGATGGGTTTAATAACAAAACGTTTATTTTGCATTTAATTACAGTCCCTGAGAATTTATTTCTTAAAAATTATTTTTTCTAAATGTGATCCTTTATTTTTCTGGCACTCTTCTAAGCGGGAGGCAAAATTTAGGCCGCTCGGCACGTATTCTCCGTGATCGCTGCCATTTTTTTCGTATATTTTATTTTAATTGGTCCAAAAAGAGAGGATTGTTACTGAATGCCTTTGATAAAAGGTAGCCTCATAGGAAAAAGTCCATTGATGTCAAGTCGAGGCTACGTGGAGGCCAGTTTATGTCACCTCGTCGGAATATCGATTTTTTAGGGAAAATTTCACAAACAACTGCTAATGACACGCTCCATAGCGACTGAATTCCCAAGGACGTGATTAGCGATCGGCATACCCCTCGCTCGTCTCCGCTCCTTGGTTGCGTTGGTGCAGCGAATGAACCAAAAGGAAAAAGATTTTTCCTTTTGGTTCATTCGCTCAGAAACAGAAACCACTCATTTCACAGCGTATCGTCGAAATATAAAGATTTAAAATATCGCATATTAAAAAGTATGTTGAACGGTAAATGAATTTCTGACCCCAAGTTATACGCTATGCAGTACACATTCACCCTTAACTGTATTATTTTTATAAAATAATATGAAAACATCCCCGAGCTTAGTATTATTGAGATAATCAAAACTCTAAATTAGTATTCTAGTGTGCAGAGTGTTGCCGGCGCGAGACCGGCGAAGCTCATCAACGGCAAATGTTACAAGTCGTGTTCGGCGGCGACTCGCGGACCGCTCGTTACGCGACCACCCGGCGGTAAGCTAACAAAACTTCGGTGCTTGACGGCAAGCCGACGCCAAAGTGTCCTCTAGACTATCTCAGAACCCGTCTCCCCAGCACTCGGCGAGATTATCAGATACCGCAGTTTAACATGACGAGAGAACCCTCGAGTTCGAGTTCGTAATCCTCTCGATAAGACGGGGGCGTTCGTTTTGATATTATCTCGCATCAAAGCTTTTGTATCGATTTATGCAAAGTACGTGTATTAGGTTTTTTATAGACACTCTAGTTTTTAAAATGTGGTCGTAAATTAATATCTTCTGTAACCACTATTTAAATGTATAATAATGGAGCTCCCTTTTCTAAGTTATTTACTCAATAACTTATTTATTTTTAATTATTAATAATTAGGATTAATATATCGCACATGTGTTTAAAGTCAAAATGCCTGAATTTTGAGTTGATGATGTATAAAACCAGAAAAATTCACTGTTTTAATTCGAAGAGTATTACAACTCAAAATGATGCATTGCGAATTTAAAATGAATTAATTTAGTCTAAAAATACAAGGATTTCGTAAAATACTTAGTACTACACACTTAATAAGTAAAATACTTATACTATACACAGTAAACTGTGTACCTACTATTTTTTATTTTATTATATTTTCAAATTAATATATTTTATACCTATATATATTGATTGACAAAATAAACGTGAATATTAGTGCGAAAGGCAATGAATGCAAACCCAACGAATTCTAAAAATGTTATGTTGTGCTATAAGCCGAGACTCGTGTAGATTCTATCATATCAAAAACTTTCATAGTTCAACAATATTAAAGAAATTTTAATTCATCGCATTCCGTTAACGGTAGAGTTATGCACTACAAAAAATAACTATATTTAAGTAAATAAATTTATTTAACACTCTCTTAGTGGCCTTGTGGATGGAAAATCGAACCTCGTCCCGAGAGACTACCAAAATTGTCATATATTTCATGTTAGAAGTTCTAAACTATGTTTTAAAAATAATCCGTATATATGTCATCAACGATTAAACACAGAGAACATCACATGCCGTGGTTAACTTTATAGTTTATTATCCGATATCTAATACTGTTAGAATGCAAAATTTCCCAAAATAATATTTTGTTTTTCAAGGATACGTAAGCACTTAGTCGAAGTAAGGGACGGGGTTGAAATAAACATCGGTATTATTAGACGCACGATACGGCAATAAGGAATCTGGCGTACGTGACCACGGTCACGTCGGCAAATGCACCATAAGGGATGCCTCACCTTATGCGTCAGTCTTTCTCCAAATCCAAAAATCCAAAATAAAATCAATATCGTCTCTGATATAATAAGCAAGCGTTTTGTAATTTGTGATTCCGGGGAAAATTTAAACTGCGCGCCTCGAGTTTAAGCTTAGACTGTGATGTTCTCTGTGTTTAATCGTTGATGTAAAAGTATAAAAAGGGTCCCGGTGGATCCATATGAAAAAAAAAGACGATCAACATAATTTGGTGTAGTGAGAATAAATTGTCGCTATCAAGGGAGACGATATCATATATGACACGCACAAATTGCATAAGAACATCGCGTCCAGAGTCCCGGTTTGCCTGGATAATTGGGCATCGTCTGGTGGTCAATCAACTATAAGCCTGAACTCCGTCACCCTATGCTGGCACCACAAGCATCATGTCCAGGATCCAGGACCATCATCTACACGTTGAAGACGTCTCCTAAGAGGTAATCCCTATCGTAAAACATAGATAATAAATTTTCTTATGTACAATGGTATTTTATAATTTCATTTCATAACCATTTGACTTGACTATGTTTTTAAAAAAAAGAACCAGTTAGGCTAGATGCCTCCCCCCTGAACATGAAGCTGAGGCAGAGAAAAATAACCTAACAATACATCTATGTTATGAAAAATCCATTTGACTTTTAAATAATATATTGTATATAAATATGTTCTAGAACTATTCATCTGCCTATGTATCCACTAATTCTACGATACCGTGTGTGTTTTGTTAGTTACATAATTGGAACAAATAATTGTCATTTAATTATGTTCGAAACATTGAATCAGTGATACGGTAATAATGATTGTGGACACCGTGTGGACAGGCAAAAAAGTTTCCCAACATATTCACATTAGTGCCATTCGGGGACCATGCCAACAATAAGACACGAGAATTAGGAATCGTTTATTCCATTCCATTTCAATTTGCTTGCGTGAGGTATTTTCCTTTCACATTATTCGCCAGACTTCTTTTATTTTTTATCAGGCTCGTCAAATTTCTTTTCGAAGACATTCAACCAAAATGCTGATACTATAATATTAGCGCGTGTGCATGGAGCTCTGAAAATATTCATGCGTGTATTTTTCACGATTTTTACCTTTGAAACATTTCATTTACCTTTTCAATAGGAGGGTTTACTATATTTAAAATAAAAAAAAAATTATATAAGTAGGTACTTTAAAAAAATAAGAAACACACGTTCGTGTAATAAATAAAACCTCGTATGCTTTGTCAATCTTTATATAGCTATAACTAACTAAATTAACATCACGCGGAGGTAGGGAGAGAGGATAGAGCATTATGCATGCGTCCTCATTAATACATCTTCCCTTGCATTATTGAGTTTTCTAGCAAGACCTAACTTTAAAATAATAGGTACCTAATTTACCTTGTTACTTAAAGTCTTTCGTGGACGTCCTCTATTTGTGATACTATCAACACTCGCATCGTATATTATAATATCCTCTCTTCACTCAACCCAAGTGACCCATTCATCTGTATTATTAGCATTCTCAGTACTTTCACCAATGGGTATAACTGTACATTATTGTTTTGTTTTTATATTACATAACTTTCTCAATTTCAATTATTTTATTAAATTTTTATTAATTTTAATATGCAAAAAGGAATAATTTTCCGAATTTGATTTTCTGAATTCGCACGAAACGTAGTAATTAAAAGGCTATTGTATTTTTTACAATAACGAAATAAGGCACAACTATAAATGTAATAATTGCAAAGTAATATTTGTTGAATATTATTCGATGATAGCTTTACCGTAATTTTAATATATTATATACCCACGTTTTATGAAAACGGATTAATAATCTAAAATAAGTTAAAATCCGTTAAAAGCCCGTAATTAACTAAGGATGGATGTACACCGATTCAAAACTCGCATATTCAATATTGAACGTGATTAATTATTAATGTATCACAGTTTTAATAGGAAATGAAAAGAAGCCATCTCTGAGACCTAAGAACAAATTCATCATTGTACACGCACCTCAAGAATTCATTTAATTCATTAATGTATGCGAATGCCCCATCACCTTGTTCTCATTTAAATTTGGTGTCCTGACCAGATATGGCTCCCAGGATATTTTATCGTACGAGACAAGAACATTAGTGGGACAATTTGCGTAAAATACGGAAACAATGGTCTCCGTATTGTTCACATTAAAAGATAACTGACCCGTTGTATTACTGTCATAACTTTGTTTTCAAAGATTTCCGAAATATTATTTTTAGAAAAATGAATATAAACCGTTTATTTTATTTTAATACATTGTAAATGGTAAAAGTATCAGAAATAACCATAATGTTCGATTGTGAACTGCGAATATTAGAGCTTATATAATACAAGTAACTCACTTAAACAAGGTTTATCGTGTACTTCATTTTCAGGGTAAAAAAAATAAAAAATGTTTAAAGAATAGATGAATATATTTATGTAGGATGGTCTCGAAGTAAAGAAAACTATTTGAAGCTGGTCGGTAAATTGTAATAATCCCATTTTTCTTCATACATTTTGTTTAGAATCAGAATGTGCACTCTGCATCCAATATCTTCTGTTCTAAAAAGCATTTTCTCTTCAACAACCAGTGGCGTGCAGTTGGTATAGATTTAGGTTATGCTGTTACCAATGATATTATATAACCATATATAATATATGTACTACAATATATGTTGTACATAGGATTATGAACTTTCGTTTAACCAACGTCTTTAGACAAAATAATTCCGTCATTTATACGACCCTACCATGTATTTATTTGTAATTTTAGAGTACTATTAATAGTGTTTTTAAAGTGTAAGTTTTATCGTAAAATAATACCCATATAAAAATCAATATAAAGATGAAATTCTTAAGAACACTTTTTATGACTGAACTTGATTATTTTATTGTTTGAAAATCCTTCACGTAATAATTAAACGAAACAATTACTTTTTTTAAAGGTTAACATAGGAAATAGTTCTGCCAATTGCTTTTTGTTTTTCCCAAATCAAAAACCAATTCATGCACCAAATGCACCTCGAACGCAAAGAACGGTCATGAAATCAACACGTTAAAAACAGTAAGATAGTAAAATTCGCGAAAAGGAAATAGACACTTCAATGATTTGCACACAGTTCTAATGCCTTTCTAATGTTATTCTGTTAAAAACAGCATAGGTAACGACTTCACGCAAAACGGATCAACCGAAAGGAATTTTCAATTCATTTAATAGCCAATTATATGACTTGAGTAATTCACTAGCTTAAAGATAGAACAGAGTAATGTGAATAGTTCAATGCGGCGAATGCACGCTATGGGTACAGCGGTGAGTTGTCATGGTAGTTTTTAGAACTAATCAATTAAAGTCTCTACTGGTACACAGATGGCGCTAATTGTAAAATAATGTTTTCGTTTATGTTAATTCCATTACTTAATTAATATTTGATTTCAAGAATTTTTAGTAATGCACAACTTTTTTGCTTGTATGCACTGCATGCCCTTCTAGACAACGCTCGTATTCATTCGGCTACAAAGTAACCGTGTTATTATATCTTGATGACTATGTAAATAGATTAAAATATTTTAAAATTATCATCTGACATAAGATGATAATTTTTTTATCGAATTAAGAAAATTACAGTGATGAGGACAGAGTCCAACGAAAGCATTCTGAGTGAAACTTATTTACATATTTCACTCATTTTGATTTTCATCACATCATTTATTTTTAAGACTTTGATTGACTGAACGACTAGTGTATTTTTCCGTCTTCTGTGTGAAATCAAATGTATGTCAAAATCGGTTCAATTAAACTTGAGACAGATAATTGAAGACAATAACGTGTCACGCGCTCCAGTATCTAACGGGCAGGCAAAAGCAGATGTTAACAAGACCGCAATAGGGGACAACGTCAGAAATATATATCATTATTTTGGTGATGCATTTTCATCCACATTAACATATTTTAATCGAAAATTTTATGTAGAGACGTGCCGCAAAGAACTTTCACTTAAAAAATGTAACCATATCTCCAAAGAGATATACCCATGTATCTCCTTCGTTATATTTGAATCCGTAGCCGGTTTAATCTTGCATAAAAAAAGCATTAATAATGTTGATAGTGTATACTTCTTTGTTTCGTTTTAAAAAGAGGAGAGAATGTAAAGACTTCATTTTGATTAAATAACAGAGACGTAATTTGTTAAACTTGCAAAAAGAAAGAAAATGTAATGAAATACGATACGAACACGCGCAGAAACCGCAAAGAGGTATTTAACGCTTAATTTAAAATATTTTCCTTAAGTAAAGACGAGTAGCGACGATAAAGGGATCACATTAATCCTACCCGAGGAGAGGAAACCGACGGAAAATATTCTCTAAAAAAATGAGCTTTTAAAACGCACATACTTTGTGACAATATTAATTAATGCGGATATACGACAGTTTCTCACAATATTAAATAATGTACCCCACGGCCGCAGCAGAAATATTATAATAGAATTAAAATTAAATAACATCTTCGGTAACACTTAAAACTTTTATTGTCTTCTTTAATTGATAGGGACTAGAATTAGATTTTTTACTTCTAATAAAAAATTTCATTAGGCTTTTAAAATTTTGTGTAACTAACTACTTGAAATTTCAAACACTTTTATTATAATTGAGAAAATATTTTATTTAAATATACCTACTCGTATCCTATAATGTTGGATGGTGATAAACAATAAGGCAACAAACAACTCATTCATTACCAAAATGAGATAAATACGACCCAATTTTCTCATTCTACCTTATTAATTCTCGACTAGATACTTTTACAAAACAAATTTAAAATTTTCAAAAAACAACGCTCTTTTAACCATTAACTCAAAGGTTGCTTTTTGGTAGTTGGTTTTATTTCTTTAATGCCTTTTCATTAGCAAGTAAAAATACCCAATTATTTAATACAATGAGACGACATCACAAATGGTTTGTTCCATTTTTTGTATTTGTAAGCTGTAGTTAAATCATTAGATTGTCAATTACATCTTTTCACGAAATACTAAATTATTTAACTAGATCAATTGCAAATGTGCTTCAAAAAGCTTACATTGTGCGTTACAAAATAAAAATACGTGTCGGCTTTAACAATAATAATTCATGCATCACGTTTTTGTGACGGGCGTAGAAAAATGATTTCATATTAAAACATAAAGAATTTTGTGAATCCGTTTATTTACGCCTTTCAGAATTTAGAACACATACCCATATCATTTTGATTCAAAAAACATCGTTTGCTGGAACCATTACGGAACGCTCTAGTAATAAATTGTCTGTATTATGGCAAGCAAATCGAAAATATATTACCTTTTTTTATTTTAATCAACATCTTGGTTAATTTTTTAGAGTTCATTTCTAAAATTCTGTAAAAGTTGTTATATCATTAAAATTACCTGAAAAATTTAAAACAACGAACATTTTTTGTTATTGTTGTTTCTTCAGGCTTAACTATACTTAACGAAAGTTAACCATCATTATTTTCGTGGATAACCCTAACCATTGCCTTAGATTCCATCGAACTATCGCCTGCCTTCCGAGGCCTCTTCCACTAGCGATTATCTTCAATGATAAGGTGCAGCATCTGATATGTTTCTATATATCTTATAATATGCTCAAAATTTTGCAATTTCGAGCATATTATTGTTTTAAAGATTTATTTCTACTTTCGCATCTGAATTAATATATTATCAAACAAATAATAGACATCTCGTAGAGACGAATCTAATTTTTATTATATTTAATGGAAAAATATGGAAGTATAGGTAATTACAGGGGGCTTACGACCTGTCTTCGACTGGCTTAAGTGATCACTTTACACAATGTAACGTTCACCATTCCACCCAATCAACCTCCATATCTATCAAATTTTTGAAAGTCGTATATATGTTAATACGTGGAAATACTTAAAATACCCCTAAACTATCGCCATCTATGGACTAAATTTTATATTCATTTCCCTGAAATAGTATATATATTACAATGAGAATCTAATTTTTTTTTTAATTATTTACTTACATACTTCCATATTTTTCAATTAAATATAATAAAAAACACCTTCATCTCTATGAGACATCTATTATTTGTTTAATAACAGTACCTTTGTAGGTAAAAATCTATAAATTGTGTGTTCTTGGACATATTAAAATATTGATAATATATTATCATTAATGGCCCCGTCCGCCCAACTTATTTTTAGTAGATGTGTATAGATCTACATCTCAAATGCTTTCAGTTGCTTTAGTTTTATTTCGGTGAGTGTCTTTGATTCCAACCTACCATAAATTACAGGGAAAACGTAGCATAGTACTATTTTCATTCGCCAATGTCTGTACATTTTTATTTCATATCATAGTTCTATATGTAAATATACATATATTTTTTTATCTATGTCTCCATGTGAAATATGAAACGATCCAATAAATCCAAGTGAGTTTAAAAAAATATTGTTACAATATTTTCCGTCCATATAGCATAAGAGTCGAGCGAACTACAAAAATACAATTTTCTAAAATCCACTATTTATCTTAATCGAGGTATAATAACACTATTTTGCTTAGTTTATCTTAATCAAGTTTATATAACTCATAAAATAATGTACAATTAACTTTTTCTTATTTTTGAACTGACTAAAATATATTTTGTTTTATTGTACTAATATATATTATCTATGTAGGTATATGCTTTTCCTTTAGGAAATTTGAGGCACAAAATTGTGCATATTTATGAGATTCGATTTTACCTATTAAATTAATAAATTTCTACATAGTCAACGGATACGACATTCATGAACCATTTTACTACGTTGTGCTCAGGCGTTGCCTTCTGAAGTACCCACTAATAATGAAATATTTAGGGCATGAATAAGGTGCTAGTAGGTAATCATATTAAAGGAACACTATCCGGACCTTTCATTAGGACCACGACCCTGGTGGCTTTGAGCCTCTAAAACCTTTAACTAAAACAATCGTACGAAAAGTACTCAAACACGAAAAGTGGGCAACAAACGGAAAACACTGAACAGTTCATTCGGTATCATTTCTATGTATTTATTTCATACGATAGATATAGAAAAACGATACGTGATAGAGAAAAACATCCATTAAAGTCTATGAAAAAATCTATGGCTTAATAATACAAAATCATATATATAAACAATTCGTTTTTATGTACATATATACTACTTATATGTAACACAAAGAAATATTTTCCCAAAAACCAAACGAGGTAGAAGTTAAAATATCTTAACGACGGGTCACTTGATAAGTCATTGTGTTTAAGTTTTCAGTCTATTAAAAAGGGAAAGTGTCATTTATGTGTCCGATAAAATTTAGTTTGCTTATTATTTTAGTTAGCTGAATATCAATCATTAATGTTGAAAAATACTTGTTTTCCACTTTCTTTTAAAAACTAACAATTAGTAGACAAGTTTTTGTGTTATTAAGCCATAGAAATTTTCAAATGATTTTGCGATTAAACGGGGAGAAAAATGGTTCAAAATAATTATTATATAAATATTAAACAAATGTATACAGGATTTTTAAAATAAAAACCCAAAAATGAGTTTGCCATTGAACGGGAATATATATGAGATCTCGGTATTAGAAAAGACGTTTCTATCTTTAATTAACGTATTATATTTTTTTTAAATACATGATTGATTATTACCTACGCAAAATGACTTAATGATTGTTATAAAATAATAAAACGCACCAAGACAAAGAAACCTCTCTATATACAATCTGGAGACAATCATGTCTCAAAATTAAGAAACAAAATACGAACGTAAAAAGATATTCAAAACAATTCTTAGAAAACGAAAAGAAATACAGAAAACTTAGCAAATATTTGGTTATCTTGACTTCTGAGAATATCTTACTTCCAAGGTGTACTCACTGTTACAATATCTGAAAGCAAGAATCTGAAATTGAACTGAAATTAAGTTCTGAAATGGGATCCATTTCACCGTGACTGGGAATTAATTAAGGTACTTCTTTTTTTCGTTTTATCTGTTGTTTTTCGTTCTTTTATCATCAGCGCTTTATTGAACCTTCTCATAATTGATAGGAAAAGTTTTACGAAAACCGGGGCCAATATTAGTTAGGTTTTTTAAGGTTTTTGGAGTGATACTTTTTCCAGTAAATTAAGTTGAACGTAAAATTATTTTTCTACCAAAATGACTTTTACACTTGAAAGCAAATTCAAGATTTCTTACATACTGTACATCTTCATCTTAAATGTAATTATTTGAATTTGACTAGCAGAGATTAAAATAATCATACATACAATAGATTAGTTCAAGATGTTTTTTATTTTTTCGATTTATCAGAGAAAATTACATTTTTAATCATGATTTTTAATTGACTTAATATTAATTTTGATGGTTAAAATACCCATTGCATTATCAATATTTATAAGTTTCTGTTCAGTTATATCTTTGGTGGACATTTATCGCAATTATCGATGCGACTTATTATTTTATTTTTTTGAACTGAAATAATGAGTTAATACTGCAAATTATATATTTTACACGAAATTTTTAAATATTGGCTAAACGTTATAAAAATTATTTTAGCCTCAATTTCTTGATACCTGTTTTTATCAAGAAACCGTCATCGGTCATTTTTATGAATTGTATTTGTATTTTAGAAATAGTCAAATTTAAAAAAAAAATATTATATAAAGCTTCAATGTATAAAGTGGCGTCGTGAGTTAAAAATAGTAGCGCATATTAAAAAATAACATAATAAATAAAATAAAAAATTATCATATAATAAAATATTTTCAATGAATTTGTTCATTTTTCAATTTCAATGCTTAAGAACGAATGTTAAAATGGCATTAAATTGGTGATATTAAAACCTTCCGCAAATAGATCAAAACTATATTATTTTGGCATCTCAAATAATATAATTGATTTATTATTTATGTTTCCAAATATTTAATAAACATATTTATACCACCATACCAATCGGATTTAGATGCTAACAAAAATTATCCAAGGTATACCGCGGAAAACCAATTTTTTACATGCTTACTTCTCAGTAGCCTTTGTTGTGCAAAGATTTCCTAAGGGAATTTTTGCCTGCTTCATGTTTTCTGTGTTCATTTTTTATTTTTCTAAAAGATCTTTTGATCATGAAATCCATCCCGCGATGAATTTAAGGTGGTTTCGACGACACGGTAGATTATAATAAAATAAAGCCGAACTGTTTCAAACTTTAAATTAATCTCTTCTACCAAAAATAGTACATATTAATAACTTGAAATAATCAGTGGCGGATAGTAAAATAGAAAAACGGTAGCGATACAATTGACTACTTTTCTAATTATACCGACTGAACACCTTCCACAGACAAAGAAGAAATAAGCAACGCGTAATATTTGTTAATTTTATTCTTGCTTTTTAATTACCTACATCAAATCTAAAATCCAATTACTATAGTATATTAAAATATTGTACTATAACGGTACGCTTGCTATAATGAGTTATTCAAAAATATTTTAATACAAAGCAATCTTCAGTTATTTGTAATTTCTTTGTGTTTCGAAGATACAAACCTTATAGATGGTTTAAGTTTATAAGTATTTTGATCTTTCTAAATTGAAGCGATCATTAGTGAAACTCCCTCAACAGTGTTTACGTCCCCGCAATCCTAAACGTTTCCCCTTTAACAGATTAAGTATTTTTTTCTGAAATAAAATAAAATAAAAATTATACCCTAAACTGTCTTTGTGCTCTGGTCAATTTCCTCAAATTCGGCCCTGAGTGAACCTTTTTTCTAATAGTATACTTATTAAATCATTTTAATATAATAAAATACTACTAGGACAAACATTTTATATGAATTTGGGGTGTTATGAATGAGATTTGTACCTTTTAAATATGTATTAGGGTGACAGGAATGGATTAGATAATACATAACACATGAAGCGTAAATTAAGTATTGAAAGAGTGAACATCTCGAGGGACTGCCTTCAATTATGAACCGACATAGTTTAAGCCTGCGTGGGCTCATGGCAAATTTTCTACACATGCGCACCTTGATCTGTATTATATGAATGGGTAAAAATTCAACGAATTTATTTCAGTTAGCATAATCGATTTTTCATGTAACAATTATTTAAACGTGCCATGTTCTACTACATTTTAATTCGATTTAAAATAAATATCAGTATTTTCGGCACATTTTAATTAATGTAAATTAGTGTAAGATTTTTTCGTCGAAATTGTGAAAATGATCGGTAGATAGAAAATTTAACGCGTTATGCACGTCGCGATGTGTATATAAACAGTTGTTTTGCCCCGTTCGCTCGCAACAAGAACGGCAACAGTTGTCGTACACATTCAACAGTTATTTTTTACGACGCTACCGGTCCGATCAAAATAACGGCCGCATTATTAGCCAGAAAACCTCAAAGCGGGCTTCAGCGTTTATAATAAATATTCTCGCCAGATAAATATTATAAATTTACGATCAGGACAGAAGTCATCGTGCCCCATGCGTGCACAGGTATTAAATGGAGGTAAGAAATTTTTTATAAGTACTATTCTGGTTTTTTTTTTTTTTTATTTTTTTTTTTTAAGATCGTCAGTTGCGTTGAAAGTTTTGATGAAGTTAGTACAAGCGGGGGAGACTGACCTCGTGCGAGCAGCAGGAGAGCGAGCGTCGGCAGCAGCAGTAGCCTGGCAGCCATCCTCCGCTAGCGGCGGGCCGGCCCCCCGGACTGGTCCGTCATAAGGCGGGATCACGGGACGGGCGCCGCACTCATGGCACTACACTCACTCGCAGTGGGCGGCTCGCGGCACACGTCTGACTGCCGGCGGCGGCTGGCGGTGTCTGTCACGGCGCGCGCCTCCCCGGGCCGCGCGTGCGCCCTACCCACCCCACCCTCCCGCCCCCACAGGTGAACCGCCCGCCCCCACCCCGCCCCACCCCGCCCCGCCCCGCTCCCCTCCGCGCTAATAACCACGGGGTCGCCATTCTGCAATACCACCTCCGAGCGAGCCCCGCGACCGGTACTCGAGCCCCAGGAGAGGCGAAAAACTTGAATCCATTTTCCTTTAAAAAAATCTTAATTATACCAATCCGTGAAAACGCATACTACTAGGACTTTGTATACGAATCGACAACGCGAGAAATTGAATATATTGATGAAGGTACATTATATGATGTACTGCACTGTCTGCACTGTTCAGTCACTACCTACCCGAGGATAAACCACTGTATGTGAGATCCAGAATCAAATGCAGACATGTTCACTTTACCTGTTTTCGAGTAAAATGCAAAAAACGATTGTACCAGAACTGTCACATTTGAAATTATCTTGAAAATGACCACAAGTCCAAGTCGCATGACCAAATACTGTCGTCTTTTTGTATGAAAACATATTTGTCTAGGTTTGAATTAATTATCTATTGGACATATCCGCCATTGAAAAGAACAAGCAAATTTTAATTCCGTTTATGTACGAAATTCGGTGATGTTTTTTTTAATTTCTATAAGTTAGTCTTGTAGACATTAATATGCTTTATATTTGTGCATACTTAACTCAAAAACCATAAAAATTGGCCAGGTCTGATTTTGATTCTATACCTCACATGTAAGTACCAAAATATTGCTCAATCCCTGCCGCACCTCGCCTGGCGTATTCTCCTTAAAGCACCCATCTAGAAAAGAAATCACTTCTCTGGTGCAAGACCATAAAAACTCTAAAGTTGATAATGAGTTTTCTGTGTTCAATGACCAGAAACGACTGGCCAGTTTTCCACATCTTTTCTGATAAGCATAGACCAAAAAGATAAAAAATCTCATTGTTACGTAATGCTTGCATTTTCTGTATGAGAATAAAATCATAAATCAATTATTCAAAAATATGATAAAGTTAAGTAGATATTCTTTACTACAATTTTTAGTAAACTTCTACAATACAAATTTTCACATAAAAATTTTTTTCTTTCGTTTAAAGAAAAAAAAATTAATTCGATGTTAGATTTATGATGTTAAATTATCTTTAAGTCAATATTAAAATTTATAAAACAATATAAAACGTGAAAAACTCAAGCTAAAAGCTAGTACACATATATTTTGTGAATTACATAACGAATCATTTAAATTTATACAACTAACGATCAAAAATACAACTTGTGTGTACGACAACATTTTCTATACACGTTTCTAATAATGTGAATCGACTTGCTGTCATTGGCCAATTAAAAATACGGCCCACGTAAAATTTGATTATTTTGCTATGAAGAATACGTAAGTACACGAGAAAAACGTAGTTCTATTAAATGAAATATTTATTAATAAATCGACAACACACCTCGCCAGTCCGAGTTTGACAGGGGAATAAGGCGCAAGGCTCCCCCAGATCATCCCCATCGTTCGTCCATCATTTATAAAAATGTTCACCACATGCTTGGTAATAAAGAATGATAAGAAAAAACCATAATGTACGTACTTAAACCTTTGTAAGTTTTAGATAAAATTGTCAATAATGTTACACGTATTTATTATGTTATATTGAAATGTGTTATTATTATATTACCGTTAATTAAAAATAAAATTTATATAACTCGTCTTATTCATAAGGTATACGACTATTGTAAAAATGTTTGTATTTCGCTTTTAATACTTGTATACTTGGAGTTCGGATTGAAACGGAAAACTTGATTTGGGGTCGAATAAATCAAATCTACTATCATGTGAGTAGAAACAACTTAATACATTGTATAATACAAGAAAATACTAGACATGTAGGTCGATATGTTCATTAATATATAAGATAGACTTAATAAAAATATACACATTTATTCGATTAGTTCCGTTTTTTCTTGACTAATAACCAAAAAATGCGATAATAATGCATATCTGATTACTTTATTCCGAGTCGCACGATATTGGAATCACCGTTGTTCATCATTCACCAATTTGTTAACCAGTTTATAATATAGTTTTGAGAAGTACGAAGTTTAGTTGCGAATATTAAAAAATAATATGTTTTTTTCAACGGGTATCCCAGTCAAATATATCACGAAAGCAGCTATATAAATAACGCGTTAGGAAATTTCGTATTACCTTGTGTTTTATTTTCACCTTTTTCTGTATCGGTATCGTTACCAGACGTCTCCAAAATCTTCTTGATCGAAATCGATCCAGCTACCTTCACGTGCTAAGCGAACACTCTACCTCTTTAGACTGTTTGTCAAATTATCATAGTATAATGCTGATTTTTTAGTGTTCAAATTTAAAGTATTGATTTATATTTTGATATGCTTTATTAGTTATACACAATTAAATTTTAATACTTATTATTATTATTGAATTTTATTTGAAAAATAGTTACACTTGGTGAAAGAGCTTAAAATATTTGTAAACGTTATTTTAACGGTACATTAATACCAGTATCCCCGCCTGGCATGCGAGAGGCTGGGGTTCGATTGTCCGCCGGGGAGGTTTTTACTTTTATTTTATTTATTTAACTGAATATATGAATAATTTTCGAAACAGAATAAAATATTCTCTGCAAGGGTAGTATGAAACACGAATCTGAGGCTTGTTTTTTATACCATAATCTTACATCAAACCGGAATGTTTATTCTTTGTCTTATGTCCAATGCATGTGTTTATTTAATAGTTTATGTATGGCGACATAATTACCACCATAATTTAACCCTACTAAATAGAAAGTCAAATACTTTTTTTACTATTTGTTATTTATTAACAAACACATATCAGATTGTCTTAAAAAGTTTTGGCCAATTTTAATTGTAAAGGGTGTCCAGCGGAAAAATTTCAAGATTAAATTGTAGTTGCTCGTAAACCATTAGGATGAGGTAAGTAAGAGGGTTATTGTTCGACGCGCGTGATTTGTGGATTTGCCAGTCGCAATGAGTCACTGGTCGGGAGCGCATCGCGCTTTCGCGGTTGAGCAATATTTAAAGTGCGGTGATTCATTGGTTCATGCGTGTCGCGCTTTTTATACTCACCTTAATATTCGACGAGTAAGCAATGGGCCGAGCACGCATCTTATCTGATGTTGGATTCAAAAGTTTAGACAATAAGGAACAATAGTTAACCAAACTCCTCCGGGACAATCAACGTCAGCAGTGATGCCAGAATATATGCCTCAAGTTTGACGTGAAATTATGCGCAATCCGCGTAAATCGATAAGGAATATTTCAGCCTGTACTGGAATAAAAAAATCAATAGTACACGTTATTTTCAAAAAGAAACTACAGTTTCACCCATACAAACTGCAAATCGTGCAGTTTTCCAACAAAAATGACTATTATTTACTTGAAACCTTAGCAAGAACGATGCTGGAACGTTTTGGAACAGCACGAACGCTTGGAAGCATATTGTTTACTGACGAAGCATATTTTCATATCGATGGCTATGTAAATAAACAACACATAAGATACTGGTGCCCCGATAACCCAAGGAAACGCCATCAAAAACGTTTGCATTGTCCAAAAACGACAGTGCGGTGTGCAATTTCTGCCCGAGGGATAATTGGCCCTTATTTATTTAACGTGTATTTCCGAATGATCGACGAGTTTTTGGTACTGCAACTGCATCTGTTTCCCAGGTTCAACAACACAACACAAGAAAATATCCGCCGTGAAATTGCTGCCATGAACCAATGCTTTGCACTCGCGTGTTCGCAAATTTAGGAGTCCGATTGCAAGAGTGTCTTGAGAGAAATGAGCGGGATTTAAACGATATTGTTTATAAAACGTAAAATCCGCATCGTTAAACTCCATTTGTATAAATAATATATGTATATATATATAATATAACATTGTTTTTTTTTTATTTATTATTAAACTTGAAAATTTACCGCTGGACACATCAGTTTGAACATTCTTGTTAATAAATATTAGTTCATTAATTTTTCTTCAACAGTTAGGAATCTGCTATATTCATTTTTTAAGGCGAGAATTTAATTTGTATTTTTTTAATTCTTCAAAAATGGGATTGACTAAAGAAGAATTACGCGTATTTTTATTCTATGAATTTAAACTTGGGTTTTATGCACCTTAAATAACGCTCAATTTTATCCAACCACGGTGTGAAGAAACCACTTCTGAACGAACAATGGGGTTTTAACTGCACGACAAGCTTATACTTTTCAAGCACTTAAGTATCTATTTACGATAAAAAAAAAACGGGAACAACACAGAAAATACCCTTATATAATTATTTTACTCTAATCCGCCGGCGTTTTATTCTACAAGCACAAATAAGCGCGCTTTTCGTTGTGAAAAATTCATGGAATCGAAAATGTCTTATATTTAATAGAAATGAAGATTGAAATTGACCGTTATTTTATGAACATTCTAATATATAGAATTTTCAATAAATACTTCAGTGACAATCAAACCTATGTACGATCTTAAAATTTAAAATTTTAACTATTTACGCACCATAATAGATAAAAAATTAAATGACTACCCAAACTGAAAAAGATTAATTATCCCATTCAAGGTATTCACGTCGTATAAAACGAAAATGCGTACAAAATATTCTTAAAAGTTTTTGTATGGAACTTTAGAATTCAAACTTCATTTTTATATTACACCGGAATTTCTCAAACTTTTCAAATTAACTTTGATAACTTGTATAAAAATAATAATTATCTCTCGCACCCACAGTTCCACACTTCATAAACGGCAATATGAATATGTACATAGATAGTTGTAGGTTAGATATTTACAGTTAAAGATCAAAGATCAGAGATCAAACAACGTTCGAGAATTTCGGGATAAAAATGTTAAATTTCTCACGAAATTATTTTTTTTTTAAATACATATGCGCACACAGAAACGTGTCACATTAATAATCTTATATTGTGCTATGAAAATAGGACTTACTTGATAGCTTCCTCGAACAAGGCTCAAACCTCCGGCCACTAAATCACTAGACGAGTATCGTAACCAGTAGACCACAAGTACGTCATACGCATGCTATACGCAAACTTGTGATATTTTGGTGTTACATTATTTTGTTTTGGTGGTTTTAGTCTACACATTCATAAAAATCTAAAATTTAATTTTTTGATTTTTAAATAATTATTAGGTTATTCCTTAATTTGTTGATGCAAAAGAATATTGGACATGAAGTAATATTCTCATACAGAAGTTTATGGAACCTTGATCTTGTATGAATATGTATGCACAAGACAGACACGAGTATATACAGCGAGTACTACTATCTAGTTGTTTACTTACTATTACGCCGTTTTCCCGCGGGGGTAGGCAGAGAGGACAGAGTTCCACACTCTTCTGTCCATCTTGTCATACAAACTCGCCGGTTATTGTGGCTTTTAACAGGACCATTTTACAGTATCTGGTTTATCTGGTCATGCCAAGTCTATCGCGGACGTACTCTATTTCTGGTACCGTCAACACTTGCGGCATATATCTTTCTTACTTTTCTCTCCTCATCCGTTCGATATGACCAAACCACCTAAGTGATCCTTATTTCCACATTCTTTACTTTGCCATAAATGGATTTGCTACATATACGCCTTATTTCCACTGCATTCAGTCTACGTTCGTTCCTCTTCTGCCAGCTCTAGGCCTCATTTCCATACCATACATTGTCGATACCATGACTCCATTGTGAACCGCGTTGACAAGTTCCCTTTAACTATAATTCCATACAAAGCACTGTTTACTTTGTTCTCTGTAGTCACCCTCCGTTCGATACTTTTCTCAATCTTTTCATTTTTATCAAATATGCTTCCCAAATACACAAACTCATCTACTTGTTCCAAACATTCATTACCTACAAGTAGTTTTAAGATAGTTACAGTATTAATATAGACAAGCATAGTATGTAGGTATACAGAATATTAGATAGATTATAATTATGAAATGAACTTAATATAATTCAATCTTACTGCAGTAAATAGAGATATAACAATTTTACATCGTTTATTAATAAAAGTTCTACTGTTCTCAAAATGTTCGACAATTTTTAAAAAATAATAATAACAAGCAGATTATTTAAATGTTGCTAAATATTAAATAAATAATTGATATACAGATAGGTTATGTTATGTTAATGATGTGTAATTTGTTATAATTATTTTATTATGTGGTTGAAATCGTTGAATTTAATAAAATAATACAGATTAAAAAATGGAAATTATTCTAACTGATTTTCAAAACACGTCCCCGTACTTCCAAAAAAGAGTAGAAGCAATTTCTCATTTGGACATTATTGAATACCAATACTTATCAAAATTTCTCAATATAAATACGTGGAATCGTATTGGTAGTATTACATACTAATTAGTATTGGAAGATCTGATGGAAGGGGTAGATTGTTCCAGTTTCAAAAATCAATTAAGTATATTTGCACACCCATTGCCCGGAATCCAATTTTGTGGAATAATTCAATTATCTTTAGTATCCGTTATATAGTGTCAGCACTGGACAGACCCACCGGATACCGGGAATTCCCGATAGGTCGTTAATCTCGGAGGGTCGCGGGTCAGACCGAGGTCAATTGATAAAAATAATGTGCTATAATTTTCCATACCTTTATCTAGTTTATTTTTGGATCTGTAATGTGACTCATTAGTTAAAAAATATTGTTCAATAGTTCAAAAAAAAAAGGAACTAATTATACTTCAAATTTTGTATTCTTTCTTTTAATTGTGTTGGCTGTAAAATTTACAGAAGAGTATTTTTTTGAGGTCAGGATGCTTGACGGTGTCATATCAGATTAATATGGTGGATAGCTCATCTACTGGAAACCAGTGGCATGGAGCATCTGCCGTTGTATGAACGGGCGCATTGTCTCAATAAAGATGGTTGTCAGGATTCTATTCCAGGATTTTTTTTGTTGATTTATTTTCTTAATTGGATAACGAAGCCAATATATTACTACCCTTTTATTATTTTTCCCTTACCCAAATAATGATAATGCTCTTACAATCCTAAAACTGACAAAATTGACTTGGCCTTCTGTTGTACCGCCACTGTTTTGATTGTTGTTTTCACTCTAGGTGGTGACATAGAATGAAGGTCTCGTTCGGTAATAAATCGTGCCAAGAAATTATCCGAATTTTCGTCAAATATAGTTAAATATTTCTGTAAATTTCAGTCACGAATATGTAACAAGAAAGCCTCGACCAGTGTAATTCCGAATTTAAGATGAATGACCTTAATCGCTCAATCACTAGAGATATTTAGAACATCAGCTCTCCCATTAACAGAAATCCATCACGCTGCAAAACCAAGTTCATGACTTTGTTGATTTCTAAAATTACTGCGGTTAATCGCCTTCTAATGCGAGAATCATCTTCAACAACATTCTGTCACCTGCTGTTTGATGCCGGCTGCTCACTTTTTAATCACTGAATATGATTGAGCAAATTTAATCTGACAATGTTCATAACATCTCTTCAAATAAAATCTTAGATAAAAAATAATACTCGCGGAGCGCGGCTGAATTATATCAAACACGTTAAATTAAAAATTAATGAAAACTCTTAATAATGACATATATCGTCAGTAGAAATAATAAGGTTTAAATTTTTGCCAACAATAATAAATTGAGATCAACGTGTGTGAGGCTGCGTATTTTTCAGCCTTCCCTCTTTATGTTTGAACTATAATTTTAACAATTTACTTAATTAAAATTACATTTCCAACTCAAATTTCACTCAATGTGACATCGACTCCCACGATAACTAAAATAGCAGCATTAACATAATATAACTCTATAGTAGGTACTTTACAACGCAATATAACGTAAACTGTATGAATAATGAGATTGACATGCGACTATATTATATTCTCTATTATTTTAATCAAATACAGAAGACATCTACTTTGTAATGTACATACTATGTTTCCATGAATACCAAGTTTCACTACTAGTAAAAGAAATACTTATATATTGTGCACCTTTACAGACACAAACGAATTGGAACTATACGAATTATTTTAATTTATTAAATGTTTTATTTTCGTTTATCCTGTGATATAAGATGTGTTGTTCTCGATAAGTTATTCTTTAAATAAATATTTAATTTATTTATATATTTGAATTAAAAGGAAATATTAGGGTTTCAATGTACCCAATCAACAAGACCTAGGCCACGTTCTTGAGTGTAGTGTTAAACTGGCCATACACGCATCGGTATACGTGTTCAGGCAAACATGACAAATTACAATTATACCGAAGCTCAACTTTGGTCATACACGTAGCGGCCAACCTGTAACAATCTCTCAGTCAACCATGGCATCGGTACAGCGCAACTATGACGATACGGTAGCACTAATAGGTCTTCTCGTCATCCTACGAGAGAAAGAAAGAAAACAAGCGACAAAAGTGGTGTAAAGAATGGTTGTTAAAAAGAAAGATACAGTCATGGCAATTTGATAAAGGAATTAAATTTAGAGCCTCAAGTTTACTGTAATTATTTAAGAATGGATGGCTCAGATTTATATAATTCAATAAAATCTTCCACAATTACCAGAGGCGCCAGTTTTTCGAACTATGCAACGCGACCTTTACTTTCGTGGTGGATGAAACTACTAAAACCTGCACCCAGTTTGCCTGTACAGGCAACTTGAACAAGTATACCTATCAGGTATAACTTTACGTCTATGACCGGCTTAAGCATACTTTTGTAATCGTAAGTAAATCGTTGAAGTTTTAAAAAAATGTTGTTAATAATATAGTTAAGTTTAAGTTGTAGGTACTATGTTTTTTTAATTCTTAGTTATATTCTATATTCATATAATAAGTACATACAATTTTATTTTAAATATGTAGCTTATATAAAATTATATTTGTATGAATAAAATCAACTGTAGCACTTATTTAAATTAAACATCTTTTGCCGCCTTGTCAAAGCTTGCTTAAGCACTTGGAGTAACCCAACAAGCAATATCTACTCGCCTACAAAAACTGGGGAAAATTTAGAAAGCGGGCCGTTGGATTCCTCCTCTCCTGATAACAATGACAAATGCTACGATACGGCTGTTTTCCTGCTATCCAGGTACAAAAGGAACGATTTTTTTTTATGTGAAATACAATAGTGACTGGTGATGAAAAGTGTACGTTGTACGAAAATCCAAAAAGGCGAAAATCGTACACTGCGAAAACTAATATTCGGCTCAATATGGACCAGGCACCTCAACCGAAGGAATAACAGCTATTTGAGTAATAGGGTGCTAAAATGGAGGCTTTGTACTGAAAGTCGAGATGTAGATCCGTCTGCTAGCTGATCCAATGATATAAGAAAGATTGCAGAAAATATCTGAATGCGGGAGAAAGAGGAAAGAGAGGAATAACAGTCGTTAAGAAGCCTCATTCCGATAGTGAATTGAGATATACATGTGCATTTGGATTGATCTATATACGAGGGCTTTGTAGGAATACTATATAGGGTAATATAACCTATCTCGATATTAGGAGATACATGGATGAAAAACTACTGGAAAGACCTAATTGAGAAGCCAGTCTTTTCTCCCTGAGGAGCTGCTTTCCTTTTGTTGTGGTTGTGGGCAGAGTAGAAAACTACCGGATAGTGGCCTCGGAGCTACTAATTAATTGTGTCCTCTTATATTGTACATTCCTTTAAATTACCATGTTGTGCTGTCTGTGTAAGGTAGGAAATACCTTTTTGCTATGCATGTATTGTCACTAAAAGGTCTTGATTTTCTTTATATTTTCCATTCTATTGAAATAAGAAAGTTTAATTACACACATATTTTTAGCTATTTATTTTCTTTATGAATAAAAAAAAATTTACCCATCGGGTATTGAATGGCGTAAATTTAGTTTACACCAAAAAAGCCAGGATGCTGTGTTGAGTGAAACTGATACGAGAGCTCTTAAAATAGTTTCGAAGAACAGAGTTTGGGGCCTAAAAAGTAAGGGATTACTGATTTAGGTACAATTTATATACAGTGTATATATAAATTATTTACATTTTTCTGCAATAAACTTTGGGTATATACATACATGCATGCGAACCGCGCTTGTGTCCTAATACATAATTGAACCATGTTACTATTATATAGTATAAAATCATAAGTATTATTAAAATGTTATTTGGTTAACAGGTAATGCTTCTAAAGGGTTTAAAGTACCCAGCAGTTATGAACATAATAACAAAATCTGTTTTATCTAAGGTAAAATAATATTATCGTTATCGTAGGTAAAATATTCATGTATTCATAATATTAATAACTTTTTTTTTGAATATATATAATATTTAATTAAAGCAATAGCTTAGACTTTTTAATAATTATTGTAGAATAACTTTGTTTATAATCACATCGGCCTATTAACTAATGACAACAGGTTTCGAAACAAAATCTAAAATAGTACAGAATTAATGAACAGATGTTTCAAAATCGATTATGGTGTTTAGAATGTGGTTTTTTGTAAAGTTATTATTTATGAAAACATATCAAAATTTGAGAGAACAAAGATAATCGCACTTTCCTACTGACAAATATTTGAATGTGAATCTATTTTACATTTTTGTCAAAAATTATTCTTGTTATTAAAGAAATGAATTTTTAAAAAAAAGAGATTTTAATTTATAAAAATATCTAACTTTAGTAACGCTTCGAGCCTTGAAAATGTATTTTAAAAATACCATTATCTGTAATATTAATGTTCTAACCACTTCACTTTTACTCTGGACAAAGTGATGGACTGAGTGTTGGCGTCTCAACGTCGATTAGAAGGGTTTCCCGGCGCCCTGATAAGGGGTGGCTCCAATGAAATACCCGGACCGATTTAGTAAACCAAGCTGCTCTTGTGATTAATTGAGTTTAGAATTTGTCTCTTCTCCATAAGAGCTAGGGTAGCACGCCACCCTACTATTAAATTTATCAAGTCCACTAAAAAATAATTTAAAGTAGTTAGACTCATTGCAGATTGTTTTTTTTTTTACACTTTTCCGAAATAATTAATTTTTAATGATTGAAACAAACTTGTGCTAGTTCTTTAAAAGTTTCGGTAAACTCTTGTTCTTGCTACAAACATGATCTTTACATTTTAAATGTTGTTCTCAAAATTCATATCTTACCTCTAAACCTTCTCCATATCACATATTTCATTAAAAAAGTAACATTTGGTTACTGCCAAGTTACAAACAATTCGTCAAAGAGTAACAATCTGTTACTACCGACTTGTGACGGTTGTGGGTCTACAACTCTATTTTTATTTAGACTAGCCATGTCACTCTTTGAATAAACCATAGGATCTCGTATCTCGTATGACAGTTGGTGTCATACCTATATTGTTGCACTATCCAACTCATGTCTATGACTATTCGTATACAGCTTTGTATACGAATGTGAGCTCTAAGGTCAGACTTGGAGCGGTCTATTGCATCGCAACGAAAGTACTTCAAAGAACTCCTGACGCTCTTCTTCATCTTGGTCCTTCGCCAATTTCAATACTGTCCCAACATCTTCCTCTTCTATATCCTGACCCAAATCTCAAATAATTTCCTTTCCTTTCCTTGAGTCTCCAACTCTTCGTACCTTTTAAAAAATATGCAAACGTTCACAAGCCGATATAATTTAATACTTCTCACTAAATAATTTATTAAAGTTGTACCAATTACTTAATCGTAGTTCCAATCACAATTCGTCTCACCAAAAATTGATCACCTTGCAATCGCTACAGGTTTATCACAGAAATTGAAACTACGCAGTAATTCCACGCCTTAATTGGTTCCATTCCACACGTTAGGTCTGTGTCAACAAAGATCTTTTAATAACCCTCATATTATTTGTGCAAATCTATCGTTTTCGCCAAACTCTGCTACCAAACTCCAACGTGTTATTTGCCAGAGCTTTCAAAAATTCTCGTGTCATATCCAAATTCCGAAGCGACATGGCCTGTATTGATACAAATATATTATGTAGTTTAGATTACCGATACTAGTTCTGTTGATGACCCCTGCGACAAAATGCCTATGTATATACATTACAAAACACTCAGACACTACATACAAAATGTTGTTATAATAACACCGAACAGCCGAACTACGCTTTACTAATCAAATTGTGAGAATATAAAATATTTCTGTGAGATTTGAGATTCGCAGAAACAAATTATCGGAATGTCTAAGTTTATATCGTATTAACTTGTAGTCGTGTGCGGCCTTCCATAGAGCCGTTCATGTCTCTTGTGTATACGGTCAATCAACGAATATCCCAAAAACAAATCACAACATTCTTTGCCGTATTATATAACCAGAACAAAAAAACATCTTCAGGTTTTCGGCACCCTGTAATAAAAATAAATCATTTAAGAAATACCCCTGAACTCCGTATGACTCTACAATACGAAATTT
Source organism: Eubasilissa regina (assembly GCA_022840565.1). Classification (NCBI taxonomy): domain Eukaryota; kingdom Metazoa; phylum Arthropoda; class Insecta; order Trichoptera; family Phryganeidae; genus Eubasilissa; species Eubasilissa regina. The sequence continues at coordinate 27,953,280 of JAINEB010000022.1, read as the reverse complement.
ACTCAAAACAAAATATATGAAGATCGTACAATCTAACTTCTAAATTTATAGTGTATACTATACGAATAAAATTTAGCATATATCGCGTTTCTTTATTTGTCCAACCGGAGGTCAAACCCATTTTTATGGAGGATTTTTACCCCTTTAATTTAGAGGGCTTTGAGATAAAAAAAGCAGTGAATAGTGGTAGTGCAATTCTTAATAATCAAATAAATGTATCCATTTGCCCCATATTAGGTATGTTTCGTTTTAAATCAATTCAATATCCTTCAACATTGTACTTTCCTTTCCCTTGATCCTCCTATTCTGTTTCTCTCTTCATATTATATTTTATATTACATGCAAAACTTGAGCTAAGCGAAACCGGTTGGCGTTTAATAAAATTCGTGGTTTTCTACAAAGTGATTGAGTTTTATTTAATCTAAGTAATTAATTATTTTAATTTTGAATACCTGATTTCAGCTTTTGACTTCAAAAACTGTCCTATTAATAAAATTAAAAATCGTAAATACCGACAGCCAACATCATGCAACTAGAAAAGGTTAACATGGAAAAGTAATATTTGAATTCTCACGAAGTTTATAAATTATCGTCATTCATGCGTCATACCGATTTCCATACTGGTCTCAAATATTTTCTATATTTAATCAGTTAAATGTATTTGTCGAAGTTTTTTAATAAAAAATGTGTTTGTTTACTCTAGCGATAAGACGCCTAGTGGTCTAGTGGTTTGGGATTTAATCCTAGGCATCGCTCAGCGCTTAACTTGATTTGAAACACTGCAAGAATATTGATGAGTATTCTTATATTGATAAGAATTCTGTACGCCCATTTTTGTTGTACAAAAAAGATTACATACAAGTATTTTTCACGTAATCTAATCAGCGTATCATTATTCCATAACTAAGCAGTGAATCATTATTCCATAACTAATCAGCATATCATTACTCCATAACTAATTAGCGTATCATTATCCCATAACTAATCATCGTATCATTATTCCATAACTAATCAGCGTATCATTATTCCATAACTAAGCAGTGTATCATTATTCCATAACTAATCAGCATATCATTATTCCATAACTAATCAGCGTATGATTATTCCACAACTAAACATATCACCTCATTAAAATCACATTCATGCTATGCTTAACACATATTATTATTTTCTCGTAGAAAGCAATCACTCTATAGTTTGACATGTTAGAATAAATAAAACACAATCACTTTTTGTATAATACCACGAATTTTATTAACGCCAACCGGTTTCGCTTAGCTCAAACTTGGAAAAGAAGGAGATAAACTGTACATTCTCTTAGTCTATCTTTCTTTTTTCAATTTATGTATATATATTCTGTATATCTCTTTCGCATGTAATTTTATATTCTGTCTCTCTTTTTCATTTAATTTTATATTCTGTCTCCCTCTTTATGTGTACATAAGTGCACTATTTTTACATTTATCGTTAGTTTTAAATACGCCCTGACGAAGCTTAAGTTAAGCGAAATCGGTTGGCGTTTAATAAAATTCGTTGTTTTATACGGAGTGATTGTGTTTTATTTAATCACATATTATTTTTCTTATCACATTCTAAATGTATTTCAAACCCGTTGTGTTGGCTATTTTTTTCTCCTATTTTTTACATAGGCTTTATAACCATTTTTTAAGACTCACGCATAGTAACTTTTACAAAAAAATTACGGGAATACTGATTAAGCTCAATTTTTAACAGAACACTGGACTCTAAATGCGCAGTCAAACAGATGAAATCTAGTCGTAGACACACCGTTTCTGTATCTTAAATAGGCCTGAATCGAATTTTATTGAATGTTTCTGTATGTATGTACAATATTTCTATAAAGCTGCTCGTTTTATGCATATGAGATAATTACGGTGTAACTTTATATAGGCCAAACTACGCCAAATCATATTCATGACATCATCAAAGTCGTAAACAAATTAACCATAGTCAAAAGTTTTTGTCAAATTTCATTATACAGCGGTTTAAAACTAAAGGTAAAACACGAATGTTGCCACAAAAACAATTAAAACTAATGGTTTTTGTTACAACATTCGTGCCTTGCCCTTTATTTAAAGTGACTAATAAAACTGTGGCGTAAAACTTAAGCAAGAATATAATACAAAATAATGCCCTTGAAAATATTTTTATACGTACTAATTTTTATTATTATTTTAAATAATTATCACAACATAACTTATTGGTTCAATTTTTCTACTGCACATGTAAGTGTGTAAATGATATTACTTCGTATATATATTATACTTTGGTTTAACAAATATATAATTAATACAGATTAAATTAAATAATTAGAAAGATATACAGAAAAAATCTATCGGAATGTATATCTTTATTATTAATTCATTTAATTTGTATTAAAAATACCACATGGCTTTGTTCTGAAATTGCAACTTCATAACAAAAATGTGATTTCTTTAAAAATATATCATTATTATGATCAATAGATATGCTGATGACTAAAGAGAGAAGAATTTATCCGTCAATCCGATGAAAATAAAATCTCTCGCAAAGTAATCATCATCTATTTATTTTGGTAAAGTAATATTCTTCTGTCTCTTCATCCGAAAAATAAAAAGTCAACTCATCAGTGTCCAAGCCAGACTCAATCATTATAACACGACAAGCTCTCTTCAGTGGGGATGGAGAGATTTTATTTCCTCAACAATGTCGCCTTGTACTGATGTGTTAGTGAGAATCGTAGTGAGAATAAAGTCTTGTAATATTTGATAGGTGACCTCTCAATACAGCTATAAATACAACCAATTTGATGACCGAAAATTGCCAAAATCTTGGTAATTACTGTGTATGTAGGAAATCTTTTTTATATCATTATTTATAAAACCATCCTATTTACAAAGAGAAGACGTTTATAAAATTTATTCGTAATGCCCCGTATCCGCGGATGAGATTTCTCTCGAAGATTTGACTCGAGTGTAATGTAAAGAACAGTACTTACAGAGTACAACGTGCAGTGACCTATGAATCGTCATCACATGTGTTTCGCTTGTGGATTAGAATGACGTATCTGCTACGTACCTTTCACTCAAAGATAAGTCTCATGGAGTACATGTATTTGTACAAAAAAATATATTAGTTTAAAAACGTCCTAAGATATTAGCTAAATATTATATTTTTTAGATTAAAAGACAAATCCTGCACACCTTGGCAAGTTAAAGTGCATATATAATAAATATTATTATCTTTATTATATATTGTAATATTTATAACGCTATAAGTAGGTAGCTATATAGAAAAAATCATGAAAACAAATGGGAAAAAGAGTTTAATAGAATAAGCAGTTATAAATTTTTTAGTTTACTATATGAAAAAATAGAGTCAACGTGTGGGTACTTCTTTATTGTTTTCGCAGCTGTAGAAAAAGGTTACAATTATATGATAGATGATATAAAACAATTACGCGAAAAATAAATAACGGTATTATTTAATTTTAGTTTTACTGAGTATTTGAGTACTTTTTTTACTAATGTTATAACCTTGTCAAGTGACGAACCATCTTCGAAAGCATAGTTCATCACTTGACTTTGATAACTGGAGTGGGGTAGAAAAGAAATAAATTTTCAAGCTTAACCCTAAACTACAAACCGTAAAGGTGGTATAAGTTTATATCTTGTCAGTTCGCTCTCAGAAACTAGCAATATCAAAGTTTTAGAGTTTTTTTTTATTTTTCTTCATATTTCTAAAATACAGAAAATCACTATCAAATTTAATTCAACCTTAATTTAGTAAAATTAATAAATAAAATCTTTTTTCTCAAACAAACGTAAAAGAATTGTATAAAATTGCACACGAAATAATATAGATACTTGTAGCTAAAATTCCTATGTGTCAACAGAATACATTATAAAATACTATAATAAACAGAGCTACTATTTTAAACTAACTCAACTTCTCTAATGTAAATATTTAACAGATAAAAGTCAATATATAATCTTACGTACTTGCGTAATAGTACGTATTTGTTGTACACTTCGTAGTTATTGAAGGTTTAAGTGAAACTCCTTGGTGGCAATTATATACATCTATTACAATCAGATACAAGATGTACAATTAGTAACAAGACGAACGTTAACGCTGGAAAGAGAGAACGCCCCGCGTGTGACCCCTTTTTATCTCCGCACATACACGTCCCACGTCGGCGGTGAAGCACACACACACACACACACACACACACACACATATACAATCCAAGGACACCACATATAATGATCAGCATTACGGTCAGGAATAATTTTACCCTATTCTAGATCTATGATTAATATACAACATATAACAGCATTGATCAAGTATTTTTTTAATTATTTACTACTCAACTTAATTATTTCAAAAACCTAAAAGGAGAACACAGACTCGAATATTTTTCTTTTAATGCCTGAATAGGTATCTCCAAATTTTCATACAGGGATATCTCAAAACACGTTTTTTTCAGTATCCAATATCATCAATACAACTTTACATTCTTCAGCAATTTTCATGTATAATTTCTAGTTACATATTTCATCGATTTAACGATGGTATCCGTTTTTAACCACGTTAATAAATGTATATTTTCCTAAATTATATTTTTTACTAGGTACCTACCTACTTAATAAAATATATATTAAAAGTTTAAAAACTCATATTGAAGCTGCTCTTTAGTAAAGAAAACTGAAATTATTGAACTGTGCATATAGCCCACAGGTTAATAACAGTCTCTTAAGCCGGCCATGCACACAACGATATACCTGTTCAGGTAGATATGAAAATTATACAGAAGCTCAACTTTGGGCATACACGTAGCGATAAATTTGTGACAATATCTCAGTCAACCATGGCATCGGTACAGCGCAACTATGACGATACGATAGCGCTAGTAGATCTTCTCGTCATCCTACGAATGAAAGAAAGAAAACAAGCGACAAAAGTGGTGTAAAGAATGGTTGTTAAAAAGAAGCCAATACAGTCACGGCAATTTGATAAAGGAATTAAATGTAGAGCCTCAAGATTACTGTAATTATTTAAGAATGAATGGCTCAGATTTATATAATTCAATAAAATCTTCCACAATTACGAGACACCATTTTTTTGAACTACGCAATGCGACCTTTCCCTTCGCGATGGACGGAACAACTGAGCCCTGGAGTAACACACAGACTTGCCTGATGTTAGCACTTACCCACATGTAGAAAATATGATTTTTCAATTATTCTCAGGTCGCCTGTACCCACAGATAGGGATACCTAACACCTGTCACATACACGCTCCGGTTTACCTGTACAGGCAACCTGAACAGGTATAGCCGTGTAGCCGGCTTTAGGATGCGTGTATACGAATGTCACTTTGCTTTCACGTATATGAAATTTGACGATAAAGGTCAGTATGCATCGGTTATTCTGATTGGCGTACAAAATACAACATACAATGAATGACAGCTCGCTTTGAACTAGCCCTGCACAATGTCAAGACAAAAGTTTCATCCGTGTGCGCGCACGTTTATGATAAACAATAAATTATGAATTCAAAACGGTTTTAAACTAATGTTTGAAAATATCTCTACCAAACGAGTCCCGCAAGTCTTAAAGCGGCTTTGTTTTGTAACTTTTTTGGTTTACAGGTTTCAATGGATACACGCGAAGGTTAATTAAATAAAATTCCTTTTCAAACTTTTTGGATTATTATTCATAAAGATAGCCGCATTCAAAAACTTTACGTAACTTCCCGATGTTGAATTAAATATTTTATGCTCACTTTACAGCAGTTTGAATTTTTTTAAAGTGACGAAGTGATGTGTTTTTTTAAGAGTCAAAATATTTTTTAAATTACGCATAGTTTTAAATTTAAATATTACTACTATTTTTGGAATAGTTCTAAGCAATCTTTGTGACGCGTGTCTCAATGAGACTTTGGTCTCTGAGGTCGGTAAGGGTAAGTGTACACTGGATGCGTCACCCTAATCCGCAAACAAAACACATGGAGTGATCATTCACACGGGCCATTACTATTGAAATATAATTTACTTACGGAACGCGTATTCGAATCCTTAATATAATGGTCTAATCTCAACGGTGTCAGAGGTATAAACTTTTTTTTTAAATCGTAGTTATTATTATTTTGATTAATTGATATATTTTATTGATTTTAAATTATATATTAAATACAAAATATAAAAAGTCATTGAACTTCGAGCGTCCATGTTGTTAGGGCCTGAAGCAAAGATATAGTATAATAATAGATCAATTTCCAAATATTTCTTTGGAAGTATGTAGAAAACATTTTCTATAAGTCTCATACAGCAATATTTTCCATAACGGTACAGAATTTTTACATACTCTTTGAACATTTTTGACTCGTAATTTATTGGGTCAGGTATCTACTCGTAAAATATTATGGACTAGGTCTGTTACACTGTTATTATCAATTAGTTTTGATTTTAATATAAATTATTTAACTTTGTTTTTAACCACTAAATACACCAATCGGTTTCGGAAAATACCATTAACTTCATCAAGATATCAAATTAACTAACTAAAACTATAAAGTTAAACTGTTCTAATTTTATTAAAAATTCATTTTTAAAAATTAATTAAAATAATTATTATTTTTAAATGTATCTAGTACCTAACTTAAATTGTTACGATGATGTATGATGTGGACCTAATGAGACAAAATTATTTATAATATTTTTGTTAATTGTACATGCTTTATTTATTTATAATAATTCTAAATAATTTCATTTAAGACCAACATTGTTTACATGCAAAACAGACAATCCAAATTTTTTATTAAAAAGTATGATCATATTCTAATAAATGATTGAAAAATTGTGAAAAACCATTGCTGTTTAAACATCTTGGATGTTCTTTGACTTTTATGTTAAAATTTCAACCTGTTTTTCCAATATAGAAAGCATAACATTCTTTACAACTTAGTTTATAAACACCGGAATTATTACCTTTATCATCAATTTAATTTATCAATTTGCAAGTTTTCAAACTACAATTGAAAAGTACTATTTACAATACGTTGGATAATAGCGAGGAGAGAGAAGAATCAGACAACTAATTGTATTATTGTATTTACATTATCATTAATTTATTCTAGATTTTAAATACTTTTTTTTTATTAGTAAGTAAATATCGTCGAAGGTCCCACGTACATTATTACGCTATATTTCATAAAAAATAGCAAAGGGCGCCACACACTCGCCAGCCTACCCCACATAATTACTCGTTTCTTCCGCATCCATGCACATATCGAATGGTGCCGTAGAAATATAAGACAAGGGTTTTCGATGATACGAATGAATCAATCAATAATGAAGAGAAATTATTCGCTTGATATTTCATCAATTTTTCCAATATTGAAAAAATGTTAAAAGAATTTTTTTGCGTGACAAAAAAAGAAACAGTAATAATAGGTATAAATACCGGCAATGTACAGGGGAAATTTTCCGTCGGATACAATGGTTCAATAGCTTTTAGCTTACCAACTCGTGTGAAATGGATCATGAAAAATATAATGAAACAAAAAATCTTTCTCATCATGATTCTGCAGATTTATCGCAAAGATTGATCAGTTTTTATAGATGTTTTTTTATAGCAAATTAAATAGTAGTCAGTAACCCATAATAATGATTTTATAAACTCTCCAGACGAATATTATAATATTTAAAATCACTTTGTTATTTAATATTCTTTCTATTTTTCTCACAAACTAAGTTAAGATTTGAAAAAAAACAGTTGCACTCATGAATAGAATGTGTTCAATGGCTGTCTCTCTGACCTATAGTAAAATAAAAAAACGATATAGATTTTATTGATTTGTAATACGTAAATAAACAAAATTGAAATCACGCAATCTTCACGATATCATGCGTAATGATATCGGGTTTGATTCTAAAATTTAATATGTGACATCTAAGGTAAGAACAAATTAAACTTCAAATGTAACGCACGTGTGAACATTCCGTAGGTACGCAGAAATGTCGATGTAATTATGAACAATTTGATAAGGGCATATTAGATCATTAATATTTTCCCGTACCTCGAGTGTTTGAAAGTTAAAATATATCTGCCGATCTGTGTAACTCCTCGGTGATCTTAGAAATATTTTCATTGCAATGTAAAATATTATAAACAATTAACATTTTCGTGATAATTTTGGAGAAGTTAACCGTGCGCGCTCGATTGTCGCGTAGTGGATTTCTCGTTTTAGAAGCTGCGTGGCGGATATCCGAATAGAGAGGTTGCGTGCTGGATATCCGATTTGATAGGGTTCAGCCGGTGGCCATCCCCCTAATCAAAGGTCGGAGTCGTGACCACCAACCGTGACTGCTAAATTTAAACCAGCAAATTTGTATGACGCTTATCGTTTTATTTTGAAATTGGAGAATGTAGTAAATATAACATTTAAAATATTATATTTTAAGAATTAAAGAATATTATATTGGAGAAATTCAATCCTTTTTGTAAGTTTTTTGAACAATTTTATTTTTATTAAGAAGAACATATTCCTACTGTGGAGTAGTAATTATTCAGAACATAGGTCTGTGATATTTTAAATACAAATTAAATATATTAATTAGAAAGATATACATATAAAATCAATTTTATCGAAAAATATTATTGTTGCGCTACAGGGATTCGAACCTGGATCTCTTTCCAATTATGATGCAACGACAATGATAATGCACCTTCCCCGGATTGCAAAGAGATAAAATTGATTTTATATGTATATCCTTCTAATCAATACATTTAATTAGTATTTAATTTTATTTTTATTTATAATATTTATCACACTACATGTACGACTGATTTACTGAGCATAATTTATTATCGTTTTAACTACCTACTGATTCACCCAGATACCCTCCCGTATCAAAATTATATTTATTTTCGTCCATGCGAGTCACATACAAATGAAAAACAAACACATTGTCGCATGGGAAAATAAAATATACAGGATCTGTTCTTGTTATAGCGCAAACGAAATAAATAAAAAATTCTATAGTAGTGTAGTTGCTTTTTTAAATAAATAAAACCATTAAAAGGCTATCATTTAAATGAACGGTCAGCGTAATATTGAGGTTTTGATTGGCTTTAAAACATTTTCTGCCGGCAAATATAGTCAGTTGAGCCGGCACTTGTTGTCAGCAAGTAGAACAAAATTGATCAAAAAATAGTATCAAATTAGGTAGCTCTAAAGTTATTTTAATAGCTAATAAAATACATTTGCACCAATACAAGTAATAAAGAGGCTAATCGTAAGTCGGATTTAATAAAATTTTTGTAAACTGTAAAATTCATTTTATTCTGCTGAACCTAACCTAACCTAACATTTCTGTTGCTGTTCAATTTTATAATTCTGCTGACCGAGTAATAATTTTATTTCACGATTATCTATTTTGAATACACACAAATATTAAGCTGACTAAGGATGTGTTTAATTACTGCTAAAATTTTGGTTGTTTGTTAACCACGTATTGAGCCTGATATTTTTTCACTGCCGACAAAAATATAGTATGACGTATGTGCCAATGATTTAATAGCTATTTTATCTTTATTAATTTAAATAGCGAATCTTTAATTACTTCTATTAAAATGCTAAGTCTCCCGTCTAAAATGATTTCCCGTCATTATTAACTGGTTATTGTTATTATTTTTTATGTTAAAATTAAATTTCTAGGCGACTAAATGTAATAAGTATGCTAGTTTTTTGAGAGCACAGATGAATAAAGCAGGCATAACTAGATTTAGATTTCATACTTTTTATTGAACTTCTTGCGGTACGATTGATTAGATAAAATTTATGAGACTAATGTTCGTAATATGAATTATAATTAGCAATATTTTAATATGTCCAAGAATATACAATTACTGGATTTTCTCCTACAAAGGCACTGTTATTAAACAAATAATAGATACCTTACATAGAGACGAAACTACGAAAAATATGGAAGTATGTGTAATAGATGGCGATAGTGCAGTGGTGTCCGAAGTGTTTCCACATATTAACACATATACAACTTTTTTTTTAAATATGGATATGGAGGTTGATTGGGTGGAATGGTGAACGTTACATTGTGTAAAGTGATCACTTAAGCCAGCCGAAGATAGATAGTAATCCCTGTAATTATATTTCCATATTTCCACATTTTTCCATTAATTAAAAATAGCTGTGTAAGACATATATTTTTTGTTGAATTATAATTATTCGTAATACGAAGAAAGCGCGTAGGAATAGAAAGCGTAGAAATTGATTAAAGAGAAAGCAGCAGGATAATTAATATCACTGTTAAGAATATTATAGAACGTTTTCACAAAAAAGAATTTAGGGTAACACACAGAGTGAAAAATACCTAAATCCTTAAATACAAATCGGCCAAATAACTCTATCTAAGTGAGATTGTTCGTTTCGGTAAATAAAGATGAGGCGTTTATTGTATTCAACTCCAATAAGCGATTTAGGACACTTAACAACAGTTACTGGAATAGAAAGGGCGTTTCAAATAACCTAAGGGATTTATGAAAATGTATGGAGTGGTTGTATTGAACTGTATGAACTACCTGTGGAGCATATTTTGTAGAGAAAAGATATTGATAGAATAAACTCTTCTCTAATATAATTAAACATGTTAAATCGTCTCTATATTTAACAGTGGTGGTTTGTCGACGTGTCATTACTAATGGCGCGTGTACACGACTGAGATTTGTCTCGGAGATCTTCTCCGACTTGATTCGAGAAGTGAGCTATGATTTATTCCAGCCTAATCACGCCGGAACATACCGACCTTTTCCGACGAGAGATTAAAATCTCGTGCAGAAGCTCTGTGGCTTTCAAAGTGAGACTTGTTTGATGGCACTTATAAAAAATTCTCAAATGACTAAAATCTATAATGCAGACGAAAATACGTCACGGAAGTTATTACGCTGTTTCCAATATTTAGTGAACCAATCATGAAAAATTTAATTCCTGTATTTTATTTTCAACCGACAAAACGATATAATAGATTAAAGCCAAAAATGTATTGTTAATAATGAAGATTTACGTATCTCACTTCAGTTATCACATTTCAATAGTGTCGTGTATTCGAACTGTATCTATTATTTGTGCATAAAATAGTGAAGCAATATTTTACCATCAAAGGTTTTTAATTCATAAAATTTTAAATACAATTTGAGATGAAAATCAAAATACAAAATGATAAAATGAAAGTAAGCAAGTGATTTCACTGAGCTTAAGACACTCACTTGGCCCACACTGTAGTTTTACTCGTTAACGACTTAACGTACTGTACCCCACTAAATTTTTCAAAAAAATTTTCCATGCCCGTTATATAAAAAGTTAACTGTAATTGTTTTTTTTTAAATGAGCGGTTTTGTACAACATTATGAAACTCGTGAATAATTCACAAAGTTTCATTAATGTTGTATTAATATTCAAGACTTTAGTAACTTCTTCTGGTTATCCGTAAAGCCATTATTATATCTTTATTATGAGTGAGTAAATGTTAAAAAAGTCTAATGAATGGTAATGACATTTTTTAAATTTTATGAAAATGTATCAAAGGAATTGGTATCCAATCTCCCAATCAACCCAATCCTGACTGTTATCATTTCTATATTATCGAATAATGATATGTATCATCCTACGTGTCGGATGCTATCATCCTATGTGTCGGATGCTATAATCCTATGTGTCGGATGCTATCATCCTATGTGTCGGATGCTATCATCCTATATGTCGGATGCTATCATCCTATGTGTCGGAGCTCCTTCCCGCATGAAAAGTGAAATCGAGATTCTTTTAATTTTGTTTTTGATTCCGTTGATTGATCGTCTAATTTAAAGGTATACTAAAAAATTTACAAAAATGTATTTGAAAAATTTAAAACACTCGATGTATTGTATCATATTAAGATGTGAAAAAACTTAATAATTAATTAATCAATCTAAATCTCAATAAAAAGCAATGCTATCGAAGCAATCAATCAATGTGTTTTTGGTCTAGTGGTTACGATACTCGCATAGTTATCTAGCGGTCGGGGTTTCGAGCCTCATTCCAGGAGGCCATCAAGTTAGTCCTATTTTCATAGCACAAGCATTTGGCTTAGTTTAAAAATAGTAAAGAGTATTGATGTGAAACAAATTCCGTGCACATATCTCTATTTTTTATTTTAAATCTATTTCCTTACATTTTTCTTCATTTCTTCTTATGCCACTAATATTTACTCTTTCAGCTGATCTATCAGTTTATCTCAAAGCTTATTCGTTAGCCAGGTTTACGTATGACGCGGACATTCTTAAATTGAATCTATGAATAAACGCGTATGCAGCCTTATCCCGGGTTTCTCGCAAGCAACGCATATTGTCAACATGAACATTCCAAACATCACGAAAATTAAGGGTGAACCTTTCATTCCTAGATTGACACAGTTCTTATCAATCTACCATTGTTTTATTATAATCTCGCTATTAAAATAATTTCACGAGACGAGACCTGTCATTTTTTAGATTTGGTAAATCCTTTTAGCTAGAAATTTGGTTCTGAACTAATTAAATGTATGTAGGACAATATCCAATATCACAGTACTAATGCCGATTTACGAGTCATCAATCTATCCAAGTCATCGAATATCCGGCTTAAAGATAATAAGATCTTCGAATGCCAGGCTACGCGCTTATTATGATAAATTTTTAAGGTTCAAACCCAAAACTTATATATAATATGTATTTTTCTGAGCGTACCATCTCCTAACTGAGGTTTGGCAGTCGTTACGGTGATCTTCACTTTATATGCTGTGGCGTAAAATAATTCAATGACCCGAACCAGATTCTTAAATTTTTCAACTAGGAATTCCGACTTATTTTTTCACATGCATTCCTTTGTATGACGAGTTGCAGTTTGCTGTATTTTTTACTCTGGCTCAACGTGCCTTTGATATTCCATGCTTTTATTTATCCGTCGTTTTTCATTTGTCACTCGGTCAGTCCGCGAAACTTTGAGTTCCCCTGTTCCATATTCACATTTCCAGGGCTGAAGTCTTTTTCACAAGTCATTCAGAGTCCAAGATTCACCAGAGCACCATCCATCCCTTGGCATTGTAGTCTAGCCCGCTGGGCACTCCTCTTCCTTCGCAGGTCTGTTTTAACATTATCCGCCTACCTTATTATAACCTCCTTCTCTCCGTGTGGATGGTGTTGGCTTGTGTCTGAAAACTTTGTGCATGATACGGGACTCAGGTACAAATCTCACCCACTGCAGCCTCCTTGTTTTCACCTTCTACAGGATATCTGGGGTGTCATACCGTCCCTAAAGTTGCAAGTTCTCAAACACTCTCAATTCTCCGGCTAGGTTATTATGTATTGGCCCATAAATCTTACGAAAGACTTTATTAACTTTGTCTGACTTTCAATTTCATTAGACATTTCGTTTCCAACTTTTATCTTTTCTCTCTGATTTTAATATAATGTCATGATTATCAATTCTGGTAATTTAATGAGATAGTATAATATTTCTAACTCTGTCGAAAAGTCTCAAACTTTTCCATTAATGCGTTTGTTCTGAAAAAGCGCTTCTCTTCTATCAAGTCCATTCTTGAATTCAAATTGTGTGTCACTGATACTTTTATATATCTTCAAAGTAGATTCTCGCATGAATAATCTTTAAGAATATTTTCAAGACATGACTCGTGAACCGATCGTACTGCATGCTTGACATTTTTTTTCTGTAAAGTAACGAGGGTTGATTTCAGGTCAATATTTGGGCATTATTCCAGTTCTATAAATTTTATCGAAAGATTCTTGTTAAATGCCTAGTTGCTATTTTTCAAACAGTTTCAGTAGTTCTGTGTGCACTCCACTTGACTACCACTTTTTCACTTTTTGACAGATTGATAGCTAGAATTATTTTTCTTAAGATTCTGAGCCAGTTTCTTCGTTGAAGTTTAATTTTAAGTCACCTCTGATATTATCAAAAATCTCAATAGTATATTCTTTCCATTATTCTTTGTCTATTTTACATCCATAATGATTAGTTATTTAATTTTTCTTTGACTTTCTTATTACGTTGTCTATTTTTTTAATATTTTATCTTATTTCAAATTTTCCACTTTCTCCTTCCTTTCATTAATAAAATGGTTACGCAACTTTTGCATTTTTTAATTTACCTTTTGCAGTTCTCACCAATGCATCTAAAATTTTATTTCTGTTTTCATTGGCGTCTGAGTTCTTGTTGAGACCATTTTTCATTTCACAGAAATAATTACATATGTATTTCGTATACCTACATAAAGGAGCAGGTTGCCTGAGAGCATTGTATATAGATGAATTGATTTACAATACATTATTATTACTAACATAAAATTTTAAAATCTTAAACTAAACAAACATCCGTTATAAATATTACGTTCGTACTTATTTATTCGAGTAGTTAAATATTTGCATCTTTATACATGAATGTCATCTTTTATTTAAGTGCGCACAAAAAAACGCGATTAATACTATAAAAATGAATTTACCGAATTTTTTACGACCATTTAATATTGTTCCCGCCTGAAATCATTAAAATGTTCATCAATTAAGTGGAAAATCGTCGCCCTTTCGCTGCCTTTAGCACCGGTCGTGTGATCGATAACAAAAGCAGGTGACGCATGCGTCGCCATTGTGATCCATTTCTCCCGCCGTTTCATCAAACCGGAACCACAGACAAACTCGTAGACAAAGTAACGTATTCGTAGCTTTTTTGTATATCTTATATTGACGTAAAAATAGATACGTATCACGATATTGCATAAATAATTAATGTCATTGTTCATTTAATTCGAGTCGAGTTCACCATTCTGTAGTTTTTACCATTTACGTCTAATTTGATGATTTTTTTACAGTTATGTTTTTTTTTTCATTGTCGGTCTAATTTTTTCAGCCAAACAGTTTAACCCTTTATAGGTTACTAGTACTGACTCGAGCTACCAATAATAACGTCTAAAAAGTCTCGCAATTTAGTATTTATAAAGTGTGTAAAGCTCTATAATACGTGCGTATATTGATGACCTTACTATTTTTATATACGTTCAAAGGTCAAAAGATGTCATGCTCTCGAGCTTAATACTATACCATATTTTAAATATCGCGCGCTGCCGCATAGCGAAACTATATCGTAAATGTTATATCTTTCTCAGCTAGCGCAGACAATTTTGAATAAATATAAGATTTGATTAATATTCATTACAAAGTTAATTTTTAACCAAGTGAAAATTCGATAACATAATTGCTCCTACAGAAAACTTTTTCTTTTAATTGTTTTAACTTTTATTTAGAGTCCAAGTTTAGTAATGAGAGTCACAAAAAGAAAGCTAAAATTTATGGCCTATAAAAGGTTGCAGGCTATAGCCGTATTACTTAAATCTGAGTAATCCACAGAAATAATAGCGGACCCATGAAGATTATAAGTTTAAAACTCATCTCTCATTTAACGGACGCCGTGTATGAAATGTCTCAATAAAAGTCATGGCAGCCGTGAACATATCGAGGACACAAACTACAATCAATAACGATCTTACCTAAGAGGTCAAGATAAATTTTCAGGAGTCAACAAGAATATTTTTTATAAGGAACTCTTACCCAGTTCCTGCATCCATTTTGATAGAAAATTATACGGATTTCTCGGTTGTGGTCCATCATAATAATGGTTTTCATATTTTATGGTTTTTCTATTATTTTTATCTTCAATTTTATGAAGACTCGCTCCATTTTAGCTGTAAAAATAAAAATGTATTTTTTGAACGTGTCTCTGTACATTCTGTATCTTTATTGGCTGTAACACATCACCTGTGTCTCTTTAAAGTAAAGTATAGTTAGATTAGGTCTATCTTCAAAGTTTATATTTTGGTACATGTGTTCTTAACGTGAGCGATAGATTTATTTATTTAAAATATTATCTATTCATTATCGTTTTCTATAAAACTGTTTTTTAATAAACTTATTTTCTAACAAACTTTTTCCAATATGGTGAATACATAGGTACCTACATTATTTTTTCATATACACACTTACTAAATTTACTCCTAAAATTAAAGGTGGTCACGGAAGAATCTTGTCAGTCAAGTCTAGTCTCGTTATATTACGACAAATAAATATAAATTTGAAAAACCGGGAAGGTAGATAGATATACATACATGTGTGTTCATTTATGTACCTACACAAAAAAATTTTAAAGCGTTTTTTCTAAATTTCTACCCACCCCCTATTTAATAAGTTAAATTAGTTTTACATGATTAAATCAATTTAATAGACCAATTCGGTCAATACTCATGAATCATTTATAATTTATAAAATTTATTGAACCAAATATAATAATATTTCTCAATTTATCATTCATTGTGACTCGCTCTACCTGGGAACATTCATAAAAATCGGGCACCAATGTGTGAGTGGAAAATTACGTAAAATAGCTAAAAAAAAATTACATGAAACACATTTTTTTAAACTAATAATCATTATAAAAATATAAATCAAGTACTGATGAGTTCAAAATCACGAACCGTGAGTCAATCACTGATATCTTGAGTCACACTCACTGTGAGTGATTAAATATTTAGAAATATCATGATTCGTGATTCATTTTCTTATTGTATTTATATTTGGTTGGGAACCATGATTCGGGGCATGTACATATGAAACGAAAATTTTCAGGAAGGAATGACGTTATAATTTGTGATAAGCGCCATCTAGTAGACTCTGCCAAAACGTTTTACGAATTTGACCCGAAATGCTAAGAATTTGATCCGAAATGCTAAGAATTTGATCCGAAATGCTAAGAATTTGATCCGAAAAATAAACTCAGATTTTTTAAGGGTTTTCATTCTTTTTGTGATGATATTAAATTAGATATATATTAATTATATGTGCTAGAATATGTTTTTTACGCAAATGAAATTTGAATAATATTATACGCAGTTATTCGTATATTATGATATCGTGCGGCGCATACGTATTAGTAATTAAATTGTGATCACAGTCACAGTTTTCAATCATTCACAGTTTGTGTTTGTGATCACAATCACAGTTTTCAATATTCGAATACCAATCACAATCACACCAGTGAGTCAAGCGTAGCATTTTTTCTCATCACTAAAGTCAAGTACCTATATTTGAAAATTAATAAACAAAAATAAAATATATGTTTTATTAATTATTTAATTAATTTAACTCTATATCCAAAGTCTAAAATATGCCTTAATTTTTAAAATATTATATATTATGTAGAATATGTAGTGTGTCATAAGTACAAAAGTCGAATAAATATAAAATTCTAAAATAAATGTCGGATAAGCATGGTAGAGCGGGTGGCTAAGTAGGTGCAAAATTGCCAGCGTTAAAAAGGTCAAGAGTTCAATCTGCACTCAGCTGCTTGACAAAATGTTTATATTTTCATTTAGAATACACGCATAGTTCTATAAAGCATAATAATTCTACATCATTATAATATAGTACAATATTATTTCATAAAAATAAATCGATTCGGAACTTAAATGGATTAATATAATTGTTACAAATAATCACTAATAGTCACTCTATCTTGAATAATTTATACCTAAAGTTAGTATTTAAAATATATATATATATATATATATATATATAATATCTAAAGATGAAAAAATCATTTAACAAATCAATTGCATTAATTTTTCAATCTTCATCAATTAATTTTTTGAAATACGTCATATGCATTAGTGATAAATAAATCTATTTCGTAAAAACCGCAACCATTTCGCAAATGTAATTATTTCATCGAATAAATACGAGTACATTCTATTTTTTTATGTCCTGCTATAAAAATCCATATCATAATTTTGAATTATCGCGTGTACGTGTGATAGATTACAAAAATATTACTGAAACAGAAATATTTAACGCAATACGCGAGCTAGTTAATAAAAACCGATTTGAGAAATGCAGAATATAAATATATATTTATAAACGATCAACATTTAACCAATATTCATCTTCATGAATAAAGGTTCGATGTTTTTTATCCCCGTTCACAGTACAATTTATTTGAATTCCTACTTGGCGAAACCATTCCTAGTCTACAATACTAAGGAGCCATGTTTTGGTTTGTATTACTTAATGGTCCGTGTCCACGGAATGATACACGGAGACATGATGAGATAAACCTCAAAGATTTAATTGAGATTGGTAAATCTCAGTACCGTGTACGTATGTTAAGATTTTGATCTGGAGATAGACTCAGTTATCACCGCTTTAGGTTGGTAGAGCCCACTTGTATATACCAGTGGCGGTCGGTGACTTTTTGTAGAAGGGATGCTGGATAACAAGTGTATACCTACATACTATCAAATGTACAAATATAACATATAATCGAAGGATATTCAATATTTCAATAATTCAGCTTCTAATATTCAATCCAAACTGTCAAATATGCGTCACACAAACAAATTTTTCAAAACAATCCACTCGCTCCGTAGTATGTATGCTATTTTGTGCATTATACTCATGAGCATTAAAGTCATTTTCTATACATTGGATGCTATTGATGAATGCGTATACAGTATTCGAAGACCTTGACAGGCAGAACTAAATGTCGAATACTTTCAAACTTTGTCGATACGAGATGAACTATAGAATCAACTATTGTTGGTATCTGTATGTTAACGCGATTCACAGATGTTCGAAAGTTGAATTTGTATATATATGTATTTCGACTCACTCCATGCGAGCGCCGTGTCTTATTGCGTCTCTAAAGAATGAATTTATTTTCAGAAGTGCTCTTTTCAACTAGATACAAAATGTCCAAAGCTTTTTGAGTCTATAATACAAGGGATGCGGAGCATCCAAAGCATATATGAAGCGAGCGCGCCTGGTATATACGGCATTCGATTTGACAGCATGACTTAACACGTACACTTATGTGTACGTGTTATCACCTGGAACCCGATAAATACAAGTATTTATTCTGAGAAACAGATGGTATTAAATTATAAACAATTAGTCTGCGCACAAGTGAGGCAGACGCCAGAGCACATCCTCTGGGACTGTGTGGTTATGAATGATGTACGTGATATCATGATTGCGGGATTAGAAGGAATGACTTAAAAAATGAAAGGAATCTCGGACATTTCCGGGAATTTTTTAGGGTGTGGGTCTCTCGCTGGGGGTTGCTGGGATGGACGATGCCGGGAAGAGCAGTGGCTAGAGAGACCTAACGAAGCACTCTACTGGAACTACCTCACACCTCTTGCAACCTGGACAGGGTGAATTTCTGCCGGACTGTGACCGAGTTTTGCGACTACAACACATAAATGTGACGTTTACCTCCCTTTTTGGGTGTGTATGATTTCTATATCTTCTTTCTGGCTGCCTTCTGAGTTTAATATGATTTTCACGTCAAATTTTACAAGTATGGCTCTAATACAATGATACCGGAGCCAACTTATGATGGTATTATGATGATAATGTTAATAAAGACTGAATGTAATAAAATAAAATAAAAATATGTAATTGTGACGAATCGACACGAGAGTAAATAACTCTCAAAACGATTCGGGATAGAGTGTAAATAAATAAAAAAAACAATTATTCTGTTTCAGCTGCTGCACGGGAGATTCTAATTCATCCAACGGGCAAACGGAATATCAAGGGTCAATGGACTGACATTTGACGTTTGACATATAAGTAGCGGTGCTCAAATCTCATATGTAGCATAATTCTCATATTAGAGATTGTCTTGAGGCGAAAATCATGGTCCTTAAAAGTAGGTACATCATATGACGCACCTAATCATTATAAATTATGTTATATTCAAAAATTAAATAAATCCTCAAACGTGGTTAAATTAAAAGCATTTGTAATATTTGGATTAACGACCCCTATCATATTTTTCTAATTACATACATATTATACATAATTTTCTTGTATTTTAAATTCTTAATAATATTGGATAAAATCATGTACAATTTTTTGTTATGCTTATTGATATTTTGTTTCACATCTTCTTTTACAAAAATGGTGAAGGTGAATCGAAGACGAAATAGTATAACAAAATCAATGATCACCAATCTAACGAAGATATAACGAAATTGGTCCATTTTGAAAAGTGGCGAATTCCGTCTAGTATAAAATTTATTATGTTGAATGCCTTCGAGATATGGCGCTGTATATGTATCACGTGACCAAGATTAATACCCGCCTCAACATAGATTTCTCTAGTAAGACGGGCACAGTCCAAACATAAATAAAAATATGTATTATATAGATAATAAAATAAATAATTAGCAGTATTTTGAATATGTCCAAGAATACACAATTACTGGATTTTCACCTTCAAAGGCAATGTATATACAACTTTTAAAAATTTGATAGATATGGAGGTTAATTGGGTGAAATAGTGAACGTTACATTGTGTAAAGTGATCACTTAAGCCGGCCGAAGATAGGCCACAGGCCGTAAGCCCCCTGTAATTACCCATACTTCCATATTTTTCCATTAATAAAAAATAGCTTCATCTTTATGAGATATCTATTATTTGTTTAAAAAATAAACGATTACCGAAGTTTTGCAGTAAAAAGATCTTTGCTAATTTTGGACGCATTGCCAGAAAAAACGACTAAAGTCTCGATAAACTCGTAATTGCGGGGACTAGCTGAGAGAAAGCGAGCAAGAGGACGGCCTCCTACAAGATGGATAGACCATATACATTATTTAACAGGATCCCCTTTAAACTCTGCAATTAGCATGGTTTAAGACCGGGAGGAATGAAGACGCATTGTGGCCGAAATTCCAGAAGTATCAAGGAACCACACCCCTCAGTACTGATAATAAATTAATCATTTTTTAATACAAATTAAATTAATCAAAGGACCGGATTTTTCCGGTAGCAACCAAATATATTATCGACAAATAGATTTTTTTCTGTATATCTTTCTAATTGATTCATTTAATTTGTATTAAAAATAACAGAACTAAGTTCTGAAACTATAATTTTACAACAAAAATATGTTCGCATTTAAGAAATATATCATTTTTTGTTTTTTTTCGTGTAGGTATTTAGTTCTTTTGTTGTGGTCTTTGATTTCTTGTAAAGTGTGTACACCTGAATGACAATAACCTGTTCAGGCGATTTTTACGCCCATTTCTTAAAGTTAAAAAAATACAACTAATAATTAGAAAACCCTTAAAATATTTATGTATACCTCATCATTATTCAAAGTTATATTTCCCTTTCTGAAATCGCCAAACACGATATTCTAAAATAATTTATTTCGAGTATTATTCTTTTGTTTAAAATTTATATGGCATTTAAATTTTTAAACAAAAGAAAAGGAACTCCGATACAAATGAATCAGAGAAAGAGAAATCTTTACAAGAGACGGCCAATCTTATTTATCTTCATAAAATTATTGACTCGGGTGTAGATTCTTCGTCGCTTTTCAGTCAGATATATTTTAGAATCTCCATTATAGTATAAACTCAATATCAAATGCTCTTTCAATGTCGAAAATATTATTCAAAGTTTGCTCAAAACATTTTTATACTGAGTTCAATAGTTTAACGCCTTTGACTCGTGTATTAATTAATTTTCGCAAGTTTCGTAAATAATTAATACGAAGGAATAATTTTCTCGCCTATAACAAATAGTCGACAGTCTTCTCTGTTCCATAATAATTATTTAATTTGACTTTTGTTTCCAGACTTGACGAAGAATTAGATAAATTCCCTTACTTATTTTTAAAATATTTTTTCCTTATTTTTCAAATCAAATTTACGATTAGTTTATAATAAACGTGTATATTAACGTATTAATCTCTTCATTCTAGTCAGTTGACATGACGATAGAATCGCCAATGGTCCCCATTTGCTAATTTAACTGTAGTGCTGAAAAATATCTAATTTTAAGTCTTATCTTATTATTATTGACATGTTACGTGTTTTGATTATGCAAATATATTTACTTATACGAAGGTATTTGAATATTTTTATAGTGCCGAATATACGTCAATATTCAATACATTATATTTCTTTTTCTGTTATTCAAACGCTATAAATTTAAGACATTTGTTTAATTTTTTTAAGATCGCAGTTATCATAACTTGTTATTCTTTTGAAACTATCATACGTACAATAAGTATTTTTAAACTAAAATGAAAACACAAAATAATAAATACAAAGTACAATAATATAATAATCTTGTTTTAAATATATTACTTTAGTCTTTTAGACATTGTTCATAATTCTTTTCTGAACCTGCTCGTCAATTTTTAAAACTTTTGATAATGACATCCTTCAAAATTTGTTTAGTTTTGTTGATTTGATACAACATTTCAGAAAGCTCGCAGGAAATTGGTCGAACGTAATGTTCACGCGAATTAATATCTAACCCAGTTAGAATGGCAAATCAGTCTTGAGATTTCGAAAAGATTGACATTCTGAAAGAAAAGTGGATTATTTAATTCAATTTTTAATATCAGTTTGGGTTTAAAAAATATTTAATCATGATTCAAACTATTTTCTCCAAGCTCAGAATATACCCTAGCGTTATATTTAATTATTATTGTACTCCATATTAAGATGCAGTTATTTTTTGTTTTAGTTTAGTTTAGTTAGTTAGGTATTTTATAAATATATATTTTTTAATATTTTTCATTAAAATGTGTGGAGTTTCATTGAAATAATGTTATTTCAAAAATACTGTAACTTGAATATAATATCGGAAAAGGTTTAAGTAGAGTGTAGAGACAACAGCCGTGATGATGAACCCTGCAATGTAATCCGAAGCGCCGGTCAGAGAAATCGGTTATGCACGGCAGAATAGCCCAAAAAACTACAAATAAAATAATTAATAAGTCAAATTAATTGGGATAATTAATGTTTTCTTTGATGATAAAATATTCTAATTCTTCTTAGTTACATGGTAACGCATGATTTACTAGCATCATCAGTAATTAATATTAAAACAATTAAAGCCCGGAAATGTGTTTGTCATGTGACGCCGTACCTAGGTAAATCTTAAAAGGTATTTCACAATACTTGTAACATTTTACTGCCACCTGTATTTTATGCTTTTCTCTATAAAAGTAAGCACTTTTTCTGTTTTTAAACATTTTGGTGGTAGATATAATTTCGCCGCATCGTTTTATTCTTCTTTCATTGCCATATCCCACAACTTACCTGTCTATCACGACTTAGGATGGATAAATATAGAAAAAGCATCGGTATTCGCCAGTAAACGTAATATGTTTTTTTAAATGTTAGTGGTAGAATTGAGCTAAAAGTCAATTTGGTGACTACGGAGCCTAACAAACGTGATTTTTTTATTCTAATTACATATTGTTATAGTTGATTTTTATTATTTTACCCCTTCCGTGTTACTAGGGGTATAACTGAAAGAAAATGGTTCCCAACGCAAAAAAAGAAAAAGGTCCTCCTATATATGATTGTACTTTTATAAGATAAGAATAATAAATATTACACGGCTTTTCAATTGAAATATTGAAAAATTTGACCTTTTGAGTCCAATTTCAGTTTCATGAAAAAAAAAGTTACTGTAGAAAATAAAACTTGATAGTTATTTTTTTAAATAATCATTAAAATTTAATTTTATATTTAAAAAAAATTCTAATGTTAACAATTTTTTTTTCAATAGTTTTCGTCTCGACTTCGCACTTGCAAAGACGTCGTTCAGTTTTGAGATATTTATTTTTTGACTTATTTAGTTTCCAGTTAATGTTCACGCACTAAAGTATCGATACTCGCAAAAATTATCCATACCAAAAGTTTTGTAGGACACGGACTCTTTGGGTCCCCTATCTAACGTGAGATCCAATGCACTGCGAATGCATTGCATTGGCTGCATTGGCGTATGTACGCCGCTGCGTGTCACTCGATTTAGAATCGTTGAAAGAGGATTTTAGACATAATACGAGACATATCTAATAAATGTGAACGTAATCATACTACTATTACTCTAACGCTATCCAATAAATCAATATGAACGCACTTTTCCTCGAACAGTTCACAGTCTATTGGATAGCATAGATTTTGTAATCATAAAAAAAGTATGTTTATATCATAGATAAGGTTAATATATACAGAAATGTCGAATTTATAGGTTATCTGCGTCACAGAATAGAGAGTATATTCGTAATTCGTATATTGGTTATGTTTGTTTTCATTTGTGAACCGGGGTATTCTTTAATATTTCCATGAAATATATATGTATCCACGCAATGATTATTGAGGAACAAAACTGAAAAAAATATCAGTATATAATTATAATCAATATGAAACATTTTACAGATCTATTCAAAGACTGTTTTAGATCTGTTCAAATTATTCAAAAATGTTATATACATAAACGGAAATTTCCGATAAATCGTCTCGAAGCTGACAACCTTCCCAGTTAGTATTTTCAGTTTTCTGGTTGGGGTGCGTTTTCTTCCCTGATGTACTACTTTTAATTCATAAAAAATATTTTAGTCTTTCAGTACCCTTTGGCTAAGAACTCTGATCGGCGGGTTTATGTTTGTGGTCTTGCTGAAACTGGAGCTCTTGGATTGCATGTGCCAGAAACCAGTGATTCAGCGAAAAATAAAAATAAAATACAATTTGCAGAGTACCCGAAAAGAATTCGGTTTGGTGAAAAACATAATGTAAGTTTAATCAACTACTCTTTAGCTATCCAAAAAATATGTATTTCATTACATATGACCTTAGTTAAGAAAAATCTTAGCATGTCAGACGCGAGACAAATAGTGGTGCTCAAATCAAATAAGTGTGTACATAATGGACTACGAAAGCCGAGATTTGCATAATTCCTATCTCAGAAATTTTCTTTAATTAGGCTTGCCATATATCCCGGTTCAACCGAGATTATCCCGGTTTCACACATTGGTCATGGCCAGTGTGGCATCTTGTCCCGGCCGTTGCGCGATCTCCCCCACACTGTGCGGCACACTGTGTTTTCAATAAATACAACATTTACACTGATCACTTGCAGTGTTAGTAGTAAACACGTTTTATTAAGATGACACAGAAGCGCATAATTTATCTACCTAATTTAGTTCTGATTTTAATCTAACCCTTTTAAAATTGTGTTTAAAATGCCAAAAAAAAATTTCAAATTCATGATTGAATTGCAAAAAGACTACCCATTTATAAAAAACTTTGTGGTAAGGACAGCAAAGTGAAGTGCCAGCAATGTTTCTCAGAATTTTCTATTGCACACGGTGGGCAAGCAGATATTAAAGATTGTGTAACACCTGTCGTAAGCTCTTCATCTATTAAAACATTTTTTAAAAACAATGATTCCATTCAAGATGATTTAGTTATTGCGGCCAAAGAGGGCACATTTGCCTTTCACAAATCAATACATGATATGAACTTCAAAACTTCTGACTGCGTTCAAATTGATCTCAAAATTATTTTAACCAAAATTTGGTGCTGCGAGAAAACCAAATGCGAAACAATAATTGTACCAGTTTAGATAATAATGTCCCGGTTTAGAACTTCATAATTATGATAAGTCTATCTTTAGTTGAATTGAAGAAAATATTTCTTAGTTCATTGAAACTATTTCTTCTACAACTCACCAATATTTTCATTATTTGTTAAAATTTTAACAATTTCTCAAATTAAATTTTGCATAATAAGTTCATGGATTAATTAATACAAGGAGAAATTATGCAAAAAATATCATTTGTGTTTTAAAAAGTGTTAAAATGGTTTATGGGAGTAAAGAAATTTTTTTCTATGATTAAAAAAATAGTTGCACTGATAGTGCATTTTAACAAAAATTCTTAATTAATGTATTTTTATTAACTTGCATATCATTTCCTATTTAGAATTATTATTATATGCAAATTTATCACATAATATATTTGATCATATCAAAATTTAGAGATAGTGCAAACAGTTTTTATAATTAGGTATTACCAATTTACATTCTGAAATTTATTTCAAATGTGTCTCCTAGTTTTAAGATATCACTTGGATTGGTACAAATAACTTATCAATCTCATTCCCTTAAACTCTTTTAACAATTTTTTTTTAATTCTAAACTAACTTACCAACATGCTGTTTTTCCGGAACAGTAGGCGGAGGTTAGAATACCACACATTTTGTATCATGGTAAAAGTCATTTTTAATTTTACCGATTTGTGATTTGGTAATGGTAATACAAACCCGGAAGTCATGTTGGAACTCAATGAGTTAAGCATGTATAACTGAGTAAAGCGTAAAGTACTATGAAAGAAGGACTTACTTGGATGATAATTTTTACTATTACTTCTATCAAATTATCAGCAATTATATATGTATTATAACATTCAATTTATTATTGATATATGTAACCTATTCCATTTCATCATATTTTCTATTTTTAGTGTTTGTAATATAAAATTCTGTTTTAAATTTTGCAATATACAATTTTGTTGTTTTTGTTTCAATGTTTTTCCTAGGTAAGAGATATAACAGCGGGATACGGTTTCACTGCGTATGCTGTGAAAAGCTCAGATTGTAACAAGGTGTTTGGTACAGGGTTAAACACAGACTCTCAAATAGGCTATCACGCACCTCGAAGATTAAATCCTTTGGAACTCCTTCTGTACCCAGCACCAATAACATTACCGCTTAAACACCCCACAACCACAAATGTCATCGGCATATCTGCTGGCAGAGCACATCTTGCCATAGTAACAGACAATGAAGGTGTTTACACATTAGGGAACAATTCATATGGACAGTGCGGGAGGAAAAATATGCCTAATGAATGTTATAAAGGCAGTATGATTATACATAAAATCAATTTATTAGGTGGAGAAAAAATTATAAAAGCACAATGCGGACAGGACCATAGGTAAAATTGCTTCATTGTTTCAATTTTTCAAATGTGAAGTAAGATACCCAAACTAATTATTTTATTTCAAGCCAACTCGTGGACGCTGGATGGATTTATTCATAAACAATATATCAAACAAAAGACATAGATATCTGAACCGTGAAAAAATAGCCATTGAGAATTTAATTTTGAAAAAGTCATTCGACTTTTGAAATTTACATTTTTTTTAAGTAAGCAAAAAAATCTAGAAAACAGATAAAATCTTTTATATTTTTCCATGGTTCCGTAATCTTAAATACAAAGTCTGTCAGAATGGATATAATATACACAACAAATATAGGCAATTTGCTAATACCAGTGTTATATACATACTATTTAACCTCTTTAAATAGACATTGCAATAACATTTTATATAATCCCATATACAAAGAAGCCTCAAATATAAGGTGACTTTATTTTTCCAATAAAAATGTTTAAAAAATAAGATGACCCTCCTTTTCTAAAAATAAATATTTGTAATGCAACCTCTCTTATATTCTAAGTTACAAGGCATTAATTTACTTCACTAATACTTATGTAAACAGAATAGAAATTGTAGATTTTGTGTTATTTAACATATGTGCAACCTATCTTGCAATTTCACTTTAATACTTTTATTATATGAGGTGTGTTTTTTAAGGAAGTTTTGTTGCCAGATATTCCCGGTGTAGCGCTGCGGTTGCGATGTTGCGCATGTGCAATGGTTACCTTTATCTGTTGACTCACCACATACAACGTTAGAGACATTCACATAGTGTGGCCATCTTATAGTGTGTGGTTGAAATGTTCAAGACAATAGATCAGCCCGCCGACTGAGATACAGTTCATGATTCGTTTCTTGAATGCAATGAAACCATCTAACATTTATCACCAAGTGTATCCTGTTTTATCCCTATTTGGCACCAAGTCTTTTCCTTCATCTGAAGCGGTTCCTTAATGGCATGCGTTTTTGAACTTAAAGGCGGAATATAGACATATTTTCATCCAAGGTGGCATCGTTCTATGACGAAAGTATACAAAAATTGGTGCCCCATTATGACGAGTGCCTTAATAATGGTGGCGACTATGTTGAGAAGTATTTTAAGGTATGTAGCGTCCGAAGAAAGTAAAGTGTAAAAATGATGTTGTTTCATTAAAAAAAAAATTCAGTATTTAAAAAATGCACCTTGTATAGTTTATTTTATAAGTTTCTTATAAGAAAAAAATCTATCTACTGCGTCCATTGAATTTTTAACATAGCGTAATCTTATGCTGATGTAATGTTAATAAATGTGTCATTTACAGCTTGTTTGTCACGGTATCTGGAAAGGTTTATGGCTGCGGTTGGGGCTCCGATGGTCAGCTTGGCCGCGGTGACTATTGTACAGAGAGTGAACCAGATAGAGTGACAGGAGATATAGAAAGTGAAAATATCATTAAATTATCCTGTGCTGCAGACTGTGTTTTAGCTCTTAGCGGTAAGTTTATTGTGGTAATTTTATATATGTATGTTAATGGTTCTTTTGGAGAAATTCATTTGTCTGATCCCATATATAATACTTGATAAATACAGTAAAACCGCGTTAATTCGAACCCTTTTTATTCAAAATTATATATAATTTAAAATTTTCAAATACTTCAAGACCCAAGTTATCAATTTCATACTTAAGGCCAGTTGTTTGATCAGTAGTAACTTTTTACTATAGTATATACTATATGGTTTTTACTAACGTCTGTAGTAAAAATCCTTTGCGGGTTGTTACTTACCATCACGCCGTTTCACCGCGGGGGTAGGCAGAAAAGATAGAGCGCCACACTCTTCTGTCCTGACACACAATTCTCGCCTCATCCACATTCATACATCTTCTCATACAAGCTCGCCGATTGTTGAGGCTTCTAACAGAACCATCCTCCATTGTCTGGTTTACCTGGCCGTGCCAAGTCTTCCGCAGACGTCCTCTATTTCTGGTTCCATCAACACTTGCATCATATATATTTTTTACCATTCTCTCATTCATCCGTTCCATATGACCAAACCACCTAAGTGATCCTTTCTTAATCTTACTCACTATACTAACATCAGCTTTACATTCTTTCCTTATTTCTTCATTCTTTACTCTGTCATAAATAAATTTGCCACAAATACGTCTAAGTGATCTCATTTCCACTGCGTTCAGTCTACTTTCGTTTCTTTTCTGCCAGCTCCAGGCCTCATTTCCATACGT
Source organism: Eubasilissa regina (assembly GCA_022840565.1). Lineage (NCBI taxonomy): Eukaryota > Metazoa > Arthropoda > Insecta > Trichoptera > Phryganeidae > Eubasilissa > Eubasilissa regina. The sequence goes on along the minus strand of JAINEB010000022.1, from coordinate 27,924,145 downwards.
CAAAGTCGGTACCAGGATTCCACTGTGTACCGCTAGTCTTGCCTCGGTTGACAAATTCCTGTTAGATATAATTCCATTCAAAGCGCTGTTCACTTTATTTCCTGCAGTCACCCTCCTTTTGATATCATCATTCTTACACACGCAGAACTTCCTTCATATAGGGATGCGATTGTGTGTATAAGTTTACTATTCACCCCATAATCAGAGAGTACATTCCATAACCTTTCTCTTATAACTCTATCATATGCCTTCTGTAGATCTACGAAGGCACAAAAAAGTTTTTGGTTTTTCACCAAAAACTTTTCTAAAATAAAATCTTTCTAAAGTAAAATCTATTTTCTAGAAATTTATTTAGTTGGAACTGGGATTTGAGAAAATTCTTGACTGGAAAGTTCTACAAATTTCTGTATCATTCCATAGGGCGTTCCGTGTCATTTTGAAATATTTGATATTCTACTGAGTTAAATTAAATAATATCTATTGACAAATTTGAATGGATTTTTATTAATGCAGCGCTTAATTATAATACCTAGGAAATTGCTGTTTTCTTTCAATATTATATTATAATTGTCACAAATTTCAGATAAAGGAGAGGTTTTTGGCTGGGGTAACACAGAATATGGCCAACTCAACCATGATAATGACAAATTACAACAACTGAATGTTTCAAGAGCATTAAATATTTGTAAAGGTTTTGGAAAAATTGTAGACATCGCATCTGGGGGGTCATTCTGTTTAATTCTGAACGGTAAATATGTGCATTTATTTAGCTTTTTGAATATGGAGTAAGGTAGAATTGAATGTCATCAAATTCATTAAAATTAGTCCCAGTACCATGATGACAATTCATTAAAATGTTTAAAAATATTACCTATATAATATTTTATATCTAAAAGTAAGTAAAATTAAATTCATAATTTAAGAGTTCGAATACACTAGACTTATCTAAATCTCATATGATCTACTATTAAGTATTGTTGTGTTTTTATTTCTTGAATTGCTGTCTTTATAAGAATTTTTTTTTAAATATAAGGATTTTTATAGTCAGTTCTCACTTAACGACCTAATCATAAAACGAATTGGTCGGTAAACAAACTCCTTGCTTCACCACTTCTCTGATTATATCCTTGTTCTTTAGAATAGTAGAATAAAATCAAGTGCCATCGCCTTCAATTTCATTCCAGCATCATAATTGATAATCTTCATTTTCATCTCAAAATCTACAGCCTTTTTTGCTCCGTGCTGCTTCGTTCAGGCAAAATTGTGCTTGTCCTTTTGGCCAACATTCTGTGCTATGGGGTATGAGCACAATTTTATTTTATTTTAATAAAATATGTTTTATAGTAATTAATTTGTGCACAGTGCGTGATCGATCGATACAGTGAACTGACTTATTGACTGAATATGTATTACACGCACTGTAAATTAAGGGAGTGGAGTGCTCCCTGGCATTATCAACATAGTTCTACAGCTGTGCACTTGGCGCTAGAAGTAGACGACGTGACACATCTCATAACATTAAGTGTCACTTCCTTGCTGACGACGATGGGACAAAATTGGATGGTACTGAAAGTGTAATGTTTATAGACGTATGATAACAATCGTAAGGGTGAGCTGTTGTTAAACAAAATTGTCTTTAAGTAAGGATTGACTATTATTAACAATTATCTTATTCATAATACACAGTGTTATGATAAAGCAATAGCTTTATTTTAATAATTCATATTTCTTCTGTTACATTCTTATTTAGTCAAAAAAAATTAATCAGTTTTATTTATTGTTTTTACAATTATTATTTCTTATAGTCTCTCAACATGAATGATACAGCATATACAAGGTTTGATCAAAAAATATGCGGAATTTTAGAATTTCCTGGGAATTTCAATTACTTTTGTCACAATTTTTTTTGTAGTGTTGGTACACTTGTCCCTGACATTGGTTGCCATATTGGATACTTACTTTATTGTCATTGTTTATAGAAAAGGTTATACATACGTGTTTTGGTGTGCTCGGCAATTTTTTACGTATGGAAAAAATTTAATAAAGAATTTGCATTAAATTTTGCTTTAAATATAAGGTTTAGCACCATACTGGAAATGTTGAATGTTGCTTTTGGTGAGTCTTCTATGAATAAAACAAGCATTTAAGATGACGAGCGCCCTGGACGCCCCAACACTTTAAAAACCTATGAAAACGTTGAAAAAGTGAAGAAAAGATTATGGACAATGGCCAAATCACGATGTGAGAGATTATATCATGGCATATCATTTGGCTCATGCCAAGCAATTTTTTCAAATGTTTGGGCATGAGACGTGTGGCAGCAAAATAAGTTCCGAAATTGTAGAATGCACAACCAAAGTAAGGGCATTACTCAGGAGTTTCTGAATGAAGTCAACAACGATTCAGAACTGCCCAAACTGGTGATGAAACATGGGTGTACGATTATTAACTAAGGCCCAATCGCCAAGCTTTCTGAAGAGCCATGACCAAAAAAAGCTTGTCAAGTTTAATTGAATGTGAAAGTTCTGTTAAATGTTTTCTTCGATTTCAACATCATAGTGTACCATGAGTTCTTTCTACCAGGTCGTACGGTCAATAAGGAGTACTTCCTGGAAGTTCTAGACCGTTTGCGTAAAGCAAACCAAAGAAGATGTCCGGATTTGTGGCGAAACAACTCATAACAATTGCACCACCACAATGCGCCCACTCACACTTCACTTCTGGCCAAAAATATCACCATTATGATGCCTCAGCCTCCATATTCGCCGGACGTGGCCCCCTGTGACTTCTTCCTTTTTCCAAAGATGAAAAAACCATGAAAGTATGACATTTTGCCAACAAGAGGAAATAAAGATAGAATTGCTGAAGGAACTAAACTTAAGTGCTAAAACCAAAGTGCTTCAAAGAATGGAAAAAGCGCTGGCACAAGTGTATTTATACCTGATAGGGACTACTTTGAAGGATGAAATTAATATTGATGAATAATAAAAAACAGAGAAAAATGAAAATTTCACATATTTTTTGATCAAACCTCCTACATATTATCTTGACATGATGTGGAACAAGTTTCATTAGTGGAATATTACACTATGGGATTTGTCTCGGAGTCATCTTTAAAGGGCAGTATAGAATTGAACATGATGCAAGCTATTCTTCATTACCGCATGTATTTTGTACATGTAGTATGACGTAACCGGTACATATCGAGAACAAAATCCTATCCATTAACACACCGTAACAGCTATTGTTATGTTTCTGCTAATATTTTTGTACAAAGTGGAAACAAAATTGTGTTTATTCCACTCTGCTATAAATAACGATATTTAAATCTCAAGTATCATAGTGCAGCGAGTGGCGGTGTATTCCTGCAACAATATATTATGTCATTAAGGAGAATACATTCTTTTTGTGATGTTGTAATTATTCATAACATAGGTCTGTGATGTTTTTAATACAAATTAAATATATTAATTAGAAAGTTATACGTAAAAAATCAATTTTATCAAAAAATATTGTTGCTACCGGGATTCGAACCTGAATCTTTTCCAATCCTTAATAACATAAGTTTTATCAATGTGTCTAAAATTTTATAAAAATTAATTGTTAATTCTGGAGTCTCCTATTGGATTACTCAAAGGTATTTAGATTCTGTAAAAATAAAGAAGATGGCTTTCAAATAATGGAATGATAGATGTATTCATTTGAAAAGTGTAACATATAGGTTTGAAAATTTTTCGTCAATGCGCTGTGGTGCTATAGCGTAATCGGTTAATGCATGTTACTCGGATTGGAAGAGATCCAGGTTCGAATCCCAGTAGCAACAAAAATATTTTTTGATAAAATTTATTTTATGTGTATATCTTTATAATTAATACATTTAATTTGTATTAAATATATTATGTTTTTATTTTTCAGAAAACGGTGATGTTTTTTCTTGGGGTTATGGAATATTAGGTATGGGACCTGAAGTTACACAGAGCAACACTCCACAACAAATCCCCGCAGTGCTCTTTGGAAAAAATGAGTTCAATCCTAACTCTAGAGTAGTCAACATTGTGTGCGGTATAAGTCACATGGCTGGCATCACTGATGCTGGAGACGCATATGTTTGGGGAAGAAACAAATACGGGTGTCTCGGTCTCGGCCATTCTAAAGATCAATTCTTTCCTTTGAAAACATCTATCGGTGCCAAAGTAATCAAAATGGCATGTGGCGTCGACCATACAGTTGCTTTATGTAAACCATTTGTCTAATAAAAATCTGTTACATATTTGTGTATGTATGTTGTTTACTAGTTCCTCTTTTTACCAAAAGACAAAATCACTTTCAACAAGTTATTATAAACCAAATAAACGCTATGGTGGAAAACATTTAATAAAATCGATTAGCATGAAAAAATATCCTAGTCCCAACAAAATGCTATGTGATTTCAACCATTTATTTTCATTTGAGATGAAACTAAAAATGCATGATGTGAAAAGATTTTGCATCATAAAAGAGCAAAAGTATATACCAGCCGCCAAGTGATCACCAAATTGTTTCTAGGCCGATAATTGATAATAGACGAGGGTGCTGTTTGTCGCATACCATCCTTACCATTTTAAACATTAACTTATTGGCCACGCCGTCACTGAATTGCTTACTATTTATAACTTCATGACATAACTTTATATTAACTATGTCAACATTTTGAAGGTAAAGGATTTCCACTGTATACACATTGATACTTTTTAATATATTTTTTTTTAAATAGAGATGCATACACAGAATACATGTCACATCATTATTCTTACTACAGTAGAACCGCGATATAACGAAACCCGATATAGCGAAAAATGACGTATATCGAAAAAAAAATCGAAATTTAGTCCCTAAAACCAATTTTTCATACAAAAATGCATTTATATAACGAAATCCCGTTAATATTTATAACAAAATCATTTTTGTCCCGTACGAAAAAATGCCAATACATTTACGTAAATTTATAACGATATAAAAAAATGTTAAAAGATGAAAATATTATTTCGCACTTACAAAGCCGCGCCGATGCATCTGTCGTATGCGAACGGTTTTATGGCCTTTACGGCGGTGCGCGGCGGTCGGCCGACAAGGTAGTAAAACAATTCAAACTTCTTCTTGGGTTCATAGCATTTAACCATTTGACATAATCCTTGCGGCGTTCTCTGACACGTTTTACGTACGCATACGCCTCTAATATGATTGCAACCCAGACCCAAACAGCTGTAAAATACAAAAATTAACAGGAACCCCCCGAAAGTTGCAGAATGTACTTATTGGAAATGTCAGTCTCAGTGTAACGTCTGTAGAGTTAAGTTTGTTCAGCTTTTAACGCGATTATTGCATGACCGAACTGAATATTTACATAAATTCATTTTCGTTTGACAATTGTTTTCGTGTGAACTCGTCAATAATATAAATAATTCGTTAAAATATTTTACAAATTATTTTTGTATTTCTATTAACTATTGTTTTCGTGTATTTTAAGTGTACAATGTTAACGATAATTTTTAAGTGAACAATTTTAACGATTATAAATATATTTTGAAGTGGTTGCCGCCGTTACCGGTAAATACCTTCGTAATTTATATAAGACTCATTTTATAAAAATGCCGCGATTCAACTGTAAGATTGTTATTTTTGAATTATTTTGTATGTTTCATGCCCAAAACTATGTTTGAAGCGGCTCTACATTTAAACACAATTAAAATATTGTTTTGTGTTTGCAATATTCTGGAATTTACAAAAATATCTTCCAATTGGTGTTGAATAGATTCTGTTCTTAATTTAATTCCTTTGATTATCCATTTGCTTATCTGTTTTAATAACAAAACTACTAAAAATATGCAAGTATTCAGTTCCCTGTGGCTTTTTTCCTCCTTTGTTTGCAAAATTTGCGATCTTTTTTGAAGCCGCGCAACATTTTTTTGCGACAGCGCGTAACATATAGTAGGTTTTTTATTTTTTTCGTTATATGTGGGAATTCGTTATTACGAATTTTTATTTTTTGGTCCCTTGGATTTCGTTATATCGCGGTTTTACTGTATTTTCAAACTAAGTTAAACGCTTGTGCTATAAAAAGAGGACTAACTTGATGGGCTCCTGGAAAGAGGCTCAAACCCCCAACCACTAGATCACTAGGCGAGTATCGTAACCACTAGACCACAAGCTCGTTAATAATATAATTTGAACTTCCCAAGTAATGTCAATAACTTTATTTATAATAATTTATATTCTTGAAATACTTTTTATTTAGATATTCGTAAATACCCCTTCTACATTAACTAACTAATTATAACTAACAAATAGGTAATTTTAATATTTTGCGTACACAGTGGAAGTTGGTTATAATGCGGGTTTGCGGGAGGCATATCTGACCTGCGTTATATGCTAACCGTGGTATAAACGAATTGTCCAAAATTACGATTTTTTCAAAACAACACATTTTTAATTTTTTTTTTATTATTTTTATAAAATATAAATAAAAATCAATTCTGTTCACATAATTCATAAATAATTCTTTCAAAATAAATATTTAAATTTATTAAACATAACATTATTAAACTCTTAAATTCGGTGTAATTAGTTGTGTTATCATAGACTACATTTTACATTTTATGAGCGACCATCCACAATAATAAATTAATTTAGTAAAAGATACATTCTTTACCTTTCCGTGCCTGTATGTTTTTTACGCTGGGCGCCTTTAAACAAAAATGGCAAAAAAAAAAACCTGCAGTATATCCAAATGCACGTTATAATAGACCCGTTATAACCCCGGTATCTACTGTATTTAATAAATATTTTAGGTTGTAGGAATTTTTTTTGTGTATCGAATACCATATATTTAAAAATATTACTTCTTCGTGGGATTCGGAAGTCCATGACCACAGTCACAACAGAGCCCCGTAATCCCTTGACATCACGTCCGTGGTCTAGTCCGCCAGACACTCACCTGCCTCTTGCTGGTTAATAAAACAATCCTCTTCTCCAAGACAGAAAAGAAATTATATCAGAACCAGTGGCGCAGTGGGCCCAAAAAGTTCACACCAACGATCTATTTGGAATGGACATTTTTGCAATTGTATCGTTACCTTTCCCAGCGTTAATAGTAATTCACAGCAAGAAATGAAATTATAACATTTTTTTAAATTTCACATTCATTATCGATGTATACAGTAGCACCCCGATAATGTCGGGATGGAGACCAGACCATCACTGTGAAGTGAAAATCGCAAGCACATATAAATTACCTTACGAAATATAGATATATGAGAAAAGAGACTAATATTATTCTTACTATTTAATGGATAAACCACGCAGTACTAATAATCACATATTTTAATATGTTAACTTTGTTTTATTAAACACTTATTAAATTAAAATACATCTTCCGGTTTCGAAAAATATCATAAGAATCTATTTATTCTATTTTTTTAAATAATTTGAAAAATAAATTTAGTACCTAACTTAAATTGTTACTTGATAATACAAAATTACTAGAAAGTAAGAAAGTTTTAGGAAAAAATTTTAGAATGGGACTTATGGTTAAATTTAGTTGGTTGTTTATTAATTTTTTTTGATTAGTTTTACACGCTTTATTTATCTCCCAACGATTCCAAATTATTTAATTTATGACCAACACTGTTTACAATACAATTTTTTTATCAAAACCATTACCACTTTCTATCATATGATTAGAAAATTCTGAAAACCCACTATTGTTCAAACATCTCAAATGCTCTTTTACTCTTGTATTAAAATTTTGACCCATTTTACCAATATAAAATCCAGCACAATCCTTGCAACTAAGTTTATAGACACCAGTTTACAAATTAAAATAATTGATTTTAATCACAAAGTTAATTTTGCCCATTTTAAAAATAATCATATAAACAATCTTATTTAGGGGGGTCTTTTTTCCATTTTGCATTGGGGCCCAATTTTTGTAGTTACCCCACTGATCAGAATTTATAAATGACATTCAGAGTTGTATTTACTTAATTTACAGGATTGTGGGAGGGGTGGGGTCCCTCCCCTCGGGTAGTCAAGTTTGCCTGGAGAGTCCAAACTTTTACAACAGTGCTCAGTACAGGCATTTAGACCTGACAAGAGTATATTTTTTTCATTGTACAAGGCTTGCACATATAAAACATCAACATGAAATACAATGCAATCATTAGATTGAAGAAATGAAGTATTATTGTGTTTCACAGAAAGGTAAGTGATTAACGAGTGGAATATAATCTTATTTTGGTCACTATATGTCAATAATGACATGAAGGACAAAAAAGGAATATTATTACAAATACATGTTTGTCATGAGAAAAATACAGTGGTGTCGAAACGGTTTGATGTCTAGTAATCAATGTGGTTGCTTGATTAAACACATAGTATATTTTAGTTGTGGGAACATAAATTATGTATTTATTTCTTCATAAAAATTTATTTTCTTTTATAAACAAACTTCACAAAACATTACGTTCTTTCATAAAAAAGAAAAAAAAACATATTTTTCTAAATTTATACACTTACGTAAAGATATCACTGTTTACATTCTTCGTGAAATGGTTCCAGTGTTCTAAAGTCTCGCCATGTCGGTGGTAGGGCATTGTGCAAATGATTACCGCATCTCTTGCAAGCTTCACTAAACAAGTTAATAAAGCTATGAAACCAGGTCATAAATGACCGAACAGCCAGATCGGGCAAAGTTGGTGAGTAGAAATGAAGCATGGCAGCATGAGCATTCTCAGTTACTTTTCTGAACACTTGATGCCGAGATTCTGTCCAAAGATCCAATGCCTCTCCGTGACCTTTCACTACGACCCACTCAATCATGAGTCCTTTGAATGCCACAACTGCTTTGAGAACATGTCCTAAACTTATTTGCACCACAGCATTGGTGGCAAAAGGACGGGAAACTGTTATCTTCATATCATTAAACAGTCTGTCAATGGTATTTATTACATTATCAACATTTTGAGGTGGAACATTGTGACTACTCGTTTGAGTTCTTCTTCTCTTAGCACTGCTGGAATTTATATAAGATCGTTTTAATGAGTTTTGACTCAATAAGGTTTGAGCTAAACCACTATATTCATGAATTTTATCTGTCCATTTATAACTGTTTACAAGTTGTGTGTACAAAGCTTGTCGATCCTGAGTTATCTCTTGAGTTAAAAATGTGGTATTTCCTAAATTGAATGGTCCAGGTGGAGCTGTCAAACTGCCAATTGATTGCTCTACCTCTCTGAGGTTTACATTAACATTGCTTAAAAGTTCCTGCAATTCGAGCAAAAATTTTGTTTCTTTTCCATCTTCGCCATGGTCAGCTCTAACACCATTTCCCAAATTATCAAAAACCTGTCCAACACTTGATCTAAGGGCTCTTATTGCATTCAATGAAATGTTTAACTGGTCGATGTTAACCGGCAAAGCCATATTATTATTTGAAAGTTTAAGTTTATTGGAATTATATTACACTGGAAATAATTAAACCTCTTACAGTACCCTTAAAGAGACGACAGCATAAAATAAATAGCAAACAAATTAAACGTCAAATCGTTTCAATTTTCATTTTTTCTATAGATTAATTAAGCTCCTTACCATAGATAAGAGTGATTCACACCTTATCTATGGTTCGTACCCCCTGCCAGGGGCTGGGCGCTTCATACAAAATAAAGAGCTTCTACAGATCTCGCTACTGCAGCACTGTTCCGCCCGACATTCGTTAGTCAAACATTGACACCACCACTAAATAAACACAATAAGTAATGTTTCAATGTTGGCTATTCTGAAATTCCAGTCTTTTTTCACAGATGTCGCGCAAACAGAAATCTTTCAGTGAATGGTTTAAGTCTCGAATAAAATAACAAAAAAATATCTTTAAACATTTTATTAGAGGCTGCGATATCCGAGACAATGACGTAGTTTTCCGAAATAGTATGTCGGTATAACAGTTTTCTGAAATAATATGTTGATATTTCCATACCTATCTTCATAACTTCATACAGTTGGAAATTTTGAACTCACTGTGACGTAGCGCTATTCAGATTTTTAAAAATATTTTGAAAGTGTCATTTTTATTTTTTATGTACATGTTATTAAAATATCTACAACATTCTACTGACAATATTTTAGAACATATTTCAACTGTCGTTTTCGTGTCGTATATAGTTTTTGAAGTGTTATTAGTTATTGTTTTCAGAAGAGTGGAATATAAAATCCCCAGGTAACTGTATTTAAAAGTAATTTCTCAAAGTGGTGTATTTGCGACAAATATTTTAACAAAATGTGGAATTTAAAAGGTTACGTATACACTGTGTGCCGACAATAGACCAGATAATACTTTGTATAACACTGTTTTCCATTCTACAACACATAAAGTGATTATTATGTATCATTACTTAATTCAAAATCTAATCCATCCACCCTAATATTCCAACTCACTGACAAAGTAATTATTTCCTACGGACCTATAGTGATAAAAGCTAAACTCTATTTTTACATTTTTCATATCCTAATGGTAAATCATTTAGTAGGATACGTAGTATTATTATGGATAATTAATAATTATATAATATTTAAATTCTTCAAGCATTTAGTTTGCAAAGACTGGAAAAAGAAAGACCTACAGTATTTAAATAATTAACATGTCATATATACATTGTTTAATGAAGACATTATTACCACTGACGTATCCATCCAACCTTCATTCATATTTATACGCCGCCGGCTCTTGTGGAATCCCAAGATCCGAAAGGTTAGTTTATTTAAATATTTTTCATTTTATATTCATACCCAGTTATAATTGCTCTATTCCATTGGTTCGCCCATTTCGTTTAGTACAAAAACAATATTTCTGTAAACAATTAAGTAATTAAATTCCATGTAATTTTTAAAGTTTTATGTAATCAGTGATATATTAAAAATAGTTGTAGTTTACAGGATAGTTTTAATAAATTCTACTCTAGATGTAATAAAATAGTATATTTATTATTTAGGTTTTCATCATACATGGAAAAGATATATTGTTGATATATATTGTAGACTTCCGATTGTCTGGGATAGACGGTGAGATAAGTTTCGGTTAATCCTAAACTATTGAAAGAATATATTAAATATTACAATAATAATACGATATTAAAAAGTTACAAAAATCTCGTAAAATCACGCCTACTGTTCGAAGTCTCGCAAACTTTGTTTTTATGTGGTGCAAATGCCGGCCGGGATATTCAGGGTTGTCAAATAACTTCCATCAAAAATATTTTGTTACCCAATTATTATTTCAAAAGTCAACATAAAAGAATATGGAATCAGTTAAAGAGATAAAAAATAAGTTAAAAATGATTGTTTTTTTTACCCTTTGCTGGTTTTTGACGAATTCATCGAATATTTCACATCATCATTTTTCAGCGAGAATTTTGTCATCCTGCTGCTCGAAGTAATCGAGACGCAATTCCGCATAAAATTAGCCGACAAGGCGGTTGATTTTTTCTGAAGAAATCAACTAACCTACATCTCTGTCATAATTATGTTGCATGTTATGGGTATGTGGGTAGTATGTATGCTTACTTAGAATGAACACAAATGAATTACAGTAATAATGTCCGCCTAAATTCGCAAACATCAAATTCATTATTTTTAATTCCGACTACACCACATGAAATTAACACAGTTATACAGGGATTAAAAACTAATAGTGCTCCAGGTAAAGATGGTATTTCAATCAAGCTTGTAAAAGAAATTAAGATACACTTAACCGAACCACTTGCATTTATTACTAACCTGAGTTTACAAACTGGAGTCTTTCCAACCATGCTAAAAGATTCGTTGCTATGCCCAATTTATAAAAGCGGAAACCTGAAGCTGACAAGAGTCAAAATTATTCGACATCTGGGAGTACTGATCGATGATCATCTTAACTGGAAAGAACACATATCGAACCTAGCAAAACGCATAAGAAAACTAATTTACTTTTTTAAAGGAATACGATGTATAGTTGATTACAAACTCTTGAGATCGGTGTACTTTTGCACTGTGCTACTCCTTAATTAATTATGCTATTTTAGTTTGGGGAGGAGCAGCAAAAACAATATTGGAGTCGGCTAAAAAAGCACGGAAAACAATTCTCAAGGTAATAATTGGTCGTCCCTTTAGATATCCATCAGATCTTATATTTAAAGAGTACAATGTCCTTGATATAAGACAAATCTTTATGTTGAGACTCGTTCAATATTTCCATACTAACAACAACTCTCCTCAAGCAATAAATCATGGACACAACACTAGACAAACAACAAACATCTACACACCAGTTCCGAGAGCAACAACGACATTTTATCAAAGATTTTACATGTTCCTAGCTCTGAAACTATACAATACACTCAGTACCAACTGGAAATCGTACAATTTCTATAAGATTACACAAATATGGACCCAATATATGATTCAATCAGGTAGAGATGAATCAGAAGCATGGATATCCAACAATATAATATAATTTATACAATTCTTTTACTAATAATTCACTAGTCCTTCAACACTCCCACTCCATATATTTTTATTTTATTTTTACTTTTTTATTCATATTTGAATTCTCTTTTCATTCCAAATAACACCACAACAGCTCGAAAAAAAACTGGCTACTTTAACACAGACTTTAGTCTAGCAAAGTAGCCAGGACAACGCTGTATATATCAGAGGTGAAGTCTACCCCATCCCACACAATAAACTATGTATTATGTATGTTTATTATGTATCCACCTCTGTTAGTACAAAAATATGGATGTCAAAATATATATAAATAAATAAATAAATTATGTTACAGGTTTTATTTTGCATAGTTATGTTGCTTTCTGCATTTGTCAATTCGTCGCAAATTCGTAAAACTATTTTTTGCTAGTTTCTTTAAATTCGAAAAATGCTTCCATCACTTCCAATCCAGTTTAGTAGATCTTTTAAATTTGCTCCGTCATAAAATCTTTGATTTCTATAAGTATATTTCTATAAATTATAAGTATTTTGTAAGACTAAAAATATGTTACCTAAAATGTAAACATTCTTAGGTTTTCACAGCCGTTCCGAATCTACTGTGCCCAGTTTCTAGGCTACTCTGCTATGTATATCTGACCTTTCTGGCCGACGTTTCGAATCCCATTGCAGGGTCCATCATCAGACTGATGTCTTGTCCATCAGACTGATGAACCCTGCAATCCAAAATTCGTCAAGCAGAAAGGTCAGATATACATGGCAGATTAGCTCAGAAAACTGTACACAGAAGGTACTTAAAATGTGTTTTCAATAAATAAATAAAAACTTGGTTTTAAATAGTAGTTGAAGCCTGAAAACATGGGAGTAAATGCAATATATTAGTTAAAATTGTCTGTTTATATAAATACAAAGCGTTTTAAAACCATTAAAAAATGTCTTGCAAATTATTCATTTTTAACATTTTCTTAATTTGTAAATACAGATTTGTCTACGTTATCTTGGCTTTCAGATTATTAGAAAATATATTTATCTATTTCGTGTATGAAAGAATTTCCAATAATAAGGCAATTTTGTGGAACACTTACAATGATTTAATGGTCGCTTCTTACAATGCCTGTATTTTCGTAACGATGGCAAATAATATCAAGTTTATTAGTTTTACTTTAGTGTAAAGGTCCAATCTAATTTATGGTTTTAAAAAAAATCTGGTTCAATGATGGCAAACCTTTTGGCTCGGCGTGTCAAAAATTCGGAAAATCTAACTTAATATTGCTGGCGTGTCCCTCCCTCCCCTCCCAATATATTTATACGTATGTATTTTTAAATTTAAATTGAACTGGAAAAAAATATGTAAAATATGTTCTTTGATAACTCTGATATTAGTGAACACTAGCATGTTGCTCAAAACGCTATAACGTGTCACTGATCTAGTGTATAATTTCTGATATAAATGAATAATAAATACCCACATTTTCGTAAAAAACGCGAAAAGTAGAATTAGTATTGAAACGCTCCCTTAAACCATTTAACCACCCAGAAAACGTTGAATCACCCGGTAATATTAATTCGTCATAAAAATACTTTGCTTTACCCGCGCAAATTAAATAACTGTGGCACCCCTAACAACAAATGCTGACGCCATCGCAATTTAACGTGCGGCTAAATTGTAAGCAGGTGACAATGACAACTCATAAAACACAAACATAAATAAAATACCTAGGACCCAAAAGATCCGCGTCCTCAGAGCTCTTCCATTAGGGAACATAGCTTGGCAGCCTACCGTCAGTTAGAAGGTACTTTATAAAAAGGTTTACATATTAACACGGTACACGTATTCAAATCTGAAGGTGCCAATATATTTTTTTATATTAACTATGCTTTTATTTTATCAGATATGTACGATAGATTCTCATATTTTATTTTCCCGTTTCCTAAAATTGTCCTAATTATATTAGATTAATTGAATCGCGCGGAAGTACAATAAATATCATACATCGCTAAAATGAGGATTATTATTAGTATTTTTATAAATTTTTTCGGTAAATTGTATAATATGAGTTCATTACTTGCTTTGTTCACTAATTTGTTAATTATAAATATAATAATAATATAATTATCTAAAATATGTATCCATAATATTATATTCTTATTTAAATTTGTTTAGTTACTTTAACATTGCATTTTCCTTTTTCGTTTTCAGTATAATGAATAATTACATTAAATGGTTAATTTAACTAGACAATTTAGTGAACTTTTTAGTGATAATTCAGAGGTTTTTGTAATAGACACCAAAGTATTGTATTGAATGGCAAATGTTTTAATATAAATATTATAATACTAATAGATTCATTTGTGGGACTTTTATCTGTGCGGCACACGCACGAAACACCGCGGTATATAAAATTATATATTTATTGTCTTTTGTCGCATCGTCACAAAATCGCTATTACTTCCAAATCGAGATCATACGCCTTTCAGCTTCATTACAAGATATCGATAGCACATTTTCTTCGTTCCTTCGATTTTCGTGTTTTCGTGTTTCTTCGATCATAGAGTTGCGCATATTCGGTGGAATATTAAACTCCTTCATTCATATTCTTTGTTGGTAGTTAGATCAATCGTATTTAATTTAAAACTCATCAAAATATTTTGCCAATATGAATAGTTTTGGCTAATGAATTTTCGATTTTTTATGAACTTCACATTAATTTTTCCAGTAATGACTGTTGTAATAACAACCTTTTTTAGATTTAATCCAATCTCCGTCTGGGAGATTTGTTTATTGGATATTCTTTGACAAAAACAGTACACACAATTATTGTATACAGAATCGCAGAATGCAACAGCCATGTTCACTTTTCACAATTTTCCAGCGTTTGCTATGTGTTTGAAATCGCTTCACATATTTCATTAGAACAAACGATCAATTTCATATATAAAAGTATTAGCCTTGAAAAAATATTTTTAAATTAAGAACGCAATAATTTAGACAGCCAAATTATTGTGTTCAACACCGACAATTTTGGGTTTCAATTAAATTTAATAAAAAAATTCAAAAGAAATACCTACTCATGTATTTTTTAAATGTATTTTGTCCGTGAAATTGTATCGTTTCATGTCCCGAGGAAACATAATAAAATAAAATGGAAACAATGCTGTCGCCCTTTGCCGATTTTGTGCATCATAGTTTTGCGTCATTTGGCCCATTAATATTTTCTAAACATATGTAACTATGCTGGATGAACTTATCGGATTGTTTTAGTATAATTCAGAGAAACGGACTTTCAAAGTGCTATTATATTTCTTTTTTAGTAATTTTAATACTTATATTAGAACTAATATGTACATTCCGCCGCCCTTAGGCACTCGCCTTACCTGGCTATGCCCGCGGGACGTCAATGTATATACTGAGCATGTACACATACGTATACACGGCGAACGAGTGGGCGCGTTTATGCCAGTAGTCCACTCTCGCTGAAACTCCTCGGGCGAGGCGTTTGCCGAGGTGCCGAGAGGGTTTTTTATCAGAATTTTTTACCCTTCCAATTCATGTATTAATATAAAACACATATGATGTTTATTACAATAAGTAGTTAGTAAAAGTGTCAAAGCGATTAGCGCTGATGCACTTGTAGCAGTAGATTTGGCGGTCTAGCCGCATGTAGAGTACTCAGAGTATCGTAGACTCTAAGGAATTGGAAAAAAAAAAAAAAATCCTTACCTCGCCTCGCCGCGTCCGCGTACCCCACCACTCGTAACCGATACCAATGATGCTATGGCTCGGTTGGCGGGGGGGTGTGCGGAGAGAGGTAAATACGTAAATATGAGCGCGGCCCGCGTGGAACTGTTCATTTCGAAGGATGGTGCGCGCATGGTGCGCGCGCGTTGGCAAGCGATAAGTAAATCACATTGCTCGTAGATATTATTTGCACTTCCCGATGCGACGCACGCGACAACGCAACACGGAAGGGTGACAAGATAATGTCGCCGACAGACGTGATTACTATACAAGCACTGGTCGTAGCACATACTTCGCATCTGTCTCGCATCGCATGTATCTTTTATGTATGCTCATCGCTCAGTTGGTTGACGAATGTGCAGTATTCGAATAATAACAATAATTAAAACAACTAACGGGATCTTTTTTAAAAATCATTAACATTACTGCTGCATTACATCATTACAAGGTTGCTTTATTACTCGAATCGAAATTATTGGTAAAAATTAATCAAATATATATTATGACATTTGATCGAAATTCTTCGATTAAATAGTAGACGTATTTAGACGATTAAATAGTAGAAGAATTTAAGTTGCACACAAAAGTTATTTTTCGGTTTAAATTTTATATGATATATTTTGACTGGAATTAACACATCCTCTGCGGTGGTGGGTCAGATCTGACCAGGGTGTTTGTAAAAATATGAATTACGCTATAAATATTCGTTTAATGCTGTTTTCCTTCTAGCTAATCTTTTATTAAATATTTACAAATAATGTGAGATACAAATAAATGTTATGGGACGAGATTCAAATGAGTTATTGATAAAAATGTGAAAAAACGGTCAAAAACTGACCAAAGATAGTAGCTTTTACAGGATTGAATCTCAGAGCTTACGCCGAAACATATATTGTCAACATTTTGAGGACATTTTTTACGGCGGGTAGATAAAGGATACTAGGTATGCGTCCATGTATTTGTTTTGACTTATTTTCATCTGGCTACCCCTAGACAATGTCAGTAATATAACTATTTGAGGGGCGTTGCGCCTACCTGTAAGTTTTATGACACTACCTGGTTGGGTTTTCAATGTTATTGTTGCTAATTATAAGTGACAAAAGGTAGTTTGGACATAGTTTAGAAGCGGGTCAGCCATAGGGCAATTGCTATTTATATTTTTGACATTTATATTCAAACAATAACAAACAATTTAATTTATTTAACACAATCAATATTATGTCTATTTTGAGTATAAGTTGTTTATTGTTATACTTATTTTTTAAAATGATGTCAATTACACTTGCTTTTGCTTATAATATTGTTGATTGCGTTTCGTGTAAAAAGGGTGCAATTTTTATAATATATTTATTTCACTTCTATAAATATTTTGTTTAAATTATTTTCGTTCGGTTTACGTGTTAAAAATACTAATATATATAAAAAAAAAAAAAAAACATTTTAATTGTTTATAATCACTGTTACACACCAGCAGGTAGAAACAATCCCCAACGATGAGAAGGTCATATGCTCAGTAGATGTTTGTATTTTGGCTTTGTAGGGTGTCTGTTAACGTGTGAGAATACATACATTATTTGTAATAATTTTCATTTTTAACTTTAATTTTTTAGCAGAAACATTATGGAACACCATGCCATTTCATTAAATCATATTTAAAATGAAATATCTATAAAAAATCCCCCGCAAAACGGTTGAAAAACCGAAAACTTGAGGTAGGTCTAAAATGACCCACCACCGTCGGACATGTTTTGTTTTAATCCATCGGGCAGTAAGCGTTAAATAAAGCCTGAATATTATATAAACATTGCACTTCTTTGTGTTGTCTCACTAATAAATATTATTTGACTTATCTTTCTATGTTTTAATTAATCATACGCTTTTTTAAGTATAAGTTTATCCTATATGTTTTTTTCTATTATTTTTAGAAATTATATCATGTCACAGAAATGCTGTGTTCGTGTAATATGGCTGAGCCTTTCCATATTTTCCCTGTATATGAGGAAGACGTTTTTAAAGAATGGCTGCGTCATATTGCAAGCTGCATATTCACTGGATCAAAGGATGAACAAATTTATAAACATTGTCTCTTATGTGACAAACATTTTTCACATTTCAACAGGGACTAGACAATAAAAAGATTATGAATATATTCTGTACCAACAATAGATGTACCAGGTAACTTTTTCTTCTTTATGCCCTATCGTGTATCTTGGGCGTTGTAATCCCGTCTACTCTCACTTTCATTATTATTTATCACTTATCATTAAAGTTTTTAAAACCATTGTATTAAAAAATGTATTTACCAAATTTGAAATATGAAATTCATTATATTAATGTTATCTTTGAAAATGAATTTCAACATATTCCTTCAAACATTAATAATTATATATTTTTCAACACAATTGTTAGTTATCTGTGATACTGATTTATGTTAGTAACAAAAAAGTTATTTTTATATAAAAAAAATGGTTATTAGAATTTCAATTAAAATCATTACATTTTCATTCTTAATGAATAAAGTCACAAAACAAAACAGTATATTTTCTGCATTATTTATGTATTATAAATATCGTTTTTTCTGAATTTGGTTCAGAAAGTTCATGAAATATCAACCAAATAATAAAATAATATTTTTTTTACGGAGTTTAATGGAGAAATAACAAAAGAAAATAGTTTATCTCCCACCTAATGAGTTAGGTGGCACTACATGATTCAGTTACAGTCTTAAAGGTTTGTATATTTTTCAATACAAAACACAATCTTTACTTGTCTGTGGGTATTATTACTGATTTATATTAGTAACCAAATAGGTATTTTTTATAGTAACCACAAAGTTATTAATAAAATTTGTTTATTAGAATTTAAATTAAAATCATAAAATTTTCATTTTTAATCAAAAAAATCACAACCACAAAACAGCATGTATTGCATCTGCATTATTTGTGTATTGAAATAATTACTGTGACACTGAATCTTTTCCATTTCCATGTTAACCTTAATATTAAAATAAATAATAGCCAATCCTCAATTTCCAGAAACAGTAGAATTGATTAGAAAAATACATGATCCCACTACTCCACTAGAAGAAAGTGTGGATGATACTACGCCGAGCTGTAGCTACAGTAATCTAAAAGGTTATTATATATTTATTGACCAAATACTCTAGCAAAGTAGTTTTTAGTTACCTGTATTATTACTATATTTGTAATTCTAAAGTTACAGATTAAATAATACATTTTTAAGGTGGACACAATATTATTGTGAAGTTACATTTTCAGAACATAATTCTGTGGTATTTTTAATACTAATTAAATGAATCAACTAAAAAAATATTCAAAAATAATCAATTTATTGAAAAAATATTTAGTTGCTACCGCTGTTTCAATCCCGCAACTTCCTATATATTTTTTCAGTAAATAGATTTTTTCTGTATATCTTTCAAGTCAATTAATTTAATTTTTATTAAATAGTATACATTCATTTTAAAACATGGACATAATGTTTAAAAAACATTAAATCTTCTTTATAATAATTCTTTGAGATCACGGACACAAATCAGTATACGTACATATCATTTTTCAGCATTATTTGTGACCTGCATTATCTAAGCAAACTGCAAAATTTCAGAGACCATTATTTTTTTTAGCACCAATGTTAACAATTTTGTATTCCTTAAGTGACATTTCTGTTAAAAAATTATCAGCTCCCTCTAAACTATAATTTATCAGGTAGATATGTGGCACCGTTATATTTTATGATATTGAACTGTCAAAAGTGATAATAAAATAATTGCCAAAAGATGACTGTAATTGTTATTATGTAATATGTAAAGATATTATTTTTAAATTCTTTATTCTTGTAACACAATTTTTATCCTAAGCATTAATGAATTTCTGGACCAAATCGGTTATGAAATTGTTCAAATGAATAAATATCGTAGAATAATATTTTTTTATTGCTTAACAACAATTTTATTATACAATGAATATTAATAATACGCAATGAGGTAAAAAACAGAATTTCATCTTAATTTACCATCATGCCATTTCTCCACAGAAGTACGCAGAGAGAATCAAATAACACACTTCTGTACTACAATTACTTTATCCACTTATGCATGCACACCTAGGTATAGAAGCATTATCACTCTTAACAGGATTGTTCTCTAATATGACTTGGTTGAGCTAATTTGTCTATTTCTCCTGCCTCCAAGACTCACATTATATGTTTAATGTACTATTTTCTCCTCACTCAGGGTTATGCAGATATTCATGAAAAAAAATACTAAACGTGTGAGACTAGATTAAAAACAACTTTCATGTTTACAATAAATAATTATTAAAGAAATGAAAACATTACAAACATATATTTGGGCATTAAAATATGACAGATGATTGACAGATGATAAATTATATATACAGTTAATGTCTGCCATGACACTGGTCGCGTTCGTTGCGGATGACTTGCTGCTGTTTCATGTTGAAATTTTAAAGGCCTAAAAAAAGAATTTTTAGAGGATCCTCTAAATATGTTATAGAATATGTAATATAAGAGTTCAGTTCATCGTATTACTGAAATGGAAAAAAATTAAAAGCCGATAAAATAATTGAAATATGGAATGGTGGTAGTATCTTTTTCATTTAGGTCTAATTAATTATTAAATTATTGTTTATATTGGTCCCTTTATATTAAATTAAATAACAAGCAATTCTCAATTTTCAGAAACTGTAGAATTAATTCATCTGTCTCCGATTGATATTCTTACACCTGCGAAACGAGTACAGCAAGCAAGAAAAGGTTTGAATTTATAATAAAATTTATTTAATTATTTGAACAAATCTTATTTTCTTCTTTTACTTAGGCAATCTGCCCTTCAAGAGTGATTTGTGGCATTAATCAAGTAAAAATTACATTTTATAGAACAAATACAATATTATTATAGAATAGGAAATATTACAAGTCAATAAATACCATTATCGTTAAAAAATTTGGATATTATAGAGATCAAATGTGGCGAATTGAGAAAAAGATGACATATGTTAGCCGAGAGCTGAAATTTACTATTAACGATATCACTGTAAAAAAAATTGTGATCCGTGATGGACAAGCGAGAAAAGACATAGTCAAGGGTCAGAATTTATTTTAACAGAATCAAAAACACTGTTACTTACTCTGACTTACTGAACTTAAAAATACTTATCAACCCTTTGTTCAAATAAATCTATACTTTCTCGCACTTCATTTTTTGACCTATCAAATCTCTGTCCCGGAGGCTAACTTTTTATTTGACCTAATCTAAACTTTCATACAAGTCCTTTGTTCTTTCAAAGTTCTTTGTGTCAGGAGCCTAATCATTTGTTGCAATTAATGTAAACATCCCACATTCTACGTCTTTTAAGATTATTTTTGATGCATATTAATTAAAACATTCCCACATGTTCTTTATCCTATTGCACCTCTTTGTCCCGTAAACATTACCTTTATATTGTGAATATCTAATTTGATAAGCTACCAGATATGAAAGCTGCAAGTATATGACAAGTATGGTACATGTGATTGAATCAATACCGTGTATCAGTACCAACTAATTTAGCACCACACCATTTCTCTACCAGGAGTGGGTAAAGTGCAGACGCAGAGTGGATAGTATTCTTTCAGTACTACTGGTACCAAGCCTACTGAGACTTGAAGCCTACTTCTAAGATTAAACATTCTATATTTTCTTATTTATTTCATAATTAGAATAATTGGTAATATTTCTGTTTTTATTGATTTTCGAATGATAAAAATTGTTCATTCTAATATATTAATAAATATAAAGGGTCAATCAGTAATACCACATTTATTAATCTTTTATTTCTGATAATATATTTGATTTAATATTTTTTTGTGTATTGTGTATTTTTTGTTTAATGTGGATCTTAAAGATATATATGACACTCTTCGCCTGAAAACCTGCAATGTTTAAATTTGTTATTATTTAACATATCTCTTGTATTTATTTTGTAAACAATACATAATTTCAACAAATAAACCATTCAGTATGCTTGATTAAAATAGTCTCCCATTAATTTGAGTTTTGACTCTTGTCCCTGTTACAAGTGAGGAGAACATTGACTTAATTCTATTTATCATAGTTTCAAAATAGTATAAATATTCATGCGACATATTCTGTGTATGCATCTCAATAATAAACAGCTAAAACAACTAATGACGTTGCAGATTTTTGTGTGACCTGTCCAGGATTCAAACATTTAATAAGTTCAGTTTTATACTACCATAAAGTTTTTGGTTATAAATTCACAAAATTTTGTTAATTAATTGAAGATCTTTATAAGTATACATTTAGTATTCAGTTAAATATTTGTTTCCACCCTGAAAGGTGTATAAATAAATAAATAACATAGTTTTAATTTTTTTTTATCCAAATAATTATTGATTATTATTTGGTTATAAAATGTGAATTTTATTTAAAACTTCATAACTATACAATTTTACTATTTACATGAATTCATTTTTCATAAATTAAAAAACTTTAAATGTTGACTATTTAATTATAATACTATTTGTGGATGGATTATTTAATTTAATCATTAATACATTTAATTTTATCATCTATTTCAGATAAACTAAACTACAATCGAGAGATGCTCAGCATGTGGCCTGCAGGCTTGACTTCTGAAAAAACTGTTCATTTGATGCATCAAATTCGGAAGAGTGATAAAAGAAAAGTAAAAAGGAAGGGTGAAAGCAGCTGAGGTTGCTAGACTTTATTATCACAAATTCTTGAATGAAACAACTTCTTTTATTCACTGTCAGATTAAGAAACAAAAAAATATTTATGTGGTCGTAGATACACTAAAGATAACAAAATTTTAGGTTTAATAGATGCTATCGATTTTTATCAAAAATATACGCATTGCCGAGTCGAAAAACAATGAATACTTTATTAAAAAAGTTTCCTTTTAGGTCGGGTATAAACATACATATTTTAAAAAATATAGAAATAATGATAAAAGAAATGGAATTGTAAGAAAAGTTTGTTCTAATGTACAAAAGTAGTTCAGATTATATTGAAGGTTTACAAGATCTCGGAGATGGCTTGCGAAGACCAGTTTTTGCAAATCATGCATGTGTTTTCATGTTAAGAGGACTTAAGACTAAATGAAAGCAGCCAATTGGATTTTTATTTTGCCAAGGCACAATAAAATCACGTTATCGAGTTGTAGTTTTAAAAAAAATTATTGAACTAGTTTTATCAAGTGGTTTAGAATTAGTAGGTATGGTGTGTGTTCAAGCTTCTATTAATGTTTCTATTATTAATATGCTTATGCTTAAAAGAGAAACCCAAGAAAATTATAATCTCTTAAACATAGAAAATAGTCTTGTTGGTTTTGAGTTACATGGTAGGGAAATTGTCTGTTTTTTTGATACTCCACACTTACTAAAGAGTATCAGAAACAATATGCTGACAAAAATGTTATATTTAAACAGGAAGATATGGGAAAGATTGCCAAGTGGGAGCATATTATTCAGGCATATAATTATGACCGCATGTTGGGTGACAATATACAAACTTTTCCCAGAATAACATTTGGTTTCTTATAAATAAAACAAAACGTGAGCGTGCATTTTAAATTGTTTTAAAAACGTATAATACCTGTTTGCTTTTTATTTGAGCACAATATAAAAAGTACTTGTGTTAATTCTATGTTATATTATGTCGATATATGTAAAGTAATATTTGATAAAGTCACTTTATATTTAGAAACTAAAAAAATATTTAAACCAAAATTAATCAACCACGCCACTCTATATATATTTAAAATAAAATTATTTAATAAAAATCTTTCAGTTCATAATAGAGATTGTGTTGGTGCAAATTAATTATAAGACCCTATTAAAATGAATATAATACATTATATTCTCTAAATATTTCTTCTTCTTTCTCATTAAAGAATATTTTTTATTCCAAAAAAATAATGTGTAATAAAGAAAAATAAATATCGATTCAATATAGTATTGTCAAAGTTATTTACTATTACTACTATTAATCAAAAAAATTCTTTTCTGCGTGCATAATCTATTGTGAACACATCACCCATCGGGATATTTTGTCGACTTGAGATCGATTCGTAATTATTTATTTTTTGTGACATTATCAATAAAGCCTGTTTAATTTTCTGGTACATATTATGTAGTCGAATGAAAAATTATTTTTACATTTTAAATAATACTTCAAAATGTTCAACATTTAAAAAATGTAATGTCGTCCCAGTTAATCTGCAATCCGAATGTCTACTGTATTGATTAAGTGGTACTGACTTAACATTTTTTAATTTCCTTACGTTTTTCTATTTTTTTTTTCAAAGACTCCGTCAACATAGCCACTTCTGTATTTTATCTAGTGGTAAATTATTTAAGGTGGACGTCTCCTAACTTTGGTAGCAATATAAATCAACAATCAAATGGGATTGATCTTTTTCAATGTCAATGTAGCCAGATAAATAATGAAATTGCTAAATAATAATTGTTATTAAAGAACTAAGTAATCTTCACAATTTTCCCCGATAGAGTGGGCAGATAAAATATTGGTTATTAAGAGCAATTTAAATGATATATAAAAGATATAGGATTCACATTGCGTATAGTTCACATTATATTTTATGGTAGGGCAAACCGAAACTGATAGATACATAATTATAAATTTGTTCAACAAATATTTTATTATATTAATTGTGTTGATCCAATTATAAATGGAAGATGTTTTTTGGAAAATAATCAAGAAACCTCTTAAACTTGAAAAGGACTTATACCCACTTCTCTGTAGGTCCTTAGGCATGCCCCCGCAGTTCAGTGGCAACAATGACTTTCATCTTCGTGATTTTATGTTTAAATATTTTTTAATCTGTTAAGGTAACTGAGAAAAGTCATGGCTTTTTTACGCAGTAATAATATGTTTTAATTAAGTGTTCCCATTTGGCAGATTTCACAATATAATACTTGTGATGCTAAATGAATATGTTCAAAAATAGTGTGTTTATTGCGTCTTCATGGTATGCTCAATTCTGAGCCCTCATGAAATATCTGCAACTCGGTGCACAATTTATTTATTTAGCATATTGTTTCTTATACTCGTGGATCGTCACATAAGATAATTTCCCTATCAAACAAGTCTAAATCTACAATTCTGTTTTCAACATTTAAACAAGAATATTTTTGGGTTTCTTTATGAAGAATATTAATTGCAGAAATATTAGCGAAACTTTGGTCTGTTAACCTGACTATTAACTCTAGACCGCTTGCTAAAATAAGCATTGTAGGTTGCTTTCGTTTTGTGTTGAAACCCCTCACATAAAAACAATAAGGTTTTCTTAAACTTAAAGCAAAATATGGTTTTCTTAAACTGTCCCCGAGATCTTCAAAACCCTCAATAAGATCATAATTATTTTATACAATAAACTGGGCGCTATAGAAATTTAATCAAAAAGTAATACACAATTATATCTTGTAATAGCTTTTTTTTGTTAATATTTCAACATTTAAAAAAATATGAATAATTCAGAATATCCTTTTGAATGATCCTTCTTTTCTAATGTACCAAAGGTTTTTAGTTTTCAACTAATTTTGAAGATTTCGATTTTTTTTTTAATATGCATAATTAAACTTAAGTAGACCAAAAACTTTATCATCTTCTGAATATCTATGAACCTTTTTTCCTCCCTATTTGTCAACGTTTTTCCTAATGTTAAAATTGTACATTTTAAAATTATTGTTTAAATATTGTTAGCCATTTGAGCAGTGAGGAGATGCACTCTGCATTATTCTTTCTTTTGATCATTTATTTTGTGCAGTAATAATACTTTGCCATTTGCACTCTTATCATTCCAAAAGCGTATTTAAATATAATCTCTTATTTTTTGTTATTTTTAATTGTGCAACTACTCTTAATCAATTAAATTCAATTCAATTCAATGTAAATTGCAACCATAGCCTTACATATTTTTCAAGAAAAGTGCAGTTCTGGCTCTACGAAATAGAAAGAAATTACGCCAAAGAACTTTTAAAAGTCCAAACTTGAGATCAAAACTGCTACAACAGTACCTATATATTATTTTTTATACATTGAACATTGTATTTGCTTTGTTTTACAATGTATTTATCTAATCTAATTGCATCTTGTTTAACTCTTTATATATATATTTTTTTTTTGTACATTGAACATTGCACTTTGTTTACTACTATACCGGAAAAGCACTGTCTGCTATATTACAGTAAAATACTAGTGTGCAGGCAGGGTACCCAAATATATGTCTTCATTTGCTGAAATATTTATCTGATTATAACAATATAACACACTGTACTATGAATCAAAAATAAATAATTATTATAAATAATATTTTTAATTTGCATGAACTTAATGTAAAATAAATCAAGATATTTTTATCAAATCAAGATATTTTCTATGTTATTATTTATTTACTATAATAATAAAATAGTTTCCATTTGTTTTTGAATCTAGAGAGTTTTGTGAATGTGGTTATATAGGTATTAAAATATTTATTTTCTGCAGTAATAATTTTTTTCTATTTATACTTTTATCGTTCCATATGCGTATTGATATATAATCTCTTATTTTTTATTAATTTTAAACTACTCTCAACTAATAAAATAATATTTAATATTTGCATAAACATAATGTAAAATAAATATAAAATCAGGATTTATTTTCAATGTTATTATATTCGATAATATAATTTCTGTACGTATAATAGTAAAATACTTTCCATTTGTTTTTTAATCTAGAAAATAGTTTTGTGAATATAATTAAAATATTTGTTTTGTCAGTAATAACTTTTTTCCATTTATACTCTTATTCAAAAAGCATATGTATTAATATATAATCTCTTATTTTTTAATATTAAAAAAATAATAATTGTGTAAATACTCTTAACCAATGAAATGTGTAATATTTTTTAATTGCAAGAATATAATGTAAAATATCAAGATAAGACTTACTGGCATATAATTTTTTTTTTTTAAATACAACATATTTTTGTTTTAAAGTTGCATTTTTCAGAACATAGTTTTGTGGTATTTCAATACAAATTAAATTAATCAACTAGAAAGATATACAGAAAAAATCTATCAAAAAATGTTTAGTTGCTGCCGAGATTCGAACCTGGATCTCTTCCTATTTGGGGTAGAGTTGAATTTTTCGATATATAGATTTTTTCTGTATATCTTATCTTTATAGTCAATTAATTTAATTTGTATATAATTTTTATTTGGTTATTGAATTTACTAATTAATTATTACCGTAAGCAAATATAACTTTAAGTTTGTTTTTAATTGCTGCTAATTTTGATCTAATATGATTAGGCATTTGAGCAGTGAGAAGATGCGCTATATATTATCATTTAAACTCTTTGTATTTCTTTTATTATATTAATTCATAAATTTTTCTTATCATTTCAATCATGTTTGCGATTTATGTTGAAATAATAATATTCCATATCTAATTTATTATTGTAACACAAGCATACTAATTTATAATATATTATGTTTTGTGTGAAAAACTTTCAGAATAAATTTTCTGTTGCCATTTTATTTTCTGTCATGTGTTATAAAGTTGTATTTTATTAAATAAATATTTTTTTTAACAGCTAATCTTCTTTTTATTCTGTAGCACATTTTTATTTTCAGGGTACAAAATATTAAAATATATATTTAAAATTGGCGCCAATTCCACGTACCCCCTCCACTTATTTTAGTTCTCCCAGATCTCACGACTGCGCGGTTTTCAATTTCTTAAAGCCATAGAAAAAATAGGTCGAAGCGAGCCATCTATCTTATCTATGCCCCCTGCTAATCACCCTCGCACGTAGGTAGGTAATTTTGATCGGATTCTGAGCGCGTTCAGACAATTACTTATCACCCTAGACAAAGCTTTACAGAAGCGTATTAAGTAGTAGATATAATATATTTTACTTTTAAAATTTGAATCGAATTTATTCAGCTACTGATGCTGTATTATTTTTATTCGATATCAAAATTGTGTATGCACGTAACACGTCGAAGTGTTATATAATAGTAATAGTAATTAACATATGTGCGTATATAATACACGCATAAAACTAAATGTTAGCTGTACAATTATTTTATATTTTATATTAAGCTATTTGTTGAATCATCTAAATCAATAAATTTAATATAATTTTACTAACTCTAACCATTGCTGAATGCACCCTAAAGGTAAAATGCATTACTCTATATAATAATGAACATTTTATTTACACTGCATCTTATCATGAAGTCGTAGAATCAAGTGAAACAGAAATATTTTTCTTTATTTCCGACTAAATTCGGAGTTTCCTAGAGAAAATTAGAGAGCGTTGCAGCCCTATTACAAATTACAACCGTAATTAAAAACAGAAGGTAAAAAAGAGGATATTCACAAATATTACAATTACGCTATTTCTAACATGTGATTTCAAAGCCATTTTCGTGACAAATTATGTTGGGGTTGAATAAATATATTGTGTATTAGTATATTATTTACACAATACAATTTATATACTATACATTGACAAAATAAATTATAACAAACTAATTAAAACAATGCGATTCTACTTTATTATATAATGTATATGAAAACCAAACAAAAAAATTAAAGCAATATAAGTTTTAAGATTGAAATGAAGGTAATAAATTATTATAAAATTGAAGGAAACATATATACAGGATGGTCCAAAAAAGTGAGAACATTTCGTAAAATTTGATATAATTACATCAAAATTAGTTTAACTATATCAACAATAGCTTAAATAGTTTACTAATTTACTTACTTACCTATTTACCTATATTACATTTTATTTCGACAATTTCCGGTCGCCATCTTTGATTTTAATTTTTCCATTGTTTATATTTGTTTTTTCCAAATCGTTGCCAGAATGACAAAAATCACTGCAGAAGACCGTATTCTGATCAAAAATTTGCGAATTGAATAACTTTGGGGTGCTAGGAAAATGATCAAAGGGTTTCAAAACAAAACCTGGAGTATTGTTAGACATTACATCATCTTCATTTCACACAGCCAGAGATACAATCAACTTTCTTCGTCGTGAGAATGTTAAATGAAAGGTTTTGTATTAATTCGAGAGCCATCCAATTGTTGACCTGTTGATTAATAAGTAAAGACAATTAATAAAATATATACGTTTAAAAAACTTATATCGATCGGCTTTTTTCAACTAATAATACGGGAGCAATTCTTCAGAAGATTATACATTTTTATGTAATCTTATGAAGATTTGTTTCTTTCTTTGAAAAATATGTTTACAGTCTGACCGGATGAAGGCGATATCGCTTACATACATATACTCTTAAGATCACTTTTTGGATTCTGAGTGATATTCGAAATCTTTGTATATATTATACATATTTAAAAATTCAATTTTTTTCTATCCATTTATACTTTTTTTTTATAAATTTACATAAAAAATAAAATACAATAACATTGTTTCTTACGAGCGTATGGTGTAATAGTTTTGGTCCATAATATATTAAGATGAACCTTACTAAATTCAGTATTAGTTAATTAGTGTGTATAAATTCTTTACCCTTATATGGAAAATCTTATTATTCGAGGTTTTTACGAAAAACTCATAGCCTTAAGTGTACGTACTTTGAAATAAGTATTTGTGAAATCGATACGCTATTATTGTATATCTTTGCTTCAGACCTCAAATCTCCTAACAAAAGTATTCTGGTCACTCAAAGTTCTATCACCATTAATTTTTTGTATTCAATATGTAATTTGAATTAAATCAAATATTTTGATTACTCTAAATAATTGCGTAACTACAACTTTTTAAAAATTCATGTATTTCTACACGAGTTCTTGCATTTCGTAATGCAGGTAAATATTACTGGAAGTTAGGATCCTGGAAAATAGAGAAAATTATGATTAAAGAACCTAAGACAATGGTTTAGAGCTTTTCCGGGCCACAAGTGATAATAGCCAACGTCCATTGAACGAATAGAGCACAAAAAGAATAATATATTTCTGACATGATTGAACTTGGGCACAATGCAGCTTAAATATTTTTGACTAATTTTTTAAGTATGTATCTACCCCTGAAATACTATGCACTAAATGTGTTACAACCAGTATATCAGCATTAAAACTAATTAAATTAAATTATTCGCATATGCAGATTTTAGAGCGTTGAGAGATTTAATACATATTTAATAAACATGCATATTAAAAATGGGACTGACTTAATGAGTACGTTTATAATGCTCAACAACTCTTTGCCGAAAATTACTCATAGTAATACATGAGGAACACAGTGGTAAGAAACATTACCGCCACTGTCTTAGGATCGACTGACCACCGCGAAACCGGCCAACGGACCGTGCGCGACGGATATAAATAAGGTCGTCGACGCAACATAAGGCTCTCACAGGTCTGCTGGCGACGAAGACAGCACGACTCGATTCTGGACGGTGAATCCAGCAAGTCTGCCCGACCGTGTCGCTAGCTATCACCGCTGCCACCACAGGACCAACTTCCAGGAACGATTGCCACCGACCGTCAGACTTCCTATTTCTTCCCAGTCCACGGCTGCGATTTCTAATCCCTTGCGTTTATCGCCAAGAACGATTCAGTTTGAGCACATCTTACCGCCGATTCCGGCCATTTACTTTCTGTCTCTCTTTCTCTTTCTATTTTCCAGGAGCTTCATGCCGCTGACCTCTGTTTGGATAGATGAGACTACTGCCGATATCCCAGGACCAATTGTAAAGATCTTTGCTCACGCCGGACCACTTGACCTTCCCTTATGTTGCCATTGCCGAGCCACCGATCGGCGACTGACCGCCGCGGCCCACCAAGGCTATGTTTCCCGCACTGCGCCGCTGGAGAGGCCAATTTCACGGCCACTCAGCTATTACCTTATCCACTTCCCCTCGCCGCCCATAATCCTCCGCTACCCACAGTGTCGAGCGGGACAGCCGCCACTTCACCGCTACCCTATGTTATTGCTCTACAGATATTTTTCATCGAGGATAGTTTTTTTCAATTAATTTTACTGTCTTTCACTGAGCCCTTTTCGTATTAACAGGATCTGTGGCTTAAATACGTATTCCATAAATGGCTTACTCTTGACAAGAGCGTCGAAAAGGTAAGCGTTAACCTAAACTTACCCCTGCATTTTGCCACAGCCTATTGATATGCCTCAGCGCGAAATGACGCAAATTGATGACATTTATTAGCCGTAAAAATGAAATAAAATAAAGGCAGGAAATCGCGTTTCGCAAGTACATGCAGGTCGCTGACGGCAGGCCTATGTAAACGGGACTGGACGTCTCTTAACAAAAAAACCTAGCGGCTCCTTCAAAAGCGAATAACGACCGTAGTGCTCTCCAGCCCAAGTGTTGTGTGGTGCACGTAAAAACGGGGGGCTGAAAATAACGGAAATAAGAAGATTTCCTGGGAAACGATAATAAATCTATAAGGGCGCGCTTTGTTTCGAAGAGACGCATCCTGCCGACAGATAAAACCGAGGGTCGTAAGATCATTAAAACTGGACCCTTTGTACCGGCGAGACAATCGATTTCCTAAGAAAGATTTAGGGAATGCACCGTTAAGTGCCCATTAGCTAGCATCCAGGGTCGAAGCGTGATGAAAACAAAAGACACAGTTTATTTGCAATCTGCTTTTAGTACAACGTTGGACGAACCACATGGCTCGATTCGAAATGTTAATGAATGTATCCCCAGATCCTAGAATATTGCAAGAAATAATATGCCCGCCGATTCAGTCTTTATTTTAATCACCTAGAATATAATAAATAATATGTTTTGACATGCGAATATGATCCTGACAGAACGCGTTTTGAAGCGATGAGTGCAAATCTAGTAATTGCTTAACGGATATGACAATCGATTACGGTGGGCCTAGTGTTAAGCAGAATAATTAAATAATATGTGTGCCTAGATATAAGATTCTGTAAAGTAGCGTAAAAACTAAATAAATAACTAAATGTAACCAAGGTGTAAATAATTAGAATATAAGATTAATTATAGTCAGCGATAAGACGAAGGAGGAGTCCGTTTGGGTTTGGATTGGGCGTGGCCTCTAGAAGAAGCGGATGGACCAATGGGATGGTGGCCCGTCCCATGACGGGAAGAGGGAAGATCGGCAGATGGGAAACACCCCACTGTTAAGGTATAAGAATGGCTTACGCACGGCCCGGGATCTAAGTTGTTGAAACGCAGTCGAAAGTACGCAGTTGGAAAACGAGGTTTGGAGGAGTGAGTCGGAGACGAGGTCCGGGAGAACGAATTGGACGAGGCTCGGGCGAAGTTGTAAAAAGACAGTCGGAAGCACGCAGTTGCGAAACGAAGCCCGGAGGAGTGAGTTGGACACGAGGTCCAGGAAGGCGAGGTTGTAAAAAGAGTCGGAAGCATGTAGTCGCAAAACGAAACCTTGAGGAGTGAGTCGGACAAGAAGTCCGGGAAGACGAGTGGAACGAAGTCGAAAGTACGGAGTTGTGTAACGAAACCCGGAGGAGTGAGTTGGACACGAGGTCTGGGAGGACGAGTGGAGCGAGGTTGAAAACGCGCAGTTGAAAAGAGGAAATTGTGAACAAGATTCAGAAGTTAGAATTGAAGATAGGATTTGGAAGAGGACAGTTGAAAACAGAAGTGGAAAACAGAGAGTAGAAAGATGAAAGTCAATCTCGGAAGCTAGAGGACGTCGCGAGACTGACCAGCAGAAGCAGACAGTCGAAACTGGAAACCCGATCGAACGTAATAGAGAGTTGGAGGATAGACAGCCACAGTTCACCGCGTTTTATCCAGGAGCAGCCTCCCCGCCCATTCAGAGCAACCAGTCTGATAGCCTGTCGCCGGAGCAGCTGCAGAGCCAGCAGGTAGCCGCCCACGCTGGGTGCTCACGGCATCACTTCACCGGCCAGAAGATCCAGGGAAAAATCACAAGATAACCCGAGGTAGAATGAGTTTTAGATTAAGTTAGTTATAAGTATTTCCACCTGCCCGTGAATTTAAATGTGTGTTTAATAAATGTATAATTTGTGCATCTTTCGTGCATTCATACTCACCTGTATTATTCTTCCTATAACCATGGTACTGATGAAAGCGTGATGGATGGGTCGCGAAGCGAACATTCCTTTAGAGTGCAAGGTATCGTTCTGATGAGCGATCAGGAGCTGATTCGTGTTCGATTAATCACCGATTAATCGAATCATGACTCCTAACGAACCCCGATTTGAATCACATGGCGCACAACGTCGTGTCCCACTTGTATCACATGGCGCCCAACGTCGTGTCCCGTTTGTATCACTATCCCGGATCCCAACTTACCTATCTAATTTCTACTTTTTGCTTCTATTTATACTTATTACTTTTCTATGCTTACATCCTTCTATCACTGATCTATGTTTTATGACTTCTTTTTCTATGGAACTTTGGAAAAAATGGGAAATTGACGCGGTGACATTTATGTCGTTTCGTGAGCGGTGGATGAAATAAAATAGATATAATTCTGATGAAATATGTCAGAGCCTTTAGAAATACCAAAAGAATCTGAAGAAGGAACAAAAGATACGCAAAAAATAACTGACGATTTGGCTCTTGAAAAGTTGGTATTGTTAGTTTATATGCGGTTTTCATTAAAACAGTCATATTCGTTTAAATTTCAATAAATTACTACTCTTCCACCTATTTCTCACTATCCTAAAAATATATTTCGAAGCGCATTGTAATTTTTATTTTTTATCAAATTAGTGTCACCGTTCACCTCGTGTGATTTATTTGGTTTCCACGTTGACAAATCCCCGACCCTCACCCAATATATTTTTTTTATTTATTAGTAACTATATAAAACATATAAAAATTTGTTTGGACTTGTATGCGAAATGTTTGTACAAATTAAATAAATCAACTAGAAAGATATACAGAAAAAATCATGCTACCTCTTCCTATCTGAGGAAGTTCATGATTTGGCTATAGCAATCGAATACATTTTCGACAAATTTTGATCTTTTATTCTGTAATCTTTACATTTAATACACCTACTATTCCATCTTTAAAGGCAATCAACTTTATAGGACAGGGTCCAGTAAATATTTTTTCCGTATGTCTTTTTAGTTGATTAATTTAATTTGTATTAAAATACCACAGAACTTTGTTCTGAAAATGCAACTTCACAACAAAAATATATTCTCCTTTGAAATTTTTGTTTTTAGGAATTCTCATGTACATAAATATTTAAAAATCTGTCAAAAAGCAATAGTGATCTTTTATTTTCTGAATTTCATACAATATTATACATATATATATATATATATATATATATATATATATATATATATATATATATAAACATTTTGTTAATTTAATTCCTATATGTATGTATTTCTCTTGTAATGATGGTCTCAAATGATTTTGTAAAAATGACATCACCAAATGGTTCACATAAAATAAATATACATATGTATGACAATATTTTAAATGAAAAGTTAACTTTTCAGATTAGCAACAGAAGAACTTCTGAGAGAAGCTAGTCGGGGAGCGCTCCGGGCGGAAGCTGTGGGACCCTCTGGATGGTTGAAGAGCCAGCTGCCCTCGACTAACAAAACATTTTTGAAAAATACTATCAAACATGCAGTCAGTTCAAATAATTATCGTTTTAACAGATTTAATAGAAGAGACTCGAACCATAGCTTAAGAAGAGATATAGATGAAAAATATAGCAAAAAGAAGAAAGAAAGGAGATCAGAGCCTTACAGAAGAAAATAATGGATCTTCAAGTTATTATGGATATTCACAACAGTGAGGAGTCTGTTGATCCTGGTGATAAAATTGCTTTATTGATTGATAAAATAGCACATCTTAAAAGAGAGGTTAAATCCTACTTAAAAGAAGGTAAAATAGATATTGAGAGCATTGTTAGTGGTTGTGAAGATAAACTAGAAAAATCCACAGAATTAATTGACGAAATTACTATTTGCCAAAATCATATTGAAGGTGAAGCTTTGCAAGATATATTAAATTCTACTCATGAGCTCCAAGAAATATCTTTCAATTTGGAAGAAACACTTTACAGCCTCAATATAATAGAACAGTTGGTGACGTGTGATACCCAATTGAAAATATTCCACCAATTAAAGAGGGATAATAAACTCCATGGAGCTGTCACAGCCTTATCTGTTTTGACTGATTTGCTGAATAATCCCGTTGAAGGCTTGGAAGCTCTAGGTTTATTCAAAATATTAAAAACTGATTTAGTGTTGTGTTGGGAACAATTGTTAAATGATTTATCAGAACTGTGGGGTAATTATCTCCACTGGTCAGATGTGATTATAGATGATAAAAGAACTATCACAATCAAATTTAATAACACCGCTATGAATGATAAATCTGAAGTGCTCGATGCCTTGATAGCTTCGAAGCAAATTCACATGGAAATGAAGAATTTTGCCAGCTTCTTATTAAAACATGTCATGAATCCATTAATTCATGTTATCACTGAAATAGATTATTCACCAGATGACACAGAAACATTGAAAATATTTATTCCATTAAATAACAAAACTGTTCCTCATTACGAAGTTGTTCTGAATAACTTAAAAATTCTATTTCAATATCTTAACACAAATCTGGATTACGTTTTACCTGATGGTAATACCCTTCTCAGATTACTTGGATCTCTGGTGTGCGTTGATTTCAGTGATGTTTTAATTAAAGATTGTCTCGTACATACCATACCAAACTGTATCAGTGAACTGCAGGATTATGGACAAGTGACATCGCAAGTTGAAAGCTTCCAAAAGTTTTTAACTAACATAAATTTTTTTGAAAATGAGAATTTTTCTATTTTACAATATGCAAATAATGTCGATGTATTATTTGCAAATAAAACAAGTCAATATTTTCTGGAAAATGCGCGAAACATTATGACAAAAGATTTAGAAAACATTATGTCCGTCGGAACAGATAAAACCACAAAAGAGAGTGATAATGATAATACCTTTAGTGATATTCCCACCACGGATGAATATTTGATAGTATTTGCGAAAGCATTCCATTCATCTCCATTTTTATTTCCAAGATGCGCAGTGTCCAAGTCCACGCAAGAACTACTAGATCTGGTTGTGGTGATGATGGAACAAGCCTCCCAAGCTTCGGAAGTTTGTGCGAAACGTCTTTATTATACGGCTAGAAATGTTTTTGAGCTTTATATGGCCATAGTACCACTTCATTTTAAAACAATTCTGGAGTGTATGCCTCAACAAGTGGGTATGTAGCTTAAACACATGTTTATATATATTTTATTCAGAATTATTCAAAATGTTTATTTTTATTGTATTGCGGCATTAAAAAACTTTGAAGTCATCTTTAAAAATCACCCAAGAGTCGAACTTGATTTTTAGTCCAAATTCTGCCCACTCCATCTACTCAATTCATAATTTTTCAATTGATTGGTTATTTACTCTCACCACTCTGGCACATAACAATCACTAAAAATCAATAAGATAATGTGATAATAATAAGTCTCTACGAGGGCTGTATTCTAAGTACCCATGTTTAACGACTGATGGCGCCACTGATACAAAATCTGTGTACCATTGTTTAAAACCATATTTCGAACGACGTCTGTCGAAATTTCAGACAAATTTATCAGGTAGTTTTGTTTTTATAGTGGGCAAGTTTATGTTTGTTTGCAGCCATGGAAAAAGTGCAATATCGGTCAGTGATTCAATTCCTTTTATGTATGGGAAGACGTATGAGGAAATCAAAGTGAAGTTGCATGCCTATGCATAAGGACTATGCACCTTCGATAACTACCATCAGATATTGGTTTAATGAATTCACGCGTGATCAAATATACATTTTTGATGAAGAGGATATGGTCAACAAAATTCATGATATACTAGCAGACCGCCGGATGAAGATCAAATAGATTGCTAATATTGTAAATGTCTCAATTGAATGCGTACAAAATATATATGAAAAATTGGGCATGAGAAAGCCAATCGGCGTTTGCTCACAGTGGAACAAAAACAAAATCACATGGCAACTTCAGAACACTGTTTGAACATGTTTGAGCACAATCCAAAAGAGTTTTTGCAGTGTTTCTTGACTATTGACGAAACATGGATCCATCACTACGCATCAAATATGGAAGAATAGTCAAAACACTGGACTTCACCATGCGAACCTGCTCCAAAGAAAGCGAAAATGGTTCCATCGGCTGAAAAAGTCATGGTCACTGTATTTTAGGATTTGCGAGGCATCATCTTACTGGCTATTTAGAGAAGAAAATGGCAATTGATGAACTGAAATGACTGAATTGATGAGAAAATGGCCTCATTTAGTGATGAAAAAAGTGCACTTTCACCATGACAATACACCAGCTCACTCATCTGCAATCACAGTAGCAAAACTGGTTGAATTACACTACAAATTGTTGCCTCATCCAACCTATTCTTTAGTTTTGGCCCCATATGATTCCTTTTTGTTTTGGATGACTTCAAAACGTTGGAATATCATTGGACTAAGTGCATCGAGCTGAAAGGAGACTATATTAAGATATAAAGAACATCTTGTTGGAGACCGTACTCTCGCCTTTCGGGTACTTATCATACAGCCCTTGTGTGTGTCCATGCAGGCCAATTTAAATAACTGATGATATTTCATTAATTATGTGAGTCTGACAAAAGTACTTCAACATTTCAATTAACAACAAAAAAAAATATTTGTCTAATATTATATTTTTTTGAAATATGTGCGTAATAGTCATTTATTTTATTTAAAAATAATTTGCATTATTATGTATTGGCTATTAATTCTTTTGAAAATAAATATTTTTCTTTAATAAGTAACCAGTGTGTAATAAATAAATCATTTAATATCTGGTTGTGTGTTCAACCACACACCTTTTTTTTTTTTGGCTAATGTCAGGAGGTTCTCATTGCTAAAGTTAGTTATATTTTATTTTTAGTATTGTTATATTTTTCAGCTCTTTTTCATAACAATTGCATGTACTTGGCCCACTTTCTTTTAACTTTGGGTCCAAGATGGGTGAAACAGCTGCAAAATAAGGAAATAGATTATACTATATCATTCTGTGACCAGGTCAAAGAGTTGCGGGATCTCGCTGTTGAAAAACTTTTATGTCACATGCGTTTGCAAAGAAAACAAGTTTATGATACCATCAGATCTTCAGGTATTGACCATTTATTTATAATACTAAAATACACTTTAAAAAATGTTGTTTGTTTTATGTTACTTGCTCTTTTCAGATATTAATTATATAGCAACAAAGGATGTTTTGGGTGAAAATGCCGAACAAAGTATTCGTCAATGTTTAAGACAAATGCAACTTCTTAAGACAATCTGGATTGGCATTTTCCCACCAAATGTTTATAAAAGGTATTTGTTGCCATGTAACTTATAGTGCAGTGCTATGGCTAGACTGTGATTGTGTGATTGGTATTCGATTGTAACAATGGTTGAGAGATTTGAGAGAGAACCAAGATTTAACTTTTGTAGGTTTAATTTCTAGTATACTAGTGATTGCTTACTGAAATCTGATTAATCAATTATTAGAATTCGATACAAATCTCACAATCACTGTTAAAATAATGGTTTATCTTATCATTAGTAACTTTGCCTCATAAAGTTGATCTCTATTATTTATAAATCATATGAATGGTAGAATCAAATAACACACTATGTACCATGACCGACTATCTGAGGAAAACAAAAAAAGGTGAATAATAACGTCATATTTAAGTTTTTATCAGATATTTCTTGAAAAATTTGTACTATACCTCTGTTTTCTACATAAAAACTAAAAGTAATAGTTTTCTGTGCTTCCTGTAATTAAATTGCGAAAGATAAATTTTAATTTAAAAATCCCAAGTACCAAACAAACACTCTTTCTTATGAAAGACACTAAGTCCAACATCTCTGTAGTTTAACATTAGCTAAGTGCCCCAAATATCTTCAAATGGCAAACTGGTCTAGTGATGTGCCACCGAGGTACTAGTTCCTGTCTATGTTTATTATTTCTATTGCTTTATGAATTTTGTCTTACAATTACTGAAAAGACAAATAGTAATACATTACCCAGAGATGTTTAAATATACTGAGATATAAAAATAGCTAGTTAAATAAAATAAAAATTCAGGCATATTTTTTAAATTTAATTTTTGATAAATCTTGTTCATTTTATAACATAAGATAAATGCTACTGATATCATCTACGCACAAAGTATAATCTGTATTAAAAAATAGTAAGAATAGTAATAGTTATTGGCGTTAATAAAGTTTAAAGTTTTTATTAAAACACGCATAATAACGCCTTGCATTTAGATTTACACTTTGTGTGAAGATGACGTGTGTTAAGTAACATCCACCTAAATCTAAGCTTTATCGGCAGAGTTGCCTGTAGAACTCTTGGTATTACATTTGTTTTAGGTAAGGCACCATTTGAAGTAAACCCTTTTTCTTTGCGCTTGAAATATTAGAAGAGCAGTGAAGTTAATCTCCTAAGTTTTATTTCGTTTCACTACATTTATTACTCTCCATGGCTCCACGTTGTGGAGAGTAGTTCTGACGAGAACTTGATGGATGTCGTCACTGCGTATTTTTATGCACCGGGCTTTCGAGATGCTCATCTTGTCAGTATTGATTATACTATCTGCCGCTTCTTGAAAATCCAAGAAATTGCTTCTTCAATTGTTTTTATCAAATCTTCAGGCACCGTAGGACTGCACACCCATTTTCTTTTTTCTATAAGAGCAAAATCTCTATAAACATTTTTTTGCAGAGTGGGAGTATATTTCCTGAACCGTTTGGCAAACGGCAACTTTCTGTGCACTGTCGTTTGCTTTCTTTAGAGTCTCTGTATGTACCATTTCATCTTTGTTCAATCCATACTACGTTCATTATAAGCTCATCAGATATAAAGCTTGCTTTTCATTATTCTGAAGCTTGCAGAATTCACAAAATAATGTCTATTTTTGGTCTTCCCCTATTTCTTTGCACTTTTTATAGCATTTGAACAAATTAAAATCCTGGTAAACTATAAAATACATTCATCCTTCTAACTAATATTACCTTACTGGCTTTCCTACTGTATCCTTCGAATGTAGCGAAATAAATAAAAAATAACTTCAAGCAAAAAACACCATTAAAATATGAATTTATTTATTGATACCTACACTACTGATTCATCCTATTACAAATAGTAATTAATTAAACTTAACCCAAGCGAAAATGTAGATATCAATTAATAATATCGCTAAATGTGTGCCATATTGCACATCACTAGTCCGTGACATAGCACTGGAATGAACGTTAAAAAAATCAAATTATATGATGTCAAAAGATATTGATTTGTAGTGCAAGGGACCCAAAATTATCTCACACTATGAATTACTGTGGTTTGCGAAATAACTGGGTTAATTAACTATAAAATGGACATTTTGAGTATTGTATGATAGAAAAATTTAGAATTGTGTTCAAATTATTGGGGTTTTGCTGTACATATTTTAAAAAAATTACTCCCACATAAAAATGTATCAAATATGTACATGTAAAATACTAGAACAACTAAAAATTAATACAATATTTTACATATAAGGGGGTCGATGTGTAAATTGGGATTGTATTTCTATTTATTTATATTTCTTGCTAATACATATTTTAATTTTTGCATTTGTATATACCAAATAAAAACTGTTTCAAAACTCGGCCTCTCTGATTTAAGCTGATTTTAATGTGTAGTCACGTACATCATGTACGTAATGTGTAGTCACGTACGTTCATATTTTATTTAGAATTCATAAGTAAATACTAAACATTAATCAAATTAAAAATAAACATTTTGATGAATAGTAATATAAATAAAAATAAATATTAATGATTAAAGGTTATTGTTCAAATCATTATTTGGGAAATACCTGAAAGGCAATATATATAAATACAATAAAAATGAAATTCCTGGTGTAACTTCCCAAGTCATTTTCATGTTCTGAAATCTATGTTCAAATGGATACAATAATTGTAATCATTTACTGTTATTTTGTATTCAGTTCTATAATAATTCAAGTTAAATAAATAAACTAGACTAGAGAAATACTTTAGTTACTACCGGGATTCGAACCTGAATCTTTTCTTATCTGGGGAAATGCTTTACCAACTAAAGTATTTTTTTGATAAATAAGTTTTCTTGTATATCTTTCTAAATGATTTAATTTGTATTAACTGGTTTTGTTATCAGTAGTAAGTTTTTACTATGGTAAAAAAAGTTACCAAAGTAAACATTTTTGCGAAAACAGGTTGTTTGATAGTTGGTAAAAAATAAAATTTTATTCTCGAATATCGGATGGTAAAAACCGAATATCATTAGTTAAAAATGGCAGACTCTTCACAGTTGTTTCACAGAAGTTGCAGTATATGACAATTAATCATTCAATATTCCACTGTGACGAGTGTTTGTCCGATGATGATCTCATTGTTTAATATACATTAGCACATAATTCAAAAAAATTTC
The DNA here is from genome assembly GCA_022840565.1 of Eubasilissa regina. Classification (NCBI taxonomy): domain Eukaryota; kingdom Metazoa; phylum Arthropoda; class Insecta; order Trichoptera; family Phryganeidae; genus Eubasilissa; species Eubasilissa regina. The sequence goes on along the minus strand of JAINEB010000022.1, from coordinate 27,882,302 downwards.
GCCACCCGAGTGACAGGTATCGAACGCAGAGTTGAATAAAGCATATTTCATGATTATTTGTCTTGCTACGCTGTGAGGCGATATTTCTTATCTATATTTTGACAATAGTAAATTAACATACCAACAACCGGCAAATATTTTTTACTAAGGGCTATGGTAAAAAGTTACCATGGTAAAAATTTATTACTGATCACACAACCGGTCCTAAAAATACAACAGAAAACTCTGAAACTTCTGAAAAACTGCAGCTTCACAGCAAAAATGTGTTCTGCTTAAAAAAAATCTACATTTATTTTATTTTCTTTATTTAGGTTAATAACTTGCCTTGCAAATCTTTTTATTGAAGAACTTATATCCAAAGTTCTCATACAAGAAGATATCACTGCAGATGTTGCTTCACAATTATCGGAGATCTACAAAATTGTATTGAATAGACTTCCGCAAGTATATCAGGTAAATTTATGACATCATTTAAAGCTTATAAAGTCAAATCTCTTTGTAACTAAATTCCCAGTATAACGTATCTTCAATTTGTTCCCGAAAAACTTTCATACAAAATGTATTAAAGCATATTTCATTTTAACAAAGTCTGATCTCAGAATAACAAAATATTTTGATCTGAAATTTATGAATGAAATTAGAACTTGACACAATATTTCCGAGAACTCAGTTCGTTCTTGAAATAAGGCGTGCCGGACGTGTTTACAAGCGACGTCATTATTTTCTTTTTTCTATTATTTTTCTTTGAATTTTTATTGTATTTGAATTTCGAGTTTTTTTATTATTGTTATCTTAAATATTATCTTTTAAATAAAATATTTATCACGGTTTAACAATCGGTATTTCACTGGTGCATACGCATGTACACACTTAACTGTTCTGTACTATTCAATATAATGAATTTTCAGTATAACGAAACATTTTCTTTGGGTCCGTGAACTTTACTATACTGAGATTTGACTGTATATTTATTTTTTACTATTGATTAATTACGATTTTAATGCGAAACATATAATATGTATCTTTGTTGTACAGGATGAACTGGAAATTCACACAAATGTGTCACTGTGGGAAAAATTCAATGAATTGATTTTGGTTCTTCGCGGTACATTAGCAGATATTGAAGAAAGATGGTTCAATGGCCTGGGACCACTTGCCATACATTTTAAACCAGAGGATTTGAAAAGACTTATAAGAGCATTATTCCAAAATACCGCATATAGAGCAAATATTCTTTCCAAAATCAAATAATGTTATATATAGCTCTTTATTTTTCTCAATTAATCTATTAAAATATACAAATACATACATATTTGTTATTATTTAAAATATACAATAGGTACACTATAGGAATGATTTTTAATGAACATGTATGCTTTATATATTATAATCTCTATACACATGCAATGCCTAGCGAGATCAAATGTTCTAAGGGAACAGAAAAGGGTATATAGAATCTTTACAGGGCAGATAAAGTTAAATATTTATACTAGTTGCAATGCCAGATGTATCAGCTAGTTATAGCTATACATTATAAAGATACTTGTTTAAATTGAAATAATTATACTATTTAATAAACAATCAATGAAAAATCTATATGTATCAATTTAATTCAGCTGTATACAGAGAGAAATGTACAATATCCATTTTAGATTTATGAAGTTAGTGGAAAACACTGATTTTAAATAAAAATAAGCTCAAACAAATTCTATATTGCATCAACCCATTCCATAAAAAATTCTGTGAGTGCAGAATGTATGCATCATTTTGTGTTCTCACATACAATAACATGTATAATATAAGAACACATTTTGAAATATACATACAGTAATGTATGTACGTGGAAACAAATTTTAAAAATTGCTTCCTCATTATGATGCATGTGCTGCACAGGATCTTGCTCGCGGGAGCTAGCTGGTATGCAGCCCTTTTTGGGACCACCCAAACAATAATGAATCCCGAGGTTCCCACAGACCCAGAAAATCAATAATTGGATAAATAATGTGAGGTGATCTCCCAAAGATAGACGCTATGTATATTCAACAATGCCATTTGAACAAATTGTATTTTGTGTAATGTTTATACCTTTAACATTAAATTAATAAATCATGGGGGATCGCCCCATTTTGTAACATATGAAATATATCAGGCAGTAATGATAATAAACTAATAAAAAAACCCGCAATATTCCTACCGGTAAGATTTTATTTGAAATGAAATTAAATGTAAGCACAAATAGAATGTGCCGACCCAAGCGCAATGATGCCCGACTGGGCAGCAGTCGGCACCATCAAGTGGCTGACGAACCGGGTCGTGTGGACGCTCTGTTGGACCGGCATGGGACAGGGAGCCTATCTCACGGGTAATAAATAGTGCACTGGCGGCTGAGAGAGCTCATTCTTGTCGCCGCGCTCTCTGAGTACACACACTGAAGTTTCATCTCTCTCTACCTCGCTTTGACCCTGCTTTTACTCCAGACTTTTGGAAACAGATTTGACTATTGGCTGCTACACTGGACTACGATTTGGACCTTGTGCACTGCTACACAGACATTGTCAACCCGAGCTATGAGAGTTCTTTTTTCCTGTATGGAACAATGCAACTTTATACATTATGTATTTTAATCCACCTGGAGTTAAAAATCTTACTAAACTTTCCTGTCATTATTAAATTCGTTATTCTAAATTGTTAAAATATTTAGTAACCAAATTAACAATTTCATAGTGAATAACTATTTATTTGATAATTCTGGTCTTACCTTGATATTTGTAGCGTACTAGAACCTTTTTACGCATTAGTGATAGATTGTTAACATAAACAATCCGACGGTGAAGCTGGGCAATATGTGACATTTGGACCGCTCACGTTAGAAGTCTACTTCGTTTACAGAACTGAACGTATTCTGGGTTTCAGAAAGGCTTTTCTTCTGATGTTAATACCCCCCCCCCCCCCAGTTTTCTGTTTTTAATAATATTAAATAAAACAGTTCATAGTAATTATAATTGCTTACTCTTGGTCCATTTGTGATTGCTTACTTATAAATTTTACATCATTTGTGTACGTGGTGGGAAACAAGTACAGAAAACTACAACTTAGGAGAAAAGGAAGTCAGGGCAGAAGACGGAATACCTGACTAGAAAATTTTAAGAGATTGGTTAGGATGGAGTTCTATTGAATTACTCACTATTGGCTCTAAATCCCTGGTGGGTCTCGGCAACAAGAATTTTCATTGATCCTCCATCCTCATTCCCTATTACGAGCCATTTCTATCGGGTTCTGGATTATCAACATTGAAGAAATTTCATTGCACAGCATCGGAAATAAAGATTGCCAACCTGCATTAGAGAATTATAATATAATTTTTTTTTCCTACTTTCCTACCCTATCCTTGAATCATTTTGAGAGTTGTTTACTCTCATTTTAATTCCACTCAATTGTTGAGTGGAAGTGAAGCAACGCGTTTTTGGGCTATATTTTTAGAGTCTGTTAAGTTCCGGCAGTTACTTAAACCTTATGGCTTTCCTTCATATTAACTTTTTTTTTCCTTTTCTTTATTATTACAATTTGTCAATATTACTTTTTTCTATTACATTCAGTTAAAGCTGATCTTAGTATAGTGAGTAAGATTAAGGAAGAATCACTTAGGTGGTTTCATCATATGAAAAGGATGAATGAGGAGATAATGGTAAGAAAGATATATGATGCTAGTGTTGATGGCACGACCAGGTAAGCCAGATACTGGAGGATGGTCCTGTTAAAAGCCTCGATATTCGTCGAGCTTGTATGAATGTGAATGAGGCGAGAATTGTGTGTCAGGACAGAAGAGTATGGCGCTCTATCCTCTGCCTAACGGCGTGGTGGTAAGTAAGTTCAGTTATTAACATTTTAATACCATCATAGGTTGGCTGGGGTATTAGAACAAGGTATAGATAATTATAAGGAGTCATTACGTAGAGTGCTCAGTACCGTAGAGTCCATGAAATTGAGAAAAGTGGTATGCGCTAAGTGCTGGTGGAACATTGGGATTTTTAATGGATAAGTTTTTTGGGACAATAACAAGAAAATGGCGTGTGAATTTTCAAAACTGATTATCTTGGGACAATAAAGTTCTATTCACTACCGCTCGCGTTAGAGGGTGGAAATAGAACCAGCGGTAGATGTGTAATGTAATAAGCATCAACCGTGTGTCCTGTCAAAAGTTTTTGCAATGATCTAATGAAAGTACAAGATACAACCTGCCCCAATTATTTGTTTATTTGATGTCCACGGTGAAGAAAATTCAATCCAATCAAATTCTGTCGCATTACTGATGATTAATTTATTAGTAATTATGTATAACAATTTAACTAATTAAAGTCTTCTTTCAAAATTATCCTATATATTGTATTTTGAAAAGAACCACCCGAAAATGACTTTAATGATCATTACATTTAAAGACTATTTTCGTATGATTATTTTGTATCACTCAGTTCTCCATACATCTGCATGTTTCAAATTATTTCGATAGTGAACGTGGCATTACGAGGGCAAAGAAATTGAATACGTAGAGAAACGTCAGCCAGCAGGTACCGGAGAACGTTTGCGAAGTCGGCTTTTATCAGTGGTTCCTGCTCTCTGCATCTAATTTATTTTTCAATTTTAAGACTACACACTAGCGTAAGTATTAGATTTGACCTAATTTAATCTTTAATAACGGAAAATTAATACAAATATATTTATTTAATTTAACTTTAATTCTTACTGTACTATTTATTAGTTCGCGGGGAACATTACTTAAGCATGATTTTTCTTAAATTGTTACAGAAAATGCGTTTCTTTGGAGTCATAGCCGTGCTATTTACGTTGACTTGCTCAACCTTCTGCGATGAAGAAGTATCCAAAGCTCGCCTGCTGGTATCTAAACAAATTCTCAATAAGTATTTGGTCGAAGATATGGATATCCTAGTCAAATACACTCTTTACAACGTTGGAAATGCTGCTGCCGTTAATGTTCAACTTCTTGACAATGGTTTCCATCCTGAAGCTTTCACCGTCGTCGGTGGAGAATTGTCAGCTTCAATTGATCGTATTCCACCCCAAACCAATGTTTCACATGTTGTGACAGTGAGGCCGAAAAAGTATGGATATTTCAATTTTACGGCAGCTGAGATTCAGTACAAACCTTCAGAAGACGCCATAGAGGTTAGTCTTATATTTTAATTTGCTAATGTAGGATAATATTTAATCTGGGTCAGTTGGAATTTTTGACATTTTGAAAGAGAACCTTGGTTTTTAAGATAGATATCATTTAAATTTCTAAAACAATCTTAATATGTTTCTTGCTGACAACGCATGAGGCACGTTCTACAAAAAATGGCCCATGTGTGCACAATACGTCTGGTGCGTTTTATGGTAATTTTCATTTACTAATATTATAATACATTGGAGTGTTGTGACTGTCAGCCCTTTTAAGCTTCGGCATAGAGATATCGGTACAATGTCTCAGATTGTTTGTTGCGTGAATTTGAATGCATTTTAATCAGTAGTGAAAGTGTTATGTGTTATTAGCTTTTTAAAATATTGGTTATGACTATAGAATTACAATTATTTTTCAACGTGTGATATTTTGCATATTAAGATATTTCGTCTTGATTCTAATACAGTAGAACCCCTATTTTACGTTTTTGAAGGGACCAATAAAAAAAATGTAAATGAGGTATGAAGAAACAGAAAAATATTTTTTTATTGAAAAAATTTTGATCAACGCATGTTTTTAAATTGTTTATGTATAGCTCTTTCAATATTATATATGGAACTAAATGTTTCTTCTGGTACACCACAAATGCTAGTAAAGTATGCTTTAAGGCCTTCAATATGCCTCATGGCATTATCCATTGTAGGAACTGGGTTAATAGCAGCCACTTCTTCGTCTGAAAGTTCTTTTTTCAACAAGTTTTCTTTAGTTTGACTAGGATAATTCTACCTGCGATTAAATGCAATGACCAAACTCCATGGTAACTTTGTAAGTTGATAAAAGCAATACACGTATACTGAAACTGTTTAAAAATTTTGCTTTCTAATCTTTCAAAAACAATAAATGGTTTCCATACATATATTTAATAAAGGAACTTAAATTTCTCCCGTACGATCTGAGATGTCTATATTCTGCCCAAACAATTGTATATTCTGTCATCTTTGGCGGCTAGAGAATGTTTTCAAGTCAGGTATAAGGCTAACTTGAACACAATAAGATAAGAAAATTCATACTATTTTTTAATGTGTTGATGATTTCTGAAATATAATGCAATTTTTCTAGTCAAGCAAGTTCTAAGCTAAAGATTGAGTTGGATAATGTTTTCAAAAATAAACATAAAACTATCTTAAATGACTCAGTTTCGGATTTTGGGAAAAATACAAAACAATCAATTAATTCATTTTATATGTTGATAGATCATATTAATTTTATTGCCTTATCATTATAATAATGTATATTTTCATCTCCAGTTGCAGTTTGCATTCAGCAGTGAGCCCGGAGAAGGTGCTATCGTAGCCTTTAGAGATTATGACCGAAAGTTCTCCTCCCACATCCTGGATTGGGCTGCTTTCGCCCTGATGACCCTGCCTTCTCTCGCCATACCTTTTGGTCTATGGTATTCCTCAAAAAGCAAATACGAGAAACTTGGAAAATCAAAAAAAGCGCAGTGAAGGTTATAAGCAACAACTGTTCAGAAGTATGTAATGTACTTGTCGATTAGTTTGTTAATCGATTTCATTCATCAGAGAACTGTGATTTCATTGTGAATAGTTTTCTCTCATCATCATGATTATGTTTAAATATAAATTATTGCTTGTCAATTGAATAAAAGTAATTTTTTTTTATTAAGTCTTATTTTTATTTTCATAACCAAATGATATACCTTTCACCAGAATTAGTCATTGTCTTTTATTATTTTTAGTGCACCATCCCTGATTTTCCACTATGGCAGCCCCACAGTGATTCCTGTTTAAAGTATTTGTTGTTTGAATGCTCATAAAAATAGTACATATGTGTTGTAGTGAAAAATCTGTTAAATAAAAAATGTAATATAATAAAAACTGTTTTCTGTCTTCTTGTTCTTAATGAAATATTTCCAACAAATTATTGTTTATTTAATGCTCTCAGTCACTAGCAGATTAAAACTCTTGGGGACTCTCTAGGTACTAAGATTTTAGCCTTTCTTACAGGCAAAATATTTTAGAAGCCTTTCTCTTCTTTTCGATATCCTCCATTGTGTATTCAAATAGAAAAGAAAATGCTTCTTGTATTTGTTAATATGGTCCAATGTACTTTTTTATTTCATCTATTAAACTATCACATATTTTCAATTTCTACACATTCAGATATACTCGGCATGACTGAGCTCAAGGACCCCCGAGACATTTGGCTCAATTAGCTGGAGTAAAATTAAACAATTAATATTTATCTTTAAATACATTGTGTTAATAAATTCTTGAACAAAAACATAAATGATAAGAATATAATATAAACTGAAGAAAAAATAATAAGTAGAAGTAGTTCGTCATTCCTGTAACATTAATTCCTCATGCACTTGATTTTTTTGTTGTAAGAGATGCAATATGGTAGATTTTTGGTACACCGGTTATCTCAGCGAGGCTGGCTTTTAATTTTATACAGCAAAGCAATTTTACTCGAAAGTGTCAAATCGTTTCTTGGCATTTTGGAAAGGGTCATATAATTGCCCAAAAGATACATTGCATTCGCGAAGAGGTGTAGTGGAAATTGAATATTGTATGGTACAGTAGTTAGGTCAGTGATATGCAGTCAGACGATCTCACGTCTTCCGCTCCTACTAAGTGGAACGGGTCTTTTAATTATAATTCTTAGAATGCATGTATTTGATAACAACAGTAAAAGTGCACATCGTTGAGTTTCAAAAATGAGGACTGTCTCATGCTCACGTTTTTTTTGATTCTTAATTCTTAATGAAGATTCCATTGATAAAATAACATCTGAATTGAAATTGATAAATTTGTTAACAAAATCATACAAGCATGGCGGATATGATTCCAGCCACCATTGTTCAATAGAAAATATGACAGGAATTAATTTTTATAAATTATAAAATAAAATAAAAAAATCCAAATTATGAATAATGAGAACAAATTGTTTTCTTAAAACTATATTCAGGAAAATGTTAGAAAATACAATACAATACAAAAAACATTGTGTTTTTCTAGATTACTTTGACACCAAACTAAATGAGGCTCCAGATGTCCATAATTCATTTTCATATGTTTATTTTAAAGGAAAACATTTAATTAAACAAAAAAGCTTTATTTATTAGGTACAAATATATTTACAATATAATGTAGTTATTAATACTATACAGATACATAGTATTTGAAATAAATTCATAAAATATATTTATTAAGAAATTAGGAACATAAATAAACATTTTAAACATAAATTAAAAGGCAATACTGAAAATACTTTTAAAAGTATCTAAGATTAATATTATGCGGTTATATTGTTATAGATGATGTGGTAACACAACACTCTTTTAGGATCTATATACAAATTAAATTTCCGCAAAGTTTAAGTAGGTCCAAAACAACATTTATATAAACTCTTTGAAATATTGGAAAAGGACACAAGAGAAAATAGAACGAACACCCTTTTCGCCAGAGTCAATAAAGAAAGAAAAGTTTTCCAACCCAGTGTTGATCAGATGTTGAACATATGGAAAGCTCACTTTGAAAATTTATTTCAGAGCCCTTTCTCAAGTTCTACATAGCTCAGCCCAGTATTCCTCTTTCCAATAAGATTCACAAATTACTCGCAGCAAAGAATAATAAGTCAGCTTGTAATGACAGAGCTGCTTAAACATGGAGAAGCTTTCGGCTTTGAGAAAACAAAACCTACTTAGCAAATATTTTCACCTCTCTGGAAGATTAGACAAGCCAAATTAACCTAAAGGTGAATATTGAGAAAACCAAATATCAGAGGATGTCAAGATCACCAGGAAATATTCAAAATACGTGGATCTCATTTGATTGATTCCTCCTTCATTCAAATATTTGGAAACCAACTTATCTGAAAATAATAACATTTCTTTGGAACTCACTAAGAGGATTAAGAGTGAAAACACCGCCTACTTTGCACTATAGTTTTTTCAGGTGCAAACAGTTATCTGAACAAACTAAATTCCATGACCGTGAAGTTGGTAGTGTTACACATTTGGAGATAAAACCTTGAAGCCTTACAAAGAAACAAGAAAAAAGCTATTCAAGTACTTGAAAATAAAATTATCTGCAGAATCTTGGGCCAAATTGTATTCGCAGCAACCCGGAGCTCTACGAAATCTTTAAACAGTTCAAAATAAGGACAGTTGTGAGATCGAGAAGACTGAGGTGGGCTGGTCACGTTACGAGAGGCGAGAACTCTAGCTCTCCAAAAGGTGTTTGAAGGAATCTTGTACAGAACTTGACCACTGGGCTCTCAAGAATGAGAGGGCAGATACAGTGAAGAAAGTTGTAGACAAATTGCAGGTTCCGCACCAAAGGAATTTGATACAAAACAAAGATGCTTGGAAACTGTTTATACAGTCAACCTTGGACCTGGATGTCTTGTAGCCCCAAGTGATGATGACAATGATACAAATTAAATTAAGCACGGCATGAAAATACATATGTCAGTTCAATTTGCTAATATAGTTGCAATGTACTGATGAGTTGATGTAATAGTGGTACTGATGAGTTGATGTAATTAGCTAAAATCACATAATCTGTATTAAACAACTTTATGCAAGATAAAAAAAAACTATTGTAAATAAATTCACCTTTTTAAGTTAAAAAAATTACAAATACAATCAAAGTCTAATGAAACACTTTGTTTAAAATTACATATATGTATTAAAAACTAAAGTAGAGTTAAGTATTATACAAAAGAAGTCAATGTTATTATTACAATATAATTTTGTATTTGAAAAAAGATAAAAAAACATGAAAAAAGATTAATTATATAATAATTGTATCAAGTTCAATCTGTTTCTTATGTATGTGTTTCTTAAAAATTTTGATTAGTGTTTAAGATAATTGACAATAGTTTCACGGGCCAATCAAGATAGTGTGCCATTAGGTCATAACCATGATTTCAAACACACCAGGTACATAGTAGGCCTTGACCAATGGCCACTTTGCGAAGTAAGCATGAATTTGTTAATGACCTTTGCCAAAATGAAAAAGTCATAAGAGAAACAGGAGTTTATATTTAGTTGTGAAACATTACAATACATGTTTATGTTTTTTTATCATTTCATTTCACATCAGAAAATATTATATATACAAAGGAATAGATGACTATACTGATAATAAAAACCACAGTTTTCATGTTGTCAAGATTCTTAGTATACATATAACAAAGTTATTAATATAGTCATTATTATGACTATCTTATGACTTACTGGTACCCTGCCTTTATTTCATTTACTTCCTACAAGATTATACCTAATTATTTTTAAAAAGAAAAAATAATTTTTCTTATTAAAAACATCACTCTCACACTAGAAGGAAAAAATGAGTTTAGTACAGTATGGGTCCAAAATAATCTAATTTTTTAAAAATAAAATATTAAATGTAAATTCATTTATAATCAAAAAGAAAAAAGATTTTACCAAAGTGTGTACTTCGGGGATAAATAGTTTTAAAGGCTTACTTAATCGGTTAAGTAGAGATTCAGAACCCTTCAAATTATCAAATTGATAGCAGCTATAAGTGCTATAGGAATAAAATTATTTTTCAATAAAGTTTGATGAATACAGAAGTACATTGCGCATGCATCTAACAACTTTCATTCATAATTTATCCACCAATAAACTCATAATTTAGTGCAACATAAATAATTTAGATATTTTATACTATGTATTTTGTTTTTTCAGATCAATATGTTTTTTATTACTTAGGCAATATTGTTTATTTGTCAAAAATATAAGTATTACTTTTTTTAATTTGACAAGTTACGTGTGATTATTGGTAATTTTTAAATTGCATGGCAATTATATGAGCTATTCTAAGTGACTGAGAAAATCATTTTCGGTCTGATAAAAGACAAGAGTCTATTTAACTATGTTTAAATACAGACTCAAATTACTATATTAAGAAGTTCCATTAATCAAAATGGATGTGTGTTACCAACAGATCTATCTTGCATGCCCTTAATCAATTTTCATAGAATCAATAAAACAAAGTCAAAATGTTGATAATTTTGCTAAAGCAATCAGTGCTAGTCCTAGGGTAGTGATAGCATAAAGAAATAACATTAAAATAAAAATTTCATTTAATCTGACAAGCAAAAAACCATTAACAAACTAGAATGCATAAATTACAAAACAAAAACGATTAATATTAGGGGGACCGAAAAGTAATCAAATGTGAAAAATATTTATTTATCAAAAAAATCTTAAATACTAATCAACAAAATAATTTCCATCATTTTCTATCACTTTTTGCCAACATAAAGGCAATTGTTCTATGCCCTTTTTGAAAAAAATCCTTTGATTTTTCATTGAAAAACTTTTCTAAGTGCGTTTTCACTTCTCCAACATTATTAAATTTTTTATGTATCATAGTATGCTCTAACGATTTAAAAAGGTGAAAATCTGATGGCGCGAGATCCGGTGAATAGGGTGGATGAGTTAAAAGTTCTAATCCAAGCTCCCTTATTTTTTCCTGTGTTATTTTTGCAGCATGAGGCCTCGCGTTATCGTGTTGCAGAATCCTTTTTTGGTTATTTACCAAAACGGATATAATTTTTTTTTACTCTTGTTTCATTCGCTAGAGTTGCTCACAATACACTATCGCTGTAATGGTCTGACCGGGATCAAGCAATTCATAATAAATAATTCCAAAAATATCCCACTACACACAAAGAAGGACCTTCTTTATTGTTAGTGATGGTCGAGGGGTCGGAACACTCCGGAACTTGTCCGGAAGAAAGCCATTGTTTTTTTTGTACAGGATTATTGTATAGCACCCACTTCTCATCTCCAGTTACAATTCGCTGCAAAAAAGGATCGGCTTCATACCGAGACAGAAGAGATGTACAGATGGTACGCCGTTGATCGAGTGCCGTCTGCTTTAATTTATGGAGAACCCAAATATAAATGCATAGTAAAATTACAAATGTCTGTGTAATTTTATTATGCGACGAAGATCCTGAATTGTAGACCATGGACAACCAGTTTTCAACGATAATTCCTCAATTGTTTGACGAGGATCTGATTCCACCATCGACTTTAGGATATCATTGTCTAATTTTGATTACTATTCGGTCCCCCTAATATTAACAGTACAATTCACATCTAAACTAATATGGAAAAAGAATGAAGATTTATCTGTAAAATTTATTGGCAATATTTAAAAAACACTTAGTTTAACCTATGTTGAGAGAAGTTTATAATTTTTGATAAGTGCTTTATAAAAATAATATATTTTTTTTCATGAGTTTAATAGATGCAATGGATAAGATAAATGTTTTTAATCTGTTATATTTTATGAGAAAGCGTAAACATTATCATAAAATGTTTCCCATACCTGTTATGCATATAGTGCACTAATTAAAAAAAAATAGCCTAAAGATGTGATTAAGAAAAAATGTTCTAGATCAAAACAGCTTTTTAATCCAAAACATAACTAATATGATTGAGGTATTATACATAATGAATTCTTATAATTTGTTTGCAAAATACCTACATATTAGAATAATTTATATGTGCATTTAATTATCTAAAGAAATGTGTGCTCAATTTTGTGAATAAATATTTTTAATTTAGGATTTGATGTAAAGTTCTACACTGATTAATTCTTTCTTTTTATTTGATATTGGTAATAATATTTCTTTAAACACCATGAATATGCTATGACATGACATGCATGGAAAACCAATAGTATAAAGAAAAACATTCATAATTCATAATTTAAAAAAAATATATAATTAAAATATTGCACATCCTGAAATGTCTTATATAACTCGTAGTTCAAACTTTTTAATACAAATGTCAAAATAAATTGCCTAAATTGTGGATATTAAAAATATAAATATTTTTTATAGGTTGACAACGTTACTTGAAATATTACGGCTGGGTTCTCCAATATCTGATGATCCATAATCGTTGATAGATGGTATATTAGACGGTTGACCATTTAAAGGCTTTAATAATACTGGTGCAATATATTTTGTATTAGTCTGAACTTGACCTTCTAGTGGAATAGGCACAGATTTGCAATTGGGAAATGGGCTAAGCATTAAAAACATACCCAGAGTGACTAATGTGAACATTATAAGGACAATTGTCCTCGCATCCATGCCACCTCGAAGCCCAGCCAAAGCTGCCATGCTGATCTGAAGTAGTAACACTGATATTCTTACTAAGCGGACTGCAGTAGCGTGTATCTTGCCACCGTCTACTCCGCTCATGTCACTTGAACCGTAAGCAAAATAAAGATTATGTTTGTCACCAAAGTGCTTGAACAATAAGTATACCATTCCAAAAGGAGTAATAAGTGGACAAGCAACACTATAAACGGTTGTTATGGTGAATACGACAAGTGTCCACGCGTAGTGCACGCCGAACGGGAACTCATACAAAATAGCTTTTTGAACAGATGCCTTTTCAGCCTTTGATTTGGTTAAACATAAATACCAAACATACATAAAGAGCTCAGGGAAGCGTATGAGTTCCAATGCTGTACCAATGAAAGCGGACGTGATAACATAATTTACAAAGAAGGCACCTTTATCAGGAAGAAAAATACACTCCCATCTGTACGTACTATTTTCAGACTGAATGGTCCATTCAACGAATGCTTGCACACTGGTCAAGCCCAAAGATGGCAGAATTAATGTCATCATTAGCAAGAAAATAAATGTTTTCATCATAATGGAATATGTTTGTTGGGAGCGGGTCCAATGAGAAAGCCATTCATCAGAATAAGAAACAATCACTGGTAAAAGCGCTGCCATGGTCCAAAGTAAGAGTGTTGGTAAAAATTCTGATATCAATGGACTTATTTTGTTAATAACACCATCAGGATCCATATAGAATGCATCAATCGTATTAACAATAATTGCAGGTGTAGAAAGAAAGAAAAGCACAATGAATAATGACAAGTTAACAAAAAATGCTTTGGTGTACCACACACCAGGATCGATGTTTAAATTCTCCCAAAATATATCCGTAGGAGCTGGAGCCCGGTTCAAGATCCAGTCTCGGAAGGAGCTCGGACGAAACTGGGCTATTATATGTTCCACTTCCTGGTGAGAGGATACAGTGATAAAAGCTATACCGAGAGGTTCATACAACGCTTTAACTTTCCTTCTTTCAGTTTCTGCAGACAGCCGAGATTCTTCCGTAGTGTAATATTCAATGCCATCAACCATTTCGCCACACAACTTTGGTTTGACCATTATGGGTTTTCCAGTTCGTCTTAGATAGACTTCAGAAAATATTTTGGCTTGCAGAGCTACCTCCCTCTTGTTATCCACTTTTGTTAACTTCCTCGTATTGTGAGCCATTTGTACGTCAAGTATCCCTACTTCGGGAAATAATTGCTTCAAGTATGTCTTAATAGTAACAGCATTTCTGTCAGGTTTAGAAATGTTTGTGATCATTAAAGTTCTGGTTGCATAATCCGGGGGAGGTTTCCTTCCGGTGCATCTTTTCATCAGTAAAATAGATATTGGTAAATAAGTAAACCCAATAACTGCATGAACCCAGAGCCACGATGATGTCGGTTCCAAATTACTTATAGTTGTATGTCCAAATGTTTTCCGATCTCCCTCTAGGGTGCCGTGAAAATTAATGGGTAAAATAATCACAAGAGAAACTAGTGTTATGAAGAATGTTAATGTAATAAGATGCCTTTGAAAGGATAAATAATGCACTGCATCCGGGCCACATCGAGATTTTATCTGTTCTCTGGACAGCTTAAAGATTGCCGGGATCCAAGAACAGTACTGGGCGTCAATCGTTGCGAGGGAGTCACCTGCAGAATCAGCTTCAGCGGAAATTTCACCCTCAGAATGGTTATAAAACAAATGTGTCCATTTATTTGTTTGATGAACAAGAGCTAAACGTCCGTAATTCCAAGCAGTCCTACGTAAACCAGCAAATAATAAAAGAAGGCAAAGCCAACTTACTACATTTAAAGTGAGTGTTTCTGGAATGCCTTCGTATGCATTTGTAATAATAATTGTTGTATTGCGCTTCACAACTGTCATACAATTATCGGTATTAGGAGTAGAATTTTTCATAAACATACTTTCAAACACTTCCATCGTAGGTAAATTTCGAGTATTTAAAATTTACGCAAAAACTTTTAGAGAAATGTACATTAAAAATATAACAGTAAAGATGACACATATTATAATGACAGCATCCAGGGGGTGCGAACTACCATACAAACAAATGTCACACTATGTTAAGCATTACAATGTTGGTATCCCTGAACAGTCAGTATACTATTTTAAACCATAGACACTAAATATATTTCAATAATATATAAGAGAATTTAATATTTTCATTCTTTATGATCATAAAAAAGAAAATACATAATATCGCATACAATGTAGAAATTCAGTAGCTAAACAACTATAACTTATGCAGAAATAATACAAATTACTAATTTCCATCATGGATATAATCAGTTTATTAACCCGTATACCTTGTTAGAAAATTTGCTCACGCAGCCATAAGTCAGCTCATGCTATCGTAAGAAATTTTGCAGTTTGTAAGCATTTTAAATGTGAAAAAAATGGTTTTACTAATTTTAATGGCTGTAAATATTAGGTATTTAAAGTCAAATAATATTGACAAACATGATAATATAACGGAGAATTAACAATGCTGGTATCAGGTCCGGCGGCAAGTATCGATCTATACCAGCAAGGCGCGGGGCGAGGAAATACGATTTATTTATACAATTATCTCGTAAGTACTGCTTCGATACATTTCCACACAAAAGACTTTGGTTGCGTTGAACAAACAATTTAGTCTATTAGTATAAACATTATAGTTTATTAGTATAATATTAACATTGGCACAACAATAATACGATCCCTTCTCAGCTTCACGCGCTCTAGATAGGTTTAACAAATATTTGTTTATATAATTAATAATAAACGAGACATCGATTTCATTCCACAACGGTGGCGTTTTTGTTGTAAAAATTCCTAACAAGTCGGGTACTGATTTAAATATATATAAACGCATAAAAAAATAAGTACTACGCGGTCTTATCCAATAAATAGAAATAACAAAATAGGCCTCTTAATATTCACATTTTCGTGAAAAAACATGTTTTTAGGAAATTACATGCAGTAAATTATAAAAAACCTTGCTTCGTTTTACGACAATGGTCTGGCCTTTAACCCGACATATTAATAGTGTTCAACCTATTGTATATATCGATAATATTATCACAATACACAAAAGATCAAAATTTATTAGTCCATATTACCACTGGGAAAAATATTGATACGTGCAGAAATATTGTGCGGTACGGACATTTTGGCCCTCATCTAACGTGAACCCTAATGCATCGCATTGGTATAGTTACGCTACTTAGTTAAATAATTGATTTTGACTACTAAATGTTCTTTTACCCAAATTTTTCTAAAAGGCTTTAATAAATTTTGGATTACATTTGATCCTCTTTTTATACAATAGATGCATTCCACAGAATATCGCATAAAAAAATACGAAATGTTTATTAATGTAATTTAATTTAAAAGTCAATTTTTTAATTAAAATTGTTGTCGGTATGTGACATTGCTCGGCACGATTCGCGATTTGGTTCGAAATCACTTTCATCACAAGAAATAGTATGCGAATCAGATCTACTACATATTAAAGATAAAGTCAATTTCACCATCGTTCTGTGTTGATTTTTTTTCTTTTAATAATGTAATTAGTAATACTTAGTGGTGACTTTCTTGATTCGATAACTAACTTTTTGTGAAGTTCGTGATATACAGGCATACAATTCTTAAGCTGACGTTGTAATTTGAAGATTCGTTCAGAATTAGTGTTATTAAGAAGAAAATAATTTTACAATTTACTGCAAAGTTAAAGGCCTCGAATTATATTTGCAGGAAAGAGACTGGATTTTCTTCCGTTTTACTGTCGTTTTCTGGTTCTCTGGCGATATTTTATTAAAGTTATATCAATCATATCATCATGACTTGAAGGATTATTCATAAATAATTTGTTGATATCATTTTGATTAAAGATATCATAACTTTCTTCACCAATTTCATGAACTAAAGTAATGATTTCAGCTGATATTGCCGACGCTTCAATGATTTCACTGACTGTAACACATCCAGGCCATTCTGCTTTCAAGTATGCATTAAAAGTTTGTTTGTTTGTTTGAATTGTATTAAATATGAACCCCATAATTCGAAAATTGCATAAAAAAGATTTAACTTACATTCATTAAAAAATGCACTGAGTGTATAAATGTGATTAAAAAGTCCCACCAGGACAGGATATCCGGTTTAAGAAGCCATTTTTTAATTAGCAATTCTCTAAAATTGTTGATAATATTGATTCTTTCCAGATTATTTTTAATCTATTTTTAATTATTATTATCTTTTACATAAATGCAACTAAAATTTCTTCTAATTTCCACTGATAATATTATTTAACTTATTGTATCTTTATTTTTCTAGTACGTATATAGTTTTAAAGTGTTTTCAAGTGTCATTACTTTTTACGGTGTGTTTCGAATTTCTTTTTCAAATTTCAGGATTATGGCTGGGCAGCATAAATGCTGTGTGCCTGGATGTTTATCAAGATATGAGACAGTGTATAGATTTCCCCATTATGATGGATATGTCTCCGAAGAGTGGTTTCGAAGAATCTTCACTACTCCAATAGATGCATCTAGAGATTTGAGTATATATGAAAAAAATGTCTGTGACAAGCATTTTTCTAATTTTAACAGAGATCCTGGTTCTAAAAGGTTGCGTATGTACTCCGTGCCGACGATAAACGTACCAGGTAATAACCGATATTCTGTCATGCCGTTTCCCTAATATACCACTATTATTACTCCATTCAAAAAATCTGAACTAGCCTCTCTTACAAACAATGTGAATTTCAATTTCTTCAAGTATTCATAAGAATTATTGGAATGGCTGGAAAATAAATAGTTTTCCCCCATATTATGGAAAGCCTTTCTTAAGTATTGAGTTTCTGAAAAATAGAGACATTTTGTTTTGACCCCAGTTCGTGTGTATGCAGCAAACAACGCCAACACTATTTCTCAAAGGTGCTGTTTTATTAGCTGCCAAATATCCTCAGATCCATGTATTTAATTTATTTGATATAGATCCCTAGTTTGTAGATCATTAACTTTTACAGTAGTTAAAATGTGCAGAGTAGAGAATGCGTCAAGCTTACAATGACGATGGACCCTGCAATGGGATCTGAAACGTCAGCCAGCAAGGTCAGATATACACAATAGATTAGCCCAGAGAACTGTACCCAGAAAACCTTTCAATGATAGGTTCACCGAAATAAATATATGTTATATATATTTAAAAACCAAATTAACAATATTTTTCGATGCAATATCTAAATAACTTTTCCTTGTTATTGTTTTTATGTTAATATCTTTTTTTTTTAAGATAGTACTATGCTTTTATTTGTATTTCCGTGTTTTCTTGTCCATGGGAAATGTTTTAGGATATAACTTATTTTTCACGATTTATTTTTTCTATGTCAAATACCAACATTATTCTTATATTTGTTTTATTTTCAATAAATAAAATATAGTTTTTGGGAGAATTTTATAAGACTGTTGCTGATAAGTTCTGGTTGCTGATTTGGAATCTGCTCTTAAAATTCTAAATTGTTTGCAATTTTGTCAAAAGTGGTCCCGACTTCCTATATTTGTCACAATCAATCCTCTTGAATTTTAATTTGGCACCCGCAACTAATAATTGGTGGCGAGATCGTTTTCGCCTGGATACATTTTCACATTTTGTATGGTTTATCTCCACCTTTTTGATCATAATGTATTTAGTTACGGTAGTTATCACCTGGAGATTTCCATGTGTACATTCCTCTGGATATATCAAGAATATCAAATTTATATAAAAATAATTAATGTGCATTGTTTTACAGGGTTTAATGAAGTAGTAACAAAACAATAGTTTTTGTTATCGCTTTGCTCATATCCAGCCATCAAATCTTGTCACATTCCATAACATTCATAATTATACAAATAAAATACATGATTCGCAAAGCTCAGTTGAAACCAAACTTCTAAAAGGTTAGATAAAATACTTGTTAATTTTCTTTTCATTCCAAGTATTATTGTTCAATTGTTGTTATATTTTGTTTAGCACAAAATTAGTCATGGTAAACCATTATTTGTGACTGAGTAATGTTCTATTGTAACGATGATTGGTACGCAAGATTTAACTGTTAGAAGTATTGTTTCTAAAATTATTGAAGATAGCACATACGTGAGCATACTATATGGGTGTAAGCTTGAATTAAATTTCATTATGTTTCCTGCGTGAACCCTTAGTGTTAATTGTTGTAAAACAGCAATCATGGGTAGTCGATAATTCTGGAAAGATGGTGTATTAATGATCGTATTGTCTTATTTCAGAATCTGAAACATTGAATATATGTAACAGTTCTAGTAATCGGGTGCCTATGGCAAACTCTTGTATAGGTATGTATTTCTATATATAATTTTAGTTTACCATTGTGTAAAGTATTCTGTATTTTTAAAAAAGGTTAACACTCAATTTACACATACATGTGCATACATAGTTTCTATGTGGGTGTATGCTTGAATTCAATTTCATTATGTTTCCTCCGTGAACCCTTAGTGTTAATTGTTGTTAAACAACAATCATGAGTAGTCGAGAATTCTGGAAAAATGGTGAACTAATGATTGTATTGTCTTATTTCAGAATCTGAAACATTGAATATAAATAACAGCTCTAGAAGTCAGGTGCCTATGGCAAACACTTCTTGTATATGTAAGTATTTCTATATATTTATTTTTTAATTTTAGTTTATTATCGAATAACCCGATTGATACTCCCGCATATCACAAGACCTGGCTTCAACGTTTTAGTGCATACAAGAGCTTAGTTAATTTTTAGTGAATATAATTTATTTGATTTTAACAGAAATGGTAAATGACTTTAGAAATATTAAATTAAATATTGTATAATCGCCTTGAATATTTATGTATTGCAAAAAACTTGTGTGTGTTCGACCACATAACCTTAATATTAGATTTTCAGGAAAGAAGATTAATGTACATGCCTTGCACAATCTGGCACAAGAGAACATCCATGTGCATTTACTTGAAAATTCCACTTTGTGCACTTCTGACGCTAGTCCAGGTAATTAAAACTTATAATAGTGCTTTCAAATGGATATTGATCATATCCTTTACCCCTTCATGTAAATATTGAAATATAGCGGCCCCAATTAGGTTAGACATGAATTTCCAAGTGAGTAGACATTGGCACTTTTTATGTTTTATGTAAAATTTTCAAGGTCATTTGAGAAATGCTATTAATTCTCCAGTTTATTATCTTTACTCAAAACTGACCAAAATTATATGTTTAGTTCTTGGTGCTTTGTGTGGGCAGATATGAGCTCACTAAGTAGAATTCAATTTCCTCCCATGCCAATACGTCGTAGGTTGACTTCAGTTGTTGCTTCAATATGCAGATATTTTGCACCACAAAGATAGTGATATAAATAAACTTGTCCATTCACCACCACCGGAGTACTCGGCCCTCAGTGTTCTGATCTTTTCAAGAACAAGTTAGATCTGCTCAACAATATTACTAGGAAACGTATTTATTAGGTACAAAATAAAGACTTTATTTCTCTTTTTTCTTGTATTTCTTATTCATGTTCTTTGCATAGGTTTAACAGTTTGGTTTGGACAAAAAACTCCATTTCATCTGACAGAAGCACATTCTTCAATTTCAGATCGTCGTAAACTGCGAAGAGAGCTCGGAGCAGTTCCACCAGTATCCACCAGGCCACTCGTTAATGACTGTCTCGAGCAGTTCCACATTACCAGAGCGAATGGCACAACTCACATTGTGGCCTTCGTCATCTAGCTTCCCTGGTGTGGTGTCCTGACTGATCTTGTCAATGTAAGTACCTAACTGTATCAACACTATTGTTACATTTTTTTTTAAATGACAACATATTTATATTGTGAAGTAGCAATTTCAATTGCTTTGAAAAATGGAATAATAAATATATCAATTATAAAAATATACAGATATTAGTTCTAAATTTGTTGTAATCATAATGGCTCGCTGTAATGGAATGGTAACATGTTTCTTTGGATAGGAAGAGGTTCAGGTTCAGGTTCGAATCTCGGTAGCAACCAAATATTTTTTTATTAAAATGGATTTTCTCTGTATATCTTTCTAATCGATTAATTAAATTTCTATAAACACTATTGTGCCTGCAGGCCAGGATGACAAAGTTGGTGTCCCTCAAGGGGTTGTCAGCATAGCTGCAGTACCTCGTTAATGTCTCTGCAGGCGTTCCGCTGTGTATCCACTTTGCCGATTCACTCATAACCTTGAAGCTACTAACGCCCTCACCAGCCACAGTCATCTCCATCTCAGACAAAATTTGAATGTAGACTTGCAATATGGCCGAACTGTCTGAGGGCTTTGAGGAAGTCATCCTTGGAGTCAGAGGAGAGTTTCTACAGTCTCTGTATTTCTGTTCAATTCATACATTGCTACGTCGTCTAATGCACCTTAGAAACTTAAGTTACTACATTATTTATCTCTGTTCATCAATTTTTTCTAAAAGAGCTTCTCAAATTGTTAATTTTTTCTTCACTGTATCTATAGTTATTTATGGGTCGATTGTTTTATAAAAAATTTATAATCTTGAATACCAAGTTTTTCCTTTAATCTTCTGTCCGACGGCAACAAATTTCTATAAATCCCGTAACAATAGTATCTTTTATCAGCTTTACTGTCAAAAAACTTTTAAAAATGTGTTCTCTTAAAGTCTGTAATCCGCTCGCCATGCATACAGAGTTCTCGGTGATTACGAATTGACCACGGATTCCAATCAGTCAACTAATTGTGTGTGTATGTCGAAAAATGTCTTACAGATAAGCAGTCGACATAGCTTTAAGAGCATAAACAATATTCTAACAATTAAAAAAAAAATTATTTCTGTACAAAAATTTATTTCAAAAATGCCATATGAAAAAATTATTTCTGTACAAAAATGCCATATGAAAAAATTATTTCTGTACAAAAATGCCATATGAAAATGCCATTGAAGCATATTGTTACATCCAAAGATATTTCTTAAGATATCTCTTTTCTATACCTATTATCTATAACAGATATTCATATTTTATTTTATAGATTATATCAAGAAGATGAAAGTCTGCATTGCCACCTAGATGTTAAACCGGTCTTGTTATGCAGGCTATATCGATACGAGACTACAGGCAGTGGATTTGGCTGAGCCATCATAATTTTGAATTCAGTGAATTTTTTTTGATTCTATTACTAAAGAAGCAACTGTCATACCTTGATTATTTTGCAAAATTCAATTATATTATAATTTTGCTAATTTGAAGAAGTGATATTTTTAATTCTTTCCTTACGGAAATACATATTAAAAATAAACATGTTATGTTTAAGTGCATTATTTTTAAATCTTTATTTTATCACTTAAATAATGTTAGTGTGTAAATATTTACGTGCTTGTGGTCTAGTAGTTATGATAGTCGCTATAGAATTTGTTAAATATTTGTACTAACAAAACCATTTGTTTTAAATTTATCAAATACATATATTACATATATGATTTGTCAAACTATTGCAAGTTCCGTTCACGCCCACAACCAAGTTCAGAACCATTGTGTTTGTATTACCTAATTTTTATCCTGTTTTATAATTTGTATTCCGTTGTCAGTTTTTTTTCCCATTTTTCTGTTATTCTAAAATTAGCTGATTTTAAATCATTAAAAGCGAGCTTACCATCATTTTCAACAATAGTGATAGATTCATAATTACTTTGATATAAAAGTCTTTTTGCATTGAAAATAATTTCTAATAATTGAATATTTTTATTGACATATTTAGAATAAACTTTCCGAAGGTACACATTATGAATATAAAAGTATGTATGTTATTTTTAAAGCTTTAATTTTCTTTTTTTACTTGAATAATGTTAGTATGCGTGCAATGAAAATAATAAGAGCATTCTAATATAAATTCTTTAATTTTTTATAATCACCTGAGTATTACCTTTTTATTACCAATTTAATTTAAACATGCGTGCAATTTCTTTTCAATGTTTCTTCTACGTATTAGTAATATGTATAAATATAAAGATGATACCATTTTTATGATTTAGTGACGGCACATTGTTTTGTGTGTTATTTAATATATAAATCATTAATTTTTTTCACCACGAGATTTGTGGTTGATATTGAATAGTTTAATATTTTTTTACTTCGTACATACTATGATATGGGAAAATTTTGTTCCAATTTTCAAAGCGAGCTCTTATTCAAGCTCATAACCAATGTATTTGTTTTATCACATTTATGTTCTGTTTTATAATTTATATTTTGTATTCCGTTTTCAGTTTTCTTTCTCCACTATTTCTATTATTCGAAAATTAGTGGATTTGAAATAATAATATTTAAAAACAAGCTTACCATCAGTTTTTAACAATATTAATAGTTTAATAAAATTTTTTTATGTAAAAGTCTGCATTGAAAATATTAAAATAATTTCTAATGATTGAAAATCATTATTTACATATTTAAAATAAACTTTCCGAAGGTACACGTGTATATAAAAGTATGTACGTTCTTTTTAAATCTTTAATTTTATTTTCACTTAATGATAGTGTGTATGTAAGAAATGAAAATAAGAAAAGCATTCTAACATATATTCTATAGTGCAATTTCTTTTTTAAGTTTTTTCTTTCATATATTAGTAATATGTGTAATATAAAGGTGATACCATTTTTCTGATTTTGTGATACCACATTGTTTTGTATTTATTAAATAAATTATTGATTTTTCTCACCAAGAGCTTTGTTGCCTTATTATATTAGATTTTTAAATTATTTTTTACTAACAAAACTATTTGTCTTGAATTTATCAAATACATATTATTTTCTGATTTAGCGATGACACATTGTTTTGTTTAGTACTCCTATTTAATAAATAATATTATTTCTTATCATGAGCCTTGTGGCGTTATTATATTGAATTTGTTAGGTATTTTTTACTAACACAAATATCTGTCTAAAATATATCATATACGTACTATGGTATGGGAAAAATTTGTTCCAAATTCAGAAGCAATGTGTTAGTATTACCACATATTTATCCTGTTTTATATTTTGTGTTCTGTTAATAATGTTGTAAATATGTTTGTATTCCATTGTCAGTTTTTTCCACAATTTTTTGTATTCTCTAATTAGCAGATTTGACATAATAAATATTTTAAAACCAGCTTGACATCTTTTATTGTTTTACCAAATTCTCATTTTCCACAATAGATATAATTTTATGTTTTTTTCTGCTGAAAATCGTAAAATAATTTCTATTGATTGAAAATCATTATTTTCGATAGAAAAACTATTTTTCTATCGAAAGTAATGATTTTCAATCATTAGAAATTATTTTACGATTTTCAGCAGAAAAAATCATAAAATTATATTTATATATATATATATATATATATATATAATGAAAATGAAACATTCAAAAAAAGAGCGGCAAATAGGCTGTTAGTTTCACCACGATCTGTAGAGTGCACTAATGAACCGGAACTTCCGGTCCTATTTTGCTCTGGTCCTATTTTATCGTCAGAATTCCCTATCTATTATATCTCTTATCTATGACAGCATCTGTCACAACACAAAAACGTTCAGGGCTACCATCGGTGAAAGGAAATGTCAAAAGTCAGAGATACGTAACCTTTTACTCGTGAGAGTAAAAGTATACCTTTATAAAGGCTGATCAGATTTATTAAAATAATATCTGAAAACCTATAGGTTCTGATGACCGATAGAAATTAAATCAATACTACGAATATATTTAAAAAAGTTAAAAAGCTCAAATTTAAAAATTTGAGCTTTTATCACCATAGCTATCAGATCGTCGGGTCGAACCATGAAAGTATTGATCGCGAAAAATGTATATGGTGAGAAAACGAGAAAATGTGTTGTGTCACGATTATTTAATAAAATTAATAAAGACTTATTAAATATTATGAAAAATAGGGAGACCCGAGTGATCACCCTAAAATATAAAGTGAAAGAACACATCAGAAAAAAAAAGTTAAATCTTATTTGTAGTTATATGTGTATATAGTAGCACAAAAATATGGCCCAGCTGAGTTTTTGTGAAATACGGAGCCTGGAAAAAGGGTGGGTTGGAGGGGGTTCGCGCGGGACCCATGTTAAATTTGTCTTAGGCCGGTGAGTCTCTTGTTAAATTAAGATAAAACAATATACTCAGATCAAATTAGTACCTAAATGCAATTTCTGTAGATGGTTTAAATGTATTATGAAACAAAAGACTGTGAATCTAATTGAATTTTCTTATAAAATACATTTATTTCGTGTACATGATAAAAGAGACCTAGCTGTTTTTTTGTCTATAATCTAACAATGCTTTAAAACGCCGATATTTGATATATATATTGCTTCTAGATATTCAAGGTAACATTTTTGTGAACGTTGGTTTAAACTATTATACTTCATACTTCACACGTGCTTATTTTTTCCCTTCATCGTAATTGTATACAGTTTTGAATATTTATTACTTTGTATCATCATTTATTAAGGAAAACTTTAGTTTCAGTAGTGTTCTGTTTTGAAATATGGAATTGGAGCGAAAAGAAAAGTAGGCACCTATTTCTGCGTCAATCTTGAAACTCTTAATTAACCACCATCCTAACCCCCAAATATATATTCCGGTGTTACTTGTGTACTTTTACTGTATTGTACTTACTATGGTGTATTATTTTCTACGAGCTGCAGAGGTTTCTATAAATAGTTTTGTAAAAACTCATAGGACCGTAAATATATTATAAATAAATAAATATTATCTTCTCAATAATGACAATGAATTCGTTCAAGTAAAACGTAAAAAAAAATTATACAATTTTTTCTCTTTTGAAACTTATTCGATGGTCTCCTAAAGTTGTGTATCACTATACCGATAGCCAAATCTGTCAAATTTTCTTATTTCTTGTCTATGGTTTGCTTCGTTTGAAATCAATTTAATAAATTAATTTTATATTGTACTCATCGTGATTATAGGTCTTGCTGGTCTTGTGGTCGCAGGTTACAAATAATTTTGGTTCAGAATTCAGACATCGTTTAAAGACAAAACGCAAGTCATGCTCAAATTCAGCTATCAATAATTGATAATACTATTTTTGCATTTGACGTGTTGCTAGATGATTTTACTGCTAGAATTTGAATCATTTTACATTCATAACCTAATTTCTCGTTAACACAAAAAAATCTGTAGGTTATTATCATGGAAGACGTTGTTTGGGAAGATTTGTCAAATATTCCTGCAGATCCTCCTAAAATGAGGAACATTTGCAAACAGTGTTCGTAAGTATTCAATTGTTTTGGATGAATATTGTTGGTTGAATTCATTCCAGGGGGTGAGGAGGATTGGCACAATTTTATTAATCTCATTCTCAATATAACCCTAATTTCAGTGAAGTAATTTCGATCACAAATTCTATCAAATGTAAAATAATGCACATGGGTGTTCCTGATACGGATAAGAGTACAACAAAATATCATGATACTTTAATTCCAATACAAGTATTTTCGTACTGTTTTTATACCTTCAGTACAATAGCACATCTATGTTTGTTGCTTGATATATCCCCAAATGCAAAATAAAAGATACCTTTTCTAAAATTAAATTTATATATACTATGAAAGATTCAGAAAGGCAGAAATTAGACCCTTGAGTCGCATGATTTTTTATTGAAAATAATTTCTGACGTTAATGAATCCAACTACCACGCAGGTTTTCTACCTATTTTATTTTTGTCGGTGGACTTCCCGTGGTACGGAGACTAGATCCAGTTGATCTATTATTTTACAATTTAAAAATAATTATATTTGTAATGTTATTTCAGTCGACCTAGTGTCGTATGCTGGTGCTCAGCTCTCCCCCAACAACGCCTGAATCCACTGAGTCGTCTTATTTTGCTTCAGCATCCAGCAGAAGAACGACGATGTTTACGTACAGCGCCAATGTTAAATTTAGGTTTAGCTGATGGAAAATGCCTCATTTTCAAAGGGAAAAGGTTTCCTTTACCAAAACATGAAGAGTTAAATGAAATATTATTATCATCGAACACAATTTTACTATATCCTAGTAAAAATTCCATTGATATAAGGAGTATTGAACCAGTAAAAGTATGTGGTGTACCATACAATATAATCCTGATAGATGGTACCTGGCCACAAGCGAAAGCAATTTACGCATCAAGTCCATTATTACACAATATAAAACAAATAAAATTGTTAACTTTTGAAATAAGTAGCTACATCATTAGAACACAGCCAACAGAAGGATGTTTGAGCACATTAGAAACTGGAGCAGAAGCTTTGACTTACTTGGAAGATAGCACAGTTTACAGGGAAAAACTTGTCCAGCCTCTCCATGCTCTTTGTGATTTCCAAATGAAAAATGGTGCTGTGACCCACCAATCAAAAGAGTTTAGAATAAAAAACAATACTTATCCTAAATTAATAGGAAAAAGATTATCCAAACTACTGAAATCTACTGAAGTTATAGAAAACTCTGTTACTGAAAAAGAAGAGAAGAGTTAGTCAATATTGAACAGTGAATTATGGCAATGTAATATAAATTTTTCAATTTTTTAAACCAATAAATTATATTTTATCTTAACGCTTTTTTCTGAAAGGTTTTTAGAGTTCATCTCTGGTGATGTGTGTTTGCCAAACCTTTGATGCTCTAATCTCCTAAAATTGTTTTACTTACCTCATCGCCTTACATCGCACTGTTTTTCCTTAGGGGTAGGTAGTGAGGATAAACCGCCACTCTTCTGCCCTGACAACTCTTTCCTCATGCATTCTCATCGATTTTCGGGGTTTGTAGCAGGGCATCCTCTCGGTTCATATGGTCCTCCTTTCCTGTTGTCTTTAATGCTCACATCATCTATTTTCTTTACCCTCTCATCACTCATACGTTCTACATGCCCAAACCATCTCAGGTACCCTTACCATTTCTTCATTCTATCGACTGCTAAAAAATATTTCTACAAAATATTCCCAATTTATTAATTCTTAACTCTATCCTAGAATGTATTAAAATCTGAAAAGCATATAAGTTGATAATTTGGGGTAAAAAATAATATTCTTCCATTGTGGAATAATTTTCAGTCCATTGTCATTTCAGAATTCACATTGTACAACTACCAAAAACTTAATATGTAATTATAAAAAAGTTACAGTTATGTGAGGGAACTGTAGAGAATAAACACATTCTTAATTAAAAATTTGGGCTTTCTTAGTTTATTATCAGCCAATATATCATTAATTCAAGAAAACTACTGCAGCCTGGTCATTAACGTTGCAGCTGGAATATCTTCCACACAAATAACACTATAGGTATTTATTGGTTCATTAGTATTGAATTATAAAATTAATTATTAATAATTAATTCATGATAAGATTGTGCAAAAATGGAGGAGCATAGACAAGAGGGTGAGTTCATAATCTTGTCACAAGGGATGTCAAGACGCTCCTAAGTGACTTAACTTTGCGGTATGGAAGACGTGTTAAGAGCTCAGAGTCAATAATTATAGGCCCGATATAATTAAATGATTTGTACTTCTTTACTTCATATGAAATTTCAAGGTCTAGTAGGGTATTCTATCGTGAAAGCTGGTTATGTCAATCGATGATTGTTAGCTTTATTTTTTCCTTGTTTATCTCAGGCCTAATTTCCTGCTTTCTTCAATGCCACCGAGTAATGCAGCCATTTCTTATTCTGATGTAACAATTGATATATGATTGTGCAGTGTGTGTGTGTGTGTTTGACAATGTGTGTGTGTGCGTGACAATATATGATTCAATCAGGTAAAGATAAATCAGAAGCATGGCTATCCAACATTCTAATATAATTTATACAATACCTTCACTAATAATTCACTAGACCTATAACATTCCCACTACATATATTTTTACTTTTTTATACATATTTGTAATTCTCTTTTTATTCCTGTCGATAAATAACACCACAACAGCACGAAAAAAAAACTGGCTACTTTAACACAGACTTCAGTCTAGCAAAGTAGCCAGGACAACGCTGTATATATCAGAGGTGAAGTCTACTCCATCCCACACAATAAACTATGTATTATGTATTCACCTCTATTAAAACAAAAATATGTATGTCAATATATATATATAAATAAATAAATAAAATTAAAGTTGTATCGTTTGCTTCCAATTTTAACTCCATTCCAGTTTCGAGTGCATTTCTCATATCTATTCTCGTAGAGTGACAGAAATATTCTCAGAAAAAAAAAACATTAATGTCTGTTTCTCCTACGAGACAGAGTAGAAAAATTTTGGGGTGAAAACAGAAAATCTAACAAGATGTAGAAGATACAAATGTTTACCCTGGACGGGCAACTGGTTAAGTGTGAAAAATGTAAATTTGCCATCTTATTTACTTTAGGAATTTACTGTTCACAATAAATGTCAGAGAGTGTATTTTAAAACATAACATACAAGATGGATGAATATAAATAAAACAGAAAGACAGGTGAAGTATTAAACTAAAAATAAAGTTTCATACTTAACTTGTCGATGAGAGTTACTGTTTTTCTCGAAACTCGAGTAGTGCAAATAAACTCAAGTAGAGTTATAACATTGTTTTATTTATATCCATTCATTTTGATGATGAAATTCTACAAATTTAATGCTGATTCTACCAATAATATAACATACAAGATTTTTAGAAGAAAAATAAAAAATAATTGTGTCAAAATATTTTATTAACTAAATATTTCAAAATAAATAAAATACACATTAGATCTGGGTAACCATAAAGTATTTAGCATATTAAATTATTATTTTTACAGAAAAGAATTTTATTTTATTTTTATTTACAGTAAGGTATGGTATGTGAATTAGTATTTTAATTTATGGTACTATTTTCAAATAGGCCAAAAGAGATTCTGTGAGTTATGAGAATAGGAATTAACTAAGGCAAACCAAAGTGTAAGTTGGTAACCATATTTGCGTTGACTCAGCCGCAGAGACAATTAATTAATATCTCATCATTTATAGAATACCTATACACTCCTTGTAATGTCTTCTACAACAGTTGGGCGATAGGTTTTCTTTATTCCAGCATTGTCATGTCGAAAAGAAGGAGCATATACATGGGGAGATAAAGGAAATCGGTGTCCAGCAATATCAATCTGATATTCTGCATTTTTGTCCATGATATACTGATCAGTAATTATCTGTTGGTGTTCAGGAACTGCACTGCTTATTGGTTTTCTACTGTGAATTGCATCAGGTTTTTGAATAAATCCTAAACAAACCATTTTGTCAGCTGAAAATCCATACCTGAAAAAGTTAATAATTATTATTGTAAGGTTTAGTACCATTTCTCCCATTACCACCACTCCAGAGGTTGCGCCCCCATTCGACAATTGATTTCTTTGCATATTTTATTTTATGGATTGGTTAATGTGCATACACCTTGAAGAAAATATAGCTTCTGTGTATAATTTTCATCAGATGATGGGCCCTACAATGGGATTCGAAACGTTGGCCAGAAAGGCAGATATACACGGCAGATTAGCCCAGAAAACTATATATAGAAGATTCTGAACGGCTGTGCAAACCTAAAAACATTTTTAAGATACAGCAGTGTCAAAAAATTTAATCAATCTCTTTGATTAATGCGGCCAGTCAACTAATCGGATTTATTTTATTATTATTTTAATTAATATTAAAAACACAATACAATTTGAATAATCAGTGGATATATATATATTCAAATTGTATTATATATATATATATAAATGGATATATATAACATTTGTTTCTTCTCTATGAGAGTGAGACTCGTGTATAGAGAAGGAGTATTTTCGAGTTAATTTATGTTTCAGTTAGTCTGTGTACATATTTTTTTTACTTCAGTTACAAATTTTTGATAGTCCGTAATTTTTCTAATTGTGATGGGGAGATTGATGATGCCTTGGTAAATATATTGATTTTGAGTTGCGGTATATTTTAGTTTTGGGATATCAATTTGATTTCTATATCTTGTAGATCGGAATTCACTTCTAAAATTTAATTGATTTTTAATTTTGAAAATTTGAATTATTGAATTTTTTGTATATCTACTATTTTTGGTACTTTAAAATCTGTGAAAAGTTGTAGACTTGTTTAGTCTTTTTTTTTTTAAGAATAATTTTTATTATAATTTTTTTGAGTGATTTCTAATTGTGACATTGAAGTTTTACATGGACCTCCCCATCAAATGTACAAAGTTGGATAGCTTTTTTAAAATAAATAATTATATCTCTGCTGGTTCCTTAATAATGTGAAATATTTATACAAATTAATCACAAATTTATATAATTATATTTAGATTAATTAAATATTTGTATGAAATAATATTCACATGTTAGATTTGATGTATTATGTATATTTAATCTCATATTTAATAGTTTTGCATCATGCAGTTATTGTCATTTTAAGTTGTAGGCAAAACCCTACAATCTGTTGTAAAAATTTTTATGATTTTTAAAAATCTTTGATACCTTAATATAGTTGAAAAATTAGATACAAATAGTTTGTGATTTTTCCTATTTAACATCCACTGAAACAAAGTTAAAATTCCTTCCATACTGTTAACGCACAAGTGCATGCATTTTTTAACTGAATCATAAACAGTCTCAAGTCAAAGTAATACTTTGAACAGGTAATCTCATCCAATAAACATATGTGCAAAACTCAAAAACCTTTTAGTAATCCCCAAAACATACCTCATAAAGAAGTTTCAATCTTCCAGACATTATAAGATATATTAAAATTCTCCGCAAATTTAATTTTAATATTAAAATATGGATATTCAGCAAAGGGCATGCATATATTGATACACTCATACAAAAAATATATAAATTGGCTACTAAAACTTACTCAAAACTAAAATTGATTTGGAATTAAAATATATTTTTCAATAATCTGCTTGTAAAGTTTGCTTATCTCAACACAGATTTTTTTTAGCGAGACAAGTATAGGACAATTAAGAATAAAATGTAAAAATTGTGTAGAAACAAATGTGTAAATTAGAAAAAAAGAAACCAACCCTGAAGATGTTACCGTTCCAACAAATTGATTATTTCTGTATAATGGCTCACCACCCCATGGCCAAATATCACAATCGGCATCAAAATTATTCAAATGAAACATTACTAATTTTTTAGTTACACCTCTTTCTTTTTGATGTTGGAGGGCATACTTCCCAATAAAATATTCTTTCTGAAAAAAAAAAACTTTTTTATTAAGGGCATAATTTGAACATTTTCTTAATTTGTTTAGTACAGATAAATCTACATAATCTTGGCTTCAAGTTCATAAAAAACTACATATATTCCATATATGCAAGAATTTTCCATAACCAAGGCAGTTTTCAGGCACACTGAAAATGAGTTTATTATTACGATCATTACAATAATGCATACATTATCTAAATAATAACAAATAAGTGCAGTTTATTGGTTTTATATTAGTATAATACATCTTAAGTTATTATTTTTAAAAATCTAGTACATATTATACAGTAAAACTCCAATAATTCGTAACTCTATATTTCGTATTTCCACGAAATTCACACTTTTTTCAAATAAATTTCCCCGAAAATAACATTTCATACTAATTTCTACCGATAATTCTTAAAATCAGATTATTCGCAGTTTGTACCCGTTTTTGACACCCAAAATAAATCATTTTTTCACATAATTTGCATATTTGCAAATGTTTTTAAATTCCTAAACTCGTGCGACTAGGCATTTAACCTTCATCCCTTCGTAAAGATCTGCAACTAGCCCCGCCTACCAGCCAATCACGATGCCGTGCACTGGCATCACAGGTGCTGAACTGAGTTTTGCCATATGACATATGGCAAAACTCATGTACGTAATATGATATGTACATCAAATTCTATAGTGCATTTTATAAGATTTGTTGTTAAAATAATGTTTCCATTGAATCACTTGATTTTTATGTTCATGGAACGTTGCGATTTCTATATGTAGGTACTAAAGAAACTACATAAATCTTTCATATATTAAATACGCTGACATATTTTATTCATTTTTTTTTTCACTTTTCGTTCTCTAAAATGGCACCAACATCTTGTAATTCATATAAATCCTTGACCATTTCGATAAATGGAGCTTCTTTTGAAAACCAACAAAAAATTTATATCAAACATAAAATTGGTGGAAAAAATCGAATTCTCTCCTCGAAATCGAAGCCTCTCTGGGTTCGAGCTTGAAAAATCAAGGCCAGCGAGACATGACGATTTAAAAGTTTTTAATTATTCTTCACGCACATTTTAAATATTCCAATTCGGATGGAAAAGGTAAGTTCCTCTGCCAACCAAATTAATGTGCATGATTTTGTTGCCTAGAGAGACTGGCGCGTCACCAGTTACCACACACCTTTTTTATTCAGGCGAAATACATTATTTGATCAACATTTGGACACATAAGAAGCTGAAGTAATGGAGTTCAGTATGAAAATCGCGATGTCAACAGTGGTGGCGCGCACTAAATCGCAGACGCAGTAAACTAATGCGTTTTTATAAAAAATTCTTTCTAATGCTGCCTTTAAAAAACTTAATTCTCATTATTCGTAATTCGGATATTTTTTTAAATTTCAGTCCTTTGAGTTGCAAATTAATGGAGTTTTACTGTATAAGGTATAACTTCTGAGACATTAAAAAAAATGTATTAATGTGTATGAGACACATTCATAAGTAACATACAATAGACTCCCGATTATCCGGGATCGGATCAACAGGGATTTTTTTTTGGATAATTAAATTTTTTTTTTGAAAATTTTCCACATTGTTTATAATGGCAACTAAATACGTGTTTTGGAGTCAAGCACGTCAACTGTCCATCGTGTCCGAAGAGTGATCTCCCAAAATATTTATATTTCTATTTAGTGTTTTATTATTTTATGAGGATTAGTTGCATC
Organism: Eubasilissa regina; assembly: GCA_022840565.1. Classification (NCBI taxonomy): domain Eukaryota; kingdom Metazoa; phylum Arthropoda; class Insecta; order Trichoptera; family Phryganeidae; genus Eubasilissa; species Eubasilissa regina. The sequence goes on along the minus strand of JAINEB010000022.1, from coordinate 27,847,968 downwards.
CAGAAAGCTGTCACTGTCACTTTTGTACAATAGATCGCAGCATAGTAAATTATGACGGCGGCGGGGTTTGCTGTCAGGTGTACCACAATATATTTTTATTTGTGCAACCAAAACCAAATATTTTTATGACGTATTAAAATTGCAGGTCGATTTTAACACGTCTTCTGGATGATTAACATGGTTTAAATAGAGGCACGGAATCCGATAAATTACCATTCAAGGAAAAAATTAAACAGTAAACATTTCGTCCCCCGGAGCACAATGGAATTTATTCGGTCCTTTCAAATAAAATTGCTTGGGGAGTTTATCTTTTGGGGATTCATTATTAAAAGTAATCTGTCGTCTTACCACAGCTTGCACAAGATAAATTATAAAAAGTTTATAAAATTGTTTGCTAACCGTACTGAGTATTTGTGCAAATACTTCATTTTCAATGATGTTAAGTTGTATTCTGTTTGAACTTTACTTTTATGGGCACGAAAGATAGTTTTTTTTATGTGAAAACATTTTTGGCTTGGACGAAGTTAAACGTGTCTCGACAAAAGTTCCGCAGACTTTTGGTCCGACGACAAAACATCCACGACAAAAGATCCAGCTGACAAATGATCCATGCGACATTAGATCCAACGACACAACGGCCAAACAACACAAACGACACAACAAACAAAATGTCAAAATGAGTTTTTTAATAAAGAGTTTTAATAATAATTTAAAATAATAGCACTGATACAATATTTTTTTTTATGATTAAATCGCGCAAACTAGAAATACATATTGTAACATTTGAAATCACGCGCGCAGACCTAATGCGACATCTACCGACGCGAGCAGATGCGGCCGGTAGAGCGAGGTCGCAGAAAGGAGGGAGGACTTTGTTACAAGCGCCGAGAGGGAGAGGTCGTGTCGGTGGCGGACGCCCTGCCGAGTTCGGCGGATTGTTGTAAGGATCGAGCAATGGCGCGAATGAAAACGGAATTTTAATAACAAAGGAAGAACAAGAGATATTTGGGCCTTGTTCTGCCCGTGGGCATACCGGAAGGAAGGACTCTTTGCCTAGGGTTTCAGTCACGGCAGGAACAAGAGGAATTTGGGCCTTGTTCTGCCGGTGAATGTAAATACAAGGATTCTCAAGAGGCTGCGAGCAAATGCGGAAGCAGGACGAGCACCGTCCGCGCTATGACGACAGGATTGGTCCCCAGGAAACCTCCAGATGACGAGACGATGCTGTGGCCCGTCCAAGGAATGTTAGGAATCCCTCTGCGTGTAATGAAAGACAATTCTACCCTGTTGTGTAAATAAAGTGCAATTAATTTGATGATAGTGTTATTATTGTCTGAGACCTCCCCCACACATCTGAGATAGGCATTCTGACACCAACCCTAAGGTACCCACAGACTGAGCTTAGCTGGTGGCGTTGTGCACCGGATTCCATCGGCGGATGAAGGTCACGGCGTTACAATATTTAAGAAAGTATAAAGTATAATTTATTTATTTTTGCACTCTCCATATTTCTTTACGAGGCTTCCTCAATGACTTTAATGATTTTATTATTGCACAATATGCTCGATTTCACTCGGTATTTAAGTCATTGTTGAAATACTATTGCAGGTTGTAAATTATTTTCAACACTTACAATTAGATTTGGTATTTCACAATTCGATAGTGCGATCTCTATTTCGATGCTATTTCTCTACCTAATCACTGTTAGTTGCCAAGATGGGAGAACCGCAGCAGACCAACTAAGCCAGTTCAAGGTCAGACACAGCTGGGAATAAGCATTTTTGTCTCGCATTTTCGATACCGATTAGTTTTAAATCAATCCAGAAAACATTGTAGTTACCGACAAAGATGTTTTTACATTTAATAGTATTATCTTGAGCGACTGAATATATGAAGAATTTTAGTATTTGTTATTTTAGTAGAACGAGAATAATTATGAGTTCACCTACATAAATACCGACAATTCTTTGAATCTTTTAAGTCAAGTGGAAAAAGAGTTGCAGAAGCAATTTGATCCCGTGTAACATCTCCAATATTCAAATAAACAAATTAACTAAGCGGATCTCAATAAAATGAGTCCCGGTCGTGCTCTATATAAAATTTATATTTCAGTAAATTTCAAGCATTAATAAAAACCAAAGATCTAACCGCAGAGCAAATTTAAATCGCTGATTAAACAAGATTGGACGTGATGAAGAATTTCTCAATTTTAATCAAAATCATTAAGAATAAGTGTCGTAAAATTTGCGACAAATTAATGGGTGCAGGATGTTGATGAGCAATCTCACGTGATTGGCTTCATTCAGACTACAGTGTAACTGATCACGGAGTATTAAATGATGAAGATATATATAATGTGATGATTGAAAAAATATTCATGGTGAAATTTATTTGACAACCCTACAACATCCCGGTCGACATTAGCGTTTGTACAAACACACGCGCGCGACTTTCGGACAGCAGTGAGCGCCCAAATATGCATGATTTTTGTAAGTTTTGAAAATTCATTAAAAGTTTTCTTATCAACCAGGAAATTCGATTATTCGGGATGTTTTTTCACCATTTATCCCGGCTAATCGCGAATCTACTGTACATCATTTAATCAATAATCTACATAACTCTAAAAAAACCTATCAAGCCCATTCCTGTAGGGTGGGTGCAGAAATTTATAGTTTGAAAAAAAGTATATTTGTAAAATAAACAAAAACTTCCTATACTTTGCGTAAAACTGACCTGCTCACCAAATTCTTATAAGTGCTGACATCATGATGGATATCATTTTAATTCAAAATTCTTAGGAACACATACCAAACTTGCAGATCCATAATAACATTGCGCTTCCCCATCTTTTATCTATGACTTACTGGACTGTATTGGAGTGTAGTGTCATTACCGGTAAATTTTTTTTTTATCTCTAGATTAAGATTACTTAAATGTTTTCTCTTCTATATATTCAATAATAGAATGTAAATATATATTCAATTTGAAATTAAGTGTACATTGTCTGTATTACGAGTAAAAAAAATCATGCATTAGCGAAATCATATAAATTTTTATGACTGGTAAGTATATTTCTTATCTATGGTCGCACTGTCAAATGTGACCATAGAATAAAAATGCAATGAATAATGTGATGCTGACAGAATGTAATGTTTACGTTTATCCAATAATCATTTATGCAAACATGATCTCAGTTTTTTCAAGAATGTCTTTAAGTGGAATAAGTTGATACATAAGAACATCGTTCATTATGCACTATTTTTAAAACAATATAATAAGAGATTTCCGCATTGAAATATAGATTCTATGGAAGCGCTGGACGTGCAGCGGCCACCACTGGCCGCCCAGCAGCCATCATGAGCTGTGAGACAACCATAATAGCCGCCTAGGAGCAGGCAATCAGCGACAGCCGTTAGTATACTTAAATATGCTTGACCACTATTGTATTCCAAACTTGCAAAAACCAACACATGCAATTTTTTCTGTCACTTCCATTGATTAATAGTTTAATATTGTTGTATTGCCTAGGAAAGTGTAACTATTACGTACATCTAGTTTCACTCTAAAACCATTTCCAGCTTCAAATGGTGTGACCGCACTCGAAAGTTCTTCTGCCCAAAATGGAATGAACCTTTCGATTCTCATGAATCTTTGGGTGTGAATTCCAACATCTCGAACCCCGTAGTCTCTGCCTACCTGCACAACAAATACATTAATATTTATAAAATACACTTTCACAAAATAATGATATAATAATGACAAGTTAAAAGAAAACATAACTGTTAATCAGTGAAAATAATATACAAATTTATGTAAGTTTTTCTATCTTTCAAAAATTGACCTAAAGTATGTCAGTTGGATAGAAACAATTATCAGAGTAGTGGGAGTGACATAACAAAGATAGGCATAGGGAGGCTCCAACAGTGGATTGATAATGGTTGTTGATGTTGAGGATGTAGAAGATTATTTTTATGAGCTATTCCCCTTCATCGATTTTAAGTGATTTCACTTTAATGTAAAACTCATAAATATATATGTGCTCAGTACACATGGTGTCTGATGCAAGATCATGTTGAGCCACTTCTAAAACTAATGTGATAAATTCCAGAAATTATTTAAAATAGATTAAAATGAGATCATACATATCAAACTAGGAAAATAAATATAAATAATGAGATTTTGAAAAAGTTTATCTCATATTTTTGATGTTTATTACTATTATTATTATCATCATAAGATAAGATAATTTAAATATCATGAGATAAGTTAATTTAAAAATGTCAAAAATTCCTTAATTCTAACAAATATAGTTTATAACCATTTAATTCCCCATTTCAATGTTCTTATCTCATCTTCTCACTACGTACGGCTGAAGCCATGCCCTCACCCAATAATAGATTTTTTGCATATTTTATTTTATGGATCAGTTAGTGTGGGTCTGCTCCATGGACATTAAATCGTGGTACAGTTTTTTAATTTTTAAAATAAATAATTACGAATTAGTATGATCTAAACTCAGAAAAAAAATTGAGTAGATATACTTAACATTAAACATATATTGATTATTAAAAAAATACTAACTGTCATGAGTTTTTCGTACACATGCAATGCATATTCAGAAGGCACATATAAGCAGTATCCTGGTTCACCAGTGTGAGTAAAGCCCATGACCAACACATCCGAAACGTAACCAATATCAAAATATTTCACAGTAAAAGGGGAAATGTTCACTTTCTTATTGGATAGTTCACTGATCAATTCCTGTGATTTAGGGCCAACAACATTTATGACAGTGTACATAGATGTCACATCATTTAAGTTCACTGAGTGATCATTAGGCAGGTGTCGAGACATCCAATCAAATATCCGTGTCTGTTGACTAGTTGGAGAAACCATGAAATAACTGCTCGGCCCTAATCTTACAAGCATACAATCATTTTCATATCCGCCGTCTTCATTCTGCATGCCCGTGTGAACTAACCCTCCAACCGGTATATTTACATCATTAGAGCATAGATTTTGCAAGTATTCAACCACTTCATTCCGCCCCGACTGAAAAGGTGATAATATATTAAATTTTCATTTAATTTCTATTGCAATTTAAAACATGCTAAAAACTAAAGCCACTACAGTTATTGCACAATACAGTGAAATCTCGATTGATCGTTCCTCAGATATTTGTTTTTTCAGTCATAAAATAATTCTACACAAAACATATAAAAATGTATTATTCGTTCCATGATGTGTCGTTTTCCCAGTGAATTCATTTGTAATATAGTACTTTTGCAGCATCTTATATAATCAACTCTATTAAAAAAATCTTCAAACCATATTTGAGAGCAAAACAAAAGTACTATTCTTTAAAGTCAAATGGCGATACTTACATCAGCCGAAATCCATAAGTATTATTCATAATTAATGGTCCATTAATTCATTAAATGACAATTTAATTATTCAAGCACAGCAGCACCCTTCATATTTATTTTTATGTTCTTTCCCTGCCTAAAAAGTTATATAGTTTAAAGTGTAAAATCTTTAAGAGGATTAAAATGAACAAAGTGAAAAAATCCCATGGAAATATACATCTATATTGTCGTGTGATATTGACAAGCATAGCTGTAATTATTTAGGAGTTGTGGTGTTCACACGCAACTCGATTTTCGCAAAGATAAATTAAATTTGGGAACAAACATCGAAATATGACAGACCATTCCAGACAGAACAGAAAAATCCAAATTTAGGGAGCTTGAGAAAATTCTCTTCACCGGGAATAGCATGCTGTCAACATATCTATACGATAGTGGCATGTAATCAGTACTTTGAAATAAACTGCACATAACTAGATTTCTGCGAAATAATTCAAAATAAAATGTATTGTAATATTCATATCACAATTATTCAGATTTTAATACATTATAATATAAAATGTATAGTTATATACTGACCTGCTATATGAAAACTTACCTATAACTAGGAAAAAGCAAAACAAATAGTTGAAAGAATTGACGTTGAAATTGGGTTTACAGTTCTATTTAAGGATCATCTTGATTGAAAAATTATTTAGTTTATTGGCAATAAATTTTTAAAAACTACACTATTTAAGGAAAAAATATACCTTAGAAGGTACTTGTTCATTTTTTATATGCATATTGCGTCAATTGTTTTTCTGGGTTTAATTTAAACGGTCTTTTTAAAAACGAAAACTCGAGGTTTCACTGTATACTCATACGAAAACACACCAATTATATATATATTAAAAAAAGATAGGTGAGTTTTAATCACTTAGATTCACACATAAATTAGTTAAAATAAATATTAAAAAAATCTTTTTGAGTGTTCCTACCTTAAGAAAAAGTATCGAGAGAAATATAAACTACATATACTGTAAGTTGTATTATAGGTACAGATTAGAGATGCAAATTGAAGAAATTAAGAGGAAGTAGGTGTGTATGTAGGTCTTCACCATCGTCAAATAATAATGATGTTCTGGATTGATCTACTGATTGATCCTATGCCTGGATCTGGTCTGAGTCACAGAGGATTAAATTAAAATAAATGTTTTCCGCTCACTTTATTGCTTCTGATGTGTACAATTACAGAGAGGGCCAGGTATTGTCCCAATCCAAAAATTGTAGATTTGTTTGTCAATTTTTGTCTAAATATTATTAGATTATGGTTTATGACTTCATATTTTCATTATTAACATCAAAAAAACGTATAGTATGTATAAAGAACAGACCAAATACATCATTATTAAATTGAGACAAGTAAATCCAAAAGGGTCACACACGAGAAAACAAAACAAAACTAGAAAGCTGATAATTCAAAACTATTTTACGGATTGTGATAATTTTGTCCCATGCTACTTATTTCCAATATCTTTGTACATTAAGCAGGTACTAAAATATCAAAACTACAAAGACACAAAATACTATTTTAATTTTTTTATGAATAAATATGAAAAAAAAAGTATTCTGTAAACCTGCGCAAAATAAATGCTACTATAAACGCTATAAAAATTTCTTAGCCAGCTTTGCACCAAGGTAAATAAAATAAAAATACTGTTGTAGACACTGTAAAAATTGTAAATGTCATTTAAAATAGCCTCAAAAATTATGCAGATGTTGACGCTTTTCCAACATTTTTAAATTTACATTATTGAAAATATATTTTATTTAATTTAGATTATATCCAGTATTTTTTAATCTATGGAATACATGGCACTGTTACATGACCAGATCCCTTTTAATATCAAAGAAAGGAATTGTATTTAAAATAATCATTCCTAGTATAATAAATCACATCAAAGTGTAAAAGAATATCGAATTCTGATTTTATTATAGTCATTCCGTAATTCTAATTCAAATGTTTTTAGTTTATTTATCAATTATTACCCACTACAGAAAATAATTGGTTTATCATTAGCTAGCATAAATAATTTATTATAAGAAAACAAAACATTAATTACTGTAGTTTGTCAGGCTTGTTGGGTTTAAATCTATGAATATTATATTTCAGTTTGTTAAAATCAAATTATTTATACTTCAAGATAGATTTAAAAAAATAATTCTACATTGTTGCTATACCCAAACAACAACTTTCCGTATTAGTAGGAAGGGTACACTTAACAGAATCCATAAATAATTGAATTTAATTCTGGCATTTACTCCCAATTACTCTGACATGCTACAATTATCAGTTTACCAAATGTCTTTGAAACTCACGTGATCATATCCCAACTGTAAAAGTAATGAAAAATATGATTAATATGTTTATAATTAACAAAAAACTTATCCAAATGGGGTTTACGTTTATATCATTTATATATATACAGTAGAACCGCGATATAACGAAACCCGATATAGCGAAAAATGACGTATATTGAAAAAAAAATCGAAATTTAGTCCCTAAAACCAATTTTTCATACAAAAATGCATTTATATAACGAAATCCCGTTAATATTTATAACAAAATCATTTTTGTCCCGTATGAAAAAATGCCAATACATTTACGTAAATTTATAACGAAATAAAAAAATGTTAAAAGATGAAAATATTATTTCGCACTTACAAAGCCGCACCGATGCATCTGCCGTATGCGAACGGTTTTATGGCCTTTTCGACGGTGCGCGGCGGTCGGCCGACAAGGTAGTAAAACAATTCAAACTTCTTCTTGGGTTCATAGCAGGCCCATAAAACCATTTGACATAATTCTTGCAGCGTTCTCTGACACGTTTTACGTACGCATACGCCTCTAATATGATTGCAATCCAGACCCAAACAGCTGTAAAATACAAAAATTAACAGGAACCCCCCGAAAGTTGCAGAATGTACTTATTGGAAATGTCAGTCTCAGTGTAACGTCTGTAGAGTTAAGTTTGTTCAGCTTTTAACGCGATTATTGCATGACCGAACTGAATATTTACATAAATTCATTTTCGTTTGACAATTGTTTTCGTGTGAACTCGTCAATAATATAAATAATTCGTTCAAATATTTTATGAACTATTTTTGTACGGTATTTTGTATTTCTATTAACTATTGTTTTCGTGTATTTTAAGTGTACAATGTTAACGATAATTTTTAAGTGAACAATTTTAACGATTATAAATATATTTTTAAGTGAACAATTTTAACGATTATAAATATATTTTGAAGTGGTTGCCGCCGTTACCGGTAAATACCTTCGTAATTTATATACGACTCATTTTATAAAATTGCCGCGATTCAACTGTAAGATTGTTATTTTTGAATTATTTTGTATGTTTCATGCCCAAAACTATGTTTGAAGCGGCTCTACATTTAAACACAATTAAAATATTGTTTTGTGTTTGCAATATTCTGGAATTTACAAAAATATCTTCCAATTGGTGTTGAATAGATTCTGTTCTTAATTTAATTCCTTTGATTATCCATTTGCTTATCTGTTTTAATAACAAAACTACTAAAAATATGTAGGTATTCAGTTCCCTGTGGCCTTTTTCCTCCTTTGTTTGCAGAATTTACGATCTTTTTTGAAGCCGCGCAACATTTTTTTGCGACGGCGCGTAACATATAGTAGGTTTTTTATTTTTTCGTTATATGTGGGAATTCGTTATTACGAATTTTTATTTTTTGGTCCCTTGGATTTCGTTATATCGCGGTTTTACTGTACTAATATTAAGTTCACTTACATTAATTTCGATTTTAGAAAATGAAGACATGTCAATTATGCCTACTCCTTCACGGCAAGCAAGATATTCCTTTTGCATGAACTCAAAAAATTTTGGCTTGTAAAAACTTCCATGAGGCATTTTAGGCAGACTTTGACCAACTGGAAACAAATAATAAAATTATAGGCATCATTTAAAATTTCACAAAAATATAGAATAACCTATTAAATTCTATTGTTACATATTATTTAATACATACAGGGTGTAACAAACCTAGTCCACAATATTTTATGGGTGGATACCTGACTAAATTATGAGTCGAAAATGTTCTTTATTAGCCAATCACCAGCAGCCATAATGATGTCTAGTCCACGCTTTCATAATTTTCTTTAAAAAATGCCAAAAATTATATGTTTTCACTCATATTTTACCCACGGTCTAAATTAGTATTGAACTTATTCACAACATTAATAGCAAAACGTCAATGTGGTGTTTTAAATCGATAATATTAAATAAAATAATAAAATGAAGCTGTCATAATAATTTTAAATTTAGAACATTGATTTTAGCGACCATCTAAATATATGAAAATACTTTGTCTGATTTTAAAACATTCATATACAGTGAAATCTTCTTAATAAGTTCCAATTTAATAAGTTTTCCCGCCTAATAAGATCACATTCTTCGGTCCCGAAAATGTCCAATACAAATTATGTATTTTTTATGCTTAGTATGTTTTCCAAATAATAAGTTTCCTACCTAAGAAATTAAAATATTTATGACAGAAATCAATTTATCCACACAAAAAAACCTTTGTAAAACGTTTTTGTGCAAAAGAAATTTTGTTTGACATAACTGAAAATGAAAGTGGTATTCTTCAATGGGTGCAATAAAATTTGGGTTTTACCAATATCTTACTAATACCTTGTTTTATTTTTATTAAAAATTAACTTTAACTACGCAAACATCCCTGGCTGAAAACCCAATTCTTAGAATAGCTTAAATTAATGGTCGTTTTATGGCAAGCCTTTCAAAAAACAAAATAATGTATTGACATGTATTACTCTAATTGTACACTGTTCTGCATTAACTAAACCTTAAATATGTTTGGGGAATTTAAAATATCATATTTCATCAACATTTTTTAATTGTACGAATAAATTTTGTATAATATTTTGTATGTATAAATAAAATGCAACTAATCAACAATTTTTATGCAAATTACTTTATTTCTTATTATTAGTTAATTTTAGTTCATATTAAAATATAAAAAAATTATGATGTTCGAAATCCGATAATGTTCCGTTTTCGGAGATACCATACCCCGTTTCATTAGGAGCTTCAATTAGCATTTCTGGTGTATATTGAGAATATGTAACTTCTCAGATCTTTACAAAAAAACATGTTTTCCGATAGAAACAAATTCGCAATGGCGAATACGGTTGCTTTTCAACTAGAATCTAGAAGTTTTAAATTCAGGGCACACAACTTTACCGAAAAATGCATTTTGCAAAAATTAGAGGAGTTACTGTTTTCTCAAGTTTAGCCACGTTTCTTAAAAAATAAAATTATTAATGGTTAGCGCTTTTCTTCTAATTACCTTATACCATGGAATAACAAGATATATATTTGAAAATTTATAGACAAAATCAAAAAACAAAGCAGAGCATTTAAATACGCACTGAAAACTGAATTAACTCTGAAAAAAATTATCCGGCTGACATTTTTGTTTGCTTGAACTTTTTATGCTTTTTACATCGGCACAAAATAAATAAAAAAATTATAACGTAATCATATTTGTGATTAAAAATTAAAATTGTAAAAGGACAAAAATGTTAATATATTTTCATATAAAGTTTGGCCCTGCTAATGTTCGACGTCTAAATAATTTCTCAAAAAATGCACTGCAAATGAGATTCAGTAAGGGGGAATATTACATGTTTAAATGGAATTCAATAGCCTTTTTGGACAGTTGAAGAGTTGAAAAGAAGAAGCTGATAAACTTTGTAGAATAATTGATAAAGAGACAGCATGTTATGAAACTCTTTATCAAGAAAAGAAAAAAAAAGGGTGATATTCAACTATCTCTTGACAAGTTTATAAAGAAAACACCTGATTGCTAATACACCTAGTGAACTTTATGATACTCATTGATAAATTAATATTTTAAAGTACATAAACTTTTTGATGGTTTTTTTTTACATTTCCCTACTTTCTTAAATTTAACATTCATACACATTTTCAGAAACCAATTACGTACGAAAGTCGAGGGCCGCCAGTACTAATTATGTATTACAATTATTTTTAAACAATATAGTTTTGGGAGTTTTAATGCTTCAAATTTAATTTATTATGATAAGCCTAGTATATGAATCCATAATACAAAAAATTATATTTGTCATTTTGGATGATCCAAGAAATTATCAAGATATCTTACTTTCATATGTGGTGTCGAAGTATAAGGCTCTTTCATAAGCCATCTTGATACCGAAAACAGCTCCTCGTTCTTCCAACACGCTATACAATGGCGAACATCTCAATTTCCTTGCATATTTGTATTCAGATTGAAAAGGATAAAGAATGGAATAATGCCTAAAAATTTAACATATTAATAACTGCATTTTAAAATATTTTCTATTATATTATTTATTGTGAAACTGAAAGTATTTTCAATAGACAAAAATATTGATTAATAGAAAATCTCATATAATTAGTGGAGAAATTAATTACCTGCCAACAACTTCCTTAATTCTTTTTTGCAAATATTGCCTATTATTGTGAAGATCTAAAAATCGAGATACATAAAATGGTAGCAAATCGCTCATTGGTCTTCCTTCTATGATCCATTCAGCGATCTGCTTACCGATACCACCACTTCCTTGCAAGGCATTCCCATTCATTCCACAGGCAACAAAGTAGTTCTTGACATCTGGGGATTCCCCTAATATCCATCTGCCATCTGGAGTGAAATTGTCCGCTGAATGGACCAACTTTGGCTGTGACACATTTTTCAAAATTGGAAGACGATGTACAGCTCTTTCCCATAGAGGAGCTACAAATAAAGATATACATTTATAATTAGGCTTACCATAATTATGAAGCTTTAAACCGGGACATTATTATCTAAAACGGGACAATTATCACTACGCATTTGGTTCTCGTAGCACCAAATTTTGGTTCGAAGAATTTTGAGATCAATTTGGATGAACAATCAAAAGTTTTGATTTCATATCATGCATTGCTGTGTGAAAGGCAAATACGGCCTCTATGGCCTCAAAAATGGAATTATTGTTATTAAAAAAGATTTTAATAGATGGAGAGCTTGCGACAGCCATTACATGATCTTTAATGTCCGATCGCCGTGTGCAATGGAAAATTCCGAGAAACATTGCTGGCACTTCACTTTGCTGCCCTCACCACAAAGCTTTTTTATATGCGAGTAGTCTTTTTGTAGTTCATTCACAATTTTAAAATGGTAATGTTAAAATCTGAACTAAATTAGGTAGATAAATTACACGCTGCTGTGTCACCTTACTAAAACGTAATTACACCTCAAGTGATCCATGATTAGTGTAAATTGTCACCTGCGAAAACACAGCGCCGCGTGATGCGGGAGAGCTCACGCACTGCACCCTCAACGGCCGAGACAAAATGCCACACCGGTCGGGACCAACATGTGAAACCGGGATAATCCCAGTCAAACCGGGACGTATGGTAAGCCTATTTATAAGGATCATCATCTTAACTATTTCAAAAGAAATAATTATGTTCAAGTATTTATATGTAAACATTATCCTACTTTCGCACATCATATCAAAATTAGCAAAGCGGCTGTGAAGACAAATCACTAAAGCGAGTATTCTACAGATTGCAAAAACAAATAGACTTTGCATTTAAGATCATGGAACCATGGAAACGAAAATAAACGATTATATCTGTCTTCTTGATTTTTTTGCTCACTTTAAAAGATTCAAAATGTCACGTGTTACACTTAAAAAAATAAAATTAGACCAATTCTCAAAATCTCACTTCTGGGAAGGATCAGAAGATTTTTATCTTGTTTATACTCGAACATATATAAATATACTTATGTATACACTATATACATATTAAGAATAAATAAAAAATAAAAATTTACCAGTTCAAATATCTACATATTTTGTTTTGATATTGATAATGAATTTTTTATTGTTTATGAAGATATCTTAAAGAGAGTTAACTAACTGACTTACCATAACGCTGTTTCGCCGCGGAGGTAGGCAGAGAGTATTGAGTGTCACACTCTTCTGTCCTGACACACAGTTCTCGCCTCATCCACATTCATACATCTTCTCATACAAGCTCGCCGATTGTTGAGGCTTCTAACAGAACCATACACCCAGTATCTGGTTTATGAATCTTACAACAGTCTGAGAATTGAAAATTTACATGAATACTATTACATTATTGATAGATATTTTCAAATTCCTTAAATCTAACCGATTCACTTTTAAAACTTACTGAAATGTTTATGATCATGCTTTAGATGATTTTTCCAATCAATTGGAACTCCAGAATCCCCAAAAGCCGGTTTGGATTCTTCTTCAAACCATCCAATCATAAGGTTTTCACCCCATTCCCTGGCGTATGTATGACCATCGTAATCTCTGACACAGGGTAAATTGGTATCGATGATTTGGTCTGTTACAACATGAAACTGTTCAGCGGGATATGCCGGAATACACACCTAAAATAAAAGTAATTATATCAGTATTAATATAAACTGACCCTGTACAGATAACACATTTTTTGCTTAACATAATATGGTTCATCAATCATTCTGAGTAGTTGAGCAAACATAACATGCGTCATTTCATGATTTACACCATGCAATACTACTAAATGACTGTGGAATTAAGACAAGCATATGTCTTGTTAATTTTGACTGGCAGCATTAACAAGCTTATATTTAATTCAAAGTGGTTATCAATATTACATGCTTTATACAAGGTCTAGGCAGTTCCTTCGTTATCTGTTTGCAAATGAAACACCTTCAATCTTTACACAGTTGTGGTTGTCATGCAAAATGTCACTATTTCCAAAATTGAGTTATGTATATAGTGTAGTTTGCTGTATCAGTGTGTAGCTAAATCAAAAATCTACATAATTTTATGACTATTAGAAATGTTTAAAAATATACTTTTCACTAAAGTGATTTGATTTTAACATGTTGCTAGTTACATGTTTCACTGGCAGCAGGGGGATGGTGAGATATTCCATTAGTAATAAATAATTAAATGCTTTTTGTTGCTCAGCACCGTATTCTGCTTTCGAATTCAAAATTGTAGAAAATATTCTCTACAATTTCTCCTTCGGACAACGGATTTAAAATGTTTCATTAACAGTGTTAAAAACATTTATTTAAATAACTAGCGTTACAAATAAACAAAGCCGAAACTCATAACAGAAATAATTTTACTTCAACATTTAATTTAATATTGGTAATAATCTAACTTAATAATATCTCGAAAAATGCAAACTTGCTCGCTTGGCAGATAATATGTATACCAACACCGAAATACGGAATGACTGGGAATGACGTTAGAATCATATGTTGGAATACACTATGTAAACAAAACGTTTAGTATGTCAAGTAAAACAAATATGTAGAAGTGTTATTGCACACAGTTTTCAGTAAGGTTTACTAACAAACACCTTACAAATGCACTTTACAACAGAGTTAAGCACAAATTATTTGAAAAATGCAGAAAATTCGTAAACGAAAAGATACCAACATAGATTCAATAAGAAAACATTTAGTTCAGTATATAATTATTATGAATATTGAAAAAACAAATGAGGTTCATACAATACCTATATACGTGTTACCAATTTTCTGACACGCATGCACATGATGTTACAAATGATTTGGAATTTTTCTGAATAACCTATGGCTAGACAAAAGTTGTGTAAAAAAAAAAAAAAAAAAAGACAGCAAGGTTACGTTATAGCAAAGTTACGGTAATCTGGGTAATAACAGCTAGAATTTTATAGTCTTTTCATAAGACAAAGATTATTTAATTAATTTTTTTCCCCAGAATTTTTAGTAATATGTACATAGTTTTTTTTTCTTGTATGCAGTGCACACCCCCGCATGTATGAACATGTAGGCATATTAGATTTTTTTTACTTTCTAAGAAAATGGACCACCAATCAAGGGAAGGTCTTAAAATTTATTAAGGCACTTGTATAAACAAGTCATCCAAGAAATGTGACTTATTTAAATTATGTAGTATCTAAAAAATCAATAGGAAAAAAAATGTATATATTTTTTTGGTAAACTAACAGTATGATAATGTGATTAATTTGTAGTTATGCACATATTAGCAAAGTTACAAACACAGACAGATTATAATAAAATAATAAACACATATTTAATAGTGATAAGAATTTAAAAAAACCAATACACATTATCAATGTGAATCTATCATCTCGTATTACGCGATTCTTAAAATGTGAGGAGCATTAGAGGAGGAAACCATAAAATGGGATAAGATTAATACTTTCTTCAAATTTGCGAATCAAAATAAAAGACTACCAATAGTATCATACAGAATCACACCATATCTGTGTCAATTTTTTTGTAAAAATATAAAAGGTTTTTTATTTTCTCTTAAGGGCGCGCTTTCAAAAATAATTAATATTTTCATGGTTTTATGCGAAAATGTGGGTTTTTATTATTTATTTATATCAGAAGTTATACAATAAATTTGTGACTTTTTTTAAAAATTATTACTTAGATAGGACCTTTACACTAATGTAAAACTAATAAACTGAATGTTATTTGTCATAATCAAGAAAATACAAGCATTATAAGAAAAACCACGACAATTAGATTTATTTTCCATGTGCCACAAAGTTGCTTTAATATAGAAAATTCTAGCATACATATACGAAATACATTTTCTTATAATCTTGAAGCCAAGATTACGGAGACAAATCTGCATTGAACCAAATGAGCAAAATGCTAAAAATTAATAGTTATAATAATTTGCAATACATATGATTAATATAAGGCGATTTAAAAATATTTTGTTTTAGTGAAAACATACGTTTTTAAATAATATATTGTATTTACTCACATGCTTTGAAGCTTCGGCTACTATTTAAAATCAAGTTTGATATCAAAAAAGCAATAATTTCTTACTAAATAATATTTATATTGATCCTAATAATGTGTATTTTTTATTTTCTTTATTAGTGCCATAATTACGTCTAGTCCACACTTAAAAAATGCCGAAAATATGATTTCACGCATATTTTACCTATGGTGTGAATTAATATTGAACTTATTCACATTAGTAGAAAATTTCATAAATTATATGTGTTTTTACCGATTTTAAGGGAAAACGTTTTCTTGAACAAATCAATCATTTTATGAACGTTATTTTTATGTATGTCGCTATTAAATATTTTGTTTATATATAACACTGTTGCATTTTAAACACAAGCTGTCTGTTTCATAAAAATTATGCAATTATGAAACAGACTATCACCAAAACACCAAAGTGGCATTTTAAATTGATAATATTAAACAAAATAATAAATTGAAGCTGTCATAATAATTTTAAATTTAGAACATTGATTTTTAACGACCACCTAAATATGTCGACCACTTCTACATAACGTATCGAAGTAAAAAATGTTATTTTTAATCGTTCTAGTATTTTGCACGTATTTGTTACATTTTTAAATAGCTATAATTTTTTATGTTTATTAGTACCTACATCATAGAATACAATATATTTTTGAAAAAAATCTGCCATGTAAATAAGTATAAAATACATGCGAAATATTCAATGATCAAAAATGTCATTGTTTACATACTTTACATAGGAGGGGACGATATGTGGGTACTTTTGTCTGATTTCAAAACATATTCATATATGAATTAGGTACTCAATAAATAATTTAATTTTCAATGGATTAATTCAAATGATAACATGTTTTTATTTCATTCCATATATCAATATGGAAAATACTGGAGTCTTGCGAGTTATTTTTGACACTTATATCGAATGCAAGAAAATCAACATTCTTATTGTTGTCTCTTTCTATTCAAACCTTCCTCTCTCGCATGATTTACGTAACAAATAACGTCATTAAGTATTTCTCTGGAACTTATAAGAATTAAACTATTAATCTCATCTTGAAAGCATATCTAATTGGTGTAGAATTTCTCGAATTTATTTACTTACCATCATGCCGTTTCTCCGTGAGAGTAGGCAGAGAGGATAGAGCATCATACTCTTCTGTCCTGACACATAATTCTTACCTCATCCACATTCATACAACTTCTCATACAAGCTTGACGATTATTGAGTCTTCTAACAAGACTATTCTCCAGTACCTGGTTTATCTGGTTTTGCCAAGTCTTCCGCGGACATCTTCTACTTCTGGTGCAATTAAAATTTGCGTCATATATCTTTCTTACCATTCTCTCCTCATTCATCTGTTCCATATGATCAAACCACCATAGTGATCCTTTCTTAATCTTACTCACTATACTAAGATCAGCATTATATTCTTTACTCTGTCATAAATGGATCTGCCACATATACGCCTAAGTAATCTCATTTCCACTGCATTCAGTTCACTTTTGTTCTTCTTCTGCCAGCTCCAGGCCTCACTTCCATACATCAGTGTCGGTACCAGGACTCCATTGTGAACCGTTAGTCTTGCTTCTGTTGACAAGTTATAATTCCATTCAAAGCGCCGTTCACTTTATTCTCTATAGTCACCCTCCTTTCGAAATCTTTCTCTGTCTTTTTGTTTCTGTCGAATATTCTTCCCAAATACACAAACTCATCTACTTGTTCTAAACATTCATTACCTACAAGTATTTTGCATGTTGTCTTGCTTTACTTTTTCTTAAATACCATCACTTTCGACTTATTGACATTCATAATAAGATCGCTTTCCTTGCATACATTGTACATTCTAATTATTAATGTAATTCTCTGTAATTCTTGTTCATTATTCGCCATTAATACTGCATCATTGGTGTACAATAAATAGCATACAATCAAATCGCTCATTTTCACTCCTACATTCATATATTCCAGTTCTTTCACGCAATTATCCATATACAAGTTGAACAGTCATGGAGACATTACACAAGCCTGCTTGATACCCTTTGTAATGTCAAACTATGGTGTGAATGATCCATTGATCCTTACACATGCAGAACTTCCTTCATACATGGATGCGACAGCGTGTATAAGTTTGCTATTCACCCTGCAATCAGAGAGTACCTTCCATAATCTTTCTCCTAAAAGCACAAAAAAGTTTATGGTTTATTACTAAAACTTTTCCATTATCACTCGTAGAAAAAAGATATGATACATGCACCCTCTTCCACCCACAGAGGTCCCTTGCACGTCCCATACTTTTTCTTTTATCACTGTTCTTGCTCTTTCTATTAAAATTCTTCCATATAGTTTGCCCACTGAGCTTAGTAGACTAATTGCCCTATAGTTACCACATTCCATATGCGACCCTTTACCTTTGTAGAGAGGTATAATAAATGCTCTCCTCCAAATTAACGGGTGTGGCTCTCCTCTAAACACTAATTGAAGAACGCATGAAGCGACGAAACAACTAATGGGCCACCAGCCTCAATATACTCGGAAGCAACGTTATCATACGCCACAGCCTTACCATTCTTCATATGCTTTATTGCACACTTTATTTCTTCCATACTCTCGAATTCTCAAATTTCTAACTGGAAAAATGAAAGCTCACCCTCAAAAAGTAGTCAAATGTGATTTACATGGCGACACGTTCATTGACTTAAATAAAAAAATAAATAATTCAAACGCTGGGAGAAGTAAACTATAACTTTATTGGCTTTGGGAACTGGGAGAGAGAGTGCGATCCATTTGAGCAGTCAAAATAATTTTAAATCACTGCACTTTTGTTAAAAAATATCTAAATAATGTATTGTAGTTTTTGGTGTTCTTAGAAATAAGCAATTGCCAGTAATTATATAATTGCTGAGAATGTAAAATGGTGTATAAATGCGGAATGCAGTTCTGGGAACATGTAAATATCTTACTGTACAATTCTACATTATAAATCCAGTTATTGGAACATTTATATAAGAAAAAGGGACATAGAAATATCTGTTGGTAGATATCTTGGGTGTCGAAGATATACATTGCTGTATGCATTTTGTCCTCTACATACTTTGATTTCCATACGATTTCCACAGAGGTATGTAGAGAACACATTGCCAAACCTGCTGATTCCATTATCCACATCCACCCATATTTTTATAATCAATTCTTATGACTCCCGGAATAGCCTTCTTCCGAAAAATGATGTTTTATTGTGCTATAACTTCTAAATTAATATTTTCCTTATATACCTATATATCTTCACCTTGACAATCGTCTCATAAAACAATTTTGCCATTAAATGTAATTAGTAGATTTTCATGACTCTTCATGACTCAAAATATTAAGCTCTAAATCTCCATCACTCCAGTCTATCTGCCAATGGATAAAAATAATTTTGATTTAAAAAATTATTATAATTTTTAAATTAATAATGTACATTGAAATTTAATGAACAATGTGTACTGTATTTAATTAATTAAATTGTAAGTAGGACACTTAAAACAGAAAACATTTAGTGACATGGCTATACACTATTAAAAATTAGCACCAGACTAAATAGAAAGGTAATATTAATATGCACAGGTCTTAGACACAAGGCACAAAGCCATACAGTCCGAAATAATATTTTCACTATTAGAGGATTAATAGTCTAAAATATTGAGAAATACTCATTGTAAATTTATATTACCACAGATGCTGGGTGAAATGTAGAATTGAAGAAATGTAAAAATAGTTAGATATGTAAAATGAAATGTACTTACTTGAGGGTTACAGCGAAGACCCAGCTCTCTGGCCCACATACCGGCGCAATTCACAAATACTTCACATTTAACAAATCCACAGTCCGTATTTACTCCATAGACATGACTGTTTTCAGTATAAACATCATGTACATGGCAATTTTCATAATATTGTACTCCACCTTGCTTAGCCAACTTAGAAAGAGCTATGCATATAGCTCGGGGGTTGGCTATGGCATCCTCAGGTACCCACACCCCTCCTTCCAGATCATCCACCCTCAGATACGGATGCAGTCTACTTAACTCCTTAGGACTCATAACTTCACACCGCAGGCCGGTGGGTATGTTATATGCCATTCTTCTTTTCAGCGCAATCATCCGATCTTTATTTTGAGCCAAATTAAGGCTACCGGTTTGTTTTAATTCAATATTGAATCCCATTTCAAATAATTGTTTGTACAGTTTAATACTTTGCATGATCAAATTGCGCATCGTTATGGGCTTAAACAGTCCCAGTACACCAGAACCAAAATCAGAAGTCCCACTCCCAATTGTGTTTTGTTCGAGCACGATGACATCTCTATATCCATGCTGAGATAGATGGTAAGCTACAGAATTAGCCACGATACCGGCACCGGCAATTACAATTTGTGATTGACTAGGGAATCCAGTTTGTTTGGAGGCAAAGTTCATTGCGCAAGAGTGCTGCGCATTTGGACAATATTTGCTGTGATCATTTGGATTAAATTTTGAAAACGCGGCAAGTTTATTACGATGACCTCCGGATATATTAGTAAATTTGTTTAAAAAAGCCATATTTCTATTTATAAGTACATAGTATTACTTCATGACACAATAGATGAGAGAACAAAAATATGTTTCCAGGATACGAGAATTCTAAATTCTAGCAAACGGCAAATATTTATTCGTCTCGAAAATCATATTTTTACGTTTTGCAAGTTAAATGGATACCTTGATACCCATACCTGATATCATTTTGACATTTGACATGCTTCCGACCACAGAAGAAAACACTAACCAAAATAAACATCTCTGTGGTTATACCCGAATTTTCTTTGAACGTGACCGATGTGACCCTTATAGCTTTTTTGTCTTCAATTTGTTTCAATCTGATCTTGTTAAGAGAAGATGTCACGTATGAGTGAGGCACAAAATATTAAACGAGGATTATTTTATGGAAATTTAATATGAGTCATGGGTAAAATGAAACGGCAGAGAAGTTGGCACTAAATAAGAAACAAACGCATCTTGAGCATACCGGAAACTTTAATTAGACCTACAGAGAGCGTAAGAGAATAGGTTTACCGGGGTTAAGGACTCAATATCCATTGAATGCAAACTGGCGAAATAAAAAAACTATCGGTGTGACTGTCAAGATGCACAGTCGACGAATTGACGCGTTCGCAATGCATCGTCGTTTGTGGCAGCGGGGTTAAATGAAATATAGAAATACATTTATTGTTACACAGAAACATAGTTTGAATATTTGTAAAACGGGCATATTGTTGACGTAAACATAGTCTATAAATTAAATGGTTCGCCGACTGAATGGAATGTCGACGTTCGCATTTTTGCGTTTCCTATCCCTCCTGACAATCAAGGTCACTCACAATGGTATATTCTTAGATAGCTGGTGAGACGTTCTTTCTGATGATATGCGTCTTCTATATTTCATGCTCGAGTTTTGGCCGAAATTGTGAAATTTTCCTGTTTGAAAATGTTTACTAGCTTAAACTGGTTAAATATTTTGGATTAAACGTGCAATGCGTAGATCTTTGGGGGTTAGGACGGTGGTTAAATGAAATAGATGTTTGTTTGCACGTGTTAAGTTTTATTATGACAGTATGATAAAAACAAGAAAGACATAGATTGAAATGAATGAATGTGAAATGAAATGCAGTGAAGCGGGTTGGCGGTCTCGCTCGGCTCTCGGGAGCCGGCAAGACCGCCGTTGTGAAACGCTGAAACTGGAGAGACTGCCTAGCGGTGAATTCCGAGCCAGGCTTGTAGCAGCAGCCGCCAACGATGTCGCTAGCGTCGATGCCGACTGAGATGGCGGTGGATTTGAATTCCGGTCGCTACAGATCTATCGTTTGAGATCAAAACCAGCGTCGTAGCCACTCGAAGCCTCTAGCTGTAATTGGAAATTCTCGCGGACGTCCAAATGACCGCTATGCGCCAAGCCCCGACCTTCACATATTGCGAATGCATTGGGAAAACAAATTAATGCAAAAAGAAAAGAAGGCATTAAGTACCAATGCAATATAGAAGCCCACTAGTATGTATATTGTATACGGATAGCGCAGAAGATATTAATTACTATACATCAAATAATTTTAAAATACTGGTTTCTTGTCTCCTATAATATTCACTTTCGTGAAAAGTGTGTTTTTTAGACACGTCGCAACTGAAAAAAATCATTTTACTTTTTGGCGAATTTCGCTTTGCGTCTAGTATGATTCATAACGTGACGTATTTGTGGAACATATCAATAATTTTTGTAATATGTATGGTAAAAGACCCAATACCTGGTACTTTAAGGGGAAAAAAAACTTAGTTGTTAAACCTTCCATGGTGACTAAAATTGATATTATTTTTATTCAATGAACAAATACATTTCTGAAGGCCGGCGTAATAAAAAAATAAATTATTTTTATTGAATAAAAAATGTTGTTTATGACACCGATAGCTGCCATAGCCAAATTCATTTGTCTCCAATACCTTACATATATGGCAGTCACAAAATATTCATTATTTAAACGAAAGAACAGGTGTACTGATTTATAATAGTTATATCAAGATACATCCAAGGATCCTGGGCCAAGTCCACGTGCCAATACCAAGTATAGACATAGATGAAATATGTACCGCATCAGAATTTACCCGCAAAATTTCACAAATTTTGACTAACTTGACCACATTAGTGAAGATACATTATCTATTCAATTATCACTATTTTCAAATTCAGATTTTGAGGTGGATGGAATTTTTTCTATTTTACGCTCATCAATTTGCTTTGGCGGGTTAGGCAGAATAAATATGTAATTTTTAAAAGAAAACTTATTTTGTCAATGTAGAGGTTTGTGATGTTTCTTCCTAAACTTTCGACTATCAACTCATTTTCTATTGGAACTGCTACGTCTATTGAAATCTGTCATCTATTGAAATTGAAATCGTCATCTATTGAAATCCCTCAATTTTGTTTGACATAGAATTTTTTGTTAAATCCTTTTTTATGTTGCACCAAAATACGAAATGGGATGTATCTTCTATGGGTCTACTTGAGACATTTCATAGGACTCGAGAGTTTGTTTCTAAGTACGTGTTGGTATTCTTGATTCTGCTCATTTCAAAAGGTCTTTCAGTGAATCTTGATTTGATCAACTAATCTAATTTTTTTGAAGCAGGTGATGGAGAGGCTGATTCTCGAAATTAATTTTAAAAAGTTATTGTCCAGGATATTTTTTTCTTCAGTAGTAAGATTCGTAGTTGGTCTTTTCCTACATACTTCAGGGTATTTGCCTAAAATTTTATATTGAATCATAGAACGTGGAACATTTTGCTTACTTTTGATTGGGTTATGATTTTCACCCGGGGTGAGGCATTCCGCAAATAAAAATAAAATATGTTTGTAACAATGCAAGCTCCAGCATAAGTAATATTGCGATACCCCATACCCGGGAAATGACAGGGGTGCCAGGTATTGAAATTTCATAATTTTTTGAGAACCAATAACTGGTACCGCCATAATTTCAAAATTTAAATGTGTATTTAAGATTTTGTTACTGAAAAAGCTTAATTTAAGAAGCAAATAATTAAATAAATATACAACTTCGTAAAACACATAAAAAAAATTATAAAAACATGATATCCTTACAACATTTGACTAAAACACATCACTCTTCTACAAGACTGCTGCCATATTGAATTTACTGCTTGGACTGTGTTAACTTGTGGATGTAATATGGTACTACAAGGTCCAATTTACAAATTAAGACAGTGTTATGGAACAAATTGTAATATGGAGGTTAATTAGACAGTTTTTATAGATGTCCCGCCTGTTATTGGGGCCCTGCCAGGTATTGGATCCTTCACCTTATATGTGAGAAATGATCTTGTAAATTTTATAATTTAA
This sequence comes from Eubasilissa regina, assembly GCA_022840565.1. Lineage (NCBI taxonomy): Eukaryota > Metazoa > Arthropoda > Insecta > Trichoptera > Phryganeidae > Eubasilissa > Eubasilissa regina. The sequence continues at coordinate 27,823,761 of JAINEB010000022.1, read as the reverse complement.
CTTCTTCCCGGTGAACTTAAAAAATCATTACTTTATTATTTATTTAGTGGGGTAAAATATTGATACTTGCAAAGGAATCAATATCAAATGTATTGTAGGGTGTGAACTTTTTTTGGCCCCTGTACACCATGGGCAAATAATGCATTGCACTTTATGCAAATATTTTTTTTTTTATGAACACTAATTTATTTAAATATAGTCTGGGCAGTGCCCATATAACACAGAATGAGAGATTAGAGCTCTCAAAAAATTATCAACCAGTTTGTCAAAATTACATTGACAATCATTTGTTAAGTACATCATTGACTGAGTCAATCAATTTAATGGATTCAGAATTCACGGAACTAGTAAGAAATCATGATCAAAAATGCCAATTTTATAAAAAAAAAAACACATTTTCTCGTATTCTGGAGTGCAGAGGCATCGATCTATTTGAAAATATCGACATGCGATGGCTGTTAACATCAATCTATTTTAAAATTATCAGTATGTAGCGGCTGCTAATATCGATCGATTTGACAACTACCAGCGTGCGGCGAAGGGAATTGATATCAAAAGAAGGTCTCACATCCACATGAGTGGGCTGCGATGCGCAGTATGTTGATAGATACTGGACAAAAAGTTTGTCAATTATGTGACGTAAAAAGGTAATGATTTATGATGCAACGGTCTAAAAATTATCTCGAAATACAAATTATCAGGTTAATATACTATAAAAATTACATTTTGGCTCTTATGTTTAAAAAAATGATGTAATTTTTAACTTATCAGTAAGCCTTTAAATTTTGAATGTCAAATTTAAATAGGCCTTGATCCTTGCCAATGGGCCTATGGTGACCATTTGTGTACGTTTTTGAGCGTCTACTATTATTTTTGCTTTATTGAAATATTTTAATGGTCTCAGATAAAAAAATAATAATTTGACAGTATTTGTTGTATGTATGTCAAAGGATGTATTGTTATCAAGGAAACTTCAAAATATGTATTTAAAGCACAAATAATATTCTAATTCTCAATATCAAAGGATACACAATTTTTTTTCCCCATGTTTTCTAAGCAGTGTGTATATGCATATGCATGTATTATTTATAGCACATATGTATGTACACACGATGTATGTATTAGGATCATAGAAAAGTATGGATTAAAAAACATGGTTTAATAAACTTTTTTATTATGCTCTAACTCTTTGATATGTTGTCGTGCAAGTTCTTGAATATGTGCTTCCAAAACTTCTTCAGATGGAGATTTTAATGTCTGATTATCTTGTTCTTTCTGAAAATTGAAAAAATATCAAAGAACATTTATATGCATTATCTTCATTAGGACTAGCGTACAACTGAACTATTTCATAAAAATAAAATATTAAAATGTCATCAATTACAGGGCGGGGGCAGAGTTTTGATAGGAGTGGGGAGGTGATTGGCAGGAAGACATTGAAATAGGGAATATGTTAAATGGCAGGTTGTTTGTTAAGTTCAGTTTTAATTATGTTAGACTTAGTATTTAGAGATTTTTTAATTTTTAAGTATTTCTAAATTATCTAATCTAAGGCCTTTATTACTACGTAATATGTAAAATGTCAATGCCGTTTTCTTTTACAATATTGTGGCCTGTCTTTAAAAGGTGATTGGAAATTCTGAAAAATTAGTATTATTGAGGCTCTTACTCGTAAGTGTTCTTTTATTCTAATATTAGAACTGTGCCAATTTACCTATATAAAATGTCAGACAGTCATTACAATTTAGTTTATATATAGTAGATTGATCTAATGGGTCGATGATTGATGTCGTTTTAATATTTTATTTTGGAATAGTTCAGTTGTACACCAATCCTGATGAAGATAGTATCGAAACCAGTTGACATAAAATAACTTACAATGGTTTATTCAAAGTTAAATATACAATAGATACAATTTTCATGACAAATTTGTTTAGTGTACTGGTGGGACACAGATCGGACGGAATTGGAAGACAACCAAGTTAGTCTTATTTTCATACCAGAAGCGCTAAGCCTAGTTTGAAAATATTGAGGATGTAAAATGTATTCGGCGTACGTATTGTTATTTAAAAAAATAAGTTTTCATACTCACTTTGGACTCAGTTTGTTGTTTTCTGGTAGTGTTATTCACATACTGATCGGCATGTATTCGTTTTCTGTGTGTGTAATAGTTTCCAGATGATGCAAAGGTCTTGGGACAATATGAACAGGCAAATTTCCGTTCTCCGGTGTGTTGTGCCATATGTGTCTACAAATGATCATACAATTTATTCATCATCACACAAGAACTTTTTCTTTTTATAGCAGAGTGAACATTTTATAGATTGTTATTTACAAGAGAAACTCAATAATTGGGTGCTCTCTGGTGATTTGTAATGAACAAGTAATTGAATAAATATATTAAAATGACGCTCATCTATCAAACCAAATTACAAAAGCATTCCAACGTTCTTTCCTAGGGACAGATACTAAATTCCCATTATGCTACTTTTTGGCAGGGAATATGCAGTACATATACTACATAATACATGGAAAATAACAAGATTTATCTTGTCCCAGGTGAACTCTTTTGCGATGTCTGGCCATTTTTTGCTTCAATTGCAGACTCTTTTTTGTAACATGAACTTTTACTAAAGAACATATCTGTGCTGAAAACATCAGGTCACGAAAGATGCCAGCAACATTCTGATGCGAACAAACATGTACGGAAATGGTCCATCCTTGGGCATTGGCAGAATCTAGCAAGACGATGTAATAACGTCTATGGGCATGATCGGTAATCTGTTAAGCCTTTTGTTATTTGTAGGATTCTTGAATTGATGCCAGGCATGATATTAATTATGTGCGTTAAAAATATTAGTTACATAACTGATAATGATCAGGGATGATAATAACTGTACTTTCCGAAACAACTTATCTTAAGCTTATTTATGAATATTGAAAAATGATCTGTTGCCATACATAAGAGCAAACAGTTTTTAATTGTTTATAAATATTTAATCTAGATCTTAAAGATATTTTATCGAGTGCAGTAGGAAAATACTGATTATTCTTGATTTCAAATGAACTCTTTTGTATAATTTCTGTTCTACTTTATAAATCCTATCAAATTTACCATACATTTCAAAATAACTCTTCTATTCATATTTTATAACTTATACATTTAATTATAAAAAAATGAATAAATAAACAAACATTAAAATACATTTGCTCACACATGAAGACACAACAAAATATAATAAATATTAAATCTCACCTTCAGAACACTTTTGAGTTTGAAGTATTTTCCACATATTGCACAATTATGAGGTTTTAAATCTGAATGTTTGACCCACATATGCTTGTTGAGGTGTTGTTGCAGGTGTGTGTTGAAATCACACAGTGTGCATTGTAATCGATCAGATGTATGTATTTTTAAATGCCGTATTAATGAAGTTTTATTCTTACATCTGAAAAATAATACATACATATAAATATGTGTACATTGACTTAACATTCAATTGGTATTTTGTCTCTAGTAAAACAGACTTTTGCACAATTTTTTCCGTGTCACCAAGAATGGTAAAAAAACAAGGTGTGATTGCTTGGATATGGAACGGGTTGTTGTAAGTCTCAACTAAAAAGATCTCTCTCAATATTTTGATATATTATTTTATGAGCATCAAATTTATATGAAAGATTACATAAACCGTACATTACATATACATACGGTAAAACCTCGTTAATTTGAAATGAAATTCAGGGGACCAAAAAAATAAAATTTGAATTACCCGTTAATTCGAAATTCAAGGAATCAAAAAAATCTTTTATTTTGTTAAACTGATTAAATAAAATTAATGGACTCTGAATTGGCAAAATTAGTAAAAAAAATTGTGAAAAGGGGAGCTAATTTCGCATATTCCGCTAAAACATCGCGAAAACGCTAAATGAGCGTGAGTAATTAATGTAAACTATCCATATGGATCGAATATTATTGTTTATTTATTTGACAAATTCCGTTGTATCAATCTACTTAAAATTATGCAGTGGCTAGTATCGATCTATTTGAAAATTACAGTCGTGTGGTGGCTTCTAATATTCATATTAAAAATACTAATCTTACGGGTTATTGCCTCCAATACCAGATTAAAGACAGTGCAGATAGAGAGTGCATCATACTGACTTACTCCGGATTAAATTCAACAGTGTCCGTTAGCTCATTCTCAACATTTACAACTGCTTTAGACTCCAACAATGTGAGTCTTATTAGTGTTACTAGCTTTAAGGGAATGCCTAGTATTTTCAGAGCGTGTAGCATGATTTCTTTATTCATAATTTTTCAGTGATCCCGAGACACCGGCGGAAATATGTGCTCATTTGATAAGGTGGTAAAATTTGTATTGCGAAAAGTTTCAAAAAATGAGACATGGAAAAATAGAAGATTTTTTCAAGCCGAAACATGCACGACAATTAAAAATGTTTAAACTTATTCTTAATTTAATGTTAGTTATTAATTATAATGTACTTTATTTAATGACTGCTTAATTTTCTGAGAACATTTTAAAGTAGGATCTTTACTCATTACGAGAAATAAATCAAATTTTTAGACTTATCAGTTTCAGTAGTACATGTAATAAATTACATCAGAATTTTGAATTATAATAAATATTGTGTTTTTGAGATTTCGCAAAATATGCCAAAATTAACAGTTTCATGACTTACTATTTTTTAAGGGATCGCATAGCAACATTTGTATTTTTATTTTTTGTCTCTTGAATTTTGAGTTAACAAGGTTCTACTGTATATTGCATTAAGGATAGTGATCCCTCTACAATTTTCACACTTTGTTTTGTTACCTTTTTCAAAATAAGTACTATTGTACCCTATTTTCCAATTCGTAATGTACAGAAAGAACCATTACCCTACACTTTCTTCTATTTCACAACATTTTAGCTCCGTCTTCAAAAAAGTGTAACACATTACTGTTCACTGTAACACATTAAGTACTTTAATCATTTCTTTCAAATTATTTTGATGCAGAATTTTTATGAAAATTAAGGTCTTACATTAAATCACAGTGTTTGCATTGAGTCTTGTGTTTTCCAACAGGATCATGAGTTATCAAGTGCGTTGTGAGATTAGTTTTAGTTTGAAAGGTCTTGCCACATTCAGCACAGAGAAACTTTACACGTGCATGCACTGTAGCCATATGACCGGTAAATGATGTAGACAGAGTAAACCTGTAAAAAAAAAGATAAGTATGTGCTTTACAAAATATTAGTCTGGTCAACATTACCAAAAAAATTTGGTAATTCATAGATGTGTTGTTAACAAACCGAGACATAATTATATCACATACAAAAATATTAGTGTGCTGGGAATTTCCAATTTCATGTAGAACGGAATTATTATTATTAGTTTAGTTACTGTTCCTTTTAATAAAAGAAAATTATAACAGCAATGCTCTAAATAGGGTGGCTTCACACAAAAATTCAAGAGGTGTAGCTAATCTGAATTTAACAATTCCCAAAATCACCAATAAATATGGATCGAGGACATTAGAATTTGTTGTTCCTACACTAAAAAATAAACTACCTGGGTTTTTACAAAAGAGTACAGTTCCTCCCAATTTGGAACAAATGATAAAAAAATGGTTTATTAATAATAATCTTACTTATTGTGACTGATTAGTTGTTATATTTTGATTATATTAAATGTAATAAAATTGATATAAATGTACCTGCAGACAAATGTCTAGCAAGACGTTTTGTGGGCTAGTTTTAATTAAAAAATAAAAAGAATATAAAAAAAAAAAATCTCAAACCATGCCAAAAAAAATCTAGTAGAATTCCTATTAAGTTATCATTACTAATATATTAATTTAATTGAAATATTTTTAATTATTGCTTTTGGTTTAACTTAAATTCATGGGATACTTTGCTGAGTGGAATTGATACAAGTATCTACTCCAAGGATAACGGATCCGGGAAAAGGTGGGGCCTTTCAGGCCCCATAAAAAAAAAAACCTCTATTAGATATTGCTGTCATGATATTCCATACATCCAGCTCTGATAATATGGAGACACGGGTAATCAAGGTTCTACATTGTATCATAGTCATAGATATAACAAGATCTTCAAACGAGTTCATCGCTGTGCGATTGGGTCCGATGTATGCAACCGCATACCATATCCTATTATGTTCAAATCGAATATGAGAAGTTGTGAACATTTTGTGTAGCTGTATAATATTTTGTATAAGACTCGCAAAATATAGATGTGAATCGGTTCATATTTCAAGGATAGAAATATTTTTCTTATGTATGTATTTTGAACAAAGAATTAAAAAATATAACTGAATGAAATATTACGTTTTCTCACATTCCATGCATTCGTAAATATTCCTGTCTTTGACAGGAATGTGTGTCAATTTGTGGCTGGCCAATCCAGATGCACAGCTATATCTGAAAGAATTAAAATTTTATTTATTGCAAGGGGCTGAGTTTAAATAATAAACAATTACAGATAACAACACAAAATATATGAGTATGAAAGTGAAAATAATCAGATTTTACCTTCGATCACATTGATCACATTTATGCGGTTTCTCTGATTCAGGTAAATGTGTTTGTAAATGAAATTTCAAGGTATTGGGTCTAGCAACTTCTTTTTGGCATATTGGACACCTATAAAAGAAAATATTCAGAGTGTATATTGAATAATACATATATAATTTACAAAAGTTTAATGAGTAAAAATAGGTAGTGGGTCATGTGAAAATATTAAAATTAAAGAGATCTACTTCTTCTTTCATTATTTGCATATTTGTATAAAGAACTTGATTGTTTACTCTGGATTTTTACCTTGGTTTACGAACGACTCTGCTTACGAACAATTCGGTTTATTGTGGGATCTGTCACTTGTTTTGTGTGTATGTGAGTGTGTCCACAATGAAAGCGGTGTAATATTGAATGGATGGTTGCGTGTGTGTGGGAGCCATTATAAGTCGCCGCACCCTTGGGAAGCGCTTTCTTATTTATGCGACTTCCAGTTGTAAATACTTTCTCTGAGTGTCAATCTTGTATAAATCCATGTACCTTTAAGTGTTGTACGGAAGGAAGAGTTTTATTGCATTAATACCTACTAAGATACACAAGACATTAAAGAAGAGGATAGAAATCCAAGAGTTACTAGAGTTTATGAACAAAATTCTTGATGAAAAATGCTTCAGTTTGCAAACAGAATTTCGGTTTACGAACAGGCAGGCAGTCTCGGAACTCACCATAGAAGAATTGAAACAGCTTCTCAATGAGTAGCAAAAGATGGTGACAAAGGAAATATTATTTTCAGACACTGATGAACAAATGGAAGCTGTTCCTAGGTCCTCGAACCACAAAATGTGCGCGAAGTAGAGTGAGGTGCAAAGTTTTGTGGAAAAAATCATGTTAGTGATAAAGTCATGTCTCATTTCCACAACATTATAAAAAGTAAGAAGAAACAAATATTGTTGGATAGGTTTCTCATGAGATAGAAACCTGATGAACTTCAAGCACCTGATGTTTTCATGGAAGAAGAGTCCCCTTCTAAACAATAACACTTTACATATTTTGTAATTTCAAGCAAGTAGAAAATTAAAATGATAAAGGGCCATTTTCTTGGAGTCTTAAACACATTCATATATTTTACATTGATTTTTATAGAAATAATTGTTTCGGTTTACTTACAACTCATTTTTTTAACAGTTTTACGGAACGAATTAAGTTCATAAACCGAGGTTTCACTATAACTTGTAACAATTAACGAAAGGTCGATAAATGTAATTCTCATTTAAAGGGCAAATTGAATTTTCTTAGAGAAACATTACATTATACAGACAATTGATATGTGAACATATTATTCAAACAAAGCAAAAGTTGATAATTCTGATTACTGAAACTTAATGGTCAAGGGTTTGCTCCCCTCACCCGCTTTTTCTTATATGTATGTATTAAGAAATTTGAAGAGTTAACATATTTGTATGTATTATGAATTTGAAATAGCATTATTCTCTTTGGATATGTTTGTTTTCCTTTTTTTTAAAGATCGTCCTTTCTTCTATAAAATTGTATATCTCCTCAACTTCTAAAATAAAATAGATATTTACTGAAAAGCAGAAGGTTGAATATGTCGTGCCATGTGTATATAAACACTCCGCCGGTGATGTATTTGTGTATTACAACATGTCACGTAACCTTTAGTTCCATGCTGTGATTCCAAGTGAATATAGAGCTGAAAAAAATGAAATAAATTAAAAGTAAAAGAAAGGGTAAAGTGTACATAAATAAATAAAGAAAACAGCAACGCAGAATAATTATTATCTGAGTATTTAATTGATATTTAATATTAATTTTATATCAATCTGGAATATTCTTTTGCAGTAGGCAAAAGTGTATTAAAAAACGAAATATTTATGAAAATGATTCTATCCTAGTTTCATTGAAAACTTCAATGTCTTTTATAGGCACTTAAGAAATAGTTCTTTAGCTTTTATATCCGAAATTATTATATTGAAAGATCATTATCTCAAATATATAAATAACCAAAATCATTAAATGTGAGAACTGTCACTTGTTGTGTGAATGTGTGTGTGTGTCGCCATGAGAGTGTGAATTGAGTGGGGGGAGGCGAGCTTTATAAGGTGCCGCATTAGCGGGGAGCTCTCATCTCAGCTTCTTCCAATTATAATTACTGTTTAAGAAGTGTATATTATATTTAACCTCTGTATTTACGTGTTGAATAAATTTATAATTATTACCTGGAAGACCGAGTTTATTTTACCAAGAATCTGTATTCGGAATAACCAGATAAGTAGCAGAGGATTGAACACCAGAGTAAATGAGTGGTAAATGCGAAGCTCACAAGGCGCAGGTTATCACATTAAATAACTAAATATCAGTGGTGTGCAATAGATAAAGACTTATTTTACCAATGATATTATACAATACTATAGCTTGTTAAATGAGTGTAGAAATTTATTAAAGTGGAACTAAAATTTTTCATTCTATGGCAACACCGGATTACTCACTTTGTTTATGAAGTATGCTTTGGTTTGCTCTACATCAGTTTTACTTATCCTTTATTTCAAAATTGTTTACGTGCTCATCGTTTAAATCTGATTAAGAGTACTTAAAATGAATAAATCAATACGCAGTGGAACGAGGGAAGTATTTTACTGTGTATTTCAGCGCTGTTTAGCTGAATTTCGAGCAGGAAAGCTCTTGTCCAAAATAGATGATGTTTACAAACGAACTGCTGAAATGACTGGTACGTACTAACAGTTTCTTAACAAATTTCATTAATTTTGTATCTATGTAAACAGTATTTTAGTATATTTATGCCGATTTTGAAACATTATAACCTTGTGCATTCAGGTGTAAGGTTATGTTTTTTTTCCGTATTTGACAGTTTGTTGTTTACATAATCGACAGGAAAAACGTCATAACTCAATTTTTTACATTTTTTATTCATAATTTTTATCTTTGCTACTTCTCTGAATTCATAAAAAGTAACCTTTTTCTTAATTAATCAGAATTCTAATCATGTACCTTACTCGCAGGGAAATCTGAATCAACTGTCAGGCGTATCGCAAAGGAAGATGAAAAGGAAGATGGCAAATTTGAAATGCTGGGCAAAAGGAAAAAGGGGCACCCAAGAAAAGAGTTGGACGACTTTGATATTTGTGCCATTCGACAAAAAATGATTATTTTTTATATCGTACGAAAGGAAGTGCCAATATTAAGAAATTTATTGACTGTTCTGAAAGAAGACATAGGATTTGACGGTAGCCATGAATATTTAAGGAAAATTTTGCATGCAATCGGTTTTGTTTACAAAAAATGTAGGACAAACCAAAGTGGACTTATTGAAAAATCTAACATAGCGTCGAAAAGAGAGCATTATTTAAAAATCATAGATAATCAAAATTTACCTGAAGAATTACAAAAAAATATTATTTATTTGGATGAAAGTTATATACATTCATCCTACAAACTGAAGAAATGCTGGCAATCAATAGATGTGGCAGGAGTTCAACATGATATTTCGAAAGGAAAACGCTCGATTATTGTTCATGCTGGAAGTGAAAAAGGTTTTGTCCCTAATGCCCTTTTAATTTTTAGTGGGACAAACAAAAAAGAAGACTACCATTCTGAAATGAATGCTCATAATTTTAAAAAGTGGGTTGTCGAGAAGCTCATACCCAATATAAAAGAGTCATCTATAATTGTTATGGACAATGCGTCTTATCACAGCGTTGAGGAACAAGGCACCAACGTCCGCGACGAGAATTGATGACGACATCAAAGCATGGCTATTACATAATAATATTGTTTTTAATGATTCATTAAGGAAGTCATCATTATTGGCGCTTGTTAAGAAACATAAGCCAGGGCCTATATATAACATAGATGAAATATTAGGGGAGCATGGTCACACTGTTGTAAGGCTTCCCCCTTACCACCGCGATCTAAATCCAATAGAATTAATTTGGGCATTATCTAAATGAAAAATCGCTTCTCAGAATGTCGGAAACACAAACAATATAAAACAGTTGACAGAAAATGCCTTTAAGAGCATCAGTGCTGATGAATGGAAAAACTGTTGCCATCACGTGATGAAAATTGAGGCAGAATATTATGAACAAGGCAGAACATTATATGAGGATGTCGACTTGATAATATGTTTGGATGAAGATAGTGATAAAATTCATAATATCAAGAGGACGAAGATAATTATTTTTCTGGTATTGAATTAATAGACTCTGATTTTTAAATATTATGTAGTTTTTATAACAAAATAAATGTTGTTGCGTCATTCCGTGTTTCAGTTTAAAAAAATCATTTGACAATTGTAAGACATTTTTTTACGAATTTTATTTTAGCAAATTTCTTTGTTTCACCGGAATATCAAACCACCCTTTCATCAAATGAAATATCAATAAAATAAAATCTTTTGAATGAAATTGGGTGGGTTTTTTGCTTTAAGTGTGTTTTTATTTTGAATGCATAGTTTTTATTTTGAATTAACATTTAATAAATCACTATTTTAATATACAAATTTAAGAAATACAAAAAAACCATCTTTCCATGCAATTATCTCGCTTACAAATCGTTAAATAATAAAAAGTTTTAATATACAATATTCTTAAAATATGATATAGAATTATCATGTTTCAGGAAGTATGTACCACTAATTTTTGAATAGCTCGCATATATTATGTAAAATATGTACTTGGATCATAGTGCTTTTTTAAAGTTACATTATTTTACCTTTGCACCATTTTGGTGTTGCCATTTAAACAATTCCAGCACCCTCATTTATTTTCTACACTTATTTGACAAGCTATATATATGCTACGAGGGCTGTATGATAAGTACCTATGTTAGGGATGGAAATGTTTTATTAATTTAAAAAAAAAATTATTTCTCAACATTTTAATGATTTTCGCGCAGCTCAAAGCCAAGTTGTAAACTTTTTAAATGTCATTCTGTTGGGAAACAACATAAGTGAGGGCTCCATGCAACATGGATCAGCTGATCCGCCTGACTCCGCCGAGTGGAATTTTCAATTTAGTAAGTAGCAATTGTATGATTTGAGTAGAATGATAGATTAAAATAATAATAAATGAAAAATAACTCAGTAGATGATTATAGCACTCTGACAGCGGCGGCGGGATGTTGGCAGTAACTACACAACTAAAGATTCTACTAGTACATGGCGAACACCAGTGTAATTATAATAAATCCAGTCCATTCATAACGTATGGATTATTTAGTTAAAAGTTCTTTCCCTGAATTTTTGCTCATATGGAGTGCACACCCCTGCTAATAGTGTCATTAAATATATAGACTATAAACTAAACTGGATAGATGTATGAAAAAATACAAACAAACTATTTTAATAATTGCAAAGGTAAGTGATATAAATCAGTTATCATATCAGAGTATTATATTGTTTACATAAAATAGTTTATTATGTATAAGAATTAAAAAGGATTTTAAGTGAAGAAACATGATAAATAATTCATAACAAAAAAACAAAATGTAAACTGATGTTTTTTAATAATAAAAGCTAATAGTTTCAAATAGTGATTCTGCCATAAAAGTGAATTATTGTATTTATGGCATCTTGCCTACTAAGCCTGATCTAAGTTTGTATTATAGCAGACAATATATTAAGATTTAATTTAATATTATGACAGAAACAGTGTATAAAACAAATTTAATAGTTCGTCTCGTTGGGTTTGACCTGCAATAAGTATAGTAATTTGTCATATTTAATTACAATATTAGTAATTAAACATCACAAGTTATTTATAACATAGGCTTAGAAACCTATTTTCTAAGTAAGTAGTTCATAAAAAAATATATTGGTAAGGTGAATCGAGGTAAGTGTAACATATAAATCATCAACATAAACTTGGAACTGTTTTCAAACTTCACAAGATGATGCTATGACTTTGAAACTTTGAAAGAAGGATCATTAACAATTTCCTAATTTAAGTTTTTAAAAAATCGGAATGTAACTTTTTAAGATAGCTGATATTTATAGCATTTTATAAAAATTGGATGAGTAGATGCACTTACCCCAAATTTGGGGTTTAGCTCATCACTAATACCAAAGATTGAAAAGGCATACACAACTCGCAAGTTAACATAAAAAAACTGTCATAATTTAAAATGGTATTACAAACAAACTAATGTTTTGATTTGCACCATTTCTTCAAATATTGATTTATAACATTTCTTAATAGATCGCGGCAATGGAATCCAAATTCTAATGTAATTAGGAGACATAGATGCACTTCCCCCATGGATGCACTTACCCCGACTCACCTTACCTAAAACTCCTGACATGTACAATGTACGCTAGTTAATTTCTTAATAATAATAATAAGTTAAATACACACTTACTGTTTGCAATTTTGTAAATCTGGGTGATCTATCACATAGGTCACAGTGGAGATTATAAAACCTGTTAACAAGATCCTCCAGTGCTGGTCCTTTTAATGCCAATTTGCCATTTTTAAATATTTCAGCACTTAATCCTCCGAGAGAAAAATCCTTAAGATGATCTACTTTAACTGAATTTTCATTAATTTCAATACATACGTCATTGGATTTTTGTTTACTTTTTGGTGAAAGTTTGCAATCAGATCGAACGTTCAATGATTCTTCAAGAACTTCAAAATTAGCACTGCAATCCAAACCATATATTTCTTCATTTTCTTCATAAGCATTTTCATGCAAGTTAGATTCACTCTCATTTTTTAACTGGATGTCGTAAAAGCTGTCATGAATATTATCTGATAAATTGAACTGACTTCCAGTGTTGCTTTTGATATCTGATGATTCAAAAATATTGTCTTCAGTATTTTTAAGCTGTTTTTGAAAATCATCAATCTCTTTTTCTGGAACACATTCATTTTGATTATCACAAGGACTCGCATTCTTCAATACTGTTTGATTCTATAAAATAAAATGAGAGAAAATAAGAAATAAAACCTTAGTTAAAAAATTATATTACATAAACTTCTTTACAGATTCAGTCATCCGGAAAACAGATGCTGGATGTTGCACTCCGTTCCAAACAAATTGTGTGTATATAGATAAAATATGTTAAGGTCGGTACAGAGTTGAGTTGTTGAGTTATCAGAGCGAGTTATTGTCACTGTTGTATGTAGAGTAGAAAGGTATAACTGGTACATACTGATCATTACCAATAAATTTCTGAGACAAGATATCAAAGTATCATCCATGTACATGCGTCATAATGATTCAGGTAGACCTCAAATTAGGTTTTTAATTTATTCAAACACATTAAAGTGAAATAATACACAATTTTAAATGAACATTAATCTATAAAAATACTCATAATGTATCGAGTCAAAATTAATAAGTAAATGGAACACAATAAAATAAATTAATGTTTTACACACGTTTAAGAAAAAAGACAATGGAAATTGTTCAAAATTAAAGTAAATAAGTAATGTGAAAATATTAAAATAAATACAAACCACTGTGCAATATTCTATTTTGTTGAACAGTGCAATATTTTGATTAAAATACTTCTGAGATTTTCTGACTTTTCTGTAGAAATCATAGAATTTAATAACATTTTTTTCACACATCAAACAAATTTTTGTTGGTAATTTATCAGAGTGCTTGATCTGAAAAACAACAATAATAATTAATATATTATGGTGAAATTATATAATAAAGAAGTTAAAACAGTGCATACCAAAAAAAAGCCCTTGATAAAAATACATTAAGGGGATAAGTTGCAACAAATGAAAGTCATTAAAATATAGCTTACCAGAAAGCAAAAAGTGAAGTATTATGGACTTTGTTTTATTAATGTCTGAAAATCTTACATAAAGAGTTCTCAATTCATACTCAATCACTGGATCAAATCCTATTTGCAAGCCCATGATATTGTAGGAAGTAAACAAATTGTAAAATGGAAGTAAAGAAATGTAAAAAGTGGTGTGAAAGAAAGAAAATAATGTTTGCAAAGAAAAGAGAAAATTCAAAAACAGAACCATCCATGAATATGATAATATGAACCATCTGGTAGAAGATTAAGAATTTATGAAGTAGTGGTGAAAGAGACAGTGCAAATTAAAAAAAATAAAAATGGAAAGATGTTAATTAATGAAGATGAAATAAAAAATAAATGAAAATGAAGATTTACATCCCCCACTTACACAAGGATCCTTTCAAGCCGTCGACTGAAGATATAAATGACAAAAATAATGTGAGCATGTACAATTAAATGCAAAAGAAATAAAAACAGTATTGAAGCACATGTACGTGTGGAGTGAATTTCTGCAAATCAAAAATGATGGTGTTCGAGAGAGATGAAAAAGTGATATTGCATTTTCCAAAGAAAAGGGTAGCTTTTAATAACTGAACTGTTATTTGTTACATTACCTTGATTTTTTAAATGAATATATGGTGAAGTTGATACACTTTAGAACAGAATAGACTCGTGTTACTAAGTAGGACTTTTGCTGTTTACTTCAGGGAATGATGAACAAAAGGTCCCGTTAAAAAAATACAATAGCGGCCGCTCACAGAGAAGGGGTGAACTAACTTTAATATGGTATTCACAAGGTACAGAAAATCATGTTTATATATTACACTTCTTTATGGGATGTGCGATATACATATTAATGCCCAGTGTGAGTGAATCTCAAAAAGAAGGTGATTATGGGAAGTAAAACGAATGGTCCTCTGAATACAGTCACCATCAATAGGAATTTATCATCCAGAGCAAGACTTGCAGGGAGCAAATTAGGAGCAAATATATAATACGTGTAATGTGTAGATCTATTTGTGGCACAGTAGAGAGGATTAAGAAAGGGTTGCTGAGATGGTCTGGGCACGTGGAACGTATGAATGAGAGGATGGTAAAGAAAATACATAAGGTGATTGATGAAGGTAACAAAGGACTTCCGCAAAAGATCTGGTACGATTAAACACACCAAATAGACCCTTGGCCTTGTTAAATGCTTTAAGAATCAACAAGGGTGTATGTAAGTGAACGAGGCAAGAGCAGGACAGAAGAGTGTGCCATTCTGTCCTCTCCGCCTATGCAGAGAAACGACGTGATGGAATGTTAGCAAAACATAATGATACGTGATGATTAAAATTCATGCACAGCTGGAAAAATATTACGTTTTTAATATAATCTATAGCTATCACAAAATTCTTTCGGCAAACATATTGATTAAGGAGACTCCAGCTCTGTGTATTGGTGTTAGTATGTATAGTTAAATGTATGAAATTATCATTATTGTACAACAGTTTACAGATAAATATTAATTTTAATTATTTTGCATTATATTATAATTTCACTCAAGAACTCAAAATAAATTTAATAATTTTGTAAATTAAATACCTCCAATGAGAACAATTTTTGAACCATAACATAAAGTTTCCCTTTTTTGAAACGTGTGTTAAGAATGTCAATTTTCTCCGAATCGGTACTTAAGCAGAATCGACACGGACTCATCTTTGTTAATGTTGAGATTTTAAATAAAGTTTACTTTTGTAAATAGTAAAGGACGGTTTAAAAAAATATATTACTCAATATTAAGATCTGTCAAAACATGTTTGCATTTCATATTGCATCCATAGATAAGGAATATCCATAGATAAGAGATATACTGGAATTGCATCAAATAAGCATAGACATAATACAATACTATGAGCGCACCCATAGCGCACCGCATAGCAGATCTATGTGCCAACATGATTTGTACTGATTTGTACTAAAGATCACGTGACCCAGGGCAAACGGTGGCGGGAATTCAAATTCTCAAGGTAAAACATCCTTTCATAAGACAAAATCTCTGGCATTTCTTCACATTCAAGACAGGAAATTTTGAATTTCTTTTGAAAGTTGACAGTGTACAACAGCTATAAATATATATTTTACAATTGTCTTAAAACAATATTGCACACTTACAATTCAATAAGAAAAAGATAGACAGATACGGGTTGTTTTTTTATAAATGTTAATAGTTTTGTAATATTAACAAAATCATAAGGTAGAATCAGTATTTATTTATCGGTATACATAGCTTGGGCTTTTAACATGTACTAACATATTAATACGTAATATTTATAACAATACATAGTGGTGTATCATTGAAGTAAGAATATGATATAGTCTTTGAAAAAGTGAAAAATTCTGACGTTTACTTATTTATATTCAAAATATAAACCAAAATTTGTTTTAAAAGGTTATAATTTATACGAGTTATAAGAGTTACCTACCCCCTTGCGGTGATCTTTGATCACTAAACGACGGAAACGAGTCATCCAACATTATCATATTTCAAAAATAAAAGGATCACAAAATAGACTCAGTATTTATTTATTGGCACCATGTATGCGCATAAATGGATTTATAATTTGATTTTGATTTTGTTAATTTATTTCTGCTTTCAGAAGAATAGTTTTTTTAAATAATAATAATTACTATTAATACAAGCATCCGAATATTGTTGTATTTAAAACTATCATATTTCTCAAAATATTATGTTCAAGATGTTCATTATGTATGAAACGAGAAAAATACAATATATAAACACTTACAATATTGTCAAAAGATGGTATAAATATTTCACTTTTACATTAGTGAATAAATTACTCGTATATAATCATTTAAAATCTCGACCAAAAATCTTAACAGTTTGGAGTAGAGTATCTTACTCTCTCTAATTACTTACTCGCTTTGTATTTCATGGAATTGGACGATGTGCCGATCATTTTAGATCAGATGAACAAGCATCACTACTTGCTATATCGTCGATGGTTGAAATCGAATTAATCTTACAAAAGCCAAGAAGAAAATATATGAAACAATTATATACCCCGATGGAAGTTGCATTAAGAGCATGGATAAAAATACATTAAAAAAATTACGTACATTTGTTTAAATATAAAAATTATCAAAAATAACAACAAAACAACAAAAATAACAAATAAAAACGAATACAACAGTGAAAAATAAAATGATCTGCATGCTAATAATATCGATAAATAAAGCTCTTTATGTAACACTTCTCAAAATGTCGTTATCATAATAAACTCGAAATTTTAATTATTATTGATATTAATCAAATACCAATGTAATGTAATGAAACATTTACATGTTGATTATCTCTACTTACCTTACATCGGTAATGTTATATTAGGGAATACATTGTTTATGATTAATTATTAAATGGGCCACCTCAAACAGCATAGGGTAAACCGGGGACAATTGAAACAAGGGGACAGTTGAAACAACAGCCTTAATAATTAGAATCCAATGTCCATTCTGCGCGCGACTGCAGGAAGCGATATGTCTCGAAACCCCTATTTGTAGTCGCTTTACTAAAAAATTTCGTTGGCGTTAAAAATGTGACGGAAATATAAATTACTTAAGTATTGGGCTTCAGCCACATTTATTGAGACCTTTTGTAGGTTTTCTTTAGTTAGAACTATTTAAATTGTTGTTATTGTAAGAGATTACAATATTATTAATATGTTTTTACTAAAATGTGGAATAGGGACAGTTGAAACAAACGGCGCGGGGATGGTTGAAACGCGTTTTGTTTCATTTTACTCTAAAGCAATAGAAACCTAGAATCTAGGAATCTAGAAATGGTCGCTACAAGACCAATACAAAGAAAATATCGCAGAAAAATGACGAACATAGCGACGACGAAGAAGTAGATTGTTACTGTTTAGTTTATTTAGAACCATACAGTGCGAATCGACCTGGAGAAAGTTGGGTGCAGTACACTGAGTATCGTCATTGGTCCCACGAAAAAATTATCTACATATACTACGATTGTTTGTCAGAGCGATATTTTTGTAATAAATAAACCGATTAATTGATTAATCCGAATGTTGTTTCAATTGTCCCCGGTACATGTTTCAACTGTCCCCGATACGGAGACAGTTGAAACACCTTAGCATCCGTTAGTATTTATCCTATATCTCTCAATCAAACAATCATTAGCCAAAGAAAAAAAATATCAAAAGAAGTTCAAATAATTAAACAATCAATAAATAATTTCACACGAAAAAAAACATAATATGGAGAAATGAAATCAAGATTCAAAAATGTTCCAATTGTCCCCGGTCTACTCTATCTATTTATTTTAAAAATTAAAAGGTATTGCAATTTGAATCCATTATCAAAACAAAATTTCTAGAAGTCTAATCCCATAGCGTGAAAAGCTGTGTACCCACTATTATTTTCACACAAATTTACACAGAGCATTTTAGAGCAAATTTTAAAAACACTTTTTTTCAGAATATTATGTTTTACCCTGTTTTCAAAGTTATGCACTGTATAAAGAATTCAGTGATTTTTTTCTCGAAAATTAAGATTAAATTTAAAAAAGCTGTTCGAGATTATAAAAATAATGTTGAATTATCTTTTTTTACATCTACGAATTACGTGAAACACAATTGTTAACAAATATTAGGCACGTGACCTGAACGATTCGTACAAAA
The DNA here is from genome assembly GCA_022840565.1 of Eubasilissa regina. NCBI lineage: Eukaryota > Metazoa > Arthropoda > Insecta > Trichoptera > Phryganeidae > Eubasilissa > Eubasilissa regina. Next base: position 27,804,728 of record JAINEB010000022.1, on the reverse strand, counting down.
AAAAAAAACGTATTTCATATCGAGAAAAACGAACAAAATAAAACAATAATTTGTTGTAGTACATTGGTATATTAAGAAAAAACAATATTTATTATATATTAGAAATCCAATTCCGTAAATCCGCACCAACGCAAATAGCAGAAGTTCCCACTTCAAAAGAGAAAGTAAAGCTGAAAATGTAGAAAAAAAAGCATTATTTTTTGTTGTTTATGCCACAAAAACACAATTGTTTTGAGAACCGAATTTAAATGTGATCTTGAGGAGAAAATCTTTATATTTACTGACGTTCAAAACAAAATGGATCATATGAAATTTTGTTAAATATTTTTTAAGTCTGAAGATATTTGGTTCAATGTTTTTTGTTCTCAGGTAAACTCAATTCTTATTTGAAAATTTAGTGATCTGAGAAAACTTTCATTAAAGACTATTAATTGGTTTGCTTTAAAATGGTTATTATAAATTTACATATTAAACTTATGGAAACATTTTCCTTACTTAGAAACCGACCACAATATTAATTCAATTTAAAGTAAAATTTTCAATGCTTACATCCGGATTAGATTTGTATAAACATTGGTGGAACTCCATCGCTTTGTCGCAATTTTCCTTATCGGGAGTGTCTGTAATTAAAATAATAGTTAACAGGTTGTTCCGAAACTTCATTACCGCATTTATACAATGTTTGTGTATCTTCACCAACCGAGATGTCTGCATTCTGATATCATGGAGCCGACCTTGTCTCTCCATTCGTCAGGAATCATGCTGATGAGCATGTCGTAGTCTACGATTCCGTTCTCGTCCACCTAAAGATCACGATTGAATTTTTAAAAATTTCTGCTATTATTTGAAAATCTTCTTTGGTTAAATATAAATAAGTAAAGCGTGTAAAATTAAACAAAATATTATAAATAACCAACTTAATTGAACCACAAGTCCTATACTAAAAAAAAAAAAATTATGTCATTAAGTCAATTTTCACATTTTTCATCATCTTAACAAATTATGTTAGGTACTAGATTAATTTAAAAAAAAAAAAATTAAAATGATTTTTTTAAAAAACATTTGAACTTTTTGATATACATATATATATATATATATATATATATATATATATATATACTTTTAGTTAGTTAATTTGACATCCCATTGAAGGAAATTGTATTTTCCGAAACCGGTTGGTGTTATAAATATAACTCGACAAGTGGTTAAAAACAAAGTTTTAAATAATTTATTTTAAGATGAAATATAATCATTTTATTTAAAGAAATTAAAATAAGTAATACATAAGTTTAATAATAAAAAACGCTTTTACACCAAAAATATCTACATTTTGGTTAAAATGAAGTGAATCAATCATACATACAAAACTCGCTTCCTCCAATAAGCAAAACATGTAGCAATTAAGTTTTCTGTCATTTGCGAAAATTCCTTCTTCACATTTAGATATATCGCCTGAAAAATATAAAATGCATATTAATGATTATTATTTGGTACATAATAAAAATAACGCAAATAAAAAATTAGGTTTACGTATCTACATTTTTTTTTTAATAAACATTTATTATAATTTTTTACATCCACAAGTCACCAACAGACCACTTCTGGATTGTGTCCAGGAGTCACATTGCTTCAACAAGAACGCAGTTCTTAAATTTGAAAGAAGAATTTTTTTATAATTTTTTACTGTCTTCTAAGAAAAGACTATTGGAAGAAATGAATGTTCACATTATATTCGGAATTAAAACTGATAATGAAAATAAACCCCTAATTTGTTGTTAAATTGTATCCATGTTTTTTTAAAAGATTTTCAATTATTATGTAAATTAAATATATACTTACATAAAAAAATATTTAAAAAAGGTTTGCTTCTTGAAAAAATATTTCTTTTAAATATTTGCTTTAATGTCAATTTATTTCGATTAAAAGAAATATTATTATTAAAGTATTAATTTTTCAATTACAAAAATGATCAATTGCAACATTTCACCTACTTTAATGTTTTACGCCAGTGGCATCATAATGGATTTTTGTTTGCTGTATCTTCATATTATAATTTAATACTTTGTAATTGTTTATAATACACATATTTAATACACTTTATGATCGTGTATATAGTTATAATCCCTTCCAATATAATTACATACAACAAAATAAATTGTTATAATATTCTTGGTGATTTATAATATTTTTGTTTTATTCTAACATATTTTATTTTAAATGATTCTGTTCCATGGAAATTAATCAAAGATTTTCTGTATTTCAAAAAGAAAGTAAAAGTACCATTGTATTTATTATTTACGTACCATACTAGTTACTTACTTTCAGAGACACCAGTCATATCGACACATACATTATGAATATGTACTATAATCTCTTTCATGTCTTCAGGAAACTCCTAGGAATTCAAAAAAATAAAATAATTTAAAAGATTTAAAAAATCTATAAATTTTTCTGCAAATGCCAAAAATGATAAGATACGACAGGATTCCTGAAATAATACAAACCGGTCTTCCTGATTCAGCATCGTAAATCACAAAAAGGCAGAATATAACCGAAATGATACTATTACTTATATTTTTCTTCCAGACCATCATGGCACGAGTTTATGAATAACTGGACAGCTCGTTTTGAGACAGTTCTTTTATATTGTCAAATCAAACGGAAAGGTTAGTTAGAGTACTGATGTGCTTATTATCATTCAATTAATAATTGTTGAAGTCTGTAGGAATAGGCAGGACCGGCTCGAGGCGGCAGCAAAAATGTCTGCTCAGGGTATCACCTTATCCCTTTCTAGGGCCGTGGGAATATGTATTCCCAGTAGCTACATTAGATCAAAAAATACATTAGGAAGCATGAATCCCAACTTTTTAAAGTACTGATATCCTGCGGCATTCCTTGGTAACATGATACAAAAAAAAATCAACCATGTCGATCATATTTTAATCTTCAATTGTTAATGTTTACACGCGCGGGCGCGCACAACGACTTGACAAAGTACTGTTTTATTCGAAGTATTGTTGGATTTTTTAACATTATAGAAATTATAATATTTAAAATTAATTTTTTTAACATCAAAAATGAAATGGAATATATCTCCTCACAAACCAGTTTTTGTGTAAATAGTTTTTTTCATGTAAACAATATAATAATACATTTGTATGTATTTTTGATTATTATCGGTATCTTTCATGATTATAATATTTGTTTTTATCCGTAAACCCATTTTAATTGTTATCATTTTGTGCCCCGGTAAGTTCCGTGGGAAGAATTCTTCCCAGTTTTGTAAAGATAGGTTTAAACAAAAAAAATAAATTAATCTTTAGTTGCATTTGTTAACCACATTCAAAAAGAAAAAAATGTCAATATCCATTAAAAATAATTTGCCCTTGAAAGGGCATACGTTACAATATACAATGCATGACTCATGATATCATATCAACTATAAAATATTGACAAGTGCTTTTAATTTTTAGTAAAATGAATAAATAGTTAATTGTCGTTTAATATATAATAAATAATAAATGAATTAATCGTCGTTTAATATAAAATAATTTATATATAATAATGAATAAATGAATTAATCGTCGTTTAATATATAATAATTTATATATAATAATGAATAAATGAATTAATTGTCGTTTAATATAAAATAATTTATATATAATAACGAATAAATTAATTAATCGTCGTTTAATATAAAATAATTTATATATAATAATGAATAAATGAATTAATCGTCGTTTAATATAAAATAATTTATATATAATAATGAATAAATGAATTAATCGTCGTTTAATATATAATAATGAATAAATGAATTAATTGTCGTTTAATATATAATAATTTTTACGAAATGCGATTTACTTTAATTTCTTCAGAAACATTTTTATGGTGATTAAGATATACAAGAGCTACGCCAGTTTGAATTTAGCATTAAAAACTATTTATTAATCTATTCAATGAGTTGAAGTCGTGGGTTCATCTGAAAATTATTTTCATTCATGCCTTTATACCTGCTTTCATTCCTGTCTTCATTCATACCTTCTGCCCCTGATTCTTCTGCTCCTAACTATGGTTGTCAGAGTTTTTTTTGCTTACTTATTACAATCGTTAATTTTTTTTATTATTTCTTATTTCAAGCAAGCTGTTAATGCAATCACACTGTTTGGAAACATTTTATTGGTCAAATCATATATTTATTTCGCAAATAATATAATCTCAAATTTCACCATTTTATTGATGTGAATATTATTTTGGTGGTGAATAATAAATATGACTTCTATATTGTAATTCTTATTTAAAGATTTTTTTTCGTATTGAATAAAAATTGTCTCGTTCACAATCAGAAAGATTTGATTTGATCGATTTGCCCGAGGCACAGAACATCACCAATTTTCAATACATAATTTTTTTGAATATTTTAACATTAAAATATATATTATTGTACTTGCGATTAATTTATTTCATTTCGGTACTTTTTATTGTGTAGTTAATAAATAGTTTGGTTCATTTTCCGTTTGTCTTACAAGTTAAGTTCTTTCAGTTTTGTCATTTATTCCACGTATTTTGGAAATATTTATGATATTTTTACATATATTACATATTTTGTTAAATACTTATGTTATAAATAGTATTTCATTTAATTAAAATAATTATTCTATTTAATTTTCCTTGACATATACATTCATTAATAATAGAATTTTATTTAGTTTAAAACAACGTTCATATTTGACGAATCATATATACAGTCAACAAAATTAAGCACACATACATAAATATCAGATACGCAAGATATAATATGTTCGTCACGAAGATACACATAAAAGTCTTTCCATAATGCATTTTTAAATTCTGCATGTTTTAATTTAAAGCTATGTGAAAAAGTGTGAAGATACAAGTTACTAATCACCGTTTTCGTCAGATAAAAATCGCCCGTCAGCCCTGGATTTGCATGGCGAAGGCGTTTTCAAGCGCCGTGCCATTGTTATCACGTTAACTTGAATAGGCTTAGGAGATGTCTGCTTTGTGAACGAAGTTTTCTTTCTGAACCGCAGTTTAAGCAAAATAATGGTTATCTGGTTTTGTGTTAAAATATGTACCTACCTAAGCGAATCTACCATCTTAGGTAGTTATCCATTTAAAGTAGCTTGAATGTTGGCGAATATATTGTACAAATCAGGTAATTCGTTCTTTTAATGTGACCGATATAATCTTTATTTAAATGGTGACGCCAGTAACTAAATAAATGGCACAGAATGAGATGGCGCAATATAAAAAAAAATAGTTTAGCTGTATTAATTGCAGAAAATAACTAAAACGAACCAAATCACAATAGGTATTTAACGACTGAACCACGTTATAATAGAATCTGGAATTTGGATCTAAAAGTACTTGATTTTTACAAATGTAGCGAATTGATTTTCCAAGCACACGAACAATAAGAAATAAATCTTTAAAATTTAACGGGAGGTATTAGGCCAGTCATTAAGTTTTTGTTTACTTTACATGGTACGCTAACTTAAAGACTAACTTAATTTTTGAATTAAGGATAATATTAATTATTTATCCAAAACTATGGGGAGATTGCGGCTTTTGATCCACGAAACGTGTTAAAACTACATATAACTTAATTAAAATTTTCCTATATTTATTGAGCACATTTCCAGAACACAAAATTATTAATTTATTAAGACAAAGTTATTTGCCTGACTGACGAAAAAATATTAAAAAACTACATAATATGTTCACGTAAAGCCCGGCATGCTTAAAAATATCAATGAAGGGTAGACTAAAAATCCGATAGCCGTATCTAAAACGGGGCACAGATATGTATGTAGCTACGTGAATTTATATTTAAATTAACTTTTAAGTATATACGTATACGTATGCACGTATATAGTACATTCGTTAATGTAAATGGCGATGTGCAGGTCACTGATCGGGCGGCTGACAATCCTCGGACGAATGCATTCATCCTGTGGTACCTGAGGGGATTAAGACGCCGACAGGCTGACCTAAAACCCGCTGGAACGAAATCATCAAATTCTACGAAAAAATTTAGCAGCGAATAACAATGGACAGAAAACAATTGGAGACACTTGGGGAGTAAGTGGATGACACGTACACTTATACGTTAATATTATCATCCATCATTATATCATTATAATGTATATACAGGTGGCCCAAAAAAGTGAGAACATCTCGTAACACGTGAGTTATTTTAAAACATAATATAATTAATTATAATTCTTAACGTATTTTTTTTGCACAATATTTAGGTAATAAGAAATCATCAAAACACCCTATATTGCATAATCTACTGCCCGACTCGATGAAATTAACATTCCCACGACGAAGTTGATTGTATTTCTGGCTGTGTGAGATGGAGGTCCGTCCTGCTGTAATGTCCAGTTATGCTGTAATATCTAGCTATACTCCAGGCTTTGTTTTGAAACTCTTTGATCATTTTCCTAGCACCCCGACGTTTTTCAATTCGCAAATTTTTGATCTGAATACGGTTTTCTGCGGTGGTTTTTGTCATTTTGGGCAATAATTTGAAAAAAACCAAATATAAACAAACAATGGGAAAATTAATAATCGAAGATGGAAATTGTTGAAATAAAACGTAATATAGGTAAATAGGTAAGTAAGTAAATTAGTAAACTATTTAAGCTATTGTTGATATAGTTAAACTAATTTTGACGTAATTACGAGTATATCACATTTTATGAAATGTTCTCATTTTTTTTGGGCCACCCTGTATATCGTGCAAATGATAGAACATGACATGTACCTCAGTCGCATTCTTGATAATTGGGTTTGAAATTACTATTCATGTACACGACGGAAAAAGCGAGTATAGGCGGTATCGTGGATCACACAAAAGTGTAATTAATAGCTTACATTAATTAATAGTTGTACATTCTGAACGAACTTTTTTCTATGTACAAGAAGACTTTAGATACACATAAAAATGCTCCGTTTGAGATTGGCGAGATATCTGAAACGGATGCATGGTTCATGAATACCAAAAACAAAACTCAATGAAAATCCAGGAGAGGAAAGACTGATTGAACGGCCAAGACCCTAATGGGGAGATGATGTGAAAAAAGATGCCGAGGATCTGCTCTGGTGCATAAATAAAAATGGCCAGAGAAGTGTCACAGAGGCAGAACATTATGGAGGTCAAGGTTGGATTTGGGCTGTAGCGTTGGCTATTGCAGAAGAAAAAGAAGTTGTATGTACATTTGGATAAATGTAGGAGTTTTATTATGAATATTTCTTAATCCTATTTTGTTAACCCAACTATTAATATATTTACCATATACCTATTTATTATAATTATTAGTTTTATTAATCTCTACTTAATAATTAAAAAAAAAATCAAAACAAATTAAATTAATCACTTAGAAAGATGCGCAGATATCTTACAGGGTAACTGTATATTTTTTCGAAACATACATTTTATCAATATATTTCTGTTTCTGATTTGTTTTAATTGAATAAAATATTAAAATGTGACTAGTGTTGAGATTTAAGAGTGTCTATGTACGTATCCAGAATTCAGCATAATTAGGGTGATCAACATTTTTTTATAACCTTTCTAAATGAATCGATCTAACACTGAAACCTTAAAATCCGATTATTCTAAATTGAGCTCTCCCAACTGGTTAAATGTAATATTTCAACGATCTTGTGATACATTTAAAAAATGTAATGTAATTAAAATGATAAACTCGATTATTTGCTATCTACTTAAATAAAATGGACGTATATTTATAACTCAGTAACCTTTCTAACTGCAGCAAGCTTATTGACAAAGTTCGCCACCAGAAATGGAGAGATATCCCCCGGTATCACATGTACTTGACCGTATCCCCAGTATAAATCATCCACCGACAAAGGGATACAAAAGAGATCCCCCAAAGTATTTTTCGACTTGACAAACGATTTGGTATCTATTGAAAATCAGTTTGCCATTATGGGAAGATGCGAGCAAACTTATACGGGGTGTCTGCTTTCGAGTTCGCTCTCGGAGAATAAGGGAAGTGTTGATCAAGTTTCCTTGCCCGTACATTCTACTTAACTCAATGATTCATTTCATCTTTCTTTTCTCGATAATCGCTTAATCGGTTATTAGTGTTAATCGAATTCAATTAGAATGGTTGTCACGCTGCAGGACGATTCTGTACCGAATTCTTAACTTTTCTCCGTTATGTGAACTAACCATAGACAACAGATTAAAACATCTGTCATTATGGTTATAACAAGAAATTCTCAATCCATGTATTGTTTTACAAAAGAGTTTTATAGGAAATTAATAAGTTAAAGTTAGTTTACAAATAGATTAGTAAACTATCTAATTGTGTAATATATTATACATGTGACAAGTAACAGGAAAGTAGATTTTTTAATTATCTTAAAACAGAAAATTATCAAAAAAATGTTTTTAGAATATTTTTATCTTTACTTAATGATTTAAATTTCTTTTATAACATTTTGTGTACATTTTCCCGTGCAAAAACGGTTGATTGATTTAAAACATATGTAAATACAGATTTAAAATACAACTTAGGGTCAATTTTATTAATTCAATTCATAAATTAAATATATACCAATTTTTAGCGAAACGTAATTCTAACATCACATAAAACCCTATCACGTTACAGATTGTGTCGAAAAATATCGATCCAACCACATTTAAAAAACAAAACAGGCATCAAAAGTGCGAAATGTTTGAATGTGAAAACTTACGAGTATTTATTAACAGAAAATGTGGCATTTCAGTTACTTGAGATATATCATTTCAAAAGTAGGATTATAAACTAATTATAAGCCGACTGCCAAGAATTTTTGTAACAAAATATGTGTAAAAATAATATAAGTAATGTACTAACTGAAGAATAATTTTAGGATCCATAATTATCGATGCGAAATAATTACGTTAAATGTAACTATGAATTAGTAGAAAAAAATAGTAATTTAACGTAGATTATAAACATTTTCGTTTAAATAATATCTAAATTTCGAACCGTAGAATTGGAATCATTCTTCAGTCTTGTCATTTTGACAGATGTCTATAGTTATCTATAAAAAGCATTCTGTTCTTTCTATGGTTGAGTTATAATGGTTTGGTTTGTTGATGCCGGGCCCCGCAGTTGAGGATTTCTTCGCCATTCCCGCTTATTTGTGGCAATTTTTCTCTGCCTTTCATGTGCTTTCTGATGAGAAAGCGGCCCAATTCGAGAGGCACACTCTCTTCCGCAGATCTCATATGGCGTGGTTCTGTTGCACTAGTCGGTTTCGATGGCGCATTTCTTGCTCGTTGTCGGGACACCGTCAGCCCGAGAGCAGATACTTCTCAGCACCCATGATCTCGAGTTACCCGCTTCTAGTCTTCGGGTGCTCCACACAAAGTAATCGCTTCTTCCGTTCATCGGCTCACAAATTCCCTGTAAATGATGCGTTTGGAACTCTGTGATCGTCCATGCGTATCACATGTCAGTCCACCTCAGTCTCGTCTCCGCAATCATATCCTCAATAGCCGTTACTTAGAGAAATATTGAGTTATAATAGTTCCTATATGGTAGCAAGAAATTATCTATTGGTTTGATAGAAAGAAATGCCGATTTGGTGTTCATTAGTACTGTCAATAAAAATAATTACTTGGATGTGAGTCTGCACAGTAAGAGTTATATAATAATTGATTACTGTAGTTAAATATAAACTTATTTTAGCACCGATCTACGACAGAAAGATCGCCTATTATTAGCCAAATCGTCGAGGTTAAGACGGAGTCCCTAGTTACATAAGATATAATATTATAACATCTGTGGGAACGTCCCTTACATCGGATCTCCTTACAATGTCGGGCGGCGTGGGTTTAATTGCCTGGGATAATTGCAGATAAGACAAAACTTTAATAGCACACTTCATAATGCAATCTCATCTTCCGTTTGGATAATTTTATTACCATGACAAATTAATTGTTAAGTCGCTGTAGTTTAATAATCGCCAAGAGCAATTTAATTATAACTTTGAAAGAATTGTTAAATTAACGGTTTTCAACGCAAATTTTTCTACTTCTAATGTCACCGAAGAATGGCTATAGCTCGAAAATATAGTTAGTTTTTAAATATTTTTGTAATATGAATAATAATGAAATAATTTTAAATTAGGTAAGCATAAAGAGGAAAAAAACTGGAAAAACTTTTATCTTATCTTTCTTATCGTTAATTGTATGAAACAAATATTAAATAGTAGAGTATTACAGACGTGTACATCATCTCAATGCACATTGTATTTTTTAAGCACGTACTTGTTGTTATAACAGGAATATAAAGGTTAACTATGAAACTATAGTATGTGCGCTAATATATAGAATGAGGAGTTGTGAAAATGAATATAAATTTGTAAATTCTGGAGTACAACGTTGTAAGAACAGCACCGAGTTTAATAAATATTTCATTGATTATATAATTTAATAAAACTCTTTTAAAAACAATCGTTACTGTTTAAATTGAGTGCAAATTTGAAAATGAACGGTACACTAAAATGTAATGTAAAAATATATCCATTCACAAGTGTTGACTCATGCGGAAAGACTATAAACTAGATATGCGAAGGGTGGATGGTAGTAGCATCAACACGAAAAATCCATTAACTTTTTCAAATATGCAGCTGTAGCGACCAGTTGGCCGAACTTAATCCCGTGATTTGCATACTGAAGCCTTTAAGCAAATAATACCCACCTGGTTTAAACGCACGTAGGGATGCTGGACAAACTTTCTATCAATATGCCTAAGTAACGGAACCTCGCTTATTTATTAATTATTATTATCTACTGTTCTAACTAAAGTAATATATTGAACGTAACATAATATTAAAATTTATATTTATAAGCTTCTTTCTTCCTCTATGATGTCGGTATTGTGGTTTCAATCAGATGAGACTCGGCTTGTAATACACATTCACGAGTACTAGTCCTGGGCCCTCATAGCTGATTCCAGGGTCTTTCCAGTCAGATCTTGATGTCATTGTAAATGATGTCTACTTGATGTCCATATTCTTGTACACAATATCCAGATATGACATTCAAAATATCCAAATCAAATTATCACCTTCATCATCGTGGCACTACAGTCGGGGTAGAATTGGCTGCCTCGAAGAAATCGTTTCATTCTTCTTGAATTTGTCGAACTTGAAAACAAACCGGGATCTCTGGATATAGCCAACGGATACCGATACTTTATTTGGTTACATCGGACTCATCGTAGAGGTCGTAAACTTCGAGGTTGCAACGGAAATATTAAATATTATCAAAATGAATGGATATAAATAAAACAATGTTATAACTCTACTTGAGTTTATTTGCACTATTCAAGTTTCGAGGGAAACTTTTTAAAACAACATGTATCGGCGTAATAATTAACTTAACAAAATACAAATGTTTTAAATGAAATGTATATACCCTTTTGTCGGATTTAAAAACTCCTCAATTAACCGAGTTCCGGTTTAAAAGTCAAGTGCGGTTTTCCTCACGACATTCATGAATAATAAGATTCTTTTAGTGCGGAGCAGAACACGTTTTTTATGGTTTTATAATATGTCACCACTCGCCAATACGAGTTGAAAACATAAAGAGAGTTAAAAATGTCAAAGCAGACATATTTTTAATTGCCTAATCGCACGTGTTCACCACTGAGAATTTTTACAGAATTTTCGACTCGAGACAATTTCTGAGATATGGATTTTCCTCCCATGAGATTATTTGGACAACTTCTTGAACTTTCAGTTTTCGTGTCCCCGTATACACAAGATGTTTCAGGATCGGGGAAGGTGCATTATCCAACTATGCTACAGCGACGATATTTTTAGCGACAAATTTTCGAACCTATATGTTACCCTTTTGATATTAATACATTTTTAATCGTTCCATTATTTGAAAGAGCCATCTACCTTATTTTTACGAAATCTCAAATACCTTTGAGTAATCTGATAACAGACGCCAGAATTATCAATTCGTTTTTATTAAATTTTGGACACATTGATATTAGGAGAACACATTCTTATTGTGAAGTTGTAATTATTCAGAACATAGTTAGATAATGCACCTTCCTCGGTTTGGAAAGGGATCCAGGTTCGATTCCCGGTGGCGCAACAACAATTTTTTTCAATAAAATTGATTTTATATGTATATCTTTCTAATTAATATATTTAATTTATATTTTACATATGTATCTTAACTAAATCTCTCTCTGTCTATTTCTATCTCTCGCGTTTCGGAATCTGGACTCATTTATTCTGCTCTGAGTATAAAATACAGTACTTAACGAATGACAGCTTGCCCTGCGCTCTACTGTAATGTCATTTATGTGAGTTTCCAAGAGAGACAAGTTTCCGGACAAGTCGTTATTAGTGTACACGCATTAGAATGCATATTTGAAAATAGTTTATTACGTTTTTACTTGTTTTTAATATGACTTTTCTACCATTACTACATATATTATATATGCTACTATATACAAACTTAAATAATAAATACTGGAAATGGTGTCGACAAGAATAAATTGCGTTTTTTTTGTAGATCGTTTCCTTGAGAAAACTTTGGTCGGCGTTTTGGCACTGTAATATCTAATTTAGAAGATACATCACTTATAGAATGTCCATATGTTTGAATGTAATATAAGCACACCACGAGTTACAAAAATATCGATTTTTGATTTTTTTGACGATGAAATTGCAAAAATATTTATTTTAAATAGATAAATATTCTTACATGTATATCTGAAATATCCCCAGCACGTCGGCACAGCGCGCGATCGATGCTGACTGATTCAATTTTCTCACTATCTATTTTATCGGTTGATGCAATTTTCTCTCAAAAATTTAATCAATCGATGTTGTTAGTATAATATATGGAAACGTACATATAAAATGAAATAAACAATAATTAAATGAGAAACTGAGAGAAGACTATCTTATAGATTTATCTTTACCTCCGCACTTGTCTTGCATCATGCGCCGTGGTACTGTAAAACACAAATTAGGTTTGGTGATAACCATTTAAAAATAATTTTATTCAGATTCTAGCTCCATTGAACAAGATCCCATTAAGTAAGACAGACGTCAAAATACTACTAAAAAATTAATGTACGAATGATATTTAAAAAAGTTGACTTATTGTCTAGAAATGTTTTTTTTTTTTTTACAGAACAACGCCATTCATCAGATAATTTAACGCACCAAAACTTTTTTTCTAAAACAATATATTAAGATTCAAATTAAATTAATCAATTAAAATGATATACAAAAAAATCTATTTATCGAAAAAATATTTGGTTGCTACCGGAATTCGAACATGGGCCTTTTCCTATCCGGGGATAAATAGATTTTTTCTGTATATCTTCCTAGTTCATTAATTTAATTTTTATAAAAAATACTACAGAACTATTTACTGAAATCGCAACTTCATAACAAAAAATGTGTTTTCATTAAAAATATATATTAGAAAAATAAAATAATAAAAAATATTATTTTCGAACCATTTTGATATCTCTTCTGTACATTACATCAATATCTCGTCATTGTTTTCAGACGCGATGAAAAATACTATTTAAGCCGGTCTAATATACCTAAGAATGCACGGGGAGTGAGAGAGCCTGCCCCATTACTCAGATACTCAGAGGTGGTTCGGTTACCTGATTACCATCGCCACCTCACAATGAAGTCATCAATTTTAATTTACACCATGACTGTGAAACAAATGCTTTCCCTTAAATCAGTCGGGAATATCAGATTATTAATGGTGATAAGTGAGTGATGCCCTATGATTAACTTCGTCGTTATATTGGAATTAATTTGAAAATGAGCACCCCGTTTCATAGGAAGTGCCCATCAATGCAAAAAGGATTGAGATATAATGATGCAGAAACATAATTAACATGTCTTTATAAACATTTGTACTGAGAAATAATAATCACAAATAATATTTGACTGTGAATAAATAAAATGATGTGTAATATTAATTTATTTATGTAATACACTATTCCATTATTAATGTAAATTATAATATAATGCTAATTTAATGTATTAATTATAAATATATATACATATAAAATAAATTTTTTCGCTACCGGGATTCGAACCTGGATCTCTATTTCCAATACGGGGAAGTACACTACCAATAATAAAATAATCAAATAATGGAACGACAGAAGTATTAATTTGAAAAAGTGTGAAAAATTTGTCATGAAAAATACTGGCGCTATAACACAATTGGTAGTGTACTTCTCCGGATTGGAAATAGAGATCCAGGTTCGAATCCCGGTAGCGCAAAAACAATATTTTTCGACAAAATTGATTTTATATGTATATATTTATAATTAATACATTAAATTAGTATTTAAAACATCACAGACCTATGTTCTGAATAATTACAACTTCACAATAAGAATGTGTTCTCCTTAATAATATAATATAATTAATACTTTTTGATGAATTTTAAACATGAAATCTAGGTGAAACACTTATTTATCGACAAAATGTACCATTACCACCAGGACACGAATCCGAAACTTTCTAAGCTGGTAGAATGCGTTACCGACTACGTCACGGTAACCTTATATAATCATTATTAACGAGAACGCATTCTTATTGTGAGGTTGTAATTATTCAGAACATAGGTCGGTAGCAACAATAATATTTTTCGATAAAATTGATTTTACATGTATATCTTTTTTCAGTCGATTTTTATTTAAATGTGTTTTGTCTATTGATATTAAAAACACTTATTACGTTTGAATAGCCGAGACAGTGACGAGCAATGTTGTTGATAAATTATTAACAATAATTCTTTCCTTTCTTTCGTGTTTTATTGTATACAGTGGCGTAACTAGAAAAATTGGGCTTCAATGCAAAATGAAAGGACCCCCTGGATATGTAATGTGTATAAAGTATAATAATATTTTTACTATGCGGTTTATTGATTATACAATAAAAATAAAATAAGTTTCGTTTTTATTATAATATTTACACTTTCATGATAAAAAATAAAAGTATGTTTTAGGCATTTATATGAATTTGCAATAGTAAAAATCCTTGCTTCGGTTTTTGGAGATTTTCGCTTTGCGGCGAGTGTCTCGTCCTAACCCAACATATTAGAAATATTACAGAAATGATTTTAATTTTATAATGCCATTTTTACTATAGTGTGTTTAAAAAATATTAGTCATTATTATATAAAATTATGTCGTACTCGCATCATTTGGGCCCGTATCTAATGCGCCCCCTCAGTACATTACATTTGCATAGTTACGCCACTGATTGTATTTTTTGTTAAGGCACCTACTAATTGAGTTCTAATGTATAAATTAAGATTATAAAATGTTGTTTGTAAGACAATTTCGCGAAGAAGTATATTTGCATTTATTTATGTTCAACTTGAACGCTGTACGCAGGCCGAGCGCCGCGAAGGAAAGATGATGACTTGCTTATATTTATAAAGCTTAATTTTCCTTTTGAATGTACGTACCTAGTTAGATTTTTATACCTATCAAAAGTCGCTACCGCAGTAAAGCGAGCGGCGGTGCGCGGCGGCGGGCTGCGGGTTGCCGGGAGGCGCGGCGGAAGGGTGGACGGGTTGACGGGATGACGGGGGCGCGGGCAGGGCGGAACTCGCAAAGGATGGGGCAATTTGAAAAATTGCCCTCAGGGCCCGGCAGCTTTCACGACTTGGACGAGAAACTTGTTTAAAAAGTATAGTGGCGGGAATCTGTCTCAGTTCAACTGTCGCAAACCTGTACACTCGGGCTCAGAGTGCGGGGGTGGGGTAATTAGAATATATTCAAACGTTCGATTTTCTTTTAGGACAAAATTAAATATACACTTTTCAGCGAAGGTTTTCTGAGATTCTGTTTTCAAGAGATTATTCTGTTGATAAATTAATCTTTTTGTGTAAAAGCGTAAATATCAATCGATATGTATATGTATATTTCTAATTAGTATTTAAAATACATCAAAGGATATACATTTTTCTGAATTGGATTTTTTTCCATTTTAATTAAGTACCATAAACTGTTTTTCATAAGTAATATTGAAAAAATGTTTATTATTTAAAACAGTCGAATGACAGTTCGCCACTAAATATTCTATCGTTTGAAAATTTTGTCATCAGTGTGCGCACTGCCATGCATTATCATAGCCTTCGCCATTACGACAGAACTGTCGTACGACAGAAAGTCGCCGGTGTGCGCTCGCACTCGAACATATTCACATTTCAAAGAAAATTAACATTTCACTCCGATAAAATGTCTCAGTACGACACAGAACAATATTGGGGTTTTATATATAAGATGTATTTTTTATTTGCATGTAGATTATTTTTTTTGCATATAGCAGCTTGCAAAATGAACATAGGATACTCTAGTAAAGCCAAAATCAATTTTCCACAATCTCACCACATTTGGTAAATGCCGTGCCAATTCTTTTCACCTAGTGTGCGTGTCTACGATGTACAAGGTACCCCGATAGCAGTAAAAAAGGTTGATGTACATAGTTTGGTTCAATTTTGTAACTCGACAATAGATAATATACTAGACATTACAAAAAAAAAATGCACTAGACAATAGAATGTATGACTAACTGTGTACTATTATTTATTAACTGTAGTTTAGAGGTATCTCGCTCTCCGTGAATAAGGTTTGTGGACTCGCATAAATTCTCATGTACGCATCTGTGCATAATGGTAAAAAATAATATTTTCAGAGTTCTTAATATGAATATTTGACTGACATTTATTGTATATAATACATATAAATTTTAAAGATATTTATACGCAGTTACCTTAATTAATGTACAATAAAAACATTAATGAAAAAATAACTAATGGAAAGTTCGCGAAACACTGCAGCCGCCTGCGTAACGTTCAACTTAAAATATTATGTTTAAAGAGGGACGCTTGGGGCATGCTCATTTTTAAACAAAATGTACGCGAGATTAAATAAAGTAATTTTTTATTTTATTAAAATTACCTTTACAAACTAAATCTTTCGGTTTGTAAATTGTTCAGGTAGTACATTTATATACGAGTATGTTACCTAAAGAGTATGAAAGATTAGTAATTAATTCTTTACAGTTTCTGGAAAAGTAAAATAAGCAAATTGATTAACCTCGAATAGATAAGAAAATATTTTCATAAATAATATATACGTTAGGTTGAGTTGGATTACATAAATGTAAATTTATTGATAATTATTTAATCTTATTTATCTTAACTTTATTATCTAAATTAAGACGAACAAACTAGGAAGCGAGCATGTGCGGCAGCATCATAACTGCCAAGATGGAGAATGTGAACGAGATATTTATTCTTACACGAGTTATCGAAAACAAATCCAACATTATAGAAAATACCCGGGGAATTGTAAGAAAGTTTATTTCGTACTGTAAATATTGTTTCGCATTTTATAGAATGCAGAGAAATTCAAAATATTCGAAACGGTACCAGAGTCTCAACATTTGTATATTTAATTGGTACAATGTAAAATGTTACGTTCAACAACCAAATTCTATATCTACCTTACTAAGCTCTAAAGTAGATCTTTGTCTTAAGGTAGATATTATTATAATATAAACGATACTTAATAAAATAATAAAACAGGGTTCATGATGTAGAAAATAACAAATTTTCAAATCATCGTGTCAACGTTTCACACATGTCTTCTTTTTTAATCGTTTTTACCAACGAGTTTTCATTATTCATTACGAAAAAACTACAATTTTTTTTATTACATACTTTAACACAAACTATGCAGACATTTATTTATAAATTTATTTCAAAAATAAATAGGTAGTAAAAAATTTAAATACCAGATAGAGTGATATTAAAAGTGATGCGATAGATTAGATAATAAACAAAAACAGAATATAAGTTAAATAAGTAACCAAAACAGATGAGTTGAGAATCCAGAACAGGATATGTAATACTTTTAACAAGTATGAATATAGTTTGCTTTAAGGAACTCTTTATCAGATATAATTCTTTTATTTCGAGGGCAGTTGTTAAAATCGATAAATAAAGTTTGTTCCAAACAGTATGTAGGTACATGTGAAAAAGTTTACTTGGTGAGGAGAGGCTTTGTTTTCAGCACCTCTTCACTATCATCGTAATGTAAGGCTCTATTTTGATGAATATCTGTTCAACTAATAGATTGGGCTAAGAAGTACCCCCTGCATTCTCCGGACCTCAGGGCACTATAATTTTATGCGGCATATCAACGATAAGGTTTATGGTGCAATATTGGCCACAATTAAAGAATTAAAGGCAGCCAACGGGACAGAATGTGCCCCAATATCAAAATAAACGTTTGTTATTCTATTAATTAGTGTTATCAACGATACCTGGACTAGAATGACCACCAGTTCTAATACTTGCGATTACCCAATTAAAATTATACATTTTAAATTTAGTAGAATATGCATAATCCTTCAAAATGTGTGCACTTTTTTTGGAACACCCATATTAGGCAGTTCTGCGGGTAATAATTACTCTGGAAAACGTTTACATTGTTGACAAATCGGGATCTGTGTCCTGAGCTTCGGAGTTACTCTCGAGACATAAGTGTCCCAGTGAAAATCTAGTAACTTTATAAAGTGGAGAACTCTCCAAACAGCATTACTACGTTTTCATACATTATTCCCATGACTCATTTTGAAAATGATATTGCAGGTAAAATAAATACCGGCACGGAGAAAGATGAAAAATTGCCAGACATACCTGCCTGGGAAAGGGCGTTTGTCGCCAAAGAAATATTGCGGAGTTGGGAAGACTAACAAAGTTAAATGCTGTCTTCTGTGGCCGCGGGCTCGCCGGGACTTCAAAGCGAATTGCCTACTTACGCCGGCAAGGAAAACTATCACTCAAATTTCTCGAGATTTTTTGCGCTCTGTCAATAAGAGTTAGTTTCAGAAGATGAAGACGGAAAGTTTACGACTTGGACTATGGACGAAAGGAATTGCGTATATGTGAAGAATACTTTTAAATTTATTTACATTTACATAACGTACTGAATGTAAATTTAAAGGGCAAAAATGCAATTATATTTACATTTTTTAAAAGAGAATAGGGTTCAAAACATGGAAAATGAGGTACAGTTGTAGTATATCACTAGAAATCTTTAATTTGATTCGTGCTAAATTTCTATACCTAGTAGGTGTGTATAGTAGATGTATACGCTAAAATTTGTATATTAGATATATATGGTAAAATAATCTTCTAAAAATATTTTATAATGAACTTCTATATTAAAGAACTGTGTTCTCGCCATACATTTTTGCTGTGAACCCCATTCAAAAATGTTTGCAGTTGTTTGCATTTTCCTTACTCATTATTCGATGAATGTATTTTTGCTATGTCTAAGAATGTATCCAATTCATTGACCTCGTTAATTATATATGATGTCTCATATGGAACTCTTTTCAAGAATTCTCCTCAGATCTTTCTCGTTTGTAATTTTACAAACGAGAAAGATCTGAGGAGTAAAAAGTATAAAGGGTAGGTTATTCTTTCTAACCTTCTCCAGCACTTCATCTCAAATACGTCTAACTATTTCTTTCTTTCTCTGGTTTCACTTCCGTAAAGTGTAGTATTAGAATTACTCAATTGTAGTTAATCATGAATAACTTTTTCGTATTTCTGATTTGAAGATTATTTTTTTGTATCAAAGCTTGTTTTGTTATTACAAATCTTGTTTTTATACCCAATGAGCTTTCTGGTATACTATTTTACTTCCTAGATATTTGTACTTGTTCTACTAGGATATTTTTAATACTGATGTTCAAGGTGACTTGTTGTGATTTAGTTCTTGCCATAACCTTTTTTATAGTTTAACACATTTTTAAGAGGCATTCCTTAAATATTTGGTTTGTTTTACTCGGCATAATTGCTACTATACCTGCAAACCTGAATCAGTAGATTTGTCTTTCATTTGGCGAAATAACTTCGGTTTTCCCCTTTAATATTCTGTCTATAGTATCTGCGTTAATTGAATATTACGGGTTTACTGGATTATACATAAATATTCGGTTTGATTATTTGAAACAAATAACTTGTACTTTTAATTTCATAATATCGTTTTTAAAAGTTAGAATCTCTTTGGGAAATAACAATAATCACCGAACTGCTGTGTTACAATACGGTATTACATCGATTATAAGACGCATGTTTTGTGTCTCTATATTCATAGTGCGTCTTATACTCGATGGCGTCTGACATTAGCTGTCACAAATGTATTCGCCGTTGACGATCCTTGGAACCCACCTCCAGTGAGCTAGCGGCCGCAGCTGCCGCTGCTGCATAGTTGAAATATATTCGTCGCTCGGTGGAAAGCGATCATTTTTGAATAAAATTGTCCCCCTAATTGTTGCACAATATGTCCTCAAAAACAATTCACTACGATAATGCATTGAAACGAAAACTTATTGTGAATGCAATATGAAGTCTTTCATTTTTTACAATAAAGTTTTTAGGTATTCACTTTTTTTTTCTTTCTAGTTTAGAAAAATAAGGGTGCGTCTAATGGGGTGGGGTGCGATGTAAAACGGTATTAAATAATCATAATTATATTTTTACAAACGTGTATCTTTGGCAAAATGAGCCGGTAAGTCCAAAAGATACCACATATGACTGCAGTAAGATCTGGAAAATTATTATTAAATAACATTACATAAAATATAAGAGAATGAACATTTTATATAAATAAATTGGTCATTTATTAATTAAAAGGCTTCTAATAAATTTTTAGAATGTTGTATTAAAAAAATATCTGCTTAAAATGTATAAACGCAATACAACCAAAATTATTTTGGTTTTTCCGTTAAATTACAAATACGAAAAAGTTGTCTTCAATTTTCCCAATTTTCTCGTTTTTCGCAGCCAATAACGACTTAATACATACGATGCGAAAAAGTTTGCCAAAAACTTCAGAAAGTATACCCATACACACACCACCACACGCGGGGACGGACTTCCGGAAAGCTTTCCACAGCCTTTAATGAGGGGCGGTTTCCCCTTAACTCAGGGCATCTCAACCTACATAGAGTTGGTTAAGATGCTACTCCTATAAAACCTTTTGAAAATCTAAAATCCAATATTTTTAATATGTAAATTTTTGTATACTGAGAAGTTTCTTTGATTTATTAAAAATACCACCAAAATGGAAGGTATTTATTTGTACGAATGAGAAAATTGTGTATTTTCTTGCTTAGTTAATGTATAATTTCATAAAGTAGAACTCAACCAGAAAAGCCGATAGAATTTGAAGTTGTATTGCTTTAAAATATGGGAATGAATAATTAATACTCACGGAAAAAGTAAGACCAATAATACAATCAGCATAAAACATGACCACAGTTTGCTTTACTTATAAAAATCTCAACTAAAATAATTAGGACAATTAAGGAAGCTGCCAGAATATCTGTCTTAACGATTGTTTTTATGATTTTCAGGAAGATAAGTTAGACACAGAAGCTGAAATACCGAGAAATGAAGATACGTTGAGGAAAATCTTAAAAGAAGGTGGAAGAAAGTTTTGGTGGCTGAAATTAATAGAGAAGCCTCGTAATAGCTATACAATATCTTTTCAAAAAGATGAAAAAAAATCAAACTTATCCAGTCTGTTTTTATTGAGTTTATGATTAAAATGTAATATTTTGCTCCTACACGCGGCATTCATCTTTGTTTATTTAATACAATTTATAATTATTTAATATCTCTAGAATAATCTACACGGACAAATTTTTGAACATATATTCCGTAACTTTTTAAAATGGATACATCTGTTATTTAATTTTTAAAAGCAAATTGGATAACGCATTTCCTCGAATTGGAATTCTGTATATTTTTTTAATTGATTGATTTAATTTGTATTACAATTTGTTTGACTCAATCTTTCATATTCTTTTAATAAAATGACTATAAAACAGACAATTCTTTTATATATCCCAGTAATTGAATTCGGAACTCGTATTACTTCCTTGGACCTCGGTTTGTCTTCACTGACATTTAGCGGTTTGCGCCTTGGGCGGGGCGGGCAATCAGCGCTGCTTGTATCGCCGATTAATGGAACTCCCTTCTTCAAGTTTCACGATGGCTGTGCCGCCGAGTTTTTAACCCGCAGGCACTAGAGGACAGTGCGGGTCGGTAGGCTCCGCAGTGATCTACGGGACCGTAAATGTCCTTCCTTAAGTGCCGCAGCTAATTGAAATCCACCGCGTGAGCGCTAAATTGGTTGTTAAAAGAATAGTGATTTACGATTATTAATGATCACAATTTTTTTTTCTTAATTTAAAAATAAATAAATAATGATATAAATACGGCACGGCACTCACAAAACAGTGCTATTAACCTTTTAAATGCGAACTCTATTTGAAATGGAAGACACCGCATAGGGTAAGACAAGGTTTAAGAGTATTGACATAACTATCAAAAGCTGGAACCTGTCGTTCACAGATGGTAAAATGATTTAAAAATATAACTTTAATCCCTGCAAGTATACAAGATCTAAAAGTGCGTCTTAACACGGTTATAGCTTAGAATGACATACAAAGTTTGGTGTGTTAACACGCTCATGGCATTTAAAAGGTTATTTTAGATAGTTTCATTTTATTTAATCTTAATATAATACGGGGTGAATATTATGTTCCAGGCCGATGTTATTTTTGAATAAAATAGTAAATGAAAAATATTTTTTTAATTTTGGTTTTTATTTATAAATTACTTGGTTTATTATTACAATAATGGATAAAATGTGATATTGCCAAGTGGTTGCCTCTGGCAACGGCAAAATGCGTGCTATTTTAGCTACTTTATTTCGAATATTATTCTGTGGCATGTGGTAATTGGCGTAGACTTTTCCTTTCGAGTATCCTCATAGAAAAGAGTCGAAAAGCGTCAAATCAGGTGATCGAGGAGGCTAGTCCATATCACTACTTTTGGACATTATGCGGCCGGGAAAAATTTCTCGCAAAATTTTAAGCGTAGCTCAGGCCGTGTGTGAGGTGGCATCGTCCTGTTGAAACCATATGTGTTGCAGGCCCAGTCGACCCAATTCAGTTTACAAATTTTTTTCTAACATGTGACAATAGCGATCACCATTAATGGTTACAGCATTGCAATTGTTATTTAAATAAAATGTTTTAATGACTAATACGTTGAGGCGTTGGATGCTTTATAATAAATTGTAACAGCTAATCTCTATGACTACTAAAATGTCTGCCAAACCAAAATGGTGGCCAAACAAAATCATATAAATGAACCAAAAGTATTCAAATTTCAGATAAATTTAGCCGTAATGTTAGTGATGCAATGTGATTATTACAAAATTTTAAAGTGGATCAAATATAAAGTTATTTGTGATATTAAGGTGGCTTGGACACGTTTTACGAATGCCAGAGGAGCGACTACTACGATATATAACACCTCGGTCGGGCCTTGATTGGTCAATGAGTCGAAGCGGCGCAGGGAGAAATGGATGCGCCTTGTCAAGAATTTGGGCCCCAACCCTCTTAGAATAAATGGACTAAAATTATCATGATGATAATAATAGCATTAAATAATAAACTATAATAAAAATAATATAAAGCATTTTTTTTCTTCACATGTACCTACCTATAATAAAATAAATGATATAATTATTAAAAACAAATTAAATGTATCAATTAGAAAGATATACATGTAAAATTAATTTTATCGACAATTATTGTTGTTGCTATATCACAGACCTATGTTCTGAATATATATATTAACTTCACAGTAAGAATGTGTTCATCTTAATAATATATAAGTTAAATACTAATTTGTATTAATAATAAATATAATATATACAAATAAAATCAATTTTGTCGAAAAATATTGTTTTTGCGCTACCGAGATTCGAACCTGAATCTCTATTTCCAATCCGCACTACCAATTGTGTTATAGCGCCAGTATTTTTCATGACAAATTTTCGAACCTATATGTTACACTTTTTCAAATTAATACGTCTGTCGTTCCATTATTTGAAAGCCATCTACATTATTTTTACGGAATCTCAAATACTTTTGAGTAAACCGACTGCGGACGCCAGAATTATCAATTTATTTCTATTAAATTTTGGACACATT
Organism: Eubasilissa regina; assembly: GCA_022840565.1. Classification (NCBI taxonomy): domain Eukaryota; kingdom Metazoa; phylum Arthropoda; class Insecta; order Trichoptera; family Phryganeidae; genus Eubasilissa; species Eubasilissa regina. Next base: position 27,780,569 of record JAINEB010000022.1, on the reverse strand, counting down.
GATACATCACAGACCTATGTTCTGAATAATTACAACTTCACAATAAAAATGTGTTTTCCTTAATAATTTGTAGGTTGTATGAATGTGTCCTAAATTTAATAAAAAACAATTTTTCGATTTACTTAAAGATATTTGAGATTCCGTAAAAACAAAGTAGATGTCTTTCAAATAATGGAACGATAGATTTATTAATTTTAAATGTGTAACATATGGGTTCGAAAATTAGTCGTCAAAAGTACTGTCTGCTGTAGCATAGTTGGATAATGCACCTTCCCTGGATTGGAAAAAGATCCAGGTTCGAATCCCAGCAGCAACAACAATATTTTTCGATGAAATTGATTTTATATATATATATATCATTATAAATAATACATTTAATTAGTATTTAAAATATCACAGACCTATGTTCTGAATAATTACAACTTCGCAATAAAAATGTGTTCTGCTTAATAAGATATAATTATTATTTATATAAAAACGTACAGAAGAACTTTTAATTAAAAGAAAACTATTAGAAAAATGAATTTAGTTACATATACATTTTTAACATAATATTCTTTATGTACTTACATGAACATTGCTTGAAATGATAAACGTGAAACGGACCTAAGAAAAATATCTAGAATTGTTCCTTGCACACGTGAAGTACTTATACTTATTAAATATATTTATTTAGCCATAATATCTACGAGTATAATACAAGAATAATAAAGCTTTAAAATACAATAGCTATATAACAATTAGAAGTCTATTTGTATAAATAATTAACAATCTATCTGGATTAAAAAATCAATCCAATAATTAACAAATTAGAAGCGAACGTAAAGTTGTTTGTAGCATACTTGATAGAATACAGAAAAGGTCGCTGTGATGGTTTGATTATGTAGAACGAGGAGAGCGTTGTAAAGAAAATATATGAGGCGAGTGTTGGAGACAACAGGAACGTAACAGGATGTAAGGGTATGGCATTCTATCCTCCCTGCCTCATAGTGGAACAATGTGATAGTTATTTAACACATTCACATATTCTAAAAGACTGGGGTGTGATGATTAAACATCAACTATTTTTTGTTGTGATGTGCGTCAGTGACGTCCGACTTTATTTAGCAAATTATTATTCGATCAGATTACTCAATATAAAACAAAAAAAAAAATAACCATCTTCCGCAAAATACAAAAAACTAAATCTCAAATAGATAATAATAAGACCATGGAGAGTATTCTCAATCACTACCTAATGCTGTGTCTTCTATGTTCGGTGTTCAGGTCACGCTGGGCTCCGCGAGATCTCACCGCAGACATATTTATTCGTCCGGAGGTTAAAGTTTTCTCCACCGTCGTCTTTTCACGTCTTCCGCCGATCCAACCTTAGTTTCAGTAAAGTTTCCGGCGAATCATTTTCTTCCAATTCTTGTTTCGAGTCTCACGATTGCAGTAACGTTCGGTCGGTATTCGCGTACATTAATAAACCGGCAACATCTTAAATCAATCTTCTCAAAATCGTGAAAATACTGGAGGAGTCGTAGATATACCTCGTTTATAACAATGGAGCATGAACATAATTTTCTACAGTGAGTCAACTATTTTGTTAAATTAATATAAAGTTAAGTGCTCAAACATATTATTAATAATGGAAATGCTGTTAATAGTGAAAATAACACATTCATTTAAATGTCATTAATAAATTGTATATGGAGAAAATATTAAGTCGACAATGGAATTTACGATATACTTATACGCTGTATCAAATATAATTAACAATATTATACGACTAAATTATGTACTAGTCAAAAATGTGCAAAATTTGTACCGTTTCGGAAATATTACTGTAGGTACGAGATTTTTACAAATTCATATTAAGCTTTAACTGTACTTCGAAACACATATTTGTGAAATTGACCCATTATTATTCTGTATTTTTATTTCCGGCCCTAAATCATCTAACAAAAAACAGTCTGGCCACTTGAAATTCGATAACCTTTTACTTTTTGTATTAAATATGTAACTTAGAATCAATAAAAAAGCACAAAAAACAATTCTCAAGGTAATAATTGGTCGTCTCTTTAGATATCCATCAGACCTTATATTTAAAGAGTACAATGTCCTTGATATAAGACAAATCTTTATGTTGAGACTCGTTCAATACTTCCATACTAACAACAACTCTCTCCAAGCAATAAATTATGGACACAACACTAGACAAACAACAAACATCTACACACCAGTTCCGAGAGCAACAACGACATTTTGTCAAAGATTCTACATGTTCCTAGCTCCGAAACTATACAATACACTCAGTACCAACTGGAAATCGTACAATTACTATAAGATTACACAAATATGGACCCAATATATGATTCAATCAGGTAGAGATGAATCATAAGCATGGATATCCAACAATTTACTATAATGTATACAATTCTTTTACTAATAACTCACTAGTCCTACAACACTCCCACTCCACATATTTTTATTATATTTTTATTTTATTATATTTTTATTTTATTCTTACTTTTTTATTCATATTTGATTTATTTTTTTATTCCAAATAACAACACAACAGCACGAAAAAAAAAAAAAAAACTGGCTACTTTAACACAGACTTTAGTCTAGCAAAGTAGCCAGGACAACGCTGTATATATCAGAGGTGAAGTCTACTCCATCCCACACATTAAACTACGTATTATGTATGTTTATTATGTATCCACCTCTGTAACTACAAAAATATGGATGTCAAAATATATATAAATAAATAAATAAAAATTTTCAATTAATCGTAATAATCGTATTACTACGACCATTTCAAAATACTTATATTTCTGACATGGTTCAGATTAGATACATACAGCATTATCATTTTCGACTCATATTTTTAGGTATCTACCCCTAAGATATTGTGCACTAAACGTGTTGCACCCTGTATGTATGTTCAGGCTGTCTCAAAAGTCATCATCTATTTCACATTAGACATGTATTTAAAGGTACTATGCTGGCATAAAGATATGTGCATTAATTTGTGTTTGCTATTCGTTTCGAAAGTGATATTTCAAATTTTGTGTCGGACCTTTCTTAGGGAACTTGTAATTTTTTTTTTCTTTAATGCTTCATGCCTTTTGTCTTGCATGTTACTACAGACTCTGGTTCGTTCACGATCGTCATCAGTCAAGATATTGTAATTCGATATCTCGATTAACTTTATTTGAATTATGCAAATACGCACCATAAGTACATCTCTTTATACCAGTGCGATTAATTTAGATAGTGACTTTTAAGATTAATTTAGATAGTGACTTTTAAGAACTTTTAAGATTAATTTAGACAGTGACTTTTAAGATTAATTTAGATAGTGACTTTTAAGACCTTTTAAGATTAATTTAGATAGTGACCTTTGTAATGTCTTCGATATTTCTCTAGGCTTATATTTAAATATTATTAGGTTTATTATAAATAACAAACCTCTAGGCCTCCTGGTTGCGAGCTCTCCCGGTCGCCAGTGTGGAGATCTATCTTTCTACCTTACTTAATACTAATTTTACGCTTAATGCTAGTCTATTCGCTTAATATCTAAATTTGGCCAACGTGATCGTTCTAGAGGTTAAGAATATTTCCCATGTTATGTCCGTAATGATCCTAGTTCTTTTAACCCGCGTTTTCAATTATCAAATATCCAAAGTTTACAAATATCCAAATATTATAGCCGTTAAAATACCTATAGAGCAATTATTAAAATAAATATACCGATTATCTTATGGTATACGACTAAGTAACAGAAAACTTCCCGTCAAGCGGTATGATATTCAAGCGCGCCCGTTATAGTATTAATTATGTGCGTGTTATTCAGAGCTAGAATGTAAGAGTGTGGAAGAAATTATACATATGTACGCATTATTCGGAGCTAAAATGTAAAGTGGGGGTGAAACTATACGTATGACACCAACCTTGTCGTAGACTCGTACTCGTGACTGTGGCCGCTTCGTGGCGTCGCCTAGCTGTTCATGAATTATGTGGACATGTGAAACAACATGCGACATGCTAAGTGTCTGCCTCGCTTGACAAATATGTTCCGTGGTTACATGATAAGTTCCCCGGACACCAGACTGTGGCGTACGTTCGGCTCCCCTTTGACCCCAAATTCAAAATCCGTACGTCTGGCGCATATTCGCAGTAGACGACGGATCCTGAACTCCGAACCCTGATCACCCAACGCGTTCAAAAGTTTAAAGATGATGATGATGATAATCCAAAGTTCTGATTCGGCCAATGTCTAAGTGAACAATATCATTTGTTATGACTCATTCAAGATGCATGGCTGAGGTCCTTGTATCTCCAATACGTTGCTGTTCAGTATCGGTAGGAAAGTGGCCAATCCGGGCCGCGTCCACCACTGAAGGTAATTAATTGTGATGATTGTGACAGCTATTCAGTATCGGTAGGAAAATGGCCAATCCGGGGCCTCGTCCACCACTGAAGGTAACTAATTGTGATGATTGTGACATGACAGTACGATTCTCAGGAAATTCCCTTAATTCCTTGGGTGCGTCTGAACAAGTAGGTCATGTGACAATGGTGTCAGAAGAGTAGTTTAATTTATCTGCAGGATGATCCTCGGTGTCTCGAACAATGCATCTCGAATAAGGCCAGGAACAAATAGTTAGGATTATTATTACTGCATGCTGGTGCGTGTGTATGTGTGTGTGGATTGCCGACGTGGCGGCTCAATTGTAGCACATTTCAGGAACACTGTCTCGGGGCATCAACCTCCAGAGACACTACTATCATCCTCCTCACACAGCTGAAGTACGGGTACCACGGCGACCACACAGAAATCACCTCGATGCAAACTCAGTGCGGACTAAGCTATTTACGCCAGATTATATATCGGAAACAGATCATGAACGGTAAACATACGTAGGGTTAGCCTGTAGCCTTGTGCACCCTACGCAGACCGATGATGTTCAATAACTCTTTCATTCTGGCTGTCACTACCAACCCAATATAACCATAGCTAGCCCGTCCACGCTTCATGCCATCGAATGACTCTGTTCAGCCTCCAGAAGCACCTTTTCCTTCCAATCAAATCATCTTAGGAAAACTACAATTCACATAGGCGTTGGAGGTCGGTAGAATGAAGCACCTGGTTTCGGCTTGATAACCGAAAAGATAAATGTTTAGATAATGTAGGAATCAGTGCGGAATCTTACTCGTGAGATGTGTCGTAAGGTAAAATGTTCAGTGAGTTATTGCACAATATCGATTATAAAGATCAGTACGATTCGCATACGCATGCGATTGTGTATTCCCAAAGTAAATACACACACAAAGTTCTCGGATAAATTCTATCATTTCTACCTACTAGCCATTACTTCGGATCGAAATGTAATCTATAAAATGCGCCCGTCAGGATTTATGAAATTTTTAGATCTAGATTTCCGCGGATAAGTAAATATACAAATAATTACGTACATAGTTACATGATTATCTACACGGCCAATAGTAGTATATAATTGGTCCTAAACAATGAGATACATGTAACTGAAACTTGTAGGTGGGTGTTCCCAATTTATAAAACGGACAGTAATTAAATAAAATGAAATATCAAGTGGCCTAGCAGTTACTCCAGTCCCTTTCTATGAATGAGTGATTACATGAGGATCCGATTCACACTACAGTATTTGTTAGCGGTTTTAATTATGTATACAAGCATGCTAAAAGGTAAACTTAGTATTTTGGGTCCTCTGCTGCGGTTCTCAGCGTCTGCGCCAAACCCGGTCTGCCTTCAGTCACCACACTCGCGATTTCGGAATTTCAACACGACCTTCGCGGACCCGAAAAACAACCCGATCACCCCTAAAACACTCGCGGCGTAAACCTCGAAAAGAAAATCTTCAAAAGCGACCCTCTCCCGTGCGATCACGAAACTGACTCCCCGAACCTGCCCCTTGGACCACCCGAAGCTCGAAGCCGACCCCCCGCCCGCTCAGACCTGACTAACTTGAAGCTTTCGTTTTTCAACCCTCGACCGTCTTCACCCCTCCCCCGCCCCTGGCGTCTCCGCCCCGGCCCCTGCCGTATCAGCTCTAGAAATTTCTAGGAATTCATATTTTTTTATCAGTTCGGTTATATGTGGATCATCACACCTTTAAGTGTGTATGTATATATACACATATACTTGGAATTATCCTTAACTTAAGATGTATCTTAATTGTAATTCTATATGTAGGGGTCCACCCAACTCTGGGACGGCTTGATAAAAAAATATGTAGATGAATCTATCATATGTCTGGTTTCATAAATTTGCCTTAATGATTCTTCAATATTTTACATTTAGCATTGAACATTACATTCTGTTTGAATTGAAATACGTCTTCTAGATGCTAACCTTTTTGTTAGTTCCCTGTAATATAGACTTTCTTCTTAGTCTGAATTATTTAAACGTGTTACTTCAATGAAAGGGGCAATATCGTAACAGTTTGATTTTAGATCATTCGTTATTGATTATAGTGATAAAATATAAAATCACAAATTTTGTCGTGTCAAAATTGAGCAATATTTTATTCTGAAAAATTATTTTATAAAATATTATTTTTATAAATACAGAACTAAAAGGACACATATCAATTAAATTTTTATTTTACATTAAATTGCTTCGATATAATGTATCAGTTTACAAATAAAGTGTTAGCCACAAAGCTGGATCTTTGTTTATATTCGATATACATTTATAATTCAAGTAAGACGGGCACGGTCCAACCGCAATCATATATATCTTACTTATATATAAGTAAATAAAAAAAACATGCGTCTATTTTTTTGTTTACTCTAGTTTGTGTAAACACGCACCTTTAAATAAGTAACGGATACGATTTAACAGGGTATTATTTTAAGAGTGCTACCGCACGAAAGTCATAATGTGTCCACGGGATATCTCTTTAATTCAAATAAAAAGCAAAGCACCTATGGAATGCAAATAACCAACGCTAGATGGTATACAATTTGCATGAAATAGGCGCCAGCCCATTATGCTCATAAAAAAATTGCATTTAAAAGATGAAATTAAAATAATGGGAGTTAGAATTTCTAAAATATATTGCAATATATTGTGATGCATTTTCAGAATCATTAAATTTATGAATTGATCATAGATTCGCAAAGAAAAATTCAAAAACACAAAATTTCTCTAAATCAGGCTTCAAAATAAAATTAGAAGATGAAAAATTAAAAAATAACAATGAAACGAAGTTATCCGACGTTGGCAACTGCCAATTTTTTTTTAATGATTTTGACTTATTATCAAAAAATGAAGTCAGGCTAATTAAAAAGTATATTTAAAAAAAATCACTAAAGTAAATCAGTTGTAACAAATAGAAAAGAAGAAGAATTAAAAGAGAAGGTTGTTAAGACACAGTAAACCTTCAGACTTCTGCAATGCAGATAGTTTGCAATCTCGCAGAGTTATTAGCGTTCATGTTGATTCGGTTACGTCGCGACATGCATATTTATCCGCATATATATAGAGGAAATTTGCAAATCTATGTGTTACATATTTATCAAAGTTAAAAAAATAAAAGTGATGGGAGACAAACCATTTTCCTGTAAAAAATTAAGTTAATTTGAATTTAAGGACGCATTTACAAATAAATATATTGCGTCATTCTGGACACATTTGTAATTCCCGTGTTAAAGCTGAAAACTATTTAAATAAACTCTGCATGTAGTATAACCTAACCAAACCTAACCCAACCTTAACGAAACAAACCTAACCTAACCACGCCCGTTCCTCAACGGTTTTTAAAAGGTGTGTAAAACATATAAAGAAATTTGCCGGATATTATCAACCATCAGAATGAATCTATCTATATAATGAGTCTGGAATGAAATCATTTTCAAATGACAAATTCTTAAATCATTAAAGTTTGGACAAAAAGCGCCAAAGGTATGGAAAACAAACTCATATCATCAATAAATAACCTAACCTAACCTAACCTAATCTAAGCTATTCTAACCTTGCTAAATTTTTATTATTTTATTGCATAAATAATTCGTTCTAAGGAACAATGTTTGTTTAAATGTACGTATTAGTATTTCCCATAAGTAATTCATCAACTCCTCCATTTACTATTGATGCACGAATTGTTCGAATATGGTTATGTAATATAAATAGCTAAGTAAACACAGTAGATATTTATTATATTTTCTGATTTTTTTAAAATAACTTTTTAAAAATGAAGATTTTATAAATGAATCGATCCCAGTGACACACTCTCCCCGTTTCCCCACCGCGGCGCCGTTACACAATCAACAAAAGGAGATCGGGGACATTGTCTTCGGCGGCGATTGCTCTCTGCAATAATTACCAGCTGGAAATTGAGCCGATATTTATTAGGCACTTCCCGCGTCTCCCCTTTGTTCCCACAAATAACATCCGCGGCAATTCAATTATTGCGGTCCAGGTTGTTAGTCTTCGGATCGGCGCGGCGGAGCGGGCGGGGCGGGCCGGGGAGGGGCGCAGAGCGCGGGGAGGGGCGCGCGGCGACACCGGGTGATCTAATAAACCTGAGGAAATATTGTTTATGCATTATTTATTCGATGAGTTTCCAGAGAGGGATCTTCAGGGGTTCAATGAAATGCATAATTCACTTTGTCGTCGGGTTTTTCACTAGATCATACCTGTAAGACTAACTAATTTACTATCAAAACGTTTCTCCCCAGGGTGAGGCCTAGACGACAGAACGCCGTACGCTTCTGCCCTTGCCTCGTTCACTTTAATACATCTTCTCAGGCATGCTCTTAGATTGGTGAAGATTCTTTTGACGGGGCCGTTTTCATTAAAGGATGAACCAGATTTGTTCACGCCATTTTTTTCGCGGATGCCCTTTTTTCTGATTTCTTAGTAAGTTGCCTCATATATTTTCTTTACCATAATTTCCTCACTCACAAACGTTACATATGTCCAAATCATCTCAGAAATCCGTTCTTACCGGTTACGCTACAAACGGATCTATCTTATTAGATTTTTACACTACGTACATGAATTTTCTGCACATGCGCCTGAACGATTGCATTTTCACTGCATTTAGTCTACTTTCATTGTTAGTTTACCGATTCCAGGATTCATTTCCATACATTAGTGTTGATACCATAACTCCATTATACACTAGGAGTCTTGCTCAGAATATAAAATTCTAGTTAGCGTTCAGAGTATTGTTCACTTTATTTTTCGCAGTCGTCTCCCTTTCGATATATTTTTCAACCTTACCTTACTTCTCAAATACACAAACTCATTTTCTTGTTCTTAGTATTCTTTATTTACCATTACCATACATTTTGTTCACTTTCATCTCTTTCGAACACACTCGATTTGATCATATTTATCTCTCAGTTCATTCTCCATGCATACATCGGACGTCTTAGTCACCAGGCATAGCAGATCAGCCAATAATACTGCTTCGTCTGAACATACATAAAATATGTTTTTTTAGAGGTATAGAATTTTAAAATGAAATAAAATACATAACGTAGTTATGGCCATGGTATTGGCTTTATTAGAAAAATATAATTTTATACCATTAGTCTTTAAATATGATTTCAAGCACATGGGCACAGTGGCTGGCTCGAAAAAAGCGCAACCTGGAAGTTCAATTTTCAACCAATTCGAAGTCAATTTTTGGGGCAGCTGAGACCTATATCGATAATAACGCAACGAATGTTGGTTTCCAAGTCGTTTGTCGACTCTTATCGGTTTACCGACGTAGACTAGCGACTTCACATATCCCCACAGAAAATAATCCAAAGGTGTTAAATCACCCGATCTTGGAGGCCAATTCACAGGTCCATTACGCGAAATTATGCGCTCATCGAATGTTTCCTTCAATAAATTAATTGTGACGTGCGCTGTGTGGCGTGTTGCACTATCTTGTTGAAACCACAGTTCTTTCATATTAATGCCATTCAATTGGTGAACGAAAAAATCAGTAATCATGGATCTACAGTGCTCTCCATTGACTGTAACGATTTGGCCGGCATTGTTTTTGAAGAAATATGGATCAATAATTCCACCAATCCATAAAGCACTCCATACAGTGGTTTTTGTAGATATAACGGCGTTTCAATAATGGTTTGTGGATTTTATTTACTCTAAATGTGGAAGTCATGCTTGTTAACGTAGCCATTTAACCAAAAATGAGCCTCATCGCTGAACAAAATTTTGTGTTGAAAATGAGGATAAAGAGCAATCTCATTCCATTCACCGAACGTACGACGCACACGATGGTCAAACGGTTTCAATTCTTGCACGAGCTAGATCTTGTTAGCTCGTAAACCAAGATCTTTTCGCAAAGTCTTCCACAAAGTGGATGGACACTGATCCAATTGCTGTGAATGATGGCGAATCGACTCATTCGGGTCCTTCTCAACACTACGCTCCACTGCATTAACAGTTTATTCGGTGCGCGCTGTACGACATCTCTGCGGATGCGCATTATCAATTAGAGTACGCGTGGTGCAAAAACGATTCATGGTTATTCGAATTATTTGCTCAGATGGACGATTATGTCGACCATAAAATTAATGTGGCGCACGGTAAGTTTCGCGAACTTAATTTTTCGAAAAAAATTTGCACTATTTGCAAACGTTGTTCTGGCGTAAGTCTATTCATGGTGAAATAACAAACCAACTAAAAACCAATCAGCTATTAGCTGTCTAATTGGCTGTCGCTGTAAATTATGGATTACTTGCTCGGATGGGTGATTATATCGATCGTAAAATGGACGTAGCGCACGGTAAGTTTCGTGAATTGAACCATGATTTTCGAAATAAATTTGTACAATTCGCAAGCGTTGTTCTGGCGTAAGTCTATTCATGGTGAAATGGCTAACCAAACAGGATATACCAATTCATTAATTCTCGCTTCTACTTTCAGTTCTTTCAGTTCTCACACACAATTGTACATACCTAAATGTACTCTTATATGTAGTCCTGTTTGACGCTTTTTGTAACTCCTATAAGGAACATTCATTTTTTCATCTTCTCATAAGATTTTTTATCTACAACATTAAAAAATACTTGACTTTGAATTATTATACAATATGAAACAAACTATAAACTATGAACATAATTTATGTAATATTTAATCGAGATAATTAATTTTTTTTTTTAAATTTACGGAGCAACATTTGTTATCGCGGAGTAGAATAGAAAATCAGTTTTTGTTGATGCTAAAAAGTTTTTCTGATAACGAATTTTATTGTCAATTACTGTCAACCCAACTTTTTTTCTACAATCTTTAGTGATGTATTAATTTTCTCAGTTCTGTAAAGAATTATTTATGTAATTTTGTTTTATACAAAACGCAAAATATATTTTTCACTCAGAATTCATCAAAAGTGTTATTGCGACTTGTATGAGTGTTTCTCATTCTTGGTAAATATAACAATCGTTTTTTCTCTCATTTAAAATAAAACTATTTAATAGATCACCTCTGTTTTCCATGAAATTAATTTTCATCTCACCCCCTTATCACCCACCCTTTCGTGCATATTTAAGAATTTAAAGTTCTACTGAAATTTAAACAAAATACCGCAAATAAACTTCTCAATAATACTATTTGAAGAAATGGGTTTGTGGTTCGACACTTAATAATAATATAAAATAATTTTGTATATAACCACTTGGGATTTATTATTTTACGCCTACTGATTTAAAAAGTTTGTTTCTTAATAATAAAATAGATAAAATGTTTTTAAAATACGATTTATTTTCTGAATATAAATTTTGTATTTGATATTATTAATACTTATTTATTTTTGATAAATAGGTAAATTGAAATCACGTTCGCTCAAGATTTTAAAACTATTATGGATATAATAATATGTACTAGAGTCATTTTGCTTCATATTTCTGAAATCAAAATAATATCATAATATACCGAAACCCGCCAGTCTAAAATAATAGAGTTTAAAACTTTTCGAATAAAAAATTTAGAAAACTTCTGCCGAACAGGACGATATCAGTAATAGTTTTAAAATTATTTTTTATCGACATGAAATAATTGAAAACTATTCATATTTTGTTGCGTATCTAGAGATTAGTGTGATTATTTTATTACTCAGTATCGTTCAAAATTCTTAAAAATATATCACTCAGCTGTATCTAGTTGTGTTAGGAAAAAATAGCAATGTTGCATGTACTCGAAAACTTCGACAAGGTTTTCAAGACCCCAAATTGAAAACTCTTTCAAAACGATGTAATCGATTGAAGTTGTTCCATGGAAAGAATATTTAAACGTTTTTTTTTAAATAATGCACTTCGAATATTTATTTATTCTTATTTTCTTTGAGTGGTAATTAGATTGTTTATACTGACGTTCTGATTTCCCATTTGATTTGACACCCTTAGGCTGATTACCTTTATGGATTCCTGAAATTCTCCCTATGACTTAATAACCTTGTATAATTTATGATTTTTAATATTATCCGCTAAAATATTATCGTTTTCCAAAGAAAGTGGAAGTTACCAAATAATCTACAATACATAGACTTTGAGAAGATTTTCAAGTTTATTTTCATTCAACCTTCTCTTAGATGTAATTTTATAAAGTAAACATTATTAAGAGTCTAGAAGGTTAAAAGAAGAACCCTGAAAAATTGAGATTCGAGGAAATGGAAAAAAATGACGCTGTTCAAATTGAACAGTATTCAAGTAAGCGGAATTATTCCCAAAGGTTTTTTTTCTTTACCTGGAATGGCTAAATTAGTTTATCTAAAAGTTTGGATTTTAATTGGATATTATCGACACTACAGATTGGAGCGAAGCTTAACTGGTAATCTTTATTAAAAGTGCTTGGAAAAGTTTGACGGTGGAGCTTTCGGTAGCGCGGGGGGGCGGACCGGGGGCGGACCGGGGAGACGATTATAGAACTTCCATAATAGCGATACTTCGGTGTCCAAAGGACTTTCTCGTTATTAAAAGTATTTCATTTGAATGAAACGACTCTCATTTGAAATTTAAACGAATATTTGTGATTTTTATAATAAATGAAACGCTAGGCAAACATACAATTAAAATAAAATGAATCTTGTTTGATTAAATTTGAAACTGACGAATTTTACCAACTAGGAGGGGTATTTTTGTAATAAGTTGGTTGTCATTTTATGCATCGGGTCATTTATTATCACGATGAGAAAAAATCTGTAGACGGGTGCTGGATGGTTTGGAAAAATTTCAGATGTACCAAATACTGAGATTAAAATCCAGATAAATCAAAATACAGAAAATTTATAATAATAGTCATACATAATATCACTTAGTTATTAAAAATTAGATTAAAATTCATTTTATATAATAATAGTCATACATAATATCACTTAGTTATTAAAAATTAGATTAAAATTCATTTTATATATAAAGGTACCCTGTAAAATTTTCACCATCAATTAGCGTGTATCTGCATTTTATATTGGTATATCGGTTTGTTGGAATTAATATTGTCAGCAGTATGACTTAATAAACTTCAGCAGATTTACAGATATGCGAAATCAGAAAAAACGGATAAAGAATATTTTTTATATGGAAATTAAACTAAATTTAAGAAAAAATAGCTTAATATAAAACGCATAATTAGAGTTTTAAATTCAATTTAAATCTCAAAGATCTCTATTTATATGTGTAAACATATTTCCCAATTCTCCTAGGATAAGGGGACGATGATGACAAATTAATTACGATTTTCTAATGAGCACTCTAAATTGAACTAATCTGTCGTGTGGAAGAACCATAATTGATTTATTATTTTTATTTAAAATAGTACGTTAGACTTGAATTGATTTTATAGCACGTTCCCACGCGAACTACCAGGCGCTGTTCCATGTAAATATATTATATACAAATTTTTATAGTAATGCACCTACACAGGCTTGGGAAGGATTTAGATGTATTCCAATGTTCAATGTTTAAATATGAAAGTAATATTTTTGATGCTGTTCTGAGTCAAAGGTATAATTGGTTTTGGTACTCAATCATTCTGTGTCAAATCTAAATTTATATATTTTTTGTGTTATACTTAAGTTTTTATTGTTTGTTTTGCTTATTTTAATATATTTTTTAAAAATCTAATTATTTTATTTTCATTTATATTTATATGTACATATATTCCATGCTACTTGTGTAACTGCACATGTTTTTTATAATTCATTTTGTGAAATCCCATAAGGACGTAAATTCGATATAAATAAAAAAATATATCACTATACCTATATAATATACTAATATGCATACATATGCAGGGTGTTAAAGGTAAAGTATTAGCTATATTAATACAATTTTTAAATGTAATTATATTTATTTGAGTCAAACATTCTTATAAACTAGGTTCTTTGCACATTTTTTTGATCTAATTGTAGGAGACCATATCCCTCAAATACCGCCTTCCCTTTTACTTATAAATATGTATGTAAAAAAAAAAAACATTTTGTATTACTTGCCATAATGTTTCGGATTGTGCAGCTCCAATTTCAGCCCGAATGTTTTTCTTGAGCTGCTGAACTGAAGTTGCCTTATTGGGATATACTCATTTTCATAAAATCCGTAGATTTTTTCTTTTTTCTTCTTTTATGGCCTCATAGGACTCGAGGCCCATGACCGCAGTCACTACTATTTATCTCTCGTTTTCTGTTGTTACTATTTGTAACTGTTATTGTCAAGTTTGCTGGCGTCTCGATGTTATTTGCCTATTGTGCCTATGTCTTCATTCTTTTGGGTTATGTAAGAAGGCTTTATACGTGTTACGAGACTCAATTAGTCTTGCTACATGTTTAATTCATTGCAGCCTCTTTGCTTTCACCCTCCTGAAGATGTCCGGGGCATCACACTGTTCCCCATATTCCAAGTTTTTTAACCTCTTCCATTCACAATTAAGTTAGGTTATGTTCCATTCCACGATTAGGTTAGGTTAGGTTCCATTCTACGATTAGGTTAGGTTAGATTCCATTCTACGGTTAGATTATTACGAATTGGGACTTACATCTTGCGAAAGACTTTATTTAAATTTAATAGACACTGTCATAATTTCACATTTAATTATTTTATCGATTTAAAATGTGTTGAGTTATTTATGAAATTACTATATGTATATCCTAGGGCAAGAAGGTTATAATATGACGTACTTAAATCATTTTAATATATTTTCGTTACAGTTGTGTTTTTTTTCCTCAATTTCTTTGTGCATAAATAATAGCAAGATACAGCAGATGACACAGAATCGTATTGAAGATGATTGCTCAACTTTTTGAGTGCCTGTACGTGTAGTGTATGTATATTTTCGTAACAGATTAGTACCAGATTAGGGGAATTATAAACTTCTTTTATTATTTCTACACCCTTGAATAAAATCAACATTCACCATCGAGGGATCGAATATAGGTATGACGTAACGACCCTCTTTCTAAAAGTGCAGCATTGATAAAATGTCGAGGTTTCTTAGTGACTATGTCTTTCCTTTATCTCTCGTTAGTTAGTTCGTATTCTCTCAGTATTCCCTTCAGCCGCAGTCTCCGTCTCGCTCCCTCTAATCCTGGGGTGACTGCTGCCCTCTCGCTCGTCCTGATCTGAATTCAGAACTCGTAGAAAACTGATAAGCCAAAAGATCAGCAGTTTGAATTTGACTTTGAGCATTCTATGGACTCTCCTACAAAGGTAGTTTTTTTTCATATATTTTACCCTTGTCTGCGTACCTTTGCTCCTCTCCCATGATATTACACGTGTAACTTACAATACCCATGTTGAAACGAATGCTTCAGTATATATATATTTTACTATATTCACTAGAATAGTTGTAATATAGATACTTAAAATATAAATTTAAATAAAAGAATTAGCTCCCGATGATAATATTATCTAGTAACAGAAATAAATAAATATTTACATTGAAGTATTTCTCAAAAATATCTTTAAAAAATAATGTCTAAATGGTATTAAGATGTTATTTTATTGCATATATAAGCGTTTTTGTAAGAAAGCTTCATTTAATACGTGTTAAAATGAGAACAAATAAGAAAGATACAAAATATTAAAATTGATCAATCGTAGAAAGACCTAAAGCAATAGTGATTTAGCTTACATCACATATATTATAATTATCGATTTAAAAAATTATATAATTTAATTTAAATATGCAAGTTGCGTGCATAAGTTGTTTAAAAATAAACGAAACATTATTTCTCGTTCGTAGTATTCTAATATTGTCATTTGATGGATTCACAATAATTCTGTAATATAAATATGTCTGCAAACACAAAATACGAAAGAATTTATTAGGAAAAGAAATTCACAAGGCATCCTTGTGATATTCTTTTTTTCAGCGCCGTGGTGGGGGAGGCTGTTACTTTAGTTTCCTTTTTGGGGCTTGCTTGTAGCTACTTCAAGAAAACTAAGCATCTCACCAAGCCGCTCGCAGTTGTTCCTTACCAAATTGAGTAACTTTAAAGTATTCGGATAAAATAATATTCAGTGAATATACGAATATAATATTATTATTAAATTAATAAAAAATATATGGTATATTCATTCAGTGGTTGAATATTCGGCCTTCAATATTCTTTATTTAAAACAAAAAATGTTTAAAATCTTCAAAAACTTAACAATGGCGACCTCTCTTATTTACAAATATAATATTGTTACTGATTATGTGAGTAAAGTTACAAGATATATTTCTCACAGATTATCGAATTTGTCAATAATACCTTGAAATAAATGGTTTTTTGTATATTAAAAAATATTTAAAAAAAAAACAAAAATAATTTCAAATCGAATCAAAATCTTGTTTATTAATTTCTCTATAAATTACGTTTTACACCGTCTATGAATTTTGAGATGTAGTTAATTATGTAAGTACCTTCTTACTTATTCATTTCACATTCTTAATTATTCAACGATGACATGTGTAATCGCTAACGGATGGACGTAAGGCTACATATTATATAGACACGTAGTTATTTAAAATAAGACTTTACAAAATGCACTATTTATTTAATTTTATATCTCATTTATAATAGGTATAATATATTGTTTTAATTTTTTTTCTGTCTTGTTTTTCGATCTAACACTATCGTATCTGACACAGTTTTCTCTAGTTATGTACCTATCTTAAATAAATCAGTTAATTGTAACTTTACCGGTACTTATTTTTTAGTGCAATTTTGCCTGTTACGACACAGATTTTTTCTAGCGAAAAATACATATTACAAAAAGAATTACATGCATAAATTGTGTAGTTATAAAAATATAAAATAATATTCTTTTTACCAAAAGGATTATTTTATCTTTATGGTTGAAATAAAGAACTGGAGCTCTGCTAACATCAATTATCAAACTGATCCCATCTAACAGAAGTGACTGGCTTGAACTGACTAGTTGTATTTGGTAAGAAATTTCGAGAGGCTAAAACAATAATATTTGTATTATAATACTTTATTTTAAGTTAAATATGATTATATGATTGTTTATATCCATTAAAATACAAAATTGCTTATTATTTGGTACTAATAATTGTTAAATGTAGGAGTATATACGACTTCAGGAAAACTTACTAATAAATGCCTTCATTTACTCGCAATTCGTTGTTCTCCGTTTTCTGGTTTGGGGGTTTATCAGATGTTTTTATTAGGAGGGGCTGTGAGTTTTGCCCAAGGACTATTAAGATTTCTATCTATGATTATTATAGAGGCCATTTAAGCAGCCAGGGAGCAGATTGCGGACAGACAAAAACTTCATAATTAGAAAATCCGATGGATCATTACACACAAAAGGGCGAACCGAGTATTTGATACAAAGTTTAATATTATTCTAAGAAATCCTCTGGATTGTTTGTGAATGACATTTTGTAATGAAATGATATCAGAAAATAGTTTGACACTATATTCAGAAAAGCCATTACCGTGTAAAGCTACAATTCTTATATCGTTAACATAGTGTTAATTTATTCTTCCGGCAAGAGTTCCGGGGTTCAAGTACGGGTAATAATTATATATTTTAACACAAATTAAATTAATAAACTAGGAAGATGTAAAAAAAAATCTATTTATTGAAAAAACATTGGATAAAGATACGTCATTTTTAAAGATAAACAGAATATAGGTTCAAAAATTTATCATAAAACTACTTAGTTGATTTGGCGAAATTGGATAACTCATTTCCTCGCATAGAAAATGGTCGAGATTTAAATCCCGGGAGTAACTAAATATTTTTTCGATAAATAGATTTTTTATGTCTTTATTTATGATTAATTGAATTTGAATTAAAAATAACACAAAACTACGTATTTAAAAACTGCTACCTCAGAATAATAATGTATTCTCCTTAATTAAAATAATAATATCTGTTAGAGTTGGTAGATTAAAGTATGTCGTAGGCTGTTGCCAATAGATCAATACCTCAATTATTACTTATATGTGTATCACATTTTTTCCAATTCCATTCCCCATCTATTTTTAATTTTTAAAAATTAAAACAATATTAAAGATGTTCAATTTTACTAAAAAAAAATTAAAAATTACTAAAAAAGGCTATGAACTGTTTTTTAAACATTCAAAATATAATCAGTAAACAAAATATTGAAATGGAACATGAATAAATGGTACTGATGTCAAAAGGGTAAAAAATATTATTGAATAATTATCTTGACTGCTGGCTAAAGGAAGATTGCGACCCGAACTTGAAAATTATAATAAGAATTGAAATGGCAAGAAGCACTTTGTGAAAGTGATGAATCTCTTTTGCAACCGAGACAAATCTGAGCACCCGTTGGAGGGCAATAAAATGCTATACCTAAGGGCCATAAATGTGATACCTGTATTGTAGTATGAAGTCATGGTCTGGACGTTAAAAGTAGACAGTATTAAAATAATGAAAGCATTTACGATGTAGCTATACCGACGTATGCTAAAGATCACATGGGTTGACTATATTACCAATACAGAAGTTTTCTGTCATATTTGTATGGATGCGTCCCCACCTAATAATAGATGAAAGATCAAGATGTTATTCGGGGAATTATCTATGGCAAATCAAAATGGCTGATCTGTCACTTTTTCTGGCGAGCGGATCGCGATTGGTGTAAAATGACTAATTAATACATTTAATTAGTATTTAAAATATCACAGACCTATTTTCTGAATAATTACAACTTCACGATAAGAATGTGTTCTCCTAATAATATATAAGTTGTATCAATGTTTCCAAAAATTTAATAAAGATGAATTATTAATTCTGGCGTTTGCTATCGATTTACTCAAAGATCTTTCCGTAAAAACAAATTAGATGGCTTTCAAATAATGGAACGATGAATGTATTAATTTGAAAAAGTGTAACATATAGGTTCAAAAAATTGTTGTCAAAAATAATGTCGTTATAGCGTAGTTGGATAATGCATCATCCTTGGTTTGGGAACAGATCCAGGTTCGAATCCCGGTAGCGCAACAACATTTTTCGAGAAAATTGATATTATATGTATATCTTTATAATTAATACATTTAATTAGTATTCAATTCACATTTATTTTGCAAAGATTATACATTATTATTACAGCTTTTTTGATTATATAGAGTGCACGCCCCTGACCAAAACAATATTACACGTAATAATAATATTAATAATAATATATAAATGTGTTCTGTGTACCTTCATATTCATTGATTTGTTTAATTTGATAATTAATATAATACTATTTCCTTAAATTTTAAAATTTTCTAGAACTATTTTAAAAGCCATGAAATAAAGATGCACCAATGCATAAATAACATCAATAAAAAATATCAGTATCTGACAGGCAGTAGCGCGCGACTTACTGTGCAAAATTTAAAGTTTCATGCATAAATACTTTTCACGTACTAAGTAAGCATAAGCAATTAAAGTAAAAAAATAGTGACATTTCTTTACTTACATACTTTATAATATTTTTGAATAACGTTATGTCACAATAAAACAAGACAAAAAAGAAAACTGTTAATACATAAACTGAACTATTTGAATTATTTTTGCGTTTGTGTGTATGGCGAAAAAAATACACCTAAACGCTTTTTAGACAATCCTTCTATACTGCTTATAAAAATTATCTAAATCAGTGGCAAAAAATCACAAAATCACAAAAACACAAAATCACAAAACACAAAATCACAAAAATCATAAAAAATCAAAGTCATTACAAAAAATTTGCTCTAACGCGAAATGGAATATAGGGCCCTATTAGCTACAATATTTATTTATGAGGCTGATGAGGTTCCTAATTTGTTATAGTAGCGGGGTATTGGAAGTCACACAAATATCGATTTCAAATGGATTGTAGGGCGCAAAATTTTTGGGGCCCTATCTAACGTGGTCTCTAATGCACAGCATTGGCTGCTTTGGTATAGTTACGCCACTGATCTAAATATACAGTATTTTCAGACGGTGATTTTTCTGTGTGAAAAAACATGATTTGCCAAAATATACCGATAAACTGCTATAACAAAATTAATCGTAATGTACTTTATAACATTTTGGAATAACTTTATAAGTCATAATAAAACAAGACAAATAAGAAAAATGTTAATATATAAAATAAACTATTTGAATAATTTTTGTATTTGTGTGCATGGGGAAAAAAACACTCCTCAATTCTGCTTACAAAAATTATCTAAATATATAGTATTTCCAGACCGTGATTTTTCTGTGTGAGTAAACATGATTTGCCAAACTCTACCGATGAACTGCTAGATATGGTAAGAAAGCACATATTTTATAAAACTATTAAATTTATTTATATATATGTATGTTAGTACTTTTGCACAATTCTTGAGACATCTATGATTTACAGCGTATTTTGTAATGATTTTTTTTTGAGAAACAATTTTTCCAATTTATAAAATAGATTAATTCCATACCGGAAAGTAAGTACAGTAACAATATTATTTGAAAGTACGAGGGCCACTTTAAGAGTAAAAATCATTTAGTAGTAAATTCATTATCATTTATTAGTAACTCAACATTTTCTAATTTAATAGAAATGACTTATACTGCTTTTTGAGATAATTGTACCATTGACATCCAATAATTTTTGAGATTGTGAGACGACCTTCGCTATTACCATATTGAAGAACACCTGCCTGTTCTTTGAACTAATTGTCGATAGTTTCGTGGACATGCACAGTCTGCACGCGTTTTCTGCCCAAAAATTCTTTTAATTTCGGGAAAAGTTGAAAATTCGATTGTGCCAGGTTTGGGCTGTATGGAGAATGGTCAAGTTGTCTAATAGCTTCTACCCAAATTTTTCAAACTCTTCTGCCATATTTCAAGCAACGTGAACATTTAAAAATGTATGTTTGATCCGATCGAAGGAATTAATGGTAAACACAGTAAATTAATCACCGCTGAGAAATTACGTTAGACGTACTGAAAATCTTGAATTTGATAGACAGGGTTACAGATGAGTTATGCCAAGTTCAACCCAAAGCGCCTACTTAGTTGTTAATATTCGCGTTTCGATTTTGCTTTAAAAAGAGACTACTCATGTAACAAAATATTATTTGAAAATGTGATTTCAAATATACTTGTATGTACAAAGCGAAAAATATATTTGCCCACGTGGTGCTTGTGTCAGTCACCGGCGTGTTGTTTCAGTATTGTAGCCCATCAAAGGCATTAGTTTAGCGCCCGAAAGTACTCAAAAGTGCACACTAGTTTGTTGAAAGTGCTGCCTTGTAAGCAATGTTTTCTCTGTGTTTGGATTACGGTGTGGGTATAAAAAATCTATTGTGCAGTTTTAAGGACCAATGCTATTGTTTGTGAGCTGGGGGAGAAATTAATAAAAACATTACCACACCAGTAGGCATAAGACTACTGGGAGAGCCTGGGTTGACCACATTATTAATGAAGATGTATTAAGACGCATAAATGAGTCAAGAGAACTGATAAAAACTATTTTGGAAAGCTACATTAGTTACATTCTCCGTAATTAAAAATATAATATTTTATCATTCATTATGCAGAGGAAGATAGAAGGCAGCAGATGCGTAGATAGAAAGAGATTATCTTGGCTGCGTAACTTCAGAAAATGATGTGAATTTTATACGGAAAAAATATACATACTGTAACATGGTTGCTAACCTGCGATAGAAGGCGGTGCATGAAGAAAAAGCCTTGTTAAAAAAATGTGTGTGAGCTATATTTTTTTGTGTGCGATATGATGCCAAATCGTGCGCGTGCACACCCGCACACCTTAAAGGGGACGTTAGGCCTGTTAGGCAATAGCGTAACTACAAAAATTGGGCCCCAATGCGAAATGGAAAAGGGCGCCCCCTGTATATGAATTGTATGTAAGATATAAGAATATTAAGTAATACGTGGTTTTATCCATTAAATATTCATACCTTCACGAGAAAAACAAAAGCGTGTTTTTAGGTATTTTCATACACTCGCAAAAGAAAAAAAACTTATCATCCTTCAGCGATGGTCTGATCTCTAACCCGACACATTAGCGGAGAATTACTGTATACATGATTAATGTTTTTACGTGTTTTCGTACATACATTTTAAAATTTTATTATTCTATTTTGGCTGAGGTGGATATAAGTCCTTATTGAAGCTGGAAATAGTATCAATACCAAAAATATTGCAGGACGCGGACCTGTTGGTCTCTTGTTTGACATGGGCCCCAATACACTGCATTGGTCGCATTGGCATAGTTACGCAACTGCTATTAGGTGGAGAATCTGTAAAGCAGATCGCAGCCTATTCTCACTCATTGCTAGTGCTAAATAGCGACCGTGTAGATTTATATTACTATTCTCTATGATACTGTTGTTAGATGATCGCTACTGTAAGACAAGCACATAAAGACTTATGATGAACGAGCACGATGCGAGAGATTCTCAGATAGATATGTGCCACGTCACTTTGCATAGATTTTTAAGAAAAAACTATAGTCATTTCGAGTTTCAGATAATTTTGGTTATAATTTTTGTAAATTATATTCTTTAAATTTCCCCTATTCATTTTAATATAGGAATTTTGAAAAAAAATATTATGGGCCAACTTGTAAAACTATATAAAATTGTTTATTTTAAATGTATTATTTTAAAACCTTTTGTTAAACATGAGTTTACGATAAATATGAGAACGAACGAACAAAGAGTTTATAGCACATTTTATTTGAATTGACTACATATTTTGAAAAAAAAACTTCTAAATTATTTCATGTAAAAGCATTGTTAACAACCAAATATTGCTAAAACAATCTCTATATTTAGTTTTTTAGAATGTGTTTAAAACATAACTATTACTCAATTAATAAACACAAATTAAAATATGTTCATCTCATCGGGTTTGATAAAGTTTGTGATTAAGTAATTTTCAGGTAAAAGCCTTACCACGGAGTATAAGGTACTAACAGAATGCCGGGTACATGGATTAAACTAAACGATCGTCTACGTGAAGACGAACTTTCAGTGAGATTATTCAAACGTTACCGATCGTTAAGAGTGTCTGTTATCAGGGTTATCCAAAATTTCACAATCCGAGACGCCACAACTCTCCGAAGTTGGGACCATCGAGGTGTTGGAGAAAATCCCGAATTTCTTTTATCTCTCCATATCCTCGGGCTATGGAACTCAAAGAAATCGCGAATTAAATTAGCCCCGCCGACTTTGTAGATTCGTGAGAATGGTACCTTTTATGGCTCCTTCTTCATCCTACGCCACTGGCCTGGGGCGCAGATTGTTATTGGGTTTGGTGGAATGTAAAATGAGTCAGAGAGAGATATTTATGGATGGTGATAGGATAATCTCGCCATCTTTCATTCTACGTGTACATAGCTCGGATTGCCGCGGTGCTTTACATCATTTTCCCAGCCCCCCGGGTGAGTATTTTGACAAATAATGCGCATTTTTATTGGCTTCTCGTGTTACATATTTAAAGATTTTTTTTATATTCTTCTAGACGATTCATATACAATATCAATAAAATATTGGATCAAAGAAATTATCATATTGGTTGAAGTTTATTTAATATATATATGTACATTAACATTTTTTGATATACATATATGTATTATATGTACCAATGCTAACAATTTTATATTATATACTTTAAAGTAAAATTGACTTATATACTGTTATATATCCTAACGATTTCGCCACTTGTTATATCCTTAACTTGCTAATGATGATAGTTCCTTTTGTGCGCGGGATTATATCGTCAGAATAATACCCGTTCGTGTAACAAAAGCATTTATTCTTAATGTCTCGATACAATGCGGTACAGGTCTATATAATATGTTTATAGTTCAACGGTTCGGATGCGAGAAACCGCGCCGAAAGCGGCGCGATACATTTATCTCTTTCACTCGCGTCACTCGAACAACCTAGCGCACGTTCACGCATTCGTACCATAGATACATCACATGTATAAAATATCATCTTTCGTAGTTAATATATATATTAATTAAAATATAAAGAGTACAATAATTTGTAAGATCAGCTTATAAGTCTTATTGTCTCGTAATTTATAGAGATATATATATATATATATTAACTTTTTTTTAAAAAAAGATCGGTATGCTTTAAAAAATCTCCTCAGCTCATACACTATTGAGATTTGTTTTAAAAATAAATAAATAAATAAAAAAAATATCCGCGAGATTCTTACTATTGTAAAGCTTATAGGCAGCAACTGAAATTATAAGATCGAACTACAATAATAAATTCTGCGGATGTCTAATTAAGAAAGTACCTTAACCATTAAAAAAATATTTATACCTATCCGTCATACTCAATGTCTAATGAATTGAAGAAACCTCACGATGAATCTCAATTAAAAAGTAAAAATTATTTGTATTCTTATTGGGCCTAAATATTTATACTCAACCCCCAAATAAGAACATAAAGAATTCTATTTCTTAAAATGTTATTTCTGTTGAAAATGATTAATGATTACTAGAATAATATAATTATTTTTTTTAAAAAACAAATTAAATGTAATAATTAGAAAGATATACATGTAAAATCAATTTTATAGAAAAATATTGTTGTTGCTACCGGGATTCTAATTCTGGTTCTCTTCCTATCCGGGGAAAATGCATTAACCGATTATGCTACACCAACACAGCGTATTGACGACAAAATTTTGAATCTATATGTTACACTTTTTAAATTGATACATCTATCGTTCCATTATTTGAAAGCTATCTTCTTTATATAATTATTACCCAAAATTGTATCGATATATCAAAAAGCTTATTCATATATTTATTATTTAACATATTATAGAATATTGCGTTAAAAATATTCATATACATGTCCATAATTTTATTTAAAAAAACTGCCGATGTCATAAATTTTATATTACAACTCTAGCATTGGTGTATTGTTATATTACTAACACTTTTACATATACTTCGACTTCTAGAGAAATGTCCCGATTTCGACTCCGGCTTTTTCTTACAGTCCAAGTCCGACTTCGCTTAAAATACCTTAAATCAACGACTTCGACCACGACTCTGACTCCACGGCTCGAAAGAAAATAAGCAAGTGCGGTCTAAAGATTAAATCTGTAATTGGTTTTTGAAGAAAATCGCTAAAAATCATCCAAATATTGATTCTGTAATTCCTTCCAAGGAATAATATTGTCACAGTGTGAGAAATGGGGAATGAGCGATATTGTGTATGAAACGAAAGCAAATAAACCTTATTTATGTGGCATTTTACTGCAGGATTCCGCAAATTTGATGAATTTTGATCTTGGTCCCCCTAATAAGGGCGCGTTAATTCCCCGCCCCCGCTGCGGGCGGCCCGCCCAGGAACATCTGTCCCGGTGTTAGACACAATTTAAATGCAAATGTGATTTAGGGCGGCGCCGCCTTTGGCCGTGTCGGCGGGAAGGCGTCTCACGAACATGTCGCCCTTCTAATTGAAGCTTCCGCTGGTGGACTGTGAGATTTCCTTTGGTGAAACGCTGCGATTATCATTATCTTAAACAAGAAAAATTACAATATATGAGTAGGTATAATATATGCGAGTCAATGAGTGTTTAACCTTTCCCATACGGTACTAAAATAATAACGCGCTCTCCAGTGCTGTAAACTCAGTGTACATGGAGACTTTTGCGATTTTTAAGTCAGATAAATATGAATATTTTACATTTATTATTATCACTTATATTAATCATTAAGTTAATAGTTGATGCATATCAATTATTGTGAAAAAATGCTAGGAGAAAAAACATTGGTCATACGGAATGACGACACAAAGACGCATAAGACACATATAACCCTGCTAGCCTACGCTCTCGTTCTACCACTACTTCCAGCAGTCCACTCTTCCCGGGGCTCCTCATCTCGCCACGCCTCGTCCTTTCTATCCGAGCGGAACAGAGCGTGGACAGGGAAAGGCGAGGCATGCAAGGCGAAGCGAGATGACACGAGAATAGGCGGTGTAAGCCGAAAGCTGCAGTACATTCTCGTGCTCTGCTCCTCTCGCCGTGCCTCGGCGAGAGTGGACTGCTGAAATAACGAAAGTGACGATCGGCATCCGGCACCCTGCGCCCCGCGCACTACACCTTCCGCACCGCTCCACACGTACACATACTAATTAGGTTAGGTTCTTCGAGAAAACATTTTTTTATTATTGCGTATGGTAAATATTGTAATTATTTTATCCTATATACGAGTATTACGGAGGAATACCTAAAATGTGAACTCTGTATTTAGTATATTTACAGAGATATTCACATGCAGATATATATTCAGATATTCAGAGGCAATGTCAACTCAGTTTACATCTCCGGAGAGGAAAGGTTAACTCGTACATAATTTGTGCCATTTGAACCAGATTAATCTTAGCCGGATCAGCTTTTCACCCCAAATAAACTCTAGATGCCTTGTGAGAAATTTGATTCAAAATGTAGACTAAATAATGACCAGGTCATAGTCTCCTAGTATTTGTTTAATGTGTAATAATGCCTTAATAAATATAACATTTCATATAAAATATTATCTTCCATGGTATACGATACTTTCCAAAAATAATTATCCTCAATATAATTTATACGTTCTAGGTACACAGATAGAAAATTACGTACATATTTATGATTCAATTTTTGCTTGAACTTTTTAAATATCCCTTCATACTTTTTATATTAAAGAACTATACTGTTCATTGTAAAAGCTGACAATTCCTAGTAGCAGGCCACTTCGGCATGTTAATAAATGATTGTTTATTATATTATTGCCAAATTATAAATTATTTATTTATTTTCTGTATCTCATTTAAATTACTTATAATAAATACGGATATGGTTAATTGATTATTTGGTATTGAGTAATTGTTCGTTTATGTCCATTGAGTTCTTATATTCATTTTTTCAATTTATTTCAGTAGTGCATAAGTATGTATTTTTAGATTATGTAAACATTTGTAGTACTGATACTGATGATAATCGTTACTATTTATTTAAAATGGTTTATTAAATAAACAAAAAAATCAATACGTTTAAAATTATTTAATTTATAAGGAACAATGTATATATTCGATAAAAAAAACAGTATTATTAAAGATTTTCCCATGTTGAATATGAAAATTATAATATGGCGCCATTTTCGAATCTAAAATTTTTTTGACATCTGTTAACTGAAGACTAAGCAGACTTCGTATACAGCGTTTGAAAATGGAAAAACGTAACGTAACGGAAGAACGTAAAGCTTCCAAACCTTTTACCAAAAATTGCGTTCTGTTGTAAGTAGGATTTGCAAACTTCGTGTTATTTTTGTTTGTAATCATGCACCAAGTGACACCGTAATTTGCAAATCCGGTTCGGTTCTTGATATAAAAACATCAGTGCGTGCTTGTATTGTTCGTTTAAATGAAAATACCGTTAGAATGGGTGAAAATGTAGCCGGAAATCCAATAAATTTAATTCGTTACCATGCGCAGCAACTGAGTAATTCCAAAAGCTTATTTTAACCAAAGATAATGGTCTCCTTGCATACAAAATTCAGACCGCCGACACCGTCATTTGTAATAAAATCATCTAGTTAATTTTCACCTCGTAATAAATAAGCAAAATTGTCACATTTGGGAAAGTGAAAACTCGGTTACAGTTAATGACGAACGCCATCGCAACACTCTGAGAAACTTTTATGGCTCCAATTAGAGGATATGGAACTTTCAGTAAAATGGCGCTACATGCGATATGGCAAGAAAAACAATGGCCTCATTGTAGACGAAAAATCCGGAACGTGTCAGTTCCCGACGAGATGACGATGAGATCGTGCGGTCTAACATTTCTAGAGTTTTGCCTTTTGGGTTTTTAAACGATAGAGTCGACGCAAACAATCCCCAATCGATCGACGAGCTCAAAAACTGTATTTTTTGAATTATTAATGTAATTGGAACGCAATTATGCCAAAATATAATTACAAATTTGTCCAAAAGAGTTATCTGAATGACAAATATTTGGGAGATGCTTTATTTTAAACAATTACAACGTCTCTACTGTATGCATGGTTAATAAAGTTTCTAAGAATTATTACTTTTTCAAATAAATAAAATTAAATCACATGTTCAAAATGCATCATTATTTATATCATGATGGAATGAATTCTATTCGTAATTCTGGTACGGAAGATCTTTTTTTATATCATTTGACTATTTATTAAAGCTTATTTATTATAACTCGAGAGAAAAATAGGATAACGATAGTAAAATAAGCGTATTACAAATTCATTTAACATAACCAAAAAAGGTTTAAAAATATATTTTCAAGGACAAAATCATTTTATGAAGAGGGTAGATTTTTTGTTCGTGACATTACACAATTTTGAAGGTTGTAATATTAACTTATCTTTTGCTTCAAAGCAAAGATTATTTACAAAGCCAACTACACCCTTCGTTTATTGAATACCTTTTACACTCTGTTTACAGGATGTTAACGAAAAATCTGAATACATATAGGCTGAAAATAAATTACGTTTTTAAAACGATTAATTTAATAATTAATAAATATTTTTTTACGTGTTTTATTAGTCCCCTGATCTCTTCTTCCTTTTTTGTAATTATGAATATAATTGATGTAATATATTTTTCAGACGTATTACTGGAATTAATTATTATTTGATAATTATAATGTATCGATTGGTTCTAAGATGCTTGACACGGTTTATGTGCAAGGTATGAGTATAATTTTTTTAAAGTATTGCCCGAGATATTTATCTATTAAATCAACAAGTTGGTTTACTATTAATAATTTAATATTACCTCTGGAGTGTAACGTTAATAAATTAGTATAATTGTATAGCGTGAATGTTGATTAATTAAAAAATGTTTATTTTGTTGTTTTAAGTGTTTGAGGTATCGTAACAATTTGTTGAAAACTCTCAGCTCTTAAGGAGCACCCAGTATCACTGTGAAATGTTTGTTGAAATAATATTACGTCAGGTAGTAGGGCTATCGGCCCTTTGCTTGCTCAGGTGAGAGCCCGCGGCGGCACCGCGCTGCCGCCTGCGGGGCGAATTCTGCCCTGAACACGACGGCTGAATGTCAAAACGGATATCGCAAAATTTCCCGATGGATGGGGTACTGCGTAGTTAACTACGGTTCTAGACCATTTCTCTCATTTTAAATTGGGCGTATTATGATTGAGATATGTGACACCAAATAAAAAGTTAGAATTATGTTCATAACTAACCGGACTAAATAATAGAAACATTAGGCAAAATGTAAATAAAATTCGTTTTCCAAATTTTTAATTAAAATTGTGAGCATATCGTAAAAGATCACCATCAATTTTTAACACAAATTTCACCAAATCAAATTACGAAAATATTTTTTTGTTCGACTTATTGTAAAATTATCTTCCATTATTATAGGGAGCAGACCATTGTCTTTGGTTTTTTATGTTTTTTGAATGTTCTTTTCGTATTTTCAATGTAGCATAAATATTTACATTCGTCACCACCAAATCTTTTTTCTTCTTATAAAGATAAGAAGAAAAAAGATTTGGTGGTAGTAAAGACTATCTTAAAGTCACCACGTTACCCCGCACTAGCCAGAATCTCCCCGTACCTAAAACCACCCACCCCCTGATAAGTTATTGACTGTGAAAAGACATCCCCAAAACTGTCTAAATATATAATGATAAATTTGAGTATTTGTACATTAATTTTGTTCATATTATCCCGCATCTATTGTTTTCCCCACATGTCTCTTCAGAACCGAGGTTTAATTGTTATAAGAATATCGATATTTATATGCATACATTTTTAGTTTTATAAAATAAAATATAATCGATAATCGAGAGTTAGTTTAGTTTCCTTAGGGTATAATACCACTGACAACATTTATAATATCGAAGCTTTCGTTTCATTAAAAGCAATTAAAATATATTTACGTGATGACATTTTTAGATTAAAAAATAAACACTGCAGTAAGTACAATACTTCTCTCCCAATAACTACTACGTATATGCAATGATGATAAATGATCAACATTAACGCATGTATTATACTTAAAAAATCTGCATAAATTCGACCTATGGTACGTCCTCGCAAGTCACAAAAAAGGCAGCGGCTCACAAAAGCCGAGTTCTCCCTCTTCAAAATTGTCAGGGTTGCCACTAGAGGTCAGCGCTGTCGTTTTGTTCGCCGCCCTGACAATACGCTTCTTGCTGCCTTGACATGTCTTTTGTGTTCCTCGCTCTTCAGCATTGAGGGGCGGCCGGCAGATGGCGGGCGTAAGTGGGAAATCATTTGCAAATTAAAATATTCGAATTAATGAGTTTGAAAAATTGGTTCGCGTAAACGAATATACATTATAAATAATGTTGTTAGTAATTGAGTTCATGAATCAGACATACGTTGATCATTTTAGTTGCATTATGAATAAGATATTTTCAAAACTTTTAATTTTAAAACGTTGGCGTAAAAAATACGGAAATATCGGTAAAAGTATAAACGATATTTATAAAAAAACTGGTACCTTCTTTCGGTGAACATAATTGGTCATTTTATTGTCTGTGATTAGATTAGGCAAGGTAAAGCGATTAAAATATCTTTTGTAAATTACGATATTTCAAATCTCCACGGAAACGGTCGCTTCTTTCCGCTGTGACTACTATAATACTTACTTCAAACAAATTTACACGTTTCCCCGATGAAGTGTACTTCTCGACGCCATCGTGCTCGATCATGTGCCGCGGTTTCCCAGTGTTCAGGATTTATGACACATCTGCTCAGATTTCCTCGGTCCACCCTGTTTTATTTTGCCATGAGATAGGTGCGCAACTGCTATCTAGATCCATCTGTCTTGTCCTATTAGTGAGAGAGCTATTTTTTCCTGTTGAAATCGACCGCCTTTTTAATTACAATGTTTCTTAAAAACCTTTGAGTAGAACTTGTTAAGCGGCGCCTGGAATTCCATTACATTTTATTAATAGAAAGCATTTAACGCAACTAATTATATTGAGTTTAATGATGTCATATTTTTTAAAAGTGGTCTATTTCTTGTACGTATTTTTCTAAGTGAATCATCTAATCTGTTTTAATAATCAAGGAACTATGTTCCGAAAATCCGTAACTTCACAAATTAAATCTATTTCATAAAAATTAATATTACTTATTTTGTTGTGTGGGTACGTCAATAATTTCGTAAAAGAAATGCATTAATTATTTATATTTCTTTTTAAAATTGAACTTGGTTTGAAACTGGAAATATGTGTGCATATATATACTTACATATTCGCCGACATTTGTAAGTTAGTTTATTTTGAATCTCCCTAGCAGGAGTTAAAACGGAATAAATGTTTATAATGCAAGGTCTTACATTAATGTTAATGGTTACTAGCTATAGATAGGAATATATCTATTATATGCTGATTTTAGATGATATTTATGTGCACGTGTTAAATCTCGCTGTCAGATCGAACGTCGTGTATACTGGTTTGAGTTTTTGTCTTTTACTACCAATCTTAAGTTGATCTCCGAGTTTATCTCCAGATCAGAATCTCAACACGTGTGCATGGTATTGAGACGAATTTCTAGGGTTATCTCATTGAGTTCCTTCCGTGGACAAGGAACTTAAGGGTAACATAAATTACCTCAATTTTTTCAGTATTTTTTTTACTAGTTTTCTCTAAAAAATTGTTTTGATTAATTTTAAGCCCAGTAGGTACTTTTTAAAGTAATGTAATTTAGTAAAAAACTGCGCACTTTCTCTTGGAGAATATTAAAATGAATGAATGTATAATATCATTTAATAACGTTGTCTCGTATAAAAAATAACCTCATTAAATTTATTATTCATGTATAAAGGACTTCTTATACTACAATATGTCAAAAATGAAACGTCGACTTATTTTTCCGCTTTTAACTTAATTCTTGAACAAAAGGTTGCCGGCGTGTATAGGGGATGATAAATGACTGGGCTTTCACTTTTTGAAATATTTCTCAAAAGCCTGTGAGTAAAAAAGAACGCAGCATCCGAAGAAAATATAGTCTGGATCATTTGCACCGTTTTCCATTTTTTTCAGAATAAAATAGTCCCACTGATTGATAAAAGTCGTGATGTATAATACTATTACGTAATATTAAACTACTTTACGATACTATAACATGCTATATACTTACATGTTAATACTTGTATAATTAACAGTTCTAAGGAGTACGTCAGAAGATTTTTTTAAATGAGATGAGAAATAGAATGCTCCACCATAAACAAGTTATAAGAATATCTATAACATTACTGTGATATCTATGGTTGACGAATGCGTGGGTGTGAGTAAGATAGCTATTTAAGGTGTTACACGCTCCAAACCGCAATTCGGTTTACACCTAGTATTTGTTTTGTTATATATTATATGTTCAGCATTCTGTTCTCATTCCGACGACACTACCGAGAAGATACTGATTGTCCAGGGCAATAGCTGGTACCCGAGAGAAATATCAACATCATTGTAAGGATATTACAATTACGAAAAAAAATATTTTATGATTTCGATGATTTTCTGTTAATAACGGTTTCTTACATATAAATGTGTGTTTGATATTTAACATTTAATTAGCCCAATAAATGATTAGTTGCTTAAATCTGGTATCGAATTATGATATTTACGAAATTTGATCTGTCAAGTGGCCGCCTCTGGCAGCGACACAAATGCGTGCTCTTTTAACCATATTTTTCTTAACATTTTCATACACTTCGCGTGTTATTTTAGCAATATCATTACGAATATTGTACTGTAATAATCAGAATTGTTGTTGGCAAATTAGTGTGGACCTTTTCTTTCAAGTACCTCTATAGAAAATAGTCGAGAGCCGTCAAATCAGGTGATCGAGGAGGCCAGTCGATATCACCACTTTTTGACAATATGCGGGCGGGAAAAACTTCTCGCCTAATTTCGAGCGTATCTCGGGTTGTGTGTGAGGTGGCACGGTCCTGTTGAAACCATAAGTGTTGCAGGCCCAATCGACCCAATTCGGCCACCAAGAAATTTTCCAACATGTGACGATAGCGATCACCATTAATGGTTACAGCATTGCCATTATTATTTAGATAAAATGTTTTAATGACTTCCACACGTTATTGATGCATTAGATACTCCATAATAAATTGTAATCAACTACTCTCTATGATTATCAAATGCAAATTGTCAAATGTCTGGCGGTTAAAAAAAATTATCCTGTAATATAATATTCACCCTGTATTATTATATTTTTTATAAATGCCATCTTGACTAGCGGTGTAATAACTACATCAATGCATCCAATGCGGTGCACCGGGGCCTACACTAGAGAGGGGCCAATTCATTTTGTGTCTCGTCTCTCTTACTACTACTACTACTACTATTACTACTACTACTACTACTACTACTACTACTACTACTACTACTACTACTACTACTACTACTACTACTACTACTACTACCACAACTACCACTACCACTACTACTACCACTACTACCACTACTACTACCACTACTACCACTACTACTACTACCACTACCACTACTACTACCACTACTACTACCACCACCACCACCACCACCACCACCACCACCACCACCACCACCACCACCACCACCACCACCACCACCACCACCACCACCAGCACCACCACCACCACCACCACTACTACTACTACTACCACCACCACCACCACTACTACTACTACCACTACCACCACCACTACTACTACTACTACCACCACCACCACCACCACGACTACCACTACCACTACTACCACTACTACCACTACTACCACTACTACCACTACTACCACTACTACCACTACCGCCACTACTACTACTACGACTAATACTACTAATACTACTACTACTACTACTACCACCACCACTACTACTACTACTACTTTTACTACTACTACTAACTGCTGCACCTTAATTTTCCATTAATTTTTCATCTGTATGTAAAACTATGTTCTGTGGATTTATGTTATATGATCTTTATGAATAACAATACTTAATAGTCTAAATTTAAAAATCTTTGGGATAATTGCCAATAATCACATTGAATTTATTCTCTTTTTTCGTTTTGCATATACTTAAATACGTTATTGAATTAAAGTCGCGTTTTTATTAGCTTTGATGAGTGGGACCGACAAGGAAGCCCTAGTTTCTAAACTGGTCCCGGGAAAGGGTGAACAGGGGCCCAAGTTTGCGCTTTACATAACTTTTGTCGTTGATACTTATTTATATGGACTATTTTTAAAACCCACGACAAGACATGGAATTATAAAAGATAGTAATTTTTTCTAAGTTAGAATATTTCTTATGTATATTACGATAAAACATTAAAATATTTTCGATGTATACAGTAGTATCCCATTAATATGTCAGGTTGGGAACTAGAGCTTCGCTGGAAAGCGAAAATATGCACATGTACATCAAAAATACGATAATTTTGAAAGAAAATATTTAACCTCTGAAAAAGTAAAATTATTTATATAATCAGTAAATGGACACTACATTACTGCTGTACACACAATAAATAACAAGTCATCATTTTTAATGTAGGTTAATATATACATGTATGAATATAGGAGAAAAATTGATCAAATTTACGTTGGGGCTGTAGGAGTTGAGGTGCGTGTGTTGAAGTTATTCAAACTATGATTGACTTGAGATTGTGTCAGAAGGTTAAGATGCTGTGAAACAGAAGCTCCTAACTTCTTCTTCTCCTATGTGTGTTGGTTGTGTGTCGCAGTATATGTAGGGTGTCTGTTGTAACTAGAGCAGGGTATATACAAGAAAGAGCACTTACTAGGTTTCGTTTATTGAGGTGATGAATTAATACAATTTAAATACACAGTTGAACTGTAGAGTGGATCGCTGGAGATGCTGTTGAGTAACGACGCTGGTGTTAGGACGGCCTGCAAAGAAGTGATAGCTAGTTGCTTGGCAGTACCCGTCTCTTGTGCATAATGTTTTATCATGTCTGCTCGACTGGTTCGGGCCCTAATGGTTAATAGGTGAGACCTTACCCGGCCATGTCTACGGGCGCAATTAGAGTCACCACTGGGTCTAATTTTAATAGTTAGGCTACTGGTCTTGACTATCTACGTCTACATCTCTGGCTTGATCTTGTTGACTCGTATAAGAGGGCATTGCGCGAGTTACGGGACTCATCTACTATCCCTCATTGCAGCCTCTTTGTTTTTGCTTTCCTTTCTCAGGACATCTGGAATGTTATACTGTTTTCAAAATTCCAAGTTCTTTATCGTCCATTATTTTTCGGTTAGGTTATCATACATATGGCAGTAAATCTTGCGCAAATCTGTAACCTGGTTTTCAACGCCAATGTGAGACACTAGGCTTCATACTTATATTACAACAAATATATAATTTTATTTCTTCATATTCATGGATCGCCGATCGCTGTCTCGTACGCACGTAAACACGAGATCATAATGGTTTATATTTATTACGTAACTACTACCCCCTCCCCCTCTACCCAGAAAACTACCTTTTTCTGTGGTGTTCTTTATGGTTTTGGATCAGTTGAAGTTAAAGTTTGAACTGACAGTTATCGTTTACCAGTGGTACGGTAGGCTGTGAAAATTGCGTAAACTGTTTTCCTGCCGTGTGGGAATGATAAATTGACGGAGATTGTACTATGCGTGTTCGGTTTCTCGATACCGTTCATGTCAAAAAGTATATCTTGCTATTGTGCTTGTTGTGTCATTAACGAAGTGTGAATTAAATAATACTTCGCGCTTTCAACGAAGTGTGGTTTCCTAAAGCCAGAAGACTTGTGGATCCAGTCCAAAAATAAAATCCAGATACCTAAAAGAGCATTTGGGTCGTGTTTCTTCCTGGTTCTAGTCGGTTCTTCAACTCTTCTGTTCCCAATTCCTGTTGCTCTCTTAAATTCCTTTCACCCTTCCTAGATTCCATATTTTCCCAACCCCTTGTTAAGACATTCATTAAGAGAAAAAAAGGCGCAAATCTTCGTAATAGTTAAAATATTCATATTTATTATTTATTATCTTTGTTTTATTAACCACTTAGTTGAGTTTAAATACATCTACAGTTTCGAAAAATACCATTTTCTTCTTCAGGATGTCATAACTAACTAAAAACATATATTATTGTTTCTTTACCAGAATCTATTTAAAAAAAAACAATTATTTAAAAAATAGATTTAGTACCTAACTCAAATTGTTACTTAATACAAATTTAGTCGAATAATTTCAGAATGGGACTCGTAATTAAATTTAGTTGGTTGTTTATAATTTTTTTATTAGTTTTACATGCTTTATTTATCTCCAACGATTCCAAATTATTTAATTTGTGACCAACACCGTTTATATGCAAAATTGACAATCCCAATTTTTTATCAAAACCATGACCATTTTCTATCAAATGATTAGAAAATTCTGAAAACCCACTATTGTTCAAACATCTCAAATGCTCCCTTACTCTTATATTAAAATTTCTACCCGTTTTACCAATATAAAATGCCGCACAATCCTTGCAACTAAGTTTATAGACACCAGAATTGTTAAATTTATCATCTTTGTCTTTAGAATTTATGAGTAAATTTCCTATACTATTATTTGTATAAAATGCCGGTCTAATGTTTCGTGGTAGGTGTTTATATATTATATTTGATTCGAAAAGTTATTTATGTATCCTACGCCAATTATTATTATTATCATTATGTTTTATCTGTGATTTATATAAAAATTGATTTTTATATTCTTTTAATTTAAGATAATAAATAAATAATATAAATTTTAACAACAAAGTTAATATTGCTAATTTTAAAAGTGTTAAAATATATTTTCCGTCATACTATGTAGTTCGTCATACTTTGTAGTTCGTCATACTATGTAGAATTACGTTTTAAAACATGGTAATTAATGTTAAAAATGACGAATATTTTCCTGAGAGATTTGCAAACGAATGCGATTAACTTTTTCATAATATAACCCAAGGCACGGAATGCCAGAGCCGGCGGTAGGTGACCCGCGCCCTAATGAGAAGCCTCAGACAGACTTTCACCAGATGGGTTTATTTTTTGTCGCAAAACAAAAATTGAATTTGTCAGAGATCAACCGGCTCATTTTCCAGATCAGACTCGTTATGGCGACGTTTCAAAATATATGATTTTTTGCTTGTAACAAGCATGCTTTTTTGTGTCTGCACTGTATAACTGCCGTTTTTAAAAATGTTTTAGTGATCCGCAAAATATCAAAATTACTGACTTTACTCAGTAGAATCATATAATATGATCTTTAATTTATGACAGTACCTTAAAAATAAAGTGTGCAGTGCAGTGAAGTGTGGTAAGCAAAATATTAAAACAGAATATTTTGGCATTTATAAACATGTCTGTAAACTCGCAATCTCAGTAATTTAATGTAGCTCTATAAACATTATTCTTCATTAATATGTTTGAAAAGTTCCAGTCCCAGCAGTTTAATGTAGAATATATTAAAATTATAACATTTTCTATCGGATTTAAATCTTAATCTATTGAAATAATCATATTTTTAATGGCTCGTACTCCAAGAATGAAGATAATATTTTCAATCGAAATCATTTTTAAAAATAATATTTTTAATTCAATTGATATGTAATCATATTTGAACGCCTAAGTATAATTTGTTTATGCGCCTTGTTACTTCGATTGGCACTACTGGGTTTCCTAGTTTATAATAATGTACATGTGTATTGCCGCCTTTTTTCAGAAGTTAAGAAAACGGTAAACGAGGCGTCATTCTTATTTAATCCTGTGCTTCGACTGGTCCAGCGGTCCTAATAAACCACCAGTACGCGCTTCAGCGGGTCGAAATCTAAAGAAGACAACCCAGCTAAAAGAACAACCACATCGGACCAGAAAGATAGCAAAATTAAAGAGGTTAGTGCAGTTCATATATCATATGTGTGATTATTGTTAATCAGAAACTTGGGCTATCGAAGGCGTTTACATAAATACAATAAATACAAATAAAAAATAAGTGAAAATGGAGGAAGATCATAACTGGAACTATATTGAATAGTTGCAAATTATAAAAATACATATTATCCATGACCCAAGATGGAATAACACAGAAACTTGACCCCTGGTTAATGAATATATTGATTTTTGTAGACTTTGTTAATAATTAATATTAAAGATTTATTTATTGTTCTATACATATTAGCAGACTTGTTCTTTTATAAGCAACACACGGTATTAATGAAGTCAAACCAGGAAGTGAATAATGTTGGACTAAAAATTTAAACAACAATATACTATTTTTGTATATAAATATAAAGTTAATTTTTAAAAGAAATGCAAGATGTATGGCAACACAAAGAAAAAAGGGTGGAAGAGGAGCAAAGCATGTCATTTCCCCTCCGGATATTGGAACGGTACAAGCCAGATAGGGGGAGCTGCCGGCATCTGGGAAATCCAGGAAAACCTTGGTTTGCATTCTTTTTTCACTCATATCCGAAGATTAAAGCCTTCTAAATCAAAATGTCTTCTTTAAATATAATTTCAAAGAAGGCATCGGTACACTTACCAGTAATATAAAATTATTCATTCTTATTAATTAAATTTCAATTAGTCATTGAATTGTTTAAATACAATCATGTACTTGAAGAGAGCTTGGAGAAGCTTATTGTGGTGGGTCAAGTCGAACGACGGATAGGAAGAGACCCCGCCCGTTAAACTGAACAAGTGGAAAAGGTAACAGACTCTTCTCTGATGATGGCCCTAAGATCTGCAGGATGTCGAAAAAGTGGAGAAGCATAGTCAAGAGGGTATGAATTCATGGAAATCACGATCTTATGTCGTGAGGCACCCACGTGGATGATGGTCATTAAAGACTGATGATATGATTGTGTACATCATAATTTTCTGTAGGAGTTAGTTTATTACAATAAAACATTTACACACAATAAGCTGACACGACTGCAAATAAAATGAGACTTACTCGTGAATGTTCCACGCTTATGTCATATGCATTATACACATTATATTATTAAGTTAAATATCAAAACAAAATAATGCG
This sequence comes from Eubasilissa regina, assembly GCA_022840565.1. Classification (NCBI taxonomy): domain Eukaryota; kingdom Metazoa; phylum Arthropoda; class Insecta; order Trichoptera; family Phryganeidae; genus Eubasilissa; species Eubasilissa regina. Next base: position 27,741,036 of record JAINEB010000022.1, on the reverse strand, counting down.
TATCGCTTATAAAAAAAATTATAACAAACAGTTATTCGATAATTATAACCAATTATATGAATCAATTAGAAGGATAAATAGAAAAATATATACCTACGTAAAATGAAAAATATCTAATCCAAGGAAAATATTTCCTTCAAAGTGAGAAATACTGAATAAGAATTTCACAATTTAACGTAAATCATCTTCAACTCTTCAATCGTACCTAAGTTACTATACTGCGGTGATGAAAATGGTCCCCTTCTCCTCTACGAAACCCCAGGATGAGGGCCAACCCGGGAAACTGTGGTCCTCCCTGGTTCCCCCAGATCTGCCGGGATCACCTCAGGCTAGCACAGCCGGATGGATGGCATCCCGCGTGACAAAAGACCATCATTTATCACATTTACAGATGGATTTACCGTTACCCCTTCCTAAAAAATGTTGCTCTTATGACTCAAACCACACTCGGTCCTGGCGACGATGTAACAGACGGCAACGTAAGCAACTTTTTTACTTAAATAGTTTACAATTAAAAAAATAATTCATTGTAAAAAACAGTTCAAGATATGGCTTAATTTAAAAAAAAAAAATTCTTTTATTGTGATGATCCAATTTCAAAACATGGTTCGATAATATTTTAATAGAATAATAGAAAAAATTGATAAATCAAACAAATATTATGTTAAATATGAATTAAAATATATTAATTAAAAAGGTATACATATAAAATCAATTTTATCGAAAAATATTTGCGCCATCGGGATTCGAACCTGGATCTCTTTCCAAACCGGGGAAGGTGCATTATCCAACTATGCTACAGCGACGATATTTTTAGCAATACATTTTCGAACCTGTATGTTACCTTTTTGATATTAATACATTTAATCGTTCCATTATTTGAAAGAGCCATCTACCTTATTTTTACGGAATTTCAAGTACCTATAAATATCACAGACCTATGTTCTGAATAATTACAACTTCACAATAAGAATGTGTTCTCCTAAGAATATTATGTCATAGAAAAAGTTTAGGGTTCACCAAAAAAAACCCAATTATTTTAATTGATAGATTTTTTCTGTATGTTTTTCTAATTGATTTATTTAATTTGTTATAATATTTTTTTTAATACTTTCTTATTCAAAACAAAATAAAATCATTGGTGAGACATATTGCTTGTACTAATACATATTAATGTATTTCAATTGATTAACGCATTTAAGGTTTGTATTTGCGTTTAACACATTGAACATATGTAGGTTTAATTTAAAATTGCTTCGCGCAGATATGAACCTCATTCACTTGAACACTTAGTTAACTGTACAAAATGTTAACTAAATTAATTAAAAACTATACGAACTATACGAACATGTCAATTTTTTTTTTACATCGACTGAAATATTACGTCATATTTTGCACGAAGTATCAACATTTGTATTCTCTTCTCGGGATTCAAAAACTATACTCGGTCACTAGGTGAGTGCCGTGTTGACGATGATCTCAGTGAGACTTCATAAAAATCTCTGGGTCATTGAAGGTATTACACGGACATATGTACTAGATATGTCATTCTAATCCGGGTGCAAAAGACTATATTTGTTGTATGGCCTATTAAATCTAAAACTACCTCAAATTAACACGATTGATTCAAAACGATATTTTAGATGATTGTGTTGTATTGTAGATCAATACTCAATGTGATATTACTTTGAGTATTTACGCTTGGAGTTATAAACTTCGTCAGCAAGGATGAATACATCTTCTTTGAAAAAGGGGTGATTTTTCTTATTTTTTTAAGACGAACCTTACATTGTAGTATCACGAATCACGTGCAATTGTATTTCTTCTTATACTTGTGTTATCATTGAAGCCCTCCTCATCGGTTTTCATTTTGGACCAGGTTTTTTAACTCCTAGTATCTTCTGTATTCGATCCACTCCAGCAAATGGCTCAACAACGTTTTACTTGGCTGTCTTCTTCTTCTTTTTCTTTCTAACTATCTCTCTACCACTGAAGCTACAAGCGTATCGTGCCAGACGGTATTAAATAGTGATAATAGTTGCTTTAATACTTGTATTAAAATATAGTATATAGTTTATTATAATACTAAGTGTAGGGTACCGCGCGCGCTCGCGCCACTCTTACACTCGTCCCCAGTGCGAACTGTTGAATTCCATAAAAAATCATGTGTATCTATATCCGCGTTTATATTATACTAGCTGAAACACCCGGCTTTACGTAGAATGAAGTGGCTTCATTTAGGAGGATGGAGGTAGTTTTTTTCGAAATCAGATGTAGACAGTAATTTTCCTCTTAATTTGTATGTTTAGCGTGCAAAATTTCTTCAAGTATCAAAACTTTGCTTTAAGAGGTGAGAAAGGGGAATGGGGGTGGTTTTTCGAAATCTCATGTAGACAGTGACCTTTCACTCATTACATTTAGGTTTAGGATACATAATATGACATAATCACCAAGTCCCCACTCTCCCCCACTCCTCTCCCTCTCTCATCTCACTTACCTCTCGCTATCCTCCCGCTCACCTCCTGCTCCACCCCTGCTCACCCCCGCTCTCCACCGCTCCACCACCGCTCCCCCCCGTTCCCCTCCCACTCCCCCCTCGCTCCTCGTCCGATCCCCCCACTTTCTTCATCCTACTTCTCCCGCTTCTCTCCTGCTCCCCTCACACTCCCCCTCAACCCCCCTTATTCCCCTCACACCACGCTCTCACTCCCCTTTCACTATCGTCCTCCTGTTTCTCCCATTCCCCGTTCAACAGGTACGCCATTCAAAATTATTTTGTCCAGTTAATCTCTATGATCCTGACAAAAATATAGACATCCCACCCTCCTTTTGTTAGCAATATAAAATAAGATAAATGCACTGCGCCCGATTTAAGTGTATTCGAAAACTTCATTTCATTTTTTTAAATTTTTTATTTCAAACTATCTGAAGTACCCGCCGTTGCTCGAACTTTATACAAAGTGAAGTGGGGGATCACTGATGGAGGTAGTTTTTTTTTTCAAAATCAGATGTATTTTTGAAAGATGTAATGTAATTTTTATCGTATTTTGAACGTTAAGCGTGCAAAATTTAACTTTAATTTAATTTATCAAAATTCTGCTTTAAGGGGTAGAAAAGGGGTTTTATGAAATTTTATGCAGACAGTGACCTTTCTCTTGTTTTGAAGGTCAAGTTTTCAAAGTTTCATCAAGCTCGGAATAAAACTGTAGATTTGTATAAAAAACAAACAAACCAACTAACAGACACTCTTCTTTATATATTGTATATAGATAAAACCTACCTAATCTGAATACTAAGAAAATTATTAAAATAATGGTGACGTATTTATATTTATGTCTATCAATTAATAAACAAAGGGATTCAAAGATTTAAGACGCTGGCCTAGTGATTTAGTGGTCGGGGGTTCGCGCCTCGTTCAAGGACACCAGCAAGTTTATTTTCATAGCACCAGCGTTTAGTTTAGTTTGAAAATAATAAGAATATTGATGTGACATGTATTCCGTGTACGCACCTCTATTTAAAAAAAAATAGATGTGTATCTTAGTCGGTAAAAGTTGATATGTGCTGGTTGCGTCATTCTACTCTACGTACAAAATACACACGGGAATGATTCATAGCTTCGTGTTCAACTCTGTAATATTCTTTAAGTGAAGAATTAGAATTCCCTATACAAATCTCATCTGTGCACATATTCCATAAGAACTGGATTTTTGTTTATAATACTGATATTTTTAGTTACACCGATATTTTATTTTTTATTGATATATAATTATTAACTGTTCTTCTTCTAATATATCAATTATTATTTAATATCAGTATAATATATATATATATATCAATAACTGTTTTGTGTCATCCAAAAAATTTTGACTACTTGTGAGATCCTCTGATATACGAATATTACTTACAATATTCAGCGTTGAACCAAAAGCAATCATCATGTTTAATATCTAATATAATGAAATCATCATGTTTAATAAAATACGCTACATAAATAATATTTTAGGTAGTGATATTTCAATTTTTTCTTGTTATATAGAAATAAATATTTTTCACATTATGGTCGATTTACCCTGATAGACAAGTTCATCCCATTTTACGGCTGCTCAAACTCACGGAAAAAATTCTTAAACTTTTTTCTTTGGTTGATTTGAAATATGCAAAAATGTTCTCACCATTGTTGCTTGTTATATCCGAAAAATAATTTCAATTTCATGCCCAAAATTTGATCTTTTAAATACCTAATTGTCAGTGGCGTGCATTAAGCATGAATTTAGGTTATGCTACCGATGTCAATGTTGTAAAAATACGTTGGGTTGGATTGTCAATAAATATTGTTTTCATCAAAAATAAATACCTGCACTCTTTCGAAATCATGTTTTTATAAAAAGTATTTTCCATTCAAGTCCGTTTCAAATAAAAAAAAATACAAGTAACACGTCTGTTCAACATTGCATTCGTATATTCAGAACATTGCACGGCGCGAACTGGAAATTATTTGCACGTGCACATACCTTCTCAATACACCATATTTAAAAGTAAAAAATATTTCGCAGCAATTATAATTATGCAAAGATTTTGATGCACGCCCCTGCTGATTACATGGATTAATAAACATGTAAAAAATATTGCAGATAATTTTTGCAGAAAACATTATTTTACGATACATTTGTCATTTAAAAAAAATCAATATTCTAATACATCCCATAGTACATGAATGAAAAGTATTAAAAACACTTATATTTTTTATTTTTGTTTCATTTCAATATATAAGTATATTTATAAATTGTGAAAATAAACTGCATCCCTTAAATAAGTGCATTGCGCCGAGAATGGAAAGTGCAGCAATCCATTTTCGGAAGTTGTCTGGATCTGAATTGAGAAGTCAAAACCGATTTGAAACTTCTTCATCGCCGAGTTTGCGCTCGAATGGAGATATGCAGCACCCTATTGTTTATTAATTCAATAGTTACTCATAAAGGAACCCCTTTACTCGAAGGCAATGTTGTGAATGCTATTAATTTTCAATTGAATTATTCGACAACTTGTTCAATGCAGAAGTCACTGTCGTTTATCGATTATATTATTTTTAATTTTTAAATGCACGTATGCCATAATTTTCTGAATAAAATCAAACGTAGATACAAATGGGTTCTACTTTGATAACACAATATGCAAAATACTTAAATACTAAATTTATTTTATTAGGTTGCTCCGAAAATAATGGGTGATTTTGATTTTGATTTTGAACGATCTTTGCTAAGAAATGTTAATACATCTGTTTTTGTTTGATAGTGATGAGATTTAAAAGAGAAGAATTACGTATAATTGTTTTAAATGAATTTAAAGAGGGGCAGCGTGTAATTATAATCAAACATGGAGTGAAGGAACCATTTTTGAACGAACTTTTTTTTAACTTCGATAGGTAGGCCAAGTATAAAGTTTGAATATGTGCATTCTATTTGTGTGGATTTAAAAACAGCAAACAAAAGCGAAACTGCTTCTGGTGAGATACGGTTTCAGGTTGAGTCGAATATATTTTACGGCGGTGATATAAAAATATTTTGTGTATTATTGTTCGATTATTGGTTACATAAAGTTTCGGGGGCTGATCAGCAGAGTTTCAGAAGATTCAAGACGGCAAGAAGAGCGACCATCGGCGTCTAACAGCCCAGTTTCACAAATGTTGGTGTATTTTTATTTGCATAGATTGAATGAATGTATTTAACAATACCAATAGAAAACATACGGCAACATATTTGGTCCGTTGGTAGGATCAGTGGCTTGGTTATAAAAGTATAAGAATAGAGACTTAAGTCTTAAAGATAAAGATAATAGAGAACGACGTTTTTTTATTATTGAAAACGACCAATTGAAAACTTTAATGGAAGAAAACACGCAACAAATAACTGATACTGATTAATCAAACAAGACTCATCTTGCTTCACGACAACTTTCACTTTTTTAAGCATCTCAATAATTTATTCACAACAAAAAAATTATATAACAGAGAAGCTCCAAAAATGCATTAGAATTCATGAATTCTGTGTTCTATACAGGCTATAAGCTTGCAATTCGTTGGAACAAATGTGCATAATCAAATAGCTGTTAATTTGATTAAAAAGTTTATTTACACGTTACTAGTAATAAGTTATAATTAATTGAATTTGAAGGTTAAAATCGACCATTATTTTCAGGACAACCTAATATTTTATATATTTGGCCAACAAACAAATTGTTAGCGCCGTTTAAAATTAATTAATTTTAAATTCTGATAATTTTGTTGCTTCGTGCATGCACTCGATTATCATATACATACTAACGAATATTAACACGCGTTATTTATCACATTAAATTTTAACCTACGTATATCCTTCCCTTTCTTTCCTATTTCACATCCTTCAGCACAAGGAAGAAATAAGACATTGCGATAATTAAAAATCTACCAACGACAGGAATTTCAGTGCGCATCGAATATTTTACGGTCTCACACCGTCGCTAAGGTGATCAACGTCCGCTACCGCATATTAATAATTCTACGTTAATTATACTTAATTATTTCGCGAGTGTAACTAATACACGCTGCGACGCTTGTAACCTGTGGTGGTGAGGTAATCTATGAATCGGCCAGCATCCAGCCGACGAAAGAGTAAGTGCCTCTCTTTTTCTCTCCATATTTCCACCACGGTGATAAGCACACAATAAAAATAATTTAAATGAACTTATCGTCCGTTTACACGACCCTACAATATTATTTGATCAATTAACTTTTTCCACAAACAACACAGAATACAATTTATTTAAGCAGAAGTTTCAAATTAAAATGTAAAATATAACTTAAGTAAAACATCAGATAAATAGTAAGAGAAAGTTGGCATGCAGTTAAAATAAATGTAATGGGCCTTGTACACGGATGAGATTTCTCTCTGAGATTCGACTCTAGTTCGCATAAAGGATAGTTCAGCATTTAGCGTGAAGCGAATTATGAATCATTACACCATATGTTTTGCGCATGAATTAGAATGATGTGTTCAGTACCCTTGTACTTTTACTGACTCACAGAGATTAAATCACCTTGAGAGAAACGGACAATATACAGGGTGAATATTATGTTCTAGGTTGATGTTGTATTTAAATAACTATAAAACGAAGCATAATTTTTTAATTATGTTTTTATATATTAATTACGTAATTTATTACAATTATGTAGAAAATATGATATTGACCAAGTGGCCACCTCTGGCAGCGGTACAAATACGCGCTCTTTTAACCATTATTTAATAACATTCTCGCACACTTCGCGTGTTATTTCAGCAATTTTATTTCTAATATTGTCACGTAGCATCGAAATTGTTATTGGAAAATTAGCATAGAACTTTCTTTTCAAGTAAATCCACAGAAAATAGTCGGGAGCCATCAGGTGATCGGGTCTGGAGATCAAATCAGGTAATCAAGGAGACCAGTCGATATCACCACTTTTTGACAATATGCGGCCGGGAAAATTTCTCGCAAGATTTCAAGTGTAGCTCGGGCTATGTATGAGGTAGAATCGACCTGTTGAAACTAGATATTTTGCAAGCCTAATTCACCCAATTCAGCTACCAAGAAGTTTTTTAACATGTGACGATAGCGATCACCATTAATGGTTACAATATTGCCATTATTATTTAGATAAAATGTTTTAATGACCTCCACACGTTATTGATGCTTCATAACGTGTGGAATTCATTAACTACATGGCATGGATCTCTGTTACTACTAAATGAAAATTGGTAAATATCAGCCAAAACAAAAAAATCGGCCTAGAATATAATTTTCAACCTGTATTACGTATTAGTTAAAAAGGTTTTTATAACTGTAGCGATGATATCTGATACCACTTATATTGGCCATCTTTTTGATAAATAAATTACTTTAATTACGTATCTAATACTAAGTGCAGCATTAAGTTTTTTGTGCCAAGATAGTAAAAAGGCAGCACAAAACGTGTAAATTTGTAACACATTATTTTTTTAACAAAACTAATAAAATTAATTGCTTGTTTTAATTTGAAAAAACGTAACATTTTGTTTCATCCATGTTTCATCTGATGCCGTAAAGAAGATTTAAATCTCGCGGCCATAACAATGCGACAACGACATTCCATTTTCTTTTTAAAAAGTTTCCTTCAACTTCCATCCGGGGGGGTCGAGGCGGATGACGGCTGGGGTTGCCCGTAATACTTTTCACAGCGGAAGGCGCATGCAATATTCTTTATCAGCCAAGTGCCATTTTAAATTGTTTTTGTTTTTTCTACCCGGGATAACCATCGGTCGTTTATAACGCAGTCAAGCCACTTGACTTGCCGGAGGAGGCTGCCATCCTGCCATCCTGTCCCCCCCGTCTGCCTTTATCTCCGAGATTACTCGGGATGAATGTGACAGCGTTACTTCGTAAATATTCAGGGAGGTGCTCTCGCTAAATGCCGAGATTATAACGGCGGCTTGCGATTAAAAATTTGAATAATAACTTTTTTCCTTTGTGAAATATGGCGCCAAGGTTAGGTCCTGCATAATTAGTAAAGTTAAAACTAAGTTCTTGAATTACGTTTTTACGACTGTGTAAAACTTGTTTTCAGATGTTCCACTCGGAGATTTCTTCTAAGGCTACAAGATAAGGTTTACCCGCTTTTTGCCTACATTTTTTGCTCCATATTTATATTACCTTAAGAAGCGCCATCGAGTCACTTGCTTCAGCAGCCATATCATCTGTCTTGAATGGCAATTAATTATACTATACTATATTATAATATTCCTTTTTCCTCCCTACGTAATTAATTTACAAAGATTTAAATGCTGGTTTTCATATAGTCAAAAATTAGTAAATATTTTCGCGGACGTGATCAACTACTTTATTTTCTTTACTAGTCTTCTCGCTCATATATTCCACATGACAAAACCATTTCAGCTACTCTACCATAACTCTATCGACTATGCTACACAAGCTAATTCGCAACATAATCATAATTGGTTCATTTTTCACTATAGATTTTCCACATATGCGTCAGAGCGACCATATTTTCACCGCATCCATACATTAGACCCGGCGTAATCAGATAAAGCAGATATTGGAGAATGATCGTGTTAAAAGCACGAGAAGATGTATGAAAGTAGACAAGGGATGAGTGATATACCAGAACAGAACAGTGTGACGTTCTATTCTCTCTGTTTACTCATACGAGGAAACGTGAGGTAAGGTAAGTTACTTAGTTATTTGATTTCACATAATTATTTTGTACTGGCGCTATTCGTTAAAAAATTGTTTTCATCGTATGTTCAGTTAGTGAAGGGCAGAAATTTGATAAAAAGTGATACAGAAAATCATTAATATACAAACCACAGAGGTAATGTGCAAATTGATATTAAAGTAAATTATTTTATACTATATAATTTAATCATAATATACTGTAATTACAAATGCTCTAATATGATTTATATCGGTATTGTCTATTGTTACTCAGAACGTACAAATCGCAGTTCGACTAGAATCTAAGATTTTAGGTAGGTACATGAGTGGGATGGAGTAAGTTACTTTTTTATTTATGAAATGTTAGAAAAGTAATTTAATGATATATATGTATAGGTATACTTATTACATATGTAGGAAAATAAAGTGACTGTTTAAATTGATGTAAAATGTATTATTCTAAAGAACACAAACATATGTATTGTATTAGAAATAGAGGTAACTAGGTAGGTACGTGTATAAAAAGGGGAAGCAGGGTTCACTTCCCTTATGCCCCGATGCCCGCCACTCCCGTGTATTTGCTGAAGACGTTATATCCGATATTTGAGTCACGTAAAGCTGCCTATTTGAAGTTTCTAATTGAATTCGCATTAGTTATACAGAGGAAACAATATTGCCTCCGTTTCCCACCGACTCATGGACCGGGGGACCGAAGAAACGGGGCTTTTTCTACCAAAAGGAAACGCGAAAACGATGACTTTTATATCCCCCGGAGACAACTTACCGCGGCACTTTTATCGGCGCTAAATGTCAGACGTGCCCCAGAACAAAACTTGTACCGCAGAAAACAGTTAGATGAATTTTCTGACACAAAAGAAAACATTACAACACTTTTTTTCTCGTAAAATCATCGTGTTATTGCTAAGTTTTTGAAACTGTTTACGTTGTATTAGGGGAAGGTTGTTCGAGAAGGCGGGGAGGATTTCGGAGAATGGAAAAAGAAAAACCACGCAGTTTGTTTTTCAAATGATCCCAATCAGTTGCTCCTTCACCTTTTGTAAGTTACACACGGGAAAAACGAAGATCAAATACAAAAGGGTTAAACAAATTAGGATTGTCCTTTTGGCGGGTAATTCTCTCCACGTAGTTATTTATTTGTTTCTCCGGTAAACATTCAAGGAGAAAGAAAATCAAATAAGACATCCTCCGACCGTTCGCAGGATTGTTGATTATCCACCTTGATGTTCCTAAAAAGTAAATACACGCTTTTGGTTTATTGACACTCATCAGAAATGTACGGCGCTGGTACCCTACGGATGTTTTACAGAGAGCCCGGAATTTATAAAGATCCACTAATTCATTAGGTTAAGAAAACCGTAGCTTGGGGGTAGAACAATTTACCATATTTGTTTAGTAGACATTCTTGCGTAAAATTAAATATGTAGTGTTAAAGGACTGTAGTTGATCTGTTAAGCTATATTTCAAATACATTTCACTTTTCTTTTAACATTTATCATAGGATTAAAATTACAATGAACAAATTTTGTTTGCGAGCGTTTATTATATAATTTCATTTGTTAAAAAAATTTTGACGGTACAGAAATTAAACTACGCAATGTTAAATTTTAATTTGTTTAAAAAGGCGATGTTTAACATTATATATCACTGCCAAAAAAGCCTGCGTCGAACATTATATTATAGTAAATTTACTTAATAATTTATTCTATTTTGTGCTGGTTCAATTTTTCAAATTATATTTATTTAGTAAAAGTGTACGCAAAAATTTTAAAGTAAACTTATTATTATGCCTAGTATATTTAATTCCAATAAAATACGAAGATAACCTAGATATAATATTTTTTCTATATTTTTATATATAATTATTTTCTTAAGATACTACTTAAGATACTCTCTCAATATTATTTTATTATCGAAAAAATTCAACGGTGCTGATATTCTTACATAAACTTATATGGAGATTAAAATATTAAATGAATTGAATTTTTAGCATAATTGAGAAATAATAATAAGAAGCGTAATTTCACAGCGTCATTTATTATGACCACCATAAAAAAGTATTTCTTGACTGTTAAATGTCATGTTGACCCAGTAATTCATCACCTGCCTTCAGTGTAACAATGACATAGGCTCAGTTTCAAATTAATGTTATTACAGCGAGTGTATCGCTGTCTCCCGCTCATAGGGTGTTCTTAAAAAATTGGACTTAAAAGAACTTAAAAGTGCTTTTTTATATTTTAATGTTCGGGTACCACAATATAGTTTCGTAAATATAATATAAACTTTATAATGCTATAAAAGTTCTCTGTGATAAAAATTCAATCATAATTTTTGATGATTAAGTGACGCCATTTAAAAAATCCTTTATGAACTTAAGAGAACGGTAAGAAAGATATATGACGCAAGTGCTGATGGCACCAAAAGTAGAAGGCGTCCGCGGGAGACTTGGCACGACCAGGTAAACCAGATACTGGAGTATGGTCCTGTTAGAAGTCACAATAACCGGCGAGGTTGTGTGAGAAGATGTACGAATATGGATGAGACTAGAATTGTATGTCAGGACAGAAGAGTGTGGTGCTCTATCCTCTCTGCCTGCGGCGTGATGGTAAGTAAGTAAAGTTATTACACATTCTTTATAAAATAAATATAAAACATGTATTAAATAAAAGCATCGCATATAAATCTTCACACTCATCAAAATAATTGACATCATTGAATGACATGCTGGTCAGTGCAAAAATATCCTTAAAACATTGTGCTAGTCTTTCAACATTAATTTAAAAAAATTCTTTCAAAACAATAAATAATCCAAAAATACATTCTAAAAAAGCTTTAAATATAATTAATATTCACTACAAAAATTTTTGCTTAGACATTATTAAAATTATTTAGCATTTAGCCATGTAAGTTCTCTTTAAAAACATACCTATTTCGGAAAAAATCTTATCCTTCTTCAGATTTTTGGTCTCTTAAAATAAATGATTTAGAATCGTTAGAAATAAGTAGATCGTGTAAAAATAACCAAAATATCGCAAATAACCAATTCCTATCCTAATAAGTCCTATCCTAAAAATATTTTCAATAACTTTAATGATAATCATTCGGGTCATTACGGTCACATCTTTCATCAATAAACATTTTTTTAAATGTTTTAGGTAGTCAAGTTTTAGAATTATATTTGAAATATTTTATAAAATTTCGATGTATAGTTTTATTTTTTTATCATCTCGGTGAAGAGATAGTATTTTTCTTTTAATCATTTTTCAGTACAGTGTAGATATATTAACTTAACATTATTTATTGTAAAACTGCTCTGTTATTTATGTTATATCAATTTTGAAACTCCTTGTGAATGAATATTGTTAATTTCCGTTATGGCATGTCCAGTTGCGAAGCGGATAGGGATGGTTGGAGAGGGGGATGATGCCCCTTATCTGGTGGCCATGCACCTTTCGTAGGTGTGATATGGTTGTAGTAATCGCGTGACGTTTCAATAGCACTGTCCCTTACAGCATTATAAACAAACATAGAATATTTTTACATAATCTTCATACATTATCAGAGATTTCAAATATATTAATGATAACGGTTTTTAAAGGTGAAGTCCGAACTCATCTGGTTTATATTTTATATAAATATAAATATTGTTAGATTTATTTTGATTTAATAAAATGAATACAAATGAAATTAACCAACTAGACGGAAATACAAAAAAAAATATTGATCGAAAAAATATTTAGTTGCTAAGGAAATTTTAATCTGGATCTCTTCTTATCCGGAGAAAAATAAAATTGATCTAATTTAACATTAAATTCAGAAGTGATATTTTATGGAATGGATGCATGGATACGTGCTGAAGAAATGATAAGGCGTCTTGAACCATTTGAGATGTGGTTCTAGAAAATAATGCTTAAAATAAGAATTAGGAATGAAGATGTATTATGATTCGAATGAATAAGGAAAAATAAGTATTTAAAATAATAAAAATCGGAATACTTCAATATCTCCGATATGTGAAGAGAACTCTGGAGAAGTACGACATCTTGCACCTCATAATACAGGGAAAGATTGCTGGAAGTGAGAGCCCTAGAAGAGGGAGAACATCATGGCTGAAAAAAATAAGGCAATGGTTTGACTAGTCTACTGTAGAGCTCTTACGGGCCGCACTATACAAAGTGAAGATAGCCAATGTCCATTGAACGGATAGGGCACAAGATGAAGAAGAAGAGAGTGAAGATGACATAACTTCACCGCGCCGCGCAAGTTGGGATCGTACAGAAAGTATATTTTTATTCAGTGAAAACTTTGGTTTAAGCTTCGTCAACTCTTTACTAGGAGTGTGAAAAATGCAAAAAAATACGTTGAAGGGTTGTACAAACAATAAATTTATATTTTTATTAAATATAAGACTAAAATATATAGTGCGTAAATTCTTATATAAAAACAATTCTTTTGTAAAGGTATTTTTTTAGAAGTCAATATTAAAATAAAATGAAACACATAAAAATCATGGCATTGGATACGGTAAATTGGAAATATAATTTTGTGTAATTAGTGTTTCAATATGATTTCGCGCATATGGGCGCCGCGGCCGGCTCGAATAAAGCGCAATCTGGAAGTACAATTTTTGACCACTTTTTGGAACAGCTGGGGTCGTTTAACACGACGAATGTTGACTTCCAAGTCATCTATCGTCTCTAGTTTATCAGTGCAGACTAGCCGTTTCAAATATTCCCACAGAAAATAATCCAAAGGTGTTAAATCACACGATCTTGGAGGTCAATTCATAGATCAATTTCGCGAAATTTTGCGCTCATTGAATGTTTCTTTCAATAAATTGATTGCTGTGTGGGGCACGTTGCACCGTCTTGTTGAAACCACAGCTCTTCCACACTAATGCCATTCAAATGAGTAACGAAAAATACAGTAATAATGGATCTATAGCGCACTGTAACGTTCTGGCCGGCATCATTTTTGAAGAAACAACAGTTTCTTTGCTGCGCACTGTACGACGTCTCTGCGGATGCGTATTATCTATTAGAGTATGAGTGGTGCGAAAACGATCCATGGTTATTCGAATTACTTGCTCAGATGGACGATTATGTCGACCATAAAATTAACGTGGCGCACGGTAAGTTTCGCGAACTTAAATCACGATTTTCGAAATAAATTTGCACAATTTGCAAACGTTGTTCTGGCGTAAGTCTATTCACGGTGAAATGGCAAATCAAACTGAGAACCAATCAGCTACCAGCTGTCAAATTGGCTGTCGCTGTAAAAAGTGTTGTCCATTCGAAAAGCAAACCTCTAAATAAACACCTTTATTATGTGTAAATAAGCAAAAAATTATAAGAATCATTAAAGTTAAAAAAATGCTCTGTAGCTTGACGTGGTCTTAATATATTTTGTAGAACTTGTAAAAATGATTAAATATTTTATCGCGTTTAAATTAAATAATCTTTTGGGATACTCCAAAACCATACAACAGTGTTTTCTTGAATAAGTTATTGAATTTTTTTTTGTTTTAATTTTAAAAAAATAGAAAAAAAAACCACGTTTATTTTCTTTTGCTTTTTCAGCGCTTATTGAAAAGCCAGGTCCATAAAAAAATTATAGTAAAGTACAACGACTTTCGCGAAAGAATAAACTCATATAAATGTCAACTTATTCGATTAAACAAAAAGTAGAGCACGAAAATCTTTCATTTGTTATTAGCATTCAAATTCACCACCATAAATCTTCATTTTACGAAATGACGATTAACGGCCAAGCCTGAAACTTCCTTTGGCAACTGAAAGGAAGAACGAAAAATACCGTAAACAAAAAACACCAGCGCAACGAATGGACGGAAGCCTATATTTGGTAGAGGGGTTCTTTTAATTCGTAATGTAACCGTTGCGATCGATAAAGGCGTAAATAACCCAATTTAAGAAATGTGGCAAGTGGGTGGCAATTACTATACATGCTTACGATTTTTAAGCAATTTATTTTGCTAGCAGTAAAGCAATTGGCTGCCGCCGATTGCTTGCTGCTAGGTCCTTCAAGCGGCTGTTGTGGTTTATTTCGAGTAAAAAAAAAATAAATATTAGTAATTTGTACCTAGAGCTATCTAAAATTATCGTCAGTATGTTATTGAAAGCATAAACACGAAGGATATAGGAAATTTAAAGAATTTAATTGAAATTGAACACGTAAAAAAATTAACTTAAAATCTCAAATGAATACGATATTTTGTGTAAAACCATTTTGAACTACAACGCAAAAATTATCTAAGAATTATTCACGTCAGTTTTAAAAAATATTAGACATGGGTGACATCTATTGTGGAAAGATTGTAAATGAACATTAACATTAATTTTTTGCTAATCTGTATTGCCATCTAACGGACTTTTTGAAGACTACTATGGTATTTTTAATGACTACTTTAAAGAACACTAACGAAAACAATAGCAATGATGTGCAATCATATTATTCGATTATTTGATTAGGGTATTTCACTGCTCTGCTAACCCAACCCCAATATCACCTCTGCTGAATAATTTTGTTAATTTTTGTAATTAATGTATTCATGATATGTATTCAAAAATGTATAAGTCATTCTTCAGGTGTCGCCAGCATACTTGGCGCGTTCATTCAAATCAACGCCTTTCGCTATTTAGGTGGTATGGAGATGGTCCTAAAATCATGACGGTAAAAGCTATTTTAAAGAGTCGTCAGAAAAAAAAAAAAAATTCAATATTCCAACTGCCCATCCACACTACGATCAGTTGTCGATGATGAATTGTCTATGACGATGAATGAATGATTATCACTGAATTTCATCCAGATTTTTAACGTCCCGCCAAAATCAAATTTGGAGCACCGAGGATTATCCTTAGATTAAATAATCTGATTCGTGATTTGGCCTTCTGATATTTTTTATTTTATCTAATTTTATTATTACCGACTCGAATCGGCAAAATGATGCAGAAAATAAGAGTAAAATATACATATTCTTAGGATAAAAATATTATTTAGTAAGAAATTATTGTATTTTTGATACAAAACTTAATTTTTAAATAGCATCCAATTGATGCCCTAAGGCATGTAAACATATTTTATGTGAGTGCGAATCTCATGTGCCATAAACGGAGATTAATATAGGATACCGATGGCGGGGCGCCCGAGGGCAGCTGTAGGTGTGGACAGCATTTTTTTTAAATACCTGGGTATAGGTATTAGATATCATCTATTTTTGTGGTGTGCTAAAGTAATCTTTTATTTGTCCCACTCATCAGGTTACATCAGGTTACAGTATGGAGATAGGACGGATGCGGGAGGGGTCAGATTCTGGGTCGTAAAAACCCAAAGAATTGATAGTGGGATTAAGGATGTTGTGGAGATTGGAATAAAATTTACGGGAAATATCTATGAAGTATTGTTTGAGGATAGGGATCTTGGTGTTCTTGAGTTTGAACCCATAAGAAAACACGTTCTGTGTATGTATTAACTTTCGTAACTAGAATTTTTTTCGAATTTAATGGTTATGGTCTTTCAATTAACAATAATAAAATTGTATATTTTTTATAGTGTCGTTTTAATAAAAAATTCACCTCGAAGGCACTTTACACACAGTCTAAATTATAATTATAAAAATAATTAATAAAAACCCACATTTTCGTAAAAAAGCGCGAAAATATAAATAATCGATGTAAGATCAAGAACAGCGGAGACTCCTGTATTGGCTAGTTGAAATTAATTTGAATAATTAGTTTGCTTCACAATGGATACAAATATTCATTCATGCCTGTTACTCATGCAGTCTGAATGAAAGAAATATATGAGATCACGTAGCTGAAGATAAACATGAAGATAACAGATAGATTAAATAAGATACAACGAGTAGAAGTGAAATGTGTATGCTGTGGTCTTAAGGGAGAGTATACTAAATTTTGCTGCTGGGACAGCCGAACAAGGAGTAGCTACTGTGAACATCCCGAATGTACGTGCCGACAATTATGAAGAAATTGTGGAAAAGCTGCTGTCTTCATAGCAGGCTTTAGGTTGCATTATGCCGCTCAAAATTCATTTCATGATATGATTAAATATGTTTTTCAAATAGAAAAACGCTGTAGTAGTAAATTGAATGAGAAAATATTGGAGGACTAATTATCTATTAAAATTAAACTATTCAATATTATTAGTTTATAAATATCAATAAAATAAATACATACAAATTAAATTCATCGATTAGAAAGATATACATACAGATAAACTCTATTTATCGAAAAAATATTGTAGCTGCCACCGTATTCGGGGAAGTGCGATAACCAATTACACTACGCCAGCCTCGTAAATAAATAGCTGGATCATATAAATTCAAAAATTTGTCGACTATTTACGAGGCTGACATAGTGTAATTGGTTATCGCACTTCCCCAGATAGGAAGGGATTCTAGTTTAAATCCCGGTGGTAGGTAAAATAATTTTTCGATAAATTGAGTTTATCTGTATGCAAATCTTTCTGATTGATGTAGTTAATTTTTATTAAAATATCACAGAACTATGTTCTGAAAAAAGTACAACTTCACAAGTAATAATGTGTTATCTTTAAAATAAAATAAAAAAATAAATACACTTTAGATTATATGGTAGAAATTGATTTTGTTTGGGATAAAATCACATTTTCCCCCACAGTAGTGGGTGATGACGCAATTCTGCAGTCAGACTCAGAATCAGCATTATTGAATTTGTACAGTTCAGATAAAATTTCCGAAGGAAACGATTTTTCTTTTGACTACCAGTTTTGGCATTATTCGATGGATATAATTAATAATTCGATTAGTATTGACTTGTTTGCGCTATACTGCGAAAAAAGTCAAGAAAACAGGATATTTTTTAATTAATCAATGATATAAAGAAGTAAATCAGGGCGTTGGAATATTGACATATGATATGGTCTCCCGATAAATTTATCAGGTGAATAAATCAAGAAGAGAAAGTATATTAAAATTTTATTGCTATTATTTAAAAATTTCTATAAATATTTCAATATACAAATAAATGGTAAATATAGAATAGTACATATAATTTTTTGTAAAAAAAATAATGTTTTTTAAAATTATACATAATATTAATATTTGAATGTTTTGTATGTATTTGATATTTGTACTGACTCAAAGCGATTTTAAGTACTTTTGCGTAATATAATTGCGTAATTTGCTTATTGAGTAGCTAGTAGGGTATATATACAGATATTAATATTCGCTACTCAGCTAGTAGGGCATATATATCTGATGCTTGAATTGTTATATTAAACATTTTATTATATATGTAGTTTTAAATCTTCAGATCGAGGCGTTAACGTTATATTTAAATCACTTATAATAAGTAATCACGGATTGGAGCGTGAAGCGAGCTGGGATTCATCATCCGCATGTATTTTACATGCAGAGTAAAATTACACAACTGACACAAACCGACCTCTACCGACACATTTCCGAGTCGAGAGATCTGTCTCATCCATATACTGCGGACTACACCGTCAAATCATTACAATTATTAACTAATGGCTAATCTGAGTCTACAAACTGGTGTCTTTATAATCGTGCTAAAAGATTCGATATTACGCTCAATTTATAAGTTCGGAAACCCTAGTAATATATCCAACTATATATCGATCTCTCTTGTAAGTGCTTTTTTTTAAATTCTAGAAAAACTTGTTAAACGGAAGTTTTTCAAATTCCTAGATGTAAATAACATTATCTCCAATCAAAAATTTGGTTTCCGATCAAAACGCAATACAGAAGATGCCCTCATGTCTCTCGTGGAATATATCGTCTTGAACTTGAACAAGGGAAATAAATGCATGGATATTTTTCTTGATCTTGTAAAAGTATTTGACAATGTACCGCAGTACTATTGCTAAAAAAGACTTGATAAAATAAGAGTAAGAGATACAGAGTATAAATGGTTTAAGAACTACTTAACAAATAGACGTCACACACGTCCGAAACAATGAAAAATACAACAATGAATACAATACAAGTAATACATCAATTATAACAAAAGGTGATCCACAGGGAAGTATTTAAGGCCCTATCTTATTTCTGGTATACTTTAACAACATTCTTAGGGTAATAAATGTTCGCCCCTTTAGATATCCATCAGATCTTATATTTAAAAATTACAATGCCCTAGATGTAAAACAAATTTATATTTCAATATTTCCATGCTAAGAATAACTCATCCCTAGCAATAAATCACGAACATCTAACATCTACACACCAGTTCCGAGAGCAACAATGACATTCTATCAACATTTCTACATGATTTAAGCTCCGAAACTGTAAAACACACAACATTAACTGGAAATCGTTCACTTTCTATAAGATGTATCCAATAATAAACAAATATGGACTTAATATGTGATTCAATTGGGTAGAGATCAATCAGAAACATCGCTGTCCCACATTCCAACATAATCAAAATACAATACCTACACTAATAATTCATTTTAGTTTTACAACACACTAACTACATTTTTTTTCTATATTTAAAAAAAATATTTCTGTCGAATGTTTTCTTTCTACTTTTAATTAAATTATATCACAACAGCGCGAAAAAAACTGGGTACTTTAACACAAACGGCAGTCTAGCAAAGTAGCCAGAATAATGCTGTGTATATCTGAGGTGGAATCCTACTGCATCCCACACAATAAACTACACGTATTATATTATAATATTTAATATTCATCTATGTTACAACAAAAATACGTACGTCAATAAAATATAATAAATAAATAATAAAATACCATTTTTTATTAATCATAAAAAACTGAGTTCTCTCGGGTGATTTTGTCTACATACAAAATCTATGTATTTGTCTGAAATCTAAAAATGACAAAATTAAAATCAGTTTTTACTATGCAAAGACTATAATTTAAATACGCATTAATGTATATATTTCCCTGCACATTTGTCATCACGTTTTCATGGTAACATGTTTCCCGGGAAAGTAATGTATTTCTGTTTCCGCACGAGAGTACAATACACAAAGCGGACAGCTCGGCGTATTTTCTGTCTGAAATGTTAAAATGCAGCCGGGGCAGTTGGATATTTGATTATGCGTCAGAAAAAAACGCCAAACCCAATCGCGGGCCGCCACGGGAACGGGTTTAAAATGTTTGCACGCCCAAACCAACGTTACTAAAGATAAGTGATGGGCCTTCGGGCGATGGATGAATCCGGAAATTGTGCAAAAATTTTGATAATGTTGATAACAGTTCCGATAATATTTTTCACGGGGCGACCATTTTTGGATTAAAATATGTAAACAAAATTTTTCAGCACGATCATAGAATTTATTCTCGGCTATTTACCATTTTTAAAAGTGTTTTATTTATTTAAGTACGTATGATATTTAAAAGATTCCACTAACTAAAAAATTAATTCGCTCATTAGTATAATAAGGGAGTTCAAAGCCTACCGATAATTATTAATTTATTTCAAATGTAAACGTGTTATTGCCCACGTTGTATAATTTCAATTTTTAAACTGATTTAAGAGTAATATAACTATCAATTGAATACATAATTATATAAGTTAATGATTTTTTCACACTGTCACATACCAGTAAGTTTCTATTATATATTATATTAATAACAGTGAGTAAATTCTAAATATTAATTTAATTGTATGACAATATTTTACATTAAAATTTTGTTTATTTTTTTATTTCAGAGGGTTTTTGTAATAGTTACTCTTAAAATTCTTTTAGTATAATATTTATTCGAACGTTGTATTTTACGATTAATTTTTGATGTAATCAACGTTTCCAATCATATTCCAGTGGCCTTTGTCAGGATGTGATGAAAAATAAAGTAATTTGTCAATACAGTATCATTTACTTAAAATTAATATTAAGTAAATATCGAATCGCTCAATGGTTTCATTAACAAATTTATTTTCAAAACTATAAAATCAAAAGAACAATAAATTTCCATTACTATACTTAATAACTCTATTATATGTAAAAAGAAATAAAAAAATTTAATACTTTTGGAATCGTTGGAGATAAATAAAGCGTATAAAACTAATCAAAAAATTATAAACAACCAACTAAATTTAACTACGACTCCCATTCTAAAATTTTTCCCTAAAAATTATTCGAGTAAATTTGTATTAAGTAATAATTTGAGTTAGTTACTAAATTTATTATTTAAATAATTGTTGTTTTTTTTTTAAATAGATTCTGGTGAAGAAACAGTAATATATGTTTTTAGTTAGTTTTGATATCCTGAAGAAGAAAATGGTATTTTTCGAAACCGGTAGATGTATTTAAACTCTTATTAAGGAAAACACATTCTTATTGTGAAGTTGTAATTATTCAGAACATAGGTCTGTGATATTTTAAATACTAAATTAATGTATTAATTATAAATATATACATATAAAATCAATTTTGTCGAAAAATATTGTTTTAGCGTCACCGGGATTCGAACCTGGATCTTCATTTCCAATCCGGGGAAGTGCACTACCTTTGTGCTATAACGCCAGTATTTTTCTTGACAAATTTTCGAACCTATATGTTACATTTTTTCAAATTAATACACCTGTCGTTCCATTATTTTAAAGCCATCTACATTATTTTTACAGAATCTCAAATAAATGTGTTTTCCTTAATAATATATGTTGTATCAACGTGTCCAAAATTTAATAAAAATGAATTGATAATTCTGGCGTCTGCAAATCGGTTTACTCAAAGGTATTTGAGATTCTGTAAAAATAATGTAGATGGCTTTCAAATAATGGAACGACAGGTGTATTAATTTGAAAAAATGTAACATATAGTTTTGAAAATTTGTCAAGAAAAATACTGGCGTTATAGCACAAAGGTAGTGCACTTCCCCGGATTGGAAATGAAGATCCAGGTTCGAATCCCGGTGACGCTAAAACAATATTTTTCGACAAAATTGATTTTATATGTATATATTTATAATTAATACATTAATTTAGTATTTAAACTCAATTAAGTGGTTAATAAAACAAAAATAACGAATAAAAATATAAAAATGTACATAGAAACTTAAGAAATTAAAAGGAGGGAGAAGCAGCATTATCCTGAAGAAGGTTGGGCCCAACCGAAACTAGTTGACATTTGTATACATACATAATAAAGTGGTTTAAAACTAAATATTATATTATTTAATTATAATGTCAAGTTATAAAGTGTGAATTCTTTAAAAAATAAAAATGTTGGATGATAGAAAGAAAGAAGTTTCCGGGTAGGAAGAAGTCCAGGTTCGAATCCTGATAGCAACTAAATATTTTTTCGATTGATTGAATTTTTTCGTATATCTTTCTAGTTGATTCATTAATTTGTATTTTTATAACCGTTAAACCAATTAAGCTATAGAGTGACACATGTCAGATTCCATCTACATATTATTTTACCTTATTAGTGAGACACCTTTTTTTCACGTTGTAAGCGAACATCTTTTAATTACAATGTTTTCTAAAAACCTTTGAATAGAATCTGCTAGGTGGTATAGCCTATTTTATTAACAGAAAAAAAATTGCGCAACAAATATTATCCATTTTAAAGAAATCACATTTTATTTCTGATGTTTTTTTTAATTATTTTTAAGTGTGTCTTGTACAGCGCTTTGTATAATTTGTGACTACGCTCTGAGAAATTGTAACTTCGCAAAAAAAGGGATTTCATTAAAAAATATATAAATTACTAACTTTTATGTATGTACTTTCCGGGAAAGGAAATGTATTAATAAATCAATGAATGAATTATTTAGTGAACGTCCCGGTAATGATTCGGGACTGTACAATTTCTTGGTTATGTTTCAAAAATTTCGCGTTCAACAATTGAACCCTTGCAAAACACTATATATCGGTTTTTATAAAAGTTGCTATATACAAGGTCGGCCATCTCATATTTTAAATTTATTTTTTATTTTATTCAGAAAACATTCAGTTAATTAGTAAATACGGAAATCATAGTGAAAGTTAAACAATAATTAAACCAGTTACATGTTTTCTCTGAAGATATACAATACTTTAAACAGCGAGTACATTTTGAATTTTAAGGACTAAGCAGAAAAATGTGAGAAAAAAAAAGTTGAGAATAAAAATTTTAACGTAGAGAAAAAAGTATGAAAAAGAAAGTAAGGAAATATTCGAGGGGAAAGGAAAAGGAAAATGCGATAGGGAATAAGATCTGAGTGATAAAAAGAAAAAGAAATTTAAAGTTTATGTATTGAATTTAGATTTGATTGAGGTAACTGTAGTATTAAAATTGAGGATATACAGTGTTGTTGCAGGGAGCTCGCTTATAAATTGTGTTTAATAATATTTTTATTTATTTGATATGTATATTTAATACACCAGATAGATATACAACTTTGTGGCAGTCACAACGCGGATCTGCCCAAAACCGATATACAGTATTGTCGCAGGGGTGATATAAATTATTCAAAATTTTGTTCATCGACTAGAAAGTGATACGGAATAAGGTAATTTTTTAACAAATACCTAACCACACGATTTAGCGAAACACTCGAATATGAAACATTTATCGTGTTACATTAAACGTGACGTCAGTTTTTTTATCGACTGTAATCAGTTTTGCACTGGCAATCATCACCGTTTAATCGACGCTGTGTGCGGAGAGGCCGGTTTACATTGACACAGCTGTCACTCGGCCCTTGGCGGCACCTGACGCGGTATCAAAGCTTTCAGCTTCTCGTGGCGCTGACCTCACGGGGATGAAGCGAAACAGCTAACAATTCAGAATATAAAGCCATGTCGAAATTGTCGCTACATTATGTTATTTAAATGAAAATTATTTTCAGAAATAAATAAAATG
Source organism: Eubasilissa regina (assembly GCA_022840565.1). Lineage (NCBI taxonomy): Eukaryota > Metazoa > Arthropoda > Insecta > Trichoptera > Phryganeidae > Eubasilissa > Eubasilissa regina. Next base: position 27,716,934 of record JAINEB010000022.1, on the reverse strand, counting down.
TGGTGCGCGCTGTAATAATTTAATTATAATGTTGAAACATATATATTTTTTATATTAACGTTCTGATGTAGTGTTGAATAAATTATAGTCGCGAGTGAAGATTTTATAGTTTTAACATTGCGATAAGTTGATTTGTCTCGGCGGAAAATTTCCGTTTTTGAAATTATACATTAATGTACATTTTTCATTACTTTAACTTCAAGCACAGTTGAATTAGAGTTCAGAAACGTAATTTAGAAAATTCCGAAACCGTGCACGATATAGTTTTCTGTATTTAACCAATTTCATAAATTTAAAAAAATTCAATCTTGTAGATTTTCGATTCATTAATTTTTTTTTAATGTATACATTCTTTATACTTTTTGTATATTGCGTACTGGGTTTTATTACACTGAATAATAGATTATACTGAAATAAACTATTATACAATATATTTTAAAGAGAACAAAAAAATTATCATTGTGAAGATGTTTGTGATATTTTTAATACAAATTAAACGCATCAATTAGAAAGATATACATAATTTATCGAATAAATATTTTAGGTTCCACCGTATTTGAACTAGGATCTCTACCTATCCGGAGAAGTGCGATAACTAATTACACTGTGCCAGCCTAGTAAATTGACGACAAATTTCCGAACTTATATATTGCAGCTATTTCAAACTGAAACATCTATTGTGCAGTATTGGTCAGTCCATTTCCCTGGATAGGAAGAGTTCCTGGTTCATATCTGGTGGCAGCTAAAATATTTTTTCAATAAGTTGATTTTATCTGTATGTATATCTTTCTAATTGATGCATTTAATTTGTATTATTATGCAATACTTATTATTATTTTTAACTACGGTAACTTCAGTGATATATAATATTATATATAATAAAATAACACAACAATTGAAAATTCATATTCTCCATGTAACAAATGTGCCCAAAATAGTAAATAGATTGGATAAAATCCTACGCGGAAAATTAGACTTGTTTCAAAAAGTCGTCGATTTTATAATTGTTACGTTTAATAACTTTAATAAATTATAGTTTTGTGAGTCATTAATTTATTTGCAGAATAGCATTTATGATAGCAAGATTTGACCAATCGATTTGTGTCGACTTTTAGTGTCAAAAACATATATTATTATTATTAATGTATGCATAATTTTATTTAAAAAATTTGTTATGTACTCTTAAAATTGTGGCCCGTTTTCCTAAGAATTGTATCACCAATATAAAAGCATTTACTAATGATTATAAATGTTTAATTCTTGTCACATTTAGAACGTTTGAATTTGATTAATTTTTTTCAATCTAAATTCACAAAAATCATCAAAATAACTTAAATAAACCTGACTTACACGGTTGAAGTATTTTGTTGAAAATAAGTGAATATTCCCTCAAAAATAAATATTTCAATTTATCCAGTTTTACTAGTAGCCAAGTTGCTAATGAGCGCTGTTGGTCTGGTCAGGTCGAGAACTCACCGACGCGATGAGCGGTTACTGAGTCACGATTTCAGCCATTCGAGTGGCCACTTTGACGTTTAGTGTTTTGTGACGTTTCAAACGTCAGTAGTGGTAGCGCGTGGCGGTAAAAAATCACGCCACTGAAAACGAGAACTTTGAGAGAGACCGAATTTTTAATTTGATCTAGCTAGGAGTGTAAAGTATAAATATCACTCAAACTAGAAATCTTTGTATTATGTACGATAAGCCATTAATTGTAATACAAATTAAATGTATTAATTAGAAAGATATAAAATCAATTTATCGAAAAAATAATGTTGTTGCTACCGGGATTCGAACCTGGATCTCTTCCTATCCAGGGAAATGCATTAACCGATTATGATACATCAACACAGTAAGTTGACGACACATTTTCTAATTTATATGAACTTATTTCAGATTGATACATGTGTCGTTCCATTATTTGGAAGCCGGTTAATTCATTTCCCCGGATAGGATCCAGGTTCAAATCCCGGTGGCAACAAAAATGTTTTTACGATAAATTAATTTTATATGTATATCTTTCTAATTAATTAATTTGTATTAAAAATATCACAGACCTACGTTCTGAAAAATTGAAACTTCACAATGAGAATGTGTTCTCCTTAAAAACATTAATTGTGGATCAAATTGTTCTTGCGATCATTTATTAATTTAAAAATTCATAAATATGACCAGTGACGGTTGATATTTAAAAAATGTTCAAAATATTTAATATTATTCACACAAAATGGACCTTAGATTAATTTATTAGATGTAATACACCTCGCGACCCAGAGAATAACACAATTCAACGTATTAATATTATTAACTTATCAAAATCAAATCAGTAGAGTGAATTTTTTAAAATAAAAAATACGGATTTTACTCAATTCAAATTAAATTATTACGAACGAATACAAAACGTACATAACATTCGGGATTTTTGCTGAAAATTATATTCGTGATAATTTTTTTAACATTCAGATTTTTTACTGAAAATTATTATTCTCGTGACAGGAAAACTCCCTTCCAAATAGCGAAAATATAAAGAAAGGACTCGTATGAAGAGTATAAAAAACTCATATATAGTGTTTAGAGAAAAGTATTATTTTGAGTAAAATACAGGTATTTTATATCCTTTGTGTATATTTTTTAATCTGATGCTTCTATAATATATACGTACTTTTTACTTTGATAGTTTTTCGTCTATTATAAGTGTTATACTCGTATTAGTCAGATTCTTTAGTAGTTTTATATCGCAACTGAATACAATTGAAACACGAATGTATGATGAAGGACGGATAAAAGCAGACTGTATGGATTAAATGCTGTGGTTATTAAAGCAGTGGAAATATGCTTGCTTAAAAAATAGTAGGATAGGCAAAAAATTATTGAGATTTATACAAGAAAAAAGGACTGATTACAAGAGACCTCACACCTCAACAATATACAGTAATACCTCGAAGTTACGCAATGGATGAGACCGACGAAAATCGCTTAACTCGAATTCGCGTAAGTTGGGGTGCAACTTTGCATATAAATACACACAATTTTGTTTCATTGGGACCAAAGACTAACAAAAACACTAGTTCAGAAGAAAAATATTTAATAAAATTGCAGTTTTTTATACATATTAATACAAAATATTAACTTTTTACTTAAAAAAAGTTCAAGGATTGAGTATTTTTCACCTCTTCAAGAATTCTTTCTTTATCTTTTATTATTGTTATTACTGTGGATTCCCATAGATTAAACTTCTTTGCCAATTCACAAATTTTCATTCTGATATCAAAATCTATGATAATCTCATGTGTACATTCAAAAGATATCGTTTTCCTTTTTTTACTAGTTGCAGGAGAATCAGATTTACTTCGTTTGGACGACATAGTTTTTTAAGGGTTTAGAAAACAACAAATCAATCTTAACTTTCATCGATCGTTGAATCGTGATCGTGCACGTAGAGTCCACGCGAAACACATTCAATGCGTATCACAGTAAAAGAAACACTGAATATAGCGGGCGTCAGTCTAGCGGGAGTGTTGTCAACGGTCAACGTCTAGCGGCAGTGTCGCCAAACGAACCGCGTAACTCTGAGTTCGCGCAAGTCGGGTTAGTGTAAGTCGGGGTATTACTGTATTATATAACTAGTATTTGGTTGCGTGAGAATAAAAGTGATCCATTAATTGTGTTTATTTTATTTATTTTCTCGACATACGTTTTCATAATTAAATTTTTTTTTTCATTTAAAAAGTTTTCAAGATTAGTTTTTCTTGTTAAGTATATAAAAGATATATGTGCTGCGATGTGAGCAGGCCTGGAAGAAAATTAATTTCTCGCTAGGTTCACAAAACGCTTTGGACATCGTGTTTACGCCCTAATATGATTATGTAAGATTCCCTTAATTTTAATCGGCTTTAGCAAGGAGGTTTCAGGTATTATTAGTCAAATATGTTGCAGTCTCTACTAAATGTTCTGAGCTGCCGAGGTGATGCGATTCGATGCGATTACTGTGATGAATGTAATTACATGTCCTTCTTAATAGAAAACCAAAATATTTATCGTTTGGTATATCCACATAATGGAATATTCTCATAATTATCCATTTATATGTATATATTTATCCTTTAGACATGTTATCGGCGAATGACTTATTTTGATTATAAAGAGAATTATTGTGGGAAAATGACACGTAAGTGGATGTTAGGTAATTTTTAAGTGGTAATATTTAAAAAAATATATTTTACATTTAAATTACTTATTTAAGTTTCATAATTTGTTTGTTCACCAAATAAAATAAATAAATAAGAAATGATATACATTTATTAAAATTGTATTATTATACTTAGGTTTATAAACCTGTATCAAATACTTTAACTTATTATCACACCGTTTTCCGTCAGGGATTGGTAAAAAGGATAGAATACCACATTCTTCTGTCCTCACTGACCACTTTTGCCTATTTGAAGCTTCTAACAGTACCGTCATCCAACGTTCACCTAATAATGTGAAGTGATTGTTCTTGTTGCTTTCAATAAGCGTCTCATACATTTTCTTTAATGGTACATAATAATTTAATTAAGTGCCATTTTTTATTTTTTCATATTTTTTATTTATTATCTTTGTTTTATTTACCACTGAATTGAGTTTAAATACGTCAACCGGTTTCGAAAAATACCATTTTATTCTTCAGGATGTCATAACTAACTAAAAACATATATCATTGTTTATTCACCAGAATCTATTTAAAAAAATCTATTTTTAATAAAACAAAGAATTATCTTTTTTATTAAAATAAAAATATATGAATTTTAACCACAAAGTTAATATTGCTAATTTTAAAAGTACTAAAAAATTCATTAATGAAAGTTAAAACAATCAAATTAGATTTTTCATCGTAGACCTATATAATGATGGATTATCACTGATGATTAATTGATTGGAAATGTTCAATCTTTAATTTGTTTTAAATTTCTTATTATGTGAAATATACTACAAAAAACATTAATTAATGCACCGTTGCACATTATCAAATGTTTTACGTTTACTTACTTTAGAATGAAATTATTGAATAACAAAGGTTCAGATTATTTAATATATTTATCAAATGCATATTTTTCGAAAATTTATCATTTAAATATAAATTATAACAAATTAAGCACATTATTGAAGTCAAAACACATTAGATGAATAACTTCATAAAGAATCATAGAAAAAAATCAATCTATCGAAAAAATTATAGTTACCACTCGAACCCGGAACTTCCTCTTGCCAGAAGAATCGATTACCTTTTAAACTATGTTAAAGATTTACTTTCACGTAAATTTTTCAACTAAATATGTATTCTTTCTATTTTAGTGAGACATCCACTATTTCCTATTAAAATATATGATATTTGTTTGCAATGTTTATCGATTATGACATGTATTACTCAAAAAGCTTTGAGTAATACATGTCATAATCGATAAGTTGTCCTAGATGATATAAAAGTAAACATTACAAGAACAAGTTGATGTTATAGTTGAACAAAAATAAATTGATGTCCTAGTTCAGGGGTGGCGAATCTAGTGCACGCGTGCCTGAGATGGCACGCGTGCACTAGATTCGCACCCCTGAATTTAGTTGGCACGTAACAATTAACAGATTTTTTTAAAATAGATAACTCATGGATAAGATAAACAGACTTCATTTTACACATAATTTTTTTTACACAAATATATTATTATGCTGTCAACACTGTTATTGACATTTGTAATCATTTGAGGTTTTGTTTGTTTTTTGCTATCAAGCTCAGCTGACGTCGCTGACGTTCACCGTAAAAAGTCTCAATGTAGACAAGTTTGTCCATCTTTAACATCTGTTGAGAGTAAATTCCACTTTGACAATTAATAATATGTGCATAATTATGTGCATGTAAAATAATACGCCATTTTTTACACACACAAAAAGGCGACTTTATATGTGTATCAAAAAACGTTGTGAATAGTTGTAATTTATTTTTACTTAAGCTTTTGCTTTATTTGTGAGCTATGAAAGAAATTTAAATTAAAAACGAAATATTTTTTTTATTGACTTGAAATTAAGAAAAAAGTGCTTTCAGTTTATCAAATGCATTGGATATTCAGTTCTAGGCTTTCATTGCATTATTCATCAGCAAGTTTTATGCTCTTAGCATGGTTTCAAATCACTGGAAGGTATTTTGAACCTTGTAACAAAATTGATAAATTTCATGTTTGCACGTCGATCAAACAAAATATTTTTTTTAGGGCTATTTAAAGAAATAAACTCAACGTACAATGAATTACTTATATACAACAACGTGCCATAGATAAGTCATGGTAAAGCCCTTCAAAGATTCGTAAAGTGTATTGATGAAGTTAAGGTATTTTTAAATATGAGGAAATCATTATAAACTTTAGTCAGATAGTGAATGTCGAACGCCTTTCAAAATTAATGTTTGTTACCGATTTGTTTTTACATTTAAATGAATTAAATAATAAATTGCAAGGTATTGCAAAACTATTATTATCATGTTTGATTTGATCAAAGCATTTAAAGCAAAATTAGATGTATTAAATTGTGACATGGTATTTAACAAATTTAAATATTTTATGAATACAAAAAAAAAAAAATTTGAAGACGGAAAACCAGATAAAATTAAATTAACTCAAGAATTTTTCAGTTATTCAATCAATAATGAACGAGTTTTCTTCAAGATTCAAACAATACAGAAGATATGAAGAATCATAATTTTTTTTTTTTATATCTAGACGTTGTGTCACCGGATACTCTAAATTTAGAGATTTTTGAGTGGCTGAATCTTGAAGATATAGAAATGCAATTAATTTAACACTAATCGTGCTAAAATTGTCTAATTTGTCGATTTTCGAAATGAAATTGAAAATGATCGATTATTGAACGTAATTAAAAAAAATGCAGAAGAAGAAATAGTAAGAACTTGGATCACTATTCCAGAAATATTTAGTTATTTAAAATAACTAGCGACACCAATATTATCAATTTTCTCTTCCAAATATCCTTGTGAGTCATTATTTTCCGAAATGAATATTATAAAATGTAGTACAAGAAGTAGATTGTCCGATGAATCTAGTTGGGCCCGCATTTTACTAAAAGTGACGATGTGTGAATCGGGTATAAAGTATTGGCATCAAATATACAGAAAAAAAACTCATTAATATATAATAATAACTTAAAGAGTATTTTGTAAACTTTTTAAATAAAATTTTGAATAACTTTTTTTTCATTTTTCCCCTATTAAAAATTGATTGGAAGGATGAATGAACTCATTCTGTCTTATCAGACTGCTATAAAATGATGATACGGTCTTCGCGTTATGTTTTAAAGTAAAAAACTAATTATAGCATAGTTGCTAATTCTATTTATTTAAATAAAATCAATTTTATAAAACTGTTCGGCACGTCAGACAGTCGATGTATATTATTTGAGGATTTTTGGCACGTGCATGTACAAAGGTTCGCCACCACTGTCCTAGTGGAACAAACACAAGTTGATCTCACTGAAGTTGACAGAAAACTTTTGATCATACCGTTAGTTGTAAAAATTACCACAATTTAAATTTTTTTTTTGGCTTAAACATAATTCATATACAATAGATAATATTTAGGTGCCGGTGGTGTATACCGCAAGGACAAAATATTTAGAAACTCTTAAAGTAAATACATTTCTTCTGAACACAGGGATAAAAGGGAAGAAGCAACTTTCTCTTCGTTATATTAAAAGAAACATGACGTCCTCTGAGATAGCCGCGTGCTGGAACCGAACATTGGCGGTGATGTTCAGCACGGATCCTCCAACTGTTGGTCAGGTAAATATTCATTATTTTTGAAAACCAGCCGATAATAAATAATATTTCAACAACCACAGAGATTAATTTTTTTAATCTAACCCAATTACTAAGATGGAATCATATTTCCCATACTTATATTTACGTCATAGTGATTTATGTATATACGATTAATATTAAAAAACACGAAATATGAGATTTATTTTTTGTACAAGACTACTTTATAAATATATATTCTGTGGAGGTTGATCTCCTCCACAACTAACAACTCCGCTAACAGATCCTGAACGCACGTACCTGGGTGCGAACTTGAATCAATGAATAGCCATATAATATCTCCAGATAACAACCAGTTGACAACAATAATATATGCGGGAAGCTGCCCAACTAACCAACATTTTAGCATCACTTCTTTCTCGGACGACTTCCTGATCAGACTATCAATCAGCAGATGCTCCATGTCCTTACTCCTTACATGTATTAGTTCAACTACCCGACAATGATATACTCTGAAGAATTTGCCTGAGACGTATCCTACAACTTTTTGAACGCCTTGTGAGAAGGAAAATATGAGAGCACAGGGACTTCTCTGAAGACAACTCTGAGGCGGAATGTCGAGAATAGTTAAACAGTATAAACATGACGGTAGGAGTCCATGAAGATTACGATCCTTAGTCATGAGAGATCGACGATGAAGACTTTATTAATACGCAACTATATGGCTCTTTTGGTAAAGCGTTGGTCTACTAAACTGAGTCTCGATGGGTGTAAGGTTATACAAATACTGCATCTCGTCTAGATAATCTGATTCATCAGTGGCGTGCAGTAGACACAAAGTTGGATTATGCTGTTACCGACGATGCTAACTAAATATACAGGTAGGTATACTAGGTGTCAAAAAAAGTTAGATTTTATTTAATTTTTGAGAATAATTCTTTCAATTTAAATTTTGAATACGATTGTCAATTAACTAATTTACAAAAAGCAAGTTTGTAAAGTAAAACATTTTGCTTGGTACCGTACTCTGCTTTCGATTTGGCTTAAAATATTTCTACGATTTCTCCTTCGGACAGCGGATTTAAAATGTTTCATTAACAGTGTTCAAAAACATTTATTTAAATAACTAGCTTTAGAAATTTACATAGCCGAAATAAATACATACTAATAATAATATAACTTAATAATATAACTTATTAATATACTGTAAAATGAAAATTCGCTCGCTTGACAGATGATAAATCATAACATACAAATTTTATCTACATAAACACCGAAATACGGAATACACTAAGAACACAAAACGAATAGTCTCTCAAGTAAAAAAAATAGAAATGTCATTCTACGCAGTTTTCAATAAGAATTATTCATTTTCGAAAACAGCAACCTTAAGCACAAATTGTTTGAAAAATGCAGAAAATCTGTAGACGTTAAGATGTCGACATATTCAGTTAAACAATATTTATTTCAGTACAATTATCATAAGGGTTGAAAAAACAAGTTAGGTTCATTCAAGACCTAGGTGCTAGCAAAACGCGGAGCAGAATGCGCATGAAGTTGTCACAAATGGTTCGCAAATAACTCACGGCTAGACAAAAGTCATGAGTTACGTCATAAATAAGGTTACGCTAATCCAGGTAATAATATTAATGCGTTTATTCCAGCGTGATCGGGGTTTTTTTAATAACGGCTAGAATTTTATAGGGTATTTTCATAACATAAAGATTATTTTATTTTATTTCATTTCTCAGAATTTTTAGTAATGTACAGCTTTTTTGCTTGTATGCAATGCATGCTCCTGTGATTAATATATTTGAAAAATTCTTTTATAAATTGCATCCAAAGATTAGTGAGTTTGTTGGAAAAGCTCTGCATATTTTGCAGTATGGTCTATTGAATTAATTTATTTATGAATATGAAATCTATAGGAAAAATGTATGAAAATTAAGAAATAGAGTGTGTGGAAAGATCCAGAGACGATTATAAGATAATACAAATTAAATGAATCAACCAGAAAGATATAAAGAAAAAATCTATCTATCGAAAAAATTTAAAGTTGCTACCGGGATTGGACCTTTTTCTTTCCGGGGAAGCGAGTTCTCCATTTTATATACTATATTATGTTCTGAAAATGTAACTTCATTACAAAAATGTATTTTTCTTAATAAATATGTTTTCCCAGATTTCATGGGAATTTTAGTGAGAACATTATACATTTAAATGCCATTTTGAATATTTGATGCAAAACTTGTAGATAACGTAGATGAAAGGTAATTGTGGAAGTCATTGAAATAGAAGAGAATATATGTAGCGCTTAATTCCAAAACCCCCTAAAATGACGAAGTGATTTTGAGTTATTGATGAAAACGTATATTTTGAAAGCAAATGTACAAAATGTTTTTACGTCAGCATTTTTTAAAAAACAATTCTGTAATGTATTTTTTTTTCTGCATATATCGTTCTGGCAGCCATACTGGCTTTAAACATCAACAAGCGTTGTGATTGACTGATTTAATTTTAGAGGGAAAAGCAACTAATACTCTGTTTATTTTGGGGTATTTTGGAACAAATCCTGATTTTGAACATGCAATATCAATGAATTTGCGAGAAGGAATGTGTTCTGCATGTTGCTGATAAAAAAACGTAAAAAACTGTATATTTAACTCAAATTATGCGAAATCCGTTTTAGGGGGTTTTGGAATTAGGCGCTATATATATGTATTCGAAAGATGTGTACGTATTTGATAGAAGCGTTATCTACATATTAGCACAAGAGTGTTCCTACGGAAATAGAATATGAAGTGTTAGTGTATATTTACGATACAATAGTATAACGAAATGACAAAATATATTATTATGTGATGTAATATATTTTGTAATTAAGAAACACTGGTTTCCCAAGGCGCAAGGGTTAAGCGTACCTTGCAGTATAAGGGTTGACTGGCGGGTGACTTGGCTGTTCTGGGAGCTGCTCTTAGTGGGGTGCGGTCGGGGCCACTACCTAGGGGTGGAAGAAGAAGACGAAGAAGAGGAGGTGTTACTTTGCGAATCTCGTCACGTCGGGGCACGCCAAAGTTTCTTTAGGATGATCCAGGGACATGGAAGGGAATACACACATGTCGAAACGAGGGAGAAATTAAAAATATAACAGATTATTGGATGACAGGTTAATCCGAGAGGTGAACGAAGCTTCCATCCTTACGGTTCAACATAGTCAGAAAAAATATTTTGTTTTTAATTTGAAATCTTTATCTATGTAAATAGATTAATTAAAATTGATGTTTATGTTATATAAACGTAGAGTAAAAATATGTATTCATTAAATTGTATTATTATCTATTTTTTTCGTCTTATTATTTCAAGATGATAGAGTTCAAAGGTTACGAGACGGCTTGTGATGGGTGGTAAGATTTTTTAATATTTTATTTTAATCTACGCGGGATCTACCACTTCAGGCCCCGCTCACCCGCCTTCGTCACCTGTAGAATAGATGCTGTGTGGGAGTGCGGGAAGGGAATTGTTTGAAGAGAACTAAGTTATTTTAAGACTCGAATTATACTATGAAGATAAAAGTGGTTAAATTATGCCGTGGATACTGTGTACATGTGCTGTGCACTAGGTATATTTATTTCACGACCGGCAGTAATATTTATATGAAATTATGTTTATTTTGTTTTTTTGATATCATCATCTTCAGCCATTATCGATCCACTGTTGATTGAAGGCCTCACTATAATTTTTTATTCGGATCTCCTCCATTTTTGCGATTTTACTTTGCAGTTCTGATTATTTCATCTATCCATAGAGACTTTGGAGTCATCTTGGTCCTTTTTTTGTTTTGCGGACGTTAACTACGTGTCATTTGGCGCTTCTGAATAAGCTTTGTGTTCATAGTCATTGGAAGAATGATTTATATATATATTCGTATATGTTACATCTAATAAATTAATTATTCAGTTTTTGTATTGAATGGTTCTGTATGAGAAAAAACTGTTCAATTAGTATCACGCTCAACTTTCTCAAAATAAGTTTTAAATGGACTATTGTATAAGTTGAATGAATTAATTAGTTACGCGTCGTAAGTATTAAGAATCTTCCATATTGACAGGAATAAATAATACATTATTTGTACATAGATACATTAATGAATCCACAATTTAAGGAAAAAGAGCTTCCATAATATTTATTTTTGCGGCAATATGGTCTGTTAAACTGTTGATCAATTAAAAAATGAAGTATTATATTTAAAATTTAATCATTACTAAGGAGCGGTTTTTGATATTTCAAATTCATTCCTGTTGTGTATAAAACCTGCAATGAGGCGTTGTATCAAAACAAAGATAATGCAAGTCAGTTTACTTTTAGGTTAATAATCAATAATGTTGTTATTAGTAAATTTGGAATTTTTGTTTTTGTTGTAAATTATTATAGCAAAATTAATATAAATATAATAAAGTTATTAATTATCTTAAAAATATTTACACGAGTTACCTTTTTTAATGTCAATAATATTTATATATTTCAGTTTTATAAACAAAATATTTATGATTTTCAATCAAATATGAGCAATTTTTACAAAATGAAAAAGTGAAAAATCTAGTACTTTTATCTGGTAATACTAATGCACTACCATATATCTTTTTGTTTCTCCGCACGCCACTGTCCAGTCCGTGATCACCCCCTATCCGCACACCAATACCATCCCTCAGATCTTATAAAAGCAGTTAAAGTTAGTGAGTAAGTGCCGATATTGGGCCCTGTATGAGTTTTATATACCAATCAAGCATCAGACAGACGTGTGGGCCAATAATTACCACCATGGTCAGGGCTGGCTTAGTGTAATAATTCACCTATCGAGAATGTGCAAATGATTGCTTTATTTAAAAAAATACAATTTAGTAATATATTTAAAAAATAGTTCTAGTACTTGACTGCATAAAATATAAAAATGAAAACAAGATGATGAAAGAATATTACAAGATCAAAAATTATTTGAAACATTTTAAAGGTAAAACAGGTGGTAATTTCTGATATTTTGGTTATTATTACATGCTTTACTTACGTATAACGATTTTAAATTATCTAATTAAGACCAACTAATTAATTACTAATCAAAATGTATTTGCAGCAAATATTAAAAATAATAAATTGTAAAAGTAGCAAAAAAATAACGCGGATACACCTTCAAAAATTATTTTTTGAAATACTTAGCTACACACCCTGTATTCAAAAAGTTAAAATTGAGTTTTATAATTTATATTTCAGCCTAGGTAAATTCGTTAAGATTAATTTATAAATTCACTATAATTTAAGTACGTGATCTGGTTATCTAGTTTGTAAGTTTGCTACGTATATAATAATTCGAATAAATATTTGATCGATTTATTGTACGCCATAAAATAATATATAGTAAATATATTTCATTTGATGGTCATTAATCTTTTGAAAAATGTTGAAAAGCCGCCACAAAAATAAGAAAAGAGGGATCAGTTTATCTATTTATTTAAATAACTAATAATCTTTGGGCGTATTGGTAACGATATATCAAAATAAGAATTGTTTTAAATATCACAGTATTAATATTTTTTCTAACTAATGAGAAACATTTGAACTTTACAACTCTTTTTTAGCAGCAATATGTCAAGAACGTATATTACGAATAAATAATATACATTTAATTTCAGTTTTAGTGTTGTAAAAGGTAGCGTTTTTTCTATATTATATTATACATTTCATTACTGTTCTTGATTTTTGAAAGTGATCTATTATTAGGATTACAATCAATGCATACTTTTCTGCTGCAGTATGGCTGCGAAACATGGACTATTAACAAAATAAAGATTCAAAAAATTAAAATATTGCAAAGAGGTATGGAAAGATGTAGATATATATGTTGAACATCAACCGAAGAGACAAGAAAAGAAACAGACGCGAGTAGTTGAGATGATAGATTATGCTGGAGAATGAAATGACAATAAGCAGGTCACTTTGCGCGAAGGACGGACAATCGTTAAACTAACGCAGTTATGAAGTGGTACAAGAGGCCGACAGACCGCCCTAAAACCTGTTGGACTGCAAAACTACCTGCAGAAATACGTGGCAGCGAAAAACAATGAACATGTGCACTTGGAGATGGCTCAATCTAGCGAAGGATAGATAACAGCTGATAATGATGACGATGTTGTCTTGCTAATATATTATTTATTTATAACATTGCTTCTTTACATCGTATAAAAATAGATAATTATAATTAATTAAAAAATTAAATTAATGCTAGAAGATCGAAGTGCACCTTAAATAAATTATTTCACGTTCATTAGCATAAATTATGTTTAAAAATTCTAATTATATGTAAGTAAATGCTATAATTAGATAATAATTAATATTCGAACAAGCGTTATCGTTTAAATAAATATCTCTTGTAGATTTTAAGTCGTCAATCAAAGGAAAATCTCTTATTTTCGAAATACTGAAGTGTAGATATTATAATATTTTGAATTACTTTCAAATCAAGTTGATTTAAGTTACAAATAATAAGTTTCACAATTATATTATACGAGCTAATCCGCAGATTCTCTTGTGTCCATGAATTGGAAGAAATCTTTATAAACAATAAAAAAATTATTAAATACTAATTTAATGTATATATTTATAATTAATACATTAAATTAGTATTTAAAACACCACAGACCTACGTTCTGAATAATTACAACTTCACAATAAGAATGTGTTCTCCTTAATAAAATAATTATTAACAAAAAAAAATTGATTGTTCGAAAGTTTCCATTAAGAGTCATCTTTGGCGATGGCATTTATATTTTTTTAAGTGACCAATACAAATCAAGATATATTATTTTCTTTATATATATCTTTTATTTTATATATATCAAGATATATTATTTTATGTTTATCAAGATATATTATTTTATATTTATCAAGATATATTATTTTCTTTATATATATCTTTTATTTTCATTTCTATGGTTTTGTGACTTTAAATGCAAAGTCAGTCAGGTCAGTGTCTACTATAATTCGTTTTTGAAATCTCTAGAACACTAACGTTAGTGATGTCTTCCACGGGCGCTTTGCTAGTGCGCGGAAGTAGGAAAGTATTAACAGACATACTGTTTAGTATTTTATTAAATAGACATCACACATCCTACAGAATAGTGACATAAGTCAAAAATTATAACTGTTGTTTTAGTGATAAATATAACTTGATACATCTTTGAACAGAATTGACACGTGTTAGTTACTATGTAGGAATTGCTAACATGCTGCTGTTTAATGCGGGAAATGATAAACAAGCGGTCCCGTCAAAAAGCGACAATAGCGGTGATGTAACCGTGGAAACAAGGGATGAACTAATTTTAATATGCTTTTCATTAATCACGTTACGTCACTAATCCGAAATAAAACGTAAATTTGATTTAATATACTTTTCTATGGGATGTTCGGTATTGAAATACTAAAAAAAAGTTCGTCAAAGTTGGAGATAAAAATAAAAGTTGCGATGTCTCCTGTAATTTTATTTCGGCACGCAGCATTTATTATTTATCTTCAATTTATTAATGTGTTAGAAATTCTTTCAATAGGTACCACGGATAAATGGGGCAATTTAATAACCGCAGCCGAACAACGGGCACGTAGTTGTTGGTGGAATTCTTTTAGAAAACCGGCGCTCACGTAGCTCGGGGACACGGAGTTTATGGAGGAAAGTTGTTTCCCATGTGAAAAAAGGTGTTGTGATTTTACTTAGGGTCAGGTAAACTTGCTCTAGGGATGTTTTATGTTTATTTCCCTTTATTGATACATTTTGCGGCGGCCCCCAGGCGGACACGCGGGGCCGTGTCGCCTTTAGGGATAACATCTTCAGATAATCCCCCCGAGGTGGCCGTGCGAAACTTTTTCTCGGATCGACTCAATTTTATCGGCCTCGGATCAAAATAAAAAATAAAATTAATGTTACGGTTTTAAAAATAATGAAAATTTTATTAAAAAATTCTGATGACTTCTACTTGACCCCTTTATGGTACTTACATATCTACCCAAGATATATATATATATATATATTGTGCTATATTTTATGGAATTCTTTTTTGAAAAGTATGTTTAAAAACACCCAAATCCTTAAGGGCGAGCTTTCGTTTTTCCAATTTGAAATTCAAGAAATTTCACACAAATTAGATATGTCTTTAAAATTACATTATTATAAGTATCAGATAAATAATTAATGAAGTTATTTGTAACGTAAATCATACGAGAGAGGAAGGTTTGAATAGAAAGAGACGACAATAAAATTGTTGATTTACTCGAATTCGGTACAAGTTTTAAACAGTTTGTATTGAGAGTATTTTCCACCTTTTTTCATAATGATACATGGAATCATATGAAATGAAATAAAAATGTTTGTTGTTTGAAATAATCAATCGAAAATTAAATCATTTATTGGGTACCAAATTCAAATATGAATGTTTTGAAATCGGATAAAGTACCTAGATATATTTAGATGATCGCTTAATCAATGTTCTAAATTTAAAATTATTATGACAGTTTCAATTTATTTAAAATTATCGATTTAAAACGCCAGATTGGCGTTTTGGTGATATGTCTATTTTAAATTAACATATTATTTATGAAACAGACAGCTTTTGTTTATTATTTAATTGCAACATACATAAAAATAACGTATATAAAATGTTTACTTTGTTTAAGAAAACTTTGTTTTCCCTTAAAACCAGTAAAAATACATCGTATTTATGAAATTTGCTACTAATGTTATGAATAAGTTTAATATTAATTCATAGCGTGGGTAAAATATGCGTGAAAACATAAATGTTAGGAATTTTTAAACGAAAATAATGACAGCGTGGATTCCACAACCGTCATTCTGCTCCCGGCGCATTGAAAGTTCGATGGACAATTAAAATTATCGTATTTTATAAGGCTGAAAATATATTATTTAAAAAATGATTATTGTGTTTTTGATATAAAACTTAGTTTTAAATAGTAACTAAAGCCTCAAAGCATGTGAGTAAATATAATATATTATTTAAAAACGTATGTTTTCACTAAACGAAGTGTTTTAAAAACGTCACACTATTAATTTTTAATATTTTGTTAATTTGTCTTAATCAAAATTTGTCTACGTAATCTTGGCTTTAAAATTATAAGAAAATATATTTTGTTTATGAAATAATTTACCATATTAACGCAATATTGCAGAACGCGGAAAATTCATCTAATAGTTGCGGCCATTCTAATAATGCTTGTATTGTCTTAATTATGTCAAATAACATTCGTATAAGGGTCTTATCTAAGTAATAGTTTGAAAAAGTCAAATCTAGTGTATAATTTCTGATATAAATAAATAATAAAGACCCACATTTTAAATGAAAACATGAATTATTATTGAAGGCGCCGCCTAGAGGACCATAAAATGATTATATTATTAGTATATATTACGCTTCTTCATCTATATCTATGACTTAATGAATGTGGCTATAAAGTGCTCGCTTAAACGGCCAGTTCTATGAGACGCGTGACCCCATTTGACATGTCAAATTGTGGGTTTTAAATATTAATTATTAATACTAAAGTATTATGAAAATGGTGATGATTATGTTAAAGTTGATATAATAAAAATAAAATTGTTTTTCTTTAAAATTAATATCGGGCCATCGCCAAATTTTATTCTGACCACATTGTGTGTTGGGAATTTTCTCAGAAAAAAATCTTGAAAACATTTTAAGTTAAGAGAGAAAATGTAACTTTCAGAGGTGACAGAACCGGAAATTGGCGGTCACACGCTAAAGACTGGTGGCTAAGGCGGCGGCGAGATTGCGGAGCTTTACCTCCATTGCCTGTAGGAACGCAGTATATGAAATATGACATTAAAGGATCTTAAAAGAAACTCATGTTTCAAACGGATCGACTTGCTCGACATTCCTGGGGTTAAAATTCCAACCCTTTTGGAGATTGAATATATTCTGTGAGTATTTCGAGGTATTGAGGATAAATAAACCTTTTTGAAACACACAATTATATTTAGCAAATTGAAAAAAATACTTCTTAAGGAAATATAAAGTAATTTTATAGAAATGATTCTATAAAATTATTTTTCTTGACACTCATGTTTTATTTTAGAAGTGAATTTAAATTCCCTAAAATGTACACACTGATGTGATTAACGTTAACTAATTACCACTAAACATACGTGACCGTAAGTGGATTCGTTTAATTTATTTATTACAGAAGTTATGGACGGTTAATATAAAATATCAAGATCAGAAAAATTTACATTAAAAAATAATAAAATCAATCTTACCATTCCACGGAAATGATAAATATTTTTTAAACAGAATTTATTTTATTGTAAACTTGCAATTTTAAAACAGAGTTCTAGGATATTTAAAACAAATTAAATGATTCAATATTTGGGTAACGAAATACTGGTTTTAAATAAACTCGGAACCTTTCCTTAGTAACGCAGTTCCTCGGCAAGGAAAGGTCCCTAATGAATATTTTTTCGATAGATAGATTCAGTATATTATTTTTAATTTTCATAATTTGTTTTGTTTAATTAATTTTTACTTAATTTGGATATTTTTCTTGTATAACAGGTATTTATCGAAGAGGTTTTTTGAAAAAGCATTCGTTTATAAACATAATTCTAAGGCCAAGTTTTTATTGGTTAGATTAATATTTTAATAAAAATTTTTGGTGAGCAACAATTAATCAGTATATTAAAAAAAGCTACTATTTTTTTTATGCATGTAATTAAAATAGTAATTAAGCATACATTTTTATATATTAAATATAACTTGTATTCACGAATTTCTTTACAATAAATTTATTATCATTCTTATAATTTATATTGGTATTTTCAATTTTTTACTAGGTTTATTTTAAACAAAATTATTATTAATATATTTTTTATTATGTAAATATCTACCACTTTAATAATAATTTTTTTAGCAATGGTATAGAAATACAAAAAAAATAATGAAAATTTCTTATTAATTTTCAATTTAATGTTCAAAAGAAAAATAAAGCTTCCTAAGTTTGTAAAACATTCCAAAACCTCTAAATTTATTGGATTTATAAATGTATAAAATATTTTAAACCTGTTGAAAGATCATAATTATTATAAAGGCTATCATCTTCTTTTCCAATGTTAAGATTAGTAAATCAAAGAAATAAGACGTAGGCAAGAAAAGACCCTCGATGAAAAGTCGAGATAAGTTTATTCATGCGCCTATTCCGAAGGTTGTAGGCTCCAAGTATAGTACTTGCGCCAACCCTCTTGGAGTTGCATACAACATATACGCATATTTAAAATATTGTTTCTAGTACTATCGTAAGAAATGGTATCTATCTATACCATGAGAAGGTTTCAGATTTCCCTAAAAATATATTTTATATAAAAAAGAATTCGTAGTATTTATAACCATTAACTACTAGTCTAGGCACAATTTTTGTTCAAAAGCAACCATGCCATGATGCCAAAAATATTTTCTTTCTTTGCGCTTCAAAATCAACACTAATCGATGTTTTTAAAATGTGTTTTTTTTTTAATTTATAAATTTTTCTATTTTAATATGTAAGAAAATTTAGGAATATAGAATATGTCAATAACATTATTACACACACGCATTATGTATCAAATATAGCGCTGGAAGGTGGACATCTTCTCGTATCTTCTAATCGCTCCTTTAAGGTTTCTTTTGCCCCAGATTCTAATCGTTAATTTTTTAGACTTTTCGCCTTCTTCAATCGATTATGTCTTTTTTTACACTTTGCTGTTTTCACAGTGTTATTATTTAATTTCTTGCATTATCTCATTTTAATAGATAAATTTGAATTTACTTAAAGTGACTCCTCTTTAAAAAAACGTTTTTGATTTGTGTAAAATAATTTACATATAATATCACCGTTTGCTCACATACCTTAATACTCTTGATGACTGAATGTACAACAAATGAAAAATTTAGCAATTATATTTGGAATCAATGGTATAGAATTAAATTATTTTATTCGATTCCTATATAACATATATTATATATGAAGGTCTATCCCTCTTCAGCCATCATTACTGGTAACGACCCAGTGAACGTGTCTCAAATTTATCGGTCTGTGAAACCAGAGTTTCTTACATCCGCAAAAAACAAGCCTGGTACCGACGTTACAATAAACATGCGACAACAATAACCAAGCGATCAGTAGCTATCCGGGAAGCCAGCTTCTGAGAGCTACTCCTCTCGTTGCTGTTTTCTAGACACGATCTCCAGGAAACGCTCCTCCGCGTAATAATTTCAGTAATTTCATTAATTTTGTATATCTCTAATTAGTAAAAGTGCTCAATAAGCGTGTGTCAACTGTAAGTGACATCTTTCTATTCTCCAACCTGCTCTTGCCACACACGTTTACACGCACACTCCGCGATCATAATCAAATAAACAAGTGAGTGAATGGATGGTTATTGGGGCACTCAGGACTCACACTACAACATATCCTTCTGATTCATCTGCCAAACCCACACGCACATTACACAAAATAATAATTTTTAATTTTCCGTACGCATAATAAATACTTTTACTTATACATAATAAAAATATAAAATTCTGTTACTTTATATCTTCTGCTTCTGCTGTAAAATAATAAAATAAAAAATTCAAATTATGATTAAAGTTTTATGCATAATCTGAATAATTACAGTGGGTACAATTTAAATATATAAAATACTCGATAATCTGGTATTAGAAACGTTGGGCTAATAAGGGTTGAATCGGATATTTTCCTTCCCTCTGGCGTATTTGTTTGGTGAGGAGCATTGCGGAAAAGCAGAAAAGGGTGTATAATAATCATGTCTTATTAAATATTGATATTATTTTCGTTGAACTTGCCCTAAGAGTTGTAATGTTAAACAAGCAAGAAATGGAATTATATAAAATTTTGCCGCGTAATATTCACCGTTGAAAGTGAACAAGTCAATTTGGCATCGTATGAGAATTGATTCCAGAAAATCAAACGGATCAAAATTCTAAATAAAATGCTTCATCTGCTTTATTTACCAATTAATATATTATAAATTAATAAACTTTCTCAAGAATGCGTTAAAAATAAATATAAGATTAATTTTGACACCATCATAAATTGGTGAATAAAAAATAAAATTCTAGAGATTTATGTTATTAAAATTAAATGAATGTTCAGTAGTTATGGGAGTTGCCCAAAATGCTTGCTTACCGTAATACTTGTAGATGACGTTGTCTCGTAATGTAGGATGCGTGCACATCGATGAAACTCTTCTCCCAAATCTCAGGTTGCAATAGTTGACATGCATCAGTTGCTTTTATCCTGTTTATAAAATATAATACTTAACGATCTGTAACGACCCTTCGCAAGTTACGAAAGCTGTGTATCATCCGCATACACGCACCCCGAGGGTTTCTTTTTCTGGACAAATAAAAAATATATTTTAAGTTACAAATTACTGCCGAGTGCGGGTTATGCGAGGCTATATTAAAAAATATTAATATCTGTAGTTAAAATTTTTTTTATATATTAAGATGAAAATAATTATTATTTATGTATACTTTTAAAATTAGCAATATTAACTTGGTGGTTAAGAACATATCCTGAAGAAGGAAAAGGTGTTTTCCGAAACCGGTAGATGTTTTTTAAACTCAATTGTGGTTATTAAACTAAGATAATAAATAAAAAATATTATTTATGTATTTGTATTTAAGCACTTTGAGTTCATCTCTTTTGCCGGATACATTTTTCGTCAACCTTACGATAAATAAAAATAATGTTATTTTTTATTAATATATTATAAAGATCATCGTATTCATATTGCAGATTCTAAATTAGCATGTCGTGAACATAATTGAAAAAAGAATAATTAAATTTTCAGAATCTGTTTTATTCTGACTTAATAAAACCCAAGCGGTTAAACACAAATAAAATTTAATTTAATTAGTAATAAAAATTGTTTTGTTTATTAATTTATGTTATGTAATATGTAATTTAAATCTAAAAATAAAATTGTAATAACTTTTACTCACCCTTTATCTAAAGAACACCCTCTATCTAAAGGCTGTGCGGTTTCTTAGTACGGAATATTACCGGGAATGTAAATCAGTGGGTTCCGGCCCGACCTGTTGGTATAATCTTATCATGCCGCCGCTCATCTCGGCATCTGTAGATGGGCTGGGTGGCGAAATGCGATCGCAACGTAATAGACTTGTCACTTCCGATACGCAAGGGGCGGGAGACGGGGGGGGGGGGGTGAGAGAGCGGCTAGGGGTGCGGGGTGCGAGATTATCATCGTCCTCTTCAGGAAATGTTTGAATGAAATTTCTTATTTCCTTTAAGCCTCCCGAAGAGTCGCAGTTGGAACCGCCGGTTTAATGATTTGTAACCTAACTTTAAAGAATCTTGAGATAAATAAACATATTTGTTATAAAAATATTTTTATCTTTAAATTGACTCGTTAGAAATAGACTTAAATCATATTCTTTAAATTTTAAATGAAAGGATATTGGCATGTTATTTAACAATTAAAAATAAATAAATATATATATGTATATATATTGTTGCATATAAGCATAGATGTCGGAAGAATTCAGGATGCGGAAGGAGTTTGGCACTCACCACAATCCTGATTCTGCTGGCACCTCCAAAATGTGAACTGTATGTTTTAATCACTATTTCGTCTTAGGTTCCTTTAGACGACAACGAGTTCCGACACTCACGTGAGACGTGAAGTCTCAAATTAGTATAATATTGTAATCATTTAGGTAAACGTACAACCGCACTGATTCAAGGTCGTCAATCGACTGATCGGCGGCGTATCGGGAGGGGTGAAGAATGAGGGGGAATGCACAGTGCATTATTTCTGTTCAAAATAAATATGTATTATGTACAAATAAATATATATCCCAAATACCTATTATATCGCAATGCCTACAAAACTCTGAAATTCGTTGAGAGATGTAAACCTTACCAACTGTAAAATATCAGTTTTAATTTCTGTTTTATTTCTAAAACTTTGTACTGGATCTAGATACTAGATAGTACTTACTCAAAGCTTTTTATGAATTTAAATGAAACAGATATACTTGGTTACCCACTAAGTCCTACCTGACGACTCTGTCTGAATTGTACATTTCAATATTAAGCATAAATAGTCTAAACATAAATCGTAAATAAGAAAGCGTACTTATCTAAATGTAATTATAAGTAGATCGAATAAAGTGAATATATTTAATAATAAAATTAGTAATCCTGCATAACTAACTGCACGACATGAACTTATAGAGCTTTCGTAATAATTCCCGTACACCATAATAGAATGACTAAATTACCCGGCAGTATGATTTCAAGGCCCACAATTATTAATGAGGGAAAATAAGCAAAAGCTTCCAATCCCGCTCCCCTATAATAATTCCTCCTTCATTCACAAGTGTGTTATTTAATTTCCCTCCTGCGAGTGTGGATTGTAGACTCTGTGGAAAGTGAGTAAAGTTAATACAGAGAAAGGAGATTTAATTAAACCAATGTTTTGTTTCAGCGGAGCTAAGATCAACGTTTTGCTTTTCCTTATAAAGCAAATATGTAAGTTCGGTCTTGCGGACGGATGTGAGTCGGGTGCGCCGACCGAGTTTTGTACAAATAAGTGTTATGAAATGTTGATTATATTTCATGAAAAATAACATGTAGAAATGATCCCAGCCAAAGTGGAGGGAATGCTCTTAATGGAGAATAAAACCGCGAAGTCTGGAATATGAACATAAAATGCTTTCATGGTTTTAAATATTTAAACAATACCTGGTAATGGAGCAAAGGACTGAAATATTAGGCGTATGTGTGGTAAATGCTCTAAAAGGTTGCGAAGCTCAATGTGAATGTTAATTTGAAATAAATAGGTTTTTTATTGGAGTTGTGTTCCAAATATAAGCTGAATTGTAATGTATTGAGTCAATCAACTATATCAAATATTTTTATTAATAATTTTAACGATTATTAAAGGAAAATATTAAGAACCTAATCTAAAATGAATTCATCGTGCAGTTCATGATTTGCTCTTTGCGTAATATGGACCTCTTCTATAAAAGAGCATTTACAGGTACTTGAAACTAATGAAAATGTCAGAACAAAATTATTGTATAAAAAAAAAGTATAAAATGAATAAGATGCCCCAATGAGGTAAACATTTAATTTAGTATAACAATAACAATACTTACCACATGTTTCGCAAACTAGTCACACTTGCGTATTTCGGTATATTATTAACAACAATTAAAAATGTTAGATAATTACAATTTTTGATATAAAACTATTTGGCATAATGTAAAAATTTGTTTCTATCTACTTAACTTTTACACGGATTTTATTAAAGAGAACACATTATTATTTGTGAAGATATAATTTTTTTCAGATATAGGTTTTGTAATATTTAATATAATTTAAATGCATTAATTATAAAGATATGAATACAGATTAACTCAATTTACGGAAAAAATATTTTAGCTGCCACCAGGATTTGAATCAGGATCTCTTCCTAACCGGGGAAGTGTGTTATCCAATTCAAGAGATCTTGGTTCAAATCCCGGTGGAAGCTAAAATATTTTTTTCGTAAAATTGACTTTATTAGACCCTGACTTATACAAATCACTTATTATATTATACATTATAAGCATCCACACATAGAA
The DNA here is from genome assembly GCA_022840565.1 of Eubasilissa regina. NCBI lineage: Eukaryota > Metazoa > Arthropoda > Insecta > Trichoptera > Phryganeidae > Eubasilissa > Eubasilissa regina. The sequence goes on along the minus strand of JAINEB010000022.1, from coordinate 27,692,418 downwards.
ACTAAAATTCATTGGGTATTAGCAGAAAGCAATCGGCGTCCGCTAATTACTTGTTGCTAGGCCCTGCAGGCAGATACGATGTTAATTAACGGATGCAAACACCTTCTCAAAATTCAAATGTGAATTAAACGGCGGATAATTTCTTTAAATAAAATATTACATATACGTGCATGACGTTTCACGGCCAAAAGCCGACTGGCGTGAACCTTATGGCCAGTTCGGCAACTTGCCACGTCACATAACTCCAATGCACTGCAGAAGCGAAAGTTTGTGGAACTATGTGAAGCTGCGCAGAGCCGTCTTGTAATGGCGTAAATTAAATCAAAATCTTGAAAGAGTATTGAAAGTTATATCATAGTAATAATATTGGCGCATCCATTCCATCAAAATAATACCTAACCTTACCCATCCAAATATACAATGTTATTGCAATCTGACAATGAAGACGAGAGAGGATTTACGAGAAACATTCGAATATTTATTGTACATTGTAATCATCTAAATATTTAATTAAAAGAATTCAAAATCATTTTTTATAAACTAACAAAATTTGTTCAAGCCACATTGAGCAATTTATCGTCGACCTCTTTCGATACCACTGTATCTTCGTCAGGACGGACGTATACTGTATACGCCCGACGTTAAATTACGCAATGTGGTTTATACAAAGTTTGTGAGTTTATAAAAATTAATAAATATATCCAACCACAAAGTTATCGCTACAAACATCAACAATAAAAAAATTGTAGCTCAAATCATTCCTAAACATTTATTTTTTCATTTATATATTATTTTCATAAATGCATAAAATATATTTTTTATAACAACTTTTTGTGTAACAATAGAGATATGTATCTTCAAATAAGAATGTTTTTGAATTATGGGGGTGGCTTCCACATTTATATAAAAACATGATCAATATCTATAATACTATCATGTGAAATTTAATAACAAAATAATATTTTATAAAAAATGAATAATAATTTCACATTACAGTTTTTTTGGTTGTAATTTGCTATCTGATATTGCAGACAATAGAACACCATTGCATTTTTCGCACATAGATTGGGCTGAGCTGCTATCACACACACTGGTCTTGAATATTTGTCGCCCCCCGAAGTGTGAGCGCGGAGCGTGGCACTCTGCCGGCGCGCCATAAATCACGCGCTCCGCGGCGCCACTCCACGCGTGTTTACCGCCGCCGCGCCGGGCGACGATTGCGATTGTTTATCTCGCTAATGGAGAATTGTTCGCCGGATCTCTCACCTCGAAACCGTTATCCTGCAGGGGCGGATTTGGGCATGCGGGCGGAAGGACATTCGAGGATCTGAGAGCGGACGAAGAGTACAGACTCTTCGTCCGCTCCTCGTCCCGCATGTCCAAATCCCAAATTGAGTTGTCTCAAGAACCTGTGCACACGTCAGTCGACGTCAGGCTCAAGCAACGTCTATTCATACTTTAGTTGATGTATAATTGCTATGTCTATTCATTTGTTAGAAGGACCTAACATTGCATCAGGTTCATGATCAGTTTATGACCTGATCCCAATTCGGTAAGTTGCAATGACTTTTTTCATAAATTGAGCCGATTCTTTATTTTAAATGATTTTATTTTTAAACAAATAGACATCTCATAGAGACGAATCTATTATATTTTAATGGAAAATATGTAAGTACAGGGTAATTACAGGGCTTACAACCTGTCTTCGGCTGGCTTAAGTGATCACTTTATATAAGTATAAGGTTCACTATTCTCACCCATTAAAAATCTCCATATCTATCAAATTTTTTGGAAGTTGTACATACGTTAGTATGCGGAAATACTTCGAATACTACTACACTATCGACATCTATAGACTAAATTTGATATTCATTTTCCCTGAAACAACATGTATGTCACTTAAGGCAGCCGAAGACAGGTCGTAAGCCCTGTAATTACCCATACTTCCATATTTTTCCATTAAAATATAATTTTAAAAATGGCTTCGTCTGTATGAGATATCTATTATTTGTTTAATAACAGTGTCTTTGTAGGTGAAAATCCAGAGATTGTGTGGTGTTTGTACTTATTCAAATATTGCTAATTTTATCCAGTTTATAATGCAATTTATTTCTGTAATGCGTTTACGAGTATTTTATAATTATATTTTTATATACAAGTCGCTCAAGTAGGAAATATATAATATTCCAAAAATTCTGTTCAGTTAAAATTAAACAAATTAAAAATATTTGTACAGGTTTGGGATAAATATTTGTTTTGAATAATAGTTTAAAGAACCACATCATTGTATAAAAAATGGTGTAAATATTTACTGAGAATATTATGTTGGGCTGGGTGCAGAAATGCATAAAATAGAGATAATTGAAAATCTTACGAAGAAAAGTGTTTGTCTAAATCTAACTTCGTAATTTGTAAGATTTTATATCATTTTGTAATTGCTGGATACAATGAAGATATATTTTAAAGTGATTTTTATGACATGCGGGCAAATTGAAATTAGTTATAAATGACTAATTCTTAGTCGTTATATGTTCCGTACAGGAAACGACAGATGTAGACAAGGGTGGTTTTTCGATCTCCGCTTCTCTCAATTGACGATGAAGATGATGATGATGATGAGGTCAGAAGAAATGAAACACAAAAGATGTTCAATCTACGAGCACTACGGCGACAGAAATGAGAATGCGATCCCGCCCGCAGAATACCTCCTTTTATTTTGCTTACAAACAATAATCCAATTGATGTTTTTTACATCATTTCAGCAAGTAGGCAGTGATATGCACCAAAAATACGTATTATTTCAAATAATGAAAGTCTGTTTGACGAAATTAATCTTACGTCTTACGCCGATAATTCATAGTAAAAATATTTTCAATGACCGCCTCGTGTACTTATTACATCAATTTAATTGGTGTCACCTTGGCGACTAATGCTGTGCGATACAATGTACATATATTTGTAATTTGTATTTAAGAATAGTTTACTTGTTGGTGTAGTTTTTCACATCCGTCCCTGGTCGTTGCAGCTGGCAGTTGCATGAGGCCACGTGTGCCTTCGTCATTATTTGGCCGATGGCTCAAGCTGTTAGAAAACTTTCCACTGGAAAGTGTTACATCCGAAGTAGTGGTCACTAAAAAAGTTTTCAAGATTCGACCAGTGTTAATTCGGGGAAAATGGTGAAATTGTTTTTTTTTAACATCATGTAATTTTAACATTGTATATAATATTATAAAGTAACAGCAAAAATTGGTAAAGTTTTTTATATAATACCTTTATTTTAATTTTATATTATTTTTGTTAATTCTTTTTTGTTCGAATTTGTTGAATTTTTTACAATTTGTTGTATTATTAGTGAAAGTTTTTATAGAATATTTTTATAAATTTTGTTCAATAGGATCAAGAGCAGGGTAAAGAAGTGAAATGGGACGAAGATAGGAGAATCGAGGCAGTTTATGGAAGGGTTTGGGATAGAAATTAATTTAGAATAAAATATAAACGATAAATCGTGTATGTGTCGTTTGAGTGAGGGTATATTTGAGTCTCTGTGAATGATTGCGTTTCTGACAAACCAGGATAAGTTTGTAATTCTTCTAAGGGTGCAGTTTTGTTTGGATTCTAAAATTTTTGTGTTACTTGAACCCCAGATTAGGCTCGCGCGTGTGAGGATGATTAATTTGTACAGGAGTAATTTGTTTTGTAGAGATAGTGAACTATAAGAATTTAGGAGGGTAGTCTGTCGTAGATTTAGAAGTTGGATCAAACATTCTATTTTTTGGTCATGTGAACCTCGTCAAAATATTCCTACTTCGTTTTATGCAAGGGTTCGGCCACAAATAATGGTGTACGTTTAAGAATACACCAGGAAAACTTTTATAAATTTTTATTTTTTCCTTTTTAATAACATTTAAACTGCTCGCAAACTCATTTCCTTGCCCCTGAACATGAGATCGCGTCACGACGCCGACGCCGGCTCTGCTGTGCTCTTTCAGCGTCACGACTGACATTTTTAGTTTGGCGATAGAATGCTTAAATCGCAATAATAGTAATTCCACTCGTACATCTCTGCCACTTCCGTCGCTATCTGGAATCAAGGATAAATTGCCGTATTTTTGAAGACACTCAGCGAGAGTTAAGGAAGATTTACTTATCTCTTTGTTATATAAACGTAATTTTTCTTTTTCAATTTTTTTTGTGTACATTTGTAAGAAAATCCAAATGAGAAAATCACGAAGATGAATGGAAAAACATTATCTTTGTAATGTCTTTTTTGTGATTTTTACAAACAACAGTCGGATAAGACCTAACAAATCTCGATTATCTGTATTAGTTAAAAGCCCAGAATGCTTGCTGATATTTGTACCTCTTTGATGGTGAAATGGACCAATCGACGCTTAAGTTCACTAATAATAATATTTTACGTAATTTAGTGCACTTGTCAGAAAAATAATTATCTCTGTTAATCTTTACAACGATGTTGGAAACACATTATCTCTATTTTCTAAGTACTGTATGTATAGGACTAAAGTAGATCGATTATTTTCCTGCCTTAAACTGATGAGTTAACTCAACCATTCAAAGCGAATACCAAGATTTGAGGCAAGATTCAGGATTAAATGGCATTGAGAATGAGTAATGCCACTTACTTGTCGGTAGTATACAAGTCCTTCTCAGGACTATTTGACGCGGGTACCCCCAGAAAATAATCTTTTATCTTTTACCTGTGAAAACCTTAAATATAAATATAACAAATTATTGTGTACAAATCTGCCTTTGAAGAGTTTACAGTAGAAGATAAATACATTCTTCAAGTTCAGATCATTGTCTGTATTCAAAAGTTTAATAGTAGAAGTCTGAGAATCTTCAGGTTACACAAGGTTAATTTTTTTTTCGGGGTGAGGTTTTCAGCTCCATCCAACCCCCACCTAAGAACGCAAAACAATCATGGTAATTTTAATATAAACTTCTTATTAATTTTGCAATATTTAAAAAAATAATATTGGTATTTCGCATTTGTGAAAAAATAACAATTTATTTATTATTTAGCACATTTCGGATGTAATTTGGAAAAAATTATGTTTATCTTTTTAATATACTTTTAGTTTTAGTTTTGTAATAGATATTAAAAATATTACGTTTTTCTAATAATTCGCATACTAAAAAGTTGCATATGTTAGTGAATTTAATAATTTTATAAATTATGGCGGTTTATCTCAATTTGAATAATAATTCCTAATCAATTGCGGAGAAGAATTAATCACTTCATCATCACAGAAACCAAAAAATAAAAAGTTATGTACAATAATTCGTGGTTTATTAAACATGTGAAAAAAGTAATGAGAAATATCGTTACTATACCCTCGTAGCAGAGGCGTGCACTCTATACAATCAAAAAAACTGTACATTACTATAATTTTTGCGAAATAAATATAAATTAAATATTTATTTGACATATTATGTATATAGATCTACACAAAAATAATTCAGTTCTCATGTTAACGTGATAACTTGAACTGTATAACTAACAGAAAAATATAAAATTGACAAATAAAGCTGCGCATGTGTTTTTTCGCAAAATCTGTCCGCAACTCTCACGCTGCGCGGTGTTCCCTTTAACAGACGTGTTGCAAAACCCCGCTAGTCTGTCTTTGAAGAGGACTTGACTACATGCATTCTAATACACTTTAAACGTAGTATTATTTTATATCATATAATATATTTTAACACTTAGAGCCCCGTCAAAACAAAACACGCCCGGCGGCGGTTGGTCATTTTAGACCCACCCCAAGTTTTCGGTATTTTAACCGTTTTTGGTATATTTTTTATAAATATATTATTTTAAATATGATTTAATGAAATTGTATGATGCGTCGTAATCTTTCTACTAAAAAATAAAAGTTTTTATAAAAAATATTACGAATAATATACGTATTATTGCGTATTGACAAACGGCCTGTTCAGATCAAATAAGAGCATCCACGTGTTTTTTTCGTCCGCTCGTCTACCTGCCGGTGTGTCAGTGGTTATAAATATATTGTCCCTCTTTTGGGAGTGTTTTTGATGAATTGATCCCGGAGTCTGTCTTGAAGAACAACTGCACCTTAATTTTCCATTAATTTTCCATCTGCATGTAAAACTATTTTTTTTTATGGATTTATGTAATATGATTTTTGATGAATAAAGACAGCACTTAACGGACGCTGGAGGGTTAAAAAAATTGCTAATAACCATCTTGAATTTCTTCTCCTTTTTCGTTTTGTAATTGTTAAAATGTAATTGAATTAAAGTCGCGTATTTTTTATTAGCCTTGATGAGTGGGACCAGCAAGGAAGCCCAAGCTTTAAACCGGTCCCAGGAAAGGGTGCCCTTCCCCCCCCCAGCTGTTATTTATTAGTGGTTATAAATATTTTACCTTCTTTGAATTATAATTGATTTTTTAAATACAATTATTTTTTATTTTTCCACAAACAGAATGATAATAATTTTTAAAAAATATTTATGGAAGTGAAATAAAAATATTATAAATATTAAAAAAATGTCGGGCTTACATCTCCACCCCTACCCGCTTCTAAACTGTGTAGAAGTTACTTTTTGACATTTAAATATTATTCAACCATAATGTATTTTTAACAGCATTTATAATTATAATTCAACAGCAACAATAATATTGTAATGCTGACATAGGTCCAGGTAGGGTAATAAAACTTCATATTTTAATGATTACCCTTTCTGGGGAAATACGCATGTTACCGCCAGATGAATATAAGTCAAAACAAAATAAATATGTGTTCAATAATTGGACTAGATCACAATATACAGATACCTGGAATCCTTTGTGTCCTTTCTTCACAGATCGTCGGAAAGGAGAGTAATAAAGGCATTTTCAAAAATGTTCTAAAGATTGACAATTTATGATTTAGCGTGAGCGGTGAGAGGTAATTTCATAAAAGCGATCGACTTAGGTCAGTTTTTGTGGGTTTTTTCACATTTTTATCAATAGCTCATTTGAATTTGAATCTGAAATTATTTGGAAATGCTTAATAAAAGATTAAGTAGAAGGAAAACAACATTAAAGGTATATTTTTGGCGTAATTCATGTTTCTACAAACACCCGGGTCATATCTGATCTATCACCGCAGAGTATTTGTTAACTCTTTTAATTAATAATTTGAAAAACCACCCAGCAATAATAGTAAAAATACACACTCGCACAGGTATACTTTCACAAAACCATGCTTCTGAAAGAAAGAATGATGAGTACAACCTCAAATGATAATACCCATCGCTTTTACACCATCGATATTAGCAGCATAACCTAAGTCCATATCTAGTGCACGCCACTGCCTCGTAGATTATCAGAAAGTAATGCAAACTAATATAATAGTGAACATGAGCAATTAAAGTAATATAATAGTGAACTTGATTCGGAATAAAATGAATAAAAATGGTTGGTTCTCTACTTCCCGATATAAGTGAGACTCGATAGCTTTTCAGCGAGCTATCCCTAGAGAAATACCTTGAAATGCTTCTAACTAATCACCGTATTTACATTTTACACAACTTAAAATTCTTATCGTTTACTTTATGTTTCTTGAATTGTGCTCTGAATAATACAAACCGTAACAAAACAATAAACTACTTTCATTGTAGTTTAAAGAATGCAGTTCTTTTGTAATTTGCTATTCAACAGAAAGATAAAACTGAAATTAAAATTAAAATTTATACCAATGCCTGCACTCAAGGAGACTCCTGAGTTTATCGATTGAAGAAAAATACTTAAGAATCATAAATAGTAGTATTATAATTTTTATCTGAAACCAAAGAATATTTATACAGACATCTAGCAAATACATAAAAATTTTCATCTGTACTATACCTACTCTTTCTCTACATACGAGTCGTCGACTTTCATTGAAAAGTAATAAATGCATTTTTTTAAAATTATAGCTGATTATGTAAAATATAAAAATATATTATATCTGATTATTCTTCGAATAAAAAAAAATTATAATGAAATTTATATTTTTTATTTATTTGACATTTTTACATTTAACTAGCTCTTGTGCTTGGAGAGGATATTTTAAAGCCATTTTATTAATTAATTTGTAATAATTGCAATACTACTGTATATCACTAACTTAATACGATTTTGCTGGCTTTATAATACTTGACTTTACATTCAATCGAGAAGTTATATTCACTGGATTAATTTCAGTAAAATGTAGCGATCGTGCCGACTTTATAATGATATTTCATCTGACACGTTCATTGTACATGAACCGCATGCAGGTTGCGAATATTTTAGTGAAAGTTTTAAATGTTTGACATTTCGATACACCGTTAACCAGACTTTTTTTAACAAAATTTGAATTAGAAAAAATTTTTTTGATGGTATGAAATTTTCGTTCACTAAATAAAATATATTTCATTAAAGTTTTTCAATATTATTATTTTACTTATTTACCTTAACGTATTATAATTGAAAGTTATATGGAAATATTATATTTTTTATTTATTATCTTAGTTTAATAACCACAATTGAGTTTAAAAAACATCTACCGGTTTCGGAAAACACCTTTTCCTTCTTCAGGATATGTCAAAACTAACTAAAAATATAGCATTGTTTTTCTATTTATCCAGAATCTATTTTTAAATTTTTTTAAAAAAAAAACACAACAATTATTTAAAAAGTAAATTTAGTACCTAACTCAAATTGCTGCTCAATACAAATTTAGTCGAATAATTTTTAGGAAAAAATTTTAGAATAGGACTCGTAGTTAAATTTAGTTGGCTGTTTAGAATTTTTACATGCTTTATTTATCTCCAACGATTCCAAATTATTTAATTTGTGACCTACACCGTTTATATGCAAAATTGACAATCCCAATTTTTTATCAAAACCATGACTATTTTCTATCAAATGATTAGCAAATTCTGAAAACCCACTATTGTTCAAACATCTCAAATGCTCCTTTACTCTTATATTAAAATTTCTACCCGTTTTACCAACATAAAATGCAGCACAATCCTTACAACTAAGTTTATAGACGCCAGGATTGTTAAATTTATCATCCTTGTCCTTAGAATTTATGAGTAAATTTCCTATACTATTATTTGTGTAAAATGCTGGTCTAATATCTCGTGGTAGGTGTTTAGATATTTGTTTCGAAAAGTTATTTATGTATAAAATCCTACGCCAATTATCATTATTATCATTATGTTTCATCTGTGATTTATATAAAAACTGATTATTATATTCTTTTAATTTATTTTTTAAAATAGTGTCTATCAAACATGTATTATACCCATTATTAACTGCTATTTTTTTAATTGTATTCAATTCAATATTAAAATTGGATGTTGACATAGGAATATTGACTAAACGATGTATCATGGAGTGGAACCCTGAATGTTTATGTGATAATAGATGATTAGATTCATTGTGTATGATAGTATCTGTAAAAGTTGGTTTTCTAAAAATTTTGAACTCAATTTTATTATTATTTCTAATCAATGTTAGATCCAAAAAATTTAGGGTAGGGTGTAGGTCACAAATTAAATAATTTGGAATCGTTGGAGATAAATAAAGCATGTAAAAGTAATCAGGAAATTCTAAACAGCCAACTAAATTTAACTACGAGTCCTATTCTAAAATTTTTTCCTAAAAATTATTCGACTAAATTTGTATTGAGCAGCAATTTGAGTTAGGTACTAAATTTACTTTTTAAATAATTGTTGTGTTTTTTTTTTAAAAAAATTTAAAAATAGATTCTGGATAAATAGAAAAACAATGCTATATTTTTAGTTAGTTTTGACATATCCTGAAGAAGGAAAAGGTGTTTTCCGAAACCGGTAGATGTTTTTTAAACTCAATTGTGGTTATTAAACTAAGATAATAAATAAAAAATATGAATCTTAACCACCAAGTTAATATTGCTAATTTTAAAAGGAAATATTATACTTTTCACTGTATATTTCAAGGTCTACAACATAATCTATCGCGATATTTACATTCTCTCAAGATAACGCAGTTAAAAAACATGGCCAATTTGGATTTAATTCTGCTTTCCGATTGGTACAGTTATTTTATTAAAATATGTGTGAAATAAATGTTAACGAATCACATAAAAAATTTATTAATAATATTGCATATTATATATACACACCGCATATATCAATTTTTTGTCAAATTAATATCTTTGGATTTGAATTTTCGCGGGTAATCATTCTATATTACTAGTTTCACGAAAGTGTTCGCTAGGCAAGTGCAAATCAAATAAATGTAATCACCACATATCTGTAACCTCTTTGTAAACTACGCACAAGTTAAGGGAATTGTACCAAAGTTTAGTTCAGTTTCGGTTTAGAAAGAATCCGCTCCTCTTTACAACACTAGAAAGATATGTAATACTTGAGTAATTGTACAAAAATCATTTAAAACTAGTTATTTCTCTCTCCTGTAAAGTACAAAATTCTTAGATATGTGGTGTTGCTGCTGATGGTGACGATATGTTATTGACGTTAGAAGAGTCGGAGAGATAAACGTGAGAAATGCAGAGATACAAGAAGTCAAGTACTAAGAAAGACTAAGTATAGTCTAATATTGTAGGGTTCGTTAGTTGGATTATATGTATGTGTATGTGGGCATGTAATGCGCGCCGCGGTACCAGTGCGTAAGGAACCTGAGTGGGGGTAAGCTTGGAAGGAATTTAAGCCGTAGAGATCGCGGGGAGCGGCCTCTTTCCAACGGGACTTCTAGCATATATAACATTTGATTTTAGTGTATATTTATATTAAACGATGTAATTATATTCATGTAATAAATTACCAATTAGATCGAGTTTAATTTCTTCGAAATGCGACCGAGACACGCGAGATAACAATACACTAAGATGGATTATAGAATTGCACTACTAGCACAGAACCATCATAGTGGCGCAGCCGTTAATAGCTGGCGTTCCGTAGATTAATCACAAATATAATAAATTTTGCAAAATGTTAATCTTAGTAATCTCAAGATCTTACAAGCCTGTGGAAAAATGTATACGACATATATTATATGGGTGTGGAATAAACGAATAATATGTGTCAGGAGGGATATGCATTACTTATAATCATTTTATCAACCCATATTAAATAAAGTTATCAACCCATATTAAAAGACAAAGATGATAAATTTAACAATTCTGGCTTCTATAAACTTAGTTGCAAGGATTGTGCTCCATTTTATATTGGTAAAATGGGTAGAAATTTTAATATAAGAGTAGGGGAGCATTTGAGATGTTTGAACAATAGTGGGTTTTCAGAATTTGCTAATCATTTCATAGAAAATAGTCATGGTTTTGATAAAAAATTGGGATTGTCAATTTTGCATATAAACGGTGTTGGTCGCAGATTAAATAATTTGGAATCGTTGGAGATAAATAAAGCATAAATTTAACTATCCCTAATCATTCTAAATCTAAACTAAATTCTAAACAGCCAACTAAATTTAACTACGAGTCCCATTCTAAATTTTTTTCCTAAAAATTACCGACTAAATTTGTATTAAGCAACAATTTGCGTTAGGTACTAAATTTATTTTTTAAATAATTGTTTTTTTTTTTTTCTTTTTTTTTTATAATTTTAAAAATAGATTCTGGTGAAGAAAAAATGATATATATTTTTAGTTAGTTATGACATCCTGAAGAAGGAAATGGTATTTTTCGAAACCGGTAGATGTATTTAAACTCAATTCAGTGGTTAATAAAACAAAGATAATAAATAAAAAATATGAATTTTAACCACGAAGTTAATATTGCTAATTTTAAAAGAAATAAATAAAAGATATAAAAGAGTTTAATTAAATAATATTATAGAATACTTCAGAAGCACACAAATAGACAATAAATAGATATAGACTACAAATGTATAACTCTGTATATAAAATTATTATAGTGTAATTCCCTCTCCAAGCACACTAGTCTCTTTTTTGGAGAGGTAAATGGAAAAAAAACATGTAACTTTAATAATGTAAAATACTTAATTCGTGTTATAAAAAATTGTAAAAATGTCAAATAAATAAAAAAAAAATTAAAAAATGTTAAAATTATACCCCCCTGTAGAGTATTAATATAAGTAATATAAATACAGTTGTATTTTAACATTATTAGTAGCTAATATTATCTTTTACTTTTATATGTAAAATAGATGAAATCAACCCACTAATGACTTTTCAGATCTTTTAGATCTACTCTTAAGATACAAGTATGATCAACATTTAATGAAATATTTTAAAACAAAGAAACAAATATTTCGCCCCTATTTATTGGTCGCTATTTTAACAAATAAAAATGTGGGAAAGAGGAGGGGGTGAAATTAAGTTTAAAATTCAGAAATAGAAAAGAGGGATGTAAGATCTAATCAGGATTACAAAAAATAAAGTGATTCAGGATCAATCAAAATTAGTATAGAATAACTTTTGATATGGGTCTTTTTTAAATCCCAAGTGATTTTAAGGCGCTTGTCAAATTATGCGGATAGACTTGTGTAAATAAAATCTGTTTATGAAACGAACAATTTTATACGTAGTATGAAGTGTGCGAAAAAGTGATTTTACGTATTACAAAAAAATCTTGTATTAAATGAGAGGCATTTTGACCAATGATTTGTGTTTGTTAAATTGTGTTGTGTGGAAGTTTTCCCCAGTGTAAGAGCACCATTCAGCAAAACACTGCTCTATAGTAATTATCTTGCTTATTCTAGTAGTAAGGCACTCGCTCTACTAAGCAAAAGACCGGAGATTCTAAACAAGATCTTGTCGTATTTAAAAAAATATATGCGCTTCATTTAATTTGAAAAATAATATGCTAATTAAAATTAATTCCTGTAAGTATTATGATCGCCTATAATGTGTTTTTTTTTTTAATATTCTAGATATTAATATTATATTTTAATAATACTTGTAGTTAACCGCATTAAAAAACAAAATGTTCATATAAAATAAAAACTTTACATAACATAAATCTAAACTCTTTAAATGGAGAATTCTTACTGTATAGATTTCAATAACTAGGTTATATCCCTATCTCGCAATTCTGAAAATTTTTCTTTTCTAGCCATAGCAACTTTACTGATTATTAATGTTATTGTTGTCCTTCTATCTATGAAAAAATATCGCATTTTGTCTGAAAATGTACGTGCCTCCTCTGAAATAAGTTGGTACCCTAATTTTTTCTTGCATCCACACATGGATGATTGATCATTGCAAACTAAATACTTTAGATACCAAATGTGCATGATAACAGTGAATATTTGCTTACATTAAACATAAAAAAAATTTTACACCTGAAACATTCTTTAGGTATTTTTTATTTCAGAGTATAATTACTAAGAATATAAATATTAAGAGCGATACATAGTTGATGTTCCATACATATAATCACGATGTAGTTTTAGAAATAATATAATCCGTATGACATAAATAATTACGTGTTATTTATTATATTTTTCGCAGAAATCGCCACGGAAGCATTTTTGGAAACACTGGCCTGAGTTAATCATGAAACTTTCACAAAAACGTCTAGCAAAGTGGCAATATACAGCTTTTGCTTAGTGGTTTTACTTAAAAGTTATTATATATTTCAATACATTTGTTTTTGTATTCGCCAATCCATACTTTAGGCGCAGTGACGTATTTTATTCAATTATATCAGAAAATAGACTGTATAATATTTTTTCGATATTTTCAGGTGCTTGTTTCGTTAATCTTCATATAAATTATGCGGTCTGATGATTTCGAAGAATTCAAGATTAAATATTGTAAAAATATGTATATATATCGAGATGGTTCAGGAGGAACGCAGTCAATAAAATAAAAACTCAGAAACAAAAATAGATCCGAAGTTACCGACTCAGTAGAATATACTAACTTTAGAAATATTATACAGTGTGCCTTTTTAAAGGCTAATTTACAGTCCATGTGTCGTTTAAAATATAGTTACTGGGCCCATGTGTACTGAGTGGATGCGGTAAGAAGATAATGTTATACATATATATACATAACAAATTAAATTAAGTATTCCACGTTGCCTGCGTATAAAACCTGCGCCGTAGAGCGTCTACATAGTAAGCAATCAAGGTATTTTTTTTTAGTAAAACTTCATGAATTCCGCTCGCGATTATACATATTTTAGCAATATGTTATATTTAGGTATATGTAGATATAAGTAGGTGAATTTTCGGAATATTTTCTGTTACGCATAACATGTTTGAACACTTTCGTCATAATAAGTAAACAAATGTATTAAGAAATGATTGGCAAATACAGAGCACTGGAATAAAGGATTTTTGTTTTGAAAGTGAATTTAACACTAAAAGGATTATCCCTTCTACAGGGATGGTCCGAGAGGTAAGATTAGGGCAGCGCCGTGATGCCCCACGAGTGCTCCTTATTTACGACTTTACATTAAACCTGACTCGTCCACCGGCAAATTTGTTCCGCCATCCCCTCGCCATTTGGCCGATTCGTGAATTCGAAATGAACTTAGACGCGGGCAAAGAGTTTGGACAAAGAAAAACATTGTTGAAGAATGCTAAAGTTGGGTCGGGCCGAGGGGAACATACCCTGGGGTAAGAGCAATACACTTAGGTCCTTTCTAAATCTGAAGATCTTTGATATCTGTTGAAACTATTTAGGATAGAAGAAAACTTATAAATATTTATTTTTTCACTATCAATCTTCCACTACGAGAACATTGCTCTATTTAACATTCTGATATAAAAAAATCGATATCATTTCGTTTTGATTTAATAACACATTTCTATTAATAATTATATTTTCACCGTAATTTGTTTTGTGTAATTTAAAAAAAAAAACAATCCTTTACTCTTATTTTTATTTGTTCTGTAGAAAGCATTTTTTATTTTTCTTTACATTTTTTACAATTGGGTTAAAAATGAAAATAAGAAGAAAACTATTTTTTTTTCTAAGAAGAATATAGTAATTAGGATATTACTAGTGATTATAATCTCTAGACAAAATTGCAAACCTGGGATTCGCTTTTGATGATCGCGAGATAATCCCGGGATTATAAAATTTTAATTTGCTTAATAGGTGGAATGTGGAAAAATAACGTGAATTATAATGCAAGATTAATAAATAATACATTAAGTTTCATCATCTAGTCTTCATATAATTTTGATGCTTCAAAATTAATCCAAAGTCCCGAAACGTACCCTACCCGGGACACAGGGCTCGAACCCTAGGATTGGATTCCCAAAGGGTTACCTAAAAGCATAGATATAGTTAACATAATGGATCATTTTGTGTTATTACATTTCATATAATATTGTGTCATATTATTGTAGCCTGTAATGTTTGTCTCTTTGCACAATAAAGATAATATTATTAATTTTTTCAAATAAACCCAGCACGAATGCTATGGGCAAGGAATAACAATTGACATTACAAATAAAATAATATGATCATCATAAACATAATATTTTAAATTATTTTAATTGCTAATAATAAAAAAATTGAGTACATGTAATACCAGTTACTAAGATGTTCGCATTTAAATCAGAAAACTGGGCGTAAAAGACATAGAAACTCACTGGTAATACTAAAATAAATCAATTTTTACCTTAGTGAGATCGACTTTTAGTGCTTTTACCCGACGCTTCTATACTCCCGGGTATTTGCTGAGCCATTAGGTTTTGATTAGCTACGCTAAAGTATGAAGGCAAAAGAGAACGAATAAATCTGTTCTACATATAATTTCAGCTATCCCTTTTTATTATTTACGTTTCTTTGTATTCATTTTAAAGTAATTTTATATATTTAGATTATCTTTTTGGTACCTACTACTTGTGAAATGACATTTAAACTGCAAATCATCTTAAGAATTCATATATCCTATATCTAAATATTACGGCTTTCGTACATGCACACATACACGTGTATATCTCAAGAAAAAGTGTTATAAGTCAAAATAGGTAAATTTTGCAGTAGAACGAAAACTAAAATTAACAATTTTAAATGTTATTTATCGTATAAATTTATTTTTTTAATTGATAAATAATAAATTGATACTATTACGAACAGAATTGATACGTGTTACTACGTAGGAAATGCAAATTCTACTGTTCACTGCGAGGAATGATGCACTAGGGTCCTTGTTGAAAAAATATACAAAACCATTTGTAAAGAAGGGGTGAACAAATTTTAATATTATTTTCTGCGGCAAATTCCAAAATCAAATGTAAATTTAAAAAAATTCTAATGGATGTGGGGTATATAAGCACAATATGTTCAAATTCTGCATTGTAACGGAAAATATTACTATTAGAAATTTTTACAAAATCGTGTTAAGGTTGAGGTACTTCGAAATAAATGTATTTCTTCTAAATCATCTAGCAAAAAATAGTCTAACGGCTAAAAATTTGATGACCATTAATTTTTTGTATTCAATATATAAATTGAAATTAATAAAATATTTAAATTAATCGAAATAATCGCATAATTAAGATTTTTTTGAAATACTTATATTTCCGACATGGTTGAGATTAGGCACGTATTCATATTCGACTCATAATTTAATCAGGTATCCACCTATAAAATATTGTGGACTAGGTCTGTTATATGATTGAATATGCTAAGGCTGGATTTACGTTATATTGCCATTAAAGAAGAATTCATATCATATAATATATTAAAAAAATGTGTAATATTATATATTTAAATGTTGAGTAAAAATTGAAAAGAAAATGCATATGATTAGGATATCTAGTTTAATTTCATCTTAACATTTACAAGTGTATATATTTGCAAGAAAAATAGACCGCCAAACTTTTCCGACCTGACTTACATCCATCGCCAATTAAAATTAGTTTTAAATTAATTTTAATTAATTATTGCAAAGTGACATAGTAACTTCGGTTCAAATCAAACACACCGTTTGGAGAAGTTGTTAAATAGAATAGTTAATTCTTAACAAAGAAGAACGTTGATAATGTAAAACCTTATTAAAGAGATATTATGAAATATTTCTAGATTTTACATAATATTACTTCTAATATTTTTTTCTAGAACTTTTAACTTCTCTATAAATCGTTGCAGAAATCAAAACTGTCATTTTTTTTACTTGACTTAATCGTCACTTTTTGATGCATCGATTGATTCATCGAATGACGAAGAATTGATTTTCTCAAACGAATCCAACTGAATATCATCCAAGCTACCAATATAAAAGTTCGTCTGCAGCAGGTACTGAAAAATAAAATACCGTAAACTAGGAAAGCCTGTCTATCCTTCTGCGGTATGCTCCGCGCGTCCGTCAGCGCCGCAATTAGCCCCAGACTAGTGGGGGAGAGCGGGGCGCAGCAGCCAAATTAACAGAGGGCCAACTTTAAAGATAAAGATGCCAGGTTAACTATAATGTAGATCGTGGAATATTCTCGCGCGAAAAGTGACCTATTAGAATTAAGAATTAAAAAATTAATGTAATAGGATTTTTCGGCACTCAGATGTTTGATAAGCTCCCGTTAAGTTAAATTAGACTGTCTGCAAAGATATAACAGACATATTTAACAAACTTTTAATCATAGAATATGTTTTATTGGAGGCTCCCACACAACGTAAAAATAGCCTTAGAAAATTTCTTAACATTTTAGCATTCGGTATTTTGGACATCAACATAGAATAAATATATAAGAAAAATACGCTAGAGTGATGTGATACATGTGTTTGGAACATGTAACGTGTTTCTTTAAAATATATAGAATATTCTCTCGCTATTGAAGAAATCAAATAATTTAAAAAAAATTTGCAAATGATTCAATTTATATAACGTTTACATTTGGTGTATATTAATGATTATTTATTACTTTCCTCATTCGTCTACTTAGAATGTAAAGTACTCGTAATAAAATAAAATTTTTGTAAAAAATATATTATTGCCCAAGTATTCTGGTCAAGACAAGTTGATTGTGCTTAAAACCATCCGATGTGAGAGCAAAACCACGTTTTGCAACACGTTTTGCTCACACAGCGACTAAACCAGCACAAAACGATCTCACTTTTACATTCCATTGAATGAATCATGTAATGGAAAGAATTTTATTTGTTATTATTCAATTATTGAATTGTGATCAAGGTGTAAAAAAATGGTTGTTAGACGATTATCGTTGATTGCAAAAGTTGTTTCTTTTAGAGGTTTGTTTTTCGCATTGGTAACACTTTTTCCAGCGACAGCCAATTTGACAGATGATAGCTGATTTGTGCTCAGTGTAGTTAGCCACTTCACCATGAATAGACTTACGCCAGAATAGCGTTTGCAAATTGTGCAAATTTATTTCGAAAATCGTGCTTCAGTTCACGAAACTTACTGTGCATTACCAAATAACCATGGATCATTTTTGCACCATGCATACTCTAATTGATAATACGCATCCGCAAAGATGTCGTACAGTGCGCACCGAAGACGCTGTTGCTGCTGTGGAGCGTAGTATCAAGGAGGACCCGAATGAGTCGACTCGCCATCGTCCACAGCAATATATCTTTTTAGTTTTTTAGTTCTCCAATTGAATGGCATTAACGTAGAAGCTGTGGTTTCAATAAGACGGCGTAACATGCCATACGACGTGCGCCATAATCAATATATTGAAGAAAACGTTCGATGAGCGCATAATTTCGCGTAATGGACCTGTGAATTGGCCTCCAAGATCGTGTGATTTAACACCATTGGATTATTTTCTATGGAGATATATGAAGTTGCTAGTCTATGCCGATAAATTATATATGAAAGATGACTTGGAAGCCAACATTCGTCGCATTATTGCAGATATACGTACCCAGCGGTTCCAAAAAATGGTCGTAAATTGGATTTCCAGATTGCATTTTATTCGAACCAGCCGCGGCGCCCGTATGTGCGAAGTCATATTTAAAGACTAATGGCATAAAATCATCTTTCCAATATAGGCAATACCATAGCCATTGCCACGATTTTTATGTATTTTATTTCATTTTGGAGTTCTAAACCTTTAAAAAAACACCCTTTTTTGACATATATTAAATACGCTGAGCGTTGTTATTTATATTAATGTATAACAATTAACAATGGAAATAAAAAATGCCCACATATCGTAAACCTAGGAATTCCTAACATTTTGGTTAAAATTGAAATTTTATATAAAAACTCCACAAATAATTTTCTCATCAAAACTGTGTTACAAATAACTCGAATTTCTTAGTAGTTTAGAAGAGTACAACAAAACAATGTTATATTTTAGTAAGACATAATATTTTTAAGAATAACTAATATTGATATGAATAAGAATAAAATGCATTAGTTATTTTACAAATCATCCCCAACATTAAGAATCACTTTACTTTGTAACTTTAAATATATTAGGAGAACACATTATTAATACATTTAATCGTTCCATTATTTGAAAGAGCCATCTACCTTATTTTTACGGAATCTCAAATACCTTTGAGTAATCTGACGGCAGACGCCAGAATTAACAATTCATTTTTATAAAATTTTGGACACATTGATACATTGCATTTCGACGAAAAATATCAGATAAGGTAGACGGCTCTTTCAAATAATGGACTGATTAAATGTATCAAAAAGGTAACATATAGGTTTGAAAATTTGTCGCTAAAAATATCTTCGCTGTAGCATAGTTAGATAATGCACCTTTGTATATATATTTTTCGATAAAATTGATTTTATATGTATATCTTTCTAATTAATATATTTAATTCATATTTAAATATATAGCGACATTTTTGTAAAAAATTCACTTCACGGGTGATAACCGAACTCTGCCGAAGAAATCGAAAAATTAATTTTCTTAATTATGAAACCCAATATCTCAGCGGTATTTATATTGCTACTGAATCGATAGTGACTTAAACAATGTGTCGGTACTAGTAAGAATTCTGTTGAAGTTAGATAAACTTTATACGAAAATAATTGTTAGTTTGCAAAAGTAAAATGAATATGAATGAAGCATACCTGGAACGTGAGTACTTTTATACAAGGGTCCACAAATCTGCTCCTTCATGTAAAGGAGCGTTTCAGAATTCAGATCCTAGAGAATACTCAGGACTACTTAAATTTGCAAGTGAACGTGAAATATATTTCAAATTCTCGTTTCAAGATTTCATTGTCCAATTACAATTATAACTTGCTCGGAATCTTTCGGTGCAACTCCTTATTAAGGGGTAAAGGTGTGCGCCCGGGGCAGCCTTCTCCGCCCCTACTTTCTGCCGCCCTTCCGCCGCCCGCGCCGAACTTTCCGTGGCAATAACCGGGTGACATCAATACTTTATAAATTCAGGGGGCAATTAAAAAGTTTTTAATATCATTCCCCGCCCCATATTGTGCTCGGAGGTTGTAGACGTGATGTCGAACCGTCAGGAAAATGGGGCTCGCCTGGAAGCAGCGAACCTAGTTTTAGGAGGCTTACTCGGTTTCTCGAAGAATATCCATAAATCAACAAGGCATTCAAAGAGTTTAGCAGATTGTCATAGTATTGATTATTATGATAAATTGTTATTTAATATCCCTTTATAATGCTTCAACAGTAGGTATAAAGGTAAACTTAATAAAAAAATCTAAACGTTTCTCTACTAAAAATTTAGATTGTATTTAAATAAACTTAATATAAGTATATGTATATTACGTAAAAACAATCAACGTAATACAAAGTAATAATTAAAAAAATGTTGTCTTCAGCTTGTGGAATGCCTTCAGCTCAGTTTTTCGTAAAATATTAATTTTAATTACTGTTTTTAAATAGTGCTTACCATTAATGATTAATATTAAAATAAAACTGTTTGCTTCATTTTTTTTATAGGCTTAATAAAATCAGATTTTAAATTATTTTACGATAACACAATAAAAATGCATAGTTTACTTTTGGATCTAATTATAATTGTTGAAATTCGTGAACGTGAATGCTGACATATAAATATATACCATCATTTTTATAATTTTGAAGATATTCAATGTTAAATTAATAATTGCTCTACGTTTACCAGTTTTTTTGTATCAATCTACCTAATTTATTTAGAAATACTGCTCTGATTTGTCAAACTAAAGTAATTTTCACTTGGTGTACAATGGTGGAATAGTAAATATGGTCTTAAAAAGTAACATGTCTGACCAGTGCATTCTTTTATATCCTAAGTGAGTATGTTCAGCGAGTTCTGAACATAGCGTAGTATGGAGATAAGTATTCCGGGAGTCACCAGATCCAAACCAATCATAGCACTCATAGCAATGTGTCGCTAATTATCGACTCTAAAGATATCCAGGTTCCTCTGGAAACCTTCTAGCCAATGAACTCGCGGTATTCCAATGCTCCATCTCCCCTATGATTTATTGAATATCGCACATTTTGTGGATTTTTATATCCGACTCAAATGCCCCTTCGCATCTAATTAGCTTGTCCTTGATAAAATTAACGACGTCAGACTCATCGAAAAGTATAAACTTTTATAAAAACTTCTAGATTAAGCGACGATGCCAAGTATGGTCTTAAAAAATTAGACCAAAGACCTTTCTCGGAATATTTCGCTCAAACACCGGCACAAATTCAGGTTTCTAACTCGAACATCAGCATTTGTCTATTAAGAGTCTTGTATAGACGAATTTTGGTCTTACATGCTTTTGGAAACCAAAGTAGAATAAATTAGCTGATTGGATTCGTCTTGTTATTTTATAACTGACTATTGATGTTGTTGTTGAGAATGACTAGAATGGTTAGTGAGCAGATCAAAGTGAAATATGTCATGGTCACTGGTAAAAAACGTAAATGGTAATTGGTGGCCCATATTTCAAGACTCAGAGATAACTGATGGACAAAGAATATTCTTCAATGATATTCACGAGATAAAAAATAACTTAGAGGTGGCTTAAAGTCTCGACGGCTAGACGAAATTATCGGACTAATCGGAGTGACAAGGAAAAATTTTGCGGAGTACCAAGTGAGAGCCAAAGTGCGTTCAGCAGTAGATCGACAATGACTGACGAATATGAGAATAGATTATATATAATTTGAATAATCAAGAAAATTTCTCCTTAACACTCAAATTTTAATGGTTTATGTATGGGAACACACCCACGCAGAGTTGTGATCTGATCTGAACTGCTTAACAGACTGTTGAAATCTTTGTTGAAAAATTTTGGTAAAATTGATTGGGTTTAAAGTATTTTTCTTCTTTTTCTTTTTTTAAATTTATTTATTAATTTGTTATAATTAAAATGAATCAATACAATAATAAATTTTTTAGTTTTTTTTATTTCTACAACTTCTCTTAAAAGCAAGTGCTTGTGCAGAGAAGGGGATTACATATTATTAATTATTGTTATTAGTAACTATCTTATAATAAAATAAAATACATAATAATACAAAATAAAATATAATAAATTACTAGCAACGCTATAAAAATATTATACATTTCGGGGTACATGTTTATCTTTAAAGTATTTTTTGATAGCACTGATTATTTATTTGTTATCATTAATGTTTCTGATGTTTTCGGGTAAGCTGTTCAAATTATTTTTTCCTATGTGGTGTTATGCAAATGATGTGTTAATTTTTGAGTATGAAAATACAAATTTAAACCTAGTACGATTTTCATTATTAAATTGATATAAATATATTGTTTCTTATAATTTTAATATTAATCTCTAAACTGTAAATTATTATCGTATTAAGTAAATCTTCGAGTATTTTTATGTACTGGCCCATTGCATTTGAATAATTAGTATTTTATAATAATTATGTTTAATTATAAAAAAGCTTGTATATATTTTTCTATCCATATTTATATGTTATTTGATCAAATTAATATATTATATGTCGTGTATATTAATTTTAATGTGTCTCTAATTAATAAACAAAAGAAATTAAATATATAGTTTTAAAAAACCAATTCATATTTATGATATGTGTAAAGTGGGCGTCGATTTGTGAATATTATTTATTACTTCGAACAAAAGATTTTTTTTGTTAAAAAAATAGAAATCCATACCTATATGGAATACGTATCACATACATATTTTAACTATTTTCTAACGCTTGTGCTATTAAAATAGGACTAACTTAGTAGTCTCCTAGAATGAACCTCGAACCCACGACCATTAGATCACTAGGCGAGTGTCTTAATCATTAGATCAATAAGCTAGTCTTACTTATTTTTAATTTTATTTTTTTTATCAGATTTTATAAGTATATACAAAATGAAAAAAGAAAATCAAATATCGTTGATTTGATCTGTTATCATTAAACACATATCATAATTTTCATTAGTGCATATTACAATAATTTAAGATAATATATATATATAAAGGTAATAATGTAATAATTAAAATGAATCAATTTTTGTAACAGAAATATCGTAGATATAGAAATACAAGTAGATACAGAAGGCGTATCGAAATTGAATCCCTAACAAACTTAGCTGGAAAGGGTCGAAATGATTAACCTAATCAAATTAAGAAAGACACCGCTATCGGGTGTTGAGAATTGGTCAGCCGCAAATGATTGGCGGTTGTGTCCGGTATCGGGGCCGGGATGTCCGGTCAGGCGGGCGAGGTACCGGATGCGGAAGCGGGGGTGGCCACCCCAGCCGGGGGCATTCTTCTCTCGGGTAGGTTTACTCAGGACCAGGTTCGGAGATAGGTGGGCAAAACCAACAGCGGTATAATGGAATGATCTTTTGTTTTTACAGCTAAACGAGAGTAAAATAAATAACGCAGATTAGTGTGCTCAGCATATTACGTTAATTATAATTTTCATCAAGCGGATGTTATCTTGTAGTTAAAATTTAGGAGCACGATAAACAGTGGTCGATATTCATCATTACCGGCTGCTTGCCGCGGAAGGAGCCCGCAAATGTTTTTATTAATTAGCTCGAGTTGTGTAAGTTCGTTTATTACAAGATCAAAGTTTTACAGGTGTGATAATATTTTATAAATTAATTGTAAAGAGTGAGTAAAGAATAAGACTGTTGATATTGTTATTCAATTATTAAACTTTTTAATGCGTACAAAATTAATAAGGTTCTTTATTTTGCAAGTAAAAGGTACTTTGGTTAGATATTTTACTTTACGAGTGTGTAGGCTTAAATTTTTTTTATATTAAAAAGTTTTTTTTTTATTGTTTAATCCCATTATAAATGATATTCTTAGGGCTAAATAGACTCTGTATATCAAATTGTATACCATTATTTTTATTTATTTATGTATTTTTCTTGTTTACAAAGAGGACATTACTATATGTAAAAAATATATTTTTTTAAATATTAAAAAAAATAAAATAGAAATGAGTACACAGTATAGATGTCACACAAATATTATTACTATTTTGAAAGTAAGTTCAATACTTCTGCTTTGAAAATAGGACTAACTTGATGGCATCTTGGAACGAGGCTCAAACCCACGACTACTAGATTACTAGGCGAGTATCGTAATCACTGGAGCACAATTATGAATATTATGAATACTTAATGAAGACAGATTGGGTCTCGATTGGTCATCGTGAAGACAAAAGTGTCTTTTCGTGGCTTCGGGCCCTCGAACCTCTTCTAAGCTAAGGGTAAGGTAATGAATATTACGATGGTGGTTAAAAATGGCGTGGTGTGAACCCTAGCCACCTTAAACAACTTTAGCCACTCCGATCTGTCAGCGAAAATTATTAACAAACGAGAAGTAAGTAATATATCTATCTAAATTTAATACTGTATATATAAATATTTAATTTAAACATATTTTTGATGTGAAGTTGCGATTTCAGAGCATATTTAGTTGCTACCGGGAAATGAACACGGAACTTTTCATTGTGGGCAAGATTCTACAATATAATTAACGTGTCTGTTATACGTATTTAAAAAGTACTTGGTAGTAATTATACTTTTTAAATATAATAGTCATATCGATATAATATTTCAGAAATTATATGTCAAGATTTACCCCTAAGCTTAGCATCCGCTGCCATGGTGTATACAATTATAATACAGTTGTCAACAGCTTTCGGCATCTTGGCGATGTATCATATCCAGGCTTAAAGGATTGTTGGGTGATCGCATTAAATAAGAAGAGACTGGCGATGCTCCATACAAACTGATTTTTATTAGTATTCAACGCAGAAAATGTTGGAATTAAAATAATTATCAGATTTCATATGTTACTTTTAGTTGGATCACAACAATTAAAACACATTTACAATATTACTTTTTTATATCTCATTACATCATTGTCCATTCTAAATGCACGCATAGCATGAATTCAAGTACAATTTTAAGATTTTAACATTTTTATATCCATTTTTAAATTTTTTGGAAAGAGATTAATTAAAGAAGCAACATTTTTAATAATTGTCAATTTAAAAAATCAAGAAGTGGCATTACTTCAGATTACTTTAAAATTTTTGTATGTAAAACTGATACACAATAACTCTTTTGGACCCTGACGTCAGTACAGTTACCCCGCTCTCGCAATATTCGGACATCTCACGCTCCCTCTACCAGGACCAAATTTTCTATTCATCATTAGTCTGCGTTAAACGATGGTACCACTATCTCTCCAAAACCCTTTCTTAAATTATAACTAAATCTGAACCCCGGGCAACGCCGGGTAGGGACCTTTAGGATATTATATATGTTTTTCTTAACCATTCTCTACTATTGTGAATTTCATTGAACAGTTGTCATATCATTTCACCTAGTTAATACGAACTACGTTAATTTATTTTGGAGAAGAGACAAACAAAGCTTAAATAATGATTAAGCCCTAGAAATTTAATATATTAATGGGCAACTTTTTGATAACCAACGGTGGCCTTGAAATAGATTTGTAGAAATAAAATCCAACTATATATTATTTTGATAAAAAAGCTTTTTCAGAAAATAATTGCCCATTAAATTTTTTCAGTGACATTAATTATAAATTAATGAAGTATTCTGAAAAATCGCAACTTCGTGAATTTATCAATTATTTGTATAATTAGCCGGTTATAAATTTGCATTAAAAAATTGTTGCTTTCTACTGCAAATATAGATGTGTCGTTGAAGTAAGATACATAGATTAAATATTAAGAGCCGGTTGAGTGATCAGTAGTAACTTTTTAATATAATAAAAAAAGCTACTAAAGTAAAAAATGTTGTTTGATCATTATTAAAAAAATATTTACTTCTCGAAAGTACATCCCGTAGTAAACTCATTTTACTCTCCGATATCCGATAGTAAAAACGAGAATCGACAGTTAAATATGCGGACTTCTCACAGCTGTTTCAAAAGTCATCTGACACATTGATTCTTTGAAAGTTGCAGTATACGACAATTAATCATTCAACATCCCGATATTTTAGTTATGAGAGTTCGTCCGATGATGATCTCGTTATTTAATATACATTAGCAAATAATACGAAAAAATTTCACCACTAAAGTAACAGATTTTAAACGCCTAGGCGAAAAAATCCACAGATTATGCATAAAATAAAGCATGTTTCATGATTATTTTTGGCGTCTATAGACATCTCCATCTGTGCTTTGATAATAGTAAATTTGATGTATCAATAACTCAAAAAGGATTTTTATTAAAAGTTACTACTGCTCACGAAGCCGGTCCTAAAAGGGAGTAAGTCCCCTGCTGGGAAAATAGTATACCGGTAATAGAAAGGTCTCAGATTCATATACCGGTAGTAGCTATTTTTTCGAAATAAAGATTTGTCCTTAATATTTTTTGTGTTAAATTAATTTAGTTCGAAAAATATTTATTGATCGCGTAGTACTTGAAGACGTGAATTAAGTTTTCAATCAGTAGTTATTATTTTTATATTTTATAGTAATATTTAAATATTTAGCTTTAAATTGGAGTTACTACTCGTAACAGATATCCCACTTAAAAAGAATCACATGTAAAGTATGAATTCGTCTTAAAATAAAAATAAATAAATTTACGGATAAATTTTCGATGGTAACAACATATTTTTTTGATAGATAGACTTTTTCTGTATGTCTTTCTAATTGATTCACATAGTTTTTTTGTATTAATATTGTTATTGAGGGTATGTTTTGGCTGAAATTTTTTTGGAATACTTAGAATCCCCGATGCCATGAAGTGGCGTCTCTAATCAAAATGATTTAGTACACCCCGGAAGATAAGGGAACCTTGTATGTATCCAGCCATTCTGCGGTTACCGCAATATTCTCCGCATGGGATGCTGAGAGCTAATCTCTTGCGTGACTTGCATGGAGCTAGTCACAAGATGGAGATCACCTCCGAATATTAAATACATTATAACCGCGATGGTTACTGCGAGTAATGTACATCAAGCCCTGATTGTAAGTTATTAACGTGTTCGAATTGCGTGATAGGAAGTGTTAATCGCTCGTCATGATTATAATATTTCAAATCTAGTGAAAAATCGTGACGAACATCATGATTAATAAACTAGTTTATCCATAGCTTACTGGACTCGAGTTTTAGCTGCCACGTATATGCATTTATCTACTCGCATACTGAACAATTTACAATTCGTGAAAGTTTGTAGCGTTTTTGTTTCCTATGGCGAGAGTGCTTTGTAAATATTTATTTTACTTGTGTTAATATCAATATTTTTTATTTTTTAAATAGGAATACGTGTCACATTACTATTCTTATTATTTTCAAACCAAGTTATGAAAATAGAACTAACTTGCTGGTCTCCTGGAATACGGCTCAATCCCCGACCACTGGCTCACTAGGTAAATATCTTAACCGCAGGGCCAACAAATGCGTTAATTAATACCGTATTATTGTTTTATTAAAAAAGTTTTGAATTTTTTAATTTGTGTTAATTTTTGAACAAATAAACTTTAATACTTTTAAAATAAAAATAAATAAATAAATAAATAAATAAACTTTAATTTTTGATATCCTTTTGTTTGAGATAAATCGAGGAATCAAGGCATGAAATTAATACTGCTACTAATTCTACTATAAATTACTTACGAGGAATGTAACCATCACTTCTGAGGTTAATTGACAACAAGTCCATGGCCGACGACCGGAAAGACCAGCATCAAGTATTTTTTCAGCATGATAATGCCCATTTACATACTGGTAATATCATAAAAGCGACTATTTAAGAACTCGATGGGGAAATTATTCTATCCGCCCTAATTTTGTATTATCAGATTTTCATATTTTTCGTTCTTTATTCAATCTCCTTTAATAACGATTCTGTTCTTCAAACTCGCCTTGATGACTTCTTCTCCTCCAAACCATCGCTTTCTTCAAGTGTGGAATTGAAAAACTGTCAAATTATTGGGAGTCAATCGTAAACATTGTAGAATAATATAATACGAATAGATTTATGTATTTTGTTAATTTAAAAAATGCCAAAATAAAACTGCTACTAACTTTTGTATCAATCTACCTACAATTCAATTAAATTCAATTTATGACAATAAAAATAATTTTAATTACGAGTTATTATCAGATCAAATGTAATCGGCAATTTTTAAACAGTTAATTTAAAAAATGCCAAAATAAAACTGCTACGAACTTTTGTATCAATCTACCTACTTATGAGTCAATTTATGACAATAAAAACAATTTTAATTACGAGTTATTATCAGATCAAATGTAATCGGCAATTTTTAAACAGTTACATTTCTTTCCTATCCTATTTATTCAATAAGAGTAGGCTGTATCATTAGACGATACGCGTATGCGGCTATACAGCTATATGCGTACGGCTATATAGTAGACATAATGTTGCAGTTTATTATAAATTTTTATCGTATTCTGATTAACCCCAAGAAAGTCCGCGTCGACTATCGCCGACAGAGAAAGGAACAGCGATTATCGTCAGAATATTTAGCGCTACACCATCGCGTGACAGCGTGCGCAGATGCCTGCAATTTTGTGTTGCCAGATTTCTTCTTTATCCAAATGACAGGATTTTCAGTAATAATATATATAATAATATATCGTTGACGAATGAATACATACTAATTACGCACTTTTAAAATACCAGAAGTTTTCAAAAGGAAAGTACTTGTCAGTTACCTTTTGATTCCAGCCTGTACGGGGTGTTATCAGGATTTATCATGCAATACACATATATTATATTTACAATTGCACTCTTATTTCGCGATACTTATTTGTTTGTAAGTAAGTAATTAAAGTGAATAAGATATTATTTTTTAGTTATTAAACGCGTTTTACAATAAAACTACAGTGAGTGCTTGGTTATAGACCATATTGGCCATTGACGCAAACAGCATTTCATGCGTGTTAGTGTTAGTGCTATACCATAAGTTCGAATGTGTTATGTGAAGTGCTAATATATATTTTTTCGTTTATGATATCGAATTTTTTAGATTTTATTTTACATTTACAAACATTTTTTTTACAAAATGGCGGAGGGTGACCTTTTCGCTAATGAAGATATTGAGGACTTCGAGAGTCAGATGATGAGTTGGATAATGAGAATGATATCGAGGATGATTATTTTGAGGTTCACATCTATGATGAAGAAAACCTTGACAATACTGTTGATGAAAATCAGCCATTAACAAATACAGAGGTTAGGCTAGAATTCGAATAGGAGACAGATGCTTGTTTCGTTCCTAATTTGCATACATATTTTCGACGACTCCTGGTTTTAACTTGGACCTTGCAGAAGACGCGCGGGAAATAGATATATTTAAATTATATCTCAATACAGCAGTGGTCGTAGATGAAACATTCCGCCAATTTAAATTTGACTGAAAGATTAAGAAGATGGATTGACACCACAAGCAACGAAGTATATGTATTTTTGGTCCTGAGCTTGTTGATCTTCAGGAATACGTTGGTAGAGCATTGGTCGACAAATCCATTGCTAATTTCATCGATCTACTTGTCGAGAAATCGGTTCCAAATAATATTAAGAATGTTACATTTTTTTGATAACGAAGTGCCGGGCGACCACCCCATAAGATCAGGCCTATACTATACGCAATCAATGAAAAATTCGCAGAACTTTTGTCACCTCACCAAAACCTCAGCATTGATGAAAGTTTTCTGCTCTTCAATGGTCGGTTTTCTTTTCGTCAGTATATTGCCGTGCTTCGAAACACACCATACTGAAGACGAGTTTTAGGTAAAGTATTAGAGTAAATAAAATGTTCTAGGTAAAGATCAAATTAAATATAAGAAAAGTTGTGTTAATAAAATCTGAAATCGTTCTTCAAAAAAAAACTAATACAAAATAAATAATAATTTCTTATGGCCTGTTCCTTTACGTTATGGCCTGGCAACACTATAAACATTTATTTATTTTTTCTCTTTTTTCATCTTATAACCTTATTATAAGTAGTAATATCAACATTTCCACGTTTTTTTTGTAAAAATAAAATTCAGAAAAAGCTTGCCTATGAATTTTGAATTTTAAGAATTTTGGCACCAATTGGTAATATGATGTTTCTTCACCTAGAAATTTTTTTGGGCAGCTAACAGGTTAAACGAAAAAATTAAATTAACAGTTGTTTATGCATTACTCTCAGTTTGCAAGAAATTATCTGTCAATAATAACATGCCTGCTTAGTTTTATAGGTTAGGCACTCGCCTAGTGATCGAGTGGTTGGAGGTTGGAGACTCGCTCGAGAGACTACTAAATAGTTTACTTTGAGGCGATAATCTCACACTTTCAGGCAATATAACTGACAGGGCCTGTAACTTTTATTGTCGCCATGCGATTTCATATACGTTTGTTTTATGCTGTTACGCAGCACAGACGGATTGAGAAAATTATATATATGTAGAGTTGTATTTTCAAGAAACTAACAAATAAAAATTGCACATAATTTTTGTAGCTGTTCGATAATATGAAAATGGCACAATACATATGAATAATTTTTTTAAACTTTTCTTCTATTGTTATTAAATATAATAGAATGAATGATATTATTATGATATAAATTAATTTCCCCAAAGAATGACATTGGATAAGAAAATATATTACTAATTAGAGATCGGATACTACAACACATGCGTTACTTCGATGAATCCATATTTTTTTACTTCTTTTACATTTGATGAATTGTGTTAAATTTTTTTATTATTTTTCTTATTTTGATTACGTGTTAGCATCGAAATATTGACAAGACTGGAATAGGTAAACATGAATATTGTATATTTTTAGTTTTCATACTGACAATTTTTTTGTCATCATTTTATTCACAATTTTATCACAATTTTTAGTCATCATACTGACAATTTTTTTGTCATCATTTTTTTTCACAATTTTTAGTCATCATACTGACAATTTTTTTGTAATAATTTTTTTTTCACAATTTTGTCACAATTTTTAGTCATCATATTGACAATTTTTTTGTCATCATTTTTTTTCACAATTTTTAGTCATCATACTGACAATTTTTTTGTCATCATTTTTTTCACAATTTTGTCAGAATTTTTAGTCATCATCCTGACAATTTTTTTGTCATAATTTTTTTCACAATTTTGTCACAATTTTTAGGCATCATACTGACAATTTTTTTGCTAAAACTTATTCCCAATACTTGTAACTCGTTTTGTAGGTTGACACATTTAGAAACTGATACAAATAGTAAGGAAAGCTCATCCTTTGTCGTCCAGTAGCTAACATTGTTCAACGGATTTTCGATAGTTACGAATGTAGGGTTTTGAGTGCATTTTTTTTTACCGTAAAACTAGATTGCACCGAGTTTAGATGTTGTGAATGACTTTTGTCAATATAACAAAAAAATTAATGATGTCACGGCTGTACAAAGTTAAATGCGAATAAATTAATCTTAAACTTTCTTTAGGAAACAATGTATACTAAAATTAAAAATGCAGGCATAGACAAAAACAAAAATTAAAGTGGTGAGTATGTAATTAAGAACTGTGAAAACAAATTTAAAAGGTGTCTATTAGCTAAAAAGGATTTGATTATTTATGATATTTAATTTCCTATTAAACAAAGTGTTTTTTCTTATTATATAATATGTTGCCATAAAGTAAAATTGCAAATATTGAAGAAGATATCATTATTCGCTTATCATGGTCAAGGAAAATAAACTAGTATTAATTGTAGCACAAAAAATGAGTAACATAAAAGATAAGTATGTCTTGTTTGTAAAAATATTTATTTTATCTTAAAAATCTATCAACATTGTTCAGAAATATTTCTTACGAATGGGTAAATGAATTTGATTTGTCTCCGAGTCTCGAGAGCGCCTAAAATACATAATAGAGTTGCGCACGAAGTAATCCAGGGTTAATTGTTGCATGTATTTTGTACGCAGTGTAGAATGACGTAACCGATATATACCGATCTATACTGACAAATCTCTAAAACGAGAGATCAAAGTTTCATCTGTGGACTCACATAATTAGGGTGCGTGTACATATTTGAAAATTTTACTGAAAAAAAATCGTTATGCTTCAGTTGATACTTTGTTCAGCATACAAAATGCAATAGATAACAAATTACATCTTGCTCAGCGCTATCTCTGCGTTAATCTTGAGTTTCGAAACAATTGTTTCATATCCATGTACAAGCCTTTTTATATAATAGTTTAGCCACCATGTTGAATTTATGGTACAGCACACACGATTTTTTATCGACTTCTATATGTTCACTTTTCAGCCTTCTGTTTTTGTACTGTGATGACATATACATTATAATTTTCTAATAAAATGCCTTCAATATAATATACGTCAACATTGATTCAGCTGAGCTAAAATTTTAAATAACAGACACGGAAAGAGTTTTTTATACATAATAATAAAATATATAGATATCTAAAGCTGTGTACAAATTATTAACGGTTAATTAAATTATTAAATCACTTTGTTTGCAATAAATATTTTTGAAATGAAGCGTAAATAAAAAGATTATTAAAATTTGGTTATTACAGTTATGTCACAAAGAGATTTAGTTGTTGGTATAGCAGTTTTAGCGAATACTTGGTGATTTGGTTTACTTCGTTGGGCGGATTAGCTGTAA
The DNA here is from genome assembly GCA_022840565.1 of Eubasilissa regina. Taxonomy (NCBI): domain Eukaryota; kingdom Metazoa; phylum Arthropoda; class Insecta; order Trichoptera; family Phryganeidae; genus Eubasilissa; species Eubasilissa regina. The sequence goes on along the minus strand of JAINEB010000022.1, from coordinate 27,659,420 downwards.
GAACCTGATCGTTTCCAGGAGCGCCGGTAAAAATATTTTACGTCACGCAATTTTTTTAACCAACTCATTGAAAGTTTTAAAAATGAAGTTATTGGTTTTCTTTCATAATTACATCGATATTATTCTGGAACAGGTTGATAGTGAATCATGATATTAATTTAGTTATGTTTATATAGTTATGTACCATATCTACCTGTTATTTGAACATGTTATATGTGGTATGGCTTTGAGGTAAATGTGTGTATGTATAAATATGATATATAAAAGTATGTTAAAATTTTTTACACGCATGTTCTTTGTTTGTGTAAAAAAACTACTATGTACTTCTGGTATTTGTAGTAGTATATAAACTCATTGCATTATAACATTATCACAGTACAATCTTAAAAACATTATCATTAGTATTAAGGGAAACACACTCTTATTGTGAAGTTGTAATTATTCAGAACATAGGTCTGTGATATTTTAAATACTAAATTAATGTATTAATTTTAATTTTAAATACTAAATTAATGTATTAATTAATAAATATATACATATAAAATCAATTTTTTAATGGCTTTCAAATAATGGAACGACAGGTGTATTAATTTGAAAAAATGTAACATATAGGTTCGAGAAATTGTCAAGAAAAATACTGGCATTATAGCACAAAGGTAGTGCACTTCCCCGGATTGGAAATGAAGATCCAGGTTCGAATCCCGGTGACGCTAAAACAATATTTTTCGATAAAATTGATTTTATATGTATATATTTATAATTAATACATTAATTTAGTATTTAAAATTATCATTAGTATCATTATTTTCACTCATTACCAGTTTTCTGCTGGGTCAGACATCCCATTCTGCTACTGTCTTCGCCGTGTCATTCACATCGGCAGGATAATTTCGTCTATCCATTGAGATTAAGGCCGAACTCCAGGTCTTCTTTTGTCATATATATACAACACTCAAGAGTATTCTTAGTCCAATATCAATATGAATTTTTTTTTAAATACGATTAATTTCTATGTTAAATGGACCTAAAAGCGAATTTATCGATAGAAGGCAGTGTTTGCCTGTCGGTTGACTATTCCTTGAACAAAAAAGGTCAAAAAGTAAATACTATAAATCATCAAGACTGGCTGATATTAAAATTAAAATTGCATTCAGAGAGACACACGAAGTAATTAATTGATCGAAATAAAAATATATTTGTGGATTGTTTGTTATCATTCAATTATCTGTAAGATGTAATATAAAATGAAAACGTGGCATATAAACATTTTAAATGAAAGTTGTTTTGAATGAAAAAGATATTAATTCTTAGAATACCGTTGATTTTATTTTCGCAATATTAGAAGATAGGTGTATTGTTTCACTGGTCGTCACTGCTTGAATACCGCAACCTGCCCGGAGCTAACTCAATTTGACTTAGCTGATATTAAAACATATAAAGCTGAGATTTATATGCAAAATCACGTCGTTACACCCCCTCCCCTGTCTCTCCGGATCTGGAAGGCCCGGTCCTCTCCACGTGTGTGCGAAGGGGAACGAAGGGGTTTGCGGGTAAATTAGGAAAAATATTTACCCACTTGTGCCCACGTGTGCCACTATCTGACGGCCCTAGGCGGGGTACACCTGGTCGACGGGAACGAGAGGAGTAAAAAATAAACACGGCCCATAAAGGCGGTGCCGGGGATGTTTGTAATAGCAACAATTATTCATCTTTATGCGGGAAGATGCTAAAGGCAGAAAACGTTATATATACTAATATTAAACATTCTAAAAAAACAACCCACATTAATGTTTGAGGTTATTTTAATAAAGCGCGGGGTAAACAATGAATAATGGTGTGTTTGGTAAACATACCTGGTGTGGTAAATTATGTTAATATAATACTTAAAAAAATCATGTTCAAATTAATATTTCAATATTTCTTTTACATCAGCATATCTGAAAAGTTATTTCTACTGTATTTGATTTCAATTTAACGTTGTGTTATTTGATATAGGTAAAACCAATTAATGTAAATTAGTCGGTTTAGTTTAAAACCTTTATTCATCATTATTTAATCGAATATATATATATATATAAGGTTTTTCTATAAATAAATTTTTTAATCTTTTGTAGGATAATTTGAATAACATATATGCTTTGTGAAAATATCGGTTTAAAGGGTATAGATGTAGTCGTAATAGAAATTACAGGTTTTTATTTATTTGTTTACTGTTGTTTGCTTAAGTAACTGTTTTAAAATTTTAAAGATAGAGAGATTTTTAAATATATTTTACTACCAGGCTAATCCAAGTAGTTGTCGAAAGTCTGCACTTAATATGAAATAATGTATTGACTTCTATTAAATAAGTTCTCGTTTTATTAAAGAATTCTATGATTTAATAACTGTGGTTTTCTCTAAAATTGTGCATAATCTTCTAAATTTCTCTACAGCAAAAACAATATGTATCAACATCTTTTAGAACATTGATAAGTCTGTATTTTAACAAATAATCACTTGATTTTTAAATATTTGATTTTTGATATAACATTCAATTGTGGCTGCCGTGTTTTTAGCAAAGGTTTATAATGAATTTGTCACGGGCTGGATACCGACATTTTATATTTCAGTATTTCTTTCATAACATTATTTTAATTTTATATATTTATACGTGTAGGCTTTAAAGTTTTAGAAAATAAACCCATTATATTATGTAGTATAATATAAGATATTTTGATATTCATGAATACAATAATTTAACCCTTTGAAATTTGGCGCACATTACAATATATACAGATACAAACCGTTTTATTTAAAGACGATCCATATAAGTAATATGTTTTATTTTATACAGTAACGTATACTTAGGGCCGGTTGTGTGATCAGTGGTAAATTTATACCATAGTAAAAGGTTACTTTAATAAAAAAAATGCGAAAACTTATTGTTCGATCGTTAGTAAAAAATATTTACTCATCGAAAGTACATTCAAAAGTAAACTAATTTAATTATCAAAAATCGGATGGTAAAAACCCTAAACTGTTAAAAATGGCGGACTCTTTACAGCTGTTTCAAAAGTCATCTGTCACATAGATTTTTTGAAAGTTGCAATATACTACAATGAATCATTCAATATCCTGCTATTTTAGTGATGAGAGTTCATCCGATGATGATCTCACAGTTGAATTTATATTTGCATATAGACGGTAGATTTTTCGTCAGCAAAGTGTTAAATTTAGAACTTAGGGGTGCGTAAAGTCAAAGATAAAACATACAATTGTTGCCAATGTGAGTATTTAAAACAAATCAAATTCTCAGATATTTGATTATTATTCGCATTGTCACACTATTAGGCGAGATTAAATTTGATAGTAATAAATTCAACGTTCAAACAACTCGCAAACGTTTTTTACCACGGGCGATGGTAAAAAAATATTAAGTATAGTAAACATTTAATATGGTAAAAATTTGCTACTGATGATCAAATGTTTGAGAAACCAGCCCTAATATTTTGTAAAACTACTTTTACCATCTATAGTTTGAAATGTTAAGAAAAAATACATATGATATAACACGGCGAAAATAGTGCAGGTTAGAAAATTTCAATTTTATCGTATTTTTGTAATTAATCATATATTGTATTTCTGATTTAATGTCCATTATAAGTATTGGTTTTATTACTATAAGATGATTTAATTTCTACTTATTTAAGATATTTTGTAGATACATATTAACACACATAGTGTAATTAATATAAAATACGCAGTACAAATATTTTCAAAGACATATCTTGCTTTCTAATGCTCTCACCATTGTGAGTAAAACAAATTAAATTCAAGGAAATTAATTTAGGTCGGAAAGGGTTAAGGCGGAGATCTAGTTCTGCTCTCCTGGTCAGGAGAAATAGAACCAGATTATAAAAATACAATTTAAAAAACAAAAGCAATTATTGACGGTAATCGGACTTACTAGGGAAATAGAGAATATTCCGACATTGAGTCAAATAATCAGTAAATAAAAATGTAATTTATTTTAAATCATTATCTTTTTAAAATTTATTTCATGTATTTCTCTTTTTGTTATCGATAAACGAAATATCTGTTTTATGTTACTTTTTTATGTTCATGAATTTTCAGTGTATAGGTACTGACGTAGTGAATACATTTCTATTATCATTAAATTATTCTTATAATTACATACCTACTCAATATTTTTCTTGACATTCTATCTTGTGTTAGATGGTGGACATTTTGATTTGTCCTGTTTACGAGGTTGTTCAGATACAGCCATCCACTAGTCCTCTAATCCTCTAGTCACAGTGAGTTTCGGGGAACTGGTCGGCCCGAAATCAAGGTGTAAAAAGCACTTAAGTGGCTCATTTCTATCACTTTTGACTCTTGATTTCCAATTTTCCGTTTAGAACTTTAATGATTCTTCTTTCGTCAACTAAAAACTCACAATTTGGTCCATTCCCAAAAAGTTTTATGAATATTTTTACGTATTTTTGCGCAACTATGATTTAGTTTAAAAACGATAAATTTTCTAAAAATCCTGTGACAAAATGCGAGGACATAATTTTTTGTCACGTTTACACCGCGTTAGGCTTTGTGCGTCGATAAAATTGACGGAATTTGGTAACGCATTAATATCCCGGGCGGCCGCCAGGGTTGCCAATAACGCGCAACTGACGTCATCGTTGTTATTCAAGAGGGACCGCTGCGCTACGTCACCTGAATGTTAAATGTTACCCATTAGTCGTGTCCGTGATCAATGATTGTTATCGGTTGCCCACGGAGCAGACTTGAGCCAGTGTCCTCTCGGATACTCTGAAGGGATGAGGGAATATTCAAACATTGTGTAAATTAAAATATAGCCCTACTACGAAATATTACTTCGTGAACAATAAATACTATAACGTTTTGTATAATAAATACTATAACGTTTTGTACATTTAGCAGAAGAAATAAAAATGAAAAGTTATTTGAAAAAATACATAAAATAGGAAAAACTTTCGTTTAACGTGTAATAGGCTAACATCTAAGAATATATTTAATTATAACTTATTTGTTGAGTACGTAATATTTTTAACATAAAAAAAAATATGTTTATGTGTTTATTTTTAGTAAAATTTTTAATTCTTTAATCTTTTCATGTGGTAATGGTATAAAAATGCTTTAACTATAACTACTTCATTTGCTGGCATAGTTTAATTTACGTATGCAACTCTAATAATCACCAGATATCGCTCTTTTAAATCTAATATCAAAACAGGGTAGTACAGTATATACATATATTAATTTCTTACCTACATTTTACACTAATTATTTATTATATATATTTTTTTAAATTCAAATGTGAGGAAAACTTTAAAGCAGACGTAGTAAGTATTTTAGACATGAATAAAAACTATCTTAGGAAATAAACAATTATAAAATACAAATACAAATATTATTTTGCATGTCAAAATGTAATTAATACTTTGAATAAATTGAGTTTATTTTTTTTGTATATTCTATTAGTCACGCGAGTGCTTTAAAAAGCACGTTTCAAAATAAATATTAAATTATTATTATTTGTTTTTAATTGCTAGTAATTTATTTATACATATCTACATATAAAGCTTCGGCACATTTCTATATTATATAAGATATATTGTTGTTTCATAATAGTCAAATGAGCGACTCAGCAGTGACTGTTCTTACATTCGGAGATACTCACAAAAACATTTTTTTTTGATAAATACTATTTATAAAGGTATACACGTTTACGATCAATTACAAAACGTAGAAATAACACGAAGCCTTAGAATGCGCAGTTCACAGGCAGTTAGGTGTTAGGACGCTTCTTATAAATAATTATAGCAAAACAGGAAAAATCGGAAGTTTCATTAACAAGATTTCTTAGTTTAATTTAATAGTTTTTGAATTATAATTTATTTACGTGTGAATGATGAATATATACAGCCGAAATGTGGTATGTAAATATATAATATAATTGAAAACATATTATTCATTTTCTCTTTAACGCTTTGCAGCCGTAAGATTACCTTATTATTACCATTTGAAAGCATTGATTTTTATTTTACATCTTCCTACACAAGAATTTCTAATATTTAATTATGTATGTAATTAGATGTGTATTTAGAAATGTATTATATCTTTTATCTGAAACGTTACGTGATGATACATATGAAATTATTGCTTATACTGAAGGAATAAGATCTTTTCTGCAAATAAAATTAGTTAAGATTATGTTATTTGATAATTAAAAAAAAAAATATTATTAAAAAAGCATATTAAAGTTTAGTAATAGCGTTAAGCAAACATGCACACAAAATTCAATTTGAAAATAATGTTATTATGTTAATCAAAGAAGACTTTAATACGCTCCCTGAACCTCTGGGAACAAAACCTTTTACGCCAACTACCCTTCTATGAACCTCGGTTTTGATAGGATTTTGCATTTTTTTCCCGATAGCGGCTCTGTATGGCGGGAGTCGAGTACGGCTTTTTATTGCTGTATTCACTTAACTGTTTCCTTTTTGAGATACATCCCCGATGTTGTCTGGCGAGTAACCGGGTTAGGCAGCCAGACCATCGCGGGCACTATATCCAGTGAGTAAGGTGGAATATTGCGGGGCGGTATATCTGGCCAAGGAATCACGGCTGGGGCGGCATTAGCATTTATATGGAGCTCATTACTCAACCCTAGTCCTCGGCGTGGTAGGGGCCCGGGGCGCGGGGGAGGGGTGACTCAAGATGAAAATATCGCTCCGGCAGATCGGGGCTTATGTAAAAATGACATGTTCGTATCATGATGTGTCGGCATCGGCAAAAGTTATTTGTAAGCGAGGGAATTACAATTTCGTATGTTCTACGAATTATATAATTAAATTAACACAAAAATGTATTGAAAAACTTCGTAGGAAATGAAAATGACAATCTCCGGATGTATTTTTATTTTTAAAGTTTTATTAGTTGATACGTAATAAAAATACTTTTTTACAGTATTTTTCCATCTTGGTGACACATACTGTCTCTAGTTTCCAGTGGCGGATACTATAACGATACGTTCAAGCGTTAAACTACTGAAACTTTTTAAAAATATAATGCCATAAAACTGTTACGTAGTTTGACATACATTGAAAACTATAATATACGTATATATATATATATATGTGTATATAATAAAGTTAAAACAAAAAATACCATATCATTATAAATATAATTTTCTCCATCGTCCACTTTTAATAAGCAAGCGTTAGCGATATTCACGCACATTTCAAATGAAATAATTCTATAATCGTCTGGCATTTTGCTACTTGACCGAGTATGATAAAATATTGCTTTCTGGATAAACCATTATTTTATTAAAATATAGAACGTACTAACAGAAGAAATTGTTTTTTGCTAGATATACGCTTCTTCACGCACAGTGGTAGTTGCTGTGTGGCTACAGCCAGTATTTTCAAAATTAATAAAAATAACTGTTTTATCTTCACCAATGTTTCACATATTTGCAAGTTATCTTGCCACCAGGCATTTATCAGTAGCGTTTTACGTGTCTTGAATAAAATAATGAATAATGAACACCAAACTAAAAAAAACTCGCAGCTGGTAGGATTCGAAACTACGCTCTCAGAGGAAATCTGACATCTAGTCACTTAACCACTGAGGTGCTAATGCGAGGTGTACATGTGTTTATAATACATTTACTTGAATCAATTTTTTGGGTTTGTATGCCTCGATTTTGATGCATTGCCATGCATTTGGTCCGCCAGCCGCAACCGTTAGTTTCCTATGTTTGGATACATTATGAGATGTGTATTAACTGACGTGTTTGAAAATGAGTACTTGGCAATTGTAGCAGTTTTACAAATGATAACTCCTCTGGAAAAGATGTTTGTATGTTTTAGAAAAAAATAAAATAAAAGTATACCAATTTTAAAAACTCTACTCTGGCTATAAAATCAGTTACAAATATTATTTTTAACTTTGTTTTATTAATCACTTATTGAATAAAAATATATCTACAGGGCTCGAAAAATATGTCAATAACTAATGAAAAACATATGTTATTGTTTCTTTAAGAGAATCTATTTTTAAAAAGCAATAATTATTTAAAAAATAAATTTAAAACCTAACTCAAATTGTAATTAATGTAAATTATAAATAATAATTGTAAATAAATTTAATACCTAACTAAATTTAACTAAAAGTCCCATTCTAAATTTTTTCCCTGAAAATGATATATAATTATTTTGAATTAAGTAACAATTTGAGTTAGGTATTAAACCTATATTTTAAATAATTATTGTTTTTTTTTAAATAAAATCTGTTAAAGAAACAATAACATATGTCTTTCATTAGTTATTGACATCCTGAAGAAAATGATATTTTTAGAAACCGGTAGATGTATTTTTACTCAATAAGTGGTTAATAAAATAAAGTTAAAAATAAAAATATTGAATTTTAACCACGAAGTTAATTTTGCCAATTTTAAAAATATAGTTACAAATATGTTTATTTCACGACATTTCGTCAGTTGGATAGTAGCAATTTATATACCGTTCGTATAATCTAATCTCAGAAAACAATCTAGTCTGCGATATATTTTACTAAAAAAATTCTAAACGCCTATCGTATCACTCGTAGACAAACGCACCTATACGCAGATATATTGTTACGCTGAATTATGTGAATTCTCTAGTTGTAAAATGACATTTGCGCTTAACAGCAATTTGCCAGTTGCACATTTCTGGATATGCAATAAATTGTAAATTCCTCGACCCACCCCTCTCCACACGCGTGACGTCACGGGTGGCGCTTTATGCCACCATTATGTCGTTGTTATGACGTGGAGTTAATGCCGACCGCCATTACGCGGCGATGAAACAAAATGTCGAGCGCTTTAGCTAATTAATACTTTACACCGTGTCCTCTGCACCGTTTCACTTTGATGGAATTGTTTAGAACTATTATTTTTATGATTTAGCCTTTATTAAAGAATATGTTTAATACTTGCAAATTAACTTTGCAAAATTGGCGTGTCAATGACATCTTACGAATGTATCCACTTTGTTTATTTTGTATAAATTGTCGTTTCTCAGAATAATGTGATTATCAAATGCATTACATTTTCTGTTTGCGAATTGAAGAAAATCTTCGATAGCTTTTGAAAAACTAAATACTGTATCAAAATTAATAAAGCTTCTAGTAGAGAGGACCCACCCTTACCCGGAACTCTTATTGGAGAGGATACTATTTTGGCAGTTACTCTCGATAAAGTAAAGAAATACGGGTATAACGTAAAACCGTTAATTATTTAACTAATGTTTATTACTCCTTAAACTAACGTTCAGCGGTATTTAGGTGGTAATTATTAAGAAACAAAGAGTACATAGTAAAAGTTAATAACAAAATATTTGGTTCAAGTTGGTGCATATTGAGACTCTAATTGGTCACATATAATAATAATAAAAAAAAAGTAATTATAATTACAAGTAGATATCCAGTACCAATTAACAAGGTGTAATTATAACAACAAGAGAGAGATGTTGCAGCCAAGGCTGCTGTAGAGTTTGTAGTATTATAGAGACGCTCCATGAAGGGAGATTTAGATAGAACATGGATATTAAGATTTTGAGTCTCGCTCAGAACGATCACGACCGAAAATAAAATAATATTTTATTATATATTATAAAATAAAATAATATTTTATTATATATTATAAAATAAAATAATATTTTATTTTCCGGAGAGGAGGGCAGCAAAATGGTTTGCTATCTCCCACTTCCCTTACATTAGAATTACACAGCGGGTCACCCATGTCTCCGGCGTATGTTTCACCTGGTCGCAGTACATCACGGTTCACGAACAAGGTCAAAGTCAAATGATTTAATCAAAAATTATCCATGCCCCGTAACGCCAGACGGGAAAGTTTGTAAATAATAATATAACAAAAAATTCATTCCAGAATCATGCATCTCATTTTACTTAAAGGTTATTTTTATAATTCATTTTCAATTCACATTAAAAAATAAGTAAAATCAAAAATATTAAATATTGTTAAATTATTTAAAACTACTTATTTGAGTTGTGGTTGTATTCCTTCAGATATACGAAATGTTATGAATATGCCGATGAATTGCGATCATTTTCTAAAGCAAATCACATTCATACCACGCTCCACGCATTCCGCATCGATTACACATTTGTTTTCAACCAACGGCATTTTGCGTAATTAGTATGATGAATATCAAATACATTTTAGTAATATAATTATTATTTGTAATTAACTTTGATTAACAAACAAAATAATGAAAATATCATTCGTGAAAATGTTCAATTAAATCGAACGCTTGATATTCGTTGAGATATAATTAGAAATAATTTTCCCTGTATAACATACCCTAGCAGGTTGGTTTGATTGGACGACAAGACTGAGCATGCTCGAGAGATGGTTCTAACGAAAAGGCGAGTTACCATCGGTGAAATGGCGTCTTCTTTGAACATCAGTCATGGTTCTGCCCATAAAATCATCCACGATAAACTTGGTTTCCGTAAAGTTTGTGTAAATAAGTTGTAGAACGAAAAATTTTGATTTTTCTGGGTCACTAGAATTTTTTTTATCACCCATCATCATTCACGATCCATACTCTATCACTATCACTGCATGTATATATCAAGACTATCTATCATCATTCACAATTCATGCTCTATCACTATCACTACATGCATATATCAAGACTATCTATCATCATTCACGATTCATGCTCTATCATTATCACCGCATGCATATATCAAGATTATCTATCATCATTCACGATTCATGCTCTATCACTATCACTACATGCATATATCAAGACTATCTATCAACATTCACTATCCATGCACTTCCAACATATGTTTTACTTAGTCATGCTCGTTTTAAGTGTAATTAATTATTCAACGCCTCTAAATAATTTCGCATTTCAGTGGTAGAATTGAAATTAAGAGGTATACTAAAGATCTCAATAATAGTACTGGAGATTCCTTCATTTTGCGCACAGAATAAGTCAGAACTGACATAATTATTCCATTTTGTTTCCCCATAATTCCCAGACTTATGATTCTACAACGACGATACTTGTACACTACACAATAAGTAACAGTGCATCGGTGATAACTATAAATCATCTGATTTATTTGGATATTGGAAGTTATAATGTATATTTCAGTTAGATATATTGTTATTAAGGAAAACACATTCTTATTGTGAAGTTGTAATTATTCAGAACATAGGTCTGTGATATTTTAAATACTAAATTAATGTATTAATTATAAATATATACATATAAAATCAATTTTGTCGAAAAATATTGTTTCAAATAATGGAACGACAGGTGTATTAATTTGAAAAATGTAACATATAGTTTCGAAAATTTGTCAAGAAAAATACTGGCGTTATAGCACAAAGGTAGTGCACTTCCCCAGATTGGAAATGAATATCCAGGTTCGTATCCCGGTGACGCTAAAACAATATTTTTCGACAAAATTGATTTTATATGTTTATATTTATAATTAATACATTAATTTAGTATTTAAGATATATTGTTATTAAATAAACATCAGATATCTCATAGAGACGAAGCTATTTTTATTATATTTAATGGAAATTATATAGAAATAAGGGGTAATTACAGGGCTGTCTGTCTGTCTGTCTTCGGCTGGCTTAAGTGATCACTTTATATAAATATAACGTTCACTATTTTCATCCCATTAATCTCCACACCTATCAAATTTTTTAATGTTGTAAATATGTTAACATGTCGACTCGCTTCGAATACCACTACACTAAAGCCATCTTTGGACCAAATTTGATAATTCATTTTTCATCATTTTAATGTAATGTGTTGAATTGTATCTATACATTGAAAAGTCGAAATATGTATAACTAAATTGGTTACAGTCCTATTACAATAATTGTATTGTTTTATATGTCTGGTTTGTAGATGCATGTCAATAAAACATAATTGATATCGCAGTAACTTTGGTGTTAGTTTGTAATAAATTTGATTATGATGAAATTTGTTTGTGCATGTGTTTTGAAACGTGAAGCATTCATAGTATGTAGGCATATTGAAATATGTCTGACAATAATCGAAAATAATCGTTTTTCTTTCTTTGTCATTTGAACAGAATTGATTAAGTCAAGGAAACTTGTTAACAATGCATAAAATAAAAAAAAATCTAAATTTCACAATTTAATCGGTGTTGTCTGATGTGTCTAAAATGAGCGGTTCCGAGATCATTTTGATGGTAAATTATATTGTACCAACCGTATGTAATTCTAAAAACATTTGAATGTAACAATATAAATCCCATAATTCCTCCCGATGGAACATCAACCACAATCTAATTGGATCCAAGAGGAGCACTTCAAAAGTTTTGTATCAATAGTCCGCTCTGTTAATTGGAGAGGCTGCGAAGTCCGCCAGGATCTCAGAAGACTTACCCGGTCTTAACTTGGAGGACGTGCCAGGGAATATTTGCATCCTGTTCCGTTATTTGTTAACTCAGATCACAAATAGAATGCACACTTCTTAGACTATAAATACTTGGAAGCAATCTATTCAATATTACTTTAAGTCAATTTTTAACACTTACAAATATCAAAAGATAAAAAATATTAAATTGTAATGTAACCTATTTCTTTTATTCTTCAGAATTTTATGTTTTTTAAAGTAACAATAATTTAAGCATGCTTTATTTTGATTTTTTATAAAAATATTTTATTATGTTCTAAAGGCATCGTTCATTTATATACTTCTGAAACAAAACTCTGTGAGATAGTTCTGAAACGAAACTCAGTAACTCCGTTCCTTTTAAACTTCCATCTCCTATTCGTGGACTATCCGGTAAAGTGTTACATCATGTCGCAGTATTCGAGAAAAGTTACGAATTAATATTTTAAAATTCATGATATTAATAATAGAAAGTAAATGCACAATTGTGATAATATTAGGTGCTATAATAATAAATGTATTATGCATATTTATTTTGATTACTTTTAAACTAACTTCATAGGACTTGGGATTGATCAAAATTGACTTATGAATATTAAAAATTATTGTTATTAAATTAATTCGATAATATTTTAAAAATACATCATCATTAAAAAATCGTGTATTGTATCTAAAAGCAATATTGCAAGCAATAGCAAGCAAAGCAACCTACAAAATTAGTCGTATTAAAGCATGCTGTGAATCTGGTATATGGTCTGTTTTATGGATTTAACGGATATGTATATATTTACAAATTTACGTTGATTACGCAATTGACATTTAATAATCCGATTGGACAAGGATTATATTTACATTATTTAAATATTAATTGAATTGGATACTGAATTTACTGCTATTATAGAAGATATAGAATAATTAAACTTATCGTTAACAATTAGTTCTTACACATTAACATAACTACGCTTTATTTATTCATTCGTTAAATATAATATTTACTAATGATTATTGACTGAATTGAATGTGTTGAGTTTAAAAACACGTTGAATTAGATAGAATCATATGTCAGATGGATGATACTTGAAATGTTTGAAGGTTAATTTGGTTTCTATTTATGTTAAAGTATTAAACACAAAAGCCAGAAAATTATTTCACAACCTAGCCACTGAAATTGAAAACTAATCGACAAAATGATTCACCCTTATGTCTGATGTCTTATTGAAAATATTGAAATAATATTTTTTCCTCTGTGTTTTTATGTTTTTCTATCATACATACATATTTATATATATTATATAATGCTATGATATTCTCCAATAAGACCTCCCTCACGGTCCACTGCTTTTGTTATGAAATGGTTTCTGATGAAAAAATGCGTATGTTTCAGTGAAGGAAAATCTAATATACATATCAAATCAGCGTGATAAATCGAAAAAGACCAAATAATGTTATTACACGCACGTTCCTGAGAAATGATCGCACATCTCGACACGACAGCCTCTGCTTCTTTTCCGTTTGTGGGGGAACTGCAGAAAAATCAAGGCATAATAAATATGCTCTCTGTCAAATGATCAAAAGTCAAAACCATGAGGTCGCAAAAAATATTTACATTGATGCATGTTTCTCTAAATTTATAGGGAAATGGACTCAAAATAAATGACTTACATGATTTATCGTTAAACTTAAATTTTCTTGCGTTTTGCAAATCTTCCTGTATTAATCTTCAATATTTGAATATGTCCAAGAACACACAATTACTGGATTTTCACCTACAAAGGCAATGTCATTAAACAAATAATAGGTATTTCATAGAGACGAAGCTTTTTTTATTATTATTAATATTTTTCCAATAATAAAAAATAACTTGGTTTCTATGAGATATGTATTATTTGTTTATGTGTTATATGTTAATATGTTTAATTTAAATGTCGGTGTTTTTCTTTTCAGAATTTCTACAATGTCGCAATGATTCTATCAAAGTAAATTAAATGTAGTAATGATGATTTTAAAAGTCAGATAGTGACTGTATTATTTTCAGAGCGTTTAATTAATTAATTAATTTAGAAATTTTTGCAGTAAAAATATTGCTATCACATTTTTGATTTAAAATTTGTGATTGATTTTTAATTTTGAAATGTTTTTATTAGCTTCCGTAAGCGCTGTCAATCTCAAATTAACAGTGCAAATGGCAATGTTATTATACCATTACAAAATGCGTTAGAGTGAATTTATTTCGATATTTTTGATAGTTCATTCCGGCTATAGGTTTTTTATTTGCAATACACTTATACAAGTACACTGTTGATAATTTAACGAGTCAATTATTCTATTTCATGGATTCGTATCTACTTAGCGGGATTGTCGTGTTCATACAATGGCATTACTTTATTTTATCGTGGAAGAGTTATCCATTTCGATCGTAAAATCGTTCTCAGAATATTGAGATTGAAGTCATATAAAATACAAAGAAGAAATTCACATAAGCCAGGAAGGAGGTACCCGTACATTCTATTTTGTATGAGAAATGTCCAGTGACCTTTTCACGAAGTGTATTTTTCGGCCAGTCAGTTTTCTAAGGTAGTAATATCGTTTTGACATTTCACGGTTTGGTTGTGCGTAAAATTCGGGGGGCATTTTTGTGTTCTTTATTTCTTTCTATTCACGATACCTAGTTTATCGATACAAATGTGTATTTAATCATTCTGCGTAGACCTACTACTCTCTGAAAATAAATGTCATAATTTGACATTTGGTGAGACAGAAACCATATTATTCAATTGACCTTCAAATTGTACATAAACATTCCATAAGTAAATTATATATAATACACTTACACGTGCTAAAAACTAAGTACTCATATGTTGAAAGTATTTCGTTCAATTACAAATCAATTTATTACTTTAATGAAAAATTCGTTAATATTACAACTCATAGATACAAACATTAATTAAGTTTTTTTTTAGTTTTAGAATTAAGATACATGAATGATTTAATGTAATACATAAAGGATTTTAATCGTATCTTAATATTTTCATGATGCACCGATATAAAACTGTTGTTCATGTGTCATTATGCTAAAAATATAACGATTAGAGACCAACGAGTCTCTCCTCAATCCGGAAGGCCACCAAGTTAGTTCTATTTTTTAATATCAGTACTTTGCATAATTTGAAATGCTAGTGCTTTGCATAATTTGAAAAATAATATTTGTGTAACATTTATTACGTGTACGCACTTTTAACTGCCAATTCTGTTCTAAATGGAAGACACCACATAGGGTAAGACGAGGCTTTAAGGGTCTTGACTTATTTATCAAAAGTTGGAAATCCACAGATGGCAAATTGATTTTAAAATATAATTTTAATCCCTGCAAGTTTTCAAGGTTTAAAAGTACGTTTAAACACGCTTAGCTTAGCGTGACGCACAAAGTTTAGCGTGATAATGCGCTTATGGCATTTAAAAGGTTAATTAAATATACAACTTTGTCATAAATTATTTACGCAACCAATCAATAAAAGATAATTAACAATTATTACAATTTGTGGACAATACGTTTTTGTGTACAGTAGATAACTGTATTTTTTTCTAATGTCCTGTGTTAAGTGGTACAAATAATACTTTTGTATCCAGATGTGGTGTCTGACCTTTTCTTATCGAGTTCCGACCACCGCGTCTGGATTTCTAGATAACCGAATAAAAATTTGTTATGAAAGTTTTGGGAAAGGAATAAAAATAATAAAACAAGCTTAAATCAATCCGAAAAATTTGCGAAGAATAAAATACAAAACGTATTATTTGTATATTTTCCTCGAAGCTTTTACAAGTTCTCGGCAAGAAATAAATAAAATAAACTTGGAGTCATTTGCTTCCAATAAAAGTAAACGTTGTTGTCAGCATCCTCCGCCGCTTCCCCCCACCTCAGCCGCCGCAGTACGCCTCAGGATCGCCGATACCGTGATACAAGGAGCACACCCTTAAGTAACTTATGTCGACACAAAACAAACGGGTTATCGAGACACGAGGCAGACGCAGACGGGGCGAAGAAAAAGGCGCGCCGCCCCTGCTCTTGCAGCGGTACAGGGCCGAATCAATAAGCAGTGAAGTTGCTGCCGGCGGACTACTTACAAGTAGGTTTTAAAAATATTGATAATAGAATTATTCACTGGTTTCAAAGCTCAATATTCTACTACATAAAATTTTGATAATTAATAATTAGACAAAATAATTTGTTTAAGCCACTGTTTATTGATTATTATACATGTTTCGATACCTATGGTATCTTCTTCAGGAAACAATGTGTACTAAAATTAAAAAATACAAGCATAGATAAAAACAAAACTATAACTAAATAAGAACTAATATGAAAATGAATTTAAAAGGTGACTATTTGCAAAGTAATTTTGTAAATATTGAAGATTTAAATAATTGTTTATAGGCATATAACAAAAGGTGATTTTTTTAGAGCTTTAAAATTAAATAAAACACATAAATATCGTAGTAATGGCCGTGCTATTGGCTTTATTGGAAATATAATTTTATGCTATTAGTGCTATTAGATTTCGGCTGGCTCGAATAAAGCGCAATCTCGAAGTCCAATTTTCGACCACTTTTTAGAGCAGTAGGGGACGTATATCGGCAATAACACGACGAATGTTAGCTTTAAATCATCTATCATCTTTGATTTATCGCTGTAGACTAGCGACTTCACATATTCTCAGAAAAAATAATCAAAAGGTATTAAATCACACGATCTTAGAGATCAATTCACAGGTCTATTATGTGAAATTATGCGTTCATCGAATATTTCCTTCAATAAATTGGTTGAGGCGCGCGCTGTGTGGCATGTTGTACCGTCTTATTGAAACCACAGAAATGAAAAAGTCAGTAATCATGCTATGCACGATAGGGAATCGACTCATTCGGACAACACGCTCCCCTGCAGCAACAGCTTCTTCACATTGTACAACGTCTCTGCGGATTCATATTATCAGTTGAGTATGCGTGGTGTGAAAACGATCCATGGTTATTCGAATTATTTGCTCGGATGGACGATTATGTCGACCGTAAAATGGACGTAGTGCACGGTAAGTTTCGCGAACTGAATCACGATTTTCGGAACAAATTTTCAAGTTCGGTTTTGCGGTTCTACTATAAGTCTATTCATGATGAAATGGCATACCAAACTGAGCACAAATCAGCTATCAGCTATAAAATTGGCTGTCACTGGAAAAAGTGTTGCCAATTCGAAAAACAAATCTCTTAAAAAAACATACTTTATATGTTAGAATGCCATGAAATTGAAAAATACCACTAGAAAAAGTAAATGGATAAATACAGGTTGTGGCAGCGTTATTAAATTGGCAGCCTGCATTTTTTTATGATCCACAACAAATTTTATTTTATATTTATTTCAACTTTATTACATATACATTAATTATAATGTTTTTTTTGCCAAACTGCATGGCAGTTTTACGATAAGGATTGCCTTTTACATAGTTAAACAATATATATATATATATATTTTTAAATAAAATATAAGAAGAGGAAAAAAAATAGATAAGATGTTAATGAACTAAAAGGATGCATTATACTATACTAAATTGGTATGTTAATATAATATACAGTAATTTCCATTTAGAGTGGACACGCCTAAAAACCACGTTATAATAAAGTTAAAATAAATTTGATAAATTACTTAGAAAATCAATCTTTCGAAAAAATATATATAATTTTTACACGGTGTAACAGATCTAATTCACAGTATTTTATGGATGGATACCTGATAATAATATAATATAACAAGGAAACAAAAAAATAGATAAGAAATGTTATTTTACTTAGTATTTTAAAGTAGTCACTAGGGTCCCATCATTTTTTTAAATGTTTAATAAATCCTAAATGTTTATTTCAGTACAACAAAAGCTCTTTTATATTTTTAATTATATTATTGGTACTAATTATAATTCATCTATCTATAAAATAATGTAATGCAGTTTGTAAGGAATAAAGAAGATGTCTTTATTAGATATACATAAAAATATACCATACTAATATTTTGATATTATATGTTATACGTATATGAAAGATTTGCAAAGAGCATTTATTAAATATTTGTAAAGTTGTTTCAATAATTTTTAAGTAATAAATTGACAAAGCTGAAGGTTCTGGCCTGCGAAAGCATCTTTTGTTTAATAAGTTTGACTAGTTTTGAGAATTGGAACCTGCTAGTTTTGAGAACTTGAATGAGAACTGAGAACACCTGCTAGTTTTGAGAATTGGAATGGCCTGGTTTGGGTAAGGTATCGCTCAAGTATTTTTTATAATTTCTTTGTCGTCTTTCTGGATTTACATAATATTTTACCAAATGAGAGAAATTTACAAATTGTGTATGAGATCAATATAAAATTTTTGTTTATTTACAAAAGAATAACTATCACGCACGATTTAAAAAAAAAATTTTTTTTTTCATTATGTCTACTCAAAAATGATGAGAAAAATAAACTTTTGATAATATAAGTAACTGATTGATTCAGTTCATTTTTTATTTATTAAATGTTGGTCTTTTACATTAATTTTATTTTAGTTAAAGTTTTAAAGTCGTGTTAGTGAGACTATAAGTATGGTCTCACAGATTACTATACTTATAGTAGGTTAAATTCGATAATATGTTAGAAGAAAAAATATTATTTATTAGTTGGAAGCTTGTGGTGGTGCTTACGAATTCTAATTCTAATAATTTAGTCTGTAAAGTTGGTTAGAAAATTATATAAAGTAAATTAGAAATTTATTTTCAAGTTTCTTCTCAAAGTGACCACTTTTACTTTAAATAAGTTCACTTACTAAAACAAACTACAAATCAATATTTAACTTCAGTTTGTAGCATATTAATACTTTGTTATTCTCATTTTTATGATTTGTTGATGTTGTAAAATGAAACTATGGTAAGCCAACCATAAAGTATTAAAAACAAACACATTTTTTAAAGTTTATAATTTTATGGAGGCTTTCTGGGTAAAATTTGTCTCGAAACTTTGTTAAAAAATCACGTTAGAAAAACGAGAAACATTTTATAGGTGTTTTGATATACATAAGTACATTATTACGGGTATTTTGTACACCATCTAAAAATAATAATTCAGACGATGTTTGAAAATACCAAAACAATATATAATTATCCGAGGCGGGGCTAATCAGAAAATCATGTTTGATTTTTTTATTAAAGCCACTGTTAGTCCGCTATCAGAGGTTTCACCATAAACTTACAAAGGACTACTTTGCCTAGAGCGTCCATCTCCGCGCTTCGTGTCTAGATACTTTTTACACCCAGACAAGCGCTTGTTGCATGACATTTAAAAAAAAAATAGCAAGGTTGTGTTGCGAGCCTTTTGAATAAGAATATTTTAATGAAAACTGTATAAAAGATGGATTGATTCACGGAATTATACTATTGCACGCCCTGCCCTATTGAAGTTAAATAACATAATGACATATTTCAGTAACTGTCTCTGGATGAGTAACAATTCAATAGCATTAGAAAAATGTAATGTGTAACCATTTGCAGAGAATAATATGAAGTTCAAAATAGTGTATCGCCCATTGTGCAATTATACTACTTGGACAGGATGTAACATACTTACTCTATAACATCTAAGGTGTTTCAAATCATTTCAAAACGTGTGTACCTACATTCCTTTTAGATTAATAAATATTGTATTAAAGGTTTTATTAAATAATATAAAAATATCTATTCACAACGATTTTATATATAGTAGATATTGAACACGAAAAGTGGGGGGGCACTGCAAATTTTTACTACATACATGTTGGATTATTGTCACTAGTATAGTTTTAAGAGGTGCAGTCCCTCATATAAGGTGATAGCGTGTGTTATCACCTGATGATGAGAGATTAGTACAAAGGTTAGTAGTGAATATTAAAATAATCATGTTACACCACTAAGTAACCGCCACGTCAATTAATGATATTACAGTAGAAAGCATTTTAAAGGATCTTTAACAGGAATTTATTTTTATACTCTTCAATGTTTTGCTACACGTACTTCATTCTTTGGTGACATAATTTATTACTACCTAACTTTAATATACACAACCCATTGCTAAATTTAAACTTTAACATTATATTTTCAATTTTTCAGCCGTGTCTATAGGGTTTTGAAAAATAAGAACGATATCAATCGTCAGTAAGTTTTCTCCGACAAAAATAATATTTTTTATTTTGAGCAAAGATTGCAGACAATGCTTTGTTGCGTGACAGGTCATAAACTATAAACTAGTTGTCTCTGTTGCGAATGTCTCCATAAAGAACATTGTATACTATCAAAGTTTTCCGCCATTTGTAATCCTGTAAGTTCCTCAGGTACTTAAGTGAGGACTGTGACATACATCGGCATTGGTTATAAATATAAAGACGTATTTATTAATAAACAGCAGATGAAAGTATACCAGATTTTCTTCTCTCATCTCTCTCAGGCTATTGTTAGGAAGATTCTATAAAATTCATTACGTTATCCGTAAGCCGATTTTACGAATAATGGGGTAAATTGAGGCATTATCTAAAATTGTTATATTCTTCCGTAAATAATCTTCCTGTATACGGGCTGTTACTGTTTCTTTTAATAAATTAAAATTATAACAACGAAGCTCTAAATAGGGTGGCTTCACACGGAGGAAATACAAGAGGTGTAGCCAATTTCAATATAACAATTCTCAAAATCTCTAATTAGTATTGATCGAGGCCATTAGAACTTGTTGTTCCTACACTGAAAAATAAACTACTTGGGTCTTTGCGAAATAGTATCCTTTCTCCCAATTTGATAGAAGTGATAAAAAAGTGGCTTATCAATGATGATTTGTCTTAGTTGTAAGCATGAAATGGATTATTGAACTGTGACACTGATTATTTTTATGTTTGATTATATTAAATGTGATAAAATTGATATTGTAAGTCTAGTTTAATTACAAAACAAAAAAATTCAAAACATGAAACAAATAATAATAATAAAAAAATTAAAAAAATTGGTTTTCATGAAAACATTCCCTCTAGGCTCGTATTTATAGGTGACAAGCTTTCCCTACCCGGTATTGCCCGGGATTCAGACTTAGTAATAATTTAAAATACTGGTTTCAGAAGACGGGGAAGCAGAGTGTCTTTGTTTTGCGCAGATTATAAATAATAACAGATGTGTGCAAAATTTAGTTCAGGAGGAGGTAGGGTGGGGTGACTACATTTCTCTCAGAACCCTAGACCGCAATTAAATAAAAATTTTATTGCGTTCAATACGGCACGGAACGGGTGGTATTCAATATAATACAAATTTAGGTCAGCAGCAGGGAATGGGTTAGCCGGCTAAGGATATGTTTAAGGAAATAATGTAAAGCTGATCTTAGTATAGTGAGTAAGATTAAGAAAGGATCACTTAGGTGATTTGGTCATATGAAACGGATGAATGAGGAAATACTGATAAGAAAGATATATGACGCATGTTGGATAGCGCCAGAAATAGGGGACGTCTGCGGAAGACTTGGCACAACCAGGTAAACCAGATACTGTAGAATGGTCCTGTTTGAAGCCTTAATAATCAGCGAGCTTGTATGAAAATATGTATGAATGTAGATGAAGTAGTGTGTCGCTCTATCCGATCTGCCTACTCCCGCGGGGAAAAGGCGGGATGGTAAGTTAGTTACAAAAAATGTGTTTGTTTATGTTTACGTACGACTGTTATTTAATCTGGAAGAAGATTGTAAATTTAAAGTGTACTCTATTATTATTATTATTTTGTAGGTTTTAATAAACAAAACTTATCACGCAGATAATTTCTTATATCTACATATATTTTGGCAATAAAAGTTCTTCAAGATTTCCGGGGACATTTTTCCAAATGTACCTATATAAATTCATTTCCTAAAACATATATATATATATTGTATAAATGGATAATGTTTCAATATTTTTGAAGTAAATGACACACAAAAATATAAATGGTATCAAATTTAGAATACCTTAAATAAAAGGAATAATAATTTAAAATACAGCCACTGGAATATTTCAGGCTAGTGCTTGTAAAACCTGAATGAGTAACAGGAAGGAAGCATTTAGAGTATTAAAAAGTTTTAATAAAAGTTTTGGCTTCGTTAAGCTGCACAAATTTGTTCGCAACCTTTATATCCGTGCATTTTCATGCTACGTATTATGTATTTAAATTTTTTTTAGTGAAATTTAAAAAAGCTCTAAAATTTACTGTCAAATCGCACAGCAAATAAATATTGTGTAAAAACTGGTTTACTGAAATGTGTTATTTGTAGTATGTACTTTAAAAAAAAAAAGTTAATATTATAGGTTTATATGAAAGATAAACGTTTTTTACATTATCTAAAAAACTGGGGCCACAAACTGAAGTCTTCTAATCACCTATTACAAATAATTTCAACCCATCTAAATTTTGTTTCTTAAAAAGATTTTATTTTGAATATTTACATCATATTTTACAAGAAAACATAATTCCTTGTTTAAACAAACCGACAAAACTATTCCCTACAGAATCTTTATAGCTGACCATATTTTTTTTTTAGTAGTTAGAAACTACAAGAATTGATACACATGCACATGCAAGTCGCTACCTGCTATACAGTAATGGTCACCGATTATAATTTTTTCTATACATCTTTCTAGTTGAATAATTTAATTTGTATAACTTAAATGAATAATATCAGGATAAATCAGTCTAGAGTCTCAGGTTATTTAATTTTTAAATCCCGGGTCTCGAGACAATAAAAAATCGTGGGATTCTAGGATTATCTCTACAAAGAATCCCTAGTAGCAACTACAATATTTTTTCGATAAATCAATGTTTTCTGTATATCTTTCTAGTTGATTAATTTAATTTGTTTTAAACTACCACAGAACCATGATCTAAAAAACTGCAACATCACAATAATAATGTGTTCTCCTTAAAATACATTATTATTGTACTAGTATTTGTTATAATAAACCAAAGAAAAATAGCTTAAAAAAAATCCTTATGTATAATTTCCACTAAAATCTTATTTAACTAAAATTTCTCGTAACCATCACAAGAAGGGTATTAAAAAGAGGTTAAGAAAAATGTTTTTCATAAAGAAAATTATTCATACATTAGAGATGAAGATTTTTTTAAACGCTAACATTCTTTACAATATGGCTCACGCTTCATTGAAAGCTTAAGCGATATTGAATTGCTTTTTATCTTCCCAAAAAACGTGTTGTTTAATTATTTACTCAATTTCTTCATCCCTCAATGTACAAAAACCGCCCCAGTTTTATTTCTTAATATTAAAAGGTTTCGTGTAAACTTGTAATAATTTTGTTACACGTTTTAATAATTAAAAACACGTTTATCACTAATATTTGCATTTCTTCTTGTCATTTACCTTACAGTGATCGCTGATTGTGTTATAAAATTAGAGTTTAATATTAAAAGGTTAATGATATCATTACAAATTAGATATCATTGTATATATTACCTTGATTTCTTTAACGTATTATTATCTTAATTATATCATTAAACTTAGTAACACATCTTTGAAAGAATGCAATTTACACGAACCAACTTTTTTTTCACCACTTCGAAGAGGGTTCGGGTCTTTCTTCCCTCACATGAAGTTATTCCTTATACCTCGAACTGTTTCCTTTGCTCCGTTTCTTCCTTGAATTATTCAGGACGACTGAAATCTTCTTGATTAGTTCTGTGATTGATGACGCGCCAGCTGTTTCGCACTGTTTTCTTTTTCTTTTGATCTGTAGCCTTGCAAAGTGTACCTACATCATCCAAAAATAGCTCCTCTATAGTCAAAGTTAACACAAATTTTCAGAAAAAATTTCAGTTTATTAATAACACCTAATTTTTAATTATTTAATCTGTAGTTAATTATACCATAAACATATTTCATTATTCTAAATTTTTTAATGACTTTATTTATTATTCAGGATGTAACAGATCTAGTCCACAATATTTTATGGGCCTGACTAAATTACGAGTCGATAATGTTCAAGATACACGTGGCTAAACTCAATCATGTCAGAGTTATAAGCATTTCAAAAAATAATAATTAGGCGATTAATTGAAATATTAAATCGATGTTAGATTATATATTGAATACTAAAAATTAAAGTTCATTAAATTTTGAGTGGCCAGACTATTTTTTGTTAGATGTTTTTGGGCCTGAACCAAAGGTACAAATTAATAATGGATAATTTCGCAAATATTTATTGAGTAACAGTGTTGAATATGCACATATTCCTTGAACATTTTTGACTCGTAATTTAGTCAGGTATCCACCCATAAAATGTTGTGGACTAGGTCTGTCACACCCTGTATGTAGGTATTTGTTCCAGTTACGGGCCAGCAGTCCACATATTAAAAAATAATCTAAGATGTATACAGTGTTTTTTTTGGCATTTAACGGCGATTTAAAATAAAAAAGACACACATCAATACGCTCGATATAAATATTATTTAGTAAAAAATTGTTGCTTATTTGATATAAAACTTGATTTTAAATAGTAGACGAAGCTTTAAAGCATGTAAGTAAATATAATATATTATTTAAAATAATTTGATTTTTACAAAGTATTTTAATAACGTCGAAAATTGATCATACTCACTACAAATTGAATGGTTTAAAACTCTATTCATTTGAAATATTTTGCTAATTTGATTTAATGCAGATTTATCTCCGTATCTCGACTTTAAGGATGCGCTTTCAAAAATTATTCATATTTTCGTGTATGACATGAATGAATTACAAAAAACATATTTTATTTCGAATATTATCCCGTAGCACCGGCGTTGTTGTTAGCTTATCGGCCTAGACCTTTTCTTCCAAGTAACTTCACAGAAAATAGTCCGGAGCTGATGAAGTGATCGAAGAGGTTAGTCGATATCACCACTGTTTGACATTATGCGGAATGAAATAATTTCTCGCAATATTTCAAGCGTAGCACGGGCTATGTGTGAGGTGGCGCCGGCTTATTTATCTAAGACATCAAGTGCATTGTACATTCGCAGTGCTCTAAGAACAAAGGTATTACTTCTGTACCTTTGGAAAAATTCATAATTGGCATAATAATAATATTGGATAATTTTTAAAGGGGTAATTTTGTAAAAAATATCACATCTTTTCACTATAAAATATAAAATAAGTTGTACAATATGTAGAAACACATTTTCGTAAAAAACGAGAAAATATTAATTATTTTGGAAAGCACGCCCTTGATAGGATTACCAGATGCATCTGGATGATAAAGACAAAGAATGTGAAGTAGCACCAAATAATTTCTTCGATATATAGATTGTTTCTGTAGATCTTTCTATTTGATTAATTTAATTTGTATTGAATGGATAAAGGCTGAAGAAGAATAATACGTATTTAATTTAGGTGTATTTTTTAGAATTATGAATATGATTTAAGGGATTTTTTTGTAAGATCATTATTTATAACTTTTAAACTGAAACTGACTAATTTTAAAACTACTTTTATGTTACGTTTAGATCGTTAACTCAAAAACGGGTGAACTCTGGACCTTTAAATCAAAAGGCAACTCACATGCACTCAGTCTTTCTAAACTATTCTAAATAATACAATGTATATATTACAAAATATTTAATACGAAATGTAAGAAATGCATCGTGAATTTCTTCAGCAACCGAGGTTCACTATATAATGAGATCTTCGACATTTCCGATATTGGATGAATTGCATTTGAAAATACACCCCGGTCTCGCTTGTGTCGCATACATTCAACCAATACAGCTACACCCCTTGTCAAGGGGCGCATACCGACCTTACTCCGCATAAGGGGAGGAGACTTGAGAAGGGTTACGAAGGATATGGATTAAGGAAGACGTTTTGATGTGTAAGATTTGAAATTTATATGAATTCTCTCTTTAAATCAAACTGGCATAGATAAAATATGTTACCCCTACGGGAACGCGGCAAGATGATATGTAAGTATCTTATTATCAAAAGCAATTTTATGTGAACGTTTTTTAGATTGAGAGATATTTTTTTACACGTATTCTTAATCCCGACGACAGGCAAAATATCATTATATATTATTTACCATCATTGTAATTTTTACCATTTTTCGGATGGGCGCGTTTTCAGCATATTTCATAATGAACTACCAAAATAAATAAACAATAATAATAATATGAATAGAAAATGAGTTGCTATTAATAAATATTTGTGCGCCACTTTGCACATATAATGTAGTCTGAAAATGCAATGGTCCTTGTCCACGGTAGAGATTTTCTCCCATAAGATTCTTTGGAGACTTAGCTTTCGTAGTTCCCGTGTATACACCATGTCTTACAGATTTACCGTCTCACTTTAAACTTATTATACGTCAAACGTCAAATGTCAGTTTAATGATCATTGATATTTTATTCCTCAGTTAGATAAATTTTAATCTTCCCAGCAAGAGCCAAAACGAAAAAAAAATGTTTTTAATTTAACACCATCTAACTTTTCAAAAATTAAACTAACCTGACCTTGCTAAATTTTTATTTTTTTCATTATTCGTTCTAAGTATTTGTTTTAAATGAACGTATTCATATTTCTCGTAACTATTTATGGTTTTAAGTTTTGCACGTGTCGAGTTTTCTTATCGAACAAATATCCAGATCAAAATTTTAACACGTATACATGATACTTCATTTTAATTCAACCAAATCTCTGAAATTTATTCTCACCATGTCTCACTTTAAATGCATTTTTTTAATAGAGATTCGTACACGGAATACGTGTCACATCAATATTCTTACTATTTTCAAACTAAGCTTGAGTTATGAAAATATGACTAATTTGTTGGTCTCCTGGAATGAGGAGACCAGCAAAATTGGTTAGAATGATTGCGTTTATTCTTGAATTGGTTGAGTAAATCGGTTTTCCTTATTTATTTATTTAATAAAATCAATTTTTGTGACATTTCCTTAGCCACAAATTATGTATTGATATTTTTGTTTATTTCAAAGAATTATATTTTTACAGCATAAACACATATGTTGGTATTTGTCTGTAACTTATGGACAAATAATTGTATTTTATTTAGTTACGTGTATTCTATATATACATACAAACTATTATTTTATATTTTTAATTATATATCATTTTAAAAATTCTACTTAAAAATATCTTGTATTTGTTTATTATTTTGCAGTTAATAGAATGGAATTAAATTATTGAAGTCGAGTAGTGAATATTTCCAATGTTGATTAATTTGAATTAGTTTAAGCTTATCCGAAGATGACGATACTTGAATTCGGGGATCAGAAAATTTAGCATTTATAACATCCATCAATTTCATCTAAAATAATTCATTTATAAAAAAAGGACATGCTCGCTGTCAATCATAGCAAATGACAGCGAAATAGTAGAGTCGCATTGATGGACTGACAAAACAAAATTTAATCATACGAAAATGTTTTATGTTCGCCGCAAAAAAATTCCGAACTGTATTGTGCAGGATTAATTAATTCTTAACAAATGGAGTTAAAATTTTTGTGCGAATCAAAGGTATCAATACAGCAAAAGGCGGCATTTTATAATTAAAAAGTTATTTATTATTATTACACACGCCCTATTTAGGCATTAACGTAATTCGTAAAATAACAAAATTTAATCTGAAGTGCAATGCACGAAGAAACAATTACATCGTGTCAGCATGTCCTTTCACAATTATAATGAAAAATAAATACAAAATGTGAAGTAAAGCGATCTATTTGTCACCACTGAGTTGAGACACAAAAAACTGTAATAATGCAGTATTATAAAGAGTTAAATTTACAGCAAAAATGTCGACTATATTCGCACACTTATTCCCCAAAGAATGCATTCTGGGGACTGCGGAGTTATCTAATGCAAGAGTTCTGACATTACCTCTATAATGAACAATGAATTGTATCTCAAATATCTCGTGTCGTGTCGTGTCTCGATCGTTATAACTTATAAGTAAAAAGAGTTGAAGAGTATCTTCAAAATAATTAAAAGAGCGGCTTACGAAAAGTTACACGTGTATTGGTGTGCTTGGTGATTTTTTACTTTTGGAAAAAATGGTATAAAGAATTCGCATAAAAATTTCGAATAATCAAATAAGAGTGGAATGAAGTGCAGCACCGTATTGGAAATTAATATTGCTTTTGGTGCGTTTTAAATACATAAAATAAGCGCTTATAAGAAGGCCATGAAGACTTTAAAGATGACGAGCCCTCTGGATGCTACAGCACATCAACAACCGACGAGTACGTCGAAAAAATGAAAAAAATGATTATGAATATCATTTGGCTCACGCCAAGCATTTTTACAGAATATTCCAGGCATGCGACGTGTGGCTGCAAATTTTTTCCGAAGTTGTCGAATTACAATCAAAGCATTACCAAATGGATATTGGTCAGGAATTGCTGAATGAAATCAACGACGATTGAGAACTGTTCAAACGAGTCATAGCTGGTAAAGAAATATAGATACATAAATATGACGTCGAAGGTAAGGCCTAATCTTCCCGCTGGTAGCTTTCTGAAGAGCCAAGACCGAAAAAAGCTCGTCAAGTTCGATCGAATGTGAAGGTTCTGCTCACTGCTTTCTTCGATTTCAACAGCATTGTGTAGCATGAGTTCTTTCCATTAGGTTGTGCGGTCTATAAGAAGTACTATCTGGAAGTTCTACGCCATTTGCTGGGAGCAATCTGAAGAAAATGCCCGGATTTGTTGCGAAACAACTCATGGCAATTGCACCACGATAAAGCACCTACTCACACTTCACTGCTTGTTCGTGAATTTCTGGCCAAAAACAACACCGTTATTATACCTCAGCTTCTGTATTCACCGGACATGGCCCCCCTGCGACATTTTATATTCTATCCTATTCTCGAAGATGAAAAAACTATGAAAGGACGACGTTTTGTTAACATTGAAGATATAAAGACAGAATTGCTGAAGGAGCTAAACGCCATACTAAAAATTGCGTTCCAGAAGTGGTTCGAAGATTAAAAAAAGCGCCGCCACAAGTTTATTATATCTGATGGGGACTACTTTGAAAGGGACCAAATAAATATTGACGAATAATTATAATTTTTTTTAGAAAAACTAATATTTCGCATATTTTTTGATCAGGCTATACAGGTAAAATATTATGTATTAAGGAAAACACATTCTTATTGTGAAGTTGTAATTATTCAGAACATAGGTTTGTGATATTTTAAATACTAAAATAATGTATTAATTATAAATATATACATATAATTAATACATTAATTTAGTATTTAAAATATTATGATTTGACCATCACAACCACCCAATCCAAACCCAATTAAAAACTAAACAGAAAACTGCAATAATGTCCATTTCATTTGTACAAACTGTAACATTAGTTAAAGATTTTCACATTTAATAAAATTGTGTAAAAACTAAAAGATTTTTTTTTCCTTTCTTATTTTAATTTTAAATTATGTGTAAAACATTACTATTTGTTCTATATACTATCATATAATAATGTGACGAGAAAAAACACATTGTGACCCATATCCACAGAATATATTTTTAAGGTACAATAAACGATACATATCGACATGTTTTAATTGCAATATATTACGCATTCCCGTTGGTATGTTTTTCGATAAATAGATTTTTTCCGTGTTGTTTCAAAGTGATTTATCCGATTTGTATTATTTACGTATGCAACTGTCTGTTTGTGAATAAACATATTTATCGGGTTTTGAGTCTCCCTTTTTTGTATTTCTTCACCAAACATCCACCGTTCTGTCAAGGCTCAAACTGCAGCCTGACGTAGCGGAAACTATTTTTTGGATTTACGTAAAAAATTGTAAAAAATAAAACAAATATATTATAAGTTTCGAAGTTACAAAGATTGAAACGTATTTTTTATATTAAGAATATTGCCAAAAGACAGATTCAGCGTGCAGGTAAGCGTACGTGTAAAGCGATATGTGAGCGTGTAAGGATCAAAGAAGACGTGATATTATTTTCCATTCGGAAGTTCCAGTAAACAAACTACATGGATAATATATCACAATAGCAATAATTCATTTACAAAAGTGTCGAAAAAAAATTTAAAGAAAGTAAAAATGTAAAATTTTATTTCTAAACTATCGCATTTATTTATGTAAGACAAATATATTATTTGGTGAATTGTGAAGTTGCGATCTCATACATTGATTGTTGGTGAAAGTAGGGAATGTTTTTATATTGATAATCAATAAAGTATTATTTTACTCTTTCGTTTCTGTACAGTGTGCAAGTAACTAACTTGAAACAAGAGTCACCATCACCTACTGTGTACTGCGGTGCATTATCTGCAGCATAAACATTTTTAATTTCCTTCCCAACGAAACAAATTTGCTATTTAAGTAAAAACTAGTTTGTAAAAAATCTAGGTTGTAATCTGTCTATCATTATGTAACCAGTGATAATCTTTTTATCTTAAATTATTACCAAACTAACTTACCATCACGCCGTTTCCCCGCTGGGGTGGTCAGAGAGGATATAGTGCCACACTCTTCTGTCCTGATACACAATTCTGGCCTCATCCACATTCATATATATTCTCATACAAGCTCGCCGATTATTGAGGCTTCTAACAGGACTATAATCCTGGTTCTGGTATCTGGTTTATCTGGTCGTGCCAAGTCTTCCGCGAACGCCTTCTATTTCTGACGCCATCAATACTTGAGTCATATATTTTCCTAACTATTCTCTCCTCATTCATCCATTCCATATGACCAAACAACCTTAGTGATTCTTTTTTAATCTTACTCAATATACTAAAATCAACTTTAAATTCTTTCCTTATTTCTTCATTAATTACTCTGTCATAAATGGATCTGCCACACATATACTTAAGCGATCTCATTTCCACTGTATTCGGTTTACTTTCGTTCCTCTTCTGCCAGCTCTAAGCCTCACTTCCATACGTCAGTGTCGGTACCAGAGCTCTATTGTGAACCGCTAGTTTTACCTCGGTTAACAAGTTCCCATTTGCTATAATTCAATTCAAAGCACCGTTCTCTTTTTTTTCCTGCAGTCACCCTCTTTTCGATATCCTTCTCAGTTTTTCCGTTTCTATCAAACATAATTTCCAAATAGACAAACTTGTCTACTTATTCCAAACGTATGAATAAAATATAAACCTTAGTAATTTTATTGTTTTATTATCAATAAATAGTACGTAAGTCTTCATTTATAGATTTGCTTGAAAATACATTATTTTATTATTGTTTCTTACTCGTTAATATATAATATAACACATACGAATGACATGACAGATTTTCATTGCAACCAGATGGTTTTATCATTTCGAGATTAATAAGTTCTCATACTCGGCTAGTCTGTTTCTGCTGTAGTTTTATTATTAAATCAATACTGAATTGCAAAACATCATTCTTACAAATCAAAATTTTACTCTTCATCCGGTATTCATTACTAATTTTTAAACCCTTAAGTATCAAAACTTTACGAAAAATATGTAAATATAAAATATTCGTATATAAATTTACTAACGTTGGACCTGGCAGTGGTAAATTTATCGAATATTTTGTGATAAATAATATATTATGGGCATAAATTTTTCTCTCGATATTTTTGATATTTTTAAAGTTCAGAGGAAGTATTCCTTTGTCTGAGGAAGGGTTGTTGTGAAGCCTCGGTGCAACTAGACTCACCCACCCTCGCCAGTAAATACCCGAGAGCTGCGGCAAACTTTCTTTTATGGCCAGAAAACTGAATCATCTTGGAGTGGGAAGTTTCGAATAAAATGCTTCGCATTACCCACCTTCTGATACTTACTAAACTAGAAACGTATGTTGTGTTCTACCAATACGCCCATGGTTTGGACGATCAACAAAGAGTGGATGTTATTATGAAAGTAAAGCAGTCAATAAGTGCTTGGATATCAATCATAGCCTAATTTACTATTTTAATTTAATTTGATTTGTAATATTGACACAATACGGTAGACACGTGTACATGTAATTTAAATTTGAAATACTGCATTGATTCCCGACGTTAGGGTAGTTTTTAGATTCCACATCTGAAGAAATCCGATGGTTTGAAGGTGAAAAAATCATCAAACAAAATTTTAAAGAGCGGCATCATTATTAAATAAGATTGTTGGATAGAATACGGGAAAGATAAAAATCCAATGGAGCAAGATCAAGAAAACAGGTTGAATGTGGAATAATTTTCCAACCGATCTCTTGAATAGCCATATTTTGTAATGTAAGCGGTATGCTAACGGGCATTATTATGCTGAAAAATCACTTGATACCATCTTCCCGGTCATTTTCTTGAAGTGGGGCCTCAAGGCAATAATAGGGTTATTGTGTGCAATAAACCTCAGAAGTGATGGTTACATTCCTCGAAAGAAGTGCATAATAGTATTAGTAGTATTCAATTCATGCTTTAACTTCTCGGTAAAACTAAAAAAAAATGTTCGTTTTTGTATTTGATACTCCATTTTGTTTAGCCAACTTTAGGTTGCTGGTTTAATTAACTTTAAAGTAATTTTAAAAATTCGAGACGAATTTAAAAAAAATTCTAAGAATTAAAAATGATATTGATATATGTATGTCAAAAAATAAATAATTTCCGAAGCACTTGTGTACAAATAAACTTCTGAATAAATATATTCGCGAATGGCATAATAGACACGTGATCCCTGGATAACACCAAATGAATAGCAACACCAAGTACAGGACGATGGTCTAATAAACCCAAACCCCAAGAGGGCCATTGACTCCGGGCGAATGACCCTTTTGATATAGCTCAGCGATATGTATCGTGCTTAAATATATCTTAGTGGTGGGTATCACAGTCACCAGTACTGGATAAAGGCTAAAAGCAGTACAAGCTGGCTAGACTTTACAGGTAAAATTGAAATAATGGTACGACTGTAGAATTGTAATGTGGAAAGCTACCATATTATATTCATAAAAATTAGTAGCAATACTAACATAAGCAAAACTGAAAATCGTTCATGGAATCGAACTTCCGCAATCCGTGTGCGGCAGGGGAAGGTGCGAGGGTTATCTGGTCATCAGAGAGCAAATTCCTTATAACATAGAAATATGAAATAAGAGAACATTTGTAAAAACAATCAATTAAGAAAGTATAAATGGAAGAATCGGCGAATTATGGAGTAATAATTAAGAATTATATGCAGCGTAGAACAAAGGAGAAAACGCGTAATATGTATTGTGACGTTATAAAATGCATGCGTCCACGTGTGGGGCTCACCAAACGTCAATTATTGAATATAACACTACGTACTAATTAGCACATCGGCCAATAAGAGCAGGGGGTTAATAAAAATGGCGAAACTGATATTTTTTGGAGGGAGATCGAGACAGGATGATGAGACGGAGATGGAGGGAGATGACAGGTAGAAGCAAAGGGCAGAGCCATCCGCGAGGTGGAAGAAAAGTGGGAGATGGGAGTACGAGGCTGCTAACGTCTACTGCTGGAGAGGCCAAGCGTCCTTGGCCACGTTGGTGAGATGGCGGCATGTTCCGGCACTGGCAAATCTGAGACGGCGGGTTCGAGATGCTGGTGGTGGTCCGCACTGGCTAACTGCTGCACGGATCTCCAGGGCTCGTGGTCTGCACAATGACGAAAGAAGAAAAAGGTGTTTGGAGAAGAAAGTGAAGTGGAAGTGTTATGAGAATAGGGATGTAAAATTAGTGAATGTCATGAGAAATGTGGGCGGGTTACTTACGTTCAAATATAGTTTGTAAAGTGACCTAATTGGTTATCGTTGTATATTCAACCTCCCCCTACAGACGAATGAAATACTGATGAAGCGGCCCTTGGACTTCGCCCTATAAGAACCCGCGTAACTTATAAAATCTGATGTAGCTAACCGGTGACGTGAAGCTCGGGGGCTATCGTTCGATCCATGGAATGGATTAGATGCCCGGTCATCCCGAGCCAAACGTGACAGTATTTAAACAAAATGTTATTTTGAAAATAATTTTTATACAATTAATAGGAGAGTTATTAACTGAAAAGTATTATAATTTTTAATTAGAAAATGTGCCACTTATCAAAAATAGTAAACAAAAATATTTAAACGTATTTTAGAAAGAAAATTTACAATCAACATTGTGTGTTGTACAGAAACAGTTAACCCGCAGTTAGACGGAATTTACGTGTTTTTATTATAGTTTCTTTTCTTTTTAAAAAAAAAATAGATATGCGTACATGGAATATGAGTTGTATCAATATTTTTACTATTTTAAAACTAAGCTAAACGCTTGCGCTATGAAAAAAGCCCTCGAACACTTGATCATTAGGCGAGTATCGTAACCACTAGACCACGAGCACGTCACATATAATATTTAAGGGCTTTAATAATTGTAAAAAATGTACAAGATGATATTAATATGATATTATGTTTTCAAATAGGTTGAGAAATTAAATTACAATTATTTCAAAGTAAAATAGTAAATACACCAGTATGAACTATTTTTTTTATACAAACAGGTAACTTCTTTACGGATGCCATATACTACGCCCGTGCCTTGCGGTCATCCGCTAAATTATTTTTATTGTCTTCATTCAAATTATTTATTTTTCATTACAAATATGATACATAACACCATTATCCAACAAGTCCTTCAAATAATTTACCAATAAAAAGAAAATATAACATTTTTCGGTCTAAATTTCACACAATTCGTCAAATTTTAAGCGTCGCGTTGGGTGCAGCGTAAAAACTATTTTGTTTGTTTTGGGCAAAGAAACCCTGTTAATGCTGTGTGCCATTAAACGAGCGGTCGCCCCCAGAGCCATCTGTCAATGCGACTGGTAAACAACACACTAAATTTGATGTCAAGGATAGGCTCCGTCAGTTTCGTGAAAATAGTACTTTTTATTTGCGTGACGTTGTTGTGCTGAAAGATTTTGACTTCACACAGATTGTTATTTTATTGAAATTGTAAAAAAGTAAATAATATTATAAATCAATTTTGTTCTGTTTTCAATTATTTATTTATAATATTAACCAAGTCAGTATTATAACTTTGCAAAATCGGTTTTAATTTACGAATAATAAGATCTGTAGGTACGGTTTTCCCTTTTATTAATCCAATTAATTTCATAAAAAATTCATTTAATTTATTAAGTAGCTCCTATATTTATTTAATTTATTAAATGTTCAACGTGAAAGAGAAGCATATTTTTGTTTGTTTATTTAAAACAGGTATTTTTCATAATGGTGTAAATACATTCAATAAATCTACAGGGCGTCCTATTAAAATATAGGTATACATATTAAATCTACTTTTTAACAAGTGAGTTTGTAAACCTTGGCTATGCTTGATTAGTTTGGAATTGTTGCTAATGAAACAAGATTATATTCATTTTCAAATTAATGCATCAGGACATATACTGGCTTTTGTAGTATGAAGAAATCGATATACGTAACAGAGAGTCCCACGTGAGCATTTCTATTCATA
Source organism: Eubasilissa regina (assembly GCA_022840565.1). Taxonomy (NCBI): domain Eukaryota; kingdom Metazoa; phylum Arthropoda; class Insecta; order Trichoptera; family Phryganeidae; genus Eubasilissa; species Eubasilissa regina. Next base: position 27,623,418 of record JAINEB010000022.1, on the reverse strand, counting down.
ATTAGATGTATTGTACATCCCCGTGTTTTGAACTACTGTAAGTCTCTATGTTGTAAAAAAATAATTCAGATAATATGTATCTTTTGTATTATACATGGTAGAGTGCTTGTGGTGTAGTGGTTACGATACTCGCCTAGTGATTTAATGGTTGGAGGTCTTGTTCCAGGTCATCAAGTTAGCCCTATTTTCATAGCACAAACGTTTAGATTAGTTTGAAAATAGAGAATTTTGATGTGACACGTATTTCGTGTACGCATCTATATTTTAACCCGTTCCCCACGGGTGACATATATGAGTGGCGTCTTATATACCCACAGCGCGGGTGACTCAAATATGAGTCGCTGTGTTTCGCCCGCCGCTAATACGTACATACGCGCCGAGGAGCGGTTTATCGTACCAAAATTATTTGGAATCTTTATCCTACTGACATCTGTCGATATTTGTCAAGGATTATTAGCCATCTTATAAACAAACACGAAATAATAAAAGTCCTCGTATCATCCAGTATCGCTCAGTTATTCAAATTCTCAAACTATGTGTGTAGAATGTAATGTGTTTCAAACTGTAGAGTTAAATTTAATGTCAGTATTTAAAAACTTGTAAATAGTGTGCATTAGTTTCAGAAATCGGCGACCGCGCAGATCACTTCACTTTAATACATATGAATATCATAGTGATAGTGTAGAACAACTGTTGTGTCCTCTCATGGATACTCTTGTTTACGTTATTTTGTATTTATGGTTCTGATTTCTATATTTGTTTATGTTCACGAGGATGTTTGAGAACCGTTACTATCGGTTTTTTAAAAATAAAACATAAATTTGATGCATTATCGTAGTGTAAAGTTGTAAATTATAATGCCGTCAGCGGTGCCACGTATGAAAGATGTCATGCATATTTAGGAACGCGATCAATGGGTTAAAAAAAAAGAACAACCTCTTTCATTAATGAACTGTTCTTTTAGAAGTGTTTACTGTTATGAATGAATGAACTTTTTAGTTCAGTTTCAACAATTTACCGATTCAGTAACCAGAATTACAAAAAATGTTTTTATATTAGCAACCCATTATTATAATGGCTGTTTGTAATTTCATACAGATTGCAGGAATCCCATACACCTAAATAATAACAATGGTAAATCGTTCAAAAATTTATTTTCATATTGTATATATTTTATATGATATGAAAACAGAATCAAACAATACAAAATTAAAGCTTTTCTGCATTAGAACCTCGATTGATTTAAATGACTAATTAGGAATCGATACAGACTGTAGAAGTCCCAAGTTAATTGTTAAAAAATCTAACCATTTACCCATTTGTTCAGTTTTACTTTTACAACGCACAAAATATATTTAGTTAAAACTAAAACTGAAAATCTCTCATGAATTAGAACCCGCATAATGAATGCTTCAACTTTAATCCGCATGATTAATTAATCATCCCTTGTTCTTTATTTTCGTGTTTTGTGAACAAATAAGTGGTAGATCAGTCTATAATAATGAACAAGAAGATAAACGATAGTTCACCATATAGAAAGAATATTCCTATCTCCAGTAAATGGCGGAAATTCATCGTACCAATGTCTGTGAATCAGGTCAATATTCTTAGTACACTCAAACATCTTTTTTTATTTATTATTATTGCATTTAGTTTGTAGAACTCTATGTTTATTTTTAATTAAATTTTAAAAATAAAATTTAAATAAATATTATTATTGAGTTTTGCTAGTTTGAATAATAATAAAAAAAAAGTAAATTCCAAATTTGCAACCCTTTTATTGAAAGAAAACCATATCCCACTTGATAATAACGAGTCAACACCTTTGCATTTAGAAATCAAAGGTTTTAGATTTGCTTGAAGAATTAGAAATTAACAAAATAACGAATGACGCGAATATAACTTTAATCAATGGCCAACATAAAATTATTTTCTCCCCACTTCAATTTATTTATTTATTTATTTATATATATTTTGACATCCATATTTTTGTAGTAACAGAGGTGGATACATAATAAACATACATAATACATAGTTTAATGTGTGGGATGGAGTAGACCTCACCTCTGATATATACAGCGTTGTCCTGGCTACTTTGCTAGACTATATAATCAATCATATATCAAATATAATCAAAAAACCTAAAATCAATACAAAATAACCAATCACAATGTGGTAATCTCGGTATTTAAGTAAATAGAATCAAATCAAACAATCAAATATAATCAAAAAACCTAAAATCAATACAAAATAACCAATCACAATGTGGTAATCTCGATATTTAAGTAAATAGAATCAAATCAAACAATCAAATATAATCAAAAAACCTAAAATCAATACAAAATAACCAATCACAATGTGGTAATCTCGATATTTAAGTAAATAGAATCAAATCAAACAATCAAATATAATCAAAAAACCTAAAATCAATACAAAATAACCAATCACAATGTGGTAATCTCGGTATTTAAGTAAATAGAGGCACTTACAGAATATTTCAAGTAATTATTTACAGAGACGGAAAAGTTCACTATTAAGCTTAACATAAAAATTTAACAACAATAAAACCATTAGCAAACATATACGAGTATATTATACACATAAATGACATTTTTTAATGATAAGTGTAGTGCCTCTGAAAATAAGAATATTAATATACATCGGTTCCACTGAAACCACCTAATTACACATAGAGAAAAGGGTAACTAAAATCATTTAAATAAGTCGATTGTACGTGGTTTATTGTGTTTGAAAATAATCTTAATCACCGAAAAAGCTTTAACATCAATAATGATATTTATTATTAGGAGAACACATTATAATTATTCAGAATATAGGTCTGCGATATTTAAAATATGAATTAAATATATTAATTAGAAAGATATACATATAAAATCAATACCATCGAAAAATATTGTTGTTGCGGCACCGGGATTCGAAACTGGATCTCTTTCCAAACCGGGGAAGGTGCATTATCCAACTATGCTATAAATAATAATGGAACGTTTAAATGTATTAATATCATAAAAGTAACATATAGGTTAGAAAATTTGTCGCTAAAAATATCGTCGCTGTAACATAGTTGGATAATGCACCTTCCTCGGTTTGGAAAGAGATCCAGGTTCGAATCCCAATGGTGCAACAACAATATTTTTCGATAAAATTGTTTTTATATGTATATCTTTCTAATCAATATATTTATTATATTTGTTATAATTAGATTTTTTATATTTAATTTTAAAAAAATACTCAAACTTCAGTTGCTTACATTGAAAAATGTCATCAAGTAACTTGCAGCGAAACGAAATAATAATTTTTCTCACTGTAGCATTTTAATATTATTTTATGGATGTTTTGAAACTTCCTTTGATTAGTGCGATCAATGGAAATAACCTGCACTACAAAAAACTAATATTAATGTGACATTATTAATGCAATATTAAAGTAATATTAATAGAAATAGAAGTTAGTAATAGAAGTAGTAATAGTAAATAGTGAAAATAGTAAGTATTATTGATACACGTATTTCATCTATTTAATAAATATAAGAATCGAAGTGACGATTTGAAAATCAATTTTATTAAAATGACGTAAAACAAATATATATGAAATCTCCGTAAACTTTTAGGACACGCTGAGTTAAGTAATATTTCTATCAACTAAAACGTACAAACGCACTGCGAAGACATATATTTATGTAAATGTTGAAAAGAGATAGCATTTACAGAAAGAGTAATTTGTTTTCATTTCAAATTGTGTGAAAGAAACGACTTTGTTATTTTCAGCAGAGTGAAACTTTTCAATCAGGCGTCAGCCCATAAATACGGCAACTTCTGTTTTAGGACCCGTAAAGCTGCCCAACTCGGCTACTCGGCTAGGCATACAGCCTTTATACTGTCTGACTAGCAACTATCATGCGATAAAAGCTTATTTGGATAGTTCTTCTTCTTCCTCAGTTATATTTTGGTTCTCGGGAGTGATTGTAGTCGGAAATATTTCGCATGTTGTTTATGTCAAGGAATTGATTTTTTATTATCTTTATGATCTTGAATCATCTAATTCAGCTCTATATTTTCAATAAAGGCAGTTTTGTTTGTAACTAAATTTATAACTGATTAGATTTAGAGCTCATTAAATATCGATAATAATACAATTCGAGAGAATGTCACCAAAAAAATAAATAAATATTTCAAATTGTTACAATGCTTAAGAAACATGCTAATATATGTGAATAATGAATAAATGCGAATAACTAATAAATGAGACATCTATACTGTTATATGAGAATGAAAAACAATTAAAAAAAATATATACATGGCGACAGCGTAGTTGGTAATAAATAATTGAACGGTTTCAACATGAAAATATACACAACTTCCAAAAATTTGATAGGTGTGGTAGCTTGGATAAATAGGTGAACGTTTCATTGTGTAAAGTGATAACTTAAGCCAGCCGATGACAGGTCTTAAGCCCTGTAATGCCCAAGACTTCCATACTTTTCTTCCCATGTAAATAAAAATAATATCTTCGTCTCTGTGAAACATCTATGTATATCTCGACGTGAAACATGGTAATATAAAGATAATATAATGTATTTTCTGTTGTGATGAAATATTGTTGGTCATCATAGTATGTTTAAGTATGCGATTCAGCATTTAAGATTGTCTCGGACCATGCGCAAGTACCTAATTAGGATACCGATTATATTTTCACGTAGTGTCTATGGTTATCGCGGGTATTTTATCTTATGCTCTACGGGCCGTATTTTTCAAGGACGCGTTCCTATGTTATGTTACAGTTACGCGGGAGGCGTAACTGTCACATAACCTCCTGGACGTTTGAAGAATATAAAAACAAAGTTAAAAGTAGCAGGCTGAAGAAATTTATAGTTCGAGGGTTTAAAAGATAGAAGTTGTTGATGCTGCGTGAGTAGACCCGACCCAGGTGAAATGTACCTCAACAACGTGCTTCAGTGCCTCAACTCCAATTCGATAGAGGGACTAGGAAAATGAATGAATGAAAGATAATTTTTACTATAATAAAAAAAGCTTTAAAATAAATAATTATAATAAATATATTAATTAGAAAGATATACATATAAAATTAATTTCTCAATATTCTGAATAATTACAATTTCACAATACGAATGTGTTCTCCTAAAAATAATTATATTTACGATTTTTTGGCAAATAATAAAACATACCGATCAAAACTAATATATAATATGTTTCCAATTTTCCAATTAAAGTCGGTCACAGAGACTGGTCAAAACATTTAAATCAAGTCCACCGTCGCTGTTCGCCTGTCCAATCAGCTAATAACCGCATAAAAACTTGGCTAAACGTTCAGTTATGTGAATGTGTGTGTGACGCGTGTTTTTGTGAATTTGGGGAGGAAAGGAGACAGGGAGGAACTAAAAGAGAAGAAAACACTTAATATTATTATTTATCGCGAGATTTCAGCTTGATGCTGCCTCCGCGACGGCAGGGTAATGAGCGAAGGGAGGGGGTGGGTGTACCTTTCAGCTTCGCCTTGTAAATAAACAAACATTAATTTGTTAATGGATGTTTGTGCGCGGACCTCATATTCTTGCAGCGCTCCTTATACCCGCTGTCTCGCTGACAAGATTGTGACGTCATCGTGCTGTATAAGACCTATACAATATTTTAACGTTAATCAATGAAAATGTCCGTAATATTTTTTAAATTATTTTTTATTCACAGTATTACAGTAACAGCGTTTATATGAATATAAATAGCTGAAATAATTCGTCAATTGCTATTACTTAGTTTAAAATAAATCCCATTAACATTACAATATAAACTCTTAGTTAAGAAAACAAAATGAATAAAGCTAGAAATTCGTCTAAATATTGCTTATAAATATTAAATAATTATTTCTATGTAATGTTTGAAAATAATAATAATAATACATATTAGGGATTAAATTTTCTTTTTCTAGTGAATATAGTAGATAAAGGTGTTTTTTTAGAGGTTTGATTTTCGAATTGGCAACAATTTTTCCAGCAAGAGCCAATTTGACAGCTGACAGCTGATTTGTGCTCAGTTTGGTTTGTCATTTCATTTTGAATAGATTTATGACAGAACAACGCTTGTAAATTATGTAAATTTATTTCTAAATCGTGGTTCAGTTCGCGAAACTTACCGTGCGCTACGTCCATTTTACGGTCGACATAATCGTCCATTCGAGCAAGTAATTCGAATAACCATGGATCGTTTTCGCACCATGCATACTCTAATTGATAATATGCTTGTGCAGAGACGTTGTAAAATGCATACCGAAGAAGCTATTGTTGCAGTGGAGAGTAGTATTGAAGAGGACCCGAATGAGTTCGAATTCGTCATCGTGTACAGCAATTAGAGCAGTGTCCATCTACTTTATGGAAGATTTTGCGAAGAAGAGCTTAAAAGATCCAGCTAGATAAAAGCGAGCTAAAAAGCCAGCAGAGAATAGAAACCGCTTGACCATCATGTACGTCGTACGTTTGGCGAATGGGCCGAAAACGAGATAGTTCTTGATCCTCATATTCAACAAAAAGTTTTGTTCAGCGATGAGGCTCATTTTCGGTTGAATGGCTACGTCAACAAGCAAAATTACCACATTTGAAGTGAAGAAAATTCGCAAACCATTATTGAGATGCCGTTACATCTATACGATATACGGTCACAGATGCTCCAAAAAGTGGTCGAAAATAGGACCTCCAGATTGCGCTTTTTTTAAGTCAGCCGCGGCGCCCATATGCGCGAAATGATATTTAAACATTAATGGCATAAAATTAGTTTTCCAATAAAGCTAAAACTATGATTTTTATGTATTTTATTAAATTTTGAAATTCTATACCTCTAAAAAAAACATCCTTTACAATCATGTTTTTATTTTTAGATACTTACCCTCTATTATCTGCTCATTGTCTTCAAAATTTTTGAGGCGCTAGTAACTTTATTTTAGATAAAACCAAATTGTTGATATTTTGGAAATTGATTCCTAATACACGAAATTTCATAATAATAAACCTTTAAAATATTAAGTGTATTGAAATACTTGTTTTTTCGTACATTTATTCATTTACCAGCTTATTTAATAAATAAAGTCGGCATATCTAAATACCAGCGAGATAAAAGGAGGTCAAAATACCAGCGAGATTACCGGATGTCAAAATACCATCGAGATTACCGGAAGTCAAAATACCATCGAGATTACCGGATGTCAAAATACCATCGAGATTATCGGAGGTCAAAATACCAGCGAGATTACCGGATGTCAAAATACCAGCGAGATTTCGCAATATTTATATCATCTAACAATCACTCTGGAAAGTAAGAGATATTTTAAATGATTTATTTAATTAAATGTTTACGAATAGTTATGATTTCAAAACATGTGGACAGATTGACAAAATATATATATTACGGTACAGGATGCAAAGGCTCAAAATTTTTTAGCATTTTAAAAAATGAATAATACGTGTAACAAAAAAACAAAATTTATTTATATATATATTTTGATCTATATATATATCAACATATTTTTTCGCAACATTTTTTAACTGAATAATAAAAACAAACAAAAAAATATAGTATGTAATCGTAGACTTAGTAATCACGATTTATATCAATTTTCTCTTAAAATATTACACGAGCATTATAAAAATGAAACGCTTCGGAACGTCCTTTGACCGAAGAAAAGTTTAAAAAAAAAACATGACACATTCGTAATGAAAATCAAATTCTCAGAAAAGCAATTTCTTCTCATGCGGTAATATTCCGTGAAGCAATATCATCAAACGAAAGGCAAAGAGTGCCATCTTGCGACGGAAAACTTTAGATGAATTTGGAACGGTAAACAAATTTGAAATGTAATCAGCCAAAAGTGTAAATAAGCCATTCATATTTCCATAAAGAAATTATTTCATGACCCTTCGTCTCGTAATTGTTGGTGGTTTAATTAACTTCACGAGTGTCTTCTGGAAACGAACCTCTAAATAAGTTTTCGTACTTCAATTAAATTTTTTTCAATTATATATCATGTATAATGATAGCAAAATTTTATACACGTTTTTTTTAAATCGTGCGGATAATTATTTTAATCAAAACAATTGTTAATTTATCTTAAAATGTGTTTTTCCCACCACGATGAGAGTTATGCCCAATTTTTTTATTCAAGAAATAAATAATGGAGTAGCTGATACCTTTCGTTCAGTGTCGGACATCAAAGTAGTCATTCTATTCTTCAAGTTTATTCAAAATTCTGATGAATAAATGAAAGGTCAAATAACTATCAGTTTTATTTTATATTCTTTTCAATTTTATATTTAGAATATGCTAATGCATCTATCTAAGATGGACAGTTTGCATATGGTTATATTGTCGTAAGTTTTATTAAGATTATCCTAGAATTATTGCATCTACAATTCTGAAGTAATTTATAAAATTGGATTATGTATGCTATAATTAATTCCTAGTGGTCATTTAGACTTAGTCGAATGGTAAATTTGCATGGATGTTTCTCAATGAAATACAACAATCAGATTAATTTTAATAATTTTAATGAAATCACAATTTAATTATGATTTCATTTCAATTATTATGATTTTTTAGAATATAATAAATTATTAAAACAAGTTAGATAAATCACTTACGTGATTATTATTGGTTATCATATTTTTTGGATGGATTATTTATTTCAATGCACTTTTGTAAGTGATTTTTTTTTTGTTATTGCAAAACTATTTTCCGAAAAATCATAACGTCACAAATAAAATGTGATTTCATTTAAATTATGGAATATAATTAATTAACGTAAATTTTTTATGTTAATAAAATCATTAGTAAGATCTACTCAAAAGTTTTTGACAAACTTGTGCTTAAATAGATTGTCGCTTCCAACGGGAAAAAATGGATGTCTCACTTAGAAAATATATGAAATTGGGCGACTTTTGTATGGTCATTGTAACTTGATCCGTAAAGTTGTTTACCAACAATAGAATCGAGTTTCGGTATATTCATATTTGTTCAATTGGTGCATTTTCTCTGCGTTTCTTTCTGAGTGATAATTTATTTTAAATGAATTATATATTTTTTAAACACATTTTTTGATATTTATGTATATTACGTGTAAATTTATTTATTAACATATTTTAAATACATTTTAAGTGGTTAGTTTAGTTTGAATTAGATTACTAGGGTAATTGTTTTCATATTGGTGTGTCTGACAAGATGGATAAACGTGTCATGTTTTAGGTAGGTACCGACAATACGGGTATTTGTATTATGTTTTAGTAGGATACCAGCAGCAAGTCTGTTCGTGAGATGTCGCTTTGCTAAATATATTATTGTTTTATTCGTTATAAGTTATTATCAATCATGGGTTATTAAAATTGAAAATCTCACGGCGAACCGTTTTTTGCTGAATATTTATAATAAAATCAAGAAATGTCTCGCAATTTTGTGAATCGCTGTTTATTTTAATATGTTTAGCATGATTCAAATTCTGTAGTAAAATATTCTAAACCAGTGCTTCTAATAAAAGTTATAAGTTGAGTTTAGTTAAGTCGGGAATAATAATTAAAATTTTATTTAGTACAGGTATGCGAAAGACGGGATTTTTGAGTAGTTAACGACATTATTTTTTCGAAGCGGTTGATTATTATTAATATTTTTTTAATAGCTCCAGTGGAATATTATAATCTGATATCATGATTAAAGCTGTTATTATGATTGTTTTATGGATAAATTGTTAAATCATTATTAGAAACGAATAACAAGATTGCCTTAGCGTAAGCTTCCCGAACAACTCCATTACAAATGAACACCGTCCCCCCTGCATTAGGCGGGACGACGCAATAACATCATGAAAGCTTTCGGCAAATTATGAAGCCGTGTTTACCTTCCGCGGGAGAACATTCCGGTCTTTGTCTGTCAGCAGAGCTCGGCCCGCTTGCTTTGCTCGCGTTCCGTTCTCCGCCGGCTGAAGAACGTTTGCCGAAGACTGTACTAACATGGACATGTTGAATGAGTTTTGAATTTGAGGAGTAGCGGCTACTGTGCTGGGATGTATGATCTATATTAAAGACCAGTAAAATAAGTATTTTAGTCAGTGGCGTAACTGCAAAAATTGGGCACCAATGGAGAATGGAAAAAAGGGTCCCCTAAATGTATTGTATATATTCGAATATTAGTACTGTGTGGTTTATCTAATAAAAAGTGAAAACAAAATTACTTTTAAAATTAGCAATATTTACTTTGTGGTTGAAATTCATATTTTTTATTTATTATCTTTGTTTTATTAACCACTGAATTGAGTTTAAATACATCTACCGGTTTCGAAAAAAAATGTATTTAAACTCAATTCAGTGGTTAATAAAACAAAGATAATAAATAAAAAATATGAAAATAAAATTATTTTCTTGTCTGATACAATATTCACACTTTCATGAAAAAGAGATACTTATAGACATTTATAAACATATGCAATTTAAAAAAGATGGAAATTTTCATATTATGGTCTGGTCTCCAATCTGACACAGTAGCGTAGTACTCCATACATCGATAATGTTTTACGTGTTTTCGTAATACACATGACAAATGGATTACTATTAAAGCTGGGAAGGTATCGATACTCGCACAGAATGATATTGCATTTTTTCGAAAGCACGGCTGGCGCCGATACCAAATGATGATACATGATCCTATTCTAAAATAAATAACTAATTTATTAAACACGTGCATCTAAACTTTGTAAAAGTATATATCTTATGTTCTCGGTGTCAGCTATTTCAGATTAGTTGATACAATTTTTTTGGTCGCTATTGCGAGTATAATAGTTATCCCTTGATATCATAATAAGAACATAATATTCAATATTAAAAAATGTGTATTTTACGTTTTCGTTCCGAATCCGTCGTCATGATTGATTAAACAACTTTTAACAACTATTGTACTGTAATATATCTATGAATAAAGCGATTTGTTTATATTTTATAATCTAATCAATTTGTAATTATTATTTTTTGTTCATTAAAAAAGTTTTATCATAGGATGTTGTGATTATGAAAAAATGTGAAAAAAGTTGAATAAAATAAAATATAAGTTATGCCTGATTTTATAATTTCGCTTTGATTTATGATTAATTTAGATTTATACCTCATTGAATACCAAATTCCGTATAAATTAATGTATGTCACTAAAACTACCCTCGTTGTAGTTTTCTGTTATCAGAATTTTTATTAGATTTCTTGGTCGCAATGCAACACACATTGCCATGCGAAAAAACCGCGGTATGCTGGTCAATTTCGTCGCTTCATCGAAAATGAATAATAATATCAACCGAAGCCAATTGTGAGAAATATATTTGCAGGAAGAAAATAATGTCGCAGAGACATTTGGAAATAATATTCGTTGTGCTGAAGATCACTTAAAATCAGTCCATTACATATTCTCTTTTCTGGATTTAGATTGTTCAGTATCACAATAATCTCTACTTTTTTTAGCAGAAAAAAATGAACTCATAAATGATACTAATAAATTTATTCTTGGTCTGTGGGTATCGTCAAATTGCCGTACAATCGTAATCTGATGTCATGTGAGGTAGAACAAATAATGTTATATTAAATGTTAGTATATTTGGCATTGATTGTAATGATGAGAAAACAAAGATGAACAAATTACACACACAAGTGTATTTACTTTGGATTTGGTGAAGAGAATAGGTATGCTGTACATAAATTCAAAAATACTAGTGGACAAATAATTTATTATTTAACGGAGAAATGGAAAATACGGCCGTCACTGAACTGTCCCCGCTCTGAATTATTGGCTCAACGATGAAACTGTTTATTTTTACCAGACCCTAATTCTTTTGACTTCTACTATTTTCTCTACAAATACTTTTCATTTTGAATTTTACTTAAAATGTGGTTTAAGTACAACATTATTGAATTGAATTCTGGTTGTTTATGTATGTCTTATTTCAATGTTATTATTTGCAATAAATAATATTTGACTAATTTCTTGGATCTATGTCTATATACAAATTAAATGCGTGACTGTATGTTTATTCTCTATACAATCATACAATCTTTAACCAATTTAAACCAAATGTACAGTTACTCTATACGATTCTGTTAAAAATAAGCCTCCACCCCTTTCCTTATCTAAATTTATAATGTACTGAATGTCATTCATTTAAAAATTTTACCCTCACCCCACGCTTTGATATAATCTAAATCCCGGACAACGCCGGGTATGGATCGCCAGTATTCTATAGAATGTTAGTGAATAAGTACTTATCATAATAACGTTTCACACGAGAATTAAAAAAATCAATATACCAATATGTGTTCAATCCACGTCTTATGTAACATACTTTTTTTTTGTTTATGCACAATAGATAATTCGAATTATTTCAAATTAATAAATTAATTTACCAAACTTTTTTTTTAGTACCTACGAATCCACGAATATCAAGAAAAACCAACTAGTTCTAGATCATCTGTTAGTCAAAAATTTCAACGCAATGATATCCAAACATCCCAAGTACTAAAAGGATCCCTTTCAACGTTATTTTGCGCACATTCCATACTGCGATGTTTAAGTAGAAAAGAAATACTACATTTTCCAAGCTATTCCGAAACTGAATTTCGCTCCGTATTAGAGTACGCGGAATAAAATTGTCTCGCCCTTAATTCAATTTCAGCTATCAACCGCTTGCGTTCATATGGTAACTGTGACGACATCCCAGTACCGTTGTTTCCAGTCAGTAGTATGAATTTGCTTCCAATTAAAAATTATTACGAAAGTTTTTTGCTTGTATGTTTAATTTAAGAATTTTTGCGATGTATAAATATAATATTAATCATGCAACTGTTTTTTTTTAATTTAAAGAGTCTCATCATCATAGTTGAGCAGTGTGAGTTAGCCGTTATGCGGCAAGGGAGGAGAGGCTTTCTAGTTTATCTTCTTTGAGTGCTACCCACTAGTGGGTGTTTGCTATAATGTTGACTATTCGGACTTTATTTACAGCTATCCGGAAGAGAGATCGGAATATCTGACCATTCTTTAAGGATTTTAAGCGATGATTTTTTTCTGTCAGAATCTCGTCGCCCTTTATTTATTTTCTTTTTTGACAAGGTGTAGTCTCATAAATCTCAGGGTGTTTCATAACATGTTAAGATTTTGATCAGAAAATAAACTCAATGAGATTGATAGTACTGACTCGTATACTACCTACAACTTTTTATTCTAAAAAAGGTAAGCAAACAGACGATATTAAATTACAAATTAATATTTATTCTGTTTTAACTGCTACAGGAGAGATTTATATTCACCCAGCGGACGAACTGAACACCGTGAACGTTTGACGTGCAATTAGCATGAAGTGAGGTGCGCGATAAGTGCCGGTGTTTGATTCTCTGAGATTTATAGTATCGTTGTCTCCGAATAATCTCATGGGAGCATAACCTCTGTCTCAGAGATTCCCTGCAGACAAAAATCTCATTTAATTACCATGTTGTACTTACCTATAAGCAGTATTTGGATTTCCAAAACAACCATACCTCAACAGATTCTGCAGAGTAAAGAAGGCACCATTTTCACTCTCTATCACGAAAAATTTAATAAAAAAATTCAAAGCTCGCCCAAAAATCGACAAACTTTAAAGTAATTTTTTTGTCGGTTTGAGGTACTTTTTATGACAGAAGATAAATATCAGAAGTTGATTATGTACGTTAAATAAACAACAGAGGTGGTTGCTGCTAATTCAATTACCTTAGTGGGCTGCTGGCGGACTGTTTACAGGTGAGATGGTAAACAGATTGTCGGAGGCTGGAGCCATTACAAAATTAATTAACGCCGACATACTTCTTTGCCCAAAAACATCTCCCGCGTCGGCAGAACGGATGTTACCGATACAGATCTTTTCGTTAGTTTGTGAAAAGTAGTCAAATTCTGGAATAATATTAAATTCAGGCTTGATTAATAAATATGAATTAAATGTATTAATTAGAAAGATATACATATAAAATCAATTTTATCGAAAAATATTGTTGTTGCGCCACCGGGATTCGTACCTGTTCGGATTCGGATTTCCAAACCGGGGAACGTGTGTTATCCAACTATGCTACAGCGACATTAATTTTAGCGACAAATTAAATATCAAAAAGGTAACATATTGGTTTGAAAATTTGTCGCTAAAAATATTGTCGCTGTAGCATACTTGAATAATGCGCCTTCCCCGGTTTGGAAAGAGATCCAGATTTGAATCCCGGTAGCGCAATAACAATATTTTTCGATAAAATTGATTTTATGTGTATATCTTTCTAATTAATACATTTAATTCATATTTAAAATATCACAGACTTGTGTTCTGAATAATTATAACTTCATAATAAGAACGTGTTCTACTAATAACATTGATTAATAAATATACGCTAGATATTTCACGATTAAAACAAAAACGAATAACCGTGTAAGTTATGGTGGAACTGAACCAACACTGTGTAAGTTATAGTGGAACTAAACGAATAATCGTGTTAGTAATAGTGGAACTAGTGAACACTTCGAAAATATACAATTATACAATACATAATATTATAAATTGCAATTATAAAACTTCTGACTTTTGAAAATACTGCTTGTCTCTTTTAGAGAGGTACCGCTATATATAAAAAAAACATGTAACTTAGTAGCTTGTAATAAAATCAAGTAAATCATATAAAACATTGTAAGCAACACTAAATAAAAAAAATTGTCGAAATCCCTAAGAATTGACGAGCGTGTGTAGAATGATATAAAGATTTAGATGAAATGAAGGATGTATCGGGATAAATACATGATGGCATTGTATCGTTTTCAATAACCCATTTAAAAATACGTATGCATGTCTATACGACAATTTTATATATGTACATGCATGTTTATCAAATTATATATTTTAAGACTATCTGTTATGCTAGAGATAAGAAAGTAACAAAATTTTTGTGAATAGATTATAATTTATATATAAATATATTATAAATTGTTTTTAAAAAAAGGTAAGCGATTTAAATAGAACTAACTTAGTTACAAGACATATTTACTGAATTCATTAATATAATGTAGCAAATTATATCTATTATTCGACATAAATTACAGTGTATTTCATAATATTGTTTTACTTATTAGGATTATTGATTATTAATATCAAGTATCATGGTGGCATTTAGCGGTTTTAGTTTAAAGTTAAATTAAAAAAAGTAATGCTTTCAAAAATATACTTAAAATAAAATATAGTTGGTTGATAAAGCTATATGTATAGCTTTATATATATATATATATATATATATATATATATATATATATATAAATATTAGTTAATTTATTAAACTGCCAATTAGCTAGCACCCTCTTTTAAATCCTGGTGGTAAGCAGTAAAATTTATAGTACAAATTAAATTAAATAACTAGAAAAAAATACAGAAAAAAAATCCATTTATCAAAAAAATATTTTAGTTGCTACTGGGATTCTAGCCTGGACCTTTTACTATCCAGGGAAACGTGTTATCCAGTTTCACCATATAAACTAAGCACGTTTACAAAAAATTAATGGATTTATTTCTTTAAAATTTTGATTATTTTGAATATTTTGTGTTAAAAATACCACAGAACTACGTTCTGAAAAACCGTATCTTCACAACAATAATGTGTTTTCCTTAAAAAGTAAAACATATTTTTAGAAAATATGAAGGATAAGATTGGAAATAGAAAATCTAATTAAGAATAAAAAAAAAGATTGCCGCAGACGTGAAAAACAAAATAATAATAATATGAACATTAAAATTTGTGTTTTTAAAATTAATTACATTGCTGAAATATATGATATGATTTGTTAATAAACAAATTATAGATATCTCATAGAGACGAAGCTATTTATATTATGGGAAGTACGGGTATTACAGGGCTTACGACCTGTCTTCAGCTGGCTTAAGTGATCACTTTACACAATGTAACGTTTACCATTCCACCCAATCAATCTCCATATGTATCAAATTTTTGGAAGATGTATGTATGTTACCATATAGAAGCAATTATTATTAACTACAACTTCACTCTCGCCATTTATAGTCTGAAAATTTGATATTTATTTCCCTGAAACAACATAGATGTCACTAATGAGAATCTTATTTAGAAAATATATTATGATTACCACATTGTACTAGAATACGCCTGAAACATTAATTATTAATTTTTTTAATATTTCTTATTTAAACCATTTGTATTTATTATAGATTTATGTAGCTCGATTGAGATTTGATGTCAAGATGGTATGGTCAAGATTACTTGGAATAATTTTTCGAATTGCTAATTAATTTAACGGTAGCAAATTTATAACTTCTATAATTTATAAAATAACGCTGTGGATCCTTGCATGGTAATTCATATTTTTTCATTTTTTCGCCTGAGATCTCCTTTCGTGGACTCCCTCAGGATTTGCTGCAGTCCCGGGATGATGTATTGGCCAGACGATGAGAGTACGTGAGCCGCATGAAGTGAACATCCCCGTTTTGATAGGGAGACCATCTCCCGGGATCTTCCCGAGCCCCCAAAAGGGAAAGTATATTAAACGAGTTTTATTATCAGACTGTTATACAGCGGTTAACTCAGTTTACCTGAGTTATTAGCTTAATCCGAGGGCTTTAGTTGTTTTCAAGAGAAGCGAGATATATTTATGTATGGTTTTGTTACGTTTAGGAAAAACGATACCAAGATTTTTACGATACATATTATTTTAAGGTATGAATGGATGTTTTAGATAAAACAATGGTTAGTGACCGTCAAATCAACTTAAATAATAATGAGTTTGATAGATTTCTCAAATAAGTTAGCTAATAAGAAAAAACCTTTAAAAATTCGTTTAAAATGTTAATTTTTTATTATTTAATTTAAAAAAAATTAAATACTTTAAAAAAAAATTGCTATTTCGTTAATATTGAACCCAGAGAAATAAGTAAAAATATACTTTCACACACATACAAAATCTACCTGATACTTTTAAAAAATCGAATAATTGTAATTTATTAATGGTGATAGGTACCACATTATGTCTTGTGGTTTTTAATTGAGTGATCTTGGCACTTATAACAATTAGAATTCGGCAAATATAATTGGATAATCACATTTTTAAATTTCTCATCACAGCACCTAGTGTTTTCATGAATGTTTAACTTTATTTTGAGATGTTAACATTTTGTGCTATTCAAAAAATTCACGTAATTATACTATATTTTATTTTTGCACACGTTTCTGTTAAATGTAGTTTGAGAATAAAATTTTTATAATTATGGTAAGCCTCAAGTATTCGTGTTTTTCAACGCTCCGTTATAGAATTGGCAGTTTTTCCGAGTTAACACAACCATTTTATGCAGCGAGTAGAAACATGACAATTAAGGTTTCCTAAAACATTTTGCATTGGTTATATAGAAATATTTTAAGCTATGTTAGCCCGTCCTAAAACGTATCTGTCTTTTGAATCTTATTGATTTGTATTTCTATTATATTATGTAAATATAGCAGTTAGTCTGTCTTAGTACATTGCAATAATAAAAAAAATAAGAGAAGATTCAAATAAAAACGGAATATGTACCTAATTTCAAAACTTAATCGAGGTTCTTGATTAATTTAGATTTATATTTTAAAAAGCTCAATGAATACTATATTTCATGTAATATACATTTTCCAGTAGCTGTCTTTTTTGTGGGTACCTTGCTATCTGGACATTCATCTGATCCGAATTTTTAGATCGTGTTGTTAACAGTTTTATTTTCCATATTTTGAATCCCTACGATAGATTGCAATGATAATTACATAAATGTAGGTAAATAAAGAAATAGTTTTTTAAATTTATTTTTACTCTAAGTTCAGAACCACAATATTGAGAATTAATTTAATTAGAATCTCAGAAAATTTTCACTGTTTCCGAAGTAAGTTTGTAGAACTCCATAGTCACATACGTGAAAATAAAACACTTATTTTTTTATTCTACTCGTTTAATTTAGTTGAGACGTTTTTCACTTTGTAAGGGCATTATCAATCTAAAAATTTAACTCGACAATTTATATTCATAACTATAATTGGGGACAGCTATACAATTTTATTTGCATGATATGAAAAGGGACGACATTATTCATTGAAATTCTGAGAATTTTCAGATATTATCCCTTTTCATCTCATTCAAATACAATTGTATAGCTGTCTCCTATTATAGTTATAAATGCATGATGTTGAGTTAAATTGTTAGATTGATAACGCCGTCTCAAGTAAATTAAATGACTATAATAAAAAAATAAGCGTTTTATTTTCAAGTATGTGAATCTCAGAAAAATTAATAATTCACTCCAACGTAATGTATTCGATTCCATTTAAATTTGCAAACAATGAAATATTTGGTTCCGTAGTAATAGATACCCTAACAGTTTATTATCTTGTTTATATCTTCTAAAATAGTGATTGAATGTAATGTTAATATATTGACGTTACCCAAGCAGCAGCTCCAGAAGATGCCTCCGATCGTAGTTAGCACACTTAGTATTAATTTCTACCTTTGTCAATTTAACTTAAATAAATTTATTCAGTATATTTGTAAGTAGTTGCCATCTTATAGCCTGTCTCATGTCACACGTTCATATCTCATTTATTTCACGTACATTTACTCATATATTTCAACATAAATACGAACATCATTACGAGACACCAAAGAACACAAGGGTATTTGGGTAAATATGTGTCCAAAGTATGCCGATTTATTTTTTTAGATAATTATTGTTATTTCTCTTCACTTATGCATGCATCTAAGCAGGTGATCTTTAGCATGTCGATACAGCGTGTGAGTAAATTTTGAGATACGGGAAACAAATTTTCTTGTTGTTTAATGTGATAAAAAACATGTTTAATCATCGTTTGGTATAGATAAACAATACTTATTAGTTCTGTAAAATTATATGTGATTAATATTTAGTTATATTTCTTTCTAAGAAATAGTTGCTTTATCATATGAAGGTTTATACTTTTGATTTTCCTTGATCCTAACTAGGCCACGATGCCGGTGTGACGACGCGCAGGTTGCACAATCATAATCAAAGGCGCACAAAAGCAGAAATGACGGCGCGGACAAGGGCGCGGGAAATATCCTGCAATTCGCTTTGTTACCGGCCGCCATTAAAAGTTATGAGTCGAATGAAAGCAACGGGAGATTTCACTTGTGCACATTAATTTATGTTTGTTCTATGACGTCAGACGTACGTAGAACGCGGCACTTTGAATGCGAAATTGTTTTAACTCAATGACTTTCAGTAAAATGAACGAGGTTTTCTGTTTGCTTTTGAGAGTAAAACTTTATCGGCAAAAACGTGCTTTGTATATATTAGAAATGTTTCAACATACATTTAACACAATTTCTCTCGTTTGAGAATATAAATCTACATTGCCAAATACGAATTATTTTTTTGTACTGTAGTATAAAGTACTCTAAACTTACTGCGGTACCCATATCATAAGCAAATAAATATTCTTATAATATTTTGAGCGCTGCTCTTAGATGTAGACAATTAGACAAACTATCATTTTATTTGTTTATTTCTTCGTATAATTTTATTAAGTGTTTGTGAAATTATTGGCCTATGTAGATACTACTCACCCTCTCGAGATTTATAATTTTACTTGAATTACAGAGAATTGTAACTGAGCTTAGAATACCTTTATATGATTGTATGAGACGGAATGGGGCAGCCAGCGGTAGAGGGGACGAAGCGTATATTTTTAACAAAGTTCTAAAGAGTAGTTATGCAAGATTTTGTTTAGAGATTGTATAGAGAACATATAGACAAACAACAAATATTCAACCGTATCATGTTACTAAATTACTGTAAAAAAATTGGCAACATTTCAGATGAAATTTCTTATTATTTACCTTTCATATTTCGAGAAAATTTATGCATGAATTAAGTTAATTATTTCATTTTTTATATTATTATTTCCAGAAAAGCTTTAATGATCCTTTCAACATAGCCAATTTTAGCAGAGAACAATATCAAATATGTGTAAAATGAGAATTGGGCATTATCAGGTAGCCTCATATTTATTCAGATTGAACTTAATAGATTCCCCGATGGGTGTGTGGTACCGAGGAAGAGACCCTTGACCATATATTTTTTGCTTGTTCATTGCGGATTACAGATTTTTTTTACAGTGATTTCGTCAATGGTAATTTTCAACTCCCGGTTAATTCGTGCGATCTTCTTTCCCTTAACTCGCCACATTTAATCTATCGGTATAATATACACTTTTTTGAACGACAATGGTATTGATTTCTAATAGAAAATTTCCTATTTTATAATTTTATTGTACTTTTTTCTATAAAATGAAGTTTTAACTTAATTAATGGCACAAATCAATCTTGAAAAGTGGATTGCCTATCTAAAGGAAGAAGAAGCCATTGGTAAAGAATTCAGTAACAGAAGAATGAAAGAACATTGAATGTGGTGGAAATATGTATGCTATGAAGTTTATCTACTTTATTATTATAAATCTATTAAAATAATTCATGAACTAATAATTGCAAAACAGTTTAACAATATAGAAGTGACGTTTGGGTGTTTTACGTGAAATACATAAATAATGAAAGTATTGTAAGAAAGTTGTATGTGAAGTGTTCTTACTACGAACAGTACTTATAAGTACTCATCAAATGTATTAATTAGAAAGAGATATATATATATATCTCTTTCTAATTAATACATTTGATGATAAAAATAAATTTTATCGAAAAATATTATTGTTGCTACCGGGGTTTGAACCTGGATCTCTTTCCAATCCAAGGAAAGTGCATTAACCGACTATGCTATAGCAGACAGTACTTTTAACGACAAATTTTCGAACCTATATGTTACCCTTTTCAAATTAATACATCTATCGATCCATTATTTGAAAGTCATCTACATTTTTACAGAATCTCAAACACCTTTGAGTAGTCCGATAAATTGATTTTATATGTGTATCTTTCTAATTCATATATTTAATTAGTATTTAAAATACCACAGACCTGTGTTCTGAATAATTACAACTTCACAATAAGAATGTGTTCTCCTTAATAGTACTTATGATGAAAGATTTGTTTTTCAGGAGAGAAGAGTAAGGCATTGTATCCTCTGCCTCCGACTCCGACCAGCGAGAGTTGGGTGCACGGATAAGTAGGTGAGTATGTAGAGTTTATAATTTTATTGCAGGGTTTCGTGAGTCTTTCTCAACCCACTTGGGAAATAATGTGCACGATAAGTTCATCTCATTCTTACATACTCGTCTAGACGGTACAAATACATTTAGTGTTACGACTTACTTCCATGCTCTGAATGCTACAATTTAAAACAGTCTTTTAAAGATTAAATAAAACGAAATTGTAATTTAATAAAAAAATAGTATTTTAAACATTATCGACAGCATTATACTATCAATATAATTTTTCCAGTATACCACATTCAAATTTCATCAATCACTTTTAATATTATCACGGATGATGCATTTTTTAATCACAATGTCCGGTTGCTTAATTAAATAAATGTTTTATTCATCAATTAGGTAAGCTGCTTGAAATTAATTACTTCGGGAATTGAGTGGCATTTCAATAAGCATAAAAAAATTCGTTGAACATGTATTTTGTTTACAATACCCATATTTTGTACAATACTATTCCATTACTCATAGTTCGGTGTATTTTAGTGCTGGTTAGGAATTTTGTAATTATTTAAACGATTCAGCCAACCCGTATATTTTATGTATGTTACTGTATAATTTTTACCTAGCACTGTCATAATAAATATTAATGAAAAATAATAGATGGATTACGAGGAAGCTAGGCTGAATATTGAGTTTCTAGTTTTTACGGAAACATTTCTTTAATCAAGGTATAAGAGAAATACTAACGGAAGATTCTTTGGCTTTGATTTAATTTATACATATTGCGTACTAAAATGAAAAAATCAATTCAAGACATATTTTGAATCTTTATGGCCAAAATCAATGTAACGTTGTTATTTTAAAATATGAACATATAAAGCGTGTTTTTTTAGAGGTATGTTTTTCGAATTAGCAAAATTTTTTCCAGCGACAACCAATTTGACATTTGACAGCTGATTTGTACTCAGTTTGGTTTATCATTTCACCATGAATAGACTTAGGCCAAAACAGTGCTGGAAAATTGTGCAAATTTATTTCGAAAATCGTGGTTCAGTTCGGGAAACTTACCATGCTCTACGTCCACTTTAGGGTCGACATAATCGTCCATTCGAGCAAGTAATTCGAATAAGCATGGATCGTTTTCACACCAAGCATACTCTAATTGATAATATGCATCCGCAGAGATGTCGTGTAGTGAGCACTGAAGAAGCTGTTTTTTCTTCAAAAATGATGCCGGTCAGAACGTTACAGCCAATGGAGAGCACTATGGATCCATGATTACTTCTTCATTTGAATGCCATAATATGGAAAAGCTGTGATTTCAACAGGACAGTGCAACACGCCACACAGCGCGCTCCATAATTAATTTATTCAAGGAAATATTTGATGAGCGCATAATTTCGCGTAATGGACCTGTGAAGTGGCCTCCTAGATTGTGTGATTGAACACCTTTGGATTTTTTGTAGGAATATGTGAAATACCTAGTCTACATCAATAAACCGAGACGATAGGTGATTTGAAAACCAACATTCGTCGCGTTATTGCTGGTATACGACCCCAGCTGCTCCAAAAAGTGATCGAAAATTGGACTTCCAGATTTTGCTTTATTCGAGTTAGTCATGGTACCCATATGTGCGAAAACATATTTAAACACTAATGGTATAAAATTATTTTCCCAATAAAGCCAATACCGTGGCCATTACCACGATTTTTATGTATTTTATTTCATTTTAAAATTCTATACCTCTTATATTTAATTGAATTTGAAGATTAAAAATTGATCAATATTGTTATAACAACTTAATATTATATTCCCCACCCGCGACCCTCATAAAAAATGTTATTCACCTTTTTAACGCAGTTTTGTCACACATTTTATTCGGGAAATCTTACAAAAAATTTATTTGAATAAGATATTTACACGAATAACTTAAAAGGATGAACAGTAAAAAATATATTTATGTAAAAAATATATAATTACCACTGGGACTCTACCGGAAGAAAAGTACCATGGTAACCATTTGGTCTTGTCGAATTTGTGAACTGATTTTGTGAGACATGACAATCGGTGAGACGTGATAGACAGATTTTTCTGTATATCATTCTAAGTGATTCATTTTGTAACTAAAGTATCACAAAACAAATTTATAATAAAAATGTGTTTTCATTAAAATTAAAAAAAAAAAACAGGAATATAAATAGAACACATATTTTATGTTAAAAATATACACAGCAACGTTGAAAATTGGTCAGCGCTTCGTTAAAAATATAAATTAAGCTTTCAATTCACGATCAAGAGTACTTTTAATTTTTCGTGACGCGTTGACCCTGTCACAATGGGCTGGCACCTTTCGGCGGGCGCTCGTGGGGCACAGTGGCGGCCAGTGGCTTATCTCCGCCGGCTGAATAAATTACCCCGCGGGCCCGGGCACCGGCAGCTCTGATTAATTTTTGAGGGCCCCGTTTATGAGAAAGATAAATGCTCAGGGGTGTGCTAATTGAATTGGCTACATAGCGACTGTATCTATTTACATGATAAATTTCAGAGTATCATCAAAACAACCGATCTAAAATTCAGCCCTCGCTCGGACGGGGCCCGCCTTTTAAATTTCCCACACACACAGTTTTGAAAGAACAACAGGCCGAAAAAGGCTTTTGTTGAGGGATGAATAAATTAAGAGTAAATTTTCACGTTTGTTTTTATTCTCAACAAATTGTCGGAATTATTTGGAAAGGATTATTTTTTGTAGTCAATACATTTCAAATTTGTTTTATTTTTGTTCACTTTACAAGGTATAATTGTTACGGTTCATGAAATGAGACGCGGTGAAACAAATCTCACTACCGTGTACACGTGTTGAAATTTTGATCCCTTGAATAACTCAGAAATCAGCGTCAAATCAACTCAAACCTGTGTTTGATTTAATAGCGAAATTTGAGACATACGCATAAAAATCATTTGAATTTGAATCATATATACTTACAAATATTCATTCATTGAATCATGTATACTAACAAATATTCATTCTGAAAGATAGACAAACAAACCATTAAATTACAAATATCTTTTTCGATTTAACTGCTGCTGGAAAGATTCAAATTCGCACAATTTATCGTAATATAAATGGTCGTTGGACTGACATTTGACGTGCAATAAGCATGCAAGATGGTGAATCTCTGAGACTTAGTATATTCACGATGAACTATGAAAGCCGAGAGTTGTCTCCAAAAATCTCAGGAATATTCAATATATTAATTAGAAAGATATACATTTAAAATCAATTCTATCGAAAAATATTGTTGTTTGTCCACCGAGATTTGAACCTGGATTTCTTTACAGCAACATTATTTTTGACAAGTTTTCGAATCTATATGTACACTTTTTCAAATTAATACATCTATCGTTCCATTATTTAGGGCAATAACAATATTTTTCGATAAAATTGATTTTATATGTATATATTTCTAATTAATACATTTAATTATTATTTAAAATATCACAGACCTGTGTTCTGAATAATTACAACTTCACAATGAGAATATATTCTCCTAATAAGGAGTATAATATTCAACTCTATAGTGCATCGGCGATCTTAAGGAAAGCTGGTTCCCTGACCAGAGAATGGCAACGACTACAGAATAGCTATAGATATGATAATAGCCGTGACTGAAATGTAGTATTCGTATTTTATTTATATATATATGTGTATGAACTTGCATCAATTTTGTACTTTTCTTTTCATAACATAAATATTATTTTGTTACTTAAATGTATTATATAATGTATATTATCTTTATGGCGAATCAGGTCTTCATAATAAAAAACCCGACCACGCTAGAAAAAACGTATTATTATTATTATTATCCCTGTTGATTGTTTCAAGCCAAAAATATGAACATGAATCATTACAACAAATTATAGTGAAAAATTTACTAAACTAAGAAAACATAAGAATATCATATAAAAGATAGAAAAGGATGCAGGTTCAAATCACTGTAGCAACAAAAATTTTTTTTTTTCGATTAATTAAATTTTCCTGTATATCATGCTAATTGATACATTTCATGTGTATTAAAATACCACAGAACATAGCTCTGCAAATCTGTAATTTTACAATAATAATGTGTTCTCTTTAATAATTAATTGCGATATATTTATATTTCTTGTCCACGATCTCTCTAAAAATTGTTGATATTTTGAATAAAATATGTTGCACACAGAATGAAAATAATATTAATTGTTGAATATTTTGAAACTTGAGTTAAATATAGTAGAGTTGAATTATTTGATTGAGCGCGGAGCACATTATCTATTGTATTTTCTACATAGAGTAGAATGACCAACTGAAACATTTAAATCTTTATCGCCAAATACATACCAGTGAAGATTTGGTGGATTTTGCGTACAAGCATAGATGCCGGAAAAATTCAGGATAGGGAAGGAATTTAGCACTCACCACAATCCGGATTTTGCTAACATCTTCAAAGATGTGGACTTATATTTTAACTCACTATTTCGTCCAAGGTTTTGACACAGTATAGACGCAAAGTCTTTAAACCGTACTGGTTCAAGGTCACCAATCGACTAAGGGGGGAGACACAGTGCACTATTTTGGTTAAAAAATAATTAATATATTTATACGTACATAAATATATGTCCCAAACAGTGAACGGCTTAATAAAATAATTTTTAATTTTACATGTTGCAATGAAATTCAGAATTTAATTCAACCATATCTGGTTGAACCACTGTTGGTTTACGTAAACACAGTAATCTCGCTGAAAATTGCGCTTTATAATGAACAGATATTGGCTCGTATTATTGTTATTATCGTAGTTGCACACCACAGTATTAACCAAAAATGTTTTTTAATGTTATTGATAGTATTTTATTATGAACATCTTCAGTATAAAATGCTCTTATAGTGCCGTTTTAAAATAAATATAATCCGACTAACCAGTATAAACATTAACGAATGTGTATACACGAGGGGGTGAGGAATATAAGAGATGTAGGATGGATGGAAAGAATTTGGGAGAGGGACAGGAAATCGGGAACAGGGGCTGACTGAAGGACCACTAGAACTAGAAAACATCACCCACCTGTGAAATGATCTTTTCGGTCTTCCGGCTCCGAGACTCGTACAACGCTGTTCAGTAGGAAGTACGACACTTGAACATACACTTTCGGTGATAGCGCGAAAGTGTCATAACACGACTTGCACAATTGCACAATGTACAGGTTTCGGCACGCACGTTGACGAGGAAGCAAAATAAACACAAATAAATTATCAGCCCACACGGCAAGACCACAATTCATAGCAATAAACGTATTTGATGGTAAAACGCTATTTTAGTAGTACCAAGATTCAAACTTCAACTGGATTTAACCATAGAGAACACACCACAGAAAGGTCGTATTCTGGTGTAGGAGAGGATACTGGGTAGGTACTGGATAGGAATTATATCTATATCGCGTTCATATTGCGCACACGGTGACCGCCGATCGTTGGATAGTTATAAATACCGAACAAAATATATACCACCGTTCTATCTATAATAACCTCAAAACAATGACGTAAATTTAAATAAATAAATCGAGTCACTCTTAACCGACTTTTATATCCTCCCTTATAAAAATCATGTAACTGTATATTTTTGTACTTAATAAAAAAAAAATACGACATAAATAAATATATAATTTCTTAGCAAAATTAAAATAAAATTAATATAGCAATCTTTTAAATAGTTGAATCAAACAACCACCACACTTACCACACTTAAAATACCTAGAAAATAAATTTTTTTGTGAAGAAACAATGGATCTGTAGTGAAATTTGTGTGGAACAAGCACTGGTGGCAACAGAAGACCGAGATATATATGTAAATGTTTCAGTAAACAATAAAAATGACGAATGAATGATTCAAAAACATACCATTTGGACGCTCTATAATTGTGACTTAAAATAAAATATATATAGTTATTTTGAGGCCATTTTTAAAAATTATATTGTTTATTGATACTGATTCCATCTTAGAACAGAAAACATAAATAAAATAATGTGCTATACAAATACAAAACAAACGAGTGATAAAGTCAACTCTTTATATGAGAAATTCATTAAGAATCTCATATCTGTAAACGTCATAATCTCGGCATTGTCTGTATTCTCAGGTTGTATCACGCTGCAATTAATCACGTGCACAATGGTACAGCCCTCGGAGGCTCTGTTCTCCGTGTGGTGCCGGAATGAGGCTGGTTTGTTGTCATCGTGAAAGAAATGAGACCTCATCTCCGCGCATTGTACGCCATATTGTGGAAGTTATAAAGACAACTTTTGTTATTTCTTCAGGCGCACACAACCCGAAATGAAAGCCTGAAATGGCTCAATTACACCCCACTTGTTGGGTAAACTTGGCAGGAGCAGTGATTGTTTGTTGAGGGGTTGTTTCTATTAAGCTCAAATAAACAAGATATTTAATACAATTTTACATAATTTTTTACTGTGCACCAAAAAAATATACTTTATGCAACATAGAAATTATTATTTTTTAAATGTGAATAGTATTGTATCTACAATATTTATAGTAATGAAAAAGTTTCACAAGTGTTCATACTCGTATTCTTAATCATGTTCATATTCTCAATTTTTAATTTGAATTTCATTTTTATTGTGTACCAAAAAAAAATTATACTATTATTTTACAATTTTTATGTGCGATTTTTTTTTACTTAACGATACAAAAAATACTAATGTGTCTATGTTTATAACAATGAAAAATGCAGTAAGTTCGTAGAAAAGATTTAATTGAAGTTTTTCCATAGTATTTTTTGCATTAGGTAAATTTTTAAGTACCACATATCATTATCATCATTATTATTAGCGTTTATTCAATGATTGTCCATCCTCCGAGTATGCCCATTGTCGTTTTGATTTTCTTGATGTACCGACTACATTTGTTTGTACTATGTCCAACATACGTCTTTCTCCGCGCTACTCTTATTTCACCACAGCAACAAACAAATTTCCAGAGGTACGTCTAACAAAATTATTGATCAAAGGAACTGGAGTACATTTGGATACTTGAATATGATTTTAGAGAGCGATCTTCCAGTAAACGAGAAGAGTGTAATGTATACTTTCAGTGCTTCCGTACTGCTGGGAAACACAGACTCTTTACAAATAAGAGAACCAAAACTTATTACATGAAAACTAATTGTATGAATATCAAATACATCTACAACTAATTATACGAGCTATTTAATTGATCAAGCAGTAAACGATTTCCTAAAATTTTAAATGACAATTTCAGATTTACAAAATTACACACCCACACGGATGAAAATATATTTGTATATTTAATTTACGTTTTCCGTGAGCACTAGTGTATGGAACTGGCATCTCTTCTGGGTTAGATCGCGTTTTTTGTAGATGTTTTCCAGGCCGACGATTCAGCACGGCAACATTTATCATTGTAAAGGCGTTGCCTTAAAAAATTACGGTTCAAACAAAATCCAACCCAGGAAAGATGCCAGTTTCATATATATATATATACTTATAAAATAATCATTTTTGTTGACATGTTTTGGAATACTAGCCCTTCATACTTCCTCTGCAGGAAGAACTCGTCAAATATAAGAATTGGTGATTATGGCTGGCGTTATGACAGCTATTTATTTAGAGAGATATTGCTGTTAAAAATTAAGTCCATGTGCATTATATTTTTAGTTCCATGCTTTTTTTATGTTTGAATGTTTTCATACGGCTCTAAAATAAAATTATATTTTTAACCATTTTAAAGAAATGCTATGCTGGTCCAGTTAATAGATTTATCAACAAAATGAAGTTTCACTTTCAGCGAAACGGATTCGTGATTTGTGAAAAAAATATTACATCAATTTTTAAATGAGATTTTATTCATTTTAGAAGGAAAAACGCGCATGAGACAGCGATGTAAAAAAACAACGACATATTTTTACCAAGCTGAAGACCAAATAAATGCACGAAAATTTTATTGTACCGGAATAACAGATTTTAACGAACATTTTCGCATTTTGGTTAACACGGTGTGCAACAGATAGGGCCAAAATCTCATGACAACGATCAGTGAGGTTGGTAATAATGCTTTTTTTATGAATTGTAGTATTAAAGTTTTTGTGGTAAAATATAATCCCATAAAAAAATAATGTTAATATATAATCAGACTGAGAAGGGAAGAGCTGAAATAAAATCGGTCAAATAATAAGCAAATTGCCCTTCGTTCGACGTTATTTTAACGTTTTATAAATCAAAGTAAATCTTCATTGTGTTTCAGATTACAAATAGGCAACTCAAAAGTGCCAATAGCCAACAATTTGTACGAAGACAGAATAACAGAAATTACCATTCGACGACTCTTCAACAAACTGCTGGATTATATCAAGACCATCACCCAACCGACAAATAGATCAAAGGAATTACGAAGATTCATACTAAATAATACTATCTTTGGAATATAGGAACAAACAGTTAAAAATTACATGTTATATAACTTTTATTATTACCTATTATAATATAATGATTACCTGTTATAATTATCACTTCTATCATTATTAGGAGAACACATTCTTATTGTGAAGTTGTAATTGTTCAGAGCATAGGTCTGTGATATTTTAAATATGAATTAAATGTATTAATTAGAAAGATAAACATATAAAATCAATTTTATCGAAAAATATTGTTGTTGTGCCACCGGGATTTAAACCTGGATCTCTTTCTAAAGCGGGGAAGGTGCATTATCCAACTATGCTACAGCGACAATATTTTTAGCGACAAATTTTCGAACCTATGCTACCTTTTTAATATTAATACATTTAACCATTCCATTATTTAAAAGAGCCATCTACCTTATTTTTACGGAACCTCAAATACCTTTGGTGGTGGTGGTGGTTATAAACAATTAAAATGTGTTATTTATTTTTTATATATTAGTATTTTTTACACGTAAACCGGATGAAAATAATTAAAACAAAATATTTATAGAAGTGAAATAAATATATTGTAAATAAAATATTTAAAAAATTTCATCCATTTTACGAAACGCATTAAACAATATTATAGGCAGAAGCAAATGTAATAGACAAAATTAAAAAAAAATAAGTATAATAAAAGCCAACTTATACTCAAAATAGATATTATATTGATTGTGTTCTGTGAATTCCGGTCAGTAAATTGTTTGTTATTGTCAGAATATAATTGTCAAAAATATAAATAACAATTGCCCCATGGCCGACCCGCTTCAAAATAGTGTCGGAACCGCCTGGGTCATAAAACTTACACGTAGGCGCAATGTCCTTCAAATAGTTATATTACTGGCATTGGCAAAACAAATAACAATATAAACCTGTACAATAATTGTACTGGCTCACAATACATAGAAGCATACCTGGTATCCTTTGTCTACCAGCCGTAAAAAATATGCTCAAAATGTTGACAATATTTGTTGTAACATTTCAAAAATACGCGCCAAGATCGAGGGCGCCATCTACCGACGCGAGTAGGCGCGGCCGGCGCAGAGAGAGGTCGGAGGAAGGTAGAGGGGGACTTCGTAGCGAGCGCCCGAGCTGAGCGGTGCGTGTGGGCGGATGCCAAACGGCGCTCTGCCGGGATTTGAGTATTGGCGACGGAGATCGACAATTGTAGGACTATTTTTGCGGCAGAACAAGAGATTTGGGCCTTGTTCTGCCCGTGCAAATCGTGTAAAGAGGGACTCCACAATGACCGGATGGGTTCGGGGTAATATTCTGGAGGATGAGAACGCTTCAGAGAGACTAAGGTCGCGGCAACCCCGTGGCTAACAGGGTGGAGATCGAGGTGTGCTGTATCGGCAACATTAGTGTCCTCACTAGGAGGAGAGTTAACATGAAGAAAGAAGATGTCAAAGACAGTTATCGTGTGTAGAATGTCGGGTTGTTATGTTTTATGTGATTAAAGTGTAAATAATATGTTATAAGCGAGTGTTATTATTGTCTGAGACCTCCCCCACACATCTGAGATAGGCATTCCGACACCAAACCTTAGTGACCTACAGATTGAGTCTAGCTGGTGGCGTGGTGCGCTGGGATCCCATCCTCTGGTGACAGCGCACGACGTAACAATGTTTCAGCGTAAGCGCTGAAATTCAATCCCATAAAAGCAACTAACTTAGGTCAGTTTTTGAGCGTTTTTTCACATTTGTATCAATAACTCATTTGAATCTCTTCTGATAACATTTATTTGTATCTCAAATTATTTGGAAATATTTAATAAAAGATAAGCTATAAGGAAAACAGCATTAAACGAATATTTGTAGCGTAATTCATATTTTTATAAACACCCGAGTCGGATCTGACCCACCACCGCAGAGGATGTGTTAAAAAGTGCATGAAAATATTACCATTGTCTTTCCATTTCTGAATTTCCGTCAATCTTCGCTATATTACTCCTACTTCTCGGATAATTTTGTCTATCCAACAAGACTTTGTACATTCTCTATATCGTTTTTTATCTGTGTACGCCATTAAATAATATTTTTGTCCATCGATTTTATCTGTGCATTTTTATGGCCCGGCTGTAATGGGCGGACATCATAATATATTATAGAAACAATGATACAACGTTTGTGCACTTGTAATAAGAAAAGGATTACAAATAAAATAAATGTCAGTGATTTAAACATTAATATTAGTTTAATAATAATAACTAATGAAATAGGTATAATACTAGACATAGTTTAAAAGATATATCGATTAATTAATTGTTTTATTTTGAAGATAACAAATTATTATTTTTAATTTTTTCAAAATATAATTCTATGATATTTTTAATACAAATTAAATGTATCAACTAGAAAAAAAACATACAGATAAACTTAATTAATTGAATTGGTTTTTTTTTTTAGCTGCTAGACGTCTCCTAACTTTTAAATAAATGCAATGTACTCGTAAGGTGTATCAATTTGAAATAGCTGCAATATATAAGTTCAAAAATTTGTCAACTATATACGAGGCTGACGTAGTGTAATGGTTATCGCACTTCATAGGATAGGAAGAGATCCTGGTTAAAATTCCGGTGGCTGCTAAATTTTTTTTTCGATAAATTGAGTTTATCTATATGTATATCCTTCTAATTGATGTGTTTAATTTGTATTCAAATAAATTGTTTCGTTTCAAATTTATAAACGTGTCATATTATCTTAATAACTGTTAAATCAGTGCCAATTTGCTAGTCCCTACCACCCCTGTCGCAGAGGTAGCTCGGGCAGCGCAGCGGGTTGGAAGAGCTGTTTGACTGCTCGGTGTCCGGCGGGCTGCATTTCATGGCACAGGGCGTTAATTACAACATTTCATCGAGCCCTTGATGAATGTTTGCTCCACCAATCCTACAGTGTCATTCCGATCTCGTGATCCAACATTTATGTAAAGGTTTAACCCTTAAACTGAAACGTGAAATTGTTGCCACGTTAATGTGAAAATAAATGATTTTACATTAATGTTAAAGTTATAGGACAATATAAATAAAGGCGTAATACATTCTTGGCGCCAGGTATTCGCGAGAAATAGCCCAGTGCAGAAATCGGCGGAGATATTTTTTTAAGGAGGCCAGGACCCGTATCGGGTTGTGTAGCCAGGAATGATTAACTAATGTAATTGAGTTATTTTGGTTTTATATATTTTTGTTTTAGATATGTACTTACTTGATTGTTGCTTAAAGCTGAAAAACTAAATTAGTGCTGTATTATTCCGATGGAATAGTTAATTTCCCAGTAGACGCTCATTGGGCATTTCACTTTGATTGTTTTATTTGAAAAAAAATTGAGTAACAAAAAAGTTTTTATTTTTTCTAAAATAAGTCAAGTATAAAAGTGTTTCGGTTAACATGCTGGTTTCCCGGGACGAAGTTTAAACCCTCCATTAGGCTGAATTTGATCATTAGCTATGCCTCTAGAACAAATAAGCACAGTGACATCAGTGAAGATTCAGCTGGTTTCAATTGTTTACGCGGGCCTCATCTTTTATATCTTTTGTATCTTTTCTCAAAACTACTAAAGATTCGAGTAATTCAACTTGGGCATTGCATAGGGATACCATATATATATTAAAATAATATTTAATTAATTCATTTCGTGTTTTCATAAATTCACATATTCCTACTACGTACATCTATTTAAAAAAATACACAATACAACTAAAAAAGTTCCTATCTATATTGAAAATTCAAAAATATTTGGGAAATTAAGTTATTATTCAATTTTACTCTGAGATCTTTTTTCACAGCTTGACTTGGCGTTAACTTTATGTAAATATAATAATATTTAGTTTTAAAAATATTGAAATCAATTGTCGAATAACTACTTATGTTGAATATGGTCGTGTATCCCGATTCACCTCGCTATTCTACTCTTCCAATCTATTCTACCCCCTATCGTGCTATATTTTTCTCTCCTAACATTGATGTAAACTCAGGACTAGATAAATCAACCCAGCTAAATGAAAATCATGTTAACAAGTTGTTTAATAGTGTACTTGATTTGAAATGGTTTAATTATCTCCACATCTATACGACTTTGCCCTGAGAGTTATTGCGGTGCTGCAGTCTTCATGCCTCAATTAGAAATAAATGTGAAGCTACGACTTTCTTTGGATTCATCGGTTTTCTCAGCAGAATGTTAGGCAATTAAAGAGGCCTTGGACATCTGCGTACTCCGGAACGTCGATAAGGCTGTTATATTCTCCGACTCGCAAGCAGCTCTCGAATCCCTCACCAGACCAGAGAGGGGTAATATAAAAGTTTGGCTAGACATTGAGATAATCTGTTCCATAAGAAGATGTCTTTAATTTGTACAGCAACAATAAATAGTTGTCATTCGTTTGGATTCCTGCATATAAGGGAATTCATAAAATTAATGTGCCGATAAACTGGCCAAGGAGGCCACTCTGTCTGTAGTTTTCCCCCATTAATTACATATGCCGATGTATGACAGATTTAATATGGTAAAAAAAACATACGAATTCTATCTGGACTGCACAATGGATGGATCCAAATAATCATAAGGGTAATCATCTTAAAGTAATTAAATAATCTATTCCCCGCACCCTTTGGTTCTCAAATAGGAAAGTCTCCAAAAGAACAGTATCAAAAATCTCTAAAATGAGAATTGAGCATTGAGATGGTCTCTTATTTGTTCAATTAAGCTTAATAGATTCCCCAATGTGTGAGTGTGGTACCAAGGAGGAAACCCTTGACCATGTTTTTTTTGCCTGTTCATTGCGGATCACGGGTTTTTTTACAGTGGTCTCGTCAATGGTAATTTTCAGCTCCTGGTTAACTTGTGTCATCTTCTTTCCGTTAACTCGCCACGTTTAATTTATATAATAGCAAATTTTTTGAATGACAATGCTATTGAATTGTAATGTAGTATTTTGTATTCTATAATATTATTGTACTGTTTTCTATAAAACAAAGTTTTTAACTTGACTATTGGTACACATCACTCTTGAAGGGTGGATTGCCTATTTAAAAGAAGAAAATATGGTCGTAAAATAACTAAGTCCAACAATGATGAATTGAATATGTTTACTGATGAAATGATAACTGGTGATGAAAGCGAGTGAGATAAAATTGATTACAGGAAGCAGTTGAATACGGGAGATATGGATATGATGGTCTTTAAAATACCTTTTTATTTAATAGTGAATGAAAGTGGGCTGAAGAATATGAATAAGAATTTATTTAAAAATATTATCAAAATGTGTTATTAAAAGGCTAGCACTAGACAAAAATAAACTAATTTATTATAAAAAGTCAAGTGGTCTACCACAGTAGAACTAAATCAATTAATACAAACAAATAATTTACATCATAACGTAACATTCCCGCGATATACATAACACCTGGATATGTTTTCGAGTTTCGCCGCCCTGGAGGCGATTATTATCAATAGCCTGCTTTTAAATAAGTCCGAGTTTTTACATCTTGGGATTATTTTCTGATAGACGACAGATATTCAAATACGTCAGTAAAAATATAATTTTTGAAACAGTAGATGTTGAGTTTTTTCTTACTAAAGTGGCTATATGATGAATGTTAATAAAAAATAAAAATAAAGACTATTTTATTTAATTAGGGAACAAACAATTCTATTAAATTTAATACAAATGCTACTTAGGTGTTTTTTTTAATGGCACTATACAACATGACGAAACGGAGGTCTTGTATTTTATTGCATAATTAAGAATAATTTGTACAAAACTATCAATACATAAAGTAATGTCTGATTAATCTGTCAGTTATCTTAAAAATAATTTATTTATCTTTCACAGTCATTGCATCTAATTTACCAACATTCTTAATCACACCACTCAAGAGACATTAGCACATTAATATACCTCGTATCATTAAAATTTAATACACATTTGGATTTATTTCTATTAGAGTAATACGTTTGTAATAAATAACCGAAAATCCCTTATTATTCGCGCCGAGTATCCGCTTAATTGTAACGACCCTTTAGTCGTTAACGCAGCGGTCGCGGCCGTAAGCGGCGCCCATTGTGCGGCGCGCGGGCGACGCGGTCGTTTTATTGGACGCCCCCACCGGCCAGGGACGCGTGTCCGCGCACGGTATTGAAAAATTGCCACTTGTGCTAATTCGACGTTCATGTGACTTTTATTTCGGCGAATTTCAAGTCTCATTTATGATTTATTTCTGATACGATGTGTAATGTGAAATAGATTTTTTGACGTGAAAAACTTGATGAATTTGTGTATTTCTACCAAGTTAAACGAGATAAACTAAAAAAAAATACTATATTTAAAAGTATGTAAAAGTGTGTTTTATTATGCTCTTGTTTTAACATAAGATTTATTTTAAAATTGTAAACACAAGAATTTTTTACTAAGCAATATTGTTATTGGGCTTCTACATATCTTTTTTAATATTTTTCATAATGCCGGTGCCAAAGTGTAGATTAAAAGTAGGATCTATTGCTATATTTTTTAGTCAAATATACCTATAGCGTACATGAATATATCTGATATATGCAAAATTATTATACAGTATAAATTGCACAAATTATGTATTAAAAGTATTATAAAATACGTTGAGCAAATAATAGTTGCTATTATTATAACTTTTTTGACGAGAAATTCATTCCAATACTAGGTGTCACTTCAAAAATTCTAACCGGCATATTGTTTCGTACCCGTACGTAGTAGTGAGCGAGGAGCGGGGCTTGACGCACAGCGACCATTTGGGCGTCAGTTGAAATTTTCAATGAGTACAGTTAGATGTTACAAGTAGCTACGATGCTGGTTTAGATGGAATAATTCAGTTGTACGCCAGTCCCGTCAAAGATACTTTAGTATCAAAACCGGTTGACGTAAAAATAACACAGTGGTTTAAATAAAGTTAAATATAAATACAATTTTAATCTCCTTGAAGCTGAATGCATTTTTCTCAACGATGATTTTATATAAGGATACGTCAAGGTCTTCAAAATACTAGTCCAAAGCAGTCATGGCAGTGACCGAGTTAAAATTAAATTCACGGTTTTGTTGACGTTGTGGATTTGATCCACTGCAAGTGTCGTCTTCAACATCCTGTCATCCGCATTTAAATTTGGCTGTCTACTTTTTGACTATTTCACACAGGGAGTAGACTCCGATAATATTTCCGCCATTTTTTCAAAGATTTGTTTCGGTAACAAACTTTTGGAAAATAATTGATTCATCATGGAGCACAGTTGAATATTATCAATTTTCATAAAAAATGTTAAACATTAAATTAAACTCTAATAGCTGTCAAAAGGAACAAGAATTCTAAGTAATGTTTTGGTCTCCATATTTATGTATATATATATAAATGATTAAGGCTTGTGCCCACAATAATCTGTCAATGAGACTTTGATCTCTGAGCGTCACTGAACGTACGTACTTACTGGATAGAGCATATGGGCTGATGATTCATAAATTGATAAACCTACGTGGTGAACTCTGTAACTCACTGAATGGTACCATACCGGTATTCATGAAATATGACACATTAGAGGACTAGGCATGGTGTCATTGGAAACTTAATATCCAACACTAAGCCTGGAGTGACGATATTATACATATATTATGCACTCACCTGAGTCATTCAATTGTACGTTGTATTTGATTATTATAATAAAAATATTTAGCTAAGAGATATAGAACGACTACTATTAATACTCTGAATTGTCTTGGCGCACCATTAGATATGCACCTTAAGTTATATAATTACATATTTTAAAAATTATTTAAAAAAATAATATTGAATAAAATATGAAATGAAATTAAATCCCAGTGTTTGAGAAATACACTTATCATGAAATATTGAATTTGAACTTAAAATTTTTTCATCTCTGATATAATAATTTTTGTTAAATAGTGTATTCTAATTTTTAGTAACATTCTATAACAAATATTAAAAAATCTATGCAAATCTAAAAAACTAAAAAAAGTGTTATGTCTATAAGCTTTCGAATCGACCTACTTGTTGGTCTAGTGGTTGAGACACTCTTGGTGATCTAGTGGTCAGGGATTCGAGCCTCGTTTCAGAAGACCATTAAATAATAGCACACGTGTTTAGCTTTGTTTGAAAATGGACAGAATATTGATGTGAGTAATTGGTCCTACTTTTATTTTTTAAAGATGGAATAAAGAAAGAAGTGAATTGTTAAAAAATAATTGTACTAAAAAATTGGTAAATTTAACAAAAAACGAGATAATATAATTTTTTAACTCATAATTTTGAATCATCAGTGTTTTATTTCTTTTAAAATAATCAATTCTTCCCCTGCTACACCATTCCGCAGAAAATACCCCACAATTTAATCGGATTCTGGTTCCCGAGACCAGCTTCTCTAAATACAATATACCTTACTTGTAACAACAAACAATACAGTGATAATAACATAAATTTAGCGAGGGGTGCAAATCACCTTGTTTCATTTTATACGCCTTTAATGGACGTGTCGGGAGTTAATGGGGATAATCATCAATTATAATTAATTTCATCCTTCAGGTGTAGTCTGCGGGCACCTCCTACCTTCATTTATAAAGCACTGCTTTTGTTACGCGATTCAGAGGTCATAATGGAAAGATGAAAGGGAATATTTTGGGTATTTTGCCTTTAAAGTAAATGGGTTGGATAAACGTGGGGGAAACAATAACAAAAACGATTCTAACTAATTTAAATAGAACTCATGAAAAACCGTTAAAAATAATTTAAAGAATGCATGCCTTTGTTTTTTTTTTTTTTTTTTTTAAATATAATTTAAATCAGTGCTTCTCAAACTTTTTAAATGATGTACCACATAAATAAGGATCAACACGTATATGTACCGCCATAAAATTATTTAGCTATACAAAATCTGTTCAGCGCACTAAAATTGACAGTTTGTGCAACGCACACTACAATATCGACTGAGATATTACTAGTTATAAGTTAAAGAACACGGTATTACCGACTGGCTATTCATACATATCAATTTCATTACCAATTTCATACATACTGATTTGTAATGAAGACTGGATAGAGATGACCAA
Organism: Eubasilissa regina; assembly: GCA_022840565.1. Classification (NCBI taxonomy): domain Eukaryota; kingdom Metazoa; phylum Arthropoda; class Insecta; order Trichoptera; family Phryganeidae; genus Eubasilissa; species Eubasilissa regina. The sequence continues at coordinate 27,584,608 of JAINEB010000022.1, read as the reverse complement.
CTGAGTTGGAGATTATCTTTTTAAACACATTTAATAAAGAATATTTATTTAAATAATATTTAGTGTACCACCAAATATAAATTATTGTACCACTAGTGGTATGTGTACTTACCATGGTTTGAGAACCACAGATATAAAAAATAATTAAGTGTTAATAAAATTGAAATGATCTGTATAATATTGGTGCAATGCAGTACCCATATACACATAAATAATATTAAACTAGTTTAAAAATACATTTGATTACATTGGTAATCGTGTACTTAATATAAATAATAAGGTAACTGAGTGGAAAATGTGCGCATGTAGTTAGAAGTATTTGTACGTGGACATGTATGTGTAAGATAGACTTGTTGAATTAATATACATATTTATATAAAATTTTGTTAATGCTTGATTTTAAATAGTAGTTGGTCAGTAAATTGCGTTGTAACTTCATACCATATCTATACATATCACAGAAATTCATGAAAAGAGTATTAAATATGAAAATAAACGAATTTCAACGAAATGTTTGATTCAAATTGGACAAAACACATTTAAGAAGAAATTCGATTGGGACACAAGAGGAATGTATTGATTTATACCCTATCGACTGCACGGCGAGAATAAATTCGCAGGGACTTGTGTAGCCATATGTTTTTCGCATTTTCCCAAAACGTGGTGGAATTAATTTCCCGTCCGCGGCCAGATACAATAGAACCTACATTGTGATACAATCCACAGTATATACGACATGTAATGTGTATAAAACCGTATATTCAAAAATCTGAAGCAATCTGTGACGAGTGATTCGAGCGAAAATATGTTTTCCCCTTTTTTATAATTTTTAAAATTGTATTTAGATTTTATAGCCACTTTATATAATTTTAAAAGAATTTATCAGAATTATTTTTGTTCAGTTCGACCTTTAAAATATTGATATTTTCTAGGCTACAATAACGTGTGTTTTTTAATATTTATACTAAATTATCAAGTTGAAGAGAAAACAAAAAAATAAACAGATAAAACTCAGATTTTTAAAATGAGAATAAAAAACTAGCAAAACTTTATAGTTTATAAATTTTTTATATACCTATTTAAAAAAAACACGAAATAAGATGAAAGTATTTTTGATCGGCACAAACTTTTTGAATTTCATTTTAGATTTTCTATTTTATGTGACTCTGCAGTAAAAATGTGAAAATTGGGGTTACGTTATTATTTCTTAAATTATTTTCTCGCAACAAAAATATAACATTTTTCAGTAATAAAAAACGTGACCAGAGTAAACTGCGAATTTTCTGAGCGAGCATTGTGCGTCATACTTTCTGTACTTCTTTTCATTCGTCAATACTGCGGTAAATTTTTACCATCATGTTATTTTCATAGAAAAATTTTCATCATCATGATATTTTTATGGAGAAATTTTCATTGTCATAATTCTTCTCATTTATCACATTAAAAAATATCGAAACCGAAAGTATTTGTTTCTAGTAGTAAAATAAATGCTGTTCTCGGCATATAAATTAAACGTTCTCTTCATTGGTAAGAGCCGTTGATTGCCTTTTCAATCTTAATTGGCAAAAAGCAATCTGCTGAGCACATTTCCGCGAGAAAAGAAAGTAGAAATGCCGAAGAAAGAACGGAGACTGAAAAGAATGAGCGGACTGAGATAGAAACAAATCGAAGGTAGATAAACAACGTGAAACACAACACTATACGAGATCGCGGAACCCGCGGAACGAAGTGCTTACGATGCATGAAAGGAATAACCAATTTCAGCTGAATAATTTCCTCAGAGAATAATAACACTGGTCTAAGAAAAGGGTGGAGAGTTTCCGATAACTTTGTTTTGGATGTTATCATCTTCGTTCAAAAAGCATTGAATGATTTCGAATTTACTTTTTCCTACTTTTAATAAACAACGGAAATCAATTCAATAAAATCTAACTTAAAACAACTGAAAATGTAAATCATAAAAATAAACAACAAAACAAGAATAACTGATTGAAAAGGATTTTTTTCGGATACGGTTGATTATACAATTCTGTGCAATTAATAAGATATTTGTGTTATATGGCGTATATCGATATTGATGGTGAGACGTTTGGGAGGCAAAATTACCATACTTGACGCAATGATACTGAAGATAATGATGATAGTGGTTGTAACCTAAATAATTGTAATACAAAATATGAACAAATATTCACTATTTTTTTATTACTATCAGAATATTTCGACAAACCACAATTTAAAATTACCGTTATTTGACCGTCTCGAAGGTTTTTTGTGTGAAAAGTGGTTTTATTTTTCCACTGTTGACATTCTTGTGAAATGATACTATAATCCACATACATTAGTTCATATCATCATAAAAAAATCATTAAAATAACAAGGATAAATAATTATGGGCATAAGTATATTAAATTTCAAATGGGGTTAAAACACAAGTCAAAATTTATTAAAACAAACAAAATTCATATTCATGGCAAAAAAGGCATTAAGTGAAATAAATGATTTAATTCATTATTTTTAAATATAGGCGTTAGGTATAATTAGTACATAAAATACACATTTTTCAAATGTTTGTTTCTGTTCTCTCTTTCAATAATATACCTTTAAGTAAGTAGTTTAGATCAGTTTGAGGCAAACACAGGGCGGCATCTGGCGCTGAGCGGCAGAGACGCGGTAGCCGCGACACAGCTAGCACGCTAGCAGCGCGAACTTGAGGGCGCAGCCGGCAGAGGCGGTACGGCATGGGCGCAGTAGAGAGCTCGAAAGACGAACGCGAGGATTCTATTCCTGCGGCTCGACGTGATCGGCAGCATCCCCTAAAGTGTCTCTTTCTATACTGTGATACTCTGTAATTTTTTATATTTAAATTCACATACTATCTGTAACCTTATTTTTATATAACTAGGAGAATGCAATTAACTTCAAGACAAGACTCAAGGTATGTTTATTTATATTATTACATCCCTGATGTTAGTTTCCTTGTAAATTCATTCTGAATATTGGAGTCAAATAAGTATTTCTGTGCCTACTTCACCTGAGCCAACCGAGTACTTCGTTGAAATAATAATTGTCGTAAGACCTGTCGTGAGTTAATATATTTTCAATATCACCTACTGCTCGATACATTTTGAAGTAAACAGAAATACATTTTTATTATTCTTATGCTTATTTAGTTTATTGATGAATAAATGGAAAAAATGTTTTCAATTCGATGTTACCTTTTCCTAGTAACTCTATTAAAAATATTATTAACAAACCATCATGCACAATTGATGTCTAATTTTTGAGAACCCGCATTGTAAAAATACATCAATTTTATATGTAATATAATAAGATCGTTTATTTGTGCGCTTGTAATGTCGATACTGTCTATAGATTGCAAAAATATTTATACAGAAAAATCTGCAATTATTTGAATATGTACACAAGTATTTTGATGGAAAGTTCAGGATGTATTAATACATAAATACTGAAAAAATAACACGACCCAGGTGTATCATGTTATAAAGGTGCTCCAAAATTAACGCCAGATTTGAATTAAATAGAAAACACAGTTTTTAGTCTTTAGATTTTTTATTTTTTATTGAATCATAATGTACATGGGATAGAGTTATTTATGGAATGACACATCGGGAAAATGGCCTCCACGGCTTTGCTGGCACATACGCACTCTTTTGTAGAAATTTTCCATGACCATTTTGCATAATTGCTGACTGGCTTGTTTTTGGACGACCAGTGAGTTTAGTCTCCAACTGATCCAGTCTAAATTTTTCAATCAATCTCTTCGCAGTTGATGAACTTAAAACACTATTCCGATCATATTTTGTATTAAATTTTTGAATTGCGGCCGCCAAAATTTCATTATTTTTGAGATATTATCAATGATGAAAACACGTTGTTGTATCGTGTAATGCCCCATTTTTACTAACCCTAAACTCTCTAATGTTAATTTTTTTTTCAGGGTTGCCAAAAATTTACTGCAGAAATGGTAGCAAATTCAAATCTTGCGTTAATTTTGGGACACCCTGTAGTATTAATTTTGTAATTTTTAAAGTTTGCAAAATTAAAGAAACAAAATTATGAATCAAGACATATGAAAATAAAATCACTTGTTTTTAGTTAGATTGAAAATATCCTCATAAAGCGAAATGCGTCTCAAGGAAATGAAATGAGTAGAACTAAAAAACACGTGTTTTCATTTTCATATGTGTGAAAATTGCAAGATGTTTGTAACCCTGAAACCTGTTTCCAATAAAAAAAAATTGGTTCTCGTTCACCGTTTAGGAAACATTCATAGCTCTAAACAAACAAATCCGCAAACCCACGTGCTAACCCACAAATTCAACAATTATTATGTAGATTGTTGTGACGCCATGACGCTGACAGCGCGGGCGCGAGGGGAAACCGAAAAACGATGACATTGTCGCTGACAGTTAACACGCCGGCGCCTCCGCAATGAGATATCCGCAACACGCAGAGCACCACAAAAACGGGAGGGTATGTAAACATAAAATGGAGGCGATTCCGTTGTTGGTCGTTATTAAATTAACTTAATCGGAATTATTCTAGAGAATAAGGTGTGGTAATGCATGTGAATTTTTTAATGCAGATCACAGTGCGTACCTGAAGTTAAATCAAATCAAATTATATTTGATATGTAGTTATTTAAACATCTTTGCCATTTTTGCGTATAATATTAATTGACAAAGCAGTTACTAGTAGTACGGCATAATTTTGCAACATCGGGTAATAACTCAATCACCTTGCGGTAGATACGTAAATTATAATTGTAATTTCTACAAAAAATTGTATAGTAGTAAGAAAAATAATAATTTAAATATAAATATAAATAATTTTCAGGGAACTTCATAAACGTCCGATAGAATAAATGTTCCCTCGGAAGTAATTTGCACGTTTCATTATTTACAGGCTTTTATCTGTCCTAAGACGCAATGGTCATGTAATATCAGGCAAATTGTTTGAAAAAAACTGAAAACAATGAGCAAGAGAGAAATATAAACAGGGAGGCATTTATTCAACACTGCACGCAGATTGGAAGAAGATTATAAATTTAAAATATACATCAGAATGATTTTATACGCTCAATAACAAAACTCATTTATCTTAAAAATCAACGCAAATCAAGTAACGCTGTGCGTTTATCTTGAATGGGTAAAATACTACACCTTTTGCTTCTACTTTAAATAAAGAGATGATATTCTTAAATTTAAATAAATTTGAAAGGGTGAGTGCCCGAAAGTTATTGCTAAAAAAATATCTTATAATAATTTTTCAGTGTTACACATTATCAAACATACTAAACATGATCGTTTACAATATTTATGTTAATAAAATAGTTAGTACAATCTTACATACAAAAAATGTACAAATTTTGGTTCAAGGAGGTCATTGAAATTGTAAAATGTAATTTCTAATTTTGAAATTTTTAATTTAGAGGAAATTGACACTACAAAAATAATGTTTCGGACGCAAAATTAGACTTTTATTTAAATGCGATTTTTCAAGGCACCTTTTATAGCTGTGAGTAGGGATTGCATACAAAATTTCTAAATTTTGAGAATTCCGAATTTCGTTTTCATACTTTAGAATTCCGAAAATTTTATAGCGAATTTCGAATTATAAGTATATAAAAATAAAATATTGTTACGATCACAGACTAATTGTTTCACAATGAGAAATTGGGATTTTCCGAAGTTATCGTTCCTCGAAAGCAAAATAGAGAGATAATATAAGAGATATGAAAGGAACTGATGCATGTTAAATAGACAAATTCAAAAGATAGCGGCTGCATATCAAAACTGGCATATCAGTATTGTTTTGTCGAGTGCGGTAGTGCGGTGTGTATTTAGTTATTCTGCGTTGGTGTTCTATTAAATTATCGATATTTTTAACAACGTAAATCGGAAAAGTTTTAATTTATTATCGTTATTTGATACATACAGTAAACTTCGATTATCCGGACTAATTGGGATCATGGGTAGTCCGGATAATATACCGTATAAACACGGAACTACTTAAACTCATATCATTAGCAAATGACCACAATACATATGAAAGTGTTATTAGGTAAATTGGTTGTGTTAACGTATGGTAGGTTTTCCATTAAAATTAATCCTCAAGAAAAGGTTATTTTTAGTTGAAAAAAAGTTTTTTATTATTAGTATTGACTAATCTCTGGCTGCGAGAATTTATGCGATTTATAAAATTTTATGCGCGTCAGTGTTTTTAAAATTGACATAAAATTTATTTAAAAAACAAATTTGTTACGAGAGCAAAAAAGAATAGGATCACCGTGAAGCCTAAAATGAAAACAAACTTTGGTCAATCCTTCTATATGTTTCTGGCCCCCAAAGCCTGTAACATTTTGCCGAGCAGGATGAAACAATTCTCGATGGACAAACTCTAACACCATCTCAGGAGCTGGTTATTGGGTGCTGGCAGAAAGGAAACTGAGCAAAGATTCATAAAAATTATCACATAAACAGAACATAATTTTTTTATATTAATTTTTCTGTTTTGCATTGTGTTTCAATCATGGGATAGCGAGACTATTTTACTTATTTATTATGTTATTTGAATTATTTTAAAACCCTGTTTACCTCAATCCTAATATTTTAGGTTTAGATAAAATAAAATATATACATATATTAATAATAATAATGGTTTTCATATTTCTATGACAGACAACGGATGAGCCTGTCACCTTTAGTACAGACTTCGGACTAGTTAAGGAGACAGTGAACATCTCTTACATCATGAAGCTTGTTTGCTTTTTTTAAAAATACTTTTGTATATTAATAAGTATAAATGTATTTGTGTATATTTGTATAAGAATGTTTATAATGTATAATATGTAAAAAATTTATGTCCATGTTTCTCAATATAAAAAAAGACACGATTTAGAAAATATATATTTTGCATCACCTCTTGAATCGGATAGCTTTAACATGTTTTTTTATCACCTAGTGTACCAAAATATAATTTTACATTTTTCGACATTATTACAAAATTGTTCATTTTACCATTTAAATGATATACTTGAAGGTGAACTTGAAACACCTCTACAGCCACAGTTCTTAACACATTTATATTATAAGTTTACGTACAGTAAAATTATATCTCCAGTGCATATAAATGTACATATCAAGTCTTACTAAACAAATGTTTTCGTGCACAACAGCGCAATGTTTATAATTTGGAAGATATAAAAGATCTTGTTTCTAGAGAACGCAATATTAATCTGTACTTACTTTACTAGCCTTCCTATTATTTAAGATTATGGCAGAAGAAGAAGTACAAGTAAGTAGCTAGTTATTTAAAAATAATTATAAATATAATATTAGGAGAACATTATTGTGAAGTTGTAATTATTCAGGACATAGGTCTGTGATATTTTAAATATGAATTAAATATATTAATTAGAAAGATATACATATAAAATTAGTTTTATCGAAAAATATTGTTGTTGCGCCACCGGGATTCGAACATAGATCTCTTTCCTAACCGGGGAAGGTGCATTATCCAACTATGCTATAGCGACAATATTTTTAGCGACACATTTTCGAACCTATATGTTACCTTTGTGGTATTAATACATTTAATCGTTCCATTCTTTGAGAGAGCCATCTATCTTATTTTTGCAGAATCTCAAATACCTATAAAATATCACATACCTATATTCTGAATAATTACAACTTCACAATAAGACTGTGTTCTCCTAATAATAAAATTGTATCAATGTATCCAAAATTTAATAAAAATGAATTGATAATTCTGCGTCTGCTATCAGATTCCTCAAAGGTATTTGATGTTTTATAAAAATAAGTTAAGTTAGGAAAGAGATCCAGGTTCTAATCCCGGTGGCGCAGCAACAATATTTTTCGATAAAATTGATTTTATATGTGTATCTTTCTAATGAATATATTTAATTCATATTTGAATTAATGAATTTCTTTTTTAGTATTTCCACAAGATCGTATCGTACATGCAAATATGCTAGAAATCTAGAATTCATTTTGAAGTTTTTAAAACCTTGTGATTAAATGAATGAGAATGACAAAAGATATGGTTGTTATTTGACTAAAATAAAAAAATGAATATTTGAGTCCCATTAAACTTGATAAAATAAATAGGTAATATGTATATACTAAAATAGTTAGAAATAAATCCCATCTATGCAAAACCGCTATAAGAGAAAGCTTTAAAGCTATGTGCGCGGTAAAACCATTTTCATCTCTTGCCTTATTTGTATAATGTACAAGAGAATGCAGAAAACTCATTATTTCTGCTAAAACAATTAACTTCGTAGATTGAAAAATGTTTTGTGTCGATTTGATATAAAGGGAATAAAATAATAGTTGATTTGTTTATAAAGCTCTGAAGCACGGGCTCTTTGAAGACTGAAAATGTATTGACGGTTGAACCAGAGTGATTACTATACAAAGAGCAGTATATATTTTAAAAGGAAAAAATAGCGTTCAATGCGGCTAGTCTCGTTAGGTTTTTGTGTATGCTGCGCGGTGCGTGTACTGAATTAACTTAACTTATACAGATATTTAGAATTCAACGATGTTTTTCAATACAATTCAAATGAACGTACATACTGTATTTGTTGACAAATTGAACATTCAAGTAATAGTACTGTACCATTTTTACATGATCTTATAATCTGCACTACGAAGATAAAATTAGATTTAAGTACTTGAATATTAATCAGATTCGCAAAACTAGGAATCAAAATTATGTTATTTAATGAATATTACGAGTATATACTAATAATTTCATGTCAAAATTTCTTTATCAGTCGATTATATTTCAATATTTGAATATGTCCAAGAATACACAATAATTATTGGATTTCCACCTACAAAATTGAACAATAATGATTTTTAGGCGTTTTCTTGGTATAATGTGTTTAAAAACATTTTACAGTTAAAGAATATTGCTATAAATAATTTAAAAAAAAAAAAAAAAAGATTTTTATTGTGACATGTATGCTGTTTCAGGGAAAAATAAATATCAAATTTAGTCCATAGATGGCTATGGTGTAGTAGTATTCGAAGTGATTACATATATTAACATATTGTAAAGTGATCACTTAAGCCAGCCGAAGACAGGTCGTCTCTATTATTTGTTTAATTATATTTCAATATACATATATCTATATATATATATGTCTGTTATATATATATTCACATGCCTTGTTTACAATGGCATATTTAATAACTTTTTATCATAAATCAGAACCTTATTTTTACTGGGAAACTGGTGGAAAAATCAGATATCTACACTACTATTTCGACGACCGATGAAAACTTTGACCAGCCGAAATGACCGCAGCGATCATTAAATCTGCGTTTGTTCCCCAATAATGCAGTTACATTTCACGATAATGCCTTGTTTTGGCATTGCGGGAAAATTCTTGGCTCATTGCTACAGCAATCGACAATATTTTCCAGTCATAATGGTCTTATTGTTACTGTTATTGGTAACTGCGAGCATTAAGGTTTTTGCTTGATAAATCTTTTCGTATTGACATCTGTAACGGCTAACATTGTAACTAGAAACATCCGTTGACTTAAATGAGATCACAACTTTGGTTTTTTATTTATTTTTAAACTTCTGACCTCTTGGAAAGTTCTCCGGATAATTTTTGTTTTACTTCTGAAATCTATACCTAAATGTAATATTATGGAAGATTTTTGAACGCAACAATAAATTATGTTTCATCTAATATGTTCTTTCGGAGGTTTCTAGAGTAAGGTGTGTCACCAAACTGTGTTAAAAAAAGCGCTTTAGAAAATATGGGATCATTTTATAGAAAGTTTGCAAGTGGCCATTTATCATCACTGCCGATGAACACACTTTGCATTTACCGGTGCGTAAAACCAGAGCTTTCAACAGTATAAACGCACTCACAATAACCATGTGATCAGAAGCCATCTTTGGCCGACTCCCGAAGTCTACTCTTTTCGCTGCCGCCTTCCAGATACCAACATTGTACGGCTACTGTATTTCTCCAAATCTGTAAGCGAGCTTAACAATTAAACAGTGTGAACTGTAAGTAGTTTTTATTTTCCAACACACTTATTTAATACATTTCGCGATTTTCAAATGAACTTGTGAGTGATGGGTGATTAATGAGGCACCCACTATTCACACATCAGCGTAGGTAGCACATCTCATATTCATATTTTTCCACAGTATCTTTGTAGACACCAATGAAGAAAATACATATACGAAAAAAGTATAATACATGTTACCCTAACATTTCTTCACTAACGTTATTTAAGTTTCATTGAATATAAAATATGTATGTATATGTATGGAAGTTATGGACTTGTACTGAATATAATAATGATATTATATTAACAAAAATCTAAAGTAATATTTAAACTTAAAGTACATCCAACAACCTTTAATAAGCTCGCGACGTTTCAAGACATTAACTTCATCTTTTTTGATGAATACGACATTTTACATATATGCCTGTGTAGCACTTCATATTACGAGTGTGCGGTGGTTGACGTTGGTAGGATCAGCTACTTCAGAATTTATTCTCCTAAAGATTCAGATAATCCTGTAAATTTAAAATAAAATAATATTCTCTCTATTCATTTGGTATATTAATATGTTTAGTAAATCATATCCATCATTAATTATTAACATATCAGTTTATGCGTGGTGCAACATAATTATTTCTATTTTTAAATAATCCAAACCTCGTACTATACACCTAACTGGTTTTATTTTCGTCACGACTATAATTTCGAGAGGTGCATCTATCTTATCAACAGATGTAAATAAAAATGACAAGCTAAATGATTAGTTATAGTTATTTAAGCATATTTATGAAAGAGACTGGTACTTCTTGAAGTCATGATAAAAATAACTCAGTCGCGTATGGTTTATTTAAATGTTTTAAGCCATTATCAATGCAATAGGCAAATAACTGAATATAATTCGGTGAATAATTTATTACAATTTGATAAACATCCTAACCTAATAAATCTTAAAATAAACATTTTTTATAAATCGAAGACTTCAAGAATGCAAATAAAGAATTTATCGCCAAAAGATCGTCTCTAACCAAGTCATGGTGAATTTTGTTGATGACTGACTATAAATTTTTGTTTGTTAAAAAATAGGAATAGATATGAAAAATTGTTTTAACATCTCCGCAAAAATTATTCGCACAAATTAGCTTTGTACAGTAAATTAAAGTGTTTAAAATGAGTACATTAATTTCTAATAAAAAATATTCGTATACACCTGTAACCGTGTAAACGTCCTGTTAAAATAATGCTTACCTACCATTAAAGATGCCAGATAAACAGGACTTTTCAAAACCTTTTTCTACGTTTCTAAGTTTATAAAGAAACTTATAGCATAATTGATAGACGTATTTACTCCACATTTTGACAAAGAACTTATACTATGTCCTGTCATTGACTACAACTTCGATCAACTCCTGACACTGCACTCGGCCTCGAATGTGTGTTCTTCTGGTCTTGGTCTTCTGGTCTGTAGATGTACATTCTTCTACGACAGTTTCTTTTAGTTATCCGGTTTTTCCTTCAATTCAGTGCCGGCCCTAGTCTCTAGTGGCGCCCTCAAGCGAAATTTTTCTAGACTCATCCCTGATTTAAAAAAAATAAAAGTTGGATCTGTTGAACCATTCTCTAAGATTTCGCAGCAACAATGTCCTCCTGTGACCAAACCCTCTTTTTCGTGATTCAATCTTGCATTGATGATGAGGTCAGCAGTGGGATGCCAATACATTAATAAGGGGCTCGCTTAACCTCAGAGCTATTCGCGTTATTTCATGGAAGGGGAAAATTTTCTTATTACTCTTATACAATTATACGCAATAATTATTTATTAAAGCAATCGAATGTTACTTAATATATAGGGTGTCCAGCGGAAAAATTTCAAGATTAAATTGTAATTGTTCGTAAACTATCAGGGTGATGTAAATCGGAGGGGTATTGTTCGACGCGCGTGATTTGCTGATTTGTCAGTCGTAATGTGACTGGTTTGAAGCGCATCGCGTTTACGCCGTTGAGCAATATTTAAAGTGCGGTGATTCGTTGGTTCATGCGCGTCGCGCTTTTTGGACTCACTTTAATATTCGACGAATAAGTGATGGGTCGAACACGCACGAACGTCTGGTGTTGTGTTTAAAAGTTCAGATAAGAAGGGACAATTGTTAACCAGACTTTTCCGGGACTATCAACGTCAGGAGCGATGCCAGAACATGCGACTCAAGTTCGACGTGAAAATATGCGTAATCCGTGTAAATCGATAAGGAAGATTGCAACCTTAACTGAAATAAAAAAAATAACAACGTACGTTATTTTGTAAAAGAAACTATAGTTTTACTTATACAAACTGCAAATCGTGCAGTTTCTTAACGAAAATGACTATTCTTTATATGAAATTTTAGCAAAAACGATGCTGGAATATTTTGGAACAGCACGAACGCTTAGAAACATATTGTTTACATTTTACGAAGTTTACGAAGTACATTTTCATATCGACGGCGATGTTAATGAACAGAACATGAGATACTGGTGCCCCGGCAACCCAAAAGAATGCCATCAAAAACGTTTGCATTATCCAAAAACGACAGTGTGGTGTACAATTTCTGACCGAGGGATATTTGGTCCTTATTTTTTTAACCAGAGAGAGAAAGTCACTGCTGACTTGTATTGCCAAATGATCGACGAGTTTTTGATACCGCAACTGCAGCTGTTTCTCGGGTTCAATAAGAGAACACAATTTCACAAAAATATTGCGTAGAACATCTAAAAACATCTGGGAGCAATATAAGCACCATAGAAAAAAAAACGGCTAAGTCTTTTTTATTATGCACCCGAAATAAATGTACTTTACGAGAAATTTCAAAATACAACAAAGTCTTATATTTCATAATACGTTTCAACCATCTACAGAAATTGCAGTTAGGTACTGGTTTGATCTGAGAATACTGTTTTTTCTTAATTTAACAAGGGGCTCGCCGGGCTCAGTCAAATTTAACAAGGGGTTCGCGCAAACCCCTCAGAGTCCCCTACAGCCCAATCCTGGATGTAGTTTCGCTTCACATGGGCGAAGTATTTCAGTTTCCGAATCATTATTGATTTTTTAGCTCATTTCCCAGTTATTGTTAAGATTACAGTGGGGTTGCAACTGAATGCATTTTTACTTGCCATCAAGGGCTGTAGTTTATGACAATCAGAAATTTAAATCAGAATTTTTTATTTCTTCAGGAGAGTGTCGGGTACTATTTACTTATTTCACGAAAAGGAGCGCCGCTCCTTGCATTCCAGTGCAATTCTAACTTTCAACAGCAGACACTTTTTAAATCACCAAAATATGGCAATTCAGTATAAACATCATATGAACGGGAGGGACTATCTGCATTCAGCGCGTAAAAGATATCAATTACATACTTATAAAAAGATGGCGCCAGTAAGATGGTGCGCCTATTAAGTCCGGGGAGTAAACTAGGTTAATTCTATATAAACATGATTTTGAAACAATGTTCGCCTAGGAAGTTAGGGCACCTTCAGCATCAAGTGAATTGGTGCTCTTTCTGTGTCTACCGAGTTAAATAGGTTGATTCTGTAGGTAATATATAAACATAATATTATATTTAATAAATGCACACCTAGCAAGTGGAGACGCGCTTTTGGCGTCTAGTGAAAAAACATGTCAATTCTATATAAATATGACATAAAAAAAAATTGCACGGTGCAAGTCGCCCTACTTAGGCGCCCTACTTTCTAGGCATCTTACTCGCTCGGCTCCTTCGCCAGAGCCAGAAATCGTCCCCCTCGGACCGGCCTTGCTTCAATTTTTCCAACATTATTGAACGTAGATATCACCTTGTCTAAAGATATGAGACTTGCATAAAAAAATTGTTGATACTTAGCAATTATAAATTTAACGAGAAACGGAGAAACTGATAACAAAACTCACGAGTTTGATTCCTGACAGGTACAAAAAATATGTAAATGAATGTTTCGAAAATATTGATTGATTAATTACTTCAGCTGTAATTAGTTTCTCGAAAAATAAATAAATGATTTTTAAAACTTAATCACATGAAATGTATTCATTTTAAATATACATTTGCGGTGAAATCATTCCGAAAACTATTAACCAATTTTTTGCTGACAGTTGGGTTGTGTGGATGGAGCCTTACTCAAACTCCGTCGATAAACATTCTTCATCCGTAGAAAGAATGAAATATTATTACACCAATTGTTTCCATTCTGCATTCAGAGACCAATCTAATAAAAGATTCTTTATAAAAAAGACAATGTCACAGTGATTAAAAATCTATCAACTGAAGCAAGTTCAGTGCGCTTCTACGGGTTAACTGCCGTCGCTTCACTCCGCTACCGCTTATTATTAATAATCTTACACTAATTATATTAAACTTAATAATCCTTTTTTTTCGCGAGTGTAATATACACGCCGCGACACTTGTACTCGTGATGAAGAGGAATCAAAGAACCAGTCAGCATCCAACCGGTTAAAAAAGTAAGTGCATTTCTTTTTTCCTCATATTTCCAATACAGAGTGCTAACAACATTCTGCCTAAAATTATCGAACAATCAAACAATTCTTAAATTTTTTATTTTATAAGTATTACAATTAATTATTATTCTTTCGATGTTAATTATTAAAACTTAATAATTATTTTAAAAAATATGTGCCACATAGTAAACATATTCAATTGATGATACTGATGTTAAAAGAGGACTGGAAGCCAGACTTTGAAATTAAAATTAAAATTGGAATGGCAAGAATAACTTTTGTAAATCTGAAGAATCTTTTCTGCAATCGAGACATTAGTCTGGACACTCATTGGAGGGCAATAAAATGCTATTTCACACATTCTTTGCTCTATGAAGTTAAAGTATGAACGTTAAAAGCAGCCACTTTTAATTAACAGGCTGGAGGCTTTTGAGGAGTAGCTATATCGATGTATAGTAAAAATCTCTTCGGTTGACCGCATTCCCAATAAAGAGGTTCTAAAATGCACGAGTAAGTCAAAAGAACTAATAATTATTATCAAATGAAGGAAAGTTGCATATTTCGGTCACTTTCTTTATGCTAAGAAATATGGTCTCTTATAACTCATTATTAAAGGGAAGATAGAAGGCAGCAAAGGCAAGAAAGAGGTTATCTTGGATGCGTAAATTCAGAAAGCGATTTAATGTCCAAAATGTGGGTGATCTTATATATATCTTGCATAGGATAAATCAGTAACTTGGTCGCTAACTTTCGATAGAATGAAGCACACGAAAAAGAACAATGAATATATAACTAGTTGAAGTACCCAGCGTTACCCGGGCTTTACACAGAGTGAAGAGGCTTCTTTTAGGGGATGGGGGGCAGTTTTTTTTCGAAATCAAAAGTAGACAGTAATTTTCCTCTTATTTTGAACGTCAAGTGTACAAAATTTCATCAAGAAGTACCAAAATTCTACTTTAAGGGGTGGGAAAGAAGAGTGGGGGTAGTTTTTTGAAATCTTATGTAAACAGTGACCTTCCTCTTCTTTTATAGGTCAAGTGTGAAAAATTTCATCAATTTTATGGAGTAAAACTGTAGATTTGTATAAAAACAAACAAACCAATAGACATTCTTCTTTATATATATAAATACATTACTTTCATGGATCGAAACTAGGGACTCCAATTCGAATATTCAAATACCGAGTTTTTTGTCCATTTTTAAACTATTCAATATTCGAATATTCGTCTTACTATTCGATCATATTTGCAGTGAAATAATTTGAAATTTTTTATTTGTAAATAAATTAACTCGAAACGTATTTTAATTACACAGATAGTTTTGATTATCCGCTCAAATATTGGTGAGTTCTTTAAGCCATATTCCACACTATATTTAGAAAACTCATTTTATGAAAGAATTTACATTTCGATGTTACAGTGAAATCAGTGCATATGTTTCTGTTGCGAAACGAAAGTTGCTTATTGTATATGAGGCTTTAAAGCAATTACCGAAGGGTTGACTCCTTCGCATCTACACGAAAGATTTTTAACTGAAAATGTTGTACACAATTAAGACTGCAAATATTGTATTTTTGAAAAAAACAGCATTCAATCTGCTTTATAGATTCTTCATAATTTTACGAATACATTAGAAAATTCGAGTATTTTATTTTTTATACGATATTCGAATAGTTGAAAGTAACAAATATTAGAAAACTTTAATAAGAACTAATCAAATTTTATCAATAATATTTATTTTTGCACTAAATATCCAAAATAAAGTATCGCAATTTGGTTAAAATTAAATTATTATCTAAGTTATTTGATGCATTAGATGGTATTACGTATTTAAATATATATGAATATTGTATTCCAGGCCGATGTTGTTTATGAATAGCTATAAAATAAAAAAACAATTTTTTAATTTACCGACTACTTGAGTTTTTACAATTATGTATGTATATGACGTCAATCAAGTAACTGTTTCTGGCAGCGGCACAAATAAGTGTTGTTTTAACTAATATTTTTCATAATATTCTCGCACACTTTGTGTGTTATTTCAGCAATTTCATTTCGAGTATTATCTTATAACATCGACATTGTTGTTAGCTTATTGGCGTAGAACTTTTCTTTCAAAAATAGTCGGGAGCTGTCAAATCAGATGATCGAGGAGGCCAGTGGATATCACCACTTTTTGACATTATGCGACAGGAAAAAATTTCAATGAAAAATTTTAAGCGTAGGTCTGATTGTGCATGAGGTGTCATCATCCTGTTAAAATTAGATGTGTTGCAGGCCTAATTGATCAAATTTTCCAAGATGTGACGATAGGGATCACCATTAATGATTACAGCATTGCCATTATTATTTAGAATGACTTCAACACATTGTTGAGGCGTTAGATACTCTACAATAAATTGTAATCAACTATTCTCTACGACTACCAAATGCTAACTAACAAATATCTATCAAACCAAAATAGCACTTGAACGAAATTGGCTTGAAACATAATATTCACTGGTACTTGTTTAATTCATTTAATTTTAGATCATTATTATTTGCCTAAAGAATAGTTTAAACCTTTTTTTATTTGATAGAGGTAACATTTAAAATGTTATTGTAATCAAAATATGTATCGTGGGTAGCGAATCTCAAGAACATATAAATATTTTTGACTACACGCAAAAAATACGCCAGAGAACGTATTTTTAATGTAACAATATATTTTTTTAAATAACATAAATAATGGGATTTTTTTGGAAAAGTTGTATCTAAAATGTATTGCTGTTTAATTCGTGAACTCGAAATGTTTCGTTTATCCTATAATAAAATTTATTTCACGCCGAAAAAATAATCTACCCTCGTCCTTCATCTTTCACGGATTCCCCTTTTCCCGATTCTCTCACCTGGAGTTAACATCCCCTCAAGCGACAACTTCACCCTGGGGGGAAGTTCTCTATATTATATTTATGATAATGATTACTGCTCTTTCCGCTTCCTTCTGACTGTGGCCGTATAATGTGTTATGCCCCCAGTCGAAAACCTTTGAACGCGCCTTGAAGTCATTTTTACGTCTTTCTTACATTTCATAAGGGTGACAGAAACTCGGGTGGAACACCTTCACACGTAACACCACAACAAAACACGCCACCCCCTTTGAAATGCCACTAAAATATAATACCGCGCACAGAAATAAGTGTACAATGTTATTTCGCTCCAAGGAGGAGAATGGATTGTATTTACAACGAAACATTATTTTCTTTTTCTAATATTTCTCGCATGCTTTACTTGGTCTTACTTCAACCGAGATGCAAAAGAAAACTCAATTTGTTTTCGACGCGGGGCGCTGTGGATTTTTTTTCACTTATTTTCATTTCGCGTCTGTGTGTACTCTCCACTCTTACAAATTTCATGAGAGCGATGTAAGTTTTTTTATTACCAAGTTATGTTATAAATGAGTACATTTATTATATTTCACAACGTACTTAAACGATTTTTTAAGTATTAAAAAATATTAGAATAAATACAAAAATGAACAAAGGTCATGGTGACATTTAGCAAATTTCGTTGAAAATTAAATAAGATAAATATTCCATTCGATTCTGTTTATAGGGGTAAAACAGAAGAGTCAATGAAAAAAATACATAGTACAAATTTGACTTGCATTATTAAAGTAAGTTACATAAACTAAGTTGCTATAGCTCAATTGGAAGACAAATTCACCAATCAATCAAAGGAAATAGGTCCTATGCTTCAAATCTTCGTGGCAGCTCAGTTTATATGCGTAAACTTTTGTATTTTTTGGTTGACATATTTTTTTATTATAATATATGTCTGCTTACTGTTTTTAAAAGTGCAGAATGTAACCAAAAATAGGTCATCATAATTGTTTCACGTGGAATTTTTGTTTTGATATCTAAATCTAAATATCAAAATTTTCTGTAAATATTATATTTATAAAACATATAATATAATTAATTTACAAACTACAATAGAATCTACATATAGAAAGTGTAAAAAAGTTGTTATATAGTTAGCCTCTGGATTCCTTTCGGGTACCACTGAATGACTGTTGATATAACTTGTAAACGTTAATGGTATAACTTTTTAGCATTTGAAAAAAAAACGGTTCATTTTCACAAATTTAAACTATACGCCAATTTTTACAAGAATCGCAATATTATTTCAATAGATTATTATAATTGAGTCGCTAATTTTCAATATCTGCTATAACACGTTTATATAATTTCGAGAAAATCAAGCAAAACTGCAACACTTTAATGACTGGCATTATTACTTTTAAAAAAAATTTATTAACTATTTTCATCTAAACTAAAATAATGATATATTCAGGTTAATTATTGTATTAATGTGAACCCAAATATGTATTTTATTATGATAAAAAAAACACGGCATGTTTTGAGAGTCTCATCACGTTATATTGGGTTTTACTCAGCCAAACATTATTATACTTAATATTTTAAATACTAAATTAATGTATTAATTATAAATATATACATATAAAATCAATTTTGTCGAAAAATATTGTTTTTGCGTCACCGGGATTCAGGTTCATTCTAAAACAATATTTTTCGACAAAATTGATTTTATATGTATATATTTGTAATTAATACATTAATTTAGTATTTAAAATATCACAGACCTATGTTCTGAATAATTACAACTTCGCAATAATAATGTGTTCTCCTTAATAATATTTAATATTATTAGCTGACAAAACGTATTTTGAAAATGAGACATATATTATTAAATAAAAAAATAATTCCGAATCCAATGATAAATGTAACTCAAATTTGTTAAAAAAGTGTTATAGCGCATATTGAAATTCAGTGACGTAATTCTGCGTGATAGTAGTTAGAAGTCTTAAAAACACACACATAATATATGATAATAATACGTAATATATAATGCTGTACACTATATCTTAAATGACATTTATCTCAGGTCTTTTTTAATATTCATATTAAATAAAATACAATCACTTTGTATCGAAATTTATTATACGTCATCCGGTTTCGCTTACCTCAAGCTTCATCAGGACGTATTTAATACTAATTTTAACCAAATTAAACTTTTAAATTAGTTTTAAATACATTCTGATGAAACTTGAGATACGTGAAACCGGTTGACATATAATAAATATTGTGGTTTAATACAAAGTGATTGTATTTTATTTAATCTAATATGTCAAACCACAAAGAAATTGCTTTTTACGAAAATATAAAATTTATATAACACATGTGTTATATAAATTATATATAAATAATTAGGTAAACTATGATAAAGTACTCTCTATTTTTATTCTAATTAAATTTGCAAGTAATTTGATGGAATTCGCTCTTTAGTATTTATTATATACAACGAATCTATTCATTAGTTAGAGAAGATCAGGATAATAAATTTAAGCAATATTTATTTGACACCTTTATATTGTTTTGTTTTCTACCATAGTAACAACAGTCTAAAAAATATTTAAAATTGATTTGAAAGTACTTATTAAAAACAAACTATAAAAACTGAAATAAAAATTATACTATCTTTGGAAAACATTGAACATGTCATCGTTTGTCATGGTCTCATAGCCCGTAGCAACATGTGGTATAAGAACCCTACTCCTCCCCTACTCCTTCCCTTCCACACGCGAAGACAAACAGTTTACTAAGAAAAGGAAAATAAGCAGTCAGCTGGTTATTTAACCAAGATGTTACATTTGGCATTAGGCATTGTTATTTTTGGTTGGCGGGGCCGCGTCTCTTATTGCTCGTCATTTGTTACGCTGTTAACATTTTGTTTATTCGTTTGTTTTTCAAATAAAAAAAGATAGACAATGGCGTCAGTCATAATAAATAATGTTGCGGCGTATTTAAACCCAAATTTGGTCGATGTGTTTTTTGTTTACTTTCATAAATCATTGCTGACAAAGTTGTTTTATTCTGGAATATTATATAAAGGACGTATAACTTTTAACATAAAACCTATATATCTGATACTTATTTTAAAATATCACCCATTCCGTTGATTTAAATATTTTTTTACGTATATGCGAAATATTCTGTGTTATCCAGAATTTTTTTTTGATACTGTATGTCATTATTTATGGCAAAATTGATGACAGATTAGGCCCTGGAAAACGGAAAATATAAAGAATCTAAAGTAAAGGTTTAGAAAATCTACAGCCTAACTAATAACTAACATCTAATTATTGCCAACATGATCCCTGAGCAAACAAGTACTAGAGAAGAATATTCTATAACATTCCCCTTTTCGACTGCGCCTTTATTGCTATACTAGTTCAAGAAATATGAAAGCAATAATTTTTTTTATTAATTATTGTGAAGATGCTGTTTTTCAGAATATAGTTCTGTGGTATTTTTGAAATGAATTAAATGTATCAATTAGAAAGCTATACAGGAAAATTCTAATAATAGGAAAGGATTCAGGTTCGAATCCCGGTAGAAATGAAAATATTCTTTCGATAAATTGAATTTTCTTTTATATCTTTCTAATTAATACATTTAATTTGTATTAATTTTTTTTTTTAATTACATGAATATTAATAATTATTATGTACTATTTTTTTTAGAACAAAGGCATGTTTATATACGACTATACGCGACGGCAGGTAGTGTAAAAGTAGTATTATATTAAAATCGAACTTGTATAGTCGTGTTCAACACGGAAATAATTAATACGCTCGTTCTTTACTTCCTTTCAGGCTCTACCCCCGCCTCCGCGCCATCTGCCCGTATTATGCTCATGAAAAATAAATGACCCAACATTCCTGTTCAGCTGTCAACACCAAACTTTCTCCAAGTAAGCGGAACATATCTACTCGGTGGCTACATATAACGGGATACGGAAAAACCAACGAAGGTAAAATGATCGTTATAGGACATCAGTATAACTGATAAATGAGATGTAATCAATGAAACTTTTTTCTGTACGGATTTCATAACGAGAATTTTTTATTTATTTGTAAATTTGTTTTTATAATAATTTGTGCAAATCAATACGCGCCATGATAAAAGGCATACTTTTGATAAGTATAAATAAACATAAAATAATTTACCCGCAATATTATCCAAATTTTAATTATATGAAAACAAACTTTTTACAATTTCCAGACTTCTCCAATGTGGTGTTTATTTCTGATGAAATATTTCAATGAATGTAGAAAGACTTAAATTGATTTTTAATTGTTTTTTTGCATTCAATCAAGGCTATATGTAAAATCGAGGGTGTATATAATAAATGATTGATTAATTTGTATAAAAGTGTTTCAACTTAAAATGCTACAGTGGGTTTAATATTATTTTTGTAAATCTATAAAACAGATATTTCTTTGCTCTGGGATCTACTATTTTTAAATAAACTTTACACTATTATAAGCGAATACTACTTTGATAAGTACTGTTTCAAATATTCTCAAAATTTCACATTAATTAGTGTAATCTATGGTAAGTCCAATATTCAAAATATAAGCATTTTAATGTTTTTATTATAGAGATTTCTCAAATTTTTATTCTCATTCGGTAACCTCTCAAGGTTGTTAGAATGCAAAATTACCCAAAATAATATTTTGTTTTTCAAGGGTACATAAACACTTAGTCGAAGTAAGGGACGGAGGTTAATAAAACTCGGTATTGTTATACGCAGGTCCACCAACACAGCGTGGGAACAGCGATAAGGAATCTGGCATACGTGACGAATATCAGGTCGGCAAATGAACCATGGGGGAGGCATTACTTTAGACGAGCAGTCTTCACAAAATCTCTGCCAGGAGAACTCGCTCCACAAAGACGAGATCTAATTTTCAATTAGAAAATAAAATCAATATCGCCTCTGAAACACTAAGCAAGCGCTTTATAAATTGTGATTCCGGGGAAAATTTAAACTGTGCGCCTCGAGTTTAAGGTTAGACTGTGATGTTCTGTACGTTTAATCGTTGATGTGAAAGTATCAAAGGGCCCCGGTGGATCTATAAAAAAGGTTGATCAACATAATTTGTGTAGCGAGAACAAACTGTCGCTATCAGAGCAGACGGTATCCTATGAGGCACGCAAATATTGCATAAGAACACCGCGTCCAGAGTCTCGGTTTGCCTGGATAATTGGGCATCTTCTGGTGGTCAATCAACTACAAGCCTAAACTCCGTCACGCTACACTGGCACCACAAGCAGCTGGCCGCACTTCACGTCCAGGATCCAGGACCAGCCTGAGAAGTAATCCCTTACGTGAGGGACCTGCATAATCTACATCAGACAAGCGTCAACATAGACAATTTGGGCACCTAATTAATGTTAATCTTAATCTAATTATTTTTGAATTCTCTTATTAATAAGTAATCGGGTAAAATGCTCATTTTCCACTTTTAATACATGCAAGTATCATAAAATATAGATAATAAACTTTCTTGTAAATAATGGCATTTTGTAATTTCATTTCATAACCATTTGACTTGACAATATTTAAAAAATAACCAGTTAGGCTAGATGCCTCCTTCCTGAATACGAAGCCGAGGCAGAAAGAGGAAATTCTAACAAGGTATCCATTTTTTTTTTTTTATAAGTTTCTAATATAATCATTTTATACATACTAGGGAATGGCTGGAAGAAATATATCCCCGCTTTTGTTGTTGAATTCAGTTCAACGCCACTGCGGTCACTTGCGTACCTTTGAATTGCCCTCTGGAGAAGTGTCGGTGTACCGAGTACCTACAATATACTTTTTTTCAAAGTTTCTTCTAAACTTATTTTAAACTTTTCTGGCACCTGACCAAAGCATATATACTAAGAGTTTATGAACACATGTCTACGGAGAGCGCGTGGTAATGAAGATGAACGGTATACGCCATCCAGAACATTTTGGCGCATGGTATTTTAGTGTTTTCTTAATTTTTAATTCTAACCAAGCATAATATTACACAGTCGAATCGGATTACATAATCTAACATATCATTCGTAACACGAATCAAAATGATTCTCACTAAATATAAATTAATATTAAAATACTTTTTTGCCCGATTATCCTAGAAAAGGTCACATAGAATAAAAATTATAAATTTTATGGATAAAAATGAAAAAAACAGGCATCAAATATTTACCACTTGACGCTGAATGACCAATAAAAAAAATACCACAGGAAAAAGTCACGGAACAAGATAATTCGTGAAAGTAATAAGTTATCTGGCTTTTAAGGTGTCGCCTTTTAAAAGAGTTTGGATTTACTTTGGATTTATCGAATACTTAATTTGACTGGACTTGGCCGGCGATCCTTGGTCCGATAATTTATAGCGTTACCAAACGCCAAAAAAGCTTTCAAACCAAAATTGCCAAAATCGCTGTAGCCGTTGTGAACAGAAAATTATCTAATTAGGATGATAGATGATGCGCTCTCACTTAGTTATAACTTTATTCGAACATAAAAGAACTTCAAATATAAAAAAGCATATATCTATTTATACAAATGTATTTTTATCGGATATTTGATTTAAAAAAAGTATGTAACACAATAAAAAACATTACGTACAAAATACGAAAAAAAAATTAAAAACATAAAATTAACAAAAATTTATGTCATGTAGTAATTCGTAACATAAATATTTTAGCGTTATTGTAGCGTTATTGTTAGCGTTATGAAAGATTAATATACATTAGGTTTAGGTTATTGGTCCAGTATGGGAACACAGCATTATATATAGGTAGATATTAAGGTAAGTTATACTTAAATATAAGACTTGTTGAAATCGCCAGCCACGGAAACAGAATAATCTTGTCAGACCAAATCTCCCGGCCAGTCACTAGCACTACGTCTCCCTGGTGGGTATCCGACCCACTACTCATCGGTAATTGAACTTGATGATCTTGTTGTCAGATGGCCTACACGCGTTGATTTTCCACAATATTATATAATACATATTTACATACAGTACTGCTTAACTGGGACGCTGGTTAATTGGGGCGGCCGCTTATTTGGGCCAAATCTCAAGGAACAGTAATTTATATCGCTTATTTGGGACAGTAAATTTAAGATTAATTAAGTTATTATACGAGTATATTATATATAACAATGTTTACCAACGCATTGGTGCGGCGGCGCGCCGGTCACCTAATGACCTACCACCTTACCTTATATCGAGAAAAAATGAAAGTTTATTAATAAGTTCCACAACAGACAAAGAGATTAATACAAAAATTTCCCCTTTTCAATAAAAACAGTTTGTCGCTGATAATTAGCGACTTATAAAACCAATATGATACAAAATTACTTTGCTGTTTGCGGTTTTAAACCTTTAGACATTCCCAAAATTTTGAACAATAAGGAAAATGAAGACACATTAGAAATTTCTATTATTAATTATCAAGATATTTTTATAAATGATAATAATTTACAATATTACAATGAAAATGAAAACTATTTATTGTTTTATTTTTGAATTAACTATTATTAAAAATAATTTTTGTTAATTTTATATTCGCTTTGGTTAATTGAGCAGTCGCTTAATTGAGCCAAATGTCCTGGTTTGAATGTATCCCAATTAAACTGAATCCCCTGTTTATCGATATCTTGTACTAAAATGTACATATATTTTGCACTACATGTAGACATAGCCTTACATACGTAGATTTTCTAGATATTTTTCTATACTGAAAAGATTATTGAAAATGTAGACGAATAATTATGTTAATTAATTGTAAGAAAAAAACATAAATGAATCTCGCATAAATATTAAGTAATTATTGATAAGATAAATTGGCACCATACGTTTTTTTATTTTTTAGAACAATGATGTGTACATGTAACGTCATATTTTTTTTCTATTGTATTCTATAAATAAAATTTTTACTATCTGCTGAGAAATTAAATTAAGAAATTGAAACTTTCCGTATTTAAAATGAAAATAAAGCGTGAAATAGTTTTCAAGTCACGTATTAAATCCTTGAGCCACCATCGACGTAAATTTCAGCTCCAGAAAGTCCCCAGAATTTATGTAAAATCGTTGAAATCTACGTAAGTGTTTGCGTTCGTCCAGTGGATTCTTTCTGTATTATCCTTCGGTAATATGTGTCGGTTTGCGGAATAAATTGAAGCCATTTGTCTAAGTTTTGGAAGCGGTTCAAGAGACTACTTTACGGTGACCAGTGGATTCGGTTCACAAAAACTGTCGTATCGTTGTTCTCGACTTTACTTTTGGATTTAGTTGTATATATTATATAGTCTTTCATATTTAGTATTCTTGATATTACATTTTTACAAACATTGTAACAAATTCAGTTTCAAAAAAGACTTATTATATGCGTGTATTTAATATAAGGTAAATCGTTTCTCGAGAGTAGATCGACTACGAAGGTAGATGTTAGTGATTTTATCTACCTGGAATCTCTCGTCTCAAAAAATAGGGAGTGCAAAGTCGAGGTCCGAAGGAGAATTGGTATGTCGTCGGAGTTGTCCAAAATTTGGTAAAAGACAAGATAAAATTCTAGTATTTTCCATAGTTTTGTGTGAAGTCGAATCATGAACCCTACGATGTAAAGAAATCGAAGTCTTCAAAATGTGGTGCTGGCGTTGTACGTTGCGCACACCATAAACTGCGAGACCAATCATCAGGAACCATTCTCAATTCTTCAGAAACTTTTTAATAAGGTAAAATATTTCTTTTGTACATAAGGCATATTGCTAGAGAAGATGGAAATATCCTGAAGAAATTAAAAATTACTGGGAATATAAGTGTACAAGAACACTGGGCGAGATTTCAATCTCCAACACGATGAACAGTCGCAATAAGTCGCAATAAACAAGCTCCAGGATCGAGAAGAGTGAAGGCAGACAGTTCGCACTGTTGTAGCAGACTACAGGACAACGATGAGAGAGAGAGAGAGAATATCATTGATTGCATCTACATACGAATAGCAAAAGGTTAATTATTGTTCAAGCAAATCGCTATGGTAGTGAGGTATTTTTTACGACGATTTATTATTAATGTCACTATAATGACGATAAAACCATAACAATATGCAGGACGGATAGATTTTTTTTCTGAAAAAACTTTTTCATTTGCACTTATCGGGAATCAAACCCCCATACAAGCCAAGTAACTACCAAAAAATGTATCTGACCTATAATAAAACAAAGGTTTTAATTAAATTATTTTATAATTTGTAATGTTAATTATTGACTTGAAAATAAACGGTTTTCTATTTCTGTTTTCAAAAGCAAAATATTTTTAACAATAATAAAAAATAAAAACTTGCATATATCGTACTGAAGAGAGATTGTACGCATGTGTATATATTAATAAACTGTGTGCAAAAATATGATATGAAAATAAGAAGATATTTTCAAAAAAATATATTCAAAATAGCGATGATTTTTCACTAAAAATAAAATTAGCTAATTTGAAAGAAAAAATAAATTAAGTAATTCACATTTATGCGAATCCGTAGTACGCTATAATAATTTGATTCTCACGTTGGAGATTTTGCTGTAATAAACTCGCATTTGATTTCTGCACACATTCTTTGGGAGTAAATCTTATTATATATAAATCAGATACTGACTTTATCGTAAGTTCTTATGTATGGCTTAGGACAGATGTTTTCAATGGACAACTTTCGATATGAATCATTTTCAATGTATTAAATTCTAAACTAGTTTCTTTATTTATATATATAAACCAGTATCCCCACAGAATAACAAATGGTAGACAACACTGTGATACAAATACGTCTATCTACCATCAATAAATTTAACTTGTTTTACTACGTTGCTTTGAATGTACTGAATTACTACGTGTAGTGATTTATTTATTATTTTTAATATACTGTAGCTTGTCAATGATCTTAAGTATTTTAAAACTTAAGAATTATGTATTTAATAAAACATATTTTCGAAGCATTTTTAATACTAAAGATCTTCTTCTAAACAAATATAAATGCAATTTTTGCTGTCGTATTCCTTAATTATACAAAAAATAATTTTCAAGTTCAAGAAATATATTCTAAAAGAATTTTTTTTCCAGTAGTCCAGGTCCAGTAAAATAAAATCTGCAGGAAGTTAAAAAATTCATTATAATTTAACGAGAATAACAAGAATTTCTTTTAAAGAACATTTTTTCTTTTGTCTTCCGAATAGTATAATGTGCTACATGTAGAGACTTTTCTTACTACGAAAATTGCATCGAAAAAAATAGCTCTTTATTATTGAAAAAGTACTTTATTAGTTAATGGATGGTTCGGTGCATAACAAGTCACTACTATACTCGTAGTATTTGCATTTTGATATTGAAGTTTAATATTTGAAATACTAATAAGAAATAAAAAATGCGCTTGTCTAAGATAATTTGAAGCTACGTTTTGTTGCAATGTTTTATAATTGTTTCTTATTCAAATCCTTGAGTATCTATAAAACTTTGTAAAATGTACTAAGTGTAATTAAAGATTAAAAAAATATTTTGGACTGTTTTGAAAATATTTCACCGTGTACGAGTATAAAACAAACCATGTTCATCTTATGTTTAACATTTAAACAGATCTTTCAAAAAACGGAATATTAATTTTCTACGATTTAATTAAAATATAAGTTATTCGTTTCTAAATAAGATATTGTTATGAAAATATAAAAAGTGGTACAGTAAAATCAAAGTTCGATAGTATATTCGAATCGCTTATTCTTTTCCAGTTCAATTTTTCGGAACGCCGATGGAAGTTTTACCTGACTTCAGAAAACGGTAAATTAGACAGTTTCCAAAGCTATAAAAGTGTATCAAAAATCGTTAAATTTCATCGTTAGACATTCTGTGGCCGGAAAAAACAAAGTTATCGGAGATGAACTAGAGATTTAAAATCCATATGGTTCTCTTGAAATTCGCATTTATGGTTTAAAACCCTAACTTAAAGAAATTAAGAGAGTTTGACAGTTCGTTAAGAGAGGATATTAATATATTATCTCTAATTTATTGTGAAAAACAATGAAAATTTATTAAATCTATTATAACAATGCAATTATTTGAACTGATCGGGTCATGGAATAGCGGTTATACTTATTTTATTTTCATAGCAAATACATTAGTTAAAATTGATGATTATAAAAATTATCATTTTGTTGCTATTTATTAAAATAAATAACATAATACCGTTCTTTTGCAATGATAGCAAAATTCCGTCGGCGTAAAATTTTACAAATGGGTACAAAATCACAAAAAAATATATAACCAAAACCATAAAATAATATACCATAACCGGAAATGCAATGAGAGAATGTCATTTATTAACTCAAAGGATCGATCTATTTTTGTTACATTTCGATGATGCACAATTTAAATAAACTTATCAATGTCACAATGTTTTAAAAATAAACGAAAGTAGATTGAATGCAATGGAAATGATATGACTCAGGTGTTGACCAAATAATGCGCAAATCGGTAATTAATCTAAAGCTGATCTTAATGTAGTGAACAAGATTACGAAAGGATCGCATAGTTGGTGAAAAAGAAATTAAAGAAAATAACAAGAGGATATATATGGAAGACTTGACATAATCAGGTAATTCAGATCCTTGAATATGACCTTGTTTGAAGTTTCAACAATCAATGGGCTTGCACAAAAAAGTATATGAACGTGGACCAGGTGAGAGTTGTGTCTCAGGACCGAGGTGTGGCGTTTTATCCTCTTCGCCTACCCCTTTATATAATCAAACCATTTACAAGCCTCCATAAATATTTTGAGGCAAGTAAAAATGTTTCAGAGGTTTCAACCGTAATGATTATAAAAAAAGAATATTATTCATATATATTTTTGTAGAAATTCTTTTGAATAACTTTATTTAAAAAAATAGCTGAAAAAAGAATATTAGCCTAAGCCCGAGTAAAAAAATATGAGAAATAAATTAAAGTGGAATGAAATAAAAAACTCTGATAGACTTAGACTTTTTATGGACCTAGACTTTTTGATAAGTTATTTAAAATGAAATGAATTAAAATGTATGTGATTATAATCGTAACGCAATTATTATCGAACTAATCCGATTTTAAAAATAGGTACCTATATAAGCATAGCAAAATGCATCAAAAATTTTAAAATATGGAATAATTAATTTAATTTGAACAGTATCAATTTTAGGGGTTAGGGATTTGTCTTTCTATCAGCGTTAGGGATTTATCTTCCACAGATGCAATTCTAGTACTGATTAGTAGGGAATCATTAACAAATACTCTATCGCTTTATTAAATAGGTATATTATTTATATCATAATTTATTTTAATATCCCATCTGATAATAAAATAATTTGGTATAATTATCCTGAAATTCTGTTCTAGTTTTGGTTAGGGCTTTTTAAAATATTTATATACATTTCTCTGGTTGTTTGGGATTAAATTTTCAATTTCAAATTTCCCCTAAAAAATGATTTATTTCAGCAGAAATGTTTTGAAAAATCAAAATGATACTGTATGTTTAAAAAATCAGCAAAACGATACAGATTTATGAAATATTTTATTCAATAAATATAATACGCATTCCACGATTTACTGCATCAGAAAATAACAAAAATATGAAAGATTACGTAAGAAGCGAAAGATGTGTGATGAAATCTCTTCTCTGCCTTTATGGAAAAATCTTACGTACATATTTGGATATTATCACAGGGTATGGGATCCCTTTGGTGTAGAGACAGTAGAAGTGTGAGGAAAAATAGTGAAAAATTAGAATAATATTTATTATTTGAGTTCCGATTAGAAACCTCTGCATGTCGGGCTCGATGTCTCAGTGGCGTGTTCGTGTTCGCCCCGCGGGTGTCACAGTCTGCTTTGCAATTCTAATGTAACTTCAATATTTCATATGTCTCAAGGATAACGTATTCCCACCCAGTGGCGCGCTCCATTCTTGCCCTCCCACGCATCGCACGTGGACACATCACACACAAACAGTTGATATTATATGATAGAATCTAGGTAAGAATGACGGTGACTATTAGATTGACTAAATTTAAACCAATATACGAATATTTAAGTCAACGATGGACCTCTGATTGAATTAAGCATGGCCTCCTTGACAGTCATGTTTTCATGAACATAGTGTAATTAAACAAAATATGTAAGTAATATTTAAATACAATCAAAACTTTTAAATGCATTTGTCTTCCAAAATAAGTGCAGTCGATTCCGTTAAATTGAACCGCCACGCCCGTTAATCGCGGCAGCCGCTTATTTGGGTAAACTGTGAATGAACAGAAGCCAAACGAAGAAACTAACAGTAATTTACATTGCTTAATTGAGACAACATTCCGCTTAATTGGGACAATATATTGAACTTTTATTTTCAATGTTTACCAATGATTAGTGAAAAAATTTCTCTTTAGCCAGCAATGCAGTTGGCGAACTATAAAAACTAACAACACCATACAAAATTGCCTTGCTATTTGCAACTTTAAACCTTTAGAAATTCCCGACATTTTGAGTAATAAGAAAAATGATGACATGTTACTCGTAGAAGAACCTATCGTTAATGATAAAAAATTTTCGACAATACATAACGATTTACAATGTTACGATGAAAATGAAGACGGTGTGGATGCGATTGTTGTAATTAAAACTAAACACTTAAAATTAGATGAAGAAGACGATGATGATAAAGATTCACCAGTGCCTATAACCAATCTAATCATTTATATATTTTTTAAAGTATTTATTAATACATAATGTATAAGTATAAGTATGTAATTAAAAGAAAAATAATTCATTGTTTAATATTACGCTCGCTTCGGTTAATTGGGGCAGCCACTTATTTGGGCCAAATGTCCTGGTCCCGATGTGTTCCAATTAAGTAAAATCGATTATATATACATCACAATAATGATAACTATAATAATCAAGTTTTTTTCATCGATCCTTTTTAACAAATTATGTTCTTTCTCCTGGTTTCTTCATGACTGAGGATCGCAACCTTCATGAATTTCTGCTGTAACTATTTTTTGAGATGACTGCTCTTATCTTGGTATCCTGCAGATTCGAGAGATCTATAGAAACCTATTTTTTTACGTGGTCCGTCCAATGGGTGGAGGATATTCTTCGGATTTCGACGTAGCCTAGCACAACAAGCTTTTTAAAGCTATTTTCTCTTCTGATAAGATATCTAAAAATTAGAGGATTGGCCTAAGATAAATGTTTGATATATAATTCTTGGAATTTTTAGCCCGCCGCTCGCTGGGGAAGGGTCTGGAGGTCGATCATTTTGGAACGACTCTCAGGCCCTCAGATGACCGATTCCAGGCTCTGGTTGCTCCTCAGATGACTAATTCCAGGCACTGGTTGGTGCTCAAATGCGAATAATGACATTGAGAAAATGGCAAGAAAGGTAGGACGCTGCCACGCAAAGCAGATGGACTTCCACCTTTCTCATATTCGTGGCGGTGAAATTAAAAGGTGGGGGTGGTCCTCCAGCGCTGGACCGCTACGAGATGCAGATGATCTCGGGACATGGGTACTTCATGAGTAAACTCTTCGACTTAGGTCTTGTTCGTGAACCATGGTGTGTTTACGCTCAGATCAGGCAGATGCCGGAGCATATCCTCTTGGACTGTGTTATTATGAATGATGCACGTGAGATCACGATTGCGGAATTACAAGGAATAGGTCATCGGATCTCCCAGAAAGATGACCTATTAAGAAATTAAAGGAATCTAGGGCATTTCCGGTGTTTATTAGGGTGTGAGTCTCCCATTGGGGGTTGCTAGGATGGACGATGCCGGGAAGAGCAGTGGCTAGAGAAACCTAACGGAGCCCTCGCATCTTTTGCAACCTGGACAGGGTGAATTTCTGCAGGACTGTGACCGAGTTCTGCGACTGCAACACATAAATGTGACATTTACCCTCCCCTTTTGGGGATGCATGATTTATATAGCTTCTCTCTGGCTGCTTTTTGAATTTAATGTGATAAAGAGTCTCACGTCAAATTGCATAGGTATGGCTCTGGTACGATGATACAGGAGCCAACCTGTGATGGTATTGAATATAATAAAAAAATAAAATGTATTTTTGACCAATTGCAAAAATAAAGAAAAGAGAAAAAAAGTTATTAGGAAGGAAAGCCATAAGGTTTTAGTAATTGCCGGAATTTAACTAACACTCTAAAAATATAGTCCAAAAATAAGCTTTAAGATTTTTTTAAATATTACACGCTTTGCTTTGTTGAGTGGAATAAAAACGAGAGTAAACAACTCTCAAAACGATTCCGGAATAGGGTGGGACCCTTTGGAGTTTCCTTCATATAATTCCTGTAAACTAGAGATGTTTGTGCATCTCGCTATCCAAGATATGCTCGTAACAAGTGTCACTAAAACCATATACCGAAAGCATCGATTCAACTTTTTTCTCTTGCGTTTAGAGACCATCATTTCATATTATAGAGAAATAATATTGAATGCATGTTGCAATTTTGTATGTTAATGAACTATTTAAAAATATTGCTTCTTTTAACTCTTGTAAATAAAATTAATTTACTGATGATACAAATTTGTTTGTACGTACAATTTTTTTCTTCATAATATGCAGATAATGAAGTGGGAACATACAAGTATTCTGTTTGTACTGTGATCGGCTATTCTGAACTAATTTCTACTCTGAACACAATACACAGTTTTTTTGTATTTTATTTTTCATTTAATTTACTTTTTCCTTTAAAGAGATTACGGTAGGTTGGGTCTAACTTAGGTTAGGTTGGGTTAGGTCTAAAGATCTTTAATTTGATGTAAACTTTTGTGCGTTGTCCTTTTTACATTTTCAAAAAGTATATATATATATATTAAGGAGAACACATTCTTATTGCAAAGTTGCAATTTTTCAGAACATAGGTCAGTGATATTTTTAATACAAATTAAATGTATTAATTTTACTCAAAGGTGTTTGAGATTCCGTAAATATAAAGAAGATGGCTTTTATATAATGGAACGACAGAAAGTGCAACACATAAGTTAGAAAATTTGTTGTCAACTCCCCGGATAGGAAAAGATACGGGTTCAAATCCCGGTAGCAATAAAAATATTTTTTCGTTGATTAAGTTGATTTTATATGTATATCTTTCTAATTTAATTTATATATTTCTTTCCGTATCCCATTACTTACACTATTAGTAAATATTATTATTTTTACTGTCTACACTGACAAAAGTCTAAGTCTAGTAACAAGGATTAAATAATTCTGATACTTTTTTAAAAATAATTTTTGACACGAAGAAAATATTATTGTTTTTAAGCTATTTAAAAAAAGATATTATTTTTAAAATAAAACTATGTATTATATGTACATTATAGGTATTTTAATTTTTTTGAACTTATAATATAGGTATATTCATATAATAATATTAATAATTTGTTTATTCCGGTGTAAACGAGATAAAGATGTAAAATACGATTCTTTAATATAAAAATAAATAATGTGTACTTACTTACTTACCATTACGCCGTAGGCAGAGAGGATAGACCGTCACATTTTTCTGTCTTGACACACAATTCTCGTCCAGATTCATACATATTCTCAAACAAACTCGACGATTATTGAGGCTTCTAACAGGATCATCCTCCAGTATCTGATTTACCTGGTGGTGCCAAGTCTTCCCCGGATGTCTTTTACTTCTGGTGCCATCGATATTTGCGCCATACATCTTTCTTACCATTATCTCCTCATTCATCCGTTCCATACGACCAAACCTCCTAAGTGATCCTTTCTTAATCTTACTCACTATACATTTCAGCTTCACATTCTTTCTAATGTCAGCTTTACATTCTTTACTCTGTCATAAATGTATTTGCCACAAATACGCCTAAGTGATCTCATTTCCACTGGATTCAGTCTACTTTCGTTCCTCTTCTGCCAGCTCCAGGCCTCACTTCTATACATCATTGTCGGTACCAAGACTCCATTGTGAACCGCTAGTCTTGCCTCAGTTGATAAGTTCCCATTAGGTATAATTCCATTCAATGCGCCTTTTATTTAATTCCTTACAGTCCTCTTTTTGATATCTTTCTCTGTCTTTCCATTTCTATTGAGCATACTTCCCAAATACACAAACTCATCTACTTGTTCCAAACATTCATTACCTCCAAGTATTTTGCACGTTGTCTTGCTTTCCTCTTTCTCGAATACCATCACTTTTGACTTGTTGACATTCATAATAAGATCGCTTTCCTTAGATACATCGTACATTCTACTCACTAGCCTCCGTAATTCTGTGTAATATGTATCATTGTATTATTTTAATGAAAACATATTTATCTCTAACTGTGTGTTATTAGTAATTATATGGTGAGTCGTCCCAAATAACGATCGGCACAGCTGACCGTATCATGCTACTCTTGGAGACGTTAGTGCGCCTTGAACGTAGCCAGCGGCACTGCGCGTCATGTGCGAATCGATCGGTAAACCACTTTCCTACTGGTTCTTGTCTCGATTGCAAACATTTTTGTACGAACCCCGTTCCACCATGTAAATTATAACAGTAGCTTACAATCAAGTATTGTAATTTAACGAGAATAAAGTTAGCATAGATAGTGAGAATTCGTTTCAATTTTTATTTATTATTTATCTTTTCTACCCTTAGTAGTAGAGTATTTATTTATCTTTTCTACCATTATAGTCTATCAGCCTCTTGTACAATAAAATTCAACGACATACCAGCAGATTAAAAATTGCAGGCGAGCTGCTTGCACCTTCTGCTAGCACATTACCCATCTCATTTCACTTTCAACTCTATACTAAAGACCTTCATAGCTTAACTTTAGAAAAATGTAACGACGGATCAGTACATATGTTGAAAAATCAGATGGTTATAAGCCTGGGTCCCCATGTATTACACCCAGTGTCATGTGTTCTTTTGAATATAATTGCAATGTGTGTGTGTGTGTGTGTGTGTGTGTGTGTGTGTGTGTGTGTGTGTAGTCAGAGCAGGATAAACTACTTGCAGTTGACAGAAGTTAATTGTCGCTTGAGTAGTTATAGCTTAAAAATATGCAATAAATCTTATCTTGACGGGAAGGTAGCCAAGAGAGGAGTGGCGTGCACCGGCCAGTCTCCGGACATTTACGTGCGTATTGTATTGGCACATGTTGGGTCAACACCGGGCATGTTTTTAAGTCTGATGATTGATGATGATTGTGAAGGTGATGACGTACAATATTTTTATGCAATTTTTACGATAATTTTCTAAAATATGAAGTAACCAATTCTTGATAGAAACTGCATAATCTTATTTCTAAAATACATATAAATACGTTGTCAAATTTTCTACTTGTTACCTTACAGGTAGACAGATTATGTACTCGTATAGTATCTATAACAAATATACAGTGCAGACACCTCTGTAAGATAGCTCTGTTCCACGAATCTTTGTATAGGTAAAAATCCAGTAACTGTGTTCTTGGACATATTCAAATATTGCTAAAAATGAATTCAATTATAAATCATTAAGCGTCCACAATCAGTACATGAACATTATTTTCGTGTATTTAAATGCAGCGGTTTTTTTTAAATGCATAAATTGTTATTAAAATATAATAAATATAAATATTATTTTCAACCATTCGATGGATATATTTAAGGTATTTTAAATTTGACATATTTAGTATAACTATCGCTATTATAAAATGTGATATAACAAAGTGCTTTAATTGATTTAATTACTGGTTACTTTTGAAACATTTTTAAATTTTCAATCTAATATATATCGGTATGTACTTAATAATGAGGGAGTTCATTATTCATAGGTACTCGTTACTCGTTAATTAATCATAACTAACGATTAATATACACCCGTGTAATCAAAATTCATATCGGTTGGTTAAATTTACTCTCAAAATGAAATGCAAATATAACGTTAATTAATGTATAACTCACTGCATCTTGGCTGATTTTATATGCCGTGGACTCGCACCGTAATAATAAAAAAATTGTTCACAACGATTTTTTCATACACATAGAGGTTATATTTAAACTAAATGAAATAGAACATAAACCTACGTACACATGCATTATATACATATATATGTGTATTAGAATACACGTGTATTAGAAATATGAAAACAGTTTTTATTTTCGTGCATCTCACTCACATCTCGAAAATACAATGAAGCAATCGTGAAGCACCAGGAGTGGATATCAACACTAGAGTTATTGGGGTATTTTCCACCTCTTGTTGCCTGCAGACTCAATCATTAAATGAAATAACTTTCTATCAGCCATTCGCGCAAAGTGATATCAATAATATAACAATCACATTCACAAGTATATTGAATAGGACAAAACCAACTCCAGTAATTGTATTATTTAATCAATTATAGTATTTATTTATAGATATACATGGAATATATATCACATTGATATTTCAGCTATTTTAAAACTAAGGTAAAACGCTCGTACTATGAAAATTGGACCAACTTGATAGTCTTCTGGGACGAGTCTCGATCCCCCGACCATTTTATTGGTAATCAAGCAAGTGTATTACCACTAATCCAAACGAGCACATTGTCGATTTATTATTTGGTATAGTATTGGAGTAATTTTATTATTACTATGAAATTTTTCATTGGATAGGAGAAATTGATCCAGTAACTTTATAATCAATATAGATTTTTTATAACCACTTTTATGAGTTAAATTTAATACACCAAATTAGTTTATTTAACATCCTGATGAAGGAAAAGGTATTTTCCGAAACCGGTTGGTGTAATAAATTTAACTCATAAAAGTGGTTAAAAACAAAGTTATAAATAATTTATATTAAAATGAATAACCACAATCTAAAGTTTGCAATCAATATTTAAAAAAAAACACTTTATAATTGATTAATTAACATAATAAGGGTTATCTTTAAACGATAATAATTTATTTTATTTTTACACCAAAAAAATAACTATTTTACGCACGTATGCAAAATAAATGTCTGGATCACATACATGGTGCGTCGTTAGAATCCGGACAAAAAAACGTTATTGCAAAAAGTTGTTTATTTAAGCCAATATACAAAGATGCCAAAAAATGCTGTTATATCTCATTTAAAGGATCCTTGCTGGGAGGTTTCATTCTATATAGCCACCCTGCTCTATCACCTCCTCGATCCTCGCCCTAAAGCCCGAGCACGCCATTTTCAACTGATAGCGGTTCGGAGGGAGTTGATATTGGGGTGCCTAGACTTGTTGGTTTATCTCTCGACTACGCCGCACGCTTAGTAGTCCAGAGGGTTTAGGTCGGGACTGTCAGGAGGCCAAAAGTCCTTCGACCAAAACACGTTGTCAGAGAGCCAATTTTACACTAAATGGCTCGTGTGAACGGGTGCCCCATCTGTTGATAGATATATGGTCTTCCAGATGCCATAGTCTCCATCCATGGCTTTATCACTATTCTCAAGACCTTTAAATAAACCTCTTTCGTGATCGTTTTGCTCTTCTGGAAGAAATGCGGCGGCATGACATCACCCTCAATTGAGACGACGTTCAGGACGTGGATATTGGCCGAAAACTTGGTCTCGCCCACCACAGTGACGTCTTTGGGATTGTGGGCTTCCCATACAGTCATACACAGTCGATCTTGGGTATCTGAAGAATTTAATAATTTCGGTGGGAGTTCTTCCGGCACGAAGGCTTTCTATAATCGCCGCTCTTCTATCGTACTCCATGCTTGGGTTGACAGGCTTGGCTATTTTGAGGTTATGAAAGTCTTACTGACATATTTAGCCAACTTTAGCGCTAACTAGCGCCTAACCCTAAATTCAAATATAGCGGGAACTTCAAATACAATTTTGTCTGGATTCCAACGGCACATCCTGTACATCAAGTATTGTTTTTTATATGTTCCTTCATTAAAATACAGAATCAATCCCGTAAAACTATTAGATCAATAATAGTAATACAATATCTGCATTAATTAGAATCATTTACTGTTAATTAGAATATCGTACAACCTACATTTTAATTAACATTGCGCTAGTACAATATGTGTTTCAACTTACAGTTTCCTAATGGAATGGTTACGTTCACCAAAGGTTGTAATAAAAAAATCCTACGTGCATACTGAAAAAAAATTATTGTGTAAATTTTATTCAAGTATAATATTTTTCATCTTCTTCTAGGTGCCGTATTCTCATATAATATTAACGATTATTCAGCCAAATATCTTCCGGTCTTCTTTAATTCGGAAGAGCTCTTCCACATCTTTGACACTTCAGCCAAGAAATCTTACTTCGACCTACATCCTACCCCTTTGCCATTGTACTCCTCTTTTGATTTCATTCCTTGAAACTCGCACGACCTTTAGTATTATGAATCTTCTCCCTTTAACCAGAGATTTCAAAGGCTAGGATTTTGTTCTTAAAGCTTACTTTCAGTGTTTCAGCATATCTGAAAAATTGGTAAGGAGCCGTGGGTTAATAGCCACTTCAGCATTATTAGTATTCCTAGTTATGTCAGGTGTTCCGCGGATGTCATCTAATTCTGATGCCGTCAAAACTTGTGTCATATATCTTTCTCACCATTCCCTTTTCATTCATTCTTTCCACATGATCAAACCATCGAAGTTCACTATGCTAGGATCAGCTTTTTATTTGTTAAATTTATTGTAAATGGATTAGCCATATACATCTCTATACCATATACATGTCATTTATCTGCAATAAAACTACTTTAGTTTTTTTTTAGTTCTAAACATCACTTCCACACATCAATGATTCTATCAAGATTCCATAAAGTCCCGCTCGTCTTTCAAGTTTTCATTAAAAATATATTGTTTTCAAAGCACCATCCGCTTTATTTTCTGCAGTTATCCTCCTTTCAATGTCATTCTCAGCCTTTTCGTTCCTTTCAAAAATACTTTCTAAATATAAAAACTCTTCTTTTTGTTCTAAACATTTATAAGCTTTTAGTAATTCACACAATCTAGACTTCATCATAAGGTCATTGCATAGATACATAGTACATTTTTCTTATAAACTATAACAATACCAGTGGCGTGCAGTAGGTATAGATTTAGGTAATGCATTTACCAATGACATTATATAATTATATGTATACTTTCGTTTAACTAACGTCTTTAGACAAAATAAATCCGTCGTTTATACGACCCTACCATGTATTTATTTGTAATTTTAGAGTACTATTATATAGTGTTTTTAAAGTTAAAGTTTTAAAGTAAAATATTACCTTCTTACCCATATAAAAACGTTTTTAAGAATACTTTCTATGACTGAACATGATTCATTAATTGTTTGAAAATCCTTCACGTAATTACTAAAGGAAATAATTATTTTTATTAAAGGTTAACGTAGGAAATAGTTCTGGCAATTGCTTTTTGATTTTTTCCAAATCAAAAATCAATCCATGCACCAAATTTAAAGAAAAATCAACTCGTTAAAAACAGTAAGATAGTAAAATTTGCAAATTAGTAAAAAAGGAAGTGGACACTTTAATGATTTACACGCATTTGTAAGTCTTTCTAATATTATTTTGTTAAAAAAACAGCATAGGCAATGACTCCATACAAAACGGATCAACCGAAAGAAATGTTCAATTCAGTTAATTACTAATTAAATAACTAGAATAATTCATTAGCTTAAAGACAGAATAGAGTAATGTAAATAGCTCGATGCGGCAAATACAAAAGAGTGCCATGTCTCTACTGGTACACAGATGTCGCTAATTGTAAAATAATGTTTTCGTTTATATTAATCCAATTATTTAATTTATATTAGTTTTCCAGAATTTTTAGCAATGCACAGCTTTTATGCTTGTATGAACTGCGCGCCTCTGAACAATACCAATACCAATGTTCATCAATTGAAGAAAAATACTGTACAAGTACCCAGGAATCATAATAGATAACAAACTCGCATGGAAATAATATATTAATCTTACAAACAAAATAAGGAAAACTGCCTACATATTTTTAAGACTCAGAAACATTTTATCAATAACAAATCTAAAAATAATATATTACACATTTGTAGTCACATTTATAATACGATATTATTGGATGTGGAGGAACATATAACATTTCAATAACATAATTAGAAATCACTCAAAAAATGATGATAAAAATAGTTCTAAAAAAAAAGACTATCCAAGTATCCAACACTTCACAGATTCAAAAGTACCTAAAATAATAGACATATTAAAAAAAATTCAGTTAACCAAATTTTTCAAATTAAATATTAGAAGACAATTCCAATCTACAAGGTTTAGAGAACAAATTGATATTACAAAAATAAAGTATTCCGCAATCCAAAATCAGTATATTTATCAGGGCATCAAATTATTTAACAATCTCCCTATCAGAATTATAAAAATTACAGACTATTATTAATTTGTATCTGAAGTCAAAAAATATACACTCATCTTTATATTCTTTCTCCGTACACGGATTTTACTCTCATAGAGAAAAAAAAATGTAAAAAGAAATATATATAATTACTGATTATATTTAAAAATGTATTTTATCATTATATCTTCTAATAAAAAGATAAAAACTTTTTTTTTCGTAGAAAGCAGTCACTTTGTGGTTTGACATATTATATTTAATAAAATAACACCACATTAAATAAAATAATTACGTAAAATATTATATTAAATAAATTTCGTGGTTTCGTACAAAGTGATTGTTATTTTATACAATATAAATAAAATCTATTAAATATTTATTCTAAAAATGTGTTTATATAATCTTGTTTAAATCTTAATAATGCTATTCATTTAAATAGCATGTTTTCTGACCATATTTAGCTACACGATATCATTCAACTCCATCACTATCGTACATCAGATTTAGTGAAACATTTTCCGGCACGTCGCGCGCTGAAGACAATCGGAAACCGGAAATTAAGCGGTGGGGGGAGGGAACGGGGTCGGATCCGTCACCCCATTGGCTAACCACAGTTGCTAGCATTACCGCACCGACAAGATACCAACAGACTGTTAGTGGTTACTTTAGTTACGGGGTCGGTAGCGGGGTAAATCCGGAAGCCTCATCCACTCCAAAATTAAATTATAGTGTTTGTAACAAACGTACTAATTCTAAAAAGGTATCTTCCCTCATCTTGAAATGGTCTTATTATTTATGTTATCATCTGTAAGTATGCAGGTATGAAATAATGAGCTACTCTAATTGTGCTTGCTTGTTAAGACAGTCGCTTAATAATACAGTAGTTGGGAGTTCGAGCCTCATTCTAGGTCAGCAAGTTATTTTTTATTAATTATTCTCTTTAATAATATATAAATTGAATTAATTTTTCAAAAATTTGATAAAAATGAATTAATTCATTTAATTTTGGCGTCTCTTGTCAGATTTTTCTCAAATGTATTTGAGATTATCAGTAAATATAAAATAGACTGCTTTCAAATAATGAAAAAATAAATGTATTAATTTGAAAATACAATATATAGATTTAAAAATTTGTCATTAATTATCTACGTTAACGTGGTTTAATAAGTTGGCGCACTTCTCCGGTTAGGAAGGGTTGCTGGTTCGTGTCCGGGAGGCAACAATATTTTTTTTTCGATAAATTGATTTTATTTGTATATCTTTCTTATTTCTTATTAATTTATTTTGTTAGATTTGTGGTATCTCTCACGTAGGACTAAACTTAAATCATCTGCAGTGGTATTGAGGAATAAACGAGATGTGGATAAATGAAGAGATCATAGCTTAGTCTTACCGTAAGACTGACCGTGACACTCGACTAGTGATCTAGCTTCGTTCCAGGATACAACCAAGTTAGTCCTATTTTCATAGCACAAGCGTTTAGCTTAGTTTGAAAATAGTAAGATGCGACACATAGTCGTATTTATAAAAATATCAATAATTAATATGGCAGTTATTTTGCAGATTATTAAGTGCTTCTTAATATCGTAAAAATTTTGAAATTCAAAACTTTAAATCGACGAAAACATTAAATTAATAACACGTTCCTAACTTCTCCCCTCCTGTCCATATTTCCATTAACAATCGTAAAAATTCCACCCCGCCCCATTACTAGCAAAACCTAGTAGAATTTAAATTAATTATAAATTACACCTGGTGACAAAATAACTTGACGTGTGTGTGTAGCACAATATTCAGTTTAGTCAAAAACTGTTTTTTATTAAATTTTTAAAATTTGAAATCATTTTTTTAAATTTAAGATAGCAATATTTAACAATAAATAAATTAAAAATGTTAAAGTTTTGACTTTGAGTACCTTGAGTACAAGCATATTGTAGTAAAACTATTCTTCATGAGTCTGGTGAATGTTTGCAAATCCAAAAACTATTATGCTATTATTATTTTGTTATGTGGCGGCATTTGGTTATATTTATTTTAGTTTGTTATATTATTGTAGTTCAATAAAAATAAAAAATTTAACGGATTTTAGTTTTTTGGATATATATTCTATCTCAAATATTGGAGATCGAAAACAGGTATTTCAAATGTCAGTTTTTATATAAATTATACAAAATCTATGATCCAAATTCAAGTATCTACCATCGGGTAAAAATCGCTCAGAACAAAAGTTAGATTACAACCTACATATTTACGACAAATTAAATACTAAGCACACTGGGCAATCTTCATAATAATTCAAAATAATATAAATGTTATATCCTTAACTCGACTGTTACGGCTGCAAACAATGGTATACTCTTATATTCAGGACTTCAGGTAGTCAAGAACAGTTTATTACAGATCTTACAAGTATGATACAGTATAAGACATGTATTCTGATCTACGATTCCGGAGAGAGAGAGAGAGAAAGAGAGAGAGCTGCGCCCGAGCGTGCTGCCCTTTTATCATCATTATTGTCAACATGCGCGCGTCATCCAATCGGTGCATCATGATACATTACACATAATATGTACTGAACAAATAATAATAATATTATTATTTTTCAATACAACTAGTTATGTTATAATCAGACGGTATTGGTGCAATTGGTATAATATTCGATTGGTTGTTGAGAATTCAATATCCATACCCAGTAGCCATAAATACATCTTATTTTCATCATACAGTACGCTGAGATAGAGTTTAAAAATTATAAGGAAATTGAAATATATCTAACGGTTTCCTTCGTGGTAAAACTTTTACCTATGGAATGACTCTAAAGGTGACACACTGCGCTGATTTATAAATCCTACCAATATTTTTGGACTATAGAGATAAAGATATCTAAGTGAAAGATTTCTTTAACGTCAATAAAATAATTGTCGTATTTTGATACGTTAAATTTGAGAATTTATATTGAAATCGGTTTTCATTCTTAAGCAATAATATATATATATATATATGTATATATTTATAGTTATATTTATTTTTTGGGAATATGTGTGAAAAATGTAGTCACGATTGAACGTTATGATTATACTCGTAGGTTAAGAATCAGAAGTTTATGTGTATGAGCATATGGTGCCCCCAATAAATTACACCGAGTGCTCACCTGTTCTTATGAATAATAATGCGAAGCGTGTGTGTGTGGGTGTATATGGCCAGAGAAGATCGAACAAAAAGACTACAATGTACAGTTGACAGATGTTTATTGAAGATCGTTGCATAGTTACAGTTAGAAGTACACGCAGTAAAAAGTTTATAACGAGGAGCGTTTTCCAGTGATTTAGTCGGGAAGACTGCCGTGAGACAATTACGGGCGGATTCTCGAGTGGCTGCCGGCGCATATAATCGTTGTTTGTTATCCGGTCAGTATTGGCATGGTTTTGCGGCTGTATATGCAAGGTGCATTCAGGGACCAGTGTTACTGATTGTGGAAACGATAGATACCTCCGCTGATCTTATCCTTTAAGACCTTATCTCGAGAGCAACCATAAAAGCGAAGTGCATATAAATTACAGCAAAAAATATTTTTTTAATGACTCGCGATAAATATGTGCTAACTTGTGTATGTGTTAAAGTGGATGTGTATTATCAGTGAGAATATATTTTCACTGACGTTTCAGTGAAATTATATCCGAATACGTTTCCACCAGTGGAAATACATTTCTACTGGTGAAAATATAACTTCACTAGCAGGTTTTAGCAAATATATATTCTGCCCTAACCTATAATTGAACCTAACCTAACCTAACCTAACCTATGTGTTGAAAAGGAAATAAAAATGGCTGAGATTATAAACACGGTAGTTTATGCAGAAAATAATTTTATTTAATATAAATGAAAATACTATAAGCAAATAAAAGTGACAGTTGTAAACGCCACCCAAGCCACCAAACTATTTGTTGCCATGCTGTAGGGCGACACATCGACACTTAAAGCCAAATATTCCTGCGCGGCATATTCTCGCTTGTCAACGAATACAAACTCAATAAATGTAACCAGTGAATTTGAATCTTCATTGTTAGATATACATCCACTGACCGGCTTAGCTAAAATATACTTTCACCAGTGAAAATATATTCTCACTGGTAAAA
The DNA here is from genome assembly GCA_022840565.1 of Eubasilissa regina. Taxonomy (NCBI): domain Eukaryota; kingdom Metazoa; phylum Arthropoda; class Insecta; order Trichoptera; family Phryganeidae; genus Eubasilissa; species Eubasilissa regina. Next base: position 27,539,618 of record JAINEB010000022.1, on the reverse strand, counting down.
CAGATTCACCGTAATATATCTACTACTCTCAAGATAATTTTTTCACTGTAGATAGGCCCCATTGTAGAAGAGAAGAGAAAAAGGATAATATGATATAAATCTACATTACGAGTTTAATTTTTTAGGGAAGTCTGGAAAGACATTTTATTAACACAATTTTTATATATTATAAATCTGATTATAATGAGTGTAAATATATTAAAAGATTTCAAACAATAATAATAATTAGCGTACTAATAGGAAAAAAAAATTACTAAAAATAAAAATATTAACGAATGTTTGTTCTCCATACATACAATCCTATACCCTCTGGTAGATCTTCATCAAATTTTATTTACCCCCTTCCCTAGTTACCTTACCCTCTTATTCTTATAGAAATGGGTATATTATATTATGTAAGCCGTTCGTTCTAAATTTTGCTCAGTTGCCCTTCAGGATCCAGAGGAAAATATAGCTACTCAACACCTCGCACATCTCACCCTTCCTCATCTAATTACTCTTTAGGACCAGCACAAAAAAAAATTACCTATAATAATTTAATGTTGAACCCGGATAACTCCGGACATGAACCATTTCGGTGGCAAATTTTTCCGGGGAGCCTATGAATAATAAAGATTATTTGTTAAAATTAACCGCGCACCTAAGATTTTAATTTCATAACGCATAGATGATTTATTCTGTATTTTGTCACATGTTGTATTTTTGTTTCTGTTTGATGTTTCGAATATCGAGAAAGTTTGTTATATTAATCAATGCTTTCTATAGTTATGAAATTGGGATACTTTTATCAATTATGGTTTATTTTAATATACATTTTAAACCCCGTGTTATTACAATTGTAAAAGAGAAGAAAACCAGATGGTCAGTATTCTCAATTTGTATTCATGTTTATATGTACTATACATGTTTAAGTTGGTAATCGTTATTAAGAATCGTAGATTTACAGGATATGTATTCTCTGACTGCGCCACAATTTTGCTTGATAATAATTTGCCTACTCTATATATAGATAATTATTGAATTAAGAAAGGGTCGCCAAGATGTGGAAAAGTTTATCATGAAGGAGAGGATGGTTAAGAAAATATATGACGCAAGTGTTGAAAGTAATAGGATCAGATGGCGTCTGCGAAACACCTGGCACGATCAGATAAACTATATATTGGAGGACGATCCTCTTAAAAGCTTTAACGGCCGAAGATCGCGCATAAGAAGATGCATTAAAGTAGACGAGGCAAGAGAGGTGTGCCAGGATAGAATAGGGTGGCTTTCTTTTATCTCTGCCTGCCCGTGCGGAAAATGGCGTTATAGGGATTATGTCACGGAGACTCCAATGGGAAGAATTTTACAGGTTATGTTTTAAATGATGAGATGTGATTAATATGAGAGTTGTGGATGCCCCGATATTCATTTACCACTTTCGTGTCCATTTGATAGTCGCGGAATGTATTGTGTATGTTGCGAAAACAGAGTATGAAAACGATAAAAAAACTATACTTACGGTTGAAACTTGATTTATTATAATTAATATTTTACAAATATGGAGAAGTTACGCTTAACGTGAATACGTGAATAGTTTTCTGAGGCAACTCGTAGAGCTATTGATGGGAATACAACCTACGGGATACAGCCTTCTCGACAGCCGTTGGCTCCAATCGTGTTGTTGCATGACATCGGTACTGGGTGTCTTTATTGCTGATGGAAGTTTCGTTTCACCCATCAATATTTTCAGGGTGCATTTAGTATCGCCAGGCGGCAATGATAAGAGTGTAGGTGTGTCGCCTCTGACGCGGCACTCACACAATAAAATTAAATCACGTTGAGGTCACAATATAGGGATTATGATTAAGATACTATAAAAAGCGATAAATTTAATATTTAAAAATTAAATAAAAGAGTTGATGTTACCTAAAAAAATCTTGAGCTGATATAATTACTCATAAATAAGTAAGCCCGAGCCCCTGGATGATTTCAAATCATCTGTTTCCGTGTTCAATTTATATACAAATCTCGGGAAGCATGTTTCATTCATAATATTATTCCAGATTTCTCCCTCAGACTTTGTGTTTTGATTTCACTAAGACAAACATCAGCATAGATTCCGACTGTGGTAAGAGGTCACAGCTTAATTATAAACAGAACGATGAGTAGACACAATCAGACCCTAACATCTGCTTCCCGCTTCCAGACGTGCTCAACACCCGATGACTGTCTTCTGCAAGCTCTAATAGTCAACATTTGAGTTGAGGATTACGGTTGGCAGGACAGTCATTTTTTAAGTACACAATATAATATTAAAATCTTTGCGCTGACTTAGTTTAAAAAAGTATAGTAAATAAACTTAGGGCTGCTTGCGTGATCGGTAGTAACTTTTTACTATAGTAAAAAAAGTTAAAAAAGTAAAAATTTAAGCGAAAACGGGTTGATTGATCGATAGTAATAAAATATTTATTTCTCGAAAGTACATCCTGTAGTAAACTTATTTTACTCTCCGATATCCGATACTAAAAACGAGAATGGATAGTTAAATATGGCGGACTTTTCACAGCTGTCGCAAGAGTCATCTGACACATTGATACTTTGAAAGTTTCAGTGTACGACAATTAATCATTCAATATACCGCTTTTTCAGTGATGAGTTCGTCCGATGATGAACTCGTGACTTAATATACATTAGCATATAATACGAAAAAAATTCACCACATAAGTGACAGATTTTGAACACTTAGGCGAAAATATCCATAGATAATGCATAAAGTAAAGCACATTTCATGATTATTTTTCGCGCCTATAGACGTCTCCATCTATGTATTTTGACATTAGTAAGTTTGATGCGTCAACAACCCATGAAGGATTTTTACTACGGGCGTTAGTAAAAAGTTACCATTATAAAAATTTACTACTGATAACACAACCGCCCCCTAGCGTTGAGAATTTTGTGAAGGAGAAAAAAATTTCTGCATTTTCTATTCAATTTAAAAACATTAATATTTTGTAAACAATAACATTTGTTTAATTGAAAATGGACCGTATACATGATGCTTTTAATAATATTGAATAGTTATTTTCGACACTTTATTAAACATGCCTTGTAAGAGACGAATGTGAATGTAAATAATAAATATGATAAACTGGTTATATATATCTTTTTTTATAAGAACACATTTTTGTTGAAAAGATGCATTTTGTGGTAAATTAATAAATGATATGAATTAACTATTATCGAAAGATACATAAACAGAATAAATCTATTTATTTTGATAAATACATTTTTTTCGGCATATCTTTCTAGTTGATTAATTTATTTTGGTTGGGTAGTTTTCTTTCATCAGAGAAATACGAATTGTTTCCTGACAACGGATTATGACGGATTCACATATTTATACATAAATATTTAAAAAAAAGACTTTTTGGCATATTTTCTTAAAACAAAATTGATAAGGCTATAATAACATACACAAAACAATTGTTGTTAGATATTGTGTAATTATAATTGTAATAAAAATGTATGAGTACTATAAAAATTAACTTCAAGGCCATTAATAAGCGGAACACACCATATTTAACATTTCATTTTTTTACGTTTAATTATTTACTCTTATATAACTCGTAGTACTGTTGTGACTGAGGATGTAACCCAAACATTCTACGCTCGCGTTTGGCTGCTCAACTTTCGATCGTCCTTGGAATAATATAATCTTCCTCTATTACTACTGAAATTATTCACTCTCCTTCAGAATCACATTTCGAAGATTTCCATTCGCTATTTATCTCTTTTCTAAGTTATGTTCAAGTTTTCGCATGTAATTCAAGTAATTGCTCCATGTATTACACATGTTTTTATAATTAAAATACAAATTAAATGTATTAATTAGAAATATATACATATAAAATCAATTTTATCGAAAAATATTGTTGTCGCTACAGGAATTCGAACCTGGATCTCTTCCAATCCGAGGAACGTGCATTAATTTATATTTAAATATTACAGACTTATGTTTTGAATAATTACAATTACACAATAATAATGTATTCTCCTTAATCATGCAATATAATTGTCTGTTCTTGTAAATTTTATGATAACGTAAAAAATAGTGAATGAAAATATATCATATACAAACATTTCACTAACGGTAATAAATTTGTATATTAAGTTTTGGATTACATGAATTAACCCTCCCCTAGACATGCAGTAACGTAAGTCTACCGAGCCAATTAAATCGTATTTCTATAAATATAGACAGTCTAAAACTTACATTTTACCTAGTCCTAAAAAAATCATTTGTACTCAGAAATGATTAGTGAAAAACCAATTATGTAAAGCGAATCATAATAAATTTTTTAATTCAATGCTATATAAAATTGACGCGTTGCATACGTTAAAAATAAATTTACCACCTGTACCACGTGACAGCATGGCTGCGTAGGGTATTTTTAGCATGGTATGATAAAGGTAAAACAAATATTTTCTAAAATAATTATTTTTATAAATTATATGACTAAATAAAAATTTCTCTTTAGAAAAGGAAAGATTTTTAAAATTGTCACAATAAACCGTAATGTTGTTAAAATAAAATGTCCAGAAATACGTAGAGCGATTGTGATACAGTGAAAAGATCGGGAAAAAATAGCCAAAATGAAAAGGGAAATGCTAAGAGCAACAACAATGCTTCTTCATACGATTGAAATAGGACGAACTCTCGCTGGGGACGGAAGGCAAGTACAACAATAATGAAAACACATCAAACGTGACGTCATTATACGGGGGCGTGACCCGAATCAGGAAACACGCCCCTTTACAGAAAAGTATCCATAAAAAATTGGGGCAAAAAAGTTTTGTCATAATCCAAGAAAGTTCGACGAACCGCCTCGGCCCACCGCGCCCCACCCGCCCCTCCTCTGCCCCACGGTAATAAGCCACCTTCCCTTAATAAATTACACCATCGGGAAGAATGATTGATGAACTAATCCGTGAAAGAAAATGTTTTACATTAATATTTCAGGTAGTCGGTTGAAACTTTCCTTCCACGCGCAACTACAATTTCTTAACAAATTGAGCACATATTTTGAATATTTTTTTCAATAAATGTACCTAGCATTACAGGTACATCTTAAAATCAAAATTTATATTATTCAAAAAACACATTTTGAAATGTTAAGTTATTCCGAACATGACGACCGATTTAAATAGTGTATCATTTTGAACATTTTGCTAACAAATATTTGTTAATTTGTTTTTGTTTGGTAGATAGGAACTTGTGAATAAGATTTGCAAGAATATATTCTTTTATATAAAAACGCGATAAGAAACTAACATCGATTAACCATAGAGGATTTATTTTACTTCACGACAGCGTTCATCTTCTCAAGCACCTCCATAACTATTTACAGCAAAAAAAAAAACACATTTTTAAAGAAGCAGCAGAAAATGACTTCTAAGAATTCCTCGATGTTATAAATCCGCCTGAATCTACAGGAATAAATTAATACGCAATAGTGTTAATAGTAATAGCCAAAAATGTGTAGAATAAAATGGTTTTTACTTTAATTAAGATTATTTGAACTAAACTTACGTTTAATTGAATTACATGGTTGAAATCGAGCATCGAGCATTATTTTTGGAATAATCGAATAATTGCAAAAAGTCTGAACAGTAATATATTCACCAGCTGAATTATTTTTATTGAAATATTTACTCATTTTAGTGTATATTATCAGTCTACAATTCTGCAATTTTATCAACGAATTTAATCAAATATGTATATTATGAAATAATTTTCTTGTATATTAAAAGCATGCTTTGAAAACAGGTAACCTTTTTTGCATACATGATAATTAAAAAAAATCATCAAATCAAACAAAATAAGTCGAAGTCTACAGTCACGCCACGTAGGGTAAACCTGGAGCATACGGACATGCGGGCAAACGGACACGCCCATAACGTTTCATTCTGATCGAGCCTACAATATACTTTGGTCATCATTGTGACAGTTTATCTCGACGTTAGTAGTGTTGTGCTCCGTATAAAAACAATTTTTAACTGTTAAAATCTCAATAATATTTTAAGATATTCATAGTTATTTGTGATAATTGTCATTATACTGGTGAGCACCAATACACAACTAATATATTTTTATTCTATTTACTATATATATACGATACTATATATACTACTAAATATTTATTTTTAAACGCAAGAAAAAGAATTGAGGTTATGTTTATATCATGTTTAACTATTAGTATATTAACAAAGGTAAAATTATATTATTAACTCCGATTAAAATATTTCAGTAGTGTGTAGGGGCTAACAGATATATAGATTATAGTAAGTAATTGGAAAAGAACATTTGATTGATCTATTGGAGTAAAGAATCAATGTCTCTGAAAAGCTGTCAAAATTAACAAAATGCATCTTCTTACATCCGCTAAAACATTAAATATTTCAAGAAATACATCTCCAACTATTAACGTTGTTACCGATACGCCTTAACCGAATATAAATAAATCTTCTTCTGAGAACTAAGCGTCACAAAGTTCAGAAAATGATCAAATGATAGACACTAGAATTAGAGCAACTGACACATCGTTAATGGCTCCAAGTACAATCTAGCAAATCAATTCATTACCTGAAGTATCTGGAGTCATAAAAACTTGAAGAAGAGGGCGTAAAAGATTGTCTCCAGAATCTTGATTACTCCAGAATAGAAAAAATAACTTAAAAATAAAAAAAAGAAACAAAGCTAAGTCTCAGAAGAAAACCGAGAATTGTAGTTCTTGTAATGATGGATATAAAGAAGGAGGAAATTGGGTTAAGTGCTTTGAGTTTGAAATGTGGTATTACGAAGAATGTAATTTAAATGGAAAATAACTATTAAGGAAAACACATTCTTATTGTGAAGTTGTAATTATTCAGAACATAGGTCTGTGATATTTTTTTTTTTTTTTTAAATACTAAATTAATGTATTAATTATAAATATACCTGGAACTCTATATATATATATATCTATGTATATATTTATAATTAATACATTAATTTAGTATTTAAAGGAAAATAACTTTTTTTCAGATGTGTTCAATGTAATATGGAAGATATTTGATGTCCGTTTGCCTCTTAAATAGGGTCTAAGTTTATTGTTTGTTTGGTGTATTTGTGCAGATTATTTTTTTAAAGAAATATGCCTATTTACTAACATTCTTTTTATTCGCCCTAGACAATAGTTAATATTTTTCTAGTACCTTTTCTCAGTTTATATTAAGGGTGTTTGTTTGCCCTATGATTACCCCATATAAATAAAATCATTCAAATTTGCCTGATGTGAGTTTTATTTCTAGGCAATTTAAATCTTAAAATGGTTATTTTATCTCGGGGCAATATTTAAAAATCGTAAGATATTTATATTAATCTGATTTAGTGTGTATATTTTGAATTTTTCTACACACTATAGTAGTTCTGTCACTTTTATGTCTTCTAATACATACATGGGATCGTTCCTAAATTTATGTGAATTTATTAATGTATCATATAATATGAAACCAAGGATCCACAGAAATCATTATGGTGTAACACGAGACCTAGCAGAGTGCAACGATAAAGGATGCCACACGGATAGTAGCTATATAATAAATTTAAACGTTTAAGGTATATGCAGAAATTATTTTAAAAACTGAATCTATGTAGATCGACTATCGTTTCTATTCTTGCGTGTCCCGAGGTTTCGTGGACAAACTCAAGAAATAGTATTCAGTTAATAGAATAGTTTATTCGTACATCGCTACATATAAAAAAATAATAATTTACATAACTATGCGATCAGTGATTTCTTAAATCTATTGCTTTAATTACTGTTGTATCTAATATTGTATCAATCAAAATTATTGATATAAAGAATCTGATTATATGGAAGAAAGATAAAAACTGAGCAAAAATAGAAGAAAAAAAGAAGAACCATTTTAATTAAAATCATAAAATCAAAGGTACAAATAAAACCTTTACCGCAATTTCGCAAAGTATTCCGTTTTGATTTTCGTGATAAATTGTGGTTTTACCTGGATAAATAACGCGATTATTAATGGAATGTTCAAATTGAGATTTTTTTTGTAACATTCCAAGGATTCGTAATATTTTTTTTAATACTGAATTAAAATGGATTTTTTCAATAACTTCCGCTGTTAATATTAAAATTCCCACCGTGTTAAAAATGCACACATTTTTGATTAATTAAACATTTATTGTTATCAATTTATTGTAGTTTTTAAATTTATAATTAACATCTGTTGAATTTGTTTCTGTTTTCAATTACAACATTATGGTTTCTTGTTATCGAAAATTATATTGTTTATATTTCGGTGATTGGTTGTGTTTATTGGACCGGGCAGTATCTAGTAGCCCGCGATAACTTGGCCTCAAGGGCCGACCCACCCGGCCACCCTGCAGTGAGGAGGCTCAACACCCCGAATAACTTTGCATTTGATTTGCATCACAATTGTGATGAGAACGAGCGCAGATGCGAAACAGAGCCGGTATAACGCTAATTTGTGTGCTCTTTTTCCTACTACTAGTGCCTCTCTCACTAGAGAATGAATTGAATTGCCGACAATGAATACTCGCATCTGCTTAGAACGTAGGATGCGCACCGCTCTGAAAGTAACCACTTTTATTGTCGTGTTTAAAATGTAACATTTTAAAGATAATTTTATTATATGGTCGCGTAGTCGTCGACTACAGATATTTTTCATTTATTTAGAAAACGAGCGGTTTAAAAATGTATTACTGATTATTTTATAAAAAAATTAATTATGCATGTAATAATAATCAATATTGATTCGTTACATTAGATATCTAAATATTTATCGTATTTTTATTGAAGTATTATTTAGATTTAAAAGTGCACAATGCAAGTCATACACTTTTCAGTTATTTTTTGTTAGTTCATCATTTAAACTAAATAAATAAATCATTAAACATCGTATTATTAAAATCGTTAACTTAATTCAACAATAAATATTTATAGCAGAATATTTACAATATGTAGTAAATATTTTTAAATTACGTACAATAAATAAATAATGGAATCTATTTAAAATTATTTTTTATACTCACGCATCAGTAGGAGTACTGGGAACAATTTAAGTTGCCTAATCGCTATCATACTTGACAGACTCTGTATTACGATGGCTACTTTATATTATTAGACTCTTACTGTTTAACGATAGTCACTAGTACGGGCAGAGAGAATTGAGATCCAGTGTTGTATTTAAATAAGCCATTTGCTTTTATTACATCTCTGCATATTTGTCACAATGGTTTTATTCCTTAGGTTCCTGAAATTCCAGACAATTCTGAAAATATTTTTTAATTGTTAAGGCGTTTTTTTTCAAATACTCACAAACAGGCAGAGGACGTAGACTCTTTCTTCTTTAAAAGTCTCATGGGACTCGGTAGTCTATGACCGTAGTCACAATGGCACACCATACGTCACTTGACATCTCTTCCGTGATCCACCCGCCTGCCTCTTGCAGGTCTGCTTTAACATTTGATTTGATTTTTCCCTCAGTCTCGATCTTGTTGCCTTGTATGGGTATACACGGTACATATTCCATCAACTACAGCCTCCTTGCTTTCATCTTCTTCAGGATATCTGTGGCGATATACCGTTCCCGAAGTTCCAGGTTCTTTAATATCCTCCATTGTCCGGTTAGTTGTCACATATCGGGTCGTTAGTATTGCACAAAATTTTATTTTCGAAGACCCGAAACCTATTTTTTTGTACTGGCCAAACTTCATAACCGCATTAAATGATCGGTTATATTAATACATAATTTATACAGTTTAAACATTAAATTTTGTGAAAACAACCCCAATGACAGCATTTTTCGAAGATTTTGAAACAAATTATCTGTTAATGGTATGTTGGTGACTTTTAATAAAATGTTGAATATTGATTGAATAATAACAATCACGTGGGTTGCTGAGGTAAAAAATAAATTGTTATGTTATGCATGAAGTAATGTTGGAATAAAAACAAAAGTTGGAGTTTCAGAAAAGGCCAGATTATTATATTAAACATATACTCGTATATATATATATTTTAATCGAGGTAACCTTTAAGCTATTATTCATTATTATAAACGTGAACAACAACGGAATAAATAGAAACTAATTAATTTAAATATTTATAAAATTCCTTAAAATCGTATCCATAAAACAAAGCTACCTATGTTACAATAGTAATAAACGATTTAGAAGGTTTTTGGTTTATTTTATGTTAGTTTTGTTTAATATTTCGTTTTTAATCATGGTTTATATTATATGCTCCTTTCGTATATTTTGTCTTTAGCGAATGGTCGACAAAATGTTTATGGTTTTAAATAAATATTATTGACCAAAACTGTGCACTAATTCTTTTATTTATAATACACGATTTTAACTCAATAGATGAAACAACGATAACATGATAATATCGTTATGATAAGAAAAAGTTGAGTGTTTTAAGGATGTATTGTATTGAATTAGTAATATATTGTTATGTATTTACATTTTTGCTATACAATTTAATTATATCTACTGCAAAAACATGTTATTGTGGAATCGCTGAACAACACACCTCTGATATTATACATAAATTAACCGTTTTAGTGCTAAGCAATTTTGGATACAAACGATCGCAGCGCTTTTGCGACGCGTAGCATTCAAACGGTTAAACATAGCGAAAGAATAGCGGTAATGAATACTTACTCATTTTATTCGACAATAATACTTCCTTTCTACCACATCTTTTACGTTACAGAAAATAATTCGAATCTTTTAAAAAAGGTCAATCGCTTGAAAAATCTTGCTTAAAAGGCTTTTATGATGTAGTTGAACGTAAATTTTGAAACATTGAGAATTATTAATAAAAATTTGGTAACTAAAAATATATCATAACTCTTAGGTACCACCTTATGTACATAAAATGATTGCATGTACGGTATCAGTTACGTATATATACTCGTAGATATCCCAGCAGTTTTTTTTTATATATTAAACTACTTTATGAAAATTTAATATTTACTATAATTTATTTATAATATTTTTAAAATTCCTTCCGACATTGGTCGCAAGAATCAGGTAAATTTCACTTTTCGATGTCCAATATTATTGTTATCATACAATTTATAAAAATAAAAAATATGTACAATTATTTTTTGTACCGGATAAAACGTAAGAGGAAGAACGATTCTGTGAACGTTTTTACATTTAACTTTTAAGTTCTTGTTCAGTCGTCATATCGAAACAAGATGGCGGATAAGGCTAGTTAACGAAATTTACTAAGATATCTGCCAGATCAATTTTTCGAAAATGTTTTAAGGAGCATGGTTTGGAGGTCTCTTAGCCACGATCGAAGAAAGTACATTGAAGTTTTTCGGAACGTACCTTTCGAAATAGACATTTCTATCAAAAATGTTAATATGCCTTCTTTTCTTCTTAACCGTACTGATTTACAAAATTAAGAAATCTCTTAGTATGTAATAATATCGTATCTTTGAAACAAATATACGTCATATCCTTTTCCCCGTAGATTTTAAAGAAAATTGAAATGACTTTATGTGACTGTTATTGAATCCAGAAATACAATAAATGACAAAAGTCAATATGGATGTTTCAATTTCAAAGTTTCTACGACCGCAGTATCTATTCCGCGCCGCGTGACGCTCAACTTCCGAATCAAATAGCACCAACTACGGGCATTTTCCTCTTGTGCCCGTGCTCCATGTCCAACGGCACAGTCATAAAGTAATAAATGATTTACATAATAAGATCAACCCGCCACCCCGCCACCCCGCAACCGGCTGAAGTTATAATTCGGTTCGGGATAACACGTGGTCTTCCGTTGCTTGGACCGGTTTGATGCCATCTCGGTATTTGCATAAATCTGAGCACCCCAATAACTGTAGAAGGAACTGCCGCAGCATCACAGTGTCACTACATTACTTAATATATCATCTGTAGAGGTGATCCAAAAATTACTTCTTCAATATTTGCAAAATTACTTTGTGGCAACATATTATATAAATAATAAGAAAAACACTGTTTAAAACCACTATTTATTGATACATCAGCATGTTTCAAGACCTACGTATGGTCCCTTATTTAGAAAACAATGTATATTAAAAATGCAAGCATAGACAAAAACAAAACTATAAAAATAAAAATGGTCGGTAACTAATTAGGAAATATTGTGAAAACTATTTGTAAAGATGACTATTTGCAAAACTAATTTCTAATGATTTTAAATTATTCAATTGAAGACCAACATTGTTTATATGTAAAACAGACAACATCAAGTTTTTATGTAGAGCATGATCATTTTCTAATAAATGATTGGAAAAAACTGAAAAATCATAACTATTTAAACATCTTAAATGCTCTTTGACTAAAATTTCGATCTATTTTTCCAAAATAGAAAACAGTACAATCTTTACAGCTAAAAACAATGTTTTAAATAATTTATATTAAAATGTAAAATTTGCAACCAAATTCGATTGCAAAAGTGAATAATAAAAATTGTTACATTATTAAATATAAACTTGAGATGTGTTTAAACATTTTTTATTTCCTATCTTGCACACAACAAAAATATATTATAAAAATTATTATGGAACAATATAATATTTTTGTTCAAGTTTTACAACCATTCAAAATATTTTTTTTTTATCTATATAGCACATAAAAACTAAAAAATGAAAAGTGGGTAAACGCAGTTTAAATTAATACCTCTCGCATTGACAGCATGTGCTCATGGGCCGACAATTTCTAGACATTGCTTCCAGAAGTAGGCACCCTGCTGGGGCCTGGGGTAACCCGACAAACCTCCCCTCCGCGCATAAGTGAACTTGGTTAAGTCTCTAAACCATCTAGATGGAGTGTTGTATACCTGGAACATTAGATGTAGTGCGATAATTGGTTAAGAGATGATACATTACATCACAAGTCAAAATACAGTGTTTTATTGGTTTTATTCAGTTCTTATTTCCTTATATATTTTACACACCACTTTCACTTCATTATTATACCTCCCTCCTCCCTCTATTAAACCTTTGGTCATAGTCGCTTATCATATTACATTACTACATGTCAGGAAGTATTCAATGAATATTAAAAAAATCCGACGACCTTCTTAGTATGCTTACAAATTTAATAATGTATAGCTAAGGTATGGTATCCAGAAAATATAAAATGTCACACATTAAATCAATATTTACAAAATCATTCTCATTTTGATCGGATCAACATAATATCAGATGAAATATTAAATATTTACTCCGAGAAAAAGGTTATTGACGAAGAATTTGTCAGGCAAACAGCAAGGATGTCGATTTCAGGCGCGTAATTTCAATACACACCCCTCTCAGCCGATTTCAGGCAGATCTCAGCCTCGCGAGCAGCACCTACCCTCTCGGCGGCTGGAACATTGAAACTACTTGTTTCACTTTATTATTCCTTTGATATTCCAATGGCTTCATACTTATGCAAAAACATTCCGGAATTTGCTTGTAAAAAGTCATCCGAGCGTCCCTAACGAACGGGGCAACACTTCAGATACGCCGCTATTGAAAAACTGGCAGAACGTAGATATTCCCACTGAAAGTTAAAGGCCATCAATCTGCGGATCGCGTACTGGATTATTATACCTATAATATGATTTTAAATGGTTATTTCCAAATACTAATATGATCTGAGTGTTCTTCTCGCAGCTATCACAAACTATATACCTACTATACGAGTTGTGCAAGCGATAATATGGTGAGAATATATTGCCATATAAATAATTTGTAACTATCGAACTAAATTAGTTAGTTAAGAATAGTTCTCCGTATCTTGGTATCCGTGAATATGTACATTCGAGATGTGACTGTTTAATTTTGGAAAATTTACTGTCTAACATACACATGTAGAACTGTGCACTAGTGGGTATTGTTCCCTTTAAAGTACTCCCCTTGTTCAGTAATATACTTTGTTATTTCTGCAGGCCTGGGACTCATTTTCCGGAATACTAAGTACCTGTCTCACATTCTGTTTGATATCAGTTGTTTTAGAGTATCTTTGTCCCTTCAGCATACATTTTAATATGGAAATAGGCAGGAATCACAGAAAGCTAAATCAAGTGAATAAGCAGGATGATCTAATATGGGTAATCGCTTTTTGGTTAGGAGGTCTCTCACAGAGAGCGTATTGTGACTGCTCTATATTTAGATCGCCCAATTTTACTCCACTTTGGTATCTATTACCTCCCCAATAGCTAACTAATATTGTAACTAGCTTTATCAGTTTAAAATGTACCCATGTATTAGTTCAAACGTATTCAAACATGGATATTTAGGTGATCTTGATACAATTACATCATGGGCGATACGTGACCATTCCGGAAAATAAATTGTCACACCTCGTATCTTATTATTATATGAACTTTTTTAATGCACTGTTCTTATTATTATTTATTTGAATCCGTTAATTTTAATAATATGTATTTTTTACCTGTATATTCGAGTATACATCCACTCTACCAGTCACTGCCCTGGGGCCTAAATTCTTGAGAATCAATTTAAAAATGGTTTATAATATACTTTTAGCACAGGTATGAGTTTTATAATTGAAATTTTAAATAATGTAGTGTATTACAATAAGAAATATATCTCTACTACACGTCTATGCTAATTCAATACTTACTTACCATCACACCGTTTCACCGCGGGGTAGGCAGAGAGGATAGAGCGCCACACTCTTCTGTCCTGACACACAATTCTCGCCTCATTCACATTCATACATCTTCTCATACAAGCTTCCCGATCATTGTTTCTAACAAGACCATCTTCCAGTATCTGATTTACCTGGTCATGCCAAGTCTTCCGCGGGCGTTCTCTATTTCTGGTGCCATCAACACTTGTGTCATATATATGTCTTACCATTCTACATGCAATATAATATAAAACATGCACAATAATGTCATACGATACATATTATATAATAAATACACGTACTTACCCCTATGGAGGGGTAAGCACGTGAATATACATTATGTAGTTCGACATGGGCCGTAGTTTTGCAGGGGTAGATAGAGAGGATAGAACAGCACTTTATTCTGTGGTGGCATACCAATCTTGCCTTGTTTACTATTATACTGGCTCATCATTTTTTGAAGCTCCAAATAGAGCCATTCTTTGATATCTGGTTTATCTAATTATCCCAGGACTTTCGCGAATGCTCCGCTTGCCTTGTTGCTTTCAACACTCGTCTGGTATATTTTCTTGACCATATTCTCTTCAATCATACGTTCCACCTGCCCAAACTATCTCAGCGACATTTTATTAATTCTATCAACTGTGCTTTATTCAGATTTACATTCGCTACTAATTTATATATTCTTCTCTCAATCGTGCATAGATATTCAGCCCGAGCGACTGCGTTTTACAGCATTTAGTATACTTTCATTCTTACTTTGCCAATTCCAGGCCTAACTTCCATACGTTAGTGTTGGCACCAGAACTATACACCGCTAGTCTGGCTTCAGATAAGGATATTGGCGATTATTGTGTTCAAAACACCATTCATTATAGTGCCAGTAGTCACCCTCCTGTCGATATCTTCCTCAACCATATCGCTCATGTAAACATACATTTCAAATACAAAAATTCATCCTCTAAATGTTTTAATAACTTAATGAACTTCCTAACTTAAATATAAGAAATATAAAATAAACGTATAAAAATAAAATAAGCAGATATGTAAATGTAGATAATCCAGTAATATTAAAAAAAAAAGATTAATAATATATTCCTTACTTCACGAAATGTAAATTTACGTTTTGAAATTTGGTCAAGCGTATGTAAAATTATGTTGTTATTTATTGCATTTGTAGTTTAGATAATATAAGTGTTAATTTAAAAAATGTAATATGATATGTTTCTATTATATTTGTCATGCTTTCATCTTTAAATTTATACAAATTACGTGTTAAATGATATATTATGTAAATTACAATTACATTAAAACGACATTACTACAAATATATACTTTTTTAAAATACAGATTAAATGTATTAATTAGAGAGATACATATAAAATCAATTTTATCGAAAAATATTGTTGTTGCAACCGGGATCTCTTCCAATCCGGGGAACGTGCATTAACCAATTATGCTATATCAACACAGTGCATTGACGACAAATTTTCTAACTTATATTATACACTTTTCAAATTGATACATCTATTGTTCCATTATTTGAAAGCCACCTTCTTTATTTTATTTTTATAGTAACAACAATATTTTTCTATACAATTGTTTATATATGTATACCTTTCTAATTAATACATTTAATTTGTATTTAAAAAAATATCATAGATTTATGTTCTGAATAATTATAACTTCACAATAAGAATGTGTTCTCCTTAATAATATTAACAAGAGTTTATTTCAAACTATCTGAAATATCCGGCGTTGCCCAAACTTTACGCAAAGTGAAAAGGCTTTATTTTGGGGGGAAGTTTTTTTTCGAAATCAGATGTAATTTCCCCCTTATTTTTAACGTTAAGTGTGGAAAATTTCATCAAAAAACACCAAAATTCTGCTTTAAGGGATGGGGGTGATTTTTTTAAATCACATGTAGACAGTGACCATCCTCTTGTTTTGAAGATCAAGTGTGCAAAGTTTTATCAGGCTCTGAATAAAACTGTAGATTTGTAAAAAAAGAAACAATCCAACATACATTCTTCTTTATATATATATATATAAACATATATAGAAAAGAAATGACAAAAATATATTAATTTAATTACAAATTTCCCAATCGTATTAAACATCGAAAAATGAGACAGTTTATTTAAAAAATAAATAAATTGGCATCCCCTGATTTGAGCGAAGCGAGTTGGAATCATGAAATCATCCGACGAAGAATGCACCCCCGTCTCACACCAGTGCACCCCCGCCCCCCGCTCCGCAGTGGTGGATTTGATAGAAATATTGTAAGAGTGCCCCATCGTAAATGTTGTCTTTTGAACCGGGCTTTTAAAGTGTGGACTTTCTTTTTTTGTAAGTTGAGTGACTTGAAATTTAATGACATTATGGCATCCGGCGGGACAGCAGAATTCATCTTTTTATTTCGACTCTTTCTTAATGTGTCAACACGAGATATTTTTTCTCCTTTCAAGAATTTTTAAAATTAATATCATAAGAAATGTTCGAGTTTTAATATATACAGCAAACATAATATTTAAGTGGTAAAATTTGTATGATAAAAACAGATATAATTTTTTTTTCTTTTTCTAAATTATTTTATTATTTCTACGTGTATTTTATCGACATCTTAATTTTTAATTATTTTGATTTATTTTCATTTAAAAGTCATAGTATTTTGAATATTTAACGCAATCTTTACGTTGCGGTTATTCATTTTAATATTGTATTGTTAATACATTTTGTTTTGATATTAAAAATGTTGTATTTTCGTAGAAAGTAATCACCCTGTAGTTTGACATATCTGATTAAATAAAATTTTAGTTTTAAATACTAAATTAATGTATTAATTATAAATATATACATATAAAATCAATTTTGTCGAAAAATATTGTTTTAGCGTCACCGGGATACGAACCTGGATCTTCATTTCCAATCCGGGGAAGTGCACTACCTTTGTGCTATAACGCCAGTATTTTTCTTGACAAATTTTCGAAACTATATGTTACATTTTTCAAATTAATACACCTGTCGTTCCATTATTTGAAAGCCATCTACATTATTTTTACAGAATCTCAAATACCTTTGAGTAAACCGATTTGCAGACGCCAGAATTATCAATTCATTTTTATTAAATTTTTGGACACGTTGATACAACATATATTATTAAGGAAAACACATTCTTATTGTGAAGTTGTAATTATTCAGAACACAGGTCTGTGATATTTTAAATACTAAATTAATGTATCAATTATAAATATATACATATAAAATCAATTTTGTCGAAAAATATTGTTTTAGCGTCCCGGTGACGAAGGAAAAGGCATTTTCCTGAACCGCTTGGTGTATAATAAACTCGTAAAAATGGTTAAAAACCAAGTTAAAAAATAATTCAATATTAAAAATCTTAGATATCAGAATATTTGCTTTTTAGTATTTATTTATAGAAATAAATAACTTTATTAGTATCTTTTTTAAGGCCATTTATTATTTAAAAAATATTTATATATATTTTTTTAGATAGTCTTTACACTTAAATAATAAACATATTTTATACAGCTACTAATATATTAACTGTACTGCATAAATAAATCAGATTTTTCTAAAAGATCCTCGTTAGAAAGCGTTAATAAATAAAACTTCTACATATCTATAATAATACACTGAAGTACCTACATACATTGTATTAGAATTAATTGAAAATAATTAAATTTAAATTTTAAAAAAAACATTGTATTAGAATTAATTGAACATTGTAATCGAAAATCTTATCCTGAAGATTACTTTTATCTTATAGTCCGATCCGTCCTGAAGATTACTTTTATCTTATTTATCTTATAGTTTATCATCGGAATTATAAGATTCCGATGATAAACTTCTTCTAGCCCAGTTTTCACAATCAAAAATTTATTACTGTTCTTTTGAACGAAAGGATATTTGGAGCAAAGAATCAAAAACAGGTTGTAGCAAAAACACAGAATTTGGTGAACTCAACACACATTCAACACATGGATTCAAAGCACTTCAAGTAAAATATAAAGATTGTTGTACCACTGAAGGTAATATTTTATGCCAATATAGGGCAATATTAACATCATATTTTACAATTAAATAAAAATAATCAACAATAACTTGTAATAAAAATTAAATTCACAATATCTATCTCAACTGTAGTGTTCTGTACTTACAACACAATTATTGAAAATACAAAATTATGGGTCGGCGCGCATTTTATAAATTACAACATTTCAAATGATGAACAACATTTATAAATCTTTTTTAGATTCACTGTGAATTATTAAAACCTGAATGATTAATTTTGACCTATTGATATTAAAATTATAAATAATAAAATACACCAATGAATAAAAATATTTCGATTACAGAATTTCACATAGATGAAGACATTATTTCCATTAGGCGTAAGCGTGGCCTGTTTTAGTAACTCCTGGTTGACTATTTTACGCAAACGATATTTTTTTAAGTATTGGGTCAATTTTTTCGATATTTTTCAATAGTTACATCAAAATAAAAATATAACCGTGTGATGTGATCTTAATATTATTTATTCAAATGCACTTCACCAGTTTTTTCTTTTAATTACTATGGACTAAAATCATCACAAAATTCAACTATAAAATAATATGAAACAACATTTTTTGAGTCAATTCATGTGAACTAATGAGACATTTCCATTGGGATGCGGCACGTCTCCACTGCCAATCAGCCAAAATGCAACGGGAAAAAATGGCGTGCCAGGGTCGGTTTACGATTATTCGGGAAAAAAAATTATTCGGGAAATTATTTCGCTCTGAAGTAAAAATAAGCATTAATCTCGTTTACATTCATTTTGCTTATTATTTTTTCAAAATACAATGGTATATATATTTTAAAAATACATTTAAAAAAAGTCAAGTTACCTGAAAAAATAAATAAAATATGGACAGTAACACATAGAAGATAAAACTTAATACAAGAATGCGAATGCCAAACCTGCACTTAAGTTGTTAGGTGTGCACATTGATTTAGATTTTTCAATGAATACACAAATCAGCAAAACTGAGACAGATTAAAAGTATTTGGAGACATCTTCTTCTTGACGCAGTCCCTCTACTTATAAAGGCATTTGTGGTGTCACGTGTGGACTATTGTAACAGCATCTATGCTAGCCTACCAATATTTCAGTTGGATAGATTACAATCTATTCTAAATGCGGCATCACGGATAATATATGGAGTTTCCAAAGTCTCTTATATAACATCCCTTTTATATGAGCTACATTGGCTCCGGTTCCCTGAAAGAGTTAAAATTAAATTGTGCTGGTTAATGTACATGGCGATACATAACATGGCACCTCTATATATTCAAGAGCTTTGTATTCCAGACAATTTGAATTGTAGACTTCAAACTCTCAGATCAACCTCAACTACCGCAGGAAGGATTATAGAACCGACCAACCAACAGCCATTTGCGGTGGCAGGCCCAAAAGTGTGGAACTCTTTACTCTCCGTCATAAGAAAAGTGCATCGGAGACTTTATAAGAAGATACTAAAAACGCACCTTTTCAAAAATCATTTCCATAAGTTAAAAAAATGATTTTTAATTTAAAAAACAAAGAACTATAAACACATAGACTGTATACTCTATAAACATTATACAATATTATTATTATTATAGATAACGATATTTAATAATGAATGATACGGAATGTGAGAAGTTTGAATTTGGATTGCCTCAGAAGTATGTATTCAATAGTATATAATACTAAAACACATAGGAAAAAAACCCGTTATATATCTCACACACATGTATCGTACCACCACTGCGTTTAATGCATTTTTCTGGTTCGCCCAGCCTTGACTTGTTTGAAAATCGTAGTATTTTGTTTTGGTCTCTTCAAATACTGTCTGTATTTTATTTTAAGTTCTTAAAATGTTTAAAAATAAAATAAAATTACAAATACATTATTAAAGTCTTTTTTAATGCAGTTTTGTGGCCGGTTTTGTTTGAAAAGCCTCCGAAAAAATATATTTTAAGTTACAAACGTTTATTGAAAAATTAATTTCACACAATTGCTTACGCGCATTTAACACGTCTTTATAATTTGTTACCAACTCGGACGATGACGACTCGGTCCAGCGCTGGACGAAACCAACTGCTTTAGGAGTGCATCCCATTCAACTGATCCTATTCACTACGAGCGTCTCCGGAACACGATGTCAAGTATCTCATTATGGAAGTAATGTCTGCGGTGCGGTGGGGTGAAATAAAGCAAGTAAGTGTAAATACTGAGATGTCCCGCCATCTCGCTATGTGAACAGTCGAGGGGTTGAGCGAGCCAAGAGGTAAAAATCTTTCAAAATAATTGACGATATGATGATTTTACATTTCTAACTGCATGATTAAAAACGGAATTTCATATAATAATTCCCAACTTGTGCTCATCCAGATTCTGTAGTACTTACTTCTGAAATGTCTGTACATTAACGAGTATACTTCATCTTGCACCGTTATCCAAACGCAAATTGTTACTTAATACAAATTTACTCAAATAATTTTTAGGAAAAAATGGGACTGATAGTTAAATTTAGTTGGTTGTTTATAATTTTTTGAATAGTTTTACACGTTATATTTATCTCCAACGATTCTTAATTATTTAATTTGTGACCAACACCGTTTACATGCAAAATTGACAATCCCAATTTTTTATCAAATCCATGACCATTTTCTATCAAATAGACAATTCTGAAAACCCACTATCGTTCAAACATCTCAAATACACCTTTACCCTTATATTAAAATTTTCACCCGTTTTACCAATATAAAATGCAGCACAACCCTTGCAAGTAAGATTATAGACACCAGAATTGTTAAATTTATCATCTTTGTTTTTAGAATTTATGAGTAAATTTCCTATATTATTATTTGTTTAAAATGCCGGTCTAATGTTTCGTGGTAGATGTTTAGATATTTGATTCGAAAATTTAATTATGTATAAAATCCTAATTTGCTAATTTCAAAAGTAAAAATTATTCAATAATAATATTACGCTTCCCCGTATATATCTACGACTTTCTAGATTTGGTGGCCGTGGCGACTTCGGTAGTGTCATTTGCTTCAGTTGGCTATAAAGTACCCTAAACCTACTTGCGTATCAGGTCTGTGAAACTCATGTCTGTGAAGAAAAACACCCCATCATCTCGTCTATGTCTCTTGGTCATATGGTTTCTTTCATTATATGTATCACTATCAAATGTGACATGAATGCATTATTATTATTTTTCAAGAATGTGGGAATTCCCGCATTGAAATATAGTTTATACTAAGACCCAGACCGCGCAGCGGTCACAAATGACCGCGTAGCGGCCAATATTGGCCATACAGAGTCTACGCATACCAAGGTAAAATGAACGCAGCGCATATATTCTTAAAAAAGTGTAATGTTGACAAAGAACACTCTTGGATGGTTTTCACGAGAAAAATATAACTAAGACGTCGAGAGATAGACGAAATTATCAGAGCAGTAGGAGTAAAATGGCAAAAAGAGTGCCGGTCTTGATGAGGTCTTTATCCAGCAGTGCATCAACAATGGCTGATGTGATGATGATTTATGTATAAATTGTTTTTTTTTTAAATTTTTAGGCTATATAATATATAATCTTAATCGTCAAGTTTACACAATTGTTATATATTTTTTTAAATACCACAACATCTCAAGAGACGTATTTACCATAGCGAAACACATCACAAAAATAACCAGGCTCGAGAAAATCACATAGATGTGTTGATGTATAACCTCAGCGGGAATTGGACTAGAAACGTATTGTCTGCAGGTATATATTTTCAATAAATATTCTTTAAATCTTTTTTTTTGGGATGTATATTGTTTACTGTCTCCGGGGTAAGTTTGTAAAACTCTATTTTGTGAAAATAAAACACTTTTTTTTTTATTCTACTCGTTTACTTTACTTGAGACGCGTTTCGCCTTATAAGGGCATTATCAACCAGGTAAATTGCTTAATAATGTTTTTTTGCACATTGTTTAACACGTTAACAATGATTAATGTAGTACATAGTGTAAGATAGTACATAGTGTAAGGTAAGTACATAGGTAACTGAAATTTAAATTCTCTTCTACTTGTAATTTATTGTCAAGCTTTATTCTCTGGTACCCATCTCTTATTCTATGCTATTTTAATATAAATTAAATGAAGCAACTAGAAAGAAATACAGAAAAAATCTATCTATCTAAAAATATATGTAGGTTCGATTTCAGTTGCAACTAAATATTTTTTTGATATATAAATTTTTTCCGTATATCTATTTATTTGATTAATTTAATTTATATTATTAATAATAGTTTGTCTTTACTTTTAACCGGTGACATAAAATGAGTATAAAAAATCTGCTGTCGAATTCCAAATATTCGCTTAAATTATTTCATGCCAGATCATTATCAGCTGTGAACGAATTCTTCCAGACCAGAACACAAATATCTGCCATAACGAGATGATATTCCCGTATGGAGAGCACTTTAAAATTGTTTTTTATTTTGTACTTACCATGCTTTTAATTCTTACAGATGACGTAATAGTTTTTTCGTTTTAAATTTTCCTGAATAATGAGAATATTTTGTCTTATTAGTGAACTGGCCAAATTTAATGATGTCGTTTGAGAGGGATGAAATGGTTACAGCATATATATATATTTATTAATACATGAAATGTATTCCATATAATGTTATATCCATGATTTTAATACATAAGTTTGTATCTTGTCCTTTTTATATTTATTAGCAGTGGAGAAACGATTGAACTAAATTATTATAACTATTAAGGAAAATAATTTAGGTACATAATTTCAATGCTAACAGGTTTTGGATAAAAATCAAAGGGTTTGACATTCATTAAGAGAAATATCCAACAATTCAAAAAGGCATTGATTGATAATATTGTTATATATGCTGTACTTACATATGATTTTTTGGGATCAGGTCTCATCAAATTATGATCCATTTACTCGAATGCCAAGTATTATTCGGGATTTGCATAGCGTAGCAAGAAAAATAGCGTTTATGTTAATTAAAAGCAAGTTTACTCGGGATGGAAGAATAGACGAATAAAAAAATCAAAAATCCTTTTTTAAGCGTTTGAATCTTTAGTACCTACTGATTCCTATGTAAGCCAGAAAAAAATTAAAATATCAGTGAAGGAGAATGAAGAAGTATTAATTGCAATAGTTATATACGGGAAAATTAAGTATGAAAGATTGAGAAATAATGCGAAAAGAATGTGAGTTTGACGTTTAATTTTGTAGAAGCACGTGGCAAGCTAGATAGAAGTAGAGTTTACAGCGACCACTTACGACCTAGTAAGACAGATTTAAATAATTAATAATTAATGATTCGTGGATTGTTTATAGGCATCCATAAAATATGCAATTCTTTCTTTGCTAATTATTGTTCAAAAGGGGTAAATTAACAATATATTCGTTCGTACAACCGCATTTCTATAGATCTAAATCCTACACTGAGATTATTGAAAACTACAAATCCTTTTTCTACTTCTCTTATATATTAATTTTAGTTCTTACTCACACTCAAGAACTCCTAACTTTTTGAACTATCCTCCCTCGCTTATATATATATATCATATCTGTTTATGGGTGTGACTATTTTTTTATTATATTAGTGGTCAAGTCAAGACGATGACCTAGTGATCTAGTGGTAGGGAGTTCGCGCCTCGTTCCAGAACACCAGCAAGTTAGTCCTATTGTCATAGTACAAGCGTTAAGCTTAGTTTGAAAATAGTTAGAATATTGATGTGACATGTATTCTGTGTACGCATCTCTATTTAAAAAAAAAATCTATGAAATTGGCATTCTACTATGCTCATCTAAAATTGAATAAATTTCATTATTTTCAATTATTTATATTTATTGTCTTCCCAGATATTTTTATTAACGTGTGTACACATTTTTACTGCATTCATTGTACTTCATGTCTTATATGAAATGTACATAAATCGTACAATAGAGTTTATTTATCTGATGAAAAGCGAGCGCGCTGCCGAAGAGCGAGAAGCGCTGGAATGAATAAAAATGGTAACATTTTTTACTCCCAATAACCCTACAATACATATTGTATCGAATGCCGAAACGTGTCTCATTCATTATTTACCCCGAATCGTCAATAACAATAACGAGCCCCGGACGAGACAGCCGGGGTTAACAAGAGCGGCGAACCCTGCGGAAGATTTATATAAACAAAGCAAAGTTTTTCTTATCGCGCGCCCCAGCTGTGGCGGCCGCCATTACTAACCTCCTTTACTTGAACAATATTTCGGGGACATGATCTATCAGCGCCATCTTAGCATCGCGCCGTGTGGGCAGAGCGTAAAGCGAGCGCCCCTTCGAACTAAACTTGTTGATTGTCTGCGGCCGGGAAAAATTCGCTAGTTACGGCGCCGGCGTGTGGGGCTCGCTTCACTGTCTTCAATCCCGACTGTGATGACAGGTTGAGAAAATTCATTTATTTGAGCAGGCCGGACACAACAATTACATTACTTTTTCTTTTAAGTGAGTAAAGATACACTTATATGAAGAAAAAATATCGTAATAAAAAACAAACAGTTACGAGTACATCAGTAAAAACAATCTTTGTAATTTGTCAGATCGAATGTATTTTATCAGAAGTTCCTTTATTTTTTTTTTAAATAACGTCAATAAATTATTAGCAGTATTTGAATATGTTCAAGAACGCACAAAAAATAATTAGATTCTCAGTGTGACATATATGCTGTTTCAGGATATAAATAATCAAATTTAGTCCATAAATGGTGATAATGTAGCGGTACTCGAAGTGAGTCCACGTATTAATATACATATAACTTTCAAAAATTTGATAGATATGGAGATTGATGGGTGAGAATGGTGAACGTTATATTTATATAAAGTGATCACTTAAGCCAGCCGAAGACAGGTCGTAAGCCTTGTAATTACCCATACTTTCATATATTTTCAATTAAATATAATAAAATAGCTTCGTCTTGAGATATTTATTATTTGATTTATACATAATTGGCCTAAGTACGATTTTTTTAGCACTCTTGAAGTGAAGATATAACTTTTGAATCGCAAAGTTAACAACGTACAAAGTTCATGAAACTAGAAATAAAACTTCAATTATGTCCATCAAATTATAATTTCTTAAAATTTTAAAAATTCATTTTTAAAAACAACAATTCCTACTTCAAGAATATTGATTTTTGAAAAGCTTTTAAATTATTTTGAAATTCACAAATATGTAAAGACGATAAATTATTTAATTAATAATACAAAGATATCCTTTCCATATAAAGCATGCTGATTGATATGAAGTATAAAATTCATTAAAAAATAAGAGTTATGCATGTAACATGGAATACAGGCCACATCGCAAAACGCGTATACTATAAACATAAGAATAACGTCTCCTAAGACGAAGGTCGTCACGTGTTCATATATAATCAAATATTAGTGATGAGCTCAAAATCACAAACCGTGAGTCAATCGCGAATATCTTTGTGTCACACTCACTATCAGTGATTGAATATCTGTGAATATTGTGATTCGTGATTCATTTTTTAATTTTATTTATGTTGAACTGTGGTGCGGCGCATATGAGACACGGCGCATATGAGATGCGGTTGTGAACTGTGATGCGGCGCATATGAGACGAAAATATGAATGAAAGAATTATGTTATAATTTATGATCAAGGCATCGAGGCAACTGGATTCTGCTATAACGTTTTACGCATTTGACTCGAACGCTAAGAATTTGATCCGATAAATAAACTCACATTTTTTTAGGGTTTTCATTCTCGTTGTGATGATATTAAATTAGATATATATAATTATTAATGCTAGAATATATTTTTTTCGCAAATGAAGTTTGAATATTATAAATAAATACGCTCAAAATTACGTATTTTATTTATTTACTGTATTGTGAAATCGTGCAGCGCATGTGCATTTGTAATAAAACTGTGATCTGTCACAGTTTTCAATCACTGATATTATCGATTACCAATCACAATCACACCAGTGAGTCAAAAGTAGCATTTTTTTTCTCATCACTATCAAATATGTACTTCGACGTGTGATACAGTCAAAGACCACAGGACAATCATAATATTATGGAGCAAATCCTGTTGATCCTTTTATTATTTTTATTTATTAAAAATAATAATCGCTGTGTAAAGATATTACCTATGTGAAATATTCTCGAATGGAATTTTCTATGACACAGAATGATATGACTAAAGTGAATTATGACGCTGAATTCAACGTACTGATTTTACAAATTTTATTGCACGGCCAATATAATTAAAGTGAATTTTATCAACCAATTTCCTTTGAATGTGGGGTGTCACTTTAGGGAGAGTTTAGACCCCTGTGTTGGCATTAAAAGTCAGTTCGTGCCATGGAATAATTTGGCTGAAATAGTCTGTGTTTGAGGTGTCACTCACCCACTAAACTTCTTCTGGTCTAAATTCCTGTTATTTGTCTAATTTGTTGTTGGTTGACTATACCGTGTATTGAAATGCATTTCCAAATAGAGTTTTTATCATTAATTAATTTAAAGCTCGTAAAAATATTTTACTTAAGTTATAATTCTTCCTTACAACCTTAATCAGAACGATTTGAATTATGAACTGTTTTGATCAAATAATGGTTTAACCTATTAGGAGAACGCATTCTTATTGTGAAGTTTTGATTATTCAAACATAGGTCTGTGATATTTTAAATGTATATTTTTCTAATTAGTACATTTAATAAATTAATATATACATATATAATCAATTTCATCGAAAAATATTTATTGTCTGCTATCGGTTTACTCAAAGGTATTTGAGATTCCGTAAAAACAAAGTAGATGGTTTTCGAATAATGGAACGATAGATGTATTAATTAGAAAAAAGTGTAACATACAGGTTCGAAACTTTGTCGTTAAAAATAATTTTTCTGTTACATAGTTGGATAATGCACCTTTCCCGGTTTTGAAAGAGATCCAGATTCAAATCCCGGTGGCGCAACAAGAATATTTTTCGATAAAATTGATTTTATATGTAGGTATGTATTTCTAATTAATACATAATAGTTTAATCCATTATTCATATTCAGAATCATTTGGAGAGACAATCAACATTATGTTTTTATTCAAAATAAATAGCATTAATACATAACATTATTACACTTAATAATTAAGAAAAGAAAAAATAGATCCTACTCCAGCGCTTACACTCACTTAATCAAATTATATTATCTTGTTGGCTATTAGTATTCCTATAAGTTCTGAAAAATTTACACAGAGAATGTTAAAAAGATAGAATTATACTACTATAGAATTATAATTCTAACTCCATAATTTATTAAATAAAATAAATAAACGCTAAAAATAACCAAGTCCGTGCTTTTCAAACAGCGAAAAACTGTACTCCCTCTGTAAAAATCTCCGTAGTTTTAATACTGCAAGTTAAAAAACAAATCTCAGAACGTTTCATACAATTTATTGCTCGATTTCAAATACAAAATCGTCTCCAAATATATAAATTGTATCTTCTACGATAAGAGACCCCCGTGCGAAAGACGAAAAAATATCGAAACATTGTTTGCTCTACCAATAAGCGAGTAAACCATAATTCCGTACTGTTTCAAGCAAAAAATCCGAGGGCTTTTGTGTCTGAGGAAATACATGTATGAATACTTAAAGAAGGTATAACATTTGGATTCGACGGGGTAGATTTTTCCCCACCACGGGGAACTGGGGTGGGTTTAGGGGGTCACAACCGACATGCATAATATCTAGACTATATATTTATATAACCGTATGGGAGTGCTTTCTTGCCATTATGATTTCTGATTTTCCGGTTCCCTTCATATGTGAGTGCTTCATAGAACCTCCACCTGGTTGTACTGTACCGGGAAAGTATGGCTTTTCTCTACCGTACTGAGCGGAAGAAAAATCTCGTCGTAGAGATTTTACTTGCTCTTTTTGAATAATTGAGTTTATGTGATTTGTAGATATTTAATAAAATAATTGTTCATATGATAAATGACGTTTAATGGTGTTTTCATTATATGTATAACTAACTACATAAATTTATTATAAATAAAAATCAAAGGTATTGGAATAAATTATCATGCAAACCATTAGAGTTTACAGCAGTTCTCTTATATTTTTCTTACATTGTACGTTTATTTACTTGAGGTGTGAAAAGATTCGTCATTTTATATAAAAAATCTAAACAAATTGCGTACAAACTTGCCTTCTGATTACGCAGGCTATACAGGATAACTTTTATTCGAGTGGCGGGACGTATTTTTCTCCCGATGAAAGACTTTCAAAATAATTGCGCGGGGAATTTGAAATTTTAGAATTGATTCTGGAACGTTCTCTTCTCATTGGGAGGAGGCTGGGGTGAGTTGTCTCCTCGGGAGGAATGATTCTCGGGGAGTGACGTGAAAGACGGCGCGTGAAAGGGGCACGTCTGCCCCGACACCCCCGGCCCGGAACATTGGCGGCGTATATTTTCTAAAAGTGTATTAAAATTATTTATTTAAACCAATTGTTTACAAAATTACAGCAACGATAATTATTATTTTCTAATATTTTTCCATTAATTTTGTTATTGGTTTTTCAATATCTAAATTTTCTACAAAGTATTACAGAAATAATATTATATACACGTTTTTCATGAGTATTATTCATGAGTATGTATAGGTTTGCACTTTATGTGTGTAAGGTATGAAATACGTTTAATTATAATTATTAATTCGATTTCATGGCGTAATTGCTTATCGTACTGTATTTATATGACAGTATTTTTGTTATGCACAAATAATGTTTGTGTATATTTACATTGTGTATATTT
Organism: Eubasilissa regina; assembly: GCA_022840565.1. Classification (NCBI taxonomy): domain Eukaryota; kingdom Metazoa; phylum Arthropoda; class Insecta; order Trichoptera; family Phryganeidae; genus Eubasilissa; species Eubasilissa regina. Next base: position 27,509,998 of record JAINEB010000022.1, on the reverse strand, counting down.
GTGTATATACAAATGTATGGCAGTGCGCACACTATAGACTAAATTTTCAAATAGAATAGTTGATGGCGAACTATCGTACGACTATTCTGTCCTCAGCTAATATACTTTTTCCTTCATCAGGATGAAAAAAATAACTGAAATGTTATCATATACATATAAATATTTATATATATATATATATATATATATATATATATATATATATATATATATATATATATATATATATATATATATATGTATATAGTAAAACAAGATGCAATTAGATAACATATAAATACAATATTCAATGTATATAAAAAGTAAAAAAATATTACATAAAGAGTAAAACAGGATGCAATAAATAGCATATAAATACAACGTAAAACTTAAAGTAAATGCAACGTTCCATTTATAATAAAATAATTTTTTGTAAAAAAGATAAATAAATACATTTATAAGGTATGGATCAAACGCTTCTCATGTACATAAGCAGGTAACGTAAAAATGTACCAAAAATATTTTAATTCTCCGTCACTGCGACCGAGAAGTTTTCTGTAGAAGGCAAAAGAAATAACCCAAAAAAAGTATTGGAATGGAAAAGCAAAACATAATCTGTATTCGGTGATCGGAAATTAAAATCGATTTGAAACGCGTGCCCCGCCCCGCGCCGCCCTCCCGCTGCTCGTGGAACTGCCGCGGAGTTCTATCGGAGTCCCTTTGAAGTAGCAGCCTGAACTTGCGCTAGTAATTCCGTATTTTGGTATGAAAGGGCACTTGCTTGACATTTCATTTTGACAGTTCCTACCCACTGTGGCGGAGACTGTTTCGTTGTGTAAACGAATGTGTCTAAATACGGGGAAAGGAGGGGGAAGGGGGGTGGGGGGCTCGTGCGCTCTTTTCGGGAAAATATGAAAGGAATAAGTTATTGGATGTAATCAAAGAGAATGAAAGTGATTTTGTCCCCACAGGCGGCGACACATGTGATTCTGGGCCTGAGTATTTGGTTGTGACATTATCAATGCCACACAAATCTGCGGCCTGATCATGTATTTCTATCGGTGGAATGGGGAATTAAAAATGCTCAAGTTTTTATTAGAAATTTTTAAAACCCACAATACGGAGTTTGACAGCGGATTTTGTTGCATGGTTTACGAGCACATATATTTGGAATCACCTGTGTAGATGACTGAGCGCTTTTGCCGGCATCTTACCGGTCAACCCGTATTGACTTGAAATATGTCTATCTATTTCATGTTAAATATATCACATATTATACATAAATTATCGATAGATAACATTAAAGTAAATATTTAAATAAAGTAAAACAGTTGTTTAAGGTAATTATTACAACGGTAACTTAAGCAAACATGTTAACTTATTTTGCCGCACTGAAGCAGTTCTCGTATAATTTGCGTGTCATGTTAAAACTGTTTTTTTTAACTAAGTTATCAATTATTCAATTTCTTTTCATTTACACTTTTTTCTTCATTTGTTTTTCTTAGTATTATTTTAAAATATAGGATATGAATTTATCTAAGATATGTTAAATTTATTTAACAATTTCATTATTTTTTTATTTTTAATACAGTACCTACTGCATCCTAACCTGATGCATCAGTAACCAATTAACTAATAGATAATAATTTTTTTAAGAGGTGCAGTCTTTTTTGTTAGTCGAATTGTTGAGTTGTAGTAAGCAAACCGAAGTCCAAAACAATAAAAAAAGCACTTTTAGAGTAATCACACAAAATTCATTATAATCATTGATTTCCTTTTAAATTGGCTTAAATGTCATTATGTTATCTAATACTGCTTAAATAATTTTTGATTATTTAAAATTTATATAAAAAAGTACAGGATATTATAATGAAATATAATTTAGTATCTATCAATCGTCTTCTGAGTTAAAACAACTTTAAAACATACACCCATTTTTCGTTTAAAATTTGACTCCGATGTCTTACGGGCAGACATAGGTAAGTACAACCCGTTCCGTCTAGCCGAAGTTACCTCGCGCGAACAGAACGAAGAATCCAACAGGGTGACAATTTTTTAACCACTCGTTACAACCGTAAATGGTACGAAAACGGGAAAAGAACTGTGATATTTGTTGCTCGGCTCGCGCTGAGATGGTTGGTTGGAACCTGCATCCCGCTGTCGATATGTCTCCGCGTCAGGTAATGAAGCAACAATACGTGACGTCATCAGGCGGCCACGTGATCAGCATGAAAATGTCTGCCTGGGTGCTGAAAACGCATTACTTATTGTGACTGTTCCATTTGTCTTCTTATTAGTATTCTTGACATTATTTCATACAATTTTTGTCAAATAAATAAAGCGTGATTTTATATTATTTATGATATGATTAAATACGGAAAAAATTATAATATGCGGATGTACAGTAATGTGAAAAATTCTCGTGACACCTTCGAAAATATATTTTGCCTATGGTATAGTCAAGGAGTTCTTTAATGCACTTTCGAAGGACTATACAAATTTCAACAATAATTTTAAATTAAAATTAAACACAAATACGACTACCAAGCGAATCAAAGTGTAAAAATTAAACAATTAACTATTTATTACCGACTTTGTTTATTTTTGAATTATCATTTTTATATATTTTTTTCTTTTTTTGCACTTTTGCGCAATTTTTTCTTATAAAATAGATTTATATACCTACATCATTAATAGAATTTGTATTATTTTTGGCTATAATTAAATTATGATTTGTAATACTATGTGCAATGTTATAAATATATTTATCAATATAATAAATATGTATGATTAAAAATGAACGACATTTCTGAATGGTTCAACATTCATTATAGAGAAATAAAATTTTCCGAAAAAGTGAATTTTCAATAACATTTACTTAAATACAACCAATACAGGCCTTTGTAAGGTATTTTAAACTACATCACCTGGACTGAGTAGTAATATAATATTACAAGAATCCACCAATCTTGGCACGATATTAATGATTGTTTTTTAATTAAACTGTATGCATTTTGTTAAGTGCAAGTCAAGTAATAAATAATACATTACAATTATTGTATCTAATCTACAACTACAGTTTATGAAAAATCTATTGATAGTAATTCGCTGTCGTTGTTATTACCAACCTAAACAAATAAGTAGACAGTCTGACATGGTCAAGTGATTGTTGTTTACTGTTTACTTTCAGAAGATATTTTGTAGCTTTGTAGTTTTTTTTTCTTTTTTTCTCCTTTATATCAGTATTGACATAATACAGTGAGTAATTCAATGAGATTAGACTCGGCTCAACCTCTCGACTCGGCTTCATATGCACCGATCCTAGATCACCCTCACAGTTGACTCCAGAGTCTTTTCAGCTAAATGCAATGCATCTAACCATCGCTGTGGTAATCTTTTAGTTTTTTTTGGTCCAAAATTGTGCCCAGGGTCATTTCCTTTCCTAGGCTGTCACTTTGAATAATTGGAAAATATTTTATTCACTCCGCGGTAGATAGGGCTTTCTGTGGTTGAATTTGTTGCATTCGTGTGCACTGTCCATGGGATACATCATTCTGCAGCAATACATTTCAAAGGCGTCTATTTTACGCTTGTCGCTGAAAAATGAAAAATGTAAAGAATAAGAACCAAAATAATTGTACTTTTAAAATTAGCAACATTAACTTTGTGGTTAAAATTCATATTTTTTTATTTATTATCTTTGTTTTATTAACCACTTCATTGAGTTTAAAAACATCTACCAGTTTTGAAAAATACTATTTTCTTCTTTAGGATGTCATAACTAACTAAACACATATATTATTGTTTCTTTACCAGAATCTCTTCTTAAAAAAACAATTATTTTAAAAATATGTACAAATGCATTTTATACAAATAATAGTAGAGAAAATTTACTCATAAATTCCAAAGACAAAGATGATAAATTTAACAATTCTGGTGTCTTATTTGCAAGGATTATGCTGCATTTTATATTGGTAAAATGAATAGAAATTTTAATATAAGAGTAAGGGAGCATTTGAGATGTTTAAAAAATAGTGGGTTTTCAGAATTTGCTAATCAATTCAGAATTTTGATAAAAAATCGAGATTGTCATATTTGCATATGAACGGTGTTGGTCACAAATTAAATAATTTGGAATCGTTGGAGATAAATAAAGCGTGTAAAACTAATCAAAAAATTATAAACAGCCAACAAAATTTAACTACGAGTCCCATTTTAAAATTTTTTCCTAAAAATTATTCGAGTAAATTTGTATTAAGTAACAATTTGAGTTAGGTACTAAATCAATTTTTTAAATAGATTCTGGTAAAGAAACAATCATGTATAGTTTTAGTTAGTTATGGCATCTTGAAGAAGAAAATGGTATTTTTCGAAACCGGTAGATATATTTAAACTCAATTAAGCGGTTAATAAAACAAAGATAATTAATAAAAAAATATAAAATAATTGTCACTGTATTTCAATGTTCTCGTAAATTGATTCATAGCGTAATTTAGAAATATTAAAAAAATATGTGACTTAAATGTAAACATTGCTGTAATTATTGTGTATATATTTCTATCCAGATATTCCTTTTTAGGCACATGTTTCTACGTCACTACGCCACGAATCTCCTGAAATTGCCTTCCAGTACTCTTTCACTTTGTTTATTTTACTCTTATCAGATCTACGTACTTTATTGTACCACCAACGCACTTTTTTTTTCTATTTTTTTTTTTCTAAATTTTCTGCTTAAGAAGTTTAGATTGGTAAAAAAAACTCACTAAATATTATATTGTAAATATTATAAAGAGAGTAAATACAGCGTGGACAATGGTTGTTTCATTATTTTGATAATTTAAATTAATTTTTTTTAAGATACTTTCGCAGGCTGTTTCATTTAAACAATGATTTTTAAAGAATAATTGATTTTATGATTTGCTTTGATATCTATTAAAATTATACTTAATTTTTTACTTCATTTGGCCGGATGCGAAGACGCAGTAATAATATGAATCCATATTTCATTTTTGTAACGATCGTTATGACGACCATGTTATGACCTCTGGAGTATCATTTGTTTTTTCAAGGGCATGGAAACAGTCATTAGAATTTTAAACCAGTAAGTTTTCGAAAAAGTAAATGAAAAGCATACAACATATAATCAAAATTTTAATTAAATTATAATCACAATTCAGCTATCTAAATAATTTATAGTCTAAATGAACGCCACAATTTCAAAACATTTTGATGGAGATCTATACAGAAAAGGTACATTATGAAATAAACTTTACAATATAATTAACTGTTATATTGTATTTATGTTTAAGTATAACACCTACCATTTATAATCCAACTGTATCCAACCATTTTTTTTAGAAATTCCTAAACCGTTTTCATAGATTTTTTAGATATTATATATGTTTATTTAAATGCTTACGATAGCTGGTTCCCAGGTTTCCGATTAAAAATAGGTATACATATGCTACATGCACTGCAATAACCTTTTAACTTTGCTGTATTTAGATTACGACCGGCTGAAGCGTGCACTAGTGGTTTATTAGAACTGCAGGACTGGTCGAAGAACGGGATGTAATGAGAATGACGCCTCGGTTTCCGTCTTCCTAGATTCCGAAAAAAGGCGGCAACACTCATACACACGCACATGTATTTTATTATAAAACAGGAATCCCAGTGGTGCCAATAATAATAATAAGGCGCATAAACAATATATAATCTTTAAAAAACTACCAGAGTTTACTTATTGATACGATGACAATATTTATTCAAATAGTATACACAATGATAGAGATAACTAATAAATAAAGAATAAGATAGGTAACACGTACAAAGCCCTCATACGCAAGCCAACAGATTCAACAGAAAGGGCAAGATCAACATACGGGCGTGCATATCAAGACAGAGCTGCAAAAGGTAGGTGAGAGCCCAGCAGGCTGGACCACAACTGCATCGCCAAGAAAAGGGTGGCACTCTGCAGTGTCGGTACCATTATGGGCTTTCCAAAAGGCCAATAAAGAAGTATAAGAAAACAAACATAATTCAAATATGAGTCTATTCTAATATATTTTTATTGTTGCTGGTAACTGATAGACTGAAGGAATATTTTTTGACATTACTATTACAATTATAGTTTGTAACTGCTAGCACATAAATAAATTATTAAATTTCAAAACTTGTGTTAATAACCATTAAAATTTTAATAAGAGATATTTTTTCCTAATTTATCCAATTTCTCCCCCAATTTTCCCTTTTCTTTTTTCGAATATCTTTTGCATTATTGATTATAAAATAAAAAATGTATGAATGAATTTTACATTCTAAATGTATGTAATGTTTTGAAAGTCTTTGTTATACGAGCAATCAGAATGATTTCGTATCTCTGATAATGCAGTCGAGCGTGCGGCCTAAAGGTAGCTTATTCCACCCACCTTACATGGAGTAGATACGTCAGCGCGCTACTGAAAAATATCATACTCTGAATATTATTGAGCATACAGAAAATTAAATATTCCGATATAATATAACGCATTAAAGATAATATGGGAATTTAATACATTTATTAAATATAAACACAATATTTTGTTTAGAAATAGGTGTTATTTTTAATGAATCTTTTGCAATGTTCAAAGTATAGTAATATTAAAATTGAATTTAAATATTATTAAATTTAGTAACATATTTAAATATTGACTGTTTGATCTCTTAATCATTTGCATAAAATTGTTTCCCGTCTTCATTTATATAATTTTGTTATTCTGAAATAATTTCAATCGGCAACTGATAGTTCTAATCAGGGAAACATTGTCATCTCAAGAAACGTTAGACAAAACACTTTCCCAATCGCGCTTATAAATGCCGAAGTGAAGATAATATTAAAATATGTGAAGTATGGACATGGTATTCATGGTTTAAACTAGTCCATTTTAAATGGAGTTAGTCCAGTCGGTACCCTCATAATTGAGGATCGTGGCTCCCGGGTTGCGACTCATATCTCTCCACATTTCTCTGCAGCCTGCAATTTGGAGAGCTATACACTGAAATTTAAATTAATATCAAGACAGACCTGCAAGAACTAGGCGGATGCCCGGCGACAGGACTCTAAAAGCGATGTCAAGGGATGTATGGCGCCTTGTGACTGAAGAAGAAAAAGGCGACCCTCGTAGCCCAGGCACTGGCTTTTCATACTGGGGATTCCGGGTTTGATTCCAGATGAGGTCACAATACGTCTATGTGATTTTTTTAAACCAGTTTGTTTTTATAATGTGTTTCACTTCAGTAATCGGGACGCACGGCTTGTAGCATTAATAAAATAGAAATGAAATTAAAGTAAAATTAGTAGAAAAAAGAAGAGTGAGTACCTGTATCACCGTTTTTTTTAAATTATTTTATGACTTTTGTTTCAATATTCCAACGTGGTTCAATGAAAAAATTCAATTCTAGAGGGATAAAATAAAATCTTTTATTTCATTTGTCATAAGAAAAAGCTAAATTGTATTACTTACATATTTTTTCTCGAACTCTCAAGTATATATTTTTTAATACATTGGTATACATTTTTTACTGCCTTTAATTAAATGCGTAAATGCGACGTTTCTCTCTGTCATTTGAGCGTTCGATATTTGAAAACATGGGCTGGACCACAGACCAGTAAATGAATATACAAAGAAATAAAGTGTGCATATAGGAGAGGGGTTTGGAACCTTTATTGCGGGATGAGGACCATTTTACACACATTCTTTGTGGAAACATAAATCCGATAGTTTATGACACATTTGTGCAACGGTAAAAGTATTTTCTCTTCGAAAATTAAATCTACGCGTAAACAAGTCGTATTTTATACATTAGTGCATATTATATTGTCAGCGGTTAAATTTTCATTCCAATCTAGTCATATTTTTTTTTAAATTGCGGAGATATTTGATTGCGTATGTAATCACATGAGTGACATCAAAATTAAAATGCTGGGACAATCAATTTGCGTTAGTTCATGTTAGTCACCCATCCACTAATTATCATAATAAGTATAACAAAACTGAAATATTATTAACTGAGGATATTTTCTTCCAGGCTGACTTCAGAAATTCTAATACTCCACAATGTGGTTTATACACATCTCTTGCGGGTAAAGACTGCAGATAGCAATATAATGGCGTTGTCAGGAATACTCTTGCTTCGTTGGAATTAAATGTGTATATAAATTGTAAAGTCAGCACAAACATGATACCAATGATGAGATGCCATCATATGTATACACATAATCAATCTGAAGAATGCTGAATATATCCACTTACATTTATATCAATTTTAAAATTATTTTTTCAATACACTTTGTTTAACTTTGTTTTTAACCACTTAATGAGTTATAATTAATACACCAACTGGTTTTGCAAAATTCCATTTGCTTTGTCATGATGTCAAATTAACTAACTAAAATCATGTGTCAAGTTATTCTAATGTTTTTAAAGACTATTTTATAAAAAATATATATTTTTTAAATAAATCTCGTACCTAACATTATTTGTTACGATGATGAAAGGCGTGGAAATTGAAAATTATAATTCGATGATTCATGCGCTTCAACTTTTATCGTGATAATATAATTGAATCTGATACAATTTTTATGTGTCACTCAGTCATCACTCTTGTATAAAATGAACTTATCAAAGATATTTTGTTTTTATAAAAATTATTTTAATGTAGGTAGACTAACGCTGTTTTTTCATGAGGATAGAGAGAATAGAGCGCCACACTTTTCTATCCTGACACACAATTGAGACCCCCCAGCAACAACACTGTATCGACTTTTACAAATGTTGATAGATGGATGTAGCGTCGGCCATCTTGGATGGTATACAGTATTGATGCAGGTAATATCACTTAGTAATTGTGCTTAATAGTATCTTTATTTATTTTATATGGTTGTTTAATATACCATTCAATGCCCAAGAAGATAAACAAAGTTATGGCATTCGTAACATCGTTTATCAAAAACGATATACAGTGTTATTGCATGGGTGGTCTGAATTCTCAATTATCACGTCACCCACATTCATACATCTTCTCATATATGCTCGTCAATTATTAAGATTCCTGTTAGAAACAGGACCTCTGTAGTATCTGGTTAACCTGATCGTGTCAAATCTTTCGTGGATATCTTCTATTTCTAGTGTCATTAATACTTGCGTCACATATATTTCTTACTATTCTCTCCTCGCTCATACGCTCCATATGACCAAACCACTTAAGCGATCCTTTTTTAATCTTATTCACTATGCTAACATTACGTTACTTTACATTCCCTCCTAATATCTTCATTCTACATTTTTTCATAAATGGATCTGGTAGACATATCGCTTATCTGTATTTTAGTAAGTATCGTAAATTTATTATAATAAATATTATATTCTAAAAATAGGAGGAAGAACATGACACGCTTTTAAATTAAAAAACAACAAAATACATTTATTGTTAACACAAGATTATTTAAATCACTGATATCATTTTATAAAATTTGAGTTTACTCCGCTTCCCTGACCATTGGTTCAGGGTTTCTTAAAGACTATAAGTGAACAGTTTTACTGCCTGTTAAAATAACGGGCACCGATTAGATATTTAAGTAATCTAAAGATTTTTGTATTAGACTTGCAACATATAATCGAAAACTCGCAAAGAAAACTTCTAGAAAAACTAATAGTAAAATAATAATAGTTTCAGAACCTTTTAAGATTTTTATTCCATATTTTTTAAAACAATATTCTGTATTTTTAAACAGTAGGTTCATGGTCTACTATGAAGAACCTCATATGTGTACATTGGTTTATGTTAATAAGCAAAATGGAATAAAAGTTTAGAGCATGGGTACAATTTAAAGGAGAATCAAAACAATTAATATTTAAGTAAGATTATGTATGTTATTTTAATTGAATATCCTAAAACCACCAGTTAAATATTTAATACATTTAAAAAGGAAAAAAATAAATAAATAAAGGTGTATTATATATATGTAGTAGCAGTTTAATACCCATTCATAAATAACAGTTACACAATTTGTTTGAAGGTCAGATAACGTGCATGTTTCGTAACATGAGTTAGACTAGTAGCAAATGAAAGAGTTATAGCAATTGAATGTAAATTTTTTTCATGTTATATTCTTATATTAAATTCAACGATAATGTAACCTTTTATAAATTTACTATAATAATTTTTTTTATATTATATTCATTTGTCGAATAATTTAAGAAACTGTAGGTTATTCATAAATATAAAGGTGAATTAATGAGAAGCACTGAAATATTTATTCTTGTAAGCCACACTTCTTTTAACAAATTTTTACACAAATTTAACAATTATATATTGTAGTGGATTGTCTTCTTCTTTTATTCTCGAGATCTCACTAAATAGATGAATAACTCTTTAAAGAGCAACCTTAAAGTGAAAATATATTGAAACAATTATATCAATGCTTCTGTTTCTGTCGTTAGACTTAACACTATTGGACGTAGTGAAGCGAATAGCCATTAGTAATTTACAGTTGATTTGATTCAATTACTGTTTTGTTTGACATTATTGCATCATTAGCACAGCACTGAATAATAATATCGTGAAATGTCAGAATATCAGAAAACAGAAATGTCATAATACTTGTACATTAGGTGTTTTTTGATTGGATGATAACTGAGGTCACCTGAAATAATGCATTGGATATTTGTTTTCAGAAAATATTCAGTTTTCAAAAATTATAAAGATAATGAATATAATCTGAACAATTAGTATGCAGGTATAGAGAATACATCACTGAAAATAAATTATTAAAAAAAAAAACATTTTCACATATCGCATTATTTTCTTTTTCGTATTTAACTTTTTTTATTCAATTTTAGATAAAGTCCTTTCTTAATAACTGCTCCATCTTTTCATGAATATCACTAAAATCACACACATGTTATATCTCTCACTCAATCTATCTCGTTTAGATATGAAGACAGATTATACAGGTACTACTTTGTGAAATAATTCAAACCTCTTGAGATTCCTGATCCGGATATACATTTACGGATAGCTACATCAAAAATATCACATCCTTTATTTCATAATTTAAGGCAAAATTGCTAGTAGATTAAGTAGGTCCTGAAAGACGGAGAACATCCTAGTTGAAAAATATACAACAATTCGGAAAATCTACAGTCCAACTATTTCTAAGGCAAAAAAAATATTGAACGCTAACATATTATCTACATAACCTGTTTGAGTTAAGAACTAATATTAAGAATTGAATGTATTAATTGGAAAGATTTACATATAAAATCAATTTTATAGAAAAATATCCTTGTTGCGCCACCGGGATTTGAACCTAGATCTAATTAATTAGTATTTAAAACATCACAGACCGTCTGTTCTGAATAATTACAACTTCACAATAAGAATGTGTTCAGTTAATAATATTAAGATGTTGATAGTGATAACTTGACCATTTAGTTTAACTTGATTTCGTTGTGAGTTTTTGTAATTAGGTTTTTGTAATTAGGTTTTTGTAATTAGGTTTTTATAATTAGGTTTTTGTAATTAGGAGTGATTAGGGTAATCCTCAAATCATCTTGTGAGTTTGAAGACCAGAAACAAGGCAAGGCTGTAGCGTGGCCTGGATTCCATTTCCTGTATTCCGTTTCCGTCTATTTCAAACTCTGATCTTCCGATTTCCTGTCAAGAACTCTGCATTGCTGGTGTTCGGTTCATTCCCTGTTCTCCCAAATTAGACATATGAGAATTGAAATATTAGTGTGAGTATATCGCAGACTAGAGCAGGTTAGAAATCGAAAGATATAAATGACTTATGTTTGACACACGTTTATTGTTGAACACAGTTACTGTTTCGGAATATAGATATTCGTACAAATAAAAGTCTACGCAAAGGAGTGATTCCTAGAGATCTTGCCTGAGCACGGCAGCGAGAGGAGTGAAGCTCACGAATGGGTATTCTTTGGTTGTTATTGTTGTCGCATGTTTATTCTAACGTCGGTACCGGGCTTGTTTATGCGGCTATCAAGAGCGCTGGTTTTACGCACCGGTAAATTTGAGGTACTTTCAGAGGTCGTCGGCGATAGTGATAGCTGTGGAGGCGATAAATCTTCAAAGACAAATATTATACATACCTACTGGGTACATTATTTATTTTAGTTACATATTATATGTACATTAATTAGAATAAACCAATATGTTTCTGAACCTGGAATTGTTAGAAAAATAAATCGGTCTCGGAGCTGTCAAAGACAGACGTTAGTTTGGTTATTTAACTAAATATAAGCTTATTTCTGCACACGAGCACGTTAGCAGAAGAATAAATATTTAAGGTAAACAAAATATTATAAAACTGAGGATCGAAAGTTTCTAAACAGAAGTATAGCTGTTTCGATAACCTTTTCCTATAAGAATAAAGTTAAAGAATAAAAGCACCAGATGCACTTACTCTATAACCTTATATATCTCTAAAAATTCCTTATTTTTCTCAGGAAATAATATCATTGCATCGTTCCGAGCATCCCCTTCAATGTTTCCCGCGAGTGCTTGCATTGTAAGTTTTCCTGTACGTCTTTCACTCACAAACTAAATAGACTAGAACTCGACTAAGAAATGCAACCTTAACAATTATTTTACTTTTCGATGTGCACCGAGTTCTCCGCCGTGTCTCGGATAAATTGAAAAGCCTTATTCGCTGCAGCCTTCGCGGAAATTCTATTAAAATCCATTGTGCGACCGGAACTACAATGCAGTTTTCTACGAGTGAAACGTAACAGTTTTCTATTTGGCCGTCGTGGAACCGGTTACCGCCGGCTCTGCCTGAGGTCAATTTGGCCGGTAAACGTCTGAAGTATGGACCAGAGTTTAGGGGAAACTCAATCCGAACAACAAAGGATTTGTCATTGTTTGATTTTACTTTCAAGAGGAAAAGCTCGATTTATTTCGGAGTGTTCTTAGGTATTCATTTCAATTCAATTTATTATACTTTTACCTATCTGAAAATCTATTCATCCTTTGGTTTTACACAAAAAATGTTTTTAAAAATGAATTAACAATTTCAATTGAATTTTTTTAACGAAAAATAGAGATGCGAACACGGAATATGTGTCACATCAATATTCTTACTATTTTAAAACTAAATTAAACGCTTGTGCTGCGAAAATAGGACTAACTTGTTGGTTTCCTGGAACCAGGCTCGAACCTCCGATCACTGGATCACTAGGCGAATATCTTAACTATTCGATAAAGAAGCACATCGGGCTTAGTGCTTAGATATTAAGCCACCAAAGTTTTTGATTTTCGACAGCGGAGATCAATATTAATTACATATTTGGAAGGACGGAAAGATTTAAAAATTAAAATTCAGTTGGTTTTCAGCTTTCGATGCAGTGCTTTAACTAGTGACTATCATACGAAAAATAATATAGACAGGAATTAAACCGGTAAACGCGTGTTTAATCAAAATAAAATTAATTTACCACCATTATCGCCAGTATATTATCAATCGAGAATTATGTGATTTTGACTACATCAGAATAAGTAAATGTTCGTAATTTGTACAATCAAAAACAGGGAATTTATATAATTGAAGATTACTTTACCCATGAAAATGAAAAGATATTGTTGTAAAGTTAAAAATTATATATTTAATTATTTTAACATTACATTTTGAAGTCGCTCCGTGAAACTTTTTTTCCCAACCGGATGGAAATTGTTATGGTCAGAGTACGTATACTTCGAGTAACTTGTTAATCAAGTTGTAAGTGATGTAGTGTGTTTGCAAGCAGAGTGCAGCACATGACGTATTAGCGTACCGGAGGCCGCAGCGTTATCACCCTAGATCGCCGTACGATCAAAGCGAGGACGTGAACTGATTTTTAATTATATATAATATATGTAATTTTAGTGGTAGCAGGCTTTTAGCATTTTTGATATAAGAGAGATTACAAAATATTGTATACAATTATAAAATCATGACAATTTAAAAGAAAAGCTTATTAGTGTACACGTTGTACGAAATGTCTCAAAAGTCTTTTTCATAATAAAAATTCTGTAATAAAATAATGGATGGGTTTAATATAAAAATGATTATTTTGCATTTAAGTACAGTTCCTGGGAATTTATTTCTTAAAAATTATGTTTTCTAAGTATGATCCGTTATCTCGCTGGCACTCTTCTGAATGGGAGGCAAAAATTCTGAGAACTGCTCGGCAGGTATTCTCCGTGATCACTGTCTTTTTTCTCGAATATTTTCTTTTAATTGGTCCGTAGAGGGAGAATTATTACTTTAATTTAAGGTAGCCCCATAGGAAAAGTCCACTGGTGCAAAGTCTGAGCTACGTGGAGGTTAGTTTATGTCACCTCGTCTGGATATCAATTTTCCAGGAAAAATTTCACGAACAACATATGAGGACACGCTCCATAGCGACTGAATTCCTAAGGACGTGGCTAGCTATCAGCATACCCCCCGCCCCTCTACGGCTCGTTTCGTTAGTGTAGCGAATAAACCAAAACGAAAAAGTCTTTTCGGACACACTGTATATGCCTACGTAAAAAAATAAGAGGTCCTACAATCCAAAAATGACATAAATTAAATATATTATATCACATTTTTCAATACAATGTGATCTCTATCAAATTGAATCATATTTGCGTAATTTTATTGGAAGTGAACGATTTCCAGTTAGTGTTAAATGTGTTGTACAGTTTCGGAGCTGAAACATGTAGAAAAGTTGATAGAATGTCGTTGTTGCTCTTGGAACTGGTGCGTAGAAGTTAATTCGTTATCTTGTAATTAAATAAATTAAATAAAATGATATATCGATTTAAATTTATTGTTAATTTTTCAGTTATTGCATTTTGTAATTTGTATGTCTGGTATGAATAAAACTTTTGTTCGGATGTACCAGGCTGATGATGTCAGTGACACTTTTAGGAAAGGTTTAATTTTCTATTAATAATATTGTGAATTATTAAAAAAATCATATTTTTATAAATAAAAAAATATGCTTAGTTGAAGGTCATGCATATGACATGTTTATACTATTTTTTTAAGTAAAATGGCTAGTTTCGATGGATGATATATCTCTTAGAGATTCGACTTGAGTGTGCGTTAATAATATTGTAGAATTCACTTCATTGAATGATATATAGACAAATTTTATTTATGTATTTTTAAACAGCATACTTATTAATAAAATTATGCAATAAACTTTATATTTAACCACGTGAGTTTTATATAAAAAAACATTCGGTTTCGAAAAAATCATTTTCCTTCATCAGGGTGACATTGTTTCAACAATTCAATTTTATAAAAATATTTCAATAATATTTCTACTTAACATCTACGTCAAATTAATTTTAGTACCTACCTAGTAAGATTTCATAAAATATAAAATTAATATGATGATGGAAGATTACCTTAATTGGTAATATAATTTTTATTGTTCTCGTAATCGTAAATGTCTTAACGCCTTACACTAAACGAAACAATTATGTCTTGTATTAATAAAGTAGAAATTTACTTAAACCTCAAAAAAATGTATGCTTTATTATATATATATATTATATTTATATATTATAATATATATAAATATAAGAATACTGATATAAATATTTTTTATTGAAAATATATCAAAGTTAATGATCTACTTACAATGAATCAGGATTTTATTTTTTAAACCCTTATATAATTTTAATACATTATAAATTTATCTTCTTTATGGACCGATATATCTCTTAGATTGAGTACTTGCCCCCAGCTTGGCAGTAGGCAGTCTTATGACCACATAATTAGTGTCGTGGGTCGAGAGAAAGCAGCCAATGACTTACGGCTACCGATATGTTCATTTACGGCAATGACCAAGTTGAATTATTACAATCTGATGCCTTGAAATACAGAAGATAATACACTGTATCAATTTTTATTTTTGAAATAATCAATTCATATTTTATTACATTTTTTCACTGTCTTTATATTTTTATATCTGTGTCGAATCTTACTCTTTATTTTTATTTTTAATTAAATAACACCACGACAGTACGAAAAAAAAGGTCTATTTTAACACAGACGGTAGTCTAGCAAAGTAGCCAGGCTTTATATATCAGAGGTGAATACCTACTGCATCCAAAACAGTATACTAATAAGTGTATTATATAATTGTATGTTCACTGAGGTACAAAAAAAAAATGTCAATAAAGGTTTATCTTATCCTATTGTCAAGATTGTTTGAAATTCTGAGAAAAAACAATTAAGCTTTTTTTTTAAACAATACAATTATATTTTATATAGTGTATTTTTTATTTTTTTTATAAAGATACATACACGCTAAAAGACTATTCTGATTTACTATTTTTTAAACTAGGTGAAGCCGTCGTACTGTTATAAAAATGACTAATTTGGCATTCTAATGGTTATAACGACATGCAGTGTTGTTGCAGGAGGGGGTCTCGAAATTATAACGATATACAGTGTTGTTGCAGGGGAGGGGTCTCATATATACAGTCGTACAAATGCACGTATATGTAGTATATTTTTCTGCTTTGATTATTTTGTTTTTTATATTCCTAAATTATTTTCTTTTGTTTTTAACATTTGACATTTTTTTCATGTAAATTAATTATATTTAATGTCAAATTTTTCATAACAATTTTACAGTAATTGAACAGTTTCAATTCAATTTTTTCATAAGCATTACTTCGATGAAATTTAAAAGAAATTAGTTTTAGTTTATTTCTCTTTTACTTATTCTCTCATACGCTAAAAGACTTGGATATTTTATATTATTTACTCATGTAAAACTTTATATTTAACATAACCAACTGCGTATTTGAGTTTTCCTTGGGTACATTCTCTACATCTTGAGATATGTAACTTTGGGTTTAGTAGAAAAGTAAATCTGGCGAGAGAATCGGCGTATGAGGTGGTTCAATAACGTGGTCCTGGTAATTTTATTTTTGCGAGCTTCAACACGAATCTCACTTGTGGAAAATGACACGTTTTCCCGAACACCTATCGCACTGCGATATCTCTGCATGCATCTGTTGCCTGCAACTCGACTGTATTGATCGAAAATGTGGCCGAATCGGAAAAGCAGACCCTTTGGTCTCAGTTAATTAAAGTTATGGATAAATTTACGACATTCAACGACCCTCCTCGAAAGTATTTACTTGCTCCACACTGTAGATTACTCTTACCTGCTAAAGCGGTCCATACACGTAAAGATCGCCGGCCGGCCGCAAATTGCCGACCACTCATCTGCAGTCCAGTTTTCGACCGACAAATTTGAATCTGCAGTCAATTCTCAAATCCGGCATTATGAAATTGAAGAAAATTACAAGAGTGGTTGTTAATATGAATTTAACAAGTCCTAAAATCACCAATAAGTTTGGACCGAGGACATTAGAATTTATTATTTCTAAGCTGAAAAATAAACTACCTGGGTCTTTACAAAATATTATGCTTTCTCATACTTTGGAAGAACTAATAAAAAAAGTGGCTCGTGATTTGTTTTACTTGTAAGCATGAAATTTTTTTATATTATTAAAATTACATGATTTGCTTAATTCAGTTAGAGTTACACTGTAGTAATTTTATATAGGGAGTTATATATTTGTAGTTTATAATTATTTATTGTCTATTTGTGTGCTTCTGAAGTGTTCTGTAATATTATTTATTTTCTAATTGAAATGGATTGTTGAACTGTGCCACTGATTAATTTTTATGTTTGTTTATATTAAATGTAATAAAATTGATATGAATGAACCCGCAGACAAACGTTTAGAAATATGTTCTGCATAATTGCAAAAAAAAAAATAATAAAAAAGGAGGAGTTACTCGGACAGACAAATAAATGAAAACCAAAACTCCATAGAACAATTGACCCACAAGCAATTGTATACAAAGTTAAAAAAAAAACAATTCGAAAAATTCCTTCAGAAAAGAATTAAAAATAAATATACAGAAGCAAAAAAAAGAACGATGAATGAACGAAAGAATGATGTCATATCCGTGTGTCAATGTTGAACGATTAGTCGGCTGTCAGTCCGTGTCTTAAAACGAAAACTGAACATAGCCTGACTGGTATCAGTCGAGGTCTACAGACTAAGCCTGCAGACAAACGGCTGCCTGTAAATAAACAGACCGCTTAACATGTACGAACGTTCTTTCGAATGAATGCAACTTTCGACGGCAGGATTGATCGCTACATATCGACAGTTATACATTTGTGATAGGTTTACATTGTAAGAAGTACTTCAACGAACTACTTCGTTATACTTACGCTTCACAGTTCGCACATTTTAAATCGTGCTGACGCTTCAATAGTTCAATACATCACATCATATCCACATACACCAGGGAATATCTTAGTTGCCTGCAACGAAACCTTCACTCAGCAACGCATACAGTTAACTGCGAACTGTCTAGGTATAGAGAACTAAACTACACGAGTTTGCTGCTCACTTCATGGAGTTCATTGAAGTGTATACTTCTCAAAGTACCACACTATACATTTCGCTTATCACTTCGCAATTCAGACACTTAATTGAAATATAGTTCAATAACGATTTAACCACAACTTCATTGAATTGCATTACGATTTCGACCTTCTTTAAGAGTAGGCCAATCAAGTGGTACCAACATTCTTCGATTGGAACGTTAATTTGAAATGCCTTAAGTTGATGAACGTGTATTTCGTGAAGCGTTCATTACGAAATAAAGTTTTGCCCTTCGCTATTATGCATATATATGAAGCTACTCCAACGAACGACTCTCTATTGGCGGTTTGGGCAACAACTGACGTGATCGTCGACAAAACTATCGCCGCGACTCACGTGACACAATTCACATGGATGATAGATCATCGCCGGCGATAACGACAGGCTATATTTCATGGTTCATGTCCACGAACTTTGACACGATGAGATAAATCTCAATGTACACCACGTACATGTGCTAAGATTTTAATCCGGAGATTAAAGTTTGAGATTGGCGGAAAGACACAACAGCTCAAATCCATGTGCATTAGTGATTCCAATACGGGTAATACCGGTTTTGGCCAAAATTCTATCTTTGGTATTACCGGTATTACAAAATAGACTACCCGTAAATACCGAAATTTATTAATTTCGTTCGAATTTATATTACTTATATACATTTTTATTTTCAGCCCTAGTTTATTTCGTACTCGTATTTCATGTTATACCTCAATACTAAAAAGATGGGTGCACATCTCCAAAGACGCTTTAATATTTTATGACCACCCAATATATACGTATTGAATTGTTTTGAATTCGGAAGAAAACATTGTAACGGCTAGTTTGTGCGATACACGTTTGAATAGCAGATCAAAAAGACACCGAAGTGACATTCGGCTCGAATTTGTACCTGCTATTCAAACAAACCGCCGAGAGTATCTATCATAAATTTAAAATGTAAAAGATAAGGTATATTGAAAATATCTTACTTAGCCTTGAGACTATTTTTGAATACAAAAATTGATTTACAACTGACTCATCCATCTTCGAATAATATTTAATTGAATTGACAATAATTAAAATTTTTTGCACTAGTTGTACAAATAAATCAAAACCGGTAATACCGTCGGTGGGAATTTATTTTTCTGTAATACCGGTATTGGCACATGTCGGTATTTTTGGAATCCCTAATGTGCACGACCTTAGATTTATCAGCGAGACTCAACACGTATGCACAAACCTCACCTAGTACCATAGACACCTACGACTATTTATTCTAAAATTTTAGACAAACAAAAGGTATTATTATTCCGTTTCAATCGCTGTTGGGGAGATTCAAATTCATCCAACGGACGAACGGAATATCAATGGTCATCTGACGTAAAACAAATGATGCGCGAGATGGCAAATCATTTTCATTCTGAATCTCAAGCACTAGCCTGGAGCCCTCTGTATTGACGCCACGATGGCAACTGCGTTTTATACTTTTCAACGATAGATAATCGTCGGTTACAACGACTACCCGCCGCGGCCGTCCAAATTGGCTGCACAAATGTCATTGAAATGACGCCCGTTTAAGTTTTTATAAGTTAATTATTACGCTCTGAGTGTCAATAAAAAAATAATTTTAAAATTACACTATTCAGTAGTGATGATTCAATCGATTGTAACGTGATTGATAACTGATTATTCGTAATTTTTCGAGTAACAACTGATACAATAGACAGTAAACCTCCATCCGTTATACGTTAGTTACCAACCATTGTTATATTTCAGTTACCAATCATCGTCACAATCATAGTCACATAACAGTTAATCATCCCATTCAGTAATGATGAATTAAAACAGTTTAGTTTTATTCGGTATAATAAAATTATTACATTCCTACATATAACAATTATAATTTTGTAAATTAATATTTGATGTTGTCGAATGCATTCATGGTTAGATTCCATAAATAAATGATTTTTCCATGCAATAGAATGGTGAATTGATTCGATTCCCCTTTGTGTAGCAATAAATTTAATTCACTGCACTCATAATCAATTAATTAGTAAAACAATACAACCGGCGGTTGAGCACTCTATTACATCAATAAATGGTAAGTTAATTATTTTGACAAACAGATCAAATTTATTAAGGATACTCGCACATTTTGCGGTTTAAAATATTAAAATATAAATAAATTCTATATTAAGGATCTTAGTAAGTCTAGCAGTAGTAGTAGAGATAAAAATCGGCATCCTCTTCGATGAAATAACCTTTGTATTTTTATTTATTATCTTTATTTTATTAACCACTTAATTGAGTTTATATACATCTACCGGTTTCGAAAAATACCATTTTCTTCTCAGGATGTCATAACTAACTAAAAACATATATTATTGTTTCTTTACCAGAATCTATTTAAAAAAAGCAATAAATTAAAAAATAAATTTAGTACCTAACTCAAATTGTTACTTAATACAAATTTACTCGAATAATTTTTAGGAACAAATTAAATAATTAAGAATCGTTGGAGATAAATAAAGCGTGTAAAAGTAATCAAAAAATTATAAACAACCAACTAAATTTAACTACGATTCCCAATCTAAAATTTTTTCCTAAAAATTATTGAGTAAATTTGTATTAAGTAACAATTTGAGTTAGGTACTAAATTTATTTTTTAAATAATTGTTTTTTTTTAAATAGATTCTGGTAAAGAAACAATTATATACGTTTTTAGTTAGTTATGCCATCCTGAAGAAGAAAATGGTATTTTTCGAAAATGGTAGATGTATTTAAACTCAATTAAGTGGTTAATAAAACAAAGATAATAAATAAAAATATGAATTTTAACCATAAAGTTAATATTGCTAATTTTAAAAGTGAAATAACTTTTGTTAACCTATAATGATTTGTTAAAATGTATTTATTTTAATGAAATTATATATTGACTCTTAAAATTTTCTGTTTTGATGCAAAAAATTAATCCATACTCATCGATTTTGCGGCTTCTCCAAATATAGTGTAAGTTACCTTTGAACAAAACTTGGTAACTACTATCCTTTGAAGGTTTTTATAAGAAATGCTTCGAAAGGATCAAGGTTTTAACTTTTCAGGTACCCTGTTTGCATCTTGAAATTCTTCAGAAATTACGACAGCGAATATTTTAGATAATTGTTTACTTAAAAACACAAGCAAGATAGGTATTACAAAAGTACAATCTGCAGTGAGATTGTGATGATCCACATATAACCAACTGATAAAAAAAATATGAATTCCGAGAAATTTCTAGAGCAGTTGCTTCAGGGTAGCGGGGCGGGGAAGGGAGACGCCAGGGGCGGGTCGGGGGATGTAAACGCGGCTCGAAAAAGGGCGAGAGGGGATCGCACGCGAGAGTCGGCTTCGAGCTTTGGGAATGGCGAGATGGGGGTCGGTCGGTATGGAGTTTACGCGGCCGCGAGGGTTGTTAGAATTAATCTAATGTGAAAGTGATAATCGATTACCTTAGGGGAGTCAGTTTCGGGATCGCACGGGAGAGGGTCGCGTTTTGAAGCTTTTCTTTTCGAGGTTTACGCCGCGAGTGTTTTAGGGGTGATCGTGTTGTTTTTCGGGTCCGCGAAGGTCGTGTTGAAATTCCGAAATCGCGAGTGTGGTGACTGAAGGCAGACCGGGGTTGGCGCTGACGCGGAGGACCATAGCAGAGGACCCAAAATACTAAGTTTACCTTTTAGCATGCTTGTATACATAATTAAAACCGCTAACAAATACTGTAGTGTGATTCGGATCATCATGTAACTACTCATTCATAGAAAGGGACTGGCGTATCCGCTAGGCCACTTGATACTTCATTTTATTTAATTACTGTCCGTTTTATAAATTGGGAACACCCGCCCACAAGTTTCAGTTACATGTATCTCATTGTTTAGGACCAATTATACACTACTATTGGCCGTGTAGATAATCATGTAACTATGTACGTAATTATTTGTATACTTACTTATCCGCGGAAATCTAAACCTAAAAACCTCATAAATCCTGTCGCGGCTCACGCTGCTGGCGCCATGGTGGAGGATGGCGCACATTTTATAGATTACATTTCTGATCCGAAGAAATGGCTTGCAGGTTGAAATGATAGAATTTATCAGAGAGCCTTTGTATGTTCATTTTACCTTGAAATCGCACGTTTGCATGGATAGGAAATCATACTGCGTTTGTTGTTACTACTATTTTATTACTAGTACTAACATCCCCCCCCCCCTAAACTGAAATTATTCGAGGGCCTCGCTGCCTTGTGATCAAAGTAACAATAGTGTCGCGGGTGACAGATATTGATGCAGAGGGATTGATTGTCGAGATAGTCTTTCGTCGGGTTTGGAGTGGACTACAATTGCTGAGGAGGGTCTCTGTTCTGGGCGATACATTACTCGCGGGAAATGTTTTAATGCATTCGTATACGTTAGTTGCAGAGCCGAGGGGGGTACATAGGCTAGCCGACCAAGTGGCGTTATTGGCACAAAAGACGAAAGAGTCTGCCGATTGAATGCTGTCGCCCCACGCCCTGGCTAAGACGTGAGTGGACGGAACAGATCCCAGAGAAAGGACGCCTCGGCGAACCGTAGGTACCTCTTCGGACTTCTCGAGAGATGAGTCTCTAAACATGAATGCCGGGAGATAGTCATTTCAAACCACGTAGCGTGGGTAACTTATTGAAAGGACGAGAGGGAGATTTATATCAAAAGGCGTCATTCTGCACGGACTTACACATTATTAACAATCCTGACCAATTGTTCCTGACTCTATTCGAGATGCATTGTTCGAGACACCGAGGATCATCCTGCAGATAATTTAAACTATTCTTCAGACACCGTTGTCGCATGACGTATGTTTTCAGACGCACCCAAAGGAATGATGGGAATTTCCTGAAAGTCGTACTGTCATGTCACAACCTCGTCACAATTAATTACCTTCAGTGGTGGACGCGGCCCCGGATTGGCCATTTTCCTACCGATCCTGAATAGCTGTCACAATCATCACAATTAATTACCTTCAGTGGTGGACGCGGCCCCGGATTGGCCACTTTCCTACCGATACTGAACAGCAACGTATTGGAGATACAAGGACCTCGGCCATGCATCTTGAATGAGTCATAACAAATGATATTGTTCACTTAGACATTGGCCGAATCAAAACTTTGGACTATCATCATCATCATCTTTAAACTTTTGAACGCGTTGGGTGATCAGGGTTCGAAGTTCAGGACCCGTCGTCTACTGCGAATATGCGCCAGACGTACGGATTTTGAATTTGGGGTCAGGGGAGTCGAACGTACGCCACAGACCGGTGTCTAGAGAACTTATCATATAATCACGGAACATATTTGCCAAGCGAGGCAGGGACCTAGCATGTCGCATGTTGTTCCACATATCCACATAATTTATGAACAGCTAGGCTACACCACGAAGCGGCCACAGTCACGAGTACGAGTCTACGACAAGGTTGGTGTCATACGTATAATTTCACCCTCACTTTACATTTTAGCTCCGAATAATGCGTACATATGTATAATTTCTTCCACACTCTTACATTCTAGCTCTGAATAACACGTACATAATTAATGCTATATCGGGCGCGCTCGAATATCATACCGCTTGACGGGAAGTTTTCTGTTACTTAGTCGTATACTATAAGATAATCGGTATATTTATTTTAATAATTGCTCTATAGGTATTTGAACGGCTATAATATTTGGATATTTGTAAACTTTAGACATTCTGATAATTGAAAACGCGGGTTAAAAGAACTAGGATTATTACGGACATAACATGGGGAATATTCTTAACCACTAGAACGATCACGTTGGCCAAATTTAGATATTAAGCGAATAGATAGCATTAAGCATAAAAATTAGTATTAAGTAAGGTAGAAAGCTAGATCTCCACACTGGAGACCGGGAGAGCTTGCACGTAGGAGAATACCGAATCCATAACAGAGGCGTGTCTTGCGAGCAGGACGCCCGCACAGGGAAATTGAAGATTCCGCATTAATTTAGAAACAGTTATACTAAAAGTATATTTAGTTAGACATAGGGAAATACGGATTCTTTACAAGATATAAAATAACAATAACTTAGTTTCAAGCTTTATCAGTCTTTTTGAGCTTGTGGTTTCAAAAACGCAAATCTAGTTTATCAATTTGAATCCAGTTAGAACATGATTTGAGTGACAACATGTTTTTACTAATTTTTAGATAGTCTCATATCCTGTAAGTGATACGCTAATCCTCTTGTGGTTTGATATATCATTGTTGTTACATGTTTTGTTTTTACATTAAATAATATTTTAATGAGACCTTATTAAATCATTATATTTATTTATGTTCAAGAATATTGCAGAAGGTCTCGTTGGGTAAACACCTCCCCCTTTGAACGAAAACTATTATTTTTAATTAATAGTTGTAGTTAAATGTACTGGAGTTTTATTGGAATTTAGTAATTAACGATATTCTAATGTTTCTTTAATGATTTTAATTTTATTTAATGGATTTGTTTCATGAGTCGGTTTAGTAATACCACTAGTTTCTTTTAAGTTGTTAGTAACAAATAAAAGATAATTATTAGTTATATCTACTATATTTTCTTCTTTCCAAGATGATTTTTCATGTTTCTAAAATAGTTCATCTTATCAAACCTGATATATTCGTTTCCTCTTTTTTTACATATTCTCTTACTTTTCTAAAATTTTATAACATTACCTTATTAGATTTACATATTTTTATGTAATGTCTTTGATTGATTTCCTCATAGAAACTGTAATCTTGATTTGTTTATTGTACTTTTTCTAAACTTCCATCAGCATAGAAATCATACAAGGATTTACAGCTGGCCCGTTTACTTACGGATATCAACCTATCTTCTATGGCTAGAAAAAATAGTTAACCTATAATATATTCCATGATTGGAATATTTACACATTAAGGAGAATAATTTTAATTTAAAATATAACAATATTATTTTGATTAATGCTAGTAAGATAGTATAAATTTTTTATTATATTGCATTTTTTTATTTTTTATTACGCCAATTTTATTTTTGTCATGATGTATATATATCATGCCGATTCGTTGCTGGCCTTAAATATGAAAAAAACATTAATTACTTTTATATTTGTCATTTCATTTTTACTTTTACTTTCTTTATTATTTTTCTACGTTAACGTTTAGACGATCATTTAACATATTTATTACATTTTACGTATTGTATCTATTGCAATTTTTAGATACTAAGTCAATTCATTGTTGACTTTTAAGCATTTGACGTCACCTTATAGGTAAATACGTTTTCCCTTAATGTCAAGGCTTTAGAAAACAGCTTTTGACTTAGTTGAGAATTTTCTGATTCTCTCTCAATATTTATGCTTATACATATATATATATATATATATATATATATATATATATATATATATATATATATATATATTAATAACACATTATTATTGTGAAGTTGTAGTTTTTCAGAACATAGTTCTGATATATTTTTAATACAAATTAAATGTATCAATTAGAAAGATGTACAGAAAAATTTCTATTTCAAATCAAAACAGTGTTTAAGTACACAATATTTTTAATTTTATTAATAATATTATACATTTATTTAAGTAGTTTATGGTGATAAACAGTATTAAAAGTTTATTTTCCTGTGTGCACATTCTCACCCTTTGAGAGCATTTAAAACATTAATAATAATCGTATAATAGTGTTTCTTACAGGAGTGTTAAGAAGTATCCCACTGCTAGATATGTGGTACAAGAGGCATATTTAATAAAGCCGTCTATGAATACGAAAGAGGAAAATAGAAGGCTAATCGGCGAGTTGACGTCATTTGAGGTCCTGTTTATAACATTGACAAATTAAGAGGTATCCTTTGAAAGGATAAATAATTATATTCTCAACCAGGTATGCAATTAGATTTTTCTTCATACCGTAAATGGAAGACTTAGTCAAACATGTTGAATGCAATTTATTTTCACATATATGAAAATAAAACATTTGTTTTTTGACGCGTTTCGCCTTGTAAGGGCATCACCACAGAAAACTAAACTAAGTAAACTTATAAGTAGCCAACATCCCGCTAAACCGGTAAATAATAACGATTTAAATTTTTAGTGATTATGGAATTCTACAAACTGACCTCGGAAATAGTAAAAGAGCAATTAAGTTTATCTAAACATACCATAAACAGTGGAATATGAATACGCAGTTACTCTGTCGAACGAGCGTGCGATCGGCGTGATCTATAAGCGCATGCTCTCATGTAGTGCTTTACTTGTCGGTTTTAGATGATTTATTCAACCTGGTGCTCTCTAGGATACTTTACGTCAAATATAATCGAAGTAAACATCACAGACATTTCTTATGTAGTCAAGTGCGCGATGTATCGATAGATATATCAAAATGTATGACGCTAGTGCCGCGTCATACTGCCTATAAATCTCACTTGTCACCAGAATTTGGGAGGTTGTCGCATAACTGTCAAACCAATAAGCCGGCAGCCGATGCTCGGACACCTAGCGACCGGGCGCCGCAACACGTGTGTCCCGGCGAGCGTCCTCGCATCCTTTTTATGGCGGTGGTTTTTTATACTTTCCGAAGGTTTTACAAGCTTCGATTTTTTATGGCTTCCGTTTAAAACGATTAATATTTGCGCATATTGTGTCGATTATTAAATTCACCTTCATTGAGGTGTGTATGTATCTTCTACTTCATAAAACTTTGGATTTATACTTATATTTATAATATATCATTTACAAGACGTTTTAAATCAAAATATGAGTAATCAATAAATAATGGTTTAAACAAAGTATTTTGTACAATTATTTATACAAAATATAGATGTTTATAAAAATATGACTTACGCATGAAACACCATCTTACATTAAGCCACCAATTTATTACTACCGATATTAAGACACCAACTGTACGAGATAAATGTGACATGGGACCTAGCTATTCAGATCTTTTCACTAAACATAGAAAAGCTATTTTTCGATTTCGATACTGAATCGTTATCAACAATATAGAGTAAAAATCTTTTTTTTGAAACATTGGACTAGTTTAGGCGAGTGGACACTTATTCAAATAAAATTTATTTTTAAATTGAGTTGTGCAACTAATTTGCACAACTCAAATTTAAAAAAATTTGAGTTGTGCAAATTAGTTGCAGTTGCAGTAAATTTCTATTGATTTTTAAATCAATACTGAGCCCAAAAACAATACTGTTAGAGACAATATAATTGTATTAAACCAAAAATATATTCAATGCAACTTTTACTAAATCGTATTGTTACTGTATATCCACATATGTAACTAATATATTTATACGTAACATTTAATTTTTCTAACTGTTCTAATGTATTTATAATTTTTCAATCACATAAAAGTAACATACGTAACATTTCATTTTCTTGACTGTATTTTGTGTTTTTAATGTGTTAATCACAAAAATTGATATATAATTGTAATATTTATATTTTAACATTATACTTACTTTAGTACATTACGTGAGTTCGTCATTTTAAAAAGAGAAGACTATCAAGCAAACCATCGTCCGTCGTCTATTAATCACACACCAAGGCACGCGCTCCTCAAATTATTGTCTTCACTGCGTATATATAGTATATTGTGATTTCAGAGAAAACGTGTAACTGTTCTCTATATAATCCTACACCGTTTGAGATCATCCCCGCCAGACGCCACCCCACCTCCTCCTGGCCACCACACCTCCACGATATAATGTCTGTGTCTTTTATATTGAGTACCGTTCAAATTTTGCGTTGTTACTCTTAAAAACCATGCGTAAAATTCCTAAAATATTCCAATCCATCCCATTCTACGATATAAATGTATATAGTATTGAGTGCCATCCGCTCAAAATTTTGCATAGTTATTTTTTACGATCCAGCACAAAATTCATCTTTCACTTTTTCGAAAATCTTACTCTCCACCTCCCTTGACCAAATTTTGCAAATATTATTGTTATTACAGCCCCACCCCTCCTACTTTAAATCCAGGTGTGGAGCGCTTACATACAGTATACAGTAGTAATAGACACACGTGCACTGCCTTCATAATAATAGAAAAAAACAAATAAAATTGTTACTATTTAAATGTCTGTGGAAAACACGTGAATATCCTTTGATTATAATGAAATCACACCCCTTCTGAGCTGCATAATTAATTTAGCCACACACGACATCCGATATCACAGTGGAGGACTCGTTAACTTTGTTAACCTGCGGGCCAGAACAGATACTCGCTTCGAACAGACACCGTCCTCTGGTGGCGACGTGGCGGCAGATGGTTGTCCGGCGCCGCCGCACCGATAATTATCACCTCAAAGTGATCCGCGGAGCGTGCAGCGACACATTGCCCGCACCTCCCGGACCTGACCTGACCTCACTCGTCTAAACTTACCCAGCCTAGCGCAGCAGCGGACAGACATCTGATTTATTCATTAATTTCTCGATTCGTTTAAAATTTGCTTACGCTTACGTTTTTTTGGCGTGCTCAGTATCTTGCCGGCGCGGCGTTAAAAAATGTATAAAGTTTTCATATTATTTAAATGAATTATCACTATTATTTAAGTGCTTAATGAGTTTATTTATTATATAGTACAAAGTAATTTATTTAAATTTCACATTATATTACGCACAAAATTACATTATGAATAAAATATATACATACCTAGGAGACATAAATTATTACATTTATACTGTCTTGATTATAACCCATCGTGCTGTGTAGCCTATATTACCTTGACAGTAAGAAAATACAGTATCGTTGACTTTATATCATATATAATAGAGATTGATTTATTATAAATACAATAATATGGACGCACTTTGGATTATCGGTCATGGCTGGGTGGTCTAAGACGCGAGATCACCAGAAATTGGAATCGGATCTGGTGGGAGCGGTTTCAGCCCCCCAAATCAGTCACTCATTTTTTTTATTTTTCTATTTGTTATGTTTTCATATTTAGAATTTGCAGCTTACATAATGATACTTTTATACAATTTTGTTTATAATTTTTCTTAATTAAAAGCAGGGTTTTAAAAAATTGCCGCTAGGGCGGTGAGAGATTGTAATCTGAGGTCAGATGGCACGCATATGTACACGTCGCCGAAAAAGTAAAATATGTCTAATTGAGTATTTGTTTGCGATTATTTAAATTGAAGTGCGGAAAACAACTTTACAATTTCGATAATATTAGATTATATTTTGAACATTGAAAAAATAGTTTTACTTCATATAATACATAATATTAAATAACTTACATCCTGGTCCTCTACTTGTATATAAGAAATCTTAAATATCTTAAATATAAGAAATAAATTACATCACATTTAAAAACCTTTTATAATGACATCTTATTTACACAAAGATTTAATTTTCGAAAAGTAAATACTTTTACTGTTGCATAAATGTGTCATAAACTATCGAATTTATATTTATACCAAGAATATGTGTTAAATGCTCCTCGTCCCGTAACTAATTTTCTAAACCCATTTCCTATATATACACTTTATTTCATATCTATTCATTTACTGGTCTATGAGAAATTGAGTATTTTATAAAATCATAATTAAAAAAAAATATATATATATATATATATATAAGGCGGATGCATTTTTTCAAAAGAATTATGAAAGCGTACATAGATAATAATACGTATATAAACAGAGTAACTTTATCTAATGTTTAGTAGTAAACGTAAATTTGAACCTTGACGTTAGCATCTCATCTTTGCAAACATATTAATTAATGCGAAATTTCAATTTAAAAAAAAAATCATTACGAACGTACGTTTTTTATATTATATAATTTATTTCTTATATTTAAGACAGACTATTTTACACCGCCGTTCTATTTAAACCATGAAAATGAACATACATTTTTAAATAGCGCCTCACGAAGCCGCGAAAAAACGTTACCTCGCCTCGCTGAAAATGTGACAAAATACCGGAATTATAGCTTTGCATACAGAAGTGGGTTAGTATCGGAACACCGATTTATCGAACCATTTATTTCGCGCGGTTACTCGGACATATTTTACATCCCGACCGCGGGAACGCGAACGCGAACGGGAACAAAGCAAAATGTAAACACCGTTAAATTTTTCAACGGTTACGTTTCTGGAGCCGTCCTCGTTGGCGACATTTATTATTATATACATTGAATAAATGTATATAATTGAAATTATTCTCTAGTTTCGCATTCAGATTGATATCCGTCTAGTAGATATATAAGAATTAGGTATCAAAATCTTATTATTATTATATTATTAGAAAATGCTAGTACTAATTACTATTTTTTTTCTTTAATACAGTAATGTAACCATGTGGTATATGTTAAAATTTTATTTCTGATCATATTTAAAAAATATTTTTTAAATTTGATCAGAAATTTGTGAAATATCTTAATTATGAAATAAAAATTGGACCCGCAATTAGGTAATTTACATACTCGTAGGTATGTATTAATATACATTTTTGAAGACATTTATGTATCTACTAATCGAAAACTTTCGTTCGTTGTAAAATTTAAATTAATAAATCCGTTATAAACTTATAAAAGGCTTCTCTTGTACCTATTAGATTATTTTTTTTACTTCCCTTGTGTCTACTGGTAATAAAGTATTTTTATATTTAAAACAGCAATTTTCTATAATAGAATTTCAACCCTTCTCTCTTCTCTCAAACATTATATTTAACATTACTAAAACTCATTAAATGTTTTATAATTACTTTATAAATAAATAAATTTTTAACGCATATGATATAATTTGGGTACTGGATGCATATTATGGTGTTTTTAAAATATCATGAACAGAATTATATCGATAATTAAATTAAGCGATCAAATAAATATAGCGCTAAAATATATTTGCAGTTTATATTGTTTCTTTAAAATTAATATCAATGCAACGATGTAAACGTACGTCAAATAAAATTAATGTATTACAAAAAAGTGATAAAATTTCAATTCAAAATCTGGAACCACATTATTAACTATCATACAGTAAATAGTAAATATTAATTTTGTGGAAAATGTGAAGATACATACTCTAAGATAATTTTTTTTTTCAAAAAAACTAACGTTAAATTTTTAATTTCATTTTTAAATTACTTGTGAAATATAATGAGTTATTTAAAAAAAAAAAGTGTTTTCTCATACTCCATGAAATTGATAGTTTACAATTTTATTTCTATAATATAATATTTGTATAATTTAAAAGACGTTGGTTCGCATTTCGATTGACTTAAAAAAATTTAAATCATTATAAAAAACAAATAACTTAGATTTTCTTTGATTATCTAAGCATTTTATGTTAGAGAAATAAGATTAACCTAATGGCTACCCGGAGGGGAAACTCAAATACTCTTTGAACAGTTTTTGACAACTACACACTAATTCAGTTCATGTTGTTTGTGGTCAGATTTCAGTTGATTAGTCAGTTGGTTTAAGTAGAAATAAGTTCAGAACCTGAGGGCGGGGGGTTCTTTATAACTCACTGATACTAAATATACTGAGAGCGTATCGATAAACTGAACCTTCCATGATAATATTTTAGGGTATTTCAAAAAAGTTTAGCTCGAGGCGAATCTGTATTTAATCATAAATAAATCAGTTTTAAAATCCAGTTTATAAAATTTAAAACATATTTTTTAAAAAGGCAATTCTCGAGGTTTTAATAGGTATCGTTTTCATCTTGGGTGTGCTTGACAACATCAGTTTTGAGAATAGAAGGGAGACGTACCTTGCTATTAATTTCTTCCAATCGGTACAAGGATTGTTTTTAAATCCATCATTATAATGTATATCAGGCGCGGTCGCTTCATACTTGCTTTGGATGCTCCGCATCCCTTGTGTTCTAGAGTCAAAAAGTTTTGGACTTTTTGTTTCTAGCCGAAAACACCACTACTGCAAATAAATTCATCCTGTCCTTTAGGGACCAGGTCCATTCTCAACTTTCGAACGTCTATGAATCGCATAAACATACAAATACCAGCAACAGTGGATTCTATCATTCGTTCCGTATCCATAAAGTTTGAAAGTATTCGACGTACAAAAAACGACGTTAATGTTTATGGGTATAATGCACAGAATAGCATTACATATTACGAAGCGAGCGGATTGTTTTGAGAAATTTGTTTGTGTGACACATTTTTGACAGTTTGGCTTCAATACTTGAAGCCGAATTATTGAATATGCTTCGATTATTTATTTAATTCATCATTTAAAAAGCAACAATTTGGATCCGTAATCTGTAATTGATGTTGCGGAACGTAAACTATTTAAAGAGCCGATTTGACAAACTATTTTTGTCAGTAGTTTCATTTTGTTCATGGGTTATTCTATAGATTGCATATTTGATAGTAGGTATAAACTTATTATCCAGCATCCCTTCTACAAAAAGTGACCAACCGCCAGTGATGTATATATCAACTACATAACTAAATGTTGGAGTTTATAGCCCAATATGTACATAACTACTATTTATAAATTAAATTTTAACAAAATATTAAGAGTAACTTTTGTATAATAATGATCCTAATGGATCAGAGTATTAATGGCACCCTGTTGACCCTTCTAACAGGATTCCTCTATTTTTCTTGGCATCTTGTAGTTTTCAGTACAAGTAAGAGCCTGTAGTGATCTTCATTTGGTCGGTCCATTACCTAATAGATCTGCCTCATTCTTTGAATCCTTTCACATTACTAATCATCAAAAGCTTATTCAGACTTTTGTTTCTTCAAACAAGATGCCCGAGATATAGTTATTTTTCTGAGATATGACAAAAAAACATAACCCTACTTTAAGAGATTCGATTATTCCACGTATATTAGATAGATTTCGATATAAATACTACCTATTGGAGGAGATCTCATGACTTAAGCAAAAAATTGATCTGGTAGATATCTCAAATGTTTTTTTAATCAAATTGATCCGCCATCTTGTTTCAAAATGTCGGCTGTTGGAAATTTCTAAAAAATTCATAACTGTTAATTTTGGACCTAGAGAAAAAATAAAAAAACACAATGACGAAATCTACCTGATTCATGTTTTTTAAATCAGACAGTGCTGAAAATATTTTTTTTTTGTATAATAAATGTACGAGTAAGAATAGATTCGATTATATTAAATTTAATTGATTATTTTATTTTTAAGGGAACACTTTATTATTTTGAAGTTGCAGTTTTTTCAGAACATAATTTTATGTTATTTTAATACAAATACAATGTATGAATCAGAAAGATATACAGAAAAAATCTATTTATCGAAAAAATATTTTGGTTGTTATTTAAATAAGGTGTGGTATCAAAGTTTATCCTAATTTAATAAAAATGAAATGATTTAATCTCTGGTGTCTCTTAGCGTAAATTACTCAAAAGTATTCGAGATTTTTCGAAATAAAGGTGATTTTAAAAATAGAATAACAGATGTATCAATTTGAAAGAGCCGCAGAACATAGGTTCGAAAATTTATCGGCATCTTACACGTTTGATGTGGCGTAATGGAAACGCACTTCTCCGGATAGGAAAAAGTTAAAAATATTTTTTCGATAAACTGATTTTTTCTGTATATCTTTTTAATCGATTGACACATTTAATTTGCATTATTTTATTAATTAATTTTTCTCGTAGTGAATCTAGTAATTGGTTTCATAAATCATTGAATGAAAAATCTGACAGATTTAACCGGTCATCCGTTGGTTGGTGTGCTTCATTAATATTCAAACATAATTTGAAGTACTTGAATTGAAATTGTTGACATTCGGATCACAAGTAGGATTCTGTGATACTGCTATCAGTGGCCGACGTATTTGTGCCACATTTGCATTTGACAACACAATATTGTGCCACCATGGCGCGGCGCTGCTGTACGGAAAGTATAAATTTAGCACGCGGAACGGTCCTAGATATACAGAGCGTCCCAAAATGCGCGAGACATCCCGTCTGGACCTCACGAAATGTATAACATGTAGAATATTTTACAAGATCATAAACTTTTTAATCCTTTTTTTCTACGTTAGAAGTGGCGTAACGTAAAAATTTGAGCTCCAATGCAAAATTGAAAAAAGGGTCCACTATATTTAAATTTTATAAAATCTTTTTTTTTAAAAATAAGTTGGAGAGGGGGGGGGACCTGCCCTTTCCCGAGACCAGTTTAAAAGCTAGGGCTTCCCTGTCGATCCCACTCATCAAAGCTAATAAAAATATGCGATTTTATTTTAATTACATATTTAAGTATAAGCAAAACGAAAAAGGAGAAGAAATTCAATGCGGTTATTAGCAGTAAAGATTTCAAATTTAGACCCTCCAACGTCCCTTAAGTGCTGTCTTTATTCATAAAAAATCATATAACTTAAATCCATAGAATATAGTTTTACATACAGATGGAAAATTAAGGTGCAGTAGTTCAAGGCAGACACTCAGGGATCCATTGATTAAAAACACTCCCAAAAGAGAGACAGTGGACGAGACACAAAATGGATTGAGTCACACTTACACGGAAAGACTAACGGAGTAGCAAAACACAAGGTAAGGAGAGTGAGCGTTAGGAGCATGGATGTAGTCCCACCTAATGAGCTCCAACGCGTCACCCATACCGGAAAATTCCTTATATAAAACAAGATTCGTCCCATTACTAATTAGGTCTGCATTTCTGGGTGAGCGGTGTCTAAGTCCAGTCAAGCCACCATATATATAAAAGCTATAAGTACTGTACAGTTTTATCCTTTAAAAAATAACAAAATTTGTCTTTTGTCTCATATATTATTCACACTTTCATGAAAAAAATCTTTGTTTTTAGGCAATTATCTTCGAAGGAAATCTTCGATAGGCAATTATCTTCGATTTAGGAAAAAATCTTCGTTTAACTTTATGTGGTTTGGTCCACAATTGGACATATTAGCGGGGTATTACTATATACATAATTACACGTAATATACGTTTAAACATTCAATACTGAATATTAAAAATTTTAGTACATATTGACGCTGGGAAAAGTATCGATACACTCGGTATTGCAGTGCAAATATCTAACTTGGGCCTCGATGCACCGCAATGACTGCATTGGCGTAGTTACGCCACTGGATGTTAGAAAACTGCAATCATACAAAGTTATATGATAGTACGTATATGTTTTTTGTTTATTGTGGAGTATCCTTAATGAACAAAAATATGAACAGATAAGTAACATAAAACAAAAATTATATTTTAGCTTTAACTTTTAGCACGATGTACAACTTTTGCATGGAAAATTTTTAATTGAACTAGTTAAAACATGAAAAATCAATTATGTTCGTTAATATCTAACCGACGATCAACGACATATAAAACTCTAATTAGACTCCAGCCAGTTATTTCGTTGACACATTCCCGCACACATAGTTTTTTTCCGTCGCGGCGCGTCGGGCTGCGCACCGCGGCTGCGCACCGGGCATCCCGCGCGCCAAAGTATAAATAAAGCTTATGATAGCAGCGCCGCGGCCGTTCCGCAAAGCTCCACAATAGATAAAACAGCGATAGAACATGCACCGCCCGGCCGGGCCTGAATTATTCATCAGCTTCAGTTGGCACTCTTGTTGCTATCGGCGGATTCGGCGGCAAAAAAAGTCAAGTGAAAA
Organism: Eubasilissa regina; assembly: GCA_022840565.1. Taxonomy (NCBI): domain Eukaryota; kingdom Metazoa; phylum Arthropoda; class Insecta; order Trichoptera; family Phryganeidae; genus Eubasilissa; species Eubasilissa regina. The sequence goes on along the minus strand of JAINEB010000022.1, from coordinate 27,473,853 downwards.
ATGCACAATATTGTCGCCTACGGATCTCTGATGCCTAGTTATATCCATAAATAATACGGCCAATTTTATTTACGAGTTTTTGATTGTTCTCTGCTTAATATATGTTTGATATTTGTCAATACATCCATGTAGAATATACATTATATTGTTTATTCTACTTTATGTCCCTCCGCGTACGTAGTAATGAAATTATACAATAATATTTGAACAAATAATTTTAAACAAAAGCAGACTTCGAACCTGTCACAATAATTTTGAATGTTGAACATCATTCAACGATGTCGGGCAGTTAGGGTTCGGACAGTTGACATCCTACGGTAGTCCTGGTAAACATGAGCTAATCAAATAAGTTTGCAAGATGCAAACCAATTGTGATGTTGGAAATAAATGCTCGGGTGGCATTTGAAATTTACGCTAAATTCGCGACGACTTCACGTTGGTAAGGGCGAATAGGATCCGGAGCCGCGGGCGGACCACTCCGGCCAGACATTACGCGGTGAGATTGGCGATCGTCTCGTGTAGACGACGCCATGTCGGAATCGCTGAATCATTATTAGAAGGATAAATAAGATTAAGCTTTGCAATCACTAGTGCGCCGTTAGTTGAATTGTTTGAAATTAATTCGCATGATACATCATCCTTACATAAATTGATATTTCCTTTGCTCGCATGGTATAATGCAGGCAATATTATATTGACAGCATGATGGTGTGACGCCATCGGCACATGTTGCGGTAGCAAACTTCCTTCGTGGCGACTACAAACTTGAGGAAAGGATGCCGGACACGTTTTCTACACGATCAGATGGTTGGGGCTAACCATCGGATCAGCGGTAAAGGACATCGACTAGATTAAGGTGGAAGAACCAAGCTCATATAGAATTCGTGACCAGCATCATGAGAATTTCGCAGGAATCCGTCACACATATCACAACATAACTTTGCAGAGTTTTATTGACTTATTTTCATGTTTAAGATAACGTAAAATCCTTTGTTATCAGGACAATCCGTGAAGTATTGGTCTCTTACCTACGAGTATTATTTGAGTGTTATGAATAACATTTGGGAACTGCAAGGAGGGTAATTTCGTGGATGTAACATAATATTTGGAGGTTATAAACCACTGCCAGTCAAAGGATGGAATCCCATATGGGAAGTCTTGTCAGTTACCTACTATGTATACTTCGACAGAGTTGTATCCAGATCGTGTTACAGGCCATACCTGATTGTATTTGTATTTGTAGAATACTTGAATTAGATTGTTAATTAACAGCAAAACTTCTTTCATTTGTCTCTCTGTGTGTCAATTATGAATTTTACTCGGTCAAGGACGGAAGCAGAGTACGTCAGCAGGAAATTAGTATGCATTCATGGCGTTGAGGACCTACAAACTCATGTCAACCACTGTCTAGCCTGTGGCGTTGCCTGGCATTCGATCCGCCGGAGCCAGAACGCAACGTAACACAATGCTTTGCTATTTACTACATATGAATGATAATAATTAAAAATAACGTAAATAATATGAAAAACTAATTTATTTTTTATTTTTATAAAATTATGATTTTTTGTGATGTAAGTAGGTTAGTATACAAGTTCATGTATATGTACAAACTTTTTTATATATTATATATACCCTTTCGATAGCCAGCACCTTAGTTTAGCATTTGAGTTAGCATTTTCTCACAACGATCCGTAGGTTTTTAACTAGTACCTACTTATACGTAGGAGTCCAGCGTAGTCATAGCATGTGATGTTGTATATCTCGGAAGTTAGGTTTGCATAATCCCGTTGTCCGCCTGTTAAACTCCGTCTGATATCAAGTCTGGTTGGTAGTTATGATGCTCCACGTACTGTAATCGTCAAAGTTCAACTAATTATAAACATCGTGGTACAGAAAAAAATAATGTGCTTATTTACTCATAAAAATTTCAAATTCAATCTTCATTTTTACGTTAACTTTTTTTGTAATTATTTTTAATATATACTTTTGTTTGTTAGTTCAAATTTATTTTCAACACATATGGAAAGGATGAATGAGGAGAGAATGGTAAGAAAGATATATGACGCAAGTGTTGATGGAACCAGAAATAGAGGACGTCCGCGGAAGACTTGGCACGACCAGGTAAACCAGATAATGGAGGATGGTTCTGTTAGAAGCCTCAACAATCGGCGAGCTTGTATGACAAGATGTATGAATGTGGACGAGGCAAGAATTGTATGTCAGGACAGAAGAGTGTGGCGCTCTATCCTCTCTGCCTACTCCCATGGGGAAACGGCGTGATGGTAAGTAAGTAAGTAATTAGCCTTCTTAGATAATCAAATTTTATTTTGAAAATTGTGCTATTAGTGATTTTATACGACAATTATCGTCCTTAAATATTTATTATTTATTTCACTATTTAGAGTTCGACAGGAATGACAGGTTATAGAGTGAGATATAATTAAAAATGTATGTGGTAATCTATAAGTCAATATGAATTATTAATTCATACCCTTTTCCTGAAAGAATAGACGATGCCACCAATATTTGCAAAAAATCTTGTAAATACAGCTTAATCTTGTGATTTGGACTTAAGTCGTCTAACTACATTTCTTTAAAAGTGATTCTAATATTATACAGTTAGACAGATATTATTTGTGACATCCTTCGAATATTCTTAAATTTATTCGTAAATTTCTAAAGACTCAGATTTTCACAATCGGCATTTGGCAACCCATGAATACATCTCATATCTGCTGTTCTCTGTAATCTCAAATCTGTATACAAACATTCATTATAAAAGCTCAAATAATATTATAACCAAATGATGGCTACATAACGATTATCGAAATTTATCAACAGTTTATTCAGGTAAAATTCTAAAGACAGCTGAAGATATAGATGGTTAGAGGGACATTCAGTTAGTTTTAAATCGGTGAAAATGAGATAGAAGATGATGAATGAATGAACACTATTAACTTACGAACTAGCCATAACCAGTCACCTTTCTCGCGGCCGGCTTCCAGACTACCAACAACCCACCAACAAGAAGACGACGCTTCTCATTCTTACTGTGTCTATTTACCTGAAATTGTGCAATTATCTTGATTAGACGACTTGTACAATTATCTTCAATAAATGACAGCAACCGTAAGTTATCTATTATTTATTTTACCTGCTCTAGCCACAGCCACATCTACTACATACACATACATAAACACACTTCGTGATATCTTCCTCATCTGAACATCGTGAACAGCTGAAAGATGTAGATCCCTAGCATCACTCATTGATCCCTCTGATAATCACATTCACCGCTGCATTTTGACATAATTCACACTTTATTTCACCACAATACATATATAGATTTGTCATATACGTCAAAGTGATCACATTTCAGCTAAATTTAGTCTACTTTCAGAAGAACGGATAGTGAAGAATACTGTTTGGGACTTATATTTATATATGATATACCTTGAAGAAACTTATGTTTTGTGCTCCCCATATTCCCTTCCCTCACCCGCCGCTAGTGTGCGATCAGTCGATTGGAAAGCTTGAATCGGAAAGGTTAAGCGCTGTTATTAACCATGAAGGCTCCATATGAGTCTATTTGTCGACCTTTGGCGAGATTGTGACATAATTCCATACAGTCCACTACATCCGGAGATGACCGAGAGACCTAGGAAAGGCGAGATTCGGTGAGTCCCTTTTTTCTATTCCCGTATTTCTGGCACCCAAGATGCGATTCCACCAAACGCTATTAAAATTTTTATATTGTTTAATTCAAATATTTCAAATCTGAAAAAAATTAACCAAATGCTTATTACTTAATTAACAAAAAGGTTGATGGCAAAAATGTATGTGCAACTCATATTCACGCGTTAATCAAACATTTTCAAATTTGTCCCAATTTTCAAACTTAAATTTTTCATCAAAAGTTTTGCGTTGTAAGTGAACGAGATAATTCCAAACGTCTTTGAGACAAATCTTATTTCCTCCTTAATATTCAGCTCTATCCGAATGCCACAAAAGTCTCAGATTAACACTAGCAAAGCCGAGTTCAATTAAAATTTCGTAATTTCGCTTTAAATCGTTTTCTCTTTCGCATTGAAGACATATCTGAAGCCCTCGGTTTAATCCCCGATTCCCCGCGCCACTCCGCGCCGCCCCGCGACCATTTTCCTAAGCAGTTGACCGCGCGCCCTCCAAACTTTGGCGATTTAAATTTGTCGGTCAAATTAGGAGCGCCCGGATCTAAATTGAGTTTTACTTCCGTCGTTATTTGAGTGTGCATTATTTAAATCAAAGGGGATAAAACATCTCATCGCGGATCCTTGTTTTGCCATTTCCTGTTTTGGCAGAAATATCCGCTTCAACTTCCGGGAGATGAATCTTTTTCCGGTTTTATCAATATGTACAGGATGGACCTACAATTAAAGTTGACGTCTCAAAGTTGATATTTTATTTTTGGTTATTTATATCTACGCCCTTTTATAATATGAATATCCATATCCACTGCTTGTACAAAAAAGTAGGTTTTAAATACAATACAGTAGATGTGCATGTAAAAAGAGATATAAAATTGTTAAACAAATTCCTCTCCAAGCACAACAGCTATTCTTTTTTTGAAGAGGTACAGCGATTCACAAAAATATGTAACTTTCGTTTTATAACAGATTCAAGTAACTCATATATTATATAAAATTGTAAAAAATTCATCATTAAAAAAAGGATTATCCAAAAACAAAAAAGTTGGTTAAATACCTCGAACATTATTTCATTTTTTAGATTGAATATTTGGGTCAACCTCATCTCCCAGTCTCAAAAATGTTTGGACGTGAACGGAGATTAGAACGTAATTAATTGTAATTAAAAAGTTTAGATAGTTACAATAAACTATTATGATTTAGCGATAAAATGATTCGTACATAAAAAATAATCCTCGCATTTGTCATTTTTATTTACGATACAGTATACCTCTTTAAACAACAAAATTAGAATGTGATTTTGCTTAACATAAAATATAAAATAATAGATGTTTATTAAGAATAAACTCTCAGTAGGTCGATTAATTTGAAGTTCACAATGATTATATTATCTCACATTGTTAATAAAATTCTCTAAATCCATAAGTGCTATGCAATGGAGAACTGTTATATTAATTCTTTAAATAATTTTTATAATTTTAAATAAGCTATACATAAATAAATGCTTCATTGAAAAAATAAACTGAGGAATATTATGTGACTTTTCAGATGTGGTACAATTGATTCTAATTATTTTCTTATTTTTATATTTATATTATATTTTATATGCTACTTTGATTTGTTGTTTATTTTCAAAATTCTGTAATAAGGTTCCTTAAGTATAAAAAAAATATTTTGTTCTAACGAAACTTAGTTAAAATAAATTATTGTTTTAATTACAGTGATATCAAAACTTATATTGTACAATATATAATGATTTTTTTATTAATATAATTTATAAAAAAAAAATCTTTTTAGTAAAGTAGTATTACAAAATCCAGCCCTGGCGCCGCCCTAATACCACAGTACCTTGTTTTACACGACTGCGGTTAAACGGTATCTAGGAGGCACCATCCGACATTAATAGGCACCCCCGCCCTTGCACGCGCGCCCTTCTAATTCCTTCTTCCCCTCCTCCCCCGAGTGATGGCATATCCTGACACCGCTTTGCCCAAAGCTCTACCCTGCTTCCTTAGAATGGATCAACACCTTAGATTAATGAGGTGGTTCAGACAACTGAAGGTGTATGATGACATTTCGACTCTAACTGAGAATAATCTCAAAATAGCAGTGTATATTTTCAAAATACATAACACCTTTTTTTATATCTATGTACTATAAATAAATTACAGTTAACTGTTTTTAACATGTTATTGTAATAATTATAAAAATAATTTTAATTTCCACAACTAAACTTTGCACTACACACACACATTGGATTATTATTACTACTATAGTTTCAACTGTGCAGTCCCTCTCATCATAAGGTGATTACTGAACTAAATATAGTTTTGTAGTCTATTCGGGCAACGGGTCGGGGCTTGTACAGTACACTGGACCTTAAAGGTGAAGTGTTAAGGGATATTGTGTTGTTAATTAGTGTTTTCTCCGAATTTAAATTCTTTTGTATTTTAACGCTTATTAAATTGTTCATTATTAATTTTATTTTATAACTATCGAAAGAATTGTTTGTTTCAATTATGTGGTTAAAAAATTCCGAAGTTGTTATTTTGTAGGAAGCGGTGATGTGTATTTATTCTTGTATTTAGATTTCTCGCGGTCTGACCTATCTATTTTTCATCGCAATCTTCACAAGTTATTTAATATATTTCGCTTTATTCTAATATATATTAAAATAATCATGTTACACCACATAGTAACCGCATTGTCAATTAATGATATTATTAAAATAATATTATTAAAATGATGTGTTATTAGGAGAACACATTCTTATTTTGAAATTGTATTTATTTAGAACAGACGGTCTTCCGTAAAAACAAAGTAGATGGCTTTCATTTTTTTGTCATTTGTGCTAACCTAACTTCGTACACATTTTTGTCTTCAACTGTTGTATATTACAGACAATAATATTTTTATAACTTTTTTCAATAATATTTTATAACTTCAGATTGAACTTTTTTCACATAACTTTTTATAACTTACTTAACATTATACTTACTTACCTCTAAACAATTACAACTTTTTAAAACTATTCAGGTAATTTTTAGAACAGACTACGTCTAGTAAAGTAATTACTTTTATTTTTTCATAGATGTATTAATTTGAAAAATTGTAACAAATGGGTTAGAAAATTTGTCGTCAAAAATAATGTCGCTGTAGCATAGTTGGATAATGCACTTTCTCCGGTTTAGAAAGAGATCCAAATTCGTATTTCGGTGACGCAAAAATAATATTTTTTGATAGAATTAATTTTATGTGTATATCTTTTTAATTAAAACATTTAATTAGTATTTAAAATGATATAAGATATTGTCATCATATCTGAACTTTTAACAGAAAATTATTTACATATATGTACATATATAATCTGCATCAGCATATTATTGATTAATAATCAAAATAGCCTAATATTGTTTTTGATAGATCTTCATTTAAAAATGGCCTGAAAATGAACTTCAGCAAAACCTAAATAATGTGCAGCAAAGACCACAATGCAATTATTAGAGGAATAGCACTGAAGAATGTTAAAAATATTTATACGTGTGGCAAGTGCTAAAGTTGGAAGAAGAGAACCTGACTCGTTAAGTTGAGCCAAAAAGAGGATAAGGATGAACAATTTTGGAAAGTCTAACAAAATACTTAAGAAAAATGAGATATCGCATTATCTTCGGAAACGCGTAAATGAGCGGTATATTCTTCCTCCACCAGCGTATGGAACGCAGAGACGAACTTTTTCATAACAAATTGTATCAAAACTGATCGGTTTATAAAGAATTATAGAATGAGCTATATTTTCTAACTCTCTACTGACAGGAAAACCAACAAGCGGATATGTCAAAAATCAAAGATTGTGAAGAAAAAAAGTGGCGACCGCAGTTAAGCTATAGAAGCAGAGGTTGACCACAAATATACTGGACTGAAGAACATTGCTAGTCTTGAATGTATGAGAATTTCAAAAGATATAAATCAGTGGCAGAACTTGAGGAAGACTTACTACATATATATATATGGGTTTATTTATTTATTATTATTATACACGCTCTATTCAGGCATTAACATAATTTGTAAAATAACAAAAAATTACATTAGAAGTGCAATACACATAGAAAAAAATTACATAGTGAAAAGAAAACGTAGATCCCGCGCCGAATAGGATCTATCGTAACGAAAATTGCGCGATCTCCGAGTCACGCGTCCCGCGGATTGGAGATACGACGAACTCGGTCGTAAATCGGAATCGCTGAAGGGGGGGGGGAGGGGATTAACGGGGATAAGGATCGATGATGGGATAAGGAATCCAGTCGAAGGACGACCAGTGGATCTCGGAAAATCGGGAATATGAAGGACTGCTCGCCTTACCTCGCGTATGACGCCTCCGTTACTCCCGCAGTCGCTGCCGAGATCAACACAAACAGCACGTGGACGGGTAAATCTCCAATTCCAAATGAAGACGGCGATATCAATCACGTCACCCGCGGCTTTTACACAATCACTGCACAAGTCACAGAATCACAATATAACAGTACTGATGCTCCGGAGATGAACAAATTCCACACCGCTATGCAATCGCGGGTTGCAACCGAACAAGTATCGCGTCGCGATAACGTCTGCCGACATCAAGATCACTATGCACACTGGTCAAGCAGTAGGAAAAAAAGGAAGGGTAGGAATTTGAAGGTGGAAAGGTGTCAATAATATAATTCGCTATATATAATAATAATCAATAATAATAGATTCGCAAAGCGCACCAAAAATGTGTTTTACGAATACGGAACACATAGTATCAGTACGTTTTTACATAATCAAAATTAAAAATAGATATAAAATGTGAAGTAAAGTAATTTATCCATCACTACTGAGTTGAGACACAAAAAAATTGTAATAATGTAGTTCTATAAAGAGATAAATTAACAGCAAAAATGTTGACTACCCTCGTATATTCATTCCCCAAATATTACATTCTGGGGACTGCGGAGTTAGCTAATGCACGAGTTCTGACATTACCACTGTAATAAAACAATGAATTGTGTCTCGATGACCTCAATGGTGCGTGAAAGTCAATCAGACCAATAATCTGGGGGCGGTCTATCATTGATATAAATAAATAAATTGACTAAAAATGGCAGATGAAGAAGATGAGAAGATTATTTACATTAATATCCTAGTTAAATTATATTTTTTTTATAAAGGGACAGTTTAAAAAAAATCGTAATATTTCTTATTGTGTACTTTAACGCGTTATAAAACATTATTTAAAAAGTTAAAAGGTGCAGTGTAACTATATACAACATGATAGATACATGTAATTATTAGTACCATTTAAAATTCATACTAAAATGTATCGAGATACATCTGTATCTCTTGAGAAATATTACGAACGTATAAACATTAAAGAAAATATCTTCTGATAAGAATCTCACGCTTCTCGTGTTAATAATAAAGTTGAAAATGGTAAGCGATTGCACCACGCGTACAGTGTAAGTTTTCACGATTAACATATCAAACCGACTTCGACAACTTTATGACACATATTTTATCAGTATCGACTTTCCTAAAAGATAATTTTACCATAAAATTGTGGGGTTCATATTGTTTGCCATAAAATCAAAGGCGATATAAAATGATATAGGAACATATTCATCCCAGAACACCAATTTTCTTCAGATATCGATAAGCTTCATCATTTATTATTATATCTGTATACTTTGTATAACAATGTCTAGGATGTAATATTTAATGAGAATGTTAAAAAAAACTTAACGAAACACTCGTGAGAACCAATTTGTCGCTTGGAAAAAATAAATACAGGTATTTAATGAAAAACAACAGGCAAAGCTCATTTGTTACTTCAGATACAAATATTAACTTTTTTTTTATTTATTTTTTTATTTTTTATTTTAATTTTTATTTTTTATTTTTTATTTATTATCTTAGTTTAATAACCACAATTGAGTTTAAAAAACATCTACCGGTTTCGGAAAACACCTTTTCCTTCTTCAGGATATGTCAAAACTAACTAAAAATATAGCATTGTTTTTCTATTTATCCAGAATCTATTTTTAAATTTAAAAAAAAAAAAAAAAACACAACAATTATTTAAAAAGTAAATTTAGTACCTAACTCAAATTGCTGCTCAATACAAATTTAGTCGAATAATTTTTAGGAAAAAATTTTAGAATAGGACTCGTAGTTAAATTTAGTTGCCTGTTTAGAATTTCCTGATTACTTTTACATGCTTTATTTATCTCCAACGATTCCAAATTATTTAATTTGTGACCTACACCATTTGTGTTTTTTAAACTCAATTGTGGTTATTAAACTAAGATAATAAATAAAAAAAAAATATGAATCTTAACCACCAAGTTAATATTGCTAATTTTAAAAGTAATATTAACTTAATATCATCATAACAAAATAATTGTTTTTAATTTTTTTTTACAAGTAAATCTTTCATTTATTGAAATATTTATGATAATTTTATTGGAATAGTTATTATAAATTAAAACGATACGCATTATTAACAGAAAAATGTTAAAAATTACATGTTTTATTTCAAGTGCAAAAATCAAGAACTAAATAAATGCCTATTTACCGATGCTGTATAAGATGTAAGTTTAAATGTGTAATTAACATTTGTTTATTGGTGTAAATAACGTAAGTTTCATCATAAGTATCATAGCCAACGTTTCAGATCATATTTCAGTGTCTGTCATCACTAGTAGTTAGTAACACACAGCCTATGACCGAAGCGGTAGATTGTAATTGAAAAATGTTTAAATGCTTAATATTTTTACAGTTATCGATATGTATCCACATTTTTATAAAAAATATAATTAATGTGTATCAGGAAAAAAATAATCCATGTATTTTAATGATTAATTATTACTTAAACAGAAAAAAAACTTAATTAATATTTAGCAGTTGTTTCGGGGAGATTCGCCGCGGGCCTTATTACTTAGAAAATAAAGTAAAAAGTGTGTATCGATACCGTTAATCTTAAATTAGACGAAGACGAAGAAAAATTAATTAGCGTTACTTAAAAATTAATATAATATAATTTTTCGCTATGTGATAATATAAGTTTAAACCTCCAAACATATTTTTTCAATAAGTGGATCATTTTAGAATATCTAAAATGTTGTTATATTTGCGGATCATTTGACGATACACCCCTCCTCTTCGGAACTACCCCGACCGCGGCACGTACCGGCCGGCGCGGCGGTCTTGTGGTTCAAATTAAGGCAACATGTTGCAAGAGGAGGTTTTCTCAAACCGAACCACCCCCACTTTACAAACTGCGGTTGCCACAAGGCGAAAAGTCTCAACTACTATCTCAGATAAAAAATATTTTTCTTTTCTTTCTGACAACGTGGTCGGAATTGTTTGATATCAGCTCTAGTCATCGGGACTATACTGTAACTCCGAGTATCAGCGCCTCTCCGCCTTCTCCCGTTACCCCGCCCCGTCCTAGAGCCGCGGAGACTCGGGCGCCGAGGTACAGGGACGTGTTGGTAATATAATTTGATAAATTTCCTGCACATGTCGCTGCGCTCCTGATACTGCCATAATGAAAAATGTCGTTTACATACATGCGACAACACGTCCCACCCTGTTCGGAAATCGCTAATGCGTGAGTGAAGAGCGTTATCCTTTGTATGGTTTATTTGAAGAGCAAATATTACATTTTTTGAATATTTATAATATAATACTAGTCATTAAAATTGGCGGTCATAAAAAAGGTAGAGATTAAAAATTGTTACCAATTTCAAAACTTATTTTTATAGATTTTTTTGTTCCTTTTACTAATTCATTATTTTTTACCATAAGTTACCAGGTATGTACATATACAAGGTTTGAAATTACGGTCATTATTGTACCTCCATGTGTATATTGCAACTAAACATTTAGGATATAAAAATAAAAAAAAATAAGAAATGTATTCTTGAAAAATTAAAATAATTTTATAGAATCCTCTTTCACAATGAAAAGTATGCGTGTGTAGGATAATTTAAAAATTATTCAATTGAGAGTTGAATGATTCCTTGTAAAAGATCAGGAAGATAAGGTAAACAGATATTGTAAAGTCCTTCACTTATTTCACTTACTTTGATAGTAATATTGTCTTGTTGGGCATTGTACGGCAGTTTACGAATAATACTATCTATATTATAATATAATGAGAATAAAATAAAAAATTTTAAGTATGTAATTAAAGTATTATTATTCTACCAGTTTATTTATTAATAATTTCTCAATAATTTTAATTTCAAAACTCAGTATAGTAATTATATAACCATTAATATTATATCATTATAATAATTGTAGTATAGTATGTATAACAGTAATTGTATATTTATTCGTAGATGAAAAAAATTTGACTCATCTTAATTACAAGTCGAAGAGTAAAACCAAAAAGCACCCTCATTAAAAATAGTATAAAACAGAAATATGACAGACATGTTAAATGTTAATTTTCTTAAATATAGTTTTTTATTGTGTTTTCTAGATCTTAATTTAAATTCTAGTTGCCCCTATTATTAAACATCTCTCTTATTTAGGAGGTACATAAAAAATTTTTTTTCTAGAAATAGAATGTAAATAAAAATACTATTACATTATGATTAATGTTATTCGAAGTTACTATTTATAGATACATTAAAACACAATAATTTAAAAAATAAATGCGCGAAGCAGTAGTCTGATCATTACCGCAGACCTGTGTTTTAATTCTGCTTCCATCGGCAGCCTCCCTCCGCCTTCCGTCCTCCGCCCTTTGCCTTTCCACGCTACCTACCATCCCTCCCCGTGACCGCAGTCCGCGAACCCCCACCCCCGCTCGTACCTCCGTAGTATTGGTTTTTGAAAGCCCCAGGATAACCGTTAAGAAGTTATGGAATCATTTAACCCATGGCGAGGGGTGGAAAACGAGAGGTGTTGGGAACAGATGTTATCTATTTAAAATTATTAGATTTAATACATTTATGAAACTTATTATTTAATATACTTGTTTTGATACTTACGTTTTAAATTAATACACAATGTAGCGCGATACTTGATAATTAAAAAAAAAAAATATTATTAACACTGTTTAATTTTTCAGCTGTAATAATAATAATAATAATAATAATAATAAGAATAATAGTAATAATAATAATCAACGTAATAATAATAACAATGGATAATTTGTATAGCGCCATTTTCGTAAAAACTTTCACCTCGAGGATGCTTTACACATAAACTGTAGTTCTACAATTATCTTTGTTTTTAAAATTAAAAAGTGTTATTTTCACGTATAGAAATGACTTTTAGAAAAAATGCGATTTCAGTTTCTTCTTAAATAAAGTTTCTGATGCACTGTTTTTTATGACGGAGCGCAAAGAGTTCCACGCTTTTCGGCCTGCTACCGCAAATGCCCGTTCACTAAATTTAGACTTCTGGCAACGGTCGGTCGGTTCTACAACCCTGTAATGGTGCATGTTTAAGGATCCTCGAGTATTCTGAGAGAAATGATAATGTTTAATATTCATCAATTGACGTAATTATTTGTTCACATAAAATGCAAGGTTTTAATATTTTTTTCTTATTTCTAAGTACGCACTAATCTTCACCGGTGTGCTGGTCTCGCTTTAGGCATATTTCACATTCCATGAACTTTCTCCATAACTTTGTGATAGTTTTTACTATTTTAAAGAGAGGGTATTTTATGTGGAAAAAGAGAAAAATGAATTATAAAATTCACATTTTAAAATATTTTTTAAATTAACCAAATTTTAATATTTACGTAATTGCTTTAAATAAATTAAATATTTATAAAATAATATATATTTAATTTTTCAATGAATTTTGTAATATTTCGTTGAAATTAAGATAAATTGGAATGTTTTTTTTAAATATTATAAGATAACTTATTTTAAAAGTATAGGTTATAATAATATATAACCTTAATATATAATAATAAATAATTTACGCATTGCGGGCGCTTTTCAGTTTTTTTTTTCTAATTCTCTCCCTTAACACAATAAATTTGAATAGCGAAGGTTGATATGTCGGCATGTGTATCTGAATTTGATTTTTAAATATTCAACTAAATTAAATAATAACTACACCAATTTTTCAGAAGTATCACTTAGTTCTAGAATGGAACTTGTTTCATTTATGACATACATAGTCTGTAGTGTTCTCTATTTTATCATTATTTGTTAAAATCAAATTGTCTATCGAAAGAACATAAATCATTTAACGACTTATATCGCATGTACTGTAATAACTTCAAAAATGACTTACACTTATTATCAAACTGCCGTATGGCTCTATCAATGAATAAAAATATTTTTTTTTCGCTTGTCTATATTTGAGTTCAATATTACGTAACCAAAAAATTTTCCAATTATCAGATACTCGAGTTATAAGATTTAGGTATCTGCGCAGCTGAAGACGAGATCGAGCGAATTTAAATTGTTAAGAAGCCCACCTCAATTCGGGATGGTTTTTTTTAGGACATAAGTAGTGGTTGGATGCCGAACTTAGGCATGATACTCCCGCTCTAGATCCAATGCCATCACTTCTTGCAGACCTTGGAATTTTTATAATATTGTTTATGTTATAATATTATATTATCATAAGTTTTATTATATAATAAGATATTAATATTTTATAAAAATACGTTATCCGGAAATTTGATTGCAATTCACCGACAACCATTCATCGATTGAAAAATTCACCGACCCCCAATTCATTGAAAGGAAAATTCGCGATTCTACAAATGATTATCGATGATTTATTTATTAAAATTTATTATAACAATAATAAAATATAAATATCTACTAAAAATTAAAATAGTATTATTTAGAAAGAGCACATTTGGCGGCGCGTTTATTATGTCCCATTACACATATGTGCGTATTACATTACCGGTACTTTGTACTTACTATTAATTATTAATAATATTTTTATTTATTTCATGCTTGCCTTATACAGGTTAGGTTAGGTGAGGTTACGTTTCATGTTATTTTAAAAAATAAATCATCCTTAAGGTTGTATATTTTAAATGTATAAGAGCTTTTATTTAATTTTATATTTAGCTCAGTTAGTATGAACCAAATAATCACTAATTTTTTAATTCTTGAAAAATATTCTTATAATAAATATTCTTCGATCAAACTCTAGATATAAGAAACAAATAACTAAGTACAAACTGATCCTCTGACCTTTGAAATAAAAAAAATATACAAACGTTTTTTCGATCAAACATAACTCAACCAACGTACTTAATCTAGTATATTTATCTAGCTCTTCAGTAGATAATCTTGTAAACATCAAATAAAATAAAAAAAATTAATTTAATAACAAATTTTCAAGGGATGGTTAGGCAGTGGGAACACCCTCCGGGAAGTTTAAAGGCTTTAACGATGAAAGAATCTTTTCCTCGTTACGTCAGACATATTGTTTTAAGGGTGAAGCAGAAGTTCTCAAAGAAGTGACCCACCTTTTTTGTTACGAAAGTCTATTTTACGGAAAAGCAAAAAAAAAATTAATAATGTTGAAAACAAATGAAAAAGTTTTCACAGCATTCCAGATCTTGATTACATAAATATGTTGGGGCACAGATTGATAATTAAATAATTAAATAAATATTTCCTTACGATAATTTATTCGCAGACACTCTCTTTGCGTCCTTATACATTCACAGAGACTCAAACGACACATACAGGATTTATCGTCTAAATTTTAAATTAATTTCCATCCCGAACTCTTCCATAAACTCCCTCGGTCTGTATAACCCCTCATCCGATCCCCATCATCTTTATCCCATTTCACTTCTTTACCCTGTTCTAGACCTTATTGAACAAAATTTATAAAAAGATTCTATAAATACTTTCACTAAAAATATAAAATAAAAAAATGTATTACATAATAAAACTTTACCCATTTTTGCTACCACTTTATGCAATTATATACAAAGTTAAAATTACTTGATATTAAGAAAAAAACGATTTCACTATGTTCCCCGAGTAGGGTCCCCCAAAAAATCTTACGCCATAGTTGTTACCCCATATGTCTAAGACAAGAGGGCTCAGCCCTTATCCCTCCCCCCTTTAACAATCGAATCAGAGAGCGTCCTTATAAAAATACACCTTTAATAGCACATTTTATAATTTCAAATCATCAGGGTAATTATTTGAAGCGCATGTATCACAAGATGAAATACCAATGATAATATATAAACTTTCTTGTAGTTTAATGGTTAAAATATTATATCACTACTTCAAAAGTTCAAAGTGAACATTATTTAGTAATTTAGGTACTAGTTAGGAAAATTCAAATAAAACACGTGTCAAACTTATAATCGTATTGTATATTTCATGAAAGCATTTTTTTTTTGTATTCATGTACTTAAGCACATTTCAATTAAATAAAAAATACAAATCCAATTGGAAAAAAATACACTTGCGAAAGTATTTGTTATTTATATTCACGTATTTTCTTAGAATAATAATTGTAAATGCTTTGACGTTGTATGAAGCTACATGGAAAATATGATTTTATCATCTTTTTAATTTATCAAACACTGCCACATTATTTTTCTGTGAAGCAATTCAAATACTTTCATTGTAATAATATGAAGTAACCAACGCACAAATTAGTGGTCTTTATAGATTTGTTCGATATTTACAAATAGTCTAGTCATTTTTTTTTAAAACTTGATGTAGGTTTTATAAGTATTTTTTATTTTCAAAATATTATTTAAGATAAACATTCCTCAAATCTAACATTCATATAAGTTTATGCCTTCTTACAAATTGCATAAGATGTATCATATATTTTTAGATTAAATACCACGAGCAAATATGATTGTAAGTCTATATAACACATAAGTAATTGTTCTTTGCAGTACGTATTACGTTTACTTAGCTTAGATATACATTTAAATATTTACAAGATATTTTAATTTTATGTTGATTAAAAAACTAATTTATTATAAATAAAATTTCCAGAGCATTTTGTTTAACAGAGTATTAATTATTAAAAATGTTTTTTAATATCAAAGTAAGTATATAAAAAAAACATTATTTTAAAAAAAATTAGGAATTTAAAATGTTTTCAAAAAAGTCTTTTAGTTTATTTTTATTTACAAAATGAATGGGGCCAAACAGAAAAACATATGTATGTATGTACTTCACCGCGTCCTGTCTCTGAGTAGGCTGATAAAAAAAAACATGAAATGCTTAGAATCTATTTCCTGTAAATGACATTAACTATAAATAATGTATCAAATCCTTAAACCAATACTTAAATACGTTAAAATATTTATGTGCAATCATGTTCCTATAAAAAAAATAATGAAATATATAAATAATTTTAAAAGTTTGGCCGCTGTCAATTCTTATATAAGTGAAACTCTTTATAATATAATATAATATTAACGATTAAGAAAAAATGTCGTGAAGTATAATCATTTTTATGCGTGATTAATTTTTGTATGTAAGTAGTCTTCAGAAGTTGTCAATTTCAATCCAAATGAAGATTGTGCGTAGGGAAAAATATTTATTTCTATTAAACATATTCCAAAATACATCCCATGGATGAACACCGTTTGAAGTACAATTTTATAAAAAAATTAATAATGTATCATACAATATTTTACACTATAGCTTTGTTATGTTTTCGATTAAATCTACTTTATAAAATGTTACAGAATTTATTTGAGAACATTATTCGGTGATATTGAAAATCACGAAACACGATACTAAATTTAAGGTATCCAAATTTTAAACCACTTACATACCTGCGTGCAATTGTGCAATCAATGACGAATAATTAATTACCAATCATCGGGTTTTAATAAAACAACAAAATATCAAAATAAAATAATGTTAAGATATTTCACCCTGTGTGACTTATATAATACAATTAATTGTTTACATTTAAGTATATTCGTACATTTATTTATAAGTTATTGATTAAAGTTTTTTCCTTAACTACAACAGTTTTAACAACTTTCAATAATTGCTTGAGTTGAAAATAATAAATGAAACAAATCATATTTAATATATAAGCAGAAGCTATACAGCATTCTAATTTTTGTTTATATTTTAAATTTATAATAGTTAAAATATATATAAAGCTGATGAATCAAACGTCACAATCAGCGAAATACAATAAAATAATGATGTTTTGCGAGACAAAAAAATATTTTTTACCATTCGTTTAATAAATAAATTGATATTTCTGAGGTTTATATACATATAAGTTATGAGTGTGTAAACTTCAAGACGAGGCAGAAGAATGTTACCCGGAAAATCCTTCCCATTACAGTCCTTGCAGCACCTGGAACAAACAAGTTTATCTGGCTGTGTAGTATGCAACGATTAAGATGGAGAAAGATGAATGATGCGGGGTCTAGTCTAATTTTCCAAACGACTCGATTCAATTGAATTCAGTGGTTCAGGAAAGTGGATCCGGACAAAACAATGAATCCGGTAGATTAAGGTAAGAATATATGAGTAATAAATTAAATGTGTGGGATGTTATGCCAGTATTACGTTTCGAAGATTCCAATGAGCTCGCAAAGTATCCGTAAAATATTTAGTTGCACTTTGTCATTCATCATTCATTTTCATTTTCGTCATTTTTATAATCTCTGACACAAACATATAAATATAGTAATCATTTTAAAAATACAGATTTTAAAGATATAAGATATCAGGCGATTTAGATATATAAGAATTATACAGTCCAAAAAAACTTGCAACTGTTCAGGTATAAATAAACCAAAATAAACGTCATTATTGGATTGATACATCAACATGTTTCGGTACCTATGGTATCTTCTTCAGGAAACAATGTTTACTAAAACTAAAAATACATGCATAGATAAAAACAAAACTATAAAAGTATAAGTGGTGGGTAACTAATAAGGAACTACAGTGAAAGCAAATTTAAAAAGTGACTATTTTCAAAAAGGATTTAGTTATTTATAATATTTTATTTGCTAATAATATTTTTTCTTATTTATAAAAAATCAAATTTACCTAACTGTAAACCCCTAGTATTTATATGAAAAATTTCTAAACCCTTGTAATATCAAAAGAATGGTTTGTTTCCAAAATATGATTGACGAGTTCAGAATAGTTGTTGCTATTTATACATCTCAAGTGCTCTTAAACTCTATTGTCGAAATTTCTGAAAGTTTTACCTATATAAATATATGCGCAAAATAAACTCTTCGTAAATTAAGTTTTTGAGGTATTTTATAACGGTAGTCGTGCCGGAAATATTTTGACTAATTTATTTATAAATCAATGATTTGAAAATTTAGAGAGGGCTGCAGGAGGCTACAAGGAGATTATCAGTACTGTCATTGAAGCGGAACCAAAGTCTATGAGGCTGTTCTAAGAGGCCGCACAAAGAGCAACAGTGTACAGATATTTCATTATATTTAAATAAATATATTTTTGTGATTTTGACCGATATTTTTATATTCTCTAAAAGAACACCTACAAAACGCTAACAGTTGCTTCAAGATTTTCAAGTAGCCGAATATTAAAACTATTCAAGAAGACTGAGACTGAAGAGTGATGCGAAAAGCTGCCAGATAACTAACTCCGAAATTCAGAAAGGTCTTCGAAGAAAATTTGGCGGGATCGCGGTCCCTCAGACGCCCAAGAATGAGATGGATATATAATATACGCAAAGACAAAATACGGCTGCAAAAGGAGAACTGCAGATTAATACAGAGATGCTTACCTGGAGAGGGGTTTTACAGTCGACCATATACCTGAATGTATTTTAGTACCAGAAGAAGTAACGATTTAAACTAGAAACCATACAACGGAAGTATCAAATTTTAAAAATAAAATAACATTTTTTAATACTTACCGCTTGTACTCCTCCCCCCAGCCCCCCAATCTGTCTTTCCTGCACCCTTGGTGCCATCATTCGATTTCTGTTCTGATTTACCGATTTCATTCAAGTTTGACTGGTACTTGGAACCTGTTGACAAAATGTTTGTTAGACTAAAAACCAATATTTGCTGGAAGCTCATGTATTATTAGGTACCTCCCTACTGTATTGAAAAACCAAATATATATATTTTTTTAAATTTATAATTCAAAATAATATATGATTGCAAAAATGATATGAGTTTATTTATTATATGTATATTCACAGTTCCATGTACCTATATTGTTAAAATTTTCATTTCAGAAAAAATGGTACGAATTTTTTAGCAATCTTTACGAGCCGTCACTCTGAAAATAGGGAATTATCACCAATATCAAGATAAGATATTAATTTATCTAATAAACAATAAAACATTTCTCGATACATACAACTCATCCTTTTTGACGTGCTTGTGGTCTTATAGTTACAATACTCGCCTAGTAATCTAGTACTCGGGGGTTTGAGCATCGTTACAAAAGTTCATCAAGTTAGTCCCACTTTCATTTAGCTTAGTTTGAAATTAGTAAGAATATTAATGTGACACGTATTCCAAGCACGCATCTCTACTTTTCATTAAAAAAATTAATATATATAGGTATATATAAAGCTTGACATCGCATACTCGGATAGAGATAGTAACTCAGTATCGAGAATTCTTCCGTCCAGAAAAATTCACCCAGGTACCGAGAGGTAAGTTGCCGGAGTAATTTAGTGTGAATAATCACACTAAAATAATAACTAGATTGGATTTATTTTAAATATGTAATTTTATAAATGTACAAAAAAAGTTTTTTTTTTAAATCTGACAAAAATTATAAGAAGAGATGCTCTAAAATAATAATATTAATCGAAAATAATTGATATATAACGCATATTAAATTAAATAAAGAGAGTTAAGTATGATGATTATTATATTTGCGCAATTTCAGAAAAACTGGTTCAAAAAAAGCACTAAAAATTCAGTAAATAAGTAATTGACAAGTAAGTATGCTATATTTTACTGAGGTACAAGTAATGTAAAAAGTTTATTTCACCTACGTTAGCAAAAAAAAAACTATGAATATCGATGAAAAATAAAGTTTTTGTTTAAGCATCCGAAGTCGCTCTACATAGGTCACGTGACCCGGGAAACTTTTTACATAAAATGATCCGGCAATAGAGAATGTACCAAATCATGCGAACAAATACGACCCGAGATGAAAAACACAATAGATACTGATGAAGAAAACAGATAAACAACATTCGTGAATTGATTTAAGATCTTTTTATTCGGATCCTTTCCATTCGAGGAAAAACCTGCAAAGTTTTTGGAAATTTAACTAATATCCTTTATCTAATTTTAATTATTTTATGTTATTGGCTTTCAAACACCAAGATATTTTCAAATAGTGGTAAAGGTATGTGATTATTTTTCCTATATTAACATATAATATTTGGAAACAGTGGCCATTCATATACGCATGATTTTTTCAGGTAATATATTTACATATCTTTTATTCGATTTTACGTCAATTCCAGTAAAAATATTTCGGGTGTTCAATTTTATATTTGTATTCGATGTTGGAGGACACGCGCTACTTTTTCACATTAAAAATTATAAAACTAACCTCTCTATGAATTTGCCCATTAATTATTAATTACAGGTACCTACTACTGATACGTTTAATTTTTTAATGCATTTCATACGATTTCACATAAATAAATAGCCAAATATTTATGCTATACTTATGTTGTGATATGTATTAATAATGATATTGATACATGTCACAACGCAAGTTAAAGATGATATGGCACTAAATTTTTTTCTTATTTATCTTCTAAGTTTTTTTTCTTCTAGTATATGTCCGTTAGCCATCATATGTACCGCCCGAATCATTGCTTCAAGTTCTTCAGTCAGGACACTTTCCACTTTCCAGGGTTTCTGAATGATAATATGTAAGATCTGTTTTATTCTTACGTGTTTCGCGATTCAGTCAAAATACTGTAATTTTCGAATATCTATTATTATAAGGTTTACTACAGTAAATATATATTTTATAAACACATTTCATACTTGTACGCATGTGCTATATCAGACCAATATTATAAATACAATACAGTACAAAAAATTAAGACAACAAGCATCCATTTAATACATCACACTTATTCGTACTACATTTGTAATAAAAACAAACCAAGAATTATGATAATTGAGATTAGTAGGAATCTAGTTTTATACATGATTTGTAAAAAGTTGATTTTTGATCATGCAATTCGCTTTAATGATATTTGGCTGTGTATTCATTTCTCTCAAAGATGTCAAATTTGTCAATATTTGAATGCGAAAAACAAATTAAGTACACTTATTACAGATTTTTAATTATTACGTAAATTAATTGTAATGTAAAACTATAGTGTAATTTTTGTAAGTTTTTATCGTTACTTTTGGCAATTCAACTAAAAATTATCATGGTAAATTTAAGTGTTTTTTGATAAATTTCAGCTTTACCTAATTCTAATATTTTATAAAACATAAATAATGTTTTAACATTTTAACATCTACAATTGTAATTTGCTTATTACAATTATGTTAAATACATTTTATGAAAATATTTATCATTAAAAAATGCATTTTAAAATTGTTTTAGTACTGGACAGAGATACAAACGAAAGACAGATGTTTTTTTTTTCATAGAAAGCCTATTTGATCCAAACATTTAAGCATCAATTTTAAATCTGAATTTCCTACCCCAATATAATGTGCCTGCCTTCCGTACACAAATCTGATCCCGAGATAATGGCCAAACGTATTAACGTAACAAATTGATGCAAATAATTTGAATAGAAATCAATTTTCTGCCCCAAGGAGTAAGTTCATTTCGACGCACGGTTTGATATAACAGCCGAGGCTTATTCTGCCGAGTTCATACCGATCCCATCAGTTTACTGTCGCTGATTAAATTTTTGTGCTTTTTAGCCTTTTAAAAATTGATTTTAGTCAGTAGGTACTATGTGAGTATCTAGAAATTGTCAAATCAGACCTATTTGATTGTTTTCTTACAATATAATAAAAAAGAAAATTGTTAACTATTCTGTGATACATCACATATAAACAGTAGTCTTGTGGTTAAGGCTTTATATAAAAAGGAATTCGCTTCATTATATTAAATTATTCTTGGCACGCGATACTTGCCTCGTCCATTTTTACGGACCATATTCACGAATGAGATTTCTCTCGGAATTTTCGACTCGAGAGAAAATAAAGGACGATGCAGGGTTCAGTGCAAAGTGATTTATGAATAATCAGCCCATATGTTTTGCGGACGGATTAGAATTACGCATCTAGTACACTTGTACACTTTAGAAGCTCTCAGAGATCAAAGTCTCATTGAAAGATCATGGTGGACAAAGGCCATTATACGTTTGTTGAAGCTTTTGTTAGGACCGTTATCCAATATTTGGTTTATAAGATCATGTCAGATCTGTCCCAGATGCCCTCTGTTTACATTGCCTTTGACAATAATATAATAATAATATTGGATGGATAATTTTTATAGCGATATTTTGGTAAAAAATTTCACCTCAAGGATGCTTTACACATAAATTTACATTATCTTTGTATTTAAAATTAAAACATGTTATTTGAACTTGTGGAAATGATTTTTTCTTCAAAGTCTCTGATGCACTGATTCTTATAACAGAGGGCAAAGAGTTCTACGTTTTGGCCCTGCCATCGCAAATACTCGTTCACTAAACTAAGACTTCTGGTAATACCTGGTAGGTTCTACAACCCTTCCTGAGGCACCATGTTTTGTTATGTGCCGCATTGTACATCAACCAGCACAAGTCAAATTCAACTCTTTCAGGAAACTGGAGCCAAAGTAGTCCGTGCAAAAGGAATGTTATATGAGAGAATTTAGAAACTTAATATATTATCCGTACTGCCGCGTTTAAGATGGATTGCAGTTTATCCAACTGAAAGATTGGCGGGCCAGCATAAATGATATTACAATGGTCCACACTTGACACCACAAATTCCTTTATAAGTAGACGGGCTGCCTAAGTAGAAAGATATTTCCGAACACTTTAAATCTGTCTCAGTTGATAAAACCATTAATTGAAAGGTCTGAATCAATGTGCATGCCTAACAACTTAACTGCAGATTTAGTATTCGCAAACATTGTTTCCTGTATTCAATGTTGCCTTCTTTGTGTTGCTGTTCACAGTAGCTCTGTTTTGGATAGATTGAATGTAAATCTATTTTGTGCCATCCACTCGCCTATTTTCTAGATGGATCTTGTAATTTTTTCTTTTAACACTCGTATCATATATTTTATTTACTATCCCCTCCTCACTCATATATTCTACATGGCCAAACAATACCAGCGGTCGTTTCTTAATTCTGCCGACTATATTACAAACTGACCTGCATTTACTCTTAATTTGTATACACTTCATTATATCGTACACGTTACATCTTACAACAGAGCTGCTTGTTACTCAGGGTTTTGATGGACTCCCCAGTCAAAATCAGTTGGCAGGATATTAAATAAAGTTAAGTCAGCAAGTAACAAAGGGAACACATTTATTTTAACAAACAAAACATGAAGTTATAGTATCAAGCCAAGTAAAATATCTCTATGATGAGGGTGAAATTATCTTAATTAAATCAAGTACTTGAGACCAACTCTCCACTGAACAGCCGGAATTCACTACTTTACACAAAGATTTATATCAGAAGAAAAACATACTTTAATGTGATGAAAAATTACAAAAATATTGATAGTCTGCTATCCAAACAGTAGTTGCTATTTCACCATACTAAAATGCAAGTATCCATCGAGGCATCTCAATATAATGGAGTCGTAAATACCAAATAATTCAGTTACAAAAATACATAGTGGTTGAAGGGAACCTGATTCACAATAAGCAGGTCGATGAGGTAATGCAGAGGCGGATGGCTTGGAATTCCAGGTCGAGGTATGTTCCGGTGGTGGAATCGGGAGGGCCGTCCTCAGGACGACGTGCGGCGAAGTTTCAAGTCTTTCGACAGAAATCGGAAGGGTAGATGTTAAGAAGCTCTAGTCCGGGCGTATGTGTACCTTTCAGGCATTGACCCGCCAAATTTAGCAAACCGGTAGTATGGTGAATGCTCGAATTTCTTATGCAAGATTCTTCTGGCATAATGATGAGGAATTGCGTCTACTCCGTTTCCCAAATACTCAATGCGGGTATGGAAGCAAGATGGCGATGGCACAATGATTCGAAAACTAATCAACTGGAATATGATACTTCTATGAAGATTTCTTGTAAATCACGCTGACGTGGTGATTAGTCAAGGACTCGACGAAGTTAGAGCGGGTTTAAGGCGCGACAGAAAACATTATTTGAATAAATCCTACTGTACCGAGACGCGACGTATAAGTCGATAGAAGGTAAGTTTTGGTCTCCCGAAGGAAGATCGCGGGGTGCGACAAGACTGTTTATCGCGTCGTTTTCTTGTTGGTTGAGATTTAGTGAACCGTTAGGTGCTACCATGGAATCTATGGGGTGGTAGAAAATTGAATTACAAAAAAGGGCGGCAATGATGGCCATTGGTCGCAACCCTGGTATCAAGAGAGATTGACCAGGTCATAGCTCGGAATTGTCAAGACGCATTTTCATTGGTAGAGTATTAAAAAAATGGCCTTGAAATTGAAACGCGGTAAATTTGAAATACGACTATTGAACTTAATCTTATTGTTTTATACAATTATTTGTAAAGGTAAACTGATTCGCCACAATGATCACTTTTTCGTCTCTCTCGAACACCATCACTTAGATGTGCTAACATCCATGAGGCGTTTACTCTCCATACATACGTCGAACATCCTGGTCACGTCATGTCATTTCCACTCCTACTTCCAATTTTTTCAGCTCATTCGTACCATTGTCCATGTAAAAATTGAAAAGACATTAGGACATCAAACATTTGACCTACTAATCCGTACACAATCATTACTTCCCTCATACAGAGATGCAATTACGTGTGTCAGTTTTATTTCTTCATCACGTTTACCGCAAATTCTAATTAATGGCAATTTAACCTACAGTGAGTAAAACATTATTATTCAGTGATTACATTTATGATATTAATGGAAATCTAACTGTACTGTTATCTTTGGAAAATAAATATCTTGCTACAATCTAATTTAGTTCCAAAAACGGGGTCTCCCATATGATCACATTTTGGGACTACTCCGGGCTGAGGATAAATTTACAACACTAGAGTGTATCGACCAGTTTATCTTTGCTAAAATTTCAGATGTGAACACGAATCCTAGACTGCATGAGATTGTCACTCCTTGCATCTGCCAAATCAGTTAAGAATGATTTTCGAGCTTGGAAATGAAGAAAATGCTTTTTTGGCAGCAAGGGCAGGTCAAAAAAAGATCGATTCATGGTTTGATATCAACAGAGCAACTTAAGATACACGCCAATTCTTGTACATCTTATTGTTTACGACTAAGAAATTTGGAAGCCACTTCAGTGAGGTAGCAAAAATATAGCGTCTTAAATATGCAGTCAGTATGAAGGTTGAATAAAGAAATTACTTCAAATTTATTTTTTTTACGTTTGTGGTGCAACGTACCTTAACAATGTAAAAATATTTAATATTATTGGCAAAACCTTCCAAATAGCAGCTATTGAACGAGGTCATCTAGATTCATTCAAAGAATGGGATCTTACAAATCAATTATATTTTAAAAGATACACATTATTTTACGACAGGCCAACCCCTAGTTTATAATACGTATCTAAGAAGATAATAATAAATTATAAGATCTTTTACTATTCCATGAAATTTTATGATTCCACTTACATATTAATTTAATCAGAGTTTCTTCAATTACAGCAACACAGTAAAATTCATTGAAACTCTAAAAAAGACAACTATAAAAAAATTATGTATTCGTAATATGTGTATAAATAATAATTGATGCATAGCATTATTTCAGCATTGTCCCGATAAGATGGCGTCACTCAACTCAACTCATGGGACAAGCCTGGGATAACTTATATAGTACTATATAAATATTCAAATTTGTATACTAGTAATTGTTTTTGAAAGACATTGTCTTTCAAATTGTTTCTCATGTACCTACAGTAGCATCAGAAAATATTTCAAAATCAATTATTTTAAATCAATGATATCTCGCTATTTATTATTGTGGGAGAATTATTTGAATAACTTCAAAATCGTGATCAACTGCGAGACTATCAACTATGGTTAAATAGTTGGTCACTGTCGATTGGATCTTGGCTTGCTTCTTGTTTGATTTATTGTAGCAACAAATAAAATATTTAAAATTATGTATGTATATATAGAGTTATAGATACCTACTTTTATACATTATTATTTGTGTACATTGGTACTATTGTAATACTACGTGTATATTAAGATTAAAACAACTTTGCGGTGCTAGTGGAAATGGAAGAAATCTAGGAATTTTCTGCTCGAAAACTCGAAAATCGGATGTCAACCCATGTTTCCCGCTTTATTTAATAGGTACAATCCCGCCGCGTCACAGTGACTTTAGCACACGAGTTTATCTTGTATAGGTACCAACCGCAGACGCACAATGTATGCGTTATTAGTGAGTATAACTAAAATTCCTGAAAAATAAATCAAAATCCATTATTTACCCCCATTATTATTGCATAATTCACATTTCAATTTACTATGATATTTTATCTGATTTCTTAATTATAATTTTAATTCTCAATGTTTTTGTTTATTCACGCCTTTTTTAATATGAGAAGTAAGCCTCTGTTGTCTGTGCATTTATTAATAAATTAAATCCGTATAATTAATTGATATATTTAATACAGATGCGCCCGACGACATATGTAATGATCATATTAAATCATTATTTTAGTAATATTTCATAAGGCGCTATTCGGTACCCAAGTAATAATATACAAAGATGTCAATAAACAAAAAATGGTATACTTTTTTCTTTAATTTTTTTAAAGGATTTTGATAGTGAACCCACGGAAAATTTAAACAAATTCTGAAAGTAGCTGTGATTGACAATAAGGATATCCAGATAATAATAAACTAATCTGGCGTCATAAGCATTAGTGAAGGTTAGGGATTCTGTGCCGTGACAACCTGGGAATCCCATGATCTTTTGCAGGCTAGTGACGGGAATTAAAAAAAAATAGCCCGAGACTTGAGGCTCTTTCTTTCTTGAGACTCGAGATTTTGAGATTCTTAATATTATTCATTTTAAATAAGTTAAGTTATATAAATTAATTGTATCAACTAGAAAGATATATAGAAAATGATATATTTATGGAAAAAAATATTTTAGTTTGATAACTATTGCGAAACAGCAGGTAGCGACCTAGCGGCGTGCAGCGAGCGGTGTATGTATGTAAATTCTCATATATGATCAGCTACAAAGATTCTGAAGGGAATAGTTTTGTCGGTTTGTTCAAACAGGAGAATATGTTTCTTTGTAAAATGTGATGTAAATATTTTATATTTTTTGATCAAATAAACACGTTATTGTTTTATGATGTGTTTCAATTTTTTTTTTTTGATTTGTATATATAACAAAAAAAATTGTTCTGTAATTTTTATAAGATGTACTTATTTGTTTTTTGAAACTACTACTCTTAAATGTAAAAAAAAAATACTAATAAATATTATATCAAACAATTTTATTCTATTTAATAGCTACTGTACATAATACGTATGAATATTCATTAAAAAAATAAATTCTTAGTCTCGAGTCGAGTCGAGAATATATAGAATCCCTAGTGAATTACAAGGCCAGTTATTCGACGAAGTAGAAATAAATGTGTTATGTAACCATGACTTAAGCATTTTGATTTTGCGATTGAGAAAGACACGATGCTACGTGTTCGCCAGAAATTGTAAAATTTTAGGTATTTTGTGAGACATCTAGAAAAATATTAGATCCTGCTTTTATTAAAAACAAAATTGCTATCTGAAGAGGCTTTAATACATGAAGAAAGTTCTGACTTAAGGTTTTAAGGCAATAGTTCGGGAAGTCTACAGTGCAAGTGTTTCGAATTGTTGCAAATAGAATAATGATCGCCAACATAATCCCTAACGTTCGTTAAGCGGATAAATGCTAGAAGAGGAAGAAGTTTTATGTATGGTAACATTGATGAGTAAGGCAGTGAATGGTGATTCTCCGTTTACCTGGAACCGTTTTATGACCAAAAGCTCCCATATGTGTCCTACTCATTCGCCGCCACGTTGGCATTTTTTCCTCTACACTGATCCATGCCATGCTGCACGGCAATTCAGTAGGCCTGATTAGTAAAAACGCCGAATAGCTTTATTGAATACTTTAAATACAAAATAAATATAAGTAAAAAGAGAAAACATATAACATATAAATAAATAAATAAAAAAATTAAAAAAAATATATAAAATCAAAAATAGACGAAACAAATCAATGTGTACATGGTGAGAGTGAGACAATGATAGCATGAAAAATAAAACAGCTCTCCCGTCAAGGGAATTCAGACACCACAAATAGTCTAGACACCAGCAAGCCACAACCGATAGAAACCACCCTGGTGCAGCCTAGGGGAGATGGCAAACGGATTACCCCAACTAATAGCCCACACTATCAGGAATCTCCTCTCAGTATCTCCCAACGCAATATCAATATCCTAATGAACTCCCGGAAGAGTTAGAGAATAAGTCCGCTACGTATTTGGACATCATTCTGTAGAGAACTGTGACACAATCCTTGCAAACCCTCAGGCATGTGGATATGTTCCGGTATTTCGGTATGTGGATGTGTTCCGGCATGCGGATGTGTTCCGGTACCCGGCTGCAGATGCATCACGAGCTCGCGGCGAGCCTCGTATTAAAGTTTGTTTGAGCTGAGTTTGCTCTAGAACTCACCGTGTCCGGAGACCATCTGAACCGAGTAATGGTCCCACACTGAAGGTCCCCTTTAATCTTCATGACACTACGTTGTGCAACCGTCTGTATCGGTTTACCTTCTTTCATATTTAAGAACTGAGTTTTTATTGGTTCTCACCATGCGTATCTATCCTGGATACCATTTAGTCTATAAGTATCTGGGTTTGACATATATTATAAAATAAAATTTACAAAATAAAAATGCGAAATATTGGAAACCTCTGAATACCAATATTGGTTATATATTTTGATTTACAAATCCAATCGCACTCGGTAGTTATATCAGCGGGGTGGCCATAAAATGATGGGAATAGCAAAGACAAAATATAGAACGAGACAGCAACCGTTTCGGGTGTATCAGTTTTGTAAGTAAGACAAGAAAAGGTATAACCACTTTGGTCCCGGGCTAAAGTTTTTGTACTCGTTTCATTTCCCGAATTACTGATACAAGAAAATGAAACCCCGCTGCGGGAAGGCATTTTGGATTGTAAAAGTACGTCATTTAGAAAACTAAACATTCTCCGGTATGAGAGCCGCCTATATTTGAATTTTTTATACTCAAAGAGGGTCGATTTAAAGTAATTTTTATTATAAGTATTATTATTACAGTAATGTTTTTGGGTTTCTTGTGACTTTTTGTATATTACTCATTATTTATTATTACTACATTATTGTATATTATTCAATCTCAATAAAAAGGCATTATTGACACAATTTTAGTATATTATACCATCAAGAGAACAAGAAATTTTATGTGGCCTACATGTAGTTGGGTTATTTATAAATAATAAGAAAAAACACTCTGTTTAAAATCACTGTTTATTAATACATTTCATTTTAGTGTTTCGATACCCACGGAAACAGGAAATATATATATAATATTTCCTGAAGAAGATACCATGTTGATGTATCAATAAACAAGTGGTTTTTCTTATTATTTAAATAATATGTTGCCACAAAGTAATTTTGCAAATTTTGAAGAAGATGTTATTTATAATTCACGTAAGAGTAAGCTTACATTAAAATGAAAATAAATTATTCAGTGTTCTTAATACAATAATCTAGCTTTATCACAATAAAACTTACACAGACGATAAAGCATTAACCAGTAAGAGAAGAATTTGTATATTTCGAGGGTTTCAAATAAACAATACGTCAAAGAATTTATTCAAAAAGTTGGGTCGGTGGGAGGGCCTAAAACAAATGTAGGAAAGCTGGGAACATCAGCCCAGTGACAGCAGCCGGTCCTCGTGCGTCCGATCTCAGATCAAAGTTTTCCAATAAAAGCCAATATAATGGCAAAGTGGCTCTCTCAAATAATGACTCCGCTACGCCACTGGACCGTCAAAATCGCAAAACTGTGGATATTTGGAGTGTCCCACGTTGCGCAGGAAAGTAGAGTGATTTATTTGTATTTATTTTATTGAAGATCACTCACAAAATAATGATATTGTATTCTTAGATATCACAAAAATGTATTTTTCGCTCTCTTCGGAAATTTTTTTTGATCGAAAATAACAATTGTTACCATTAAATATAGTTTTTAGATTTTTTTCTTGATATTAATATTATTTATAAACTAATCATCATCATCAGCCAAGACTCACCCAGTGAGTTGCGGCTGCCAGCAGGATTTGTTTCCTTCTATTGATGGCATCCCTCTTCCAGATTACTGCCTGGATATGACAGTCTGCTTCACACCATCAAGCTACCTCAATTTCAGACCATCCACTCTCCTGTATCATTGCGAGTCGCTGAACAAAACTTTATTTGCGGGCTCTTAGTTTTTCGTACGATCCAAAATTAATTAACTAATACCACAAAAATATTCTAATAAAGAACTTTTAATAGACTGATAAATGAATAGCCTATTAATATACGATTTTTGTCTCTTGTACTTCTCTTTCTTTGTTCAGAAATGTTTTCAAGAGACCGAGCTCAATATAAAGAGGAGGTAAAAAAATTTTCACTCTATTGGATGCAGAATATTTTTTTAACTGGTATATTCACTGTGCACTTCTTAACCACTGCTTTACTGTTCCTTGCTTGGTTATTCCATTCATATAGAAAGTAGAAAAAATTGGGATACTCTCCCTGAAGATCTGTGAGCGTCGCTACAACTTTCAGATACTCACATACATTCCGCTTACGCTTATTGTATATTATTGTATCTGGCAATAGCTTAATTTGTTTCTTTCTTTCACATATGGACTACAATAGTAACTAAAGTGAACTTCAACAGTTGAATCTGATTTCCACCGCGGAATTCACGATCAGTAGATATTTAATTAACTTTTGTAGAAATGTTAAAATAATTCAGTGCTAAATGCATGTAAGCGTTTTTTTTCTAATCATCTTTACTATCCATCTACACATTATTAGAGATAAATTCGCCGAAAAACCAAACTCGCAGTGGCCTCGACTGTGTTCAGCACGCGCGCTTGCATGTACAGGTATCTCCTAATGGTAGTTGTTTACTGCTCTGCTGGGTGCGTTCGGAAGTGGTGACAGGCGTCTGCCACATTCTCTTCAAATATTCATCTTTTCTATTCAAATTAAATAAATCAACTAGAAAGACATACAGAAAAAAAATCTATATAAAAATATTTAGTTGCTACCGGGATTCGAACTTAATTTGTATTAAAATACCACAGAACTTTCTTCTGAAAATGGAACATTACAATAAAAATGTGTTCTCCTTAAAAAATGTTTTTTTCCCCCACTCATTCAAAAAACTTGTAGTGTTTTATCCAAATGTGCAGAAGGCATTAAAATTTTACGAGAGGTGCCCCGCCCTTATGATTCTGCTTGCTCGAAACGTTTTGGCCATACTATTCAATAATGTAAAATAATTTTAGTCTAGGTACAAAAGCAATTATTTTTAAGTAAATCTTAATCTTTCATCGTACACAGTTTTGAGAAAAACTGATTATTTTTGGAAAAATTGACGAATTTTGGCAAAAATTTAAATATTTTTAAAAAAAGATCTTAATTTTTTATTTTTAAATTCTTTTTTATTATAAATCGTTATACAGTAATTCACCAGATATTATATTCATGTTGTTAAAATTTAGAGGCCTCAAGTCAATATAATCACTCCTCCATTATAGCCAACGAGCCTGGTGTGTGGATTTGTTTATTTCAAATCACCGAAAAAACGCCGTTTAAAAAACAATAAAAAACACATATTAATAGGATCGATATAAATATTATTTAGTAAGAAATTTTTATATTTTTGATATAAAACTTGATTTCAAATAGTAGCTAAAGCCTTAAAGTATGTAAATAAATATAATAAATTATTTAAAATAATTTGTATACACTAATGTAAAATGCTTTAAAAACGTCAAAAATTAATCATAGCAAATTGAATGGTTTATAACTCTGTTAATTTTTTAATTTTGCTTATTTGGTTCAATTAAATTTTTTTTCCGTAATCTTGGCTTCAAGATAATAAGAAAATATATTTCGAATATGCGATAACTTTCTATATTAAGGCAATTTTGTGACATGCTGAAAATAAATTTAATAGTCGTGGTCTTTCTTATTGTGCTTGAATTTTTTTAATTATGTCAAATAACATATAGTTTAATAGTTTTTCATTACTATAAAGATCCTGTCTAAGTAATAGTTTAAAAAAGTCGAATTTAGTGTATAATTTATGATATAAATGAATAATTAAAACCCACATTTTCGCGAAAAACGCGGATATATTAATTATTTTTGAAAGCGATGTCTTAAAAGTTCGTGGTACTAAAATTAAAATAAATTGCATATACTTTTAAAATTAGCAATATTAACTTGGTGGTTAAGATTCATATTTTTTTTATTTATTATCTTAGTTTAAAATATATAAATTATTATTATTATAAATTTAACAATTCTGGCGTCTATAAACCTAGTTGTAAGGATTGTGCTGCATTTTATGTTGGTAAAACGGGTAGAAATTTTAATATAAGAGTAAAGGAGCATTTGAGATGTTTGAACAATAGTGGGTTTTCAGAATTTGCTAATCATTTGATAGAAAATAGTCATGGTTTTGATAAAAAATTGGGATTGTCAATTTTGCATATAAATGGTGTAGGTCACAAATTAAATAATTTGGAATCGTTGGAGATAAATAAAGCATGTAAAAGTAATCAGGAAATTCTAAACAGCCAACTAAATTTAACTACGAGTCCTATTCTAAAATTTTTTCCTAAAAATTATTCGACTAAATTTGTATTGAGCAGCAATTTGAGTTAGGTACTAAATTTACTTTTTAAATAATTGTTGTGTTTTTTTTTTTTTTAAATTTAAAAATAGATTCTGGATAAATAGAAAAACAATGCTATATTTTTAGTTAGTTTTGACATATCCTGAAGAAGGAAAAGGTTTTTTCCGAAACCGGTAGATGTTTTTTTTTAAACTCAATTGTGGTTATTAAACTAAGATAATAAATAAAAAAAATAAATTGCATATATTCAATAATTTCGCACTAATTACATCTTTTAATTATCTTGAGTAATTTTCCAAATGAGCAAATGTTGATAATTATTGCGTCGCGACTGAAATGGAGAAGTCTCGCGAGCTAAACTCTGTTCATTCAAAATTCAGACCTCTAATTGCGACTGCGAAATAAAGTGAATAAAAAACTGCTGGCCCAAAAGACTAGAATGCATCGCAAAATTACACAGATGTCGGGCAATGCGCAGAACAGAGCAAAGTACAGCCTGCACTGTGACGGCGTATACTTGTGTATGCATAACGGGCTGACATTTTGCATTCATTAATATTTTCCGTCGCTTGTGCCCGTTGTCCTTTGTGTGACTAATTTAATTAGGGATGATACAGGAGTCAACATTAACTTCATCTAAATATTCTAACGTAGTGATAATTATTTCAATTGGATTATGCTAAACATCACCTAACTAACATTCGTGGGATAAAACAATGACAATTGAAAATTAAACATAAAGTTGCAACATATAAAAATAACAGACTTGTTCCTATCATTACGTGTTCATTATTCGTATTCGTAAAAAAATATTGTTTGTTAATTGCGTGACCACATAACGATATTCTTTCATGCACGTAGTATTTAATATATGAATTTTAACAAATCTTTAGATTTGATTAACATACAAGATTAACAAGTGAAAAAGTGTTATAAATATTGTATTTTCAACTGTTTATTTTATCAAATTAAGTTTACATTAATTTATTTACTGAACATGAAACATGAACCTCCATAATTAATCACATCTTTAGCTTAAAAAATTACAGTATTTTTTGATGTTGAGCAGTAAGTCTTTTCATAAATGATTAAATACTTATTTATTTTTTATTTAATTCATAGGTTTAAGATATTTCGAGTAAATTACAACATGATTGATTATTACTATAAAGACATAAATACACTTAAAAATTGTTAATTTATTGAAGTAATGTAGACTGAGAGGGAATATAAGTATTGCGAAAGAAGACCTTTAGACATGATACGGGAGCGGCGTAGCCTTTTTTGCAAATAAAAAGCATAACACTGCCGTATTATTCTGTACGCTCTCCAGTAACTACTTAGCAGAAGAAGATGTTGCTGTACAATAATTCATACTGATGCAGCAGTACAATGTATTACAAGAGCGAAACAGCATGAAAATAAATAACAATCATTTGTAAAAATAAATAATATCATAGAAACACAAAGTCGTTAATTTTTTTTAATCTCGTATATTTTTTTGATTATATTTGGTATTGTTAGATTATTTTAAAAATTTTCAATGAGAATTATGCATTTATCATAGAACGATAACGTGTAGTTATGGAAAAATGTTTGGGTCGTATCCTCCGATATAACACATTTGTATTACGTATTACAGTGATATAAGAAGATATAGAAGGAAAAAGAAAATGATGGCTGAGAAAAACATTCATAAGCCAGTTGCTAGATTTGTATAGATGTATAAGCTACCAAGAAGTTAAAGACCTGGATAAAATAAGGATCAACACAGAGAATTACTGCGAAAAGAATAAATCTATTAAATTTAAAAAATCAAGTTTTAATCCATAATATTATTAAATTCTGCTAATTTGCGTAAAACATTACTTAAATGTTACAGCTGTTTCGGCGGTTGAGGTCATTTTCTAACAATCAGTTTTACAGTTTAAATTTCATTAAAAAATAAACATGGAGTTCTACAAACTAAACACAATAACAATAAATAAATATATTCCTTAAAGAAGAAAAAAAAAAAAGAAGCAGAAGAAAATTTTATATATATATACAGGGTGTAATTGACATAGTCCACAATATTAGCCATCCAAAATTTGAAAGAAATGGTGAGAAATTGAAATCAAATAGAGGGAAACTCTTGAGAAGACTAAAATCCACCATGGGTTGTAGAGCTAATGGTGAAGATGATGATGATTTAAACAATGACAGGAGATATTAGTTCTTAACTATATTTGGAGTAAGTACATAATTCCCTGATGTTGTGGTTTTGATCTGTACGTTGATCTTCAATAAATTTAATACAACTTTAATAAATCAACTAGAAACATATGCAGAAAAAATCTCTTCCAACCTGGACTTTTTCCTATCCGGAAAAATGTTTTAACTAATTCTGCTACAGCAACTAAATACGTTCATGAAAAATTCTTGGACGTTCTGTGGTTTTTAAAAATTGATACATCTTTACACCATTTTTAAAGAAAATATACTTTATATTGCGATGAATCCCAAATACCTTTAAGACACAATTAAATCAATTCATTTTATTAAATTTGGATACACTTGTTTACCTTAAAAATATATAATTTGTGTCAAGAGATTTTTCTGCATACCTTTCTAGTTGACCAATTTAATTTGTATTAAAAATATCACAGAACTACATTATGAACTTGCAACATCACAGCAAAAAATGTGTTTTCCTTGAAAATATTTTCTATATGGATTTTATAAATTTGATTGTCCCATAACGAAACAGTTTCAAAAATTAAATAAGTGTACCGCATTAGTCGTGCAAACAAACTTTCAATCAGCGTTTCAATAAAACGCATTGTTTCCTCGACCCGCCCGGGGGTGGCGGAAATGCGGGGGGTGCGGGGGACGGTTATCCGCCATTTTTATGATTGTTTTTGAAAGTCCCAACCGTTCCCCGAGTACACAGTCACGGTTTATGGCACAATACGTTTGCTAAAGTTAACACAATGCCAGATGATACGGGTCAGCGAGCAGGAGTCGAATGTGAGGGAAAACTTTTTGTTGTACATGAAGATTTTCCATCGGTGCTCCCCCCAGCCCGCCATCACTTCCGAGAACTTGGAATTATTGAAATATTGGTGTTTATTCAAAACTTCATGCGAGTAAACGATTTGAGTTGTTTCGAAATAAACTACCGTTGAAATACATTTTTTTAATCTTTTTTGAGTCTTTTTAATCATGACTTTCAACCAATCACCAAATTAACAAGGACACCACTTGAATCCTCTTTTGCTAACATTAAAATCTACTGGCCCGTATCCACGATTAGAGATACGATGATATAAATCTCAGTATCATGTACACTGAGATTTTGATCTGGCGATTACTTGGATTAGAGCAGCTTGAAATTAGTAGAAAAAGACAACAACTGAAACTCGTGTATATGACGTTTCGTTTTGATAGTAAGACCCAACAAATGGGCACAAATGTCACCTGGAATCATAGATATCTATAAATATTTTTTTTGAAAGGGGGGGATTTAAAGTCATCCAACTGACAAATGAAATATCACAAAAGATGAAGAATCTCTGAGACTCGGTATTTATACGGTGAAACCGAAACCCGAGAGTTGCCTCTAAAGAATCTGAGTTAGAGAGCACAATAGATAGAGATTGTATCGAGTCAAAAATCTCATTCGTGGAGCCATAAACTTTTATAAACTAATGTATAACATATACAGTAAACTATATAATTATTAAGCATACAGAAGAAGTAGGTAACCCAACACTGACAGAGATGAACTGTCTGTATCAGATATAAGCACTTAATATCATCCGTGCTCCAAGTCTACGTTATTCATTTTTCTTATAAGGATTAATAACCTTTACTCACTGTCAGTAATGCAGGATTAAAGAAGTCAAATTTAAAAGACTTTCGAGGGTTGTTAAGTTTGATAATTTATTG
Organism: Eubasilissa regina; assembly: GCA_022840565.1. Lineage (NCBI taxonomy): Eukaryota > Metazoa > Arthropoda > Insecta > Trichoptera > Phryganeidae > Eubasilissa > Eubasilissa regina. Next base: position 27,436,145 of record JAINEB010000022.1, on the reverse strand, counting down.
CATTTGCCAAATTTCTTTCGTGCATTTAAAAGCTAATAACGCAAAAAATATAATTCCTCTTAATAAAACATTTTCGTTATGTAGACCAATTGTCGATAATGGATAATTTATTGAATCCTGAAACTTTTAGGTTTTAACTTTTAGTGCTTATTTTTTTTTATTGTTTCACACAAGTCATCTAATTCCATATACGTACACGTAATTGCGTTCATATCGTGAGAAGATGTGCATTTTTTAAATAATCTCATTTAGATTAGCTTTCAATATATAATTTAATAATATCATAATTTAGACATATCAAAACTATTTTTGCATTTAACCTTTTAGCTGCCAACCACAATTACCATGGAGGACACCACATAATGTATAAAAAATCTTTAAGGGTGTTGATTTAAAATGTCTATTAAACCTGAAAACTATCTTCCATAAATTAGTAGAATAATTTCAAATATATGATATTTATTTTATATTTTTATGGTTAATCTCGCCTCTGCAAAGTCAAAAAGTGCGTGTAATCACGCTTTTGGCTTGACGTGACATGAAAAATTTGGTATGTTAACTCGCCATAAAATTATCAAAAGAAAACAATATTTTCGACTGTCAGAAAAATACACTAAATGGAATTGAATGAAAAATACACTGCAACGCTTATCTCATCTAGTCCCATAAAAACAGTTAAACAAAAATAAAATCTGAACACAATCATATTTTACTTCACTATGCAAACAGCAGGGTTGCGCGTATTCCCTCCATGGAGAAGGCAAACACCACGCCGAGAGCGGCCGGGAAAGTTGAAGAGACTTGGCCAAATCCAACCCGTGTGTATTCAGTACACGTTGCCAATGAAAAAGTCCGTTAAAGAAAATATTCGATGCTTGTAGTGTGCCCGGGCACTGTTTCTTAACTTTTTTTGTTTGGATGTTTGAGTCGGCACTGCATTTTGAATTTTAAGCAGATGTTATTGCGCAGATGTCGGAAGAGATACGCGAATGGAAATTTTCAGAGACTTTACACTGCTCGGACTTGCAACATCGAATGGAACGGGGCGACAGAAATATGTTGAAATGTACGTATCGATATTTTATTAAAAAGCAACAAAGGACATATTTTTTTGAAAACGGATACTTTTAATTTTACTAGGTAATGTTACCTATTATTATTATTTGGTAGTTAGTTAATTAGTTGATGTACAGTTACTGAATAAACATTAAGAAAAAATAACAAAATTATATTCATACACAGGTTCACACGATTGAAAAAAGCAGATACTCGTTCCCAAATTACGAGTTTGTAACTATTCATTCAACTGGTCGTATTACGCTTTGTTAAGCATAAAATGCATCAAGCTTTCTGTAACCGTAAATAAATTATATTTAAAAATCGGAAAAAGTACTGTTTTTGGAATGAAAATGGAAAAATAATTCTAAATCCGGCTTTAAATATTTTTATTTACGAGTAAAAAGCTTTGCGAGAATTATTTATTTTCGCGATTCGTTAAATAAATAATTATACTGAGGCTTATCTATCAGGGTTCACAACGATCTATTGATTGTCTGAATATAAAAAAAAAAAAATAATAATCTTGAAAATGGATAGAATTGAAAAAAAATTGTTACAATTATTTTTATAATAATTGAAATATTACTTTACAGGAAAATAAATACACGTAATTATTATTTTTTAAATATTTAGAGTATAAACAGTAATAATTATCAAATTTTATTTTATTTTACTGACGAATACCTTCTTTGTATTCAAATTTTGTACATATTTTGATATATCGTCTGTTTACGCGCTTTATACTTCGATAGGTAGGCCTGATATAAAATTTTGAATATGTGTGTTCTATTTGTGTAGATTTGAATTTACAGAAAACAAAAGCGATGCTACTTCTGGGAAAAGAGATTGTGATTCGGACGGACTTTTTACGGCGGCAATAATAAAACTTTTAGTGTATATAATTTCGGATTAGCGGTTGTGTGAAGGTGTGAACGTGGCTGACCAGCATATTTGCGGACCATCAAGCTACAAGGATAGCGACGTCGGCCTCAACCAGCACAGGTTCGCAAAGGTTTGTGTAATTTGAATTACATAGATTGAATAACTGTATTCATCATTACCAATAGAAAACCCAGAACTAGCTATCGAAGTATTTACGGAAACATCGTCATTATGTTTACAAAAATCGCTAGCTGCATATTTGATAATATAGATACGAGTTAAATACTAAAATGTTCATCGCCTTAAATCAAATCTTACACCAAAGAAACTTTATATACATTATATTGTATCTTGCTAAGAATTTCATACACATATTTATAATACCTACTTCGTTAAGATATATATTTTAATTTTGCTAACATTGAAAAAGTGAAAATATATACTTTCGTAGATATGTTCGCTAAGTTCGAAAGTTGCTAAGGTATGTAGAAAAGATATTCATTTACTAAATGAATATTCCATTATTAAATATATTTTTTATTAAATCTTTAATACCAGAATACTCCTTAATTAATTACGCTATTTTAGTTTGGGGAGGAGCAGCAAACACAATATTATAGTCGGCTAAAAGAGCACAAAATACATTTTTCTAGGTAATAAGTGGTTGTCCCTTTAGATATCCATCAGATCTTATATTTAAAGAGTATAATGCCCTAGACTTTAGACAACATGCTAACAACAACTCACCCCAAGAAATAAATCATGGACACAACACAAGACAAACAACGAACATCTACACGCCGGTTCCGAGAGCAACAACAAACATTTTATCAAAGATTCTACATGTTCTTAGCTCTGAAACTGTACAACACACTCAGTACCAACCGGAAATCATTCAACTCCAATAAAATTACACAAATATGGACCCAACATATGATCCAATCGGGTAGAGATCAATCAGAAGCCTGGTTATCTAACATTCTAACATAATCATACAGTGTCTACACTAATAATGTATTAATTCTACAACACTCCTACTTCATTTTCTTTTAAATATATATATATATATATATATATTTTTTTTTTTTATCTCTACTTTTATTTTTGTTGAATCATAAATAACGGAACGAAAAAAATTGGCTACTTTAACACAGACTTCAGTCTAGCAAAGTAGCCTGGACAGCGCTGTATATATCAGAAGTAGAGTCTACTCCATCCCACACAATAAACATATTACCATGTTATATTATAATATATAGTTATAACAAAAATATATATGTCAATAAATAAATAAATGTGAGGGGCATTTTATGACCCAATACAAAAATAACACAATAGATTTTTCGAATATAATAATATTTATATATATATATATATATATATATATTAAGAATATTATTAATTCAAGTAGGCCTTACTTGAGATTAGAAAAATTTACCAGACCGGTCGGCGTCTAGTAGATATTGAGCGGTATCTAACAGTAAGAAGTGGGTTAGTGAGGATTATAGCGCAGATTAACAGAAAGTGGAGTTGCTCTCCAAATAATATCTAGACAGTGATTAAAAGTAACGACAAACGAAAATTATCGAAGATAAAAACCTCCCGAACGAGCCTAAAATTAATTGAAAGTGAAATTGACCTCAAGATGAAATTTAAATAAATAGTGATCCAATTTACTCGTAATACATGGTGGATTATCTTGACTTAGTTTTAAAGTGAAGAGATAGTTAATTACATTAGCACAGTTGCTAGTGTCGTCTGGATGTTACAACTTAACTTCTTATTTAATACATTTTTTATAGAAAGTCTAAAAATAATAATGAAGTCAATTAAAAGATAAGTAATACAAATATTATTTACATACATACTTGCAGTAAAATATACAATGTCTACCGTATGTAAAATCAAATCAGTAAATAAGTCAAATCACTAAAAATATAGACAAAGCATTTAAGATATTTATTTCAGAACAGTGTTCCATTTAATGGATTATACATTTTTTTTAACAACTTCGTTGATCTTTTAATATTTTCTGTGATTATTAGAGTTATCTGATATCAAAATATTTTACAATTTTATTGCTATAATTCTAATAATGTCGTGTTTAATAATATTTAAAATTCAATAATAACAAAATTATAACCAATTACGTATTTTCAATGAATTTTTAGATAAATCAAATTTATTGACTTTCGTTAGCATAGTAGATTGTATTATATAGTACTTATAGTAAAATAATAGTAGAGTGTTTATTAATTGTAGTAGTAGAGTATGCTACAACTCTTCTATTTTCTCACTGAGAACCTTCTCCTGATATACAACTCAGCGCCAGGCGTCTCTGTTCTAGACCATTACGCTTCACACGGAGACAGGAATACGAAGCAGTCGATACGGCTCACGGCAAGTTCAATATCCTGACCATCTTATTCATTGAGATTATACATCAACTAAGTCAAAAGATTCTTAGAAATCTTTTAACTCTGAATTATCACGAATACGCCAATAATCTGACTAATTATCTTACACCTATCGTATATTTTTTAGAGAATTTCAAAGAATTGTCTTTCAAAAAAGTTCAGTTTCTTTTCCGAATCAGTCGGCATCTATTTCTGTGGTCGTGCCCATATGAGTTGTAGATGCTTTATAGTATGCATGCATTCATAGTGAAACAATTTATCTTACCTTTATCAGTAGCTGGAATATCCCTATGCTTGCCACCATAGATAGAATTATCAAACTCTTCAGGGGCGGATGGGGTAGCTGGAGGAGCGGTGGGCGGCCCAGGGCTTGTTGTAGGTGGAGAAGATGCTAAAATAATTAAAAAAACACTTAGAATTTTCTTAAATGAATTAATTACCAGATTATTCTTACTTGGAAGATTTTAAAATTCTTTATGTATGATATTTATCTCTAATTAATTAATTTTTTAAGCAATAATAATTGAATATGATTTAAGTAAAAAATATGTTTTAATTTTCTTTTTATTAAAGGACAAAATAATTACATATAATACCTTAATTAAGGAGAACACATTATTATTGTGAAGTTTAAAGTACATTTTTTTTCAGAAGTTTTGTGGCGTTTTAATACAAATTAAATTTATTAATTATAAAAATGTACAGAAAAATTCAATTTATCAAAAAAATATTTTTGTTTCCATCGCGATTCGAACCTAGATATTTTCCTATCCGGAAAAATGCGTTTATCAATTATCAATTATTAGTACAATTACACAAAAGGTGATAGCTTTTAAAAATGGAATAACAGATGTATCAATTTGAAAGAGCTGCAGCATATAAGTTTGAAAATTTATCGTCAACTTACTATGTTAGCGTGGTGTAATCGGTAAAAAGTTTCAGGTTCGAATCCCGGTAGCAACAAAAATGTTTTTTCGATAAATGGTATTTTTGTGTATATCTTTCTGTTTGTTACATTTAATTTGTATTACAAATAATACCGTCTATTCAAGTGTGACAAATTGGGTAAAGTTATTTATTTCACTATTATCTTATCTTAATTTCTCGACCTAGTTGGTAACTAGAAATTACGTTGTTTCTGGAACCTAAGACTCTGATGAAAACTAAATAACCTCTTGGTTATCTTCGAAGCTAAACAACATGACACTGTTTCCCTCTGGTCATATAATTTACATATTATAGAGAGTGAGGGACTATATTATAAAACGAAATACACACTTCCTTTCACTATAGATTATATACATGGTACAGGAAACTGTTTTTATTATTAAAATAAAGCCGTAAATTTAAAATAAAATGTTTTAAATGAGTTGATTAGGACATTAATTGAAAAAATATTCATTTATTTCGTTATATATTAGATTTCAAAAAAAAAATGCAATTATTTCTATTGATTGAAATGTTTCACTGACTTTAAATTATATATTGAATACAAAAAAATAAATGTCATCAAATTTCGAACATTCAGACTATTTTTAGTAGATAATTTAGGGCCTGAATCAAAGATATAGATTAAAAATGAATAAATTCCTCAGATATTTATTTCGAAGTAAGTATGTAGACTTAAAGTTAAACATTTTATAAAAATTATAAACAATAATATTTTCATATTATTAATAGAATCTGCGTTAACTTTGTAGAGTTTCATATTGGATAGACATAAATAAAACAATGTTATTACTCTACTTGAGTTTATTAGCACTACTCGAGTTTCAGGAAAAAAAATTGTTTCATTTATATCCATCCATAATATTTTCCGTAACGATGCAGAATTTGCACATACTCGTTTAATATTTTCGACTAGTAATTTAGTCAGGTATGTTGTGAACTAGGTCTGTTACACCCTGTATAAGAAATATGACCCGAAATTTTAGAAAATAAGTTTTTTTAATTATTTGTAATAATTATGTTACCACGATTCTGTATAAAATTTATAAAAAATTCAATATGTAATTCACTATTACTATTTTCTAATGACTGACCTGTTTATAACATAGTGTATAACTATTATAAAAATACAGTGCCTTGTACTTGTGATAAATAACAGTTACTAAAAGGTATTGATAGTTATGCATACTTAGTTACGATTACCGGCTTGTGTGGGAAAACGGAACAAAAGTGTTTTACATGAATATATCAATTTGATTGCCATTCCAGATTTCACCTTTCCCAATGGAAACTCTGAAATAGTAATAATTTTTATCCCCCCCTCCCCCCATAACACGGAATGAGATCAAATTTTCTGATAGGATCAAGGGATTGTATGAAGACCTTACAATAAAATGGTATACCATAAAACCCATTGCTTGTTCCCCGCATCGACTCCCATCAAAATCCCATAAAATGGCCGTTATGTATTTTTCAACAATGAAAAGAACATTAATTCGCAATAACTCGGTATTATAACCAATAATATAAAGAGGTTCCTTATTTATGCACAGGTACTATCCAGACAAAGGTATCCATAAACTTACCTTGGTGAGTAATACACTTTAAATTATTTACTGTAATGTAAGTAATTATTCAGATGTACTAAGACGCAAAAAAATATTGATAATTTTAGTATGCATGTACTCTAACACACACCACCAAATAAATAGAAATGAACTAACGCAAATTTATTATCCTAAAATGTTCATTTTGGTCAATCAAAAAACTCCGCGACTTTTAAAAAAAATATGACTCGATTGAAACGAAAATTTCCACGCTGACCATATAATATGCGTGTCTTTTTATACATAAAGATTTAATTTTCGAAGAGTAGGTAATAACTTTTACTGTTTCGTTAATGTGTCACAATCTATCGGATTTATGTGTAGAATGCCCCTCATCCTTCAAATAATGATCCAAACTCCTATCCTATATATACAATTCATATCATGTCTATTCATTTACTAGCCTGTATACTCTTATTTGTTTTAATTCAAATTTAAAATAAATACAGTGTGCATATCGAATCAACTTTTATAATTTATTATTAGGAATACTTCCTCATACATTCTATTGCATTATTTAAGCCTATATATTTAAATTTATTGCTAACCATCCAATTTTTTTTTCACTAGAAATAGTCAAACTTCAAATTCATAAAATTATATAAGTAAAAATAAAACTGCAATAAATGGATAATTAGTAGTTAATAACTTACTGTACAATCTTATGGTTCCGTCAGATTCTCCTCTGGGATTCTTCGCAACGCATTTATATGTACCATAATCCGAGTTCTGTATACTGCCTATTGTCAGCTTCATGTGCGTCTTGTACGAAGGTGAGTTCACTATGTTTTCCATGTGGTACTTCCGAGTCTCATGGATCATGTGACCATCCTCTCTTGTCCAGTAATTAAGAGACGTTGGGTGGGCTTCGGTAAAACACTCCAGGGTCACATTATAGTTTAGAGGAGCTCCAACCAGCTGGTGCGGGATCCAAAGCATTGGAGGAACTAAAAATATTTTTTATTTTAAAACACATATTCATTTGATTGTTTTTTATATTGCAATGTGGCCCGTATTATTTTGAAGCAATAACGTAGTTAACTTATTTAAAAAGATACTCACAATCAACACTAACTTTAATCCTCTTGGAAACGGTTGGTGGAACTCCATTACTAGCAATACACAGGTAGGCACCCATGTCCAGTCTTGAAATCCTAGCCATCTCTAGGCTCTCACCATCCCACTCCAAAACTGTAAAAAACAATTTCTGATATAATTACGTATTATATTTTATTTTTAATTCGGATACACATAGCCCACCAATTTGGTGATAATACCCTCTATTTGCGCGCTTTGTTACTTCGATTGGCACCACTGGGTTTCTTGGTTTATAATAATGTACATGTGTGTACGTGAGTACGCCGCCCTTTTTTCGGAAAGCACCGTAACCGACAGGCGTCATTATTTTTACATATCGTGCTTCGACCAGTCCGGCAGTTCAAATAAACCACCAGTGCGCGCTTCGGTCGGTCAAAATCTATAGAAAACAACCCAGCTAAAAGAACAACAACATTGGACCAGAAAGGCAGCAAAAATAAAAGGTTAGTGCAGTTCATGTATCATATGTGTGCTTATTGTTAATCGGAAAGCTGAGAACCAGCTATCGAAAACATTTACATGAACACCCTCGATGGTAAACAGTAAACAACCATGTAGCAATATTTTAAAGGTAATCCATATTTTAACCATATTAAATTTCACTTATCAAATTTATGTACGATCTTAAATTAAATGCACGAGCATTACCTGAATATCCCTTATTGATCGATATTTTGGCATTATCATCCCTCTTCCATTTGACGGTGGGTTTGGGAGAACCATTAGCCCTACACGTCAGGGTTACATTGGCACCTTCTCTCACGATGACATCACTGGAACTCAGCGAATCGTCAATGTTTGGTGGCACTGCAAAAATATTGGTTGATTTATTCATTTTCAGCAAACTTTTCACAACCAAACCTATTTTTATTGGTCTTTAAATATGATGGAACTTTTAGTCGGAAAATTTTGCAATAATTAAAAAAATGCGTATTCATCCGTTCTGAGCATTACGCTCATAATATTTTTAACGAGTTGCAGTATTTTTTTTTTTCCATAGGCATACCAGATTTCATACAATTCAATTTAAATAATAAAAATGATTATTTAAACTACACACACACATATACATATTTTTTGTTTAGAGATCGGTAAAGAGGATAGAATAGTCATAAAATTAAATTCTCAAGGATTTATGTGGTCGATCTTAATTTTAAGTATTATCCATGCTTATGCTATTTTATGTATTATATTCTCGATTAGTCATGTATTCCGTGTACCGGAACTGCAAGAATCTTGATGTAAATATTTATTTTTTATAACACATGTCATAGGGCTACATATATGCTTATTTATTTCATCTAAGTTATATTCAATTGGTAAAATATATGAAGGAATATATTTTATTTTTATATTTAATGTTTATGGCGTTAATTTTATGGTTAGATATAATTATTAATTTAAATAAATAACTAACTTCATTTTAATCGCTTCTTCTTAAATACTAAGAAAACAGAATACAGACTATGCATAACCAATACATGCTTACACCTTCTGGAAGAACAATTTCATTATTGAACCACATCGTTTCTAATATTGATACTGATATATTATAATATATTTAGATACACACGATCAAAAGTCTCGAACATATTCTGATGTAGATTTAGCTAAGGCATATTTCTATACTATATGAACTTATTCAATTAATTAAATTAATCAATTATGTCTCACGTTCTCTTGCATTATTAATTATATGCGCCATGTGTCGAATAAACTAATATGTAAATTTTAATAAAAATCACATTTTATTTAGTCACGTTTTTTCAAAACATGGTAATTAAAACAAATTTATATAAATCACCTAGAAAATCTATGCAAATGAAATTTGGTAACTTTCATATAGAACATCATAGCATAATCGGTTAAAGTTATCTACCGGCAATATAAAGTCATGGTAATAAATATATTTTTTCAATACATAAAAAAATTGTGTGACTTTCTAAGTGATTTATCAAAATTTATTTTAAATTAATAAGTATTCATATTATAGATCGCATTTCCGCTGCATTCGGTATATTTTCAAAATTTGTTCTAAAAACATACTGAACTAAGAACCCTTCACTGATCACCTGACGCGATTCTATGCAAAGGCTCGTATTCCTGATATTCCATTATTGCTGTAAAAATCATAAAGCAGAGAGACTGATAAAAGAAAAATTATTAGGGTTTAATCGTTTCTTCCCGGTTAAATATTTAACCGGGATAATAATAACATTGTTACACTGTCCCGGAGAGATTTCTTTGTATAATCCCAACATCCCGGCTTCGTGTCTTATTGCCGAGATACACAATACAGCCGTCTGCCGGGATGAAAGGAATTTCGAATTATATTTGTGGCAAAGTTACACCGCCGTTTGCGGCATTTAATTAAGGTTCTATATTAGTTTCTGCAATTCGCAAACTTCGGTCGATATTAAAAATTAAAAAGAAGTCTGGCAGGCAGGGAGGGAAGGCGGAAGCAATATAAAAGGGACCTACGCTCCGTAGAGGCATCACGTGTTTAATTTATCTCCCCGCCAACATTTCGTGTACTTTGCTTTCTATTTTAATCTGCAAGAAAGTCTCAATTCGCTGCAGAAAATAAAAGTACAGTTTTTCTTCACGTTATTTTATATTAAATTTATTAATGTTTAAACACGTTTAATTATATATTATTTCGTTATACGTATTTTTCTTCAGTTAAAATAACTATCAAGAAATTTTAAACAATAATCTGTTTTTGATAACATTAATATTGATTTGATTCGGAACAATTTGGACATTTAAAAAAAATTGTCATCAAAAATGTAAAAAGTGTCTTAAAAGTATTTTTCTTCAAAATTATTTCTCTACTGTTTCCCTATTTTTATTTTTTATGTAAATTTTTGTTGCACCAACATATAATTATACCAGCATTAATTAACAGGTGTAAAATATACTGTTTAGTGGCTTTTATTAACAATTCCAAAAATCGTATACATGAAACCATAAACAATTTTGTTGAACGTTGGAGATTAGGTTATATTAGAAATCGTGTAAATCTTTGATTTTGAAAACCTTAAATATGTCTGACAATTAGATAAGTTTATATTAAACTTATAAAATTATAGTTTATGATAAATTCATTTAAGGTAACACTATATTAATAGTTTATTTATTAAAATATTTTTCGTTGCAGAGAGAGCTAAATATTTATTATAAAATAATTCAAAAGGCCAATTATTAAATTTTTCATCTAATTGACTGATTAAATGATTTGATCACTGTAACCAAATTGACAACTGAATTGACAGGTGTTCTGATGCCCTTTCGTGACTTTAGTGGTTAGTTATATCCCCGCTCCCTAGTATTGATAGTTTGGTATTTTTTTAATTAAAAAAAAAAGCTATTCAACTAACATTGAAAAAATAATCGGATAGTTTAATGAATATCGTTTGAAACACACGTGATGTTAACTATGCTGAATCTGAAGAATTGTAAAATAAATCATTTGTATATTATTATGACTTCAAATCCGAAGAAATATAAATGCCATGTTAGTCGTTACCAATGATAGTAAAAACTAATATGCAAATATGTTTATTGAAAGCTGTGTGTCGTCATTATTATTCGAAGTGTTTTGAGACTTTAAAAGTAATAATTTAATATTAAAAGAAGATTTTTATCAACATAATTAAACATTTTAATTTGTGTCTTAGTTTTATGACTGAAATTTGGGATTTTATTCAATTTTAAGAATTTAAAAGGATTTTACGCTATTTTGAATTAAACGAATTTTCGATAATTAAAGTAAGTTCAGTACTCAAGAAACAATTTTTTTTTCAATTTTAAAAATAATATAGTATGTAAAATAGGGATTTTATTATTCATGATATCAATGCAAGATACCACGTGGAGAGAAAAAGTGAAAACATTAAACTTATTTCTTCATCCTTTACACAATCAGGATTGTGTATATATTAATCGGATAGCTTAATCGACATCATAAAAGTGTTAAATATTTTGGGGGACCTGAGGTTCCAAAAAGTAATATTTTAGTAATAGGTATGTGGGACATCAGAATTTCAATATATTGTAATACTGAAATAATGCAAAAGTAAACCCTCCACGTGTGTTACAAAAATCTGGACTGGGCTCTTGTTTCAAGGAAATGTGTAAGGCTGGTTGCACTTAGTTTACTAACGGGTATTTAAAATTACCAAAAATTACACCGCCATGTACCCACTTTTCTATTTCTATTCTACAGTGCTTTAATTAAATTTTATATTCGGAACGGAGCTTGCCATTTTGTTTTGCGTCTAGCTTCAGACCTGACGTCATGTTACCGCACTCGGAGCCTCCGCTCCCCAGAAAATTAATAAAGCCTTTTTTTAAATTTATTTATTGTAGATGCGCCGGAATCGCATTATTTCTGTGACTTTGTAACTAAATTTACATTTGGAAGGGAAAGTTTCCACCGCTGCCCGCGCCGAGACGCGCCGACCTACCGGAGCTCCGAGCATGGAAAACCATGTAATAGAATTACAAAGTTTTGTGTAAAAAAACGAACCTTCACTCACCTTTATTGTGCATACTCTTCAAACTTTTTAAAATTTAATTGCTATTTTATTGCAATCAAATTTGAAATAATTATATTGCATTATTTTTTAATATCCGAAAGTAAAAATGAGAACGTTTTTTTTTTGACAGAAAAAATTTCTTTGCACCTAATTTAAGGGAAGTTGCTACTTCACTTTAATAACTTTAAGTGTCTTTAAAAGAATCATCTACGAATGTGCTGTATACTAATTACGGGTATGTATTCAATCTTAACATAATCTTAAAAAAAAATTATCAAGTCTTAGACGATATGTCATTAATGTATAGAACGAGTAGAAGAGATTTTATATTTGGGAAATATATTTGGTAAAAACGAAAATATTTAATGCTTATTTTATTTTAATGAAACAGACCATTAATCGTACTCCGGAACGACGATAAGGCTGTTATATTCTTCAACTCGCAAGCAGCTCTTGAATCCCTCTCTGCTAATATAAAAGTTTGGCTAGACAATGAGATAATCTGTTCTATTAGAAGATATATATTTAATTTGTACAGCATTCGTTTGCATTCCTGCATATAAGGGAATTCATGGAAATGAATGTGCTGATAACTGGCCAAGGAGGTCACTCTTTCCGGAATTTTCCCCCATCAATTCCATATCCCGATGACAGACTTAATATGGTAAAAGAATGTACAAATTCTATCTGAACTACACAATGGATGGATCCAAATAATCATAAGGGTAATCGGCTTAAAGTAATTTAAGAATCTATTCCCCGCACCCCCTGGTTCTCCAAAAGGAAAGTCTCCAAAAAAACAACATCAAATATCTCTTGAATGAGAATTGGGCATTGCCAGGTGGCCTCTCATTTATTCAGATTGAACTTAATAGAATCCCCAATGTGTGAGTATTGTACCGAGGAGTAAGCCCTTGACCATGTCTTTTTTGCCTGTCCATTGCGGGTTTTTTTACAGTGGTCTCGTCAGTGGTAATTTTCAGCTTGTGTCATCTTCTTTCTCTTAACTCGCCCCGTTTAATCTATATAATTGCAAGTTTTTTAAACGACAATGGTAATATACCTGAAATATGGTATTTCCCATTCTATTGTAATTTTTTCTATAAAATAAAGTTTTTAACTTAATTAATGGCACAAATCATGTTTGAAGGGTGTATTACCTATTTAAAAGAATAAGAAGACCATTAATAGGTCATAAATAACACTCGTGTATAGTCCTATAATGGCATATTAAGTACAATGTGAATACAGAGATGTTACATTTCACAAACACAAAACTAGTTGTACAAACTGGAATCCTGGTACCAGCACTGACGTACGGAAGTGAGGCATGGAACTGGCAGAAGAGGAATGAAAGTTGACTAAATGCAGAGGAAATGAGATAACTTTGGCGTATATGTGGCAGATATATTTATGAAAGAGTAAAGAATAACTAAATAAATAAAGCATGCAAGAATAACTAAATAAATAAAACTGATGTTGGTATAGTGAGTAAGATTAAAAAATAATCACTTAGGGGTCATATGGAATGGATGAATGAGGAGAGAATGGTAAAAAATATATGTGACGCAAGTGTTGATGGCACCAGAAGTAGAGGACGTCTGGTAAGACTTGGCACAACCAGGTAAACCAAATACTGGAAAATGTATGAATGTGGATAAAGCGAGAATAGTGTGTCAGGACAGAAGAGTGTGGCACTCTATCCTCTCTGCCTACCACTGAGGGAAACGGCATGATGATAAGTTGGTTAATTACTTTTCACTATTATTGTGATTAAAAAATTAAAAACATATTAAGTCACTCAAGATAATGAAATGTTATAACTTTCTTGTCATCCGAGATCCAGACAAGGTAAGCTATCCGCAGTGCAGTTTTTGTACCAACGATAGTGTTTTGAAGTAAAACATTAGGTAAACAAAATAAGTAAGCCAAATCTAGTAAAAATTAGATCAGATATAAATGTAAAAAACTTATCATATTTATTTACAGGTTTAAGTATCTTTATTATTATATTGAAATTTTAATTATATTTTCGTAGAAAGCAATCACTCTGTGGTGTGACATATTACATTAAATAAAATAACAATCACTTTGTGTGAAACCGAGAAATTACGTATTTGTATTATTTATATATATTTGACGTATTTAAAACTAATCGTAAATAAAAAAATATAAGGAGGGAGAAAGAATATAAAATTACACGTGAAAGAGAGAGACAGAATACAATAGTTAAATAGAACATCACGGGAGACAGAATATAAAATTATATGCGAAAGAGAGAGAGCCATAATACGTCCTGATGAAGCTTGAGATAAGTGAAATCGGTTGACGTATAATAAATCTCGTGGTTTCATACAAAGTGATTGTTATTTTATTTAATATAATTTTAATTACTTTTTGTATTTTTATGATGATATTGTATATAGCGTATATTTTTTTTACTTATACTTAAAGCTTTCATTTATGAATATGAAAACGGGGGTCACTTAAAGTATAGATAAAAAAAATCTGTGGTATGTAAAATATAGCAAAGCCCACCCTGTAGATTTCTAGTGTTGATACCACTGAAAATAGGGGATTTCCATGATAGACCGAGTAAACCAAATATTGAATGATGCTGTTAGAATCCTCAATATGATGTGGACGAGGTGAAGGTTGAGCATCAAGAAGAATAAATAACTACCCCCGTGGAGAAACGATGCGACGATAAGTATCGTGTTGAAGTGCATGAATCTCCATATTATTGAAATACAGGCCCTCACCGACAACATGCAGATAGCCGAACTGCGTCTTGGCTGTGGCCGTGTTGATCTGGCACATGTAGCGGCCCTTGTCCTCCTCGTGCACCGATGAGATATGCAGGAACCAGGTCCGGTGCTTGTCGTGGGTCACGCTGATGCGAGGATTCCGCGTGATCACGTGGTTGTGGACAGTCAGAATGGCCGACTGCTCGAAATGCATCCACGCCACCTGTGTGATTTAAAACAACATACAAATAAAAATGATCATAGCAATTTATTTACCACGAAACGCCTTAAATTAATTTGATATAAGAAACACGGTTTTCTCTTTTTTTCTTGTTCAATTTTTTTGCATATTCAATCAATATTTTGTGTTTAAACAAAGGTAGGTGCATAATGTTAAAAAAAAAGTATCCGCGTAAAAATAAATACCTAAATACATTTAAAAATAATACCTTGATGTGTCGAATATTAAATTCGACACATCAAGGTACCAAAAAAGGCATACTGGGGTATTACACGAAATAATTGATTTTTCGTGGTTTATATGGAACGTTTCACTGATTATGTCGAATATGTTTGAATCAAAGTACCAAAGTATGACGAAATTTTGGAATACAAATTGAACAGTAAATTCTGGGCCTCATTACAGCCCGCAAACGTTGATACTGGATTTAGGAGATCTATTTTCAATTTATTGTACCCAGATATTAACCTGTTCTTACCCAGATATTAGCCTGATATTACCCAGATATTAATTAGCCCAGGAAATGTAACGATAAATGATTAATTGGCGTGTATTATATATTTTATGTACCGTGTGCGAAATCATAACCTCATTATGTTTTATAATTTTATTTTTATGCTCCTATTTAATTTATTTTGAAATACTTTACTTTTTTCAAATTTAGCTAAGCCCTGTGTTACTAACTTGGTAGTCTCTCTTGGGACGGGGTTTGAACTTCCGACCACCTGAATACTAAACGAATGTCTTACCACTAGACCAACAAGGGCGTTACCTTAATAAACATGAAATCTAATTTAGATTTAGATTTCTTATTTCTCATATTTAAAAAAGTGGCATTGTTTCAAGAATCCAGTATTAAGAATCCTTAAACTATGGAATAAATAATCCTTCCGAATTAATTATAAATACCTACGTATAATTTTTGTATTAATTAAATTTTTTTTTTAAATTCAGTCGTACGTTATATAGCTGGCGTCTATTTTTAAATGAACAGTCTGAAACACATTTTCACCCTCCTGCACGCCTTAGTACTGTACTCCCTACACTTGTATACTTTTACACAGGTATGTACATTTTTCCACGTGAATCTAAATTAAATTTTTAATAATTAAATGTGTAGAAATTTTTACTTTTACCTGACATAGGGCAAAATGTTACTCTTTTAGTCTAGTTACGTATAAAATATCTAATATGATTGTATTTTATTTGTAATAATGAAATAATAAATTTTCCTTTTTTTCTATAGGCTTAAATATTTTATTCAGATTAATTGCAACTTGTTTTGCATTATCTGTAGATAATGTATGGACATAATGCTAAATAATTCCACTCAATTATGTCTTCCTGCACGTAAGGCCGTACCCCGTACGAGCCGCCGTAATCTATTTTCAGATACAGAAATAATCCCGTAATAATCGCATCCCAACAGTTTTTATCCAATAAAGCCTCCTAAGGGCTCTGCTATTCGTTAGCACCGGCGTGACCCGCAAACACGAAATAATTTAATAAGCGTTATGGAGGTGGCAGCCCTGGGCCACTAATGCCGTCCGCGTCATTAGGGGTGATCACGTCTAGCAGCGCGGGAGGTTACCCTACCTGGCGCTGCCCGATAGCGGACTATCATAATTGTAATCTGGTCAATGGCCGAACTAGTAATAGGCCAAGACAAAGCGTCTAATATCAATATTGACACTTGGTAATCAAGAAAGACAGTTTAAACTTTTTGACTATAACTGATTTGTTTTACATTGATGTTTTAAAAAACAATAATTGTTTTATCTTTATCAGTTCCAGAAATATTTGGCGGTTACAAATAAAGACAGCGCACTTGTATTTAAAAACAATTTTATTATTGTGGGTGCATACTCTATTTGTCCCTTATCTTTGTTGATTTGTCAATATTTGGTCTACAACATATTTATCTGGGTCGTCCTCAATTCTTCTTTGTTACTAAGGATTTGCTTCATTATATAACCAATCAATTTTATTTTATTATTTCATACTTTCCTCGTTTATTTATTCATTTGTAACTCTTTTCATCAAGCTTACTTTTTATCCTTCTTCATCACCACATCACAAATGCTTTCAGCTTTTGAAATCACGGAAAAAAGTTAAATTGATGAAAGGCACAAAATAAATTCCAGATTAAAATATTTAGTCAAAAGTTATTTATTTCTACACAAAATTTATTATGAATCCAATTCACACCCATACTTAATAAATTACTATTGTATAGACTTTTATTGTTATGTAATTTTTAGTTTCGTACTGTTTGACTTAGCTCTGTTAATGCTAAACGAGGTAGAGATTTACTAGTTGGCGAGAGTAATTATATTAAATCTACTGCACGATGTGTAAAGTATCATTGTGAATTATATTCGTTCGAGATGGACTCTGAATCGGCATAAGAGTACAATTCGTCTTCTCATTCATTAGCAAAATATTTCTACGTATATCCATCGTAAGTTTTGGTGATCTCTTTCTTTATTTCGAACAATTTTTTATAAATATTATGACGCGCCTAAAAGCATATGGAGCACAAGATTGAAGACAGGTGAGCGAGCACGCTAGAAGATATATAATTAGAGTATCATTTTATATTTTTTCAAACAATTTTTTTTTTGTACAAATATTCTGCGTTTTACCTGTTTAACAAGTGTTTATAATTTGTGGCTTAATACGTGAGCGCATTATTAAAATTGGTTAATGATTAATCATATGTATGTATAATATCTCATTAAAGCGTACACTAGGTACGTTATGCCATAAGGTGGCATGCTATATCTTATTCTATTCATAATGTATATTAATGAACTCTATTCCACAATGGAAAAATATTCAAATTTTTAGATAATAATACTATGATATTTAATGGAAATAAACGTCTCAATGTACCTACACCAAAAAAAAAAAAATCTAAATGTAACGAGTACTGTATCAAAAAGTAATTATAAAATAACGTGGCTACTTAATATTATTTTAAGTAAACTATTTATATAAAAACACATTTATGTACTCATTTTATACCTACACATAAAATAAGTTTGAGTATAATAAAATTTAAAAATCAATCATACCGTTTATTTATTTTTGATAATTTAGCATTACATTTGTGGTAAAACATGCAAAACATGATACAAATTGATTTTAACGTACGAAAAAATCCAAGTTAAACACAAAACATATAAATTTTTTAAATATATAAAAAATAAACACTATAATGATACACAATAAAACAAGAGAAAAAAATTAATAAACGTCTAAAAAAATTTAAAAGATTGAAAAAATGTATACAGTACAACAAAATCACGATGGTGTACCATAAAATAAAAAAAGTACTAAAGAAATATACTGTGTATTATTTAATGATATGTTATTAATATTGAGGATTGAAAAAACTTGCACGGTACAATAAGAAAAATACTTAATAAGAAATAAGAAAACGGTTTTAATAGATATAGTATTCAATATTTTTTTAATAATTGTTCAAGGTTAAAATATTGGTATTATTTTTATGGTTTACGTATTTTTTAAAACTTCTTCAATTTCTTCATGGCAGAATGAAACCAGTTATTGGTTTAAATTGTGTATTTTAAGATAAAGATTAACATTATAAAAGCAATGCTTGTTGACCTATTGGTTAAGACACTCACCTAGTGATCAAGTGGTCGGAGGTTCAAGCCTCATTCCAGGAGACTGTCAAGTTAGTTCTCTATTTATCGTATAAGGGTTTAGTTTAGTTTGGAAATAGCATTGGACGCATCTCAATTTTTTTTATATGATGAAAAAATAAATATTATATTTAGATAATCAATGTTTAGAATAAATAAAGAAAATAATTAATAAAAGTTCATCAATATCCACGAACAAAGTAAATTTGAAGTGTATTGTTTTGGAAGTACGAGTACATACCTGCTCTATTCTGTTACACATACTTTAACCATACATATTTACCACTTTTAACAATTATAATTTAAAAATGCGTTATTTGCTGTTGAGTAAAACGTAAAATATTCTTTTTTTTTAAGGATAACGCATTCTTATTGTGAATTTGCAATTTTTCAGAACATAGGTCTGTGATATTTTTAAATCAAATTAAATGTATTCATTAGAAAGATATACATATAAAATCAATTTATGGAAAAAATATTTTTGTTGCTACCGAGATTTGAACCTGGATCTCTTCCTACCCGGTGAAATGCATTAACTGATTATGCTACACCAACATATTAAGTTAACGACAAATTTTCGAAATCCCGGTAGCAACAAAAATATTTTTTCGATAAACTGATTTTATATGTATATCTTTCTAACTAATACATTTAATTTGTAGTAAAATATTCATTGAACAGTGATATGAGAGCAATGTTTACGTATATTGACTTCCTCCATCAGAGAAGTCCTTTGTTTTAACGTCTGACGCAAACTCAGGGCGGCACGGCTCTCGCAGAATATATGGTCCCCTCCAGCGACGGACAGGAAGATAGTCTCCAGTCTGGGGAGGTAGGTTTTCCAGTTCCCGCTTGTTTCTGCCCTTGCCATTCCGCGCACGTACCCCCATCGACTGTCTCCATAGATCACCCCCAAATATTATTGTCTCCGGCTAGTCGCTCTACATTATAACGCGAACGGTTTGCTTTGGAGTTACTACTTCATTTATCTCGCGACGGAAAAGTGTCACGAATCTATAATATCTTTAAAAGTGCTCTCGGTCGTGAGTCCCCCCAAGGAGGGCGGCGTCCCCAAGGTTCATGCAAATCGGGACGTTATACGGCTCCGATAGGGGATGGAGATATGACACATGGTAAAATATGTTCCGGGAGCTATCATAGATTCACGGAATAATATTCATGAGGAATATCTCACAAGATGGAACTGTTTGTACGTGGCTTTACGATATTACCATTATTAACGGATATTAGTTTTCGAACGCGAGAAGTGGAATAGTTAACATTTGTTGTAGTATTTTTTTGGTTTCGTTTTAAAGTAGTTTCTTTTATAAGTATCTTTACAAAAAATAGCTTCAAAACTGTGTTTTTTTAATCAAATTTTAATTTTTTTCAAACTTAGATAGTCTTCATTTTTATTTTTAATACCCGATAAAATTAATTGAAAAAATAGGCATTGTAATTCATGACTGTAATTTAATTAGGTAAATATATACCATAAATACAAAACTATTAATAAGGTGTTTTTTCAATTTTATTTTTGTTCGTGAGATTTGGTAAAATCTGAAAAAAAACTTCTCGTTTGGTAGAGTGTAACGTAAAATAAAAATATTAAAATAATATTTTTCTCTGCTGCCGTATTAACATAACCAAAAAAAGCATCTCGTGTTAATAAAATTCACAGCCGCGATGTATCTTTGAGTCGAGATATAAATTTACATAAAGTAATTTTCTCAAAAAAAGAAAAGGTCTAAGTGTCAATTGGAAGCAACTCTAGCGTACTTTGTGTCAAGATCAAAGGAAATTTAAGAATGAAACAAAACATTTGCAGGACCGGAGGAAGGAAAGACAGCACGCAGAAGTAGGACGTATCAGGGTGGAGCTTCTTATGCTTACATATAGGTTTCTCTAGTAACTGAGCGAAAGGGGGACGGATTGTCACTCGGGCAGTGGGCTACGCGTCGTAAACAGGGCTAGGCTAATCTCCTATAGAAAATAATATACACAAAAAGTTAAACTGTTTAGGTTTTATAACAAAATATAATTAACGGCAATATTTAACATATTTAATATAATATAATGTATGAATTTTTTTGCCTTGTACCTGCGAAAATAACTTAACAGTTCATACTGAGTTTGTTTAACGCGGTATTTTACAATACGTTAGCCTTTATTTTTAGGCATGCACTAAATTACTAATTAGTTTTATGAAATCACAGGCGTAGCGTGGTGTATAATGTTCCCATTGAGGTTTAAATCTTTAATTGTGATTTATTCTACATAAATCTTCATTCTTAAACCTCTTTTTTCGTTCACTTGTCGCATAAACGTAACTTGTCCTGATTATGAAATCCTGTAGTCTAAACCGTGTGTACAACATTTATTTATAATAATACAATTTTGAAAACTCTGCTGTGTTAAGAGTATGTGAATTCTGCTAATAAATATGCGTAGGAGAGTGTATGTAAGAGAGTGAACACTCTGCTAGTAAATATACGTAAGATCGTAAAATAATGTGTTAAAACATTGGTTTATGGGATGGCCCAAATTAAAC
Organism: Eubasilissa regina; assembly: GCA_022840565.1. Taxonomy (NCBI): domain Eukaryota; kingdom Metazoa; phylum Arthropoda; class Insecta; order Trichoptera; family Phryganeidae; genus Eubasilissa; species Eubasilissa regina. The sequence continues at coordinate 27,414,383 of JAINEB010000022.1, read as the reverse complement.
ACCGGATTTAAAAAGAAATAAAATTATGAAGGTGAACGTAATATCAAAAAAAGAAAATAATTAAATTAAATAATTAATACCGCAATGTACCCCTATCCCATATATATGTTTCGAAAGGTAAAATTGTTAAGAATATAAATTAAAATAATGTTTAAATGTATCAAAGTCTCCAGCAGAACATTCTCAAGACAACACGGTTCCATGTTCCATAATCCAGTAGAACCTTTATGCTCTGAGTTTGTCCGATTTTCGGAGCAACAAGGTTCCATCCGATAATTTTACTTCGTATTTTAGATAGATAGTAGGTTTATTAAGCGAAAAATTGTTTCAATAGATAAATGTACTGCAATTAAAACAAGTTATCAACAATATGTTTGATACAAACAACAAATGATGCCTTGTTATTTTAGCGATATGATATGACTAAGCCAAGGTAAAAATAATATAAAATATAAAAAAGTTTTATATTTAGTGAATTATTATTTAAGACCCCCTGGTCTTTAAAGATATGTTCCTTGATCAGACTTTTATTTTATATTTAAAGAAACAGATATTTAAAAATCAGTTGGTCATAAAATATAAACCTCGAATAGATTTTTATATTATTTATTTTTATAATTAAAATTTAAAGTAATGTAAAAATTCACTGAAAACATCTCAACTTTGTGAGTTGAAACAAAATACAAATAAGAAATAGTTTTTAGTTTTGAGTGATATAAAAGAGGACACGTTTACTAAATTATCATATTTTTAATTTTAGAGCTTTCAAGGCGATGATTATTAGAACAGACTATACAAATAGTATCATAAACTAAAAAAATCGTAAAGATAATGAGAAATGACAAAACGTATGAAATTCATCATAGCTAAGGCATTACACATTTTTTTAATACATTCATAATCGTACATTAAACTAAAAACTTCCCTGAATATTATTAATTCCCTAATAATTATTCTGATATCTTCCTCCCTTTGGTAGCGACGAATTATTTCTGCTTCACCAAATAAATTTCTCATTCCAAGTTAACAGATTATTACTTTAAATTAGGGACCGGATAAAAATTTTAATGGATGGACGGGGACTTAAGTCCGAGGTGTGCAAAGTCATTTACGGCCTCAACAATCTCACCCTTAATTCCAGGAGAAAAATTGCTCCTTTTAATTTAGGGTTGAACGGTGGAACGTCTGGAAGATGGCGGAAAGCGAGCGAGAAGAACAGTCTTAATTTTCTACGAAGATTTTTAATGTGTCAGAAAGGCATGAAAGCAAATTTTAAAAAGGAAAAAGGACAACAAAAGTTTATACCGGACTAATTAAAATAGAATGACACAAACAAAGCAAGGACATATTTAATTAAACAAAAGTGAGAAAAGTGTTTTTATGAAATTTGATGGCATGGCATGGCGATGTCAATATTATTTTTAAACAAGCAATATTATTTTCTCCATTCGACTAATTTTTGAGGTCACTATAAAAATAGTAATATGCATGCATATTCGAATAAAATGTATATTCTAAATGCTAATTAAATGTATTAATTAGAAAGATATACATATAAAATCAATTTGATCAAAAAATATTGTTGTTTCTACCGAGATTCGAACCTGGATCTCTTCCCAATTTGGGGAAGGTGCATTAACCGACTATGCTACAGCAGACACTTTTGTACTTTTTACTACAAAATTCGAACCTATTGTGTTACACTTTTCAAATGAATACACCTATCATTCCATTGTTTGAAAGATTTTTCTAATTAATACATTTAATTAGTATTCAAAATATCACAGACCAATGTTCTGAATAATTACAACTTCACAATAAGAATGTGTTCTCCTTAATAAAATGTATATTCGATTAAACTTAATAATTAATGTGATCTGTCTCAAATCTACGTTATTGTCAGTTAGATTACTTAAAGTCATGTTTTTTTTTTTATGTTAACGTATACCCGATTAATGTTAAATTTTTCATTCGTTGTCAGTTCATATTTTTATAAAAAGAGGTATTCTTGTTACGAAGAGTTAAACCAAATTAATTAGATAGAGATTAATTAGATAGAGATTAATTAGATAGAGATTAATTAGATAGAGATTAATTAGATAGATAGAGATAAACACAAATTACAGATCGAGCGTCATGAATTTTTTTCTATTTTATTTATTCAATCAAGCGATCTGAGCGGTTAAATGTCGTGTGAATTTAAAAATAAATCCACATCAGCTAGATTGATAAAATATGTCTTGTAATCTAATAAAAGACAATACTTCCATCGTCAGCGTAGATCGGTTGTGACAAGGGCGTGAAAATTCGTAGGGCGGGAGTTCGGAACCAACGGCCGAGAAAATGAGGTTGGCGCGCTGTGAGGCGGATAATGGACGCTGGGGGTGCAAAGTGGGCGCCGGGCGCCGCAAGACGAGGGCGCTACGCTAAATCTTGGACCGGGGACACTACCACTGAAGATGGGTCATATCATAGCCAAGGTGTCAACGAAACAGAATATTCGCAGTGTTGAACGTTATAATTAACTTCCATTTCCCAAATTATCATGTACGAAAGCACGAATCAAAAAAATTTTCAGAATAATATTCATTATTTAATAATAATTGCTATATTCTTTGTATAACTATTTTTGTATTGTTGATGTTTGTAGCGTTAACTTTCTGATTAAATATAATTTAAAATTGTATTTATATTTAACTTTATTTAAACCACTGTATTGTTTATACGTCAACCGGTTTCGACTTTGGTTTCGACACCGACGTATCTTCGTCAAGACTGACGTATAACTGAACTATTCCATAAAATTTAAACGACATCCATTACGAAGTATAGGCGGGGTCTTGGTAAGGGTAGGTAGGTGATTGACAGGAGGGCATTGAAATAGGAATATATTAAATAGCGGGTTGTTTGTAAGGCTTAATTGGTAGTTAATTGTATTGTAATTGGTGTTAAGTGATTTAATGATTTCTTAATTATCAAGAGCGGCGAGATGCACAAATGTCTTCATTCTGTAGGAACTGAACATTAAGGACAGATTCTCAACCATTTGCCTGAGACAAATTCTTACATTTTTGGGAATTTTGTGAGAAGGGAAGATAACTTGAAGAAGCTTGTTGTGGTGGGCCACGTCAAAGAACGGAGAGGAAGATTCTCTATCTATTGAACCGACCAAGTGGAAAAGATAACAGGCACTTCTCAGGTGACAGCCCTAAGATCTGCATATAAGACAAGCAGGATGCCGAAGAAAATGGAGAAGTATGGTTGAGAGAGCGAGAGTTCATGGAGATCACGATCCTCGGTTATGAAAGACTAACGTGGATGATGATTCTGTGATCTTTATAAATGACACATCTATTATTCCATTTTTAAAAGCAATAAATTTGCTTTAAATATCACAAAATTCTGAAATTGCAACTTCGCAATAAAAATGCGTTTTCATTAAAAATATAATATTTTAGTTTCATTTACAATATGAGAGATATATTAAATTAAAATTTAATTAATTAATTCAAATAAACGGTAGGTTAGAATTAATTTTGAAAATAATATTTAAGGAGAGAATTACAATAAAAATTTGACAAACGGTCGCCAAACAAAAACAATTGGTGGCATGACATTGTCCCTTTTTTGGAGTAGTAGTTAAATTATAAATTAAAATACGTTATGATATTACAAAGTATTTAGTTTTTCGTAGTTTTAGTGATATATCATATCTTATTACTTACCTATTGAAAATTTTTGGTCATAATTATTCTGTTTTTATTTTTTAAACTAAGGTTAAAAATATTGGACTAATAAAGAAGGATCATTACTTTTTTACTTTTATTATGAGTTACGTAACATTTATTTAATTAATTAATGAATTTATTGATTAATTTAGTATAAAACGCAATTTTTTATTACATTGTTTTGATTTCTCTTTGTCTCTCTAGCTTAGATAATTTCTTATTAAAAGAGAAATCTCCCGATATTATTTACTGTCCTTTTGATTGTGTAGATTATGTATAATATAATATTTAGCTAAACAAAATAATTAATAAACAGTTTAGATTGATTAATCAGATTTTATTTAATGACATGCAATGATAAATAAAAAATGTTAATATAATGACTAGTCTTACATACTTTCATTATCCAATTTTACTAATCTACAATTAAATATATTCAATGTATCATGCGTTCTGGTAAAAGATTTCGTTTAAGTTTGAAACAGTAAGATAACAGAAAAAATCTGATCTATTAGATGATATAAGCTTTTGATAAAATCAGGTTTTTCAAAAATCAATAATAATAAAATTGATTTATGTAAGCCAATAAACCTTTGGATTAAATATAATGTTTTCAAAGAGACATTGATTTCTTCACAAGTAAATTAATTAAACATCTCAATTAACTAATTAGTGTGGGAGAAGGGATGGAAGTGAATTGAAAGGTTTTCTAAGAGTCGGTGATGGAATCTCTAGGATGGGGAAAGGTTAAATGGAAAGATGCGGTGTCATGAAGGGTGAATATCTCAATGAATAAGAAATATTTCAACTTGATTAGATATTCTACGCAAAAGGTGGCATTAGCCATAAACATGTACATGTATTGTTAAATAAACATTTTACTCGAACTAATTTTGCTCCTTGAATTAAAATATCATTTACATTAAATAATTTTAGAAGTGTTAATTTAATTTAATTAAGTTAAAATAAATCGTCAATAGAAATAAAATAATAATATTATTTTAGAAAAGTTACTCAAAATTTCTTCGAGTAATAATTCAAGTCCATAAGCCAGGCAAATTGAAAAGCCGAAACATCAGCGTCTCATTCGAGAATAACGCTTTTATGCTTGCTTCATTTAGTGATCTCTCAAGTTATTGTGAGAGAAGATAAAACCTGGAAAGATTGTTTGTCTTTTACAGCATCACGTAACATTCCTCCGTCCCCTTTCATCCCCAGCGAGGAGACGGAGATAAGGACCAGTGCAAATTACATTCCCAACATTTCAAAACGCAGATTGCTCCCCCAACCCCTCTTTTGTCTTACCCGCCGAAATGCTACAACAGATGGTTTTAAATATTACAAGCATTTAGGGTAATGACCGCGAAGATATTCTGATTGCCGACATGAAGATTTTATCTAGTTACTTTAAAAATTATATTTTATATTATATTATACGATTCTGTGGAAGTATAGTGGAAAATAATATATTATGAATGCTTAAAATCCCCAAAGGGAAACACTGTCATATTAAAAAATCTGTACATATTTTCGGTTATTTAAATATTGCATATTTAAGATATTGAACAGAAAAAATTAACTATTTTAATTTTCAAAACAAAACTTTGTATTACACATATGTTGAGTTACTTTTACTACTAGTTTCGAGAAGTACAATCCCTCTCATCATCATGTGATAACTAAACTAAATACTATTCGGTGTTATGTTATTAATTAGTGTTGTCCGAATTATTCCCTAACACTTCGTCATTACTGTCCATATTCCCGTTAACGACCGAAACCTCCCCATTCTTCTCAAGCCCCGCCCGTTACCGAATAGACTACAATACTGTATTTAGTTTAGTTACAATTACAAAAGAATTTATATATAGTTTAGTTATCACCTGATGATGATAGGGGCTACATCTCTCGAAACTAGTAGTGAAAATAACTCAATGTGTGTGTGAAGTACAAAGTTTTGTTTCGAAAATTAAAATAGTCATGTTACACTACAAAATAACCTCCATGTTAATTAATGATAGAAAAAATTGAGTTCATGATCATCATGTTTGTTCATTATTAAACACATTGTGTGATTCAGATTTAATTAATTTAAAGAATGTATAATATATACTGAGATCTGAAACGAATTTATAACAAACCCTTTAACATAGAAACTTTTGTATATTTATTGATATTCAATTTATTGAATAAATATACAGCATTGCAGCAAAATCTTTGCAGAACTTATTTAGAAATTGTTTATCATAAAGTATTGTTAACTGTATTGCCAGGGATAATAGTTATACAGCGTGTAACAGATCTAGTCCATAATACTTAAATGTTAGATATCAGAAATATAGACATATGACGTGTTTCAAAATAATCCGAATCTATATGGATTTCAGCGACTCGTAAAAAAGACACGAATTATTATGACTTTAATGCTGTTATTAAATTAGTTGCGATATCTAATCGAAGTAATATCGATAGAGTAATAATACAAATTTATTTGAAATATGATGCAATAAGGATATGTAGGGTGTAGCAGACCTAGTCCATAATATTTTATAGGTGAATATCTGACTAAACTACGAGTCGAAAATGTTTAAGGGATATGCGCTTAATCTCAACCATGTATATTTCGTCAAATTTTGAGCGGCTAAACTGTTTTTTGTTCGATGATTTAGGGTCTGAAGCAAAGATATAAATTAATAATTTAACAATTTTCCAAATATTTATCTCAAGTATATAGACTTCAAGGTTAACACGATTTTGTAAAAATTGAATATAATAATATTTTCCATAACAGTGCATAATTTGCACACATTCCTTGAACATTTTCAATTCATAATATAGTCAGGTATCCACCCATAAAATATCATGTACTAGGTTTGTTACAACCTATACTCTTATGCACTGTGGGTGTTGAACTCTGAAAAAACTCCATTTTATTTCTATAGTTATGAAATGTTAATTAATTTTTCTCCAATTAAAAATGATTTTCACGTAAAAGATTGCATACCAAACTGACAAAGATCAGACAAAACCAATTATTTTTGTATGCGCACTCGCATAAATATCTACGCTAGAGTTATCTTGTAACCTTCATTTATGATTTATTTTGACTCGCTTTACGAGTGAGGGTTTACATACAGGGTGAATATTATGTTCTAGGCCGATTTTGTTTGTCCGCCATTTTTCTTTGGCAAATATTAGTTAATTTTTATTTAATAGTTATAGAGAATAATTAATTACAATTTATTATAGAATCTAACGTCTCAATAATATGTTAAAGTTATTGAAACATTTTATCTAAATAATTGTTCATTTTTGGAAAAAATTATCTTGAGTGATGACGGCGGGTTTTGTTAGTAAACAAAACAGCCATTATTGGGGCAGTGAAAATCTTCTATTGATATACCTACAACCTTTATACCCACGCAAAGTTGCTGTGGTATTATTGGGATCTATTTCTTTCAGGATGCAACAAGAGGCAATGTTGTAACGTTGTAATAGTGATCGCTATCGTCACATGTTCGAAAACTTCTTGGAAGCCTAATTGGGTAGATTGGGCTTGTAATATATATGGTTACAACAAGACGATACCACCTCACACACAGTACCGGAAGTTGGGTATTAGACTAAGAAATATTGCGTTAGGAAAATGGCATAGATGGGACACGGCCACGATGGGGAGATGGACTCACTTCTTCCTCCCCTGAGTTGTTGTGAGAGCGAAAAGTCGGAGGTGTCCTCCGGCGTTTGATCATTATACGTTGCAGATAGTCTCGGGCCATGGAAAATTTCTGGCTTTGATCTAGGATTCGTCGAGAATCCGTGGTGCATCTGTGACCGTGTGAAACAGACGCTGGAGCACATACTCAGGGTGTGAGGTACGCCAGGGAGGATATGCTTGCAGGATTGGATATGGCAGGTCATTGTCCGACTCAGAAGAACGAATGATGACGAACGATGAGGAACTAAAGGAATTTCGAACTTTTCTGGGAGATCATGGGTGTGTGGGCTTGAAGATTTTAAGACAGTCAGGTGTTTAGAAAAAGGGTAAGAGCCATGCGGCCTTCCCTTTCATGCTAAAAAAAACAAACATATCTGTCGGTTCTGGTTTCCCTTTGACGGAAGGAACCTTTTATTGTTTTTGTGTATTGACTTCTTTTTTCCTTTAAGGGGAGAGTAAGGGACTTTAAAACTGCCATTTGCTGTATCACACAATGTCTATTGTGTGTTTTATCTAGTACTATTATGTGCATTTGATTTATTTATGTTTTACTAAAAAAAATTTTTTTTTCCACAGTGTACGGACATTGAATGGTACATTGAATATACGGCATTGGGGCTTAGCACGGTTGCCAAGTATTGTCAAAAAATATCAACCTGTCGGTGAATGTGAAGGACCGATGTAAGAGCTTTTGCTCATAAATCGATCCTGGGTAAGCGGTGGATCACCATTCACCGTAACTGTGCAACGATTATCAATATAAATCAACCGTTAATAGTCTTTATTGTTCAACTTACTTTGGCCACACGTCCGCACGCAGATACAGACATACTCTGCGATCATATTCAAAGGAATATGTGAGTTCTCGTTTAATTTATGGGCACACCATGCGCTCACACACACACATATATATAGCCTTCTGATTCAATTTAAACCGCATTCTCACACATATCCCCCAGGATTCTGTGGCACCATTTCGTCGATAAAATATCATTTGATAGTATATATATGACGAATAATTTTGAACGGTGCCGATTACATGATGAGTGTCAAGATAAAACTGAAATACAGTAATAATAGAAGCAATTTTGTTTACAAACCTTGTAGGATCCCAGATTTTTGACAGAACAAGCCAACTTGACGCTGCGACCGGCAGGTACTGTGATGTTCTCAATGACATCCGTAAACTCGGGATCTTCAATTACTGGAATAAAACAAAAAATATTTTTATAATATATAAAAATAGCTTACAGTAAAAATAAAAATAATTTATAAACATGGATTTTTTTTTTCTAATTTTATCTATTTTTTTAAATGGACCTAGGGTAATCCAGTAATATATCTTAAATATCTGTATTTGCCCAACAAGTCTATATTAAAATCTAAAAATATTTTTTACAATTAAGGCAAGCTGTACGTATTCTATAATCTATCTTGGAATCTTAATTCATCCACAATTGAGACATTGGTGCGCGTTGGTACCCAAGATATTCTAAACATTCGCCTCCATTACCACATTTCAAATACGCTTAGCTTCATTCTCTCACTTAGTCTCGAACTCTGTGTGTATTTTCTTTAGAATCAATTGGATAGAAAAAAAATTTAAACAAACGCACTTTTGTTTACATGATTTAACTGAGCGCATTTTTGTAATGATTAGGATTAGAAAATATTTTTAAAAGATTTAAAAAATTGAATTAATTTGAAAAGTTATTTTCGAAGATATAATATTTCTTTTAAAAAATATGTTAAAAGTAATGAATAGTAGAATTACTTTTTTAAAATTACTTACAAATTTTTGTGAGACCGACATATTATATTTTGGTTTGCACAAATTTTTTTACAAATTATTTAAAATTGTATGCGTTACTTGATTTAAGCCTCCGCGTGTAATTGCATATATGGAATAACGTGACTTTTAAATAACGATCTCGTTTTTTATTAAATCGACGTTAATTCGTTTGCGCTCAAAACACTTTCTCAAGAATGTGGTGATGGAAGACTGCAGAGAAATCTCGTCTCTCACGTTCAACATTATTTAACGCTTTAGCGGATATTAAAGAGTCATATATCACAAGGGCGCAGGTAAGGTATGGCCCCGACCTGTCTATGTGTTGATTTATCGTTAACTTTTTATATTCCGGTCTCACCTCACAGTCCAGACGACTCACTGTTATGACGGATAAAATTTAATTTACGTATTCTTATTGTATTTGTTAATTAAAATGTTTTGCAATTTTTAAAATAAAAAACAGCTAACGTGCTCTATTTACACTATTAATTAGAAGTTAGAACCACCAGCCAGCGGCTGTTAGGTTAGAATATTTTGTTACCGGTTAACAGTATAAAAATAAATATGTGAAACATCTCAAAATTGATGAAAAAAAAGCGAGATAGAATAATAAATGAAATTCTTTACCATTGAACCAAAGTAAACAATGTAATCCGTCGAATAATTATAAAGCTAAAATGACAATGGAAATTTTAAAAAGGTGCTTCATGGAGAACCTTTATGGACGACACGACAATAACTGCAGGAAGCAGCTGGATGCGGAGAACAGAGTATAGAGAAGAGTGGCGACTATTAAAATGGCCTTTATCCAATACTAACTGGGTAAAGGGCTTTTGAAGAAATGATGAAAAATAATAATCCGCAGAGATAACTAACTTTAATATAATTATCGGCATTCAATTTCAGTAAAATGACATAAGTATATATATTTTTTAAATATAACATTTTGCTAGAATAGCTAATTACTCAAGTAGTTACTAGGTAGAAGCTGGTACGTTCTATCGCACCCGACTTAGCGGTGATGAACCGATGACGTAGTGACTCCCGTCATCCAATTTTATAACACGAGATTACTATATTTCTGCGAGATTACTACTTTTTGGGGTACGTATAAATAGGTCTCATGTCATCAAAATGAAATCTCGATGTTAAAAATATCAAGCCCCATCTTTTAAATTGGACTGTGGGGTTAAATCCTGATATATATTAATAAAATAAAAAATTGGGTCAAATAAACAATCGAAAGAAACTTTTCCCAATACCAACTCTCCAAAATAATTCAAGATGTGTCTTCCAAGAGAGGGAGCGAACATTGACTTTTCAAGTGAGTAGAGACAATAAGTTGTAAAGGTTTTCGAATTACTTTGATGTTGTCTGTATTTCGTAATGTATTCACACTGTGAACCCTGCAGAATAAGTTCAAGTGTTATACAAACAATGACTAGTAAGAAAAAAAAACATCATAACTGTCGAACTGGTCATTTCTTGGTCACAATGGACAAATTTATCTTAAGTGTCAAGTTTGATTAAGCTTAAACTTAGATTAGATGAGTTAGTAACGGTAAATTTACTTATGGTAAAATTGAGCTTACTTTAATACTTTAATATTATAATGTACTTTAAGTTTTTATAAAAGTTTTTGTTTTAATAATAATAATAATAATAATGCATTTACTCCAGCGTGATCGAGTTTTTTTATGAGGACCCGGTTTGCCATAAAGATAATACATATTATAGAATACATTAAATTACAGAATAATATTTATGTTATGAAAAGAAAAGCAAAAAAAAAACATAAAAAAAGTTCATACATAATATACACACGAGTATAAACAAAATATAGATACTGCATTCTGTATTCTGTAACTATTCTGTAGTCATTGCAATTCTCTGATCAGAGAGCAACCTTTTCATGAGACCGCCGCTAGAGAGTTAGTGCTGAGCTTCAATCGTAGCTTTACGCCAGCAACTCAATTTCTCAGAAGTGGAACGAATCAACGTACACGGCTTTCGGAAAACATTGTAGATGCGCTACAATAACGCGCCAAACCGGTCAGTATCCTGTATGAGTTGTTGTACTGAATTCGGAGACGGATGTACGTCACTTGCGTATACATGCTGATGAATAATAATTTAAACAGGTTCCACTTGATCTCCTTACTGCATCGATAGAAACGCCCTGATAGCATATTCACACGAACGCTTAACTCTGTCATTATATGATATTACCTGGCTCTTTTTCATATTTGAACGCCATTATGACCGATTTGCCGACATTGTATAAAATATTGTGTTCATTGGCATATTTTTCGCATATCGCTTTTATAGGTGGTACCAATATAACCATATCATCGGCATAACTAATGTAGTTTACATTGTCCCGCTCATGTGGCAGCCAATTTTTGCATCAGATAATCGCTCGCTCAATTCGTCCATGTACACATATTGAAGAGGATTAAAGATATGCACACGCCCTGCCTCAATCCAATGCGCAGGTAAAATGGCTCGGAGCTCCCGAAATGCTCCCACCGCACTGGGTTCTCTTGCTGCCTGTGCCACCTGTCAACTATGTCTACAATTGGTTGGAAAACGTTTCGCTCGCGCAGTTTCCTCCATAATCGAGTTCAAAAGTTTAGTCAAATCGAGAAAGCACGCATACATCATGATTTTACTACAATTTTCTTTAAGAAAAAGATCGCATTATCAGTAGACAGATTAATTTGAATCCCATTTTGTTGTCCTTAGTGTTCAAGTTTATAGAAATCTGGTCCATGATTCTTTCAAACAGTCTTGCCATTATAGTGGCTAGCGATATATATATATACATACTATCGTATATATATATACGGTAGTTTCGACTTTAATATCGGTACAATAATAGTTTTTGTCATATTCGTAGGTATGTATAGATGCTTGATCATGTTACTGAACAGTGTCGCCAAGAGAGGGGTCCCCTGCATTTCTTACATGCTCAATGCCAAGAGAGTCATGTCGAGATGCTTTGCCGGTTTTTGTAGCTTTAATTGCACGAGTAATCATTTCACTTGTACGACTTCTTCGGTTTATCATTCGACTGCGTGTATAGGGGAATCTTGACCATTGACCTTAGAAAATTCTGATCTGAATACTTTTGTTATATAAATTTTAAGTATGTCCGATATTCCATTAAATGACTAGACGCCAGATTTTTTGAGTTGGTTATTCTTGTTGTGTTGTTCCAGAACTTTTTTAAGTCTTTGCTTTGAAATTATGAGGCAATTTTTCAGCATTTTAATTTTTTTATTTATATTTTTATCAAATGTATATCGATTGTATTTCATTTATGGTTAAAATTTATATATTTATGGGTATAAAGAATGCAACGTTATTGAAAGCTCGTAACGTTTCACAATAAGTATTAGGACAAACGATTTCAGAGTCAAATAGTATTCACTCGGAATGATCTACTACAAAGCTGTCCACGTAGCAGCCCGCGAGCTAAGAGAATTTGAACAGCGCTGATATTAAAGAATCCGTAGAAGAATCCGAAAAAAAATTAATCTAACAGATCTGAACTGTAGCTTGGAGATAGTTGTAGTAACAAATTGTTTCATTGAAAATGACGATGACGGTGATACTATTTTGTTTAATTTTTAACTGCGAAACTAACACAAAACTCACGAACTAAATTTAATAATAATGTCGACACGTAATTTTGTTTAAAATAAGATAAAAATCAAATAGACATGTATCGCTTTATAATAAAAAAACAAAAGTCCTAAAAGAGTCCATTGTAGCTATTATAGAACAAACAGAAAATGTTCACAATTATAATGTGCATTTAGCGCATTCATTCAGTATTAATTGTATCCCAGGAGCAAAGTATCCCCAGTCGTCTGTTCATTCCATTACCCAAAGCAATGCACTTCTAATTACGTTCAGCAAATGTCCAAGTCCTGGAGCTCAACAGCACAGGGTGAATAAATGAACGGGACAGAGACACATCTAAAAATCAATAGACACAATATGCTGCTGCAATTAGCGACTGGGAAATGGTAAAAGTACTTTTGGACCGGATACACAAAATAGGAAAAACTTTTGTCTGACTCTTCAGCGATGCGCTGGTAGTATCTTAATGGGAAACACCGCATAATCAATAATTTTGGTGCGGTCTATTTTATTTGCATAGATAAGTTTTCCGAAAATTTAATACCTTGATATTGATTTATTATTATTATTATTGACCTTGATTTTTATGATATTGAAATTTAATATTGATAGATATTTCTTAATTATAGAAAATTCTTAAATAATTAAGAATTAATATATCTCAGTATTTTATAATTTTCTTTTAAAATACTTTAATTTAATTTAAAAATATTATCAATCTAAATATGAATTGATTTTAATCTCAACTTTTATGGTGACAGTATTATTTATATTAATATTTCAGTCTAGTTAAGTTTTTCTCTGTATGTGTAAGACTATATATATAATAACGAAAATATAGTACATATTTAATACAATCGTTATTAATACTATTATTAATTATCTAAATATTATATACAGTATGTAACAGATCTAGTCAACGATATTTTATGGGTGGATACCTGACTAAATTATAAGTCTAAAATCTTCAAGGAATATGTGCCTAATCTTAATTATGTCAGATATATGATCATTTTTAAAAATTTGTAGTTATGCGATTATTTCGATTAATTGAAATTTTATTGATTGTAAATTATATATTGAATACAATGAATTAAAGTTCATCGAATTTCGAGCGGCCAGACTATTTTATGTTAGATAATTTTGCGCCTGAAGCAAAGATATAGATTAATAATTGATAAAATTCGCAAATATTTATTTTGAAGTACGTAAATTTAAAGCCTAGCGCGATTTTGTAAAAAATCAAACAATAATAATTTCCGTAACAGTGCAAAATTGGCACATATTCCTTAAACATTTTCGTCAGATATACATCCATAAAATATTTTTGACTAGGTCTGTAACACCCTGTATATACAGTTCGCAGAAATATTTGTCTCTATTTTGCTAGTATTCTAAGAAAGTTACATTATGATATTCGATGATCGACGATTAAATAATAAAACATATTCGGTAAAATATCTCAGATTATTTAAGATCAGTATCTCGTTCAGAAAATTCGTTAACTTCCTTAAAATTGTTTCATGAAAAGACAAACCCGGTCTGTCTGGCGCGGAAGTGGCGCTAGTCTTAGGGTGACAATAACACGTGTGGAGTGGATAAGGCAGGTAACTCAATTTGACCGCTGAAAAGTTGTCTTCAGGTAGGCGCGATGCAGGGATGAACAAAAAATATTATCAATAAATTATCGCCCTAAAAATATACTTGTATTAATTGCAGTGAGGAATTTAGTATTTCAAGTCATCCTCTGGGACTGTGTGATTATGAAAGACGCACGTGAGATCATGATTGCGGGATTAGAAGGAATAGAACCGGAACGATGACCTATTAAGAAATGAAAGGAATCTCGGACATTTCCCGGATTTATTAGGGTGTTGGTCTTCTGCTGGGGTTTTGCTGGGATGGATGATGCCGGGAAGAACAGTGGCTAAAGAGACCTGATGGGACATTCTACTAACTCTCTTTCGCACCTCATATGACCTGGACAAGGTAAATTTCTGCCGGATTGTGACCGAGTTTTGCCACTGTAACACATAAAAGTGACGCCTATCCTCCCCTTTCAGGGGTGTACGATTTTGATAGTTTCTCTTTGGCTGCCTTCTAAATTTAACGTGATAACGAGGCTCACATCAAATTGTATAGGTATGGCTCTGGCACGATGATACCGGAGCAAACCTATAATGGTATTAAGATATTAATAACTGAATATAATAAAAAAAAAATATTAAATGTAATATTGACGAATCGAAACGAGAGTTAACAACTCTCAAAACGATTCGGGGTAGGGTGTAAATAAATATATAATTTCAAGTCAGTATTCGTATAAACAATACTTAGTTCTTTCTTCTTGAAAAAAAAAACATTAAAATTTTATACGCGATTTCATAATTGGAACGTGTTCCAAGATTCTCGTTGTGGCAAGATTCGACCATCATTCTCTATGAAGCATTTTTCACATTACGCTAGTTCACTAATCAGGCTAAGTATATCACTATGACACAACTATTTTGACAATTCTCTATTCTAAATCTACCATCTCACAATATCGTTGAGATTATTGGAAACTGCCGCTACTTCAATTTCATCATCTTGACATAATAATCTATTTTAAGTAAAGTCTATAACAAAATATACATATTGTATACATAAAATTAAAGTGAATCTAACGCTAGAGACATTTGTTCTATTTATGTTATTCTTTTTTTGATAACGAATGTATTACGGCAGCAAAAAATACATTTCTCGTTAACGAAATTAGTACCATAAAAATAACAGACGTATATTTTTTTTAATCTAGTGTTTATACTGTTTACACTCGCATACACAGTTTTAATAAAAATACTTTTTTGCTGCTCCAACCGCTAAATATGAATCTAAAATATAACATTCAATAAAGCAAGTAAATATTTTCCATCTCCAGTGATTGAGGTTGAGTTCCTTTTGATGACAAAAATGCAACTTATCAGTTCGTGCAACTTGCATAGTTGGATATTGGACGTAACAAATTAAATTTGTTGTGCCATGTAATTTTTCTTAAAAATATGTAATTGGCAACCCTTATTTGGAGCACCTTGCGCACTTCAGTCTTGAAGGATTCGGAGTGTGCCGACCAATCCAATTGTTCGGCGCGACGTTACACTACTTCCGTTTCCTTCGCCCCCTCTCCGCCGCGCAGCCACCTGACACCTGCGCTTTCAGAAGCTCCGAAAGCTTTTCATCGACAAGTTTTTATGTTACTTTATCCCACGGAACATCTGTTACATCGGTTTTACTGTGATGGACAAAATACGGTTATTTTGAAAACATAACTGACTTGACTGTAGATTTCTATGTGAACAAAATAAACGATTTTATTGATTGAGACAAACATATTAGTTCATTTTTGTTTTGAAACATCATTACATGCATCGCTTGTAGTTATTTTTAATTACTACAAATCAATATGATATCTATCTTGTACGTCAAAAATTAATAAGCTTTAAAATGACATAGTATGAAGGAACTTTATCAATCACAATAAAAATTGCTAATGTACATGTTCCAAATGAGATTGATTGTTAAAATATTAACGTTATTAGTTCATAGCATGGTGGTTCCAGCTGAAGATAGAATGGTAGTTTTCTGAAGCAGAAATCAAAGGTGTTATAATCTTAATTATACATCTGTTTATATTTATTGATATATTTTCTATAATTTAACTGTCCGATATTTATAATAGGTCCACGGATCGCCTATCCATGTGCGCGTATCTGAATGTTATATTATGTTGACATTTTACCTATCTATCTCTTCCTCACTTACCTACACCCCAAAGTACGACTATCTGTATTGTCTATGACTTTTATGTGACTGTGACAATGAATAGTCTGTAAGAAGAGTGTTAAAGTCCTGCTGCGAGCTCGTTACACTGACTTGAAGTACCATTACACAATTACATTTGTGTATTCGGTTTCTCGCTGTGCATACCGAAACTTTTTAAAATTGCTATTGTGTATAGTATAGTGCTTTGCGCAATCATTAATGTTTGTTCAGGAGACCTACGGGCACTGCTGAGAGAAATCAAGGTAAGGAAATTCAGGTAAGTCGTATTCTTCGGTTGGTCCTTGAACCTTTATTTTTCTGTCCCTGTATCAAATTTCTTCCACTTTTCTTACGTTCCACCCTACAACTCCTTGTTCAAACACAGACCAAAAAACAGGTTCGCGTTTGTTGGAATTTGTAAATATCTTAAAAAAACTCAAGTTAGCAATGTAGATTCTTGTATGATGTACTATCCCACTTTAGTGAGCTGAGGAGATAGAACGTTACACATTTTGTCTATTTTTACATTCATCGTCTTTATTTAAATATCTTCTGGCGTTGTTTGACGTGTGTTCACGGCATGTCTTTACGAGACAATCACCAGTCGGAAAGTCTTAGGTCGTACCTAGATATTAGCATCAGTAACTGTATAAAATATAACAAAAGATATAAAAGATAAAAGAAACACAAAGACATTTCACATCGACGTCTACCAATGGGAAGATTACCCCGGGGATAGATCAGAATGGCGCTAGGTGTTTTTAGTAGACAAAGTAATTTTCAATAACCAACGGTTGAACACCCAGTTCACTGCGGTATTGTGGAGGTACGGTTAACTATTTAAGATTTCTCTCAACTGCCTTTATAAGCCTGGGTGCCGTATTTCCATCATCTCACGCGGAATGTAAGCTAATAAATATTCTTAGATATCTTCGAAAGTTCTTTGAGCTACTGATTTTGTCCTGTTACAGATATATACACTAGAGTTTCGATTTGCGTCGACTCGATATGTTTTGTTTCGATTTGGATTGCATCAAAAATATAAATGGACAGAAACACCTTACACATAAATAATTCGATAATAATATAACATGACTTTTACGAACCATAGTAACAATGAAAGTCGAAGCGAAATATTTATTGTAAATGTGCGAACTAAAAGAGTCCGGTATTTTAAAGCTCATTAAAAGCAAGATAGCCAACTTTAAAAAAAAAATGCAAAACGAGCGGTATTTTCTTATTGTTAAATTTATTATTTAAGAGTTTATATTTTGCTATTTAAAAGTTTATACATTGTTAACTTTAGATTTTTGATTGAATATAATTTAATAGAAATATAATTCTTCTTGAAACCTGGAGCGGTCTAGCTTTGCTATGATGTTTTGGAGATTGATCCTGTTAGAAGCCTCAATAATCGGCGAGCTTGTATGAGATGATGTATTAATGTGGATGAGGTGAAAATTATGTGTCAGAACAGAAGAGTGTGGCATTCTATCCTCTCTGTCTATCCCCACGGGAAACGGGGTGATGGTAAGTTAGTTAGTTTATTATTTTTTTTTAGCAAAATATATGACTTTATTAGCATTTGATAAAGTCTTCTTCATATGTATCTCGCAAGATTCTGTAGGATCGTTTGGGAAAATTTGGTTCGATTTACATTGTTTCGATGTGTGTTTCTCTTTTCCGTAACGTAACACCGAGGCTAATCGAGATCCCAGTATATCTATATTGTTTTATATTATATTATATTACATCGACACTGTGCATGAGGATTATTAACAATGCCCAGAAAAGTCGATCAAAGTGATAAAAATATATTAATTTATCATTCTGACCGATATTTATGCATAATTAGTAACATTAACAATTAACAATTCATTTTTAATAAATTTTGAACACTTTGATACAACATATTTATTATTAAGGGACCACATTCTTACTGTAAAGTTATAATTATTAAGAACATAGGTCTGTGATATTTTAAATACTAATTAAATGTATTAATTAGAAATATATACATATAAAATCAATTTTATCGAAAAACATTGTTGTTGCTACCGGGATTTGAACCTGGATCTCTTTCCAATCAGGGAAAGGTGAGTTAACCAAGCGTGCTATAGCAGACAGTACTTTAGACGACACATTTTCGAACCTATATGTTACATTTTCAAAGTTACATTATTTGAAAGCCATCTACTTTATTTTTAGGGAATCTCAAATACCTTTGAGTAGTTCGATAGAACCTTCCCCGGATTTGAAAGAGATCCAGGTTTGAATCCCGGTAGTAACATCAATATTTTTCGATAAAATTAATTTTATATGCATATCTTTCTAATTGATACATTCAATTACTATTTAAAATATGTTCTGAATAATTACAACTTCACAATAATCATGTGTTCTCATTAATGACATTCTTATAAATTTTTCTATTAAAATATATCTTTCTAGTACATTTTCATTAATTTATTAATTTGCCTTTACAATAGTTAACTTAGTGCCCAATTTGTTAATTACATTGCTTTGCATGTAATGTCAAGTCAGATAGAAAAATCAACACATATTTATCATTCTGTTTGATATCTCTATGCATTATGAATAACTACGCACAATTCCTTGTTGTGCACTTGGTTCATAACGCAATACAAATTAATATGCTCGATTTACACTTAGTCTATTCTGTATTTATTGTATATTTGATTTTGCATATAATACCGTTTCGACCGCATTCGGCCTGCTTTCACTTTGTTCTGGTATTTCCACGTTTCACCAGTAAGTTGACTAGAGATCTAATTTGACATTATGTATATAATATAAAGAAGGAAACACAGGACAATAAAAGGATCAGGGTAATGCATACGCCACTCTCGTGGAATAAAAATAAGGTTCAGGGAATCTGGTGTATAGTAATAAAAGTACCGGGGACTGTGCAATAACAGTTTTTCCGCCTTATTTACTTTCTTGGATCTATTTTCTATTCCAGTAGCCTTTAACTGGTTTTCCGCTGGATTTGTTAATAAAGTACAAACACAATAAAAGAAACCACAAACTGTTGCTGTGAACCCTTCCGTTATGGTTTCTTATTAAGTGTCTACCTACAACATTTTTAAACAACGTAATTTTTAACAAACAAATAATATTTATTCAAAAATATTTGAAATTTTCCAACGCTCTAATAATTTTATTTTTAATATTTGTACCAAATTTTACATTGTGGTTTTTATTAATTTTAGTATATATTTTATAAAAGTTTATCATAAACCTCTTAAGGGCGCGCTTTCAAAAATAATTCATATTTTCGTTTTCTTAGGAAAATGTGTTTTTTTTATTCATTTATATCAGAAGTAATACACTAGATTTGATTTTTTTAAATCTATTACTTAGAATGGACCTTTATACTCATTTAAAACTAATAAATTAAATGTTGTTTGCTATAATTAAGAAAATAAAACCATTATGAGAAAGACGTTGACAATTTAATACATTTTCCGAGTGTCCCAAAATTACACGATTATGGAAAATTATTGCGTGTACGAAATATATTTTCTTATAATATTGAAGCCATGATAAGGTACAGCGACAAATCTTGATTCAAACAAATTAAAAAAATGTTAAAAATTAGTAGAGTTATAACCATTCAATTTGGAAGACATTATAAATTTTTGACGTTTTAAAAATGCTTTGTTTTAGTAAAAACATACTTTTTGAATAATACATTGTATTTACTCACAACTACTATTTAAAATGAAGTTTTATAAAAGACAATTATTTAATGATCCACTTTAGTTCAATACCATAGTTAAATACAATTTAAATCTAGCCATGACGGACGTTGAATCTGCGCTGTCATTATTTTCGATAAAAAATACTGAAAATATTTGTTTTTACGCATATTTTATCCACAATATGAATTAATATTAAACTTATTCACAACATTAGTAGCAAATTTCAAAAATTAGATATTTTTTTACTGATTTTAAGGGAAAACAACGTTTTCTTGAACGAAGTAAGCATTTTATGTACGTTATTTTTATATATGTCGCAATTAAATATTTCGTTTATATATAATACTGTTGTCTTTTAAATAATAGCTATTTGTTTCATAAATAGCATGTAATTATAAAACATATATATCACCAAAATGGTAACATGACATTTTAAATCGATAATATTAAACAAAATTATAAATTGAAGCAGTCATAATTTTAGAAAATTTAGAACGTTAATTTAAGCAATCTTCTAAATATATGTAGATACTTTGTTTGATTTGAAAACATATTCATATATATGAATTAGGTATACCAATAAATTATTTAATTTTCATAGAATTAATCCTAATGAGAACACACATTTTTATGTCATTCCGTACATCAATATGAAAATCCATGGAAATGACTCCAGATACGAGATATTTTAGACACTTGTATCGAATGCGAGAAAATTAACAATTTTATTGTACTCTCTTTCAATTCAAACTTTCTTCTCTCGCATGATTTACGTAACAAATAACGTCATGAAAGCACTCCCTTAATAAGTTACATTTAATATTATAGGTATATATTATTTTAAATATGGAATTTTGAAAACATGGTACACTACGGTATTCACTTAGTCATGAACTTCTGGTGTCCTGTCATCTGGCATCCTTTCAATGGCCAGCCCATTGCAGTTTATGGAATCTACACAATCTTATAATTGTTTCTTGGTTAATTGAATTCTCAAGTTCATGATTTATTTTCATTCTGTAAATTTCGTTTTCTGGTGTAGGTTTATAAATTATTTATGGTCAAAAAACACAACAATAACCTTATTTTTCGGTTAATTAATATATAAGGCGATGCACATCCAAGATAATCAAAATGCCGCATAAATCTTGTTGATAAGCATCCTGAACCAAAGTAACTGATGGCTAAAACGGTGCTTCGAACAATCTCGAGCTCAGGCCCCGGTCCCGGTCCCGGCCCCGGCCCCGGCCCCAGCAAGTAATATGGTTTAATAACAACCAATGATTCACAAAATATATTACTGGAGCAGTGCTCTGAATAATAAGGAGACCGCGCGCAGAGGCGTAGGAGGCAGCCTTATTATCCCACAACCGCAGACAATATTTTTCCAATAAATAAAAATAATGTAGAATTAAAAATTTATTTTAATCAAAATATATTTTAAAAATCGCAAGTATGATACAATTAAATAATTTTTTAGATAGTTATTTACACTATATTTAGTTATATCAAACATTAGAATACTTTTGTGAACATTTTTCCATTATCAATAAGGTGTGTTTAACTTTAGTTGAATTGTATTATTTATAATGGGAAAATGTTTCCGAAAATATAATAAAATATAGTGGAATAAATCAGTGTTTCAACTCAATTTTCAGAATAATCATGGAATTCCACAAAGTTTCACCAAAAACCTTTGAACAGTTAATAATCTATAATAATTTTAGAGAAAAACAGCCCCTGAAGCACTATATTTATCCTGGCCTGCCGATGTTTCAGCAAAATAGATTATAATCTATTCTGAGTATGAAACATCAAATCTCTTTGGCGTGAATTACAGAGGCTCCATTTCCCTATTGGCTGATGTACAAGGCAACAAATAACACGACGCTTCTGTATCTTTAAGAGCTTTGGATAATAGATCACTTGAATAGTAAATGTTAATCTCTCAAGTCAGCCTCGTAAGATTTGTAGGACCGTTAGTTATTGCCAAAAAATTACTTGCAGTGGCAGGCGCAAAACCATGGGTACCCTACTTGTAATTAAGTTAAACCATTTTATTTGGAGACGATACCTTAATAAGTAATATCTCTAAAACCCTGTTACGAGACAATCCAGATATGGAATCAATGATAAACATACAAATAATTTGATTCTTTGAATCGTTCCTACTGAAGAAAGAGCTATATCGTGACCATGGTCACAAACCGCCATCTGGTGGCGAATAGTATGCAGCGTGTACCGACAGAGCAGACACTGGGCCAATGAATAACAGAGCTCTTCCGGCTACTAGCCGATGAAGAGGACACCCGGACAGCGCGAGACTCGTTACAGGGTGGGGGAGCCCGACGACACTCTCTTGTGATACCAGGGTCCAGACGCACCAAAACAACGTCTCTTAAATTTATAGCTTATTATATGTTTTTTATAGTGTAATTTTAGTCCACAATAAATAGCAAGGCTTATGTAAGTATTATATGCGTTTTTGTTTTACTCGATTTGAATCTGGATCAGATCTATAAAGCCTGCGGAAATTGTTAACAATCGAAGTAACAGACCTTCATATTTGTTTTGATCTATCTATGACTTGTATATTTTGTCTTATTCCATTTAAGTAATTAATGCTTCAGTGAAGTGATGCTCTCATATATACATTTTTTTAAATGTAAAATACTAAATTTTCACAATACATGATGTAATACAACACTTCAGGCGATGATTTAAATCTTTCAAATCAAATAATTCTATCGATAGATAGTAATTTCATTATTTTCAGAAATATTATATTTATAGAACTTACCTGATTCATAAAAAAATATGATTCATTATTACGTAAAATTTATGAAAAACTATAGATATTATTTCACGTGAAAGTGTGCGGTTATCGCGTCAAGAAAAGTGTATTATTTTTCTATTTATTAAAAATAAAATCCCAATTGAGGTATGCTAAGTAAGTGTAGGTACACAGGATTTTACTACCGCACTATATCACCTTTTGCTGTACTAATATTTCTGAAAATTAAAACTACATAAGTATATACATGTATTTAGTATTTTATTATAAATATGATAATATCCACAAACCTCGCATCAGCAGCTATGGCAGAGCTGTTTAGAAATCTGATTCCTTCTGTGAAAGCTCAAACCTTACCAACTAGGTTTTTTTTATATATTTTTTTAAATTTTGAAGTATTTACTTTCATGCAATCGTGTTTTAGTTTAATTTGTATAATTACATGTTATAATACGCTAGTATCAGTGGTATACACTATGCCACAGATTTATATTTATTTTTACATATATTGCGGTGAGATCTTGAATCGCGGTAGTCGCCTTTCGGCTGTGAAGCGCCGCGGATGCGTTAAAGTATACAGCGCCCGTGAACTACTAGTATTATATAAAAACAAACAAATATATAAATACTAGCATATATTGCAATATTTCACACATGATACTGATATTGATTTAGTGACATTATATACCTACTTACATACACACATATAATTTATACAGATCCCACAATTCCTAACATAACTAACAAGTATGAAGCGAGGACAGTGGAATTCGTTGATCAATAAATTATTAGTGTTCCTACGCATTTACGAGCCAACTCAACATTTCAAAATATATTAAAAATTGGCACACGGCAAATTAGTAGAATTAAATTATGAACTTGATTTATTAGTACACTGAGTAAATTATGTTTGTTTATATATTAATAATTATATAATTTTACTGAAAACATATAGGTACATAATTAAACATCTAAAATATTGCAAATAAATTGTGACAGAATATACATAGTGTTTCTTAAATAAGCGAAATGAATATATTTCCTATGGTGTTTTTATCTATTTAAATCTGTAAATAGTTTTATATGTCATATTACTTCTCACTTTTTGTACAAACGTCATTATATGCCGTGTATCCACGGATGAGACTCTGATCTAGGATTTGGTTTAGGACGGTACGCATTGTTTGCTTCATGCTGCTCTGCGTACGAAATTCTTCATAATGACTCTCAGCTTGCTACACTCCCAGAAAAATCTCATCTGTGCACATGCACCAATTATCATTGTAACCGAATAGGCTAATCGAAAAAAATCTGTGTACGATACGACTGAGAACCTGTAAATTATAATTTTTAAATACTAATTAAATGCATTAATTAGAAAGCTATGCACATAAAATCAATTTTATCGAAAAATATTGTTGTTACTACTGAGATTCGAACCTGGATCTCTTTCTAATAAGGGAAGGTCCTATCGGACTACTCAAAGGTATTTGAGATTCCGTAAAAATAAAGTGGGTGGCTTTCAAATAATGGAACGATAGATGTATTAATTTGAAAAGTGTAACATATAGGTTAGAAAATTTGTCGTTAAAAGTACAGTGTGGTGTAGCGTAGTCGGTTAATGCACTTTCCCCGGATCTGAAAGAGATCCAGATTCAGATCCCGATAGCAATAACCATATTTTTCGATAAAATTTATTTTATATGCATACCTTTCTAATTAATACATTTTAATTTAAAAATAAAGTAGATGGCTTTCAAATAATGGAACTTTGAAAAATGTAACACATAGGTTAGAAAATTTGTCGTTAAAAGTACAGTGTGCTGTAGCGTTGTCGGTTAATGCACTTTCCCCGGATCGGAAAGAGATCCAGATTCAGATCCCGATAGCAATAACCATATTTTTCGATAAAATTTATTTTATATGCATACCTTTCTAATTAATACATTTAATTAGTATTTAAAATATCATAGACCTATGTTCTAAATAACTACATAATAAGAACAACTTCATAATAAGAATACGTTCGCCTCTATAATATAATTTTTAATTTAAAAACAGTTGTAAGAGATAAAACCAAAGACGTTTCGTCAAATTGTTGTAAGCATCAATAAATGTTAAGCCTCTAGTAAAAAAAAAATCTACAATAATATATTAGTAGTTAGGTAGTTACACTAAAATAAATATTTTCATCACTCATAAAAAGTATCGAATTTATTGTTTTTACATTAACCATAAATTAATAAATTTAACAATTTATCTCTTGTAATTCTTATTTTTATAATTCTTATTTTTTTGTAATGAACAACAGAAGTAATCGATTTGTTGAAAATAACAATTGAGGGCTTAGCGGTAAAAATATATCATACCCCACAAAATATAGAAAAATTGTTTTTCAGTCCGATGCATTTATCGACATAGAAATAATGGTATCCCATTAACTTAAAATTCATTGTGTAATTATTTCAACTACTTATTTAAAGGGAAAAAATGGCAGTCCTTCAATTAATGACCGAAGATTCATTTTTAAATCTGGTTTTTAAATTTATAAAGTATGGACCGTTTTGGTAAATACGCGAAGGTGTTATAAATATTTATACACATTGAACGTTTTCTCATTCTTGAAAGTGCGAAGGGGCAAAAATTATAAGTAAATATTTTTCGCATATAATGAGGCACGCACGCCCCTGAAGTGTGTTTGAAGGTAGATAATTTGAATTCAAATCTTACATGAGCGGAACAGACGTGCTGTCTCGGGGGCTGGCGTTGGGGCGGAGGACGGAAGGGGGGTGGAGAGGTAGAGAGTAAAGATTTTGTGCCATTGTGAAAAATTGTATTCTATTTTTTATGGCGTATAGTAAGCACACGCCATACGTGACGTTAAATAGTAAGGATACACTACACGTGACACAAAATAATAAGTTTTTGGGACATATATTTATTTGATGTATAAGTATTAATTTTCGAACAAAAATAATGCACTGTGTCTTCCCCTCCTTCTCTTCTTCACCTGGCCGCGCCGCCGATCGGTCGATCGGGGACCTTGAGACGGTGCGGTTATACGTGTACGGTACAAGTTTACAATATTATACTAATTCGAGACTTTGCGTCTATACTGTGTTGGAACCTTTGACAAAATAGTGAGTAAAATATATAGTCCACATTTTGGAGATGTCTGTAGAATCCGGATTATAGTGAGTGCCTATTTCTTCCGTATTCAGAATTCTTCCGGCATCTATGCTTCTACGCAACGCACGTGACGCAAAATAGTAAATATACACCACATGTGATGCAAAATAGTAAGTATACATCACACGTCACGCAAAATAGTAAGTGCACACCACATGTGAGGCAAAATTAACACATCGTTCATTTTACGAGATGCGATTTTTCAGAAATATTGGCACCTAAATGTGTTGATTTTTTGGAAAATTGCCTATGAATTCAATGGTCAATAGTTCGATTCGTACAATGATGATATTATTTTTATTACGTAGGATGTATAAAACTAGTTTTAAAATAACATAAAAATTCAAATTAACCTAAAATATCGTTTATGTATTTTTGTATCCGATAATAAATATAATTATTATCCAACCCCTCTGTCCTGTTTCCGACATCATTGCAAGGTACCTCTATATGGACTCTGATCTAGTGAGGTAGGCGGGGATCAGATGAAATGTAGTATAATAATGAAAAATATCAAATAATAAAAAAAAAATTTAAATAATCATCAAGGCTGATGTCGTTGGTACGTCGAAACGTCGGCCAGAGAGGACTAAAACACACGGTGGAATAGCACAAAAACTCTACATAGACGATTCTTGGGCTCTTTCAGTGTAAAAAGTTTATCTAGACATACATTGATTGTTAATATGTATATTGACACAGAGAGTTTACAATGAATGTTCAACTGCGTCGTACTAAAAAAAACTCATCAGCCGGGCGACGGTTCGAAGAT
This sequence comes from Eubasilissa regina, assembly GCA_022840565.1. NCBI lineage: Eukaryota > Metazoa > Arthropoda > Insecta > Trichoptera > Phryganeidae > Eubasilissa > Eubasilissa regina. The sequence goes on along the minus strand of JAINEB010000022.1, from coordinate 27,387,216 downwards.
TCGACGATTAATACTAAAAACGTCCGTGAATACCTGAGAATATTTTAATGTGTATGTTTTCTAGTAGATAGAAAATATCAAATATCCTTATATAGTCATTGTAACATGTAGAAGTATTGTTATTATTGTATTAAAAATACTTCGCAGAGGTTGTTCTTCTGTGAAATTAAATTGGATAGATTTTACAAGGGTATCATCCAATAAAAGTTTGCATTCTTAATATGCGGTAAATCTTCAGGATCAGTACAGTACAGTGACTCCCTATTCGTATTGAAGACGAGTCATCTGATATTATTGTCTGCAGAGCCATCATGGATGCCACATTTTACAGCCAGCCGAGGGGTTTCTGTTCTCCGGGGAAACGAGGGTAATGACTTTCCAGAGGCGGCCAAATTTGCATAGGCACGCGCCGAGAATTCCCGCGCTCACTTTACGGTCAAACTTCGGCCGAAAACCCCCGACCTTCTTACGACGCGTTCTTGCAAAGGTTGCAATATTTTCATTGGGTTAATTACCGAAGTCCCGAGTCAGCGATTCTTCCTTGACTTGGATGGCTCTTGTAATTAGCGAAACGATGCCAGCTATAGGTTATGTAAATAGTTAAATAATTATGCCTCGCCAGACATGCTCTAATAGATAATGTAAATGATTCAAAGCTCCACAACTCTAATTTCGTGGTATTTAAACATTTTGAATTACCGGAATTAATTGCTTACTTAACTTATCGATTAAGTATTGGGTTGATATGTGAGTTCGTGGTGTTTTAAAAAAAATATTTTTTATTTTTATAAATAACCAAATTACATAAACTAATCAATAATATATTCTCCTGGACTATTTACGATTGTCTTCTAAAGTTCTGACAATTTTTTGATTCCACTGAAGAAATAATCAGAAATTGTTGGACAGTGGAAAATGGAAAATATTAAAATCTGATGGAGCAAGATTAGGAGAATAGGGCAGATGTGGAATTATCTCCCAGCTGAGCTATTGAACAGCTGCTTTTATAAAGTTATTAGTATGCAGAAGGGAATTATTATTAGTTGTTAGAAGTAATGAATACATTATTTAGAACAACTCTTAGTAGTATTTGATTAATTCCTAAACTTCTCCGTTAAACTTACACATATACTTAAACAAAATTTTTATGTATGAAATTTTCTTTACCCAAAAATTAAAAGTTTTTTTAAATTAAAAATTTCAATTAAACAATCAGGACGTAAATATCCAATTAAAATGACATATTTAAGTCAGATTTTTTTTTCGAAGCACTCTTGCCTTGTAAAGAAAATTAAAAATATAGAAATTAATATTATTGTAATAGTTTAATCGAGAATTAGATTTTTGTTTCCGGTACTTATTGGGGATGTTAAAAACCATTTATTAGCCCCTACATGATTTGACGTAAATATTACATTAAGGAGACTTTTCTTGGAGACTTTTCTTGGAGACTTCGAGAGCAACTATACTTACGAGTCGATTCACCTCTCCTCATAAAATACACTAGAAAATATTTACAAATATTAAATAGATAAGTTAAAATATAATATTTATGTTTTTAAAAATGTATATTATTTTTATACAGTATTTGAACAGCACATATAATTTGAATAAATAATTCTTAAGACGCACGTAATCCATGAATAACCAAAAGCTTCTTTAAGGAAGCTTGATGGATAGAAACATAAAACGTTTTCACTGAATCGTGTCGATTTCCTTATTTCAACAGTCGGTTATTTTAGTAAATTGGCAACATTGCTCCGTAGGGTTCGTACCTATACCAGCGTGAATTAGCATGCTAAACCAGTTGCTGAGCCCTCGGCTGAATATGCAAAGCCCTCCCCCGCAATAAAACACTTGTTCTCGGATCTTTGAATAATACCGCTCCGAGCATATTGCATATTGGCCCTGCAAGACTTATCTCGTTAGGCACAAATTGGAGGGAGAGCGCTCACCGCAGTCGTGCTCTTGCTTCAAGATGCTGATCGAAGTCAATTAAATTAAACCACAGCAACAACAATGTAACGTAAGTACATACCTTAAGTGATTTTAAAAAAGGTCTATTAAATGATTCATGAATTCGAGATAAGGGGAAACTTTTTACAAATACTAAAACATCCCTCTTATAAACTTTGGGCGACACTTTAAGTATAACTGTTGTACCTTTTGTTGTGAACATTTTATATTTTTAAATATCCATCCATAAAATCATCCAACGAAAATCGGACCACAATCAGATTGTTTGGGACCTATACATATATTGATATACCTTGAACGACCTAATGTGTGTGCCAATGTCTTCTACCTTCCCTTCTCTCCCCGCTGCTAGCGAGCGTTCAGTCGATCGGCGACCTTGAACGGAACGGTTAGGCTAGACGCATGCACCCGATTATTACCCCAACTAAACTGTTGAGTCAAAATTGACGAATCTCTCGATTTCTACTCGACTAAACTTATTAGTTGTTACAAGTACGCATATAATCAATCAGTTGCCAATGAGATCTCTCATCATACGAGTGCGTGTTCCCATACAACTGAACGGTCATGGATCGATTGTTTAGTCGAGTGTATGCGCACGCCAATACACGGCAATGTACATAGATATCGACCGATAGTTGTTTATCTGTCAAAAGACGATCGATAAAGTTTTTTGATTTTTTAATCGAGCAACTATCGTGTCGATAATTTGCGCACTCCCATATGATCCAATAGCCTTTTGACATACAACAAAATAATCGAGTGATTAAGAATTGTATGTATGGTGGGCTAGGCAGCCTTTAACGCTATTATAAACCTCGACGGCTACGTGAGTCTATGGGTCGATCTTTGGCGAAATAGTGATATGATTACAGTTGACAGTTTCTTCTGAAAAAATGCGATTTAATCCAGAAGAGACACCATTTCCATACACATTCTAAATAAACGGTGTAACAAAAACCTAGTCTACAAATATTTTATAGGACTACCTTATACTTTTATACCTCACTATATTATTTATTGAAAATGTTCAAGCAATATGTGCAAATCCTGCACCGTTATGGAAAATATTATAGTTTAAAATATTTATAAAATCATGTTAACATGTCTACATACTTCAAAATAAGTATATTAATAATCTATATCTTTGCACCAGGCACTAATTTATGTAACAAAAAATAGTCTAGCTGATCGAAATTCGATGACCTTTATATTTTTGTATTCAATATACAATCTTAAAATCACTAAAATATTTCGATTAATCAAAATAATTGCATAATTACTATTTTTTGACATGCTTGAGATTAGGCACGTATTCTTTGAACATTTACGACACATAATTTAGTCAGGTATCCACCCATAAAATATTGTGGACTAGGTCTGCTACACCCTACATATTCTTATTGCATCATATATCAAATAAATTTGTATTATTACTCTATCGGTATTACTTTGATTAGATATCGCAACTAATTTAATAACAGCATTAAAGTCTTAATAATTTGTGTATTTTATACGAGTTGCTGAAATCCATACGGATTTGGATTATTTTGAAACAAGTCATATGTCTATATTTCTATCCAACATTTTTAAGTTCAAGGTATAATACCTTTTTATGCATTCACCACTGACCGGTCTTAAAATTGATTAAAGATCACGTATGCTATTTAACTGCGACCACCCAGTATCGCCTGCATGTCTAAAGATTTACTTGATAAGCTTAAAAGCCTCCTTCATAAACCCCTTTGTCAAGCACTGGCTTACCAGAATTAACTTAAGGGTCTGAGATAAATTTGTTATGTGTTCAGACTGATAATAACTAACATTAAAATAATTTATTTGTGCTTTGGGATTTTAAATTACTTATATAAAATAGTTATTTTCTTATATTATCAGGATATATTTATAAAAAATAGTTATTTTTTTTTATATTATATTTATATAAAATAGTTGTTTTCTAGAAACATATGAAATATTTTTGTAATTTTGTTTTGTCAAGTAGATATTGAGATAACTCCTTGTAAAAACACTGTATATCGGTTTTGGACAGATCTGAATTATGAATACCATTACATTTTATATCCTCTTGGACATCGAATGGAATATTAGATAACCATATAATTATTAAAAATACTATTAAACACATTTTCTAAGTCACCTTACCTGCAATAACATTGTTTATCGTCCAAGATGGTCGACGCTCCATTCATCGTTCGAGCAACTTTTTTAAAAACCGATATAGTATTGTTGCAGAGGGGGGGGTCTCATTTATTCTAAGTACTAATACTGAATAGTTGTATGTAAAAAATAAATTTAAATACTTCACCAGAAAATTTAGTTAAATATTTAAGTAGGTACCAATTATAATTTCATATGCCAGTAGGAAAAAGTGGGAATAAATATTATATTATATTTAACTATTTTTTACTAAATTAAGCATATTTTTTATACCGTTCGTTGATATTTATTGTCCTTAGATATAAAAGTTAAACAAAATCATTATTATTCCTAACCAAGCTCAAGCAGTATATTTGCAGTGTAATAAAAAATAACTTTTTTCCATATCAGGCTCTGAATTATTTTTTGTGACTATTATTTTTCACCGCTACAAAAACTAACCAAAATTTCCAAATCAAAGTTCCATTTTTGATCGGTTAAATTTTAATTGACTGTTCTATATCACACGTAAAGTGTTGTCAATCGAAGTCAGATAATGAATGTAGTTTTGCTAACCGCGTTGTTAACTTTCTCCGTAAATTGTTTCAATTCAAAATTTAATCGCACCTTCCGGAAACCGGAGTTGATTTGTTGAAACTTGTACCGTCGATTCTCCCACTCGGGAAACCACCATTGACATGAGAGGTGTCAGAACAATTTGCGTACCCTGACACATTCCCCATGTCTGGAGTCGTGTGGTCACGACCCGGCGCCCGCACAAAGGCTTTGGCCCGGCGGCTCGGGCGGTTACAAGCGTCGGCGTCGCTTGCAACCATATTGTTTTACTTCAAACCGAAAACAATCAGGCAGCTTTCATAGCTAAAGATGGGTGATTACGGTTCCGTTAAAATAACAATGCTTTTCAGTCAATAAATTATGAAGTATTTTGTTAACTTCAATATTATATTCATTAAATATTTTTATAAAGCAAAGATATATTTCGAGGGCTTCTAAATTGTCCAACTGGAGGTCAAACCTGTTTTATGGAAGATATTGATCCTTGCGGTATTATTGAAATAATGGTCTTTTTCGATAATATGGTTGGAAAATTCTGAGAAACCATTACTGTTTAAACATTTAAAACGTTCTTTGACAAAATATTCTGTCTCTCTCGTTCACATATAATTTTATATTTTATCTCCCTCTTTATATATATATATAAATGCACACATTTTGTATTTATGATCAGTTTTAAATGCGTCCTAATGATAAGCGAAATCGGTTGACGTTTAATAAATTTCGTGGTTTCATAAAAAGTGAATGTTATTTTATTTAATATAATGTCAAATCAGAAAGTGATTGCTTTCTATGAAAATATAAAATATTTGCGTTAAAGGTAACCAGCAAGGTGTGCTTAAAGTATAAAAATATTATATATCTATATGCATATTTTTAATTCTTATGATGATACATAAGAATTAAATTTATATCTTATGATTCTTATGATTGTATTAATGGCAAAAAAATGAATCATAAATTACAAAATAAATATGATAATAAATATATAACTTCTCTTCTGAAAACACTCCTCGTGATATGTTACAGTGTGTACAATAAGATTTTTTTAAATCATTAAACTACTACGTTATAATAATGAAAAAACAACATTTTTCTACTAAGTAGAAAAAAAGTAAGAAAGTAATGAGATATACATATATATATAACAATAATTTATGTGTGTTGATTATAGTTTCAAAAATATTTTAACTTGAACATTAATTATTTTCAATAACAAAAATCATTAATCTTATTTCTGAGACAAAATCAAATACATTGTTATAATTACGGGCCTGAATTATCGGATACTTTGTAGCTGTAATCCTTTAGTAATAATTGTTTCCCATTCGCTCGCAAATACAGACAAAAACCGTAAGCCCTCCTATAATCTATCGTAATTCAATCGCTCCAATCGGTACAATTTCATTATCGGCTCCAGCACCTACCTGCGCACACTCGTATTTGTTTGCTTACCACTCCATTTCATTCCATAGACGACAGCCGCTGTCTGCCCGTCTCTATACAGGGGATTCTGTGGGCAAAGGCGATGAATGACAATATTTGCTCTAGTACCTGTGGATCCGCTCCTCGAGTGTCTGATGAATTACTGATGCAGACAAGCTGAGGGAACAAACTCTCCAAGGGACTTCTGCACCTCGATAGGAATGTTTTTCTTTGAGAGTAACTTTTTACTGAATGGAAAGCTGAGATTTTAATTAGTACGGATTAATTTGATTAAGGGGAAAGAGTGTAGTACCTACCCAAACTTTTTTATTGGATTAGGATAATGTCAATGGAGCACGGTCGAACAATATTCTACCGTGGAAAAGTTTCAACTTCGAAAAATACGGAAATGGGCATTTTATTTGTAAACGGAATGAAAAATAACAAAGGACGATTTTATAAAGAATTTCGGCCATTGGATTAGTTTTATATTTTTATTATGTATCTCGGAGATATTTACGGATCTTTGATAGCATTGGATGTTACAGTTAATAAAATTCTTGAACAAACACAAAAATACACACTCCTACAAATATCCACTCCGTAAGTCATTTGGAATTGTAGCGCAATTATGTTAAAAAAAAGCAAACGAAACAATGTAAAATTATATCTACTTTTAATTTGTGAATAAATATTATTTATTGATATTACTTTAAAATTTAAAATTTTAGAAAGATAATTTACTACAACATGTATTAAAGAATAGTTAATAAAGGAAAAATATCATTATCATGTTTAAAGCATGACTAATATTTTAATGATTTCTAATTTTATTGAAAAAATGACTAAGAAGAAGAATTTTGTAAAGTTTTTATTTGATTGATTTATATAAGGTTCTACTACGATTATTATGTGAGCACTAAAACCTATCCTAGGACAAGTGCGAAACGTATCAGGCGTCGGACAATTTATGTTGAAAAAATGATGTAATTAAAATAATTTCCCATCTACATTACAGCAGTATTAAAATTTCTAATAATAGAAACGAACTTGATGATGTACCTTCGAATTAAAAAGGTCACATTTCCATGTAATTCGTAGAATTTGGAATTGAACTTGAAATTTGAACTTCAATTCAATGAAAAGTATCAGTTTACTTTAAATTTCACTGCGCATGACACACACAGGTAATTTAGATATTTTAAGATTTCCTAGAAGTGTGAAGGACTCGTCTGAAGATCGCTTTGAATTATCGTAAAAAACTTTCGACTGCTTATCAGTTTATTTCTATTAAATAATTCAAGATTTGGAAAACTTCAAGGTATATTTCGGATGATCGCTTTCAAATAACACCTACATAAAACTTTTACTATAGCTACTATATTATATTATATTAGAAATCTTTTGTATTAATTCAAATAACCATTTGTTTAGATTACTCCGAAAGCTAAGCAGTCTAAAAATAACAGTTATTATTCTTTAATCAATCTGACTTTGTAAATGTTTCCATGGAGTATTATTATATATTCCAAAATCAAATAGACTAGCGAAGTACGCACGGCGAAATTATTTGTGGGTTTGAACAGGGATTAAATGGATTCTACCATACTATCTTTGCCTATTAGTTCTGTGCAGATCATTTATAATGTATGATGCCAATACGGGCATAGAATATATTTCTGTTGGTTAATCGATTTTCGTAATTTTCCATTATTTCACAATTAAATTTTTAAATGGACCTCGATTTGAATTCTTGGAATTTTTCACTTTACTAAACCTTGTACTATACGTAGGTACGTTTAGTTATTTTATCACAACTATAGTTTAGAGAGGTGCAGTCCATCTCGTCATCATTAATAACTAACCTAAATATAGTTCGGTACCGATCTACTTAGGAAGATGATCGTAGAGGAGTTTTTTTGATCATTAATGGGAATTTGGACAATAGGGGTGAAGTATTAAGGAATGTGATCAGTGTTTTCTCTGAATTTAAATTTAATGTATGCCGATGAATTTAAAGATGTTCATTATAAGGTTGCGAGTGAAGGTGTTTTAATTTATGGCTACCGAAAGAAGTGTTAGATCCAATAATATGTTTAGAAAATTACGAAGAGTTATTGTTTTGTAGGCAACAGTGATATTTTTGTATTTAGTTTCTTGTGGTTTGGATATTAAATACATAACATTTCCTGAAAGTGCTGCTGTATCTTGACAATTTGACTACATAAAAATAATAGCAACAGACCAAACTATCAGGTTATTTATATATCTAATTTTTGACTAATTACTAAAATATACGCCCTCCAATGATAGTCAGCAGTTGAAATCCTTATTTTTTCTTATTAATTCTCTTTGATCTTTTTCAGTAGCTTGCAGTTCATATAGCTATTCCAGTAGGATGCCAATAGCATCTTTAACCTGTTTGATCCATCGAATTGGAGATCATTCTCTTCTGCTCTAGTTTAACTTTTTCAATTATCACCAATGTTCCCATATTATCATTATCTCTGTAGGCGAAGTGTCCGACAAATTGGAGGATGCATCTCAAATAGATCGAGAATAATCTATGCTGATCAAGAGCGTTGCTGTTCAATAAAACGCATTGCGTTCATCGCACGGCTGTTTAATAAAATGCATCGCTGTTTTAAGCATTTGCCTCCAGCACCGCATTTTAAAGGCATAAAGCTTATTATGCTCACTTTTTCTTAACGTCCACTCCCTAAAGGTAAATTAAAAAAACAAGAAACTTATGTTTTTTTTTTTTCCAAATTGTATCTAGCTTTAACTCTGCACTTTTTGTCATCCAAATTCTTCTCTTAAGATCAGTTTTACAGCTACCATTATCATTCATATCGAGATAAATGAAGTCATTCACATATTTCGAACCATGCTACGCACTATTTGTAAGTAGTGCACCTAACTTAATAAACAATCATCTTTTTCGTTTTGGTACTACTAAATTAATCGCAAGTCTCATACGCCCACTCTTTTCTTCAAATCTGTGGAGAAGTTAGGCCATTTCTTCTCCTCGTGACAATACTTAAGTGTTGTGTCATTAGCATACCTAACATTTGAGAGTTTTTTATCACCTATAGAAATCCCACAAAAAACGTTTCAAAACCAGGTGAATGCTACTCCTCAGTTTAATATATTGAATTTGATGAAGATTTACAATGAAATGAGAGAGGATTATAAGAAAGGAGGAGAAACTACATAGATTCAAAATGAAATAAAGCAAATATGTACAAGACAAGTTGTTGAACATCTTGTTTATATTAGAGCATATATAAATATACTTATGTTTGCACTATATTAAGAATAAATAAATAAATACATGCGCGCTTAGCGGTCGCTTTTTAAAAATGTTAACGATAGATATTTCTTTCGTCAGCAAAATAAACAGCTCTGCAATTTTCCCTCTCCATCTACACTAAATAATGTTTGGGAAGGACACAATTTAGTTTATTTACATATATATTACATATTCCAATATTCTATGTTTACCATTCGTAGTTCACATAGATATAGTATAGAAATATAAAATTTTATTATCCAATTGTTTTATCAGTGAATTACAATAATTTTCGCTTCACGTACCTACCGCCAATATTGAGTTCGGTTTGAGTACCATAATTTACAATTTTCGCTATTATCACAACTGATATTAACTTAGACATGAACGCGTACATCCAAGAAATAAATTTTTATAATGTAAAAATAAATATGTAGAGTTTTTTAAAATTATTTTAAAAAGATTGCATGTTTTCATTTTGCGTATGTGTTGAAAGTGTATTTTACACAAACTAAATCAAAACTCACGCCAAAGTCATGCTTTGTTTTTAAAATACCAGCACAATAATAATATTATTAATGCCAGTATCATAATTCAGATACGAAATCGTGATCGAAATTCTATCTTCGTTCTGTATCCAAATCAAACACAGCAGCCCTCAAAGGAGCGCCAACCGTGCGTCCCTTCTGGAAACAAAAGGGAAATAACAGAAAACATATTTGATGTGTCAACGTAATAAAATGCGGAGTGTGATATTCTTACGAATTATGAATATAAAAGAGTTCCATATTCAAAATCTACCCGTGTTAACCGCGAGCGATATTCTGGTCACGGCCCGTCCCGCCCCTGTCTTCTGCTCCCCTAAAACTCGTCTCAAAACTGGGACTGGAAAATAAAACGCTAAGTAACTTTAAGCCACAATAATAAAAGGTACATGGACTAAGTTTATTACATGCTGTTAAAGTGTGTTACAAAAATTTGCCGTTTTGCACGGTGCCTGAACTTTTTTCTTTATTGTTTGCTTTGAAGTAAACAATTTATTAGCTCAATACTAGTGACATTTGTTGTTAAAATAACATGTGTTTATTACGTCGCAGTTCACCGTGTATTTAATGTAATCTGATATGGAAATTAATATAAAATAAAATAAAACCTTCAAAACAGATACCTATTGACATCGAAAATAAACATTGCGTTATTTTTTAAATAATATTATAAGTTATCATTTAAGTCTATTTGTCCATAATCCAAGTAAATATTATACAATAGTTAACTATGATGAAGTTTAATATATTAGATGTCGTAAATTTACAAAGATGAATCGGTTTTCCTTAATGATGGTGAATATTATATTATGGCCTGGCATGGCCTGGCATGAAGCGACCGTGATGATTGGAGAGAGCAAAGAGGATATGAATGTGTGCGACGGGCAATACTTTATTAGAACCAAAGTTGCGTTTAACCTGTCAACAGGGGGCGTAGCGACCGATAGATAAACGGGGTCACCCTTACCCCATTATGTTATTGCATGATTTAGAGGGTTAATATGAGATTCGGTGATTTATAAGTATTGCTTACGAAAATGCCAGCGCCGAAAAAAGAGAAATTTCAGCTTCGCCGAGCGTAGTCTATTAACAAAATGAATTTCGGCATATTGACATCGATACGTTTTATTTTGGCAAGTTTATACCGTAGAATATTATAAACAATCGTTTGTTATTCAGTATTTATGTTAAACTGCTAGTTATCTGTATTCATATGTTCAAAAATAAAAGTTATATGTGCTACGAATGTGTACAATAAATAATTTTTGATTTGACAATGTCCATTAATTGAAGCATGAATTTTTGATTATGAAATTATACTTGGGATATACAGTAATATTCGTTATTTTATTAAAATATTGTAACAGTTGAAATTACGCGCGCAGACCTAATGCGACATTTACCAACGCGAGCAGTTGCGGCCGGTAGAGCGGGGTCGCATAAAGGAGGGGGGACTTCGTTACGAGCGCCGAGAGAGAGAGGTCGTGTCGGTAGCGGACGCGCTGCGGCGTTCCTGCCGGATTCCATCGGCGGATGAAGGTCACGGCGTTACAATATATTTAAAAAACTATTATGATCTGTCATCTTGCAGACTTCACAATAAAATACTTATTCATTTGAAAAAAAGTAATAAAACTATTTGCTTCATCCAGCATCAGTTTTTCGTAACCAAAAATAGTTTTATTTTCCCATTTTGCTAAATCTACATACAACACTATTACTTAATATGTACAATTTATAAATTTATTTTTGTTTTTCCTTTATCAGTGCTAAAAATAAAATATTTCAGTTTTATTTAATTTATAAATTGTAATGAGTTAAAATTTTACATTTAACGAAACTTAATGTAAAAAATAATAAATAACGTAACGAAAATACCATAATCATCCTCGAACTAAAAGTTCTTTTTTTGAATATCAATTACATTAGTAATAAATTGTTTTCTATTTATTTTCAGTCTTGTTATAGTGTGTTTTGATAAAAATCAAATATTTATCAGAACATACAAGAATGAGACAAAAACATTTAATATCTATTCAAGTGGAAATACTTTCTCTTAAAGAAACGCATATTTTGTAAAGGTGAGCGTAAAGTAGCTTACGTATAAGGGACGATTAGAGTGACCACACGTCACACCCCATCGTAACTCGAAGACATTCCAGTGTCTTTTCGCCGGCTCTTGACATTGATTTTACTTTCATTCCCTCCCCCGGGACATGGAGACGGTCAAGTGATCTCATGAATACCAATGCACTTTACGAAACTGTCTCACTGCAATGTTGTGGTTGTGTACCGTTGTGGTGATTTACGGAAGAACACCAAGCAAAGGTGGTATTCAATCATTAAAGTTAAATAATAATACTAATAACAAATTTAGATAAATCATTTACGAACCTTAGAAAGAAATATGTTCATCTCGGTATGTTTTCTCCAAATTTTTAAAATTATTACGTATCCGTGTCCTGAAAAATTATAGCTTAACAAATAAACATCTGACTTCATTATAATTTTGTAATTGTTATTATTAATATTTATTAGAATGTACTATTTTATTGATTATTTATACGATATGATAGACTTTTGCAAAAAAAATATTCTTCATTCAGTGTCTACTATACATCTACACTATTTTTACTACATTATTCTATAATTGTAGTAGATAGTAGAAAACGTGATCAAAATTTAACAGTTTATTCTTCAATTTATTCATAATATAGTGTAGTAAGCTTTACTATGCCCTAATTATGCAAAGTAAAGTTTAATTTAACTCATACGACCATTTTAGTGCGACACTTCACCAATAAGGCATCCCTTAAAAAAACGTAATAAGATTTACTGGAAACGTTGGAATAACGATAGTCCTTCTCAGGACCAACAAACGCGGGGTAACCAAGAAACTTTCTCTCTGACAATACATAAGTATGCATATGCTACAACCGAATATTTTTTTTATCTAAATTAATGTAAGGTCGAATAGTTTTAAAAATAAAGATAAGTTGAACATGAAAATACGTTCCATTATTTCATTTTAATTCTGAGTTAGTACAAAACAGTGAAACGTTAACGAAACAAAGCGGTTTAGCCCTTTATGTAAATAGAATGTGAAATGAGATATTTCGTTAATGCACCGACTGCTATTTTCATTGGACTAATTTTAGGCAGTATTTTCGTAAAACATTTAACAATAAAATTTTCGAAACATTGCCAGATAAAAATATGTACATACTATAATGAATTGACTGGTTTACGCGAGTGGGCTATCAGGTTTCGGCAAAGCTCGACAAAAATCCAATTAATGTTCCACTTTTAATTAATTAAGTTTTAATGTTAATGATTTTTCAACTAGATTTATTATTATAATTTTAGTATTCTTTATATCTACAGAAAAATGCTCCAATTTACCTAGATGGGTGGAGTTACGAATTAAGATATTATGTTTCGAAGGGATAAAAAAAATTATATAATTAACAAATACAATAAAAATCCGAAAACTTCAATATCTCGGATGTATTGACATATCCAGAGAAGTATGAGATCTTGCATCTAATAATGCTGGGAAAGATTACTGAAAGTTGGCACCCTGGAAGAGGGAAAGCATCATCATGGCTGAATAACCTAAGGCAATGGTTTGACGAGTCTACTGTAAAGTTTTTCCAGGCAGCAGTGAATAAGTGATAATAGTCAATGTGATAGCCAATGTCCGTTGAATAGAGCACAAGAATAGAAATAAGAATTTAAATATGTTTATTAATATCATATAATAATATAATATAATCATATATTAATTAATATAGTAGAATTGAGAACCATTGAACTAATTGTTCTCTAATCAAAATTATCAAAACATTTTTTGTCTTATTGGGAAAATGTATATATTATGGTTCTATAGATATTCTCTAGATATTCCACACCACAAAGATGTAACCGATGTTATCCACTGGTGATGAAATATGATAATATAATTTTTAAATTTAAATGTATAACCGTTTTCAAAGTACACACCCGCAAAGCCTGGAGACGCGTCAGAATAGAAATAAAAGGTCCACTAACAAAAAAGTTTCCAAACAAAATGCACAGAAAATGTTTCAGCCAATCATTCGTATTCTTATATACAGCCAACTGTTTGATTTATCTTAACTAGTAGATTTTGATTGCTATTTGATATTGGGCGTTTTTTAAATTGTGACGTACTCAAATTTAATAGTTTTAGAACCAATACGGCCACCATAATGATGAAGCTGTTGTTTTGAAATATTCAAATAAAACCAATACACAGGTGTAAAGGTCTAAGTCTCGATCTAATTTTAAGTGTTAGGATATTATTAAATGTTATATCCTTAAAAATATTGATATTTTCAGTAGAGCTACCTGTTTTAAATTCTTTATCGCCGCCCTAGGCGTATGTGGCACTTCATAGATCCGTAAATCTAAATAAATAAATAATATTTTCACCTTACCCCATGGTTGACTAACCTTCTTTAAATTTTTTTTTCATTCTTCGAATTGTTTTATAAATATTATATTATATATTTTTTTAAATGTTTACATTAATTATTCCTTAGATAGAGTTAACGGTTTACTATACCTTTCCTTTGGTTTTTTCATTTTATTTTCATTAAATTAATATGAGGTGACAATAGACACCTCCACTGCGCCATAGCCTTCCAGTACTATTGACTCGGGGTGCCACTCTGACAGAATTTCCCCTTGACACTTCAACTGAGGGAAGCCATCTACCTACCCCTTAAGATACACACTCGGCAAGTGTCGTTGACGGAAGCTTTCGTAAATTATATAAAATTTGTACTTTCAAGTTTTGCACTTGTAAATCTTTTTAAAATAATTTTTTTGAAAATTTTTATCATTTTTAAATATATAAAAATATTGAAAAAATAAAATTTATAATTAATCAACGAATTTATTATTTGATTAAAGCTGGGATTAATGGAAATTTAAAATACAAATATTTCGTTAAAATGTATGTGAATTTGTACCGTATTGATTGATTACAAGATTTTAGTAAATTATCTAGGCTTTATTCTTTTGTTGATTTTTTTTTATTACACCTATGTTTATTGGCCGTGAACATAAATTTATTACGATTAATATTAGTACATCCCTAGATTAATTACACGACAAACATATTTGTCTTCCAAATCCATGTGCATTTCAAAATCGTCCTATTTTATTTAAATATTCGTATCATAAATGTCAATTTTACACAATTGCAAAAACAGGTGACTATGGTGATATTCAAGACAAAAGCATTATTTATTGCAAATATTTTGAATGGTAATAACATTCGAGTCTACCTTTCAATGTGTCAGTTTATCCCGTGCCGGGATAGGCCGCATAAAATAAACAGCCCCTTCCCGACGCGAGATTTCCGCGCTGCGCCACTGGAGGGAAATATTTCCAATACGGAGTGTGTTTACTCCGGAAGGATGGGTGTTTATAGAAAGTGATTTGGTTTTCCGCGCTTCAAAAATAATATTCCAATTTTTATGACACCGATTTTACCAATCCCGGAAAAATACTTTCTTTAAAGTTTTTGACATATTTTCGTTAACTGCAGCCAAAAAAATCATTGTTTATTAATAACATTTCCTTTCAATTTTTTTAAATATATCAATTATGTAAGACCATTAATGTTTGATATTATAAATTATATTGGACATTAATTTTTATGTATCTCAAATTTTTGACCGTTTAATGCATTATACATTAATTGAGATAATAAAAACATTTACATTGTTTACTGTGTTTTTTTTTATATTTCAATAATAAATTGGTTAGTAAATTTAAAATGAACCCTTAAGATGCGCAACTATAGTTAGCTGTTATAAATTAATTTCAAAATATTATTAATATAGATCTAAAACTCCATCTGTGCTAGCTTATTCGTTCGCAAAAAACTGAAAATCAAATACAGACTGTCCACTATGTCTAGAAGACGAATTCCAATGTACTTCGAACGTATAGTGTAACGAGGTAAAGATATTCTGTGAACAGAAACTCAGAAACATTACAGGCAAGGGAGGGGGTGGTCCCATGCAGAACCGACGGACTAAATAGCAGGGTCATCTTTCTATACAGCCTTATATACAGCAGAGAAATTAAAAGAAATCTCAAGCCAGCTTCGAGAGTGGGATGACCACTTTAGAGGAAGAGAGAGAGAGATCTATACCAAATTTAATTTTAATGTTTTATAATATTATATATTATTGTAATCAAATGGCACATGCAAACTCTGACATGCTTAATGGGATGATATTAATAAATCCAGGTTATGAAGATTAAGAAAGTTTAAAAGGATATTTTTTATTTTATCATAGATCTATATTAAAATTAATTATATTTTCAAACTTTTTTGACATCATTTTCAACAGCGTTAAAAAATATATTTAAAATCACTCTTTTTCACGTTTAAAAAAAATATCTTTAATGATACGAAATTATTTATTTGGTGTCCCTCTTATTTCCATCTGCAATAACTGTCAGCATGCTCCGAATTAAAGGTCACAATAAAACACACGAAACGTACATTAACACACCCAAACAAACAATCGTCACGAGTTACACACTACGTGGCCAATACAGGCAATTTTCTGGTGAAAGAATTTATCAATAGACCATTTGTATTTTATTCATAAATTAAATATTCACAAAGCGTCTGGTGAAGTTAAAAGTGGTTTTATATTAATTATTATTTTAATTGTACATATATGTATATAAAATCATGTGTTCACGATGGGATTAAGATCTTTTAGCCTCTTAATATGATAGCTTTGCTTTGACTTGGCTATTAGTAATAAAATTTTTGGTGCAATAAGCACAATACATAAGAATAAGGTAAATGTCACCTTTTTTTACCGAGATGAGAAAACAACTATTGATTTTTATCTTAAAAATAATACAAAACTGTTTTCAAAATTATATCTCTATTAATTACAAAAATGCTCAAAAAATTCATAACTCTGATAATATTGGCCCTAGAAATAAAAGTAAAAGCATTCCTGTTATTCTTCTTGTGCTTTATTATGTTTTCACTCATGAGACGAAATATACTTGATTCTTGCATCCAGTATCTGAACGAACATTTTTATTATGTACCTAAAGGAAATTCAAGATATTATTACTTCTGAATCCAACAAATTGGAAGACCAACTCCCCAAGAAGTATGTCAATTTAAATTCAAAGGTAGCACAAAAAAATATATATATTGTTTGTCATTTTCAACCAGTATAAGAATTTTTTTTAAATGATCTGTAGTAAAGTAGAAAAATGGTTTGGCCAAATTTTTGGAAAATGCTAAAATTAAATAAATCTTCACACTTCACGTAATGAAACGAAAGTATAAAATAAATAAACGAGGAATTTAGGTAACTAAATTTAAGAAAACCGCTTTATAACAGCAACCTTAAGTATCGATTCAATATTTTGTGTGAATTGATACGAACTTCCGATTTGAAGTTAAACAAATTCCTAAAGAAGAGTTAACCTAACCCATATACGAGACATAATCTATTAGTTCAAATAATATATTTTTGATTTGAAAGAAGAAGACATTTACTGAAGACGACAAGATTATGATAAAATCAGATAAAACCTAGTAGTTTTGATTTGTTTAACATAACTAAGCACAGCAAAGTCTTTTAATAGAGTATTCCAAAAGTTTATTTTATCAAGAAGTTTTTATTTAATTTACTTACTTTTATTTGTTATTCTTAGATATTCTTAAAATAAATAAATACACGAATAGCCGGTCTCATATCACGCTGGCTTTAACGCTTGGTAACCCATCGCATGGATGCAGGTTAACTTAAAATTTTGTATGGCGTGCTCGCAAAACATGAGACAAAATTTATACAACTTTGCCAAACATTTGATGAGAGTAAAATTATTCCATTGTTTGTAATGTAATGTGTAACCGAAATTATGGGATGAAAACTTACGTCAACCTTTTTATATGTAGCATCTATTTGGTCCAATTATTATTGTATATTTTAAAAAGCTTAATATGTTTAGAATAAGGCATTTAGATATGTAGTCGGACAGATAAAAAAAACTTTTTTTTAAAAATTATTGTTATTATAATATACCAATTATAATTTGGGTGGTATTGTCTCGAGTTCATATGCCCTTGGTGTATCCCTGACTGCATGTCCCCGACGCGGTGACACGCCTCATGGCCCTCGGCTCTGGAGGCGAGTACAGCATACTGATTTCAATAAATTACAATATTGTTCCGGTATGCAACAAATGCACTTGGCGTGCGTTATTGGGACGCCCCCGAGCGCCGAGCACCGCGACGTTCGCAAGTGGCGCCGGCTGCTGCGTATTGTTCCAAACATGAATTGCGCTGCAGTACCAAAGTCGGGTGGAATTGTGTCACGCGTTGTTAACATATTTTAGAACGCAATTTTTTTTCCTGAAATACCTACTCAATTACGATGTTAAAAATACTTTGTTTAAACCACTATTTATTTATTATTCTACATGTTTCGATACCTGTGGTATCTTCTTCAGGAAACAATGTATACTGAAATTAAAAAACACAAATATAGATAAAAATAAAACAATAAAGTGGTGAATAAATAAGAACTAATATGAAAACAAATTTAAAAGGTGACTATTTGCAAAGAGGATTATTAATATAAAATGAAGCCACAAAGTAATTTTGCAAATATTAAAGACGTAAAATATTTAATTGGCAATGTTAAATGATTTTATTGTTTTTGCATTTATGTAAGTACTTTCTTATTTTATTTATCATTTATTCATTTATTATTTTTTAATATGTAACATGAATATTATTATATCAGAGTCAGCTGCTTACATTTCAGATCAGTCCTGTATTTATATTATTTATTTATTAACTACACAGTTCAATTTGAAAATATAAAAAATATATTATTTGTTGTTATTAAGTTACGATGTTTGATAATTTACTATTCGTATTGATTTATTTGTGAGGGTAGCATGTGTGCATGGAGTAATTGAGTACAGGGTCAATAGTTAGCATTCGTCTCTCACAGCTGTACAATTTAAAGCTCAGATATGAAATCTCACCTGCCTTGTTTTGATGAAGAAGTCAAATGAGACAAAGGAATGAAAAATTAATTCTTAATGAATCTTGTTGTTTATTACACTGAGTTTAATTTTCAGTAAAAATAAGTGTGTGAAGGTTAGTGGTGGATTGAAACCGCGAGTTTTGTATAATTGTATAAAAGTATCAGAGGATGAAACGTTATCGGATCATCAAGGAGAGCGACTCCTCTCGGCAGGAGCTGTGTTTCCGAGTATAGATGTCGTCTGTGTCATCGGTTTGCTAGGAGCGGCGATGATGGGGGTGAATTTGAATCACTTCCCCTACAATAGTATATTATGAGTATAGAACAGTAAGTAATTTATGAAGATCGACTAGGCAGTAGAATGCTGGTCACATCCTGACAAAAAATACGCCTGCTACCTAGGAGAAGAGACAAGAAAAAGTGAAGGTAAATCGTCTAATGATGGGGAGCTTCGGGCTGCTCCCCACGATCCTAAGCCCCTTGCGGGTGATGGGTGCATTTCCCATGTGTGCTATATTAAATGATCAAATGTAACTATGATGAAAATGAAGAATTGATGGTATGGTATAAAACTACTTTATTCATAATTTTAATATTTTTTAAATCACTCTTGACGATGACTACTCATTTGTCACTTATCAATATTATCCAGAAGATTACATTATAAAATAAATAATTTATCTGTACAATAATTAATCCATCTTCTAAACAGGTTTATAATATACAGTCTAATATCTAAATCGTTATAATATATTATATAATGATAACACTCAAATTTTCTTCGGGTGAACTATTTAAAAATGCAATTTTTTATCGAATTTAAGTGTGGATACCTATTATGGTAATGCAGAAAAACAAACCACGCGTATAGGTGAAAATTATATTTACCCATTATGAAGTGCAAATATTTGCAGGCTCACGCTTCCGTAGCAAATTTTCACTTGACTAATATTTATTCACGACTAAGCTGAACACTCGAATAACACAACATATTAGACCAAGCAGAATATAATGATGTACCATGAATGTTCGTCCTTGTAGGTCATCCCAATTACACGTTAAATTAAAAATTATAAATTACATATTTAAAAAAAAAATTGATTCAAAGCTTACAACTTATTATTTAATCTGGCTTAAGCCTGTCTGTGATAACAGAAAAAAAAAACAAAAGTACAATTTAATTGGTAGGATTTTGGTATCGAATTACATTATTATTTAACGCATGGAAACCTAAGTTAGATGTGATAAGCTCAGTTAATCAATTTGTTTTTTAAAATGGAACGTCTAAAAGGCAATATTGTTTCAAATCCAATCTAGTAACAGAGTGCCAGACGATTATATAATTATTTTATTCAAAGTATTCGCACTTTTGGCAATCGCTCACAGGCCATTATTAAAAGTATGAGGTATACACGGCAAGAACTATATTTATGTAGGTAAAGCTTCTTATGTATATTTTGTACTTCAAAGCTTGAAATATATCAATCATTAATGTATAAATAAAAACATAAAACGAGGAAAATAAATAAG
The DNA here is from genome assembly GCA_022840565.1 of Eubasilissa regina. Lineage (NCBI taxonomy): Eukaryota > Metazoa > Arthropoda > Insecta > Trichoptera > Phryganeidae > Eubasilissa > Eubasilissa regina. The sequence goes on along the minus strand of JAINEB010000022.1, from coordinate 27,366,640 downwards.
TATTTAGATTTTTTGTAAATAATTATAATACTAAAATAAAATTTCAAACATATTTGTGTAGGTCGGCTTAAGAATTTAATATTATGTATTAAAAGATTTTTTATAAATACTTTAAATTCTGCAATATTTAACGTGTTATATCTTTAAATAAATATAATACTAATTTATTCCAGACCACAATGATGTATTTTAAAAAACTGAATGTCCATATATTATATTTTTACTATATGAGTAAATAGCTATCACACATAATATAATACTTCACTTACATCGCTACGAAATTAACCAATTAAGTTAATAAAATCTAATAATTTTCTAAAGATCGTATGAAAAAATCTGTGAACTTGATGTCTTATCGGATACACTTATACAAAGAACTTTCTGTAATTAATACTTTCTAAGTAATGACTACAATTATTTTCTTCCTGGCTTATTTAATAAGTTTTATTGCCAACTTGCTCGTGAGATTTGTATATTAAATTTATTTGTTTTATTTTGTAACTTTTGCAATTTACTCGTATAGAGAAACCTATACACACTAAATACTAGGTACATATATATGTACATTTAACGATACATAAGATATGTTGGATGTCAACACAAATTTGTATACATACATTCCATTAAACAACACAATTAAAAGGCGTGAAATATTATTATCAGAGATATAATTTACCTTTCTGATAAACGAGACATTCCTCGTAATGCATTATACCTAATTGAAAAATGATAGTTAAATACTAACCTTTTCTTATAAAACTAATTTATTCTTATAAAACTTTTTTTTTGAAATATAGAAATAATTGATAATCGTCGATTATCGTAATATTATTTAAAAATTATATTTTTTAATCTTATGGAAACCCTTAAAACTTTAGTTTACTTAATTATCTGCATACCTTCATATTTTTAAATTTAACATAAATATCATATAAAATATTGCGTAATCCGGCAAGTGTCATGCTAACATTTCTCTTTTTAATATATTTTGCTCCAAATAATAAAATATTTGTTTTCACTAAACATTAAAACAACGTCAGCACGTTTGGTTGGTGTATATTTATCCATAATAAAATGAACGCTACCTGCTCTACACAACCCTCAAAACCAAACTGACATAAACGTCAAAATATCAAAACGGTGCCAAAATAAAATGGTAGCATAATACGTGCCGCACCCGTTGGAAATACTTGATAATCTTTTGCCATCTTATTTAAATATATATTATGATTGTGAATATTCTTTTAATATATGAAGTTTGAAAATTTATATTTTGCTTTTAATGCCCGCGGGGCTCAGCAGTAACAACTGACGAAACTGGTTGTTTTTCTGCTGGTATGTAAAATAAACATTAAAAAACAAAAGCAATTTATTATGTGTGACACCTCAATAAGCATTGAAATGGTTTTGTTTCCCAAGCGGATATATTGTCATCTCCAACTTCGCAAGAGACAAGTGCGGGTCGGGTTATATGAAGTAACAGATGTTAGCACTAATATTAGATGTGGGGTAACAAAAAAAGGGGACACATTTATGTGAAAATGATGGGATGAGCCGAAAAAAGCTCTTAACTTTGACTTACAGCCTGTCTGAAAATTTACAAAGTGTTGCGTTAAATTTTTTTATTTATTTACTTCAACTTATTATACATTCAAATTATATGTTATAAATAATATTATATATACAAATAAAGCGAACATTCAAACATACCTATTCCAATTAAGATTCATAATGTAATATATGTTCACTCTCTCCTTAACTAGACCGAAGTCTGTACTAATGGAGAAAGGTTCATCCATCATATCTATGAATACAAATATGAAACCATTTTTCTCAATCTAATCTAAAAATATTAAAATTGATCTAAACAGGATTATATAATAATTCTATATCATATCTATGAATACAAATATGAAACCATTTTTCTCAATCTAATCTAAAAATATTAAAATTGATCTAAACAGGATTATATAATAATTCTAATAACATAACTAAAATATTCTTGCTTTCCCATTATTAAAGCACAATACCCAACTGAAAATAAGCATGAAGAAATGATATTCTGTTAATGTGATCATTTCCATGAATCTTTGCTCGGTTTCCTTTACGTCATCACCCAATAACCAGTTCTTGAGATGGTATTTGAATTTGTTCATCGATAATTGTTTCATACTATTCGACAAAATGTTGTAGACTTTGGGGGCCAGAAACATACGGGAGGATAGACCAAAGCTCGATCTCATTTTAGGCTTCATGGGGAACCTTTTCTCTTTTACTCTCGTGGCATAATTAATTATGTGATGGATATTGATAAGTCTCTTTGTTGAAATGAAAGTAAAGGATCAGTCTTTTTACACGAAGCTGTCGAATATCAAGTAGCTGGGATTTCTCAAACAGTGACTTAGAGGAAAACCTATATGGTTTTCTGTAGATGATTCTGAGAATGGATTTTTGTATTATTACTAATTGGTTAGGGGCAGTTTTCCTAACTCCACCAAACCTTAGATTGCGTAGCTAAGAAGGAATTGGCGGAGTGCAATATATAATAATTACATTTGCTGTCAATGTATTTTTTATAAAATCATATCAATAGCTATATGAATAAGCAATGTTCTATGCTATTAAAAAATATTGTTAAACACGGATCATATAACCTCCCTACCGTTAATTAATGCATTAATATGATGATGTATAATAATGAAGAATTTGAAAATGGAAGATAGCGGTTATAACTTGATTATTCAAACATTTATTTAAAATAACTCTAACAGTCATTATCAAATTATTTTTCATCGATTCTGAATATAATAGCATCAGTTTGATCCATTATATATTTCAAGCAAGACATCGACGGTTTGATTATAAATTCACATTTCTGGCCCACGATAATCTCTCAATGAGACTGATTTCTGAGAGCCGGTAAAGGAACGAATATATTGTATGTCATTGTAATCCGCGACCAAAACGCGTTTCATAAATCGCTTCGCGCTGAACTCTATGTTTTTTACGCTCTCTCGAGTCTGATCTCTGAGATAAATCTCATATATGGCTAAGCATATGAATAGTTTCAAAATAATGAATAATAACAGTATTAAAATAATAGAATATGCACATTAACATTCTCGACTTATTTAAATTCGCGGGATTCGTGAGTCAACATTTTCAAGTCCGGGGAATTTCCGGGAATTGAGACCATCGATTTTATATTCATATGTATGTTGTACAGTAACTATTAAGACTATTATCTGTGTAAAAAAAACATAAGTTAATTTTATTTTTATAAAAAAATTAAAACTCTTTGATGAAATATTCATTATTTCATAATGCGGTAACAGTTTTTTAAAATGAATTTACATTTAGTTTAAGTACATATTGAGTACATAAACACACATATAAAAAAATGTAGTAAATATCTTTGGATTAATTTCTCCTTAATGCAAATTTTATGGCTGATCATACAAACTATGAAAACTTTTTATTTTTTTATATACTTTGTAAACATGCACTGCTTGTCGCTGGGTCACTCTACCTGCTGTGTGAACAGTAAGATTAACTCATCTTGTTTAAAATGAATAATATCAAGAAAAATTATGGGTCTCGAGTTTCGGGTTATTTTTTTTTTAAGTTCTTCTTGTCCTACACAGAATCCATATTTCGTTAGATATGCACCCCCACCAAAGCAATGCAAGAATATAGAGAAATGTGTGTGTAATGTTAGTATATATGCGGTTATCTTCCAAATACGTTTATTTTCGTAATATGAAATTAACCTTTTCAATTGAACGGTATGTTAATAAAATAATAAAGTAACAATATTAAGTAAACAAAAAATCTTAAATACTAATTTAATGTATTAATTATAAATATATACATATAAAATCAATTTTGTCGAAAAATATTGTTTTTGCGCTACTGGGATTCGAAACTGTATCTCTATTTCCAATCCGGGGAAGTACACTACCAATTATGTTATAGATGCCAGTATTTTTCATGACAAATTTTTGAACCTATATGTTTCACTTTTTCAAATGAATACATCTGTCGTTCCATTATTTGAAAGCCATCTACATTATTTTTACGGAATCTCAAATATCTTTGAGTAAACCGACTGCAGACGCCAGAATTCATTTTTATTAAATTTTGGACACATTGATACAACTTATATTATTAAGGAGAACACATTTTTATTGTGAAGTTGTAATTATTACACTCTATACGTGAATTATATTTAATTAATACATTAAATTAGTATTTAAAACATCACAGACCTATGTTTTGAATAATTACTTCACAATAAGAATGTGTTCTCCTTAATAAAAAATCTTAAATTTATCGTCGAGTCAATATGGATAAACTTTTAAAGCTATCTCTCACTGTGGCCGTCTGAAGCTATACTGATTTAATTTAGTTCATATAAGAGCAACAACATGCCCCGAGTGGCTAACAATTTATACGTGTACCATTGCACTTCTCGAGAAACAGAAAATATCTAAGTGCAAGTTGTTCACTTGTTCAAGAACAATGAAGATTTATGTCGAATATGGGGGAACTTGTGAATTTATATATAAACCAGTTCACATGTTTTACAGTTCTAATGTAATCTCTGATATCGGTCTTCGTTTTCTGTTGTTATCTCATTTATTTATTTGTTTGTCATTATTAATGTGTACAGTTTAGAAAATACATCATTAAGCTGAAACTAAATTCAAATTGAAATATTCACAATGTTTAAGACTGTATACAAAAAGTATGCGGTTCATTTTTTTACAAATGTAATTATAATAAAATAAAACAAAATTTTGATGATGAAGAGTTATCAAATACCAAAAGAATATAAGTAATATTCTAATAAATAAGAAAATAATAAGAAATGTAGATTTTTTTTACATGTAAATAAATTCTGTGGGGGCTGAATTATTGCCAGAAGATCTCGCACTTGAAATTTTTTAATCAACTCCAACATTTTTCAAATCTATGTTCTAGGTACAGGAACGAGTGTACTCTACTTTCTAAGAAGATTACAGTTCTCTGGTAGGTGAAACAGTTAACAGCAGACGTTATTATATGCAATATTCAGTTTTTCTTTATTAATCTGCCGTACGAGTATACTATTATAGTACATAAAAAGTGATACTAACTAATTAAATAATCTATAAAGTGTGCTGTTCACAATACAAAGTAGAATTCAAGACTTATTACTTACGTACTTTTTCTTCTCTAGCCCACGTCTATCCACAGTTGGATAAAGATCTCTCTTAACGTCCACCATTTCTTTCTATCTTCTATCCTCTAGCTTCCGCTTCTAGTTACTTCTAACGATTCTTTAATGCCGTTGACAATGATCTGTTTTAGCTACCAGAAAAAATCTTAGAAATTTACTTTATTCGATCCAATAAATTGTAACGGACATTATGCTGTGTTTACACCTTTACAGATAAGTTATCGTTTTCTTGGATAAGTATTTCTTGTAGATGGATGTACCTCTTTTAAGATGTCAGAAGTAACATATTTTATTTGAGATTATCACATCTAGAATGTTTAAAAATATGTAAAAATATGGATTGGAATGTATTACCATACGCTTACAATATCTAATGCTAGACATCTCCTATTGAAATGATATAAGTTTTCAAAAAAGTTTGTAACGATAAACAACAACTCCTCTTCAAAACTTTTAAAATTGATGATTAGGAATTACAAAGTGAACTAAAATAGTCCTTTACTATTATTAATTTTAATAATGGAGTAGCTGTTTTCGAAGTATTTTTCTCTGTATAATCTTTATTATAATTTCTGCAGATATTATCACAGTTGGTCTGGTTATTAAAGTTTTGAATGTCAGAAATGCTGGATTTCGAGGTTATTCTTGAAGGTAAGAAATTGACTTGATTCAAAAGTGGAAGACAATCAATATTGATACTTGATAATTTTTAATAGAATATGGAATCCAAATACTGACAACTAAATGATATTGCTCATTAAAATCTAATCCCTAACAAATTAATGCTTTCTAGAAATATAGATTGAAAGATATAAGAATTGATACAATAAGTAGATTTTTTACATAGTGTGTTGCATCTTTTCTAGAATATTAATGATGGCCTCTTACGTTTGTTATTATAATAAATACATAAAAATTTTTTTTAATATTTATAAACATGAATAACAATCCAAATAATAATAATAATTTCTAAGACTTTTTTTACTATCATGTCAATTATTATTATCATCTTTTTTTACTTTTAACTATCAAATATTGGAGGACAGTCCTGTTAAGAGCTTTAGTCGGGGAACGTACTTGAGACGATGAATAAAAATGGACGAGATAAGAGTGGTAGGCCAGGACCGAAAAGTATGGCGTTCTATCCACACTGCGTATCCTGCGAGAAACAGCGAGGAGATAAATTTAATTTAAATTAAATATATATATATTTTCATATTGTTTTCTAAATTTTAGTATTTGCTTTAATAAGTATTCATATTTTAAAAACTAAAGATTCTTAAAATTTCAACAGAACGATTTCAACGAGACATTTGAAATTATTTTTATCATTCAATTTTTATTTTATTTTATTATTATAATATTAAATGAGTAAGATTAAAAAAGGATCACTTAGGTGGTTCGGTCATATGGAACGGATAAATGAGGAGAGAATGGTAAGACAGATATATGATGCAAGTGTTGATGGCACCAGAAATAGAGGACGTCCGCGGAAGACTTGGCACGACCAGGTAAATCAGATAATGGAGGATGGTTCTGTTAGAAGCCTCAACAATCGGCGAGCTAGTATGAGAAGATGTATGAATGTGGATGAGGCGAGAATCGTGTGTCAGGACAGAAGAGTGTGGTGCTCTATTCTCTCTGCCTACCCCCACGGGGAAACGGCGTGATGGTAAGTAAATAACATAATTAATTATTGATAAAATAAAATCAATTTTTAACACCTACATTATTAACAATTTGATTAATGAATTGTCTTAAAATATACAGGTTATTTTATTCATTTTAAAGAACATTGTTACGAATAAAGTGAAATTTTAAAAAATATTTTATTTTAAGTTGTATCTGAAAGACGATATTTGTTTCTTCGATACTATAATATGTCTCATGTTCGATACTGCTCTCCATAAAGCACGTGTAATATAGTATGAATGCATTACATTTTGGACTCCCAGGAAGAAATATATTCAACTAAAACTTGCCTCAACTTCCCGTTCATCCACATCAACGATGGGAACAAATGTTTTCAGAGTAGTAGTCGGAAAAATGCTTAATACAGAAATGTTTCAAAAAATATATACAGTATAAATAAAATACTGCCACGTTCAGCTCGGGCTGACCGAGCATCATTTCAATGCTACGGATAGAACGCCAGGCCCCGAGCTCCACGTCACCGGCTCTTAAAAATTACGAGTTCTTATCGGGTGAAGTTCATCAGTCGCTTCATGAGAGTTTACTTTGTCTATAAGGGATGGTAAATACACAATGATAACAAATTTGTTCACTATTATAAACTATAATTTAATAATAACAACTTTTGCAACCATCCACACTTCTCTAGATTACACAATTGTTCATCATTATTCTTATGTTCCATGTTTCACTACACTTTCTCTTTTAAGCACATTTTCTTCTTTGCTTCAGGGCCGATGCAATAAGCTCAAGACTCCTATATTGTTCCTACTCATTCACCGCCTGGTTGACATTTTTAATGCTAATAGCTGTTTGATAGCGTCTCACATATATGACAGGGCGACACCGTACAGCTGCCAAAACAAAATTTGCCCTCATTGTCCCTGGCTGACTCACTTTATTAGTAAATAAGATATTTAAAATACATTTAAATAAAGAACTTAACATATTTATATATAAAAGTGATAATATAAATAATATAAAATATAATAGAATAATATGGATATAGTAGTTGACAGTGAGATAGATAAGATCGGGGAGCAAAGGGGAAGTGAAGAGGCACTCCCTTCCGGGAAACGAGACGGCACAAAAGAAACACATATAGGAGACTCACCCTCCACGCACCACTGCCGGCAGATTTAAACCACAAGAACAGTACATCGCAGATAATATTTGAACAGAAGGTAGAAAATAAAAATAACAAAGTGAACAAGAGATAAGTAATAAATGATATTGCACAATAGATGGAAATTGAAGATTATCAAAGAAAAAACAAAAGCAAGGTTATCAAAGTAGGAGCCCCAAAGATCCTAGCTGACGGTTGCCAGCACGGATCAGCTCCCGGAACTCGAACCCGCTATCACAGAATTTGCCAGCAACAAAGCATGCCGTCATCCAGAATTTTCCCACACAACACATTGCCATCTCACCAAGAATATGGCCAAGAACGTCCGGCCTCTCCAATTGTGACTTTTATGAGCTTCATGTTCCCATCTTGCGCCTTTTCTTTCCCATCTTGGCTAGCTCTCGCCTTCAACCATACCCGTTTTGATCCACTGGCCAGAAAAAATGACAACAACACCATCTTGCTTCGTGCCATAGATCATTGTTTGAACAGCTGGCTTCTCATAGGCTATCGGAGTGCGGCCGGTCCCATACACAGTGCGATATTTTATATCTGACACTTTTGGTGGGTCTTCACACGTGGATGCATGCATCATAATGTCACTATACATATACCTAATAATATTAATAAACTTTAATTGCATGTAATTGTATGGAGTTTTCAAACATTAGCATAAAAAAATATTGAGTTTTATAAAAATATTAAATTAGTCATAGTTGCACATGACTTGCTCGTCTTATGCATCTGCATGTCCATAATATTATAATATCACAATAAAAGCATTCAATAAGTACTTGTTGCTACTCGGCCAATGATGAGTACTCTGTGCCTTCGGTCAGTGTTTCCATACATTCTAATTTTTAAGGTTGAAATAACAATTTATTGTAAAAAAACGGAAGTTTACCACAAAATAACTTAACTTAACCACGTAACGAAAACATGTACCCATTCAGATGTACTATTAAAATGATTTAAATACCTAGTGTACCGTTCCGGTAATAACACGTGCATCATTATGTACAGCTAATGTCTCGCTATCAGAATTTTATCGGCAATATTTGTAAATAAAACGATTTGTGTATTAGCGTTAAATGTTATGTTACGGTTATTTATACCAATTATAAAATTACACACAAGTATTATAAGCGATACGCGGCATCACCGGGGTAACAAAATTAATGATTTTTTTTATTTTTACAGAGCAATTCGTAATTTCAAAGCATTAAACCAAATTCATTATTATGATTTTATTAATTTGTACACTTTTTATGAATATGACAATTCCAACGAAAAATATGTAACATTATATAAGTATATAATTTTTTTTTTAAATAATCTATCATTAATTCAGTTGTTATAATCCCGCAAGTTTAAAAAACATTTTAACAAGCGAAGCAAAATGTTTACGAAAAACATGATATTACTAACGTATATTTCGGCCGGTGTATTAAATAAATATTGTACATGTTTTGAATGAACGTCAGCGAAGTTGAAAAACCTTCATTTCTCAAAGTTACGCCATTGCACATGACGTATGAAACTGAAAATGTACCGCGTAAAATTCCCCGTAAGGTGGGGTAACCCTGTGTCACTGGGCGTGAGACGAAAGTTTTATATAAAAGTTTATCTGTCGGGAGGATCTTATTATACCACCCGTGGAATGTTTATCAGAAATGCGTGTTGAAGTTTCGCAGGGGGGAGGTTTTTCTTATTCCGTTTCCCTGATCAAAGTTTATTTTTTCTCTCTGTCGCCCTTTTGCGAGTAAAAATACATTTGTTCTATGTAACACCTAGTTTTAGCGTTCTATAACTGTTGGCACTCTACACTCATTTGCAAATCAAATACTAATGTTGCACTTGAAGAATGAACAACGTGAACAATCACTTTGCTTTACAATTTTAAAAGGATGTATTATCAACTGATATTACCCATGCATACAATTTAAAATTTTGTATGTTTTCCTTAAGTAGATGGTAAGTTAAATAATTTCAATTAGGAACTATTTCTATTAATATTTTTAAAAAAACAGGTTATACATTTTTTCTCATTTTTCAAATTACTGAAATAGTTAGCTGAATCGCGGACTTCTTTTCATAATATTATAATATACATACATGAAATATAAGGAATTTGTTGTATAGGATGTTCAGCGGAAAAATTTCAAGATTAAATTATAATTCCTCGTAAACCATCAGGGTGAGGTAAGCAGGAGGGGTATTGCTTGACGCGCATGATTTGCGGATTTGCCAGTCGCAATGAGTCACTGATTGAGCAACATTTGAAGTGCGGTGATTCATTGGTTCGTACGCGTCGCGCTTTTTGTACTCACTTTAATATTCAACGAGTAAGTGATGGACCGAGCACGCAACTTATCTGGTGTTGGGTTCAAAAGTTCAGACAAAAAGGGACAATGGTTAACCAAACTCCTCTGGGACCATCAATGTCAGCAGCAACGCCAGAACATGTGGCTCAAGTTTGACGTGAAATTATTCACAATCCACGTAAATCAATAAGGAAGTTTGCAGCATGTACTAGAATAAAAAAATCAACAGTGCAAGTTATTTTGAAAAAGAAACTACCTATATGAACTGCAAATCGTGCAGTTTCTCAACGAAAATGACTTTTCTGTAGGTGAAACCTAAGAGAGAACGATGCTTGAACGTTTTGGAACGCTTGGAAATATATTGTTTATTTACGAAGTACATTTTCATATTGATGGCTATGTTAATAAACAGAACATGAGATACTGGTGCTCCGATAACCCAAGGGAATGCCATAGAAAACGTTTTCATTGTCCAAAATCGACAGTGTGGTGTGCAATTTCTGCCCGAGGAATAATCAGCTCTTATTTTTTTTACCAGCGAGAGACAGTCACCGCTGACTTGTTTTGCCGAATGATCGACGAGTTTTTGGTACTGCAACTGCAGCTGTTTCCCGAGTTCAACGACAGAACATAATTTCTGCAAGACGGGGCCACTCCATACACAGCTAGTTTCAATGAAGAAGCTGAGGTGGATTTTTCCCAATAAATTAATCATCAACTACGGAGATATACCCTTGGCACCTCGGTTATCGGACCTTACACCGTGCGAGTTTTTTTGTGAGGATACCTTTATAAGTTAATTGTTTACAGCAACAATCCTTGCTGTCATTGAACCAACGCATTGCTCTCATGTGTTTGCAAATTTAAGAGTCCAATTGCAAGAGTGTCTTGAAAGAAATGGACGGCATTTAGACGATATTATTTATAAAACGTAAAATCCGCATCATTAAACTCCATTTTGTATAAATAAAGTATGAGAATAACATTGTAGTTTTTTTTTAAATTTAATATTAAACTAGAAAATTTTCCGCTGAACACCCTTATATTCAAACACTGACTACCGTTGTAATGGTTTTCAAACTTTCTATATAAATAAATTGTAGTAACGAGTTAATACGGTCTATATTTCTTTAAAAACCAACAGAAAAATATTTAATGAAAGATTGTACATTCTACAGTTTTAAAAGTATTTAAAATATTTTATTAGTATTACGTTTTGTAAGAAACATGATGAACTATAAACTATGGAGATAAATTTCTAGAATTTTGTTTCAAATGTACATTCTCTATAATGTAAAATATGAGAGATTTCGATTAAATTAAATTAAGTGAGAACAATTTAAGAATTTTGATCATAAAATTGAATGAAAAAAATTTAATTATATAAAAACATTATTGTACAAATAATGGTGATGTAATGAAAAGCATTTACGTATTTCCTGATAGATTTTAAATAACTCCGAACAACACCCGTACTTAAAGAGGAAAAAATCAAGTTTACGAATTTTGTTTCATTTTGATAGCGAATAAAAATCCAACATAGAAAATCGGCCGTTTGTTGCTACATAAAACATTCAGTAGACAGGATCTCAAGACGTATCATTTTCAATTATCACTCTGCAGTAAGTTATGTTCCCCGGGCGTGTTGGGTCCGGTCTAAGAGGGAGAAAGTTAAAAAAAAAGTATTTGGGCACCTTGAGGAAAATGTATGTTTTACAAAATTATCAGTTTGATTTTTTATTTTCTCCAGTACTCAATGATTACATTTAAGATGTTTGTCTGATTGTAAAGATTTTAATTAAATTAGATTATTACTATCGTTGGTTCTAAGATAATTGATAAAATATTAGTAGATATTTAAAAAAATATATTTTTAATGCAAATTATCAAAATTTACGATTATATTAATATTGACTCATCACTGATCACTTTTCTACTTCCCCGGTTAATTTATGATCAACATAAATAATTTTAATTAATAATAAAGTATAGATAATTTTAAAATCATTGTTTTTGAGTTAAGGTAAGTAAAAACGTATTTAAAATATGTCGGTCAATAACTTTTTAAGATTTAAGATTCTCGTTTTAAATTTTCTGTTCAGTGGTACTATTTTCTTTTCACTGAATTAGGTTACTCCACTCAGAAGGACTACGGCAGTTCGCCCCGCCTTCCCTTTGGTCCTGTTAAGGCATTTTCACACTCCTTCCTCTGTTAATTCACACGCTTGTATCGGAGTATGGGGTGTTAGGGGTGATCGGGGGTGACAGATCCCTGGGGTAGCCCGTGATGTAACATAACGCTGTTTTCATTTTGCGATTTGGCACTTATAAACAGTTATGCAAGTACACGGTATTAAATGCAAGCATCGTAATAATTTTATTGCATTACATCTTTTCACAAAACACTAATATTAATCACTGATTAAAAAAAAAAACTAATATCTATTCTTTAAATAATATGAATAACTCCAAATAAAAAAATAGTAGAAAATAATTACCATACAGAAAACTAAATGAAAATTTTAAAAAATCCCTTCTTCCACTTTCAACAATCAGTTAGATTTTGTTTGTTAGAAAGTGTATTTTTTACTTGTTTTCCAGGTCCAATATTAACAGAGTTATAAATTATTAATATTTTTAAATATCATATCATACTGATTAATGGTCTTAGCTATTTACTTACCAAGTAAATTTTTCTTAAGTCTAATAAAATCTAAGGGACTTGTCAAATTTACGAAATGCTTATATTATATGTAATATGTTTATGTACAATTAAAATTTGAAATGATAATGCATCATGTATAAGTATTATATCCTATAGCAAGTATTTTAAATAGTGTTTTTAACTAAATCTATTTAATATACCTATAATAAAATATTGATTACGAAGAATAATAAATATATCATTTTTACATAGTACCTATTAAAAAATTTTAAAATAGTAAAGTACATTTTTTAAATTAAAGAAAAATTATATTGATAAAAGAAAAACACACGGAATTACTCGATAAAGTTCCTTTCAATCGTTCAATAAAGTCTTAAGTGTATCTTAGCACCATTTTATAGTATTTTTCTCGAGACTTCGGACTGGCCCGTAAGGGTCCCGCAAAAAGAGCAATATAGAACCTTCCTCCCCCGCAGCAATTCACAGCCGCCCACCCCCTGGCCTAACGTTGTCTGAAGGGTGTTGAATTCAATAAATCGAACAAAGGAAATGAGGTTTGACAGCAAGGGAGTTTCCCATATGGAGTGGGTCGATATAAGAAAATCCCTAGACTAATACTTTTTACATAATTGGCCCCAAATTTAAACATTCACATAAAACAATATTTTATAGGTTTTCGTGGTCCTTCGATATATATTTAATATATCTTTGTATAAGAACATAAGATTTTCATACATTATATACTATCGGTACATCCCCGGCGTTGCTCGGATACTCAGCATTAATATATCAAACCCATTCATATTATTGGAAAAGGGGTGTAGGGGGGAGGAGGAGGATATGTATATTTTGCGTAGGATCCATAAAAGAAACAAGGCAAAGTTTTGTATAGATCAATATTTTATTATTATTTTTCATGCAATTAATTTACGTATTTACTAAAATGGTTTATTTCAATAACTTTAACCTTTTTATTAAAAATATACTGTCATTTGTAAACTTCATAATTTAGGGTAAAATTCTTTTACTTCTGTGATTTTATTTATTCATTTAGTTATTGAATTTCTTATATTATCTGTTAATTAATGAAGAAAGCCTATTTATAATTTTTATAAGGAATTAAATTTAGTTTGTATTAAGAATTAATATTTTAGTTTTTAATTTCCCTCTTCTAATACTAAAGACCAATTTCAATTACTGAAGACATTAAAAAAAGTGTATTTTATAATGTTTATTATAATGTATTTAATATGTAGGTAATGTAATATTGGATAAATATTAAACATATGCAAAAAATAAAATATTTGTCACAAGACGCTTTTCAGCAGTGGTGGCGTGGTTGCTATTATTGTATTAATTTATAACGTCAACAAATTTGTATCGTTATATAAAATTCTGTAACATTTATTTAAATAAGCAATTTTGCAGAATGAAAGAAGATGATTAAGTTAATATTTTTATTATTTTCACCCAATAAAATATTTCGTGTTGCGGAATAAGTTCAATATTGTGATTGTTGCGAAAAAACGTGGGATGAATTCAGCACAGGCAAGTTTGTACTGAAAACTGAGGGGGTGGAATCTAATATATATCTCCTTCTAAATAATGTTCACGTTACTCTGAGAGTTATTTTAAGATCAAAAACTTTTTAATTTTCAAATTGATTAAATTTACATTACAAAGGTAACTTTTTTAAATTATTTTTAAATTTAACTTAATCTCATTTTTTATTCATCAATCTACACAATCGTGTATCTGTATATTCAATACATTTTCTCGATTGTAATACGCTATTCGAAAAGTTTGATTAAAAATTGTTCTCAACATTAATATAGTTGAATAAATGATAGGTTCAAGAAGTAGGAGGTTACCTACCTGTTAGAAAGTAGGAGATTAAATATTAATATCAATACAAATCCTCTCATTGTCTATTTTGAATCACTCAAATAACCCGCCCGCTAGCACGCGAGTGAGTGACGAATAAAGTTCCGAGAAAAGAATGCGAGTGGTTGAATAGCAACATTTGCTTACAGGGTAAATGTTATCAGCGCTCGTCTGGTTCGCCCCAGAGCGGAGCTTCGGCGGGTTCGTGTTCAACCGACCAGCCAACATCTCTGCTCTCAATACGAGCAAAAATTGCTTTTTCTCTTCCCCGTCCCCTATTTATACCACCACTTCTTCCCTTCCCCACCGCGCATTCTTATTCCCAGGCTCGTTCGAAATGGAATAGATATTAAAAAGTTTTGTCGACGCGCCGTTCGTCTCATTTTTTCCCGTTTTCGTGTCCATGTTGCATCCCCTTCACATCTTGTAAGAATGGTCGGGACGGCCAACTCGGATGGGCTAATTTGAATTTACAAGTTTTCCAGAGAAAAAAATACATTCGAGCATTTTCTAGGTTTGTAAGTTTCCCTCAGTTTGCTTGCAGGTTTGCAAACACAAAGGTACGAAAGTTGAAACCGCTCTCCCCTTTACATTAATTTCTTTTGTTGGTACAACTCTGACAACGAAATGTTTCCGTCGTGATTGAATACAAAATAATGGTACTCTTTGGTACTTATTTTTCGGTTTCGGTCAATTTATTTATAAATTTGTCTTGTTTTATTTATCAATACGAATGCACTTTTTATTGAATTATCTTTGTATTTTGTTCTGTGCTCGCGCGCAACTTGAACGCTGTTCGAGATTAAGCAGTAACGTAAAGATACAGTTTCTGTATTGATTATGCATCGCTCTAACCCAGTGCTCGCAATGGACCGTAACAAATAGAATACTATTCCGTTTCGTGAAAAATACCTTCTTAACCGAATTATTCGTTAGACTTAGTGAAAGCGTTTCGGTCCGTGAAATTCTCATCATGCGCCGTACCATTTCATGAAATGCTTATAGAGTGATGAGCTTTTCGGAAGTCTGACCTTGGATAATAATCGTTGCCTGACTGACTCAGGGGTAACATATTTAAAATTACTTATAATTTTTTTTGCTTAATTAATAAAAAAAAAATTAATAAATACAGTGATTATAATCAGTATTCTGTTTCATTGAATTTAATAATTAAAGGCATGAAAAAGCTAAAATTTTCTTAATAGTTTAATTACCTTCAAATTTATAATTGTTTACACTGTGGATCATCCACCAGATCATTTACGGCAACAATATTTTAAAGCCTCTGAAAAACTAAATCGCAAAATAAATTCGGCCGACGTAGAGATATCTTTTTTACATTTGTCGACTTGACGTAAAAACACAAAATGTATTAGCAGACTCCCTTTAAATTCACTCTAAAGTCACCCCGCTCAAACAGGAAGAACATCCCTCTGCACGGGCGGCTACAGGGTATATACACGGCGAGGGAAATGAAAGATGCACACGTGTTCTTTAAAAAGTACACCGCGAATTCCCAGCGATGATTAAATATTCATCAAAAGGATTTTCAGCTTCTCGTGTGTTCCACTTACCCTGCCCTACCCGCTTGACGGAACACGTCGCTACATTGCTCCCTGTGAAAGATTTTTTATCGCACAGATATTCGGGGTAATTTTTTCTGAAAAGACAGTTCTAAATATGACGGAGAATATTATAATAGTATTCTGCCAAACATCCTCAAACTAGAAATAATACAAATATAATATCCCAGTCCTATTAAGTGTAACTTTAATTTGTTTAGTAGAGTATTTGCTTGTGTACTTAGATATGTTGTATATGGGACGTGCAATATACGAGTGAAATCGGGATGCAAATATATACATATATATATTTTTAATGATAATAATTTATTTTTTGAGTCACAGTACATTGTGTTACATAGTACATTGTTATTTTAAGATAAAACATTACAGCAAAGGAAGACATGTACTAGTATCTCGGTACTCTGCCTGCTATACTAGTGTTTTACTGTATTATAGCAACTAGTACTTTTCCAGTATAGTAGTAAACAGAATGTAATGTTTAAATATATGAAAAAATATATTCAAATAGTAAAACTTTAAGTAAACGAAATGTTTAATTTATAAGAATAAAAAGGGTATGTAAAGTAACGGACGTTACTAACGTTCAATGTATTAAACATATATATATGTAAAGAGTACAACAAGATACAATTAGATAGTATATAAATACAATTATTTAAGGCGGTAGAAACCGAGGACGCCCAACGGTGATCAGGTAAGAAAAATACGTAATTGAACTTTCAAATTTGATAACAAGACATGCTATTTTTTGACTATGAAATTTAAGAAATAAAATAAGAATTCGAAAGGGCAAGATGTGTTCGGTTCTGTCATCACCCTTCTCACCCACGCAAGCACATGTATCGTGTTATCGGCAAGTAAACAAGCAAGCGAAGTGAATTGTTTATCCTCCACAAAATGCATACGCCGTGCACGCGCGACCAATGATTTACATATTTCAAAAATAGTCCCAAATTTACAGAGTCATTTTTTTCTTAAATAAAATCGCTGCACATTAGATTTTTTAAATTAACCTAATAATACTCCGTTAGACGATTCCGATTCTGAAACATATGTGCTGGTAATTACTCTGTATCAAAAATTATAGGGTTGCGTCTTAAGATGTGTCACATCAAGGACGATTTATTAAAATAACTTATGATTGACGTCACTTAATGGATAAAGTTAGTAATGTGTTTCATGACCTGTGATGATTAGCGCAGTACCTTTATTAAATTGATTAATCATAATATCTCATGGACAGTAATGTATTTGAAACAACAAAAAAAAAAACTCCAAAAGAAGAAGTTAAATCACAGCCAGTTTATTATTTATTCGCCAGAGTAATCATATTTGTCGTTTTTTGAGGTGACGAAGCAGCCTCTAAAAATGAGCAACAACAACAACAACACTGCAACAAAACTATAATCGGTTTTGAGCAGATCTGCGTTGTATATATTCTTGGGGAACAAATAGTATATTAAACAACCACATAAAATAAATAAAAATGCTAAGAAACTTAATGTCTAATTGAGCTTTGAGCTTTCCTGCAACAACCTGTACGTCATCTAAAATTTGTAAAAACCGATTTATAGTGTTGTTGCAGGGGGGATCTCAAATGTGTTCCAGGAGCAGTCTGTACGAAGACAGAAATGCTATTTAGATGCATGGATTCTTCAAAATCAAGCCTCATATTTTATTAACGTCGATCTTTCTCTAATGCTACCCTTCTGAATACAACTTGAAAGTTAATGTATAAGTACCTATGTACGTAACAAACAAACGCAAACAAGCAAACGCGTGCATTTAAAACAAATGTTTTGTTTACGTTCTGGGAAAACACTTAGGAGACATACCTACCTATCCTCATCCCGAGTCTATCTTCTTATTTCATCGCTCGCTACACAGATCCCCAGAGGCTTCTACGCTTTCTTATTACCTGAGACTAGCAGCTATCTTCAAGTCATTCAAAGCGTAAAACACAAGTACGTATCTACGAACAATTCTACAATTGCTGGTAGCCCCGGCTACCATTGTTGAAATGGTTTCTAGATTTGTATTTGCTTTTCATTCGAATGCCGTTGAACATTTTCTGACAAACGAATATTATTTTAATGTGATTTTTCGCTCTGAATATATCAATCAATTGTTTACTTTCAAAATACTGTTCGTTTACATTAAAACAATGTTAATATAAAATATGTAAAATAATATAATATTATGTTGAATATTATTAAATGTTATACGTATATATAGTTTATAAATTTAACTGGTGTCTCTTCTAGGCTAGACCGTGTTTTTTGTTGATAATTTTCGTATGGAAACCTAGGCTGACATTTCGGCACGGTAACTCGTGCCATTTTCAAGGCATTGTCTCAAAAGTTACGATACAGTTGTACTATTTCACAGGAGATATAAAACTCAACTGTGATAGATTTATATCTCCCGTATTGTACCGTACATTTTGACCTTGACAATGGTATCTGATACCGCGCCAAAATATCCGCCTAGGTTTCCAAAGTTCTTCATATTATTGTCTCATTAATTAATTTATTTTCACTTAGTACATTTTATTTAAATACCTAGATACGAATTAAACACAATGACAGGTAAACGTGAATAACGTAAATAAAATATTAAGTAATAATGCTTGTTTATAATGTCTTCATACAATAAGTAAGTAGGTTAATGTTAACGTTTGATTTATTTAGTACTAGCGAGTACTCGGCATGCATTGCAATGCCACTCAAATAAAGAAAGTATTTGTATTTTAATTCTGGTTATTGAATTGCTTTTGGATTCACAATATTTTTTGTTTTTCCGTCTGGTGCGTATACGAATAAATCAGAAGGTTTTCCAACGCGTGAACAGGCCACATACAGCTGTCCACGTGAGAAACGTGGATTTTCCAAATTTAGTCCACAAACTTGTAGCGATTGTCCCTCAGCTTTGTTGATAGTCATTGCAAATGCGAGTCGCACCGGAAATCGCAGACATTTAAATTCGAATGGCATATCTGCTGGAATCATTGGGATGCGTGGCAACAGTACATCTTCTCCTTTAAATTTTTCATTTAAAATTGTAGTTTCGATGATATTGTTATATAAAAACCTGGTACCGTTGCTAAGTCGTCGTGGATTTATATTTCGGAGAAGAATGATAGGTACGTCAATTTTGAATGTTAAAACGTGCGGCGGCATGCCTGGTAAATCAAGTGAATTTAAGAATTCAGTTGGATAATTAACAACTTCGTCTTGATTTATTACAGTATCGATGGAATTATACGTTGTCTCTTTGCCTGGTATTTCGTTTTCGACAATAAACTATATGAAATACACACATTTTTTGAAACGTCTCGCGCGCCACCTATTGTAAAATTGGTGTATTAAGTCAAAAACCTTTGCGGGCATGTGCAAAACAACTCACTAAAGTTTCATCGCAATCGGATGAACGGTAAAGGAACGTATACGGGACAAACAAACAAACAAACATTTTTATATATATAGATGATATTTTACTTAGTAAGATTCTTATTTTTATAAGAGGAGTTGACCAATATCCAAAAAAAAATTAACGCTGGCACCTTGTTTGGAATTACAGCTGTGATTTTGATTTGACGTGCGACTATTGTAATAAAAATAAATAAATCTTAAATCTTACAAATAACTATAAACAAATTCATTTAAATTATATTTTCTTGTTATAGGATATTTTTTCTACAAAAATAAAAAACATCACAAAGAGATTGTCTACAATACGCGCACATAATACATATATACACCAGGCGCCGGATAATGAGGATGATGTTGACCAAGTCGTCAGTCTTTCAGATTGTGTACAGTTTAAAACCACATTGAAAACGCGCGTTCGTTCCATTAAGCTATGTAAAACGAATCAGTGTATAAATGAGGGTACATTTTATGTGTGTGTGTGGGTGGGTATGGAAAGTACTGATATGTACACGAGAAGGAATCTAATTGAGGCTATTACAGGCAATAAATTCGCAATTATTTTAATGGGATGTCTAATCACGCTGCCATTGGATGCAGGGTGGAGTAGATTCGTACGATTATGTATGTATGTATTGTGGCTGTATGGGTGTGGGTGCGTGCAATAATAAATTATTATTATAATATATTTATTATTATAATCATTTTTTAACTGTATATACCAGTGGCATGCAGTAGGCACAAACATAGGTTATGCTGTTACCGACGATGCTAAGTATACAATAAAGATACTAGGTGTCCAAAAATTTTTTTTTTTAAATTTAGAATGTAATTGTAAAGTTATTGCTTTATAAAAGACAAGTTTTTTTATTGTTCGGTATCGTACCCTGTTTTCGATTTCGTTTAAAATATTTTCTACGATTTCCCATTTAGATAACGGATTTAAAATTGTTCATTAACATTGCTCAAAAGTATTTATTTAAATAAATAGATGTATAATTTAGCATATCCGAAACTCATAACATAAATATTTTTATTCCATTATTTAATTTAATACTGGTAATAATCTAACTTGATAATATCCTGAATAATGCAAACTCGCTCGCTTGACAGATAATTAACTACAATTTTTATATACGCAAACAACGATACACGGAATGACTGAGAATGACGTTGAAATAATGGATTGAAATACACTATGAAAACAAAACGTTTAGTCTGTTAATTATTCCCTTTGAAATATAACAGAATTAAGCACAATTGTTTAAAAAATGCAGAAAATTCTCAGACGTAAAGATGTTAACATAAATTCAGTAAGAAAATATTTAGTTCAGTACGATTATTATGTGGATTGAAAAAACAAGTTAGTTTAATACAATTCCTTAGTGCTAGCAATTTGCCGACAAGCACGCACATGAAGTTGTTACAAATGATTTGCATTTTTTTCTAAATAACCCACGGCTAAACAAAAGTCATGGGTTACGCCATAGACAAGGTCACGCTAATCCGGTGAATAACGGCTAGAATTTTATGGAATCTTTTAATTCGGTTTGAATCCCAGTAGCAGCTGAATATTTTTTCCATAAATAGATTTTTTTTGTATATTTTTCTAATTGATTCATTTCATTTGTATCAAAAATATCGCACAACTATGTCATAAACTAATATTTTCTGAGGTTCTATGCTAATTGAATATCCAGTGAATTATTGATTTTCCTTAGCCTTACATCTTTGATATGGAATGAGATATTTTCCAGGTTACACATTTTATCTTCTTTATATTTTAAATGGGAGACATAAGTACGAATATATGTTAAAATACTTTCTAGAAACATCTCCAGCACCCTTTTAATGTTGGTTGAATGCGATTTCTATTATATTTATACCCGCTCTTCTGCTCGAATGCAGAAATCTTCAAGATGCATCTTTCGTTATACAAGGAGGGTTGCTACCCCTCGAAAGGTTGGACTCGGAATCTCCCTAATACTCTACATGCGCATTATGACAATATCATCTGGGACTAATTACATTTAGAGCCAATTAGGTCCAGGCCGCAACGAACGCATCTCAGACCGGACCGGTAATTTTAATAATTTTCATTAAAATATTTTGCTAAGCAAAATGTTGGTAATGTTTTACTCTACTGTGTACGTATTCAACTTAATCGTGAGTATGGCATTTCTTTTGTGACCTTTTATTGTTAAATTAAATAAAATAAAATATACAGTAAGTACTTAACGTCTACGGAATGAGATACGATGAGATAAATGTCAGTGCACCGTATACATGTCTTGAGATTTTGATGTGGAGATAAACTCATAGATTACCGGTTGAGATTGGTAGACGGATCTTGGTACAATTTGCCAGTAACACTAGACACGTATGCATAAAGGTTTTATAAAATTGTTGAACAAATAAAAGGCATTAAATTACAGTATTGGCGACTAGAAGAAAGCGGATCCATGGAAAAAAGTACACGACCGATTTTAAGTTATAAAAATTAAAAACATGTGAAAAATACACGTGGGTGCCCTGGATATTTATTTACTGGATACTTTGTCTTATTCTACTCGATGAAAAATAAGTATAATGATTTTTTTTTTTAAATCTTAATAACTTTGGAGAAGATGATACGTCACACCTCTATCACTACTTTCTCGGGTTGAGCGTCTTGCATAAACTGGTAAAAGACGTAACAGAGTTAATGACAGATATATATAACTTCTTCATGGAAGATTTTTCACTTATCTTCTTCTTGTTGTCTGTCCTTGCCGTATCCCACCCATCTGAGGTTGGCTACTCTAATCATTCTACTCTACTTTGCTAATCTTGTAAATCTGTAAAATTCTGACTATAAATCTTTAAGATTACGACTATAAATCTTTAAGATTACGACTATAAATCATTAAGATTACGACTGTAAATTTTTAAGATTACGACTAATCGATGTTCGTACTCTCTCGGTCTTCTTCGAACAGTCTCGATACTCGTGGTTTTATGAATCATGTGATCAAAGTCGGTCATTATTTCAGGAATCGGGACCACCCTAAAAGAACCACGGATATAAATATTTTAAATTTTCTACAATTGTGTGACTCCATCAACCCATCTCAACATCTTCACGCATCTTGTCTATCTATTTCTTTATTCTCGCCAATCTTACTTTTAAATGGCTACAACAGTTTATACAAGCAAGTGGGCCATATTTAAATTATAGATAAAATCATATTACGTTATATTATAAAATTATAGTGTGCAGGACTTGACACAAAAAACTTTGAAATATTGATTCACAAATGGTCATTTTCACCTGCTATAAACACCCATCTTAGAATACTTAATAATAGTTCTGCTGAAATCGCTAGAAATAAATTAAACGCAGTCTTCTCAAAATGAGCCGGGAGAGGAGTACGTCTGTGCAATTTACATTGAAATGGGAATGTTGGTTGGCAATATTAATTAAAGTGCCGAGCTGCCAGCGGAACTTTTTGAGGTCCTTCTTTTCTGTTGCAATAAATATTATCATTAGGGAACTAAATTATTTAATTATTTAACGAATTATATGAGCTCAGGTTAGCGTAATTTTCATTAAATATATAAAAAATTACACATATGCGTAATACAGTAATCTACGTATTTTATTTTTGTAGACACATCTTTTATATGCAGCTTACGGGTCATATGCACCAAACGAAATTTAATTAAATCGTTTTTTGTTACATTTCAATATGAGCTATTTTCAAAAGCTATCTGTATGAAAATACTATGTTACTGGCAGATAAGCAATGCTTACTGATAGGCCCCGCGGGCAGCTAGTGTGGCCGCTTGGTGGCTGATAGTGGCCACTACGCGACCATTGGTGACTAGTCCCTGCGAGTGGCTATTTTGGCAGCGCAGCCATTGGTGACCGTTGCGCGTTTAAGGTCTCAATAGAATCTGTATTTCAATAATAGAGATTTCCTAAAAAGAAACCATACCTAAATAAAATGTCGATGTAATTTAAATTATTCCATCTTTGTAAGTTAGCTATCAAAACAAACAAAAATGACATGTAAGAATAGCGAATAAACTATTTACCTTATGTCTATTATAAAAGAGAAATCCGGCAATGATGACAGATGTCAATATACGATTTCGCTGAAATATGTTTTTTTTTTCTTGTTCGTAATAAAAACAATGTACACTTCATTTCAAATTAAATGTATATTTCCGTACTGTTACGTTTACGTACTATTGAATATATTAAAAGAGAAAACATTTAAGTAATCTTAGCCTTAAATTAAAAACATTATATTTTGCCTCGCTCGCGTCTCACAGACATGGCCGTTTACACTACTGAAGCTGCCACATTCAGAAAGTCATAGATATGGATGGAGAAGCGTAATATCATTTAAATAAATTATCAGAAATTGATCCTGTTTTTTTAAAATTCCAAAACGTTTTTTTTTTATAAATACATACATGTGCAGATAGCTCAGTTATTCGTATTTTACACTTCGTATAACTTGGTTATTAAAATACAAGGACATTTTACATTCGTGTCCATGTCGTGTCTTTTTGACGCACATCTCTGTAAATTATTATTTAAAAAAAAATCAAAATCAAAAAATGTCATAATAATAGTATGACATGAGAAACAATATAATCTGCTTTATTTTAAAAAACTTTACTTTTTTTAAATACATCTTACGCTAAATACATGCTGTAAATTATCTTTTTCAAGTATATTCGATTTATTTCTGCAAACTTATTATGACAAAATTATGAGTGTATTTGGTCTCTTCGTGAACTCAATAATATTAAATAAAATCAAGGAGTTTCATTCAACACAACTATATACAAATATTTGATACACACGACATTATGACGCCAACATATATGTCAAGTCGAGATCTATTGTAATGGTGTATACAAGAATACATATGTGGAATCTAAGAAAAGCGTTAACCCATAAATTCTAATAAGTTTACCGAATACCAAAGCCAATATCTAGATACTCAATATTGCAATGTATTTCACGAGGGTATTACAACAGTATATTTATAATTTTTCTACATATATAATTTGTTCATTTCAGTCTTAATTAATATATTAATTTAAATTTACACCAATGGGGTATTTAAAATATAATAAATTATTTTTCTTCCTTTCAGCGAATAATGAAATAATTATATAATTTTTATGGTTTTATGTAAATATATAGACCATCATTTCTGTAATAATATTTGTTACATAACATAATTACATAATATATTTTAATAAGATTTTTTAAATTTATGACTACAAAACAACCAAAGATCAGCAAGATAAATTCAGGTCAAAAAGCGAGAAATGATTAATTGTAGTGCAATTGTTATCATAGGTCAAAATACATATTTATGTATACAGGATGTAACAGATCTAGTCCACAGTATTTTATGGGTGGATACTTGACTAAATTACGAGTCGAAAATGTTCAAAGAATATGTACAAATTCAGCACTGTTACGAAAAATATTATTGTTTGAAATTTTACTAAATCATGTTACGTTTTAAGTTTACGTACTTCGAAATAAATATTTGGAAAATTTATCCTTTATTAATTTACATCTTTGCTTCAGGCCCTAAATAATTTAATAAAAAATAGTCTGGCTTCTCGAAATTCTATGACATTCAATTTTTTATATTCAATATATAATTTAGAATCAATAAAATAATCGTACAATAATGTTTTTTTTTTTCAAATGCTTATATCTCTTGACATGGTCGAAGTTAGGTACAAATTCTTTAAACATTTTCGACTCGTAATTAAGTCAGGTATCAACCCTTAAAATATTGTGGACTGGGCCTATCATATCCCTATATAAGTGTATGTATAGAAATTTGAATGTTAACTTTCCTAAGAAATAAATAAATATTTTATCTGTGAGATAAGTTGTAGGTGTTGTATCGCGTTGTGCAGTTACCATAGAACTTACGAAAAAATTAATATTAAGTTAACATAAAATTAAAAAATCATGTAATCGACTCTTTTCAAGAATTAAAGAGAACTTCCAAAAGTCATTTATGATTATTTGAACTCCTTTACTTAATACAGAATGACCTGACGTCCGGGGTGCCGGGGTACCGGGAGGTTGAATGTCCCAGTTTAGGGGTAGCCGGGAGTCAAGCGGCCGCATCAACTATTCATCATGGGGTGTCTCCCTCGCAAAATGTTGGCTATTATTTTTCAACTGGCCGGCTGTTCAGCAGCTTCTACAAACATTTGGCCGAAATAATGATGATCACGGAACCGCGCCGAGGCGTGGAAACGGTTTCATAAAATTATATAACGGTTCATGAAGGGGGTTTTATGGCTTGTAAGCAATTTTTCATTGAAAAATGATGTTCCGTGCGTGATTTCAGAATCAATATATAATTCTCTTATACATAAGAAATTACTCACACACAAAACTTAGACGGAATATTAAAAATTATATTTTTTAAATGATTATGGGTATTATTGTATCGTCAGCATATAAAATTATATGTACGATGAATGGGAATTGTAGCATAAAATAATTGTAGCAGAAATCCTCGAGGATTTCTAAAACTCGATATTGAAGCGTTACGTAACCATTTATTTTTATTTTTACGGATTGATATCTGTTATATATAATATATAACTTTAAAACAATGATTTTACCATTCCGCCAATTTCAATCTTGTTAAGTTTTTTAATTTGTTTTGAATGCGATATTCTATCAAATGTCTTTCCTAAATCAATAAAAACTATATATAGATTTATTTCTATTTTATTTTTGTTTTAACTATATCTATCGATGACGTATTTACGAATCAATAAAATTATTTATTTTTACTTCAAGTGACAACTAATCTTTTACCTTTGGGTTTTAATTATCCTAATACCTTTAATTCTACGCTATACATTCAGTGATTATTACTGTTTGAGGTTTAAGTGAGTAATGCATAAAATTAAGAAATATTAACCATAAAATATTCGAGCAAACTGAATGTACGCTTAAAAAATAATAATATAAAAATTATAAATATAATTTAAAACGAAATGGTTATGGAAAAAGCAAAGTAGGTGAAAAAATTCACATATGTATACCATTATACTCTTTAGGAAAAATAATACGATTTTACGTTAAATTCATCATCTGTGGCACCCTTTACTTCAGTACCAAAATGTGGTCCCGACTTGATAGCCCACTACGCAGAAGGCATGCGGCATGCTGCAAGATCTCTAATGACGGAGAAGTCAATCGTAATATTTTTTTATGCTGTTTAATTTTTTTAATATAGTATTTTAATATAGTAACTGTTATACCAATTGTGTATTAATACCCATTCTTCATATACTGCCAGCATAGTGTTCCCTGGCACTTCTTTTCGAGCCATGGAGCTGCTCTGCTACTTTTTTTGACACGTAACATACTTTTCAAATACATATAAAAAAAAATTCTTACAAAATATTCCGCACAGAAATTTGTACATCAAATATCATGCAGCGGATGTATACAAAAATGCAAAAAATATATTGAATCGGAATATTTTCACAACATTTAAAGGGGAAATTAAGAGGAAAATGATATGTTTTTTTTGTTAAGAATTGGATAATCTAGGCGCGCGGCGGAATCCCATTATTTCTACCATTAACCACATGCACTTAAAGACAGATGAAATATGTAAACTCAACATAAATAAAGTCTTCCCTAAATTTACATTTTATAGTAGGATAGTTTTTTACATACATATTTTACATGGTTTATGTTTTTAAAAAAGCTAAATTATTGATAGCTATATTTTTTATTTAACCTAAACCATATTTCATTTCAATTTTCTGTGGCAACACGACTACATGGAAGAAACAAAAAAAAGGGAGTGGGGGTAAAGATAAATACCGCCATGGTACTTTTTTATTTAGCACTACACAACTGTTACCAACAATATGCACATAATTATGTAACATTTTAAATGTCACTGTCATTTTAACAATGTGAAAAATATTTCCAGTGAAATCGATTTTTCGTTTCTTTCGAATTAATTTTCGATATTATATTTTTAATTATTCATTTTTATATGATGAGCAACTCATTTATGGAATACAAAATATCTAATCGAATTTGACAATGATGAGTGGGCAAAACATAACATATACCCCTTTTACAAATTTCCATTCCGATTGGTTGAGTTAAGACCGCATCACCTACCCTTTCATATCGCAATTGATTGTCTATACCAATGGCGATTAAATTGAAAATCTGTAAATAATAGTAGGCGAATTCTGCAATCGAATATGTATTTTTTGTTACCCTTCAAAATACAAGCGTAATTTGGCCAATCTAAAAATAAAATTGTCCGAAATCCGCCTCTTCATATTGTGACAGTGTTACAGGCAATTGTGATAAAAGTTTTAGAATCTCACATTACTGGCAATAAGTATCCACATGGGTAATAATATTTTTTGGGTCTGTGAGTTTTTGCATTTGCAGCATAAACAAAAAATTTATAAAAGTAATTCGATTTAAACAAGCATTTTAAATTTTCATTTCCTATTACTCATGTTTCCCCTTTAGTAACTACATTGTTTTTTATTTCTACGGTATATTAATCTCTACGTATATTGTGGGGGTAGAGATCTACGTTTATCTCACTCACCGGCTAGTCAGTGGTAAACACAAGATCCTCGGTTCTTTACTTCAGCAACACACGCCCACCTTATATTTGTCACATTTTGCCTTCATCCTAAACTAAGAAAAATTTATAAGTAATATCTAGAGGTGATAAATAAAAAGATGTTATTCATTATAAAAATGGCATCTAATCAGAAAAGCACAA
Source organism: Eubasilissa regina (assembly GCA_022840565.1). Taxonomy (NCBI): domain Eukaryota; kingdom Metazoa; phylum Arthropoda; class Insecta; order Trichoptera; family Phryganeidae; genus Eubasilissa; species Eubasilissa regina. Next base: position 27,337,892 of record JAINEB010000022.1, on the reverse strand, counting down.
GAACAAATGAAATAAATTTTAAAAAATCCACTTGACAAATTCTCGTCTCATCGGGGTGGGCGAGTTCTATGTCCTTCATGCAGGTGACTACCAGATTTTAAAGTAGATGGATTCCATCTCCATGGCTCTTCATCGTGATTGATCCTCAGCATCCAAGCCAACGTCACGATAAGATTCGTAAGCGGAATTTGTTAAAGATCACTTCATGTCAGAATATAGCCTACAGTGATGCGAAAAGTTCAAAAGAAACCAAAGGTGATATCCAAAAGCAGAAACATCTTGTTTCCTGTAAATACTATTTAGAATGCGATTAGATTAACAAATTAATAGTAAATTATGCACTAGTGATTAAATAACATAAAATATTTACCCTCTGGTTATAGTGGATCATAGACAGCTACATCTTAATAACGCTGGTCGCGACTATTCAACCGCTAAATCTAACAGCTCACTCTATGATTTTGAAAACGAACCATAGACCGCGAGCGTTTTTATAACTTCAAAAACAGGATATGATACCAACTAACTATAATCGCGTATAGACGATATGCGTGCATAAGTGCGTTAAACGGTGCTATCAATGAGTAACGGGGCAATTTCGAACGTGACCCTGGTTTATCACGTCACAACATATATGTAAATACATATATGTGTATAATTTATTACATTATTTGTTGCATGATTTTAAAACAGTTATGGTCATTGCTCTTTATCGCTGTATTTTTTTAGAAAATATTATACATGTAATTATATCAGTATTTATCACGTTCATGATTGGACGAAATACTAGTTTATACACTCGTAATATACGTAGTTCTATATATCCGACAATAATCTAGAAAATAATAATACACGTACCTACGTGGAAGTACAGTGATATCGAAACTGGTCAATTTAATCAACGTAGTTAATACAATACAATATTTTTCTCACTTAATCTAATGACCATCTAATTCTCTAATTAACTCATCCTACTCCGATTTTGGTTTACACCCCCCCCCCCCCTTCAAACATCGAAAACATCGTTCTCGAAACGTGTAGATTTTATATCTAATTAAAGTGTTAATTATGTTATCACAAAGTAAAAACCCAATAGAAGGACTATTGTTCGAAAAAAACAATACAATTAATAATTCGGTTAGCAAAGTTTACGTTAAAAACAAAAAGAACATTAAAAAAATATTTTAATCCTTTTTCTGAATTCCAGGGTAGGTTCACAATAATGTCGAAATATATATCGAGGTGTGTGATGTGATGTACGAAACGATTGGGGGAGGTTATTGAAGGAAACGACCAATCTAAGTCAGAGATTGATCCATGTCGAAGCGATATACTCGTACATGAACGTCAATAAATCAAATAATCGATTAATTTCCACATAGTAAGTACGTTGAGTGCTTGTTTGTGATCACTTTTTTTACCAAATGCTAAGTCCAATTAGGATCAATCAATGAGGCGATCATACTAACCATAATAATATTACGCTTCCCCATCTATATCTATGACTTTCTGAATGTTGCGACTTCAGTAGTGTCATTTGTGGCTGTAAAGTAATTGCCTTAACGGACAGGTTTATGAAACGCGAGAAGGGCAAACACGAACGAATTTTTTTTAATGTCTCTAGATTAAGATTACTTAAATTTTTTCTCTTTTATATATTCAATAACAGTTCGTATACATGTGTATATTTAATTTGAAATGAAATGTTCATGGTCTTTATTACGGGTAAGAAAAAACATACATAACATATGTTATCTTTTTTTATCTATACCATAGAATAAAGCACTTGACGCAATCTTAAAACAACAATTTTTGGTTATGTTTCGACTTAAAATTGATCAAAATCAAATTTGAGAGAAAACCATTCATCCGATTCCAAATCGCATTTTTGTGTTTATTATTGTCTATCCGCGAATAAAGGTGGAATAATTTTAATTACATAGAGATTTTATTTATGTGAGGTTTATTTTGAGGAAATCTCTATCATTAAAAAATAGATTCTGCAGCGGCCACAATAGCCGCATGCAGGACCTAGCAGCAAGCAATCGGCGACAGCCGATATGACCCTGACCGCAAAGCGGTCACCAATAGCCGCGTAGCGACCACTATTGGCGACGAAGCGGCCACAATAGCCACATGTAGGGCCTAGCAGCAAGTAATCGGTAACAGCCGATAAGACCCTGACCGTGCTGCGATCACCAATGGCCGCGGGCAGATTTTGAAGAACCAATTTGAAAAATAAAAAAATTTTATCAAAAAATACTCATTTCAAATATGATGACAGTGTCAAATTTCATCATTAGCTTTTAATTCATGCCGTTAAAATTTAGAATCCATTAGTTAAAACTCCTTGGGTATCGCCAGCGCGACTGGATTGCACTTTGCAATAACATACCACATTTGTCAGAAAAACTTACTCAAGATCCAGCGGAGACTTTATTAACTCGTCAAAGTTGAGTTTAAAGGCACAGTAGAAACACACATTCCTCCATACCTGTTGCTCATCCATACAGTTCATATGAAAGAAACTAAAAAGAACATGAAGGTACTGCTAATGTCGGTGGAATGTGTGTACTGACTTGAAAATTGTAGCAATGTTCACAGATCTGCCGTTTTTTTTAAAACGGAACAGCAAAACGTGGATCAGCCATCGTATGATAAAAAAGTGGCTCGACCGCATACCATGAACATACCAGAATAAAACATTGTTCATCCAGCTTTACCCAATAAAGTAAAAATACTTTTACCTCGTTGTCAAGCTCGGCCTCATTAAAAACTTGATGAAATTTATAAATAAATAACGAATGTGCGTTAAAGCTAAGAAAATATTAGTTGATCCACAATTCAGTCAAACTTTAAAGGATTTAAATTTAAAGGAAAATGAAAGCACGGATGCATTGCGCATGAACTTTTTGGGAAATGTACGTGCCAACAATTATAATGAATTCATGGATGAGATATTATATTCATACCAGGCATTTGGTTGTAACATATCTCTTTAACATTTTTGCTATCACATTCGAATTTCTTTCCAATCAACTTGATAGTTGTTTTCAATGAACACAGAGAGATGTTTCATCAGAATATTTCTCAAATGGAAAGACGTTATTGCTGTAAATTAAATAGGAATACTATTATAACTGTAAATTGTAGCGGACTCCTGTTCAGCAACGCTTCTGCAGAAAATGTACAAAAAAAAATTGTTTTATTCATTAATATTGTTAATTTTATTTATTTAATATTTCATTAAATATTTTATTATTTTTAGTTTATTAATAATATAAATAGCAAGACAATAAATATAAATTAGATATTATTGCAAACAAGTATATTTTTTGGAGTAAAACCCGTCTACAAAATAGTAGAGCAATTCTACAGATTCAGAATTATGATCTTCGAGTCTATATTATCTATATTTAAGTTCAGACAAAATTGAAGAGAGCTATTTTTAAATTATTTATCGACTAGTATAATGGATCAAAAATTATAAAAAACTATCTTTTATCGCTAAAATGCTTTAAAAATAAGTAAATATGTTTTAATGCTAAAAAACATTGATAAGTCTTCTGTGTATAGTTTTATGAGCTAATTTGCCATGTATATCTGACCTTTCTGGCCAACGTTTCGAGTTTATCATGAGGGCTGATGTATCGGCCAGAAAGGTCAGATATACATGGCAGATTAGCCCAGAAAACTATATGCAGAAGATTCTGAACGGCCGTGGTGAAAACTTAAAAACATTGATAATATATACATTAGTGTTCGGTATTTATGACAGGACCAGATGCTGTACTAGGTTTACTATACCTATCTGTCGTCGTCCCCCCTACGATAACTACAGAGCACGACTTTTTCTGTGTGACCTATGACTTTTAAACTGTCTAGGAGAGTGGATGTCCTACTATGTGCTCATCACTAACTTAAAGTTTTTATAAAGTTAGTGCTGAAATTACTGTTGTGGATCACAGTGCTTCGCGCTGATCATCGAAGAAGGTACCTAAAGTTCAGTAGCTGTGACTACAGGAGAGAAAATCCAGATGAGTTGTGTTCTTCCTGGTTGAGTAATTGCAATTTCATGTTCAGAAATAATTTAATTGTTTTATTTTAATTAATTTAGTACCCAGAGAAAGAATATTTTAAAATATTTCAAATATCACTATTACAAATCCTACAATTATAAGAGCAGTCACAGAAGAAACAAACACCTGTAACAAAAATGTCTGTTATATTTTCGCCGGTGCAATTCTCATCTATTTTGTTCGCAACCCATCCAAATTCTGCGACGCGACTGCTTGGCGTCTATGGTCACAAAGTAAAACGGGATTAGTCTCACATCGGCTACAAGTCTTGCTCAAACTATCCAAGGGAGGTTTCGAGTAGTTGGTACTTTTTACCGGGAATATTTGGCGCCGTCAGTTTCTCGTTTCGGCCCACTATATCCCGGGGGCCCAGAGTAAAAGGGCGCCCGGGGGCCGGCGGACAAATTACACGTCCTGTTCCATTATATGAGCAGAACATGTTAAAAATGATATAATTGCCTTTGGGAGAACGTGTACCATTGTACAACCATCCGCCGTCTATACGCGGCGAAAGTTCGTCCCGTTGAAAAGTTGTCGGATCAAATAGCGGAGCATTTTCAATCCAAAAAGCATTAGTAGAGCTGCATGCGGATTGAAACCAACAATGCATAAGCTTTAGTGATTGAGAACGGGATTATATAGAAATCAAGCATCCTTAAATAATGTATTTATTTTATATAAAATATTTGATGAACAAAAAAATTTAAGCAATCTTTGAATATGTCCAAGAATACACAATTACTTAATTTTCACTTACAAAGGCACTGTTATTAAACAAATAACAGATATCTCATAGAGACGAAGCTATTTTTTTATTAATGGAAAAATATTGAAGTAAAGGTCTTACGATCTGTCATTAATTAGGCGTAATGGTGAACGTTACGTGATCACTTAAACCGGGCGAAGACATAAGCCCTGTAATTACCCATACATCCATATTTTTCCATTGATAAAAAATAGCTTCGTCTCTATAAGATATCTGTCATTTGTTTAGTAACGGTACCATTGTAGGTGATAATCCAGTTATTGTGTGTTCTTGGACATATTCAAACATTACTAATAATATACTGGACAAAATAAGAAAATATACAAAAATTGAAAAATATTGATTTTTCAGGCGTATTCTAGTACAATATGTTAAAAACAATTTACAGGTGAAGAATATTGCTTTAAATAATTTCAAAAAAATATTTAGATTCTCATTGTGACATATGTATGTGCTGTTTTAGAAAAATTAATATTAAATTTAGTCCATAAATGGCGATAGTGTAGTGGTATTCGCAGTGATTCCACATATTAACATATATACAACTTTCAAAAATTGTTTAATATATAACTCTATATAACTATAACCTATTTATTGATGATTACATCTAATATATAAATTAAATATTAATGCTTAAAAGAACTTTTTTTTATCTAAGGTGAAATAAATATTTGTACTCAGTTTCGTGCTTACTTCGACACCTTTGTTAAATTTATTAATTAATAATTTGTAATATTCATATGTATTTTATGTAACAAGAAAAATTCAACTATCAATTCATAAATATGTTCACCACATACAAATATATCAAATATCGACACACATATCAATATTTTTAATATTTGCAAATTGAACTTTGTGGTTTATTATTTATTTATTTATTATTTTATATTTATTTATATCAAATTAACATATATCGTCTAGCCTAGCAATGTAACCATACATTTTTTATTAATTTATATATAAAGTTATATACTGGTTTTGTTTAACGGCACAATTTTAACATGGTTTAAAAATGGAAACAATATCGGTGTGATACACAGTAAAACATAACACAAATTTAAACAATTAACATGTAAATATTAACTTAATTTTATTTTTTTACGTACATGATTTTAAGCGCGTCTATATAATAATTAAATTAAATAAGGGAGCGTAATACAATAAAAATAAAATTGAAAATTATATTTTTACCCAATGAATTCAAAACAGATAAATATTAAATATCGATCGTTAATATTCTTGTCTTATATTTAAAATCCATGTATTTTATTGTGTGCCACACAAAAAAAATTGAAGTGAAGTCAATTTCTTTGGAAATGTGGATGTGTGACCATTGTTTTCAGACGGTTAATTAAAAATATTTTAAAAATTACTTTATTTATATTATCAAAACTTTTAAAATTGTAATTTGAATAGTAATTTTTCACGCACAAATATTGTGTTGGTAGGTAATTATTGTTTTGATTCCTACTCGATTTTAAGTTATTTTTTTTATAAATATCCTTTTGCGTATGACGATCGTTCTTCGAACTAATATTTCAACGTTTCAAGATGTTGATTATTAAAAAGTGTGGTGTTACGTAATATGGCAGAAGATTCCCGTTCAGAAAAAGCAACAAATTAACGGGTTTTAAAAATTAGTAGCAGATTGGTTTTTCGGTGGGACAAGCGGCCAATTTAAATTTAGAATTAGGCCTGACTTTATTATTCGATAACTTGATAAACTGCTACATGCACAGCTCCAACACTGCATCGTATCTAATAAAAGTAAAGCGCAACGGGCAGCTCGTCTCGCGTAGTTTGATTAAGTATTGTAATTTTTATCGAAAGCGCGCCATATGGCCAACCCTCAAACTGGCTCGTGGTGATACCAAACCCCTTCGTTCGAAAATTTTCAAAAATCAAGGGTTACTTTTAATATTCTTATATTTGTATTATTAATAAAAAATTTCGTCTCGGAAATGAAGCTGCATTAGTAAAACATGTGCGATATCATTTGAAACGTAGATCTGATAAATAAAACATTTGATATTGCTAACTAACTCACAATCAGAGAAAATTAAACGCCACACTCTTCTGTCTTGACACACTCAATTAATGAGATTTTTAACAACGCTATCTCACAGTATATGATCTACCTGATTACGGCAAATTTTTCATTCATTCCTTCCACTTGATTAAACTATTCACTTAGTATACTCACTGCGAATATGTTTATTATTTACTCTATCTTAAATGGATTTGCTAAATGTACATCAGAGTGACCTCATTTTAATTAGTATATATTATATTTTTTAAATCTTTACATTTATAATGTAATAGAAATTTTCGTAATGTATGGGTCCCGCATACATATTTTTTTTACTTTCGAAAACACCCGCGTTGTTACCCATAGTGAAACACGAAGATGTCAGATATTTTGAAAGTAATTTATCTACATGCTGCAAAGAGAAACGTCCTAATACAGTATAGAGAAGTTGATATATTAAATGCAAATAACAACTTTTAATTTTGTTTAATAAATAAGTTTTGGTCTTAGACAATTAATGAGTATTTAATTTAACATTAAATGTACAGATTATCAGCAGGCCATTAAATATTCTGATAGATAGTTCTAGTATAATATTAAGATGCAATATAAAATATTTTAATACAATTATGGAAACCATTTGTGAAAAAATTAAAAACATTGAAAATTTTAATAAAAGTTATGTTGAAAATTGACAATTAAGGAGAATAAATAATATATTTAAAAGTATCGCGCAAGTACAGAAGTGCACGGATTCCAAAATAGTATAATGTGAACCTTATTTATGTAAGCACGTACACATGAATATTGATAAAAAGACAACTAGACGGATTAAGAAAGTCTCGCATTGATTTGTAGTCAGAAGTGAATATATAAAACATGTAGGTATATCGATATACAGGTAACGAATCTATAGTAACATTTAATCTTTTAAATACCGTGAGCGCGTTAACACGCCTAACATTATATGTTACTTTTTGAACACGCACTTTTTGACCTTGCAAACTTGCAGGGATTAAAGTCATATTCGTAAATCATTTTGCTAGCATCAGGTTTTGATAGATAAGTCAGGACATTTAAAGCCAAGATGTGGTGACTTCTATTTCAGATAGAGTTGGCAGTTAAAAGGAATAAGTTGACTTAAAAAATATCGAGTGTTAGGTTCGTCGGTAATAATAGAATTAATAGGTAAAATCAAAATTATCCACGTATCCAGTATCCAAAAAACTTATTAAAAATCTAATATACTTCAAAATATTTTTTGTTCCAATGTAATGCATTATAATACACGTTGTCTTCAGTGTTACTATTATGAGAGGGAGATGAGATTTGGCGAGTCCCCGCTATTGCGTCACCAAATTTCATGTATAAACCGAGTCATCGTACATCAGCATGTGAGGCAATATCGCCGTTTTTGTCCGGACCATTTTTCATAAAATCCCACTTTATAACCCCAAAATATCTCGGTGGAGTATTCAAGTTTAGCGGATGTAACACGTGTCGAAAAATAAACTTCATAAGTTTCTTAAGCGCTTAATTTACACATAAATCAAAATTATGCTAGTATTATGATAATTTAATTTATAAAGTTCTAATATACCAAAATTTATGGTCTTAATTTTCAATTTGTGCATTTTTTACGATTTTTAGGGCTAATCTGGATTTTGTAATAAGTATTGTTTAGCACATCTTTGCAAGAATTTGAATAAAGTGAAAGCATAATTAATGTACCTACTTAATAGTTTTTTTTTAATTCTTGCGTTATAAACGTGTACTTAATAGTTTTTTTTTAATTCTTGCGTTATAAACGTGGATTAAATTTAAAATCTGTAATATCGCACAAATTATTATCACAAAATCATAAAAATTACGGGGTTTTCACGTACTGATTGTGGTACTAATTATTAAATACTAATTAATACATTTAATTAGTATTTAAAATATTACAGACCTATATTCTAAATAATTACAACTTCACAATAAGAATTTCTTCTCCTTAATAGTAATTATTATTATTTCATCAGGGTGATACAATTACAATTAATTAAATTAAATAAAAAATATATAAACTTAATATTTTTATGTATTGAAAATTTGAGAATATACATGTTTATTGTGTATACACCCTTTATTTTTATTTTTTTGTAATTTCAGAATTAACCGATCTGTATTTGTGTAGGTGTTAAGTTAATTTTTAGTACTGTTAAATCTTAGTTACCAATCATTGTCACAGTCAATCATATAATGAGAAATATTTGAATATGTACAAGAACATACAATTACTGGATATTCACCTACAAAGGCAATATTATTAAACAAATAATAGATATATATATATATTTTATTATATTTAACGGAAAAATGTGAAAGTTTGGGTAATTACAGGGCTTACAACCTGTCTTCGGCTGGCTTAAGTGATCATTTTATACAAATATAACGTTAACCATTCTCACCCATTAATCAATCTCCGTATCTATCAAATTATTGGAAGTTGTAAATATGTTAATATGTAGAAACACTTCGAGTACCACTACACTATAATCACCCATACTTTCATATTTTTCCCTTAAATATAATAAAAAATAGCTTCGTCTCTATGGATATATATTATTATTTTATTTGTTTAATAATAGTCATATAACAGTTTACAATAACTGCCTCCCTCCTCCTAAATACCTATTTAACTATATCTGAATTCTGGGCAACGCCGGGTTCGGGCCATTTGTATAATATATTTAATATGATTTGTATAATTTAATTTATAATGTTATGGATGTGTAAATTTGTTTTTTTATAATAATAGTAATAAAATATAACATTTTATTTAAATTGTCAGGATAACGAGCTTAATCTTTTGCATGGGGGATTATTGATAAATTAATTAAGGAAAATATTACTTCCTATTAATTTTATGTTTAGTTTTCTAAACCAGTCATATATATAAATTGATTGCGCAAGTACATTTCTCCTACAAAAGCATTAGAAGCCTTTATAGTTTCAACATATACGAGCTAATTAGCCATGCTTGAAAGTGTATAAATATTTTAATTAACCTTACCGTTAACACGATGTAAACACAAAGCTTCGGTTAGATCAGTGCTAACTAAAATACATAATCTTTTTATTAGTTATTAGTATTTATTAGTTAAAAATTATACTAATTTTTGATAAGTTCAACGAATTTAGTTATAATTATTATTACCAAAACTAATTTTTATCACTGATCAAAGAACCATCCCTTAGATCACTCTCACCGATCTGACGTCAGTTTTCGCCGGCAAACAAGATGACTCGTCGCATTAGGCCTTAATAACCGCTGAGAGTACGCTATGGAAATTCGTTGCAAAAATATTATAAATATATCAAGGCCCAAGTGCCTTATATTAAAAACGGAAACATAATGGGAGAAATTTGGAATACTTAAAAATTAATCTTCTCCGATGGTGAGAGTTATTTGACTTTGTTTTAGTGATAAGAATACTCAATTATTTGTATAAATAGGTACATATTTACATAGATTTATGGAATACTTAAACAGTGTTTATTTTTTATAAAATAATAGAAATATTCATTTTTAATAAAATCACATTCCATGTATGGTTAAATAATATTTTTTTAGAAGATATTAATTATAATTCTGAGATAATTAAAACAAATTTAGATAAATTATTTAGAAAAAACACAGTAAGATCTATCTACCGAAAAAAATAGCCTTCATCAAGACACTAACCAAGAACATTATATTATATTACTGGAAAATTTTCTTTTTTTTTCTTACCTCATATTATGTATTTTTATCTTAAATGATTTTGTATTTCATTATCTGTTCCTTTCTTTAGAATTGACAGCCTGCTGCTGAATTCTGCCGCTGGAAACATGGCAGAAGATACACAGCTTGAGATAATTGAAGTCGTTTATTCTCCGCCAGCCTTAATTCCACTTATCTACACACAAGACACATCTCGGTGTGTCGGGGGGACGCATCTGAGATAACTTAAATGCGACGTAAACCTTTTATTCCTAACACTCCTAGGGAGTGGGGAGAAAGTAAGTTTTCAGTGTCATCAAAAGGCTTTTCGACGCCGATAAAGGCGCTCCCGAGGCGCGGCGCCCCGCGCGGTCGCAGCCCAGAAAAAACAATGTCATTACAAGAGGAGAGGACATAAAACATCCAGGGCCGGTGTTACGCCTTATCAATTGATGGGATTAGGTAATCCGGCTAGTAGTAAGGCTGAAGGAGAACAATTATTACCAGTGACTGTCCATAAAAATAACAATGACCGCCAACCAATCTTTGTCGATATTTTAAACACTTACATTTAATCTTAATGAAAAAAAATATTATTATTGATAGATGTCATCATCATAATCATCATCATTTTTGTCCTCTTATCTTAGGAGGTTTGGGGGCCCAAAGACTCGACAAGGCGTTTCCATCTTCCACTATATTGCGCCGCTTCGATACTAGTTGCCCAGTTAAGGTACAATCTGTCTTCATACAATCTTTTTCCAACTTAGTCTGAGTCGTCTTATCAACGGCATTGTCTGATTTTCGCAAGGTGTATCACCTTGATTAACATCTTTCTATGTGTATAAATAAGAGCTCCATGATGAGGGATTCGATAATTCTCACTCGGTCCAATAATTTCCGTTAGGATCCATATTTGTTGAAAATATATTAAAGTATATACAAAGCATTAAAAATATGATTTAGAATTATGTTTTAAGTCAATTTACTTACTAAAATAAATTACGATTATTTAAAAAAATGTATATTATTAAATAAATATTATGATAAATTTTATATTACTAAAATGAAAAATATATTTTTTTTTAGTTTTCTGAACCAATATTTTAGTCCAATTAATTTTTAAGAAATTTTTCGTAATGTTGTTTAATTATTATTATAAAAACATTGTATAGGCTTATTTAATTTTTCTACATTCTGTTTTCTAAGGCCATAATTTCAGGTTTATTTAAATACCTTCAAGAAAAAAAATCATCACCGATCAAAACATATTTCAGTTTAAAATATTTAATAACAAATTAGAATATATCTGGAATAGTCCAAATTTAGATACTTCTGAAAATGATTTTATGTAGATCATCCATTAAAAATCTTCATCCCCCAGCCTGTTTTACCATTACCAATAGAGACCAATTTAGGTGAACCAATATATTTGACGGAAAACAATTGCTTGCTGCTAGGCCCAGCGGACGGCTGTTACGGCCGCTTCACCACGCGGCCAGGGCTAGTTAGTTCAATAATCATGTTTACATAAATTATTATTGAACTAACTTAAACATTACGAACAAAAATGAACATTAATCTATCATTCGTGTCGCATCGCAAATATTTTTAATTATATGCATTTTATATAATTTATCAGTGCAACCATAGATAAGTAAGGCCATTTAACCAAGCACTTTATGGCCACAATAACCCAATACATAGTCATAGATAAAATATGGGGATGTGCACTATTATTATGGATACGTTTAATATTACAGAATTAAACTTATATTTATAATAATATTTTTTAGTCAATTGAACATATACAAGTTGCCAAAAAAATTTTGTTGCCTCTCGCAAAATTTAAATACATAATAAAAAAATAATCTTTCAGAAATTCCTTTAAAATTAATATTTCTAAGCGAAATCGTCGAAGTATTTTAATAAGATCGTGTTTTTAGAACTGCCTCCGCCTTAACAACTTAAAAATAGCGTAGCATAAAATTATTTTTATAGCTATGTATATAATAGTTTTGAATATTGATAATGCTATTAAATCATTTTTAACTATTTGTGTTAGTATAGTGATGTATATTGATAATGCTCTTAGACTAGAAGATTAAAAGCAAATCGAAAATATTTTGTGTGCCAAAATAATGTTAAACTTTTTAAAAGTTTAATTATCATTTAATAATATGTTTAAAGAAATCACTTTTTTTGTGAAATTGTAATTTCAGAACATAGATATGTGGTATTTTTAATACAAATTAAATCAATCTACTAGAAAGATATAAAGACTAAATCGAAAAAATATTTTAGATTCTAGATTTTTTTTGTAATTCTTTATAGTTTATTAATTTAATTGATGTTTAATAAATTATATGTCTTTCTAATACACTTTTAAAATTTAAGTATAAATTACATATATTAAACAAATAACTAATTCTTTTTTTTCTGCGCTCTAAAAACATGAAAATAATTCAAAAATCCATCACAGATTTAATTAAAATAAATTGCTACGCAAAATTACATTACGAGTCGCCCATGATCTCCGGAGATAATCTTGACGGGGGCGAACACGTCACCACGCGCCGGGGAGGGATGGCAGAAAAAGAAGAAGCAGAAAGCTCTCAGGAAAGGAAAAACAGCCGCGCGGATCTTTGTGCGGGACCCGTGCGGGAGCCGGGCGGGAGCCGGGCGGAGGGGATACAAAGCGCGGCGATAATTGCGCCGTGTAAACCCGCCTTTATGACGCGGATTTACACATAATGGCTGATGGTACAGTCTGAAAGTGAATTGATCGCCTGTGTTTAACCGGCAATACTACTGCGAGGAAATGAAGTTAATAAGGAAATCGTTTTTTTAATGTAATATTTGTTGCACATCTCGTGTTATGATACAAGATTGAGTTAAAAATTCATAAAATTGTTTAACTTATTACAAAACCTACCTAACATGTTTATTTTATATTTATTACAAGAAATAGGCAATACAATGGTGTTATTTATTATACATGTACTATTAATCTTTTGAATGCCATGAGCCCGTTAACACGTCAAACTTTGAATGTCACGCCAAACAATAAGCGCGATTACACGCACTTTGTGACATTGCAGAAACGGAATTAAACATGTATTTAATCTCGTCCCTGTCATATTTTTAAATCAATTTGCCGCCTTTGATAGACAGTTTATAGCTTATGATAGATCTTTTAAGACAAGACTCTTAAGGCCCACTATCCTATATGGTGTCTTCTATTTCAAATACGGTTGACAGTTAAAAGGTTAACTGATTTGATTACAGTTTTGTCGTGGTCATCTTTCTAACAAATTATCTATCCGTACTTTAAAATCACTCTATACGAGTACGTCCGAACCATTGCAGAATTTATTAATTCAATTTGTAACTCTTAACATCAAATAATATCTTTAAACAATTTGTTTAAGCCTATCTTGTCGGCCTTCTGAATATGGCGTCTTAGTTATTGTTACGTTATCTCAAATTAAAATGTTTTTTAGTTTAGTGGTCAAGGCAGCCGCTGAATGACTCAGTGGTCGAGAGTTCAAGCTTCATTCCAGGAGACCAGCAAGTAAGTCCTATTTTCATAACACAACCGTTTAGCGTAGTTTGAAAATAGTAAGAATATTGATGAGACACATAATCCGTGTACGTAATCTCTATATTAAAAATAATTTAAAAAAACTTTATTTATCGTGTATTATTTTAGTTCCTTAGAAGTGTCTTTTACCATTTAATGTTGAAATGCTTTAGAAATTAGTGTTAATCTGTGGATAGAAATAATATAGTAAAATATAAATGCGTAAAAAGAATGACTAAGCTTTATTAGAACTTCATTAAAAAATTAAATAATAGAGAAATGATTAACAAAATATTCAAAGCTTTATTTGAAAGAATTATTAATAAATAATATTTTTAGAGGCACCGACCAGGTAGGTACTTACTGAATTTTTGATTATTTAAACGATTTGAAAAAGTATTTAATAAGATTTGAGATTAGGATGAAACAGAGAACATAGGCAGTTTAGTAACTTATAACACCAAGTGTATGATTTAATGTTATGTTGAAATATGTATAAATTATGTTGTTATAAGTATTCATTTATTTTGTGTTTCTCTGCGTTTATGCTACATATTTTGAATTTCATGAATCATATGTTTATAAATCTAAAGAACTTGATACAAAACAAGGTCAATCTTCAATTTCACAAATACATATCTTTAAGTGGTTACACCACGTTGCATGATGAGAGGATACTATGAATATATAAATCACAAGGCCGAATTCAAAGAACTCTTTCACGAAGTATCATATATTCTCGAGAAAATGGATGCAAAAACTGAAACAAATGCTACATGAAACGTCCAGAAGTTATGTCGATAGAGACATAGTAACTGCAGCACTGGCAGTACAGTGCCTGCGACTAGTCTAGCAAGAGTAAACAACATAAAAATATCATGCAGTAATAAAAGTGACTTAATATTATGTTTTAATTTGTGCGACATAATATTACATTGGTTAGAACATTAATGTTGCAATATGTACGGCTTAATATTATGTTTGAATTTGAACGACTTAATTAAAATATATATTGCAATATTTTTCTCGATCTGCATTAGTATACGAATTCGTAGTCAGTTATGTAACGCCGTCAGTATTACTAATTCACGAGCATTTATAATGCGGTCGGGTTTTCGCGGCTATATGAAGATTTAATTAACATTTCGGCGCCGCGGCCGGACGGGGCGTGTCCTCCCGGGGGTCACCGCAGCCCCCTCTACCAATCGTCATCCCCCTTCCCCCACTAGCAGCCTCACCAACCGGTGTTACCTGTGTCGTTTTAGTTAAAGTCTCACTGAGATGTAATGGGGAATCGTACGAGAAATTAAACAATTAATTCGAACACTCAGTGAAAGGTGTTACACTTTGAATGAGTGTATTAATTTAACCCAAAGTTCTGAATTTGGAACCAGGTGGTTTGTCAGAACAAAGTAGAGTACAAATAGCTTTCATACCTGATCAATTCAAAAAATGTAATTGCAAAAAGCAGATAAAAACTGTGAACTCTTTTGTATTTTTTAAATGTAAGTAAATATTAAGGTACTTCGTTGTTAACACTTATAATGTGATATTTAATATTTTCCAACATTTGTATACACAAATTTTAATAATAATGATAACTAATTCATATTTAACAGAATTATATTTTAATCAAAAATAATAACTCAATACTTCTCTAGATAGAGAATAATAATAATATTAAATTATTTAAATATTATTATTATATTAAGTACGCGATAGTATTTTGATACCGATCTCACTGGGCTGCACTGGTGATGGATGTAGACGTGAAAAAAATTTATTCTAATATACGTAATAATTTTAACAGTGTTATTAATAATTTTAGATTATTTTTAAAATAACAAAAAAATGTAATAATATAATTAAAAATGAAAAGCTCAACACTCATAATTAATTCTAATTAATAACTTTCTGTTTCTATTTAACATGCTTCTCAAATTTCAAAATTCACAAAATTGTCTACTTGTTCCAAAAATTCATTACCTACAAGTATTTAGCACGTTGTCTTACTTTCCTCCTTCCTTCATCACTTTTGACTGTTAACATCGTACATTCTACACACTAGATTCGGCAATTCTTGTTCACTATTCGCCGTGAACACTAAATCATTAACATACAATAAACAGCATACAATCAACACTGAGATAGGAGGATTGTAGAAATATAGGCGCATTAGAGATGTGGTGCTGGCGGCATATGTTGCGAATCAGCTGTTGAGCAACATCTATCTTCAACAATACAGATGCGTATGCTGAAATAATTCAAGATTCGATAAAATCGACGACTAGATGGACAGAATTGGCGGCTTACTTTAGGAAGCCATCAGGAATGCTAGAGATCAGAGCATATGGCGCCAAATAGTTTTGGCTGTGTTGTCATCATTGCCAAAGCGACCGCAACTGCTTTGCCAAGAATATAACGAAAAGCTAATTCATTTTTTAATTATTTATTTCACATTTTTATAATTTTTTTATAACATGAATTAAGTATTTTACATTATTTAAATAACATGTTTTTTTTCGCTTACCTCTCCAAAAAAGAGACCAGCTCTTGGAAAGGGAGTTACACTTTAATAAATTTATGTGAATAGTTATTCATTTGGAGTCTATTTATTATTTATCGTCTATTTGTGTGCTTCTGAAGTATTCTATAATATTGTTTATTTTCCAATTATATGTTTCTGAAGTGTTGAAATATTATGATTATTTAAAAAAAACTATTGGCACTGTGTGGCAGCGGATGCTTTATTTGACGCTTCTTTATAATTATAGTATAGTAAGATAAAAACTAACTTTTAGAAAAATTTATCAATAAATAAAATAAAACAAAACATTGTTTACTTCACACTATAACACTTAAAATTTAAATATTTTCGATGCTTATTGCATCATCTTCAGTAATAAACTAAAACTAGACAAGAACTAAGACTATATATCGACTACACGAAAAAGGGGCGGTATGAGAGCGGGATTGGGGAGGGGGTGGTTTCGGTGAAAAGTGATAGTAGCTGTGTGCATTGCTAATTTGGACAGGAGGGGGTGTTTGTATGTTAAGATTAATTTATATATTTTCTAGAATGTTATATTCTTTCCTCTTTATGCATATATTAATAGTACTTCTACGTCGTCACGGACGAAACGGTGACTCTCTGATCTTGCGTGGTCTGCTATCTCCGAGTTGATGCTGAAGTTCTTTTTTCCCTTAAGGTGTTCATCTAATCGTATGTGTATTTTGCTTCCAGTTCGTCCAATCATCCTAGATTGGCAATTCTTACAATTAATCGTATATACTCCACTGTTATCCAGCTTATCAATTGTAGTTTTATTATATTATTTATTAAATATATTAATTACAAAGATATACATATAAAATCAATTTTATCGAAAAATATTGTTGTAATAACATTATATTAATATCAAAAAGATAACAGATAGCTTCGAAAATTTATCGCTAAAAATATCGTCGCTGTAGCATAGTTGGATAATGCATCTTCTCCGGTTTGGAAAGAGATCCAGGTTCGAATCCCGGTGGCGCAACAACAATATTTTTCGATAAAATTGATTTTATATGTATATCTTTTTAATTAATATATTTAATTCTTATTTAAAATATCACAGACATATGTTCTGAATAATTACAACTTCACAGTAAGAATGTGTTCTCCTAATAATTTTATTAATTAATTAATTTCTTTTAAGTTTTTTTTTAATAAATTACAATGGAGTTCTACAAATTTAATTAGAAGAATTTTGAAACATTAATATTAAATGTTTTTATTGCTATTCTTAATATATTACAATTATTATTATGATTCTTTAACAAACTGAGCCTTATAAATTCTGAACAGAAATGTTTGCAAGTTGTATTTTTATTTGACCTTTGAACATAAAGGGAAAATTTCTACACCTTCATAGTTCAAACCCTCAATAAATCAAACAGGTAAATGCCGATTCAACAATTTTTTTAATACATAGATACCATTATACGTTTCCCAAATTCAATCCACTTACTCTAAATGTTTACGTTATCGACACCCATAAATCTATCACAAGTATCATAATAGTTCTTATACTACACGACTTTCGTATCCACATGTATCACTAGAATAGGACAGCAACACAATTGTTCCTTTCATAATAAACCATCACCGCGGGTGCACCGTGATCCTGAAAGCCCCAGAACACTTCAAAAGCTTAGGGGATTATAAAGTTTACAAATTGAGCTTTTATGCCGTGGGAGTCCGGGCCACTTCAAACGTAACGATGCTTTATTCGGATAAACTTGACTTATTTTTTCGTTTCCCGACTCATTCTCACTTTATCATCGGAGTGTTTCGGGTTAGTATTTTTGTTGGGTTTGTCGCCGGCTCTTTTTTTGACCACACGTATCACTTGTAGATGTGGCCATGTGCCATATTCGGATTCATGAGAAAAAATTAAGGTCTCGATCTCTTAACGTCTGCATTTAAATATTCGAATTGTATTGTAAATAGTTAATGAGATCCCAATAAAAGAGAGTTTTTTTTACAATAAAATCTCACACTGAAGATAATAAATATTAAAAAATACTTTACTCATTGGCTGAGTGGATTCAACGTGCCTATTGACCGAAATCAGATGTTGGTTCCCACTCAGATAATATATTAGTCATTATTAAGGAGAACACATTCTTATTGTGAAGTTGTAATTATTCATAACATAGGTCTGAGATATTTTAAATACAAATTAAATGTAATGTATGTAATTTATCTTAAAATATTGTTGCTACCAGGATTCGAACCTGGATCTCTTCCAATCCGGGGAATATGCATGCTACATCACACAGTACATTGACAACAAATTTTCCCGCTTATATGTTACACTTTTCAAATTAATCTCCAAATTGAAAGCTTTCTACTTTATTTTTACGGAATATTTGTATTTAATATATTAGTCTTTTATAAAATAAAAATGATAGAAAAAAGATAGAATTCACATTGTTGAGGTATATTTTCAGCTTTTCAGAAAGCTATGAAAACTTATATTAGATAAAATTAATTATAATGTTGTTGAAAAGTTGAAATTTCAAAACGCCTGAAGATCCAACAGTTAAAAAATAATTACAATTTTCAAATATTTGATTAATGTATTGTGTAAAAAATTTTTTCTAGAAACACTTTAAAGAGCTTATTTATGAAAATATAGTATTAAAAGTAAAACGAAATTAATTTAAATGAATTGTAAATTTGCTGTTGATTTTTATTTCAATTTCATGACCGTTATGCAAACTAACATTCATAATAATACTTTCACATAAAACCTTAACACATAAGTTATGAAACTTAATAACATTTTAGGTCATAAATGTATTCTTAAATGTTACTATTCGAGAACTGGGACTGAATAGTTGCGTATATGATAGAGTATCCAAATACAAAAATTACTAAAAATTCTTGTTTTTTTGAGTTGTCTTAGTTTTGATCTAGGTGTGCGATATGTATATTAATAGTATCAAATCAATGCAAGAAATATATTTTTTACATTCACAATTCTGCTAGTTTTATAAAGTTTAGATTTTTTATGTACTTTAGGATTTAAAGGTTATTTTAAGTTACATCACAATACGATTCATTTAATTACTAATGCATACTATTTCATATTATAAATATGAAATAGTATGCATTTAAATACCATTTTATAACAATGTAAGTTTCGCAACAAACTGATTCACAAAATGTTTCCAATATTAACAAGCGCTAGGGATGCTGAACGCTGAGTAGTATGGTTATTCAAGCGGATATCGGTAAACAACTTACGGCCAACAACTTTGAAGTCAACTTCATAAAAATACGGAATAACTTCGAAACTGGTGAGGATTTGAATTGGATACAAAAATAAAAACTTGAATCGTTTTCTACTTTGGTTATTATTAAATTTAACAATGACTATGTACTATTTGCAATATGTCGTTTCTCTGTGAATAAAAATTTGTAATCAATAATTTTAGTTTTGAAAACACACATTAATAATTTTAGAGTAGATGTTATTTACGTTTCATAAATTTTGTTTATTTTAACCCTTCCCAAATCATGCAGTAACACAGTTCTACTGCCCCAATTAAACTTGTTATATGTTGGTAAATATATGAAACATAAAATTCATATTTTATTTAACTCCAAGGAAAACATTTGCGCTTAGAAATGACTAGTAAAAAATTAATTATATAAAGCAAATCTTACAAAAATAATTATTTTTCAGTTTAATCCATTGTAAAATTAATACGTTGACAAAAATACCATTTGTGGTAAGTCGAAAGAGATCATACATTAATTTCACAGTAAAAAGAATAAAAAATATATAAATGTAATAACGTCTCTTTCTCACTAATTAAATAAAGAGATATAAGAAGGATGCCGTATTGTATAAGGCTCGATGAACTCAATATTTGACGTTAATTTATGGCACGTTAGCTAATAAAATCATTTTTTCACATTTAAAAAGGTATGAAAACTCTAATTTCTTAAGGTAACACGAATAGACAACGTACAGTTTTTTGATATTACAGTATAGAAAAGGTTAATTAAAATCACTCTAAATAATGCGTAAAAGAAAATTATTATCTAGACTAGTTGTAATAAAACAAAGGCAATCAATGGCATTTAAAAATTTATTTGTTTATAATTTACAGTACATGGTTTATAATTTTTAGATTTTTTTTAAATAGTATACAATGTTAAAGTATAATTCCAGGTGTATGTATGTATATTCCAGGATACTCCAAGAGATCATGGGTACATTTTTCACTCTTCATGTCAATGGCTCTTCTAAGAACTTCTGCGAGACGTGACTCTGAAGGCTGAGGGGTGAATCACCTCTACGTTAGTTTGACAACTATCTCCCAAAATGCTATTTCGATTGTTTCATAATTCAATCGATAACTTAGTACCAGTAGGGTCGTTCATAAAAATTATATTAAAAAAATCAACAAAAAAATTTGTAACATGGGAAAATAATATTTCCGGAGAGAAATATGTTCATTTTTACATGTGTAAATATTTGCTTGGCGGGTTTATAAAATTAAAATTTTCATTAAATTCATTAAATTAAATAAATTGGTAATATTTTTTATTCTGCCACAACGGGGAATGGTGGTGTTCAAATACTTAGACGTGGACTCGCGAAATCACAGACGCAGAGGGAATGGGACTATTATATATGTACTTCTCATACGTCCGAAGTATCATCGAATATGCCTCCCAATACAATCCAAGATATACCACATACATCAATAGAATGGAAAAAATACAGAACAGCTTCTTCAAATATCTTCACTTTCCTAGACGAGTCGTCTATCATTTTCAAAGTTCCATCACTACAAATTCGATGAGACATGGCCAATGTCATTTTCCTACACGAACGAGCCAACTCTAAAGTAGACTGTCCTGATTTACTCAGACACATATCCATTCGAGTACCAGCCATATCAACTAGAACTAATCCTACATTTAACTTTCCACATTGCAACATCAATACCAAACAGATTTCATTTTTCTACCGAGTACCCATTTATTTCAATTCACACCTAAACGAACTAGAAATATTCAATATTCCAGTTATTTCAATTAAATAAAAATTAAATACATACACTTTAATGGTCTTCACTTTATTTTTGTCACACAGATTTTATTCCCTATGCTATTTTATTTTGCTTTTTCCTTTCCCCCTACCCTCCCGTTTCACTGGTATATTTTCTTATTTTCATTTTTATCTCTCCTCAGTTCATATTTTTATTTTCAACTTATCCTCTCACTTTATTCTGCATTATAGTCCATTTTAAATTTTAAATTATAATCACTGTATAAAGTATTCTGTATCTTCTGAGAAAACATGTAAGTGATTTAATTGTTGTTTCGCTTTTATTGTGATTTTTGTATTTAATGATAAACTGTATGTTTTCCTAAAAAAATAAAATGTATAATAATATAAACTTAATTTTACTGATAAAATATTAAAATTTTAATGACATCATATTTTGAAGACAAACAAATTTAAATAAATTTAACAGTTATATACAAATTCAATGAACCGTATGAAACCACCCCCTAACTATAATCAAGGTAAATAAAATATAACTCAAGATGATTGCGCACTCCACATTATACTTTAAGCATCCAATCTGTGAGTATAATATCACAAGCGCACATATTATTATGAATGCGAGTACATCATGTTTTGCAGTGTGTATTATAAAAACACAATAGCCCATAGTAAAATTCACCTAACATTCCCTATTTCCTCCGAGCGTTCCACGACCGCGAGATTCCGTTGAGACGAGCACAGGGTTGAATTCAGATTACATTTTTTGATCAATTTTATAATGTATTCTTTATTGATAATAAAATACATTATTTTATTATTGGAATCTCTAGCGACAATACAAGTATTAATCAATTCCATTAAGAATACGAGTTATTAGATTAAGACTAATAATAGTAGGTATGAAAATGACTGCGATGCATGCATAAAACCTTGAACTGAACCTTTAAATATTGTCAAACCTCCTAAATGACACTTGTAAGATATGGTTTAACGTCTACCCATTAAATTAAAAAAATTATAAGTACTTAGATAACAGGATTAATAAAAGGAGGAGGTGAAAGTGAGGATCAATGTGGCAAGAAATTCCATCATAAAAAATAAGAAACACTCAGGTGCCTTCTTTTGTTAAACATAAACGCTATCTGCAGATCTGAATAAGATTAAGAACAACAAGATGTGGTACCACAGAAGACGGATAAACATATCATGGACAGATTTCATTAGCAACAGTTCTAGACAATCTCGAGATAACAAGTGATAATATAATTTTTAGCGTCGTAAATTTTAATATTTTGGACCCAAATATCGCCTCCTACAAGGAATTGTAACTCCTAATTTCAAAACCCCCTAAAACGGATTTGGGATAATTTGAGTTAAATATGCAGTTTTAGGGATTTTGTAAACAGACACTACAATTGATCAAGGAGAAATTGGAGACAAACAAAATTGAAGAAAACAAAATCAGCCATAAACTCCTAGATTAATAAATAAATTTATAAATTATAAATATTTAAATAAATAAATAAACAACCGAAAAAGGATTGATCTCTAAATCGAGGAGCTGTTCCAAGTTGTCAAGATGACATCAGTTTGGACGTATAGTACATACTCCCTCTAGTAATTAAATACAATTTTACGCCTGAATACGGGCAATGCACCAGAAAATGTTAAAAAATAAATTGTCATATATTCATTTTAAAGTATTCATATAGACAAGCTAAGCTGATTGAAAGCAGTAGCTAAAACAATAAATAAAGTTTTACTTTTTATTTCTACTATAATATAAAATTAATTATTTAACACTACGTTTTAGTATAATATAATTAAGTAATAATAAATAACGACCCAGTCGACTAGACACTACAATAACTACAACGCACATCTTTCTTATTATCTGCATTTATTATTTATTGCGTCTATTGTATAATATCTGAACTAACAGTTTGGACTTGAAGGTGCTCTCATTATAGCAGAATATTTGTGGTTTCTTACAGATCATAATAGAGAAAATTAATAATGAACTAAATATGTAAAATAATAAAATTATCGCACGCACTTTTACTGTGTAGGCGGCTTTAATTAAATGCGGTGAGTATAATAAAAACAGGACTTAATTGTTAAACTTTTTTAGAACGAATATATGTTATACTACTTCCTTTTTTAGTTTTATTTTTAACTTAAAACTAATTTCTTCAACAATCTCATTAACCACCCGCAACCATTAAGCATATGATTTTTTTTAAATATCTCTAAAACATTACAGAAATTAAAGTTAGTTTATTTTTCAATGATTTTGCAATTAATGTTTCAAAGACAAAATCTAAGAAGATATTTTTATTTATTTATGGATTGACGAAATTAAATTACGTAATTACAGTCAACTTAATTTTTATACTTAACTTGTGTTCTTATTAGCATATATTAATGGATAAAACTTACATTTGTGTAATAAAAATATTCCATTAAAAAGGATATCAACAACAAATACTCGTATTTGAAAATATGTCGACAAAAACTAAACAAAGAGTTTCGAACACTCATGACTTGTGACGGTTA
The DNA here is from genome assembly GCA_022840565.1 of Eubasilissa regina. Lineage (NCBI taxonomy): Eukaryota > Metazoa > Arthropoda > Insecta > Trichoptera > Phryganeidae > Eubasilissa > Eubasilissa regina. The sequence continues at coordinate 27,313,548 of JAINEB010000022.1, read as the reverse complement.
CTTAAGCATCCAATGAATATATCCGGCAGATAATTATTTGACAGTTGATCCTAAAGTAATTAGTAATTTAACCGCTGGGTAGCAAAGATGAAAAGCTATTTAATTCTCAGATACTGCTTTTGAATCATTGACTCTTTTGTACACAACACTTAGTATTCAGCTTATAGTTTAGGGTTTTCTAAGTTGCGCATCTTGCAACTTTTTTCTGTTTTTATATATTTTAACAGACTCATAACGTACATTCTACGTGACCGAATTTTACCAATTTTATCTCTAGTCAGCAGTATTTATATTTTTATATTATCCAGAACGATACTTGGTTATTTTTCTGTCCATCATATTTAGGGTGTCCGAATCATTGTTCGCCCACAATTTTCACCCCGAATTGTTCTAGACTACAATTGTTTGCTGTCACATTAGTTATCAAAACTATATTCTTATAATTTTTTGCCTTGAAAATTGTTCACCGAATATATTGAAAAGACTGACTGAACGGTTAACGATTTAAACGGATTAGAACGAATTATTTTATATTTTAAATATGAATTAAATAGAAAGGTATACATATAAAATCAATTTTTTCGAAAAATATTGTTGTTGGGATTCGAACTTGGATCCCTTTCCCAACCGGGAAAGGTGCATTATCCAACTTTGTTACAGCGACAATATTTTTAGTGATAAATTTTCGAACCTATATGTTACCTTTTTGATATTTATACATTTAATCGTTCCATTATTTAAAAGAGCCGTCTACCTTATTTTTATTTTATTATTTTATATTTTAATTCATATTTAAAATATAACAGATCTATCTTCTGAATAATTACAACTTCACAATAATAATGTGTTCTCTTAATAATATTTTATATTTGTTTAAAGCTGATCCGTGCAAATGTTGAAATACACTAACATTGTTTTTTTAGTAGGTGTTTTAAGTGTTTTCACTATTGTGCTACCATTTTGTTTTAAATTTATATCTACATACGTATAGAAGTATTAATAATATATTTTTTAAATACATTTTTAAAATATTTTTATTTTTTTAAATATGCGGCTTACTATTTTCCAGCAAAGAAGTTGTGGAGTAAAAATTATACACCACGTTCAATTGTGGACAGGAAGAATTGGAGGCGAACACCTATTTAGAAACCACACTACGTCCAAGAGACGGTATTTCTACTCTCAATGTTTTTTCCTGTTCCAGGTTTTACATAAAATAGCTTTGGTTTCAGAATTTAACGTAGATAATGTGTTTACGCATGTATCTCTTCTACGGTTTTACTTAATTTATTTCTAATTCGATCCCGTCCGAGGTCTACCCCTTTCAAAAACCTCCTAAAAAGCTAGTAGACCGAAACTCACTCTATTCGGGGCTAGCTTCTTCCGCCGCCGCAATAAAGAATAGTTTTCATTGTATATTTGACGTGCAAGAGCATAAAATACAAAGGACGGGGGAGCAGGACCGGCCGGAAGGTATTTTATATTCAACGGCTCCTGTTGTCTGTCCCTCCTCCATACCTTTAGCCACCGTGACGCTGAAGGGTCCGACTACATTTCCCCAAGAAATATGAACTCTTTTCTTACATCCAAGTCGAATTTTCAAGCTGTAAAATTATACTTGGGGTAACTTTTTCTATGTTCGAGAATATTTGGTCAAAGTTTTAGGGAAAGTAAAAAAATTGATTGATAATAAAGTTTGATCTTTCTTATGGTCTTACGTTTTGGTTAGTTTTAACCTTGTTAATTGATCTTGTTTAGATAAGTTAGCTGCTCATCATCATCGCCATCATTAATATCATGGATTGCGTGATCGTTAAACGATTTTTTAACCGTAAGATACTTGAGGCGAATGCCCGCTGCCTACATAAACACTAAACGTACCCAGCAATGCGGGGTCTTACCGCAGCTAAAATACGATTAGGTGACCTGCGTAAACGCACCCAACTGTCCGCCGAGTGGCCAGCTACCTCGCTCACTCTTTCTACCGATATCCAGCACACGAGCAGCTTCATCGCACTGTCTCTTGTCTTTTCAAAAGATTTATAAATTAAATAGTTCAGACTCGATTGTAACTTATAATTATAAACTTAGTGTCAACTGTAAGTAGAGTTTTATCGTGGTAATATCTGCTGCCTGCTTACTTCTGCACGATACATTCCCATAATATATTTCGCGGTACACTTGAGCACGAAGATACGTGGAGGCTGATATTGGAGGCAGCCAAACTCTCAAAAACCGTAGTCCTTCTAATAATCATCCATCATCTGGTATCTACATACATATCATATTTATTCTATATGTAGCTCAACACAATCTAATATCATTATTATTTAGTATTAGAGACTATTATTTAGTATGTTCACACTAGACCAGACCTAAATAACCAGGTTTTAGCACCTTTCCTACATATCTAAATTCTTCCATATCCTTTTTTTTCTCACAAACCATCTTAACTAATGCAATATATCGCGTCTTGACATAAAATTACATCTCTTGAGTGTCGTAAAAGAATTGAATCGGTAATCATTCGGTTCACGGGTCGACGCGAAACGCCAAGAGAATATCTCTAGAGAGAGAAGACGCGTAATAAGTAAGAAAAAACTGAGAATTAATTATTTTTTAACACCTGAATAAATTTAGATTACATTTTTTCTTCTCAAATTATTTACTTATATATCACGTAATACTCTTCTAAATTAAACAGAATTGAACTTCTTTAAGAAAAGTATTATCGCCACAGAGATGCGGTATTATATTATTAATATTACGAGAACACATTTTTGTTAGGAAGTTGCATTTTCAGAACATAGATCCGTGGAATTTTAATACAAATTAAATAATTTAACCAGAATGATGTACAGAAAAAATCTATCTGTCGAAATAATATTTAGTTGCTAGCGGGATCAAACCTGAACCTTCCAGATAGGAAGAGATCTTTCTAGTTGGTTCATTCAATCGGTTCTAACAGATAAGGCTTGGCTCTGCGGGCGGCTATTTCGCAGCCAATTTCGCGGCCATTTGTGACCGCTGCGTGGTCAGAATCTCAATGGAACCTATATTTCAATGACAGAGCTTTCTCCAAAATATACCACTAAAATTAATTAATAAGTAATTAAAATTATAAAATTATTCCACCTTTGTTCGCGGATAGATGAACAAAAAAGTGCTGTATTTCTTTGGTATGGTAGGGACTTCTTACCATATACAGCATAGATAAGAAACATGACAGATATCAGCATACTTATCAACATTTCATTTTAAATTAAATATATATGTATTTTCGTACTGTTATTGAATATTTATATAAAATAGAAAAAATTCAAATAATCTTAACCTAGAGATATTAATAACACGTTCGTTTTTGTTCTACTCGCGCTTCACAGACCTGGGCGTTTAACCAAGCACTTTACAGCTGTAATGACATTACCACTAAATGCCAATAAGTCATAGAAAAATATGAGGAAGAGCAATATTATTAAGGATTATTAGTGTTTATAATTTTTATTTTTATTTTAATAATCGAACACAATTTTTTTTTTTTGCTTGAATTATTATTATGTTCTCTGCCTTATGAGATGCGTAAAGGATTACTTATCTCACTTATGGACGGACGTAATACTTACGGTAAGTACATTAATTGATCAATCTTATTTTCGTAACAAAGGTAGAAATATCATTTTAATCAAAATCATTGTAACGCTTGAACACTCCCATCATATTTGAGTTCCTCATAAAATCTGTGGACAGCTATACTGATGCGTTTTACGATTTGTGAATTTACGATATGGCGATACATATAATAAAATGCATGCCCGCACTCCGTGCGAAATCACTTCTCTCTGTTTCATTCAAAGCGGTATCCACACACTCGCAGCGGTACTTACCCTAAAGTTAATTAAACATTCGTATGTGGTAACGTACAAATGGCCATCTGAAGCATCCAAGAAGGATAATGGAAACGTTAACCTAAATATTTTATCACTTACAAAAGCTTTTACCGGAAATAGGTTTAAAATTCTGTGTATTTTTATAATTAATTTAATAGGTTCTAAAATACGTAAACCTTAATTAATTTTTTTATTTATTATCTTAGTTTTATTAACCACAATTGATTTAAACAATTAAAAAACATCTACCGGTTTCGGAAAACACTTTTCCTTCTTCAGGATGTCATAACTAACTAAAAATATAGTATTGTTTCTTCACCAGAATCTATTTTTAAATTTTTTAAAAAACAACAATTATTTAAAAAAAAAAAATTTAGTAAAACTAAGATAATAAATAAAAAATATGAATCTTAACCACCAAGTTAATATTGCTAATTTTAAAAGCATTAATTAAATATTCTGTATCGTGTTATCTGGTTTATTCTGTCATGCGACTGCGGCCTTCTTGATAAACCTTTCGGATATCACTGAGGAGTCCACCACCAGAGCTGATGTAACTATAGTGAAGCGGATACACGTAGCGATAACTGAAATATCACAATAAACAATATTTTCAGTTTTAAAAATTATGAGGTGTTTATAGTCGATCGAAGGAAAACGGGCTATTACAAGAAAAATGTTTTTTTACAAGAAATACGTAAACTCTGAAAATACTTGTTTCACAAGGGGTGGTAAAACGGAATGTAGGAAGGGTGGTTGGAATTTTGTATAGGGACAGGACAATAAGGGATCGAGGATCAACCAAGAAGCACAACTTACCTGGGTTTTCTCTGTTGTAGTCACAGTTCTCCTGAACTTCAGAAAAAACGTCACTGACTCGCTTGAAGCACTGTCAACACAATAGTTATTTCGGCACGCGACGCGAGAAACCGAAACACACAATAGTAACAGTAACAGAATAGTGTAACTAGTACGACGTTCACACTTCTTGTCAGTTCAAATTTCATAGTTAAAACACACAGAAAAGTTGTGCTCTGAGGTATAGGGTATAGGGAGGGGGGACAGATGGGTAAAGTCAACATAATGGAGTATCCACACACGCGCACGGTGATCCGTGGATCTGTCATAAATATCGAACAGTACTAATTATACATTTTAAAAGCATTTTACCATACTAAATAAATTACTGAATTGTTTAATTTTTAGTAGTGGGATTTTTTATTTTAAATAAATAAACATCGTATTTATTTAATAAGTTTTGTCTGGAGAAAATCTTTCAAATATTCGACAAATGATGCATATATCATCATTTGTAATGTGCATTATGCTTTATCAGGCACAGTTATTTAAACGTGTCCTCTCTCAAGAAATCATTCAAAACTTTCTATCACCGATTGACAAATTGTGTTAAATACTACGAGATAATTACTATTTACGCGCTTTGTTACTTCGGTTGGCACAACTGGGTTTCCTAATTGGGTTGATAATAATGTGCATGTGTGTGCGTGATTATTGCCGCCTATTGTCGGAATCGGAGAAAACGGAACGAAGGCGTGATTCTCGTTACCTCCAGTGCCTTGATCAGACCAGCAGTCCTAAAACCAGCAATGCGCGCTTCAGACAGCCAAAATCTAACGACAGCAAAGTTAACAGGTGTGTACCTATTATTAATCGAAAACCTGGAAATCAGCGATCGAAGGTGCTTACGTAAACAATTACAAACAAGAAAAATTTACGAACAATCATTCAAAAATCACTATTGATATTCAAACAAATTTTGTGTGCATACATAAATAAGAATATACTTAATATTAATACAAATTTATTTAGAAATAAGAATTAGAGTTTTGTTTAAAGTATCAAAAATTGTGAAGTAATGAAAATAAACCTGTTTTAAAAAAATGGTATGCTTAGCCCGTCCTTAATCAACAAACATATTCATATATAGCGATAAAGTAGGTATTACTTACCATAAAATGCAGAAAAAACTAATTGAACTAACAGGCCGACAACAATATGTCGCAATATTGTCTCTGTTTCCGGTGATTTGCTTACCTGTAAAAAAAGAAAGAAATATTTGAAAAATATTGTCATAAACGAGACTGACACATCATCAATTAATAATAAATATGAATTTATTTTGTGTATCACAGCTGGTGTATTATTATTTAAGCTAGTGTCGGAACAACCGCTGTTTTTTCAGGTTAAAAACAAAATTCATTTTATTACACTCTTGTTAGACTTTATAAATCTAGCGGCCACTGAAATATTTTTTTAATTTATGTGGTATATATAGAACCCGAAGCGATGATGGATCAATTATTTTTTCATTTTCTCTCAAGTGACTTCACAGCATCGAGTCTGTGTAATGGACTAACGATGAACATATAAAATTAGTAATATATGTAGATAACAAGAATGAACAAATTGAACAGAATTAAAAACTAATATCTTAGATGATTTGGGTATGAACATATAAGTGAGGAGATGATGAGAGTTGGACCCAATTCTTGATCTGCTACCTAGAGATAACAAAAACCAGATATTGAAGGATGACCCCGTTAGAAGTTTTATAAATCGACGAGCGTGGATAGTAAAATGTATGGAAGAGAGAAGAGTTTGCAAGGAGTGACTGGAAATCAAATAATTACATCACCGGATAATCGATCATCCTGGCAGCCGTCGTATTGTAATATATTAATAACTAGCTAGAAAGCTCGTTCTACTGAGCTTTTACTTTGACATAATGTATTTTAAAAGTACAATACGGTAAATTTGCTCATTTCTTGTTACATTTATTACTCTTCTTTCCTACTTCATGTCATTATTGACCTGAGATTCGGCTCGTAATGTATCTCCACAAGCCCCTGGGTCTCTCCAACTAGATGCAACGTATCTATCCACCTTTGTGGCACTCTTTTATATCTTCTTCGATCAAAGTAGTGCCCGAGAGTCATATTGATCTAGGCAGTCATATTGATCTGCCAAAGTATTAGAAGAATTTTTTGTTCACTGTTGTAGATAAGACTTGCTGTAGTTAGATGAATTTCAGGATTGGGACATTCATACGTTGGGCTATCCACGGAATGCGTTACATCATTATATATTGCAATACATTTAAAAATGGCGCGGCAGACCGAGCGCTACATTACCGTTCCGAGTGGTGGCGGGCGGAAAGAGAAGGGAAGACTTACGCGTGAGCTGGCGAGGTGCGTGATGGCGCTCCGCCGCCGAGAATCGAGAAATTGCGACGATCTAGATAGCAAACGAGGGTTTTCTCCCGCAGTGGATTCAGAGATTTAAAATGGGCCTGACCCATTCGGGGGATTAGAGGAGACTCCACTGCAACCAGCGGAGAGGCCGCATGCGAGCGATGGCAAACAGATGAGCTCGACGGACTCCACAGTGACAAGATGGCATCAGGGTAACCATCTGGAGAAAGAGATCACTTCTGGTACGGGGGCGTGGTGGCCTGGACCAAGGCTGTGAAAATACCCCATGGCAACCTGGCATTTATTGCAACTTCACCCCGTGGCAAACTGGGTATAAATCGATGTGTGCTAAATCGGTAACATTGTGTGTTCTCACTAAGAGTAGAGTTTAACTTAGAGTAGAAGTTGACAAAGACATTGTGCTTACATTGTTATATTGTTATTGTTTGATACCATTCCCATCCATCCGAGTCAGGCATACCGACACCGCACACACATTACCCACAGACTGAATCTAACCGGTGGCGCGATGCGCTGGCGTTCGATGCACCAGTGCCAGCGCATTACGCAACATTTTGGATCGAAAGATCGGAAAAAGAAGTTTGTGAACCAACATAATTTTTGTTGCTTGCTTTATCTCACTGTCTTTCCATACGCTCGTAAGTTCATTAATTACCAAATTATGTATTAAGATGATAATAATGACAATGTTTAAAAACAACATATCCGATTTCTTTTTCACATTCATGTATTTTATTGGCAACGACTTCAATAATTGCAAGAACATTAAATCTTCCCCAAATGCATATTTAATTCCCACGTATTCAAAACTTTGAATATCCTTGCCTGTTTTGCGTTTCACCCACACATCAATAACGCTAATAAATTTGTTATTGGACTTTGAAAAGTTGAATTATGCACAATATTTACGGGACAATAAAACGAGATGTACATTTGTAATACACCGGTTCTCTGGATACTGTATTCGGATTGAGAATTTGATTCTTCCGTGTTTACATCAGGAGACAGACTTGGATGCGAGCCACGTCACAATGAAATTCACTGAAGTATATCTTCCGGGGCCTGCCAACCCCCCGGCCGTTTCTGAACATGATAATACAATAGCGGGGTGCAAATTTTTTCAAACATGGGAAAAATACTATATTCAAATGAAATTTTTATTAACTTTTCTATGTAAGAATTAATAAAATATTATTTTTACATTATAATTTTATGTAGTATTATAATATATACGATATTTTAGAATATCCGTATTTCATGCTATGACTGACGATATGAAAGATTCTAAGAGTACAGTAAAGGATTTACTAGAGGTATCTTTTCATGAAGGATAACATAGGCCGATAAGAAAGGAGTAGTGGATATATCAAGGGGAGGAAACAGCGGTTAAGAGGTTATTGAAAAATAAAGTCCTAATAATTTGGATTTGAGAGAAGGTTGAAACTTTTGCATTTTTTCTATTTTTATTCGTGATACTTTTTTGTTAAATCGATATCTTAGATTTCTTTTACGTCCAAGGGTCAAACATATTTTGGTTATAGCTAGGATATTTGTGTATATAATAATTAAACAGCCTACTGGCTTTTATTTAACTTAAAACATCAAATTTAGTAATGTTATAAATTAAACATAATTCTTTATTGAAGTACTTTAAGTAATACGTTAATATAGTTACCAAGTATATATATTATTTTATTTAATACCTTCACTAGTGAATTATTTCGAACAATTAAATTAATGTTACATAACACATATGTAATAATAAATAAAACAAAAACGTTTTATAACACCCTCAACCAGTGAATCCTTCATAGATAATTTATTTTTTTATAAAACAACAAACGAAGGTCACCAATAATTCCACTAATATTTATAAGCGTTCCTTATTTTTATTGAATAAATATTCTGAATGTGCGTGCACACACGTGAGACTTTGATCTCTTGTCTCAGAGATTTTTCTATCTTAATATTAATTAAATTTGAGTTTATTAAAAAATATTTACAATTTACAGTATTTTTATTTATAATTTAATTTTATTACACAAATTAATTTACAAATAATATCCTTAAATATTTATTAATACATTCATTTGCTTCAAAATGTTATTTAAGTTCGAAAAAGCAGCGCCCAATGTGTTTCCCGTACAAGAATCTTCGAATTACCTTATTTATTTTACAACAAATTATTTGGTTTAGCTTTGACTGAAATCATGCCAAAATTGAACGACTAACCAAAATACTATTTATTGGCCGGGGTTAATGGCGTGTTTTGACAATAAACAGCCTTCTTGTTTTGACTGCGCCATCTCATATTACGTGTAATTTGCATAAATCCACAAGTCTTCCCTCAGGTGGGCGAATAGCCGTGAGCGGCTGTAGGGGACACGGGCGGGTGGGCGGCTCAGCGAAGAGCCCGCAAGCATTGAATCCTTCGTACGACTGAAATATTTCTGTTCTGTGTACTGCGGGTAAACGTTGGTACAACAGTGTATTTACCTGTATTATTAAAGTCCAACAACATGCATGATCGGAGACCAATACAAGAATATTAAATTTGTAATTTCGATTACGTCAACTATTTATTTCATATTTGGGTAATTGTAAAGGAAATTTTAGTTATTTATCTTAACATTATATAAACTATCTTGATAAATTTAATATCTGTTGATTTCAATTTCAATATATCTTCGTCAGTACGGATGTATACTATCTTTGAACTTTTTTCTGACGAAGATACAGACAGGGGTGTCAAAACCAGTTAATGTTAAATTAATCAAAATGATTTATACAAAGACTGCAATTTTTTTAAATTTAACTTAAACCACAGAGCAACGCAATAAACATCAAAAATACTAGAAAACCCTGGCACCTGGTACATAAAAAGTATGACACGCACCAATTGCAAAGCGTATGGAATAAAATGACCGATTTTAACATAATTTCACAGAATCACTATAGAAAATTATACCTATTGCTATATATTGAACAATTATTATATAGTTTCGTAATTGTGCATTGCTTTTTAACTCAGCGCTAAAATTTTAAATGCTATTTTAACATAATGCTGGTGTATTAGATATTCTAAATAAGCGGGATGCAATAGTCGGCGTAATATAATTACACGGTGTATTATATATTATATGACGTGTAAAATGACCCTGATACATATTGGTGCGGTTGTTTTAACTCACTGGGCTATGCATTTTTTCTCTAGGAATTGAATTTGATCCTGGATAGACACACGTATAATCCGACTTCGCTTGTATTTAATAATTTTTCTGCGGCATATTATGGCAATCTCGCTCATTTTTTCCATATAACTTCGTATAAATATGTGCACCGACATTACTGTTAAAAGGGTCTAATAACAAATTACAAATGGAAAAACTGACTCTGTGATAGCTGTTCATTTCCATCGGAAGACATTAAAATGTATTATTAAGTATTGTTGCTTAAAATAAAACTTAATAAATATTAATCATATTATTGTAATAATGAAATAAGTTTTTGTCACTGTAATACAAAATAATTATCAACACGCATCGTAAAACAGCTTTAGTACTATTTCCATCCAGTGGGCGATCTAAACATTGTAAAATTTTTACTTATAACAAATACGTATAAAAAACATCGGTGAATCTAGAAATGTGCCAAACACGGTAACAAAAATGCAATTTATATCGCTCCCCTTTGTTTGGTCTGCACTAATTAATCTGGCTGCCTTCATCTCCCTCCCTTCTCGTCCACCTTTGCACCCCTTCACTTCCCTCGCCACCCGCCCTATCTGCGTCTGGATAAAAGCTCGTTTAATAAAATGAAAAAATAACAAAGACACAACATAAGAGCTGTGTTAATCTTAACGGGAGGCGCGAGGGAGCGAGACATGAAGAGTGAAGAGCCCTCCATCCCCTATCGAAGGTAAGGAGATATTTTGTGTTGTTTTTCGTCGTTATTAGCATTTCACCGTTGATAAAGTTAATGGAAATTGTTATATCTTTTGAGAGACTCGTTTCATAATGTAAAGATAAGATATCAAGTGGTTTACGGATGTTATTAGAACGCAGTTTTGGCAAGGAACTGTAAAGTAATCTTAGCTCTAAAAGGAATTACTACAGTTAAATAAATATTTGTTATCGACAATTCAGAATCTTTAATACCTTTACTTTTTCCTTTACCGATTCGTCTATATTATACAGCCTATTCTTTTAACTAAATTTGTCCGAATAAAATCTTAATCTAAGGGGGCTATTTAAATGTGAGAAGGCGCATTGTATCATATTTATCGCAAATCTTAATCTTTTATTTTATTAGGATATGTTTTACGCTTATACTTTTTCCCTACATTATAATCTAATATGTGGAACATTGTCCAATACCTCTAATTAATGACAACTTATATGGTAGATGGTGCTTAAGTTAACTTTTTTGTTTATGTCTATGGTTAAAAGGGGTTAGTTGAGTTTTTAAAAAATATAGTAATACAGAGGATGACCAATTTACATATTTAAATGTGATACGATGCTTTGTGTGATCGTATGTTGAAATATTTATAAATTTTTAATTATTGCAGTTCGTTCCATTTGGCAACTGATACCAGATGCTGACGAAAAGATAACCTGGGCTAATACTCGGGTAATGTTGTTCAAGAACAAGTTGTCAGTAGAGTATCCCAGTAGTCTGCGTCTAGTCCCGGTAATATGGAGCATTGAATTGGGTGATCTAGATTGTAATAATCGAATATTCAACGGTTACGATTTATTTTATCCAAATACGAAGTAATTTAATAATAATATAATAAAATATTATTGTTATAATAATTAGTAATTTTATACGCAGAATCCAATCAGCGTATAGCATGTGTTGAGCTATAGTTTTAAATAAATACTTAAAAGTGGTTGTAGAGAGCAAAAAGTTGAGAGCTGTAGCGAGAGAGTTGTGAGACAAAAAAAAGTGTAGCATATGAAAAATAATGAAACCAAAATGATATAAGTACATACTTTTGTGTAGTTATGATTTTTTTTAAATAGAGATGTGTACACAGAATACATAATATTCTTACTATTTTCAAACACAAGCGCTTGTGCTATACTTTTTAAGCGCTTGTGCTATGAAAATAGGACTAACTCTCAGGTCTCTCGAACGAGGCTCAAACTCCCGACCACTGGATTGTTAGACAAGTTATTTAACATTTTTAAAATTAGCAATATTAACTTAGTGGTTAAATTATTTAATTAATTAATTAAAAAATTATTAAATTTTGACGTGTTTTTTGGTCTTGTAGTTAAATAAAAAATAAGTTATTTAATTACAAGACCAAAAAACACGTCAAAATTTAATTTAAAATTAAAATATTTTTTGTTCAACAAACACAATTTGACTCAATTGATGCTAAGAGTATTTTATGAAAAACTCAAAAATTTCATTAAATTATTTTTTGATCTTCGTAGAATTTTACATATTTGCACAGTAATTATCAACATTTCTGTTTACACATACGACAGGGCACTAAAAATAATGCTTAAAAGCATCGAGCTTGTCATGGTTAGGGCAGGCATCCGAAAGCGAGACGGGTACTTCAATAATGATCAATACACAGTCATCAGTGAGTCATTCACTTAAATATTATCTTGACGTTTTCATGTACAGAATATTGAACTAACTGATATGGAATAATCTTTATCGCTCGGCGTGTCTCGAAGGGCGTGCATGGGTATTATTAGCCACCACCATTCATCCTAATATCCTTAAAAAGAGGCTCGTGTAGTCCTAAACTATTAAAATGGTACGCTAACTCAATAGACATTAAAGAACCATTCATTTCATTCGATTTATGAAATATGATACTTCCCAAGCCAGCCTACATCCAATTACCTAATATTTCACTTATATTTCTGAACTATTTTTGCAAGTAGCCGAGTTAAATATTTACTTCAAAATAAAACACAACCAATCCGGAATTTTTAATAGTTTTTTTTTTTTTACGTGAAAATTTTTAAAAGAATCTCTGGGTCGACGGAGGCGCCCGCGCTGCGGCACGGCGGAGCGTCACGGAGATTATTAGTCCGATAGCAGCAGCCGCCACTGGATGCATGGGGTTGTTTGGGGCGAAGGCGGGGGCGGGGGGCGCACTGTTGGCATTTAGATTACTTATCCAATCAAGTGGAGGGGAAAGACGTAACAGGAGAGGACAGTCTGGACATTGGAAGAATTTTTGGGGGACAAATGTATATAAACATATGATTAATAATTTTTCAAATAGACAATAATCAGAGAGAAGTTTTGTTAGTCGATTATTCAGAAAATATAACGAAAAAAAACGAAGCCAGTATTTATTTGTAAAAAATTGAATTATTCAATATTTCATAGATTTTTTTTTTCTTATTCTTATTGCATATAATACATCATATATTCTAACCGTTTAAACGAAATTAATTAAACGTTTTGTACATGACATGCTTGTTTTGTATATTGGTAAGACACTTTTTGTAATAAACGGTTAGAGTTCGAGCCTCGTCCCGGAAGACCATTAAGTTAATCGTAATTTTCTATTAAAAATAACAGACTAAAATAAGCCCTTTTAACTAAGACCTTCAAACTACAGCAAGCGCTTAGATTAGTTTTAAAAGTAATAAATATAATAATAGTATTATAAAATAAATTTAATAGAAAATTAAAATTGCATCTATATTTAACTTTGTATAAACCACTATGAGTTATTTTTACGTCAACCGTTTTCGATACTAACGTATCTTCGTCAGGATTGGCGTACTGTTGGCAAATAAAAAATTACCATGCACGATAGTTCGTATGGTTTTTTGGATTAAAATGTCATTTAAGAAAGAATTATACCAAAAATGATTTTTGGGAACCTAAAATGTATGGTTCACTGAGAATTCTTTAATGTGCCATATCTAATTATCTAGATGTTCTATAGTAGCTGCAACTCAAAACACGCTACACCCTGCTCGTGCTATAATATCGAACAAATGGAAACATCAAATACCGCGATCTCCTGAAATATAATATGCCCACAAATTATGTTATCTTGAGTCTATGTACACAATGTTGTCCTCAAGCACGTGTAAAGTTGTAAAAGCGCAGAAAGTTGCAAGTCCACAGATCACTAAATAAATAGACATGGACTGACACAAATTCCTTGATCCAAAATTTTCATTTTGGTGGCATCCACGTGATCACTTTGGTGCCACCCACGTGAGTGCGTATTTATTCTGCGACTTTTTTTTTAAATATGACTCGATTGGAACGAAATTTTAAACGCTGGCAATGCAATATGCATTAATGTAAAAAATAAATAAGATTTCACGATATAACGTTTAATTATTTTCAATTAAATAATTCGTCGGGCGATTTGTGTAAAGCTACAAAAAAATAATAATCTTGGAATCAAATCACCCCCGGCTCGGTTGGCTGGTTCCACCTTTAGTCACCCCACTTAATAAAAATATTTTTAATGGAGATTTACCGCCATAATTTGTATTCCCGTTTATCTTAATGACAAAATCCCAACAATTTATGGCGGCTAATGTGATTTAATTCCTGGAAAATTTAATCAGATTTTGCAAGTGTCTTACATTACTTACATTTACATTTAAATTTCCCGGTTAGTTAAAAAGACAATTATTACCTAAACAGGTTTCTGTCAATAAAGTATATTAAACAAAATATCATCAACTAAATTTAATAAGATGCCTATTTGCCTACTTGACTAGTGGGATTTTTATTTATATGTAACATTATAAACTAAAATAATAAAATGTTAGTGTTAGTGCTGCTAGTCCCCATAATGCACGTTGTCAGCTTCGAATCTACAATCGCTTCAAATAATTTATTTTATTCCACAGTTCAACAGTCGTCATAAGTTGAAAATTAATATTAAAAAAAAATAATCACTTTTATAACGTTGTCAATTTCACGTAAGTAATAATTGTTCATTACAATTTACCTTCTACATACTGAGTTTTATTTAAATTTATAAATTCAATAAATATAAATATGTAATTATATATTAGTAAAGAAATATAACGAAAGCATTAAAGAGATAAAATTAAATATTCTAACGAAATTACATTTGAATAAATATTCTCAAACATTTAAATTTACATAACACGGTCCTGACAAGTTATTTTTGGACTATTGTGATATCTTTCTAATTTCAAGGATTTTCTCAGAATATTGAATAAATTTTAGAATCATATTTATTGGGTTGAACAAGACTTTTTTTAAGATAGATTGAAAAATACCATTTCTAAGAATGTTATTAATATTTCATTATTTTTTATTTGAACTTTATTTGATTTTAACAGAAATATATCATATTTACATATCATATCTTTACACACATTTAAATACATTGCCCAACTAGGTAAGCCTGTTTTAGGACCAATTATATATATATATTATATTTTATAAAACCAAAACTCATCGAAGGCATATCACAGTAAGATTGAATACATACATAGCATATAATGTGAAAATATTTAAGGAGAGAGAAAAATAATAACAATAATAAAAAATGTATATATATAAAATATAAAAAATTTAATAAAAAAGAAAGAAGAGAAAAAATAATAATAATAT
This sequence comes from Eubasilissa regina, assembly GCA_022840565.1. Taxonomy (NCBI): domain Eukaryota; kingdom Metazoa; phylum Arthropoda; class Insecta; order Trichoptera; family Phryganeidae; genus Eubasilissa; species Eubasilissa regina. The sequence goes on along the minus strand of JAINEB010000022.1, from coordinate 27,297,830 downwards.
CAATATAATGTAAGCACATATAAGGTAGATGTAAATATATAAGATCAAAACGTACAAAAGTAGTTATACAAATTATTTCATTATATAAAAGAGTTTATTCTCTGTATCTGCTCTTCCTAATTGCAACAACCAATTTGAAATATCATTTTTAAAAGTCTTAATGTCAGTTAAATTTCTAATTTAATTTTCAATTTGATTATATATTCTGGGAGCTTGAAAGGTAAATAATCTTTGCTCAAAACTAGTTTTCATTCTTGGAACTATTTTAGGCTTGTTTGCTCTTATGGGATAATATATTTCAGTCCTCACAGATGGATCGCTTTTTTTCCTATGAAAGCTAGTTAATATATTCTGCACATATAATTGTCTTATATCCAAAACCTGAAATTCCCTAAAAAGTGGCTCTGAAGGATAGGAAAAGTCACGGCGGTATATTACTCTGAGTATAGCCTTCTGATATATATGATGATAATGCTTACTTGATATATATGTACACCAGATGCACTCCCCCAACTATCAATACCATAGCTCAAGATCGATTGGCACAATGCATAATACACAGTTTTAATCTTCTTTTTATTCAGAATATTTCTAAGTATTCTAAATATATAGATTAATTTTCGCAATCTTTTAGCTAATCCATCTAAATGAACATCCCATCTCATGTGCCTATCAATAACTATTCCCAAATACTTTATTGATTTACAACTTGCTATATTAGGACAATTACAGCCATTTATATATTTACAAGCACTTAAGTGTAATTTAATATAATTTAAATGTTTGGGTTATCCTGCCTCTGTAATGGGAACGGTATAAATTTTGTTTTTGCTGCATTAAGCGTTAATAGATTTTTATCCAACCAACTATTGATAATATGTAGGTTTTTTTCAGCAATATGGTAAACATGTTCCCATGTTGTTCCCTTGAATATTAATACAGTGTCATCAGCAAAAGTTATGATTTTACCCTCAATTTTCAAATCACATAGATCATTGATGTACATCAAAAAAAGCAATGGGCCCAGTGTACTTCCCTGTGGGACTCCATATTCGATCTCTTTTTTGTCGCTTACTACATTTTCACAAATTTTGGTAGTTTGTTTTCATTTATCCAAATTAGTTTTAAAAAACTCAAAAGCCATACCACGTATACCTAATAAAAACATTTTCCTTAGAAGTATTTTATGTGACACCGTATCAAAAGCCTTAGCAAGATCTAAGAATATTGCTAATGCCCTTTCTCTAGCATCCATAGATTCACATACATATTTATTTAAAGAGTTTAAGGCATCTTGGGTACTTTTACCTGTTCTGAAGCCTAACTGATTTTTTAACGACATTATATTACTTTTGATACCCGTAATAATGCTTGAATAGCTTAACTGATTATTATGGTCAAATTTATAAAAGAAAAATTTTTTTTTCAAATATATCAGTTACTACCAAATATATCAGTTATTTTGCATACAATCAAAAAAGCTGTGATTCTGGGAAATGAAAATAAATTATATAATCCTTATCTTATGAAAAGACCCTATAAAATCTAGCCTTTATTACCCGGATTAGCCTAACCCATGGTTAGATTTTTGTCTAGCCGTTATTCCGAAAGATTACGAATTATTTGTGTACAACTTCATTGCCATTCTACTACGCATTTTGCCAGGACGTACGTCGCTGCACGTCTAATTTGTTTGTTCAATCTATATGAGAAACATACTAAAATACATATTTTTTTACTCAAGTTATTTGGACATTTTGATGTCTGGGGATTTTCTACATTGTTCAAACAATTTGTGCTTAATTCTGTTGTCTTTAAAAAATCCTTACTGAAATCTGCGTAGATTAACATTTCCACGTATTTGTTTTACTAGACAGACTAAACGTTTTGTGTTCAAGGTGTCCAACGCCATTTCGTGTTTCTGTGTTGCGTAGATAAAATTTATAGGTTATAATTTATTATCCGTCAAATGAGCGAATTGATATTATTAAGTTAGATTGTTAATTTGTAAAAGCTTGTTATATAAATAAATGTTTTCGAACACTGTCAATGAAACATTTTAAATCCGTTGTCCGAAAAAGAAATCGTAGACAATATTTTTAGCCAAATCAAAAGAAAAATACGGCACAGAGCAATAAAAAAACTTGCTTTTTTTAAAGTAGTAAATTCACAATTGTACTCTTAATTTAAATTGATGGAATTGTTCTCAAAATTTTAAAAAAATCTAACTTTTTTTTATACCTAGTGTACCTACCTATAGTGTACTTAATTAGCATAACCTAATCTTGTACATATTGCACGCCACTGCTAACTACCTACTAACAAATTTAGCATAATAAACAAATTAATTCATCTGGAGTACTAAATAAACTATTGTCAATTTTGATAATAATATTTTGATTTGAAAATAAATTAATACTATTAAGTTAATAGAAAATAACCTCAGGATCTTAACATTTATCTGATAGACAGTACAGTCGTGAAGAATGATAATGTACTAAGGAACCTTCAAATCAACTAAATAACCAAATGAGTATTATGGTGAAGATCATAAACACAGATGTAACATATTCATCTTTAACATTAGATAACACAAAGGCAATTAAAATCTTTATTTCCGCTAAAAAAACATATTGCCAGTTTTATTTCAAATATTGTAAGACGGTTTGGTTGCCAAAAAGGCAACTGGCTTAAGAGATTGGAAAGATAGCATCGAATTAAATGTTCAACTTACGGAAAAAGTTTTACTTGTCTTTCAGGTGACCTAAAAATACTTTAAGAGTGAAAACTATTTAAACTATTTAGGTAAACTGAGTATCTTTCATGAGTTATTTTTGTTGAATTGTCTCATCAATGGATCTCAATGATCTCAAAGCAATCGAATGGATTACCATACTTCAAATGCATCAGTTTTAAAAAACAGAAAAAAAAATTTAAAAAGTTTATATCGTGTACGATTGCATGTGTTTCTATGTACCCAGTATGATTAAATTAGATGGTAATAACTATCAGAAATCAAACAAAAAATTACAAATCTGAGATAATCTAATATATGAGAATTTTGGTTTCTAATTTTAAATCATTTTGATATGTGTTACATAAAAAATCTACACTTTTTAATGAAAGGATATGGTTTCATTTAATTAAAATTTTCTTATTGAGATAATTTCACTCAAAGTTTGACTAGAATATTAATTCTATCTTATAAATCTATCTCTACCACTAAATACGTCAATTCTCAATTGGGTCTATTTTTGTGCCAAAGTTACCCACTTTTTAAAGAATTTGATTCCATTAACACTTAATTCCTTTTTTTCTGTTAATTTATTATTGTTTAACGTTATCCCATTATAAATATTATATTATATACATTGTATGGTGTAGAAAAGGTTTATTTATCATTTTATAAAAGTAAATCTGGATGTATAATATATGTATCTGTCTATAAAATTATTCGTAATAAATTTCTGAAAAGATTGCAATGAGTTGTTCCATTCATGAACGATTTCAAAACAGCACCTTTACATTATTACGATAAAATTAACATTTCAAATACCAAACTAAGCCTATGGATTTGAGGTAACTCGGAAAGTTTCTATTTTAGTCACAGTTTGAGCCAACTCGAAACCGAAAAAAGGTTAAAGCGGGCTGGAAAAATCGAGACCACGTGGGAAGGGATTTTTTAAGGGGTAGAAATGTGAGGTAATGTCGGAAGGTATTCTGCTATTCTGCGAGAATAGGGTGTTTTTGGGAACCCTTCATGGCAAGGGGGTGCGGATAGCCGTGAATCACTAGCCGATATCGAGGGTTAAGGTGTTTACAAAAACACTTTCAATAGGTATATATGGATTTATGCGTCTACACGTGTTAGTAACCTGCAGCCTGTATATAAACGACATTAAAAGTTAACTGAATATATAAATATTATGTTTTGAAAATTGTCTACGTATGAATATTCTTTATTTTATCTAATAATTAAAATAAGTATATTACTTTGTTGCTATAATTGTTATTTCAATCATTGGTAATATTATCGATTTTTTCCTTAAACTAGCATTCGGTTCCGAAAAACATCTGTATTACTATATAAAACTCTATAATACTGTATAAAATATTATACATTAATAAATTATGTTTTTCTATTTTAAAAAATGGAGAGATATTGTATATATATATATATATTTTTAAATGTAGATGCGTACACGGAAAACATTTCAAATTACTATTTTCAAAATAAGCTAAACGCTTGTAAAATATAACTAATTTGGCGATCTCCTGGAACGAGACCCAAACCTCCGACCACTAGATCACTAGAGAAGTGTCACTAAAGCAACAAACTACGCATAAATTTTGATATATTTAAAATAAATCGATCGAACAATACCGGTATAATGTTCAGTTAGTCATATTTATTCCACAAAATATATTTGTAATAAAACATTATTTTACTAATATTAGTACTATTAAATTATTTCAACACAAAAAAAATTGTCACTTACATCTTACGGCTCTTTACATACTTATAAAAACTTTAATCTCAAGGTCAACAGTCGCAACACCAACACAAAACACAGAATTTTTTTAATTTACTAATTAAATGGTAATTCATTTGTAAACATTAAAAGTTTTTCTCTGCTTAGTTTAATAGGTAAAAGCGATTTCTCAGAAAGTGAACACATCTTGAAAGTAAATTTCACTTTACCTAAATTCCAATTAAATTTTTGTCTTGAAAATTTTCAAAATATGGCGTACATTTCAAAATATATTGTGGCGGCATTAATAATTCGTATAATGAAATCGCGCTCATACCTATGTATTATTTATATTTATATGATTGTAGCGTGCCTAATCAAATTTTGAACAATCATATTTTCCAAAAGGCTCCTCCAACTCCAATTATAAGATGTTATCTCAGGCATCCGAATTCCGTTTATCCACTTTCTTATCTCGCATTTGCGGTAAAGAAGAAAAACAAAAAACATTTTACGGAGCTTATTTTATCGAACCCTTTCATCAGCCATAAATGCATTAAGGATCTGGCAGATATTTTCCTTGGAATTACCAGTTGGCAGCGGCAGGCGGCAGCGCCGGCGGTGGGGGTGGCGGGGTGTCTGGGGGACACTGGGCATCTACTAAAACCTTTACGTCTAACGATGGGGTGGTCCAGGTCGAACCCAACCAATCTTCAGAGAGAAGCGCATCGTAATTATCGCCACCAGCGTAACGTGCTCAAAATAAACTGTATTTTTCAATAATTTACTATTTTTAATTAATTTATTCTTCAATGTTTTCTTTATTTGGAATACCTTTTTACAATAAAGAAAAACAAGTCATCATGCTTAACTCTAACATATTTATAAAATATTGTTACATCAATATAAATAAAGATTGCTCTTTCGATCGGATTGTATTTAATACTGGCGGCGTTATTAGAGATTCAGATATAATTATAATTTAAAATAGAAGGCTAGGGGATAGGAGGAGACTTTTAATAGTGGGCCAAGCTGGGGAAGAGTGAAATGTCTAGGAAAGTGAGGTGCGGTGACTATATTTTCCTCAGGATTCTAAAATGCATATGAACAAATTTTCATGACATTAAATTTGAAATACAATTATATTTGAGGGGAGAGTGGAGTAGTCGAGGAGAGATTGAATATTCAATTTTTTTTCCCCGAAACCTTAAGATTAACTATACAAAATTTGCTTTAGATCAGTCAAAGAGTGTAGGTGTTTTATTCTGTTACTAAGTTTTTTTTATTTATTTTGAAGTTTTTACAATTTATATATGAATACTCGATTCTATTACAAACTAAAGGTACATATTTTTTTATATATCGCTGTACCTCTCCAAAAAAGAGACTAGCTCTTGTGTTTGGATAGGGTTATGTTATATATATATATATATATATATATATATATATATATATATATATATATATATATATATATTGTAAGGTTACAAATAAGGTCACTATTATAATTTTTAGTGAGGGCCATATTTTACGGCTGACATCCCTTAGTTCGCGCTTGCGCGATGAGAGTTTCATGTTTTCTGACATTTACGGGCCGTCGTGCGAAGACGGCTGCAGAGGGAGGTCAGTGGCGGTAGGCCGTTTGGCCGACAGGAGCTTGGAAGAATGTTTTATTTGGCGATCGCGTTGGAATTGTCTGGCGAATCAGGATATTATAAAAGACACTGAGGCATCAATAGTTTGATCGCCTCCTGGCAGTTACTGGGACATGGAGCCTGCCCGTTAGACTGAAATATGGACCTTTTATAGTTCAATAATTTTAATGGAAAACACTATGGCGTTTTCTTCAGATAATTTAACTTTGATGTACAGCTGTACCCTGGTCTGTATGTGAATAGCCTCCATAATATCCACGAACGAAGATGGTAAATATGATGTGAAATCTAGTGTAATAGTACTTTTAAACGATGAAGATAGATGATTTTTTAATGAATTTAGATCATAACGAGTTAAAAAATGGTTGTTTATTGTCAAACAATCTCCTATAAAAGTCATATATTCATTTCATTATCTACTATTTTATAATAGTATATTAATTTTGTGGAAGTAAGTTTCTTTCAGTTTTAGTAATTGCTACTTATCTGCACAGTTAAAATAATTATACAATTATTTATTTTTTCTTTGTATGTCAGCGCTCTGAGATTATTTGATTTATTCGAAGATGCAGATGGCATAAATTATTCACAAATAACATCCTTAGAATCTGTAGTTATTGTGCCATTAGTATTAACGTAATTTTCATTAATTTTAAATATTGGTAAAAACTTATTTCTGTATCTTCTTATGTGAGAATTTATTTAATTAATTATTTTATTTTTCCACAAGTGAAGGAGAGAGATTTTATTATTTAAAGGTGAGTAAGTAGTTCTGATGTTGGAATCCATTTCTCATCTTTCTCTGATGATGCTATCGATGAAGATCTGAGACTCCCTGTCTCACCCGTATTCGTATATGTAGTTTATTGTTATAAAATTTTACTTAAATACTTGTAACTAAATTGAACTCACTGGAAATATAACAAGTTGTCTTCTAAAGATTATTATTGAGAGATATCATGTAATCTGCACACAATGAATCCCAATATTTGTAACACTTTACATGAGTCACATAAGTATGAAGGTATATGTGTATGCGATTGTCTGCTCCATTTTCTAGTTCTTTTAATTTAGATTTAGGTTACTGATGCTCTCATTCCAGACAATATTTTTCCCGCTGCTGTGGTTGTCATGGGTTCCACCTTGACATAACATGTAGTAAAAAGGCGTTTTGTATATTTTGACCATTAATTAACTTGTATATACATTTTGATGAAAATAGAGTTATTTAATTTAAAGGAACTATTTAGGAAAATTTCACAAAAAGTTAACATTTTTCTCTAAATCTGTTATATTGAATTATATTTTTTTAGAACATGGAATATATGAACAAATTTCGTTTTTTAATAACATAAATAATAATATTCAATCTAATAGAACCGTGTGATTTGAGTTTATTTTTTTTTTGAAGGTGAAGGATTTAGAAAATAAACGTAATTTTAAATAGAAAACTTATTTATGGGGAAGTTAAAATGAAATGTAACTTATATATAAAATCCAACTGTTCTTATGTATATCTCACGAAGAAATATTGATACATTTCGTTGCAGTGAATTAAAGTGTTAATTTCCTTTGATATGTTCCGAACCCATGTTTTTCAAAATAATAACGTAGTAAGTCATCAAACAGAATTTTGAATATTGGAACATCGTAATGCTGCCATACATGAGGTAGGTAACAATTTTAGTTAACAGTTGTATTTCTGATATAAATATTACGTAAGAATTCAATTTTAAATTCATAATGAAAGATAGTTTTGAAAAGTTGTTGTAGTAGGACACCTCAAAGGACGGAGAGGAAGGGGAAAATTCTCCACTCATTGGACCGACCAAGTGAAAAAAGTGTCAGGCACTTCTCTGATGACAGCGGGATACCGAGAAAAGAAGAGCACGTATAGTTAAGAGATTAGTTATTAAGTTATTCACGATCCTCAGTCATAAGAGACGAACATGGATTAATAATATGAATTTAAAAAAAAACTGACATTTACAATATTATTTTTTTCATATTGAACTCTCTGAAATTAGACTGTATTTCTAGACATATAAACAAATAGTGGCCATTCACCCAAATTCCATTCAATTCAAGCGATTCCAAAACCAGGTAGATATTTGTACATACCCCGTTCACGTGACTGAGGGTGGGGGAGAAAATATTGCATTATCTGGGCGGCGGCGCTGGCCCGGACATTCGTTAGCCTTATTTACAGAGATGCCCGCCGGATAAAAGTGTCCGGCTGCAGGGGCTGTTTGCCCAGGGCGAGCGGCGGAGCGGTGGCATATTGCAGAATGACTTGAAATGCACCACGCTGAGATAAACGCAGCCTGAAGGATATGTCAGGATTTTTGGTTCAAATTCATGAAACTCGTCATTTAAATAAACTGATAATTTACGCTTTTTAACGTGTAATACCAAATGTAGCCTGTAAAATTTAATACATTTTTAAATGACAGTGTTTTTTTATATATTGTATTCAATAGAACATAATATAATATTAAATATTTTTAGGAGAACACATTCTTATTGTGATGTTGTAATTATTCAGAACATAGGTCTGTGATATTTTAAATATGAATTAAATATATTAATTAGAAAGATATACATATAAAATCAATTTTATCGAAAAATATTGTGGTTGCGCTACCGGGATTCGAACCTTTTGATGCCTCTTTTAAATAATGGAACGATTAAATGCATTAATATCAAAAAGGTAACATACAGATTCGAAAATATCGTCGCTGTAGCATAGTTGGATAATGCACCTTCCCCGGTTTGGAAAGTGATCCAGTTTCGAATCCCGGTGGCGCAACAACAATATTTTTAGATAAAATTGATTTTATATATGTATATATATCTTTCTAATTTTGTTTAAATTACTGCTACTTAAAAATGTATCAAATATGTGCGAAAAACTAGAGCAACTAAAATAAATATTATCACAATCAGATAATTAATTTTCAAATGTTCACTCTTTTAAAATATACTTTGATCGTAAATTCTTCTCGTAAAATTTGCTTGTACATACTTTATACTCAATTTCATTTGAATTCAACTGGATACTTTATCATTACATAATAATTTTATGTAAATATTTTTCATGTTCACTATGGTTCGCATCATGTTTTATTTAAAAAAAGAACCTGTGTTTTGATTGGTGTTTATTTTCTTATTTTATTTATTCACTTCTTTCGCTTTGTTTTTCGGAGGAAAATGTCTCATCCCGAACATCGTATAGTTAACGTAAATATTAATATTTGTCTTGAAAATTTTTAATCAATCTCGAAACAAAAAGTTGGTTAGTTAGAGTCGCGCTTTCAGGAAAATGAATAATTCAGGTTAGCTGGCGGATGAGAGGCAGACAAAACATACATACAGTTTCAACGTACAGTCACGGGTCAAAGTTCAGCTCTGAATAATTGTGTTTTTTTTTATTTCGCAATTTTATTACAGGTTTTTTATTTGTTAGATTCAATGTCAACTAAGCTTCAGCTTGTTCCAAAGTGGGCATTTAAAATGTTATTTATCTAATTGTAATATTGTGCTTCGTTGCATCGTCTGTCTCTATTAGTGTCCATTGCCAGTAAGAAAAAATACCAAAGTAACAAATTTATCTAACGTGTTTTTAATATCTCTAGGTTAATAATAATAATAATGCTTTTATTCCATAAAACCCGATTAACCATAAAGATAATACATTTAAATTTCAAAATAATACTTATGTCATGAAATGAAAAGCAAAAAACAAAAAGAGATAAAAAGTTCATATAAGTATTATATGTACAAACAAAATACAAATACTGAATTTCAGTCCCAGCAACTATTGTATCGGTAACTTAAATGTTTTCTCTTTTATATATTCAATAACAGTACGCAAATATATATTCAATTTGAAATGAAGTGTACGTTGTCTTTATTAAGAGTAAGAAAAATCTTTTTTTTTTTTTTCTACTGGCAATTATATTGACCATCTGTCATCTCATATAGTTAATCATCTATTATATATTGTTATAATAAATGTTATATTAATACATAAATGTTTACTTTTGTTCTATACTTATTTATTGTAAACACGCTCTCATTTTTCAATACGCGGAATGACTAAGTATAATTAATTAGATATCTATATTAGTCAAAGTTGATCCGTAAGAACACAGTTTGTATAATTCCAGGGAGGGCAATACAGAATGCTCCAGCAGAAAAGCATGCTTAATTGATTGCATTATTTTAAATGAAATATAGAAACTGTATTCCATCTAAAGTAATATGAAAAGGGTACACCATTGTTAAAGCAATATATTATAATAAGGGATCTCCACATTTAAATATAGATTATATGAAAGCCCTGGCCACGCAGCGGCCACTATCGGCCGAGAAGCGGCCATAATAGCCGCCTGCATGGCCTAACAACAAGTAATCGGCTGTCATCGATTGCTTTTCTGCTAGTAATATGATTATTATCCTTTAGATAATCCTGAGGCCACGATCGCGTGTTGATCAATACAAAGATAACAAAAATTACACAGAATTATTTATTAAACAATTAGAACAGGGTTTATCTTATTATTTTGTCACACTATGATTCACAATAGAAACTTAATAAATATTACAAAATAACCCGTTGATAATATAATATAATAATTGTTTGATAGGTTCATTATTTCTATGTGTACTTGAAATATTTTTATTCCTCTTTTTGGTGCAGATAGAGGACAAAAAGACCACGGAAAGTTCTAAGAAATTTGTTAACATACATTTGGATACAAGGACAAATCTTAATGAGCCCTTAAACTTGCAGTCGATTGATAATTACTATGGTATTGATAACATTCAAAAACTATCACTGATCCAAAAAAAATATTCTGTTTTATGTTATGTTTAGATATTTAATTATATGTTACTATCAATGTCTAAATATTCTGAAAATATTGACATCATCATTATGATATTTGAACATTTCGATGTTGATAATTGTGTTATTATTTTTAATCTTTAAAATTTTCTGCTAATCATTAGGTACCTATTTACCTACCTAGGTATCTACTTAAAAGTAAGTTGTATATATAGTTGTAAATTATTAAGAAAATATTATAAGCGTTAAAGTTATACTAAAAAATATATATTTTATTTTATAGTTAATATGTATGCATTTAATATAATATAGATTTAGTTTTTATAGTTAATGAGAATTTTCTTTTGTGACCTTCGCTGCCAGTGTACGAATGTGCCAATATGTCAGCGCAGACATAAACCAGCACGTGTTTAGCAAATAAAAAATTGTGCTATTAATGCCATCTGTGCTCACAAAACGAAGGTTATACATTTTAAAAGTAATATGATCAATAGCGTTAATGATTTCTGCGAACGCTTGGGTTTTACGGTGACGCACTTAGTCATAGCATAAAAGTAAAAGAAAAGCTTATAATAAAATATATAGTTCCATGACTACATATTATGGAAATATTTATTTTGTTTGTTTTTGGCTTCTTTCCGTCTGCATGAGACAACAAAGATGCAGTCCTCATGTTTATGAAGGCAGCGGGCAGCACTTATTTTAGGTGCTGTAAAATCTAATACGGACATTCCATAGTGCCACAATGATCTGGAGGTTCAGCAGTGCTGGACACTGTCGTTTCATTTTTATAACATCATTCTTCATCATGAGTTTCTTTGCCCACCTTCAACACCTGTCGCCCTACTAATCTGTCATCTCACCATCACAGTACCTTAGCATAACAATTCTCACCATACATAATATATTTAGGTTACATAATCAATACGATTATTATTTACGCGAAATGCATACCCAAGATTACATTATCTACAAAACTAAAAAGAAAAGTAAAACTCAAAATATTTTAGATTGTTTTTTTGCAACTGGAATAAATTGATAACTCACCAAAAAGTAATATATAATAATATAAGACATCAATAAGATTGCCATAGTTTAATCGGTAAAAGATTCTACCAGCAATATAAAGTTCTGGGCTCGAGTCCAGGTAGCAATTTCGTTTTTTTGAAAGATAGATTTGTACTCTGATCTGAAATTACTTTAAAATTAAATAAAACTAGAAAAAATACAAAATGAGACTACGTCAGTCTGGATGCGTTTGTAAATTATATTGTACAAAGGGGCGGATGTATAGTGCAGGAGTCTATCTGACGCTCCCGAAATGATAATATCATAGTACAATTTATGTTGACGAAACTATGAACAATAACGTAGATACAGAGACGACGTATAATGTTAAACTATCAAGAGTAACAAGCCTGAAGCCTAGAAGAGCTCCACAATCGAACGACAAAGAGCGACCGTAAACGAAGTCATGAGTACCTGAACACAATCGGATCTACTAGTACTATTTAAGCTAAAACATCAATATCTTCTTATTAAATTCTTCTTTAATTCACAGACCTATAATATTTAAAATAAATTGTAACTTCACAATAAGAATGCGTTCTCCTGTATTTTTTTTTCTTTTGTTATCTTTCTAATTGATTCATATTAATATTTTTCAAAAAGGGAAATTATCTCACACATATGTACTTTAGTAACATCTCATCATACTTTTACGTCATCGTTAACCTATATCCATACCTTGTGTACGTTACTGATTGCATCTGACTGCAAAGATTCTGGAATCAACTATGAGGGCGACTTGAAGCTACTATGTGTCAATACTTTCATAATGGAGAAAATAATGTGTTGCACAATTTTGTATTTTGTGTAATTTATTTTATGTTAATGATTATTTTATTTAAATTTATATTTAACGTGACACCACTTGACCTTGAATTTGTCGAATTTCAATATTGAATTTTATGCTTAGCACAGCACGTCTGCGGGTAAATAATAACATAACTCCGCTGTTTTCCAGAATATTCCGAGCCATGAGAACGTTCTTGAAATATAGCGGGCACTAAGAAGAGGTGGGGGCCGTCGCGAGACAAATTTGAAATATTGGTTGCAAACGAATCAAAAAGAGAGTGAAATAAAACCCAAGTCACGTAGATGAATCACTTTGTGTGCAGGTTTCCTGGGCTGGGCGAGGAGGGGCTTCCCGGAGCGGACTGATTTTGGATACGAAGAGTCGGGATTATTGTGCTCGTGAATATGTTACATACACAGACTGGCAGGGTGACTCGTACATGAAGGGCTGTATTGCGGAGTATAAAAAGAAGAACTGATTTTTGATCTAATTAATAAAACAATATTTGTATTGATAATTATAACTACAAACGTGAAAGGTAGGAAATTGAAATATTACAATTTTGAGATTTGTAAGGATTGTTGGAGGATTAGTATGACCAACCCGCATACACGACATTCGATTCAAAGTAGAATCATAGATACCTATAACTATTTATTATAAAAAGAAAAACACAAACAGAAGACATTGAATTTCAAAAATATATCCGGTATATCTGGTACAGAAGAGGTTTAAATTCACTCAACGAAAGAACGAAACATTAACAGTCAATGGACTAATATATGATATAAGTCGATGCCATTGAACATGAAACACCCTGAGAAAACGATCGAACGGAGTCTACTACTCTCGGCTTGCCTCTAGGGCAGTGACGCACTATAGAAATTGACACAAAAGAAACCCGCTATATCTAAATTGAAGGGAGTAACGAAAAATGTCTACAGGTGTATAATATATTATATTAGGCGTGAACATAGTTGAGATTGATCATTTATTTATACGACTACTGAGAAAATTAGTTATGTATCATTTTCTTATTTTTAAAATAATGATTTGTACACGGAATGTATGTTACATTAATATTATTACTATTTTCGTACTAAGTATAATGCTTGCGCTATGAAAATAAGATCGGTTGACTCTCGAACCCCAAACTAACCTTACCACAAGACCAAGAAAATTCCACTGTTTTTAATATATTGTGACGTTATATTTTATTCGTCCTCCGGCTCGCTCAGTGTAAAGTATGAGGTGCGTGGTTCTGATGCACAGAATTCACCATGTCGTCTCTCATCCACATCAGCAGTCATTCTCAGGGAAAAATTATATAAGTTTTGAATTTACAATATTAAAAGTTGAGCTTGACAAGATATGAAAACATATGAGTCTACCAGGTAAAAAGTATAATATTAAATAATATCACTAAAGTGTGATTACACATAAAGAATTTTGACAAATCTTTCTTCAACAAAATAATAGATTTTTATCCAACCGTCGACACCAAAATTAGCAATTAGCATTTAAAATTAAATGTGAAAATGAACATTATGATATACTACATCTTCAAAATTTCATATTAAAAAATACTTTACAACAATTGAGATACCAGAATCTTTACACTTCAGGATCAGTCCACAGTTTGAGTTTAGTTTTGATGTTCCGAGACACCCGTAGAATACTTGTATCTCCTCTCATTGCAAAACGTCAGGAAAGCTGGGTCATCTGCTTCTTATTAAAGTCGCGAAGAACCCTTGCATCCTCTTTTGTTGTATAATAGATTAAGTTGTAGAGTAAATTGAGCAGAGGGGACCTAATTGCGTACCCATCATGCTTAGCTCGTGAGAAATTCTTCACGAGGAAATTTGTATTGTTCTCCAAATCATACCTCTCCGACGTCAAGTAAGGAAGGTATGCTTCACATCCTGCAAATATACAAATTAAATGGCAAAAACTCTCAACTACCATGGTACAGGATAACACAGATGCTTAATATTTTATATTATTCTCACTCTTCCTTGTTTAAAGATGAATTCACATTTTTTTATAATCAATCCACGAGCAGCTCACATCGCATGCTCCAGAGCCGTCAATGGAAAAATACCATAGAGAAATTTCTTCCCCCGGTGTAATGTTGCCATTTTACAAATGTCAACTTAAAATAACATCTCATGACCGGTAGGTACCAAATATAACGTTATAATATGTGAAAACTTATTTCTAATATATCATATCATTATCATTTTCCTTCCCTTATCCTAGGAGAGTCGTGGACCCAAAGTCACAAGGCGTTTCAGTTTTCCCATGTTTACTACGTTTCGGTACTTGTTGACCAATCTCGACCCAGTCTATTTTCATATTCTTTGTTGCGGTTTACCCCAACAGACAGTCTGCAGTACAGTCTAAGGCGACTCATTCAGCTGCCTTTCCTCTCGAATTGCCAATAATATGTGTATTGGTAGACTTTCCTCTGTCATTCGTAAGACGTGTACAAGTCACCTTAATTGAGATTTTATATATCTAGGTAGTAAGAACTTCACAGCGAAGGTCTTCCTTGTACCAGTACTTCTCACTCGTCTAATAATGATAATCCTATTATTTTTGATCTTACTCTCACCATAAAGATCCATATTTGGTGATGTGCTCATAACTAAGCATTGTGATTCTCTATTTTGCATCTATAGCACTAACTACTTGCATCTACTCTTCGCGATCTTGTGTCTTGTTTAGTGTGACGTTTAGCCAGGTTCCGGTCATTTCTTGAACTTCGTCTGTCCATATGAAAGAATTATTCTCCTGCGCATAGTGCCTTCTTTTAGTGCGAGTTCTTGAAGAATTTAGACGTTCATTCGTCTCGTCGTCTATGAAATACGCAGCATGCGATGCCAACACCACATCATGAAGGCGTTGAGTATGTCTCTTTCTTTTCTTCTCAAGGTTCATATTTCGAATTTATGCAGAGCTATGGAAAGCACTAGGACTTTAACCAATCGTCATAATATCTTTAAAACTTTTCAGTTTGACTTTACACTTAACTTGGATTTCTTTATCACCGTCCTATTAAGAGAATGTAAAACACCACTTTCTGTATAACTATTACGTACAGAATAAATACTACATTTCCTCTTTTTTTTTATTATTTTTCAGGTGCTGGATTATCAATCTACATAATATTTTATCTGTGATGTCCTTGAAATTGTGTGAATATGTGTGCGTCATCGCCCCAGCACTGCCGGTTGTAGATGTATGTGTGTGTGTGTGTGGCATCTTTAAAAGAATGACGCGCGCCGAGCGTGTCCTCTAACTCAGCCATTTGTCTCCGTGAATAGGTATATATAATTGTACCATAATAGTATTATTGTAATAAAGATTGTAATTTGCACCTAACGAGTTATTATTGGACTACCAACTATCTTCGGTGAGGTATATAACTTGGAAAGTACTGATCACTTAAGTACGAAACATTAACTAACTGATACTGATTACAGAGGTGAGTGAAGGTTATATATATTATTACGATTTTTGAATCTACTTCGACAATAAAAACTTGGTATATTGTTTCAGGTTTGATTTATTCCAAAGAACTGGTTAGAAAATAATTACAGACATCTTATATATACAGAAATCCTGCCTTCGTACTTATTACTAGAGTATGGTGAACGTGATATATATATATATATATATATATATATATATATATATATATATATATATGAACACGTGTATCTACATATAATAGACTATGAATAGGTCGGATTTTTACGTGGCAGGTGTTCATTTAGGCCGTTAAATACGGCACACAAGAAAAGTCATATATGGGGCCTTATGTACTTATTTGTTAGTGGATAGATTCTCAATTATACACGTTCATAACAATAACCATGCAATTATTAGGCATTATATAACATATAAATATTTTTAACAAATCAGTGGATTATTCGACTTATTTAACTAAAAACGTGATATCTGAAATAAAAAAAAATGCGATTTGTACGTACCTACTCGTATTAATACTTTTTTTTATTATACGAGTTTGTACGTATTAATATGTAAATAAATTGATGTTATATGTATATGAAGAGTAAACAAACTGTACGAAAAAAAAAATTATGTCCCATTTTTTATAAAACGCGTCCGCTCCATACATAGAGAAAATATTTCATTTAAAAAAATGTTCACCCTCTTTAGCTAGTAGACCTGCGGTAAACCGAGGATTAAATCAAAACTGACAAAATCCGACAGCGACAAGTTAGCGGCGAGCTACTCGGTGAGTGAAAAAACTTGCACTTCTGAAACCTTAAGCAAATCCTCGGAACTCAGCGAGACTAACAAGCGGTTTAACGGCCTAAACCTCTTAACAGTTAAAAAATATTTGTAGAGACGTAACAACAAAATCGTGTTGAAACTTTTGCACCTCCTATATTTTTTTTTAGCATCTTGATACCGTAAGTATGTGCGGATTATAATATAACAGAAATATTGTTAATACACTGGAATGTATGAATGTAGGAGCAAAAATGGGCGATTTGATTGTATGCTGTTTATTGTACGCCGATTGTATTGCTAATGGCGAATAATGAACAAGAACTACAGACTCTAATGAGAAGAATGTACGATGTATGCAAGGAAAGCGATCTCATTATGAATGTCAACAAGTCGAAAGTAATAGTATTCGAGAAGGAGGAAAGCAACACACCGTGTAAAATACTTGTAGGTAATGAATATTTGGAACAAGTAGATGAATTTGTGTATTTGGGAAGTATGTTTGATAGAAACGGAAAGACTGAGAATGATATCGAAAGGAGTGTGACTGCAGGGAATAAAGTGAAAGGCGCTTTGAATGGAATTATATCTAATGGGAATATGTCAACCGAGGCAATACTTGCAGTACACGATGGAGTCCTGGTAACGGCACCGACATATGTAAGTGAGGCCTGGAGCTGGCAGAAGAGGAACGAAAGTAGACTGAATGCAGTGGAAATGAGATCACATGGGAGTATATGTGGCAAATCTATTTATGACACAGTAAAAAATAAAGAAATATGGAAAGAATGTAAAGCTGATGTTAGTATAGTGAGTAAGATTAAGAAAGGATCACTTAGGTGGTTTGGTCATATGGAACGGATGAATGAGGACAGAATTGTAAGAAAAATATATAACACAATTGTTGGTGGTATCAGAAATAGAGGATGTCCGCGGAAGACTTGGCACGACCAGATAAATCAGATAATGGAGGATGAGGCTCAACAATCGGCGAGCTTGTATGAGAAGATTTGTGAATATGGATGAAACGAAAACTGTGTGTCAGGACAGAGGAGTGTGGTGCTCTACCCTCTGTGTCTACCCCCGCGGGGAAACGGCGTGATGGTAAGTAAAATCAATTTATCGAAAAAATATTTACCGGGATATAAAAATATTTTTTCGATAAATCAATTTTTTATGTATATTTTTCTAATTGATACGTTTAATTTGTATTAAAAATATAACAGACCTATGTTCTGAAAAATAGCAATTTCACAATAATAATGTGTTCTTAAAAATTTAAAAATATTGTTTTTGTTTTATTTTAAGATGAATCTGGATGTTGTTGGAGTCGATGACAGGCGAGATACGGTACAGAGCAGAGACGAGTGAAGGAATGTCCTATAAATGATGCGACCAGAAACCATCCTGGGCCGTGGACCCATGGTGAATGGATGAATATTTTTGATTTGTTTTTTATTTTCATACACTTTTATGTAAAAACTTTAGTAAATTTGTCTTAAAATTTAATACACCTTTGACGTTGACTGAATTGAAGGACTTACTGCGTGAAGGTGCTGTGTATCAATTTTGAAAAATAAATTTTCGATTAATAATTCAATGACTATCACATAAAACATCTAGTTGACCAGTACGTGAAGGTGTTACAATATTTTAAAACCAAAATTATAAGAAAGAAATAAGTTAATACAGTCATAGATAATTTTTGATTTAAAAAATATGTTTAAATAGTTTATTCATCAAAAAGTTATCTATGACTGCAATGACTTTTAAATTTAACTATATTTATTTATCAATTGATATTAGATTTAAAATATAATTTTTATACAGTAAGTAAACATATAAGTAAATTGATAATTAAAGATACAAATTTGACGAAAGGAAAGAAAAAAATTCATTAGAAGAACGGTCCCGTCTGAAACCTGGGGATACGGAGAAAAAATGTTAAAATATATTTCTAAAAATTCAAAGCAGTTCAAAAAAAAATCGTGGCATTTAATAATATTATTTAAAGTTATCAACAAATTTGAAAAATCAGTTCATGTTCTTAATTTTTCACAACTCAAAAATGCATTTCTAGCTAAGGATGTAAATCAGTGGATGATATGGATGTACTCATTCCCAGATGCCTTAATGAAGACTTCACGCTTACCGAATTTGAATTCTTGTGAGCGATTCGTACCCACATAGATATATTCAGCCTGGAACGCTTCATAAATATGTACGAGTAGTTACAGAAATAAATATTCAAATCTCGCCATTTGAGAAAATAACCATTAAAGAAATAAGAAAGAGCTATTAGAAAACTCCAACTTCCATATCAAAAGTGACATCTTCGTTATTGATTATAACTTTTCCAAATATTAAAATTATTTACGCTGCAATAGATAAGTCTAAAATACTTAATAAGTAAGGCAATAAATAGATAAAGAAAGCTATTAGAAACCTAAGATGAAGAATATGAAATGGTGAGTTACTAGTTTGTCACACAATATAAATTGTTTCAGCAAGCCCATTACTTTTTGGATGATCTTCTAACATTTCAGGAAAGAATTTAAAATTAAATAACTACCTATCTGAAACTGCTTTCACGTCCGGAACACATTTCAAAATTAATATCAGTTCATAAAAATAGATGCTGGCGAGGTGCTGAATTAGATATTCGCAAAACTTTTATGTTTATTTTTCAGTATTTTATCTTGTTTTAATAATAGAAATGTTGACTTTGTTAATGTAACTATTTATTTTTTAATAATTATTTATGTAAACTGACAAAAAAATTTATTAAGTAATTATAAAACAGAATCGTTTAAATAAAAAAAACTATTAGATATCCTATCTTCTTCAAACTTACTGAACTATCAATTAATAATACCTGTTATATTATACAGTTGACTAATAATAACTGACTTTCAGTTGACTGAACATAAATAAATGTTTATAAATACAGTAGTTATTTAAAGACTGTCTTATTCAATCTTAGTTAATTAAAGATCACTTAGAGACCCAGAGAATCTAACCTTTAAAGAAATGCAATTGAATGCTCCCCCTATATTTTGTTGGAACGAATGCACTTTCCGATACATTTAAGAAATCGCGATCTTTAACGACCCCCATTCTGTTGAAAACATGGACCGCCTTAATTGAAAAAGTTACTCCAGTTTAACTCAGGGAAGATAGCGAAAAAAGACCAACGCTTAGAATTAAGAGCATAATTGTTTCCTCCTTGCCAGTACTCGATTAATGACTTAGACATTTATCTCAGCTTCTAACCAGTCATTTTGATACCTAGGTATTAAAGTATTTACTGGACATCCTAATTTCAAATATCTGAAGACAGTCTTGAGAAAATTACATACGTAAATATTAAAACAACTCTTCCTTTACACAATTTTTTTTATTATATATATTAGATAGATTTTTTTTAATAGAGATATAGTATAGATTCACTGTAAATTAAATATATATTTGTATTGCTTATAATACTCGTATTAGTAAATAATAATCAAATATCATTCAAATAAATGTATATCGATAAAGTGTTAATATATTCTGCGATTTTGAGCCAATTCTAAGCAAGTAATACAAGCTTAAAGGGATAATGAACAATTTATTTAATTTTTGTCATTTTGGATTAATTAGTTTTTTTGGTAAAAATTACTTTTAAATGTAGATTATTTAAAACTTTGTTTTTAACCACTTAATGAGTTATATTTAATACACCAATCGGTTTTGGAAAAAACAATTTCCTTAATCAGGATGTCAAATTAACTCACTAAAACTATATACGTCAAATTGTTTATTTAAAAAAAAAAAATATTATTTAAAAAAACATCAAGTACTTAACTAAAATCGTAAAGATAATGAAAGATGTGAAACCAGTTGGTGTATTAAATATAGCTCATTAAGTGGTTAAAAACAAAGTTTTAAATAATATATATTAAAATGAATATAAACCTTAATGTAAAATTTACAACAAATCTTAAAAACAATACTTTAATATAAATTCCTAATCTCTATGTCATGCAATATAGACCTATATTTATACGTTTTTTTTTAATTATTCACAATTACCGGTAACAAAATAACTTCTAATGATGTTATCGTAAAGAATTGGCAACAAAAACAAGAAGATTCCCCTTGTGCAAAAGTGGAAAACGCTGAAGTGTGAAAAAATTGCGTCTTTGGATATCACATTTCAGTGCCATCTGTGGGTTCAATTTGTAAAGACACCGCGAACGTGCAAACCGAGCATTCCGCTCGTCACGTAGCGGGTGAAATGTGGCCTGGACTGGGCCAATACTAATCCGGGGTCACTAATTAAAGTGCCCCCTCCCATCTGGACGCACCAAATAAGGGTGGCCTTTTTGGCGGGAAAAGTCGTCATCGCTTTTTATTAGCGCGAACTGTCAACGGTGTCACGGTCCAACCAAAGCCGAAACTGGGTTGCTTGATGAGGCTTTTCTTACCTCAAAATGTCAAGCCAATGAATCATGCCAGCATACTCTCTGGACGATTATTAATTTGTCTTATTAAGGAGAACACATTCTTATTGTGAAGTTGTAATTATTCAGAACACAGGTTTATGATATTTTAAATACTAAGTATATGGCTTTCAAATAATGGAACGACAGATTAATTTGAAAAATGTAACATATGGGTTCAAAAATTTCTCGTCAAAAGTACTGTCGCGTAGTTGGTTAAAGCACCTTTTCCGGATTGAAAAGAGATCCAGGTTCGAATCCCGGTAGCAAAAACAATATTTTTCGATAAAATTGATTATATATATATATATCTCTCTAATTAATACATTTAATTAGAATTATTATATCTATTTTTTTAATATTTCAGACATTTTAACCATAAATTGAGTAACATTAAACAAATCCCAGTGTACCGACATCTATCCCTGACCATTTTTATGTCCCATCTGCAACCTGCTCCAATCCTCTTCTATACAGACGGCCCACCTCTTTCTTGGTTTGCCTCTAGTCATTTTCATTAGAATACGATTCTTATCTTGTTCTATCATCTGACATTCTTACATCAGCCATCCGTAATGTTTGGGACCTATAGAATCAAGCGATTGTTTCTTTGCTCAGTTACATTTTTCACCTTATTATGCAATTTTATACTGTAAATTTCTTTTTATAGTATTTATAGTAAATTCTACATAAATTTATTTTCTTCATTTTGGGTTAGGCATAACATTTAATAATTATAAGTGACAAACTAGTCTCATTATTATATATAATATGTACTACGTCGATATTTTAAATAGGACTGCAATAGATTGGTGTTGTCATTGCGTTTATCATTGACCATTTATTCATTTACCTCTAAATCAAACAAGCACATCATGGATTTATTGAATTTTATTTAAACTTTTTTAAATTTTTGTTAATATTAACCACGTCCAGAACGATTTATCTTTTAGTATTTCCGTTGGTTGTAAAAATCATTATCGAAAAATCTGCATTCGTTATTTTTAACTAACATATAAATTGATTAGATTAGATATTTAAGATTAGTTTTATTCAGCTCTGATTATAGTGCGGTTTCTCCGTAACTGGTCAGTGTCAATAAAAAAAACTCCATTATAATTAAATAATAGAATGTTTAAAACCATTTTATTATATACATATACTAATGTCAACTAGATTCGGTTGGACCCAATCTTTTTCAGGACAATAGGTATAGTATCTACAGAAAAAAAAAAAATTAAAACTCCATTATGTAGAAATATTTTGTAGTCGGTAAGTTTATGCCTTTTATTATTTTATACCTTTATTATTCAGTCTTACAATGCGATAAAGTGAGCTACTACTAGCCGTAAGCGCAATAAGTCCATCGGGTTTTATGTTGCCAGTAGAACTACAACATCGCATGAATAACCGGGGTAATGAAAATAACTCATATTTGCATTTAGAGTACATAATTTAGAGAAACAATTAAACTATAGCAAAGTAACCAACAATGAAACGTTCCTTTATTTATAGTAGTTTCTTGAGCAATTTTGAAAACATTCGACATTTGTTATTTGAAATAAACTACATAGCACACAATGAGGGCACACGCGATTTTATGCTCCAACTCGCGAATAAAGCTGAAGTCGAACAATGATTTTAAAAAACACCTATTGTGTGACAGTAATGTGACTTTGTTGTGTACATTAGTTTTTATTCTTAATTCATTTCATTTTCAATTATCTTATCTTACCGAGAGTACTAACATATATTAAATAGATGATAAAGATCGTATCATGACCACAAATCATAAGTCTGAATCTTATTTGCAAAAATAATAAAACAAAATAATTATACCATACACGCATGACATCAATTTTCGAGGCATTAAAATCTTATCATGTTTATTGGAACAATTCATGTTTAAGTTACTGCTGTTTTTGTGTACAATTTTCTTTATAAACATTATATTATAATACATTATCAGTTCAAGCACTTGAGCTCGAATAATCTAGCTCCACAAAATTCATTCCAACAATAAACTCTTTTCGCAATATTAAATATGTACATACCGTAAATTTCGTATTAAAAAAGAAACCCCGTTGCAAAGTTATATAATTCCATGTACGCCTCAACTCACACCTCAAATGCACAAATTACTGCACTTGTTAAAAAAAACATCTAACAACTTTCCTTCATGAAATTAAAAAAAAAAAATCCGCTCCCACCTCGGGGTCACTTATGCAAGGAGTTTCAGAGCACCGCGACTGGTCCTATGTTCTGTTTGTAAGAGTGGAAGTTATTTTGTAGGGAAAACTTAACTTCTCGGCTGTGGCGAGTGAGTTATTCAGTTATTTATCTCGTACAAAGAAAACGCTGTCAGTGGCGGATTCACGAAAACATGTTTGGGAAGAAGGAAAGTTTCTGCGGGGGTGTCGGGGGTCGGCGGGGGTGGCGGGGGCGCCGGGCGCATCCCTTCCAGCCCAGCGCTATGATAGTTACATTCATTTTATTACTGTACACAAACTACGCTATGTCACGAACATTGTGTGCTGACTTAGAGATTTGTGGAATGAATGCGAAATGTGAAATGCTGATTGATATTAAGAAAGTCGTACAAAATCGTTGACGTTTTACTTAATTAACTGGAAAGTCGGGAATTGTTTTCTAAATATTATTAAAAGAAAAAACGAAACATAATTTATGAAACATTATTTTTAAGAGATGTAAATGCATTTATTTAATATGTATTATATATAATAAATTTAGCGTGCACGAGTATATATTCAAATACATAATAAAATAAAAATTCATAATGGCACGTGTACACGAGCGTGGAGAGAATCTTGATTCATTATTGTATTTTGTTCGTAGAATAAAAATAAAACGATCAACTGATGTATACCAACCTACAAGTCTTTGAGTCGAGTGATTAATGTCTTATCCCTTTATACGTACTCAAAATTTTCCTAAAAACAGTTTTAATTTCAATCAATGTAACCTATTTGGTAACATCATAAGTGTAATATACCAGTAATAATATCTAAATAAAATCAAAATAAGAATTTACACAGATTTATTTAAAAAAATACAATTGTTACAAAGTGTTAAGTGATTAATCAGATTATCTAAATAGATAAGTATATTTGTTAGTAAATCATCTCAATGTATATTCCAAACGTATTTTTACAAAAACCTATTTTTAATAATCGTTGTTTAAAAGAATTTAAATATCAAAACCGATTGGTGATAAATAAAATAAAATTATGTAAATGTACAAAGGATCAAAAATTTATTAAAAAAAGTAAAGTTATCTGAACCTGAATCAAAATAAAACAACCCGAAAGAACGCACTTGCGTTCCCTTTTCTATTAAATATTTCCCACAAGAATACCATTTGTCTTACATACGCAAACCCAGTTTTGCTACATTCCTTTATTTGAAAAGCAAATTCCTTTCCCAGGGTTCTCTGTAGCGGTGAAACAAAGTTTCTCCCGAGTTGAAGAGTTCCCCCTCTGATTTACATGATAATTGTGAATCTTCCGCTTTGCTCGCAAAAACTTAACAAAGGTCGGACTTCAGCCGATACTATTTCAAGAACTCCGCAGTTGCATTTGATTGCCTCACTTGCGGAAATAATTTTCTTTGATGCATATACGAGAGTCTAGTATCGTGGAAATTAATCCGATTAACCGTAATCGTAGTTTTCTTTAAACCGAATAAGTAAAAAATAGATTTTCATTGCTGTTTTGCTAGTGATATAAAAATATCATTAAATTTCTGGAATTTTAATTATAATTTACTCAAAAAAATTACGTCCGCTATTTATGTTTATTAATTAACAAAAAAATTGTTTCGGTTAATAAAAAAGTATTTTTTTTAATAATACTGTAATATCAGTGCAAGATTAGGAAAGGAAGGATGTTAGAGGAGAAGTGCAGAGACCTTAAAAGACGGATTTTGAAAAAGGAAAAACACAAAACTTGGCAATTCATTCCGCATGCGAGCAGTCGAACATATATATAAGGTGTCCAGAGAAAAAATTTCAAGATTAAATTGTAATTACTCGTAAACCAACACGCCAACCTCAAAAGTTCAGACAAGAAGAAACAATGGTTAACGAAACTAATTAACGTCAGCAGTGACGCCAGAACATGTGGCTCAAGTTTGATGTGAAATTATGCGCAATCCACGTAAATCGATAAGGAAGATTGCAGCCTTTACTGGAATAAAAAAATCAACAGTGCATATTATTTTGAAAAATAAACTACAGTTTCACCCATACAAACTGCAAATCGTGCAGTTTCTCAACGAAAATTCGTATTCTTTACGTGAAACCTTAGCGAGAACAATGCTGGAACATTTTGGAATAGCACGAATGCTTGTAAACATATTGTTTACTGACAAAGAGCATTTTTATATCGATGGCTATGTTAATAAATAGAACATGAGATACTGCTGCCTCGACAATCCAAGGGAAAGCCATCGAAAGCCATTGTCCAAAAACGACAGTATGGTGTGCAATTTCTGCCCGAGGAATAATTGGCCCTTATTTTTTTAACCAGCCAAAGACAGTCAGTGCTGATGTGTATTGCCGAATGATCGACAAGCTTTTGGTACCGCAACTGTAGCTGTTTCCTGGGTTCAATAATATAACACAATTTCAGCAAGACAGGGCCACTGCACACACAGCTAGAGTGTTAATGGAGAAGCTGAGAGGAATTTTTCGGAGACATACACTGGGGACCTCGGTTACCGGACCTTACACCGTGTGATTTTTTTTGTGGGGATACCGTAAGTCGAGAGTTTACAGTAACAATCCTCGAACAATTCAGGCCCTACAAGAAAATATCCGCCGTGAAGTTGCTACCATTGAACCAACACTTTGTTCTTGCATGTTCGCAAATTTAAAAGTCCGATTGCAAGAGTGTCTTGAGAGAAATGGATGCCATTTAGACGACATTGTTTATAAAACGTAAAACCCGCATCGTTAAACTCCATTTTGTTTAAATAAAATATGAGAATAACATTTTAGTTTTTTTTTTAAAGTATAAAGTGCTTACGGTAAACCAATACTATTTTTCGAAACCGGTAGATGTATTTAAACTCAATAAGTGGTTAATAAAACAAAGTTAACAAATAAAAATAATGAATTTTAATTACAAAGTTAATTTTGCTAATTTCAAAAGTATAAATTATTATTGATTCATAATGAAGTAGTAGTTTTTATAAATGATTTTTTTTATATGAATGCTTACATATATAAATTGATTACAAAAAACATCTTTAATAATCACATATCACAAACAATTTTTGGAAAAATAAAAACCTACAGATAGAAGAACAATTAATGAAGAAATACGTCGAAAGATAATAACTTATATATTTGGTCAAAATCAATGATAAATCCTGTAATAACGTTGTTCAAGTAATTTTTTCCTATCCAAATTTTGTTTCATCAAAAGATGACATGATTTTATCTTATTTTAAAAAGAAACATAATCCCTTGTTTGAACAAACCGACCAAACCATTCCCTTCAGAATTTTTTTACTAATAGTAAATATCTGAAGACTAATTTCTTCTTAATGAAAATCTTTATAGCTGATCATATATTTCGCATTGTTTGTAGTTAGAAGCTACAAAAATTGGTACACATGCACAGCTTGCCACTGTGTCGCTACCTGCTGTACCTCAATAGTACGATAGAACTAACTCGTTTAAAATGAATTATATCAAGAAAATTCCGAGTCTCGAGTCTTGAATTTTTTTCCCGGGATCCGAGACTAAAAAACCATGGGATTCCCGTGAATTTATTCCCGGGTTATCTCGTCATACAATCTCTAGTAGTCACGCTATTGACGAAACAATACTGTGTTTTTTAAATCTAATATTCTTTATTTTGAAAGGTGGGTTTGCAACGAATTTATTTCAAATTTGTTCTTGATTTATATAATACATTGGAAATTCAGCTTTTCATAGAAACATAATTTGTCATTTATTTTTATTTTATCCGCCATCCGCTTCACGAATAAAATATGAAATAAACTTAGATCAGCTAGAGCAGTTTTCGATATTTGCTGAAACATACGTGCGAGTAAGAGTGGATTAACTATACGCTTTTCTTAATCTCCTTGGAACACTCACTACTAGATATTTTCACGTTGCTGCAAGTATGATATAATCTGTCTCAAGGTTTCTCAATAGATAAAATGTTTCTCAGTGGCATCATTTGAAATTTCGTATAAATAGAAACAATGGCGTACAATAGACTTATTTTTGCTTTCTCTGAAATATGAAATATTATGATACGCGATGATTTATTTGCCACAGCGTGGCATGTTTTTTACAACTCAAAACGGTAAGTGGAGGTGAATAATCAAGTGACTCCGTTAACCTTAATGCATTGAGAAATCGTCTTCCGTTCGCTTTGTACACGAGTGCTCGCCTCGCTTCTCTGCGGGCAGAGCTTAAGCGTCGTCCGCTGTCTACTTAGTGTCTGCTACACATCGTAAATATTCATCCACGTCTAGCGGCTCTTACTTCCCTGAAGATATTTCTCAATGCAAAAGAAATATCGGAAGCTCGCAGGAGGGGAGGGGAAATTTGATTCCTTGCCAAGCTAATGGAATAACAAGGACTTATTACTTCGGCGGGTCGCCGACCGACTAGGGCCAAACTTTGCTGCGAACCAAACTTTTAAGAGACAAACGCTAAACACAAGTTTCGAGTTGTAAGTTGGATGCTTTTTGCGGACACTCGCGAGATGGGGAAGCTTTTATTAAAAATAACGTCGCTCTGTTCCTGGGGCGACAACGACGCCGGCGCTCAGTCACAGTTTGCCGGCGAAAGGGTCTTGGCAGATTGTTCTTGTTGTTTGAAAGTGTATGCCAGATTGCGAAAGAAATTAGCGACTGTATGTTTCCTTTCTTTATTTCATATTAATATTGAATTCAAAACTGGAGAATCACAAAAAACATATTCATGAAAGGTATGTTAATATGGACGATTCGTTTGCCTCGAGGAATTTTTTTTGGTTGAGTTTAAAATTCGTAATTAAATTAAAAAGTTATCTTCAGTTAACACATTCTGTAAAATATAATGTATCCCTTCATTAATTTAATATAAAAGTATATTTAAAAAAATGATAAATAACTATAACAAATACTAAATTAATGTATTAATTATAAATATATACATATAAAATCAATTTTGTCGAAAAATATTGTTTTTGCGTCACCGGGATTCGAACCTGGATCTCTATTTCCAATCTGGGGAAATGCACTACCTTTGTGCTATAACGCCAGTATTTTTCTTGACAAATTTTCGAACCTATATGTTACATTTTTCAAATTAATACACCTGTCGTTTCATTATTTATAATTAATACATTAATTTAGTATTTAAAATATCACAGACCTATGTTCTGAATAATTACAACTTCACAATAAGAATGTGTTTTCCTTAATAACAATAACAACATATAATAATAATATACAGGATGTAACAGACCTAGTCCAGAATATTTTATGGGTATCTGACTAATTTATGAGTCGAAAATGTTCAAGGAATATGTGTCTAATCTCAACCATGTTAGAGATATAAACATTTTTTTTTTAAATTGTAATTATGCGATTATTTCAATGAATTCAAATATTTTCTTCATTCCAAGTTATATATTGAAAACATAAATTAAAGTTCATCAAATTTTGATTGGCCACACTATTTTCTGTTAAATCATTTAGGGTCTGAAGCAAAAATACAGATTAATAATGGATAAATTTCGCAAATATTTAATTCGAGGTACGTAAACTTGAAGCTTAACACGATTTTAGTGACAATTTCAAACAATAATATTTTCCGTAATGGTGCAGAATTTGCACATACTCAATTAACATTTTCGACTCGTAATTTAGTCAGGTATCCACCCATAAAAAAATTTGGACTAGGTCTGTTACATATAAATTATTTAATAAAGTAATAATAATAAAAATAAATTAATATTATAAACAAATATTAATCTAGTGGTTAAAACGCTCATCTAGTGATCCAGAAATTCAAGCCTAATTCCAGGAGACCAGTAAATTATTCCTATTTTCATAGCACAACCTATGACATTAAAAAGTACCAATTTATATTATACCTTACCGCATCTACAATTCGCTGACTTAGTATTTTCTCATTGTCGTCATTTAATGCAGAATGGAGTCACTAACATCGGTGTGTAATTATTAACAGATCATAATAATTACTTATCTTCTGAGAAATAAATAAAAGTTTGAAAACCATTTCAGGTTATTTTCATTTCAAAATATTTGATTATTTATCCCCTACATCTTACATTATGTTAAAACACTATTTTATACTCTGTTAAAACCTGAAAACATTTTTTTTAAACCTTATGAAATAAACATGTGAGCGTGCAGGCAAAACATAAAGCAATAATTGCTCCTGAACTCTAGTCTAAATACAAAACTTTGAATAAATGTTAAAATCCGAAATATTATATTTCTTATTAAGGAGAACATATTATTATGGTAAAGTTGTAATTATTCAGAACAGACGGTCTGTGATATTTTTTAAAATACAAATTAAATGTATTAATTAGAAAGATATAAAATTAATTTTATCGAAAAATATTGTATTATCTGATTATGCTAAGGCAACACAGTGCATTGACGACAAATTTTCTCGGTAGCAACAAAAATATTTTTCCATAATATTGATTTTATATGTATATTTTTCTAATTAATACATATAATTTGTATTTTAAAAAAATTGTGTTTTCTACTTTCAAGTATAGTTTACTATTTAATTTTTTGAACTACTCAGATGTGTAAGATCAAATATTGATGAAGTACTCTTAAAATCTGTAAAAATTCAATAATTGATGAAATAAAAGCAGAAATTGTGAAATTTGAATTTTATATTTATTATTATAGTAATTCAATTAATACAACAATAATTAGTATGTAAGAAAAATATTTTGCTCTTTATATTATTTGAGCAATAAAATATAATTAAGGTATGTGATTATTTCTAAAATTAAGATAAAATTATAATTTTGATCCATTATTTCAAATAATTAACTATGTGATATTGAATAGTGGGCACGACATTGATCCGATAAATTATGATTTTCTCTTTTTTGTCTTAATTTATTACATTTCGTAAAATTTTGCCCGTTTTCTTACTGTTAGAATATTTTATAAAAATAATAATAACGTGCTTTAATCACAAGTTTTACAAAAGGGTGACATTCTAGAACAACAATTACAAATTAGAATGTTATATTTCGCCAAAAAATCATTTCGTTTCGCTCATTGCAATAATTTAAGCGACAGATGTGACTCACAGCAAGCGACTAATTTGATAATTCGTTATGCAGTCGTTCTGCGGTACTATTTGGTCCCACTTATTTCCTATCGGACACGGTGGTTCCCTGCGGGACTGAGCCCTCTTAGCCAAAAATGGAACCATTTAGCAATAACTAAATGCCATTTATTTAATCCATCATACATCAGTGTCGTTTGTCTCTAGCGGGGTGAGTCACGCGCAGGGGAGATTTCTCCCTTGTACGACACCATGGGCGGTGCACATCTACCAATAATTTAAAAAATAATCATTAAAATCTTTTTACTGTTAAATAATTTAAACGTACGTTGTACTTTATATTAATAAAATGAGTTGAATAGAGAAAATTTACTTAATACGTAAATGCTTATTTAAATGTATCATATTATGGTGTTATTTTGATGTACATTAATTTTTAAACTTTTATTTAAAATAAATTATATATTGTTCATCTAATTAGTATTTCTAATTTTTTTTTCCACATATTGGAACTGATAGTAATATACGTGAATAATATTCTAATAGATATTGTTTTGATTCATAAAATATTAATATTTCTGTAATTCATTATTCATTTATGATAGAATTAAATGTTATTTTTGATCTAACGGTAATATTCGCCTGGATCGAGGGATTGTGGGATCAAGTCTTGTTCCGGGGACTACCAAGTTAGTCCTACTTTTTATGTCACAAGCTTTCTACAAGCAGTACTATGTTCCGAGTTCGAGTCCCGGTGATGAATTAATGAATGTATGAACTATTCACATTAAATAGTTATCTTTATCTATCTTACAAGTTAGCCCGATCACTCTCGCTCCGTCACTGCACGACAGCACTATAGCGAGGCTTAGGAAAGCTTTCATTAATATAAAAGCTATTTGCTTTAATTATGATAAATAATACTTTAATTCAATTTATTGTTAGGACTGATTCATAAGTCCGACAATCTTCTTACGGCCGTACTGCTGACTAAAGTGACTTGTTACAATTGGTTAATAAATCAGAATAAACTAAAAATAATCCTTGAAACTTTTAATTTACATTTACATTTAGTAGAGAAGAGTTTTCAGTAATTTAAAAAAATAAATATATGTATATGTATATATATATTATTACTTATTACAGAGTTATATTATTAGTCA
This sequence comes from Eubasilissa regina, assembly GCA_022840565.1. Taxonomy (NCBI): domain Eukaryota; kingdom Metazoa; phylum Arthropoda; class Insecta; order Trichoptera; family Phryganeidae; genus Eubasilissa; species Eubasilissa regina. Next base: position 27,265,776 of record JAINEB010000022.1, on the reverse strand, counting down.
TGAAACTTTTATATACAGGATGAATATTATGTTCTAGTCCGATGTTGTTTCTTTATAACTAATAAATAAATAAAATATAAATTATTTGGTTTTTATTTATCAATTATTTAGTTTATTGCAATTATTTATGGAATATTATTAACCCACGGATTCAAAGTTTGAAAATATTGTACATCAACATGCCAATAAGAAACCGCATTAAATACAATAATACCACACTGGCACTAAGTGACAGCGGAATGCCGAAACTATAAAATCTTCATTGCGACTATTTTTCAACACTACATCAGGATTTTATAATTAAAATATAACAACACGCGCTTCATTTTATTTGCAACAACATTGTGACATCTGTTATTATTGGAAATAAACTATTATTGGGAAACCATCTAAAATATGATTGACAATATAATTATACGCTATTGGGGAGACTTCTGTTTACAGATTTAGGAAATTTTCAATATTTGTGTTCAGTTCGGACAAAGTTCAGGACGTCCCGAACAGATCTTCGATCGCTTAATTATCCTTCTTGACTCAAGTAACTTTCATATTCATATAATACATTATTTTGGAATAAATAAATTATAGTAAATTAAGAACCATATTATAAATAAAGAATCAGTCAGGTGCACCGACCGTCCGTAATTTGCATTTTGCGAAGTAAAACTAATTTCAAATTTCACGCAATCAACGTTAATTATTTACTAAACAAATAATTAATATTTCATACAGACGAAGCTATTTTTTTAATGGAAAAAATGTAAATATGGGTAATTACAGGACCTATGACCTGACTTCAGCTGGCTTAAGTGATCGCTATACACAATATAACGTTAACCATTCCACCAAATCAACCTCCATATCTATCAAATTTTTGTTGGAAGTTGTTTACATGTTAATAAGTGGAACACTTTGAATACCACTACACTATCGCCATCTATGGACTAACTTTGATATTAATTTTCTCTGAAACAGCATACATGTCAAAATGATAATCTTTTTTTTTAAATTATTTAAAGCAATATTCTTTATTTATAAAATATTTTTAGCACATTATACTATAAAACGCTTGAAAAATGTATATATTTTTATTTTTATATATTTTCTTATTTTGACCAGTATATTTATATATAGTATATCTCCATGAGATATCTATTATTATTTTAAAAACATTGCCTTTGTAGGTAAAAATCCAATAATTGTGTGTTCTTGGACATATTCAAATATTGTTAATTATTTACGATTGCAAAGATTTCAACTCCCTAGAAAATAAAGACGCAAATAATGTAGCTGAAAATTTCTAATAATTTGCAGCTCGTTGTTATTCCAAACCGCCACATTTTGCTGCCAGCAAGTCGGAATGGTAATATTACCATTTATATAATATGGTATCTATTCGTGCGGAAGAAAATGAACACGTCTTGCTTCAGCTATTGGAAATAACATCAATACTAGGAGCGGGTGGGGTGGCGGGATCTCGGATTTCGGAATCCAGGGATCCCGTTCATTAATCTTTGTATGAGTATCGAAAAATCTCGAGTTATTCCTTTTTTTATTATTTAAGAGTAAAATATTCACATTCTGGTGATATTAATATTACATATTGCGACCGAAATTACGTGAAAAATGTAACAAATTGGCTTTTATATTAAAATCACAATGTTCACCTTGAATTTTAAAAATACCTTTTTTTAAAAGAGCCTTTTGAGAAACATATTAAAACTTTTTAAAGTATTTTTATTTGAACATATAAATTTGGTTTCTATTTCATTATAATATCCATGTAGAATTAGAAAGAACTTATTTTTCAGCAGATAATTATAATGATTTAGGGCCGGTTGTGTGATCAGTAGTAAATTTTGACCATGGTAAGTTTTACTATGGTAACTTTTTATCTTCGCTTATAGTAAAAAAACATATGCGGGTTGTTGGTACGTTAAATTTACTATTGTCAAAGCGTATATAAGAAATCTGGTGGTAAGACAAATAATCATGAAATATGCTTTATTTTATTATTCATCTATGGCTTTATTCGCCTCTGCATTCGATGTCTGTCACTTAGAGCTGGCAATTTTTTTTCGGATTATGTGCTGATGTATATTAAACAACGACATCATCATCGGACGACCTCTTACCACTAAAATAACGGGGTATTGAATGATTAATTGTCGTATACTGCAACTTTCAAATCATGATTAGTCTGCCATACTTAACCACAATTTTCGGAAAACCATCCGGTATTCGAGACTAAAATTAGTTAATCATTGGTTTTTTTACCAACGATCAAATAACCTGTTCTCGCATTTTTATTTTACTTTACCATAGCAAAAAATTACCGCTGATCACATTACCGGGCCTTAGACAGAGGTCGCTTCCACCCCTATTGAGACCATAACGTGGCTACAGTCAGTATTTTCGTAAAACCTATTTTTAAATATTGAAAATTATTTAAATACGTAAAAAACTATGACACACACTCTCACGCCACCTAGCGACATATTCAGTATTTCATTAAATAAAGTGATTTATATCTTGGCTAAACTATTATTATTTTAACTGACCAGCCGTAAACAAGGGATTTTAAATCCCGCCCCATGGTCTAGATCTGGGGTCTTAGACACTCGGCTATGATCGGTAACAAAAAACGTGTCGATATTATCATATTTATAATAAATACTGACTATACAACATCATACCAGACAAACGCTCGCACGTTACTGATATTTTCTACGGCAATATAATTAATACATAATATTCACAATAAATATCAATGAAAAATATATATATATTTAGGCTCAACGAATGCACATGTAGGTAACTAATGAAATTGGAAAAAATTATTATCGAGCAATCTAATCTAGACCCAAAATATTTTCATAAAATTTTTATGATGAAATCCCGAGATTGAAATAAAATTGATCCCAAAATCCCGGAATAGAAAAAGTTATCCGAAATAACAATCCCTAGTCAATACGTTACGTCGAATGAAGTCAACTTGTAAGTATTCATTTCGTATTGGAAGACTCCTCAGATGTGTTTTGAATTTCATTTTCATCATTTGTGTTGCGGTGCTCGGGGATTAACCCGTGTCTTGCGGAGGATCTGACACTACACTTTGACCCACGAAAGTGAATTCCCAAGGCACCCATGCTTTTGGAATCTGTAATCAGGTTATCAAAGGTCCATATAATAATCCTACTACTGTATTTGAAGTGCAGCTGCTTCGGAGTTAATAAGACAAACTTATTGATTAATAATACATATGTAGGCATTTACATATCATTTTTTTTTTGACGATTTTATTAAATCTTTTGAATAATGGGTTAGTTGTAAACTATAAATAAAAAATTCCCTCACTATAAATATGAAATATGATCTAGATTGTACAGGTTCAAATGTTTAGCTTCTCGGCTTCTTGTACATTCCTATCAAAGTTTCTAGAAGACGACAATCAATCACAGTATCAGCGCGTCAGAGGACGTGTCACGTGTCAGGGCTAAAGTATTTTGTACGGACAAAAAGAATAAGAAAAACTTTTTATTATTTTAATTATTAATTAATAATATAACACTCAATTTTTGCTTGATTTATTTTTATATTTACGTAAAATATCTTTCACATCTGTAGATTTTAAATTTCTTTTTTTTTTATATATCAGATACATACAATACATCGCGACAAGGTGAACTGCATTGAGGGTGTAATGAATGATGCTTCATTGCACCAGCTAGAAGAAGAGGAACATTTTGAAGTTATCGAAACAGGCTACGAATATGGTGTCTCCTGTATGGGTGTAATTAATTTTTTTCTCTTAATAATAATAATTAATATAACTTAGTCGTTACTACACTTTAAATAGTAAAAATCTAAATTTCGTTATCGCTAACGATTAATTTAAATCCTCACGTTACCGTGGTCAGGATTTTTCATAAAATATAGTTATAGGATAATAATCTATTATATTATTATTGTATTATTTTCGCATATACATATATATATATATATATATATATATATATATATATATAGAAACATACTTAATATTTGATATGTCCAAGAAAACACAATTACTGGATTTTCATCTACAAAGGCACTGTTATTAAAGAAATAATATATATCTCATATAGACGAAGCTATTTTTTATTAATGGAAAAATATGGAAGGATGGGTAATTACAGCGCTTGCGACCTGTCCACCTGCATGGCTAAGTGATCACTCTACACAATGTAACGTTCACCATTCCACCCAATCAACCTCCATATCTATCAAATTTTTAAAAGTTGTATATATGTTAATATGTGGAATCACTTCGAATACCACAACACTATCGCCATCTATGGACTAAATTTGATATTCGTTTCCCTGAAAGAGCATATATGTCACAATATTTTTTACAAGCACACCCAACTAAATTCACAATTACATTTTTATATAAATATTAAAAATTTAAATGTTCCCCGATTTTAACATAATTTATTTTAATTTATAATAGAAACGCTTAATTAAAATGTAAATACTGAAATGTGCGTTGTGTCCTGCTGCAATATATTATTATTATTACCACCACAGAGCTCCACGTGGACAAGTCGTGTGTCCTGCGGTATTCAGTAATGCATTGTGCTTCCTATGCCAGTGGGGTTTGGAATATATCAAATATATATCAGGATCAAGATAATCCTCTATCTATTGTGTGACGCGTGACAGTAATAAGAATTATTATTTTCCTGCACTGAAAGTATTTTTAGATAATGACCGTTCCGGGTTTTACTTTTCTTGTTATAATTTTGTTAAGGCGCAATCCATATTCACAAACAGAAAATTTTAAACAGAATAAATCAATCAACTAGAAAGAAATACAGTAAAAATTAATCTATTTAAAAAATATTTAAATACACGTGATGAGATTTTGTTCTGGAGATAAACTCAGAGATCAGCTTGATATTGTTAATGTAACTCAAACCATTGTATACGGCATACGTTCTGATAATGAGATTTGATTCGTGTACATAAACGTCACTTATCCATAGATCTCTAAAACTATTTATTCTGAAAATTAGATATAAGTTATTAAACATTAACATAGGGTGTTAAATTACAAACATTTATTGTGTTTTAACTGCTACTGGGAAGATTTAAAATCACCGAAATGACGAAAATGATGACAGTGACATTTGACGTTTAACATACTTTAGGGATTTTGGTAGATTTGGTTGGATTTTGGTTACTGCTTGCGTAATGAATTATGATCGATATGTGTGATCTGAGTTGTCGAATAACTCGAACAGAGCGACCGACGTTTATAGGTTATGCGATTCGTATCAAAAGGTTTTGTGCATAGTAATACAGAAGGGCCTAACTCCCTTCAATGTGTCACACGTGAGCTTATTACAGGACGATTACAATGGCAGGTACTACGAGTATAAAGTTAATTACGCGAATAAAGTTGAAGACTGGAGTGGTTCGCTTGAGGTGTTGTCAAAATAACGGTCTCCGAAGAAGTAGTTGGCTAGATTCTAGGACTCTTCCGTCACGATGTATTGAAATTCGCTATTAGTCAGTGCGTTTCGGCACTATATTATGGCTGTCAGGTGATTCCTTACGCGACCATGTCTGTGGAGCACGAGCAAGACCACCACAATACAGACGTAAAGTAAGACGCGAGACGGCGAATCTCTGAGATACGTCTGTACACTTTTAATACGAAAATCGAGAGTTGTCTCCAAATCGTCTCAAAGTAAAGAATCGAAAATTAGCTAAAAATCATTTCCGTGGACACGGACATAAGAATTATATGTATAGGTAAGTAGATCTCAACTGTCCTAAATCGCGTTAATATAAATAATTGGGAGAGCTAAAAATAAACTAATTCTTTATAAGAGACATTCGCTTGTCACTGAAGCTCTATTGATCTTTGTTCTTTGCCAGGTCATTTGCTTCTCGGTAACTTCTGCGTCTGCTCCACAGCAGCAACTGGCTAATAAATATATATTTTTCAATTGCTATAACTACTATAGGTGTATCTACCATTTATTAAATTGAAAAAGGTTATTAAGATTTTAATTGGTGTTCATTTTCGCGGTAAATATAAAATAATTTGAATTAACGTCCATTACAGAATTTATATTAAAAAAATCATAAAATGATAAAAAAAAAGAATTACACAAAATTTATAAAATAATACTTTAGTTAAACACTTATTAAAACTTGTATATTGGTTCAAAATCTATTTTACAATAATTATCGATAATGATGTTAAAAGTTTAGAAACAATAGTATAAAAAAATCGAACATTTTAGCCGTCTAGAATAGTTATTACTGAGTAGAAAATGTAAAAGTGGAAATATCGTTAGAGTATTGCTAACAGAATATTTAATGTGGATATATTTACCTGAATATTATAGACTTGAGGGAATTGAAAAAAAATAATGTAGGCAGACACAGAAGTTACTTTTACAAATTAAAAAAACTAGTGGTTTGACAATAGCAGGCTAATTCAATTATTAATTAATTAATTAATTAACATATACTTACATAATATAATATATTAGTGAAAGGCATAATTTCATTTATAAAAGTTAAAAAATCTTAATGGTATATACCCGGCGTTGGAAACCCTTCGGTAAAAAATCCACGCAATAGCGGTAGAAAACCCCCCGTACCAATCTCCTCGCATCTACCCCCCTCCCCTCATAATGACACTCCCATGCACCACCTACTACCCCTCCGAATCTATCCGTACCACCTCCTACCAGCACCCCCCCACCCCATCGTAGGCCTATGTTATCGAGAAAGTATTTTTCTAATAAGCCCTTCACTACACCCTTAGAACCTTTCATCTCGTACTCTTTCATACATATGTATATATATATATACAGCCAACAGACACCCTATAATACATGTAAGATTTTGTGGGATTCAACATCTCCGATTATTTAGATATGTTTTTCGTTGCCCTGGTTAATTTCGATTTGGTTTTTTATTACTGTATGAATGTTTTTTCGTGATATGTTTCCACCTAGCCAAATTTGTGAGAAGTATTATTCATATATGTATAGCAAATATTATTGTCAACAGGTTATATTTTATTTAATACCTACTTTAAAAATAACAATAAAAAATCTTATTCATAAAAAAAATATACACATTTATAATATATTTATCATATTATGATTACATACGAGTATGGTGATGAAACCCTAAAACTGAATTGTTTGTATGCTGTACGTGTTAGATGCTAAAAAGTTTAAAAACGTCGGTAAAATTCAGCGGTTGCTCTTGGTGTCGCTGTGAATATGTTTACATTATTTTCCATATGTCATAAATAGGTTTTATAATCAGATGAATATATTAATGAATGTGGTAAAGTTCTACAAGTATCAGAATAACTACATACCTTTAGATCGAGAGATAACATTTAATGTTCCAGAATCCTTTGAAATATGACAAAGATATGATTTTATCAGTAAATAAAATAAAGTAGCTAGATAATAATGTGACAATTCCCATATATAAGTAATTATATAAGTTTCCATCTCTTCTATAAACACATCTTTATAATTTTAAGAGATACAATATACAAATATAATTGTTGAATCAAAAGAAACATTATCATTTTCAATTTCGTTCAACGAAAATGAATTGAGTTATTAATTATACAATATTTTACATTTAACTTTGAAAACGCTTAAAAAAACTCTCAAGGTGGCCACTTATTCTCTATTGTAATATTTTTCATTTAAAAAGCACGAAATTTGAGACAAAGAAGTAACGAGTTAAGAAAAAATCTCCTCCCGGGACAATACTAATTCTTGCAGCGGACAAAAAATATGATTAACAATTCGCTATCGCGTTTATCTCTCGCGAATCACGGGCTTCTACAAAAGAAATGTGACTCGTAAATTATCCACCCCTAGCGAAAGCGTTACGAGGGATAAAAATATTAGCATCCCCTTCCTTACCCCGTGTCCATGCAACCCTAGCTTACCCACCAGCGAGGGATGCCAAATGAACGACTTATCGTTTTGCAATTTTATTTTTGGTAAATCATATACTATTGCTTAAATTTAAATTTATATTTATTACGAAGGTTAAAGTAATTGTTAAAACTCTTTGTAATAGAATATTTATTAATTGATTAGGTACATAAAAATGCATCAGAAATGAAATAAACTTCAAACTCCCTTTTATACATAGATGTTTAAAAAGTCTTGCAACCGTTAACGTTATGCCAACGAATTAACCTAACTGATATAAAAAATACCATAGATATTTACCATTGTTGAATTTGCAAATAATATATAAAATATTTTAATAATAACTATAGTACTTTTTCTTCTGGAAAATTCTTAAAATGTTTATTTTATAATTGACTGACTCGTGTTCAAATAGAATAAAATTTATTAATAACCAATAAAAATATATATTCGTTGAATAAACTTTAAATTTTGTAACTCATATACGTACATGCGTTTGTCAAATAAATTAGTTCTATAATTATCTGTAAATTTGTCACATGACTAAATATGAAAAAATAATTCTGTGTGGACGTTCCATTTATTCAAATAAATCAATACACTTATTATGAGGTATGCGTTAATGATTTAATTCTATACCGTGAGGTAGGTGTCTACCTACTATTCCGGGTAAATTAAAAAATATGTTTTGTTTTGTCGTTTTTGACAGGATTCTACCTAGCTGTATAATAATTAATTTTAACGTTATGAAAAAGTTAGTAACGCCAAAGCAAAATATTATATTTACTGTACCATCTGTCGTCAATAATAGAAGATAATACTATGAGTACTTGTAGTATAAAGCACTCAATCAAAGTATTAAATTTATTTTCAGATTTTTACATATCCTTCAATAACAATCAATTAGTACACATGATAAACAGTTTGTGACTAATACATCCTCTTAATTTACCATACTTTAAGAATCTAAATAATCGATGGTATTAAAAAAAAAATTCAAGATGAATTATATAAATATATTAAAGTTTATATTTTCGGGGCAGCCCTGTCTCCACATGAGCGTCACGAGGGGAAGCTGGGCCGTGGGGACCCCCGACAGAACATCGATAATGATTGCAAATTAAAAGGCAAAACCCGTGTCCCTAAAGTCGCTTACGGTAATATGGCTTCCTCATAAACTTTTAATTTTATTCGGAAGTACACTGTGGTGGTTGTTCAACACTCTCCCTCATGGTCACGTTGCTGACAATGAAAAAATATAAAGATACCATCTCTTTATATTACTTTTACACCTTATCTAGAAGGCGTAACTGGTTGTACAGGCGACTGATTTAACTAATATCTGGAAAACGGGGTTAAGTTAATCATAATATAAAACATTATTTAAATAATAATAAAATAATATTTATTATTCTAACCTCCATGTAAATAAAAAATGTGTGGGAATCAATAGTGTAAAATAGTTAAACAGCCTAAAAATTAATATTAAACATTATTATTGTAAAAATATTTTTTAATTGCTTACATTTAGCGCATTTTCTTTATCTTCTTCTTTAGGGGCCCTTTTCAATGTTGCGGAATATAAGATATACTACCAAAGATACAGACTAATCTATAAAATTACATTGATGATATAAGACACGTCATATATACAACACGCCATTTGTAATAATATATTCTACTTGTATTTCACATGAAAAATATCAGTACAACTATATTCTCAGTATGCACTGCCATTAAAAATATATATAAATTGGTCAAACACTTGTTATTTTGATATAAACAATCGAGTAAATTTCATCGTCCATAGGTGTAGCTGTAAACTTGTCAACAAAAGTCAAAAATGTTGAAAATAGTGTTAAGAATTTTTTATTTATTTAGTAAACTTGTAGCAAATATCATTGATAGTTTTTGAATTATACGTAATAAGTATTTATTAGTTGTGCATACAGTAGACTCTCGATTATCCTGGTTATGGATTAACCGGGGCAGTAAAAAAAACTTTTTTTTTTATAACATTTAAAAATATTTTTTTGTTAAACTACATAAAATGTGACAGAAAATGAAATGAAATTAGGAACACGTCATCGATCGGAAATTAAATTATAATTTGGCGCGCTTAGAGTACGACGTCAAAAATTGAAATAACGTATACACAGCGGTTGATTTAATATTAAAAAATTTAAAATTATTAATATATTCGTATTTTGATCGAGATTATCCGGGTTATTTTTGTCCTCACTGCATTTTAAGTTGGTGCGAAAAAAAGTATAAACAGTATTCAGAATGTAAACTACCTACCTATATTTAGTCCAAAGATAATTATTGCAAGCGATGATTAACTTGATCCAAATTCAATAGTAGATTAATTTATATGTTGGTACCAGGATCATATGGAGGTCAAATAAATATAAATCGCTTATATAAAGTTCTTAACCGTTCGATAGGAAAATTCATTTCATAGTAATTATTCAAATTAACGTGATGTATCCATAAATATATAATTGCAAAATCGGGAGGTAATTGTCAACAGAAGCAAACAGGTCGATAAGTCAAACAAACTGAGGCTAATTTATTTCAAGGCACGTTTTTGTTACGCCGATGTTTGGTTTTATATTAAAACCAGCCAAATAAGGGAAGCGGGCCCGACAACCGTGCTCAAAAATTCGTTAAAAGATTTTCACATAATAGTTTTTGGTATTCCGCTGTAAACATATCCGATAAGGAAATAATTTATTTTACGATTTGGCTCGTTTTTATAAGATAAGTAGTGTGAACAGAACTCGTGTGAAACTTAAATTCCTTTTATCGTCCGGCCGGAGAACGGAGTCGTCGCTCGAAGACGCAAAATAATTTATTTTTATGTTTTGTTTGCTCGTACGTAATATTTAGTAAAGAAACATTATAAATTGCTGAAGATTAACACACTTTATGGTTTGGTGTCACTATTTTTATACAGTTTTTATTATGAAATTAACAATGTTATGTCGGTATCTAAATTGTATAAATAGTCGGAATATAATGATGAAATTATTCGATAAAAAAATAATTTTAAAAATATTAGGTATCTACGAATATATGTAATTGTAATCAATTTGGGTATTTTGCCGCTAATAAATAAAATTTGTATTTTGCTCTTAAAAAATGTCTACTATTTATCGAACCTTTCGGAGTCCAAGTTTTAGGTTTAGTTTTATAATGGCAGTAATCTTCAAAAACTGATTATAGCAACAATAAATAAAATCTTAATGAAGGAAAATGTTCGTATTGAGAACACATTTTTATTATGAAGTTGCATTTTCAGAACATAGGTCTGTGGTATTTTAATACAAATTAAATTAATCAATTAGAAAGATATACAGAAAAAAATCTATCTCGGTAGCAATTAAATATTTTTACGACAGATAGATTTTTTCTGTATATATTTCTAGTTGATTCATTTAATTTGTGTTAAAATCATCTTGTTTCATTATATTTAAATGATTTTAATTCATAAAAAATATACCTTAATAATTTTACAATAGCAATAATTTTTAAAATCTATCTATATATGGAACGTCGTTTACATAAAAAGGTTTTTAAAATAAATTATAATGCGAAAAAAGTTTTCACAAATCATCAAAAAACTTGACAAATCGGACCCTCATCCGTCAACGAGGGGCAGCATTTAACATGTTGTAGGGAGCACCGAATGAATGTTTAGGGATGACTCGTACATTAATATTAGCCGCAGGCCTCCTCTGGCCTCCGCTCCCGCTGGGCGGCCGACGGTGGGGGAGCGGCAAGCAGGGGGAGATAAAGACCTGCCCTGGGTTGAGACGATTCCTCATAATTAATATTCATCTAAATTATAATTGAGATTTTTTGTGGGCTAAGACTTGTCTCGGCGAAATAATGGCATTTGATATTTTAAAAAGATTTTTTAGGACATGAATTAATTTAATTAAATAACGACGTTTTTTAATAATTTATAATATTTAATTAATTAATATTATAACTCTACCTAGATGGTTTGACAAGAGACACAACTTTAAAAGCTATATATATATATATAGGATGACCCGTTTTGAACATGAGATTTTCAAATACGCGAATGTAGTGATTGCTGTCCATATACTCGAGGATTTTCCCTTTCCTAAGTGTAACAACTTTACTTATTGACGTATCTACTGAGAAGAAAGTAGGCTTTGATGCTGAAAATGATTTTGTTACAATATTCAGCATCACCTACAGTGTGCTCTAGAAACACAGTTCATTTATATCCCTCAATCACAAGTAATGTTATGCCGTAACTTTCGGAATAAAGCTTTGATAATGGCATGTATTATCATGCCGAAACCTTGGCGTATGTTTTTTCAAGAAAAAGAAAAAATCTACAAACAATGCAATCAAACCTCGAAGAGACACCTGTTCCATATACTAATGCTCGCGGAAACCTTCAATTAAACATATATATGGGATATATGGGATTTTATGGACACGATAATTAACTGTACTTTTTTTTTGAAAAATCAATATTAGTTCTGGAAAAAACGTTTTTTATTCTTTTTAGGTGCTTTTCTTTTGTCCAAAAAAATTTCCGTTAATATTGGTTATAATGTTAAAAATAAAGACGTACTTTCATGGACAGATTAAAATTTTCTGATTCTTACGATCACTGTGGAAAATTATTTTCATTTCATTATAGTCATTTATCATACCTACGTGCTGCTATTTTCTCGATTTTTCTGAAAAATTTCAGATGTGGAATTATGTATTTTGGCGGTAGAGAGACACAGAATGAAATACACTGATTTACTTGTTTTTGACAGCTCAATTTCCTTCACAGGTCTTACAACAACTGTCTTGCGGATTAATTAGCTCTGCCCCAATCAATGTTTCCTGAGAGAAATTTGCCAAACATGATTGAGATTTGTATTTCTGTGATAACTTTGATTCTGCAACAACGTTTCTATTGTAATGTATAATAAAGTACATTTTCCATTACCTCCCTTGATTTAGAGCTATAATTCAACAATAATACATAATGCCGAAGCTACTATTTACATTTTCGCTTGAAATAGCATGTTGTTTTATAATAAGAGTCCGCCATTCAACAGATTTGACTGAACTTGATATATCCCCCAGGGCAATGAAGGGAGCTTTGCACGTGAAGTACAAAAGTGCCAGAGAAGTATCCCAGACGTAGGGAGACTCTATGTTCTTACATATTATGAAACCGCTTTGCGAGGATCAAAAATGTAATTTTCTAAAATTTTAGAAAATTTTAGCTGATCAAAACAAAATACATTCATATTTAAAATTATGATCTGGGTACAATGTAATTCAGTAGTTTACAATGTATATTAATATGAATTTTAACCCTTTTAGCAGTAAATATACTGTTTAGAAAAACATTTCGATATTTATGATAGATTGACAGATTCACAGATCATCGAAGACCGTGCGTGTGTGGATACTCCATTATGTTTACTATACTTATATGCCTTTCTTCCCTCTATATCCTATACTTCAGAACATGACTTTTTGCTGTCTATGACTTTTGAACTGTTTAGGAGAGTGGATGTCCTGCTATATACTCGTCACTAACTTCAAGATTTTGTAAAGTCACTGTATTCGGTTCCTCGCGTGTGCGTGCCTAAACTTCTATTGTGGATCACAGTGCTTTATACTGATCATCGAAGAAAGTTCCTGAAGTACAGTAGATGTGGGTCGTGTTCTTCCTGGTTGGTCCTGTCCCTATACCAAATTCCCATCACACTTCTTACATCCCGTTTCCCCACCCCTTGTGCAAACACCCTGTTTCCACGGTGTTTATAAGATAAGTTTCAACGATTTATTTGAGATAAATCTCAGTTCCGTGTACACGTGCTGAAAATTTGATCTAAAGATAAGCCCAGAGATCGCCGCTTGAGATTAATAGAATCAACCCATGTACACAACGTTCGATTTAACGATACTCGACAAGTGCACACAGCTTCACTTATAGATAACTACAACTATTTATTATGAAATGTTAAAACAAGCAGAAAGCATTAAAATACAAACAATTATAGTATTTTTAATTGCTGCAAGGGAGATCTAAATTCATCCAATGGATGAAAGGGATATTAACGGCTAATGGACTAACATTTGACGTACAGCAAGTGCGAGACAAGTTGCGGTACTTGAATCTCCGTGACTTGGCGTATACACGAAAACCGAATGTTGTTTCCAAAGAATGTTGTAGGAGCAAAATTTCTGTGTCAGAGATAATCTCGTGACAAAATTATCTTCCGTGAATCCGGGTCATAAGAATTATCACATTTTAACGTAGGTGGTGAGTTTGAGACATGTAACGTATATTTTTAGTGTTTTTCTATTTGATGAAACATTTTTCACAAATCGGACTTATTATATAGAAATCATTAATTTTGCATGCAAGAAATATGTCAATATAAAAAATTGACGTATGTTTACGAAATTACATAGATCAGGAAGTTTATTTTGCAACATCGTATTTCTCTAAAAATATATAATCGCGTTTATTATTTAATTAATAATTTGAAAAGTAATGTTAAAAATAAATTTAAATAATGAATGGGGAACGAGAAGGAGATATCTGCGTCTAAGACAGCGAGCGGTGAATACATATTTTGACTTAAACATAGAAAAACGAAATATTCATTATTTCCATTGAATTAAAATAATGTTATTTCCTGAAAAAATTTTATTAAAAAAATAAAATTAGGTTTTAATTAGATTTTTTGGAAAAATGAAATATCGAAATAGCGTTTTTTAACGAATATTTAAGAATAGATATATGGGCCTAGGGATATTGTAAGGATTAGGTTTTTTTCCCTAAACACAAAAATTGTACTAATTTAGTGACAATTTTTGGATATGTGATATTTGTCATTTGATAATATATTTAAATATTCCTTATTATTCTCGTTTTCATTGTCAGAAATTTGTAAAATTTATTAGTGATTTGTTAAAAGTATCTGATAAAAAATGTTACAATTACAATATGTATGTTTTTTTATCAAAAGATTCTCAAAACTTATTTTCATTAAAGTGCATTCGAATTAAGTGAGCACGTTATAACTATTTTTAAAATATCATAGGTACTTCGTAAGTTATGGTCACCCTAAATATTCAGGGTCGATGCATGTAGTGGGGTGACATAAGCGTTAGGGGTGGATTCAGTAGGCCTTTGGGGTAAGTCAATTGGGGGACGGACTGTTTCACGTGACGGCAAGTGGCAATCCAAATTGCAGGCGCTGAGTAAAAATGAACATACCATAATAATGGTGATGTGTAAAGTGAAACTTTGTATTAAAACTAGATGTTTTAGTTTATAGGCATAGCATCTATCCCCTCCGTGATACAGGAGTTATTGATTTATTTTTATTTAGTACAAAAATGTAAAGAAGATACAATAAGTTAATTTTATAAAGTAAGCACGTGCCAGAATATTGGCTGTAGAATAAAGTAAATTTATTATTAAGGAGAACACATTCTTATTATGAAGTTGTTATTATTCAGAACAGACGGTCTGTAATATTTTAAATACTAATTTATGTATTTCCTTTCTACGTCTCTTATCGGACTACTCAAAAGTATTTGAGATTCCGTAAAAATAAAGTAGACGGCTTTCAAATAATGGAACGATAGATGTGATGTATTAATTTGAAAAGTGTGACATACGTTCGAAAATTTGTCGTCAAAAGTACTGTGTACTAAAGCATGGTCAGTTAATTCACCTTCCCCGGATTGGAAGGAGATCCAGGTTCGAATCCCGATAGTAACTATATTTTTCGATAAAATTGATTTTATATGTATATCTTTCTAATTAATACATTTAATTAGTATTGAAAATAAATTTTATATTAATCGTAAGAATAGAAATTAAAATAATCACATTTTATATCTAGCTACCATTTCCATACCTGCCCCACATTTGCTTTGCGAACGTTTGACCCGGTACACTTTGACACTGACTTTGATTGGTGCTCAATTTGTGTGTTGAAATTCCAGTTGGTGCAAATTTTGCTTTGGCTATTATGGCCCATGCCTACGGACGAGATTTTTTTGAGATTTGAGACAAGACAATCTCTGAGACAGGAATTATGCTCCCATGATATTCTTTGAAGAGAACTCTCGGCTTTCGTAGTATACTGTGTCCAACAAGTCTCAGAGATTCGCAAATTATGTCTCACTTGTCACTGTCAAATGTTGGACCATTGATCGTTGATATTCCACTCTTGGGTGAATTTTAATCTTAATAAATAAATAAATATTTATAACTTAATTCCTTATGTTTAACTTCTCATAATATATGTTGTTCTCATAGATGTGATCAATATAATATTTCTATACAAAATTATCATCAGCATGTCGGATTGCCCTGGATTAGCACAAATGATTTCATATAAAGTACCAACTCAAACGAGACAAAATAAAGTGTTCTTTGTAGGTATATATACCGTAAGCTCGCCAGTAACACGGATACATCGCAACGGCTTGGTAACAAGTCGAATTCCGTTGATATTTGTCGTTGCAGAAGCATACCTGAATTGAAGAAATATTTATAAGTACTTGGAATGTACTCAGTTTGAACATTATATACTGTTATATCTAAATAAAAAAATAAATTATTGTTTATTTAAAAGCCAACAAAGACATTGATGGTAATAAATATATACATTGAAACCCCGATTCTACGTTTTTCAAGGGACCCTCAAAACGATAAATGCGGGAAACGACGAATATGGTAAAGCTTCAAATATGTAATAAAAAAAGTTAAATTTAAAAAAAACTAGTTCAATTAATGCGGGATTATTTAACATTGTTCTTAAGGATGTTTGGCCGGGACTATAAAAATTAACGATCCAAGCGGGAAAACGATGTTGTAGGTATCTATGATTCTAGGCGAGTCTGTACACACGAGATGAGTATCGCGTCAAATCGGGTTTGAGTTTTTGTCGCTTTCTGATAATCTCAAGCTGATAAATGTCAAAATATCGACACGTGCACATAGTACTAACACATATCTCAACTAAATCTCTGAGATTCACCTCATTGTGTCTCATCCCGTGAACACGGGCCACTAAGCTTTTGTTCGAGTCTACTAAGAAAAACTGTGTGGTGCAACCCTCAAATAGATGTCACGAGTTCAGATATCTAAATCGGAAATCTGAAAACTATGTCAAACTCTGCTGCCCTATGTCTCCCGCCTTCTCCAGACCTCGGTTCTTTAATTTTCTTTATATATTATTTAATTATTTATTCTTAATATATACATAAGTATATTTATATATGCTCTAATATAAATAAGATTTGTTTTCACTTCAACTTACATATCTTGCACACATTTGTTTAGTTTATTTTTTGAATCTATGTAGTTTCTTCCCCTTTCTTTTATCATCTGGCATTTCATTGAATATCTTCTTCGCATTATACATCACCAATTTCTGAGATTTAGCCTTCTTCCTGAATGGCAGTCTCAGTATATCTTTTCCTCTTGTATGATGTTTGGGAGTATATCTATATTTTGTGAGTGAGTATTATTCTCAAACCTTTATTCTGCAGCTCTGACAATTTTGCATTTCTTCTTCATTATTACTTTCTCAGTTTCAAATCGTATATTTCTTTAATCCTGCACTAATACGGAGTGGGTCCCTATATTTAAAAAATATATGTTATTTTCGAATGCAAAAATTTGTAAAATTAAATTATTATAGTGTGAACAGAACATCTTTTAATGCGTGCTGATTCATTGAAATCTTCAATTTTTTACGTGTAAGAAACCTTACAAGAGAGTACTTTTCATTAGCCATCCTCAACTTTCAACTTCGTATAACAGAGTGGTGTATTTTTACACGTTGCCTTACAAATTACCAAACACCATCAAACTTTTCCGCCGCTTCCGACGCATGCCGAGGGGTGCAGTAAAGCCACAGCTTTCATTACAAACATTTCCGTTCGCACACAACGGGAAATGGCCTATTAAACCAGTACTGAACGCGCTATGATTGTCGGGAAAACATTAACGACGCCTGACACGCGATGAATTTATTCTATTTTTTTATTCGCTTGGCTTTTGTTATCAAAGGTCAGAGTTAATTGTGTTTTTCAAAAACCTTACAAGTTTGGTGAAAATTTTGGCCGGGCGATGACATAAAGTTGTCATCAAAATTACCCTCCGAAAATAATGAATGGTAGATCAGGATCAGAGTTCGGATCGTGCTCCCTCCCTCTGCCAGGGCTCGTCAGTAGCCTAACTGTTAAATGCTCACTTTTTGCTTTTCAAGCCATTCTAATGTAACTGAATCTCATTTGATACTTTTAAAATTAGCAATATTAACTTTGTGGTTAACATTCATATTTTTTATTTATTATCTTTGTTTTATTAACCACTGAATTGAGTTTAAGTACATCTACCGGTTTTGAAAAATACTATTTTCTTCTTCAGGATGTCATAACTAACTAAAAATATATATCATTGTTTCTTCACCAGAATCTATTATTAAAATTTAAAAAAAAACAACAATTATTTGAAAAATATATTTATTTTTTAAATAATTGTTGTATTTTTTTTTTTAAGTTTAATAATAGATTCTGGTGAAGAAACAATGATATATATTTTTAGTTAATTATGACATCCTGAAGAAGAAAATAGTATTTTTCGAAACCGGTAGATGTATTTAAACTCAATTCAGTGGTTAATAAAACAAAGATAATAAATAACAAATATGAATCTCATTTGTTCAGCTTAATCGCTTAATCATGCGCATTTAAATGAAACTTTTCTTTGATTTTGAAAGTAATTTTGTTTTTATTTCTAATAAGCAGTCCGTGTCTGGGATCCACATTTAGTTATAATTCAATTAATTAATAATTTAAAATATAATCATTTTCCTAGTACTTACTTTTAGACATTTTAATTTCTCCACCATAGATTGTATAGGTGTTTGGTCTTGAGCAATATCTATTTAAATTCTTAAGCTATGGCAATATCTATGAATTCTCAAATTAATTTCGTCAATTTGTTTAGTTTATCAGCACTGAAATCTATTTTTCAGTAGAAATAATTATATACAAGCATTTTATTTCTATAATACACCTCATTCTGTATATTTCTTCATACATAATCATTTTGTATGGTAAGTGCGTGGTTTATGTGCTTAACTTTCATAATTATGCGCGAACAAACTATTTTCCGACTAGAATTTTATTTATAATAGGAAGATTATAATTATTATGATTTTATTTATTTATATCTTTTAACACTGCTATTCAATGTACAATAGTTCCCTACAATCTATACAAAATATGTATTCATTTATATAATTTAAAAATAATAATAACAAAAATGTTAATATTTCGATTGAATGAAGAAATTATCATCAGTTTTTTTTATTGGTTCATTATTGAATACGTTCCAGGAGTTATATTCTGGTGAGAACAGAGCCAGCAGCCACTTAATAAAACATGATGCATTTTCGTCTCCAATACGAATTTTAGTAGTATGAAAATTTTATGTACCGGGCAAAAAATTGTGCTTCTAAAATTGTTCATGATAATGTTGAAAAATTTAATAAAGGAAATTGATTTTATTATTATATTTAACTATGTATATCTTCATGTCTGATGCATTTGAAAGAAACCTTCGCTGAGGTTTTTCCTTGTCAGGTATTCTTAGAACACGTTTGTGTATATACACGCAATTTATGTTTTAAAGTATTTTATTAATAATAAAACATAAAAATATAAAAGTAAAAGTTAAACACTAAAAATTTTCTAAACAACAAGAGGACATTCTTATTTAAATCATTTAACCGTCAATTAGCCGCGCTATCTCTTACAATCGTCAACAAAAAGGACATCACTTCCAGCGTATTATTCAAAACAATAATTCAAATTTGGAACAGCAATTAATTTAGGAAACGGAAGCGTTCCCCGCCGGCGGGTGCTGGAACAATTGGACCTCCCCCCATCCCCAGCTCTGTTAAGATTGTCTGCTCTCGTCGCAATGTGAAAATTAGTCATTAATGTCCTTATTCTCAATTCACAAAGGTGATACTGAGCTATCTTCACAGTTAAAGTGCGATAAAAGATTCTTTATAACGGCCAGCCATTAAAAAAATCTAAAGACATTATAAGAAGTCTGTATATTTTATATAACAGATTTCTAAAAGTATTAATGTTTTTTTTATTTTATAATGCGTATGCCTAGTGGAAGAGTTATTATCCTGCTGAACTGTTCGAGGACAGATTAGGAATAAAGGTATAGTTATCACCTCGTAGCTGTCCTAGATATGAAAATTAAAAATTAAAATGCAGTTACCCGTTTAATCGTATATTCATTAAATCCATATTTAAAACTATATCTGTCACGCTTCGCTTTGAAAGATAATGTTCGCATTGCGGCTATGGCCGGCGTTTCCGTATTCATATTGTGGTGGACGCCCACCGACATAGCTAAATGCAACTGGCAATACGATACTTGACCTGTTGCAAAGATGTGTCGAACACATCAGGCAACCAGCGTGAATGCACTCAGCGGGTACTGGGTACATGCGCGACCCTGAGTAGTGTTTTATCTTAATCATCCCTGCTGCCTGTATATCTCTACTCACAATACACCTGAGTACAAGAATATGGCTGGGATTGGAGGCAGCCGTACTTTCACAAACCGTGATGCTTATTTAACAAATTCATCGTCCTGCATCCAACACATCATGCTTACTCCATAATCTTACATTTAATCTTCCACATTACAACACCAATGCCGAACAAAACTCTTTTTTTTTACCGAGCACCCCTTTATTTCAATTCACTAGACATTTTCAATACTCCATTTACCTCGATTAAATCTAAATTAAATACATAAACTTTAATGGCCTTCATTTTATTTTTATCACACAGATTTTATTCCCTATCCTTTTCCCCTCATCTTCCCGTTCCCCAGAAATATTTACTTCTTTATAATTTTTATCTCTCCTCTGATTATATATTTATTTTCAACTTTTTCTCTCACTTTTTGTGCATTTTTTTTTTAAATAGAGATGCGTACACGGAATACATGTCACATCAATATTCTTACTATTTTCAAACTATGCTAAACGCTTGTGCTATGAAAATAGGACTAACTTGCTGGTGTCCTGGAACGAGGCGCGAACATATAGATCACTAGGCCAACGTCTTAACTACTACACCAACAAGCTTCATTAGAAGAGAAAGTACATTATAGTCCTATTTAAATTTTAAATTATACTCACTGTATAAAGTATACTGTATCTTCTGAGAAAACATGTAACTGATTAAATTATTGTTTTCACTTTTATTATGTTTTTTGTATTTACTGATAAACTGTATATTTTCGAAATAAAATAAGTAGTTCTATAGTAGCCATTATCCATAAATGATTAAAATAATAGTGTAATTAACTGTTCCGGCTACACATGTGCCACCTGGTGATAGATTATATTCCGGGCCTCGCTACTCTGACAGCAATCAATTAAATCATCGGTGTGCATCTTGGTTAAATAAAGAAAATGAAAATAAAAGAAGTAAATCTTCTCTATAATGTATTCATATTACCTTAATATAAAAATATACAACATCGTACAATCGCACGTGGTAGCAGTTACTTGCATTTCTGTGGTAATACAGTGTAGGTTTGTGTAATATTTTTTTACAATAAATTAAATTGAGTCAGGTAACATATTCCAACGGTTACTTACTTATTCGATTTTACTACGCATTAAATTAACTAGGCCTAAACAAGAGCTTTATAATAAATGTACACACTTTTTTGAAATACTAAAATAGCGTACTGCGCATGTGTATTTATATGTGTGTATGTGTATATATGCGTATTTTTTTATAGTTAATACATGTTAATGTTTAATTGTGCGTACGTGTGCTTGCACAAAGTAGGTACGCAAATAAATGAGTTGGAGTGTGCGTACTGTATTTTTGCTTAATAATGTGTGCACTTATGCATAAATAAAATAGAACTATCAAAGTGAAATGTCAAATATACCGAGTACTTGAGGAAATCCTTTATTTCATACTTTGTAACTTAATATAAATAACAATTAGTAACAGATAAATATCATATTATAACAAATCTAAATGAAATTATTTCTCCCAACAATCCTCTTGCAAACGTTACCGGAGCGTCTATTAATTTTCAATCGCAATATCTCACCCATAACCGACGGAAACTTTACCAATTTAATGACAACTGCCGACTTCTTGGATACTTACTCCTTACAATCCTACGGTCGATCCATTCCGCCCGTCCTGAGTGGATTGTGGATATGGATTGTGGATTGCACCCGGTCGGGGCCAAGTTTCTAGAACAACAGAGTTGCGCATTCAAGCTCCATACAACTGCGGCCGTTCAAGCATTGTGATCAGAACTCACCTCCAATTGTGGCCTCGCCAAACACCGGCTATACTGTCATTACATTCGGGCCAACTTTGAATTGAATACATCCATAACTCGGCCGCTTCGCACCGCAGATGTATTATAATAGCCTACAGTCGCAGCATCCCTGCCTGCCTCTATATATGTGTGTTAGTCTGTTCGGAAAAGCGTTTCTCAAATAAGTGTTTTAATCAATCTATTGATATATAATTTAAATCTAATTTTCTTAAACAAAAGTATTTAACAGATATTTCAGAAGACTAAAAAATATTTAAAAATAATGGCACAGTATTCTTAGATACCGTATTTGTAATCTCACAATAAGTACAAATAAATTAAAAACTATAATTGTAAATTTTAAATCAATTTTGTGTATGTAATCTTGCTTTCTTTGTACACAAATTTGAAAGGAAACTGATACGTTACATTGCAGTCAATTTCTTTTGAAATATGAATCACATTTTTATTCGGAAGGTACATTAAACAAATAAAAAAATAAATGACATCAACTAAGTAGTTGGTCAAAGTAGTTGATTGTCGTAAAGCTGATCAGCAGTTTGGCAATCGTTGAAAATTATAATATAAGATTACCTATGTAATAATGTTGGATTTAATTTTTTTTTAAACTGGAAGCTGGGGTCGGGTGGCTATAGAAAAAAAAATATACAGGCCCATAGTTCAACAATGGATGCAGAAAAAGATTAAAAAGCAGAAAGTGTACGGTATTGTTTGAGCAATTACTAGTTTATATTTTTATATACATCGAAGTACTCTATCAGATAAATATTTACTTAATTGTGATTTATTTTAAAGATTTTCTAGACATGCGCAGCATTTTTTTAAATACAGAATACGCACCCCTGCATTCGATTACAGTATTCCTATTATCTCTTTATGAATACACGGGTATAACATATTCTTATAAATGAGAATTAATTTGACACCACCCTACATTATATAAAATGGATAAATGTTTATATCTAAATATGTAGACTTTAAGCTTAACATGATTTTGTAAAAATTTCAAACATTTTCCGTAACGGTGCAGTATTTGCACATATTCCTTGAACATTTTCAACTCGTAATTTAGTCGGATACCCACCCTTAAAACATTGTGGACTTGATCTGCATATTCAGAAATGAAGCAATGTCATACGTTATACATGTTATGTGTTACATAATATAATTTTGTATAGCATGTTACATTGTTTCACAAAACACCAATGATTACTTAGGCAATCAAGTTCGGCCATTGAAGTAAAGGAGACCAAATTGACCTGATCTGTCCGAAACTATCTGAACTTCGTCTGAACTGAAAACAAAGATTACAAAGTCTAAAAACGGATGTCGCCCCATCGACGTTTTGAATTTTTTTTTTAAATAAATATGTAATTCTGATTTCTAATAATAACATATTTCATGAGCATGGCAATTGAAATACGCTCTGTAATAATTTAGTCCTTGATTTTTATCAAACTACGTACCTTGTCATGAGTGAGGTTTTATTGTTTAGACATTCCCCTGTCAGTTGATGTATTAGGACAGTATGCGATTTTTTTTTATTTAATAGAAAATTGATTTAAAATGTGTTTAAACTCTAATATTAAATTAGATAAAGATGTATTATGATAAAGGAAATTACTATTATATTTATCCCAAAGAAAATATATAGACGGACTAAGAATTTCTTCAATATTACTTTGTGGCAACGTATTATATAAATTATACGAAAAACACTTCGTTTAAAACCACTATTTATTGATATATCATTGATATTATTTTTTTATCTATGCTTGTATTTTTAATTTTAGTATCAATGAATAGTGGTTTTAAACAAAGTGTTTTTCTTATTATTTATATTTGGAATATTCATATCATGAATTGATTACTGGTGCGAGCAAAGAAAAGTGAAAAAAAAAAAAAAAAATCCTGGAGTTCAAATAAATCCACAAAACAATGTAATAATGGATTAAATAAATAATTCATCAAATTGCTTCCAAATCATTTTGAAAAATACTTAGCAATCTTTGTTGAATCCAGCCAACTCATACCTCCACACGGTGGAGGGCGGTATAATTCACTTGTATGGATAATTTATGGCGATGAGAATTGCTAAAATTACTCCACTCAGCGGCGAAGCGTGTTGATTGTTATATGTACTCGTTACTCGTGTACTGCGCGGCGCGTTAACTCCGCGCTACACTTTTATGGTCGGTTCACATTCAATATTATAATTGAAATGGACAATTCAAATTAATGTGCGAAAGAAATTTATTTTTAGTTTATTTTTCTATTATTTTGAGTGTACTCGAATGCCGAATAAACAAGACATTGTGGCCCATCTCTTGATTTGTTTACTGTGCATCGTGTTGTTGTGTAGAGGATGTGACCAGCCCACATTTGTTCTACGACCAGGGCTGAGGACTCCTGACATACTCGAAGTGATTATAAAGAACCGGTCCCTCACGCAACGTCTCAACGTGACTATTATGCACAGAATTAAGACGTTTTCTTTCTCAAGTGTTAGTTTTTCAATCTATATAATATTTTAACTACCTGATACTGACTATAGAAAGATGTGTGAAGGTTATAAACAAATATTTCAGAATGTTCTCCGACAATAAAAACTCGGTATGTTGTTTCACGTTAGACTTATTCCAGACAACTGATTATAAAATATTTACCGGCGTCTTATATAGGCATAATTTCTGTCTACGTACTATTTATTAGGGTATGGTAGACGTGATATATATAAACTAAGGACACGTATTTTTCCCTACGAAATAACGTGAGAATTAGCCAGTATCCTTTTTTTCCCGTTAAATGCAGCACATAGGAACCGTCGTATATGGGGTTTGTGTATTTGTTAGTTTGTAGGTAAATCCACGTACATGAGTTCTCGGTTATCCACGTTCGTAACAGAGGCTATCGGATCGAGCGTTCCTCACATCCAATTCTTTTCAAGTTCCGTCATATCTTCCAAAGTTCTTCCCACTTCCTTTCTTCTTTTTAATGTATTTTACACCATATTACTGTTTATATTAAGTAATCCATATTTAATTTTATATTCAAGTAATTTTTTTTTTTGAGAGGACAACAGTAGTTGTCGCTTTCGTTTAATAGTGTTTTCTTAGCTACTTCGCTGACGTCTATATTAAAGTAGCCAGTGTTCGAGCTGACGTCAAAAACTATTCACATCAATAAAGCGAACATATAATACTCTAATGCTTTAAAAAATGATACACATTAATGTAAGTTTAACTAATCGTATAATTATTTTTCCCTGGTTGGCGGTGGAAGACATAAACCACAGGTGTAAGTAGATATGTACTCCCAAAATTCAACAGTGTCGACATTTGTGATAGCTCCGAATGATTGAATTGATGATTAGAATGTAACCCGTTGTATGAATCAGATGATCTGACGTAAACCGCGTCCGTCTGTCTCGTATCTATTCACCAAATGTCAAATCGGTCAATGCTTGCAGGAAATTTCTCTCTCGAACATTTTATTATTAGATTTCGTTACGCCGCAACTGTTGCATAGTCCTGTACTGTAATTCATTTTTCATAATCAATTTTACCAATTTTACCAAGTATAATCATTTCTATTTAGTAAGCGTATTTTCTTCGTTAGTGTAATATATTGGTGATTTAAATAACGTTTATTGAAAAAAAAAAAAGTTGTTAAAAAATGTAAAATAACATTTTAAAAAAAAATTGTTAGCGTTATATTTGAGACTTGAAGAATTACATGTTCGCCACCCTCTTCTCGATACAAAAGATATTTTTCTTATAGTATAGTATAGGTATAGTGTGTTACATATGTGTATGTAAAAATGTTATATATATTTTTTATTTTTGTTTAAAAAAAATGATAATATTGTATTACGCTCTTTTTGAATTACCAGTGAAAGAACCAAAATAATAACAATCTTGCTGATTGTTTTGGCAGGAGTTTGTTTTCATCACCCTCGTTCATAAACAATAATAAAATATATTCCTTCGTAAAATATAAGAGAATTATTTTTTCCTGAAGTGGATTTAAATGATAAATTCCTTGAATATCATGCTCGAACATTAATTTTGAACCCGCAAGAACACTATTTTTTTTAATGTTTAAATATAAATCCGAGACTTTCTACAAAACATATTTATTTACAAATCTATGATTATGATATATTTTTATATAAAATGCACACAATTCGGTTAGATTGATTTCTTTTTTTGATTTCAGTGTCGATAAATCAGCGTTTATTATCAAAATAACATTATTTTGAAGTTTGCATGAATATAAACATTTTTTACATAATTAAGACTCCAGCAAAAACAATTAGTATGAAATATTATATATTATTTATATGCAAGCCAATTGGCCGCTTCATATTTCACTAGGTGTATATAAAGTACCTGCTCTGAGGTTAATAGGAAATGATTGCAGTTTATGACGTTCAAATTCAAATACATTTTTCTTAAATATTTTTATTAATCGAAATGAACACCATTCTAATCGATACACTTTCGCCAATTTAATTAAATTTATTTATTTCAGTGGTGTAAATTCTGTAGTTGACAATATCTTAAAATGCACTTTCGGCAGCAGCTTGGTTGTTGAAGACTTAAATGATATATGTTGGCGGGATATCTGGCGAATATGGTGGATGAGGAAGTGTTTCATAGCCCAATGAGCGCCCACAGAGTAGAAACAACTTCGTATGACAATTTTTTTTTGTTTTCATTTAGTTCGTGCGGCACCCATCTATCAACACTTTTTGATTTTCCTATATTTTTAAATAGTCCATAACTATTAAATGTCTAACGTCTAACTTTTTGCAAGCATTAATATTGTTGTGTGTGGTTCTGATTCAACTAACGCCTTCAATTAGTCATTATCAGCTGCAGAAGGACGCTCAAGGTCTTCTTTATCTTCATGTTCTCGTCCTCGGTATTAAATTTTTGTAATCAATATTGCACCATACATTTCTTAACAGTACCTATACCTAAAGTGTTGTTTAGTTTGTACCAATTTTACCACCTGTTTTGAACTGAAGCAAATAAATTCTCTTATTTGCGTTTTTTCAATATTTAATTAATTTAAGCACAATTTTAAGCAAAATTAATAATAAAACTGAAATCAATATTACCAAAATATAAACCGAAATATGCACTTTAAACATTAACATGATCGCTCTGCAATGATAGTTTCAAACTAAGGTCAGAATTCAGAAAACAAAAATCGGAATTATTGTTCTACCAACTTAATAATATAATAATAATATTACAAAAAATCATAAAGCTTATTTTACAAAACAACAATATTTTGAAACATCTTGTGGTTTTTTTGGTATGCACTTCATAAAAACACAACAAACACCAATGGCGTCCCTGAATATAAACTGCCAAAAAAAAAACAGTCATTTCGCATACCTCTGAAAATTTTCAAATAAATTATATTATCCAAATTTTTTGCCGTTTGAACCAAATGTTTAATGAGCACGCAGAGGCGTGCGCGCGCAGGGGTGAAATGTTTTGTTTAGAGCCCCATTGTCTTTTATCGGGGAGGGTTTCATTGTGGGGCCCGCGGAAAGGATTGCGAGTCCGCCACTGGGTGTGTAATGACCAACTAACGCTTTTATCCTTGACAATGCCCTGCAAACCGCGTCCGCCTGTCACAATAATGTCAAACAGCTGAACACTTCACATGTCCTTTCAAACGACAGCTCAATAGTATTTTGTAAGCACAACAGTTGATCTAGTTTGTGAATGATTATCAAACGTCAAACTCTAGCTTTGTGTTTTGACAAATATAAGTTATACGAGCTACTCGATCTTAACTATGTCTCAATAGAGAATCTTTATTTATAAATTACATTAAAAAATCATGGCACTTAAGTTCCATTTTAATCCTAAATTAATAAATAGGGTGTGACGGTATAAATATTTTTTTTAAATGCTAATTAAATGTATTAATTAGAAATATATGCATATAAAATCAATTTTATCGAAAAATATTGTTTTTGTTACTGAGATTCAAACTTGGATCTCTTTCCAATCCGGATAAGGCGCATTAACCGACTATGCTACAGCAAACAGTACCTTTGACGGCAAATTTTCGAACCTATATGTTACACTTTTCAAATTAATACTCTATTGTTTCATTATTTGAAAGCCATATAATGTTTACGTCTCTTATCGGACAACTCAAAGGTATTTGAGATTCCGTAAAAATAAAGTTGACGACTTTCAAATAATGAAACGATAGTTGTATTAATTTGAAAAGTGTAACAAATTGGTTCGAAAATTTGTCGTCAAAAGTACTGTCTGTTACATATACATATAAATACATTTTATATGTATATCTTTCTAATTAATACATTTAATTTGTATTTAAAATATCACAGACCTATGTTTTAAATAATTACAACTTCACAATAAGAATGTGTTCTCCTTAATAAATATTTTTGAAATTTAAAATCAAAAACTTTTATTAAATATTTTTTATAATAATTTTAATATTTATAAATATCCGATATAAACGCGCAACGTACAACTCACGTTTTTTTCAATACATGTAAGAATAAATTTATTGTTAAAATATGTCATAACTTACCCCACGTATTATCTACGCCAAGTTACCCCATATGAACGGGGATTTTTTTGGGTTTATTAAATATTCAAGCATTTTGTGAACGTATAAAGAATGAAAAGTTATTATGTTTAGCAAGAGAGGAACTTTCTGCCTCGGAAAGAGAAGAAATGCACCCCATACTTGAAATTTCAAAATCTCCCGGTATTCATAATTAAAACATTTTCTTTGCTCTGCTTAGAAAATATTACTCGAAATACATTATTGCTGTAATAAAACACGTTATATTTCGAAATATGTATCAGTTCGAGAAAAAATATATTTCTTTGATTTTAATTTCTCAGTGCCAGTGCATCAAACAAATTGAGTGGTCAATCAATTTGTCTGCTTGAAATTAAACATATTTTGTATTGCGATTATCTCCATTGCTCATTTATGTTATAAATATCATTTCGACCCCTTAGTTTTCAACATTTTGGGTTAATTTGAGTTATTGCGTGAAATGGGTTCCAAATGTATTATTCTTTATTTCTTTCATGCACACCAACTGTATTTAACGTATATTAAATTAAGTAGCAAGAGCTGAAAGTTCCAACTGCATCAGTTATTTATTTCAATTTATGGATCATTATTGTTAATTTACAATATATATTTATTTATTTACAGTGGTCATTGATAATACTGAAAATAAGTTAAGACCTTAAAACTGATCATACTTGCATACTCAAAACAAAATATAAATTAATATATGTTGAAATTAAATCAACACTTTTGAGCTCATTATCTCAAAACAGTGTCATTGTCAGATGAAACCTTGTTATTCTGAGGACTCGGTTTATCGAAGAATCAACTAAAAATCTAAATAACGTGTCATCTAGAGCTGTTTAATCTGACAGTCGACATATAAAACTGGTTGACCATAAATTTTAATGAACTTGAACCAAAGTGGTCGACTTATACGTAGAACACAGATGCCGTGTTCCATGTTTCTCTCAAGCGAGGCAAATCGTTATCGTGAGCAGTCCAAGCGTAACACTGAATTGAACGCTCAGACTGCTTACGTTAACGCTTTACCTTTTTTAGCGTAAAGTTAGAATCATGTTGCTGTTTCATATTAGTGAGGGGATGATAATATACTGACTTATACACCTTAGAAAATGACATCTAAGAATTAGTTGGATAAAAATTCTAAGACTTAGTTAGCCCTACCCAGATGATACCGAGACGTGACTCATTTACAATTTACGTTTAATTTTCTTCAGTTCTGTAAGAATTATGGAAACTGTTCGCAAATTGTTTGCCTTGTATACTTGGGTACACAAGAGCAAATAATGTATTAAGTGCAGGTAAGCACTTGAACGTTATAAAATACAAATTAAAAATATTTACGTCTGGATAAAAATACAGACAGTTTAAAGCACAACATGATTTTTTATTTGTTTGATAAATTCAAAAAATATCTATTTATGATTCAAGTTGGTATCTATGTATATTCATAATTGATAGACAAAACGTTAATAATAAATTATGTGTGATATAATATTACCATCAATATCATCCGATTCACTGTTGGATGAAGAACTCTTCATGACTGCCACTCATCGTCACTCTCATCTCTCATCGGGCATCCGCCAATATAGTATACCAATATTAGTAATATATAAGATACTATATTATATCAATCTTCATTTAGATATACAGAATACTGGATGATGATTGTGATTTTTAATAAAATATATTGCGTAACGGACATTATGGTAATTGCATACTCGAATTTATTATTATCTGCAAATAAGCGGAAAAATTTAAAAAAATAATATTGCTAAATTAAAACTATAAATATATTGTTTATCTACAGACTAAGGAGAACACTGCATGCTATTTCTACCATTGGTGGATGACATCCACATACTTAGATTAAGAATTGTGAATTACCATTATCGCACACTTTATCCTCTATCTATGAAGATTTAAATATTAATATGTGGTCTAGTAGTTACGATACTCGCCTAGTTATGTAGTGGTTGGGGGTTTGAGCCTCGATCCAAGAGGCCATCAAGCTAGTCCTGTTTTCATAGCACAATCTTTTAGCTTAGTTTGAAAATAGTAATAATATTGATGTGACACGTATTCCGTGTATTCCGCATCTCGATTTTTTTAATATTATAAAATAAAAATATATATTTGGTTTGATTGAGCATATTGACATAACCTCAATCTTTGGAAATATATTATTATTTGAACGGTGATTAAAAGTGTATTAGCATAATTATTGCATACCTATGAAGACTCAAATATTAATATCCTGAATAATTTAGATTCAAATAAGCACATTGGTGTCACTGCATACCAATCTTTGAAGATACATCAATATACTGTAATTAAAAATATATTAAGCCTTATTGTATACTTTTCTCAATCTATGAAGACTCGCATATTAATACCCTAGATAATCTGTATTACATTAAGTACGTTTTTTTAATTTTATTTGATTTCAATGTCGATAAATCGGCATTTATATTAAAAATAACTTTCTTTTGAAGCTTGCATCAATATAAATATTTTTTACATAATTAATACGTCAGCAAGTAAAATAAGTATTAAATATTATATTTTATTTATATGCATGTCTGTTAACCGCTTCCTACCTTGCTAGGTACATATAATGTACCTGTTCTGAGCCATTAGGTTCATTAGCTATTTATTATTGTTTTTAATATTCCTGAAAACTGATATGTGCATAAGTATACTATACTTCTTACTTTAATATGCTTCTTACTTTAATGTTCTTTATATTCTGTTCCTTACTTCTTACATGTCTTTAGTCTGTATCAAAATTTTTACTTTGTTACATTTCCTTATTCTTTACTTGTCTCCTATTTAATTTTTCCGTTTTTTACTATTTAATTTGTTTAAATTAGTCCTACCTTACTATACTTCTTACTTTAATGACTATGAAGTAAAAATTTTGATACAGACTAAAGACATGTAAGAAGTAAGGAACAGGGTATAAAGAACATTAAAGTAAGAAGTATATTAAAGAAACTGAGTAAAATATAATAGACATGGGAAACAGTAAAAAAAAGTATAGTAAAGATATGATAGAAACATCAGAGTAGTGTAAAAAGAAGAACAGACTATATATCGATATAATGTGATTATAAGTGTATTAGCATTATTACATTTTAAATTTGATCTACCTATTAAGGCTTACATATTAATATCCTTGATATATTTAAGCACATTGACAAAACTGCATGTTTTGGAGATATATTGATATCGAGTTATTAAAAGTTAATTAGCTTTATTATATATTTTCTAAACCTTTGCAGGCCTGTTGATACCTGGGTAGCCCTATACCCTGTATGGTTAACGTTTACATTAATTCACATTCCAACGTAATTAGGGAATTCAACCAATTAGCATTGCATTATCCGTTTTGTAAATAATCAACCCGGAAATTGGTGCTGAAATTTTCCACTAGTGCACGGCGTTACTGTGAGAGACTGACACGCAGCCGACACCACTATGCAGGAGATGTTTGGCAATAATTCATCAGTCTGCATGAGATCTCCATTTAACACTTGCATGTCAGGGAACGTTTGATAAATCTGGATTAACATTTATTTATTTATTTATTGACGTACGTACGTACGTATTACTATAACAGAGGTGAATATATAATAATATAACATTGTAATATGTTTATTGTGTGGGATGGAGTAGACTTCACCTCTGATATATACAGCGTTGTCCTTGCTACTTTGCTAGACTGAAGTCTGTGTTAAAGTAGCCAGTTTTTTTCGTGCTGTTATTAAAGATTCGACAGAAATAAAAAAAAAATATATGTATATATATATATATATATATATATAATAAAATAAAATGAGGTGGGAGTGTTGTAGAATTAGTGAATTATTAGTGTAGGTACTGTATAATAATTATGTTAGAATGTTGGATAGCCATGCTTTAAACCAATTTTAGCACAGGACAAATATACAGTCATGCATTAAAGGATTCGAAACGAATTATTATTAAAATTTATCCATATATCGATAAAAGTTATATTACAATTATATTGTGTTTTTTTTTGTTAATAGTCTGATATTTTTTACGACAATATGTGTGCCCATTATTACGAAAATGGTTCCAAGTCATGTTTTTTTCATTTCGAGATATTTAAATGTTTGTATTTGAATTGATTATTAAAAAATATTATTATATTAAACAACACAATGTTTAAAAATTTATAAATACCAGATTTATAATTTATTTCGGCATATAAATTTTGCATGTAGCGCATAAAGAAATAAAATTTTTTAAGTTGGAATGACTTACTCTATTATCAAAATAAACACTAGTAGAATATCGTTGAACGTCGCAACAAACACTGAATATAAGGCTCAAAATTGTTCACAATTGTTACAATTTGCATCATATTTAATTAATTTAAAACAGTGTGACGCGAAATAATTGATAAACTCATTATTTTTAATTTCTTGACTTATACCACTTTCATAATTAAAAATACCTCATTGAATTGATATAAACATGTAAAATATGATATCATCCAATGATATTTATTTTAATATATTGAACAGAAGTGTACTATTTACGTATTTACAAAAAGTGATTTTTCAGTAGACAAAAAAAAAACACTTTTCTCCATTTTTCGATACCAAAGTTACGAAACTAAATAACATTTTAGGTCATAAATGTATTTATTATTAATTATTAATAGAACTGGGGCTAAGTTTGTTGCGTATATGACAGTATTCAAATACAATAATAACTCAAATTTTTGTTTTTTTTTATTGTCTTAGTTTTGATCTAGGCGTGCGATATTATAAATAATTTTAATATTTAATAATATCATAAATTTAAGAAAATGATTATTAATGAATTTATGGGAGTTTTTTGATGGAATTACGAGAAATCGTGAGACAGAAAATGTATAAAACGAGGCCGGTACAAAATTATTTCGATTTATTTTAGAGTTAAAAAATTGTCTATAGTCAATATTCGTTCAGCTGGGCAGATATTCGAACATTACTAATATAATTTTTTCATATGGCGAGACCATTCTAGATCTGATTCATATAATATACGTATCTTCTGTATTACATAATCAGGAATCTTCGTGATATTATTTGAAAAATTAATGAATCATTGTATTTATTTAATACACCTTTTGAAATTTTAATAAAAGTTATGGCGTTAAATTTTATGGAAAAACAAATAGGATAAGATTTTAAGCAATGCTTAGAACATTAAAAAATATTTTTACGAAATTTTCAGTAAAACAGCCAATAAACAAAATGATAATATTTTAAATACTAAATTAATGTATTAATTATAAATATATACATATAAAATCAATTTTGTCAAAAATATTGTTTTTGCGTCACCGAGATACGAACCTGGATCTCTATTTCCAATCCGGGGAAGTGCACTACCTTTGTGCTAAACGCCAGTATTTTTCTTGACAAATTTTCGAACCTATATGTTACATTTTTCAAATTAATACACCTGTCGTTCCATTATTTGAAAGCCATCTACATTGTTTTTACAGAATCTCAAATTCACAGACCTATGTTCTGAATAATTACAACTTCACAATAAGAATGTGTTTTCCTTAATAAATGATAATATGTTTATGTATAGAACAATACGTGCTTTCACTGATATTTTTAACAGGCCGAGATTCATTGTGTTAAGCCCGAATGCGCTTTTGCTCAAATCATACCCTAAAGCTACGAGCGATTCATTTGCACTTTACCCCACTCCCGCTCTGCCTCCGCACCCGTTCCCGCACCCAATGGCATGATAAACCTGATGTGGGCAAAATTGATTTATGTTGATAATACACTGATTGCGAAACTCAATAACGGAATATATCGGACCGGACAGCCCGGACAGAACTATTAATCGATCTCCGGGATACGTGATGGTGTTCTTAACGAAGCTGTCTGCAACAAGACAAATACACAACTGCAATATGGATTGCATTATCTGATCAAATACCGGAACCGCTTGAACAAACTGTATGCTGTCGTGTAAATAACCAGAAGTATTTTTAACATGTAATTTATTTCATTTAGATAGTTCTGGAAGAATCTCGATTGTTCTGAAATATTGTGTAACGCCATGTGGAGTGTTATCGAACGTTATTGAATTTAGTAGAACATTTAATGAATATTGGTTTATGAAGCTTGTTCGCCTTTTTGTATATTTATAAGAATGTTTATAATGTATAATATGTTCGTATATTAAGAACATGAAGAGAATTGATGAATATTGAAAATCTTAGATGGTTAAAAAATCAAGAAAACTCAACTTTAACATAAATTATTTACTGATGCAGTATTTAAATTATTTTCCATACTCGTTTCATTAGCATCCGGATTATTATTCGCCCATAATAATAATTATGGGCGAACAATAACCACAACTGTTCGCGGCCACAATTATTATTATCCCATAATTCTTATATGCCGAATAGGTATATTCTAGAAACATATTTTTGATTTATATCGGCATTTTAGCTATTTTAATTTAAAAACGATTGTTTTACATTTGTCCAAACGTATTTCGTATAAAATTTTACTTCTTTTTTTATAACGTTAGGTTAATTTGGATTAATTCTTTGGAACGTTATTTTATTACTAGGTATTTTTTTCATTCGGCATACTGTTTTGCTCTCTTTTTTTTAAATATTTACGTAGGAACATGGATATAGAACTAATAATTATATCATTAAAAGTACACATTTATCTAAAAAAAAATTTTCAAACAATTTTTGAAGAATTATGTTCCAATAATATACATATTTTGTGTTTAAAATAAAATAATTTTGATTTTAGTTTATGTGTTTTATTTAATATCCAAAGGTATATAAAAATTATTAAATTATATTTTGATGTTTTGGGTTTCTACGACTACATACTGTTTGTTTTATAATTTGTGTTATACTTATCTACTGGCGGTCCGCCACGTTCCAATTTTGTGTTTTTATCATCTAGGACATAAGTTTTTGAGTTCTCACATATGAAAAATTTTCCATATTATACATGAATGAAAAATATAATAATTTAACGATCCTTCTCCGCATCGTAAAACTTTTCAGACAGAATGTTTGTCCACCGTGTCTAGGAAAACCAATAGACTGCGGAGGAGAAGCGACGATATTGAGCGTCAGACATTTTCAAAGTCTCAGCGTAGCGCACATTTTGGGATAACTCCATAACGTTTGGTACGACGTGACCACTTGGACCCTCTGTGACGTCAACCACGCTTACAGCCACTAAATTCATACCACGGTTGCAGATTGATTATCAACATAATATCGATTTTGAAGAAATTATCATTTAGAGAAAGAGTCTATACATTAAAATGGTTTGGAAATCAATATTCATAATTCGCACTATGTTATACAGTATGCATTAAAAACTTTAACAGATTAAGTATAATACAACTGTGACAAAATTTTATTTTGAAATACGTTTTTTTCACGAATATACTAGGTAAGTAAATTAATATTACTGATTTTTTACAGTTCTATAACAACGAAACTTCATTTTTATACATACGTATTTTATAATTTCTTTTAATTTAGAAATCATTTGAAATTCTTTCAACTTTACCGTAGCACCCAAACACATATCTTTATCACAGGAACAATTACATGTAGTAATACAATAGTAATATAGAAAATAATTTTTAGGAAAAAGCAAATTTTTTTTTGCCGGTAAATAAAGTATGAAGTTAGCCGATGGCTCTAGTAGGTCTCTCTTAATGCTTATGATGCGTATACATGGATGATATTTTGATCTCCCGGCTCAGAAAATCTGTTAGTAAAAATTGATGTATCAGTCACGTCAGTCTTCTTTTCACAAAATGGGTCATACATAGCTAGCTCGTCGCGATTCTTTACGCGACTTTTGAGACGAGTCTCCAAGGTGACTCATCCGTGAGCGCATGACGTTAGAGTCTGATCCATGAGAACGGTTCTCAATACTTCAATATTTCATTATTATAATCTCAATCTCACTGAAATGCTCTCAGCACTCTTTATTTATTGAACTTGTTTCTGAAAAACTAATTAAATATTAATTTTTAAATATTTTACAAATTATTTATTAAATGAGTATAGTATAATAATTATTATTACATAAACAATTGGAGATGATAGATGAGAAGATATAAATACAGTTCATAGAAAAATGGATACACATGGTCTATATGCAATAATAAACTTCAAATAACCTAATAATTTATTTTTTTTAATGTTTATATTTCAGTCACAATAATACATATAAAACTGAATCAGAGTTAAATAGTTATTTTAATTAAAACTTTAAAAAAATATTATCTCTTCTCGAATTCTTGAAATAAATATTCAAATTTCGTTTGAAGCGTATATAATGTAATGTTACATTATGTACGAAATCTGATATGAACCAAAGAAGTTATCGTGGTACAAAAATCTTTAAATATCATATATTTAGAATTTCCGAATGTTACGTTAAATATACTATTTCTTCAAAATCTCCCTAATGCATAAAACTTTATATATATATTACTTAATATATAAAGCATATCCCAAAGACCACCAAATATATAGACTAACGCTAATTTCTTGACCCAATATTTTCATTTCGGTATCACCCACGTGATCACTAAGGTAAAACTTACCCAATGAAATAGCTCCGTAATTTTTTTTTTAATATTACTCGATTGGAACGAAAATTTAAACGCTGACAATATAATATGCATTATTGTAAAAAATACATTTCGTTTACACAAAGACTTAATTTTTAAAGAGTAAATACTTTCACTGATGCACAAAAGTATCATAAACTAACGTATTTATGTTTCCACCAAGAATGCCCTCGTCCTTGCAACTAATGTTCATGCGCACTTTATTTCATGTCTATTCGTTTATTGGTCTGTGGCATATCTCATAATTTTTCGGTCTTACTAAGATTAAAATATTCTTTTATTTATTTTATTATTGCGGCAAATATTTTCTACTAAGAAAATGTTATTTCAATTTGTAGTTCCTTCTCAGAAACAACACGTTGTTTGGCAACTTTTTATTCTCATAATCTCAGTACATTTTTTGTTCACAATATTATGTTGTATACACTTGTGTTGAACACTTTGTATGAGAGATACTGAATACATATAGCAAAAAGTCAGATACTGATAAAATACTGAATACTAATGATACTGAAAAATACTGAATACTAATGATACTGAAAAAAAAGATACTGAAAACATATAGCATGAAAACATTAGAAATCCATCATAAAATTTTAATATCAGATAGCTCATTATGAAAATTTGGATTGCATTATATGAAACACTTTGTTAAATAGTTCATTGTAATATTTTCAGGGGTTGGCAACGTAGTACATCATATTACTGGATGGACTATAGAAACATCGCTATTAATTCGTTTTGACGCACATGATTAAAAATATCAGTTAAGATATTAATATTATATAATAGTATGTGACGCGGTACGTTCTGACATAATTCTAAGACTTATTCTACAGCTCAATATGAACGTAAAAGGTTATAGGAACACAATGTACCCGCAGAGGTATACTTTTATAAAAATATTTATTTAGAAATAAATTGTTTTACAGACAGTATAAAGACTATTTTAGTGATTCGTTATGACGATAGTGGTCGCATAAATGCAACAAAGTGTGAAGTGTATTTTTTTCTGCCGCATTATTTGTTTGAGAACTAACGTAAGAGAAAAAAGGCCATTTAAATTATCGCCCAATAGGATACATACTTTTATATTACCTTAAATCGATGCACGCGATCTTCTGAAGTATTTCGAGTACCTACAAATGACGAATCAACACTATACAGTGTATAGTACGTTTAATCTATTCAATGCGTATAATCAAAATTCAAGGACATCGATGAGTCACTAAATTAGATACAAAATGACCAACTAACCTTTTATCTGTTCTAAGACGTGATAGTCAGATACAGCGGGTAAGTTGCTGGGCAAAATTGAAAACAAAGTACAAGAAACAGGGAGTTGCAGGCATAAAAAGCTTTAAGAATCTAATTAATTATAAATTATAAAGCAATACTTTGATACTGAACAAGATATTTTGCATGGGAGATTTATATAATATTTTTCGCATTATGGGTAGCGATTTTTAATTAAGTATGAAATATTCCGCTACATACAAACAATGATTTACGACTAAGTAGATCATTATTCCATCACTCGTAATGGTTCAGCCAGAGCGTGGTGAAATCAATATTAAAATTGCTTATAATCCGTTTGGCTGCCCAGTACGAATATCGAGTATTAGCGATAAATCCCTCGATATTTCAGGAATATTTTTAATACAAAATTAATGAATTCGCTACTAAATTAGCAAAATTAATTTTAATATGAAGTTTATTCAGTTTTACTGTACTATTAGTTGCATTGTATTATAAATCTAATCATTACACAATCAAACAAAATGCAAATACAAAAAACGTATTTTGTTAATTTACTAACATAACATTTTAAATACATTTAGGTATTAATGTGCTATGTATGTAATTCTTTGACTACTAACAAAATTGTATGTTGTATATTATCTGCATTGTGTTGTATTGTTGTATATTATATATATTGTATATATATACTTATACAGAGGAGTATACTGAATATTAAAAACAAATGTTTATTTATTTTTTATTTATTATCTTTGTTAATATTGCTAATTTTAAAAGTATTAAATGTTTATTTATTTTACTTTTGCAAACAAACATCAATCATGATGGTGTTTGAATATTTATTTTATTTAATCATATGTATCTATACGTTTCATAATGACTAATTTATTTGAGTCAAATATATCTTAAAAACTGGCAAGTATTTTCATTATAACATAATATATGTATATTACAATGTTTTTTTTAAATTCTAATAGTTCGCCTCACTGGACAGAATCTGTTCTGAAGTGTACAGATAAATCTATTTAATTTTAATACATACAACGTTTATTATTGCGATTTTTAATTTATTTTTATCCGTATGTAATCATTTTAGAAAAAAAAATTGTTTAGCTTGAAAACCCGATTTTGAGCTTCGTTATTTAATAAATTATTAAACATAAAGGTAATTTTTTTGTAATTATTAGAATAAGTGACATTTGTGGCAACTCACCCTTAGCAACTATGCCATTTAATTACATACGGCCTGGAAATGTATATGAAAAATTAAATCAAAAATTAGTTGCTAATAAAAATCACCACCAATTACGAAAACGATTTACGAAAAGAGATATATAGAATTTATTTTGTAATAAATTGCTAAGGCTAACATTTTATTAACTTAAAATTAAAATTTGGAGATAGTAACAGAGATGCAAGAAAGCATACTTCGCTAACTCAAAGGTTCGCCCCGGAACGCTAGGAACCTCGCCCTTTTATATTGAAAAAAAATTGTTATCACTAATATAATATGTAACTACATTTTTAACAGATTATATACTAGGTAACCATAATTTTTGTTGTACACCTACACGTAAGATTTTTTTTTCCATGGCGCGCTCTACACTTTGCTAGGTATATATAATATATAATACAATTAATTAACTCGATGATAACATCTACCCCAATTGTTTTATTTTTATTCATCTGTTAAAAATTCTTAAACTTAATTTAAATATTGCAAAAATACATGATTTAAATAAAAATTACTCCTTCTCAAATGTTGAGTCAAGTACATAGGTATATTTAATCTCAAATATTGAGTCAAGTAGGTATATTTAAAAAAATCCTTACTAGATGCGTATACAGCAGTACTGCTCAGTAAATTTTCAGGTTCTTCAATTTTAGTAATCACGATGTTTTTACATAAAACATAGTTTATATAAAACGTATACGAAAAAACGGAAAAAACTCTAATGTAATACAAAAAATATAAATCTTAATATTTTTATCTTATGATCATACAAAGCATTCTTTCCTCATTTTAGTAATATTATTCAATTATTTTTTCGATGTTGGTATACCAACATCAATAGTTATAAAGCACAAAAATACTCTAAAGTGTAAATTACAAAATAAAGAAAAACAGCATTCAGCCATTGTTTAAACAAAATATTTTTATTTAAGTGAATTAATCATAATCATAAAAATAACTTACCATTGTTGGTTCCATTTTCTGCAAAACCTTCAGGGAACTCCGTTGTTGTGGTCGTGAATCCTGACCTCGCGGCCACGTGGAGGACCATCCCCAGCCACAAAAGGATCCACATGGCTGATCTGATCACGCCTGATCTTCCGCAGGTGCTGATGTTCCATTCTCGCTGAAGCAGCATCATGCTGAGGGATCTCCCGACACTGTCCCGCACAACTCTAGCACTTCTCTCATTTATTTGAGAGCCACTTTTCATCGAATATCATTCGGTTCACGGAAAATATTAAATATTATCCAAGTATTACACAATATTTTAGTTTACATAGTATTGTTGCAAATAATCTTATAAAGTTATGTCCTATTTAACCAAAATTTTAAATGAATAATAATAGAAACAAATTATATATGTGTGTATATATTAATATTTTTTTGTAAATTTCTCATTTTATCTTAAACAACAATACAAAAATACATAATCTATAACTATTCAATCAATATTCAAGTGATTTAAAAAAATATTACTTGTAATCTCAGTCAAAAATATCGGTCAAAAATTATTGTAATCTTGCAAACTTAATTGTTGTATTGCTATGGTATAAAAAAAACAAATATCTTATTATCCTTAGTAAGAATATTTGCAGTTTAAACAAATAGTGAACCACCATATCAGATATTTTGTGATGACTTTGTGTTAGAATTTATTTTTAAATATTACATAAAAGAATAACAATATTTTTGTTAATAAGAATAACACATATATTTTTTTCAATTCTGTAAATCTAAAAAAAATATTATAAAACTATTCTACGTAGATAATCTCACTATATAGAACATTCCAGAAATGGTGATATTTTTTAATATATCAAATATAAGGTATGCACAAAATATAATTATAAAATCAAAATTTTTTTTTAAGAATTTTGTATAATGTATTATATTTTTTAATTCATGTCGATATATTTGGAAATAATTCTAAATATTAATTTAAATGTTCGTAAATTAATGACGAAATAAAAAATTTATTTACGTTTTAAATAAATTACAAGCCGCAAGGGTAATAATCGCACGAAAAATATTGTATCAAATATTATTGTTAAGTTTTGCTCTATAGAAAAGAATAATTTAAAGATACTATTATGAATATTGTTATTTTTATTACATTTAGCAGATTGTTAGCATTGTGCATTTAAGTTTTACAAGTTCTGAATCTCGTGCGAAAAAATATGTTTAAAGCTTTATTTATTAGTAATTTTTATTTCTTTAAGTGTAATAATTTCGACAAAACCTAAATTTTGTCTTTAAATAATCAACAAAATTAAATTTAGTGTAGTCGTATACAAACGAAAAGCGCGTTGAAAACTTGTGAAAATATCTCGCGTCTCTCGATCGCTATTTCGAACCGTGGGACTGCGAAACCCCCCCTGCAAACGAAACCTTCGCGGCCTGAGGTCGCGAGAATACTGTCGCGCGGGGAAAAGTGTTATATGTGCCCGCCCGCCGACAAGAAGGGCGCACGCGCGCGCGCGTCCAATCGCGACCGAGAGGCGTGGCGTCGAGACGCCTGGCCGTCTTGGAAGAGCGTCGAGACGCCAACTTGCCACTACAGCGCGTGTACAGAAAGTCGCTTTTCTTAGAACAGGCCAAGACGGTGTGGGAAAGTGTACATTTTCGCATTAAGGCTTGCCTACGTCTTGCGGATGATTTTTTAGGGTATCAAAGCAATGCTTAATCTGTTTCTAGGTGTGCTCAAATTAAATTATTACATTTTTATATGTATCGATTTTTAAACTCACGAAGACTCTTCTCTAATCCATAAAATATGCATATTACATCACATTAATAAATATTTTTTTAAAAGGGACAATGTACACCAGTATGTACAATCAATTGGATTGTGTTTATTTGTTGTGTTGTGTTCATTA
Source organism: Eubasilissa regina (assembly GCA_022840565.1). Lineage (NCBI taxonomy): Eukaryota > Metazoa > Arthropoda > Insecta > Trichoptera > Phryganeidae > Eubasilissa > Eubasilissa regina. The sequence continues at coordinate 27,222,702 of JAINEB010000022.1, read as the reverse complement.
ATAGTGACAACAATAATTAACCAAATACTTTTGTTATAAAATTAATTAGAAATTACCTTTTGTGTACAATTATATGCGTGCCCTGGTACTGTAGTACGCGTGAAATATTTGCGGAAGGGCGGATGGATACATTAATTTCATCTCGTCGCAGGCTTCATTCTAGGCTAGCAGCAACCATGGATAAATTTTTTAATAGGTACTTCGGTGGGGGGGGTCAATAAATTTTATGGTTTAGGATGGCGTTGAAAATGTATGACGACAATGACTGCAATAATTTTTGTTTTTGTATTATTGAAACGAACTTCGGCTAGCTGACTGAATTAAATAAAGTTAAATACCTACGGACACACTTTATTTCTACACATTTATTAGATTGTTTTTAGAAATCATTTATTGGAATTGGCGTGTTTGATTTAGCGGTAAGACACTCATCTAGAGATTAAGAGGTGAGGGATTCGAGCTTACTTCCGAGATACCGCCACGTTAGATTTTATATGGATTTCATATACGCATCTCAGTATTTATTAAACGTGTATTCAAAATTAAAAATATAAATATTACAAAGTCGGAATATAAAAATGAAAACTTATTTTTGGAACACTCTGTACTAGTGATTGTAAAATGGTAATTGAAACGGTTACTTTAACTGTTATTGAAACTGTGATTGTGTTGATAACTGATACACTAGAAAGTAAGCCTCCGGTAGTTAAATCTTAGTTACCAATCGTCATTAAATCTCAGTTATCAATAATCGACACAATCACAATCACGTAACGGTATACCATCTGTACTTTTAACTAAGAATTTATGGGTTTTTTTTAATACATTCAATATAAATAGTGATATTACACATAGTATTATTGAGAAAGGTTAATAGTGATACGTAAATATGTGCAGGTCCGTCATAAGTATAGGGTTAAATGGACTGCTGCCTTAGGGCACAAGTCCTGTTGGGGCGCTCGAATCGGTTCATGTATACACTAATAATTTTGACAACTCATCATATTTATTTATTCATAATTGCTCTTTTACACTTTGGATAACAAATTTTTAATACTTTGTTTGTAAATAAATTAATATTTGTTTTAAGCGATGCTTTTTATGAAATCTACTATAATGTTTCTTCAAGAAACAAATACGACAGCGGTTACATATTTTATTATTTCGTAATCTTCAATCTTCTTATAATGACCTTGAAATAATTACATTACTAACCACTTTTATTACTTTATAAAATCAATAAATATGGAAATATTAAAGTTTTATAGTGCGTTTATTTTGATTAATAAAAAACTATGTTTAAACACTTTTAATTGTAACCAAGTGTGAGTAAATACTCACATGGTAAGCAAGAATAATAAAGCGTGGCAAAGCCTCAAAAAATAATTGTTTAATAAAAGGCATGTATCAACCAGTGATGTCCCTCTATGAGTTCGCACCATTTCAGGCAGTCCGGCTAATAAAAATAACACACCGGTTGATATATACCATAAAATATAAAAATAAAAATTTAATGTCAATTTATAATCTAAAAATTAATTTGCTTTTATATTGACAATTCCTGGATTTCAAAGGTTGTCAAGACTTATTGGAAGCGATTTAACATAAATATTTTTAACGCTTGCGCAATCCTCATTTCCGAAACGTGACTCAAGCAGACAAATTCCTTATATATTTGTTTACCTTCAAGCTTAGGTAGTGAAGTTTTAACCAAACAAAAAAGAGTATAATTAAAAATTCAGTATTTTTAGCTGCATACCGCATACAATTTGTCAAAATATCGCATTACCTAAGACCTAATTATTACAATATTAAAAATCCGTGCGCTATTAATATCTGTCTTTTTTATAACATTTTTATAATCTATATACGTAATCTAAATACATTAATATCATCATTATCATCAGCTGTTTTCTATCCACTGTTAGACGAAAGTCTCCCCAAGTGTCTCCCACCTTTCTCTATCCACAGTTATTCTCTATCTGGTGTTAAAGCGGTTTTCTGATTCCTTCCTTCGTTTTTTCTAACGATTGTCCGTCCACCGAGTGATGTGGCCACTTGTCTATTGCTATTTCATTACCTTGGCATATTTAATTATATCAACTACTCTTGTTTATTCCCTTATACACGCGTTTCTATTCCTGTTACATGTTTTACATCCATACGTAAGTACTCGAAGTATGCATTGATTGAATACTTTCTGTTTTAGACACAATAAAAGATCACTTTTGAAAATTATGGGCCCAAACTCACTCCAGTCCAGCTCTGTTCGAAAATTTGTCAGGTTCGAAAATTTGTCGCTAAAAATATCGTCGCTGTAGCATAGTTGGATAATGCACCTTTCCCGGTTTAGAAAGAGATCCAGGTTCGAATCCCGGTGGCGCAACAACAATATTTTTGGATAAAATTGATTTTATATGTATATCTTTTTAATTAATATATTTAATTCATATTTAAATATCACAGACCTACGCTCTGAATAATTACAATATCACAATAAGAATGTGTTCTGATAATATAATAAATTTTAAATTTTAAAACAGTTATTGACCCAACAGCGCAATATTTTCGATAATGATTTTGTTAGTTCTTTTTTTTATATTCTAGAAAACTTTAAAAACATTTATTTTACTTTACCTATTTGACGTGGCGTTGAATAAATAATACTCGCGAGTGAAAATTTTATAGTTTCGAAATTCCGCTCTAACTCACGGCGGAATTTCAATTGAATGTATCGAGGCGGTTTTTCATTTTTAAGAATACATTAATACATTTTTCATTTATTTGTCCTCAAACGCCGTTTTATAACATAACAGTTAATTAACAGGTTATAAAAAATCGTTATAAATAACTCAAAGTGCACGACGTGGGTCAATCGTACAATTATTTAACTTACCATCACTCCGTTTCCCCGGGAGGTAGACAGAGAGAATACAGCGCCACACTCTACTGTCCTTATACACAATTCTCATCTCATCCATATTCATACATCTTCTCATACATGCTCGTCGATCATTGAGGCTTCCAATAGGACCATCTTCCAATATCAGGTTTACCTGGTGTCCTTTTTATGGTGTATTTTTGGTACCATCAACACTCGCGTCATATATATTTCTTACTATTCTATCCTCGTTCATCTGTTTCATATGACCAAACCACCGAAGCGATCCTTATTATTAAAATCTTATTCACTACGCTAAGATCAACTACATTTTCTCCTAATTTCTTCATTCTTACTGTCACAAAAAAATCTATTTATCGAAAAAATATTTGATTCCTACCGGTATAAATAGTTTTTCAGTCAAATATTTTTCTATGTATATCTTTCTAATTGAATCATTTAATTTGTATTAAAAAATACTACAGAACTATGTTCCGATATTGCAATTTCATATCAAAAATATGTTTTCATTAAAATTATTAAGATAATAGCTAGATAAATTATTAAGATAATAACTAAAGATAAAAATTATTAAGATAATTAAAATAATAATAATGTGTTAACAAATTTTTACGTATATGAGCCCAGACCACCACAGAGTTCTGGGTATATAAGTAATAAAAAAATGTATAATCATTATTTTAAATCTACGCTAACAAGAATGATAATCTTTTGAAATTTATATAAAAATTATTTGATAATCAATATGTATTATTCAGGTACAATAAACGACATAGATCATATATTTTTATTACTCACTGCTTTAAAATACTTTTAAAAAAAATTTGATCTTAATGTAAAAAAAAAACATTGAAAATTTGTTATTTTCCTTAGATATTTTTTAGAGGACATCTGGAATAGTCAGTAATTAGTAACTAATGATCCGTGCCCGGCGTTGCCCAGGATTCAAATTAATATCAAAGTGTGAGGGGGTTATGGGGAACGGGTCCTCTTTATTTTGCGCAGTAACAATGTGCGCAAAATTTTGTCAAGGCAGGGGAAAGTGGCGTGGGGTGATTATATTTTCCTAAGAGTGTGAGAGTGAGAGTGCAACTGAGAAAATTTTGTAATGTATGGCATTCAATATAATAAACATGTATATCGTAGATAGAATGAGATGGTCAGGAGAATAGAGGAGGGTACTAATGACGTAGCAATAAATTACCGGCCTCCGTCAAAAGCATATACCGCCACCAGATAGCTATAAAATATTGTAGTTATAGTAAAGTACAAATAGCAATTACTAGTACTGCTATCCTAAAACTATTTGGACGTTATTTTTAAACTATTGGACGATATTTTTAAAAAATTATTTTTAATTTTCGTCATCCAGTGGCGTAACTTCGCCAAAGCAGTGTATTGAGACCCACGTTAAATTTAGGTCTCAAAAATTCGCGCCCTACAATTCATTAGGCATTGATATTTTTGCAAATACAAGTTTCGCGGCATTATTAGAGTAATCCGTGGTAAGAAATGGAATTATAAAACTAAAAAAAAAACGTTTTTCACGAGTATTATAAAAACATGTGAAAACATTATCGATGTATACAGCAGATATGTTGGATTAGGGACCAGACAATCGCCTTGAAACGAAGATTTTTCATGAAAGCGTGAATATTATATGAAACAAGAGATTAATTTTATTCTTACAATATAAATCACGTAATATTAATATTCACATATCTTATACACAATACTCATTTATGGGGCCCCTTTTTTCTGTTCGGTATTTGTGTCCAGTCTTAGTAGTTAAGCAACTTCATACATCTTTCAATGTCTGGTTGACTTAGTGGTGTCGGATGTTTCACTGTAATCCCTTATGCAGTGCTGTCAACTATATATCTTTCTTGCCTTTCTTTCGTATATATTTCTTACCTTCCTCTCGTCACCCATTTCTTAAACACGATCAAACTATCTAAACGACCCTAATCCTGCCCATCATGCAACAATCAGCATTGGATACACAGGGTGTAACAGATCTAGTTCTTCAATATTTTATGGATGGACTAAATTACGAATCGAAAATGTTCAAAGAACATGTGCCTAATCTCAATCGTATCAGAGATACAAGCGTTTTAAAAAAATCGTAATTATGCAATTATTTCGATTAATTGAAATGTTTTTTGATTTCAAATTATATATTGAATACAAAAAATTAAAGGTCATCGAATTTCAAGCGGCGTGGATATTTTTTGTAAGATGATTTAGGGCCTGAAGCAAAGATATACATTAATAATGGAACAATTTTGCAAATATTTATTTCGAAGTATGTAAACATCAAGTTTAACACGATTTTGTAACAATTTCAAACAATATTATTTTCCGTAACCGTGAAGAATTTGCACATATTCCTTGAACATTTTCAACTGATAATTTAGTCATGTATTCACCCATAAAATATTGTGGACTAGGTTTGTTAAACCCTGTATGTTCATTCTTCACTCTGTATATATGAATTTGTCACGCATGTGTACGATTAATTAAGCATTAAAACAATCAGTGTGTCAATGCGTGCATGTGCATATTGTGTCACTTACTTCAATGCATATTTCGCATTATTTGAGTCAGATTATGTTTCCAAAGATAAATGTATCTTATTTCCGTTAAGCGATAAGCGGGTAGCCAACATACGATCGGGCAACAGCGCTATCAAATTATATTAACATATTTTTAATCATTTATTATTAACAGCGACGTAAATTGCATATAATATACTAAGTAGATATAACATTCTTTCGCTTCCGATTGTAAAAAAAATTGTGTATAAAATTTATAATTTGAGTTATAAATATTAATGATAATATATCAAATTATTAATATACAAGATCTTTATACATATATAACCGTTTGAGATTTATTTTTTCTTCTCAAGGGAGATAGAGTACGACCAGTCTAAGTTTGCGCTTTAAAAAATCTGCGCAGAAACGCATTTGGGGAAGAGATGTGGCCTAATCCATTGTATCACCAATCAGCTATCATTTCATTAGTCACCCTTTGTCCTTCAAAGAGTTTGTGTGCTCTGGACGTTTCCATTAGCTTTTTAGTGCAGGTACACTCAATCTAATCGAGAGTTACGGAATTTTTAATATTTACATAACGTCTTCATCATCTTATTTGGGACGTGGACGAGCACTACGATGGCAAGCGCGTGAAATATTATTCAACGTATACAAGTTCATGTCTAATGAAGCCATCAATGGGGTTAATGAATTAAAAAAAGTTCAAAGACGAGTAATATTTTCGTAATGAACTGTAAATGACTATATTTTATTTATTATACCATTGTGTTCAAATGTTAATAACTTAATTTCTAATGTTATTTTTATAATATTGTTGGGGTTAATTTTAAATTACTTAATTTTCATAATTTTTTTATTATGATATTGTTGCGGCTATATGTAAAAAAATAAATTTTCATTGTTATTTACATTATTTATAAATTCCTAACATCAAATTTTTATATAAATATTCTTCTAAATTGTGACCTCTGTTAAATTTTGTAAGAAGCCAGTATTAATAAAGAGTTAAAAATATTTGTGAACTGTTATTTTTATATATATTTATTAAATAAATGGATTATCAAATGTTTATTTTGTGTATCTTTTAATAATGCCCAAATTTAAAAGTCAATTAAATTCAATAGATCGCTTTTTAGTTTACCTACTGTAAGCATTCGGCATGTGCTCCCTTTTTACGAAGTTTCACGAATGTCTTCGTATAGATGCGCTTGGCCGAAATCTCATACGCAAACTTGAATTGACCGTGCTCTATCTATAATGCAAAATAATGTTATATTCGGGGGCGTGCAGTACGTACAAGCAAAAAAGCTGCGCATTACTAAAAATTCTGGGAAACAAATACAAATTAAATAATTAGATTAACATAAACGGAAACATTCTTTTACAATTAGTGCCATCTGTATACCAGTAGAGACTTGAATTGTTTAGTTCTAAAAACTACCGCGACAACTCACCGCTTAACCATAACCATGGTTTATATAATATAAAACAGCATAACCTAGGTTCATACTTACTGCACGCCACTGCCAAGAAGATATACAACGTATATACTTGCATAATTCAGATCTGCCCAAAAACGATATACAGTGTTTTTATTGATTAATTAATGTACATATAAAATAGTATTTTATTGATTAATTATTATACGTATAAAATAGTACTATTGATTAATTAATGTACATATAAAATAGTACTATCGTACATTAACTCGAAACAAAAAAAACCTAAATTCTGATCGGGTTGTCATTGAAATATAAACAATCTGTGGGTAAAGAAATTATTTATTCAACTTTATTGTTTATTATTGGTTTTACATCTTGGTGTGGGTAATTTAACTAGACCTAAAAAAAACAAGAGTTTAAACCAACTTACAAAACCACAAACAACATTAGTTAACATTCAGGGCTGCTCACTGCTTACTGACTCACCTGCCCCAAGCGATAAGACCGCCCGTGCATGCCGAGTGAAACTCCGTTAAGTACTGCCAGGCAAGTTAGATTGGTGGTTTTCGGCAAACTTTAACTCGCGATAACTAAGATTTCCACACAGAGACGTTAAGAAACTAAAGTTCAAAGATAAGCAAGAACTTCAGGCGCTATTTGCTCTCTGTGCTCGAACAGAGAAAGAGAGAATCCTCTCAAAATCATTAAAGATCACAGTCGACTCTTCATGTTCGTCCGCGGATCCACAAAACGCTCATTTGAGTACAACTCTAAAACTTTAAATTAAGATCTATATAAATCGGTTGAGTATATTGTCTAGTTATCCCGTATTAAGCTAATTAACGAATGAATTTTAAATGTATTTAATTCACATGTACTTGTTATAATCTGAAAACAATCATTGATTCAAGAAATTTAATTAAAACAATACTCATGTTAAAGGTTTTTTAAAATACACTAAAATACGAAGTGAAACCATTTTAATACTCGATTTGAACTAATTACGAAAAGCATTACCTAATGCTCAATTTAAACTAATTACGAAAAACACTAACTACTGATACATTAAGATAAGTTTACAACTGGAGGCATGATGCGACTCTTTAGTGTGTAGGTCAAGATTACATGTAGGTAAAAACTTCGTGGTTAGACAAAATTCTTCATTTTAAAAATAATTAACTTAGTATTAATCAATCTGATTAATTTAACGTCGACCGATTTATACTTTTTATAAATTATATTATATGTGATTTATAATATCCAAACGATGTAATTTTTAATACCTATCGACCCATCGAAAAATATAGAAATTCAAGACCCGCCTAAGAAAAATATTTCCGACCATTGGTTTAGACATTAAAAATAATATATATGTACTCGGTGTTCTTTTTTAAACTGATCGCCAAGGTGACTTGGACACGTCTATTATTCTCTCGTAACCAATGACAAAATATATATATATATATATATATATATTTGATATTGGTTATTGTTTATTGGTTTATTTGTTATTGCTTGTTTATTATATATTGGTTATTGATTTTAATTAATTATGATTGGTGTCAAAAAGAGAACCAAAAATACATTTATTTGTTCAATCTTACATATCTAACAGATTACGAAAAATAGAATAACGTAGAAAATTACATTAGTAAAAATTCTGATGAATCACCTTCTTTAATATCAACTCTCTACCTGAGCGAAAACTTCGTTCAGCTGGGTCGTTATTGTTTTCCAAGAAGCTTCGGTACATAAAGTTGCCTGTAAAACGTGGCAACCTCCAGCAAAACTGTAAAAGTCCAGGTTTATTCCAAAGACGTATTATGACTTGCTCCATCGTTAACTTCACTTCGATTTGGTTTGTTCGGTCACGACTCATTAAGAATTACAGAGAACAATAATAATTAACATTGCTTTTTTGCGTGTTTAATGGGTTCGCTTAATTTTTCTCTAAATTTCTAATGGCCCGTATCCGCGGATGAGATATATTTTGGAGATTCGAATCGAGTGCGTGCAAAGAACAGTATAGAGTTTAGTGCGAAGCGATCTTTGAATTACTGCAGCATGTATTTTTCTCGGTGAATATAATAACGCACCCAATACACATACACCTTTTCCGACTCTCAGAGATTAAAGTGTCATTGAAATATTATCGTAGACACGGGCGATAATGTCTTTGTAATTATTTTTTCGTACTCACATACCGATTATTCTAAAATTTCAATGGATGAGGAGATGATACAACCTAAAGAATGTGTCATCTACAACATTCTGCCGTCCGCGTTCAAACCCTACTGCCCACTTTTTAACTCTTATATATGACTGTAATATTTCCGAGATAATCTCTTGAAAGATTTGTTTCGGTGTAAAACCTTTGATAAAAAAGATTTGATCGCGGAGCTGAAAATTAACAATTTTCACGAAAATGTCAAAAACAAAATACTAATTAAATGTATTAATTATAAAGATATACATATAAAAACAATTTTTGGAAAAATATTGTTGTTGCGCTACCGGGATTCGAATCTGGATCTTATTTTCCAATCCGGGGAAGGTGCATTACCAACTATGCTACAGAGCTAGCTTTTTTGGAAAAAAGATCCAGGTTCGAATCCCGGTAGCGCAACAACAATATTTTTCAACAAATTGATTTTATATGTATTTATTTATAATTAATACTTTTAATTAGTATTTAAAACATCACAGACCTATGTTCTGAATAATTACAACTTCACAATAAGAATGTGTTCTCCTTAATAACAAAATATTCGAACACCTGTCAAAAATGAAATGAAAGCAATATTACATACTAAATATAATTTTAAAAATATAAATCATCGTTTTTAAACCGATAAATTATAGTGAAACAAATTACTTAGTTTACATGTTGACGGCCATTTAAATTTCACAACTCTGAAATTTCAGAATAGTGAAATTTAAATGGCCGTCAGAATTTTGGCCATAAATTTCAGAGTATCATAGGCACACATTTATATTATTGGAACCCGCAAAGGTTTTGTTCAGTGATCTGCAAGGGCGCAGGACACTGGGTAGGTCGAAGTAAACACGGCTTGATGGTGTGTAGTAAACTGTCGTGACAGGGATGTTTTATGCAATCACATTCAAGACATTTGCGCTGTTAAGTAATATTAATTAAGGCGGATATTATGCGAGTAATTAAAAAGATAACTGTTAAAAGAAAACGTTCATTCAGAGGCGTAGCTAAGGTATTTGGCGCTCGGGGATGAACTATCCAAATGGCGCCTCCCCCACCCCCCTATTAAATATTTGAGAATAATATTTAGTACTTCTACGCGGTTGACCTCCCCTATCTACCCTGTGTTCATTCCATAATTAAAGGCCATCTTTTCAGAAAAAGGAAGTTGTTAAAAAATTCCACGTTCAAGTCGCTAATCCCATCGATGAATTATTACACATTTTATTTGTAAATGTCCTTTAATAACGGTACGTGAACATAATAACTTATCAATCAAAATTTTAGTAGGTAACGTAAAAGACTTGATAAATATTTCGTTTCAAAATGCCAGACAATTTATACAGGTACTGTTTATTGTATTACCTACATGAATAAATTACATGAAGTTAATCTATGGCTGTTAACATTTTAAAACTAACATAAGAAAATGAATTTTTAAAAGCTGATTAAGCACTAAATAGATGATTGAACACTAAGGAACTGATCAAAAACTAAAGATCTGATCAATCTCGTAGTACTTATGAGCGTAAAATATGTGTTTCTATTATATTACGTAAATTGTATGATTTTATGCAAAGTATATGACCTTCAAATTATATAGTCAGATGGAAAATGTGTAATATAATCATAAGAGTAAGGAAATATATTTATTTCAGCAATTTTTGTATTTTTTCGCTGTAATATAAACCCACAGGTTTAACGCCATAGTATAAATACATGTAACAAGAATGAAAGTCAAATTATTTCTGCCTTCAGAAACTTAATTATGACCAAAAATTATCATAAGCAATAATATTAAAATAATGAAGCTGGATGTAAAAACTGCACTATTTAGCTGTTTCCACGTCCAGCTTCTGGGCAAAGCTACAATAAAGCGACATAGAGCTGAAGAGAAAAAGAGGATTATAGAATAAATTACCGCATGCTCGGCATTTCACGGAGCCCATCAGTTTCACATTTAATTTCTTCTTTTTGTTCCTGTTTTTGATCTTATTGAGTCAGAATATTTTTAAATAGTTGCGGGTGGCTTTGCACACCGGTACATCATTATATAACGCCATACCTTATGTATGGGAAATTTGGGAATGCTTTAATTTATATATACAATGCTTCATTCCAATACTTACTTCAATGGCGTCCGTTAAATCGCGAATAAACGAATAGACAAGTTATTTATTTCATAATAGCCATAGTCGACACGGCTCAGATAATTAAGCCGGTTCACCCGCTCAATCGCTCAAATTGATCCGGCTCAACGTGCCGGTTCAATTTGAGATGGTTCAATTTGAGCCGGTTCAAATAAAACATGAATCATCGGTTCGATTGAACCGTTTTTATCTTTTGAAAGTATGGCTCACGGCTCAGTCGGGCTGGGAATGTGTTGCTACTTAGACGTATACGGAATATTTTCTTATGATTCATGTTTCATTACTATTGCTACCTATCGAATATCAGTATTAAAAGAACGTCAACTATTTTTAATATCGTTTTCATTTATTAAAGGTTACTTTACTAAGTCCAGTGTAATGAAATCCAAATTATTCATAGAATTAAAATAAAAAATATTTCGTTATAATGGTATTTTATCGAAATTATACAATTAAATAGACGAGCTATGTTTAAACAAAAAAAAAATTAAGATACATGAAATTACTATTTTTTCAAATTGATGATTTAAAAGTTTTTCCTTGTCATCAGCTGAGTTTGTTTACATTCTTTTGATTGTATAATATAATACATTTTTAATTATGTTATTATGCTTTTAAATTGAGTTATTGACTTTAGATATTTTATGTAAGGTTTTCATTACATAAGATCTATTATCCGTTTAAGTGAAACATGATTAATGTTAATAAATAAAAAAGACCAGCTGTTTTTACATATCTTATTTTCATAAAATCATGACATAATAAGTTTTGCCCGCCAAGCTAACCACAAAAATATCATTTGAAGCTGCATCCTATGTTGCAAATAGTACATAATGTTCATGCTTTGTTTTATAAACGAACACCCTGATAACAAGGTAACTCTGCGATGTGTTGTTCTAACAATTTTATCTGGAATCGTTTTTAAGTGTCAACCTTCATAACTCACAGAGAGATCGTGCCGGCTGTCAGTCCATGGGTCGATTTTCGACTGATCCGCCGCTCGCCGTTCACCGCTCAGCTCGCTCAAATTGTTCTGGGAGCGGATTGAACAGTTGAACCGATGAGCCGGTGATCCATTAAACTGGCAAACCGGTGATACATTGAACAATGCAAAGATCCGGTTCGTTCGCGAACGACACACCTCTATTTCATAGATTTCAAGTCACTTTATCGGCGTTGGTAACTTGATTCTGAAGTCGCCTTTATAGTCGTTGAATAGATACTAGATGAATTTGTCAATACCCAACTATGCATATTTGGGAATTCAAGACGCTAGAGTAATAATAATAATGTGCCAAATGTCATATAGATGATTCACTTGACAGTTCGTGTCATCTGTTAAGTTACTGTAGTTTAGCAGGATGTTATTCTACATATGAGTTTATTATGGCGTGAAATTGAAGTATTAATTCTACTTTATTCCCGACCAATATCGCGTTAGCATATCTAAAATATTCATGTAAGTTACATTATCTATTTTTCTTTGTTTATTTACCGCAGGTTATTTTAGGACATTTTCTTTATGTACGTGTTTAATTCATAACCCCAATAGTAATTTTGTTTTTGCTTTTGATTTTCAAATCAGTATATCTTTCGTACGCTCTGAAAATAATTACCTAGTGTAATTATTCAGTAGTCTTATTGTAGGTTATCTTTGGAATTCTGTATTGTGTGTCGGCCTATGTGAAACAACAATGTAGTATATTTGAAGTCTACTTAGTTTCTTTAGCGTCCATAAATTATATCCAACTTGCTTGCCTCACCTTACCCTAAACTCTGAATTATGAAGTAATTTTTCATTCTTTTGAATTAAATTTGTCAGGTATACTTAATTTATGTCTACCCAATCGAGTTGTATAATTAATAATTATTGACAAAACATTTTGCTATATTTTTTGTGAATATGTTTATATTTCATACACATGTGAATGTTAACATTTTGAATGATTTTGGACTTTTCAGAAAGTAATATATCATGGACCAATATGGCAAAAACAATGGAAATAATACCCGCAGAAGAGATTTGGACAGTTTTGGTCTACGAGATGATGGACCGGCTGTTTTCACTCGGGGCCGAAGAAACTCTGGGGGATTTGTAGATCTAGGAAATGAGTACCAGTATGGAGCTGGTGGCCATCAAGCATCAGGAGCTAATGAATTATTTGCAGAGGAACAGGTAAATCAAAATGTCGTAGTACATGTAAACATTTTTGCCTCAAAATATAGTGACACTGTTTAGAAAGACATTTCTAATGTTTGGAAATTTATTATTCTTTTTGGTGCTAGTAATTTAAATTGCTTTAAGGAATAATAGTAATTTTTTCAAGAAAGGTGAAACAAATTTAAAAATTTATTTATTTTAATCTATTTTTTGGAACTTACCGTATTAGCCCAAATATAATGCGACAGAAAATTTTTATAAAAATATTTAGAAAAAAATAAAATAAAGAAATTAAATTCAAAAGCAATTATTTTTTAATAAGTAAATAAAACATTTTACATTCATTTTAACAAAATAAAGTAATATAATACAAAATTATGTAGATAGCTAGATACCTAAGAGGAAGAAAAGTAAAAAAAAAAAAATTTGCATTCTTATATTTTTTTTCTCCATAAGCGAACGTTTACTTCTGGAACTCCATATTTCCTAGAAGCACTCATATTGTTTGTTCTCTCTGCCTCATTTGCAACCATCACTTTAAAATTCATATCATAGCTTCTTCTGTTACCTTTATTTATTTGTCTCCAACTCATTATTTTATGGACAATAAAGAATAAAATAAATAATACAAATTAAATGTATTAATTAGAAAGATATACATATAAAATCGATTTATCGAAAAAATATTGTTGTTGATACCGGGATTCAAACCTGGATCTCTTCCTATCCGGGGAAATGCATTAACTGATTATGCTACACCATCATAGTAAGTTGACAAATATTCAAACTTATATGTTGCACTTTCAAATTGATACATCTGTTGTTCCATTATTTGAAAGCCAACTTCTTTATACAGAATCTCAAACACCTTTGAGTAATCCGATAGGAGACGCCAAAATTAATTGTTAATTGTCAACTTACTGTTGGGATAGCATAATCGGTTAATGCATTTCCCCAGATAGGAAGAGATCCAGGTTCGAATCACGGTAGCAACAACAATATTTTTTTCTATAAAGTGATTTTATATGTATATCTTTCTAATGAATACATTTAATTTGTATTAAAAATATCACAGACCTATGTTCTGTAAAATTGCAACTTCACAATAAGAATGTGTTCTCCTTAAAAATAAAATAAGTAACTGTTGCATAAGAAAACATACAAATAACAAAATTCAGTTTAAAAAGTCGACCACACAGATACCAAATCATAGACATCTATAGTCAAAAGAGGGTGGCCGGATACAAAGGTGTAAAGCAAGGATTGTTTATAAAACATTAAATTATCTAGGTCTCAAATTTAGCGTGAGTCAATTTTAAATAGTCACAAAATATCATATTGTATTGGGGCTAATACGGTAAATATTTTTTTCTTAACTTTTTTTATGTACTTTTGTGGAGTGTATTCCTGTTTTATATAATTCTTTAAGTTTTATACGCCCTTGGTGGACGGATCTTTTTGGACAAACTGCATTAAAATGTAAGCAAAAACAAGTAAATTGCAGTAAGTGATATCTGCCATACATTACCATCTGTCTTCATCACCGCAGTATTATTTTTATTCTAATGAAACCTGTTAATATATTTTAAATGTTGCTTTCTTCACTTATTTTACAGCAAACAATGAAGAAATTGCACACTTTGATAGTGATTTAAAAGACATTTTTTTCATGTTAGGAGAATTTGAGTATATAAAAAAATGTGAAAAAAACCTTTTTTTACTACTCCAATCTATATAACTAGCATTTAAGCATTATTTTTCACAATAAATCATAAATCATTTTAGTTATTACTACCCGTACCCGTCACCACTAAGGTATAAATCATTGCATGTTAAAAAGTCATAAATATTATATACAGCAAAACTTTGTTAATTCGTAACTCACGGGACCGAAATTTAAAAAAAAAAAACAAATTTCAACTAATGAGAACAAAGTTTTTTGAAGGCAGCATTATAAAGAAATTTTTTAAATAATGCATCAGTTTACTGCGACCACATTTTTGTGCATGCCGCAGTTAATATCACGATTTTCATACTGAAGTATAATTACTCCATTATTTCAGATTCTTCTGTGTCGAAATGTTTATCGAATAATGAATTTATTCTGAATAAAAAGGTGTATATGCCGTGGCGATTCGCCACTTGATGCAACAAAATCACGCATATTCATTTAATTGGCGATCAAACTCACCTTTTCTATCAGAATTAAAATATTTAAAATGCGCATGAAACATAAAAACTTGTATACCCTCATGTGTTACTGGCCTTGATAGTTGAAGCTAATTATTTTCCTGTGATTTTTCAAGTCAAATGCAGGAAAGGTATTTGATTTTTTCCACCAATTTTATCTTTAATATCAATTTTTTGTTAGTTTTCAAAATAAGCTTGATTTTTCCAAATGGTCAAGGATTTACACAAATTACAAGGTGTTGGTACCATTTTAGAGAACGAAATGTGAAAGAAAACTTAAGTATAAAGTATGTCAACATATTTAAATATGAAAGATTTAGTTTCTTTAGTACCTACATATGCAAATCGCAATGTTTCATAATCATGAAAACCAGATATCGATAGAACTGTTAGACTTACAATGAACTGTAAGCCGGTGCATTATCATAGAACACGCAATGTCAATGAAAAAGGCACTTTTTTCTTTGCCAACTGGGCCCAATTTTTCATATATTCAGTGTCAAATCAGCCCAATAAAACAGCATAGTACTACTCCGTCTTTCCTTTTTCCAAATAGTCGGTGAAGATAATGCCTTGCGAATCCAAAAAAACAGTGGCCATGACCTTCCCAGCCGATAGAACCGTTTTCGCCTTTTTGGAGAAGGTTCACCAGATGAAGTCCACTGTTTTGACTGTTTCATGGCTTCTTTCATTTATGGCGTGTAGTGATGAATCCATGTTTCGTCAACAGTCACGTAACGCTGCAAAAACTCTTTCGGATTACGCTTAAACATGTCCAAACAGTGATCCAAAGTTGTCATGCGATTCCGTTTTTGTTCACAGTGGAACAGCCATCTCCCTGATAGCTTTCTCATGCTCAATTTTTCATATAGGATATTATGTATGCATTTAGTTGAGATGTTTACAATGTCAGCAATCTCTCTGATCTTCGCCCAGCGACCTGCTAACACGATATCATGGATTTGGTTGACTTCACTTTAGTTGGACAGCCTGGGCGCTCTTCATTAAAAATGAATGTTCGGCCACGCTTGAATTCATTAAACTAATATCTGATGGTATTCATCGAAGATGCATGGTTCTTATAAGCGACTTGCAACTTCACTTTGATTTCCTCACATTTCTTTCCATCCAAAAAAAGCAAACAAATTACTGACCGATATTGCTCTTTTTCCATGGTTGCAATCAAACGCAAACTTGCCCCCTTTCAACAGCTATCAACTACTCGATAAATCTGTCTGAAATTTTGACAGTCGTTGTTCAAAAGATAGCATTGAGCAATGATATAAGGATTTTGCATCAGTGGCGCCATCAGTCATTAAACACGGGTACATATACAAATACAAATTAAATGTATTAATTAGAAAGATATACATATAAAATTAATTTTATCGAAAAATACTATTGTTGCTACCGGGATTTGAACCTAGATCTCTTCCAATCCGGGTAACGTGCATTATTATGCTTATTATGCGTAACTTATTATGCTATAGCACATAGTACATTGTCCACAAATTTTCGAACCTTTATGTTACATTTTTCAAATTGATACATCTATCGTTTCATTATTTAAAAGCCATCTACTTTATTTTTACCTAATCTCAAATACCTTTGAGTAATCCAATAGGAGATGCCAGAATTAACAATTTAATATTTTATTTTATTAATTTTATATGTGTATCTTTCTAATTAATACATTTAATTAGTATTTAAAATATCACAGACCTATGTTCTGAATAATTACGACTTCACAATAAGAATTTGTTCTCCTTAATAACTTATCATACAGCCTCGTATACTGAATTATATATACATACCTGCCAATTTTTTTTCATTTCATTTTTAGACGTGTGTATTAATTTATTGTTTTTTTTAATTGATTTCATGAAGGGTGATGTACCTTGGTGGCGATCCAACTTCTTCATATCACAACCCGTTCTATTTGGAACTTGGGATGGAGTATTCACTTCCTGTATGATCAATATTTTTGGTGTCATTGTATTCTTAAGATCTGGTTGGATCGTTGGACAAGCAGGGGTTGTGAATGCCGTGCTTATTGTTTTATTTACAGGTATTTACTTTAATTTTGTTTTCATTAAATTATTTCATTTTGCATCTCATTTTCAATTCGATATATATTTTTATCAAAGATTTTTAGAGTAAACTCATGTGATCAACCCCCATCCTTGGTGACATATTTACGAGTATATATGTATGTTGTTATCAGAGATCAAATAAGTCTCAAAAAACCTATAATATGCAATTCACAGATCAATTTATAAAAAAATATTTTCTCATTTCTATATCTAACTTGAAATAATTTTAATCTTTCCTATAACCATTTGTTTTTTTTCGTAAATTTTTTAATATAACATTCACCATATTTATAAAATAATAAAATATATTTTGTGGCACAATAATCTAATTTTACATATAAAGGGTTTTTCATTAAGGGCGCTCAAACTTTTTTTTAAAATAAAACAAAAACGAATGAATATATCTAAAAAAAATTTATTATGTTTTAAAGTACATTTAGTGGCAATTATGTATGAAATTCAATTTCCCTCGCATGACCATCGCGGGCACGTTTGCAGAAGTCCAATCGTTGAATCCAATTTTCCACTACTTTTTCACATAATTCGGCCCGAATCGCACCAATTTCGCGTTCAATATTTTCTCTTAGCTCTTGTAACGTCGCCGGCTTGTTGGTATAGACCAAAGATTTAACATAGCCCCAAAGAAAATAGTCCAATGGTGTTGAATCGCATGATCTAGGCGGCCATTGAACTGGTCCATTTCGCGAAATAACACGCTCACCAAATTTGGTTTTCAATAAGTCAATTGTTGCGTGTGCCGTGTGACTGGTAGTGTGCCGTGGGACGTCTTGTTGAAACCACATATTGGCCAAGTCCATACCTTGCAATTGAGGCCAAAAATAATCAGTTATCATGGAGCGATAACGATTACCATTCACAGTAACATGACGATTAGCATCATCAACAAAAAAATATGGTCCAATGACACCTCCGGCATGTAATCCACACCAAACAGTGATTTTTCCGGGATGCAATTGTGTTTCGTGAAGCACGTGTGGATTGGTGCCTGCCCAATAACGCATATTTTGCTTGTTTACATATCCATTGAGCCAAAAATGAGCTTCGTCGCTAAAGATGATTTTTCGATGGAATTCAGCATCATTTTCAAATTGTTGTGCAGCCCAATTGAGGAATTGGTGACGCTTCAAATGGTCAAGCGGCTTTAGTTCTTGTGTCAACTGGATCTTGTATGGATGTAGGCCAAGATCTATTCGCAAAATTCGCCACAATGACGTCACAGAAATGCCCAATTGTTGAGAACGTCGTATTAGTGACTCATTTGGGTCATCAAGAACAGATGCTCTAGCGGCGGCAATATTTTCCTCACTTCGTGCATTTCTTTGTCTCACTGGCACTGGAACATTTTGTAGCGACAATGTGCTTTCAAATTTTTGCACCAAACGTTGAATTGTTGATGTGGCAGGCAAGTGATGACGACGATAAAATGGTCGTAATGCTCTTAAAGTTGCGGTGAGTGAACGCGAATTTTGGTAGTAGATTTGAATAATTTGCAAGCGTTGCTCCAGTGTGTACTGCTCCATGATGATTTGCCAACTAAGTACGAGTGTTAACCTCAAAAAAAATTGAAGAAATATGGCGTAGTTTCTTGTCCCTGTTGAAAGAAAGTTTGAGCATCCCTATTGAAAAACCCTTTATATGAAACATGTTTTACTATTAGGCCAACTTATATGTTCTATATACAGCTGTCCTGTAAGTAGTGGTCCAAACGAAAACCATTGATAACCATGCCCTATCAGAATAACCCATCATAGGTCTAATGAACGTCACATGGTTTTCGAGATATATGAACTTTTATGAATTTTTGAATAATTGGTACCCTTTGTTACTTGTTTTAATATCATTTCCAAAACATAAGAAAATATTGCTTTCTGTTTTTTGATTATTATTTCTGATAACTTTTCCTATGAAATGTGTGTCACTGTTTTTTAAAAACAGAAACAGTTTTAACATTTAACCTTTAACATTTAACCTGGTGTAAAAAAAAAAGTATCATGACCTAAGTACCCATTAGTTAGAAAACTACTATATATAATGCCAATTTAGGAACATGAAAAAAAAGGAATATTTATACTTAGGGCCGGTTGTGTGATCAGTAGTAACTTTTTTTTATAGTAACGCCTGTAGTAAAAATCATTTGCGGGTTGTTGATACATCAAATTTACTATTATCTAAACATAGATGGAGATATCTATAGGTGTGATAAATAGTCATGAAATATGCTTTATTTTATGGATTATCTACAGATGTTTTCACTTAGTTGTTCGATATCTGTCACTTTGGTGGTGACATTTTTTCATATTATGTGTAATAATGTAAATTAAACAATTCTATCATCATTGGACGAACTCTGATCACTAAAATTGTGGAATATTGAATGATTAAATGTCTGCAGCTTTCAAAGTATCAATGTGTCAGATAACTTTTGGAACAGCTGTGAAAAGTCAACATTTTTAACTATCGATTCTCATTTTTACTATCGGATATCGCAGAGTTTACGTTTACTACGGATGTACTTTCGAGAAGTAAATATTTTTTTACTAACAATCAAATAACCTGTTTTCGCAAAAAAAAAAAAAACTTTAGTAACTTTTCTTACTATAGTAAAAAGTTACTACTGATCACACAACCAGCCCTTACAAAAAATGTAATGGCTATTATTTTAATGCTGAAGGATGCATTTTGTTAAAAATTCAAGGTAATATTTTTTTAAATTACAGGCCTAGCTTCTGGTACAAACTTGCAATAATGCATTAAATGTGCAGTAATTTGAAAAAGTTCACAATGTTTTATTAAAATTTTACAAAAAAAAATTGTGAAATTGAAAATTATTTTTTTTATAATTGTAATTAATTAAAGGGTACCAATTATTCCAAAATTCATAAAAGTTCAAATATCTCTAAAACCGTATAACATTTTTTAGACCTATGTTGGGTTATTCTAATAGAGCATGGTCTCAGCTATCAATGGTTTTCATTTGGACCACTACTTACAGGACACCTGTACACATATATAGCACAGTTGGTCTATATGACACATTTGTTTAAAAGGTTATTTAAAAAAACAAGATACATTGGCCCATGAGCTTGTTATCGACAACTATTCTTTTTCTTTGCCAAGCGTCTGACTATTTCTTTCTTATTGGCTCTGATTGCACTTATTTATAATTCTTTAATTTATTGACTTTGAATGAAAAATCTTTCACTTTGTGTTTTAGTGTTTGTTGCACTGGTGTCAGTATTGTCTGCCGTTGGTATTTGTGAGAGATGTCGGATTGAAAGTGGGGGAGTGTACTTTTTACTTTCACACACACTTGGCTCCAGATTTGGCGGATCCCTGGGATTGCTTTACTGCTTTGGACAGGTATTTTTTAAACATGTTTGCTTTAATGCACATCTTATAACATTTATTATTATATAAAGCTCTTAATACATTACTGTAAACTATTACACCCTTACTGAGTACCTTATGAAGTAAAAAATATATGTAGAAAATTGACACAGTGAAGCGAACTTTAAACATGAAAATAATAATTAATATGACAAAAATGGAAAAGATTACTACTCAACTGAAATCATAACAATGCAGATAACAATGCAATATAGATTTGTTATGTGCGAAGTGAGTTTAAAATCTAAGAGGCTTGTACCGTCCTTTTAAAACTTGAGCTTAAAGCTTTCTTATATTTTGAAATCTTCAAACATTAAATATTTGAACTATTTTCCTTACACATAATTAAAAATTACATAACTTCTTGTTTAAGCATCAGCTTAGTATTCATAAGAGTCATTTTTGTATATATGTATTTTGTTTGTTATCTAACAGAGAATATGGAAATTGATAATATTTCACTGCATTTTATAAATATTAAAAAAGAAAAATTATGCAGTCTGTAAATATGGCCCACTCTTATTTTCTGGAAAAAAAATTTACTTTGTGTACCGTATCGATGCCTGGAATTTATTATGAGAGACAGCCTGCTGTTTCTGCTCTTTGACTCCTAAAAGACCTCCTGTCGTTAGACTCATCCGACTGGTCAACCACTTATCTAAATGAAATTAGTCAATTTCGGGACCTTAGTATTTCCGTTGCCAAACCTCGTTCTAAGAGTTTGGCACACTGAAACCTTCCTCCTAGTCGTGCCAAAATGGGAGAGAATGTTCTGGAGAAACAACCTGGAGCAACGAGTAGAAGGAAGCCCAATAAGCGTTGGCAACCTATAAAGAGTCCTAATTGATACGTCAACAGACTTTCCCCCATCAAAGGTCCAGGTCCTTCAACTGGAGGTTTGAAAAATAGTAGTGGGTGGGAGCAGGCTATAAAGGACTAAAGCCAAGAGGAGCAGCAACTGTATATACTGTACAAATACATACAAACCAGCTTGAGACAGATAGCAACGATGGTGTAGCAAGAATTCTCTCCAACCTCATAATCCTTCACTTGCAATGGGTGCAAGGTATTTAGGTGCTAATCTGTTTATCGATGAGGGTTTAGTTCCTTGAACCATTATGGTTCACAAGTCAGCGATTGTAACCTTCTGTGGCCCAGTTTCTAACGTTGACAGAATTAGCTCGGACTTCCTTGTCAAATATGTCTTTAAAGCTTTCTCGGCGACCAGCGGAAACACTGAGAAACTCCCAATCAGGAACCCCCAAATAGTTGTGGACTGGTTGCTTGAGAACCCGTTGAGAAGGAACAGCTTATGTGATGTGTCAAGACGGGTGGCCATCTTACTTATTATGGCATCAGATCGAAAAGTGCACAATCTGACCCTCAAAATCACTATGTATCGTAATCGACAACGGAGACTCCATCACATTATGGCCAGCCTTTGGGGCAAAAACTGATACTCAGGTACCAACAATCAGGCTGGAAGATCAGGGGAAGAGAACACCAACCCTCTGCTTTGGCTCTGGAGATTGATCACTCTCTCGAAACTGAGGCAAAGACCAGGCATGGACGTGCTTTTCATAGCGACAACAGGGGACATAAAGTCAGCTTCACGAGCGATAATAGGAAGTTGATTCTAAGAGATGCCGTAGATGATGTAGAAGCAACGCCAAGAAGTGCACGTTCTGCCGTACCCTCGCTGAACTGGCTGGAAAATTACCCTATAGAAGAAATCCTGTTAAGGGGGAACAGGTAGAATGAAACCACCTTCCAGAAATTTTATCAAAGAGAGATAGTGAATACTCCCGGAGAACAATTTCCTCAGAGCTCATTAGCACATCTCTTAAAGCCAGTATAAGACAATAAGACAATCACATATAACGCCAGACTGTCAAGTCACCAGGTGATAACAAGAAAATCTCTCAATGGATTCCAGGCATCAATACGGAACACAATATAAAAGAATTTTACATTCTAATAAAATTCCTATTTTGTTTACATCTCTACCTGGTATCCAAACCCTACCTGGTGCAGTATGAGTCATGTAAAAAAAGACCATTACGGCTTGACCGGAAATCCGCTGTAGAGATACCGGCAGGGAGAAATTACATCACAAATAGGGAATCTATGGGTAGGAGTGGGCGTCAAAGAGCAGAAACAGCAGGCTATCTTTCATAACAGATTCCAGTCATCGATGGAAACAAAATAGGAATTTTATTGGAAGGAAAAATTATTTTATTATTAAAATATATCAATTTTGAGGTCATTCAAAATATAAATCTATTATATTTTTCCCCAGGCAGTAGGTTGTGCTCTGAATGTTCTTGGTTTTGGAGAATCCATGGCTGGACTGGTCGGACTCGGAGACAATGTGTGGGCTGCCCGGGGGTTCGCTGGCAGCGCTGTACTGCTGCTGGGAACTATTAATATGGCAGGAGTCAAATGGGTTGTGAAATTGCAGTTTGTCCTGCTACTCGTTTTGCTATTGGCAGCTCTTGATTTTTCTGTTGGATCCTTTGTACATGTAGACCCAGGTGCATAAATTATTAATACAAATTAAATTAATCAACTAGAAAGATGTACAGATAAAATCTATACCGAAAAAATATTTAGTTGCTAACAGAATAAATAAAAAATACATATTTTATTACAAATTATTCTAATTGCTTAATTTTTTAATATGTATTTCAATTTTGTTTGTAAATTTAAAACAAACTTTAGTTTAACAAAACATCTAATTGCATTATTATTTTATAATACAGAAAGTGGATTTGATGGCTGGCTGAATGGAAACATGGGAAACAATACATGGTCAGATTACCACGACGGATACACCTGGTTTACTGTGTTTGGTGTATTCTTCCCAACCGTCACTGGCATCCTGGCTGGCATCAATATGAGTGGAGATCTTCGTGCCCCTTCTTCTAACATTCCTAATGGATCCTTGGCAGCTATTTTCACAGGGTACTCCTTGTTTTCATGTGAAACGATTTCAAATATTGTTTAATATGTAACTTTTTATTTTCTCACAGTTCACATTAATCTTTATTATTTCATTTCTCGTGCACTTAATCAATAGAGATAAAAAATGTGTGCAACAAAATATGGATAAATACTAATTGCTAAAGATCCTATTAGAAAAATTTATTTATTTATTTTCTATACAAGTTTGTTTTTAAAATTGACATTGAATTATGCCTGACTCACTAAAATAATCTGTGTTGAGTCAGACAAAGTTTACGAGTTAAACATTCCAAATCAAGTATATGCCCAAATACGGTAAAGAATGTATCATAAAGGCTGTTTTTTTTTTAGAGGTATAGTACTTTTAAATTAAATAAAACACATAAAAATCGTGGTAATGGCCATGGTATTGGCTTTATTGGAAAGATAATTTTATGTCATTAGTCTTTAAATATAATTTCGCGCATAAGGGCACCGCGGCACGTGCGTTGATGTGCACGATGTCGAATCTACTCATTCTGGCCCTCCTCAATACTACACTCCGCTGCAGCAACAGCTTCTTTAACATCTCTTCAGATGCGTATTATCAATTAGAGTATATGTGGTACGAAAACGATCCATGCTTATTCAAATTACTTGCTCGGATGGATGATTATGCCGACGCATAAAATGGATGTAGCGCACGGTAAGTTTCGCGAACTGAACCACAATTATCGAAATAAATTTGCATAATTTGCAAACGTTATTCTGATGTAAGTCAATTTATGGTGAAATGACAAACCAAACTGAGTACAAATCAGTTATCAGCTCTCAAATTGGCTGTCACTGGAAAAAGTGTTGCCAATTCGAAAAACAAACCTTTAAAAAACACTCTTTAGTATTTATTGAAGAAATAATTTCTATTATGCTAAATTACCCAATTTCTTGAGATATTGTTAGAGTGCTTCATTTACCTTCTCAAGAAATATTTATTTTGATAAATATTTCTAGTAGAACTGAGTTCTTTCAAAATTTTGAGGTGAAACTGACAAAAAAAATGTAATTACGTAAAATTTGCAAAATGCATAATAAAACCGAAATATGTTCGTACAATTTAGAATATTTTCCATTACTTTAGTATAACTAAACAAGCGTCTTATGGATATGGAATTCACATAAGTCTAGCATATATTCTGTACTTTGCTTTTCAAAAATGTATGCATAATTCCTCATTTTTTAATAGGGTGAGAATACCCTAAAATATAGATTGTGCACTGTAAATTTTGATTTATCCATTTAGTTTTCACATTTCACATCTCAAAATTTTCGATCTATATAGAGTAAAAATATGTTAATTTATCATGTTAGGGGTTCAGAATTCTTTTGAATTACGAATTACCGGGGTTTTCAAATTAACAATGTTATTTTTAAGGAGAATACATTTTTGTCGTGATCTTATATTTTCAGAAAATAGTTCTGTATTATTTTTAATATAAATTGAATTAATCAACTAGAAAGATATACAGAAAGAATCTATTTATCCAAAAATATTTATCCCGGTAGCAACTAAATATATAGACTTTTTCTATAGGTATATTTTTCTAGTTGATTTATTTACGAGTAATTTGTATTAATGTTATTTTATTATGAAATTAATATTTTGGGTCGTAAGTCGTAATTCCGATTATTTAAAAAATATAAAACATAGATATGCCCTTCCAATTTCTATGAAGATAAACACACAATGCATATGTGTAATTATCATAATAATATCAACATACAGTTAAATTCTGTTAATTTGTGTGCCCATATTTCATATTTTCACGTAATTCGCACCTTCACGTGTTTTTAAATCCGAGCTTGTGCAGCTACGTATTCATCATTCTTTTATGAACACCTATAGCTGAATCCGCTCCCTAGCCAATCATGGAGCTGTTCTTTATCGTAATAACAGCGCGCTTAGAGCTCGCAGGACCGCGACAATACTGAGTTATACCATATGTATACCAAATTCTGTTTCATAAGATTTGTTGTTATTTTGACAGTGATTGTCAGCGCTTTGAGAATTATGATTTCTACTCACCTAGTAGCCGCTTATTAAAACAATTTGAACAATTTTCATTAAATCTCGTAATTTATAAATTAATTATATACAACAGTTCTATTGATTTTATATCCCGTTATGAAATGTTGCAATTTGTTTAATGTAATAAAGAAATTGAAACCTTTGTATCTAAATACATAAATTTTTTTCATGTTTTGTTCTTTAACAAACATCTTGTAATTCGTATAAATCCTTGACCATTTGAAAAAATGAAACTTATTCTACAAATGACAAAAAATCATGTCAAAAATAAAATTAAATTAAAAATAAAAATACCTCTCTGAGTTTAAACTTGAAAAATCGCAGGAAAATAATAAGCTTCAACGAAGCATGAAGATTTAAAAGTTTTTCGTTATTTTTTAGAAGCTGTTTAATATTTTTAATTTGTTTAATTTTCATGGAAAATGAGACTTCGACCGCTAATCAAATTAAAATATCTCTAATTTTGTTGCATCAAGCACTTGCGAATAGATTGAAGAAGCCTGTTTTTAAAATTGGACTCGCCACGTCTCCACGCACCTTCCTTATTCAGGAGAAATTGATTATTTGATAAACATTTCAACACATAAAAAGCTGAAATAATAGATATGTTTCACAATGTCGACGGCAACGGCGCGCGCAAAATTTCTTTATGTTGCCTTTAAAAAAATTGTTCTCGTTATTCGTAATTTAGATTTTTATTTAGATTTCAGTCCCATAAATTACAAATTAACAGAGTTTTACTGTAAACGTGTTTCCTTTTCATGTTTAAAATAACCTTAACCTTTTCTCATCATCATATAATAATATTATTGGATTTAATTAATATGGTTGCTGATCATTTGAACAATCAATATCTTATAATAATTTTTCCAGAACATTTTTATACTTGGTGTTCATCATCACCCTTGGAGGTACTTGTCAGAGATCAGCTCTACTGGAGGACTCTTTTCTCACAGCCAAAGTGTCAATAGTCAAGGTTCTTCTCCACGCAGGACTGTATGTTAGTTCCATGAGTTCCTGTTTAGGAGCAATGTATGGAACACCAAGGGTCCTACAAAGCATAGCAAATGAAAATGTCATACCTGGACTGGGCGCTTTAGGAAGAGGAGTAAGTGTACTGCAATCTTAATTATAATTATTGAAATATAAAATATTATATATTCATATCTCGGTTTTTCCTCATGTGTTCAGAATTTTCACAAATATAACTATATTTCCACGAGTTTTAAATATTTTGATACATACAATGAAACTTTGAAACTAAAGATATTCTGAGATTCTAAAACTACCACAGTATGTTACTATCTACTAATATGAAAATCTTGCAGAATTAAAACTTCTATAAATAACTCGATGTCTAATTTTCTATTCTAAGTGATTATATTATTGAAACTATAACCCTAAAGATGGACATTACAAAGCTGACCGAAATAACTCTCATAGAAATTTAAGACAACAGAAACCGCCAAAAACAAAAAATTTCCATGAAAGTGAAGAACTTAGTTTTTAATACTCCTAAAAAGTCTAACACTGAGTTTTTTTGTTCATGTTTTATAAATGTATTAGGTGTATCCAAAAATTTGTCATCTGGATCGCACAGCCTTCTTTCGGTAGTGTTTGATCAACATCTGGAGAGTACGTCGCGAACATAACAGTTAAAAAAACAAACTTCATTTTCAATGAAGAACTTCATTCCGAGAAAGCTGTTTTTACGCTCTTGTATGCTGTATGACTTTCACCAAAAACAATTTTGCCGTCTATGGTAAAGCTTTACTAGTTTGTCAATGTTAAAAATGGATCAAAAGATTTAAATCAAGAAATTTTTATTTTGAAGACAAGCCTAGAAGTAGAACACCAAAAATCATTGATTAAGATCACTTAGCTGCAGAAATTGAGGCCAATCCAGAGATATTGATTAAAAAATTATCAAAGAAAACCAGGACTTTCATGATCCAGCATTCAAAGAAATTTTTAAAAATTCAGAAAGGTATGGAAACAAGGGGTATGGGTAATGCATGCAAAAAGTGACGACAATATGTAGCCTTATATTACGAGAAATATGTGAGAAAAAATTAACACTCTCGGATGAAAAACTGTTAATCATCCTCCGTATTCTCCTGATTTAGCACCATAGGATTACCATTTGTTTAGGTCTTTACAACGTAATTTAGATATGAAAAAATTTAATAGTGAAGTGGAAACAGCCCTCCCTCAATATTTTAAATCAAAGCCTGTCAATTTTCACAAACGAGGAATTAAAAACTTGCCTGAATGATGGAAGAAGGAAGATCTATTTTATTTGTTTGTAAGGAGATTATTTTATTTGTTTGTAAAAAAATGCTTTTCATTTATAAAAAATTTTTTTTTTGGGTACCCCTAATACATTACATACATATTATGTTTATTGGAACTACGTACTCTTATAATGTATTATATATTATAATAGTTATTATTATAAGTATTTTTATTTTATTCCACAGAGAGGTCCCAACAGGGTTCCTATATTTTCAATGGGTGTAGTTGCAGTTGTCACCATAACATTTATTATAATTGGTGATATCAATAGACTGGCTCCTATCGTCACCATGCCTTTCCTGATCACTTATGCTTGCATTGACTATTCATATTTTGCTCTCGCACAAACATTTGACCTACAGCATAAGAGAGAGTTGAGGTAATTGCTTTTAATATTTTGTATTATTACAGTGGACCCTCAATATTTGTCCATGTTGATATTCGCTCGAATAGTCAATATTCATCCTACCTGTCAATCTCGGGTGGTGATTCAAAGTGCGCGCATCAACTCTTGGTTACTCTTTTATTTCTTTTTAATGTTCACGAGTTTTTGAATCATCTGGAAATGCTGGTTTTGTCATCAATCACCAGAGTTGACATTACCTGATATCATAATGGAAGGTGACTCCCCTTCCAAATAATAGCCTATCCTCTATAAAATGAGAACTCTTAAGGGTGAACTTTCATTTCTCCAGTTTGAAATTCGATAAATCGTACACGAATTAGATATACTTTGAAGATGAGGGTAATAGGTAAATTCTTCTTGCACTCGATACAAGTGTCAAAAACAACTTGTATCTGGAGTATTTTCCATATTGATATATGGAATGAAATAAAAATGTGTAATCATTTGAATTAATCCATCGAAAATTAAATAATTTAATGAATACCTAATTCATATAAATGAATATGTTTTGAAATCAGACAAAGTGATAGAAAATAACTATATGCAGCCATAGTGTCAACTTGTGTTACCATAAGGAATGCGTAATTTTTAAGCATTTAAGTGAGAAAAAATGTCTACCAATTTTAATGACGATGAAATACTTGTTATCATACTTTTACTATAAATACTAATAAATATGATACTATAATAGAGCATTCATCTTATGCAATCTAATGGTGGCAAGTATCGATCTTACCGAGCAGTAGACCTGTGTTACTGCATGGCTTCAGACGGGTTAAGGTGAAACAGCATATAAAAGCTGCTTAAATTGAGGGATAGGTCTATTTCAAAATTCAGTAAATTTTACATAGCATTAATATCATGTTAATAAAATTAAATCATCATATTAATGAATTGGTAACATAGTAAATAAATATACTAACACTTTCCTTTAAAAAAATCAAGGTTTTTTTTTCTACTACATAATAAAGTAATTTAGTATTATTACTAAAATGTGTAAATTTTCATGCTGCAATATTAATATGTTCTTACAGATTCCAATCCCAATCTCAGCATCCGTCCTCGCAGGATGAATCGCCACTGACTGCAAACAGTTATGGTTCCACAACAAATGATTTAGATGTACTGTTTCCAGAAAGAACAAGACACAAGAATCTTGCAGTATGTATCATTTAGTTAACCATTCAACAGCTGTATTTTTACAAGCGCCATTAAAACCACAAAGAAGAGGAAGATTAAAACCACAAGTTTAAGAGAGAAGATGAGAGGTTATTTAATAGAGCTATGAGCACACTATGCAGTGACTACATTAATATTATTTCCTTCAGAACTGTAACATTTTTTTATCCCAATTTCTGATAGTAATATTTCAACATTTTATTAACTTGTTATTTTATTAATTAACTTTTAACAAAATTCTTAACTTTTGAAAAAATGATTTATTAAAATAAAATACAACATTGTATACTTCACACTACAATTTAATTAAAAATTAAAACGTTTTTGATGTTCACCGCATTATCTTCAGTAATATACTAAAGCTTTAACTAGAAGATAGACTATCGACTACATGGGGGTGGTGACTAATTTGGTGACTGGTTTCTGACTTTGCTATGATGCTGAAAATAGCTTTGTTATGATTTTTGGTATTTGTATTTACCAGAGGTACATCTTTTTTTATTATAAATACATACACATTCTCTAAAGATTCTGCCAATTTATTATGAATTTTTCAATATTAATGTTTAACAGTCATACACGTGGTAAATTTTTTTTAAATCTTTTTTAGTCCTCTTCACCAACTACTGCCCTGCCATCACAAAATGGGACAGCAGTCGGCACTCCATCAGATCCGCTTGGTGACACGGAGCCTATTACCCAACAGGCTCGCAGTGCTCATATTCACTCCAAAACCAAGAACTGGTATTCCAGTCTCTGCAATAGATGGTTATCGCTCGGTGGGGTTAGTATATTGTCATGTTAAAAATTAAGATATATTTGTGTGTTTATATTTCAATTACAAAATATTTTTCATTAATTGCTTTTCTTTATCGCATCTGCAAATAAATACATAATTATATTTAGATATATTATTTTTAATAGTATCATTTTACAGAATTTTTAAAAATATACAATCATTCTTGTGTAGAATTGCTTGTTAGTTTCTTAATAAAACTCCAAGATGTTTTAACATGTAGTTTAATTCAATAAAAACTGAGTCAAAGTGTTGTAATTTGGAGATCTATTTGATGCGCTTTGGGTCAGCCTTCGGTACTGGTGACTCTTTCACCACTATGCTGAACTAACCGTACTCCAAAATGTTCTGGCTTGCCCTTATTAAATTTTGCGGCGGCTGCGCAAACAGCTCATCCAAATCGGAAGTTGTCTACTCCCTTATAGGTTCCAGTGTAATGATCGGTCACCTGCCGCCATTTTCGATTCGTGATTATTGTCACATTTTTACAGAAGAAAACTATGAAATAACAAAAATATATCATCTCTGTCGCACTGCACTAATTAATGACTTCATTTTAAAATAAAAAACAAAGGAATCTTGGATAATAGAATAGCTAGAGAAAAGTACAAGTTAAAGCGGGCGCGTATTTAAGTATGTTAATCACAGTAAAAGAAAAACGGTGTCATATCAAAAAATACCGTTATGGCTTGACTGGAAACATACCGTAGGGATGCCAGCAGGAGAAAATTATGTTGCAAGTAGTAATCTATGGGTAGGGATGGGCGTTTAAGAGCAGAAACAGCAGGCTGTCTCTCATAATGGATTCCAGGAATCAATACGAAACTCAATATAAATATTTACAATATATGTATGTTAGAAACTAAAACAAAATACTTCAATAAGCTAATTTTATTTTATACTCTTGTCTGATCAAATTTCCTTTGGGTGATTTATATCGCTATCTCAAAAGTACTATTTTTCTACTTGTCACTGTATTGAACTATCACAGCAACATGTTCAACAAATATATTTTTTTATCCATCTCCAAATTCTTCCAATTTTATCTAGATTTAGTACCATAAAATTGTTAATGTAAATGTTTTTTGTTCATTTTAGGTGGTTGTAAAAATAGTAATAATGTTTTTGGTCCATTGGGGGTATGCAACCGGTTGCCTCGTGGTTGTGTGGCTGGTCTGGCTTTATGTAGGAACAGCCAACCCAGCTGTGAAACCTGGACGCACTGCGGAGTTCAAATTCCTTACCTGGCTGAAGAATATTTGTTTACATGCCATGGGGTATGTTAAAAGCTATATACTAATAATTTTAATGCAAGAAAGGGTGCGTGTGTTGACGCATGAAACTTTTGTCTTGAAACTCGTGAAAGGACAGTACAGAGTTATCGCAGAGTAAGCTGTCATTCATTGGCTTTTGTTTTTAAAACAGAATAACAAATTAATACATACCGATTTTTACCAACGATGCAAGAGTAAAGTTTCATCAGTGTACACACTCCCTATGAAACTATTGTCTGTGCTATCTTATTAAAATTTTGCAATAAGTTTACGTTGCATTCTATCATCCCATTATCAAAAAATACATTGTAGTTTTAGACTTTTTTGCAATTCCTTTCTAAGCAACTATAGGTGTCCAGCGAAAAAATTTCAAGATTAAATTGTAATTGCTCGTAAACCACCAGGGTGAGGTAAATGGGAGGGGTATAGTTCGATGCGTGTGATTTGCGTGATTGCCAGTTGCAATGAGTCACTGGTCGGGAGCGCGTTCGCGGTTGAGCAATATTTAAAGTGCAGTGATTCATTGGTTCGTGCGCATCGCGCTTTTTGTACTCACTTTAATATTTGACTAGTAAATAATGGGCCGACTTATCTGGTGTTGGGTTCAAAAGTTCAGACAAGACGGGACAATGGTTAACCAAACTCCTTTGGGACCATCAACGTTAGTACCGATGCCAGAACATGTGGCTCCAGTTCGACGTGAATTTGTGCGCAATCCACGTAAATCGAATCAACAGTGCACATTATTTTGAAAAAGAAACTACAGTTTCACCATACAAACTGCAAATCGTGCAGTTTCTCAACGAAAATGACTATTCTTTATGTAAAACCTTAGCGAGAACGATGCTGGAATCTTTTGGAACAGCATGAATACTTGGAAACATATTGTTCACTGACGAAACACATTTTCATATTGATGGCTATACAGAACATGAGATACTGGTGCCCCGACAACCCAAGGCAACGCCATCAAAAACGTTTGCATTGTCCAAAAACGACAGTATGGTGCGCAATTTCTGCCCGAGGGATAATTAGCCCTTATTTTTTTAACCAGCGAGAAACAGTCATTGCGGAATGATCAACGAGTTTTTCGTGCCACAACTGCAGCTGTTTCCCGGGTTCAATAACAGAACACAATTTCAGCAAGACGGGGCCACTTCACACACAGCTAAAGTTTCATTGGAGAAGCTGAGGGGAATTGTAATAATAATTATATGATATGTACAACATGTACATATCTCTTTTTTATTTATTTTTAATATTTATTCTTCCATATCACATCCTAAATTCATAAAATTAGTTCATTCTTAGATTTGGTTTCACAACCATAAGTAAGTTACTCTTACTATTGTTTTATAAATTAGCAGATTGCTTCATTTACTTATTGTTTTCGATCCCAGCAATTTTTTACAGGCATAAAAGCTTATATTTCTGAATAGAAGGCAAATTTTCAATCCATCCGTTAATTATTCGAGTTTTATCCAGATATGTAAAATTATCAACCACCGCGCAAAAATCTCGGTGTACCTCCTGTTCACGTGTACTGACCCTGTGTTTCATTTTTGAGGTATTTACATGCAGTTCAAATTTTTCAGGGTAGCAACGTGGTCGATCATTAATTGTTCAGATCGGCTTGTAATAACTAAATTATCAGCATAGGCGCACACATATATTAGTCTTATTAGTGTTACTAGCTTTAATATTTTCAGAGAGTGTAGCATATTTTATCTGTTTATACTGTGAAAAGCCTATTTCAAAAGTCAATGAACAGATGGTAGAGTGGCATTTGCGTGTTTTTTCCAAGGTTTGCCACACAAAATGTATATGATCTATGATGTAGTTAGGTTGGAAGCCGCACTGGTATTCAGGATTTTTTCACCATGCTTCAGTAGTTTGCCGTAGAGTACAGAGGAGAAAGAAGACTTTGTATGTTTTGTTTAGGATTGTGATCCCTCTATAATTTTCACACTTTGTTATGTCACCTTTTTTCAAAATAGACATTATTATACCCATCTTCCATTTCTCAGGCAATGTTGTTAACTAATACAAATTAAATGTATCAATTACAAAGATATACAGATAAAATCAATTTACTTTTAAAATTAGCAATATTAACTTTGTGGTTAAAATTCATATTCTTTATTTATTATCTTTGTTTTATTAACCACTGAATTGAGTTTAAATACATCTACCGGTTTCGAAAAATACCATTTTCTTCTTCAGGATGTCATAACTGTTATGAAGAAAATTGTATTTTTCGAAACCGGTAGACCGTTCAGTTATGACATCATGAAGAAGAAAATGGTATTTTTCGAAACCAGTAGATGTATTTAAACTCAATTCAGTGGTTAATAAAACTAAGATAATAAATAAAGAATAAAATCAATTTATCTGAATTGTTAATTTATTCAATTGATACATTTAATTTGTATAAAATATCACAGACCTATGTTCTGAAAAATTACAACTTCACAATAAGAATGTATTCTCCTTAAATATAAATTTTTTTGTTAATTATTGGCTAACTGTAAAATAATAAAGGCTATCGTCATCATTGTCTGCACTTATACAAATGACATGCCTCGATTCAAAATCTTTGATCATTATCGGTTTTCATTTGTATTTATCATATCATTATTTCCAATCATAATTATAAAAAAAATAATGCAATCTGATGAGAAAGATGGGGTGGGAGCATTATTTCTCATTTAGGTGTACAAATGTATACATATTACTGGTAGGATAAAAATACATTTCTAAGGATTGATATTTTTACATAAATAATTTTTGTTGATGTATTGTCATGTTTATTTTCTTATTTTTCAGAAAAAGAGTAATGGAATATGAACAATTTGTGGTGACCCCCGTACATCCGGGTGTGGATGTGCAGTCCTCGCAGCTCAACGAAGACAATGAGGACTTCTCGTCAAGGCGAAGATATCATCAATCAGCTACGGTACACGGCCACTATGTGAATGTTGAAGACTAATTTTGTATAAAATTAACCAGGGTGCATTTATGAGATTTAAAAGTTTTTTTTAATGAAATGAAAATATTTTATATGTATATATCTTTTTAACGTTTGTATGTAGTTTACAATGTTGTATGCTCGTACAAATTCATGTGGCTTATATACATTGTTTCATAATATTAATTTAATGACAATATTCAGTGGCGTAACTACAAAAATTGGGCCCCAATCCAGAAAAGAAAAAAAGTACCTATTGTAGATAAGATATACGAATATTATTAGTACTGCGTGATTTATCCAACAAATAGTTTAAATAAAATTAGTCTCTTGTCTCATATAATGTTCACATTTTCAGGAAAAAAACATCTGTGTTCTTAGACATTTATAAACACTTGCAATTTAAAAAATACTTGCTTCGTTTTAAGGCGATAGTCTGGCCCCTAATCCGACATAGTAGCGAGGTATTGCTGCTGTATATATCGATAATGTTCTCGTAATACACGAGAGAAACGATTTTTATAATTCCATTTCTTGCTTGCATTAATGCTGGGAAAGGTATCGATACATGCAAAAATATCAATGTAAATGGATTGTTGGGTGCAAAATTGTCGGACCCGTATCTAACGTGGGCTCCAATACACTGCATTGGCATGGTTACGCCACTAACCATATTACTTTTTATGCTTGCTCATTCCATTTTGAATTTTAATATTTATTGGGTCTACAACTGGCTTAAAGTAATCTTTGGTTGAATTAAATCTTTAAAAAATATTTATACTGTGTAATTGCTTTTAATTTTTACATTCTTTTTTTGTATAATATTTTTTGAGCAGTTTTCAGAATTAAAAAAAAAAAAAGTTTTAAGTTGAAATCG
The DNA here is from genome assembly GCA_022840565.1 of Eubasilissa regina. Classification (NCBI taxonomy): domain Eukaryota; kingdom Metazoa; phylum Arthropoda; class Insecta; order Trichoptera; family Phryganeidae; genus Eubasilissa; species Eubasilissa regina. The sequence goes on along the minus strand of JAINEB010000022.1, from coordinate 27,186,759 downwards.
AATGCTACTGGTACATTTTTTTAATAAATCATGTTAATGTGAAAATTAAGAAAGTGCCTAGAAAATGTGTCTTAAATTTCATCAATGGTCCATTTTTTAATAAGCTGCGTAAAGGAATAGAAGTGTCTCATCACAAAAATTCTAATGCCACGTACATAATTAATTCTAGCCATAAATGATGTAATGTGTACTGTCTAAGTCTATATATAATGAGTACAATTTATTTAATATCTCATATCATCTTGTGAAATATGAATCAGGCGTACGTGTTAATATTTGTGGTAACGTATATAGGTAGTTGTTTATATTATCAAACTCCAAAAAGAGATTTTAATGACAAATCAGTGAAAATACAGGAAATCTTAAAAGGACTGAAAGGTGTTAAGACTGTCACCTATTTTTTATTTTAGACTAAGAATAAAATAGAGAACAACACATTAAACCACACAGTTATGAATAGTCTTTACACAAAATGTTTTAAATGCACTAAATTATAGGATTTATGTTTTGGAAATAATGAAAGATAGTGAGAAAATATATATGTATGTAGACCACAATCATTTACTTACAGTATTAAAATATGTACATCATTCCTTATATCCCAGAATACATATCTCATTGCAAATTATCTAAATCACTTGATTTATGCAATTCTCCACAAATGTCTTAATAAATTGTAAGATTTTATTGTGCCGATCATTAAATTTATTCATTATTCCCTCACTTAATCGTGGAAGGATACAATATAAAGATTTGAAAAATTTTGATGGCTTTAGTACATATTTACTGAATCATAAAATAATATATCACATTTTTATATTAACATTATGTATTTTGAAAAAAAAACACTTATTAATCTTGCAAGATGTACTACAATATAATAATTATTATGGTAATTACTATATTTTATGTACTCGCCAATATGATTTATTTATTTTCAAATGTACTTTATTGAATATGAGTATTCATAGTATGGATGGCAGCTCCCTATTTAGGATTAATTCAATTTATAAATGCGTTTTTAATTGTATATATCGATCCATATTTCTTTTTACAAATACGTACACATTTTTTAATATATTTAAATATAACCCATTAAATACTCTGAATTTAGCCGTCAATTTTATTTTGTGATTAATTTTATACAATTATGATAAAAAAATATATTCTACATTTTATTTATTTAATTAGTTTTAATGCTTTTAATTAATTACCAAATAATTTATGTTAATAAGATCATACTACTATACGCCATTTGAGCTGATCTCTCAGTCAATATGCCCATTGATAATCATTATATTTTAATAATATACCTCTAAATAATATGTACATATTAACTACAGTAAAACCTTGGTATTCGAAATTCAAAGTCTTCAAAAATGTATATTGAACATTCAAAAATCATAAATAGTTTAGTTTCACATTAAAATGATAGCCCATAATCAAACTTATTATTATTATTTATTAATATATGTTTGAAGCTTGACATTCTCAACTGTATGCCAAAACATACAGAAAAACTGATTTTGCGTTTCAATTTTCCCGTTTTAATTACCCCGTTTTAATTTTCTATTATTTTTTTTTATAAATGACAGATTCATTGCTGTGGGTTGGACAACAGAGCATTTTTATTTATTATGCATTTTAAACATTTTTAATTATGCTCTGTGATGAATTCATAAAAAGAATATATATATATATATATATAAATTTGAAATCAGTCACACTACAATTATATGAAATAATATCATTTATAGATTTACTTGAGATTTAAAATTTTAAAAAGATTTGTTTAATTTTATGAGTAATCCTGTGTGAAAACAAGGCATAACTTTTTCATTTTAATGTGCATTTTTTACACAGTTTCAAATAGTTTCTCATTTTTATAAATAATCTTACAAAATTAATAATATTATATAGATATGTAGAAAAAAAAATTACATTATAATAACCGGGTTCGAATTATCATGGTTTTATTGTAAAAAAGAAAATATATATGTGTACATATTATATTTTTACTATACTAACCTACTTATTAAAACTGAAAAAAATTCATCCTTATTGTTAGGTTATAAGATATAATATTTTTATCATTTCAAAAAAGCCTCTCAAAATGCAAAATAAAATTTCTAAAATGTTGAAATATTTTACTGCAATTAATAAAAAAACTACACAAGGTAAAATCTATGTCTTAGTATTTTTCCAGGTGTTTCTTAGATATTCTAGCATTTCTGATGTCCTCATTTCTCAAATGCTATTACATATCTCACTGATAAGATTATATGATTTAAGGACTTGACATGGTTAATAATGAAATATCATTATCATTTTCCAACTGCAGAATTAGCATCAACTTTTAGTTTCTCTGGCAAAGAAAGATCTAAATACTAATCACATATTTTGGACCTGCCCATTAGAAACAGAGTCTCGGTGAACTTGTCACTCAAAGCATAATTTTTTTAATATTATTTAAAGACAGTGCAGTTTGTTAGGAGACTTTTTCTAAATCCTTATTTTTGTGTTTACTAATTTCATATTTATGTGCATCATAAAGAATGCTTATTTTGACTGCCTGACCAAAAAATATTAGTATGATTTTGTCATGGTTAAATTTCACCAAAGACAGAATGATAACTCCAATACATGTTCACATATGAAACGTTCCTGTTTTATTTCAAATATGTTACTTGTGTTATCTTGTTCAGTCAAAAGAATAACATGCACTGAATTTTTTATTGATAATAGATATGGAATGGAAAGATTGAATATAGATTCATTTATTAAAATATGTAAACATTTTTTGTATTTAAAAACAAACTTATTACACGTACTACTACAAATTACAAACTGATCTGCGCAGCTCTTTTATAACTGTTGTAGTGATAGAAATACATAAATTTTAAATAAGTCGGTATATGGTATATGTTACATACATTTATCCAATTGTTGCATTCCAATTATTTTAAGGTAATCATTTTATAAAAATGCAAAATGCTGCATATTCTAAATTCAAAAATGTATTCTTTATACATATCTACTTTTAATTATTTGAAACTTATAATTTCTCTTTAAAATATTATTGACCAGTGACATATCAGTAATATATTTTTATTGTATTAAAAATTAATACCCTGATTCTCTAGACTACAATAAAGTATGGGAGTAATACAGGGGTGTCCACATTTAAGTATTTTTATTATGTGCAGATGTGAAATCTCCAGTACGCTGCTTGTCATATGCAAATAGACTAAGTTCTTATTTATTTTAACTATGTTAAAAAATGTTTACCTAAAATGTTATGTACTGTGACGATAATCTTGATAAATAGTATAGTAAATAATAGACTTATAATATTCCTGAACATTTGTATCATCCTTCATTTTTTACTCCTCAAGGACTCGGAAGCACAAAAATTGTATGTATTTTTAAGTGAGGAATTGTAACTTTGATAAATTACATTATCATAACTAATATTGGTTAGTAAGAAAATCTCTAATCTTTTAATTAATGTAATAATAATAGGGTTTTTTTCTAGGTCACTCTGCCCTAGGTTCGTTTTCATCACGACGAAAACATAAAAATGACTTACCGCAGAATAACCTCAATTAACCTATGATTGTATATTTTTCTAAAAAATTAGATGTGTTAAAATTCTTTTTGATGCTATACAATTTCTTAAATCTTGAAGAAGTTGTGACTAACAAAATTGACATGTGTGTCGCCCCTATAAAGCTGGTAACTCAATAACATTCCTTGAAGTGAAATTGTATTATTTTTAACTATGCAATAATTAACAAATATCAAGTGAAAATAATTTAGATACCGAGAACTCAAGAAGTTTACTGTTACTTGAAATATTCCTTTATTATAATTTCAACATCTTAATAGACCAATTAAGAAGGAATGGTCAAATCGCTTAAGATTTAATCAATGAGTGATACAATATTATTTATCGCTTATGGATTGCCCTGAAACTTGTATTGCATTATTCCAAAACCATTTGTTTAATTTTTCAATACTGTATGTATATGATAAAATATAATTGTTATTAATTACAATTTAAATACATGGCAATGAAAACAGACATGTTTTGGATTCCAACAGTTATGAGTATTGTACCTTGAGTGCACAACAAAAATATTATATAAGTTAAGGAAAACACATTCTTATTGTGAAGTTGTAATTATTCAGAACATAGGTCTGTGATATTTTAAATACTAAATTAATGTATTAATTATAAATATATACATATAAAATCCCAGTGACGCAAAAACAATATTTTTCGACAAAATTGATTTTATATGTATATATTTATAATTAATACATTAATTTAGTATTTATTATATAAGTGAAAAAAAATTAGATTGGATGTAGGACTCAGCGATTGCATAAAATGCAACTCGCAAGATACGAGAGCGAAATTGCCATTATGCAAAGATATCAAAATTTACTGCTCACAAAATATATTTTTTACATTTACAAAATGTACTAAAATTCATGTTTAACTTAGGAACATGGATATAGTAAAAGTTACTACTTTGAACTTATTGAACGCACAAGTAATTGTCACCCATATTTTTAAACATACATTATTTAACATTAGTGTGCTTATTGTACTGACCAACAGCAATAAATGTATTAACAAAAGTTCTCTTTTCATTTAAACGTGTTTGGTAATTCGTAGTTCTCACACAATCTGCGTATTGTCTGTAACTCAAAAATTTCTTATTACAATGAAAATATGTATTAAACTACTTTTAAGTATATTGTCTGCAGGCGTTTTATATAAAAAAAAAATAAAGAAAATATGAAAATTCAATATCACTAGGTCCAGGGTGCACGGAGGATGTTCCAGTAGCTCCCACTCTTCTGCCATATTTTGCCCAATGCCTTGTCATGCAGCAAACATTTCTTAATGACTGGACCTCACCACCTGTCCTGTATAGCACGCCGTAACTTTCTTAAGGTGCAACTTTCATTTTTCCTGTTTGAATTTAGAGATATTTTTTGCATTTTGCATACCCTTTCAAGATGAGACTAATAGTTAATTCTTTTACAATATCAAATAAACATATTTTTTATTATTTATTTATTCTATATTTTATTATTTGTCGCTCTAGCATTATTTTTTACGTAAATATTGCTAGAGCGAAAGGTATCAATACAAAAGGACGAGTATACAATTGTTGGTTTTCTTAAATTTCTATCATAAAATAGCAATTTCTTGAGCATTAATAATATGTGTTGCCATTTGAAATTACCAAGCGAAAATTAAATAATTTGTTAAAATTCTCACTTAAAAATCGTTATGTTGTTTACACTATAAAGAATGATAGGAAAGAATCCCCAGTAGGTATATAAAAACCTGTCTTTTCGTGATGTCCTTTCTCTCTCAATCGATATTACTTCTCTTCCTCATATTCGCTCAGGCATACTTTTGAGAAACAAACTCTTTCACTTGTTGCAAGCATTATTGATTCTTATGCCATAGCACTGACAAATTATCTTTATTTTTATTTCTAAATCAGTTTATCAATGTCTGAAATTAAATCCTGAATTCAAAATAAAGCCTCACCCCGGAAGACCACCAGTTGTTCATGGCACAAGCGCTTAGCTTAATTTTAAATATACAGAGAATATCAATGTGACATGTATTCATTATTTATTTCAAAAAGTGTTTTAAAAATCAGATGTGACAAACGATTGAAGTAATTTTTCTATCCTTTTCCTTGATTGTTTGCTTTTCTGGGCTTTATTTTCTATGGCTTTAATTATATATTGTCGTTGATATCCGTGGACCTCGTTTTTCTTTGGTCAATTAATTCTGGGACCATGCAACCCATGTAAAACGATTCTAGTTTTGTAAAAAAAATTTCATACCAAAAATTATCATCTCGATAGATGTTTTCGGTTTTAATTATAAAATTTGTTCCAGTTCAAACTCCAAAAAGACATATTTTTATTACTAACGTAAGATTGTCCTTGAACTCACCATGATTTTTATTAATGTTCATTATTTTATTTGTCTAATTTCCAAAATGTTACTTTTCGCTTATCTATAGCTTTATCAACTGTCATACTCGAAGCAGATGACGGGCATTTTATTTCTATAATGATATCATTAGAAGTACCATCTGAAGTTGCCCCCAAAAAAATTATGTGTACTATCAATTGTAATGTTTTCTTAATGTTCTAATTGCCGAAATGCAGTAAATTCATTAACTTTGGCATATTGCATAGATGCTACGTAATATAAAGAAGGACTACGTAATACAACATACTGCCTACCAAAGACCCACAACACAGCAACATGGCATAAATATGACGTTTTAGAATGTGACGGCGCATGTGCGGCCAGCACGCATGCGCTGTCATATTGTAAGATGTCAGAAAGGCGTCACGTGAATTTGAACACATGTTTAAAATTAAAATGTCTTAATTATAATCTATTTTCATATAAAAATAGCTCAAAACCATATAATTTACTAAAATTAGCAATTAGTATCGAGAATAAGTATAATATTCATTCATATTGTAGTAAAAATTTGTATTAAAATTTATAATGATAGTGATTTATAGGTAAATTTAATGAAAATTTAACGGAGCGCGAATTTCATGACCGCCATAGCCGGTTCGAACGGCGTATTAAAACTTCAAGAGATAATTAAAATCATCATATTTCATAAGACGAAAATATATTATTTAAAAACTGATTAAGTTTCTGATATAAAACTTAGTTTTAAATAGTAGCTGAAGCCTCAAAGCATGTGAGTAAATATAATATATTTTTACTAAAACAAAATATTTTAAAAACGTCGAAAATTAATCAAATGTACTGCAAATTGAATGATTTATAACATTATTAATTTTTAACATTTTGCTAATTTTGTTTAGAACAAATTTGTCTTCGTATCTTGGCTTCAAGATTATAAAAAATATATTTTGTTTACGCAATAATTTAACATATGAACTCAATTTCGTAGCATGAGGAAAATGCATCTAATGGCCACGGTCTTTCTTATAATGCCTGTATCGTCTTAATTATGGCAAATAGCATTCAGTTCATTAGTTTTATATTAGTGTAAAGGTCCAATATAAGTAATAGTTGAAAAAAAGTCTAATTTATTGAATAACTTCTGATATAAATGAATAATAAAAACCTACATTTTCGTAAAAAATGCGAAAATTTTAATTATTATTAAAAGTCGCGCCATAAGGTTTCATAATAATAATATTTGATAATTTGTATAGCGCTATTTTCATAAAAACTTTCGCCTTAAGGGTCCTTTCAACATAAAATGTTTATAGTTACATTATTTTTGTTTGTAAAATTAAAAATCGTTATTTTAACTTATGGGAATGATTTTTTGAAAAGGTGCATTTTTAGTTTATTTTTAAATAAAATCTCTAAAGCAATGTTTCTTATGACGGAGGGCAAAGTGTTCCACGCTTTTGGGCCTGTCACTGCAAATATCCATTCACTGAATTTAGACTTCTGACAACGGTTGGTCGGTTCTAGCCCTTCCTGCGGCTGAAGTAGAAGCTGGCCTGAGAGTTTGACATCCACCATTCCGATTGTCTGAGATACAAAGCTCTTGAGGAAGAGGTGCCATGTTATGTACATCAACCAGCACAATTTAAATTCAACTCTTTCAAGGAACTGGAGTCAATGTAGCTAGCTGATGTAAAAGGGATATTATATGAGAGGATTTGGAAACTCCACATATTATTTGTGCTGTCGCATTTAGAATGGATTGTAATCTATCCAGTTGAAGCCTTGGCAGACCGGCATAGATGTTGTTACAATAGTTCACATGTGACACCACAAATGCATTTATAAATAGACGGGCTGCCTCAAGAGGAAGATGTCTCCGAAAACTTTTAATCTGTCTCACTGGCAGTTTTGTTGATTTGTGTATTTATTGAAAGATCTGAATCAATATGCACGCCCGACAACTTAACTGCAGATGTAGCATTCGCAGACATTGATTCCTGTCTTCTAGATGTTGCTGTCCATAGTAGTTCTGTTTTTGACAGATTCAATGTAAGTCTATTTTTTGCCATCCACTTGCCTATTTTCTCTACGCATCTTGCAATTTTTCATACCTACCTTTGCACATTGATCGTACTCCTCAAACCAGATAATGATCTTTTCCGGCCCCAAATGGATCACAAAACAAAAAATGAATCACCGATTGCATCTTGCAATCTGGCAGGGTCAATGATGGATACTGTTAATAAAATACCACTGAGAAATTACATTAGACACACTGACAAGCTCGAAACTGGCAGGGGTACAGACAAATTTCTGATAATGTTGCACTCCAAAGCGCCTGCTAATATACTTAACGATTAACGATTCTTACATTAAAAATGGCCTACACATTATATTCTCTCTAAAATGCAAGAATCCCGTATCATCACAATATATGACATCTACTGCCAGTAAGAAAAAAGACCAAAGTACCATTTTTATCAAAGTTATTATAAATTTCTTACATGTAGATTATTCTAGCAAAAAAATATTATGTAAATATGTTACATTCACCGAAATTCACATTTCAATGAAAAAATAACTCAACATCTGCAGTTTCATCAATTACATTTTTACATCTTTTCACTAGCAAGTATTTGAATATCTGTCATCTGCCAGAAAACAACTATGCATCATTTAACGAAGACACGAACCTTTCAGCCCTGTTGATCGTAATAATCACCACAATTAAAGACCCGGAATTAAAATATGTTAACAGGTGGCACATGTACCACAGGAATTGTGAGTTATGTTATTATTAAATCATTTTAAGATTGATTGTCTGATTTGATATTTGTTTCTGAAAATTGATATATCACTTTTCTTTTTTAGTATTATATTTTCACCATTGAAAAATAGATTTTACGGAAAAACCTCATATGGCTTCGCACACTGATCAACATAACCTAGCAAAAGCAACCGGTATGGAAATACTGGTAGCGGTCACGCTTTTGCTAGTAATAATTTATTTGTTATTTTCGAATTTCTCATTAAGAATGTACATTCATTTATCCAGTTTGAAATTCTACGTAAATTACATACTCTTTCAAGATGAGACTAATAGTTACATTTTTTTATTTCACCCGTAGATAAAAAAGTATCACCTAAATACTTAAGTTCAAGGTTTGTTACGTAAATCTTGATAGACAGGAAAGTTATGAGAAAAAGATATGACAATAAAATTGTTGATTTTCTCGCATTCGAGACAAGTTTCAAAAATAATTTGTATTTAGACTCTTATCCAAGTTTTTTCATAATAATATTATGGAATGAAATAAAATGTGTATGTTATCATTTGAAATTAATCCATCAAAAATTAAATAATTAATGGAAGTACCTAACTGATTTACACAAAATTTGTCAAAAGTACCTATACACACACATATATATATATATATAATATATATATTGCCGTTTTGTCAGGTGTTACTAAAATACTACGTAATTATGAAACAAACACCTGACAAAACGGCAATGTGATGTTTTAAATCGATAATATTAAACAAAACCACAAAACGCATCTGACATAATATTAATTTTAAATTTAGAATACGTATATATATACATATACATGTGTTTAAATATATATATATATTTAAACACACATAAATCTATACATATATATATATTTAAACACACATAAATCTATACATATTCTAAATTTAAAATTAATATTATGTCAGATGCGTTTTGTGGTTTTGTTTAATATTATCGATTTAAAACATCACATTGCCGTTTTGTCAGGTGTTTGTTTCATAATTACGTAGTATTTATGAAACAAACAACTAGTGTTTAAAAGACAACTGTGTTAAATATAAACGAAATAAACAATTGTGGCTACATATACATACAAAATAATATACATAAAATGTGTACTTTGTTCAAGAAAACGCTTTCCCTTAAAATATGTGTAAAACTGTTTAATTTACGGAATTTTCAACTTATTTTGTGAATAAATACAATATTACTTCATATTATAGCAAAAAAATGCGTGAAAACATATTATTGGCATTTTTTAATGAAAATTACGAGAGCGCTTATTTGATGTCCATCATGGCCACTCAAATCAGCGATATGACACAAAAAACACATTAATAGGATCAATATAAATATTATTTAGTAAGAAATTACTGTTTTTTTTATATAAAATTTGATTTTAAATAGTAGTTGAAACCTCAAAGCATATAGTATTATACAATACATTATTTAAAATCATTTGTTTTCACTAACACTAAGTATTTTAAAAACATTGAAAAATGATACTGTCCTGCAAATTGAACAGTTTATAACTATTAATTTTTAACATTTTGTTAATTTGTCTCAAGACAGATTTGTCTCCATAATCTTGGCTTCACGATTATGTATATAAAATATATTTTGTATACTATGCAAGAATTTTCCATATTAAGTCAATTTTGTGGCATGCGGAAAATGAATTGAATGGTCAGTCTTTCTTACAATACTTGTATCGTCTTAATTAAATAACATTCAGTTTATTAGTCTGGTGTATAACTTCTGATATAAATGAATAATAAAAATCCATATTTTCGTAAAAAAAAATGCAAAAATATGAATTATTACTGAAAGGGAAGCCTTAACACAAATGAAACAAAAAGTGTGTGGAAATGTTGAATTTATTCTTCAAAAACTTTTTTTTTAGATAAATAAAAAACATTTCAACATTTTGTATGTAGCAAAAATCACCACAAAATCTCACTTATTCTAGCGTCACAAAACATCTTCACAAGACCTCCTCATGGAACAATCTCATACTTTTATATCATGTTCGAGTAAGAAAAGAAAAAATATGTTTATTAAATTATTTATCACCATCACTGGCCATGAAAATTTGAAGTCCCACTCGCACCCACGGACTTTCAGATTAAGCCAAAAAATATGCGTGATAATATTGTGAATAAACTGATTAGAATACAAAAATATTTTAAAATACAGTTACATACCCTGCTTATGAGAAATTTGCTTACATCGAAATCTGGAAATTCCATGTTAGATTTTTCATAAGAGAAAAATATTTTCTAAAATAGTTATTACGACCGTCTAATTATTAGTTAAAATATACATTTTAAGTATTTTATAAATAATAATGACTAAGCTCCCTTTTTCCACTTCTCTCCGTGTGTAAATTCTGTCATTGGTTTCCCAGATATTCCACAAGTGCCGATACCGACTCTTCCATTAACATTATCTGGAGAAGCAAATATACTCTTCCCTTTTGCTCCTGGCTTTTTTGAAGTCTTGGCAGCAAACGACAGCCATTTATTTTTTTCTGACTCACGATCTTCTTCTATTTTTTTATACCGTTGTTGTTTTTTCTGTTTTTTCTTTTTAAGGTAGTCCCGTGTGTGAGGCTTACCCTGTCTGTAAATATTACATTTTATATAGAATAGATATTCATATGAATTGTATAACGTGGACAAAATATGTTTGTATGAATGAGAAATAACTTGATAACCAAGTGAGATATTTTTAATAATTATTGTAAAAACCACACAAAAGCACAACATAAAACAAATCTAAACACAGCACAGACTATCCGATGAAACAAATTGCCACATAGAAAAATAAATGAGATTAAAGATTGCTTGCTTGATTATTATGATATGAAATTATTCATAGTAGGGGTTCAAAAAAAGAATTTTTTTTTTTCATTTACCATTTTCAAAAGTTAGCTGCACTTTGAATACAGCCCTTATAATACATGTTTTGTGTTATTCTGGTGAGTATACATACCAAGAGTAAATTGTAATTTATAAAACAGAAATTTAACAACCCTATTTACAATGGACCAACTTGTGTCAAACAAAGAATTTATTCTAAATTTGATATTACATCATTTCTTGAAGAAAGAGACAGCAACAAGTGCCACTAAAAATATTTGTGATGTACTGGAAGATGTTTTGGATGTTCGCAAGAGTGTCGAAGATTTCGATCAGGAAATTTTGATTTAAAAAATAGCCCTGGAAGTGGATGACGTCATACTGGCCACCCAAATCGAAAACATTCCAACTTTATCTATTGAAAAAATTGCAAACAAACTCATGTTCTCGTGGTCAAGCGTTCACCTGCATCTTAAAAAATTAAAAAGGTGTGAAGACAAGGGAAATGGATACCGCGCAAACTAGGCAAAGAACACCTAGGCGATCAAATAGGCGCACGTGAACTTTTGAAAATGGAATCAGAAACGCCATTTTAACAATATCTGATAACTGGAGATGATAAATGGGTGCTATACTCGAACCAAAAACACAAAAAGCAATGGCTTTCAAAAGGTCAGGTAGCGAAACCCACCACTAAGCCCGACCTCACAAAAAAATAAATCATTTTGTCTGTTTGGTGAGACTGCAAGGGCATTATTCACTTTCAAGCTCTCAAACCTGGACAAACGATAAATGCACAATTATATTGTAAACAACTGAACCGTTTAGCAGCAGAAATTAAAAAAATTATATTCTTTTTTGATACCCCTAATAGTAGCAGATACTCTTTATAGACCTGCTACAGTTTAAGGTCAGAATTCAAAGTATTAATCAGTGGTTATGTAAATAGTTACAGAGGAAATCCGAAAAACATGAATTATAAAAAATATATACAGATAAAAATATATATATACCTCAGTTTTACATTTCACTGGGGGAATGGCAAAAAATGGTATAAAAGTGAGGAAAATGTAAAAGTGGGGAAATGAAAAATTGATTTTTTGTGAAAATAAAAAACATCAATACCTACTTAAATAGAACTTTAAATAATTTTAAAACATATGTTTTATATACTTTAAATATGTATGAATATGCAGACTATAGAGACTATGTTCTACCCATTCCACTTGGGAATGTGTGAAGGTTAAATATTTAAAAATGCAAAGTTCATTTTCAAATATTTACATTATGTTTTAGACAACTGACAATTTTATATAATGGCCTCTACAATAAAAAAGTTTTCAACTTCTCTACGCACAACAATTCTCGGTGGTCAGTCACAACTTACTTAATTTACCGTCATGGGAATTTTTCCCTTCAAACATATTTTTGCTGACAAAATGTAAAAAAAAAAAAACCTGTCTCATCTGCATTGAAAATGTTCTTTGGATCATATCCTGGAAAATTTGGTGTGACAGAAACCATTCTTACAATACTATTTCAATTTCGTCGTATTAAGAATTCTGTGAGTTTTTTTTTTAATAAACCGCACCGCGAGGCGCTTGCATCTTTCTTCTCGACTTATAACTTTTTATGATTGTGTAAAGTCGAACACGAGATGTTATGCTCCTTTGCCAGGTCGATGCGCAAATCGACGTGATTGAAAGATTTTTCAAAAATATTTGTCTTCAACTCGATAGTATTTCTTTGTTGCGACATTTTAAGACCAAATTATGAAGGTATTAACGATTATAAAAGACTAACATAATAAAAACAATGTAAATAATATTTAACGTAAAATTATTTTAACAGAAAAATTCAACAAATAATGTAAAAACAAAATGGAAATCAATTTAACAATCAAAACTGATAAAAAGAACATCAAAAAGCTTTAATAAACAATGCATAACACGTTAAAAAATTAACTTGGAAACGTCAGTTGTTGCGGCACGCACGGCAGTGAAGTTAAAATTGTAATGGTAGTCGTTCCGTGTTCTGTTGTTCGGTAAAAATACAACTCCGAAACCCCTAAAAATATTACCGTTACTACAAAAATTTATTCTTGTGTCACGGCGTCAGTGTAGCAGATGGATGACTGACAGTTAAAAGGAGTAATTTTCATACAAAAAAAATCATCAGTAAAACGTTAAAAAAATGTACATTGAGTAGTGTGTCCCTTTTTAAGTTTATTACTAGCATATAACTCACAAAACAATATTTCCGGGTGAAATTTTTTTGATATTCCACCATTCTTGGTAAAGTTGATAAATAATCCAAGTTCACAATAAAAATAAAAAAGTATTACTTACTTGGAAGCCTCGTCTCCAGAATCTTCTGCTGGTCTCTTCACTCCTGTGATCACTTCTTTAATTTCTTCTATGCCACATGTTTCCTTCTGATTATATTCCAGAAATGTGACCTTTACTGTCGCCTCTGTCACCTCTTCTATCACAGCCTCATAGAATCTGAAATATGAAGAAACTTCCAATACCAGTCAAAATATTCCTAAATTAAAACAATTCTAAAATTGGTAATAATAAATAAGACTAGTAAGTAGAAAATGCTGTTTGATGATTTATTATTAGTGTGACAATAGCACGCTATCTTCAGCCACTGTACATTCTGGCTAAACATTACTCGGGTAAAATAAAATATTTTATTATATATTGGCCCTCTAAGTCAGCATAAATTCAGCATTAATTCTAACTTGACTAGCAATACCAGCAAAAAAGGCTGGATTTGAGAAGGCATTGAGAAAACAAACCTGAACTCCACCAAATAATAGAAAAAAGCAGAGTTTCGAGTGCCACTGTTATTACTGTTTCATTAAATACAAAAAGGCATTTGACCATGTTAAATGGAGATGTCTTTAGCAAGCCCTACAGGAAATGGGAGTTCATTCACAACTGATAGTCCTAATACAAAATCTATATGTTCCCAATACCATAATCATAAGTAGTTCAATATGGCCGACATGCATATATGACTCCTGAGGTCCTCAATATCTATAGAGAATATATAATTCGGAGAGCAATGGTCGGATGGGAAGAAGGTGTTTGAATAAGTCGTAATAAAAAAATCTCAACACATTTGATTACAGCCAGCGAAGACATAATGACAGAACTTATTCACAACATTGAAAAAAAGAGCTTGTTACTGGGTCTTAAAATAAACACAAGCAAGACAAAAATACTCAAGAATAGATCGCTTTGACCGGAGGTCAAGATAGACAAAGTCAGCAATTTTATCTACCTGGAATTTCTTATCTCAAGAAATGAAGAAAGAGTTAAGTTTTTGCCCAAGGATATGTGTGCTGGTACTTATCAAAACATGTAAATTTCATTTTGTGGTTCAAAAGTTACAGTTGTAGGTTACAGTTACAATAACCTGAGTTCTGTTTTTATCTGGTCCCCATTTGAGATATTTGACATTGAAATCAGCAAAAATGGAAAAAATTTAAACTTTGATGCCAAGAAAAGGTTCCTTAAACCCAAATATTAATTCTTCAAAGCTAGAAACTCTACTAGCCATAGTCCAAAAGGTCATCAAAACTAGTGATTATGTTTCCAAATTTGGCATACTTCAAAGTAATTTAAATCATGGTTTATATAATGTTCAAGCCAAAATCACCTGAGGAGCACACCTGGTCGCAGGTGAAAATGTAATTTTAAATATTTTATAGTTTTGACATGTGCGGATTAATAAATCACGCATTTTAGTGAAAACCGGATGAAAATCCTGCCAATATTGACCAAGTTACAAAGTATTAAAAATAATTGTATTTTTTACGTCGCGTGCTCGCCCCAGTCCCAAATTCACGTGCGAATGTAATTTTAGCAAATATACGCATAAATATTACCCATCCTTTTTATTTGCTAATCACGTAGATATGATAAAATAATTGATATGTAAGAAGACCGAAACAAAATACATCGCATAACTTTCAAATTAGAGCAGTTTAAGATACAATTACTATTTTTTATCAGTTTTGGACATAATAATATTTTCACGGGCCGCATTCAAATAACAAACCCGCGCGCGCATTCCCCGCTCCAGTTAATGGACCAATAAGAAGCCACGTTTAACACCATATGAATAAAGGCACTCGCCGATGAGATAGTTTCTTTTACAAATAAAGGATTAAATAATTAATTAAAAATAAACTTAGTTAGGTGTAATAAAATGGCCTGTCAAAATATCTAGGAAATGACTTACTGGTGTAAAATAAAATAAGTTATGTATGGAATCATGTCCAGTTATGTAATAATTTGAGATATTTTGCCATAAAAACCATGTCTAGAGTATAAAATAGATTTATAAGGATCTTTTATATGTTTTTTTTAATCGCACAATTTATGTAAAGCTATCAGAAGATCACAGGAAACTAGCACTTGCAGGAGATCTTTTCAGTTACCACAAATATTTATCTATTATAATTACAAATTTGATTAATAAAATAAATATAAAAATGAGGCGTCTGGAGGGCCACGCCCCCCGCAAATTATCGTGGCGTATATATATAGAGGCGCGTTTAGCTCAGCGGGCAGATTTTTAGAAATATCAAGATTCTTCAAAATACGCCTCTACCTTCGCCGTCTTCTTCTTCTATTCTTCTACCAAGATAAACAGTGCTGAGTTCCTGGGCTTCCGTTACCTATAGATGTACCTGTAAAACAAAATAAAACTTGACCAGTCCAGGTCGCTACCAGCTTTCGAGAATTCTTCTTCTTCCTTACAACAACTGCTGTTCAGCCGAGTTCCCGTACCACAGGAAGAAATAATAAACATAATATTTTCTATCATTTCTATACATTTTCTATAACCTTATTGTGTCTTCTTTATGTTAATGAAAACTAAAACCATTATCTTTTATTGGAGAACAATAGCCTTGAAACCTCTGCAAAGCCACGTTTTTGCCTGTCACTGTGAATAAAATTGAGCCTAGATACAAGATAGTGGCAGATAAAAAAAATAAAAAATATCTGAAATGGTCAAGCAACCGTTTATTTTTAAATTAGGTGATTTCACATGGATGACATGGAAGAAACCGAGATCCAGAGGGAAATTGGTATGGGCAAGTCTATTATGTCAAAACTAATGAAAATTTTAAAGAACCACTCTATCTCAAGAAACATAATCGGACAGCTTAAAGCTCTGGTATTCTCCATAGCTCTTTCAATGTTCCCTCTAATTTTGGATCACGGTGTGCGCTTAAAAAATCTTTTGTGTTATTGTAAGAACACATGTTATTATGTGTGCGCTGGGGGGAGAAAATATAAAAAAATTACCATACCAGCAGGTATAAGGCTACTGGAAGGGTCTAGATTGACCACATTACTAATGAAGATGTATTAAGACGCGGACAAGATAACTAATAACTACTATCAAGGAATGGAATAAGATCAAATTTTCATTCTTCACAATTAAAAATTTGATCTCTTGCAGGGGAAAATAGAAGGCAGCAGATGCTTAGGTAGAAAGAGATTATCTTGGCTGTGTAACCTCAAAAAGTGGTTCAGTGTCCAAAATGTTAGTGATTCAATACAGGATGAATCAACATGGTCGCCAACCTTCAATGGAAGACAGTATATGAAGAAATCTTGTTAAAAATTATGGGCGCACTATATTTTTTAGTATACGCTGATAATGAATTGTGTGCACGCGCACACCTTAGAGGAAACATTGAGCTCTATACGAAGTTGAAATATGGACACTGCGTAGGAGAAAAGAAACAAGCTCAACAACTTTGAATTGTTCCGTTAATGTTATACAAAGTTGTGGATACAAAGAAAGGAAGTATTCCCATAATTCTCATTTATTTTGGGCACATTGCTAGAAAAGATGGAGACAGCCTGGAGAAATTGGTGATCACAAAGAATCTACACGGACGAAGACAAAGAGGTTGATCTCCAACAAGATGAACATACCAAATCCAAGAAATGACCGGAGCCTTGTTACATGTCGAACTAACAAGGCCCAGGACCGCGAAGAGTAGAAGCAAGCAGTTTGCGCTATAAAAGCAGACTAAATCACTGTGATGTTCAGATATGAGCACACAAACTGAGAAAGAGAAAACAGAGATCTTTTTTTAACAAAAAATTTACCATTATGTTTATTTTTGCAAAAACTTAAAGATACCTGTATAAAAAAAATAATAAATATTGGCGATTAAACAGTTCACTACTATTAGTATGATCGTGGAAAGTTCACTGGCTAGAAATTGTACAGCATTTATATACTATCACTTATTTATGCGAGAAGATTTGGAAGTGCAAACTGAAAGAAGATGAAACATAACAATGTTGCTATTATTGAATAGAACAGAAATGGGGGATATCTGTGAAAGACCCAGCCAGTTAACCCTTTTACGATAATAACAAACTAGACAATCACCTTATGAAGATATCTAAGCTCTTAACAAAGAAATATGGTAAACTAACACATGCAAGAAAATCTATGAATGAGGAACCAGGGGTTATATGCAATCACAGGATTTTACTTGGCGTTATTTCTGCCCACATTCACTGAAAAAACAATAAATTAAAAATGGATAAAAGGATTAATAAGTGTCTGCTCATTGTTGTCAAATACACTCCTTTATGCTTATTTATACTCAAGCAATCGTCCAAACTAAATATTTTATTGAAAATACTAGTCACTCTACATTTAAAATTATTAGGTCAAATTGAAAAAATTAGCTACTAACTGCCCGTCAACTTTCCACTTTGCTAGACATTTTTCGCCAAGTTTCCATTTTCTCTTCTTATTTGTGTGATTACTGACTCCAATTCCTCGTTCCACCGCCAATAAAGAGGCTGTTACGTCGTCGTCATCATAACTATGTCCACCAAAACCTCGGCTGTCTTCAGAGAACTTTACAGATTCTTCTTGTTGTGTTTTAATGAGATCCAATGTCAGTGCAATTACTTCCTCCAAGTCAGATTTAAGTTTCAGTAATTCGTCATTTTTAGGGTCTGTAGTAAGAGCGGCATCAACCTATTAAAAACATAAACAGCAAATTTATGTCATGTTCAAATTAAATTAATGTAAACGAAGACACATCAACTGATAATTTACTAAATATACCTGTTGTAGCTGTAATTTGTAGTTCCTTAAGTCATCTTCCATTTTCAACTGTGAAAGCAATTAGCTTCACTTAAACTTTATGTACACAATACTGTAATCAATCAAATAAATACATAACCTAACAATATTTCGTGCACATAATCAACGAGCAACTTGACCAGTCGCCATTTAATATCCATAGATAAGAGAGTATCATGCATCTATGCAATAGTGCATAGATATGAAAAGAAATACATCTCAGAATCTCATAGACATTTTTAAACCATAAACTAGCTTTACCCAACCATAGAGAAGAAAAGAAATACCCAACTCAATAATGAGACAACTAGGATTAGGTAAGAATAAAATATATCTACCTAAATATCAGTTAGATAGAGCGGGTTTGATGATAATGATGAATTTAGAGAAATGTTCTTAATTATTTTAAAAGAGAGGCTCCGCACTATGGCATATATATATATATATATATATATATATATATATATATATACCATAGTGCGGAGCCTCTCTAGTACCGAACTCTGCGAGTACCGAACGGAGAAGGGTGTCATCGTCCGCATCTCTTCGACTTCCTCTGCCGTACTGGTGTCTGCTGAACCGGACACCCGTGTTACTCTATCGCTCTGGTATATGCTTGGCTGGGCATTCGCTCTGTCATCGAGGTCGCGGTCCACGCTATGTCTCCCATGTCGTGGTGTTGGCTACCCCTGCTCGCCAGCCCTCTGCTTCTCCGTTAGTCACCCGGTGGACCCATTTGATTCGGCTTTGCTCATTTCAACACTTTTTTTTATTCGCTCGGCCTGTTTGGCTACTACTGGTGTAATTAATTGCACTCGACTTCACTCGGTTCTTCGGTATTTTCCGTACGGCTGGAGACTGCTGTCCGAGTCTAACTAATGGATCCTCTTAGGACCATCCTTCACTGTTGGTGTTACGGCTGTCTTCAGCGAACTCTATTACATTCGTACTGTGTTGTTTCCGGCGGACTATTTTCGAGTGACTTTGTCGGACTGTATCCGTAAAATTTCTAACATTAACTATTATTGCTTGCGGCAAGGGTGTGTCCACCTGTCAGCTGGTTTTGTCCTCCCGGACTGGCGCCATTCTATAGGTCTATCATCAACAACGGTTCTACGGCCTCATCTTAGACCTAATTTCGGACTCCGCCTTTGTCTTATAAACAAGTTATGATCAATCGTATCATTTATTAGTGTCCGCCTACTTTATCACTTAAACTTCGAGTCCATTGAGTCACTATAGCTATACATCGTTTCTATATGACATTATGAATAAACTTATCTTTATTCAATTTTACATAGTAATTACATTGTTTATCTCGAGATCTCTTATTTTTATTTGCGTATTATTATTATTTTCCTTTTTTTATATGCAGTATGGTAGTTTATTATTTGTCTTTGCATATAGTTGTAATTGGTACATGCTAATTTATCTATTATAAAAGTACGCCCTGGATTCCCTATAATTACTTATATTCATTACATAGGTATATTTGTTTTAATATGCCTATACATTGTTGTATACATGCGTATGTATTTGTAGGCGCGAGTCCGCGATACCACGAGCCTATTTTAATCTAAACACTTTATTTTGATTTTATTTGACACGCGAAATGTTTGCAAAAGAGAAAATTGCCCGCGGGCTAAAATAAATTGGATAGCGGTGACCTAATAACTAAAATCGTAAGATGCACATCTGAGCATGTAAAATGTAATGCCGCTTTGAACGAAAATAATAAAAATCGTAAATAATATATCTTCAGTTATGCAGCTGGCCTAAACTCTCTCTATACACTATTAGTTTTATGAGTTTAAATATTTCTTAGTAAAATTTATTAATCAACTTAAGCATAACCATTGATGTCTAAATCTATTAATATAGGGACGATGGAGGGATGATGGAACCTAAGGATTTAGATAATAGAAGCGATGGTTGATAATATCATCCATGTGCTGGAACACTAGTTCCAGATGAATATTGTATCATTTGTTTGTTTATTTTTGAAACTGATCGAAAGTAACCAAACAAATCATCCAATGTTAATTTCCAAAAATTATGCCGATACTCCCCTTCCATTTTTTTACAAAATTTTTACATATGCCCCCCATTGCCATATTTCAAAAGATCAGACCGGTTTCAGAGTATCAAATGATCCGACGTTGTCGCTTAGATCTATTAACGTTACAAAAAACAGTTATTTTTAATTTTGACCGGTGACACTCTGATATTTCTTGCATCCCACGATACTCAATGGAGTAACTGGGTGTCCTGGTAACTTGGTGATTAAAAGTCACCAGGACACAAATATCAACCACCGCTAGATTGTAGGTAGTTAAGGTTGCATCAATTTTGAGCAAGAATATGGGACAATGTTAAATTAGTGATGGGGTTTTGGATTATTGGAGGAAGATGAGGGAAGGGGATGGGGAAACTAAACACATATTAATTGCAAAAACTGAAATATATTTATGGATTTGATTAAAATAACAATAAACCCTTTAACGGTCATTGTAATTGCAAATATTCAAATTGATTGAACCTAGCAAACTTTATATATGTACAATTCTTTGTCCACTTTTACATAAAAGTAAAATTAACTGCACGTCATTTTTAAATCGTACTATTATAATGTCATAAAATTCCGTCGGTTCTTTTCATCTGTCCATTGAGATGATGTCATCAAGGAAAATATCCTCCTATATAGCTATTTGCATTGAGGGCTATAATTTTGTTTTTTTTAAATAGAGATGCGTACACGGAATACATGTCACATCAATATTCTTACTATTTTAAAACTAAATGCTAAATGCTTGTGCTATGAAAATAGGACTAACTTGCTGTTAAAAAACAAATTTGCAATGCTTTAACAATCCTGACGTTTGCCTATAGTAGTTTATGTTTCTGAAAAATTTCAGTGATTTGTCATGCATAGTCATATCTATGTCCCTTTCAATTAAATTCCATGCAATCTTTCAGATGCACAAATTTATTAAAATACTTGTTAGTATTTTTAATAAGCCCTTGAAATAAAAATGGCAATAAATAATGCTATGCCAAATCTTAATGATCAAATTAACTTATCCATTAGCCCTGTATTAGGTATGTTTCCTTTAAAATCAATTTAATATTCATTAACACTGTATGTTTCCCTCCCTTAATGTTCCGTCTATCTGTATATGTATTGTGTCTCTCTCTTTCGCATGTAATTTTATATTCTGTCTCTCTTGATGTTCTATTTAACTATATATTTATTCTCTCTCTCTCTTTTTCACATGTAATTTTATTTTCTATCTCCCTCTTTATGTAGGTATATATAAGTGCACTCTTTTTGTATTTATGATTTGTTTCAAATATATCCTGATGAAGCTTGAGATAAGCAAAACCGGTTGACATATAATAAATTTTATGGTTTCATACAAAGTGATTGTTATTTCATTTAATGTAGATATAAGTTGTGAAATAATAATTAATGTGTAAGCTACCCTCAGAACCCCCAACTTTACACGGGTGTGTAAAAATGTGTATTCGATTGTTGAAATATCTACGAACAATGGATGTTTAGTATAAAAAAATAAAATTATAAACATTAATGAGAAATATGTATCAAATATGTATGTGCAAAATACTATAATGATTAAAAATGTCATTTTTTACTTACAATACTTTACATAGGAGGGGTCGATATTATGTTCCACATATTATGTAATCTCAAGTGTTTTAATGAAAAAAACGCTTGAGAAATTAATATTTTCTGATACCCTGTCTCGAATGTGGGAGAGTAAATTATTTTATGAACTAAAACCTCTATTAATACCCTTCTATCTAGAAATGTTTAAATGGGAAATGTTAAATGGGAAAATAATTCATTTTATAAACTAAAACCACTATTAATACCCTTCTATCTAGAAATGTTTATCTAAGAAATACACTTTAGTTGAAATTTAATAAATCAACAGTTGGTGATGTTTTGTAATACAAAATATGAAACTTATATATATATAGAACACCTCGAAATTCAATCTGGAAAAGGTAAAGAATGCCCTTTATATGAAAACATTTCAAGATTCAGTGTACCGAAGATAACTAATTCCATTGCAAGATTCCTTTAATAGTTTTAGTTAATAAACTACTTTTTTTTATAGATTCTAAAAAAAATGTAGTGATCATAAATAAATTAAGGGATACTTTTTTTAAAGAAATGCTTTATGATTTAATTGTTACTTCATAATAAAATTAATGGACGTGGCTTAAATGCAGTATTTGCAAACATATTCTAAAACTTTACCCTTTCAAAAATGTACTCATTTATCATTTTGCTTATTTTTTTATACAGAAACAGGGGTTTTGTTACAATATTAAAAGATGTATATTTGATTAGTTTTTTAAAATACAAACTTAGATAAAATATTTATATGCTTACTAACTTACTTACTTACTTACCATCACATTGTTTCTCCGCAGGGGTAGGCAGAGAGGATAGAGCACCACACTCTTCTGTCCTGACACCGTTCTCACCTCACCCACATTCATACATCTTCTCATACAATCTCGACGATTATTAAGGCTTCTAACAGAACCATCCTCCAGTATCTGGCTTACCTGGTCATGCCAAGTCTTTCGCGGACGTCCTCTACTTCTGGTGCCATCAACACTTGCATCATATATCTTGCTTATCATCATTTCCTCATTCATCTGTTCCATATGACCAAACCACCTAAGCGATCCATTCTTAATCTTACTCACTATACTAAGATCAGCTTTATATTCTTTCCTTATTTCTTCATTCTTTACTATGTCATAAATGGATCTGCCATATATATACGCCTAAGTGATCTCATTTCCACTGCATCCAGTCTACTTCCGTTCCTCTTCTGCCGGCTCCAGGCCTCACTTTCACACATCAGTGTCGGTACCAGGACTCCATTGTAAACCTCTAGTCTTGTCTCAGTTGACAAATTCCCATTAGCTATAATTCCATTCAAAGCGCCCTTCACTTTATTCTCTATATCTTTCTCTGTCTTTCCGTTTCTATCAAACATACTTCCCAAATATACAAACTCATCTATTTGTTCCAAACATTCATTACCTACAAGTATTTTGTACATTGTCTTGCTTCCCTCCTTCTCGAATCATCGACCATCACGTTCGACTTGTTGACATTCATAATAAGGTCGCTTTTCTTGCATACATTCTACATTCTACCCACTAGCCTCCGTAATTCTTATTCATTATTCGCCATTAGTACTGTATCATTGGCGTACAATAGACAGCATACAATCAAATCACCCATTTTCACTCCTAGTCATATATTCCAGTTTTTTCACACAATTATTCATGAAGAGCCATGGACCAATTACACAACCCTGCTTGACACCATCTTTATATGTACTGCTAAAATACTAATCAACCATGGCATGCTTTACTTTTTAATGATTAAGAAAACATCTTGAGTTTTTAAAATACAATGATATTTGTTTTCAGTGTGCCAGAAAACTCCCTAGCAATGCTTAATCAGAGCAAATAGAATATAATAATATTCCTATATTTCTTCATTAGTTCATTCTTCAATCATTCTTAATGATCAGTGCAAAAATTT
Organism: Eubasilissa regina; assembly: GCA_022840565.1. Lineage (NCBI taxonomy): Eukaryota > Metazoa > Arthropoda > Insecta > Trichoptera > Phryganeidae > Eubasilissa > Eubasilissa regina. The sequence continues at coordinate 27,162,368 of JAINEB010000022.1, read as the reverse complement.
TTATACCAAATGTCTCCATTTAAAGGATAAACTAAACTACTGAGGATTTTGTTGGAAATGATTGTATATTGAAATATTTAACAAAATGTTGAAGGTTTTTCATTCATTTATTTTTACAAGTAATTTTCAAATTATATACAGAGTTTCGCACGTGATATATCTTTAAAGGCAGTCTAACTTAAACTTAACTTATACAACATAAAAATAACAACAAAATTACATTCTAAAAGTGTTGCTATGCAACAATTTAAAGTAATTTGACTACCATAAATGGGTTAATAATTTTTATAAGTACGTAATAGGTAATTAAGTTACCACATTAAACAGAGTTCTAATGGATATTATAGGTAGATTGTATTAGTCATCAATAGTCGGTGAAATTTATCGCAATTATAGTAGTAATCTGAAATTAAAAACATTTCCATGTTTTAGAAGACGTTTAATATACATACACACAAAGAATTTCTCCCAATATTCAAATAAAGTTTAAGGATAAAAATATGAATGTATCAATATAGTTTTTTATTCCATGTCTCATCTAATCTTTCATTGAGGAAAATAATTAATATATATAAACCTTATTTATTTAGATAAATACTGTCTCTGACCTCTCTGGCTGACTTTTAGGTTTCCTTTGCAGGGTATATCACTTATGCCAGAGAAGTCGGAAACACAGAAGGATAATTCAGAAAAATCTACACAGAAAATTCTGAACAGCCATAAAACATGAGAACATTTTTTAGTCTTCTGAATCAAATTCATCAAGCGTTTATTAATTATTCAATTCAGTAAATATAATATTAAAGTTATCATTTTTCAATAATCTTTGAAGTCAATGTTAACAATGGCCTAATAAATAAATGAAAATTTAGGCCTCACAATGCCTAGATTATCAAATCTCGATTTTATGAGGTTTTCAGTTTATGTATTGGAAGTATATTTTCAAGCGGAATTCTACTTAAGTAAATAAGTTTAATATAAGACTGTTTGTTGAATAGGATAGATAATTGTTTTAAGGAAATATTAATATTCTATGACAATTTATCAAAAAAGGATTTATTTAGAACCAATGAAATTTTTATCTAATATGTATTACCCCAGTGAAATGAAACAATATCTTATTATTTATATTTAAACAAAATCTATAGGGTGCATTCAAAGCAGCGATCTAATTTGGTCAGTGATGTGGTCAATAATGTTTGTGAGCTATGGAAACTACATATAAGAATTAATTTTTCTCTTAAAGCTTTTACCACCTTTAATGTATGTCCACGTGTCTTAATTATTAATTCTAAAAATAATTACAATATTTATTAGAAATGTTGGTGTTTGAGATTCATTTTATTTTCTTTATAAAAATATTTGTTGAGAAACTAAACATATTTGTCCATTCATTCAATGAAAAATTTAAGAATATTTTTTGATCAAGTATATGTGTGGTGTATTTATATAGATTTAGGCCTACAATATCTATTGATAAATCCGCGTTAACTATTCGTTGATACCAAATAAACGCCATCTTGCATCCTAAGTTTTTTTTTACATGTTTTGGTTTCATTGTCAAGAGAAAGAAAGATGAACAATTACTTTATATTATGCAATCCTGGACATATTTAAAAAGAGTCTTATTACTGTGCTTGTTTGGTATTGCAGTAAAACATAAGCCTTCTAGTGATTGAGAGTTTAAGCTTTGTTCCATGGCATCCATAGAGGAGGTAGTACTTTTCATACCCCAAACATTTATTGATGCGACATGTATTTCACTTACAAAACGTTATTTAAAAAAGTCAGGTATGGTTTTTGAAAATGTTGCCTAGTGTAGTCTTAGTGTTCTTTATTATGTGACAATATTATAATATCAAATTGATTTAAATAATGGATTTAGCAATTAATTTTATTGTTTAAAACAATATTTTCCAAATTGCTTTTCTATATACACAAGATACTCCCAACTATCCACGGCTAGAATATCAACGCATGATCAGTTACTAATGACGGTGGTGAATACAATGCATGCGATACTCGACCTGGTTTGGCCTGATTGATGCATTTTCTCATTAATGCATATATTTCCGCTATATAATATATTTTTAAATAACGCTTGATCGATCATGTTTTGTTGGGTACTGGTGAAAAATATATCAGATACGAAATGTCAACATTAAGTTACTTTTAAATTTTCACATAAAAAGAGGATTTCAGTAAATGCGTAAAGAATATAGCATTGATATTGCAAAACAAACAAAATATGTTTTTAAATTAAATGATATGCAGTAGAAAAATGCAAAAGAAAATTGGAAAATGTATTAGTGATTCATCGAAAATAAACAAAAATAATTTAAACAATAAGTATTTTTATGAATACTCAGTCAATAAATTTTAAAATATGTATATAATTTTGTTTATGACATGAGAAAGTATTTATTTGAGTTAGCCCTGTTTTTTGATAATCTGTGTTCTTCCTCTCAACTGAGAGTATATTAAAAACAGTATAAATATTACCAGAATTTTTATCCACATGAATAGATCTTTAATAATTGATTTCAATTACCCAAATTTAAAAAAAAATCTATAATTAAAAGTAAACATTTTTTTATAGAGAATTAAGTCATCAAAATATATCAGAATTTTCAATAAAACATTTTTATTTAACTTGCACAGTGCGCCTAATTAAATTAATTTTACAAAAATAAAGTATTATTTGTCAAACAAATTTTCTCCATCAAAGGTCAAAATCAATACGCTGAATCAAAATAAACAGTATTTTTTTGAAAATATTTTCATATTTTTAAAGACTGATATCTGCCTTACCTTTCTCGCCTTCATATAGCGTAGGACTGAGCCACTTAAGCCAGTACCTAACACATGAGTATCTTCATCGTTATATTATAGGTCGAGATTGGACTGGAAGAAAAGTGAATTTATTCCACACTTTGATTGGTTATGTTAATTTATCTATATTTATAAAAAGAACTGAAACATGTTGTACAATAATGTGATAATAGAAATAAGAAAATGGCACTAGTATTATCTAAGTCTTAACACAATTCTGAAATTGCCAAGATATTATTAAAATTCTATAAAATCAGCAAATATTTCACTAAAATAATTATGGAATGATCAGATATGTAAACTAGAATAATTTATTCATTTACATTAATTATTTGAACATTCCTTTTATTTAATAAATGGGTATCTTTTCACTGTTAGTTGCTGCTTTATACTTGTAAATAATTACTCAACATTACAACACATTTAATTCTTATATTCAATATAGGCTTGCTTATAATGGCCTAATTAATAAGGGTCAAACTTCTCCTATGAGACGCCGCTTCGAGATGTGATCAGGGTTCGGTGCATACTGCCTAGAGACCGGCAATTGGCATTATCGCTAAAATGTTTCAAAAGGGTTGGCATTAGCGTATACACGGGTGTTTTGGAAAATATTTTTTGCAGGATTATCTTTTATCTCTTGAGATTCTCCCGTACACCGATCATTTTCTAATAGAATACATCTATTCTGCTCACATTGGTAATTATAAAATAAAAAGTATTAACTCTCTTATATTATCTACTAATAAATGCAAAACCATTGTAAACCATGTCACTTGATTGCACATTGATGCTCGCTTAACCAAAAATGCCACGCATGTCTTTGCATATTGGATCTTAATTTTTCATAGTTTTTAGGCCACAATGGAAGTTTTATAAGAAAGTTGTATAATTGTTACGACATCGAAAATAAATTAATATATTTATGAGATTTAAAACATACCTTGGTTAGTAGTTCACGTGTCATTAAAGGTTTAATATCGTATTCAATTTTATTAAAAATACATTTTTAAGATTCTTTAAAGAATCATAGTATCTTACATTATTGAATGTTGGCAGTACTGAAGTGGACTGGTAAAAGTAATTGTATGTATGTAACTAGTAACTACTAAATGGCTATTAAATGTCTTTATGATTCCCATGAGCTTCACGATGATCGATGATTTGTTGGGTTATCAATCTTCAAGCTGATCATTAAATAATTAATTAATTTAATCTGTTACATATATGTATAGCAGGTTTGCATCGATGGCCAGTAATAGTTCATAGTTTATCACATTTTATGATCCTATGAGTTATTCTTTGTTCAATTGTATACAAATAATTATTTTAATAATCATTTAGTTATATTTGAAATAAGGAAAAGAGTTTGCTTTACTACATATTTAAAACCTATATATTTAATTTAAAGAAGAATCAAAATTTTATCAATCTAGTTTAATCTTTTATAATTCACAAGATATATCATTATTATAAATATTATTATTGTAAGCGTCATTTTTGTGCCCTAATTATTAATTTCTTTATCTACATTAACATCATATTTATTTTTAAATTCTAATTTAGGGATTTTTTTTTATCAAAAGCAGTAAGCGTCTTTAAACATTATTCTATGAATGCCAAAATGCATTAAAATTTCATTGCACGGTATAATCTTTAAATTGTAAGAATATTTACTGTAAAATGGAAATGTTTTATAAGGGACACTTTCATGGACCGCCTTTTATAATGAGTCATGTTGCTCCCTGAATTGTTTTCACTAAAATAACCTCTCAGGCAATGATAGCCGAGGCTACATCCCTAAATACCAGATACTTCCAAATACATAAAGGTGACATAGTGATAGGTATACATAAAAGAAAATCTACTTAAGAGGGTAGTTGCATAAATTCATATTGAATAATTATATATAGCCGTTATCATAAAATGTAATGTTAAATAAACTACATCCAATTTTTTTAGCAAGTTTGCAAAGTGTTTGTTTACAAACGCTCACTAGGTTTTTTTAAAAAAAAACATTTGTAGTTACAAAAGGATTTTTCTTACAACATTCAGTAGTTTTCAAGTTTTTTGATACAATATTTGATAAAGTATAAAGTAAATAGTTTTTGTTACAACATTCAACAGTTATAACATGAAGTATTTAGTTACAAAAATTCCACAGATATAACTTCTCACTCTGCGTTAGAAACAAGTGTCAGACAAGAACAAGAAATCGTCTACAATAATTATCGTTGGCAGATTTTTAATAATAGTTGGTGTTCTTTATACTTATATATGAAAAATTGAGAAAATTCGTAAATAACTTAAAAACAAGCATTGAATTTATTATCTAAAATGCACGGCAACTAAGAAGGTATACTTCTGTTTTCAGAAGACTGAAAAATTTTACAATTTCCTAAGCACCTCCTTATGAGCTTTGCAGCCTAATAAATTGTTGCAACCTATTCGTTATCAATTATTGATCACATTTTAATAATTGTATTAATTACCTTACTTAATATTAATATACAAGGTACTCTAAATAATAATACTATAATTTTATTTTAATGGTCTTTAGTTAAACTTAGTATATATATATGTATATAGAGTTATCGAATTTTTATTTCATTTACTTAAAACTATAATTTTCTAAATTTGTGTAATGTTCCATTATTAGGAAGTCAATCGAATTTTCAAGCTTAATTTTATGTACATACATTAAATATAATATTTTATGGTCTTTTATTAGCAAAAAGCGAATGAATTTTGAAAATACTCCATAAAAATATTACGGTGTGTAAATAAATGGGTATTTATGACAAATTATTAAATTAAAATATATAAATGGTATTTTATTAAAATGAAAGATGATTAAAAAACGTGAAAATGCTTTTCCTTGAAGTCTGGCCCGACGCTCAGCGCTCGGGTTTGGCGGTTATCTCGTATATTTTTATAACCCCTTTGGCTTAAATTGACACGAGTTAAAAGATGTCACATTTTCAAGATGGTATCATTATTTCTCCATAATATTATTTTTCTTTCACAAATACCTAATAGATTTTAGGTAAGCATAATTGATTAGAGTAAAAGCAAAAATGTAAAAACATGGCTAACTGCACGTGTATAATATTTGAATAAGTGTTGTTTACAGAAAATGTATGAAATAGACCTGGTTTTTTAGCAGAGTCTTTGAGATTCTCAATCTTATTTTTTAGATTAATTACATTATTAAACTTTTCTCAAAGTAACCGGCGATACTGAACATAAAATAATAAAAAATAAATTCAAAGCGAGGCAAAACCGAGCAAGTCTGATTTCTGAGGGTTTTCGGTTTTGATTCACTCTACCCATTATCTTCTAAACTGAAATAAACAAGTTATAAAATAAATATGTTTATAGTCCACTGAGGCGCTGAGGTCTAATAAGTCACATGAAATAAGGTCAAAAATGCGTACTTTTCTAAATACATATACAAAGAGTGTATAATAGTCTTGTTATTATCGACAGCGAACAATTATATACACATTATGTACCTACATACATGGTAAACGCGCTTGGGAATTTAATTCGTACTTGGGCGCCAATCGCAGAGCGGCGGAGCACCCTCGCGAGGGGGCCGCAACCTTCCGCGAGGTCCGGGTCTCTCACAGGGGGCTCCGAGGTAAATACTTCGATTGCGTTTTCGTATGGCTCTAGGGGCATCGAAGGCGGGTGGGGAAGAGGCGCGTGTCAGACCTCCTCGGCGGCCCGGGCGCGCGGGGGGTCAGGCCTCAGCAGGTGCAGGTCCAGGGGCACGGGCGCGTCCCCGGGCCGCCGACCCCGCGCCCCCGGCCGCCCGCCGCCGGATATCGGCGTGATGATAATCTCGGTGGTGGCGGCTACCCGCAGCAGCGCCGTGTCCTCGGTGGCCAGCGAGTCGTAGTCTCCTTCGCCTTCCCCCTCGCCCTCCAACTCTTCTCGACGGGCCAGGCACTCCTCGTCCCGCTCGCAACTGTCTCCCATACCGCCTCCATCCTCCACGGCCCAAGCGGCATCGTCGGCGGAGCCGCTGTCGCTACCATCAACGGAGACTGAAAATAACAATTTTAATAATTATTAAAAGATGTTTAAACATATGCAAATTCGTACATTTCAGTGACAGGATTATATTATTACAAACACTCTATTACGGGGTGATCATTGTTATATCCAGTCATCTATTAACAAAAATGTTGAAGAAGATATGGACAGAGAATGAAATGGTTGACATGAACGACATTTCATGTCTACCGCGAGAATAAAAACATGATTATTAACTATGCGCATGATATTATATTAATATCCGTATGTCATTTGTAACAAATTTATTTTTTAATTCTCACTTAATATCTCCATCTGTTTCCACCTAGTTTTATCTCTATCCAGCCCCGCAAAAGCGATACGTCTTGCGGACGCAAAAGTAATGAACACATGTGCACATTCTATTCTATACTCCGTGTTATCACTCGATTGGTTACGCCAATACGACCAATATGGAGCATTGGAGCCAATGTTAGAAACACCATATCTAACGTACAAAAGGTCCGAGCCGTACAATACATTTGGCGTCGATGTTTTTCCCAACGATAATAATAATTTTATTTGTACAGCGCAATTTTCGCAAAAACTTTCACCTCAATGGGGCTTGGATAATTGATAATATGGACTAATAATTCTTTAAATCCACTGCAATAAGAATAAAATAAAAATTTAAAAATCATTCCTGACTTGCATTACGGAAACACATCATGAAAACTTTATCGATATATACAGCAATACCCTGCTTATATATCGTGTTAGGGACAAAACCATTGCCCCAAAATGAAAATCGCCATATCTTCTGATTTAACCACAGACTAGTAAATGAATAGACATGATATGAAGTGTATTATAGGACAGGGGTTTGGAATATTATTTGCGGGACGAGGGGCATTCTACACACATTTATCCAACGACACTTAAATCTGATAGATTCTGACACATTTATGCAACAGTAGAAGTATTTATAATTCGAAAATAAAATCTTTGTGTAAACAAGACGTAATTTTTACAATAATGCATATTATAAATGTCAGCGTTTAAATTTTCGTTCCAATCTTGTCATATTTAAAAAAAAAAGTCCCGAAGCTCTTTGATTGCCAAAATTAAAATTATGGGACAAGGAATTTGCGTTAGTTTATGTCTATTGATTTGGTGGTCTGTAGATTTAACTCTTTTTTGAAAGTGTGAATTATAAGTATAATATATGGACATAAGAGATCAATTTTATTCTCACTGAAATGGAAAAAAATTCGTAGTACTCAATATTCTTATGTAGGTTCATTCCATTTTTAATTGGAGCCCAATGCTTTTTTAATTACGCTACTAAGTATACTGAACCGGCTGATCAGGGAGTAAAAACACTATAAAGTTGTGACTGCGGCCTCGGTTGCCTTTTGGGGACGGAACCCAGGAGTTTACGTACCTAACAAATAAATTATAAATAACTATATGGAAGGGGCGGGACATGCTTGCATTTTTTTTATATCTGGGAAACAAATAAAAACTAAGTAACCCAAATGTTTTGAATAGACGATTTATTATAATTATGCTAGCGCCCACCGTGTACACACCACCAGTAAAATCTTTCATTATGTAGTTCTGAATGCTACCGCTGCTATTTCGCCGCCGCCACCGGAGCGTTATAAGTCGTCTACTGAGTTATTATTTATTTATAGTTACTATAATTGATAGCCACTGTTTTTAATCTATCGTTCCACTCAAACCATACAATTGCTACCTGCTGTTTCCTAACAGAATGATATTTGAAAGGTTTTCAACTTGGTTTAGAGCTGCGTGCAAATCATTGAAGTAAAGTTATCTACGTTCTCGTTTACTAATTTGTGAATTTTACTATCTTACTAAACATGTTGTTTTCATGATCGTTCTTTGCGTTCGAGGACAATGCATTTTTACTATGATGGATTTATTTAATCAAAACGTATCAAACGTATCGCTTTAATTAAAAATAAAAAGCAAACCCGCATAACTATTTCCGACGTTGACCTTTATTAAAACTAAATATTTGCTTCAGTTATTACTTGAAAGATTTTCAAATTGTAAAATAATCATGTTCAATCAATCATACAAAATATTTTAAAAACGTTCATAAAAATGTTACATTGAATTTATGGATATACCTACGTTAAAACTTAAATATAAAAATATTACTCAAAAATTACAAATAAATAAATAAAACGACGGATTTATTTTGCCTAAAGACGTGAGTTAAACGAAAATTTATAAACATGTGTGCAAACATAAAGTTTATAGAATACTGTATAATATAGCCTAAGCCTATACTTACATATAATATAGCCTAAGCCTATACCCGCTAATGCCATTTAGGTAACTGTACACATTTTGTTAAATATGTGGAGAGTAGGGAGAATTCAATGTGGATTTGACTTGACCTCATTTTGACACTTTAATAATGAATATAATAAACACTCTGAAATAAGATCTGTCCGGAACGTTATGAACGTTTTCAGTCCGTAACGTCATCCGGACTGAAAATAAACAGGTATTATATAAAATTATAAAATCACAGTCGCTAATAACATAGATTGTTCTGATTTATAATAATAACAGACATAGTATTTTTTCACTTTTGTAAATAAAATAAAAAAAAGAAGCGCACTATGTTACAGCGCGTGCTTAAAAATTATTTTTTTTGGGTTATTTTGTACCCCATTCCGGAACGGGAGTGTTAATAGGTGATTAAATGATTTAATTTATGTAATGGGGTAAGATATTAATTTATAGGTAAAATTCGACGAAACGACACATTCTAGATAATAAAACAGTGTATACACAATATTATCTCAATATTCCTGAATAAAATGGTAATAGGTCGTACGAAGAATCATTTGTTTTCATTTATACTAATATTTATATTATATTACCAAAATTTACATTATATTATATTACCAGGAATGTTGCGTACAAAGCATAGATGCCGGAAGAATTCAAGACATGAAAAAATAGGCACTCACCAATGCGGATTCTGTTAACATCTCCAAAGATGTGGACGGTATATTTTAACTCACTATTTCGTCAAAGGTTCCGGCGTTTCTTAAAATCATGCGGTACTCAAATACCCTCTCTCCAGACCATACCATTGTTTTTCACTTGTTATTGATTTGTAATTTATTGGATAATTCTTGAGTCATACATTTTGGATTAGATTTGATTTCTGCTGGTATCACTGCAATATTTAATTTCACGGCCCTTCCAGTTCGCGATCAAAACTTTTTAAACCATTACTAATGTGTTCAGTTTATTACCATAAAAATTGCATGTGATGATGTGGCATGGAAACGATAGCAGATTTTTTATACAATTCATACTAGCACAAAAAGTGTTTCGGTGATATGATATACAAAATGATGAGACGCTAGAATCCACAACATAATACAGCGTTGCAAGTCAGGTCATCATAATTGGTTGATGACGTACTTACCAAAAAAAAAAAAAAATTTACACCTATTAGTAGGTTTACAGTACGTCCCGGTTTCACACATTGGTCCCGACCGGTGCGGCATTTTGTCTCAGCCGTTGCGAGTGTGGTGCGCGAGCGGCGTAGCCAACCCCCACACCGCGGGGCTTTCTGCGTTTTCGCTGATCACTTGCAGTGTAATTACGTTTTACTAAGGGGATGCAGCAGCGTGTAATTTATGTACTTAATCTAGTCCAGGTTTAAACTTAACCATTTTAAAATTGTGTGCCGAAAAGAAATTGTAAATTTACGAATGAACTCCAAAAATACTACCCATTTATACCAAATCTTTGTAGTGAAGACACCAAAGTGAAGTACTAGTACAGTGAGTACAGTAGTAAGTGAAGTACTATAACATTACTAGTAATGCTTCTCAGAATCTTTTATTGTATACTATGGGCAAGCGGATATTAAAGTTCGTGTAATTTCTGTCGCAAGCTCTTCATCTATTAAAACATTTTTTTAAAAACGATAATTCCATTCGAGATGATTCAGTTATTGCGGTCAAAGAGGTCACATTTGTCTTTCACGCAGTAATGCATGATATGAGCTTCATAACTGTACGTCCAAATTAATCTCAAAATTTGATGCTGCAAGAACCAAATGCGAAGCGATAATTGTTCCAGTTTAGATAATAATATCCCGGTTTAGAGCCTCATAATTATGGTAAGACTACCTATTAAGTATATACCAATCCATGAATTAATTTTTTTTAAGCATTGAAAAAATGTATTCCGATTCAACTCAATAATTCCGTTTTATTAGGCCCATAAAAGTTCACGATGTTCAAGCATTAAAACGAAATGTTATTTAACTATCGCCGAGTTTACCCTGTAATTCGTTCTTATTCACTTTACTGTCCCGGCCTCGGTCGCAAACGGCCAACGAATGTCAAATATTAACACCAAAAAAGAAAATGAACGCGAGACTTGGATCTGTTTTTCGGTTTTAATGGCGAAGTCAAATAGCTGGCAGGAGGCATTAGGAGGAGCTCCCGTTACCTTGACAGAATCCTCGGACACGAATAAAATTTGCACTGAAACCCCCAAAATTTATGTAATTTCGAAATCGAGCCTATAAACAGGATATATATATGTAGGATGTAGATGTTAAACCGGAAAACATCTAGCTTCCCCGTGGTGTCAGCCAGGTCATAAATGTTGCATAAGAAACTCACAAACCACAAGGCGAAGTGACGCAAATATATTCGGTTAAGAATGACATTGCATACGAATGAAGTGGGATAGATATTATATTATGCATCGTCTTCCAGAGAAACGTCACGTAGCCAAGAAATACGATATAATCCAGCAGAATATTTATTTAGTAAGAATTTCTTGAAGAATTGTTCAGTCTTATTGATTCATTTAAGATTGGAAAATTATTTATGATTTTTAAGTAGAGGGTGTGATTAAAAAAGTGTAAATAAGCATATGTTAAAAATTAAAATCAAAGTATCAAAAACATCTGATTTCTTGTAATATTTTTTTGTATTTTTATGACACATATATTAATCCCATTTTGCACAAATTCTAATGTTCTATTCTAAAATAATCACCAGCGGTAAGAAAATCTTCACCCCTCAATGTATACGAAAGCTAAAAAAGGTGACCATCGTGAATATTATTAACAGACAATTTTTATATCATATTTTACAATTTTTTTTAACAAAATGTCATTATATATAATGTTACTTATTAACCAATTACTAAAATATAAATATGTTAGTATTGTCCTGTCAAAAAAATATTTACTTGTTTGAAAAATGTTTAATAAAAATGTCTGTTTAAAAAACATTAAAGCAACTATTCAAATAAATTATTTTTAATTTATATTTCAATATGGTTATACATATTATAGTATTTGTCGGTTTCATATGATGGCCTCACATTTATAAACTCACATTCGTAAAAAAAATAGAATAAAACAAAAATGTAATTCACCGAATATTATTTACGTTAGAAGTGATACGTAACGGAATAAATTGCCTTTGTCTATGACAGTATGTTTTTCGTTGAATGAAGGTCTTGTACAGGACAGGTCACGTTGTGCTGAAAATTTCAACACGTGTATTTTATCTTATTGGACGCAATGAATACGAATGGAAAGTCCTTTTATTCGGATATTTCTGGGAAACAAAGGTTTAAATAAATTGATACCTTTATAAAAGAGACACATGTCTGTTTTTTAATACCGGTAATTATTGTAATAAAAATCTGCTTATTCGAAATTATATTTCGAGTTAAATATTGGATTTACCTTAATTAACCGAGCATCTGTGCTTGTTTACGGAATAATTTTTCAGTTTTCATATTTCCTCCATCTTTGTTTCCGTAATTTCCGTGTTCCGATTTGAGTCAAATATATGTTTAACCTTTCTTTTAATTAATTCACACAAAGATTTATATCAAATGTTACAAAACTTAAACAAAAACATTTATATCAATTAAAACAGTAATAGAAATTCAAGAGGAAGGATCAGTATTACAAAAAATAATTAAGGTGAAATAACAAATATATATTGATACGACTTGACACAATATTTTTAATAATTAGAATTTTTTTAAATGTAATAACAATATATTTACACAAATTTTAGATGATATCTAACGAACAAATAAAGGTAGGTACATATTATTGGACAAATCTGTTCTGATGCAAACTTACTGCTCCACAGATGATACAACAACACGTAGACATTATTCATCCATATAATATCAATATAAATATTATAGAGGGGCAATGAACTCGACCTCTATCAATTTGTGCATAAGCTATCAATTTATCCTATCACATTTCTAATTAGACCCGCGCCTGTCCACTTGGGACTAGTATGAGAGCCCCCGGTATTGATCTCTGGGGAGCCTGTCACACAATCATCGTTTGTCAGAATTCTGTAACACTTGACTGGATTATCAATGGCATCCTTCCTTAGATATGGAAATTACTGTCACTTACACGTATGATGAGTGATAGATAGTGATTTTATTGTGTAACGTTCACGTTGTGTGCGTGCGTGAACATTGACAATTGCATTTTTACAATATAAAACAACAACAGGGCTGTGCACCCCCAAATAAGAAAGTTCTAGAATTATGAATTTATCAGTACGTACTATATATATTAAGATGTACAAAGATTAGAAAAGACTTAGTACACATTTTTTATGTATAGGCACCCACTTTAATTCTTAATTAAACATGCTCTAGTTACGTATGAAAATTTTATATTGTTATGGAGATAATACAGACTATTTTAATTTATTATCGGAAAATTTGACTAACATCAATAATAACTTATTTAGTATCTATCAGTTATTCGCTAAAATATTATTAAATTATCTAATATAAATTAAATTAATCAACTAGAAAGATATACACAAAGAAAACATCGATTTATAGAAAAATTGTTTTAGTTGCTACTGAGATTCAAACCTGGTCTTTTTCTATCTGGGGAAATGCGTTATCCAATTTCGCCACAACAACTGAGTAGGCTGACGACAAATTTTCGAACTTATATGCTGCAGCTCATTTTAATTTATACATCTATTATTCCATTTTTAAAAACCTATCACCTTTATATTGCGACAATTCTCAAATACCTTTGAAATATACAACTGCATAATAATAATGTATTATCCTTAAAAAAAAATTATCTCACTGAAATATTTAAGATTGATATCAATATTTATCGATAACATAATAATTATAATTCGCATTTTATGAATAAAGACTCCCCTCCTTTTGTTTGTTTATTATGGAATTTATGGAATGAAAATTATGGAAAAACTTTTCACATCTTTTAAATGATTGAAATTACGTAAATACATTTTTACCCAAGCACCGAAATACCTTCCTAAAGTAAAGTCAGTCTTTGACTATAAAGCAAGTGTCTCTGATATTTCTTGTATATTTTACTGGAATATAAAATGGAACTAATTATCGTATTTTCCGATTGAATTATTTTTATGTACCAGCAGAACACAAAAATGTCCAGGTATACCGGGTATACTATAGTACTGTATTTAATGTTTGAAATGTAGTGATTTTTAGCTTTAGGAAGGCCTATTCCCACACCAGTTAGTATGCACTTAAGCGATGTATTTGTGTGAGAGAATTTACGCTTGGTAAATTAATTTAATTGTTGTAAATTATACATATTTACAAGTAACATATTTTAAAATTATAGATATTGTCTAATACTGCTATGTAGACTTCGATAGAAATACAACATATTGCAGAAGTAACTTCTGGAAAATTTCAATGCTCGTAACTAGGAGTAGCTAGAAAAGTAATGCTGAAAAAAAATTTTTTTGGACCATATTGAAGAAATTAGCGGCTTTCAAGTATCCTTTTGTCATATCATTAACAACTAGATTGAGAAAGTGGCTACTACACGTAACGAAAATTTCGATTAATTGGGTATTTGGGTATTTAACTTATCAATATTTTGTCACGTTCACAGTCAAAATGCCGCTCTTTAGATTTGCCGCCCCTGACAAATATCCCGGTTGTCCGCCCCTAGAGCGGGCCCTGCCAGGAGATTTCGAAACCGCTATGCGTTAAAATGTTTATCTGTATTTACTGTATGTAGACATCAGCGGCGTGCAGTCAGTACTTTGAAATAAGCTGTAATTAACTAAAATTAATTTGCGAAATAAAATATATATCTCATAATATTTCTCTCACAATTATTTATAACATGATCTATAATATAATCTGAGATAAATATGTATTTTTCCTTTATTTCCCAAAATATATAGTTACGTACAGCTTATTTCAATGTACTGACTGCACGCGCCTGGTAGGATATGGGATCAAATTTTGATGAAACTTTTCTGAATACCTCGGCTAATTTCGTTAATTTTTTCAAACTATCTTTTTCAAAATGGCGACTTTTAAATAACTTTAAAAATTCATAACTTCGTTAATATTAGACCTAAAAAAAGTTAAAAACACATGCACACAAAAAAATAATCTATCTAATGCTTGCGGGCAGAGCCGAAAGGGCCAATGTAAATGAAAAATGTGTGCCTTTTTTATGTAAATGAAGTGGAGCGACGATGGATACCAAAAAACATATTTTATAAGTTCCATCACTCAACCCACAGAATGAATTTGATGAAAATAACTTTAAAAAATAATAAAAACAGCTTCAAATAAAGATCACGAGAATTGCTTGCATTATTTATTCAATTATTATTTATCACAATTTCGATTTTTTATCTTGACAAACCGACATATTAGGTACCCTTAATTTCTCCCAATATACCAGCAATAATGATGTTATCAGTTTACTTAAAACGCGTTGATCAATTTTAAAATAACAAAAGCGAAGGAACAATACGAATACAGACGATGCCCTAAGTGACAGTATACCATATACCACCAGAATAATAATACACGTCGTAATTCTACCTAAAACATATTAATGTTTTTTTAGTAACAATCCAAAGCTTTTCAACAGGTTTTTAAAATTGTGTCGACTTTTATTTTTCAGAGAAGCAATCATCGGTTGTATTAAAAATGTATCGCTACATATTATTGAAGTTTAAATTATATTATAGAAAACTATAATACACATGTTTTAAGTATATTTTATACCCAACTAAAAACACACAACACCTACATTGCATCGTACACATATATATTTTATACCCAACTAAACACTTTAGTTGGGTAAAAAATATACCTAGAGCCAGTCTAATGTTATTGTAAGTATATAAATTATACAGTCGTAAACCTATGTTTTTATTAATTATTACCAGACTAGTTAGAACATGACGTGTAGCGATATTTAAGAATTTCTAATTAAAAAATAAAAATATATTCAATATATTATAAATAAGCTTTTTATATTTTGTTGTGACCATTGCCGTGCTATAAATTGTACTTATTATGGATACAGAATTGATTTGTTATACTTTTTAAATTTGATTTTTTTAACTGCTTGCATTATTGGCCACCCGTTCAACTTCAATAGGGGTGAATCCCGTTTAACGCTAGGAATGAATTCCCGTATATACGTTTTGCTTTATATAGTAAAAAAATGATAATATCGACTGGCCTCCTCGATCACCTGATTTGACATCTCCCGACTATTTTCTGTAGAGGTACTTGAAATAAAAGATCTACGCCAATAAACCACCAACAATTCTGATGCTATAAAAAAATGTTAGAATTGAAATTGCTGAAATAACATGCGAAATATGCGAGAATATTATGAAAAATATGGCTAAAAGAAAACACATTTGTGTCACTACCAAAGGCAGTCACTTGACCAATTTTATATTTTATTCGTAATTGTAATAAACTAGTAACCGATAAATAAAAAGTAAATAAAAAAAAAAAGTTTTATTATTTAGTTATATAAAAACAACATAGGCCTGGAACATAATATTCACCCTGTACTAACTTTCGCCTTCAGTGCTTGATTGCAGTGCTTCAGTGCTTTTTGTTATTGTAACAATCACACGATATTAAAATATATTTTGTAGTTTTTATTAAATGCTAGATCGCTAGTCGGAAATGCCGACCTCATAATCAACCGTGCCTCGTATTGAGGGAGAATTACCGATTTATTCATATTCTCGGGGATATATCAATATAGTCGGTGGAAGTGGGGGGAATTTTAGTGCGGAACATATGAAATTTTGAAATGCATCACGGACCCGCGTTATAACGAAATCGCAACATTATGAGCTCGCGTTAAGTGGGGCTTACCTGTATTTTATTTTGATTAAAAGAGTTCATTATTATATGAAACATTATCAACTCAGTCGAGCTCTCAATTTATAATGTTCTACTAGGTTTCTAGGCGAAATTTTGAAGATCCGCTTGAAAACAACGTACCTTCCGAAATATCGGTACTTATTCTTCTAAAACTTGTAAAATACCCAAATAGAAACTTTAAATTCACGTGAATGGTAATCCATTACTAAATTTTATTTCCTACTGCGGTCGATTACTCATTTCGCGGTGCACGACGAAGGGCTAGGACGATGTGAATGGCCAGGGAATGAAACGTCCAGGGGAGAACCGTCAAGCACCTACACTAAAGTTTAGCGGTTCTCCGTATTAAATTCTTCAAGTTGTGTCATAAAAAGTCTATTCTTCGTAGCCCGTCTCTTATTTATGTGGCCAGTCTGTGGCGTGGAATTTCAAATTTCAACGTTCAAAGTAATATTTTCCGTATTAAATTTTTTTTTGTTAAAAATCTTCGCTTGAGTTTGACCAAAGTTTAAGTAAAAGACTGGTCAGACTCTTATTGTTCTTGGACTTTACAAGACTGTGAGAAATGGCTGAATTCGCATTTAGAGCGGGTATCATGAAGCTGATATACCGAATTTTTGCTCGTTAATAACAAATTTGAATTTATTTATTTTTCTTTCCAGTCTCGCTTGACCCAATTATGAAGTTTGTCAGCAAATGTTTAATAAATCAGAAAAAAATCTAGGGTAACAAGGAAAATAGGGGTTGCTTATAAATTTAACAGATGAATTTAGTATATTTCATGTAATTGTATAATGCCAAGTATGATGCGTTACAATATGATGCAACGTAACGTATTTTAGTTATCATATTTTTAGATGTAGATTTGGTCAAAATCAACAATAATTGAAGTCATTCTAATAAAGTGACTCTATTTTCCTTGTCATTTAGACACATTTATAAATATAAAGAGGAGCTAAAAATAGCTTAAAATAATAAAATAAAATTATCGTAGTACTTTAAACAGATAATAATAAGAATATAGAGTTAATAATAATTTTAAAGAGAACACATTATTATTTGTGAAGTTGTAATTTTGTCAGTACATAGTTCTGTGATATTTTAATACAAATTAAACGCATCAATTAGAAAGATATACATACAGATAAAATCAACTTATCGAAAAAATATTTTGGCTGCCACCGGTATTTGAAGCAGGATCTTTTCATATCCGAGGAAGTGCGATAACCGATTACACTACGTCAGTCTCATAAATAGTCGATAAATTTTCGAACTTGTATGTTGCAGCTATTTCAAACTAATAAACCTTACATTACATTTATTTAAAACTTTTCACTTTTTTATTGCGAATACCTTTGAGTAATATTCTCTAGGAGACGCAATTAGTTGGATGGGACAGTATACCTAATGTTAACAGAGCATTTGTAAGTAATTTATTATTGTTTCCTAACTTCCATAGAAAGCAGTAATTATTTGATAGATCTAGTAGGTAAAGGAGAAAATGTAATATTCTCCGAAACTATCTAAATTATATAAAATACATCAATCCATATTATTTTTAACCTAAATTCAAACTATATAATTAGAAACAATTCATATTGTCTGTCTATGAAACAGCGCTTCGATGTTGAAATGGGCAATTATTGAAACCGCATCGTATTGTTCCGAGCAGAAAGCACGTTAATAAATCAATGTTATGGAACACACTGTGTTTTCAAGTTACAAGTTTTTAAAATTTATTTTATTTTATTTTATTTTGTCATTCAATGGAACAAAGGTACTTAAGCAACGACTTTTGGTAACGTATAAATCAGAGGTATTTAACAGTATACGTTAAGATATAAATTTCTAAAGAAAATTATTATTCAGTTACTTAAAAAATACTAAATGTACATTTTTATTGAAATCTGACCTTAAAAAAAAAAAACAATTATTTTACACGATACAGTAAAATTAAAAAAATTAATTGTTCAGCCTCCCTTGTATTTCAATAATACCATTTATGCTTATCAAAGCTCTTATGTATTTATTTTAATTCGCAATATAAGTTGAATATTAATATTAGTATTAATAGAAAACGTCTCGATAGTACTGACTACAAAAGAAATACTCCTGCTAAGAAGAAATGAAATGTTGGAATAAAATTAGGTCTGAAAACTGGGGAAAATAACCCACACATTAAATTTACCGATACAGAGTTATTGTACTACAACTATGGGTTGGCTAGGCTATAAACCATCGCAGCGATGGCGAACCTATGACACGCGAGTCACGAAATGACACGCGGAAAATTATTACAAATGACACGCTAACAAACTAAATAAATTAATAAATAGTTTCACACGAAAAAAAATATTTAAACTCTTTTATCGTGTTAAAAAGTGTGGTGAATATGCTTTTTAATTAGTTGAACATGATATCGAATATATTTAAATATATGTCTTATATTTAAGGATTAAAATGGTAAGTTTATTTTTATTAATAAAGATTGTAATAATATAATTGTAAAATACGAATTAATAAATTATTATTAGAAAAACAACAATAAAGATATCATTGGATATTGGATATATTAAATATTATTTATACGTAATATTGTAAATTTAATTAAAAACTTAATGTTAATTTTTTTATATTATTTAACCTGTGATGCGCGATGATTATTACTAAGAATCGGCTTATATTTTGACACATTTAACACAATATTCTTCTCGATTTAAATATTGCTAAGATATTTGATTGTTGGAAGGCCTCAACAAACTCAGCGTTTGTGGCGATTTTAAATAGATTTCGATAGTAATTTTGAACAGGATACCTTCAAATCTTTGTTAAAAAATTGTTTATGTGGATACAACAACTTCCATAGTTTTTATCTGATTTTTATCAAACTTTAATGAAAAATTAACCAACTTAATATCTCAGCTATGTTCGGTAGCCAACCTGGTACCATCTTGTTTCAAAATGGCGGCTATTAAAAAATAAAAACTAGTGTCAGAAACTTATAAATGTTTATTACTGACGATTACACAGTAAGCGTCGAAAACGTTTTAAATAATATTTAATTAAAGTGTTGTGTGAAACAATGTTGTGTTTTACTTGATTAATTAATTATTATTTTTTCAAGATGTTAAAAATTTTATTAAAAGTTTTTTAATATAAATTGTGTATCCACGATTCTTATGTCATTTTTGTTCATTTTGACAGCTAATTTATAAAGATTTAAATAGCCACCCACAGGGATTAGCAGGGAGCAATCGGCATAGCCGATGAGACTGACCGCGCAGCGGTCATCAATGGCCGCGAGCAGCCACAATAGTCGTCCGCAGAGCCTAGCAGTGATAATTTGGCCACTTAAAAAGCGCACTTTTTTCTAATAATAACACCCAAGAAATGCCAAGAACGAACAGACCCTATTGACTGATAACTAATTATCATCAACGTACGCTAATCCGATATTCGTTTTGTCCGCTCGGGCGTCAAATTACTACTCAGAGTCCCATTGTAATTTATAATCTCTTAGGTTAATACACTTTTCAAATGTGTAAAAGTATAATTCATACATGGTGGCCCAAAAAAGTGAGAATATCTCGTAACACACGAGTTATTTCAAAACATAATATAATTAATTATAATTCTTAATGTAATTTTTTTGTACAATATTTAGCTAATCAGAAATCATCAAAACACCCCATATTGCATAATCTACTGGGTTTAAATTGGGGTTGTTCGGTGGACACATTGCCTGGATCGATGAAATTAACATTCTTATGACGAAGAAAGTTGATTGTGTTTCTGGATGTGTGAGATGGAGCTCCGTAGTGTTCAGTTATGCTGTAATATCTAGCTATATTTCATGCTTTGTTTTGAAACTCTTTGATCATTTTCCTAGCACCACAACGTTTTTCAATTCGCAAATTTTTGATCAGAATACCAGTGATTTTTGTCATTCTGGGCAATAATTTGAAAACACCAAATATAAACAATAGAAAAATTAATAATCAAAGATGGCTACGGAATTTGTCGAAATAAAACGTAATATAAGTAAATAGGTAAGTAAGTAAATTAGTAAACTCTTTAAGCTATTGTTGATATAGTTAAACTAATTTCGATGTAATTATATCACATTTTACGAAATGTTCTCACTTTTTATAACTCTGTTATACCCCTGTTATATTTTCTGAAAAAAATTCATCGACGTAAACAAGTCACATTCACGTATTCAACAATATATTTTTTTTTTTTTCATAATTTACAAACATGTACTCTTATAAAATAGAACTGCATACGAGTATATCAAATAATACCCTATGTGAATATTATGAGATCTTTTGGAAAGTTACACTTGGCGATTTTAATAAATGTTTTATTTTATCACCACCATCTTTAAAAGTGTTTTCCAAATAAGAGTAAAAACTTTTTTATTGTATTGTATAAAGAAAAGATAAAAGATGAGGATTGGCTCGATTCGCAATAAACCTGATTTTAATATTACATCTCATCATCTGTACAAAGAGAGATCACCAAAGGGTAACGAGAAAAGTTTCTGTTGACTTTTATAACAGATCTGCATTTGTATTGTTTCACCGGCATAGTTAGGTTAGGAGGGAAATCCACATAAAAGTTCTGCCAAAAACGAGCATTTTTCTATTTATCACCGATTTTTTACGTCAACTTTTAGAACTTTAGGCGGGAGGTTACGTTTGCAAATAGCGTTCCCATAAAACCGATGCCCGCTGGTAAATAATATGTAGTATGAAGCGCAGAAAAAGAATTTCTGTACAAGGGATTTTTATTACATTGAATTTTGGTTTTTTCGCTTATCTACGGAGCTTCCGTACAAGCGTACCCATTGAAAACTTTTAAGATAAACCAAACAGCGTGCGCCAAATGGAACAATAAAATTGGTTACATCACGGATTGGAAACAGTTAGAGAACTTTAAATAAATAAGGGAAAAGTAACAAATACAATCGTTTGTTGTGTTGTGTTGTAAAGGGAAAACATTTTAACCATTTGCTTATTTATCTCCAATAATATATTTTCAGATCAGGATTACTAAACTTAATCCTGGTGTTTATGCGGTATCATGATTTACTGAAACTTATGACTACCCACCATGGATGTACCCAATATGTGTTTAATGCACAGCTAGCTGCATTAAAAAATTCATCGTGTAAGAAATAAGTCTTCTAACATAAATACTTTACGGCAATTGCTTCGTACTTAATAGAGTAGATTAATACTATACAAGTGTAGATTAAAGAGAAAGAGAAAGCTATATTATAAAACACATGCGATAGATGGCCACAGTGAGCTACTTAATGTGTACATAATATAGCGGTTATGGTGGTTACTCCGGAAAATAGATATCCGGTTTAAATTTTTTATTGAATGTATAAACTTTTTTACATTTTGTTGCGTAATTCTAAGGAACAAATATTTTTGAGATAAGCCGCAATAAACTTCTGCGTGTTTGACATCGAGGGATGAAAGTGACATTGTTGTAACCGACAATTTAAATATTTTACGGGAACGATAAAAAAAGTTTATCGCGACATCATGTTGTGGCCGCCGAGCTCTACTAATTTATTCTGGGAGATTGTTGTATGAGACTGAAAATGAACGCTTACAACATTTTTACGATACGTATAACTATTAAGTTGTTTCTTACAACAATTTTGGTTAGCACAAATTTACGGTACAGGTTTTACAGACATGGCGGATAACCAAATTTTCCACGGACGACTGAGGTATAACTGACGTACGATTACAAAATCTACAGTGTTATGATTTTTTTTTTTAAAAAGTCAATTTAATTAAATCTATCACCCATAATTTAGAATGAATTTTGCCGTTCAGATATTCCACCAAAATTCACCCTTCGATATTATTATATTATATTCGTCAAACGAAAGTTTGAAAATGAAAAATAATTAATTTTACAGATATACCGACCTGATTTTTAATATTTTGTACTCAATTTTTAGGAAGCAATTCATATAAAAAATTGTATTGAAATATAACATTGGTCAAAGATTATCCTGAAGATAAACATTTTTAAAGACTTATTGAAAATTGTTCAAACAATGACAAGTTCGCATGTCTCTTGGGAACTAAAAAATCCCTTAAAAATAACTTTAAACAATGTGTTACGTATTAAATTAATTTTGTACATTTATTATGAAACTCACTTATGTATTATTTCTGTATCGGCACATATTGCAGACCGTTCAAGGGTACTTTGCAAAGTAAATGTTTGTTCATATTTTAAGCAAATCCCCTCCATTTTGGCCCAAGGCTTGCAGAAATTGAATTCAGGTAACGATTTAGTTCACGCCTGGAGCACAGCACAAGCGAAACATTGCAGCTCGCGTGATAAACCAACACCCCTTCGGTATACTAAATGAACCTCTTTCAGTTATTCTATAAAGATACCGTAGAAAAACTTATGAGATCGACTAAAAAAATGTACATATTATGTTTATTCTTTAGAATTTTATTTATAATGTTTCTTTAAAATTTTTAAAATAAAATAAAGATTGTAATTTTACACTTCGACCCCTTAGAATAACAATGTTGTAACTAACATTTTGGGCTAGTTTGAGTTATTACGTGAAATGGGTTCCAAATGCATTATTCTTTATTTCTTCCATACACACCAACTCTATTTAACGGATGTTCCGACTGCATCAGATATTTATTTCAATATTTGGATCAATCTTGTTAATTTACGATGTTTATTTTTATTTTTAATTTCCCTCATCTCACAGTGGTCATTGATAATACTGAAAATTAGTTAAGGCTTATTTACATACTCAAAACAAAACATACATGAATATATTTTGAAATCCAATCGACACTTTTGAGCGCATTATCTCAAAACAGTGTCATTGTCAGATGGAACCTTGTTATTCTGAGGGGTCGACTTGTTAATTTATCTATAAAGATATGTGTACATCTCAATATAATTTTTTCAAAATGTGTAGTTATTTAATAATTATTATGCAATGTAAGAAAATACATTTTGAAGACATTGGTCCTGTGTGCCTATATTATGTGGTTAAAGAAATTTTGTAAGTATTTATTTATATTATTGAATGTGAAATAATGTTTTTATAAAACAAAATTATCGCATAGGTGGTTCAGTGATGATATTTTAATACACGCGATATACACCTGAGTATTGACAATGCACGGATAGATAATACAATCCAGTTAAACAGAATGGCGGGATAAATCTGTGACCGCGCAGATACGAGCATACTCGTATACTGTGTATATACACAGCTGTAATAATTATGACCGCTGCCTCCATGGACCCGGGCAGCTGATGCAATTGCCTGTAATCTATTTTCAAATAGCTCGTACCGTTCCCAATTATAGAATAGAATACAATTTTTTATAGTGATTAGTGTAATGTAATAGAATTGACGTATTATTTGTAGGTGTAAAAAAGGTATTATTCCCGGGTAAAATTCATTACATTGCAAAATGTGCCAGATAAGCAGATTAAGAAAAAAATTTCGTACTTTGCGTAGATACAGAGAATTTTTGGACTTATCAGAGTTTAGTTGATCTTTCAACATACCCATATAAATGATCGTGTTTTTTGTAGACATTTTCCTTGAAAAAACCTATATCGATGTTTCGGCTTAACACTCGTAACTAGCAAACGAAGGAAGTTGTATAATCGATTAGAAATGGATTTGTTTCAATCTAAATGAATTCACCTATGAAAGATGTATACCCCACATATAAATACAGTTATATCTTTACTTTTGAGGTAAAGCCTTAACAATGGTAAGTGTCAAAATCATGCCGAATTGTCGGCCTAGGTTTCCTCAAGGAAACCATTTAAAAAAAACACGATTTAACCCAGAAAAGACACCAGTTCATAAACTAAAATAAATGTTATTTTTTTAAGGAGAACACATTCTTATTGTGAAGTTGCAATTTTACAGAATAATATTAATGTATGTGATATTTTTAATACAAATTAAATGTATTAGTTAGAAAGATATACAAATAAAATCAATTTATAAAAAAATGGCTTTCAAATAATGGAACGATAAATGTATTCATTTAAAAAGTGTAACAAATAGGTTCGAAAATTTGTCGTCAAAAGTACTATCGCTGTAGCATAGCATGGTAAAAAGCGACTATTTGCAAAGAGGATTTGGTTATTAATATTTTATTTTTAATTTGTTTTCATATTAGTTCCTACTTATTTATAGTTTTGTTTTTATCTATACATTTTTATACGTTTTTATATATATTTTGTATTTTTAATTTCAGTACATATTGTTTCCTGAAGAAGATACTATAGGTATCGAAACATGTTGAATAATCAATAAATAGAGGTTTAAACAAAGTATTTTGTTTTATTATTTATTTTAAATGAGGCCACTAAGTAATTTTGCTAATATTGAAGAAGTAATATTTATATTATTAAGAGAACACATTCTTATTGTGAAGTTGTAATTATTCAGAACATAGGTTTGTGATATTTTAAGTACTAATTAAATGTATTAATTAGAAAGATATACATATAAAATCAATTTTATCGAAAAATATTGTTGTTGCTGCCGGGATTCGAACCTGGATCTCTTCCCAATCCGGGAAAGGTGCATTATACGTATATCTTTCTAATTATTACTTTTAATTAGTATTTAAAATATCACAAACCTATGTTCTGAATAATTACAACTTCACAATAAGAATATATTCTCCTTAATAATATATAAGTTGTATCAATGTGTCCAAAATTTTATAAAAATTAATTGTTAATACCGGCGTCTGCTATCGGCTTAATTAAATTTATTTGAGATTCCGTAAGAACAAAGTAGATGGCTTTCAAATAATGGAACGATAGATGTATTATTAATTTTAAAAGTGTTACATATGGATTCGAAAATTTGTCGTCAAACATACTGTGTGCCGTGGGATAGTCGGTTAATGCACCTTCTCTGGATTGGAAAGAGATCCAGGTTTAAATCGCGGTAGCAACAAAATTTTCTTTTCGATAAATTGATTTTGTATGTATATCTTTCTAATATCTTTTATATGTATAATTAATTTGTATTCAAATAAATGTTTACATCTGGAGTTTCTTCTGAATTAGATCGAGTTTGCAGATGGGTGCTGCCTTGAATAAATCTATGCCGGTGACACACGTTCAAGGTTTTCTCTCAAAAGTTAGTTTAACTGTACTTATGAGTGGGGGATATTTCTCTACTGTATATATGTGCGTAAGTGAAAGTTAGATAGCATATAAATAAAATCACCATATATCAATTATTATATTATATATTAGGATATATAAAATATTATAGTTCGTGTCACCGCTAAAATATATTTGTTTAGTTATTGTGTAGTTTTTTTAAATGAATTGGTATAAAATATATACAACACAGGGCATCATAGCGTAATAGTACAATTTTGTGTATCTATAAAATGAATATTATGTAAGAAAATTTTATAAATATAAACATCATCTTTCAGGAAAACATTTTTTTAATATTATTACAATTGTAATTTTTTTGTTAAATAAATAATTTTTTACATAAAACAAATGTTAATTCAATTTCGGGTGAAGTTAAAAAAATATCGTATTTTAATTATAAATAAAACATTTCAATGAAATAAAAGAACATCATTTAAAATAATGAATGCATTTTAATGGCTCTTGAAAGAAAATTTTACACGAGCTGAGAACAAAGTGGAAGGTTTTTCAGCTAAAAACTTTTTCTTAAAAAAATGTCACAGCATTATGAATTGTAAGACTTATACTCTTTACCTTCTGACGTTCATTGTATGAAGTACCTTTCAACAAATTGCACGTATTTAAAAATAATCGCTTAATCAAATTTAAAAATTATTTTTCAAATTACGCAATTAAAAAGAAATAATCCTTAGATTATGACGGGAAATCAATCGAGAATTGATCATTGTTATAACCTAGAGAGAATGTAATAATAATAATAATGTGTTTATTCCAGCGTGATCAGGTTTTTTTTTTTTTAAAAACCTGATTCGCCATAAAGATAATACATATTAAGTTATACATTTAAGGTTATGAAATAAATATGCTGTGAAAAAGAAAACCAAGGAAAATATTAATAAATACAAAAAAAAATTAAGAAGTTAATGAAAAGTAAAAAGTTCACACACACACAAAATATAATTATTACATATATAACTACTTCAGTCACGGCCATTATTGTATATGTAGCTATTTTGTAAGCGCTGCCATTCTCTGGTCAGGGAACCAGCTTTCCATGAGAGCGCCGCTTGCACCAGAGAGTTGGTGCCGAGCTCCAGCCGCCGCTTTATAAATGAAATAGCAAAAGAATTTACTTTTTTAACCCGATAAGCTCATTATTATGAAAGTGGTCTAAGTCAAGAAATGAGTTTGTCAATTATTTCGCCTCACATTGTTTTAAACTGATATAATATGATGCAAATTGTTACAATTGTGAAAATTTTGAAGCTTTATTATATTCAGTGTGTTGTTACGACGTCAACGGTATTCCGCTGGTGTTTATTTTGATAATAGAATAAGCCATTTCAACTTTAATTTTTTTTATTTTAAAGAGAACACATTATTATTTGTGAAGTTGTAATTTTTTCAGAACATGATTCTGGTATATTTTAATACAAATTAAATTAATCATTTTTTATTTCCAACATTTTTATATGCAACATTTATATGTTGAAATAAATTATAAATCTAGTAGACTAGATTCATTTTGAACCATTGTGTTGTGAAATATTTTTTAATAAATTCAAACGCAAATCATGTACGAGTATGTGAAAGAAACATGACTTTCAACCACATTCATAATAATGGGCACAATTGAACTGATAGCTTATCCCTTTTTTATATAATGTATTATTTTAAATAATATTTTGGAGGCCTGTGTTTGTTTGTATTTACAAAATAAATTTGTTATTATGTTTTTAACAAATTGACCCTCGTATACACGAGTGTGAGTTTTATCTCTTTACGCCAATCTCAAGCTGACCTCTGAATTTATCTCCGTATCAAAATTTCAATACGTCCATGCTACTGGGGTTAATCTCAAATAAATTCCTGAGATTTATCACGTTTATCAGTGAACACGGGTCATACGGTTCTAGAACCAATTACGTTCATCCTAGAACATCTGACTATGCAGCCTAAAAAACACTTTAACATACACAAACCGCCGCTGTCACAGGCAGCCAGCCGATGTCATATTTCATACATAATTGTAATAAACCAAATAATCGATAAATAAATACCCAATTAATAATTTTTATTTTATTTCCTAGTTATTTAAAAACAACATCGGCCTGGAACATAATATTAACCCTGGTTGTATTAAAATATTATTGTCAGTAGAACCCTCAGCTTTCATTATTTTCTTTTTTCTTCTTTTATTAAATAGGCAATCCTCCCTTTAAAAGTGATTTGTGCAATTAGCTTTAATTTATTTCAGTAAAATACGGATCCATTCAAATATTGCTGTATTTTTCATAAATAATTCAATATCTTTATTGCGTTCAATATAAGTCCATCTTTGTCCATATTTTTAACCCTGTGTTTATTAAAGAAATATAGTATGACTAAATTTATTGACAAACGCAATTCAATTACGTCTTATTTTAGGCATATTAATCTCGTTAATTTTATATTCAAATTATTGAATATCATTACGTCATACTACATTACTAACTATCCAATGACTAATGCATATTTGACGCAAATATAGCATTTGCACAACATATCCATTACAAATGCTGAATAGGCAATAACCAGTCGTAGTTGACAAATGTACCGACCCAAAGACAGCATTGTGTATACATATAAACTGCTCTCATGTGTATTTCTAATCCATAATTTTAGGAGGATATTCGGTAAATAACTCAATCAGGGATGATTTTTTTACTTTCTTAATGAGATTTATGATTTTTGGTAAGAAAATAAATATGATCTTGAAACATCGATACAATTTTTCTATACTATTAGCGTTTAAATCCCATCCTGGTATAGGATGTACATGTAAGGTTTTTGTGAAAATGTGAATAATTGCCATTTTGTAAAAATGCTAATAATTACCTATTATTAGCATTTTAGTATTACAGAACAATAGTGTTCCAATTCTCAAATTTGTGCTAATACAAAATGGACTTGTTTGTTTTCGATTTGAAAAATGTGCCTTCGGAATCTACGACTACATAATTCATATATGTATATATATACATATACATTATATAGTACACAATATTTTACGGGTTGATACCTGACTAAATTATGAGTCAAAAATGTTCAAGGAACATAAGCCTAATCTCAACCGTGTCAAAGATATGAGCATTTCAAAAAAGTCGTAACTATATATTGACGACGAGTGTCTGTTGGTTTGTTGTTTTTTTATACAAATCTACAGTTTTATTCCGAGCTTGATGAAATTTTGTACACTTGACCATAAAAATAAGAGGAAGGCAACTGTTTACACGAGATTTAAAAAAAACTACCCCCATCCTACTTTCCCACCCCCTTAAAGCAGAATTTTGGTACTTTTTTACTTTTTGATGAAATTTTGCACACTTGACGTTCAAAATAAAAGAAAAATTACTATCTACATTTGATTACGGAAAAAATACCCCCATCCCCCTAAATAAAGCCTGTTCACTCTGCGTAAAGCCCGGGCAACGAAGAGTACTTCAGCTAGTATTCTTTAATAATAAGCTATAAGCATTCTAATTTCTGTTCACACATATATACAGGGTGTAATAGACCTAGTTCACAATATTTTATGAGTGGTTACCTGATTAAATTATGAGTCAAAAATATTAAAGGAACACATGTCTAATCTCAACCATATTACAGATATAAGCAATTCTAAAATATATAATTACGCGTTTATTTCGATTAATTAAAATATTTTATTAATTATAAATTATACATTGAATACAAAAAATTAAAGGTCATCAAATAATGAGTGGGTATATATTTATTTTATTATATTTTATATACTTTTTGTTAGGTGATTTAGGACCTGAAGCAAAAATAATGGATAAATTTTGTATATTTATTTCTAAGAACGTAGATTTGAAGCTTAATATGATTTTGTCAAAAAATCAAACAATGATATTTTTCGTAACGGTGCAGAATTTGCACAAATTCCAAACAAACATTTTCGTTTCGTAATTTATGGACCAGGTCTGTTACACTCTGTGTATATGATTATTGATAATATGCTCGACTCTCATTATCATATAATATAATATAAAATTGTACATCGTCGATACGTATGATAATAAAAGTCATTATAATTCAGATTGGCTTACAGCGTAGGAGAAAAAATGCTACGCTAATGTAAGTTCCATTCGAATAAGAGCTACTTTAAGAGATATGTATTTAAAACAGGGTATTTAAATTGTGCTAATAATATCTTATTTTAGTAAATATTTACCTCTGTATTTAAAGTATTGTAATACTTATACCGTATTATATACCTACATTTACTTGGTATGTGGTTAATCATCAGAAAAAAAATCAAAATAATAAAAATGTTCAAAAATTTAAAAACAAAAAATATATAATTTTATTTTATATTCAATATAAAAGTAAAATAATAATCATTATATTGTTACAAAATAACTTTAAAATTTTCACGAAGTTAATATATGCTGAATAATAAATAAAATCCCGAGAAATTCAAAGCGTAAGCTTTGTATACCGTATTTTAATTAAAAAATATGGTTAGTTAATTTGTCAAAAATTACAAAAGAATTCTTGGATTAAATTTAAAGACTGAAAAATAGATTAGACTCGGTAAATTAAAACCAGGAAAAGGTTTCAAAGGCCCCTGACCGGTTGCAAATTAAGGATCTTCTAATTAAAACGGAAGTGAAAAGAAAAATGAGTTAATCAATGCCGTGCGCCAACATTTTACCTAATGGTGCGTGTATACGAATGAGAATTTGTTCTCTCGTTTCAGAGATTTGTCGGTAATGGTTGATATGTATCAGCTGCGTTTTTTACTCTGCATATAAAATACTTATATAAAAACTCTCAAGAGACAATCTTCATCTATGTATACGAGCCATAATGATTGTAAATGTTAACTCATTGCCGAAAAACGTGTTTCATATCATTTAAAATTAATAACCACATCATTTACGTAAACATAAGAAAGTGAATGTATCAATTAGAAAGATATACAGATAAAATTAATTTATCGAAAAAATATTTTGATGTTATTTTTTGAATTGGTTAATTTAATTCTGGCGTTTTACTCAAAGCTATCTAAGATTCTCCATAAATATGAAGTAGATATAGATCCGAAAATTTGTCATTAATTTACTATGTCGACGTGGCGTAATGGTCAGCGCACTTCCCCGGATAGAAAGAGTCCCTGGTGGCAACAAAATATTTTTTCGATAAATTGATTTTATCTGTACAATATACGAGTATTTAATTTGTATTAAAAATATCACAGAACTGTGTTCTGAAAAACTGCAACCTCACAATAATAATATATTCTCCTTAAAAATATGTTTTTGTGCTTAAATTAATTAAATATAATATCTATAAAAAAATCATTGAAATTTGCGCAAATATAATATCGTAGACCCTATAATTTCGGTGAGTATATAAGTTATTTTTAATCATTCTAAACATCATGACTTATCGCAAATACTTATTTGGGCGTCAACTTCGTTTCTGTGGTCACACCCAAACAAATAAAGTACCTGGCATCTCACTCATAAATAAAATATGGTGATGTTGGCGATACAAATGTTTTGTGGATATATTTTTTTGATATTTAGAAATGGTAAAAAAAATTTCATTTTGAAAATACCACGTAATTTTTGAGTACCTTATTTTTCACATAATACAAAATGTACTTTTCAAAGGTGTGCAATTTCAAATAATTATCTCGAGTGCGAAAATATTCAGTAGACCTATGGAATCGGCATTTAAAAAAAAAAAAAAAACTTAAATTAGTACCATTGTGTTTTAATGGTCAATATAATATTTTAGACAGTGAATACAAAACGATTTCAGTAAGTAACATAGACCTAAAGACTATTTTCAAAAGAAAATGTAAATTATTCCAATGAGAAATAATATAACGAAAGTATCAAAACTAAAACATGTATATTGCAAATGAGATATGAATAAAATGTAAAAGAAGAGATATTCACACAATCCTACACGAGAACACAGGTGTTACACTGAGAAATATGAAATCATGCAGAAAAGTAAAGAGTCACAAAGATATAAAGTAATTCACAGACGAACACGAGCTCCAACTACTGCGTACTAAGAGACGCACTTTTCGCAAGGATACTTGCCTATAGAGTATAGGTGGACCAGGGGAAACTAACAAATACTCGGAATGGGGAACGATGGGAGTTGATTCTCACAGTGCGTAAAAATTGTGTTTTTTTTTAAAATAACCAGCATAATTGAATGTGAATCAGATAGATTTCTAAGGAAATAATGTGTAAATGCCCCAAAAAATTCGAATTCCTGCTTTGAATAACAATATCATTCTTCGAGTTTTCTTCGAAAAGCTATACAAACACATAGTTTTTCTCGTCACCCTCTGATATTGAGGCAACATTAAATAGTATTTAATTGAACAATTCCAAAAATTATATCTTCATTTTTATTATTTGTATCCAAATGCAATTTTATTTCAATCACCGAAATACTCAAAGTATTGATAATTTGTAATATGTAAATATCTGTCTAAATTTACAGTATTTAATAAACTGTACATTATTAATGTACCCAGAGAATTAGCTGGTTAAAATATTCCAAAAACACGATTAATTCGCGAATCAACCCCTAGAAGTAGATCATGCTGAGACAGGCAGAAGGTGATTTTCGCGCAAAGGATCGGGTCAGCTAACGAACAGGCATAAAGGTTTACACAGACATATAATGTACGAATTTGACTCACAATCCTGTTAGTACTATGTTATGGTAAGGGGCGAGATCGGCCCGGGTAGCTCCCCTAGAGGGAAGTCGACGATGAAAAATCTTCGTAAGAGTCTGAAAATTTACACAAACATACATCAACATGGTGGCTTAACAATTGTTGCAGATGCTTACTGCGAAGGACATTAGTTACCTCCGCCCTTAGGGATTTCACCAAATGCCTCATTTAAAATTGTACATAATCACTTTATAAAATTGTTCCAATTAACAAGTTTCCAAAATATATGCAAATTGTTTTGGCTTCTTTGAATTTAAAATATTTCGACATGCAAAAGATATTGACCATATAAATTAAACATAAATGCTTGTTGGATAATCTAGAAACGGGATGTTGTTATGCGCCAAAATAATCAGAAATAAATTAATGCGAGAAATATAATTTTGATATTTTATTGACTATAAAGAAATAGCTAACCACCATAACTATAATATATTTAATATTATTTCGGTATATCTAAATATCAAATACAATATTTTATGATTGATATCCTATGAGTTTTAATATGGTACATTTCTTTTTCATTATATAAATAAATTAAATTAAATACTGATTTTAGTTCTTCGAATTCTATTAATGAAACTATCATATAAATTCATAATAAAAAACGTA
Organism: Eubasilissa regina; assembly: GCA_022840565.1. Lineage (NCBI taxonomy): Eukaryota > Metazoa > Arthropoda > Insecta > Trichoptera > Phryganeidae > Eubasilissa > Eubasilissa regina. The sequence continues at coordinate 27,128,662 of JAINEB010000022.1, read as the reverse complement.
ATTTTCCTCGTCTCATTATTTTGTTCACTGCGAAAATGTGTAGCACCTTCTGTATTCCTCGGAGTGTCATATGAAACTTTCCCGGCCTTTTCAAATGTTTTTTCAGCGATTTATTCTCGAACAATAGACCCAGCGACACCCCGCATCTCTCCTTACACGGGGGGTAGTTCCCCCAGCCTCGGGCTCAAATAACTCCTGCGTCAGCCTTTACGAAAGCGTGTTCTGACGCCAAACGAAATTTCTAACGAATTTGAAGTTAGTTATGATACTTTTTAATTAAAATTGTTGGAATTCGAACGCACGTTATAGTTTGAGTTAAAAACCACAAACTCGATATGTACCCATAATATTTACAGATAATATACTCTTGCAAACTCTTAATAGGTATTATACTTATGGATAATACAGGTTTAAATTATTTTTACTAAAATCAAAATATTAATAAAAAATACTATAATTTTTCACCATATTAACTTACATTTAAAGAAACAAAGGAAAAAGGAAAGGGCCTGTAAGCTTTCAATCGATAATAATGTATATGCTTGCTTTTATGACCCCTGCTTTAATTACACCGTAAATAGTAAAAGAGTTATAATTGTAATGATGAAAATTATACATTGAAGTTTTGAGTGAATTTCTGTACATGGATATATTTTTCTTAAATACTTCAAGATAGTGTTATCCAGAACACAATAAAAGAATTAGCCTGGCGGATAGATGCTTCTGTAGTCTCCAGATGAATTTTAAATCAAGATAATTTCAAATAAAAACCAAATCTAACAATTTAAAACTCAGGCCAGTGTTAATAAACTCAAAATTCTGGACCCTGAACTCTTAAGGAGAAAATGGTGCATGGCGGACAAGTTATCACATGTTACATGTTTAAAGATCCCCTAATTTTAAATAAGAACAATTCTGTTGAGCGGGCCACATAGAAAGAAAGAAGGGGTATCAAAAGACCCAAGTTAATATGGTTGAATGATGTAGAGTAGAGTGATATGAAACTGGAAATAGACGAGAGTGAAAACGTTTTCTGGAAACGGTCGTGACTTACTAGTAATATGGGTTGTAGCGCCGATGATGATGATAATTAATATTCATCTATTTGGGTAATTTTCTATGTGAAATAATTATTTTCATATTTAATATTATTAATTAAGAACAGCTCTCGTTTATTTCATACACAAATTACTTTATACATTAGTGTCTTAAAAATATTAATAAAATAAACCGGTAGATAAACACAGAAAATACGTTTACTCAGATAACTTAAAATTAATTGTGATGTCCTTGAGATTGTGTGAATGTGTGTGTGTCAGCGCGCCAGCACCGCCGGTTGTAGATGTATGTGGGTGTGTGGCGGGCTTAAAAGGGTGACGCGCGCTGAGCGCGTACTCTCTTACTTAGCCGTTTGTCTCCGTGAATAGGTGTATACATTGTACCATAAACAGTATTATTATTGCAATAAAGATTATAGTTGGCACATAAAAAAAGTATACAACTTGGGAAGTACTGATCACGAAAGTATGTAACATTTATAATATAAGGTACGTATGAATATAATATATGTATATCTATTTTCATTAGGTATAATATAATCTTAAATTATTGTATTAGAATTACTAATAATTTATTTTTCATATATATGAATAGAAACGTAATATATTTAGAAAAGTATTTCTTCATATTTTTATCTATTAATTGTACAAGATTTGTTCAGAAAATCACATCGATTTTATTTAATATGTAATGAAAAGAAAATGAAAACATTATTTATTCACCTTAATAACTAGAAAACGAGGAAGAAAAGCAGAACGTAGAGTTATGGGCGAATAAACAATCCTCCCCACAATATGCGGGTTGCCTGTGTGCTGGCGCCGGGCTGCTACCTGCGGGCCTATGCAGCTCGAATCCAAGGGTTCAAGCAGACAGAATCTTATCGGGTGAAGCGCACATATGTAAATGCGTTCCGATGCATCCGCCCCTAGACTTATCGCCTTTCGGCTCGGGCATTGTTTATGGACTTAAACTTATCGGTTGAAGCAATGCAACGTCTGAAGCTGTTTCCTATGCAAAATTTATGAAATCCTTTGTATCGCAAAGAACTTTTAGTATACCTATTCATCGCTAAATTATGCCGCATTGTTATTTAGCTACGTTTGCGGGATTAACGAAGCGATAGTTAAAATGTTGCCCTAGTTGCCATTGACGCAGTAAAACGAGACGTGTTGCGGCGGCCTGATTTCAGGATAAATACACTAATTACGTCATAATTACGTCGTATATATTGTTGTTTCTTATTTCCCTTGCAGGTCCAAAAAGCTTACAAATAAGTAGCGAGCGTTTCCTTTCCTAATCGCAAGTAATAATTTATGTAAAATATTATTAGGAGTATTTTTTTAAATAGACATGCGAGAAAGTATACATATCACATCAGTATTCTTACTATTTTCAAACTAACGCTTATACTATGAAAATAGGACTCACTCGGTGATCTCCTGAAATGAGTCTCGAATTCCTGATTACTTGACACTTTGCGAGTGTCTTACCGCTAAATTAAACAACCTCGTTGATCAAATTACATAAGTAATTTTGTTTTTAAACATGCATATCAAAACCCAAGTAATCGTATAATATTAAATCAAAAAGTTACTGCTCCAAATATTAAAAATGCATAATTTTAGCTAAATTATGTACAATTTATCATTATTATAACTCGTAAATAGCACTACTACTAGCATTAGATATGTCCACACATCGAGTGTACATTTTAAAATAATGAAGGCGTACAATAAATAAGCAAGGTATCCTATACTTAAAAAAATGATTGAAATAATAGGAACATAATAGATCGTATGAATAAAAGTCTGCGTAGAAAGTTAGGGCATATTTAACAATGAACTGTAGAATGGTTTCAAATTAGAGACAATCTACTTGTAAGGCGAGAGTTTTCAAGTCAAAGGGATCACTTAAAATTTAGTAGATCGAAGATTACTAGCTTTGAGGGATAATTATCTCACTAGCCTTTGTGCGTGTTGTGAGCAACGTATCGTTTGATATGGATACGAAGTTCAATTAATGTTGGACCCTTTTGCAACCAATAATAATTTTACTGCTGTGTTGAATAACGATCAATCGAGAAATTGTTCGTTCAGTGATATTTCATTTCTGCCATCGAAGATCTTATAAATTGGGCAATAAGCAAGGCAAATTAAACCAATTATATTCAACAAATCAATTTACCAATTGTAAAGAAATTTTCATTGTCGATTTCTGGAGGCAGGGGTTAAGTTAGGTCAGGTGAGCTTAAGTTAGGATAAATGTTCGGGAAACATTAATTTTTTTAATTAAGAAATTACATGGCTCAGAGAGTATATGTACATCATTGTGCATAGTGGCCGATAAATTAACACATATTTATCACTCTGCCCGACTTCTCTGGGCATTGTGAATAATGCTCGCATGCTACTCATAATGGTCTTTAACATATATACACAAATTGCATGAATTTTAAGATCATCATTTAAAATACTTTAAACATTTGTTAAGTTAGGTAATTAAGTTGTTAATACTTTGATAAATGAAGAATAAAACTAGTATTATTAATTTACCAATAAATAACATTATGTTCGTAATTACTTTTTTATTATTTCTGATATTCACATAAACTGCATAGAGTCCGACCGAAGCTTTGGCTTCGGCTTCGGCCACCTTCGGCCAAAAAATACACCTTCGGCAGCACATTCGGCTTCGGCTGAAATCTGCCCAAGGTTTAGCCGAAGCCGAAGGTATAATTAGCCACCGAAAAGCGCCGAAAACACAAACTATTATGAATGAAATAAAATTCAGTTTATCATTTCTGGAAAACTGCAAATTATTTATTTAATGGATATATTTTACAATTATTATCAACACCATAACACAGAAAACTAAGTAACAGTGTAGAATTTGCATTGCTGTGTATACTTTCTAGTCGGTGTTCTAAGATTTCTAAGTACTATTGAACCTTCGGCTTCGGCCAAAAACTGACCTTCGGTCAGACACTCAAAGTGTATTCAATTATCGATAAAAATTATATTAGTAAATTGGGTCCGCATTGCGACATTGAAGAAACCTTACTTTCTGCAGATCGACCCTCTGTGAGTACTTGATTGCAGGAGGTAGTATTAAAGTTTGCGACGGAACAAGTTTATTCCCGATATCAACCACTAACGTGTTCCTTCGTTAAATTTTTTCAGACTATTTGCTCTGACCCTACAGTTCCGTTTTGAAAAGTTTAGAACATCCTGGAATAAATCTTCTAAATGGTATTTGGTCTTCTCTTTGCACGAGCAAATTGAACCGCCTAAAGGAAGTTTTATCTTTTTGGTCAGGGTGTAACTGTTAATTAATTAGGGTTGTTCGCAAATTAAAGTAAATTAATGTTTTCACGGTTAGCTACTTTCCTTCTGAGAAAGAAATTTTATTCTTTTATAAGAAGGCAAAGTTTTATTTTGTAATAAATATTAAATAATAAAAATACATAATAATAAATTTTTTCAGTTAAAAGAAACATTTTATAAACGTATAAAATGCTAAGATTACAGTCTTTGTAAATTTTATCGTTTGATCAAATCATGTTCGTTCTGGAATATATTATTTTATTACAAAACAATCACATACACTAATCTCTTAAAAAACGTATATGCTAGTGGCAAAGCATAAAAATCTAATAATTTATGAAATTTCCAGATAATCTATAAAATATATTTGCCAATCAATAGTAGATATATCTACATATAATGCAATATTTTAAATAACTTGTTTACTCGAAAATATAATATTTCAGATTATATTGTAATTGAAAATAAATTAACGAAAATATTTTTTTTAAACTAGTGAACTAAATGAAAGTTTATTTTCAGTATATTCTAAGATTCTAGGTGAGTTTTTAAGATTCATTAATTTAAAATTAAATATACGCTCTGAGGATATCAATTATGATTATCTCCTTAGCCGTCTGAAATTGTTAAAATTATCAGTGCGACGTACGATGACCGACTTTATATTTACATATAGGTCATCAATGATATGATAGACTGCCCCCAGCTTGTTGGTCTACTTGACTTGATCGAGACACAATTCATTGTTCTATTACAGTGGTAATGTCAAAACTCATGCATTACCTAACTCCGCAGTCCCCAGATTGCATTAATTGAGAATGAATATGCGGAGGTAGTCGACATTTTTGCTGTAAATTTAACTTTTTATAGGACTGCATAATTGCAATTTTTTGTGTCTCAACTCAATGGTGACGGATTAATTGCTTTACTTCACATTTTATATTTATTTTTAATTTTGATTATGAAAAAACGTACTGTCATATAATTTTTATCTTTGTGTATTACACTTCTCATGAAATTTTCTGCTATTTTACAAATTATGTTAATTTATGAATAGGGCGTGTATATAATAATAAATATTTGGAGGAAGTCTTTTTTTAATGTTTATCTTCGGTAAACTATATTATAATTTAATGAGTTGAGTGTACTGTAATTTAATTTAAGTTTTATGGATTCGGATCGAAAGGTAATCACGTGTCCTCTGCCGATGTGCGTCATTGACTGTTTTGATTAATTCATACTATTAATTGCATACCTTGGGGCAGTAGGAACGAAACTGGCTCGAACGTATAAAAATATTTTTAATGCTAACGGCCCCGCGTTATATATAGAGTATTCACATATTGTGTTGATTCAAAAGTAGTATAAAAAATAGAAGATACAACACATCATTAATAAAAATATGAAATTTAAGGGGTTACGTCTACTTGTATGGGTTAAAAAATTCTATTTTTTTTATTTTGACATATTTTCAAAGTATTATACCTTTAAAATATCTCCACAAAATTTTAGAACGATCCAAGCAATTTTCACGAAGTTATGTGAGTATACAGGTAGTAAGTGCCGGGTAGGCAGCTACACCCTTCCCCCTCTAGCTCTTTTACCAGCGTATTTGACTCATTGTATAAAATATAATACCGTTAGTACACGGTTGTGCATTCATATTAGCGTGTTACGAGATTTAAAATGAATGTCTCAAATTAAAAAAAAAAATTGTTTTACGTACATACATTCGAACAAGAAACTTTAAATGAAACGCATTTTTCTTAAAAGGCCGATACGGTGTACGCGATATCTTAAAAACTATTCCGCTGATCCGATTATAATTTTGAGTGCTTATTTTACATATAGAGTACTGCTTAACGATCGAAGAAATTTTTATTCCGATTGAAACTTGCTATTTTATTAAGGAAAAACGAGAATTTTGAAAGTAAAAAAAAGTGATTTCTTTGTAAAACCACTGTCATTTTGGTAAAAATCTAAAATTTGAAAAATTCTTCAATCATTCAATAGACGTTGACATCTAACAGAATTATTATTTTTGTATGTTTCAGATAAGGCGTTGTTAAGTTATCGTGTACACCGCAAAAAAAAGTTTTCGGAGATTTGCTCTGTCTCGCCTATTTTTAAACATATGTTAAGTTTAATACTGGCTTATAATATAAAATCATTTACTGTTTTGTAATTAAATATGCATTTAAGTTGTGAAAAAAATTCTGACAAGTAGACGTAATCCCTGTGAATTATTTTGGAAAAACTTCTAGTGTATTTTATTTATTTTGAGGAAATATTGACTATAACCCCCCCCCCCCCTCAAAATTCTTTTTTTTTTTTAAATACCAGTAGTAACATAGGCATTACATGAAATGCTGACTATAAACATCGAATACCAAGAAATTTCATACATTGTTAAATCTCTATACCCTTCCAGAACAACATTAAAAAAAAAATGTCACTTAGAATGCCATAAAAAGTTAATTTATCCAAGAATAAAATATACATTTAGCTGTTTCCGAGACATGAACCCAGAACTGTATATCCAGTAGAGAGCTTTTCCGGTAAAGTTACACATATTTAACTTTATTAATTTCGTCAAATTTTATTCCACATATCTCAATTTTTGGTAAGATTTATTTTATCATATTTTTTTCGTAACTATGTTAGATACGCTCTCTGTGTCTATTTAAGTGACGTACGTACCTAATTTATATTAATTATAAACGAAATATGTTCTGAATAATCGGAAGTTCAAATATTAAATATAAATTCATTAAATCATATGCATTTTCCTTTGATTTATATTAATTATAGCCAAATGTATTTACGCTAAATTTCATTAGTCTCTCTGATTTTACGTCCTAATTTTATCACGAATCCATTACTTTACAATAGTTTTCATTTAATTTTGAATAATTTGAAATCTGCATAACATATATATATTAGAAATTAAGAATGATGTTGCGTCATATCTATGTTAAGAATATAATTTTTTTTATACATCAGAAGTGAATATACAATGGTTATAATACATTTATTAATTTTCTGTGTGAGATGTAGTAGGTATCCACCCCTAATATATATAACATTGTACTGACAACTTTGTTAGACTACCGCATGTGTTAAAGTAGACAGTTTTTTCCGTGTTGTATAAATGTAAAGTGAATCATTAGTGTATTGTATTGTGATTAAGCTGGAATGTTAAACAATGATGTTTCTGACTGATCTCTACCCAATTGAATCATGTATTGAGTCAATATTTTCGTAAATATTTTTTTTAAGTAAATGTTTTTCAGTCAGTGTCAAGTGTATTGTACAGTTTAGGAGCTAAAAGCATATAGAAACGTTGTAAGAATGTCGTTTTTGCTCTCGGAACAGGTGTGTAGATGTTTATTCGTTATTTTTTGTTGGGAAAATATTAAACATTCTTCTTAAAATAGTATTTTTATCCTTCATTATTAAAAAATATATAAAATATAAAATAAAATAAGTATTTTATTTATAAGATTTAATTTAATTAACTTTTTTACTGCCTCAAGAAAAAAAAATAAAAAAATATATGTATATATATATATAGTTTTAAATTAGCAAACAGCTTTATCTGTAGCGAAAGATGCTGAAGTTTTAATTTATTATAAAATAATAATTATTAAATTCATAACATTTAGAAAATCTAAATTAGAATTATGTTAGTTATAAGTAAAAAAGTTTCAAGTATTAAAGAAAAATACTTAAACTTGTAATGAGAAAAGTTCTTATTTTTAATTTGTTTGGTGTATGTACGTTCCATTAAGGCAACGCAAAAAACACGGAGATTCTTGTATAAGACTCTTACAGGCGAATTAGAGATCAGAGGAGTCAGGCGAGCGGCGTACAGTCCTGGAGAGTACGCCAGAAAAGGCAGGAGTTACTTGGTAAGTCCTCGAAAACCTGTTAGTTATACGTAAGGCTTTACATCTCGTCAGACTTTTGTAAAGGTGAGCTTTGAAAAGGCGTTTAGGGTGAAGAGAAAAGGTCATAAACGTAAAATACTGCACTGTTTCATATCTATTTTTCTTTCCATATTACAAAAAAATATATTGTGACAGAAATTAAACATGATAGATATCATTAATAAATAAACCGAAATAAAGAACAATTTATTTTGAATCAGTACTGTAGCTATTTTTGTTTGCTTCATTCATTTTACTTCTATATTTGTATTCAAAATTCAGCCCAAATACATTTTCATACAATATTTGTATTAAAAAAAAAAAGATTCACGCTTGTATGATAATATTTATTTATTTTTTATATCATTCACTCAGGAAATGTAATTTCTGTAATTTCAATGATCTTTTTTGTATAAAGTAGGCATAAAAAAAGTTAAAAATGATTTAACTTATTTTATGTAAAGCAAGACCTTACTGTAAATAAATATATCAACTGATTTCAAGCAGGACGCATTTATCAGTAAACAAATTTTATTTTTAAACACGAAAGAAGAAATTCCCTACTTGTGCTTCTACAGAAGTTTGAAAAGTTGCAATTTAACACGATACTCGGCACAAAGAAGCATTCTCAGTACTGGCAGAATACTGCCCGCGTTTCAGTGCCGGTATGTAAATGTAAATGGTAAGCAAGTTGATATCACCGGTAGTTGACAGCCAGCTCCGCAAGCCAAGTTGTGCGGTTCCGTTTCAGCGGCAATTTAAAAAGCGGACATCGCGTGACTGCATCGAATGAAAATCACTCGTTCAGAGTCAGCCTACATTCGCGTTCAAACGAACGCTGAGCAAATCTCACCTTTGAAATGTAAACATTTGCAATTTTCATTAGAATGGTGCATAATAACACTCAGCACGTTTTAAGCACAAATTTATTTTTGTATATATTTCGTATAAGATCATTTCAAGTAAACAAAAAAAAAACAATAGATAACGTGAACGTGAATTTCTCATGCGAAATCGGATAAAGACTCGAGTAAGTGACATAATCTTCGGCTGACTGTATAATACGTGGTGTGTTTTTTAAGTACCGGATTTTTTAAAAAAATAAACACATCATTTTCACAACATTTTATTTTCTTCGGACGCTACACACCTTAAACTGCTTCTCAACGTAGTCGCCACCATTATTAAAACACTTGTCATAACGGGGCACCAATTTTTGTATATCTTCGTCATAGAACGACGCCACCTGGGATGAAAACCACGTCTGTACTCCGTATTTGAGTTCATCATCGCTATCAAAACGCTTGCTACCAAGGAACCGCTTCAGATGAAGAAAAATATGATAATCACTTGGCGCCAAATCAGGACAAAACAGGACATACTTGGCGATAAACGTCAGATAGTTTCATGTTTCGTGTATTCAAGAAACGAATTACAGACCGTATCTCACAATTAGCGGGCTGATCTATTGTCTTGAACAGATGAAGGAAATCATTGCGCGTACGCAACATCGCAACCGCAGCACTGCACCGGGAATATTCGACAACGGTATTTACTTAAAAAATGCCCCTCGTATAACTACAGGTAGAACTATGCATTATTTTTTAACATAAAACCCAAGAATATTTTGCAGCAATATACTATGTGCTAACTCAGCATAATATAAAATCTCGTGTGCAGAAGTTGATAATACGAAGGCGATAAATATAAATAATTTTATGTACGTTGTCCCTGGTGCTTGTGGGGAAGAAATCGCCTGAAATGAATAGGGAAAAATAATAAAACCGGTACTTGAAATAGATGGCATGACTTGAATATAGATTACCTTGTTTAAGTTATTTCAACGGAGAAAATACGAATCGTATGTAATTACTTGAAATCGTAACTGACGAACGATAAATTATACACAATGAAAATTAAAATTTTAGAACCTGTTGGCATCTTTAAACATGTTTTATTATTTTGAGTTGCAAAACATTATTTACATGCAGTCGGTTACGAATATTAGACCAAGCACAACATTTATTCAATTTGAAATTTTAATGCCATCACGGAGAATTATTAAGTCATAAAATAAATTCAGCACCTACATAATACGATTCGTACAGCAACGCTCAAAATGTGATATAAATTCTCAAATTTTCATGATCATCTAGATCAAATAATATTGGATAATAATGAGCTCTGTATACTCAGAAATGTCAAACAAAGATATCAACAAAAAACCTGTTAACGATCTATATGCAAGTGAAAAAATTTTCTGTGAAACTGTATACCCAAACTATGTGGACATTTATTATTTAACATGTCGATTTCGTCAGATTCTATGGCTCCATTACCATATAATATAATACTTTTAAAATGTCAAAAGAAAATCGACTTAAATGGACTATTTGACTCATTACCTCAAATCTCTATTATTCATGTCACTATTAAAAGGAGATTTAAATTACTACCTTAAATTAAACATGATTTCGAAAAATAAATTAATAAAATATTAATTTACTCATTTAAAATTATTTACAATTAATTTTATACATTTAAACGTATGCCCAAAATTAAATTAACTACACAATGATGAAATGGTTTTCTTGTTCGTTATCGCCATTAAAAATAGTTAAAAGTGCATGGATACATTCATGCTTGTGCTTTACAATAATAATCCTAGTAAAACACGCACATACCTGATAATGGAAGTGTCGAACCAAAACTTCTCAAGTAGGTAAAGTTTTCAGGGTCAAAAACTAATCATCCAAAGTTCCCTAAAAACTTGGTACTAGTTTCACAATCGGGAAAATCAAAATAGTTTGCATTTGATAAAAAGTTCCATGACTCGATGTAATCAGTCTGGGCCATCGCAATCAGGGATAATGTGATTATTTATATATTAGAAATAATACAAATATAAATAAATTGTCGGCATTGGACACAAAAAAAATAAATGTCGACAAATAACTTATATCCTATCATATTTCACATGGACAAGAAATACAAAAAGCATCGAAGATTATTGTTAATTAGTTTTTTAAATATTGGTAAAAAAAATAGAAAATATGTCAATATCGGTGAACAAATCATTGTAAGCTCTCTACATTCTCACTATAGAACAGCGTAATCCAAAATTCGTTCGACTCGTAGGAATGCTGAAGAAAGTAATCAATATATATCACATATTTAATATGAAATGGATGTCAAAAAAAGATAAAAAATTAAATTAATATTTATGTGTACAGTATCTTCGAAACATTTATGACAAATATTTCGTATAACAGTTTTAAAATCAACAGAATGACAGACAGGCAGTTAATTTCTTTTATTGTGACTTTTAGAATATTGAAGTTTCAGATTTTAATTGCGAGACAATGATCAAACGATTAATATTGCATACGCTATAACATATAAAGTATGTTAATTTATCTGTATTAGAACAATTCTTTCATTGGTTAGTAAAAAAGTTGTGCTTTATAAATACCAATTAATTAGATTTAATTATTGATGAATTTGGAACCAGCTTCCAAGTATCGGTAACTATCTTAACTTATCCATCAAAAATAAATATTTCATTATTTCGTCCGCGGTTTAGTTATCGTGTTTATTATCGGCTTTGTTGATATAATTATTAACCGTACATTTAGTTATTTAAAAATTTTCAATAATTAAATTGTTGACTGATCTTTAAATGTCTAAGTACATAAATATGCTTCGTGGGTAAACTAATGAAAGGAATTAAACACTTGTAGTTATGATAACATTTTATCTCACGGAAAATTATATTTTTTTATATTATCGTTATTAAATATATTATTAATACCAACTAGACTAGTAAAAAAGTATTTATTAAATAAATACAACGATATTAATGTTCCAAAATATTCCGTGTTACACCTATTAATAATTATCAATACAATAAATGCATCAATATTATATACACTTAAAGATATTATTGCATTTATTGAAAAAAATCATTTTACCTATCTAAATTAAAAAATAATAATATTAAAGATGATTAATTAATCATCTATCTCATATTTAAATGAGACGTTATTAAAGCAATATCAATTTAATAAATAGAATTGCCACTTATGCTAAAAGAGAGTTTTAAATTTCTCTGGTTTGACGTGTTTCAAGCTGACGGCAGCATAACACATATTAGATAATTAATAAAACGTAATGAAATAATCATTTTTTAATTAAAATACCTTGAGAAAACGTGATTCAATAATATTACAGCTTAATTTCAGCGTTTTAAAATTTTACCTGTAAATTAAAATGTTTAGATGATTAAATGTTCAAGTGAGTAGACAAGGAAGGGGCGTTTTACTGAGTGATGAAGTAAATGGTAGGTATAATAAGCTTACCATTATCGTTGAGCTGCCCAGTGGAATCCTGGGTGGGCGGATGGGGACGTAGGGGCGCCTCTCCGCATTGAGGTACGCCACTGTAAAAAAGAATAATAACTATTAAAAACATTATTACTTATTTCAAATAAATAATGAATTACGGGGGCGTATACTTGTACTTTCTGTAACCTCAAAAAAGCTGTACATAACCAGAACGTTGGGAAATCAATTATTATGAAATATTTTTCAGATATTTATCATGATGTAAATGATTCACATTTTAATATTAATTATTAAGGAAAACACATTCTATTGTGAAGTTGTAATTATTCAGAACATAGGTCTGTGATATTTTAAATACTAAATTAATGTATTAATTATAAATATATACATATAAAATCAATTTTGTCGAAAAATATTGTTTTTGCGTCACCGGGATTCGAACCTGGATCTCTATTTCCATGTTATGTTCTGAATAATTACAACTTCACAATAAGAATGTGTTTTCCTTAATAATATATGTTGTATCAATGTGTCCAAAATTTAATAAAAATGAATTAGTAATTCTGGCGTCTGCAGTCGGTTTACTCAAAGGTATTTGAGATTCTGTAAAAATAATGTCGATGGCTTTCAAATAATGGAACGACAGGTGTATTAATTTGAAAAATGTAACATATAGGTTCGAAAATTTGTCAAGAAAAATACTGGCGTTATAGCACAATGGTAGTACACTTCCCCGGATTGGAAATAGAGATCCAGGTTCGAATCCCGGTGACGCAAAAACAATATTTTTCGGCAAAATTGATTTTATATGTATATATTTATAATTAATACATTAATTTAGTATTTAACATTTTAATACATTATTATTATCAACGTTAAAATAATTCTCGCCGTTTGTAACTCAGTTTCACTGACATCTGTCACTTGACTGGATATGAAAAAATATTGCTCCATAGACGTTCCATTTTTCTGATGAATCATGTGAGATTTGCACATCCAATCTAGGATGGTACCTGTTTCACACGTGTTCAATAAAAATTTACTTCATCAACAGAAAGTAAATAGATATCTACCAACTATTTTGTGTAAATTTGAAAATATTTTTTTCTTGACATTATTGCCGAGTTGTAAAGGCTTTTTGGAAACCCCTAGAGTTATCGCATTTCACAGCATGGCCAGCTCGTTAGTCAGTCTCCCTGATTATGTGGGGGTAGTTTCTGCTGGTATGAATGAAATGCGCGGTCGGTGTAGAGTCGTTAATTGTATCAGAGGATAAAATAGGAAGAATACAGGAGATAACAGAGTGTGAAATATGAAGAGTAGAGGAGCGATACGGCGGTGGTCGGTTTCCGTCTCGTTCAGTCGTCGGCTAGCGATTGGGCCAGCGACTGCTCTTTGCTGCAGCCTGCATCCTGAATCCAGGTGTCGCTCGCGTCGTTCGTCGTATATGAGCGGCAGTACTGGCGGTGGATAAAAATCGCCCTCCTTACAATTTAATAACTATAAATCTCATAATAATCCCGTAAAGTAGTTAATTGATGCGAAACGCCCTTTGGTTTTTTTACCATAACTGGCCCAAGAATTGTACAAAAACTTTTGTTTTCTAATGTTTTGGCATTTTTTTATTTATGCTTAAGGCCCCGTAAGATTTTGCATCCATATAGCGCATTCAGTATCACAATCGCATTTCAAACTAGGAGTTTAGTGTATCTGGATAGTTGTTTAATATCCTCAAGAGTTTCTGCAGAAAGCCGCAATAAGTAGCGTTATCACAAGTGAGTTTTACAGAAAGGTCATATTTTTGGAAATGTTGGCATTCAAATATTTGAATGAAGAATTATCAAATAAAGGTTCACCTATTTGAATAGGTTCTGATGAATCTAACATTCTCGACATACTTAGATATTTCTTCTATATTCACCCACAGGTCACCCAATTCGACTTCCAGAGAGGTGGAGTTATTAGCCAAGTAAGTGGTTTTTGTTTTTGCCAAGCACCACCAAAATATCTGAGTCCCGGGAAAATACCCCAATAACCCAATTCTACCTTGAGTGTTTCTCTTATTGCTTTCTCCAAAACAAGATTGATAGGAAAATGTGGTAGCAAATTACATAGTTTTAATCCAGCAGTCTTTTCACAGGATTCTGATATCTGATCTTTAATCAAGATTCTGCTTGTTGATCCCACCATACACATTTTTGTTATTCATATGAGTTTTTTTGGGATTTTTAACTTTTTAAATACCTGCAAAAAGCCTCATTGTATACAGAATTATAAGCAGTTTTAAAATCCGCAAAGACATTTTCTTAATTACATATGTATAATTTTATACTTTAGATTATATTTTACCTATATTAAATTAATATATCCACATTATAAACGGTAATTTTAAATACGCATACTTTTATGTATATGTGTATAGATTTCGTTTATTTATAGTTTATTTAAAATTTAATAAATAATTTTTTATTTCTTGTTTTTAACAGTAATTTCATCTCAACAGTTTAAACATTTTAAGATTTTTATGTGCAGTTAACATTTTACACTGAATGTGCAGATAAACTGGCCAATGAGGTCACCCTTTCCGGAGTTTTACCGCATCAATTCCATATCCCGATGTATGACAGACTTAATATGGTAAAAAAACATACTAATTCTATTTGGACTGCACAATGGATGGATCCAAATAATCATAAGGGCATATAAGCTTAAAATAATTCAAAGATCTATTCCCCGCACTTCCTGTTTCTCCAATAGAACAATATCAAGTATCTCTAGAATGAGAATTGGGCATTGCCAGGTAGCCTCACATTTATTCAGATTGAACTTAATAGATTTCCCAATGTATGAGTATGGAACCTTTGACCATATCTTTTTTGCCTGTCCATTGCGGATCACAGGTTTTTTTTTACAGTAATTTCATCAATGATAATTTTCAACTCGCGGTTAATTTGTGTCATCTTCTTTTAAGATATCATATATAATATATATATATATATATATATATATATATATATATATATATATATATATATATATATATATATATATATATATAAAAGTAAGTTTTTTGAACGACAATTATAATAACTTGTACTATAATATTTCCTATTCTATAATATTATTTTACTTTTTTCTATAAAATAAAGTTTTAACTTGATTAATGGCATAAATCACTCTTGAAGGGTGGATTACGTATTTAAAAGAAGAAGAATATAGTCGGATATACGAAACGTTTTAATAGTTACATATTTATGATTGTAATATAAAATATGTTATTAGATATTGAAAATGTAATATTCAGTAATTACTTTGAACACAATGTTACGTCAATCCAAATTAGCGTAATGGATCAATGAAAATATCGAGAAAAATGTTTTGATGTAAAATTGAAAGCAGAATTGGAATAAATATATTGGAGTGTGTACATTTTGATTATTTTATATTTGGCAAGATCCTTTCAAATTAGCATTGCGTACTCGATGCTTTCCATTCAAAGCTAATTGATATTGACTTCTCTCGATTGAAATGAGGTTTACACACTCGACTTACAGAGAACTTCATACAGTCTTAACCCAAACTTCCAGCTTAACTACTCGAGTTAAGGATTGAGATTTCTGACCCTCGAGTCGAGTGGTTATCGGCTTTCTCCGTCGATAACAACGACGGAAATTCATATTTTGTGTCTAATGAGAAATTCTTTCACTGTCGCCATTTTTGGGACTAATTGAATTTTTTTGGTAAAGTAAATAGCGAATTTATCACCAAGGTAGTCAGTGAGGTTATAATCAATATTCAAAAGATTTTATTTACAATATTTTGAGTATGTCCAAATCTTTATAGGAACTAATTACTGAGTTTTATCCCCTGGGAGATTGTCATCAAAATTAAGATGTCTCACAGAGACGAAGCTATTATTTTTATATGAGAAGTATGGAAGTGTTGGGCATTTTCAGACGTATTCTAGTATATGTTAATAATTCGAATTAATTTCCTATACACGTAAAGGATATTGGCTCCACTTCAAATTAAGTCTCGGCTTCAGCGACATCTATACTATTACATGAGAAAGGATATCAAATTTTCAAAAAAAAAAAATATCAATAGATGGCGACAGCATAATTGGTAATAAATAAATGAAATGTTCCATCTTGATGTAATATATACAACTTCCAAAAATTCGATATATGTGGTAGCGTGGGTAAATAGGTGAACGTTACATTGTGTAAAGTGATCACTTAAGTCAGCCGATGACAGTTCGTAAACCTTGTAATGCCCAAGACTTTCATACTTATCATATAAAATTAATGGCTTCGTCTCTGTGAGACATCTTAATCTTTATTTTATTTATGTTTTTAAGAATATTTGGTGTTTAATCCATAATTAACGATTAATATTAGTAATTTATAGTTTAATTTATAGTTTATTAGTATAAACCATAGTTTTACCTTTACGTCACTGAGGTCGCTGATTGTAAAAATTTAATCAGGATGGTTTTCAAACACATATGTGTGTTTATTATAAAAAATATATAAATAAATATAACATTTTTAGAGATTATTCAGTGAAAAGTAGTAATGGTCATGTCGGCAGTGTTTTAAAATTAATTTATTTTAAGCCCTAAATTGATAAAAAGATTATTAAAACACAAAACTTATGAGACGACCTTATACATTTTTGCGAAATCTCATTTGGAATACTATTTTATTAAGTTAATACTAACAAGAACATTTAGTTTAGTTTTTTTCTAAAAAATAACACGTACAATGTTTACATCTAATTAGATTTACCTATGAATAGAAAATTCACTATCAATGCATATGTATTTGTTACAAAATGGATTTTAAAATTTTCTAAAATTTTGAAATATTTTGTATGAAAAAAAAGTTTGTTTTTACAAGAAAAAGATTCCAATCATGTCGTTCAAAGTTTAATGATTTCAACTTCGTAACATATTTTTTATATTACCCATGTTTTATTAATTGAACAGGATTTATTAATTTATTGTAACAATGTATGACGATAGAGTTACAAGCTATGAATTTCAAAGTTAAGTAGGTGGTTTAGATTGGTGTTTAGAGAGACCTTTTAATGGAGGGTAGTTTTAAGAACTCTTTGTCATGATCGAAGAAAGCGCATCTTAGAAGTTACGTTATGAGACCTTATGTAATAGGTAATATTTTTATCGATATATATATTGACAAAGTATACACTAATACTGTGATAAGGTTTTACGTAGTCATTGAAATATTATTTTTAGATACAAATTATCACCAAGTAACATCAATAATTTGACAACAATTGTTATTATTTATTAACCAAATTATGTCAATTTAGATAAATAGTTTGACGATGGGTAAATAAATGCTGAAAAGTCTTTTATATAAATTCAATTCGTTCAAATTCATACAGCACTGACCTTTTCCTAAAAGCCTGTTTACTAACAAAATTACATTAGCAAAAAATCAAATAAAACATATTTTTATAAGCAATTTCATAGATTCAGCAAAAAAAATCATTTTTATCTCGTACGCAGTAGACCCACTGAGAGCTTTATAAGAAATTGGAATCTTCTCTCATCGAGTTTCAACTGACGTAATGAAATAAAGAAACGTTCATAGGAAACATAATTAACCTTCAGATATCAAAATTAATTCCTTTAGACTGAGTAGGATATTATTTTTTAAGTATAAGTCATACATGAAATATGAATTATTTTTTTTAGCTACCTCGTTGAGAATTTTATTTCATTAATATTTATTTTAGAAAAGTTTTTTATTATTAAAGTTTTAGACAATATTATGTCAGAAAATAGCGGATCAAGTTGGTTAACGAATTTAGCCGGTATACAAGATTTTTGAAAAATTTGATCGAAATCTTATAAGAGCTACGGGAGTTAACATGCCCACTTATTTGATATTTTCTTTTGAAGAAATTTTTAGTATTGAATGGTAAATTTTGATTTTTTAAATAACTCGTCAAGAATAACAGGAAATCATTAGAGAATAAATCATTTTTATAAACATAATTTATTTTAAAACTTAACAGCAAACACCATAATAATTTATTTTGACATAACCATAACCGAACACTTCCATGTATAGAATGTGTCACGATCACGTGTTAGTGAATGTTTGTTTTACTTTACTATGCAACACGTACGATCAGAAACAAAGAAATTATTATAAAAAATTGTAAATAAAAATTTCGTCCCAACAATTTGACAAACTTCAAATCTTTATATGAAGTTCAATTAGTTAATAAAATATAAAAAATAAACATTTATTACAAAACATCAACATTTGTAGAAAGTTGAACGCACATGATTCGTTTAATATTTTGTCCGATGCCCATGTATTTTCCCACGTGTTTTCTGTGGAGAATTTTGTTTTTCGAAGGTTCGCAAACTTGTTGAAATGGGAAAAACGGCCGTGTTTGTGTTATCCAGTTATGGAAACAACAAAATCTGTACTTTGTCTAGGTAAATGTTTATGTTAATTGTTAAATTCGCAATAGGATTACGAACCAAATAACACAGTGCGCTTTTTCCTTACTGGTAAACATACCGAAAACTTCTAACTTAAATACGTATTTACCGACTGGTCACTCACTTCTAATAGGGTTGCCTATGCTTAATAATTTAAAAAAATATTTGTTTAATACTTGAATATTATATAAAAAAATTATTCCGGTAATGTTTCTTGTGTACCGTGTATATTTATTATCTTTGATGTATAAAAATACACAAATCGATAGATACATTGGTACATATTTTGAAAATTGTATTATATAACTCACTTTATGATAAAATCAACGAATGGAAGGGATAAGAACATTACTTCTTAATTTGTCCAAAAATATGTATAATACTCCAAACATGTATGCAAAAAATCATTCCATAAAACTACTTAATTATATGTAAAAGTACTCATAGAAATATGAGTATCTTCACGACACAAAAATATGCAAACATTGATCGTATTTAATTATGTTTTTAACATTATATATATATATAAAATATTTGGAAGATGTGCAAATACAAGAATATGCCTTGTTGTCAATACTTCACATTATAATTTGTAACTTGAATGAAATATATTTTTTGTATAAAGATAAGTACGAAAACAATTCACGTCAATAGTATTCTTCATTTAAATGAAACCGAAAAATTTCTTTCTGCCTCGAAAATAATATTTGTTGTCAGAGGCGAGCACCTAACCTAACCTAACCTAACCCTCGACCACAATTCCAACTTAATTATTTAAGAATATTTTTTTACCTACTAAACTGTATCAAAAATTCTAAATTATTCATCACAATATTATATCTGAGATTTATTGACACCAAATTTTCTTAATTATATTTGATTTTTCATAGACTTCAATTAATAATAGTAGAATCTCAAATATTCACGATTAATATGTCTTCTATAATATTTTTAAGATTAGCATAATCAATTTTGTGATTAAAATCCATTATTTTAGACTATTAACTTCATTTTATTAACCACTTAATGAATTAAATACATCTACCGGTTTCGAAAAATATTATTTTCTTCTTCAGGATGTCATTAACTAATCAAAAACATATGTTATATTATTTCTTTAACAGAATCTATTTTTAAAAAACAATAATTATTAAAACAATTAATTTAGTACCTAACTTAAATTATTACTTGATGATACAAAGTTATTAGAATAATTATTAGGATTTTTTTTTGGAATGGGAATTTTAACCACAAGTCCCATTCTAAATTTTTTCCTAAAAATTATTCTAATAATTTTGTATCACAATTTAAGTTAGGAACTAAATTTATTTTTTTAGTAATTGTTTTTTATAAATTGATTATGTTAAAGAAACAAATGTCTGTTTTTGATTAGTTAATGACATCCTGAAGAAGAAAATTATATTTTTCGAAACCCGTAGATGTATTTAATTTATTAAGTGATTAATAAAATAAAGTTAACAATGTAAAATAATGATATGTCTTCTCTTTAAATTTGTCAATTTAAAATAAATAAATTTTTAGAATTGTGTACATTATGTATATTTAAGATATTAGGTATATTTAAAAGGCATTTCTGCTAAAAATCCAAATTTAAACATTGTTTTGAATATAGGTAGTGAAGTATACGAATTTGAACATTTTCATTATCTTGTGAATTCTTTTGACTTATTTCTGTCCCGATATTTTGTCTAATGTTCAATATTTTTGTCTCTTGGTGTGTCGGTATGTGCATCAGCGTGTGTTGGTATGTGGTATCATCCACGTGTGTTGGTATGTGCATCAGCATTCTGACCTAACCTAATTGACGTAATTGATGACCAGATCTGAATACCCAAATCTGAATCTAGAAATATTCTGAATAAAAATAAAATGAAAACTATGTAGTATGCTTTGAGCCAATTCATCTTGAGCTATGGTATTGATAGTTGGGAAGTGCATCAGGTGTACATATATATCAAGTAAATATTGCTCGGAAGGTTATACTCAGAGTAATACACGCAGTGACTTTTGGTGTCCTTCAACGCCACTTTTTAGGGAATTTCGGGTTTTGGATATAAGACATTTATATATTATATGTGCTGAATATACTAACTAGCTTTCATAAGAAAATAAGCGCTTCATCTGTGAGGACTGAAAGATATTATCCTACAAGAGCAAATAATCTTAAAATCGTTCCAAGAATGAAAGCCAAAGATTATTCACTTTGAAAGCTTCCAGAATATATAATCAAATTGGAAATAATATTAAAACTTTAAGTGACATTAAAGCTTTTAAAAAGAATGTTTCAAATTGGTTGTTAAATTTAGGTAGAGTGAGTTACTGAGACTAAGCTGTTTTATATTATGAAATAATTCTTATAACTGAATGTTGTATATTATACTTCTGACTGTATTATAACTTTAATCTTACAAATTTTCATTTACCTTTTATGTGCTTACATTATATTTATAATGTATTGTATTTCCCATTAGTATTTTTATTCTCTCATTTTATATATTTTCACGTTTACTTGTCTTATATGTTTAATTTTCTATTTAATTGTTTTTGCCTCGTATTAAATGAGTTATTTGATTTTGTGAAATAACGGGTTTTTCATTAAGGGCGCTCAAACTTTTTTTTTAAATAAAACAAAAATGAATGAATATATCTAAAAAAAATTTATTATGTTTTGAAGTACATTTAGTGGCAATTATGTATGAAATTCAATTTCCCTCGCATGACCACCGCGGGCACGTTTGCAGAAGTCCAATCGTTGAATCCAATTTTCCACCACTTTTTCACATAATTCGGCCCGAATCGTACCAATTTCGCGTTCAATATTTTCTCTTAGCTCTTGTAACGTCGCCGGCTTGTTGGTATAGACCAAAAATTTAACATAGCCCCAAAGAAAATAGTCCAATGGTGTTAAATTGCATGATCTAGGCGGCCATTGAACTGGTCCATTTCGCGAAATAACACGCTCACCAAATTTGGTTTTCAATAAGTCAATTGTTGCGTGTGCCGTGTGACTGGTAGCGCCGTCTTATTGAAACCACATATTGGCCAAGTCCATACCTTGCAATTGAGGCCAAAAATAATCAGTTATCATGGAGCGATAACGATTACCATTCACAGTAACATGACGATTAGCATCATCAACAAAAAAATATGGTCCAATGACACCTCCGGCATGTAATCCACACCAAACAGTGATTTTTCCGGGATGCAATTGTGTTTCGTGAAGCACGTGTGGATTGGTGCCTGCCCAATAACGCATATTTTGCTTGTTTACATATCTATTGACCCAAAAATGAGCTTCGTCGCTAAAGATGATTTTTCGATAGAATTCGTGAATGAAGTTGCGGTGAGCGAACGCGAATTTTGGTAGTAGATTTGAATAATTTGCAAGCGTTGCTCCGGTGTGTACTGCTCCACGATGATTTGCCAACTAAGTACGAGTGTTAACCTCAAAAAAAATTGAAGAAATATGGCGTAGTTTCTTGTCCCTGTTGAAAGAAAGTTTGAGCGTCCCTATTGAAAAACCCTTTATAATTTGTTTGCCAATTTGCCATAAAACAGGCTTGCCTAGTTGGGCAATGCATTTTAAAATATATGTAACGAACTGTATTTTTTTAGCTGTACATATAAAAATTAGAAATTAGATCTGATTTCAATTCATAAGCAAAGCCGGTACGACGCAATATCCCGGAATGATGTTCTTTCACCAGGAGTCTGACACTCAGTGGCGTAACTATGCCAATGCAGCCAATGCTGCCAATGCGGTGCATTGGGGGCCCACCTTAGATGGGGGACCAAAAAGTTCGCGTTCTACAATCTATTGAAATATTATCTTTGCTAGTATCGACATCTTTTCCAGTGTTAATAATAATCCACGGTAAAAAATGGCAAGATAAACTACGTAGTACTAATATTCGTACATCTTATAAACGATACTTATTTAGGGGGCCCTTTTTTCCACTCTGCATTGGGACCCTATTTTTCTAGTTACACCGCTACTGACTGTGCAAATTTCTTTACACATATTATGTAATATCATTATTAATGTATTTATATTTTCATCACAAATCTTTAAAAACCCGTTTGATAAGAATCTCACTTATCCTGATATAGTAAATACTTTCAAATTTAATGTTCAAACGCACTGAGTTTTCTAAATTATTCTTTCAGTAAAGTAACATCCACTCAGGAATGAACTCTCATATAAACCATATCTGGTTCTCTTATGGCCAATGTTCATAATTATCTCTCAATGAGACTGATCTCTGAGAGTTGCTAAAGGTACGTGTGTACTGGGTGCGTTATTTTAATCTGCGCGCAATACATATGAGGTAGTGATTCGTAAGTCGCTTTGCACTGAACTCTGTACAGTCCTTAATCTTGTCTCGATTCTAATCTCCGAAAGGAAATCTCATTCGTGGACACAAGCTATTATAATGAGAGGTTTAGATATAGACATACATATTTTTTACAATT
The DNA here is from genome assembly GCA_022840565.1 of Eubasilissa regina. Lineage (NCBI taxonomy): Eukaryota > Metazoa > Arthropoda > Insecta > Trichoptera > Phryganeidae > Eubasilissa > Eubasilissa regina. Next base: position 27,105,027 of record JAINEB010000022.1, on the reverse strand, counting down.
TTAGTCCAAAATCAAAAATAACACATCAAAAATATCATTTACGATCGCAAAAAAAACTGTTAATAGTGAATTGTCTTCACATTTTAAGTAGATTTTGGATATTGAAAGTAATTATAATTTTAGTTTGAAACTAAAGTTAATATGATAGTGATAATTAAAAAAAATATAGTGTTTATACGTACATTACAGTCTTCCAACTATATTTTTAATACTAATTCATTTTTTGGCATTGTTTTAAAAAAATGTGTTTTTATTATTCATTTACACCAGAAATTATACACTAGGTTAGGTTTTTTTAAGCAAGAACTTTTATAAAATCTCATCTATAGAATATGTTTTCTTGTAGGACTAAAGTTAAGATTGCGAGAATAAATATATATCAAAGAAATGAACAAAACAATAGAAATTAATAAGAGTTAAATTTGCACAACATTATGTAAGTTTTTAAAATGCTTCGTAATGATATAAACATATAATTTTAATTCATATATAAAATTTACTCACATTCTTTATAGTTTCGACTACATAGTAACTTATTATTAAATATTATTTGTATCTGTCGTTTTACCGTGTATTTTCTATTGGCGTTTTGGTATAAGAGAACCAATTCAAGCGGGCGACTCCAGCTTATTATGGTAAAGAGGTATTTTTTATTATTTTGAAATTCAGAAAACCAATAATTTCATCCTTGCCTCTATCTTTTTTAACTTCTTCCTCTAACAATATTTCCATAAATCCAAGAAACGTAAGAAACGCTCTTCAATATTTAAATGCTATTATTAAATGTTTAACGATTAGAGTCGTAGAATGAATGTAAGAGTAACATATAGATAGGGCCATGAAAGAATATGAAATATGCATAGAATGCCTAGGAATTTCTCAAACTATTTTTTAAGCCATAAACGATTAAATTATATCACTTATTTTACATCGTTCATCCATAATTAATGAACGTACGATATTGCTGAAATGTCTTCGCAGTTATTTCTCTAAAGCCATTAGTATCTTAAAGATAAAGCTACTTATAAACCTTAATTATTTTATTGAGTTATAAGAAAGACGTCGTTGGCCGAACTATAAGAAAAAAGGTACGCGATGTTAGATTGGAAATGTAATCCATCGGACTCACCTTAAAGTGACTCGTTTCCTTATCCTATTCCCGAGGTCCGAGTAGCCGCGGTGCATTGGCCTCCGCAGCTGTGACGATGGCGGCGTCGTCTGCGCCTGCGTCTGGTTGAAGCCGAGCGCCACGGGCGAGCTGGGCTCCGAGCACTGCTTGTCCACCAGAATCGGCCGCGGACGGGGGGGCGCGGAGGGGGGCGGCGGCTGCGGTGGCTCCCCCGACTCTCCGCAGCCGCCGCCTTGCGCCTCGTCAACAGGCTCCATCAGCGCCGGGAATCTCTTGCGGTCCTCCAAGTACAGCTCCAACAGCTGGTCCAGCTTGGACTCGATGTCATCAACCTGCGGTTATATATTAGACTAGGTTTACTACCAAAAAATTCCACAACTTGGAATTCCCGATTGCACATTTGAAACTGCATCAGCAACCCCGAGAATACCTTGAGGAAAAACTTTGAAGATGTCGGAGCGATAATGTGGAGAAAAATAATATTAATAAATAAATAGTAAAAATACTTAGTGTACAACAGTGGTGAGAAGATAAAGATCCTTGATGGATCGTAGCCACATGATGATGATAACATGGATACCAGTATGAGATAAAAAAACTACTTAAGGACAGCAAGGAGAACACACAACTGCAAAAAAATGAACATGGACACCACACAGGAAGAGATTATCCGTTTTTTGCAATATTTTCATAATGCATAATAATATTACGCTTCCTCGTCTATATCTATGACTTTCTGGATGTGGCGTCAGTAGCGACTTCGTTAGTGTCATTTGCTTCGGTAGGCTGTAAAGTACTTGCTTAAACAGTCAGGTCTGTGGGACTCCTGTCATCTCATCTATGTCTCATGGTCATATCGCGTCGCACTCCATGGTTTTTTCGTTATCTATGTCGCTGTCAAATGTGACATGAATATTTTGTTCGTATTTTTCACGTCTGTACTATTCCAGGGAGAGCAATACAGAATACACTAACAGAAAAGCAATTGGCGAAAGCAGCATAAATATTATGTTTGCTTACTTTTTTCATTTAACAATGTTTGTTATAATGAGTTTTGCAATAAACACAAACTATAGGATTGGCGGCGATTTAAGACCATGTTTTCACTGCCTTTTTGATTTTAATCGCAATAGATCGTGTCTTTAGCTCATGACTTGATTAAAAAAATCTGATTTGACTTTAAAAAATAAGTCTAAATGTGAAACCTTCGTTTTTTCTTTAGGAAACAACGAAAATGTTAGTGTTGGTGTTAAATAGATCCTCCGGCTAACTGTAGTAGAAATGTTACATCATATAACGAGCAATCTCGTAAATTCAATGTAAGAATATAAGCTTTTAAAACAATAAACTGTTCTTTTCTGTACATATTTAGAATTAAAAGTTAATATTATTAAGTTATAATTTCCTTATAAAATAATTTGTAATTAATTATTATATACATTTCTTGTATGTATGCGTGTTTGTAGACAATATTTCAATGTAAGGGTATGCAATAGTACAATCGAAAATTTATGGTTTACCTGTCTTTCTACTTTGACGACTCTACTAGCCAGGCTGATTTTAGAAGCGTAAACGTCCTTCGCTTTGGAACCTTGTTTACCAAGAATTTGATCTAACCTAAAAAAATTGAAGTGTTATAAGTTCGTACATTTTTTATTAGTGTCACAATTTTATTTAAGACTTACCGTATAAAAGTTAAAAATATGTACATATCTAGTGATCTTACACATATTGATGTGCTATTTGATAATTTTGATTTGATTTTGTTGCTTTAGTTTTTATTAAAATTTATATTCCAAAATGAAATGTCATACAAAATAGCAATATTATTATTTAATATGCATTTACTCATAAAATTAGTGTCATTAAAAATATGATAAATTGATTCGTTTTAAAATATATATTTTAAAATATTTACATCAATCACGGAGCGATTTTTCATTTCCTATTAATATCTGAAATATTGATGAATCTAAAAAAACATAGATTGCATTTATGTATACAAAATCATCTATTGGATAAATTAATAATTTATGAAAGCATCAACAACATATTAAAAAATATTTATTATTTCGTGTTGGGAGGGTAAGTAAATTAATATTTTTTCAAGTACGTGTTTCAAATACTGCGAAATTGAATAATATATTTATTTTATTGAAAGAAGGCGACGACGTTATGCGTATATGGAAAAAAAAACATGTCTAATGCATTCTTGTATTGTCCATACAAAATGTAATATTAAAATATTTTTTATATTTCACATAATTAATTAAAAAATAATGTTAGAATACAATTGTATGTGAGTACAGTGTCCTTAGCGTGATTCGATACCAATTTGTATGTTAAAAATGTAAACGCCTTTTAATTCTATCTTCAAAACACATAAAAATACCCTTAAGCATAGCTAGACTTGCCTATAAGCATTTTTTTTGAAAACGGCGTGCATGGTACGAAAATATACAACTAATGTGTGGTGAGGTAAATACTCTAAAAAGCCTTATTAACGTATGTTTTAAAACTAGTGCTAAGATAATTAATTTTTAAAATGGTGATTGAAAGTGCGAGATGAATGATTTAATAGGCAACATGGTTTTAAGCAATATGAAACTAAAAATACGTAAGCACTTTTGTTTATTAATGACGTTGTAAATAATAGATATGAAAAGCTTTACATGTTTGAGGTTATTTACATATCATACAATTTTATTGATTTTAAAATTAAATACACTATACATATTAACGAAATCGGAGATGTATTATGTATTTGTAAACTATAAAATAAACAACTACAGTTTAATATACCTACTTTCATTAATTACAAGGTACTTATTGTTTCATCAGATAAATCTCTAGCTAAAATAAAATTCTCCATTTTTAAAATCTAAAATAGGCAAATACTCCTGCTGGACTTTGATACAATTATTTCTGATTGCAATTAACAAGCTTTTACTTAATCTACTGCTTATGTACTATTTAATATATCTGTTCTCAACTTTTAAGTAAATATAAATACTTTAAAGTGATAGTTTCAATGGTCCACTTTGATGTCGTTTCAGTAAGAAATATATTTTTAAAATAAAATATAAACTCTCCTTTCTACGCTTTTCGTTTTGTTAAATGCAAAGTGATAATGTTTCAGTGATCTTTGCAATTGTACAAGTTTAAGTAAAGTAAGGCGTCAGAAGTGTGTCTTGTCGCAAAGCGGTCGTGTGTCGACTGGAAACCGTCGTCTGAGTTGACGTTGAAACTGTTCTGTGCGGCCGCGGCCGGGCGACTCACCTGAACTGTAGGTTCCTGGTTCGGTTCAGGAGGTCAGCGTGCCCCGAGGAGTATTGCTCAATCACATCTTTAACATCGTAAGGCTTCAGCGCCTCCCTAAATCTCTTGCGTGCGAGAAAATACTTGAGCTACACGGAACATACAAAAAACAACACACAAACATGTAAGGAAAACAGCCAATATTAAATACATAAGGGTAACGCACGTGGTATGATGTGGTGTTGCATTCATATAGATAGATATGCATGGGTCAGGTATAGTTCGTCAATGTGGGGTTGTATCTGATCGTAAGCTTATTGTATTATACATTAATCTCATGGTAGGTACACTGTTTCTGGTTTCATATGTGAGCTTGATTTACGTTTGTCAAAGGTTTGTTCATGAGAATTTTAAAAAAGCCAACCTGTATTTTTCTTACAAATCTGTGATTAAAATATAAAAGCAAAATCGTACTTTCGATATTAGAATTGAAATATTACAATTTAAATTAATTAAATATTTCATTACTTCATGCAAATATTTACTTACAGAAAGATTGAATAATGGCTGCTAATAAGTAAACTTTTGTTCATTCATTTACTTACAGAAAGATTGAATAATGGCTGCTAATAAGTAAACTTTTGTTCATTAATGTATGCTTCTAAAAGTACTATCAATGACGCCTTTATAAAAATCTAAATGTTATACATGCAATATGAATGAACAGTACTTTAAACAAATTATGCAATATCAATTTAAAATTATTTCTTTAAATAATTTCTACGCATCGTATTGCAAATTTGAAAAATATATTTCCAAACAAAATGTGAGCCCTCCGAGGGTCGGCACGTGGTGAGTATGACAGTCTGAAATAGTAAATGCAACAAGAGATGATAATGTATGAAAGAGTAGCGAGTAGAAACTGTAGCGAGTTAATAATGGTAGAAATTGGAAAAGTGGCTCATGCTGACTGCTGAGAGGTAATGCACGAACAGCCCATTCCGCTATAGATTAGTCTGCCAGCAATAGTTACAATCAATCCCTGAATATTCTAATTTGGTTAAAAGCAAAGTCCATCGCTTCTCGCTGACAACTTTACACAAATAATCAAAGAATCCGAATTAAATCAAAATTAAAAATCATAACAAATAATTTTACAGTGATAACCCGAGTCTACAAACAATGAAAAACCGCGACTATTATCGCGTCCTTTACAAAAAACGAACTCAAAAGGGTTTAAAAATAGTTAGGCTACAACGTGAGTGTATCTGTTATTACATTAAAGTGAAATCACACAGTGAGTGAACGAGTTTCAGTCGTCAGGTGCAGCGATGTCTCGGGTTAGTTAGTGTACACGACCAGACCAATGTTAGAGTACAGAGAGGAGACAGGTACTGATCACTGCAAGGAACACACTACAGAGAAGAGGGTTGGCGGGAGGTAGCCTCCGTACCTAGTTTGTACATTTTTGACCCTGCCCAGGAGGTCAACGTGCCCGGCGGAGTACTGTTCGATCACGTCCTTAACGTCGTAAGGCTTTAACGCTTCCTTAAACTTGCGCCTCGCAACAAAATACTTCATCTGTTGGAAAACAGGTAAAACAAAACAGAAAATTTAGCACAAATTTATGTAGTTTTTTTATTATTTGCAATCACAGTTTTAGTACCATGTCTCTTATTTTGTTCATTGTTTAGCAATAGGCATAGCAAAACTTTCTGAAAAATAAAAAAGACAAACAAAACTTTTTAATAAAATTATCACCGATTGTGGCACATTATATTGAAGTAATTATTATATTAACGCATCTAAACAGTATGTAATACAGTATTATGTTCCTACTATTATGTTTTATGGGATCATGTAAAATTATTTTATTAGAATTGTTTTTTTTTAAATTCAATTAGTATTTAATTTATTCAGGAATTGTTATTAAACTGTGAATTTATAGACAATTTATTAAATATGATTGCTTTTAGGTAGATTAGGTAATAATATTGAATAATAATTTAGAATTTGCTACTAATTAAAAAAATATATACGTAGATCTGAAAACTCTGAACTGAATTATTTTACAAAAGTTTATCATTATTCTATATACAAAATGTCCCAAAAAGATTTTTCATAATAAATATTATGTAATAAACGACATTTCGCTGGCACTCTTTTAAATGGGAGGGAAAATTTCTGAAAACTGTCCGGCGCGTATTCTCCCTGATAGTTCCCATTTATTCTCAAATATTTTCTTTTAATTGGTTCAGAGGAGGATTGTTACTGTTACCTTTGATTGATTATAAAAAGTCAATTGGTGTCAAGTCGGGGCTACGTGAAGGCGAGTTTACGTCACCTCGTCGGGATACCAATTTTCCAGGAATAATTTCAAAAGGTCACGCTCCATAGCGACAGAATTCCCAAGGACGCGGCTAGCGATCGGCATACCCCCCGCCCTTCTACGGCTCGTTACGTTAGTGCAGCGAATGAACCAAAATGAAAAATACTTTTCGGACACATTGTATTATGTAGCAATTGCTTGAAATTTTATTAAAGAATGACGCGAGACGTATGATGCGTGTTTATATTTTGCTGCCATAATTCACGTAATCGGTAGAATGTCCATAGAAGTCTCGTTTGACTGGCAGGTGCATTAATTATTGTGAAAAGAGTAGAAAATTTATTTTGGAAGTATATCATATATTAATAATTCTTTATTGCCGGCTGTTGGAAGTGACGATTTATATAAAAAGCATCTTCACTTATTTATTATAATTATGCAGATTTCCTAACCCTTTATCAAGAATATTTAATTTATTAATTATTAATAAGCTATACTATAAATATTGTTTGTGTAAGATTCAAGAAAAATCTTAAAAGGTTGATGTTGCAGGAGTTTGGAATCCTTCGTACTTATGAAGTCTATTACCAAAAAAAATTTAGATTTAGAAGAAATTTGAAGAAAACAGTTTAATCGATTCTATGGGTATAAAACAAAGTGCAGATAATTATTGCTGCAAAGAGAAGAATGTAGACTTTAATACTTTATCAGTATTAAAGTCAGTTCAGATCCGATCCTAAGCAAAACGCTATTACCAAAAAAAAAGTAGGTAAGTCTTAATTACATATTTTGGATATAGATGAAAAGTTTTCAAAAATCCCCTTTGAATCTTCTCACATAAGTACTTATTATAATTTAATATTCTCACATATTTATATTATTATTTCTATATATATGACGTGCAACCAAATCGCAATTAAATATGTATTATTACATTTGTGCTGTACGAAATGAAACATTGATACGGATCACGCCTCAACAATTTATAAGCTCGAGTTTAGTAGACATTATTTGTAATATTATTAATCATGCATTTTCGGTATCCTGCAGCACGACACCGTTAATGCAATCAATCGCACGAAAGCGGCGAAGCTACGTGACCATTTACTGTGGGGCGAAACAAGTTCTACGTTTATTTGTCGATGTGGCGACTGCTGCAAAGTTTGCTTATGCCTGCACTGCATCCCTCGAAATAATAATCTGTCACGAACACCGGATATATATTCAATGCATGCGTATCGCGGTAACGTAATCATGTCACGTAGAAGTATTGCAACTGATAATTATCGTTGCCATCCGTGCCTCAACTAGAACTCAATTAATATTATTATTAACAGATTATGCAAACGCGGGATACGCATGACAAAAACATGTACTCGTGAATTCTCACGAACTTGTCTAAGGGCTGGTTGATTGACAATATCTTAATCTCAAAAAAACAATATAATACACATAATATAATAATTAAAAATTTATATTTTATTATACACATTATTTGAGATGTAAATAAATAAAATTATATTTAATTAAATTAAGTCATGTGTATTGAATAATTATTTTTCTTTAAATCTACGTATATTAAATACATATACGAGTAGGAAAATATGTGGAAAAGAAAAAACATTGTCCCATTTTTTAAATCATATCAGTATCAACAGAAACCTCCATACGATCCATTTAATTATCGTCTATCATCAAAACATTAAAAATACGTTTCAAATGTAATCTTGTTAGAATTATTATAATACTTTCCCTTAATCTCGCTATAGTTCTACATTCGTACATTTTTTTATAATAGAAAAGAAGAAGTGTAAATATATCGAAGCCGAAGTTGAATTATTAAAGTTTTTGAAGACCAAAAAATAACGCCTAAAATAAAATATTAAATATTCAATAAATAAAAATTAATCAAAATTCATCGTTAGATTCGCCGAGCAGAACACTTTTTTTTTTGTTCCATTCAATTTTTGAAATGAATGTAAACAAAGCTCTGCAAAGATCTCTCTTGATTATTTTCTTAGGCGCTTTTGAAAAATTTAATTGAATTAAGCGTTAGGCCTTTCTGACAATCCCATTGGGGCGATGATTAATTAAATGATATTTTACCCTTTAAATCCTCAACCCGTAGATCGAATGACAAGGTACACCATCAATGATTTGTGATTGTAAAATTCTGTCAGTGTGTTAAATGCTCATTTGAAAAGGGTTTGACAGTTCCGAGCATACGTGCGAAATGAATTAGGCGCGCATTACATTTATCCCTATAAATAGTATAGTATTTAGTTAGCAAATAATATTCAAAATCCAAAATAGCGTAGATATAGAAAAATAGAGAGGATTATTTAAGCTGCTCGAATGGGTTTTTGATATTCCAAGAAGTCTAACAAATCAGATGTACTAATATATTAATCTCTGTACTCAAGTACTTTAAATTAAGTAACAAAAAATATATAAATAAACACATTTGTGTTTATTTTCATTTTATATAATGTTATTCTTGTCAAGGATTCATAAATTGTTGATACAATTCTTCTCCGTGCTTGCGATTCATTTCTCTATGTAGCATAAAATCCTCCCAAAATATGGGTTCGGAGATGGTTATCAAACAATAATACATGATTTCCTCTTGTTTTCTTACCGTAGCAGTGGCTGAAATATACTTTATATAAATATTCTATAAAAATAAGAAAATAAGTTCAGAGGTTCACAAAATATGTGCAAAAGTAGTTTTCGCGTGGTATATTTTTAAGTAGCTACAACGTCGTTAATATGCTTATATATTCAACATATTCTAAGAGTTAAAGCAATTTGGAATTTATCGTACAAATTTATCTCAAAAATAAGGAATCATTTATTTTTAACATACTTATATTTCAATATAGAATACATACAGAATAATTTTTCTATGAGCGACAAAATTTATATTTCATTATTATAACCCATTATTTAACGAGTTGCATTAATTATATAATGTAGAAACATTTTACCCAGCCATCTCTAGATAGTTCTCATCAGATGATCTATATATACCGTATTGTTGCTATGATAGCTAAATGATAATATTAACTTGCCAGATAGTCATAAATACGGAATATAGTACCATAGAAGAATGCTGAATATATAATTTAATTATCAACGGTACAATTCCTAGAAAACCTCCAAAAAGAAAAATAAATCATTTTTCGTTAAGTGCTATAAAATTGAATATTTCTGGCTTATTTGTAAACATAAATATCGCCTTCCTAGGCAAGAGGCACCAGATAGTAATTAATGTTTATTGTGTATCTATCATACGCCAGTCAAATGTTATATGGAAATTTGTAAGAGTCAATTCGTGTGTTTGAGTCTTGTGTGGTATATAGTAAAGTTGTGTGTGGTACAGTGAAGTTATGTATGGTATAGTGAAGTTGTGTGTGGTTTGGTGAGGATGAGTGTAGTATAGTCAAGTTGTGTGTGGTTTGGTGAGGATGAGTGTAATATAGTCAAGTTGTGTATGGTATGGTGAAGTTGCGTGGTATGGTGAAGATGTGTGTGGTACAGATAAGTTTTGTGTGGTATAGTGAAGATGCGTGTGATATGGTATTGTGTATGGTATGGTAAAGTTGAGTGTGGTATAGAAAAGTGGTGTATGGTATAGTGTGTAACTTGACTCAAAAGATAAAACAAAAGCCGATATACATTCCAAAAACTATAATACCGTGTACAACATAATGTCTCTAACGCATAACTAATCAAATACAAATGATTATCATGTAATGAAGTTAATGAGGACATTATTTGGTATTTTAGGTTAGCATCAATCAACCGAGGGTTGGTTTTCTCACTTTTTTGGGTAATATCTCGTGAGAGTGTTCGTGACAGGTTACGTTGCGTGGGAGATATAGAGGCCAATCCTTATCCGAAAACATGGAAAAATTAAATTATTTATGTTCTTTACAAGTTATGAAACAAACAACAAACAAAATAGATTATTCTTTTATTTTATTTTTTTCAGGACTTAAATTTATTTTATTTTAAATAATACAATTTTATTTCACGAGTTATGATTCATTAAATTACGATGTTGTAAATATTACATATTATGGATATACATATAAATTGATGTTATGATTAACATATAAATAAAATCGTTTTATTTTTATTAATTTTATGATATTATTTTGCGATTAAAAATGCGTCACTATATCGTAATTTTGAAAGAAAATCTGACTTTTTTTTCATTAGATTAAATTGTTATATTATATTAAGAAAACCAAATAGAGAAAATGTAATAAAAAAGTTTCACTCACCTTTCTAATAAACCGTATCGCACTTTTATGCTGGTTTGTTAAAGCAACACATCGGGGCTCATCTTCCTCATCTGAATATATTAAAAACATATTTTAGTACTATAGTATTTTTGAAGTTTCATCACAGTTTTGAACGTATTATTTGGACACAGACAAATAAATGTTTATTTCGAAATAGGAACAAAGTTCCTTCTTCGACAGATTACATTTGCATTTCAATTATTGTAATATAATATACATTTGTAATAAGTAGATCAAAAGACTGAATATTGAATAATGTAATACTGAAGATGAAATGGATTGTGTATCCAGATAATAAAAATTAACCAAATTGAAATGGTTTATCAAATGTAAAAGTCTGTACCTTAAAAACATTCTGAATCATTAATTTCATTCTTATTTATCAAAAGACATTGCATTAACTCATAACAAAAACTAAAATCTCAGCAGATTAGATACAGACGATAACTAATTTATCATATAAATTTTGTCTTTATATCTTTATTAACCAATTTCATATATCGAGTAAAATATTGACATGTCAGCAATAATATTATTAGTAATATGCACACGGAACATTGAAAGACAACAGTAAGATACCCATAGCATTGAAACACCGAGTCGGCATGCAACAACGACAGAATGACAGACTGACAATCGTGCACAGATACACTACTGATGAGTGGATGGATGTCAATGCAAGATTTTTTGATAGTCAAACAGCAAAACAAGAAACACATAGTGATGGGTCAAACTATAATTTGTAAGAATCATGTGTCACTAGGTAACAGTAATGTAGATGAGTTAGATGTGATATCTAATGTACACATTTAAAGTCGTAATGTTTATTGTTTTTTTTGGTTAGACTCACGTTTTATATGTGCTCCTCGTGTCAGCTTGAATAGTTGAAAGGTGAAATGTTCACTCGAGTGTTGTGAAAATAAAGGTTTGTTTACTATTAAAAAAAAAATTTTACAACACGACCAATGCCTACACGATTTGATCACGATATCATGCTTCACGAGCGTATATGTTTTTCGTGAGTTTAAACTAGCGTAAAAAATTAACGATATCTATATAATATAATCTATATAATAGATGGATAATTTATATTCGATTTGATCATAAGTGGTTTAAGGATAGACTATAAGATTTTCTTAACGTTTTGTAATAAACAGCATACGTTGCAATATACGCCTGATCTTGAATGCTCGTTCAAATTAATCAGTTTTCAAGAAATAAAAAGCTTAAATTATCAATTACACAATTAACTTTTGTTATTTTATTGTTATTCAATTGCGGCAATTTTTAATTGATAATATAGTGAAATGTTACAATCTTCTACTAGCATATGTTCGAAATAGATTTTTCTTGAAAATGATCTCTGCAAAAAAAACACTAACAAAGTACATAGTGTTTAGAAGTACAGAAAATTGTAATACTCCAATTATTCGCTCCATGTTTAATATTCAATAACAATAATTTACAAGCATTCCTTGTTTACGTCAGATGTTGTCCAAAGCCGGATACCTTTTTAGCATGATGCTAGCTTTACCCATGAAGGGTTATTGCGGCGATCGTATACTGCGGTAAATATCTATACGTTAGGGTCTGGGCAGTGCTCTGTAGGGTTCGTCGAGCGCCCATAGCTATGACGTCAGCAACTATGGCCACTCACAACTGGCGGGCGAGAGATATCCTTTGTAAACTCGTTTGTATTTCGCTGAAAGAGACACTTTTCCACCGCTACCGTTCTTGAGTAGACACTTTAGATGCTTTGTTTGAGAAGTCCTACGTTTTCAAAGAAAATTTATTGAATAAAATAATCTATTGTAAGTACCAATTGTTTTAAAAGTTTAATCTACACATAAAGACGATATAAAAATCGTTGTTATTTTCAATTGTGTTATGTCTAGTTTGGATTAAAACGATGAACGCTATTAAATAAATGCAAATATCCACAATCTATTATTATTTATATCAGCCTATTTTTAAGTTTTCTCAAATACGATTATCTATCGATTTCCGTAAATGTGAATACCGAAAAAAATTAAGAACTTACTGCGTCAACTCGTTTATTTCGACCCTGAGGTTAAATTGAATTTCAAAATTTTGGAATGATTTATCATTCAATTCGCTTGATGGATACCAAAAACTATATAAAATATATAGCCATAAAGTAAGTTATCAGAAAAACTTTTGGGAGGAGGGAAATATCATTTTGAACGCTCAGAATATTATATCTTTACTTACTTATTTAAAATATAATATAATTTATGTTATATCAATTATTCGTCTTGAATTATTCAAGAATTAAACTTTGTTGAGATTGCGTGTACGTTGTATTTTTTTACGATTCGCAGAATACGTTTTACTATGAAGTGGGTACGCAATACCTACACGGTATGGAAACATGCAAGACTTCCAAAGTCCTTGTTGATGTTAAGGAACTAGTTCTATGTTTGTCAACCCTTCGTAAATGTACTTAGACTATTTATGTACTATTAACCTATCCTGGATACGACCTCATGTGTGGCTGGTTCATTTAGGAATTATACGATTTTCATGGAGATCATGCTCGGTTAAATATTTTCTTACATATTTTGTATTATTGTATTTAATTACAAAAAAATAATTACGTAATTAATACCTAACCATAATATGAGATCAATATCACTATAAATAAATACACTTAAAGTCAAAGGCTGTTAATATGCAACAAATTATTACTTTAAAACGTCAAACGAGTAAACCATAATTAACAAATACTTAATAAATATATTTTCTATCTAATTGGATGGTTAGGTGCAAAATTATAAAATTAAGGCGCTGGTAGACGTAATTAAGATGAATTTTTCTCTTACCGGTCTACGCTTTTAAGTTAACTCAATAATATACTTAGTTAATTATATAATTTTAAAGTAATTCCGCGAAATCGACTAAACATAATCTAAAAAATGAAATTAATTTGTTATATATTTGAAATATGCTAACTGTTAAACTACATAAAAAGGGTTTATGACATATTTCATGACTTTGTTTTTCAAAGCTAGCACGATTATAACTGCATACATATATAATTTAATTTTACAACTTTGTTATTTTAGCAGAGAAAACATCCGACAAATTTTCCCATGCGCGACAAATAATAAAGGGCCTCTTTACAGGAAAGCTTCACGCGTTAATATGTCTTCATTCAAAATTACAAAGCTTCGTCGGTCACTGCAGAATGAGTCTGTTTACAAAACGGAGTACTAGTAACTTCCAAAAGCCATTGAAGTACAATCTAAAACATTCTTAAACAAATCATTTTGCATGTAGGTTTACTCTGAATTTAAAGGGGATGTTTTGACGTCTTTTCAAAATATCCCCTTTAGTTAACACAATAAAGACTTATGGCCTGTTCACGGAATGAGACACGGTGAGATAAGTCTCAAAGATTTGGTTAAGATAAATCTCACTACCGTGTATACGTGTTGAGATCTAGCTATAAACTCAGAGAACACCACTTGAGATTAGTAGAATTGTTCCGCGCTCACGGTGTGTAATTTGATAGCGAAACTATACGAACGCACTAGAACCAAAGATACCTACAACTATTTATTTTGAAAAGACGGAACAGAAGGCAATTAGTAAATCACAAACATTTATTCCGTTTTAATTGCTGCAGGACAGATTCAAATTCCAACGTATGAAAGGAACATCAACAGTCTACATATTTGATGTACAATGAGCGTTAAGTGAGGCGCGAGATAAAGCAAATATCAAACCTTTGAAATTTGGTGTATACATAAACAGTAGACTACGAAAGCTGAGAGTTGTCTCCAAAGAATCTCATTAGAGCATAATCTCTGTCTCAAGAGATATTCTCGAAACTAAAATAGCAGAAAAATTTCTATCGTGGACAAGGGCCGACAAAGTGACTATTTGTCTTGTCGCGGTACTTGATATACTTTCTACATTTAATTCAAATACTTTATTTATTTAGATTATAATTTTTTGGTTAATTATTTTTTCAAATGTAACCAGCTTATTGATTTAAGTTTTAATTATTTTCGAACGTAATGTTATTTTTAATTTCTTATATTACGTTAGATTAATGTTGTAAAATGGATTTTAAATGTATGAGAATGATAGAAGATCTATGGTGAGACTATAAAACTGAAAAAATTCTATTGAAAAACTACGATTTTATCAATTTACCAACCAGCCATAAATATTTTCAATCAAAAAATTGGTGTTCAACGATATAAAATGAACCGCTTTCAACATATATTCCATATTTATGAGTGGTTTATGCTTACTTTTGTTAAATATTTCATAAATGTACATTTTTAAAATGATAATTTATTCGGTACATTAATATTATAGTTACTATTGAAAAAAAAATACAGAAATTCACCGGTCATTTAATGGGAGCACTTATTTCATGATCGAGCTTTGTGAAATTACATCTAATGTTTCAAAAATAATAAAACAATTATTAAGATCAATGAAAAGCCAAATAACCATCACGTTGGTAAGCAGAGCTGATAAAAAATTGCAGTCTTCTGTTTTGGCAAACAACTTTTACTTGGTCTAATGTCGTAGTTATTTTCATGTACACTCGTTTGTGAAGCTTCTTACCATCCAACAATATCTAGTTTACTTTTATTGTTTATTTTATTGTCTTTAACACAAGTATCATATATTTTATACACCATTCTTTTACCACTCATCAGTTTCATATCCCCAAACTAATTTAGCGGCCTATTAATTTTAAATCCTGTTATAAATATGTAGATTTTTCAGACATACATCTGAACAAATGAATTTCAACTCCAGTCTTCCTTTGCCAATTCTATGACTCACCTCTATGCATCAGTGTCGGTATCGGAACCCCACTGTATACCGCTAATTTTTCATAATATGATAAATTTATAATTAAGGATAACAAAGAGCTATTTACGATATACCTGTCGCCAATCTGCTATTCAATTCATGATATTTAAAAAAAAACATTCCAACTATTTCTGAACACATTTATGATTTTTTTAAATCATTTACATACTGGGCATAAATTTGTAGGGTCTCTATTAAAAGATAATCAAAATACTAAGACTAATCAATAATATTGTTTACCATTAATTTCTAATGTTTTTTAATTTTATTATTTTTCGATTCCACGTCCAAAGAAATCCTGTAGTTTTAAAGTGAAGAAACCGTCAAACAAATTTGAAGATGTTGAATAAAGAAGCGGAAAATATGAAAATCTTAATTGGGCGGGTGTGGAACCTTCCAGCCAAGTTCTTGAGGAGCCATTTATATGATAGATACTATAAATCCTGATAGCAGTATGCAAAAGGGTATTATCATGCTGAAAAATCACTTTATACCGTTTTCCCGGTTGTTTTTCTTGAATTGCGGCCTGAAACTCAAAAATAATTCATACTAGTAATAACTTGTACGATAAAATATAGTAAAAACTATAAAATAATTCATTTTTGACACGTCCTTTTGATTGACTTTAACTGGGAGTTAAACTCAAACAAAAGGATGTGTCAAAAATGTTCATTTTTTCGTACATCATTTTCTTCAACCAATGAACATAAACATTTCTTAAAATAAAAGATTTATGCAATAAAAAAATAAATAAGTATTAAAATGACATTGACATATGTTAAAAAATATTCGAAGGCACTTTTTCCTTGTAAATTAAAAATGCTACGAATTTATGAATCAACGCAATATCTGTTTCTTAAAACAAATTAGACAAAGTATGAATATACGATATATGCTTACGATATACAAACGGGATTTTTAAGTGAAAGAATCTTTTTAGCGCGCAAACAGTGCTGGCGCTACCCCTGAGATAATCGCGCACAGCCCCTGCGGTGGACCATACAAAGAATGAAGGCGGTCGTATTCTGAATTTTCCAAAGCCAGAATTTTCATTTCCTTTATAATCCAGCTTAAATAATTACCCGCTGGAAAATACGCACTTACAAGTGAAAATTGTTTTCTTAATTGGCCATTTTAAGGTTGAAATTCGTTTGAAGTTACACAGTTTTCTGTAATAAAGAGTAGTAAAAATAATAATTTCGGTAATCTGCTTATTGAGATTTATTTGTAAAACAGAAAGTCTAAAATATAATTATATATATTTTATTTTTTTATTATTTTTTTATTTATAATTTTTGTTTTATTAACCACTGAGTCCCATTCTAAAAAATTTTCCTAAAAATTATTCGACTAAATTTGTTTTAAGCAACAATTTGAGTTAGGTACTAAATTTATTTTTTAAATAATTGTTGTTTTTTTAAAAATAGATTCTGGTGAAGAAAAAATGATATATGTTTTTAGTTATGACATCCTGAAGAATAAAATGGTATTTTTCGAAACCGGTAGATGTATTTAAACTCAATTCAGTGGTTAATAAAACAAAGATAATAAATTAAAAAATATGAATTTTAACCACAAAGTTAATATTGCTAATTTTAAAAGTATTAAAATATAATTACTAAATATGTACATTGATTAGATGTAGGTGTTGTTTTGGAAACGTTTTCTATTGATCAAGTTTCATTCAAAATTTAATTAATTCATAATCAATTAAATAATCTCCTACAAATATTCTACAGGAATTTTCTTATATTCCTATTGAATAATTCACTCATAAAGAATTCGTAGTCATTAAACCTGTGATAACATTTAGTCATCGGGGGTTAAAAGAAGGAAGATTCTGGATACCCGCAAACCTTCCAAAGCCATTTACTTTGGAAGCCTTTTGAGTTTACAAAGGCTTATTTAAATTTTCCGTAACGTATTGACATCAAGGCAGATGTCAATACTTTACTTTACTAATTACCTTATAAATACTTTAATAAATGATAATCAGTGTATGTTTGACGTAAAACAAACCGATCCAAGTGACATTTATACTTTAAGAAAATGGGCAAAACCTTTTTTTTTTAAATTATAATTTTTTTCTATGAAGTTCAATCCAACTCCAACTAGTTCGTATTTGACACTGAAGTAATTAACAGTAAGTAATATTTTTTGAACTTGGATTACTTCTGCTTTGAATGAACTGGGCAATGTTTTAATTGCCTTAGTGAACAATAATATATTTTTTAAAAGGACATAATAAAAATATTTAAAAAAGAACAGTTTTTTTTAGTATCAATCATCTAGTCTAATACAGAATAAAAGTATCTATGCGGTCTTCTTTGACAATTTTCCAGAATTTAGTGAATATTACTGTTTTCTCCAACTTCTATTTGACCAGATAGACGAGTTAATAAACAAATTATTGACGTACTAGAGGTGCGTAATGAAATATATTTTTGAGATATTGCATGTTCGCATAGGTAACGGGTGATGTACGTACTGTGGTTAGCGGTGGACCAAAAACATTGTAAAACGTTGAACAATGCCGCATCTACATTGTTTATATTCAAACTGTAATTTCTGAGTGATCACCGTCATTATATCGTCACAATCGTTATGTTGTAATACCTTTTTTAACATTGTCATCACCTTTTTGAAATTATATTTTTCTCGTTCTATGAAAGCTTTATTACCATAGTCATAATTTTTGATAAAAAATTTGACTACCAGCAAATTTATAATAATAAATTTAAGCTAAAAAATCACCATATTATTATCATCAAAGGGTTTTTTTTATGCATTTGCATTTTTCTGCCTTTACAAAAATACAAATACAATTTTTTTTCTTTAGTATCTCGCTGATCTCTGATAAATCTTAATCGTTTAGCAAAAATGAGTGCGCACTTATAACATCCTTTAATTTCTTCTAAATTCGATAATAATTTTACAATAATTCCAATTACGATTTTAACATGGATCAGTTCTGCATGTATTTTATATTCTTAAAAAACAGAAATAGATCCATTGTCAGATTCTTTCATATGCATTGATTTAAGAATTTATAACTATTCACTTTATACTTCGAAATACATAATTGGTAAATAAATTTCATAAAAATTTCACTCGGATCACTTATTTTTATTTCCAGTCAAATAAAAAAATAATGATCGAATGTATACTTTTTTTTATATTTTGTTAACAAAAAAATGTCCTTACATTTTTCAAACTACAGAATCGAATCGTCCTGCGCCACGTTAATGTTAGGCTCAACCTAGGATTTACTTATGACTGTTCTGTCCAGTGTAGGGTTCGATCCGTATTCGCATCCGTAGTAAGCACCACACTCAGCTAATAATTACTACGAAAAGAAGCGTTCTACTCGCATTATTTGATTGTTTGCCATACTTATAAGAAATAATTCAAGTCTTTCAAAAAAGCTTTGTACATGTGATTTAAATACAGATGTTTCGTGCTAGTTGTACGGACAAGAGAAGTGGATTTGGTTCA
Organism: Eubasilissa regina; assembly: GCA_022840565.1. Lineage (NCBI taxonomy): Eukaryota > Metazoa > Arthropoda > Insecta > Trichoptera > Phryganeidae > Eubasilissa > Eubasilissa regina. The sequence continues at coordinate 27,085,646 of JAINEB010000022.1, read as the reverse complement.
ATTACTTGTCTACGGCACTGCTGCCTCGTGGGGAGTGCTATTATGTATAAGTAAGTATATTTAATTAATAATAAAAGCAATGTCAGTAGCTTACATTGTAACCTAGTGAAAATCAGAGTAGACACATTTTCATAAAATAAAGATGCACAAAAATTCTAGAGTGAATGTGTTGATATTAAGCTAAACTCGTGATCTGTCATTTTACTAGACTTCACAAATGAAACACTTAATTTTTAGACTCCACAAATTTTCAATTACGATAAATTCTCATTATATTTGTTACCAGTAATATTTCAACAGACAAAAACAACTGTCAGTTTTTTATAGAAAGCGAAAAGATTTTTTTAATTAACATTGATATTCAATAATTTAAAATTGTATAGACTAGGACCAACGAACATAAAATGACACCAATATATTGTAATGCAACAGAACAATGAAGAAAACATTGTCACTGAGCGGTCTAGTATTAATAATCTATGTCGGCGGTAAAACTGTACTGAATATAAATATTATATGAAGGGACTGTTTTAAGGAATTATTAAGAAAAATTCTCTTGCGACTAATTTATATTAATATTTTTAAGCATTCAAATAATTGGTAGAGCAAAAAAAAACAATTTATTGTCTCTTTTACCGTTTCTTATTCCGTTTTTGCGTGTTGTAAAATAATGGGATTTTAAAACAAATTTTGTACTTAAACCCAAAGAAAGACGTGTATATAGAGAATACAGCGACTACAAAGGAATTGACTTTCTATCATAAAAATAAATCTGACCTTTATAAAGTAAACAGGTTTAAGAAACCGTTACAAAAGAGTCTAATGTTCTCAGAATTTATTTTTTCTGACCGCGGCTTTCTTTAGAGTCTAGGTATTGGGTGAGCTAAGTAATGCTCCGTGACGCTGCAGTTTGAAGCGTTATCGCAAAAAATTCTTTAAGGTTGCTCATTTTAAAAATACCGTAGCCAAAAGAAATAAGCTGTCCAAAAATAATGTCACCATCTAAATTTCATTTAATTTGTAAGTTCGTGTCGTATTTATCGAAAATACTACAAACAAAAACACTCTCATTTTCTTTCAATAAGACACCTGTACAAACACGCAATGGACTCAATACCAATATCTTTGTAACAAAAACATTTTTTTGTTACAAAGATATTGACAATGTCAATAATTTTCACGTCGAATAAAACTTTCTGATAATATAACGAGTTAAGATAAAAAAATGTTAAAGTAATGATAGACTGTGATTGATATAGAAATCTATAATGAGATATGAAATTGACAATGCTCCACAAAGCGGAATTAATGTGCTAAATATCCGGAGAGTAACGTCATTTAAATACGAGTTCTTTACGTTATAATCCATACACGATTCAACGCCACTGCAGCGCCATGGTGCACGGGACGTGAGGGAAAACTCTGCCTCGAGCACAGAAAAATATAATTTAAAAACTCTGGATAGAATGTAGTAATATTATAAGATACATACACACGTCATTTTTCCATGTTACGTGAATGGATATTGAATTTCATGCACTTGATTAATTTTAAATATTCAGTTATTTAAATCTGCAACTACGACTTAGCTATTGTAAGTAGCTAGCCGCCACACTGGTTTATCTCATCTCTCTCATCCGATTGACGCGCAGTGTTCCAAAAGTACGTTTATGAGGGTTAATTTCTCAAGATTCAAGGAAATTTCTGCAAAGTGTACGCGCAGTGCCAATCGTGCGAGAAAAATTGTGTGTATGAATACATTTGACCGAGTTAAATTAGTTAGAATTATATTTTTCTGTGCAAACATATTAATATACCCGTCTCGGGGTGTCGGGCAGTAAAGGTAACGTGTCGTACTTTCTGTGAAGAAGAAGACCGACCCTGAGTGGTCGGGCTGCAGCAGGCCGAGCAGCGCGAGCGGGACGGCCGAGGCGCCCCCGAGGTGCCGCACGGCCCCCAGCCCCGCGCCCCCGAGGTGCCGCTCGGCCCCCAGCCCCGCGCCCGCCAGGTCCATGGAGCTGCCGGACCGAAGCCCCGCTGTGGGCCAAAGGCATCACTCTCGCGCAACCACAGTGAGAACAGTACACATATTAACAATTGCCTATTTCTCTACACAATGTGCTCTGTGCTGTAGACTAATTAGTGGTATTTAATAACGCACTCGGTGCTGATCTTTGATTTCAATGACCTTAACCCTTTTCCGGTTCAATTTAAAACCACCCACTTCCCCAAGATGTACAGTGTTATTTTAATTACATAGTATGCACATGAAATTATTACACAAGGTTATAAATAATTTCAAATATCTGTGAGGAATAACTAGCTATAATTAAATATTAATATTATTATGTATAAATAATGTAATACATCACACCCATATTGAAAAATGATGAGTTTATTTTCATTGCACGGTAGTCTAATTTCTCCAGAAAATAGTTTAAAATGTAGTGTCGGGTGCTTTCGGGTCTATTGGCTGAGAATTGAGCTGACTATATTATTTTGTTATTTTCGTATTAACGTAAACGAGTAATTTTCCAATCACATCTCCATGTACGAACTCTTGCGGAAAAATTCCACAAGCAATTAAGTGAAAAACTTCCAATTAAATATCCAAAAAGGATTCAATTTTTATCAAAACGAAAAAAATCCTCTTATTGACGATGATGATGATGATAATAATGCTGCTAATGATGATAATTAGTGGAATAAAAGACGTGCTTAACTAAAACAAAACAATTTTTTTAAAAAGCATTCAATATATTACTTTGCATGGCGGTGTATTTACTCCCGATAAAAGTAATTTCTGAGTAGATTTCCATTATTGGTGGTATCTTTGTTACATAATAAATATTTGTTTTTTTATCAACATGCGTGTTCAATAAGTAATTTATCTTAATTAATGAAAAACTCGACAATGATTGTATTTTAAATATATTTAGTTTTTTTGTTTAATAGCAATAAGCTTATTATTATTAGAACAAATCTTGCCATCATCATTTCAGATATATCTTAGTAGTTAGATACTTTATTTTTACGATTGAGTTCAATCTTCTCTTCAGTGAACCCAAAAAATAAAGTATTCTAAACAAAAAAAAAAAAATATATATATATATATATAATGTTTTTACAGATCACAAAATACGTGATGTAAGTGTAATATTTGTACAAATGTATGTATAATATAATATGCAAAAAGGTTTGGAGCTTTTAATAACTTATAAAACATGTCGCTGGTAACTGATCATAAATATAAAAAATAATTTGAAACAATATTTGTTCTATTCGTATTCAAGGTTTTGGCTAATATATTATACGATTTTAAAATCTCACAATGTATCATTTTACTAAAAATTCATTATAATATAATTATGTTTTATAAAATACTTTCTAGTATTACAGTAGATACAGTAGATTAAAATCTAATAAGGATAAAATAAAGCTATAAGCATACAAATAATAAGTTCCCTGTAGATTACTTTTATTTTTAGTATTTTATGATATAATATTGACTAAATTCGTACATATTTAACAACATTTTCATTAAGATCTCCGAAACATGTGTTAAGAAAAGCTCGGGATGAAAAATTAAGAAACGATAGTAATTTTTTTAAAGAGTTGTCGATTTTTTTAAATTCCAAATTAGTTATTTTGGCGAGATAAAGTAAAATACGACAGCGATTTTGAAAAGACATTCAGTTATCGTCACATAATATAATCGACGACGCTCTTGCTACCGTGCTTGCTAGTCCTTTACGCTGTGATCGGTAGCGAAAACAGAAACGGAAAGAAAGCGATAATTTCAAATCCTTATACGATCCTACCACTTTGTGGCAGAGCTATTCACAGTAAGATTCATAACATATTCGAACATATCGTCTGGCTACATTAAAGCGCCGATCGCGGATACACATACTATTTATTTCGCTCTAAAAATTGCTCCTGTATCAGTTGTGCAGTGCCACTAAATCACTTTTACCGCGTTACCGCTTGTCGTTTCCGGTAGAGTTCCACTGCCGCCATGATGAAACAAAACATAAGGATTCTGTTTTTTTTATATTTCATTATTTGTAATAATAATATTAATTCTGCGAATATATTCAAATTTAAAATACCATTTCATCGTATAATAACCAAAATTCTAAAAATATGAAAGTATCCAATATTTTATTTTAATTCCTTTGAGAAATTACCGATTAATGGTTCAAAGTTACATAGACATTTACTAATGTTTCAAGCCAATATACATATAAGTTTATACGATAATAAAAATATATTAATTGAATAGAGTGCTGTGGTGACGTCGCACTCCTGTTCGAAAATGTTTCAAGCAAGAGATATTTGTATAAGCAAAAGTTTTCGACCTTCAATAAAATTGATAAATAAACCCGCCATAAAATTTTCTCGGAGCGCCTTTGACGAGAACGAAAACTTTCACGCAAATAAAATTAAAAAAATATTCCGTTTACCGCCTTTAAAAATGATCCTTCTCAATCATGAAATGAAGACAAACCAAGGACCCATTTAAAGATATTATGCAAACGCCTGAATCTTCGTGAACGCCGTAGCCTCGCGAAACGTGGGTTGGAAGGAAGCCAAAATTGCAAAAGCATTATAAAATTCCTTTTTCTCCTGAGAACTTATCTAGTTTTTGTTTCTAAAAGAATGAATATTTCTAGTACATTCTATAGTATGCAAATATGAATAATCGATAAATTACCCCAAAGTATAGGACAAGATAAATTTACACATTTCAATGATCTCAATTATTCAAACATACAACAAATTGTTTGTGTGAAATAAAATATCTAACATTCTACGGCAAATGAAATATATGCGATAATCATTTATATTTTTAAACGGTTGAAATTGAATCAAAATAATCTAATTAAAAAACAACACTGGTTGATGGATGATTTCGTCGAATCCCGAATTAAATTATTTAATGAATTTTCACAAATACCTAGCATTACTTGATGGAAATCATTTGAATATTAAACCAACTGCCGAAATAAAAATAATATTTTGAATAGACTAGCCTTGCAGTCTTGTTCTCTTTTTTTTTCTTGTTCTCTCTGAATTATAAAAAATATATAATATCCTTAGAGTTGATATAACCTGTCAATAATGACGGAAAATTAAATGTTTTCATAACCTTAATTTATTTTTCACGGATCAAAAAAAATATGGTAGAAAAATAATTAACATACTTAAATTGATATATGTACGTACCTAGTAATTATTATGGATTTCTCTATAAATTACACATTTTATCTCCTGTCTATGAATTTTGGTAGTACGCATATGCCTACTTAATTATTGTGTCGAAGTCTTGTATTGTTTAAAATTATTTATTAAAATATTAATATTGTATAATTTTATCGCACGCGAATGCAAGCGCGCGGAATTTGACTATTAGGAGAGAGACTGGAGGGGAGGTAACGTCATATTATGAATGCAAAGATAAATAATTGGAAAATTATTTACCCTTCATACCGCCGATTTGACTATTCATTATTATTACCCGGTGAGGACGATCTGGTTAATTGATGCAAACCATCCATTAAGTCTGACACATTTTGTCAGACAAATCATACTCAACGGGATCGTAAATGATCAATTGAATGTAAATGTGTGGAATAAATTTCAGAATATCTCGTAACAAAATAAATCAACAACAAAAATGTCAGATTTAGTACATTTCACTTAGGGATTGCAGTTACCGACTTTTTCCGATCGGTAATTTGGTAAAAAGTCTACGTACCGGTTTACCTGTATTTTACCGGTAATATAATTTTAGTGGTAATGTAAATAAGAGACAATGCTGTGCAGAATTTTCCATAACTCTACTATTTGTATTTCTTTATTTTGTCTATTCTTATCAATGTACATAAAAATACATATATACGTACATGTTTATAAATATATTAATTCAATTTTTAATTTACACGCTTATTGATCCTGTGGTTAAGCCACTCGCCTAGTGATCTCTATTCCCGGAGATTCGAGCCCTATTCCCGGAGAGCATCAGGTTAATCTTATTTTCAAAGCACAAGCATTTAGCTAAGTTTTAAAATAATGATGTTGATGTGACGCATTTCTATTTTAAAAGATTAATATTATTAATAATACAAATTTAAAATGTCAATTACAACGATATACAGATAAAATCAATTTATCTAAAAAATATTTTCGGTGCTTAATAGATTTTATCTGTAATCGATACATTTAATTTACATAAAATATCACTGACCTATGCTCTGAAAAATTGCAACTTCATAAAGATAATGTGTTCTCTTTAAAAATATTAATAATAGGTATATAAACTCGCATCGGTTTTAATAGAAAAGATTTTTGTGTTTTAGTGTATCCAGAAGCGTAAGATATAATTTATGAAATAGCACGTACATATATAATAATATTTTTAAATCTACGCTTCTATTTTCAGTGAAAAATGGTAGGAAACGACGAGTCATTATTTTGTAATTATTTATTTTCTATTTGTAGCAGTTCTTTTCTCGAAACAAATAAAATGAAACAACAATTTACTACGCTTCGAGACGGGTGTTTATCTAGGATGAATATGAGACTCATCTAGGAATATGGTTACACTACATTATACAGAGTGTAACCGACCTAGTCCAGAATAGTTTATAAGTGGATACCTGACTAAATTACGAGTCGAAAATATATTACATAAATTCTGCACCGTTACGTAATATATTATTGATTGAAATATTTAGTTTTAAGTTTGCAGTCTACGTACTCCGAAATAAATATTTTCGAAATTTTAAAATTATTATTAACCTATATCTTTGCTTCAGACTTTAAATCATCTAACAAAAAATAGTCTAGCCGCTCGAAATACGATGACCTTTATTTTTTTGTATTCAATATATAATTTGGAATCAATAAAATATTTCAATTAATCGTAATGATCGTATAGTTACGATTTTTTTTAATACTTATATATCTGACATGGTTGAGGCTAGGCACATATCCTTTGAACATTTTCGACTCATAATTTAGTCAAGTATCCACTCATAAAGTATTGTGGACTAGGTCTGTTACATACTGTATATCAAATCTGTGATATGGTATTTTTATATTACCTATATTATATCATTTTATTTAAAAATATATATATTACTCATTAATATTCGATTTAAGTAAAATAAAACAAGAAGATAATTTTTACATAAACACTAAATTAAACGCACTTTTACTTAATACATGAATACCTTCTTTACAACCAAGCCCAAGAATTTTAAACAACCAAATTTGCTTACTTGAAAGATCCTAGGGCGCATCGGATATGTAGAGTAAATAATCGAAAACCGACAACAAACCGAAATTGCGAAAGTGATATCACACCACTCACTAATCGCACTACAGTAGACACTACACTTACGGTAAGCGCTACATGACAATATAACGTTCGTCCGACGGAGTGACCGCGAGTACAACGATCAAAAATTTCAACACCGATAACCTTTTTATTTGTAGTTCGACTGGATAAACATTACTGCGTTCAACTCGTCTTACTTAACTCTGAGATTTTTCTTTTTAAATTCCGAAAAAAACATTCTTTAAACGTGTATTAATTTTCATATTTAATTTTCCTTTCATCATAGCTAATATATCAAAGATGTCGTCGTACTGCATCAGTATGCAAAATAAATGACATCAACCCGACAAACACTGATTTCTCTACCGGCTACACATTCGTATTCATAGACAACTTGTGTACCTCGCTCGCCACGTATCCACCAGTAGGATATTTCACATCAATTTAAACGTGGTCTCTTACGATTTTAATTTGGTGGTTAAGCTCAACATATGTTATCAAGACTCCGGTTTCCTAACTGCAAAATCATTTTTCGTATAATTAAACCTTTCATTGCATTATCTCAATACTCTTAATCAACTATTGCACATTTCGAATTGCCTATCTTTTTGAATTCGTTTTTAAAAAGAAATAACTTATTAAGCTGTCAATGTAAATTGTCAAAATTTTTCACGTCTCAAATTATTCAGCTAAGTTCTTTAATAAAATAATTTAATTCCATACCCTTAAAAGTGCAAATATTTACGAAATATTATTCTAAAAAATGCATTTGTAATATGTAATGTCATAAGAGTGCGTTCGGTTCATCTGCCATCCTATTGCTTTGGATACACAGTTGGCACGTATTATACTATAACGTCAGATACATTTAATTGTTTATTTATTTATAAGTTTGACGCTGAATAGAGCGATGTTCATTTTCTTGAAATTAATTGATGAGCAATCTGAACTAATACAAATACGAATTTTAGGAACAAATTTTATTATAATTAATTTTTTCTAGATTGCGTTCATAAAACAAAATATTTCGAAGGGTGAATGATAAATGAATTGTAGCTGTGATCAGTTTTTACATAATATAAACTTTTGAAACCACATTATCTTAGCGCACCCATACGTATTATAATACTTTGTAAGCTTAGTTTTGACCATATAGAATTTTCACGGAAATTTTGGATAAACCGCCGTTTTGGTAAAATCTCTTTCAAGTAGGTACCGCAATAAAAATTTATCGTAAGAGATAACATCTTATTACTGTCTTGTCATGCATTCTTCACTAGCTTGCAAAACTACATAGAATAAATTAGGAGAGTTTGAGAATAACAAGTAGTAATGAACATTTTTATTGCTTTCAAATATAAAAAAAATACTGATTGCAAAAATATAACTCACACCCTTCGACTATACTAGCCATACACATACTGAAAAAAAAACAAAGCATTACAAATAACGAATTACGGGAGAAAATATAAAGTTACCGGAAAAGTATCTAATTACTGATAAATTTTGTAAAGTGTTTTTGCTCCATTTGCAGACCAATCGGTTTACCGGTATCCCTAATTTCAATATAACTTTCTGTTAAAAAAATGTTCAGGTCGTTAAGATTTATCCGAGGAGAAATTAATGGTATCAACCACTAGTCCGAATAAATTCTATTAAAACTCTTGGCAGTTTGCTCTTTTTACCCAACTCATCCCTAATCACTTTATTGAAAAAGTCGTTTACAAAGTCCTACAAACCACTCGGACGGAAGTTGTGCGAAGAAGAACTGAGGAAGGTTAAGAGAAAGGAAAAACTCTTCTTATCAGAAGGAAATATTCTGACAAGATCTTGTCTTCGCTTAAAATACATTGTATAATATATAATCAAACGACAGAGTTTTTAATCAGAAAGTGATTCGAATGCATAGTGCTTTATATCTTGTGGAAAAAAAGAATTAGCTACGTGGATTATATATTAGTTCGTTTATATGGAACAAGTAACAAATTTCAAATTATCGTAACATTTCGGTGTATAATTTTTCTAAATCCTTGAGGGTCATAAAATAAATAAATACTATGATTTTACTTTTTTCATTTAATTTTACTCGCGCTTAATGCATGAATTAGTGTTCAAGAGAGGTTTTAAATACTCTTTTTTTTCCAAAAAAAAAGTGACGTCGATCTTGGAATTGTCTGTCAAAGAGAGTTTGAAAGATGAAGTGGCGTCCTGACACTGATAGATCTAAACCTTTATCCAGTTTATACTCAGTACTCATCGATTAACTCCAGACTGTGCTATGTTCCTCTTCTGATATTTTCTATGGTTTAAAGATAGATTGCAAATGTTAAAAAAAATAACGTTAAAAAAAAAAAATCACATTATTACTCTTAATATACTTTACATAAATACATAAGAAACGGGTTTTTTTATCTACAGAGAAATGTATTACTTATACTGCACGGAAACAATTTAGGGTACTTATTGAATTGGGCAAAGACTTTACAAATGTAAAACATTTCTATGTCGTAAATATAAATCAATTGTGGATGCCCAAAACAATTTACCTTTTTATTTAATAATGTTATTTCTCAAATGTTAATTAAATTATTCATGCAAATTTTCCAAGAGGATTTATAATATTTTTAACATTACATCTAGATCTACATTTTAAATGATTTCTACATTAATATTATAAATTTATTCATAAAAACATCTAGTTATTTAATGCATGGATAAACATATAAAGCGGGAAATTACTTTATATATTTTCTTTCACTTAGAACATTTTTAAGCAATATATTTACTACATATAACATGCTCAAACCATCATAAAACTAAAAATATGGTTTTTCTAACGGTACATAAGCATCTGAATATTTCTAAAATATATGAGACATGTACGAAGTAATAAATTATAGAATACAAAACATATGAGCCTTCGAATGCATACATATTTAAATATAGCAGACATCTCAACCTTTCTACAACACAAAAAATATGAATAATATGTAAAAGTATGTACCTATATTTATTATTACATGAATATATCATTTTATAAATATGTAGTAATCTTCACATTAGGTCTCATCGAATCTTATATTTGACTATTTATTGAAAATACTCGTAAATTCAAACTGTCCTTTTTTTATAAAATCACTTTTTCAGATATATTTTAAAAGAAAATAATACGATTATTGTTTTGCATACCATCTTTTTTGTTAAGAACTCTTTTACTATTAATAATACATAAGATAAGAATTTTTAACTCAATACGTTGAGAAAAATAGATTGTTTATTGAAACATAACTGAATAAAGACGAATATAAAACAAGATTTTGTCGAAGAATAGATTAATATATTATATTATAAATAATTTACAATAATATTACTTGTAACTGATAGTACTACAGGTAAGCAATTTTACATAGTACACATCAAAACAGCAGCGTGCGTGATTTTTACAGGGCTATTGCAAGATACACGTCAAATTTTACTTCATTTATCTTACAGGAGATATTTTTATTGAATATAATTACAATGAATAAATCGGAATAGTTAATATACCCTTTCTTAAAAAGTTTCTCAAAAGCCTTCTTTATTAATATTTTTACGAAGACATAATTGTTTCCAATTTTTCTTTACACCTTTTAACTTCTTAACAGATGACCCATATTTCTCGGTGGCAGAGTGAAGTCACCTGAACGGAAAAGTGATATTTAAGATGGCTACATTAAAGATCACTTAGCGAATGGACGTTTTTTTAATTTCCAGAATAAAAGGTGTTTAAAATGCTACTTTTGTCAAAAATATTAGTTGACGCAAAAGAAAATTTTTCTCGAAGCTTTCGTAAAAAATGAACTAATTACTTTTAAATGACAAGATTTTAGGAAAATGTTTGAGAGTTTTTCACAAAAAGTTTATTACTACAAATGAAACTGCGCGCGTATATCTCCTGTAAGACGAACGCTACAACGTTGTGACATCTTGTTCGCTTACCGTCCGAATTTTTCTTACACAGGGCTGTCTCCGCCACAGAATCCTCGCTGTGACTCGCGTTGAGGTGCCGCCCGCCTCCGAGCGCTGTGCCAAGCAAGCCGACAAGCCAATCAAATCAATCGAAAATAAAATCAATTCTAAAACGGGGCAGCGGACCCGCCACCCGGACTACGGTTCGAGAAAAGAATGAACAGAATTGTAAATGTTGATCATCCATTAACGCATTGCGTGAAGGTTTTCTTAAGCGTTTTCAAGCGCTTGAAAAACACAGAACATTCGACAAGAAATATTCATTTATCGTTTCAATCATCAATAGTTTTCATTCACAATTCAGAAAAATATTAATTATTCGATAAATACAATCACTGCACGTGATCGTCAGAACTTTATAAAAATATCGTATAATTGAAACAAATAAAGTTTTACTATCGGCATTTATATTGAATGCGAATGGAGATTTTAAATGTTTTATTAAGACTCTGTCAACAAATTTCAATAACAAATAGTAATAAATACTTTTTCTTGTGATATTTATCGTTTTAGAAAAAATATATACCTACATATGTATTGTGATGTTCAACATTTATAAATGTAGGTAGTGATAAATATTTTCACGCTTTTAAAATGTCGCAATGTTCATTCTGTGTTTTCTCAAGCAAATATTAAAATTAACTTAAGTGCAAAATATCTAGCTACCTCCTAAATCAAACAGTATTTCTCACATAAAGATATGTCACATTTTTTTAATACATCGTCTTCATAAAAGCTGGTGGATAAGATTGATAAAAAATCTACTGAAATTATTTTTGTTTTACAAATTTCAAAAAACATACTTTTAAATATGCTAGTTTTGAGAAATATATATTTACAAAATTGATCAATCATGCTTGTGCTCATAAAATATTAATATTTTACAATAAGAAAAATAAACACTTTTTAACATACATACAACTCATTGCTATTCTCATACACACTAGTTAAAAGTGATAAATATAGTGTTAATATTCACGGAATTATGGATCATGGTTTAACCTTGTTATGCAGAGTGGGCCATAAGTTTTTTCACTTTTTGAATTGCTGCTGCGCGGGAGGGGCACGCGGGAAACAGCACGCGGGAATTTGGTCTTTACAAATTTAGTCGCAATGGATCGCTTCACGGGAGGACAACGCGCGTTATGCGTAAAACAGTTTTACAAAAACGGCTATTCTTATTCGTGCTCACTACCGATTACACAGTGTGAATCAATGTCCGAGTATTAATTTAATTAAATCGTAGCTCAGGAAGTTTGAGGAGATCGGTTCTACGTTAAATAAAAAGAAAACCGGGCGGCCACGGAGCAACAGAAGCGAAGAGAATGTCGCGCAAGTTAACGAGTATGTACGAGAAGATCGTCAAGAGATAGCCAACACCCACGCGCTTTGTGTCATAGGATATTTCAAAACCTAGGTGTCGAATTCGAGGAATGCCAGCGGTGGGATAGTGGACATTTAGACATTATTTTACTAATTGTGCTCTTTTAACGAAATAAATATTAATTATCCAGACTATGTTGTTTTTTTTATTGAATTTTCAAAATAGTAAAAACTATTCTACGCTGTTCCCCTCGTGAAGAGATCCGTTCCGACTAAATTTCCAAAAAACATGATCCCGCGCGCTGTCGCCCGCATGCCCCTCCTTCGTGTGGTTCCCGCGCAGAAGCGATTTAAAAAGTGCAAGAACTTATTGCCCACTCTGTATATTAAAAACAAACCAATAACTATTTATTTAACTAATAAATAAAGAACTACAGATGTTTTTTTGAAAATATATTACGATGGGTACATAATTATATTAGGTACGTTTACATAATCAACACTGTTTCTTCACGTGATAACTGTAATAGAATTTTTTTTCTTGATTTCATCTCGAAGAATTTGAAGTGTAACATATTTTTTTATAATCAAATCAAGAATTATTATTCATTCTAATGTACAGTCAGAGAGCAAGAATAGGTATTCAAAAATAGTAAAACAATTCTATTTAAAGATTTGTGTTATGTAATTTTTGCACACTTGCTAAATTTGCAAGAAATCGTTGATTATTGTGACGGACATACTGCTGACATTTTGGGAATAATCAACTATCAACGTCGTTCCATTAATCATCTGAGAAATAGATATAATAAAATTATAATATCATTTACATCAGACCAGAAAGTGCTAGAACATGTTTTGAATTATAAATAAAGTCAAGTTTATGTTTAATATTTTATGTGAAAGCTCCTCAAGCTGTGTTGTATTGATCGTAAAATAAAACATGAGCGATGCAAACATACATAGGTATTCAATTATTATATTTATTAGGTATTAAATATGAATAAAAGTAGATATTAAATTTTATCGGTTTACACCTCTTGCGTAAAAATTAGATGGTCCTAAAAAGAACTTCGGCAAATATAGAAAACATTGTTTTAAAAAAATATTCACCGAGTAATAAAAATGTGTTTCTCGGAAAAAAACAATAAATTACGTATTTGATTAATCTTACTTAATTAAGTAAAATTCAAAAAGTCAGCATGTTGTAAAAATAACAATATTCACAATTCTTCAACCACACAGTCAAATTGTGTGCCTTAATAATTGTGAATAATTAATAATTGATATTAATTGGCTTCACCATTATGCGTGTATTGATATAAAGGCTAGGCCCATTCCGAATTTTATAAATTTCATGAGTAATAAAAATATATGTTGTAGGGTAGGGATACATCGATAATTTTAATTATATAAACTTTTAATAAATAATTAATATTATAATATATCACTTGATTAATAAAATAATAATATGTTAAATCATTAACCACTTTTCTCGAACAAAATATAAATATTATAGCAATATATACAATATTTACAAAAACAAAAATATCTATCAAATATTTAATATTACACTATCCATCATAAATTCATTTGATTTCAGCATTTTATTCCGTATTTTTATCGGAATAATAACACTAAAAGTTGAACAACATATAACTCATAAAAAAAGGTTTAATATGTTCGCACAGCGAAGAATGAGTAGATGTTTTTATATTTTTGAGGTTACAAAAAATATATATTTGTCAGTGAATAAATAAACATAATTTTAAGTATACCCACCAAATAATAATATTTATGAATTTAAATCAGTTTTGTGTGTAATTGTAAGTAATTTTTTAAATAATGGTGAAATTAATAATGAGAATATTATTTATTACTGCTATTGATAAAACAATATAATAAGCACCGAAAACTATTTTTTATACTTTTTCGAGGAAAGAAGAAGCTATTATAATTTAGTTAGATAGACAAAGAGAAGAAGTAGTAATATTGAGGAAGCATTGAGTATTTTCTACTTCTGTCACCATATGTCCGTTAGGCTGGTAGGTTACTCAACCGCGTTCCATGAATTCTTTCTATGAATTACTCATTTACTTAATCCCAACATTACATTTTTTAATCAACCATGATGCTTCGAAGCAAAAAATAAAATATCTGATCTTGTTTGCCTTTTTAATTTAAACATTCGAGATAATAAAGTCATCTTTAAGTATAACAAAAGAATTAAGAAACTATTTTAATAAAAGGAGTAAATTGAAACAGACTTCCTAAGAGATTCTTAACATAAATCTTAATGTATTCGTAGTAGCATTTTTTGAGGCAAACCTATTAACAAAATGAAAAATTGAAAGTATATTATTCATCAAATAAATTTAAAAGGGGATACACATTTAAGTCGAAAAAAAGTGTAGAATTTGAGATTAATCATAAATCATGATATTCTATGGATATAAAATAATATCCAGTATTGCCACGAATAAATGGAAGTAATCACAATTGGTTTAAAAAAATACACTATCAACGAGATTCGTATAATACTTCGTAACTCACACAGGATTAAAATATTACTTTGATAAGATAATTATCGCGGACCAAACATTATTATCGCTATTAAAATGTCTGCAGGAAAGAGTAATTATAATAAGACATGTGCAAATATTTTAGTAATATGAAAATTAAAATACTGCTAAAACATAAATACCTGATTAATTCATTTCCCCTTTTCACTGACAAAACTTATTACCAGTTCATAAATTAAGATCGTGTTTAAAATTAGATAAAAATAAACCCCAAAATAAAAAATCGAAATAAAAACTATTTTATGTTTTTCGACAAATGAAAATTAGTTCGATAATTGCTCGTATAAATTAAAAGCCAGTATGAGATTCAGTCAAGTACTAATCATTATTATAAATTTAAATAATTTATTATAATGACTTTTAAAGTCTGCTTTAATATCATACAAATACACAATAATGAATTGTAGTTATGAACTTGTATTAATACTCACAATCTACTACCCCAAAAATAGAATACACAAACCCATAGTTTAAATATAATAAATTTGATCGAAAATTCTTTCCGAAAATAAAATTTGATATATTAGCTTATTTCTATTAATTGTTCTTAAAACGGTACTTGACCGAAGCTCACAGTGAAATAATTCTCGATGAAATGAAGAAGCTTTCACTCTTAAAGAAACAGCCTGGTTAGGGAAATGAAATACCTAGGTTCTCCGCGCTGGCGTTCATGTCATGGAAGGGCCGGTGCCCTCGGGAGCTCTTGCCCGCGCCTCCGTGGGGCGCCGGGGAGTGCAGCGAGGTGCTCTTGTGCCGCCGGATGGTGGGCAGGCGCGATACGAAGGACGCGTTGTGCTTGAAGCTGGAAGACATCGGCGCTCGCCTGAGTGAGGTCGCAACTTAGGTGTTAGTGGGAGGGTTAGTAATAGACCGACGTTAGATGTTAGGAAGTTAATCTATGAAGCAACAACAATAGTAAGGGGACCGGATAACTGCCCACACGGAATCTGCACATAGTGATATACGATAGCAAATATAGAAAACTACAAACAAAGTTAAATAATATTTCGTAGATTCAAGACAGCTTATATTACAAGGTAGGTTTTATTAAGTTAGGTTAGGTTATTTAATAGAATATCACAGCTGTAGATAAATAAGCCGACTTGTGTACAATAATCAAGTGTGCATTTGTCTTGTATTTAGTTGTCATGGAAACCAAATATAAAGGCAATATTATAAGTATCACTGTTACATTCTGAAAATTCGCACCGATACTTTAAATGTCAGTAAAATATGTATATTTCAAAAACAGATAGAATGTTTTAAGACAATAATTCATTAGAAGACTTGTGCATAAATTAGGATGATACAAATATTGCCAATTATATATGGTAAAGAGAAATACAAAATTATATTTTAATATATAAAATAATATTATTATTTTATGTTGTCTTGAGAGATTTCAACATCGAAGATTGGGAAGGAATTACATATAATTATATAAGTTATTTGAGGGTTGTATTAATTAAGGAAAAGTAAATTAAATTGTGTTTTAATGGTCCTTTATAAATTAAAAAAAAGTTTCTTTATATTTCAAGGCAGTAATGTCTGTCCTCTCATTCCTACACTAAACAGGACATAGCGATGTGTGCATAGCATGTAATACTATAGCATAAATATATAATGAATCAGGTTACTAATAATATGTGACATTTATTTTTCCTTTCAAATTTGACGGCTATTTGCCAGTCACAAGGTTGTCCACTGTCCACTGTCCACATCACATCCATTCTCGTGTCGTCGTTTGAATGTAATCAGTCCTCCACGGTAATAGACTTGGCCACTCGCTAATGTATGGAAGAGTAACATGCAAATTCTACGCCATAATAGCCGCCACCTCCGTCGTGTATTGATTGATTAGAGGATACCGAGGGTCATATTGGGTTATGGCGGTATCCTAATCCATAGAGCCGCCGTGGGATGGCGTGCGAGGAAATTGGATTGCTCTTTCTGGTAATTGAACACGGCATCTTGGTATAGAAATACGAGACAGTTTGCCGGTGAGTTATGATGTATTACGATCACTCGATAAGTTGGAGAATTAGTTGAATCAGGGGAAAGGTTAAAGATACACAATATTTTGTCAAAGAATATGAGGAACTGAGCAATAACGTAGGTCAAACTATATTTTTTTACACGTCGTGTAATTTGACATTTTCAAATGTCAGAAGTTTGAAAATAATATAGTCAGATTAAAGAAGGGTGTAGTTATATAAATTATACTATGTTGGATAGAACCAACATCGTGGGCACGTTTATGCGCCAAGTTATATAAATATGACAAGTTGTAGGTTACTTGGATTTACTTTTTATAAGAATTTATAATAACGTATTTGATACGTATTTTGGTAGGTAAATACGTATTATATTTAACGTGTTCTTCGGTGGTATGCAGTCAGTATTTTGTAAACTGTACTTAACTAGAATTTATCTGAAATAATTCAAAATAAAATATATATCTAGTAATATTCTTATCACAATTATTGTAATTTTGTTCTGATTTAATCCATTTCAAAGTATTATAAGTTCAATTTATTACCTAAATTCAAACACACATTATCGTTTTATACGTCAGTTATTAATTAATATTTTCACCTTAATTTTTCATCATTATAATCAGTTACATATAAGAATTTCCCACACATATGAGGATAGTCCGCGCACAAACTATTTTTTATGTTCATTTGATTTGGCTTTTAAGAATGACCTGTAAGTATTATTTACCTATAGATACAATTAATAATGAATTTTGGAAAGAATAGAAAAATAAAATATTTCTTATTATTAATGGGTACATTTGACACTCAAAATACATTTTTTTGTTTATAATTGTAATTCATTCGATTTAATATTCAAATTAAATTAAAATAACGCAAATGTGAGTATGCAAAATAAAACTTACGAAGTAGGCGGGCTGGGCAGAGGGATTTGATGCATCTTCCACGTGGCCACGCTCATGGAATGCTCGTCCGCCGCGTAACACCTCCACAGCGACTGGATCAACGTGGCGGCTGGTTGTCGTCTTCTGATCATGTGCTTCTGCCTTTGCTGCTGCTGTACCTTCAGAGCAAATCCTGACCCCAAAATGCCCTGAAAGTAGACACGATAAATGAGAATACCGTATTTATGAGTATTAACCGGGCGTCAAATATAAACCTGGTTCGAACATGGTGCACAAAAAATAGGCCTCCCCCGAATATAAATCGGGTAAATTTATATGATAAAAATACAACTTGAGTATAAAAGAGTATATTGGAGTAAGCCCTGTGTACCTTCCCTGCAATCCCTGGAAATGAACAGAAGATTTTCAATGCAAGCAGAGATTGGCTGGAAAATACGACGATGATGCAAAAAGAATCTGAGCAGTTGAACGAGAAAGTCGTCTCTTTATAAAGATACTGAGACACTGTGCAGGAGAGCTACAAGGTTCAGCACGGATCTATCTTGGCGATATACAAGACGTGCGTATTTTTTAACATGGTTGCAAAAATCATAATTGAGAAATGGGCGACTAGATCTGTGATTATGAAATCCACCGAAAACGACCATTTTACGGTCATCCTTTCTGCCAACGGAGATGAATTAACCCCTATGTTGTCGAATATATTTGTAATAATTTTTGAAGAAATGTATCTCTCTGCAATGAATCATCGAAACTGTATTTTTTGTAGATATCTCAAAGAAACATGCTGCATTAGGTGATTATCCGCTCTCACTTAACCATTCGCACACTGATCGTTCATTAATATTCCATCATTTGAAAATAAAACCCAACCTCAAATAGTGGTCTGGTCTACAGACCACCAAATATATAGATATGAACTAACGAAAATTTCTTGTCCCAATATTTTCATTTTGGCGTCACCCACGTATTCACTTGGATACTACTTACGCAATCAAATAGCTCCGCGACTTTTTTAATAATATGACTAGATCGGTACAAAAATTTAAAAAACTGACAATAAATTTACATTAATGTAAAAACTACGTCTTTGTAAAGATTTAATTTTCGAAGAGTAAATAATTTTACTGTTGCATACATGCGCCATAACCTATCGGATTTATGTTTCTACTAAGAATGTGTGTAGAATGCCCCTCTCCCCGCTACTAATGTTCCAAAACCCTCTCCTATACGTATACTTTATTTCATATTCATTTACTGGTCTGTGGGTCTGGCCTTAAATACTGGCCGGGGTAAAATTTTAATTAAATTAATATAGCCCGAGCCTATATTCGAAGGAAAACAATAATAAATATTTTATCTATTGGATAACACCCCTGTACGGATTCAGCATCTTAAGCTTAACCAGATTGATTTTTTTTTATACCGAACCTACCTATCTTATACCTATCCTATCAGGTACTCGGAGGGTGGTCGGGAAAAGAGGTGCTGTAATGCAAGTTGTTTTATTAAATTTTACATATTTTTATACATTATTTATACACCTAATTCAAAATACTTCTAAGTACTTTACACCAATTTTACAAAGGTCCGGTTACACAATTCAATAATTCAAATTAGGTTCTGAAAATACAACTTCACAAAAAAGCAATGCAATAATTTAATTCTAATTTAATAAGTGGTTACTTCTACTGATCACAATGGCTCTAGGATACATCTGAGATATGGACAAAATGAACCTCTTACATTATTGTATTTTAATGTGTTTTAGTATTTTTATTTAGCATTATGATGATAAATTTTATCCGAAAATAATCCTTCAACAACCAATCCACAGCCCACAAAATCCACAGACTAGATAAGTAAAACAATTGAAGATTTATAACATTGAAAAAATAAGGCATTAATCATTATTATTGCTCTTTGTACGTATTCTGTATGACATCATTGTTTTAGTAATGATGACACTCGTCATTTCTTACAGAAAGCCCCATTTTCCCCAACTTGAACCCCATACGAATTTAAATGAAGCGAATGCCTTTTTTATTTAATACCAATAATAATGATTTTTTTAAATATGATTCTAATTAGAAGTGATTTATTGTTACAGCAACAAAGAATGTACGTATTTTAGAAATGTATTTGTAGATTATCTTTAGAATGACATGTCCCTATTTTCCTATCTACTTAACTAACAACGATCAGACAAATCAGACACTGAAAGGTGGTCCTGTTAGAATCCTCAACTATCAAGATATATGAATAAACTACGAGTATTATACTTAATTGTTCATCATATTATATCATAATATATTCACCTCTGTTACAACAAAAACATAAAGTCTAATAAATAAATGTGGATGAATGTATCGGAACAAAAGAGTATGGTTCTCTATCTTATCTATCAATATAATATGATAGATTTATCTATCAACGGGCTCATTTATTATTTAAATTATATTATATTAAATGACCCTGATAGATTGTCCTAATATGATATGAATGTACAATATAAAAATATTTTAAATACATTTTTTATGGTCGAGAACACTGAAAAACTGAAAAAATAGAAAGAAAGTTTCCTTACAAATTTATAACTGAGAAGAATAAATAAGATTTTAAAAACTACCCCACAAGCACAAAAGTGTATGACTTCCAAGATCAGCGATCTCTAACCACAGCCCTCGGCAAAGCAAATGCATTTATTTTAACAATACACAACAAGCTCTTAATTTTAATATTATGCTTTTTTAATAATAATAATTACATAATTAATCTTAGCGCAAAACGATTTTAATAAAAATTAAATTGATTACTAAAGTGATCGAACTAAGATATAAAATAAAAATACACCGCAAAAATTTAAATTCCAGCCTCTTCTTAGAATATTGTAAACCGTGCAATATCTAAATAAACACAGAATGGAATATATTCGCCAAGAAATGTTTATAAAAATAGTTTACACGCTAATAAAAAGCAAAACGATTTGATTTTATTGTAATGTGAGGATAAATTATTATGAGCAGTTAACCTAAGTGTAAACTTGCCTGGTGGATTAATCCGCGATCAAAAATCGTAATCAAATTTTATTAAAATATATATACATATATATATGGAACTATTAGTTTGAAAATAACACTTCTAATAGTATAATTTATTAAATCATCCGCGTTATTTACTTTTTTTAGTAAATTATTAAAATTAAGGGCTCTATCTCTAGCTGTTCCATTGTGACCGATTGGAAATCCCGCAAAATCCGAATTCTTTCAAGATAATAATAATCTGTTATCCCAATAAGACATAATCTTACGGGATCACGGTTCTTCGCTGTATAGTGCGGTTCTAAAGTGTTTTACTGAACAACTGTATTAAAAATTATTATACTTTTCAGCATTAATTTTATTTACACTTAAATAAAATACATTATTACCGTGAACATGGGTGTGCAGTATTGTGTTTGTATAAAATGTACATATTTAAGACAGCAAGCGCTGGAGAAATAGTATACTCGTAGCTAGACATTTGTCAGGTAAGAATTATGGACAGTAAATATTGATAGTTTATTTTTAAGAACACATTCTATGTGAAATTGCAATTTTTCAGAACATTTTCCCAGATAGGAAGAGATCCTGATTCAAATCCCGGTAGCAACAAAAATATTTTTTCGATTTATTAATTTTGTAAGTATATCTTTCTAATTAATACATTTAATTTGTATTAATTGTTTGCATGTATGTACATAATATTATATGTATTTGAACCAAGACAAAAATGTATAATATACATAGCAAGTAAGACAGATAAAAAAGTTGACAATCACCTAATACAAGTATATTTTGTAGTACTGCAAAGGCACTCTTTTAAAATAACGTATACATAAAGGTGACCCATTTTGAGCTTGGGGTTTTCTGTTACTGGAAAAAAACGGTGCAATGTCACATTCAGACCAAAAACAACACCATACTGTACCTCGACGCGGATGGAATGGTTCGTATACTCGAGAGTTTTCCCTTCCCCAAACGTAACAATTTTTCTTATTCATATGTCCGCTGAGGTGAAAATAGACTTTGACGCTGAAGATAATTTTGATTCAAAATTAAGTGTACTCTGGGATCTGCAGGCTCAAGTTCTTGAGTCAACTGAATTTTGTATGCATGTAGACTGAATTAATTTAATAAAATTAATACAGTCTACGTAGACTGTATTAATTTTGAATACGTGCGAGCTTCTTGAAATGCCCAATTGCTGTGAACGGTGACGAATTGAGATTCTTGAATTTTTGGGAATATTTTCTATTTTCATTTCATTTTCATTGAACTAACGCGCCTCAAATTTACTAATGAGATTGCAAAATACAGTGTCATTTAGCATATAATTACGATCAAAAAAACAAAAGTTTGTGAATCATATTTATTATAAAACGGAAATTTTCGTAAAAGGTTTGCAAGATTGAAATATGTTTTTCCATATATGATGAATTTTCTTGATCTCTAAATAATAAACATCAAATAAAATAATTTTAGGTAAATGGTTCGAAAATGGCGATAAATACAAAATGGAACACCTTTACAAGTATGTTCTGATTATTTTTATTTAATTTTTTTTTAAATCTCAACTAGTTTTTACCAAAATACAAAAGAAGAATGCATTAAAAATCCCTTAAAAAACTTAAAAACCTGTATCGATACGTAATTGCGAGTGGTAATTATAAATTATTAATTGGATGACCTTCTCGTTGTACGTATTTGTGGAGTAACATTAATTTTATTTAAAGTGTGAGACTATGGATTTAATTTCAAATTAGTGGAAAATATTCCATTATTGAATCATTCAATTACACCGAAACTGCCAAACTCAGGAAAATATTTCTACTAATGATAAAATAAGAGAAGTGAATAAAACCACTCAAAATTATTGGAAATGTAGGAAATAGAATGGTTGTGCTCATTGGGCTAATTTAAAAGAGATAACCTTATCAACTTTCTAATACAGATGAAACTTAACGCTTTCTTGTAGCAAAACCAACTATGAGGGTTCCGCTAATGAGTCAAGTTTCATTATTATTCAAAACAGTTAAAAAACTTACGAACCTCAAGTCAGTTGATAGATTAATAAGAAGTCAATTTTAATACAACATTTCGCAACAATTATCTTCCAAGTAGATTTATTAAAACCTATTTAAGAAATATAATATATGTATCAATCGTACAATAATAATAAAAGCATAAAATGTTAGAAAATATACAACACTCACATCACTCTGTCGCACCCAAAGCGTTAAACATAATTCACAACACAGCAAAGGAATAGAGAAACCCATTTTATTCATTTTTCCCCACAAATAGAGGCAATAGCCAAATTAATAACGCAATATGGTTACCGCTTTCGCTCAATATTCCCAGCAAACATATTTCCTGTACAATTTCACAAACGCAAATACTCTTTATAATCTTTCCTAATAATACGTTATATTATGTCAAAATACTTTTCCGACAAATCAATTGCACGTGATATGGCTCAGCACTCACTTTCTGACGAAATAAATCTCTTTACATGCCTAGAAATCTGAAAAATATTCATGAATTTGCGGATACTTTCGCAAGTCACATGTTCGAGTAAACTGAAACTCAAATAGTGACCATTTTCACGTGGTTAAGGTACTTTTAGTCATATTAGAAAAACTTTAAAAGACATTATCGTCATCAACTGTTTCTTTTCCACTTTTCTCTATTCATTATTATCCGCCGTATTCCACATTTTTATGAAAAGTTTGATGATTTCATCAGTTCAGCTGATTTTAGAGCAGCTTCACGACCTCTTGATTCTCTACAGATACCAATGGATGACGATTATCCGTTCTCTGATCTATGAAATCTGCCCATTGGCAAACCATTTTCTTGGGGATTCTATCATACCGACTACTCTTGTCTGTTCTCTTATCCAAATGTTTCTTTTTCTGTTTCTATATGTGATGTCCAAAATATATTTTTCTATTCCTCGTTTAGTGTGTGGAACTCTCTCTTGCTGAGAGTTTGTGTTTTGCGCCCAAACGTGAACACTGAAAACATGCGTTGCTTAAACACCTTCCGTTTTAAACACGGTGAAAAATTATCGTTATCAGATTATTCCTTTTCTAGGTTATCCTCTCTCTGCTGTTATTTGTTAGGTAGACATAATTATAGACTTGCTCATGTTGGGTTCAATAAACATATCTGTAGATCAACAAAGCAGTTCATCATTACTTTAGTATACGTATCTGGATAGTCTGAGAAAAGCACAATATCATCTGAAAAACATCAATGGCTAAAAATACCCAAAACTTATACAAATGCCTTTCTCCTGCCACTCTAGTTGCCCAAACAGATTGCCAAAGCGTCGATGTCAATATTTTAGGTGAGAATGTATCACTCTGTAGAATGTACTTCTAGATATAGAATCTACAAGAATTAAAAAGACATGTTACAGCTTATTAGAAACTGAAATCTGCCACATTAGCACGTCATGTTAAGACGAAAAATTGTGTGCATCATCACCTAACAATCGAATCAACGCAAAGAGTGTAATACAAATACAGGGTATTTCAGAGACAGTGGTCCAAACGGAGTTTATGGTTAGGAAACATCCCTAGCAACACATTGAGCTTCAAATAGGGTTATACGAAATTCGACGGTTTAGAAATTATCCAAACTTCTGTGATTTTCAAGAAATGTACAACCTGTCTTTACAAAAATGTGTACTGTACCATAAATACTTAAACTTTCGTGATAAAATTTAGCAAATAATGATGTAAAAGGCATAGGCTAAATTTTTGTTTATGGCTAGTTAAAAAAATGTTATTATAACTTTTTAACATTAAATTTCTGATCTTATTTGATCTCAATGGGTTGCTAGTGATGTATGATACCTTACCGTAGGTTTCACATGGACTTCAGTCTCTAGGACATTCTGTATAAATTAGAGGAATATTTTTTTACAATATTATGAGATAAATAACTTATTCAGTTAACTTACTGCAGGGAGAGCAAAGAAAGAGATCCCGAGGAGAGCACAGAAGGAAGCGATAACCTTTCCCTGCCAAGTCTCAGGAACCATATCACCATAACCCACAGTACACAGCGTGATCTGTAACAATTTACAAAATTACAATATTTTTTATTTTACATCAACATTTCAAATATTTGAATAATAGCAGTTTTTCAGAATTCCTAATCATTTGTTAGAAAATGAACATACTTTTGGTGAAAATTTGGAATTGTCTATTTTACGTGTAAACGGTGTTCTTCTTAAATTAAATAATTTTGAATCATTGGAAATAAATAAAGCGTGTAAAACTAACCAAAACATTATAAACAACCAACTAAATTTACCCACATGTCCCATTTTAAAATTTTTTCCTAGAAATAATTCTAATAATTTTGTATCTCAAATAACAATTAAATCTATTAATTAAGGTAAAGAATTAATTTTTTAAATAATTATTGTTTTTTTAAAATTGATTCTGTTAAAGAAACAATATAACATATGTTTTAATATAATGACATCCTGAAGAAGAAAATGATATTGATCGAAACCGGTAGATGTATTTAATTCATTAAATGGTTAATAAAACAAAGTTAACAATCTAAAATATTGAATTTTAACCACAAAGTTGATTTTGCTAATCTTAAAAATAGAATTACAATTTATACAACGACGGTACCTTCGTCAATATATAATAGAGAAATAAAAATAGAAATTTTCCAAAAAATAAGCGTTAAACAATAAGAGATTCCACTTCTTAAATATTTATTTAGTTTATTTTAGTGTTGCAACTGTGCATTGTCTACTATAGCTGTATATTTAATCATAGAGTTTTTCTAAGGCTTAACAAATTTATAGCAATAACCTGTACATCTGAACGCAATACAATCGTACCATAAAATAAGATCCTAGGATTTCACGGACGTTAGAAACGCACGAGTTTTTTTGGGGTACTATGTGGCGTATACCTCTTTGGCCATCTTTTAGGAACTAATTGCCTTAGAACTAATCAGGGCTAATGTCGCTGCGACATTAGGGCCGAATTACCTACTTTGAAAGTGAAATGCTTAAAACCGTCTTGTAATGGAAAATATTATTTTTAACTCCACGAACTTATGATTCCTCTAATCATTAAAATAACAATTATTTTACAACTGGCTTTTTCTACGGTGCGCTTGTTTATATTGTTTGAAGAGAGCACGTCGTCAAATCTTAAAACTTCTTAACGCTCCTTACTCGATTGTTCTGAGCTAGCTTTCAATGCTGCTAAAATCTACATCCGCAATGGGATCCGAAACGTCGGCCAGAGAAATCGGAAATGCACTGATACAGAATAACCTAGAAAACTTTTTACAGAAGATTCTTAATGAAAAATTTTTTTATAATACTCGCCATTTGTATATTTTTATACATTTCACATCATTAAAATAAAATAATTATAAAATCATTTGGCTTGTGTAAAATCACTTAACTATACATAAAAATACTGCTCTTCGGACGTTCCAATTTTTAAAATGAATTAATTAACTGAGCCTTGCATGTCCAACCTAGTAGGATCATTTCTCATGTGTTCAATCAAGATTAATTTAATTCGATACCAGAAGGTGTATAGGTACGTACCGACAATTTCTTTGTAAATTTGAAAAAAAAAAATCTGTTATTATTGACGGGCCTATAGCTAGTATATATATATATATATATAATAAAATAATGGTTATTAAGATTAAGAGTTTCTTTACTATTAAAAATAATGACAATTGAATATCAGTAATGGTTCAGATGGAAGCCGCCATTAATACAAAATTGTCACGAATCACAAAGTCATTTTCTGGAATATTTATCGTAACTTGTTCGAATGGATTTAGAAGTTTGGGAATCTTTTTTTGTAAAAACTAATTATTCCAAACGATGCGGACTTCTTTTTAATTAAAGATTATAAATTATTGTTATAGGTATAATGAAATACAAATCTTTAAACCTTCAATCTCTGCTTCAGTCTCAAACATTGTTTCAAATACAGAAAACATTTAACGGTGAAATATAGTAATTATTATGAACGGTGCTAATACGTATTTCAAACTTTACTTTAAAACATTTCTTGTTTGAATAAATTGAATTGTAATAAATAAATGTGTAAGGACATATTTTAAATTTTATTTTATATCCAATTATATAACGGGGATTATTTATCCTTTTTAGTTTTAATCTATTATGATTCTTATATAACTTATGAATCGACAGCCGTGATTTAATTTGTTATTTGAAACACCACTTTCTGAAGGAGGTACGGAGTTAGCGGAACGGAAAGGGTAAGCGGAACTCGGAAATACTTTTATACAAAAACCGTAGCGAGGTTGTAACGTCGAATGAAAAAGACAGCAAATACTTTTCTTACATTTAGGAAACTTGTATATGTTTCTACATCTTCGCATTACAAGAAACAAAATTAACAGGTTATTTCGGATTTTAACAATGTACGGTAAATCAGCAAAATATATATATATGTATATTTTGAACACTATAGAATGTTCGTTTACTAAATATGTAATTATTATTATTGTCATCTGAAAAATCATTAAATTCATCTGATTTTATAATAATTGAGGAAGAAATTAATACATTAAAGAAGGAAAGGTCACACACATTTTTATTGATTACTTTAGTTACTGTTTTTTTTTTATTATTAGTGCGTATTATTTTTATATGTTCTGTAACCATTATGCTAGTATGCTCGATCATCAACGTCTGTCTCTATTGACTGAGGATCATGATCTTCGTCGAAACCCGCCCTCTTGATTATTCTCCTCCGCTTTTCTTTACATCCCGCATCAGAGGATTGTCACCTTAAAAGAATAAGTTGCTTTTTCTATTAAGTCAGTCCAACGTGTGAAAAATCTTCATTTTCCTCTCCTTCCGTTGATGCAACACACTTCTTCAATTAACTTTAAAAAAATATATATTATTAAAATAACACACAACGTTTTCGACTCTTAATGCGTCATCTTCAGTAATAAACTAAACCTTAAAACCTTCAGTAATAAACTAAATAAGTTAATATTGACTATATGGAGCGATGGTGAGAAAACCCCATCTCCTAAACACTGCTCTCATACGCCCCCACTACCCCTTAAGTAGACGATAGTCTATCTTCTAGTTTTAAGATTTAGTTTATTTCTGAAGATGATGCATTAAACGTCGAAAACATTTTAATTTTTAATTAAAGTGTGGTCTGAAGTAAGTAACGTTGTATGTTATTTTAATAATTTTTTTTTTTTTTAAAGTTGTGTTGTGTTTTATTTTAATAATTTATTTATTTATTCAAAAGTTAAAATATTTGTTAAAAGTTAATTACAATGTACATTCACAAAGTTAATCACGAAAATTTTTAAAAATTACACTTCTTCAATTCTCGTAAGAACTTCAAAAATGGATGGATGGATAATCTATGCTGTGTTATTCCAGTAGAATGGAGACATTTGTGCGTCTCGCTGTCCATTGTATGCGTAGCACGTGTCTCCAGCACCATATCTCAGAAGCATCAGTAATGGGGACCCAGACCCATTATATAAGCAAAAGCTATCATATTAATCTTAATTAATCTTACTCATTGGCCGCCAGGTTATTATTTTTTACTTGCAACCATGCCATGCTTGTAGTGCAGCATTGCAGTAACGCAACGCGGCGTGACTACCAGAAAAAAATTCATTCACTCTCCTTTCAGTACAAATTGTTCCTTTATTTATTTACATTGTATTAAATTTAAAATATTAAAAAACCATTAAATTATATACTTCAAAACATACTCAAAGGCATCAGTCGGCTTTCTCTCCCTTTCCATCAGAGTTAACGGTTCCACACCATACATAAATATTGAATTAATCAGACATGCATAATCTTGGCCTTGGTTGATTTGGACATATCGCGACTTTGGATACGTCATGCACAGAACTTTTTGACGCGCCCATGCGTCATTTGATTTCTAGTTCACAACTACTGTCGCGTCGTTAATGATTATAATTATATATAATATATAATGATATATTGACTATTTCAAGGCCTGGAAGGGTATCCGTCCGGGAAAGGTGGTTATGTCGATCAATGATCAATTAGCTTTGTTTATCCCGAAATCCAATTTTCTGCTTTCTTCTTCAATATACTCGATTAATGTAAATAAAGAATCCATTCAGTGTATTTACTGATCTCAACTGCAAATAACGATTTCACCAAACGTAACGGGTTGTTTGAGGAATAAATTGTTTGCTAGAGCAAAAATGGATTTTCCCCGTGGGAAAGGGCAAAAATATTCATTATCGATATTTGAGAAGAATAAAGCGGTAACAGTATATTATAAACATGTGAAAAACGAATGGATCAAGTTATTCGAAGTGAAAAAACTGAAAAATCAAATTCTCATTGAGTTGACACGCATGCTGTTTCAAGAAAAAATGAATTATCATATTTGGTCCATAGATGGCGATGGTGTAGTGATACTTGAAGCGAGTCTACATATTAATATATGTACAACTTACAAAAAATTGATAGATGTGGGGATTGATGGGGTGAGAATGGTGAACGTTATATTTATATAAAGTGATCACTTAAGCCAGACGAAGACAGGTCGTAAGTCTTATAATTACCTCATACTTCTATATATTTTATATTAAATATAATAAAACTAGCTTCGTCTTTATGAGATATCAGATATTTATTTATGAAAAAACTGAAATCATCGAAAGAGGAATGGAAAAGAGGTAAATAGGGTAATCGGTGGATTTTACTTCGTATCTGGAATTAAAACCTGTAATCTACAAGAGATCTACAATGGCATCTATTCATATAGTGAAAATGTTTGAAAATACAACGGAATATAAAAGAAATTGCATTGAATATAATTAAAATGATCGAAAATGCAACGGCATCTTAATGGAATCATATTGATTACAGTGGAAATAATTGAAAATGAAAGGGCTAGAATATAGCTTCAGAAAAAAAATTATCAAGTGAAACTATGATATGTGACAAAGATTATAGTATGTAATAAGACTCAAAAATTAGGAAAGACGTTAAGGTCAGGGAGAGTTTAATCTATGTGCATATCTTATACTATCCTACATCCTCTGTCGGATCTAAACCAAAATTTACAGTTACTCTTTAGGACTCTGCGTAAAATATAAGTACATTTCTCTTTGCCACTTTGATTTCAATTACAATCTAGGTGATGAGAAAAATATAGACATCTCTGCCTGGATCATATTTTGCATATATAGTTACTCTTTATAGTCGGCACTAAAAAATGGTACCCTTTTTCACCCATACTCTAATCTTATATTTAAAATTATAGCTTAATCTGAATTCCAGGCCATGACGGGCGTGGATGCCAATTAAGACAAAAAAAAAAATGTTAACCCAATTTTCAAAAACATTGTATTCAAATCAATATAGACTTTATTCAAAGCGATCAGGATTGACTAAACTTGTCGACTATTCTGGATGTTATATTCCGCTCCAGGCGATAAAAAGGAGATTTCCGTAAAGCTCTCGACACCATAAACCATTAAATACTCTGGAGAAATTACTGTTTCATGGATATTTTCTTAATTAGTTTTCATAGTACACAGAAAATAGATCAAAGTTCGTTGTTTAAAGCCATACTGTTAATCTAAAATATAATATACTTCTGGATTATTCTACCGTATTCGCATGTCTGCCAGTTTGATGGCAGCCCAATAGTTTTAGAAATGTTCCAGTAAATAAATGTAAGAAAAGCAAATCTAATACTTAGTTTATTATTAATTTAATTCGTACTAAAAACATACGAATACAAATAATAAATAATAATACAAATACTCTATTTCTTATTATTTTCAATTTAAGCTGTGCACTATTAGGACTAACTTTGTGGTCTACCGGGATAAGGCTCGAACTTCCAACCAACCCCTTGATTACAAGACGAAGGTCTTTCTGATAGACCAAACAGAACGCTAAATATTTTATATTTAAGATTTTTACGCTCGTCCAATTAAATACTACTATCTTATCGTTTATGGTCGTAGTCGATGTTTCGAGCCAAGATTCGCTGTCATCAGATAATGATTAATATTTTTAATAAAAATTAGGTCTGAATGAAATGTGACAGTTCACATTATTTAAAACTCACGGATATTAAGTTAATAATACTAATTTTTATTATTAATAATTAATTTAATTATAATATAGTACATTCACATAACGTAGTCGGGTTCGTGGATAGTTTCTCGTTTAATATCTGGGGAACAAATTTCGCGTACTTATATAATAATACGTTATTAGTAAAGCAAGCCTTGTTTACTAAACGTCCTTCAGAGAAGCGATGTTGTTTGGGTATGATATTAAATTATAATGTTTATATATTGGAATTAATATAAAATGAACAAATATTTCCAAAATATTTTGTTGGGGTTCGAAAATTCCTAACTGTTGAAATACAATATCATAAAGGTTCTTTATTACGTACATTCTTCTGTCGAGTTTTCTGAAATATTATGGTGAGCCTTCGAACTTTGGCTGATTTCATTGCAGGGTACATCATTAAGTCTGTTATCGCTGATGCAACGTGTTAATCTTAACATTGTGTAGTACTTTATTAATGGTTTGTAATACCGCATTATACGTAGTGTATGTTGGTGTTCATCTATCCCGTGGAAAAACCGTACCGATGACAAAGATATTACATTGTATTATTCCATTTGTTACATTATTTGATTGAAATCTTCGACTTGTTAACAATTTTGCGGTCCCGGGTACTACGAAATATTTAATATTAGGCCGCCATCCCTATTGGTTCGTATTTATAAAACACACTTTTGGCGCGCGTTTTAATATCGACCGCGACTAATGTTATTGTCACATATCCGCGTCCAAATTACTACCCTTGACCCATCCCACTGCTTATCCTAAGTATGAATTGTAAGCCTGACGCCACCAGGTGTCACTTGATCAATATTGTTTGTTTGATCTCGACATTGCGATACCATTCGCGGTGTGGACAATTACCTCCAGTGTAGTGAAACACTATTTTGTGTGATCTTGTATTGTGATCAGATTGTTTGTTTTCTGTGTGTGCCTTGGGTGAATTGTGACATCACCGTATTCAGTCGGGTGCGGAGATCGTCGAATATCCTCGTGCACGCAGTGTGTGATTTCGGCGACGCCACCGGGCATTTCAGAGGCGTCATACTTGAGGTGAGGCGAGCAGTCCTTATAAATCTCGGTCCCCGAAATCGCTAGTCCTTCAAAAAAATCCCTTTCCTCTCATCAACCTCTTCCTATATCTATCTTCAGATTTCCTTTCTCACCTTGCGGTAATTCCGACTTACAACCGGAATCATTGTAATCCATTCCACGGGAACAATCGATAATCATTGTTTGTTTATATATTTCAAGTACTTGCTGTTGACTTCTGGGGAATCCTAGGATAGAAACATCAAGTCGGCGACACAAAGCAAAATGACTTACACTATTGTACTAACATTGATGACTTTTACGATGTTGCATCGTTGAAAAGTCCTTGAAAGCACCCAAAATATTATTTTATCCAGAAGTAGTTACCGAATTTACCGTTATCCGTCTTTACTTCTCTATGTGCATAGTGGATCGCACACATTTATCAACGGTTTGAAAGGAATTTTTTATCTAAACATTATAATGACAATAACTTAACAAGTCATTTTCTAAAAAAATATTATACGAACAGCGTGATTTTTAAAAACATTTTTCAAACATTGATTATTAATAGTAAGCTACATTTCATTTAAAATATTAACATGTTCTTTACGAATACTTGTAATTCCATACCACAGACCACCAAATATAAAGACGTGAACTAACGCAAATTTTTTATTCCAATATTTACATTTTGGTGTCACCCGCGTGATCATTTTGGTACCAGTTAGGCAATCAAATAGTTTCGTGACTTTTTTTAAAATATGACTCGATTGGAACGAAAATTTAAGAAACTGACAACATAATATGGATCAATGTAAAAGAAACGTCTTATTTACACATAGATTTAGTTTTCGAAGAGTAAATACTTTCACTGTTGCATAAATGTGTCATGGATTTATGTTTCCACCAAGAATGTGTGTAGAATGCTCCTCGTCCCGCAACTAATGTTCCAAACCCCTCTCCTATATGTAAACTTTATTTTATGTCTATTCATTTACTGGTCTGTATTCCATACAAAAAACGGACAAGAAATCAGTATAATCCAATAGTTATTCGGTAACGAGCATTCCAATTGTGCATTGTCATCGATAATATTTATTTGTGTCACAGTTACAATATTTCCACTGAATGGTTCTTTCATTAAATACACGTAATAAATTCTGATGCCTCTTGATGGCATCGCGAAATAATAAAAATATTCAGCTAACGTTTGTTAAAAATTAAATTAAAATGTACAACGATTACATCCATCACAATTATTATTCATTTATTATTATTCAATTATTATTCTTTATCGTACTTTGATTTTAAATATAAAATTTATAGTAAACAGGTTGTAAGTACAAAAACATGAAAAATCTTTTAAATTATTGTCGAATAACAAAAAATACGCCTTCAACATTTTTATTTGCATTAAAGGTTGTGGAAAACTTGATTCCAGTAATTTGTTATGGCAGTTTTTGTATACTTGCTTATCTTCTCGCATCGTTGTTGTTACAATGCCTAAACCTCAATACCCATCTTTAAAGGGTGCCTGATCGGTGAAGTGTCGCTCAAAAATGATCGTGAGACACGTCTTTTCAGACCGGCAGTTCAGCACTAACGTTGAGACAACAATGATCCTTCTCAGAACCAATAGACACAGAGTAACCGATAAACTTTCTGAAAAGGACAACAATTGTCTCAACGGCCTAAAAGAACGTGTCTTACGATCATTTTAGGTTACCGATTAGGCACCCCCTGAAGATGGATAATGAAGTTTACTCGACGTTAACTTTCAGGACACCCTGTATATATGAACACTCGTTCATGTACAGGAGATACTTCTTTGTCAGCATCGAGTACCATATTTTGAAATAACCTAACATAAGATGATAACAAATACAAAATCTCTCGTGCCATTTTAAAGACCATCAATAGAAGGCGGCACATGAGGAAGTCTCGTTAAAAATCATGTGCGCGCGCACACCCGCACACCTTAGAGGGAACATTGATGTCTACATACACTGAGTTAAGTGCACGTTGACAAATGAGACAGCTGCCCGAGGGAATAGAAATATTAAGTAACTCGTGTTGCCAGAATAGGTATAAGTAATGGTTGCTGTATGCGGAGATCGCGCTTTGAGTCAATACACAAGAATGCATTCACTCAGCTACCAAGCTTATATTCAGAATATTTTCTAGGTTTAATGAAAATTATTGACTGCTTTTATGATTTTTTTTTTTTTTGGTTGTTAATATTATATCTACTCTATATAGATATAATATAATTTAATATTTCTTTTTAATTACGCATATACATAATGTAAACGATCTCTATCGAAACACTAGATGTATCTATTATAGACAGTATATCTTAGATAATCTTAGAATTATATTATACGTGAAATTCTATGTATAAGGGATGCATGTACAAAGCAGTACAATATAAAAATGTCACCTAAAAATGATAAACTTCCAAACCCATACTTAATTTGATGCAAATATGAGTGAAAAAGAACCTTTTAACCCTTTTAAAGTCAAGAGTCAACAATTAATTAAAGCAACTGTAATTTATAACCGGTCTCCTAGAGTGATATTGCATAGTTACTGAGGAAAGGAAAATCTTGAAATGTACGAACTACAAATAAGAAATCTTTCATAAGTATGTTTTGTAAAATGGTTGTTGTATTTGCGCTACGACAAATATTTACGATTTTTTTTAAATATTTAATTCCATGGCCAAAAGTCATTTTTCAATTAGAATTTTTTTTTTAATCTTTCACGTGATTTTTTATTTTTATTTTTTAAAATCTTATACAATTAATAAAGGATTTTAATATATCTTTTTGAATTTTTATTATTATTTAAATATTTTTTTACGTAGTATGGAAATTTTTTATAATAAGAATGAGGATCGTTTACAGAATTTTATTTTTCAAGGTCATGGAAGAATATTTTTGACTAAATTTTTAGTATAGCATTTTTTGTTGAAAAATGAATATTTTACTTACAAAGTCATACACGTTTCGTTTAAAACACCGTGTGTGTATACGGTGTTTACCATTATAATATATAATACATACAAACAAGAATTTAGATTCAAAAGTTAAACTTTACAGAAGCGCTTATGCAGAGAAAGACCCTAAATATTAAAGATATAATAATTGATCGAATCAACAATCAATATTACAGAAATATTATTTTCTACTTATTAAAAACTACGGCTGCCATTACTGTTTATGTTAGAAGAAGTTATAGATTAAGAAGATTATTTGATTGAATAATGGTATGAGTGTGAGTATGGTATATATACACTTTTTAATCGAATATTAACTTATTAAGGAGAACACATTTTTGTTGTGTAGTTGCATTTTCAGAACATAGTTCAGTAGTATTTTAATACAAATTAAATTCATTAACTAGAAAGATATACAGTATAAATCTATCTATCGAAACAATATTTAGTTGCTACCCAGGAAGAGGTCCACGTTCAAATCCCGGTAGAATCTAAATATTTTTTCGATTGATAATTTTTTTCTGTATACCTTTTAGATTATTAATTCAATTGTATTAGGATATTAACTAATTGATAGGTGGATTATGAAATAATCGTACTTCGTACGACATAATTTAGTCTATTGAAACCTAACAAATGTTCCGTCTATAGAAATTTTAGTATATTATACTAATAAAGAATATTGATACTTGACAATTCTACCGACGACGCACTTTTTGTTGATAGTATTTGTTTATAGGAACGTTGTGACAATATAATGGATGAACATTTTATGTAAGGACCATTTTATCTCTGATATGTGTAAAAAATATGAAATATATGGGACCTAATTTTCTAAATCCTTTCAGGATTTTATCTCTACTCTAAAATTTGTGAGAACAAACAAGGCTTTCGAGCCTAGATGTGATACCACCGCACCTTGTCTCAAGTCAAGTGATCCAAAGGCTCCTTAATATTAATAAACCCTGCCTGAGAAATAGCGTGAACCACATGAAAATTTAAGCCGACTGAGATGACATAGAACTTCTTCTGACTACCAAGAAAGACCTGGTACCTGGTTATGATATGAACATGAATGCTGCGCACCACACGATGCATAAATGGGGACTGGTAAGATCCCCTCTGTGTGTGTACATGCAAT
Source organism: Eubasilissa regina (assembly GCA_022840565.1). Taxonomy (NCBI): domain Eukaryota; kingdom Metazoa; phylum Arthropoda; class Insecta; order Trichoptera; family Phryganeidae; genus Eubasilissa; species Eubasilissa regina. The sequence goes on along the minus strand of JAINEB010000022.1, from coordinate 27,049,124 downwards.
TAAATCAAGATAGTAGATCACATAATAAATGTAGGTGTGTCTTATTTTTCCTTTACTATATATTGAGGTTCTCAATGTTACCTCCAGTGTAGAGGAAAAGATGTAGAATTTAAAATTAAGGATTTGATTGGAGATACGCGAGTCAAGAATGATAAAATACAAATATCAAGAAAAATCGCTATACACTACGTGATGTTTTTATAATGATAAGGTTAATTATATTATATTATTTTAAGGTTCAGGTTCAGGTTTAAAAAGAGTGTAAACTTGATTAACGCATATGGTACAAATTAAGTATTTGAATTATTGACAACGTATTTATTTTGTTCTCTAATCATTATCCATTTTAATATTTAAAAACAATACTTAAGCACCAAAAAAATAATTTAAACTTGAAGTTGAGCACTAAAAATCTAAGATTTTCTACCCACAAGTACCTACCCAACTATTAGATAGATTATTTAAATATAGCACACTGTTATGAAATCTAAAAAGGAGTTATGGGAAAATTGAATTCGAAAAATTATTTGCTACATACACTTACCTATTACAAAAGTTTTACGCAATTTATGCATGAATCTTGATAACATATACAAGATTGTTTCTGTTAATATTACCAAGATTTATTTTCCAGTTCTTAACAGACTATTTTAAACACAGTAACAGCGTTCCTTGTATAGAGCTAAGTAAATTTTTTTGCCACAACAGTAGTTCCTCGTGTATCTTCTAAATCTGTGGAAATCTATGAAGTTTTACAAAGAACACTATCACATATCAGTAATGGTGTTGTTTTCGTGATGGAATTTATGTCGTGATTAATAAACAACTTAAAATAAATAAAAATTGTTATGGGTACAGTTATTGCATTACTCGAGCGCCCTGCTCAACTGAGCACTAATCCAAAGCGCCACGCTGTGTTTTGAGTGCCGCGCCACTGGTGTTACTGGCGCCCGCCGGAAATGCGCAGACCACACGAGAACTCTAGCTAGCCACAGCCTGATGGAAAGTTAATTTCTATAAAAGCTTCTAAATAATAATCCCAGATGGAATCCCATTTTCGGAATATATTTTTATAAATTCATCATTCTTGAATATTCAAAATAATTCATTTTAATTTATTCGTAAGTATTCGAAATAATTCAGATAAATTAACGTTATACAGACACATTTGAGTTTTATTTTTAAAAACGGAACGTATGTTCCTTCATCAGAGAATTCATCTCAAGGTTCAATTATAAAAATTTGTAACATTCGTGTTCTTAGTAACCTGTCGGTTTAAATTCATTCGTTAAAACAGTTACAAGAGAATTTCAACATGGGAAGCATACATAAGACGTTGGCCTAGTGATCTAGTGGTCGGAGGTTCGCGCCTCGTTCCAGAACAGCAGCAAGTTAGTACTATTTTTATAGTACAAGCGTTTAGTTTAGTTAGAAAATAGTAATACCCCAGTAAACACTGTCAATAAATCTCTATGCAATGACAATTTGAGCACCCTTTTAATTAATCCTTATCTACGGAATACCAGGTGGTGCTGTCAGAACGCTCGAGAACGCAGCGTGTCAGTATCGTAAAAATTTAAGATGTAGTCGTGTAACTTTGTCACTTTAAGGGAAGGGCGAGTAACGTGAGATATTTGATTCGTATGCCCTGTCTTTAGTTTGTATAATTGTCAGTGGCATCATGAATAATTTTTGTATTTTAGGACCCCTGAAGCCGAGTCTCTTCCATGCTGGTTGAAAATTATTGTGACAAAATTATGGTACGTCATGGGATGATACCGTGAGTCCATCTGCCTGTTTTGAGCTTCGGATGAGGTATTCCATCAATATTCTTATTTTTAATTGGAATGAAACGGACGACAATGACCACGACGCGGAACGAGAGTCGTATGGTAACATTTGGAGGTTAAAACGCCTAGGTGTCTTGGAGAGACGCAACTCGTGATTAATGCATCTGTCGTTCCATAATAAAAATGAATTATAAATTCATTCTGACGTCTCCTATCGGATTTTACTCAAAGGTTTTAGATTCCGTAAATATGAAGAAGATTGCTTTTAAATAATGGAACGGCAGATGTATCTATTTGAAAGTACATCGTATATGTTAGAAAATTTGTCGTCAACTTACTATGTTGGTATATCATAATCGGTTGCATTTCCCTAGATAGGAAAAGGTCCAGGATCGAATCCCGGTAGCAACAAAAATATTTTTTCGATAAATTAATTTTATATGTATATCTTTCTAATTTATATATTTAATTTGTATTAAAAATATCACAAACTTAAAATTGCAACTTCACAGTAAGAATGTGTTTTTCTTAAAAGTATGATTATTTTATTATATTGTACTATAAAATGTTTTATAATGGACAGATAAGATTGGATCCGAAAATGGCTAGATTAAAGCAACGTGACAATGATCATCCGTCTGCTGATCATACTGGCCACAAGAATCAGGTTTATTTCGTCTGTGTATGAGAGTATGTTTTTACTTTTTGTCTCTAGGTTGAACAGGGATTTATTTATACAGGCTGTAACAGACCTAGTACACAATATTTTATAGGTAAATACCTGACTCAATTACGAGTCGTAAATGTTCATGAAATATGTGTCTTATCTCAACCGTATCATAGATATAAGCATTTAAAAAATAATCGTAATTGTGCGATTATTTCGATTAATTGAAATATTTTATTGATTCTAGAGTTTATTTTGAATACAAAAAATTAAAGGTCATCGAATTTCAAGCGGCTAGACTATTTTTTGTTACATAATTGCAAGATGATGCAAAGATATACATTAATAATTGATAAATTTTGCAAATAATATGTTAACATGATTTTGTAAAAATTTCAAACAATAATATTTTCCGTAACGGTGCAGAATTTTCACATATTGCTTGAACATTTTCGACTCATAATGTAGTCGAGTATCCACCCATAAAATATTGTGGAGTAGGTCTGTTACACCTGTGTATATATTTTTTTAAATGGATCGGACAAAATATAAGAAAAAAAAAACATTTTTCCTTTTTCCTCAAGAACCAATATTAATGAAGTTATGATTTTTTTAAATATTTTGAAGTCCTCATTTTGAAATAAGACAGCGGTTCAGGTTAAGAACGATATATTTTTCAGAAATGTTTGATTGGATTCAAATAAGAACTAAGCGAGTTATCGCGTCCACAAAATCCATTTCATTCCACATTAATATTTGCATAGAGAAAGTTTTTGACGGAGGGTGGTTTTTCTGGCCATGGTTGAAAAAACGCGCATTGAAATTTTCCGTCAATTGCGTCGTGAAGTCCTCAGCGTACCGTTTCGCTGATCAGAGTGAATGATATGTTCGCCCGCTTTTAATGTCGGAATTTTTTCACAACTCTAGTTTATTCCATTTTGTTATTTTTTACAATTAATTTTAAAAATACGGTGCATTTTCTCTGTGGAATAGACACTTTGTGTTTCTTTCATAATCATATTACACTATTATGCCACTTAATGCTATTGTAAACGAATCCATGATAAATATTTAAACATAAAGAGTCTATTTATATTCATTATTATGTTTCACATGTCTCTGTTGTGACCGTTTAATAGTAAATAAATTCAATTCCTTAATTATTTTAGCTCAATTTATTTTAAATAACAAATTGGTGCAAAATATTACGAATTTAACAAGATATCTTACATATAATAATTATATTTTTTATTTATTATCTTAGTTTAATAACCACAATTGAGTTTAAAAAACATCTACCGGTTTCGGAAAACACCTTTTCCTTCTTCAGGATATGTCAAAACTAACTAAAAATATAGCATTGTTTTTCTATTTATCCAGAATCTATTTTTAAAAAGTAAATTTATATTGCTAATTTTAAAAGTATTATAATAATTATATACAATGATGAATTATATTATATATTTTGAAAATATGAACTATTTGTGATACAAAATAAATGTATTAATTAGAAAGATACATATTTTTAATTTGTATTAAAAATATCACAGATCTATGTTCTGTAAATGTGTGCTCCTTAAAAATATACATACATTGTAATATTAATGAATATATCGATATAATAGCAATAGGCAGGTCACCTCAATCTCAGGACGGACAGTCATTAGACAAAAGCAGTTATCCAGTGGTATTCGAGGATAATCAAGAAACCTAAAGCCGCTCTGAACTCGTTGGAACGATGAAATTATACTCTCCGAAAATACGTAGCATAATAATAATAGACAGAGAGAACAACACTATAACAATCTCTCTAAAAATTTTGGGAGGCCTTCATCGAACAGTGGAATATTATAGTTTACGATCCTGCTACATAATTCATAATAATGAGACATCATTTCATTATTAATGTATTAAATAACATAGTTATACTATTAAGGAGAACACATTCTTATTGTGAAGTTGTAATTATTCAGAGCATAGGTCTGTGATGTTTTAAAAAAATTATATTAATACAAATTAAATGTATCAATAAGAAAGATATATGGATAAAATCAATTTATTAAAAAAATATTTTTGTTGCCACCCGGTCTCGAACCACGAACCTTATGTATCCGGGAGAGTGCGCTATCCTATTACACCACGTCAACATTGTAATCAAACAACAAATTTTTGAACTTATGTATTGCACTTTTAAATTGATACATCTGTTTTTCCATTATTTGAAAGCAATCTACTTTATATTTACGGAAAATCTCAAACACTCTTGACTTAAATCCGATGCGAGATACCAGAATTAAATTAACTAATTAATTTTCATTAAAATTTGGAAACATTAATTCAACTTATATATTACCTTAATAATAATAATAAAAATATCACACAACTGTGTTCTGATAAACTGCAACTTCACAATAGTAATGTGTTCTCCTTAGTAATTAATAACATAGTTATATAGTTATATCGCTTTTTTTGAAGATGGTTTCTGTAAGACCTGTACAATGCCTGTAAGAAAAAAGTTAAATCTGGTGTAAAGTAAAAGAAAGGAAAAAATGGCTGAAAAGAGAGGAAGGGATGAAAATGACTGGAAGGCGGTCAAAAAATTACGATGTGGTGCTGAAGCAGTAGTATGAAACCTATTAAGTCAGTAAGTGAAAAGATGTTAACGAATGAGGATGAAATAAAAAAATAGATGGATGAAATATTTCCAGGAAACGTAAGAGAATGTAGAGAATGCAAATGAGGAAGCACCTGAGAGGCTCTCTGGGGTAAGTATGAATGAGGAAAGTGATATAAATGCAATAAGTATAAAAGAAATAAAGTGTGCAATAAAACACATGAAGAATGGTAAGGTTGTGGGGTATGATAACGTTGCTGCAAAATATATCAAGGCTGGTGGCCCATTAGTTATCCTATGGCTTCATACGCTCTTCAATCAGTGTTTGGAAGTGAACCACACCCCGTTAGATCGGAGAAGGGCTGTTATTATGCCTCTTTACAAAGCAAATGGTCGAAAATTGAATGTAGTAACTATAGGGCTATTAGTCTACTGAGCTCTGCTGATAAACTGTATGGAAGAATTTTAATAGAACGAGAAAGAACGATGGTGAAAGAAAAGTATGGGACGTACAAAGGGCCTTTGTGGGTGGAAGAGGATGCATGGATCAGATCTTTTCTCTGCGAGTGATGACGGAAAAGTTGTTGGCGAAAAACCAAAAACTTTTTTGGGTCTTCGTAGATCTACAGAAGGCATATGACAGTGTTATAAAAGAAAGGTTATGGAATGTACTCTCTGATTACGGGGTGAATAGTAAACTTATACACCCAATCGCATCATTATATAAAGGAAGTTCTGCGTGTGTAAGAATCAATGGAACATTCACACCATGGTTTGACATTATAAAAGGTGTCAAGCAGGGTTGTGTAATGTTTCCATGGCTGTTCAACTTGTATATGGATAAATGTGTCAAAGAACTGGAATGTATGAATGTACGAGTAAAAATTGTCGAATTGATTTTATGCTGTTTGCTAATGGCGAATAATGAACAAGTGAGTAAAATATACGATGTATGCAAGGAAAGCAACCTCATGATGAATGCTAACAAGTCGAAAGTGATGGGGAAAGCGGGAAAACGGCGTGATGGTAAGTACGTAAGTTAGTAAGTTTCCGTAAGAATATATATTTAGCCTACCACACAATCTTGACGATATAATGTAACCATAGTTTGACGGATATAAAATATAAGTTTTGGTTCTAGTGAGTTCGCACTTATCTATAAAAGAGGCGAGAATAAATATCATAAGATTTCAATGAATACATTTTTTATGAAGTCAGGATTAAAAAATATACTTGAGAGTGTAACAAAACGACAACAAAATAAATAAAAAACTATCATTAATTACTTAGCTAAATTACATTTACGATTATACTGTATTATTAATTGTTACGGCAATTATATTTGACAATGATAATGAGGCCTTAAATCCAAAATCTCAGTGACTTAACCATTTAAATTTCACGTCCTTATTTCTGTAATCCGAATGTAATAAGTTGAGCCATGAAGTTTATTTAAGTGTCTTCCTGTCATCAAAGAAACACGCTTTAAAATTAGTATGTTTAATATTCAAGCGATTTTAAACATAGCAGTCAAACATCTCAATTTTAAATTAACTATGCTGGAATGATTACTGTATCATAATTCATCTTACGTGTCAAATATTCATGAAAATATGAAAAGTAAAGATGAGAACCGGTGCTAAGGTGGGCTATTGATTTAAAGTTATTTAAGAGTTTATTTATATTTGTATAAAAATTTAATGATTTTTTTCTATTTTTTATGTATTTTTCGTCGTTAGTTCCCTTTTCATCGTCTCGTTATCTAATTTTTTAATCTATTGTATAATTAGGATTGCTCCATTTGTTAGATCGTTAGCAATTTATATTGTGAAATAATATTTTATGGTTTTCCTCCAAAATCTAGCTTGTTAGACGGAATTTAGTAATTTGTATGTTTACTATATATCTGGTGAGCTTAAACCGCCGTATGTGGTTATTTTCGGAATTTTTATATTGATACATCAGTAAGATTTTTGCAAATATTTGTAAGATTGTCGATACTTCAAATTTTATTGTACATCTATTTTGAGCTAGTTCCAATTGGCTTTATAAGTATTATTTTAATAATGGTATTTTATGCTATAAATATAATATTTGTTTAATACATGTGTAAGCTATAATTTTCCATGCAATTAATCTGTTTTTAAGAATCAAGTTACGACAGATGACGACGAGATGTGGTATGGCGTCCACCATAGACTACGAGATGAACGAAAGTCTATATTCTTCAGGAACACCGTGTTAAAGAAAAACTCTTTGAGTACATTGCTAAAATATATGAAAATAACTATAATAAATTAATAATAACGACTGGCAATATACAGTATGTGCAAGGACGAAAAGTAAGAGGTGATTTTCCAATAAAGCAAACCATTGTCAGACCAAGTCTGAGAGATGACCCAAGCTTCGCTACAGATCGCGCTAACTATCGCGAAAACTATGATGCTCAGAAGCGAACACGACTAACAGAGAGAGAGAGAGTAAGAGAGAGAGAGATAAAGAGAGTGATAGATGATAGAAAAAGAGAGGGGGTGGGGGGAGAGAGAGAGAGAGGGAGGGAGAAAGTAATATTCACAGGATTAATTCAAAATAGATTAATAACCAGTTAGTGGGTCGGACAAATTGTGTCCTAACTGGACGACTAGCCTGTTTGGTGAGTAACAAATATAACGTAAACAGTGTCCTTTGAAACAGCTTTATTGTAAAATTTTAACAATTAGAATCCTTTCGTGTATGCCTTTCATGATCGTTTCCTGAACCTATACTCTGCGCTAATAAAAAGCAAATCCGAAATTTTAAAAAATGTTTCCGCTTTTAAGCAAGATAATTCTCCAATCTTATTTATTATTTAACTTAGAACCATCTTTAAAATCAAAAAATTTAATTCATCGCCAAGACTTTAATTTTTAATTAATCTAGCAATGATAGTATGAAGAAATTTTTATATCACTTACAAATTGTCTTTAAAATAATACAAATTATATGTATTCATTACGAAGATATATATATATATATATATGTAAAGTCAATTTTATCGAAAAATATTGTTGTTGCTACCGGGACTCGAACCAGGAAGCCTATATGTCCGGGGAAGTGCGCTGATCTATTATAACGCGTCAACAATAGTTAATGACAAATTTTCCAACCTATATGTTGGACATTCAAATTGATACATCTGTTATTCCATTATTTGAAAGCAATCTACTTTATATATATGGAAAATCTCAAACACCTTTGAGTTAAATCCGATATGAGGTGCCAGAATTAAATTAATTAGTTCATTTTTGTTAAATTTTGGACTTGTTTAATTATTTATTTTTTTTACGTTTTGCGAAGAAAAGTATTAATAATACAACTATTAAAAGTACTATCATGTCATAAATAATGTATGACTGAAAAACCTAAAAAAATAACGTTTTAAAAAGTTTGTTTGGTTTCAAGAAGCAAGAAGAAGAAGAATAGTAGTAATTTTCATTATTTCGAAAAAATGATAGTTTTCTCAAAAATGAATTAACTCTTTTAAATGCCAATATTGTCTTTGGTGCTTATTAAAATTATCATTTTAATGAAAAAATATGTGTAATATTGAGTAGATATTTCGATGTTTCACATTTTTTCATTCCGTGAAAATTTGGGCATATGAAAAATAACAAGAAGAGAGATTTTAATACATTATTTATACATAAACACAGATTTTTATCAACTAAACATTTAGGTACATCTTTTTAAAACCCCAAACGTTACAAACGCATTTTATGAAAAAATTAAATTATTTCTCAGCATTATTTTACATTTTTCATAAATTCTTATATTTTATATTAGTGGTTTAATGTACGGCCAATATATTATAAATATTTAAAAAATATTATTATTGTATTATACTTACGACTCCCCACCAAAGCGCTTGTGCAAAATTAGAGAATTTGCTATTCTTGACATCTTTCTCTGCCAAGTAAACCAGGAATGAAGCGAAGATTAACCCCAGAAATCCAATGTACAGCGTTGTTATCAGCTCCTGAAGAAAAAAGTATAAAATAAGTCATTAACTTAAAATTATATTATAGTTAGATTACATAATTAGACACAGAAAAAAAAATCTGTACATAAAACTCCTGGCGCTACCTAGTCTAGCAGTTTCTATTCAAAACCAATATATCTACTGACAATATTAGAGTCCAAGAACTCACAATTACTGGATTTTTACCTCCAAGGCATCGTTGTTGAGACAAATTATAGATACCTCATAGAGACGAAGCTAGTATATTATATGGAGCTATTGATAGATATGGAGGTTAGAGGATGGAATGGTGAACGTTACATTGTGTAAAGTGATCACTCAAACCAGCCGAAGACAGGTCGTAAATCCAGTAATATCCATACTTCCATACTTCTCATGTAATTTAATAACTTCGTCTCTATGAAATATCTACAATTGGTCTAAATATATCTACAATAAGAAAACATCAGGGTGAGGTAAGTTGGAGGGGCATTGTTCGACACGCGTGTGATTTGCTGATTTGTCAGTCACAATGAGTCACTGATCGGGAGCGCACTGTGCATTCGCGGTTGAACAATATTTAAAGTACGGTGATACATTAGTTCGTGCGCGTCTCGCTTTTTGTACTCACTTTTCGACGAGTAAGTGATGGGCCAAGCACGCAACTTATCTGGTGTTGTGTTCAAAAGTTCAGAAAAAAGGAAAAATGGTTAACCGAACTCCTCCGGGACCATCAACGTCAGCAGCGATGCCAGAACATATGGCTCAAGTTCGAGTTGAAATTATTCGCAAACCGCGTAAATCGATAAGGAAGATTGTAGCTTTTAATGGAATAAAAAATTCAACAGTGCACCTTATTTTGAAAATAACTACAGTTTCATCCTATAAAACATTTTCATTTCTCAACGAAAATGACTATTTTTTACGTGAAACCTTAGCAAGAACGATGCTGGAACATTTTTAAACAGCACGAACGCTTTAAAACACATTGTTTACTGACGAAGCACATTTTCATATCGATGGCTATGTTAATAAACATAACATGAGATACTGGTGCCCCGAGGGAAAGCCATCAAAATCGTTTGCACTGTTCAGAAACGACAGTATGATGTGCAATTTCTGCCCGAGGGATAATTGGCCCTTATTTTTTTAACCAGCGAGAGACAGTCACTGCTGACGTATATTGCCGAATGATCGACGAGTTTTTGGTATCGCAACTGCAGTTGTTTCCCGAGTTTAACAACAGTACACAATTTTAGCAAGACGGGGCCACTCCACACATAGCTTGAATTTCAATAGAGAAACTGAGGGGAATATTTCTCAATAAATTAATCAGCAAGAATGGAGGCATACCCCGGGCATCTCGGTCACCGGACTTTGCACCGTGCAACTTCTTTTTGTGAATATACCTTAAGTCGAGAGTTTACAGCAACAATTCTAGAATAATTCAGGCCCTACAAGAAAATATCCGCCGTGAATGCTGCCATTGAACCAACGCTTTGCTCTCGCGTGTTCGCAAATTTAAGAGTCCGATTACAAGAGTGTTTTGAGAAAAATGGACGGCATTTAGACAATATTATTTATAAAACGTTAAATTAGCAAATTTTGTATAAATAAAATATGAGAATAACATTGTAGATTTTTTATTTATTTAATATTAAACTTGAAAATTTTCCGCTGGTAAATATTTCCTTTAATAAATTAATCATGTTTAGTCATAGAAAATGTTCTTAAAAACATCCTTACATTTTTTAATATGGGTTAGAAGGTATTATTTTACGTTAAAACATTATTAATAGTACTCTAAAATTATAAATAAATACACGGTAGGATCGTATAAACGACGGTTTTAATTTATTTAAAGACGTTGGTTAAACGAAAGTACATATATTTTACTTTCGTTTAACCAACTTCTTTCTGTTAAAAAACAGCATAGATAACGACTCTATACAAAGCGGATCAACCAAAAGGAATTTTCAGTTCAGTAAATAGCCATTTATAAGACATGAGTAATTCACTAGCTTAAAGACAAAACAGTGATATGAATAGCTCGACGCGGTGAACACCAAAGAGCGTCATAGGTACAGCGATGAGTTGTCGTGGTAGTTTTTAGAACTAAGTAATTAAATTAGCTCTACTGATATACAGATGGCGCTAATTGTAAAATAATGTTTTCGTTTATGTTCATCCAATTATTTAATTTATATTTGTTTCCCAGAATTTTTAGTAATGCACAGCACTTTTGCTTGTATGCACTGCACGCCCCTGGTAGTTACATATTAAAAATATGATTCTAAAATATTCAAGCTGCATGTGCCTAATCTCAACCATGTCAGAGATATAAGCATTTTAAAAAAGTCGTAGTTATCCGATTATTTCGATTAATTAAAATATATAATTGATTCCAAATTACGTATTGAATACAAAAAATAAAAAATCATTGAACTTCGAGCCACCAGATTATTTTTATTACATGATTTAGGACCTGAAACAGTGAAATAGAGTAGTGATTGGTTCATTACGTCAATAACATAGTACGCATAACTAAATACCCAAAATTTTACAGTTACAGGTACAGATTTTGTACTCCTTAAATATTTTCTACTCATAATTTCGTCGGGTATCCATTCGCCCATAAAATATTATATATTACACCTTGTATATATATCTAATAACATAATTGCACTTCGTCGCTATTAGATATGTGTTTGGATATGCGTCAAACACCAAAGTAGCATTGAAAAATACCAAGTCTTTCAAAAATCCAGTTCAAATTAGCAAAAACTAAATAAGTTAATTTTTTTTACCAGTCCACATTATTTCATTTCGTTAAATTTACTATATCCTTCATGTTTATGCTTTTAATAACATTGTGACGATAATCATGTCAATTTAAGAGACTTTTAGGTGTACATATGTATATAGCATGTATAATTTTAGTAATATTTTGTTTACACTACGTGGTGCATTGTTCAAGAAATGTAATAAGGAATTTCCACATTGAAATATAGATTCTACGGAAACCCTAAACCCACCGCGGCCACTATTGGCAGTGAAGCGGCCACAATAACCGCCCACAGGGCCTAGCAGCAAACAATCGGCAGTAGCCCATTACTTTTCTGCTAGTACATATATGAATTCTTTAAAAAAATATATTTAACTCGTTTTTCTTTATAAACATGGTTTTTAAACATATACAAAAAACTTACTTTTCCTCACAGATTTTTAAATCTGAGTTGTAATAAAAATTGCGTGAAATACCTACTACGTTCCTATCGCTTTAAAATTTTATTTTGAATAACTTAATATTATTCTCACACAAAGGAAACGCTATCTCATAAAATGAGATCTCTTTCATCTGTTAAATTCTGCTTAAAAGGAAGAGGAGAAGAAGGGGATAGGAAAAGGAGATGAGGAATAACGGAATAATATTTTCGATGGAAAATTATGTCAAAATCCTTGTTTGTACATCATTGCCATTTTCAAACTCCCCGTACGCAAATGTCGTAATATTTTTAATGGAAAAATTGTCAAAAGGCTTGTTTAAAAAGAAAACGTACACACAAATTAAAATGTTCATAAAAGCTTTGTACTAATTTATAAAAAGAGCCGTCATCTGTGAAAAAATTTGATTAGGTAAAAATATTTGTTTGTGACTGAGTTGTGAATTTTGACATCATTTTAAATTAAAAATTAAGTGCAAATAAATTAGTAACGAATTAATAAATAAATAAATTATTAATCGCAATATTCGATGGTAATGGTTATGGTAATAATAGAAGTTTAATGGAAATTTCTAGACAAGCAAAGAGAGTTTCACATTATGAAATTAAGAAAGTGTTCCTAAATTTACTTCTGACTTTCCACACTTAAGCCCGATTGTGCGGTCAGTGGTAAATTTTTAGTGATAAAAAATTTGTGAGAACGGGTTGTTCGATTGTTGGTAAAAAAATATTTACTTATCGAAAGTACATACAATAGTAAATCAATTTTACCATCCAATGTCAGATGATAAAAACCGTAAATAGTTAATTAAAAATGACTAACTCTTCACAAGTGTTTTAAAAGTCACATTGTTACTATAAAAATTGCAGTATACGACAATGAATCATTCAACATCCCGCTATTTTAGTAATGAGAGTTCATCCGACGATAAACTCGCTGTTCAATTTATATTACCGAAAATTTTTTGCCAGAAAAACGGCAGATTTCAAACGAAAAGGTAAATAAAACATAATATTGTACGTATTGCCAATGGTGAATATTTAAAATAAATCAATATTGATTAAATCTGCAGGTATATAATGATATTCACGTTGCCACAGTATTAGGCGGAATTCATTTAGACTGTGGTAAACTCGACATGCGAATAACCCGCAAACATTTTTTTACCACGCGCGATGATAGAACGTTACTATGGTCAAAATTTGCAACTGATCACACACCCGGCCTTTATTGTTACATTATATTTTAATTTTGGGGGTAATTATTACTAATTTGGACAGAATTCAAGGACACCTTTGTTTAAACTTCAATAAGAAAAAAAAAATCCACTGTATCACGTGTTTCAACAACTTTCCATTGTTTTTCAAATCATCTTTCACCGTTCTCATAAGCTCTATAGATTTTGGGCTCATTCGGTATTTTAGAATAGTAATAGGCAGTTGTTAAAACTCCTGTTACAATATATGTTTTTATTATGTACTGGATTATTAAGTAAACATTGAATAGTGTTATCGCTTAGCTCCATCTCTCCATACTAACAAGTGATCCAAATTACTACACATCCTGGTAAGGACAACAAATCATAACATATTATGCTGAATACAAACAAAATTTCTACAAAAAAAAATACAAAAAAATATTTTTAAGAATGAGATGTTTACAAATTAAAAAAATATTATTCGTACTCTTTTCTTCACCGTTTCATTACATTTAGTTAGTTACAAATAATACAATAAATATTTCAAACCCTGAATTTCAATTTAGTGTAGGTACTGATATTCCCCAATGTATAGTAAAATTAAGTTAACCATAATTTAATTAATAATAACCATAACAAGAATAATTAACACTTTGACATATTGGCAAAGTTTGTAGAGAGTTAAGGTCCTTGTGAATATTCAATGTCTTAATATGATACTATACAAACTTTTCTTTATCACAATTTTTGCAGTTTATCGGAATATTAATATTCTGCATTTCTTACACCACCTTACATAAAACAATGAGTTTCTCTAACAAAAAAACTCTTAGTCTATTGTACATTAAATTTTCATAAGTACCTACTTTCAGTTTACTAGAGTTATGAGTACCATTTCGAGTAATAATCGTAATGTGAAGGTCTTTCGCCTACGTAATCTGCACGCGCCTTTCAAATGCGTAGGTGTAAAACGGAGCTCTCATCAACTTCAAAAACACGCCTGGTATTGCCCCTTAACATACAATATTAATATGCGCCGCAGCCGCTTAGGGAGTCTGTTCTAGCTCGTCACCTCTCGCGCATCCGTCTCTCCGGCTAGTTTACTATCAAACGCTTGGCGTTGTAAACTTTTTACTGCCAATACTTGTATCCATAACATCGATCTACTATATGTAATGTTTTATTATCATCCTGCTCTGGCAACACACTCGTACACGAATTCGCACACACTCGCACGCTCACTCCGCGTTTATAATCCAAACGAACATGTGAGTGAACAAGTGATATATATAGGGGCATTCATTACTCACGCTAAAACAAATTCTTCTGATTCATCAACATATTGATAATATTACACATAACACATTGCAACTTAATTTTTCCAGAATTGTTAATATCACTTCGAGTAATAATCATAACTACCGTTTCGAGTAATTATCGTTTCCACGCACTATTGTTTTATTCCAAAATAAAGTGAAGAGTAATAATAAAATAAGTATTTTGAACTGAATATTTTAAATTGGTACATTATTATTAAAATAATTAGAATAAACATGTTTTTACTTTTTTTAATTTTCTACCGTTACATAGAGAAAAAATCCAGTTTATTATTATACGAATAATATATCATTCATTAACATGGTTCTTTAATCACTATGATTTCATTATATTAAGGTTAGATAAACCTGATGAAAAAAAAGCTTTTTTCGAATCCGGTTGATGAATATAATTAAATCACAGTGGTTAATAACATTTTAATGAATTATTTATTATTAAAATGAATAACTACAAGGTGTTTGCATTAAATATTTAAAATATTATTATTATACATGGGTGGGTCTTTATTTAAATTTTATTCACTTCTTGTTTAATTTAAAAATTTCTACTACTTCATTTATGAATAGTGAAAAAAAATATATACCCAAGGCAATATTTATTTATAAAGAAACCATCAACCAAAAATTCTCTATTATTTCATTTCATTCTGAACAATACACTCGATTAAAAAATTCATCGGGTAGCAAATATTCGGATATTAAAATATATTTATAATGCATGTCTTATATTTAATTATTTACTATAATCGGTTTTATACCTGTCTAAACATGTTTCAAAGTGTTAATGTTTTAGTCGGATAAAAATCATTAGATCCAAGTATGCTGTAACCAAAATCATTAGACCCAAGTATGCTGTTACCAAAAATAGAGTAAGTAAACTGACCGGGAGGAAATTTCCACATCACATCGGTCGGCAAACTAGAAAGCTGGAAAACTTCTCAAAACAAATGGTCACTGTCATAGCTAATGGCACAGGTGCGTATAGTGAAATATAGCCGGTGTTGGTGAGACATTATATTAAAATATTTTTAATAAACTCGAAATTGTTTGTCTCAGTGCAATACGTTTTCTAGGGTATAAAATTACTACGTACATAAAAATAATCAATTTAATATTTTCTATACCGAATATATGAGTTAATACACAAATATGGGTATATTTCCATAAAATAAATATTATATAAATCAATACAATATATTAAAACTAATTGTACGAAAGCTGACTTTGACCAGATTTTTTAATATTTAACCCAACTTTTTTTAATTAATTTTCAATTATGTATACCTAAACCATTAGTTTAACGGAATGAACGTATAAAAAACTACTTAACTGACAAATATTAAAAAACAAACTAGGTTAATAATCATTCAATTTTACATTCCTATTAAAATCAAAAGACTTTTCGACAGAACAATTTTATGGCAGGCCTTCAGGCAATATAGATATGTATCTATTTAAGCGGTCCAAATAATATTTTTCGAATCAATCTTAAATGAATATAAAACTATAATAGTTTTTAGAGTGCATTTACCCGCGCGCATCGAGACTTTTAAATGAAATACGCTTTCCATTGATACCTTTGGCACATTCTACAATAAATTACACCAAAAACTAATATCATTTTAACGTGATCGTATTTTAAATAATTTCTTTCAAAGTTGTATGACTCCGTTTCAATATTTCTGACCCACAGGATGTGACGGGCGTATATTTGTTTGTTTTCATTGTAAACTCCAGATTTGTTTTAACAACATACTATTGCCACCTCGTTTAATCTAACATATGCAAATCTAACACATTCGCATCTAACTATGCATATCTAAATTTATTAATGTAGCCAGTATACGACCCAGTTACTAAAATTTTAAAATAACTTATTTTTTTAACTGTGATAAACAAAAATATTCACACAATTTTTAAAATCCTCACTAAAAAAATATCGGCAGAATTTATAAAAAAAAATGCAAATCAATACGAGCACGAACATCATACAAGAGGAAAAGTTAGACTGACACTGCCATTCAGGAAGAAGGCTGAATATCAGAAGTTGATAATGTACAATGCGATGAAGATTTTTTATAAAATGGCAGATGATATAAGAAAGAAGGAGAAACTACATAGATTCAAAATGAAACTAAACAAATATGCGCAAGAAAAATTTTAGTAAAATGGATCATTTAAATCTTGTTTATATTAGAGTATACATAAATATACTTATGTATGCACCATATTAAGAATAAATAAATAAATACATTTTTACAGCAATTGAATAAATTATATATGTGGTTCTTCGGTTCTACAAAATATTATCATTTCAATCACAAAATATAGTACAAGACACGTGACTATAATGCTAAAAATATCTCACTTCCGAGAACAATCAAAAGATTTATTAAAACTAAATTTTGTAAAATAGTGTACAACTCTATTATTATTTCTCAAATATTTTTACATAGCACATTTATTTTTGGCTAATGAAGGAGAAATGAAAAAAAAAACTTTCTAGTGTAATAGTTAAAAAAAAATAGTTTTACTCGGATCAGTACAATGCTAAAAGACCTTAAGACAGTGTGATAAAGATTATCAATGAAATTTCAGATAATATACGAAAGGAGGAGAAATTACTTATATTTAAAATTAAACTAAGTAGGTATATATGTGCAAGATAAGTATACACACACACACATATATATATACTAGATTAAGAATAAATAACAATATGTAAATATTAAAGAGAGGAACAATTATTAATTATTTATATGTAACAGCACTAGAATGAAATTAATATGTAATTAATTATATAGCACTTCTTTAAAAATAAGTTAAAACTTCTCATTCGCTAATATTATAACAATCTTGAAAAATCGCCAAGAAGTAAATCATTGAGTAGGTACAATAAATAAACCCAGCCACACAATAAAAATCATTACTTATACGACCACAATACGTTAAATAATTTTTATCGTAAAATTGTTAGCTCACTTGGCACTACCGAAAAATAGCATTCGTACTTCGGAGTCCTGTTCTGTTCTACTTTAGCTAATCCAAATTAAATTTTTAAACCAGAAATCAATTAAAACAATTTATTTTTATTTTTAGCTTTGTTTTATTAAAACAAAGTTAAAAATAAAAATAATGAATTTCAGACGTATTTTTACTCAATAAGTGGTTAATAAAACAAAATTAAAAATAATAATAATGAATTTCAACCACAAAGTTAATTTTGCCAATTTTAAAAATATTTAAAAAATAAAACAAATTACCTGAAGCATTTTTTTTGTCTATAGAAGAATCTCAGAGTAGGGAAAATTGCTTTTATCGATGGACATATATCTCGCTCGGGGAAATTAAGCCATATATAGTGTTTCCTGGAGCATGCTTCATTAAGGACACCTTTTCCACAGAGAGGCTTACAAGGAAATGGCTACTTTGATTGAATTATCTTTGGCAGACGAAATAACACGCCGTCGATGTGATTATATTAAACTATCTAGACTGACCGATAATTTATTTATTTTGGCCGTACACCTTAAATCTAATTTAACACTCGACTTGATTTCTCAATAGATATTTTACACTGTCGTCACATCTCTTGATAAACGCTCAAAGAGTACTCGATAAATACAATATTATTATTCGGTTCGTATCATCAAATATACTCACATAAGCATCAATCAAATATACTCAATATGAGAACATTTCGAGCGGCAAATATCGAGAGCGACCACTCCTTGGTTATAGCAAAAGTTGAGGAGAATCATAATCACAACATCAATCATCAAACCTCTCACAAGAGGAATAACTCTGAGGGAAACAAGAAGTCTGTTGTAACCAAGCTAATGCTATACTGAAACAGATGTTGAAGAAGTGTACAAAAATACAGGCGAGCAAACAGATTCAGAGAGTCCATCGACGAAAACTTAAGTATTGCGGAGAGATGAGAAGGGTTTAAATAGTTTAAACAACAAGTGTTCCGAGGCGGCAAAAGTAAAAGCTTGATATGTTAAGGAAAGGAAGGGAAAAACAATTTAATCTAACGTAAAATATCTGCAGAATCCAAATAACTTTTCAAAGCCAAAGAATATAATTAAATTTATTTTAAATATATCCAAAAACAACATGATTTAAATAAAAATAAAAATAGAGCGAGTGCCCAGTAGGCTGACTGCAGCGGCGATATCTAGGGATATATTCTGCTCTGTAGTGGCAGTCGTCATGGACTTTTGAATCCCATGAGGCCGTAAAAGAAGATAAAAATCATAAAAGGTGTCCAGCGGAAAATTTTCAAGTTTAATATTAAATTTAAAAAAAACTACAATGCTAGAATATTTTATTTATACGCTGTTCCAAAACGTTACAGCATCGTCCTCGCTAAGATTTCACGTAAAGGATAGTCATTTTCGTTGAGAAACAGCACTATTTTTAGTTTGTATGGGTGAAACTGTAGTTTTTTTCAAAATAACGTACACTGTTGATTTTTTTATTCCAGTACAGACTGCAATCTTCCTTATCGATTTATGCGGATTGCGCATAATTTCACGTCGAACTTGAGTCACATGTTCTGGCGTCGCTGCTGACATTAATGATCCCGGAGGAGTTTGGTTAACCATTGTCCCTTCTAGTCTGAACTTTTGAACCCTACACCAGACAAGTTACGTGCTCGGCCCATCACTTACTCGTCGAATTACCGCACTTTAAATATTGCTCAACCGCGAATGCGCGATGCGCTCCCGACCATTGACTCATTGCGACTAGCAAATTCGCAAATCACGCGCGTCGAACAATACCCCTCCCACTTACCTCACCCTGATGGTTTATGAGCAATTAAAATTTAATCTTGAATTCTTCCCTATATCACTGCGTATGTATCAAAATTATAGAGATGCAATTTGTACGTGTTTAAAGATTTTTGAAATGCTGCTGGAATATAATAATTTTTGATTTAAAAATTATTTCGTTTCAACAATTTCGCACTACCAAAATTATTTTAAAAAATTCATTATTGTGTTTTTATTTATCACTTGGGAACGCCGTTTAAAATAGAAATATATAATTCCTATCGGGATGTATTTTATTTATTCCATTGGCCCTTCATGATACATATATGCATGCGTAATTAAAGCAATTGTTTTGTGATTACAAAGATGAGCAAGAGACGAAACAGATAATTATTTATTTCTCTATTAATTATTTTTAATTAACATTTACTAACAATGAGCATCGTTAAAACGTAAAATACAAAGAATCTTTTCATGCTGAAATAGGATCGTTGGTGAAACACTTGACCAAAATCCTCCACATACAAAGGTACTTTTTTGGCAAAAATCAATAGTAATAATGTTAGACCACTTATGTTGAATGAAAACCAAAGAGAATCAATCTCAGTAATTACTTCAACTGATACGAGCTTACTAAATAGTTCCAGGTACGTGATTTATAAAACAAATAGTTCGAACAACAAAAAATTTTCTTTTTATTTCGGCAGCACAGAGTTCATATTATATTTATTATTTTATCGAAAGATTCAATATGAGATATTTCTTACCAAATAATAGAGAAATTCTGAAATAAAATTGACAAAATGAGAATTTTCTGATATAGATATATATTTTTATATTTAACCACTTACTTTTAAAAGAATATTTGACAGTTCAATTTTCAACATCAACTTGATTTATGTGATCACGCGTTCATTCTACTGGTGGTGTATTCTATTTCGTTTTATTTCACAAATAAGAAATCTTCTGAGTTTAGGCTTATATAGGTGTGAGGTTTTGTCATAAATTTTTAGTTTTGTATAAATTTGACAACTTGCATGATTTACTTTATTTTACACAAAAGAATTATTTACTTTTATAAATAAGTACTAGGTATATAAGCATCGTATTTTTTTCAATTTTTAAAAGCGATCTGTTTAAAGGTTATAAAAAATATATTTCTTTAATGGCATACGTATTCATTTCGACACAGTTTAGTTTTAATTTATAACTGACAAAAAATATTTCAAGTCAAAAATTGATGATTGCGGAAATAATAGCACGTAGGTACCCACAAAACCTTAGAAAAAAGCGAGTACTGTATTAAAATAATAACGATAGTAAAAATTTTGGCCAGCCTATTTTGCTTTAACGTAAGAAATAATTCTGCATTGTTATTTTATGGATAGGTCAAGAGCCTTCGCGTATACCAGGTGTTTTTCTTCCATTACAGAAACGCATTTATAACAAAGTGTACCGTGAAGCAATTAAATTTTCATTAGCTTGCAAATATTTATAATGTCATCCCCTAATTGCGCTGCACTTTATGGGGGGTTAATAACCGACCACAATAACCCACCCATACCTTAATGA
Source organism: Eubasilissa regina (assembly GCA_022840565.1). NCBI lineage: Eukaryota > Metazoa > Arthropoda > Insecta > Trichoptera > Phryganeidae > Eubasilissa > Eubasilissa regina. Next base: position 27,027,946 of record JAINEB010000022.1, on the reverse strand, counting down.
GCCGTTGCAAAACATTTTGTGAAATCTGACATCTAGCTTTATATTTAAATTTACCATCGAAAATAGGTTTTGAAAAAATAATAGTTTTTTTTTTTTAATGCGATGATTAGTTATTTATTTTTGTTTTTAAATAAGTAAAAATTCCTCCAGATATGTAGGTACTATAATGGCAGGTAAAAATTGGTCTAGAAGTTAAATACACTGCCATTTGTAAAATTCAGCAAAGAGCTAAAAACAATCCTCTTTACTTTATAATTTCTCCAAATGATTCTGTACACGCTTTTAATGAAATAAATAATAATTATGTAAATAATACAACAAGTAGCTTGTTGGTCTAGTGGTTCTGGGGTTCGCGCCTTGTTCTAGGAAACCACCAAGCTATTTAGATATATATATATATATATATATAACAGCTGCAAATAAAAGACAGTTTATAACATATATTTTACAAACATTTTAAATGCATTGCCCAACTAGGCAAGCCTGTTTTAGGGAAAATTGGCAAACAAATACATTTCACAAAACCAAAATTCAGTTAATTCTATTTTCATAGTACAAGCGATTAACTTAGTTTGATAATAGTAAGAATATTGATGTGACATGTATTCCGTGTACGTATCTCTTTTTTATATTTAAAAAATAATTTAAAATAAGGTTATACGTACACCGCTTAATGATTGAACATCAGTTCGGTCAATCACTTTCTCATTTTATTCTACGGTAATTTAATATAAACTTTATTTCCTTGAGTACATGAAATACGTATCAAATCGATATTTTTACTACTTTCAAAGTGTGCAAAGCGCTTGTACTATGAAAGCGGGACTAATTTTCTGGTCTCCCGTGACGAGGCTCGAACCCTCGATCACTCGACGATAAGGCGAATGTTTTACTGTTTGATCAACGAGCATGGCAAATTTAAAGTGTAGCATTATAAAGGCCCGTCAATAATGACAGGGAAAACATTGTAATTTCAACAGTGCACAGAACAGGTCATAAGGTACCTACAATCTGCAATCGAATTAAATTATTATTAAGCCCATGAAAAGTACACACCTTCGTAAGTTGGACAAGTAAAATTAATTGGTTCATTTGAAAATATGGAGGGTCAAGTACTTGACAACTGTTTTATTCGAAATACGCATGCAAAAATTATTAAAATTGTGACAAACTTATAATCAGTGAGAATTATTTAACAGAAATATAATTAGGTACTCAATTAATTTATTAAAACTGTTATATACTCGTATTTTCTCGTACTAGAACCTCATAGAATTATAAATTATTTTGAACAGATAAGTACATTCAAAAACAATAGTTAATAGTTCAAGGAACGTATTTAATAAACACATATTCTGAGAAAATATTACACTTAAAGTGTCATGAACGAATATTTGAAAGCTAAGACTTAAGCAAAAATGTTCTCGGGTTTTTATGGCTATTCAGAATATTCCGTGTAGAGTTTTCTGTTCTGCCATATATTTCAACCTCTCTGACAAACTCGACCATCCGGGAAAATCTTCCATCCGAACACTTTGCGTTTTAGCCGAAGATCCTAGAGAACCCCCAAAGGCATCACTTGACAAGGAGGCACTCGAAATGTATAAATATCCGGCGAACATCAATAGGGATGACGGTCTAAAACTGAAAACTTCTCGGTACCCGGGGCCAGCAAAATCAGTTGAGTCAAAGACTTCGCACACATCCGGCATAGATGGTACGTATACACAAGGCAACATAACCCTGTCATCGATACGATAATGCCACGAAAAACATATACACAGCCGTACACTGCTTTCGATACAGTATTGATGATAAACAGATAACCTGAACAGAAGATAAATTGATATTGACATCAGAAAATCGTATTAAAAAACTAAAACGTTTCGTATGGAAACTGATTATAAAAAATACTAACTAGTTCTTAAAATATAATTTCAGATGAGATAAGGATATATCTAGTATGGTAAAAAACACAACTATTTTTAAATGTTTAGTAAAAATATAATGAAATAATGCGAAATCAACAGAGATGTATTGCCTATAATAACGTGGATAGATATATTTTATGAATAAGTCCATATAAGCTAGTTCAGTGAATGGTGACTCGTCTCCTACTTAGGACCGATTTATGAGCAAGAGCTACCATATCGGTCCTTCACATTCACCGCCAGGTTGACATTTTTTAACATTACTTGTCAATCATGCTATGCAACACGGCATGGCTGCATTCACTGTCCGTACAGTATGGGGAAAAAATACGTTTATTCAGTAAAATAGAAATAAATCAAATGCACACAACATTAATAGATAAAATATACACACAAGAGGCACTGAGTGTTACAGCAAATAGCAGTTCCTAAGTCCCTCACACGTCCCTTAAAGGTGTTAAGGTGGTTCTGTAACTCGAAATATCGTGACATACTGGGATACCAGGTCAACATTGATTCAATTGCATGCTTACATATAGAATAGCTGAACGCCAACAGATACGCTCCACCCTCTCAGTGTGAGCCATGTGAATCAATATTATGACCCGGTGGCCCAATGTGTCATACATACTATTGAACCAAGAGTGCACTGCACCAGCAGTGACGTCTTACTAAAAACGTCAAATGACAGCTGCTGCATTTCAGAGCACTGGAAAATAAATGATTTAGTATCGTGCAATCGAATATAATACGGTCAAAATATTACAATATCGTTTTATGAATTTATTTTTTATTTTTAAAGGAAACGTATTATTATTGTGATGTTGCATTTTTTTACAGAACACAGTTCTGTGGTATTTTAATATGAATTAAATGTGTCAACTAGAAAGATATACAGAAAAAATCAATTTATCGAAAAAAATAATTTAGTTGCTACCGGGATATTAACGTACTCGAGTCAACTTACTCGGTTGGCGTGGTGTATCGGTAACACATTTCCCCGGATAGGAAAAGTTCCAGGTTCGTATCCCTGTAGCAAATAAAATGTTTTTTCGATAAATTGGTTTTATCTGTATATCTTTCTGGTCGATACATTTAAATTAAATTTATTTTTCCTCTCGCATCCAAATCACATAATCAATAATGACCTTATCAGCCGTTTGTAGATTCACAGATCTCGAATGTATTATTTCAGTGAGATCCATGACTCATATCCACGATTCCATGATTCCATGATTCTCGATACTTTTTCATGCGGAAGAATGCAGATCAGCCTTACTCAATATGACATGTAATTTCTATACAAAGGTCCCAGTTTTTATTTAATCGCATCGCAAATAAACTATTTTATCTATTCTTTCTAGTCTTACTTCATCTATTTACAGACCGCCTTTGTCCGTTTCATTGTATTTGCTAATATCACGTATTTTGTCTCGTTTATATTTAGAAATACAGAAAAATATCAGATCCTGCATTCCATCATTCAAGGAAAAATTGCTAGCACAAGATACCCTGTCCCAATGTCCCAATTCTCAAAATAATTATAGACTACGCAATTATCATGTATTGGATTAGATGAACGCATAGTTAGTCAATAACAAATTAGCTGTGGAGATCCACGACTACTAACTATTAAAAATAAAAATGATTTTTGCTCTCAAGCATACAATCGTTAACAACATAACTTTACAGAATCTTTAACATATATTTTTCTTAAGCACTCAATGGTTAACAACATAAATTTATAAGTATAAAATCTTTAACACGACTCTTTCTCACTAAAATTACACAACCTCACTAATCTGTATTAGTCCCGGTCATAATCACTTAATCGCGGATTAATAGTAACTTCACTTAACCGAGTCTCGCTTCTTAATCACTTTTCAACTGAGAACAGGCTGGCGGTCGTCGCGATACCCTTCTTTATATAGAGTATTGAGTAATTCAACCCCGCCTGCGGTTCTTTGGTATTTGACTTCAGCTAATCTATGCAGGCAGTTATATGAATATTATCCAAATTTAATAAAATACCGATTGCTATTCGGAAACACTAAAATTATAGTCTACAAAACGCTTTATCAAACTAGTGCCTAAATATCTACCTCATTTATAACACTTCACTTGAACACTTATATCATACACTCGATCGCCAATTAATTTGCATATAGGTATATATGTTTATGTTGTTACGATATGTTACTACGATACTATGTGGTGTATAATTTTGTAAATATACTTAAACAAATAAACAAACTTAATAAACAAATTTTGTTTGTATTTTATTTTACCACCTTATGAAAATTCGATATTAATATAGTGAATAGGATTAAAAAAAGATCACTTAGGTGGTTTGGTCATATGAAGCGGATGAATGAAAATAGAATAGTAAGAAAGATATATGACGCAAGTGTTGATGGTACCAGAAGTAGAGAACGGCCACGACCAGGTAAACCAGAAACTGGAGGATAGTCCTGTTAGAAGCCTTAATAATCGGCGAGCTTGTATGAGAAGATGTATGAATGTGGATGAGGCGAGATTGTATAGTCTCTATCCTCGCCTACCCCCGCGGGAAAACGGCGGTAAAAAAAATGCTAAGTGAGTTAAATAAATAAATATTATGTCACGATATAAATATTAACAAATTTAAACGAATAAATAAATTCCACGTCAATTTTCCTTGTAAATAAGTTGAATCATTCAGCTAAGATTGAACTACCTAAGTTGACATTTACTACCTAATTATTATGTTGCTTCACAATCGAGCTTCGTGTCCGACTGTCGCGTCGAATGTATTATAGCCGTGATTTGAGGTTGGCGGAGAGAACCGTTGAGGGAGAGTGGGTAACGGATGTAGATAACCTCCATAATAAAGAGAGAATGATATAACTATTTCCGAGGGAAACATCAACAAAAACAAAATATTTTTCGAACCGCTTTAAAGGCCACAATTAAAATTGAGAAGAATTTCAAGATGTTTTATTCAGATTTGTTAGAAATTGTGTATCAAAATAATTTCAGGTTGTTTTTTTTCAGAATACGGTTCGATGTGATGAATATTTTTAAATATTTATCTGGGAAAATGTAAAACATTTAATAATCTGATGACTTTATGTCTCCGGTGACAAGTATTTTACGAATATCACGCGATATAATCTACCTCTATACAAATGTTGGAAGTGGGGAGACATTTTCAAATCCTATCACTAAACACAGTATTTATTTCCATTGTATTTTGTACCCAAAGTAGAATAACGCAAACGATGCATACCGACTATTACCCACAAATGTTTGAGACTAGAGATCAACGTCTCATTACTCTACCCGCACTATTTAGAGCGATGTTGGAGTTCTATAATTTTTTTAAGATTTTTGAGAATCGTTGTACGCAACAATCACTTGTATGGTTATTCAACTTGGAACATGCGATCGTTTCCTGCATTTTATTTTTATTTAACATAGATATGATCACGAAGATCAGGGGCTGACATAATGAATTCGTTCCGTGTATATTAATTTAAAATGGCACTGTTTTAGTAATTGTTAGCATGCTTGCTAACAAATCCAGTCATAAATTAAATTTATTTTCGAATTACATGTAATTATTATATTTATTTTATTTACACTAATATACCTTTATCTTTAAAAAAATTTTTTTTCATTGCAATCTATATCCCTAAGCGACCTAAGCGATTGTGTAAATAAAAAAGGGCAGAGTTAAAATATGAACATTGACAATTAGAGTGTACTTTTTGGTAGAAGAAAATACTTGATGAATAAACAATACCGGACTATATTCCATATACAAATGACTTCCATGGATAAAGAAGCGATTATTCACACATACAGTTAACATATTCAAATTTTAGTTAGTTAAGTTTATTACGTGCTGGCAATAATAATTTTGGTATTTTTAACTTTATTGTTTTTGATTCTCTTATAAATTTTTATTTATGTTAATTGTGTTAATTCATTCATAAATATAATAAAAAACGATGCGCGTTTTCCGAACCTATTAGAACGTCCATTCAAACTTTTCTCTCGCACTTCGGAGATTTAGCAGTAAAGGTCAGAATCCATTAGTTGATCTTTCTGCTATGCATATAATTTAATATAGATAACACACACCGTGCTCAACTCTGTAATATCTTTCTGTAATAGTTTCGAGAAACTTTGCTCTGGGGTCTAGGATATTTGGCGGTAGAGATTGCCATGCGTCAGCTGATCATTCTGCTCCCCTCAACTCCTCGCTCCTCGCTCGCTCAACTCTGCACTGTCCTTTATACGACTTCCGAAACAAAAGTTTCATCCATGTGCACGTATCCTTACAGATTTATGAATAATATTATAATATTTTTTAAGGCGAGCACATTTATTGTTGTAAAGTTCTGTGGTATTTTTAATACAAATGTAGTTCTGTGGTATTTTTAATACAAATGTAGTTCTGAGGTATTTTTAATACAAATTAAATTAATCAACAAGAAAGATTCCGCTGGCAAGTAAAATATTTTTTCGATGTATAGGTTTTTTTTGTACATCTTTCAGTATTACAATATTTTATTAACGTGTAAGTTTAGAGAATATGAAGTTGAGTCACATAAAAATTAAACTATTTCTTTACTTTCTTCTTTTACGGTAATTTAACGTAGATAGATAATCATAATAATGGTTGGAAAAGCGATGATTTTGAATACAGCCATTGTGAATATATTAGGAAAAAATTTCTATTACGTGCTGTTATCCCAGATATCCCCTTTACCTACATGCTAAAATCTAACCAGCTCACAGATCTACTTGTTACATAAGAGTATTCTATTGGGAATCCCTTAAGCCGAATCCGATCTTGAGTATATAAGCCTAGACTGCTGCATATATGTATAGCATACGATATAAGGTACAGGTAAAAACACTATAATGTAAACCTATAAATTCTCTTCAAAGACTGAACAGCACACAAAAGTTTCGATCCACAAATGCATAAACATTTTCATGACCCACTTTATGGCTGATATTATGACCGAAAAAAGAAGGATGGTTTTTGAATATAAAAACGAGATAAATCTCCTTGGTGGGCCCGTATTCTGTACGCACGGTTATCGATAAACTAACAGCGGACATAAATAGCGGTACACGTGTTCTCTGGAATGTTTGTTCCAGATGAGAATAACTCTAATCTCTATCTCTCCACTCTCAAAATTATTCTCTGACGGCGTCAGGCCTTTTCAATTAATTAATTAAAGATGATATTAAAAAAAAAAACGAATCATGCCTCGGACATATGTATCATACCACCGCTGAATTGAAAATGCTTTTCTAGTTCATCTCGTCCTACCTCGTAAACAGATTATTGTATTTTGTTTTGGTATCTTCAAACATTATCTGAATTTTATTAAAAGTTTTTTTTATATACAAAAATAAAAACGAAATATTAATATAACAGGATATTTAATTTTCATCTACTTTATTAGAATACATATACAAAAGTCAACTAGTTTCAGTGAGACCCAAACCTTCTTTCGGACAAGATAGTATATTATATGTCTCTATTATACTATATTGTCCTAACAAAGGTTTAGTCTAACTAAAACTAGTTGAGATGTGTATATATATACTAATAAAGTTGTTTAAAACTAAATATTTTATTATTTTATTATTATGTCAAGCCACAAAATATTAGAAAAATTAAAAACGAAATACATATTGTACATTTATTTTATTTTATTCGTTATGTGTTATTCGATAAAGTATTACGCACTTTTATTTCGCAGTTTCATGTTAAACTATGAGATAATATCCAAATGATTCAGCGATGTACAATATTTGACAACAAAGTGTACATTTTTTATGTCCAAAGACATTTTGATTCAAGATATTGCGATCTAAATAAATTTTCAATCCAATGTAATTTTGAAGGTGGGTCCTTGTCCACCTGAATGCAATCCCTTTCAAAATAGAAAAAGAAAGATCATCAGGGTTGGGGGTGAAAACAGATTAGAGAGGCGGAAAAAGAGGTCGATGTCCAGAAGTCGCAGGGGGCGTAGGAGACCCATGACCATTCATATCACCAACATTGTGTAAATTTGAGACAAATGTTTTACAGAAAACAGATCGTTCAGTGCGTATTGATTTTTCTTTGTGTTACAATTATTTAACTTTGTGTACAACACGTATCGCTAAAAATTTTTTTTTTCCTGTCATGTCTTTCATTTTTATTTTTTTAAATTTAACAGTCTATCGGGCAAAATTCGTTATTTTTATGATTTTAATTTTAACTATATTTTACAAGTGAATAATTCAAACATTTTACATTGGTGCTGTATAAAATAGTTTTAGGTAAACCTCGCAATAACACCCGGAGTTAAATTTAAAAACTATGTTAATATTGAACCTAGAGAAAAAGATAAAAATTACACATACATACAAAATTTACTTGATTTATGCTACTAGTACCGGAAAGGAGGATACTCGATTGTTTAATGAAAATATTTTTTACAACTTATTCTAAAAATGAATACATAGGTATAGAAAATCTAAGAATATGTTAAATACTACTCAATACCCTTCCAAGAAAAACAGTATGTAAATTATCATTATTATTAGGTATTATTAACCTTTTAAATGCCATGAGCGCGTTAACACGCCAAATTTTGTATGTTACTCCAAGCTATAAGCGTTTTAACGCGCACTTTTGGACCTTGCAAACTTGCAGGGATTATAGTCATATTTATATTAAGTCAAGCCCAGTCTTACCCTTGTGGTGTTTTCCATTTCAAATTGAGTTGGCAGTTAAAAGGTTAAACCATTTTGCGTACAAAATTTGTCATTCTTAATGTTAAACAAATTATTTATAATGGAATTATGGACCCAGTATTTCTGCGTGTAGGTATTGTAAACTATTATTTTTGTTTGTGGGATAAGACCACTTTTTATATCGCGTTAATACAAGATTGATAATCCGAAAAAATATGTATTTTTATTTACATACAATATTGTTTTCTCTGCTTTTATTATTATTGACCATTATCGATCATAGACAATAGTACGTAGATTTAAGCAAAGTAGATACAACTGTATTCAACCAGTACTATTTACGATTTCAATACGAAAAATCGTAATTATATCATTTTTGTTCATTGTATTTATAAACATTTTTTTGAGTCCACATGATTGTGCTATATTACGTAAATAGAAATTTTTAAATCAGTTAAAATATGCGAAATGAATTAAGTAACATAATAACCGATACAGGATTGAGAGCATTTTATAACAATTCTAATAAAATTATATGCGCGTAGATCCGACTACAGATTCAACATTAGATGTGGATTCTTTCTTTGTGATTTTCTTCAAAAAGTTAATTACGAAAATCGCCTACACAAAGGCCGCATTCTGAATTTAGTTTGAGATTTAGCCCATTCTGCATTCCAAATTTGAGATCTTTGGAAGCCAAAGCTGTTCAGGATTGTGATATTTGGATGGATATATTTTATTTGTATTATTTTTAAACTAGTTATTAATGCAAGTATTTGTATTTCCAAGTATTTCCAATTGAATATTAAAATTGAAAAGTGTATCGGTAAATTTAAGAGTACGTAGTGCATCACCTTTTTTGGGCGTAATAGACATATTAAGCCCAAAATGTCATGGAAAATACTATGAAAAGCCTACATTTATAAGAACACAAATATTAAATGCCTGTAAAAAAATATTATTATATTATTAACCTGTCACTGGCGGTCCTTCGTTACAAGGATGACGTCTGTCATGGTTTTATGGGTTGGCCACGACAGAAGCCTGTGCGTGGGATTGTTTAAGGTGTAGCTGGTATTGCACTATACAACCCACACGCACGCTTGTAATATTAGAGAGGTCGGTCCGATAACAAGGGTGGTCCGAGACGACTGAAGCTCTCCGTTATTTTGCAAACTTTTCCGTCTATGCACAGGGCTTTGTACAGACTACAGCACAGTAAGGTCCCAGAGCAACACCAGCGCCGATAGCTCCCGCGAAATAATGCATCGTTTAATGAAGCTATTTACTCTTTATATTTAATTTCATTAATCATTCAGTCAATTGTGTTCTGACGCCTGCACCTATCACTCGTCGCATTAACCTATACTGTACTTGTAATTCATCGAATGAACTTCCATCTTAATCTAATTCCTAATATACCTGAGTACGTAAATCGCAAGCATTACATTTCGGTTTTATTAATGTATCAGTTTATGGACGTAAAGTGTATACGCTTATACCCAGTGGCGTAACCCAGTAAAGTGGGCCTATGCAGCCAATACGATGCTTTGGGCCCACTTTAGATAGGAGCCCAAATGATACTATTAGGGGTATAAGTTTTTTCAGGCTAATATGGACTAATATTTTTTTAAATACACTACAATAAAAAGTGCCATTATAAAATTAAAATAAGAAAACTGTTGCAAACTCATATAAATCTCTAAAAACATACTTTTATTTTTTGTCATGTAAGTGTGAATATTATCGAAAAAATACATTAATTTTGTTTTTTTTATGTAATCAATAAACCGCATACTAAAAATATTATTATAGGTACCTTATACGCATTACATATACAGAGGGCCCTTTCATTTTGCATTGGGGCCAAATTTTTCTAGTTACGCCACTGCTTATACCCATCAATACTTATCGAAGACGCTTTACTATCCTTAGACATACATATTTTACAAATCATTTCAACATTTAGAGATACTATACAATCATTAACGTGGTGTAATTTTTTCTTTCTTAAACATCGAACAAGTAAACCACAGTAAAGTTAATAACTTTTGTAAATATCGGGCTCAAGTGACTGACAGGAAACAGTGTTATCGATTTTGTTAAATTCCACTAAAAAAAACTTCATTCGTGTCAGCAAAAACAACGAGCTGTCATTAACACGTAGGCCGGCGCTGCCAATATACGAATATTGACATTAAATTTTTAAGTGTGATTCTGTACAAGGTCTCCTCATGAAGGTAAGTAAACTGGACGAAAGTAATAACGACAACTGAAAATCAATTCTCTAATTTAGCACGAAATGTTTAATCATATTTCATTGCTAATAGTAATTTACTTTTGTCACAGGCTTTGTATTTTTTTTATAGAATAAGTCATATTATCACTATAAAAATGTGATACATATTCAATGAATAACTTATACGAAAACATTTAAAATACATACTTATCCTCAAAAATGGAGGACGCTTCGATTATACTTCTTATTAATCCATGTGAAAGAAATTTACACTTTTACAAATTACCAAGAATTTTTTGCGAGTACATTTCGACTATTTATTTTGTAAGTAAAAATAAATAACAAAAAATTTAATGGAACATTATGTTATTCAATGAAAATTGATTTTCAATTGAAAATGGTCGTCCGATACATCTTGATTTAATAATATACCTTATTTAAACCTTAACAAAACATGTTATGAAACCTCGTGGACTGCTGGTCACATTGGACAAAATGTAGTGCTGGCCTTGTTTATTATTCTCTAATAATAAAAATCCACTATATATAGAATGGGAATGGATATAATCACTAACTAAATACTGGTAAAAAAAATTACGAGCTATTTCATTACTATTTCGTAGCCTTGATAAACTTTCGTGAAATGTGATTATTTTATCAAATCTATAGATTTTTTAATAAAATATGACGATTTATTATATCTGCATTAAAATTATTATGATAACCAAATAATTAAAGCAATCTGCACAGATTTTTAAATCTTCATACACCGTACGCTAAAAAGTAGTAACATATAAAATGTATATTATTTGGGTATCTATACTCAGCGAGCATTTTGAAATCGTTCAGTCAGAATTTTAACCGGATTAATTAATTGCCAATGTTAAATATATATAAAAAAGTATAATCTATTGTGTGTCACTATTTCAATGTATTAATTAATTAATAATTTGAAAAAACATTTTAATGTTTACCGATTTCCAAAGAAACAGTATTAGTTCTCATATTTTTTGCATTGTCATAGTTAACATTTACGTTTCGCCAAAGAAAAATAAAACTTTTTCTTATTTAATATGTGAAGTAGCTAAAAGTACCGGACAAAATATGTAATATGATCTCCATCTTTTATATCAACAATATTAAAGGAAATATCTAAAACTTCTGCCTTACATCTAAAATAGAATGTCTGGATATCACTCACCCTGAATATCTTCATTGAAAAGAACAACGCACATTTCTCGGTTACATTTCACCCGGCACAAATGGATTTAGACAATACTTTTTTGGAGAAATCCCCTTAATTTACGTCTGAGAGACCATTACGCAGTCTTCATTCCATGTCTACGGTGTACAGCTTTGTCTTCTACCCATTCCACGACCACCTTCAATTCCCCGATCGTCCGCGATCCCCCGCACCACCCACGCCGTGAAGTCTACTAGATGGAATAACAAAATATTCCAGGTTTCAAGTATATTTAGCTCCAATTGCCAATATATACCGATTGTCTCGGATGTGTGAGGATAAACGGTGTTCTGTGTAAATCTTTCGAGTTTACCTCTTCGCTAAATAATTTAATTGTATCTCTCACGTTGGCTGGTATCATCCGCGGTGGCCTTGATCCAAAATCTTTAAAAGAGACTAAGACAAATAACTGAATCGGGTATATCGAAACAGAATAAATACACAAATAATATCTGACTTTCAACATGATTTTAATCGTTTTTGCTTTAAAGAGTCGGTAGTACATTTCATGTGTTATAGGTATTTGACTTTATGATTATAATCGTCTCCAGCAGCTAGAAAAGTATTCTATAAGCCTACGGTTATCCCATCGTTCAAATTGTTTGCAATAGAATAACATGGTTATTTTATCACAGGCATATAACATATAATACACAGAAGACACAATATGAAATGTATATAAAACGATAAATGTTCAAATATTTTGTGTATTTGTAAAAACGTACTAGGTCCGTAAGGCCGAGAGAGATGTAATTCAATCCAGGGAATGAAGAGAATCATGGATTGATCGCTCTAGATAAGTGCATATCTGATTTTCTCATTTGAGATAAAATTAATTTGGTATCAATCATATGTGGTACGTACATCAGCGTACATGTAATTGTACGAAACGTCGTCCTCAGCATCTCTGAGTCCAGTAAAGGACGTATGTCACACCCAACTTCCACGAATTCACCTACCATGGCCGTAATATCATCTCATATCATCAAATAAAAAATCTAACTTTTAAAAGAACAATTCATATTAAATGAAGACTAGAAATATGTGTGCTGGGCCCTTAGGGGGTTTAAACGTATTAACACATAAACCATGCAAAATTCTCTAAATGTGCGAAATTGAACATTTTATTCACTGGACAATGCAATTCGATTGCTATTGAATTCGGGGGTTGAAAATTTAACAATTCAAAAGTTTATGTTAAAATATATATTTTTTTAACATGATATTAAAAATATTTTTTGTCCTGAGTAATCAGTGTCCGGAAAGATCATGTCCGCAAAAATCTTTCAGCAAAATTCGTGTCCGGAAACATCCTGTCAAAAACAGTTTTCTGTGGGAATATAAAAAAATGTATTGCAAAAGTTGGAAACCTTATTTAGAATAAATAAAATAGTGAACAAACGAAGTGCACGCTGGTAAAATTGCTCCAGCAACGTTCGTAATAAGTAAATAAATATTATGCAGTACCTAATGTGCTCGCGCATAAATATTTTTTTGAGTAGAAGAAGTTTAGGTTTAGAGAGGTAAGAAGTTTAGTTTCAACATTTTCATCCGAAATCCGGAACAAATCCAAAGGAGACGTCTATTCCCAGAAATCTAATTCTTACGTGATACCCGATCCCTCATACAAGTACATTATGAAGACGTCAAGCATCCTTATCTACCTACTTAACATGCACATATATTACAGGCATGACTGATTTTTTGGGTCTGTTTATATTATAAGCTATTTGGTCAGGTTTATTTTGCCAGGTCACGGTGAATTAAAATGGAAAATCTTTATCCCTTCACTTAAATGCTTATACAGAAGATAACTTAAATTTTCTCCCACTTCCTATATTCATAATTCTTCTTTTATACTTTCTTCTTCCACTTGACTTGGTGGCTCAATATAAGCAGGGGTCGAGAGTTTGATTTCCTATCCCTATCTTGCGCACATAATTTTTCTCATTTAAGAAACAGACTTATATGTAGACTGGAAACCAAACGACGTTAATAAATCTGAATATAGGGCCTTTTATTACATGCATTTGTATTATAAACAGCGTGCGACAAACGAAACACAATCCTGAACACACCTACCGGAACAATGAACAACCACCACTGAGGGATGTCAGCCACTCGATATATTCCATCACATAAATTCTACGCGTGTAATACAGAAATCATTTTAAGCTATAATATAATAAATTCGACGTCATATTGCAAGTGACAATTATTTCATTCTGCTCACGCCCCTGACACTAATATTTACAGTAAACCATTGTGAATACCGCGATATATACGAACACGGATAGTAAGCTTGCCATTTTCATCGCATTATTCTGATCTCATCTCACACACAAATAATCTCTATAAGTACATGATGATTAGTTCTAAAATAAGCGCAGTTTTTTTTTTCCTTTTTGTGCTAACAGTTGACTAAATGAACAATGCGACAACAGTTGGAAAAAAACTTTTGGATACAAAGTTAAACTCGTAATATTTTTTTAAATAATTTATTTTTCTACGTTAATTTAATTTCACCGTGATAGCACTCCATTTTTCGCAGCTCGTTTTGGGAGAAGATTATTTGAAATTACTCTTATTTTCAATGTAAAAATAAAAAATAACTTTGAATTAATAACGTGAATATTGATTTATTTTTAATAAAGTCCACAAAATTAACTAACGACTTTAACTAAACAATGTATTATAACATTATTTTTTTTTTACTGTCGTATTTTAAGCAATTATTTTTATTGAAATGTGTATGAGGAATACATTTTACATCCATTTGATTCATATTATTGGCAGTATACTACTCAGCTCTACTTAGATAAGTTTTGTTGGGACACTTTTTATCTGATGTCAAATCTTTAGAATACCCGGTAGTCGGACTTATAAACTTGTTTATAAAACTCAATGATATTACAGACTGTTTAAGTAAATTCAAATCGGTAACTTAACAAAACTGGATCAAAACAACAACGTAATACAAAAAAACAATTTAACAAATATGTGAAAATAGTAGTTTATAAATATGTTAAGTTATGTGTTTAAGATATGTTAAGTAATATGGATTAACATGCTACTAAGATAACTGCTTTAAAAATGTGCGAAAGTGAAACAAATATTATATTAAATAATCCGTTTTATATGCCTACATTAGGAACTAGGATAGAGATTACATTGAAAAACTTAGGAATATCTGAGCTATAATTAGAGTAGCTCGTTGGTGTAGTAGTTAAGACGCTGATATAGCGATCTAGTGGTCGGGGGTTCGCGCCTCGTTCTAGAACACCAGCAAATTAGTCCTATTTTCATAGCACAAGCGTTTAGCTTAATTTAAAAATAGTAAGAATATTAATATGACGCGTATTCCGTGTATGCGTTTCTATTTAAAAAAAAAATTATAAGTAAAAATTAATATGGACAATTGGACAAAAGTTAAATAAATAAAATGTTAAGTGGAGCTAAATAATTAGATAGTTCATTTCATAACATATTTATGTTAATTTTGGTGGACGTATACTCGTATTAGGTATTCGTATATAATCGCCAAAATATAAATATAAGGTTAACGTAAGGGTGCACCATATGAAACACTCAAACTCAATCGTCGGTCGTACGAATTTATGACAAAGTAAATAATATATTATATTTACATAAATCACCTTTAAATACGGCACTGATTAAAACACCTTAAAGCACGCCCGTTCCAAAAACACGCCAATATCGTTGTATGTAAAAGTGAACGAGACCGTCAAAACATGCAACAAACATACATCATGTCATTTTTTATATGAAAATATAATACGTACTGAGAAGACGGATAGTGCTCGTGCACAGAGTCCGAAGTGTATCCCAAATAAAATGAATGAGCACGTGCGTGAGGTAAGGCCACCGCACCGGTGGGGAAGTTTTACGCGTCATGCAATATACACCACGTTACATAATTTTTCCAACCAGTACATCTCTGTTCACTAATAAAAACTTTATTAGTTAAATAATGTTATAAAATCGAGACCATTTTAAAAGTGCGTGCCTTGGCGTAGAAGGTTTTAGGTAGATTTTGATTGAAATAATATTTATTGTAAAAGGTTTCATGATGCCATTTCCGGATAATTTCATGTACTTTTTCGACCATGAAATCTTGAAGTCACAAAAACCACGAAAAATTGATATCTTAGATATCTCAGATAACCTTGTTTCAAACTGGCAGCTATTCAAAAATTGAAACACCGTTAACATTGAACCTAGACATATAAATGTAAAAAACACGCTTGCACACAGACGAAATCTACCATGGCCAGTGCAAGAAGGGAATTTTAAAAATAGATATGTATATACAAAATTCATGGCATATCAATATACCACTATTTTCAAATAAATCTAAATGCTTGCACTATGAAAACAGGACTAATTCCCTGGACGAGACTCGAACATCCGACAATTTTATCGCTAGGCGAGTGTCCTACCACTAGACCAAACAAATGTATTTAGAAATATTTTTATACTTGTTAAGAGCCTGCTTCTACTGGTAAATAAATTATTTTATTATTTATATTTTTTATCTAAGTACATACATAGATAAATCTATAATTATTATTGAGGTACACACGTATTACACAAGTCTATTTGCTACCTATTAATTAACTCAAATATTTTCAATATATTATATAATAAAAGATATTTTATTTCCAAACCATATTTCACATTTTAACATTTATTGGGTTACCGCCGAATGTATTAGAATTTTCGTATAAAACTCATATATCTTTCGCGTGGGTTTCTTCAACAATGTTTCCTTTGGGATCTAGGGGATCAGATTTCTAGTACATTCTTTCGTGAACCCGATAATTTGGTTCCCCCCAAACCCTGACGAACTTTGACCATCTGAACCACACGAGTCGAAATTTTTGTACAGACAATATTACACAAATTTTATACCCGGTCGAATGAAACCAATTCATAGAAAAGTCCAGTTGTTCATTATTTTATATTCACAACTTGAATGATAATGAATAACAACAAAGTTACCTTTTTAAATTTTATAATTATTTTACACGCACTTGAAAAAGATATCGCTTGCAAAGTAAGATACTCTTAAAAAATAATTCCCTTTATAAATTTCGGAAATAAACGATTTCCCAACAACTAGAAACTGCCAGAGCTTACGCGCAAAAAAAAACTGTATAGTAAACTCAATTGTTCTCATTCGGAAGTGTCTGTAACTTTGTTTGTTCATCCATTTATTTTCTCTTTGTTTCTTAATGTACCGACTAGCGCCTTCCTGGAGTGAGATAAATACCGGTGTAATTTAAAAAACCGAGCCACGATTCAAAGGCTCCCCCAGTAAAGTTTGTCACCAAAACTGCGTTAAAAAATTTCTTTACACTTGTGTTTTATTTTCACCTTTGTTTCAAAAAGATTCTGGATGCGTCGAGTATCGATTTCCACATGCTAAGTGAACGCTCTACCATCTTAGCTACGCACCCAGTTAGCTGCTGTATCAAATTATCGTTTAAGAATATAATGATGTTTTTTTTTTGTGTTAGAAATTAACGCATTACTTTCGTTATACATTCTTAACGTAACTTTTAAATATAATATTTAATTTTATCCAAAAATAGTTATTTAATTCAATTTGTGTTCAATTTTCAGTAGTAATTTTAATTAAAATAAAATAAAACAAGACAGTGAAAGCACGTGAAGAAAAATTTGTGAAATGTATACATAATATTTTGAAAAAGCGAGAAAATTACTACTCTATTAATGTTTTGTTGCTCCATCTTAATGTAACGTTTTTTCCTTTCACTTTTCTTATTATAACACTACACATTTATAGAGTTTTTTTAAATACATTGCCTACACTTCATTAAAACGGTATTTACAAAATTATGTAATACAAATAAAAATTCTGTTTTAGTTTCATCATTGTATCGCTTTACTTTAAAAAAATCTGTTTTATTATCAATTAAAAATTTCATATTAATTGATTACCTTAATTTTTTGTGATGTTACTTAAAAGAGCCAAACCAGCTGAACAAATAATCTCCCTCAAGTACGTTCTATCCTCTCTACCTGTGGGGTAGGGAACACGGTGCGAGCACTCCAAAATACCCGAAATAAATTGGATATAGTTGTCATTTTTGTGCCATTTTCTCTATTACACCCAACGTTATTATTACCCGCTTTCATTCCTTTTTTCTTCCATTATCCGCAGAACTTCCACAACGTAAAAATATTTTTTGCGCATTTTATGACACCTACTTATATTTTATTTTATTAGCTCGGTACTCAGTATAACACCGTGAATAATAAAAAAATAATTTTATAAGAGTTTATTTTTAAGAATAAGAATGTTCCTTTCGATAAAATTAATCGTACGAAGACATAATATGAATAGAACGCCATTGCATGAAAAAAAAACCTAATACGTGCAAATAAAACTAGGTACCGTAGTCATGAAAGCAGAAAAAATATCTACGATTTCAGAATATAAATTTCTGGCCATCTCTAAATTACGCTTCTACGGATAATCAAAATATGTATTTGTGTACCTTTAATATTTATATTATTCGTAATAACTTTACTTATTTGGTCACTTGGTAAGATGCTCAGTTAGAGTCCAAGAAGGGAATTGCAAACACTTGTAGTTAATTTAAACCGTAAAAATTTGACGTTTTTCGGCTAATATGGTGTTTTATAGAATTTAAAAAAATATATATTTTCCTGTAGAATTGAGTACTTCGATTTCAAAAATTAAGAAAAAATGATCCAGTCGCAAGTGTGTATTTAAAGTTAAAAATTTTCATTATATATTTTGACATATGAAACGCTTTATCTGTCTGCATGACGAAGGACAAAGAACGGTAAAGAAAAATGAATTTTTCTTAACCGATTCGTGTATTAAATTAACTAATAAAAGTGGTTTAAAACAAAGTAATAAATAACTCAATATTAAAATGAATAACCAAAATGTTAGTTTGTGTTGTTAGTCATTTAGCGCAGTGAGAAAATCTCATCCATGCATCATCTGCCACTCATAAACGCTCCTTGTACATCCCACATCTTTTCTTTCATCATCAACCTAACTCTATGTATTAAAATTCTCTCTGCTAACATATTAAGTTTGCTAACAATGTTCAACAATCTAATAGCACAATAATTTCCATACTCCATACGGAAACCTTTACCTTTGTACAGAGGCATAATAACACGTCTTCTCTAATCCAATGGAGTGTAGCTCTCCTTTAAACATTGGTTGAAGAATCTATGGAGCCACCAGAGAACTACTAAGCCATCATCTTTAATATACTCGGCAGCAACGTTGTCATATCCCACAGTCTTGTCATTCTTCATGTGCTTCGATTCTCTTTTTATCTCTACTACACTTATTTCATCCAGACTATTGTCGTCAATCATTTATCTAGCTGATGCCTCGAAAGGATCCTTAGTTACATTATAGTCTCAAAAAAAAAAATTCCACATATTTTTTATTTCATCTTCATTCTTTGACTTCAATGCATTTACACTGCCTCCTTCAGTATTACCGGAGTCTTTTTAACTTCCTTTAAAAATACCTTGATATTCTCTTGGAAGTTCCTAATTAATTTCAGTTCCTCTGTCCCTAGAGGCTCCTTTTTTTCTTTCTCACCATACTTGGTGTTTCCCTTACATATACTGTACACGTCATTTGCTTGCACGTCGCACACTTCCTTAGCTGATTTACACAGACTCGCTTAAATATGATCCCGTACACTTTCAATACTGAAGAACGTCCATCCACTTGTCATTCAATCTTTTACTGGTTCTTCTTTAACACCATCGTCTTGCAATCTTTCAACTTTGACCCTATTTGGGCAAACAAAAAACATTTAATTCTAACTCTTCTGTTATTTATTAAAAATGCATTGAATTATAAAAGACATTGTTGAGTATATGCTGCGTATAGTTTATTATTTAATTAATGTACATACATACATAATCAATAAAATAATTCAACGATTTAAAACATGTTATGTTTAAATTGAATTATTATTTCCATTTCATTTTTTTTTAAATTTGAACTCTCGTAAAGAATAAAATTGGACATGCACTTTAAACATTATTACTACACAATAAATCAATTTCATATAAATGATCGCTAACTTAATAGCTAACTTACCAATGAACATTCGACTATTCGACAGCTAATCAAACTCCATATGTGTAATCCACGAGTTGGTATTTTGCCAGCTCAGCCAGTTAACCTGTATCCAATATATCCTAATTGAAAGCGCTTTATCGGATTAAGCTATGCATTAGAGGAATTTGATGTTAACTGATATGTACCAGTACGTGTATACGTACGTCAATTTCCAATTTGATTCCAGAAAAATTGGTAAATGCAGATTTATCGATTTTTTTTATACATCAAAATTTTACTTTTATACCAAATTAATAATGATTAGTGTTTTTAAATCTGTAAAATTAAAATGTATATGTTTTAAAGTGTGTACAATATATTGATTCATCATGCTTACATATAGTGACAAAAGATTGCTAAGAAAATCGCACTTCTGGGAAGGATCAGAAGATTTTTTAGTACTGAGACTTGTAAAATAGTATATAACTATGTTATTATTCCTCACATTAACTACTGCAGCAGTGTTGTTATCAGTGTTGCAAAATAAAGCTTTAAGAATATATTTATAAAAAAAAGATATACCCGGATAGTGCAATGCTGTAAAATCTGAATATGATGACCTTTAAGCAGAAAATATATTTTAATATAACGGTATTTATTTACAAAATCCTCAATAAGATGCAAATAAACATGAGCACGAGCATCGTACAAGAGAAAGAAATAGACTGAGACTCCCATTCAGGAATAAGGCCTAATTTCAGATATCGATGATATATAAGTGCGATGAAGATTTTTAATGAAATGCCAGAAAACATAAGAAAGGAGGATAAATTGAATAGATTTAAAATGAAACTGACCAAATATGTAAAATATAAGTTTAAGTAAAAGAAAATACTTTAATCTTGATTACATTAATTTCAATGCCGATAAATCGGCCTTTATTTTTATAACAAAATTATTTTTATAGCTTGCATCAATATAAAAATCTTTAGTACAAATATTATAATTTATTTCATAAACAACCAAACCAATTGGCCGCTTCCTATCTAGCTAGGTACATATAAATTACTTGTTCTGAGGTAGGTAGCCATAAGATTCCATGAGCTAGAATATAAGTTGGAAGTAAGGTAACAAATTAAATTAAATGGTAAAAAACAGAAAAATCAAAAGGAGACAAGTAGAGATAATAAGTAAATTGAACAAAGTAAATTTTTTGATACAGACTGAAGATGTGTAAGAAGTAAAAGAAAAGAAAAAATCAGGGAGCAAACAAAACATGATAAGTACGAGGTAGGATGTAACGACAAAAATAATTACATAAAATGAGTAGCTTTGATCATTTAAGGAATTCTCCCAGCTGACTTTTTCCAATTTTAAAAAACCATTCTTTTATAAGCACTCAGAATTGAGGGTACGATACCGTTGCCATCTCTTGTGGTAGCTTATTGTATATTCGCGGTCCTATAAAACATGCATGTCTTTGAGCAAATGAGGTTTTCATTAACAGGACAGCTAGTTTTCTTTGAGTTTTTACCTGGGTCACTTAAAATGTGTGATAAGACACAGGATTCTGTATGTATGTCTTTTAGCAGAGTCTTTATGAATAATTGCCTGATATTTAGCACCTTGAGTTTTTGGAATAGCGGATATTTGAGTTCTTATGTATGCACTATGATAAGAATTAAGTAAATAAATAAATATTAAACAAATTAGTACATGGACATATTAAATTTACAAAATTTTACAACCACCGAATAAGATTATTTTATAAAAAGGTACTAATTTTAAAATGTAATATGAGTATTTTGAATAGGTATGATTTTCACAAAAAATTACCACATATTATTGTTGCTCCGTTAAACTCGGTTAAATAAACATTTATTTAAATATATTATGAACTAAATCTCCGAATGTCACTAACATCATGCAGAGTTAATATTTTCTTTATCAAATGGTAAAATCGTTAGTACGTAACATTTTTATATCATTCATTTATGTGAAATGTTCATCATAAATTCAAATTATAACCGGTAATGAATATACAATACTTTTAATCACTATACATATATATATATTACCAACTTGTAACCCAATAAAAATTCATCCGAAAATCAAGGGTTTAGAAGTTATTCGAACTTTTGTCATTTTCGTGAAATTTTCAACCGTCAAAATGAATGCACACATCACCATTCAATACCTTGAGATTTCTTTATTAGGTCATGTAATAAATTGATACAATAATTTTACAGTCATGCAAAATTGTATAATATAAAAATACTTTAAATTTTCACTCAGACCGCAAAATCGCGAATGGGCGAGTGATGATGACGTCACAATTCGGATAGCCTGGCCGAGAGCCAACTCTGAACTTATGAGCAGAAGTGTGCATTAAGACTGATCTTATACTTTATCAAACGAATTGAGAGTAGTATGGCACTACGCCACAAAACTACGTTTTCTGTAAAGCAAAAGCAAACCTGCTGTTTAATGTTTAAATACTTTAATTCCTATAATCATCATGGAGCATAATTCAGAAGAAAAACGTTGTTTAAAAAATATCCAACCGAAAAGCAAGTAAGTACGGAAAGCCTGCGGATTTAATTATTTCTTCTCGGTGGCCTAATTTTCCCTTCCATTTTCCTGCCGAGCCGTAATACAAGGATTGGACTCTCGTTCCTCACTAGTTACAGTGACGTAGCATTTCAGAAGATGAGAGTTGAACCTTTTTGTGGAAAAAACGAAGATATTGTACACAGCGATAAGTAGATCAGTTTTCAGACAAAAAACATGGTCTTTTTGTGTCTTGCAAAAATGCTGACAAAAATTTTTATTCGAATATCGCATTCAGATTTTCTACAATATTTATTATAATTATTTACAAGTAAGTTGGGAAATATGATAACACTTATTATAAAGAAGAATGGACATCTTAGTACTAGACCGTCTAAAGTTTGTAATGTTGCATACGTTATGACTTGAAAATAATGTAGTTTAATGTATAAAACACTCAAAAATAGTCATTTTTACTACATACTCGTAGTGTATATTGTAACTCAGTACTGTTAACTGAAAGTTTTCATTCGAAGTATTAACAGTTGACAAAACTCGCATTAACCTTTTTATCGCAACTGAAAAATTAAAAATAAGTTGACTTATTTTTAAAGTTAATTTTTTAATTGAGAATCTATATACCCATTTGGGTATTAAATGATCTATATGATAACATAAATAGACATTTACAAAGTTATTTTGAATATTTTACCGGTGATCAGAATTTCTTACTTTCACTATCGTAAGTGTAAAAAAAAGTATAATGGCTCAAAATTTTGCTAATTCAGTTAAGTATGTATATAATAGGGACTCCAATTCGAATATTTAAATGCCGAATTATTTTTTTATTCTTAAACTTTTCGATATTCGAATATTTATGTAAATATTCGTTCATATTTACAGGATATATTTAGAAAATTTTAATTTCTAAATATGTAAATGTTATACTGGAAGCGTTTTTTAATAATACAGGTATTTCAAATTATTTGCTGAAATATTTATGACAGTTCATTAAGCCATATTCATGCCTATATTTTGAGAATGCATTTCATGGCGGAATTTCCGTCTATGTGTTTCGGCAAAATCAGTGCACATTTTTCAATCAAAAAACGAAAGATCCCTAGGTATTGTGTACGAGGCTTTAAATCAGTTACCGAGGAAGGGTTGACTCGATCCCGTCAATTAGAATAGTTTTTAATTGTACATCTTCCACGAAATTAAGAACGTAAATATTACATTTTTTGACGAAACCGTAACCGGTAGAAATTAATTTATTTGAATATATGTTAATAGTTCTGATTTATCAATTGTATATAAAAAAAACAGTTATCTATGTCAAAAAGATCCGATGTATGTATTTATTTAAAATAATAATAATAATAGTCTTTTAAAACATTTAAAACATACATATATATATATATATATATATATATATATATATATATATATTATTATTCATATTTTTTTAAATTCTCCATAACTTTACTAATATTTTATCATTTACTATTTGAATAGTTCAATGTAACTAATATTTGGAAACTCTAGTCTATTATAGTCATCTACTATTTTTTTTAAAGATAAATAAATATTAAAATTATTCGTATATTAATAATAAAAAATATTAACCACCTAAAAAATATTTTAATTTATCATCTAGACTTTTATCGTCAATCTTTTTAATTTAATCTTAATCATCTGTGTGCAGTTTTCTGGACTAATAATCAGGAAGACTAATCAGGGATGATGTTGATGATGGACCCTACAATGTGTTCAGAAACGTGGGCCAGAAAGGTCAGATATACGTGGCAGATTAGCCCAAAAAACAGTGCATAGAAGATTCTGAACAGCCATGAAAACATGTATACAATACAACCACGCCTGTTGATTCAAGTCTCAGTTATTTAAGTGAGACGGTAATTCTTAAACTATTCACAAAACACATAACAAATTTGTGATAACAGTTTGGCATTGTTTTAGCGGTGGTTCAGAATGAATCACTCCTCGAAAAGTACAATAATATTTTTTCTGGTAGTCCTCTTTGGAGTTTGTATTTGTTTTGATTTGAATCTAACAATTGCCTTTTACTCTTGACATTAGCATAAAGGATAAATTTTTCATAACCGGTTACAATACAATACAGAAACGGAATATTTTATCGCCGATTCAACAAAAAATACAGATATACATATTATAATTAAGGTTGCGCTCAGACAGATGATGAATATTGTCGAATAGAGATTATTGTCAACATAATGGGCTATATTTGATTCTTCTGGTATTTGTCAACATGCTAAGCGGAAATTTTAATCAATTAAAATATTATCATATTCGCCGACCAGGTTAAAATTTAACTACGATATTCTGCGGATTCTTACACACCTAACACATCATAGATGTCTTTCCGCTTTCCGCCTAACCTAACCTAACCTAACCTGACACATCAAAGATGTCTTTCCGCAAATGTCGCAGTTTGTTTAATTAGTATTTCTTAAAGTACGCAATAATGAATACACCACATGCTTCCTTCAATTTTCCCCCTTTTAAAATAATATTTAATAAACTATTTTAGTATTTTAATAAAAAGTATTAATAAAAAGATCGCGAGGACTGTAGGTATGTGTGAATACTGAAGCATGTAAATTAAAACTAATATACAGGGTGTAACAGACCTAGACTACAATATTTTATGAGTGGATACCTGACTAAATTTCGAATGTAAAATATTCGAGGAATATGTGCCTAACGTAATTATGTGATTAATTGAAATATTTTGTTGATTCAAAATTATATATTGAATACAAAAATCTAAAGGTTATCCAATTTCAAGCGGCCAGACTATTTTATGTTATAGATTGATAATGAATTAATTTCGCAAATATTTATTTCGAAGTACGTAGAATTAAAGCTTAATACAATTTTGTATAAATTTCATACAATAATATTTCCCGTTACGGTGCATAATTGACACATATTCCTTGAATATTTTCGACTCATAATTTAGTCGGGTATCTATCTACTCATGAAATATTATAGACTAATTCTATTACATCGTGTATATTAAAAGAGACCTAAATCCACTCATAAAATACATCATGACTTATCGAACTACCCGATCTATACAACAAAATAATAAAATATATGTTAATTTTATTTTAATTTTATTTCGTAATATTTCTTTTCATTAAATAATATTATGTGGTTATAATTGAAACAATACAATACACACATGAAACCAGCGTAAAAATTAAAAGTTTAAATTGTTGTAAAATATAATTTCTTTTTTTTCTAAGGACTTTTATCCAGGAATATAAAGTCATGAAAAGATAAAACCTGTACGAAACATGACTCGATCGAAAAAGAGCGTGTTCTTCGCGCAGGGTGCCGCCTGACTATAATGTTACCAAATTACATTCGAGTAGCTATTCTAAAACACTGGCATTTATGCTCGTGAATGTTAACAAAGCTATAATTACTCCCCGGGCAACTAGATCTAGCCGTTACTGGAAATACAGACCAATTTCCCGAGCACAAACAGCAACTAGATAACAGGATGTTACACGCACGTGCATGAACAATATCAACTACGAAGATACAGTACAGTACAGTAGTTTTCACAAGTTCTCTCTTTCTATTCATGATTTTTCAATGCGTTCACTGAGAATTTGTAATATACGTAATCATATAATATAAAATAAAATCCAACTAAATCGGACGTCACTTTCTTCAGACAAGCTATTTTTTCTATCTTTATGCACGGTGAATATTATGTTCCAGGTCGATTTTGTTTGGCCACTATTTTGGTTTGGCTAATATTTATCAGTTAACATGTGGTATTCTTAGATAGTAGTTGATTACAATTTATTATAAAGTATCTAATGTCTCAACGACGTGTAAAAGTTATTAAAATATTTTATCTAAATAATAATGGCAATGCTGTTACCATTAATGGTGATCTCTATATCACCTGATTTGACGACTCTCGACTATTTTTTGTGGGTGTGCCTAAAAGTAAAAGTCTACGCTAATAAGTCAACAATAATTTCGATGCAACAGGACAATTTCGAAATGAAATTGCTGAAGTAACACATGAAGTATGCGTGAATGTTATGAAAAATATGATTAAAAGAGCATGTATTTGTGACGCTGCCAGAGGCGGCCACTTGACCAATATCATATTTTTAAGGAAAACACATTCTTATTGTGAAGTTGTAATTATTCAGAACATAGGTCTGTGATATTTTAAATTCTAAATTAATGTATTAATTATAAATATATACATATAAAATCAATTTTGTCGAAAAATATTGTTTTTGCGTCACCGGGATTCGAACCTGGATCTCTATTTCCAATCCGGGGAAGTGCACTACCATTGTGCTATAACGCCAGTATTTTTCTTGACAAATTTTCGAACCTATATGTTACATTTTTCAAATTAATACACCTTCGTTCCATATATCATATTTTGTACATAATTGTAAAAAACAAAATAATTGATAAAAAAAAACAAAATTTAAAAAATGTGTTTCATTTTTTAGTTATTCAAAAAGAATATCGACCTGGAACATAATATTCACTCTGTAATAAGATAAACCAAAAAATTACTCAAAATATACTTCCAATCCAGCTGCGAAAGGAAAATGAAAATAACTCACAAATAGCAATGAGGTAAGCCATTATTGTGACTGTAATTGTGTGATTGAAACGATGATTGGCACCTAAGATTGAACAGTTGAAGGTTTAGTTTTTAGTGTGGCATTGGTTGCTCGCCGAATCACGAATAATCAGTTACCAATTATCATTAAAATAACAGTTTAGCCCATCACTACTCCTAATAGTCTCTGAAATTCAGATTAACATTGGATAGGTCTCCAATGAATATCGACATAAAAGCAGCGGTGAAATAAATCAATAAATACCTAAAAGATCCAGTATGGCTGCAAGGTTTTCCCATTTAACATGTTGTACTTTTCTGTACACACAGAAACGATGGATACGTTATACCGTTCCCCAAAGGGAAAAAACGAAAGTTGCATATCATTAATTATTCACCCTATGGGTATATAGTGGCGTGACAGACATATTTCAGTACCAATTAAAATATTATCATATATGTCTTCTACGATAAGCAATTGAAGGATTTTAATTAAAGTTAAAAAAAATTCAAGAAATGTTATCTAGATAGTATTTATATATATTATGTATTAAAGCCTACATAACCAAATAAATGTGAAATATTACCTTTACTAAGAATTAGTTTAAATTAGTTATATTTGGTTGTCTTATAAGTCTTTTGTTTTGTTCATAAGTTTTGTTCAGTATTATTTATTATGAAATCTTTTCTTTTTTTAATTACAACATTTAAATCGATGATGTATTTTCTCTTATTGTTCAGCACTTCGTCCCATTGTTCAACCATTTTTCCTTAAACACTATAAAAACCGGCTGGTCTGGTATCGAAATAGTTATCGAGCTAATTTCTGAGATCATCGTCGTTGTCGAACGTAAAGCCACGCATTTGATTGGAGAGCGACTGATAAAGGTGATAATTTGACAGAGCGAGGTCGGGACTATAAGATGGATGGATGTGACAGAATTTCCAAGTTGAGCTCCTGAATGACCATTTTAACCTCGATTAGAATCAAAAAGAAATATGTATCGGGATTGTTGTATATTTTAAAGTTGATTTTATTTATGTCCAAAAATTAAGAAAATATATAAGATACGGGTAAATAGCGCCACTGACATTTTAAAGCAGACAAAATGGTATCGAATAGTATGTCATTATTTGTCACAAAAAATAAAATAGGGTTAAAAAAATCGCGAGAATTTATTAGGCGACCCAATATAATGTAAAATTTTGAAAGCCTTCTTCTTATTCTTATGTACAGCTCTTTATACAGGTCTTAGCCTCCTAAATCCTTCGCTTTCACCTGCTCCGGTTCTGAGATGATGTCTTCCAATTTATAACCTTCTGCACCTCTGCTATGTCCTTTACGCAGCCCTCCGAGGGGAGTTGGGATCTTCCTATTCATCTCCTACCACCTGGGTGTCCATTAAGGAATATTTTTAGGATCCACGCTTCTTGCATCCTCTGTACGTGACTAGCTCATCTGATTTATAATAGTTTCACGTAGATGAAGAGTAGAATTCTGGTTTAAGTTTTAAACTCATAACTCGTCATTGTATCTAAATCTTCAAACATCTCCATCCCGCACAAGTCCAGAAATTTATTATTAAAAAAATAATCGTTTCAAAATTTCACAAATTTTTTAAACTATTAAAGTCAATCACCTACAAACAATATTCTTCCTTCCCTGTTCCTTCCTTTACTTCCGTTATCGTCATGCTAGTATGGAAACGGCGGTCGTCGTAGCAACATCCACAAAGTTTGACAACCAGACTTCGCAAACTCATCGAGCCGTCGTACGTCATCGACATCGAAGGCACTTTGATGCAATATCGCGTCGTTCATTGTAAAATTTATTATCCCCGAGACAGGTCTAGTTATTCAGCATAGTCATCGGAGGAACGCGAGTGAAGCACGTTTGTTCACGTATTGATTTCGTCTTCTCGTATCTTCTACCGAATTTTACACACCTTTAAATACAAATAAATTTATTTTAAGGTTAATATTCAATACCTGTACAATTATGCGTTAAAATATCCTTAATAAATGTTTTAATTTTATTGAAATCAGGATGTTTTATTTACATAAAATGTATTCGCGCGTTGATTAAAAATTCTTATAACTGATTTGAAAAAATTAATAGCTTTAGTAATTTCAAATGTTTTAATTAATATCAAAAGTCTTTGGTGTCTGACATTTTGTGTTATTTGAAACGTAAATTTATTAAACAAAAATAACTTTTTCCGTCTCTAAGGGGACAAAAATTAATTAAACAGTTGAATGATTACATGAAACTAAAACCCTTAAACGAATTGGTGAACGTGAACATTATTCGTTAATTTCGTTTTATATTTATATAAGTAAATGTTAACGTTTTGCCATTAAATTATATTAAATTGTTCTTTAATTGATGAAATAATAATTCTTTATAATTAATCGTTCATTGTTAACTAAACAAACGTAAACATGTTATTGAAAAAAATGCGAAGGACAAATCTTTCTTTAGAAAAAAACACGCATAATATTGCATTTTTACAGTGACGCAATTACATTTGTTTAAATTTTGTTTACTTTATGTAAAGCCATCAAAGTCAGTTCACCACATAGGTACCTATAATATTATTTCGCTACAAAATTTCCTTATGTGTCGTTTTATAAGAGAAATTAAAAAATATGGATAATGTATCACTTACGTTACAATGGAAATATTTAAACGTGGATTTAAAATACAAAGGTAAAATTTAAAATGAATAAGGTGGTAAATAAAAGCTTAAGAACTATCACCGTACCGCGGAACTCTTTTGTCTTCAGTTTTTTTACACACACAAGTTCAGCAAATCAGAATAGACCTGAAGACAAAATCTCACAGACTACCAAATATATAGACTAGATCTAACACGAATTCCTTGTTTCAATATTTGCATTTTGGTATCACTCACGTGATCTTTTTGGTACCACATACGCAATTAAATAACTCGGAGATTTTTTTTTAATATATGACACGATTGGAACGAAAATTTAAACGCTGACAATATAATACGCATTAATGTAAAAAATGTATTGTTTGTACAAAGGTTTAATTTTCGAAGAGTTAATATTATTACCGTGTCATTAACTATCGGATTTATATTTCCACAAATAATATGTGTAGAATGCCCCTCGTCTCGCATCTAATGTTTCAAATCCCTCTCCTATAAGTACACTTTATTTCATATCTATTAATTTACTGGTGTGATCAAAATCTCTTTATTTACCGCAAAAATAAGTGCACGCCTTTCACCTGATTTATTATTTTATTATAAATTATTTTCACCAGAAGTCTACTTAGTCGAGCCAAAAATCGATACCGTATCTTCAGATAAAAATGAATTAATTTTAATTTGCAATCGAAGCGTATGACGTACAGCAAAGTTTTCCGTTTTTCGATGTAGAACGGGGTCTAATATAAAATTTTGTGTACAATCTAATTTACATTGAGGTAAGATCCTTAAGCCCATTTTCTGAAAAACCTCACGTTGTTTTAGATTTTTCAACAACTGCGACCGCTAGCGCACTTAATAATGTTGCGATTTTTTTCACTTTATTTGATGAGATTGTCATAATATTACAAAAATTAATGGATGGATATTAGTAGTTGAGGGACAAGATTGAATAGTATTCCTAAGCATTATTTTGATCTTAATCTTTTCGTAAACCCAAATTAGCGTAATTTTTTGTTGTATCACTTAAATTAAATTACACTAATGCTTTGAGTCTAAAAGCCTTCTGTAAATTTATGTTATATAATTCTAAATGCGATGTATTTTATATATCGTCTTTGACATTTTAACGATAATATGGATTTGATTCACGCTCAAATGCGTATAAGATATAAATAAATATAATTTAAATTTTAGTAAAAGAGTACAAAAGCTTTTCAAGATATAATCAAATAAGTTTTTTCTAGCTTTTATCGAAATGTTGTCAGATTATGAAACCCTGTCCCATAGCCGTCAATTTATCACACCGTCATTATATACGTACACACCGCAGGTACACAATACATTTTTTTAAACTCGTATGTTTAGCCTAGAAATTCCATCTTTTCATATTCTATAAATATTCAATTTTAGCCAACATTTTTATTTTATAATTGTAACCAAAAAATTTCACTGTACCATATTAAATAATTAGTTTATATTGTATGGTGTCATGGTTTTTGTTTTATTCCAAAATATTAATAATTTGATTATATATTGTTTAAAGAGAACACATTATTATTTATGAAGTTGTAATTTTTTCCGAAAACAGTTCTGTGATAATTTAATAAAAATTATATGCATCAATTAAAATTTATCAAAAAATGTTTTAGCTTCCAAATTTAGTGAGTATTACTCAAAGGTGATGCTTTTAAATAAATGGAATGTAAGATGTATCAATTTGAAATTGTTGCAACATATTAGTTCGAAAATTTGTCGACTATTTACGAGGCTGATGTAGTGTAATTGGTTATCGCACTTCCCCAGATAGGAAGAGATCCCGATTCAAATCCCGGTGGCAGCTAAAATATTTTTTCGATAAATTGAGTTTATCTGTATCTGTATTTATCTTTCTAATTTTTGCGTTTAATTTATATTAAATTAAATTATATTTAGAAATACTGTAATAAATATATATGCATAAACAAAAATGATACCATTTTTATGTAAACTAATTTTATCGACTTTTGATTCTTTGCTCTGCTTCATCAATATAATATTTACTATTGATATTTTTAATTACGATATTTTTATTTTCATTAGATTACTTTAAATGTGATATATTCGTTAGATTACCTTCAATAATTGAGTATTTCTAAATTCCAGCGTTATAATCGATACAAATATTTATTTTAAACCTTTTAATATAATGGTATCTGTATAAGATTCAAAAATAATCATTAACAAATAATACGAATTTTATATTGCAGTATTTTATGTAACTATATTCATTTAAAAAAAAAAAAAAATTATCGGAAACTGAAGGAAGAAATAAATAACATTCATATCAAACATTTTAGAAATAATTAGTATTGTGGTTTGTATACGATTTGTCTAAAATCCCAAAACTTATGTAAATATTCTTCTTATTAAGGGAACACACCCTTATTGTGAAGTTGTAATTATTCAGAACATAGGTTTGTGATGTTTTAAATACTAATTAAATATATTATTTGAAAGCCATCTACTTTATTTTTACAGAATCTCAAATATCTTTGAGTAGTCAGATAGGGGACACTGGAATTTAGAATTCATTTTTATTAAATTTTGGACAACTTATATATTATTTAGAAGAACACAATCTTATTGTGAAGTTGTAATTATTCAGAACGTAGGTCTGTGATATTTTAAATAATAATTAAATGTATTCATTAGAAAGATATACATATAAAATCAATTTTGTCGAAAAATATTGTTTGTTGCTATCGGGATTCGAACCTTCATAACAACTTCATAATAAGAATGTTTTCTCCTTAATAATATATAAGTTGTATCAATGTGTCCATAATTTAATAAAAATGAATTGTTAATTCTGGCGCCTGCTATCGATTTGCTCAAAGGTATTTGAGATTCTGTATAAATAAAGTAAATGGCTTTCAAATAATGGAACGATAGATGTATTAATTTGAAAAGTGTAAAATATGGGTTCGAAAATTTATCGTCAAAAGTACTGTCTGCTGTAGCATAGTTGATTAATGCACCTTCCCCGGATTGGAAAGAGATCCAGGTTCGAACCCCGGTAGCAATAACAACAATATTTTTCGATAAAATTTATTTTATATGTACATCTTTCTTAATTTAATGAATATTTAAAATATTCTTCTTGTTTTACTCTTTTAACATTTCTCTACTTTTCTGTGACCTCGCGTAAGAAAATAAATTGAAACATTATGCGTATCTATCTCATCAGTATCAGTGTGCATCTAATAATAATAATAATAATAATAATAATGGATAATTTGTATGGCGCCATTTTCGTAAAAACTTGCACCTATTACTGAAGCTGAAAATATTATGCAAGGTTATCATCTGAAATCCTCATTCAATTATTTGTTATACAACAAGAAAATTTAAAAAATATATTTTAGTAAGTTATTTAAAAAATTGGGCCTGAATACATCTAGGACTAAAACTCTGCACCAACCTGTAACTAGAATACAAAGGACTCACCAAAATGTTAATGTGACGGGACACCTCCTCGAGGGAGTTCCCACACCTAGGTAGCTACATATATATCACAAGAGTATGTACAGAGTATAGACCAAGAACAGAATACAAAATACAATCACGTGTGTTTGACAACCACGAGCTGCGCAAAAGCATCAAAGTGTTCGTCTATCTTGCTATAATATTGGCTAAACTACTATAAGGATGCGAATCATGAGTGATATATAGCCGCAGTTCAGTGGCGTAACTATGCAGCGTATTGGGGCCCACATTAGATAAGGTCCAAAAAAATCGCGCCCTAGTGTCTGTTAGCATTAATATTTTTGCAAGTGTCGGATACCTTTCCTAGTGTTAATAGTAGTCAAATGCAAGAAAAGGAATTATAAAATATCGTTTCTCATGTTATTAAGAAAAAATGTGAAAACATTATCGATATACATAGTAGCGGTATCCCGCTAATATGTCGGCTTAGGAACTAGACCAGTGATGGCAAACCTTTTGGACTCGGCGTGTCATAATTTCAGAAAATCTAACTTGACTTTGCTGGCGTGTCCCCCCTAAAAAATTTTTTTTTTCAATTTTAATTTAACTGCAAATAAATATGGAACCCATAGTATTTGATTTGATATCAATGAATTAATTGCCTATTTCTATTAATTGTTTTTTTCACAAAGTGAGACCCAAAAGAGATACAGATGTATTATGTGCATAGTGATAAATCCGAACTTTGTTGTCGGATAGACGTCTGGTGGCGGAACACGTGTTCTTTGACAACTCTCCACCCGTCGGCCAAAACGTTGTGACGTATCACCTTTGATACGCGTGTCACAGATCCGCCACCACTGAACTAGTAAAGCAAATATAATAATAATACAAAGCAAGTATTTTTAAAATTGCAAGTGCATATAAATGCCTAAAAACACTTATGTTTTCTTCACGAAAGTTTGATTATTATAGAAAACAAGAGACTTATTTTTATCTTACTATTTAACAGGTAAACAACATATTACTAATATTCGTATATCTTATATACGATATTTATTTAGGGGGCCTTTTTTCTATTGTGCATTGGGGCCCAACTTTTGTAGTTACGCCACTGCAAAATATCACAACAGATGCTTAAGGAAGATATTAGGTATAAAACGAGAAGATCACAGAACAAACTTGTGTCCTGGAGCATTCACAGCACACAATCGATAAATCATTTCAGACGTCATCCTCGTAATGAGGTACCGCCGAAGAAGAAGATATCTCATGCGTGAAAGTTTCAAAACAGTTTCAATGCGACTAATATATGTGCCCATTATTATGAAAGTGGTCTAAATAGTGTTTCTTTCGTTTCGAGATATTTAAAGGTTTGCATTTTAATTGATTAAAAAATATGTTTACATTACCCAACACAATGTTACTAAATTTATAATTTATTTTGACATATAAATTTTGCATGTAGCTTATGAGAAAATAAAAAAATTAAGGTTGAAATTACCTACTCTATTATCAAAATAAACACAAGCGGAATACCGTTAAAGGTCGTAACAATGCATACTGAATATAACGCTTCAAATTTTTAACAATTGTTACAATTTACATCATATTATATTAATTTAAAACAATATGGAGCGAAATAATTGATAAACGATAAACTCTTTTTTTTTTTTTCAATTTCTTGATTTAGACCACTTTCATAATATGGGCACATATGTGACGTTAAGTATCAAAATGTGACATCTCCATTTTTAGACAAAATAAATTATGAATGTACTTTTGTAGATTATAAAACGAGGATGTCCGCGGAAGACTTGGCACGACCAGGTAAACCAGATAATGGAGGATGGTTCTGTTAGAAGCCTCAAGAAGAAGGCGAGCTTGTATGAGAAGATGTATGAATGTGGATGAGGCGAGAATTGTGTTTCAGGACAGAAGAGTGTGGCGCTCTATCCTCTCTGCCTACCCCCACGGGGAAACGGCGTGATGGTAAGTAAGTAAGTAAGTATAAAACCTACATTAAGCCTATGAAATCATAAATTTTTTTACAATTCAAAATGCTTTACATTCATAAGGATTTATAATATTATGATTTCATAGACTTAACAGAAATTGTATAATCTACATAACTACATTCATAACTCATGCTGTCTATAAATGGAGATGTCACACTTTGATATTTAACGTCACATATAATCCATTGATAGAAATTGACCAAAAATTATATTTTAATAATTTATGATTAAATAATTTTATATAACAACCAATTGTAATAACATTTATTTGGGAAGATTTTCCACGTAGTTTCACGGTGAAATGGTTGACATAATTTTAATTAGATTTCATACCTGCGTTTAGAATTAAACGTATATAAATATGTACGTGTATTTAAATTAATTCAAGTAACCTCCACAAGTAGCTTCATAAATATTCAAGTACACAGAGTAATTCGCCTGAAAATTACGTCGAGCTTGGAAATCTAGTCAAATATAATTACTTTTCTAGACGTTACGAAAATATGAAGTAAAATTTTCAGGAATTAATAAAATATGAATAGAAAAATACACTTTAAATTACTGCAAAATGTTAACATACAATTAGCAATGTAGAATTGCAAATGGCGCTGCAATGTATTAGCCTTTACTGGATAGGTTACTGCTATCCAAACGCTAGCAGTGTTAGACTATCTTTATCTCCTTGTTAACAAGGCCGCCCTAGTACAAGACCATTATTCAAACGTGCCTTAACAGCATAATTATAGTTAGTGATTAGAGATGAATAGATAGATGTACCACAACACAGCGTCCCAACTGACCGATAGCAACTTTACTAAATCGGTAAGTCAGAGGGGAGGGGCGTGATCTAAAATTTCACGACTCTTGTTTGAAACATTAAACGTAGATTCTACTCTGATCTTCCCATTATACAAAGTTTAATATGCTCAAAAGTCACCAATTCAATCTTTGTCAGAAAGTTACATTTGCCGGCATATCTCTATTCACCACTTCTGAAAGACATTGTTAACTTTCCTTAACTTGTTTTTTAAAATGTATTACGAGGTGAGAGAAAAATTTTATCAAAAATTAAAGACCACAGACACATTTTTCATTTTTAGACTTTTTATATTGAAATACCATAAAATTCTAAATATCAATTGCCAACAAGTTAACAACATTAAAATTTATGAACGAAAAAAAAAATTATAAATGCAAAAATCATTACGATTGCATATAAATTTATTGAATACTATAAATTAATTGAGATTCAAAATATTACAAGTTCAAGTACCAACATTAATGAATGGAAGTGAATTTTGGCGGAAGTGCGGTCGCTCAAGCATATGTGTAAAAAATCTACGTGCGATAGACTTTGACTAAACTTTGAAATAGAGTGAGGAATGAACAAATTAGGAGAGAATTAGAAAGAGAGCTGATTATAGCATAGTTGAAAGTATAAAAAAAAAGATCGCTGAAATGGTTGTCATGTGAAACGTATGAGCGAAGAAAGGATGGTATAAAGATATACGAAGCGAATGTTGAAAGTATCAGAAACAGAGGACACCCGCAGAAGACCTGGCATGATCAGAAAAACCAAATAATACAAGCTTCAACAACCGTAGAGTGTATGTTAAAAGAAGTATAAAGATGGACGAGGCAAGAGGGATGTCTCAGACAGAATAAAGTGGCGTACTATCATTTCTGCCTACCACTCTGAAAAAACCGCGTGATGGTAAGTTAATTATTAATTAATGATTAACTTAAATAAAAAGAAATCTTATTTCACATTGAGCAAGTTCGTGCAACCTTTATCCGTATGAAAAAGATATTCTTCAGTCAGTCAATCTTAGATTACGAATGAGAATGGTCATATGCTACATGTTCTCGATTTTATTTTATGAAGTGGAAGCATAGATACTTACCGAAGAAACGATAAAGCGACTTGAAGCATTTGAAATGTGGATCTACAGAAGAATGGTTAAAATAAGCTGGATAGGTCGAGATACAAATGAATATGTTATGGTTCTGATGAATAAAGAAAAATAAGAAATTAACACAATAAAAATCCGAAAACTTTAATATCTCTGACATGTAATGAGACATCCGGAGAAGTACGAGATCTTGCACCTCATAATGCAGGGAAATATTGCGATAAGTCGGGGACAAAGCTTTGAGACTTTTCCGGGCCGCAGTAAATAAAATCACGATAGTCATAAGTCTGTTGAACGGATAAAGCACAAGAAGAAGAAGATAAACTTAAAGGAGCACAAAATGGCGTGAAAAAAATTGTTTTTTTTAGAATAAATTTTAAATCATGGAAATTGTAACGCCGTTTCTTAACCTCTAATATTATAATATAACGATTTTTAATGATTTAATGGAAAACAATTATGAACATTTTGCTTTGTGTCAAACATTTGTTTTTTGTACAAACGAAAATTATAATTTCATGTATTCATAGCTCAAACAGCATAATGAATAATGTATCTATGTGGATGTAATTATGAGAGTCAATTACGAAGAAGAACTAACTACGTATGTTCATGTTTAATATTCACTTTAATTTAATAACTTTCTTACAAGGACTGATTTGTTTGGCACAATATTCATTGTCATTCTAGAGTACCTATTTTATTTCTCAAGACATTAATGTAAAGTCGAATTCAAAATTTATGAAAATAATTACATAAATATTATTTAAATTTATTATATTTTAACAATTAAATTTAATAAACTTAAAAAATTAAAACAAGATTAAAGAACACAATCTATTGATCTGTAAATTTATTTATAAATAAAGGGTGTCCAGCGAAAAAATTTTAAGATTAAATTGTAATTGCTCGTAAAACATCAGGGTGAGGTAAGTGGGAGGGATATTGTTCGACGCGCGTGATTTTCCAGTCGCAATGAGTCACTGGTTGGGAGCGCACCGCGCGTTCGCGGTTGAGCAACATTTAAAGTGCAATGATTAGAAAGTAGTGATGATGAGCACACAACATATCTAGTGTTGGATTCAAAAGTTCAGAGAAGAAGGGACAATGGTTAACCAAACACCTCCAGGACCATCAACGTCAGCAGCGACGCCAGAACATGTAGCTCAATTTCGACGTGAAATTATGCGCAATCCGTATAAATCGGTAAGGAAAATTGCAACTTGTACTGGAATAAAAAAATTAAGCACTCGTAAAAAATGAATTGTTATTTACAAACAACCTTACGAAAATACGTACATAATCATGTACACTAATTACTACATATGCATGTAAAAATAGTAAATATATGTTGTTTTTTTAAATCGTAAAATGTTAATAATAAAATTGTATTTCTTCTTTCAAAATACGTGTGATTTTCCGAACAAGAGAATATTTTTTACCGCGTATTTTAATGTCATTATCATGAGCTCTGGTCCCGAGGGGGATAATCGTTCTAAATTAAACAATTCACGAGAATTGTTTTCAAATGAATTACGGAATATAAAATTTTTCCATTTTCCCACATACTTTAAACAGCAAATTTTAATTTTATAATTTTGCAGATATTCAAACTAATATTTAGTTTATCACAAATCAGAGTGACTGCAATTTCATTACCAGTCAAGTGTGGTATCTCCATATTGTTCTTACATGTATAGCTTCTTTAACATTTAAAGCTTATTTCACTAAACGAAAAGGACTGCCGTAAAACCATAAATCGGAAATTGTGTCCGGAACCCGGAACACCGTTGTCGTAAGTCTAACATGGTTAAAGGGTTTCAGACTTCATCTGGTAGTGAATCATGGAAATGAAGATAAAATATATGTATGTATATTACACGTCTTTGAAAATATACATATATTTAAAATTTAAAATCTTATTCATGAATGACTCAAAGAGTTCATAATTGTGTTTTATTTTATTTTCTACCATCAAAAATTTCCAATAATTAATTAAGTGATTTTTTTTTTTTAGTCTATATTTTCTTTTGATTTCATTAAAAACAAGATGAAAGACCGAAAAAAAATATCTTCAAATATAAGTTATTATTGAACAAAACAGGATAACTCAATTGATTCATTTGATAAAATGGAACGTCACAGTTAGCCAGAATTAAAGAGTTATTTTTTCGAAATGTGCGTGCGTTATTTAAAGTTTGATCATCATCCAAACGAGAATTATTATAATGTTGATAATGCTAGTTAAAAGATAACATAAAATAAATGAGCAAGTCATAAACACGATAGAATCAAGAACGAAACATTATACAGAAAAAGATAAGAAGTCTATTGCACAAAAAAAGACATTTTACTAAAATAAAATACAAGCTTCGTGAATTTTTACGTATCCAATTTCATTTGCCAGATCTCAATAAAACAAATGGTGAGGAATAAGATCCAGTGGAAAAAATGGCATAAGATTTTATCGACATAATAAGCTCACATCCGAGAAAGTACCACTGGAATCTGAACCGTTAAGTAGTGGGTACCTACCCACCGTACCAGGCTGAATATGATCGCTAGTTTTAATCTAGCTATCAGCTAACTGCGTGGAATGCTGGAAATTTGAAGGAGTCGCGCGCGGGAATCTGGTGTCGGAGAAGAATGTCTTATAAGATGGCGGCGCTCGGCGAATGGCACGCTTCATAGTCCAGTGATTTGAGTATCCGTCGTCGAAATAAGGAGTTTACGAGTTCTCTTTCACCATATAAATGGTTTTACTACTTCAACCGAAAATACACTCGGCCTGCAATTGAAAATGTTCATAATTTATAAACAGAATAAAAAAACAAAATAATATTCAAATCTTTGAACGATCATACATACCATATTTTTAATTATGGTAGTACAAACATGTGAAATTATCTGACGAAATTGGATTATTAAAATTGCGACATAACTAAAATAGATTTATTAAAAAGATCAAACGTCAGTGCGATAGTGCGTATGTGAGAGAATATATTATATTATAAAATTAGAATATGTATGAACGTGCGAAAAGCTACAGATGTGTATGAGGATGATGTGGCATTACACTTTTTATATGGCGTGCATTTACAAGACCTAAAAACTTTTGTATTCTTTTATTTATCTACCTAAGATGATATAAAACTAAAAGTGTTTTTTTATACCAGCTTGGCTCTGGAAATCTTCTTGACTTTTAGACATCTTAAGTTTATTTCATCGTTAAACGCGCTGAATCAGTCATATTTCGTTTGGAGCGGGCGCATTCATTTTATTAGGTTAGGATAACGGTGAATTCACTCTCACCGCGCCCCGAGCGATGACGCCATCACACTTTTTACCGCAAAACCACATATATTTTATAAAATTATAGACAGTCATGTTGCTAGGCTGTTTCCCTCTAGTCTCAAAAATCTCCGGTTTAATCAAACCTGTTAGATACTGGCTTC
Organism: Eubasilissa regina; assembly: GCA_022840565.1. NCBI lineage: Eukaryota > Metazoa > Arthropoda > Insecta > Trichoptera > Phryganeidae > Eubasilissa > Eubasilissa regina. The sequence goes on along the minus strand of JAINEB010000022.1, from coordinate 26,986,943 downwards.
ATCATAACTCCGACACCATTTTCTACACCGTCATCTGTTCAGATACTCCGCGGAAATATAGGGTGTTTTTTTAGAGGTATAAAACTTTAAAATAAAATAAAATATATAAAAATCGTGGTAATGGCCGTGGTACTGGCTTTATTGGAAAAATAATTTTATTCCATTGGTGTTTAAATATGATTTCGCGCATAAGGGTGACGCGGCTGGCTCAAATAAAGCGCAATTTGGAAGTCCAATTTTCGACAACTTTTTGGAGCAGCTGGGGCTGTATATCGGGAATAACGCGATGAATGTTGGCTTCCAAGTCGTCAATCGTCTCGACGTAGATTAGCGACTTCACATATCCTCGCACAAAATAATCTAAAGGTGTTAAATTGCACGATCTTGAAGGCCAATTCACAGGTCCATTACGCGAAATTATGCGATTCGATTCGATATTCCTTCAATAAATTGATTATGGCGCGCGCTGTGTTGTATGTTGCGCCGTCTTGTTGAAACCACAGCTCTTCCATATTAATATTATTCAATTGGGGAACGAAAAAGTCAATAATCATAAATCTATTGCTGCGCACGATGGCGAATCGACTCATTCGGGTTCTCCACAGCTTCTTCGGTGCGCACTTTACGACATCTCTGCGCATGTATTATCAATTAGAGTATACTTGGTGTGAAAAACGATTAATGGTTATTCTAATTACTTATTCGGATAGACAATTATGCCGACCGTAAAATGGACGTAGCGCACGGTAAGTTTCGCGAACTAAACCACGATTTTCGAAATAAATTTGCAAGCGTTGTTCTGGTGTAAGTCTATTCATGTCGAATGGCAAACCAAACTGAGCACAAATCAGCTGTCAAATTAGCTTTTGCTGAAAAAAGTGTTGCCAATTCGAAAAACAAACCTCTAAAAAATATTATTTACATAGGAATATACATATATGTATACCTTTGATTGATTTTTTAATAATATTTCAAATTATAAGCGCTTCTTGGATACCATTTTTAAATGTTTATATAGGTATTTCAGATACGTAATTGCCCTTCGCATTGCCTTACCTTTCCAGAAATGTTCGTTGCGTTACATTACGGATGTTTTTCTTGTATCAGTAGTGTTATTATAGTTAGAATTGAAATATAGTTTATATTTTATTTTGCAATGGACATTACATATCTATGAATATTTTGACAGAGGTTCCATAATTTCCACCATACATTATGACACATAACATAACACAACATTACATGTAATCCGTAAAAGTAAAAAAATCTACCATAATTTATAAAATGACAAAAATCATCTTTATTCATAATTAAGTAAACAATTAAAAATATTTGTATCATAATAAAATATTTTGTATGATTTTAGAAATTGTTTCCATGTACACTGTGTGCACTTACATACTTCCATACATACAAATTATATTCTTTATTATTTTATTCAGTATCAAAGTTCTAAATTCCTTTAAACTGCAGTCTTCTTCTTCTCCTTGTGCCCTATCCGTTCAACGGACGTTGACTATCATATTAATGTTGGCTTTCATGACTTTACTGCTGCCCAGAAAAGTCTCAAACCATTGTCTCAGGTTCTTCAGCCACGATGTTTTGATGTGACCTCGACTTCCAGTAATCTTTCCCTGCATTATAAAGTTCAAAATCTAATACTTCTCTGGATGTTTCATTACATGTCCAAGATATTGAATTTTTCAGAACTTTATTGTTTCAATTACTTATTTTTCTTTATTCATCCGAAGCATAACGTCTTCATTTGTAACTCTATCCACCCAGCTTATTTTAACCATTCTTCTGTAAATCCACATCTCAAATGCTTCAAGTCGCCTTATTCTTTCTTCGATAAGTGTCCATGCTTCCACTCCATAAAATAAAATCGAGAACACATAGCATCTGATCATTTTCATTCGTAATCTAAGGTTGAGAACTTTGAACTTTGAGAACTGCAGAACATCTTTTTCATGCGGATAAAGGTTGTACAAGCTTGCTCAATGCGGCATTTGATTTCAACAGAAAGATCCCATCTTTCATTTATATTGCAACCGAGGTATATAAAACTTTGTATCATTTGCAATTTATTTCCAGCAATATAAAGACTTTCATTGTCATCTGCGTCATGCATGCTTATAAGCATATATTGTATTTTATTAAGGAAAACACATTCTTATTGTGAAGTTGTAATTATTCAGAACATAGGTCTGTGATATTTTAAATACTAAATTAATGTATATAACTTCACAATAAGAATGTGTTTTCCTTAATAATATATGTTGTATCAATGTGTCCAAAATTTAATAAAAATGAATTGATAATTCTGACGTCTGCAGTCGGTTTACTCAAAGGTATTTGAGATTCTGTAAAAATAATGTAGATGGCTTTCAAATAATGGAACGACAGGTGTATTAATTTGAAAAATGTAACATATAGGTTCGAAAATTTGTCAAGAAAAATACTGGCGTTATAGCACAATGGTAGCGCACTTCCCCGGATTGGAAATAGAGTTCCAGGTTCGAATCCCGGTGACGCAAAAACAATATTTTTCGACAAAATTGATTTTATATGTATATATTTATAATTAATACATTAATTTAGTATTTATTGTATTTTAGTTGTATTAAGTTCTAGCCCAAAAGTCTTACATGTGTTCACTATTTAATAAACTCCAGTATTATCATTATATTATCATCTACATTAGTATTAGATTTTTACTATTATACACAAAATTATTTGCATATCAATTAACGTGGGAGATTTTTTTTATACAATTAATATAACTTTTGGATATCCAAAATACTATTCTGCACTTCATTTTGATCAGCAAAATGAAGTATCTAATTCAAACGCCGGTTAATATGATATTAAAGACGCACAAATTTTACGGCAAATCATTTTAATTTTAACGATACATCACTAAGATAAATGTCTGTCAAGACTTCATGTAAACATCCCTTGTATACTGTATACACACAAATACGTTGACTCTCGTATATTGAAGAACTTTTACGTAAACACTTTGGAAATAAATAAAAAGCAAACGTCGAACCTTCTCTACGAGTAGTGTCCGTATTTATAAAAAAATTCCGATCTATCTTTAGTGAGTTTGATTACATTGTCAAATAAACACTTTTTTATAGGAACGTATCTTAAGCGTACCATAAATTCGTATTCAGTTTCTTTTATTATAAAAATAAAAGATTTTTGTATTTCGTCATTCGTTGTTTCTTCAAATACATACAAATGATGGCTTTAAAAAAGAAAAGTATTTAAACTGGTGATCATTATCCAACTCATTTCTATAGTCAGGGAAATCCTGATTGGAGAATAATAAATAGTAAATTATAACACCCTAAAAATGTACTATTTTTCAAAATATGTTTACTTAACGCCCTCTATCCCCCTAATAAAATTTTCCATGCAAACTGCATTCAAAATTTTTTTAACATTTTTATAAACTCTCATTTATACATTGCGTTTTATTATTATTGAAATCGATACCGGGTGCCTGCAAAATCAAAAATATTTTAGAAACGCTAAATATCGATCCCAGTACCACTCACATGCAAAACTAGTTCGTTGCCATCTTAGCTACTTCCCTTGCAAAATGTGTTATCAAATCGTCAAATGATTAAACAAGTATACAATGTTTATTTTCTTGTTAAAATTTAATACATTCATATTTTTGATATACTTGAATATTCATCAATTTTAAATATTTTATCTTTAAAAAATAGCTACCCCTATTGATCTTTGTAACGAGCTTATTTATTTAATATATTCATTATTTTATATTTTTTTCATTTGTTCCCTGCCCACTTCACTAGATCAGAGTCCGTATCGTATAGTTGGGTTAAAATGTTTGTAAACCACTATTTTCACGTCTTTCTTGATTTTCGTATAGTGGTCAGCAGCCAGCCTGTCATGCGGGAGACCGGTATTCGGTTCTTTGCCAGGGAGATTTTTATTTCATTTATTTATTTGAATTTATGAATATTTTTTCGAATCAGAAAAACATATTCTATGCAGGGATGGTATGATACACTTGTCTGAGACATGTACGATGAAAAATAACTAAACTCTTTTGATTACTTTAATAATGTTTTTATTGTTGTTTTATAAATACGTCTCTAACATTTTGATTCAGTACTAACACTGTCACTTATCTACGGTTTATTGTCTTTCACAATATAATATTTTATCTTTATGGTAGCGAATCGTAATAGTTACTTCAAATTATTGTTATCTTCGCCCTTTGTTACCGATGAAATATTTAAATATACGTGATAAGAGATATCTACATAATTATAATTATGTAGGTCAATGTTTCAACTCCTGTACCTGCCCATTCCATATTTCTTTACAGCTCTATAACCTGGACGATAAAAGTGAGAGAGCACATGTGGATCGACTCCTTTGAAATATGGTGATGGTAACGTCTTTTTCCTATACCGTGGATAACAAGACGCACTAATGAGTGGCGCCTCTTTTCAATATGTTTGCGTCGTATTCTTCAGCACTTTGAACACTCAAGTCAGATAAATGATAAAAAGACCATATCAATTTTTTTTAATTCCGAATTATTGGTGGAACTAAAGTAAAGAAAATAATCTTTACAATCCTGGTTTGTCCTGAATATGTTAAGGGTTAATAATAATTAATTACGTTTCTCTTTTTTCGTGAAATAACAATAACTATTTTGTAATATTTATAAAAAATGCAATACAAGAACAGCGTGAATATTATGTTCCAGACCGATGTAACTAAGAAATAATAGATAATTTTCTAATTTGGTTTTTATTTATCGATTATTTAATTTACTACAATTATGTATGAAATATGACATTGGCCAATTGACCGCCTCTGATGGCAGCACAAATGCGTGCTCTTTCAACCATATTTTTCATAACGTTCTCGTACACTCCGCGTGTTATTTCAGTAATTTGATTTCGAATATTATCCTGTTGCATCAAAGTTATTATTGGCTTATTGGCATTTATTACATTTCCAGTCAATAGTCAAAAGACATCAAATCAAGTGATCAAGCCACTTTTTGACATTGTGCGGTTGGGAAATTATTTTCGCAAAATTTCAAGCGTAGCTCGGGCTGTGTATGAGGTAGTACCATCCTGTTGAAAGCGCGTGTGTTGCAGGCTCAATTAATTCAATTCGGCCACCGAGAAGTATTGAAGAAGTGTGACAAAAGCGATCACCATTAATGGTTACAGCATTACTTATTGAACATACTGAAAGAAATATGGCACATGACACACCATATAGTAACTCTGCGTGGGTGTAAAGGTCATCGGTATATCAATTAAGGATCAATTTTCAATGCCTCAATAACGGCTATTTTGTTTATTAACAAAACCCATCGCGTCATAATGAGTTTCGTCGGATATAATAATTTTTTTTTTTATATTCGGGGTTATCAATATTGAGCTGCAAAACATATCGAGGCGTTAGATTTTTAATAACAAATTGCAATTAACTTCTCTTTACGACTATACAATGCAAATTGACAAATGTTTTCCAAACTAAAATGGCAGCCAAACAAAATCAGCCTGTGACATAATATTCATCTTGTATAACACTACACCTGCATATAAAATGTTTTCATATTACGAAAAATTTTCATAAACTCACTCAGACAAATAAACTTAAAATTAAAATCTCCCCGTTTGAAATCGGAACTCCGATTTTTTCGCACGACACTAACCACTAAAGTACCTACACCACCGATGAATACGAATGAATTGTGATAATAAAAGTTTATAAATATCCTAAACGCTCTATTAATAAGCTATTTTATAAATAAAGTTGTTACAAATATCGCCAAGTATAACAATTATTTAATTAAAATTGATGCTAATGTATTAAATTTTAACACATAAAATCAGCAATACATACTTACACGACAATTTGACACCACAGTCTAATGGAGAAATATCAAGATGGTAGAGCGCTGGCTTAAAATGTGCGAGATCGACCTCCAAAAAAATTTTATTTCAAAATTTGTAAGTTCTTGGTATTAATAATATAACGAAAAAATTTAACGCGCTTTTTCTAACACACTTTGTGACAAATTTTACTAGGGTACCCGTTGAATAAACTTATTTGTGTTAAAAAATTGAATTTCTACATACACTGTTATTAGAATAATGACAGCATAAATCTGAACTAATAATATTAAGATATAAAAAACTGTATTTTAAACTACCGCAATATTTTGAATATTTTTAATTGTACACTATTGCTTGATAAAAGCAGTGTTATATTGTGAAATATGATTCAATAAAAGAGTTTACGACTAGAAGGTATTATTTATAGGAACCTGTAGCGCATACCCGTTGTACATAGTATAGGAATGACTGTTTTATACGATTTTAAGATTACAACTCTCGTAAAAAAATAGGTCTATAAATAAAACCCTTTGGTGCTATTTTCTGCGATACACACAAAACGAGTTCGGTGTTCGGATAAACTTGGCTGTTGTAACCCTGATCTCGATGGGGGGGTTATTTTTGGACCGTTGAGCGTGGGTCAATTGAAAGCTTAACCAAATGCTTTTGTTGTCAATATTTGTTATCCTCGATCGTTGCATTCATATTTAATGGATTTCCGAATGCGGAGATTTCCCCTGTCAGATTTTTTTCAATTATTAATTATTTCGATCAAATTAGCGCAGACGAAAATCGTATTTAACTTATTCGAAACGGAAAACACCTCAATTTCATTTCAAACACAGTTTATCAATAACAACGTAGGTAGGTACACGATGAATTAATTCATTTTCACGTTTTACCAATTTATATTGAATTTCATGTCATTCTTTCCTACGAATCAGAATAAAATCATTGAGGAGAACACATTCTTATTGTGAAGTTGTAATTATTAAGAACATATTAATTAGAAAGGTATTCATATAAAATTAATTTTATCGAAAAATATTGTTGTTGCTACCGGGATTCGAACCTGGATCTTTTCCAATCCGGGGGAAGTACATTAACCGACACACACGACTACAGCACACAGTTCTTTTGACGACAAATTTTCGAATTTATATGTTACACTTTTCAAATTAATACATCTATCGTTCTATTATTTGAAAGCCATCTACTTTATTTTTACGGAATCTCAAATACCTTTAAGTAGTCCAATAGGGGGACACCAGAATTTATAATTAATTTTCATAAAATTTTAGACAACTTATATATTATTTAGAACACATTCTTATTGTGAAGTTGTAATTATTCAAAACATAGGTCTGTGATATATTAAATACTAACTAAATGTTTTAATTAGAGGGATATACATATAAAATCAATTTTATCATAAAATATTGTTGTTGCCACCGGGATTCGAACCTGATAAAAAATCTTCCCGATATACGTCACGCACTCCAAATACTCCCAACAAAGAAATCAATCGCTGCATATCCAAAATATTTGAACTAAATATTTTACCAAAGAAACCACGTTGTAAAATAACAGCAAGGAATTAATAATATACATTAGCAAAATAATGATGCAATTAATTATTCTTAAATTGTAAGACCTTCCCAGGTTTCTAACAGGACCGTTCAGTGTTTCGTTTACCTGGTCGTATCAAGTCTTCTGTGGACTTCCTCTATTTTTTCTTCTTGTTCCTCTATTTCTGGTGTCATATATCTTTCTTAGTATTCTTATCTCATTCGTCCATTACATTTGACCAAACCACGTAAGCGATCCGTTTTCTTGACTTGACTTGACTCGTTAACTTGACCTCTTAGCCACTATATCCAAACTCGTTATATAATATAATTATCATATTTAATCAACCAACCAGTAATATAATAGTTAATTTATATATCTGTATGAGCGATCTCATTCTCAGTCGGATTGCAGTAATATATTTAACAATAAAATCTTTAATGTAATATGATGACAAATACAAATTAAAACATTTGATACACATCTAAAATCGAAGAATCGACGAGCAGCATTCACGCGGACAACAGCAATAACAGATGTCATCATCACTCAGTCGATAAATAATCGTTTTTAAACGTGACATGGTGGCTGGTTGTTCGTATTAAAGTAAACGTAATATTATTAATTTAATGATAAAACAGTATTGTGATACAAAATAAGAGTAGGTATATGTTAGGCAGAACTTCAGGTTAGTTAATACAAATATTTGATAACAAAATTAATACAATGAGCACACCTCAACAAAGCCAGTCGTTGTGTGTCACACAGTGCTCGATAAATTTCATATATCTAATCTCATCTACATTAACTCTTAGTTATATGATTTTTTGCTGTCACAATTTTTTTAATGAAACTAGTACAAGAAATACAGAATAATAATGCTTTCTTTACTGTTTTATCAATATCAATAATAATTATTGTGGCCACGTAGAGGCCACAACCGATTCTTTTCTGCTAGTAGTTAATATTTTCTTATTACTTTTTTATATTATTTAATATTTTTATACATACGATATTATTATATATGTAGTAAATTATTGTTTTTAATTTATTTATAATTTATAATGAATTGACAAATATCAAAGAATATAACAAAGTTTATACCGAAGTTTTAAATGTTATACTTACGTAATTACCGTATTTACTTATAGATTAATACAGTAATTCTATGCAACTTTCAGTAATAATTATGATAAATATTTAAAAGATCTGATACTCATTTTAAAGAACGTACCATCATTTGTATTTAGAAAATCTTTTGTTCTAGTTGTATTGTTCATTATAAAATATTCTCCGCCTTACATCCGGAAACGGCCCCATGTATGTCTCAAGTTTGCTTCAAAGGGATACAGAAGCATAAATTTCTTGCACAAAACTCGTCTAGTTTGTGACACCCTTGTACTGGCAACTCAAGTGGGGGTCTTTTGGGACCTTTGACGGGAAATAAGCACTGAGCCAAACAAGGCGAATACGTTAATTTGACACATCATGTCCCGAAAATAAATGAACACTCCAACCAGGGAGACGGCGCCCGCATAAACGCTCATACGATGTGACACAGCAAATAGATCAAGTAAACCAACCCTTATGGTAAAAGAGAAAATTTTCAATTTGGTGGAAAATTTAGGAGATTTTCCAAAATATTTTTTTTAATATTCCACGCATAAAATCGAGTCGAGACGCGATATCCGTAGGATGAGTTACAGGAACATTAGATAGCGGGAAAAGATAATACAATGGAATATGGTAATAATGAATTCACATTTTAAAATTAGATACACATTTTATCTTTAATGATAAAAATATATTTATTGGTAAAAATTTTGGTATGGAACAAATAGAACATTTAGAAAATAATTATTTATAAATTAATAAAAAGGCCCCAAAAAATTGTAGTAACGTTTTCCAGCTGTTGTAGAAAGACGAGCTCAACCATTATCAGAACAATATGGAGGAATAATGTTACCACGACAATATTATTCTTTGATACCAATAGCCCGTCCCCTGGTCTGGTAATCTGGGATAATGATTGCTGACACCGCACCATAAAAGTGAACTTCTTCATTAATTAACCAATTTGTAAAAATGCGGCAGCGAAGGGACAGAGCACGCATGGTTGGTTATCTATCTGATTAATATAATAACAATGGCCAATGTTACTTAATTTGAAATACATATATAATTATTAAGGAAAACACATTCTTATTGTGAAGTTGTAATTATTCAGAACATAGGTCTGTGATATTTTAAATACTAAATTAATGTATTAATTATAAATATATACATTAATTTAGTATTTAAAATATCACAGACCTGTGTTCTGAATAATTACAACTTCACAATAAGAATGTGTTTTCCTTAATAATATATGTTGTATCAATGTGTCCAAAATTTAATAAAAATGAATTGATAATTCTGGCGTCTGCAGTCGGTTTACTCAAAGGTATTTGAGATTCTGTAAAAATAATGTAGATGGCTTTCAAATAATGGAACGACAGGTGTATTAATTTGAAATGTAACATATAGGTTCGAAAATTTGTCAAGAAAAATACTGGCGTTATAGCACAAAGGTAGTGCACTTCCCCGGATTGGAAATAGAGATCCAGGTTCGTATCCCGGTGACGCAAAAACAATATTTTTCGACAAAATTGATTTTATATGTATATATTTATAATTAATACATTAATTTAGTATTTAACATATATAATTGTTTAAGTGCGCATGCGAGCCGCAGAACCTCAATATCTCGAACTGGTTTCATAATCACTCAAAAATTAATTAAGAACAATTATTTTTAATATCCGTAATAATGCTGCACATTTACTTCTTTTATCTATAATCTGGATATATTATTGGATCCGTACGTGTAAGTGTATTATAACCAAAAAAATATTATGTCGGAACTCTAGTTAATCTTTCTCGCAATAGAGTCATCTTTGGTACACTGAATCTCGAAATATTTTCATATAAAGACCATACTTTCTGTTCATAAATTGATAATTAAAGGTTCAAACAGCAAACATTGTCTTTCACAAATGAATATTTTTGTATTAAATATATTGTTTTCAAAAAAGTCAAAATTCGCATTCGGTCTCTTAAATTGTAATATCCAAAAAAGTATTAAAATATTGAATTATTTAATAAAAATTTATAAGAATACCTGGAGAACTTTATAGTATTTAATATAAAAAAAATTAATTAATTATACCTTATGCGCATATATTTTAAATAATTACTAGAAAGGAGCCTGTAAAAGCTGACCGAATTTCTTCGACAGTCGTCCGTCAGACACTGACGAGTTTTATTGGATGCCCTGTTGTATTGTATGACTGCCCAAAAAATTTCATAACCACTTTCTAAATGGTATAATACGAGAGGTATCCGTGAAAATGAGTCAATTTATAAGTATAACGCCAAATAGGCACAGCAAAGTGCATATATTGAAGAATTAATTTCACGTTAAAATATTTAAATCCGAAATGCCACCATGTTTTAAACACGAGCTTTAAAAAAATTAACATATTTACCGCATGAATTTGAGGTTCATTTTTCCTTTGTTCCTGGATTTTTTTTATAAACAATAATAAATATAGTCTTTTCTCTGTATATACACTGATTTCAGCCCTTTATATTTCTTCAATAACGTTCTTCATGTGAAAATAAAAAATACCTTTTATTGGTATAATACCAGATTTTTTTTGAATCGGGATGGGAACATTTTCAATCGGCATTTTAAACATGTAATCGATATGCTCTGTATAATTTGAACATTTTATAGAAAAAATCATTAATGCGAAAGTTTTCAGTTTTGATATAGAATTATAACTAGATTTCGGATTCGTTAGAACAGAAGTAGTCTCGTGGCGCGGCGTAAATTAGTAAAATATTCTAATCTTTAATTTTTCAATTCAATATATGATAACAGCCATAAATTAATTAAGCACTATCATACTATCAATACTAATATCAATTATCGTCAATGTTGTTTTTGAAATATCACGCTTTATTATTTACGTTCTGCTGACATAAACATATTTTTAAAAATCCACCATCGACTGACATCGACAGAGTGAAATAATATAATTTATACATATCAATATTTAATTTTTACTTATGAACCGCAATTCTTCATATCCAGGATTGCGACCTAAAATTATCAAAAGACTTTTCCGCCCACTCATTCGCTCCATGTAAAAATTGTATTTCTTCATCGACAATTTCTATGGTTAACTAATCTTATGATATAGGAGAGTTTTCAGTTTTATTTTATAGTGTGAGTTTTAAGTTTTTCTACCTCTTTTTACCTCGAAGATGGCATGAAAATGTGTGCATTGATTCTTCGTACAAGTTTATCCAATTGAAACTTTTTATTGTTTATTTTATTAGCCGGTAAGATCGTCCCTTAAACTTGTACATTATGTTGAATCTATTGTGTAAATTGTAGAACTAGTAAAATATGTGCGCACCCATAAAGGTTTACACACATTGTACTACTCAATCATTATAGATTCAACATTTCTGTTTTTCGGATTACTTAACTATGCAAGACAACAAATATATATTTCATTTTGTTAAAAATCCGTAAAAATTGACGATGGTGGCGTCTAATATATATATAGTCATATTTTAGCGGACGATGGACAAAATAAATGTACTTTGCCATGTCCTGCCGACTCTCAAATGGATATATATATTTCAAAATTGATACGTAAGAACACTGTTTGTACAATTCCAGGGAGGACAATATAGAATGCACTAGCAGGAGAGCAATCGGAGATATCTGATTGCTTTTTGCTGCTAGGATCTGCGGGCGACTATTATGGTCGCTTCGTGGCTGATATTGGTAGTTACGCGCCCCGTTGTGACCGCTGCATAGCCAGAGCTTCCTTAGAATCTATATTTCATCTAAAGCAATATAATAGGGATGCACAATGCACTATTGTTAATGTAAGCTCCTAAATTCTATGGAAACCCTGGCCGCGTAGCGTCCACTATCGGCTGCTAGGCAGTTATATTAGCCGCCTGCAGGAGCTAGCAGGGCTATAGATGATTGCTTTCCTGCTATTAAATGTATATTTCAAGTAGCTTTTGGGTCATTTAGATGATGTACACTACATAAAGGTCATACAACTAATTGTCCAAGTACGTATAAGTTCATTAAACATGGTGGCATCACTCAATTCATTTTGACACGTTTTTAAAGTTCGAACCATGATGTGAATGACCTGGTCGTTCTTCAGTAATTTTCTTACAAAGATATCTGTACGATTGCCTATATTTATATATATCCATTTATCACGTACCCAAGTTACACCATCAATAACTTTTTCTTAGCACTATTGCTAACAAAAAAATCATGAGCATCATTCAGAGTGCAGCTGGCTTTTCAGTCTAAAATATTAACTAGGTATATTCTCGTATAGCACATGGTAGATATGTCCACAATTTAGCTAAAATGAGTTATGTATACAACTTTGTTCGTTTTTAAATATTCTTTCACATAATACAAAATATCCAAATGACATCTAATATTAAAGGTCGTCAAATTTCTAGTGGCCAGACTATTTATTGTTAGGGCCTGAAGCAAACATATGGATTAATTTCGCAAGTATTTATTTCGAAGTACGTAGACTTAACCTGATTATGTAAAAATATCAAACAATAATATTTTCCATAACAGTGTGGAATTTACACATATTCCTTAAAAATTTTCGAGTTGTAATTTAGGGAGGTACCCACCCATAAAATATTTCGAATTAGATAGGTTACACTCTGTATATATATTTATATATTATGTAGGTAAGATTTTTCAATAAAAATTTTAATATTGTTTAGTTTAAGAATTATAACTGAAAATTTGCATTAAGGTGATCAACACTGAACTAATCATTGTAATTTATTAATTACATAAACCATTAATATTAATTTACAACCGGATTAGGTCCACTCCTTTCCCGCTAAAGGTTTTTCTAGATATAATATCGTTGAACGCAAACAGTAGAGTCAGGTAGCTGCGCGCTCTCAGCAGCAGGAATACAACTAACCATATATGAGTCAAAAGTTACTGAGTGAAATGTAGGTACTTTTTTATCGCATAGGTGCGATTTAAATTAAATAAGGGCGAAGTTGTCTAAAGTCCTCTATTTAGTATCGATTCGTATTAATGACATTTCTGAGATTCGGAACCGGATCTAAATAACCAGTGTTCTCCTTTTCTATATTTCTGCATTCTTCCATTTCCCACTCGTCTTTTAAAAAATTAAGTCAATCGCGTTCTGATATTATATAGCCAATTTGTAGCGTTATTACATTGTGGGTTGATTTAAAAAATATGTTAATAGACGCGTTTGTGGGGCGTTTTATGTTTCTGCTACTACCGATTTTACGGCATCGAATGAATGTGTCCTGCCATCCGCACGTGACTTACAAACAGACAATGATCATCTCCAGCATTAAGCTTAAGTCTAGACATTTGAACCCTAAACCTTGATTTTCGTATGTTAATTTACGAAATGTTTAACCACACAAATAAATCATCTTATAAGTTGTGTTAGATTCACAAAATTAAAGATAAACTATTAAATTCTTAAAGTTTTAAGCATAATCTTCAATATAAAAAACTGCATTGAATAATTATATATAGCTTAAGATGTACATAAGTTCTACACAATTGTCAATTGAAACGTATCAAAAATTGTAATTTGTCCGAAAAATGCGACAATTTTGCCAACAGTCAATTTAAAGAAAAATATTAGGCAAACATTTTTCAAATCAATATAAAAGTTTCTACTATCAAACAAAATATTTTACCAGTGATAAAATGAACAACGTATTAGTAAATCTATAAATCTGATCTCGTAGTTATCTTTAGTCAGATTGCAATGATATTTGTGCAGAAAAATCCTAATTTATTAAGATATTACGAGTATTATTAGTGCGATATTATTATTTTTATTATTATAAATTATTACGTATTTCAGTAACATAAATAAAAAAAATCGATCCTTGTGTGATAATTTCGATTCCCACTATCACATATTCATGACGCACAGCCAATTATAGGTTAGAAATTTTACAAAAAATAAAATAACTTTTTTTCATTTCAAGATATTTTACATTTTTTCCAAGTTTATAAATAATATTTCTACATACAGTGAGGCGATCAGATATTTTAGTATATAATTTTCCAATTATTGTGACCTTTTGTGATTTTCTTCAAATAAAATATCTAATTATGTATCGATAATTTTATTACATCCCTATGACAGCTGCAACCGCAGCCATTTTCTTTGCAGTGGGCGTTTGTGTTACGGTAGACGTAATATTATCACGTTGTTTTTCTGTTTTATCAATTCCGGAAACACTGGCCGTACTGATAAAATGTGTAAAACTATTAACGTATCACAAATTTACTTTAGATTGGCATTCGATGTCAAAAAATATTTTATGGTGCCTTACAGATTCGATGTCAAAAAATATGTTATGGTGCCTTGATAGATTCAATGTCAAAAAATATTTTATGGTGCCTCGAATCGAAGTGATTGCGCTAGAATACTTATGTAAATATTTCGACCAAATACTCGTATTTCATCCTCAGTAGCGATAGACCGTTCAATTCTGCGTTCTGTTTACTATAATAGATCACTACGACATATGTTAGTCTTCTCACATTGATGAAAAAACAAATAGCAATCTATATAGTACAGTATTTTGTAAGATGGTTTTAATCAGACAAGAGAATCGCTAATTATAATAGTAAATTTAAATTATCTACAAATGATATCAGGAGCCTCATTTGAGGCTTTTTTAAATAAATATATTATACTTACCTAAATTAATGTAGATCATCATCTACATTCTGATTAATGATCTTGTGTACGAGTTTTTATACTTTGATAGATAGGCCTGGTATTAAAGTTTTAATATGTGCATTTCATTTGTGTAAATTTAAAACAGGAAACAAAAGCGAAACTGCTTCTGTTCAGAGACGGTTTCGGAGTCGGTCATATATTTTACGGCCGTGATATAAAAACATTTTGTGTATTATATTTTTTCGGATTTTCGGTTGTGCTACAGTTTCAGAGGCTGGCCAGTCGAGTTTCAGAAGATTCAAGACTGCAGGGAGAGCGACCATCGGTAGAAGAATCGGCGAGTAACAGCCCAGTTTCGCAAAGATTGATGTCTTTTCATTTACATAGGTTGAATAAATATATTCAACAAACTAATTAGAAAACCCAGGACTAGCTATCGAAGTTAATTATGGCAACATATCTATTGCAAATTTAATGGTTATAAGTTACATCCATAATTATATTCAGACTCAAAACAACCCTGCCAGTGTGGCAAAAATTTAATGTACATTAGTTACATATATCAAAAGTCATAAATAATTGGTTTATATTAGGGATATCCAAAATAATAATAATTATAAATAATAATAAAGGTGTACCATTTTTTTAAAAATAAATTTATATTCACAATATTAATCAAGAAAATAGTCTCCATCGATGGATACAACCTTCTAGCATCGTTAGGTAAGTTTGTAATCCCTCGTTTGTAAAAACTGAGATGCCTGTTTTCACTTTACTGACACCATTAAATTTTTTCACATCTAAATTATGTTGTAAAGACCTAAACAAATGGTAATCCTATGGCACTAAATCAGAAGAATACGGATAATTATCAACAGTTTTCCATCCGAGAGCGTTAATTTTTTCTCGCGTTATTCTCGCAGTATGGGGCCGCATATGGTCGTCGCTTTTTGTGTGCGGTATTCACACTCCTTGTTTCAACACCATTCCAATTTGTTTCAAACTTCTTTGAATGCTGGACCATAAATCGTGGTCTTCTTTGTTAATTCTTTAATTGACATTTCTGAATTACCCTCAATTTCTGCAGCCAAGGGATTTTAATCGATGACTTTTGGTGTTCCACTTCTAGACTTATCTTCGAAACAAAAATTTCTTGATTTAAATATTTTGAACCATATTTAGCATCGACGAACTAGTAAAGCTTCATTGTAGATGGCATAATTGTTTATGATTGCTGTGGTTACCGAATTTTTTGGTGTAACTCATACAGCACACAAGAGCGTATAAACAGGTTGCTCGTAACGAAGTCCTCCATTAAAAATGGGGTTTGTTTTATGTTTTATGTAACTGTTATGCTCGCGATGTTGATCAAACACTACCAAAAAAAATCTGTGCGATCTAGATTACAAATAAGCCACAACTGAACTTCAAAGTTATTCATTTAAAATGCGGCCTTCTTTTTGGGTACACCAATGACAGGCAGGACAGAAATGCAATCGACGCGTTTATGTGATCTAGCGATAAGGTACTCTAGTGACTGAGTGATCGGGAGAACAAACGTTGCCACAGAAAACAACAAAAGTAATCACATTTTGGGCACTAGCTTGCCTTACTTTGAAAAAAAATATATATATATATATATATAGTTGTGAATGTATTCCATGTAAGCATTACTACTATAAAAAATAATATTTAACAAATACAAATGATTTTATTTACTGTACGACAGGAAGCCTTAATAATCTAAAATACTTAAAAACATAATACCTTGTCAGCTTTGACGGAAGTAAATAGAATATAGAACACATAAATTATCTGAAATTATTTTGCTGGGTTTTATGAACAGCCACACTTTACACGCACGTAAAGCTAGGTTTTAGAATCAAATCTTGGCACGTGCACTGTTTTAAATAAATACGCACTATAATTTATTTTGTCATATTTATAATTTTATATCACAATATTAACCATTTGATCTAGTAATCCGATATGTAAGAGTTCATTCGATATTAAATGGAAAATATCAAGGGTATAAGCCCGCCAGAGGGATAAAAGGACTAGTCCCAAGAGAACCCTCATTATATATCCACTGTGGAAAAACCCACTCGATTTTTATATAGAATTATACATCTCACACTTAGGCAAAAATCAATAATCCTACCAAACGCTACAAGATCCACAACTTATCAAGTAATTTTCTTCTTCATCAGCTGATGGCCGATATTTCGAATTATTCTTTATCAAAAATGTTCTTATGTTTTCACTGCATATATGACCTTTATGGCCGACATATTTGAATCCCATTGCACGGTCCACCACATCACGTCAGCCTTGATGATGGACCCTGCCGTTCCGAAAGGTCAGATATACTCGGCAAATTAGCCAAGAAAACTGTATACATAATATTCATTATCAAACTGATTATGTGACAAACTTTATAATGAGCTCTGCAATCTTATATAAATACAATGAAATAATTTATGTATCTTTAATGAATTAAATCTGTTTAGAGTGACTCATAAAATAATATGGTATATTGTATCCGTATCCATATAAGTTTTTATGTTTCCTTTGTTATTCACATTATTCCGAATATACCAAAAACACATTATGTGAATATTGGTACACGATCAATCTCTCATGGTTATTTTTTTGTATCTCGCTATCACAATTGGCACATCATTCTGACTAACAATGGCAGGAAGTATTAACATTCGATATCATTATTTCGAACTGACTAACCGAGCAAACAACCTATCATCCGGAAAGATTATAGAATAAATTGAACATTTAATATTAAAACGAAAGTGGGTAAAATTTAACGATATTTATTTAACGATTTGATTGAAAATGTTTATCGGAAACAGAAAGTAACTCAAAAAAATTTGACGAAATCCTTATTAAAATATTTAATAATTATACAAGCTTTTAAAATACATTTTTGATTCGTTATAAAGATATATAATATATGTATGTATAATTATTTTTTTAAGGGCGTACATTTATTTTTCAAGATTCGAGAAATTCTACACGAATTACATATGCTTTCAAGATGAGGCTAAATTTTAAATTCTTATAAGTATCAAAGAAATAATTAATGTCGTTATTTATTACGTGAATCATGCGAGAGAGGAAGGTTTGAATAGAAAGAGACGACAATAAAATTGTTGATTTTTTCGATACATTCGACACAAGTGTCAAAATAACTCGTATCTGGAATTCATATTTATATATGGAATCAAATTAAAATATTTGTTATCATTTGAATTAATCCATCGAAAATTAAATAATTTATTAGAGTACCAAATTATTATATATGAATATGTTTTGAAATCAGACAAAGTACCTACAAATATTTAGATCACCGCTTAAATTAATGTTCTAAATATACAATTTTTATGACAGATTCTTTTTTATTATTTTGTTTAATGTTGCCATTTTTGTGATACGTCTGTTTCATAATTACGTACTATTTATGAAAGCTAGTGCTTAAAAGACTACAATGTTATATATAAACAAAATATTTAATTGCGACTTAGATAAAATAACGCACATAAAATGTTAACTTTATGTTTTCAGGAAAACGTTGTTTTCCCTTAAAATCAGTAAAAAGACATATAATTTATGAAATTAGTTACTAACGTTGTGAATAAGTTCAATATTAATTCATATGTAGATAAAATATGCGTGAAAATATATATTTTCGGCATTTTTTAACGAAAATAATGACAGCGCGGACTCGACGTCCGACATGGCCGAATAGACCGGCGTATTGAACTTGATGGATAATTAAAATTATCGTCCTTTATAAGACTGAAAATATATTATTTATAAATTAATTATTGTGCTTTTGATATAAAACTTTAAATAGTAGCTGAAGCCTCAAAGGATGTGAGTAAATAGAATATATTATTTAAAAACGTATGTTTTCACTTAAACAAAGTATTTTTATAACGTCGAAAATTGATAATATGTCCTGCAAATTGAATGATAATTATTTAATTATTCGTTTTTAACATTTTGTTAATTTGTCTTAATCGAGATTTGTCTCCAATATGTTGACTTCAAGATTATAAGAAAATATATTTCGTTTATGCGAGAATTTTTTATATTAATACAATTTTGTAGTACGTTGAAAATGTATCTAATAGTCGCGGTCTTTCTTATAATGGTTGTGTTTTTTTAATTATGGCAAATAACATTCAGTTTATTAGTTTTAAATAGTGTAAATGTCTTATCTAAGTTATAATTTTTTTAAATGTCAAATCTCGTATATATTTTCATAAAAAACGTGTAAATTTTAATTATTATTGAAAGTCTCGCCTTAAGCATAGAACATAATTATGACATTGGAAAACATAATATTTAAGCAGAAATTTAAAGAAAAATCTTTACAGTATAAAATGAGAATATAATAAAACAATGTATAAACAATTTATATTCATTTAAAAAAATTAATTTAATTTAAGATATTGTACACCCAAACAGGTACGGTACTATACTTAAGGGTTTGTTCCTGTGGATACTATAATATAAATCATAGAATAATGTAATACGTAGAATTTTAGATAGTAGAAGAAAAGTAGAAAGATAACTACCTCGTTGACAAGGTCGACAATGGGATATAACTTTAATAATTTAAAATCAGTTTTAGAAAAAATTGTCTAATATCTTTAAAAATGTATAATTTTTTTTCTAATAGTATATTTTTACTTTTCCAGAACAAATATTTAATAACATTTAAAAATAAAAGATAAAAAAGAGAAATAAGTGCATTTTTAATGACTTTGAAGATAAATAAATAAATAATAACTCTCCGAATAACGTGCACGTGTTATATTCACGTTCAGTTTCGTTAATTTGTCCGTGCTTTTAATGACACTAAAATTTCGTGACATCGCTTTTAAAATATTATTTTCACCGAAAGGGACCCAACATCACATGCGATCCCTCCGTTTAACCCCACCGCACGAGACTCGACTATTATCATTACCCTCCCCCCCCCCCCCAGACCCGTTTTATTAAGTTTTAAATGCAAAGTGACAACCAACAACAAGAATATCATGCATGCCAATTTCACTCCAAATACCTAGTACGTATACGTGTATCATATTATTAAAAAACAATATGCAAAGCAATGTATATTTTTCAATTTTAAAAGAACATGCAATGTGGCAATTAATATTGATTTCAAATGATTGATGCTTGTGTAGGTGTATAATAAATGTACGAAAATTTGGGAAACAAAATAGTTGTTCTAATCAATATTCTCACACTTTCTGAAAATATTAATATTATATAGGTACCTAATGCGAAATGTTACATAAAACTCATTTCTAAAATTATACTTGTCTAATTTTTTTCGAGTGTATATTGATTGTAACATTATAAATTACGTTTCAGTATTTTAAATATTAAGTACTTAATATCATTTAAAAATTAAAGACCATTGGAAAATAATTATGATGATAATAGCAACATTCGCGCACGCGTGGTCGGTGATCGCTGTCAGGGACCGGTCAGCCGACGCGCGGAGCGCTAACGATCATTCACCAAAGGGCGAGCGAAACGGGTGCCCACGCGTTTTGCGTACGGCTTCGGACGTCGCAAAGATGGCCGACTTTACAAACCGCACAGCGATTTAAATTTATAATTTAACAAATGGAAAAGAAAAATGCTCATAATTACTAGTGCATCGATATTTCTATGATCTCGTGATAAATCCTAATATGTATCGTATTCATCTCTTCTGCAGAAATGTTTTATCGTGATGAAAGATCCATGATTAACGTTGGACGATGTCGCATGCGGATGACCTAGGCCTGCAAGTTAATTCCACAAAACCCATCACGCTTCGACCAGAAAGCTACTAGAACAAGTATAATGTGGAGGACGAGCTTGGACCCGTGTCCGAGGTCATGTTGTCTCAATCAAACTATTATCTTGATTATTGTTGTTGTTGAACAACCAAGAGTTCTTTTTACCACTGTAGAAGTGGTGGTCAACATAATCGTCTGCAGATACTCGCGCATCACGTCGTCGCCGAGCTACCAAATTGATCTTATTATTATTATCGGAGTATTTATTCTGCGTGGATGTGTCATCTTCGCAGGATCCTGTTTTTAACAGTCACCCTTATGGTGGTGATCTTAGGTCGTATTTCACTTAAATTAAATTTGTTAATTTAACATGACTTCTTTCACTAGTACAACCTATCATCATATTATTTAAATATTTGCCTCAAAATAAGGATTTGGGAGATCGTCGGTACGGTAAGGAATTCTGGCAAATGTTTGGCTCGTAGGATCCACATCTTATGGTCTCCACTGAATTAGCCGGTGGAGATATAGAGCCCCTGACTATAGCCCTCAACATAAATAAATTTTATTATTATAAATGATTTAAGAATTACAATAAAATTGTAATATACACCTATCTAATAATACACGCACGGGAAGTATAATAAAAAGAGTGACGGTAAATACTACCACAAAATTTTATAGTTTGATTGGGGTAATAAAAATATTTATTAAGTCATATTTTACGGGCGATAGAGAAAATAAAAAATTAAAAGAGATAACGAAAAATAACATTTTTCTTTTGTCACCCTGAATATGGGAAAAAATTTATTTTTACCAAAAATATGAGGAGTGCAGAGACTGTCTAGACTACTTATTGGACAAAAAATTTAACGGTACGTCTTCTGACATAAAACCGGATGCCCATTTCCGTATCTAGCGGATAACTAAATCGGAGACGTAAATAAAAATAGGTATGTTAGGATACAGATTTAAACTACAATAAGTAAAAAAAAATAACAAAAAAACCTTAATTCTGAATCGGACCATTTTTTTGTAAAAATAATCAATAATAATGAATGAAATATTATTTTCATTTGACCAAAGTTTTCAGACAAACAAAATCGATTTCACTAACCTAGGCGCCAAAAATATTCGAATCTCTTTGAGAAAAGACGTCTCTACATCGGGCAATTTGTATATTTATTTGGGATATAGGCAAATGCCGGTTAAGATGTTTTCACAAAAGAAATATATCCCCAACACTTAAAAAATTTCTGACGGGGAATTTGAAGAAATTCGTTCACCAAGTTTTACACTGTCATTGAAATTGCAAATATTTCAAATTTAAATTTATATTGAGTTGAAAACTTTCTCATTGCAAAACCAATTACAAAGCTATCCTTAAATATCGAATCAATTCTTCAAAACGTTTGAAAACTTTATTTATGAAAAATGTTTATTATTTTGACAATAAATAAATTTATTATAGTTATTTTAATTTTTAAATTTGATCTTGCACTAAATTATTACGATTGTCATTCAAGAAATTGATTTTCAATTATCGCATAAGTCAGAAAGCCATCTACGATATAGCATCACCAAGTAAACAGAAAAAGGAAAAAATGAAGAACAAGATGGTGATGAAGAAGAAAAATAAGCGATATTTACTTAAAACATATTCCAATTGTTTAGATTTATTTAATAATTATTTTTACTTTGAGTATTTTGTACAACGTGAATGTTCCAGACCGATTTTGTGTGGTCGCCATTTTGTTTTGGCAGAATTTGTCAGTTTGCATTTGGTAGTCGTGGAGAATAGTCTATTACAATTTATTGCTAATTGATTATTATTTATTATTATCTAGCGCCTCAACAAAGTGTTAAAGTCATTAAAGTATTTTATCTAAATAATAATGGCAATGCTGTAACTATTAATGGTGATCGCTATCGTCACATGTTATAAAACTTAATGGCGGTCGAATTGGGTTGATTGGGAATGCAGAAAGAAGAAAAAAAAGTGGCGATACTGACAAGCCTCCTCGATCACTTGATTTGACGGCTCCCGACTATTTTCTGTGGGAATACTTGAAAGGAAAGAACTATGCCAATAATCCAACAACAATTCCGATGGACAGTACAGTACAATAATACAGGACAATATTCTTAGGAGAACACATTCTTATTGCGAAGTTGGAATTATTCAGAACATAGATTTGTGATATTTTAAATATGAATTAAATATATTAATTAGAAAGATATACATATAAAATCAATTTTATCGAAAAATATTGTTGCATATCTTTCTAATTAATATATTTAATTCATATTTACAATATTCATAATGAAATTGCTGAAATAACACGCGAAGCATGCGAGAATATTATTAAAAATATAGTTAAAAGAGCACGCATTTATTTTGCTGCTAGAGGCGGTTTCTTGGCCGATGTCATATTTTATACATAATTGTAATAAACCAAATAATTGAAAAATAAGAACTAAATTAAAAACTTGTGTTTCATTTTCGAGTTATTCAAAAATAACATCGGCTCATCCTGTATATTTTTTAATAATAAACAACATAAAATAGCTTTGTAACATGTATTAGATTACACCTGTTTTATTGTCCACAACATCTGTTTGGTCGTAAGGATTATATAAAACTAAATTCATAATGATAAAACTATGTGCCTTAATATACTTACTGCCTACTCTTATTTGGAAGAAGAGCAATATTTATTTTACAATAATCGAATCCCAGCTCATATATAATTTCAAAAAGTGACGGTGCAGTCACGCGGACATAGTAGATTCTGATGAGCCGTGAATTAAAACCGATTGTATCAGCTGTGTTTCAATATTTAACATTGACAAAGCATTCAACTCATTGTATTTCAAACTCAATGTATTTCTTTAAAATATTTTAGCCTTTTTAACATCGTGAAACAGCTTGTATTTTTAATAAAAGTAATTGGAATTGTGCACATTGTTATTAAAAAAAAGTATTTTATTTTCCAAAATGGCGGTGTTATAAAATAATTATTGTAAATCAAAAACTATCAATATCGGCCTATGAAAAATCACATTCAACCCCAACATTTATTTTTTGTTGTTTTTAATGAAAACTAAAATGTAAATTTAAAACAAAAGCTTATAAAAATTAATTTTACGAGTTTATGTTTTAAATGCAATGAAATTACTTTTCTACATGTATAATAACCCGACTTAAAAGTTTTAATAAATGCTTGATTTTTAAAACACAACATGAATTTTTAATATTTTGAAAACCATGTATCTAAAAACTTATGGTAGAATCAAAATGCAAGAAACATTTGTATTTGGATCTTTAGTTATCTATTTATGATATCGTTATATGGGATTTATGAACAGGTTTTGAAATTAAGTATATCTAAGATAAATTTCTTACGAGAAGTCATTCCTGATATTTTGAATTTTTATAAGTTTAATATTGAATAAATATATTTATAATATTCTCTTATTATAAACACTCCTCGGGTATACATATGTATGTATATTATATATATAAATAAATAAATATTGCTAAATTATCTAAGTGACTTTTTCAATCCTGTTTCCTACGCCTTGCACTGATCGTTTCACCCCTTTATTTTATTTATATATTATTATTTTACTCGCGCGTACGTACTGCGTGTATTTGTTTTTTGGTTATATTATTCGAATTTATTTTTAATGTTGATATGTACCAATTTGAATATAGATAATACTTTCGTGTAATATTGGTGGTTCACGTTCATCAATAGATTTGTAGGTATATAAGAATAAAGGTAAAATATTCACCGACTTATTTTTTATAAGAATCAGTATTTAAATTATTAGAATTTTAATTTGTATTTTATTATTTAATTCTGATCGGTTCCGGAGAGGTTCACCTCTAGTCGACATTAATTAATAACACAAAGTTATAATTGTTTAATTATTTATAATATCTAACCACAAAATTTACTAATTCTAATACTACAACACACAATCGTAGTTTACCTCATTATCAAATATCACTTTATAAATTTAAAAAATCGCTTATCACTAAATGTACGCGTATCACAATATAATTCAGTTGAAACATAGCAGTCATTTTAGAAAAAAAAATCTTTCGAAAATTATAAAGAAGCCATCACACATTATTCTTCAGATAGGCATCGCATTATTCATTCAGGGTTCAGCTCTGACCATTGGCGTACATATCTGCAATCTTCCCTTTGTTAGACTATGAAAACATCAAATGATTCGCCATTCATCGAGTTCTACCCTCGACCGACTATTTTATACCACGAAACGGTTGGGTATTATACGAATAATGCTTTGATTTATATTTCCATATCGAAGATTATATAACTTAGTTTAATCGTGTCACCTTTAACCTAAAATAGATCCGATTTTCTCGTTTTTTTAGGTAAATGTGGATAGATTTTAGCTGAATGTCGATAGTTATGGTAATCAAAAACTATCATCAAACCATGCAAGACCTTTATTAAAGCGTGTAAATAGAAAGTTACGGTTGCGAAAAAAGATTATTTGGTTGTTGGAGAAAATGATATGGATGTGGGAGAAGATAACACGAATATAAGTGAAGATGGCTAAAATATGTTAAAATACTTTTTGAATATTTTTGAAGAGGTAAGCCATGTTGAGCGATATCTCTATATAACTGACGGTTTGTATAAATACTAAAGTATTCAAGAACCGTCATAATCAGAGAATTAAGCTTAACCTTTTCAACCTTCTAATAATATTATACCACTGCAAAGACTTCATTTAATAAAACCCATATTTATGTTTTCTGAATTTTGGAGAAATTTATTAATATAAAAACACGCTTTCTGACAATTCTAAATTCGGAACAACCTTCATCAAGTAAAATCTTTATCATAAAATATAATTTCTCTGGCCATCAAATATTCATTTTCATGTCTATTTATTTTCACTAACAAATCTCTCCCTTGTATCACAAGTCTATCGATAAATGAGGAAATAATTTTTGAAAAATGACCAAAACCTTGCTCTTTTTGACGTTATCAAGATACTCATTATTGTTTCCGGTATTTCAATTGTTTATAACGTTCATACGTGGGTATGGGTATCAATTACATACGAAGTAGCTTTATACTACATAAATACATGTCTATAAAATAATACATATCTATCACGAGGAGTAACCATCAAGCTACCAGACAAAAAAGATTGGTTTCATATCTTCATAAAAATGCAGCAGATTTCTAAAATATGAGAGCCAGAACCATGAAATATTGTTAGTAGATCATTATGACGACCCAACTTGGTCCTCCCATAAATAAGGCGGTAATTTTATACTTCTTTTATTTTTCAATATTAAGATAAAAAAGGTTTTTTTTAATCTAGAATATCTTCATTTTATACAATGTTCTTTCATCTTTCTGGTAGACTTATAAGGCATCTATTCTAAAATTCTTCTCCAGTACTGTCCTGACCTCTTCTACAGAATTCGTATTTTTTCCGTCCAAATGATTTTGAAGACTGTGGAAGTCGAGCGAATATGGTGAGTGGGGGGGCATTGTTTCCAAAAAAGCTTCATTCCTGAGACATGACAGAAAATATGAGCATACATTCACTCTCTACACGTAATTAGATTCTGAAAGTTTGTGAGGAACCCGTTCACTCAATTTTCTGACTTT
Source organism: Eubasilissa regina (assembly GCA_022840565.1). Taxonomy (NCBI): domain Eukaryota; kingdom Metazoa; phylum Arthropoda; class Insecta; order Trichoptera; family Phryganeidae; genus Eubasilissa; species Eubasilissa regina. The sequence continues at coordinate 26,960,169 of JAINEB010000022.1, read as the reverse complement.
TCCGATGGTGTATCGATGAATGGTTGAATGACCAAATCCAAGTTTATCTGCTAATTTCATGGGATTTTGTTCTACCGGGGTTTGCGAGATGTTCTCGTCGAGCGTTACAAATTTTTCAGGACGAAACTCTGAAATTTCTGGAACCAACGTTTACGCTGACTTACGCTTGTTGTCGGATCCCCATATACTGTGTTAATATTCCTCGCACTTTCCGTCGGGTTGTTGCCTTTATTGAACTCATAAAGCAAAATATGGCAAATATGCTCATCTGTCACTTATATTATAATATTGAAAAAATAACTGTTAAAATCGAACAGTACTCTTCAAAACTTGTACTAAGAATAAATTACTCTACCTGTTTTTATAGCAGGCGGTAACTTTACCTAATGTAGGTATTTTATCTCACCCCCCTGCGACTTTTATTTCGTGTCATTGAAAAAACCGTATCATTTATGGGATGACCAATACATACGTAACACATTATTCACCTGTCTATGAGCGTAGACCACGGAGCCGAGCAGCTTCCAAGTGCCACCGCGTCGGTCCATGCGCACCATGCGCAGGATCTGGAAGAAGCGCAGGCCCCTGAGTGCCGAGGCCGCGAACACCTGGCCCGATGAGCCCATTCCCAGCACCACCAGCGATGCCAGAATCGTCGTTACATCTAGAGGAAAAATTAAAAATATTTATATTAATTAAAAAAGAATGAGAAATCACAACATACTAATAATTAACGATAATACATGTTATATTGCTAATTAACCATATTGTAATTATTATAAGCTTATAGATTTGACGTGGTTATTGGTTTAGTGATCCAATGGTCGGGGGTTCGAGCCTCATTCCAGGAGATCAGCAAGTTTGTCCTATTTTCATAACACGAGCGTTTAGCTTAGTTTTCAAATAGAAAGAATACTAATGTGTCACGCATTCCGTGTTCACATCTCTATTTTTTTTTAACAAAATACAAAAAAGTATTATTACATATATGACTGTTGTGTGAATGTTTCTGTCAATTCCACAAATTTACCAGGTGTTTGTAACGTTTTCACAAAACCGTACATACAATTAACCAAATGGTTAAAAAAAATCAAATTAAGAATACAAAATATATGCACAGCCAATGCAGTAATAATAAAAAGTACTTAAAATTCTTCAAAAGGGCACCAATTAAATTAAATACCCTCTGCAGTCTTGCTGAAATACAATCGCACTGCCATACCTTTTATTACATAGGTTTTTCATAGCTAGTCGTAAAGAGTCATATTTTAATTATATTTTCAATTATTTTTATCGCTGTTTATCGTGTAATTTTATTTCAACCATAAAAATTCCACTTCGTGTCTATTTTTAATATTAAACAATAAATGTATAATACTTTTTAGTTTTTGAAGTGAATACATTTTTAAAAACGGTTTGAGATTGGGGCGGATGTTCAAAAATCTGACCGTCACGACAATAGGTCAGACTTTAAGCGCTTATATCTCAGAAAGGTAGAAATTAATTGAGTCAGTGAATTAAGAACAGACGCAAGATTTCTTTATATCGTATCAGCCGCGTCCGCCCCTCCACTTCCCACGCGAGAGGGTTACGCAAGCGACACAAATTAGCGCGCTCTGTCAACTTTGAGACACCGTAGCTTGTGAGCCGTAAGTCCGATCGAGACAAAGTAAGTAATAAACAAAAGTTTACAAGCTTGTGTCACGTATATTCAATCGGGACGAAACTAGTGTTAATCGAAAGTTAACAAGCCTTTCTGTGTGCACGATACAAATAAAGTTCAAAGACAAAACAATAGACAAAGTTAGGTTAGGTTAGTGAAAAGTCGCAGCAAAAATTCATAATATTGAAGTATACGAAATAATCCAGAAAATGGTATCAATTGATCTCATTGAGAGAAATCTAACGATGGGATAGAACGGGCCAGGGCCTAGAGATAAAGGATTAAAGAGTGAGCGACTGAAACATAACGCTCCGCTAATAGGTACTACAGCGCTTAGTGTCGACACAGATATACCGTCCACAGTGATTTTTCAGTTAGATGCAGACACATTGTGTGTTATACAGTCATGTCCCCAAAAATGTTTGTTTTTTATATATACTAGTTACATAAAATTATTAAAGTAAAAAAAATATTTTGTAAAAACCGTGTTATGGTGAATTAAAATATCCAACTTTTTTTCTATACGTCATTTTTAAGTTTAATTGAGTTCAAAACGTTTCGTAATTAAGTGATCATCTTAGAACCGCCATAAAAACAAATTATCATCTAAATATGAATCGGAATTTGCTGATTTGAATTTAAGCAAATTGTTTTTCAAAAACATCGTACTGATAATAAAAATTGTAAATTTTATAACGCTATAAATATAATATAATAAATGTAAATATAATATAATAAATGTAAATATAATATTACGCTTATGAATAGCTAAATATTGAAAAATGAATTATAACATTTTTAACAAAAACAAATTTTTCGTTGTGAATTTCCAATTTCAGAACGTAGTTCTGTGATATTTTTTAATATAAATTGAATTAATTAATTGGAAAAATAAATAGAAAAAAAAAAATTTGTTTGCCGTGGAACAATGAAAAAAATTTTTTTTCTGTATCAATTCTTGGTATCAATTTAAAATACTTTACGGTCTAAATTTTCAACTATAATAATACGTTTTTATTCTCACTTAAGATACATGTGTAATAATAAAATGTATATTTAGAAATAAAATATATCGGCAGTCGGTCGATGATGTACTAACGACTATTGGTTTAGCACATTTTGACAGAAATGTAAGATAACGATAGGTGGGCGTTAATTATTTTTGTAATGTTAGTACACTAGTGGTGGATCAATAAACGCTCCACGTGTACCTACATATTTACTGCAAACAGTTATTTAGTCACACAGTGTACTAAACTAATAACAAAATTCTTAAATTACATTCCCTGTTCCGTGTACCTAATTATTTATTTTTTATTTGAAAAATCTCTACATAACTACGGTTCAGCCGTACTATTTCGCAGAAGATATAAATCTCCCAAAGTTGATATTTTGAGACAACGCCTTAACAATGGCAAGTGTTACCGTGCCAAAATGTCGGCTTAAGTTTCCCCGAGGAAACCATATACAAAGAGCGCGATTTAAGCCAAAAGAGACACCAGTTGCACATATGTATATAATACAAAGTAAAATTAATCGACTAGAAAGATATACATAAAAAATATTTAGTTGCTACCAGAATTTGAGCCGGAACCTCTTCCGATTCGAGGAAAATTATGTCCGTTTTGCGTTTGATATTTAAAAAATTTTAAAGTGTGCAAAGTAAATTAAGAAGGCAAATATTTTTATTAAAGAAAACACATTCTTATTGTGAAGTTGTAAGTATTCAGAACATAGGTCTGTGATATTTTAAATACTAAATTAATGTATTAATTATAAAATATATACATATAAAATCAATTTTGTCGAAAAATATTGTTTTTGCGTCACCGGGATTCGAACCTGGATCTCTATTTCCAATCCAGGGAAGTACACTACCAATTGATAATTCTGGCGTCTGCAGTCGGTTTACTCAAAGGTATTTGAGATTCTGTTAAAATAATGTAGATGGCTTTCAAACAATGGAACGGGTGTATTCATTTGAAAAAATGTAACATATAGGTTCGAAAATTTGTCAAGAAAAATATTGGCGTTATAACACAATTGGTAGTGTGTACTTCCCCGGATTGGAAATAGAATTCCAGGTTCGAATCCCGGTGACGCAAAAACAATATTTTTCGACAAAATTGATTTTATACGTATATATTTATAATTAATACATTAATTTAGTATTGCAAATATTTTTCTTTGCGTTTCGTCTGTTAGTATAAATGTTTATATGATTATTATAAATATTTTTTCAATAAAAAATAACTTAACCAGATTCATAGACTATTAGAAAATTCTTCTTAAAATACGAGAAACATAAAAATCAGACGTTAACATGGCATAGCATATCGTTATATACGACGTACTTATTTGATCTGCATAACAGTAAAACGCTTGCCCAATGACCAAGAAGAAAATTGTCAGGGCTTACTCCTAGAAGACCACTTTACTAATTCTATTTTCAAAGCATAAACGCTCAATTAGTTTGAAAAGTAACGGTACAGTACAATCGATATAACATTATATGTATTATATGTAAACAATTTGTATTATTTTAATTATATATATATGACTAAATAACTACGAGTGTAATAATTTCAAAAACAATTATTTGTAATAATATTGAAATGTGTTTATTACAATAGATAGCTATATCATCAAGTTTTTCCGTGACGTGTTCATTAAAAACAAAAATGTCAATTTAATCCCTAACGAGGTACTCGTTCCATAGTAAGTAACAGTTTTTAAAACCATGTAAAAGTATCGATGACATCTGATATCGATGATACCATGATATCGTTTTTCAAATTAAATATCACATTTACATTTAGCCATAATGGAAAATCGAATAAATAACATTTGACTCGAATCATTTCGACACTACATACAGTACGAAGACTAATATTTGAAGCGGTGAGCTTGTGATAGAACTTTTTAGTAATCAAACTAAAATAACTTTTCATTTAGCCGTTTTTACTTTATAATTTAATGCTACTGATTTTTATGCGAATATGAATTTTCAAGAAATCTTTAACAGAATTGCCACACGAATGTGTATAAAAAAAAAGACCACACCATAAAAGTTTCATTTCAACCACCAGTTTGAGTTTATTTATTATTTCTTACGATCAATTCGTAATGTATTTTTGAAAAAATTCATCGAATGGTTGATGAAATAAATATATTTTTATATATACAAGTTTTTATGAATACTAGTAACCTCAATATAATATTACGAGGTTTCATGTGAACCAAATATGACCATCGGTCTTGCAAAAGAACGTTTATTACGTAAACACATTAATCGTACACTAAAAGTAATAGAATTATACTGAACACATGATACATTGTCATACATAACCAGTTTCAATAAAAGCCAGTGCGTAATGTTATTAACCTGAATACTGGATAGTAGCAAAAAATAAGTTATTTATTCAAGAACACTTTGCGTTAAGTTAATGTTTACTTATTTCAATAGGTGTGGTATCTTTGGAAGTACCCACCACCAGAATCCCTTTGGGTTCTTTCCTCATTTTGTACTCTCGAGTTGCTTTGGAGTGAGCTCAGTAGGAATGTGTAACATTTTTCGTTTATTACAACAATGTGTTTACCGAAAAGATAGCCCTTCTCCTAGTGACGGCCACTCATAACCCATGACACCCCCACCACTCATTTGACACACACACATACAAAAATGACAGCTCTCACAATAGGTATTATTTCTTTCATTACGCATATACCGCTACTTTCATTAGGTACTATTACAACCATCGTTTATAACAAAAATAAAAACTAAAATCCAAAACGATCAAACCGGAACAATTCTAAAACTATACTATGTGCGTTATATAAACTAGACAAAATCAGTATTATTAATATACATAAGGCTAATGTTTTACAATAGGAATATTAATTGTTGTTAATCGTTCACGATACACTGTTGACACTTTTTCTTTAAAAAATTATAATATAACTCCAATGCTTCAACGAATTCGTTAAACAATCTTAACAAAATAACTAAAATCTGAAGAAATAAAGGATCGGTTTCAAATACTAATTCACAGTTCAAAAATAAAATAATGTTTAATTAATTTTGTTTCTTACAATTAACATACATACTCACGTTTTCGCATACAAATTCATACGAACACACCACACACATGCATCCCCCACTCGGATCGCCTGGTACCGTAACAATGTATTTAAAAATATTAATGCATGTTACGGATACACAATTGTGTAAACAAATATAGCTTAAATAAATAAAAAATAAAAAATCACTGGCATTGTCAATATTTTCACAAATATTATTCACCGATGTTGTGAACGTTTTTGTGTCAACGAATAAATAAGACTACATAAATACGACATAAATGTTTTCACCCTACTGACAAACTTGATATAAAATTACCACATTGGTGTATAATAATAATATTATGTTTTGTACTAAAAAAGCATCATTTAAAGCCGCAACCGTAATCCTTAAAAGCTTTCAATAATATCGCATGACGCGGTGACAAAAAAATTACGATCTCCGTGCAGTATAATATTATATTATCATAAAACGCACATTAAGCAAACTTTATCATCACAATATGTTTATCGAATGAATTGGCAAAGGCATAAAGTATATGTTTTCATATAAATAAAATACGTACGGTTGGAAAATTTAACGAGGTTGATGAAGGAAACCCCAAAGGGTCCCACCCTAATCCGGAATCGTTTTGAGAGTTGTTTACTCTCGCTTCGATTCCACTCAACAAAGCAACGCGTGTAATAATTTACAAAATTTTCAAAGCTTTTTAGAATATATTTTAAAGTTAGATATATTTTAAAGTTATGTTTCGGCAATTCGTTACTAATACATAGTGGCTTTCCTTCATGGTTAACTATTTTCTTTTTCTTTTTTATATGACACAATTATTACGTTTGATCATTATTATATTTTTATAATATTTATTATATTCGGTCATTGATTGATTTATATTAGCTCCGGTATCATTGTACTAAAGCCATATCTATTCAATATTTATCTGTACGGTATCAATTTGACGTGAGACTCGTTATAATATTAATTTCAGAAGGCAGCCAGAATAAATCTATGGAAGTCATGCACACCCAAAAGGGGAGGGAAAATGTCACATTTATGTATTGAAGTCGCAGAACTCGGTCATAGTGCGGCAGAAATTCACACTATTCAAGAGTATGCGAGGGACATCCGCCACAACATGCTCAGCTAGGTCTCCTTATCTATCGCTCTTCTCGGCATCGTTCATCCCAGTAATCCCCAGCTGGAGACCCACACCCTAATAAATACTCGAAAAAGTTCAAGATTCCTTTCTTTTCTTAATAGTTCATCGTTTCGGGGGATCCAATGACCTATTCCTTTTAATCCTGCAATCATGATCTCACGTGTGTCATTCGTAATCACACAGTCCCAGAGGATGTGCTCCAGCGTCTGCCTCACTCGAGCGCAAACAACCGCTGTTCACGGACAAGTCCTAAATCGAAGAGCTTACTCAGTAAATGCTAATACCCCGAGATCATCTGTATCTCGTAGTGATCCAGCGCCGGAGAACCACCCCCACCTTTCAATTTAACGCCGCGGAGGGCAAAAAGGTGTAAGTCCATCTCCCCTACGCGGCAGTGTTCCACATATCTTGTCACTTTCTCAATGTCACCATTCCCATACGAGAAACCGATGCCTGGAATCGGTCATCTAAAGGCAATTTAACGAGTTTGTTAACTGTCTGAATTGAAAGTGGTATTAAAGGGTAAATGCGTGGTGACGTAGGTACATAGTCGAACCAGGACGGATCATCTGTATCTGCTAATGTCGTCTGATAGATGTATAATCTTTTAATAATTGATGTTATTTCTATATTCTACATGGCTAATATTTAAAAAAACTATCTAACTGCTGTTCTAAAAAAATCTGTAGACTACCATTTTAATTTATCGAAGATCAACAACACTATCCCATATTTAGGCTGGACACCTTTTACAAGTACCTACATACCTACTCGTCACACATCAGAAGACCGCCAATTGTGGCATCCCTGAAACGGTGAAAGTGGAACAGAAATATTAATTATAGAAAAACCATAACTAACAATAACAATAAAAGATTTTGATACGCTTAGTATAATTTTTCTTAGTATACTATACTAGAAATACTTATAAATTTACTTACTGATATAATATACATATATGTTTTTTTGCAAAAAAATTTTTATTAAGAAGTTTCAATTTTAGTATTATGATTATTTTTAGCATAAAACAATACATTTAAAATAAAGATAATTACTTTACTAGACGTAGTCCGTTCTAAAGCAATTACCTGTACAGTTTTAACAACAATCAGAAGTTATAAAAAATATGTTTGTCTATAATATAGTTAGAGACAAAATGAGTAAGTAGTTAGATTAGAACAAATGACAAATTAGTTTCATTTTGCTTTTTACCCACATCAAGCAAACATTTTGTTATTTTTAGTTTTAAATCAATAATCACTTTAGACTCTTTAAGGTCTAATGGTAATTTATTAAATATACGCGGTGCGCAAAATAAGAAAGTTCGTTGACAAAATTTGGTGTCCATTTTTAGCACTAAAAAGTACCCTAAGATTTTATTCCTAGTTTCCTTTGAAACGTATCGTGGATGTGAGGCAAAAAATTTTTTTAAATAGTTTTAGGATTGATCTGGTATTCAGTTGTCTTATATCCAAAACTTGAAAGGATTTAAAAAGTTCTTCATAGTTATATCTAAATGTAACATATACCTATTTCTACGACATTTAAAAGCAAATTAGATGAATCAATTGAATCAATCTCGGAACTGTCCCAGAAACCAAATATTTTTTCGACAGATAGACTTTTTTTTGCACATTTATCTAATTTGTTTTGAATTTTCTTGGTACCACACCACTGACGCTGTTTTTTACATATAGCGTATCATTTGGCCTTATTTACAGGGACCCGTTTATGCAATTTACTAGAATTCAATCAAACTAAGTGGATTTTCACGCACCGTCTTGATCACGCAGTTTCCACAAAATGGTACACGCGAGACGTTAAGCTTTTAGATTCCTCTTCGCTGAAAGCGGGGCTTTATCGGGGCACCGGGTACTGCCGGTTCGAACCGAGAGACCTACTTAAGTCTGTTATTGATAGAAATTTTTATAACGGCTATCCGGGGAACCAAAATGTTTTTATTTTATATGAAAACCTGCAACATAAATATACCTGTTAAAATATCTCACTTGCGTATAATATCGCTTACGAATTTCCATAAATTACACAAATAATTGAAATAAACTGCAGGAAAACATATGTCTTTTGTCTAAATGTATATGTATTCTCTCTTTCGCATGTAATGTTATATTCGGTCTCCCTCTTTGTGTATATATATTTAAGTGCACTCTTTTTGTAATTATTGTTAGTTTTGAATGCGCCCTGACAAAGCTTGAGCTAAGTGAAACCGGTTGATGTGTTATAAAATTCGTGGTTTCATACAAAATGATTGTATTTAATCAAATTAATTAATTATACATTTTAATAATTTATACAAATATTTTAGCATAATGTTACCACTGAGTTTTATATTATATTATAAACATGCCGGTTTCAGAAAAAACGTTTACTTTATAAAAATAATATATAAAAACTACATCTAAACATAAAATTATTATTTTTAATACAAATTAAATTAATCGATTAAAAGATATACAGAAAAATCTATCAATCGAAAAAAATTTTGGATAAAATTATGAAAATTCCGAGATACGAACCCGGAACTTTTCCTATCCGGAGAATCGCCTTACCATTTCACCACATCAACCGATTGCGTTTTTAATAATTTTGTAACGTACCTATATTCTGTAGTCCTTTTATAATTATTAATTAATACATAATAATATATACATACAAATATATATATATACACAATGATAAAAATGATCACGCGTTTTAGTAATCTTCTTATTATTCATATTCATAAAGAATCATAACTATGTCCAGTTGCTTTTGTCATCAACTTATCAATCATAAATTTCACTATATTACTAGAATAATTTAGTTACATTTTGTGTGAATGTTTATGTCAAAACTTTTAATCGTGTTTAGAGTTTATTATATTTTACTTTACAAATTCAATTATTTTACTTCGTGACTCACGCGACATATTATTATAATCTATTTTTGAAAAAACTTAAACATCTCTGTAGGAACATGTTCCAAAAGATGATGAAAATATTAATTAGTTAAGAGTAAATTAAGTATTTGTGAAAAATTCCTAGGTGATAAATATAAAAATATATACTTATAAGGATATAAATATATATATTGCTAATTTTAAAAGTATTATATAAAACAATTTTCAATATTCCCAAAGACAGAAATAATAATTTATTTAATATCTAACATATAATTTAATATCTTACATATAATAATTTTATCAAAAATATTGCAAATATTGGGTCGTTTAATATGTCTGTGTGGTTTTTATAAATACTATTTTCCCGCTATTATGTTTTTTTGTAACATAAAACTACATATTTTACTATTCGATAGCATTTTTTGTGCTCTGAATCATCAGTGTCACCGTTTTCCTCTATCTTATAATTTTTTTAATTGTTGGGCTTAAATAATGGAGTGTCAAGTTGAAAAAAACGAACATTTTCGACACATATTGAGAAATTGTGCCGCATCCACCCGTGTTACGCTCAACAACGATTTTTATAAAAAAGATGGGATGAAGTCCTGACAATAATGATGAATACATCAATTTTTTTAAAAGAAAAATAGAGATCTGTACACGGAATACATGTCACATCAATATTCTTACTATTTTCAAACTAACCTAAATGCTTGGGCTATGAAAATAAGACTAACCTGCTGGTGTCCTGGAACGAGGCGCGAACCCCCGACCACTAGATCACTAGGCCAACATCTTGACCACTACACCAACAAGCTACTCAAATGAATGAAATGTTGTAATTTTTGTTATAAAAATTGATTTTATTATAAATAGTAATTGAACAAATCAGGAAAGACTTATTAGACAATCCAATATATAACCAAGCGCCACCTCAAAAATCATGGACTTACATTCTTTAATGCCGTTCCTAAAGATTTAAAGATGAAAATGAATTATATAAACTTATAATTAAAAATGTGAACCAATTTTTCTATTATAAAGGTTACATGTTAATACGATTATGCCTATAATTTAGAATTGAATTATAATATTTATAACAATTATATACTATGTTAAAATGATATAAACCGACTTATAAAAAAACAGATAGACATCATCTTAATCAATAAGGATTTTATTATTCTCTTCAATATTGCGCTCATAGACTACTGGAATATTTTTTTTGATTATGCATCAATGTACATTTTAAATCGAACACGCGAGTGAAAATTCTGATCCATGAATATATGACAAACAGGCCGACCAAAGAAAATATACCCAGTAGCCTAATTCTGTCACATTGAAGTGGGCAAATAAGAAAAAAAATACTTTTTGTTTGTTCAATTCCATCCAGTTTAGAAATGAGATCATTCATACAATGTTTCTGACATTATGATGTATGTACTTTCGGGAATACTATTTTATATTTTTGTGGAAAGCAATCACTTTGTAGTTTGACATATTATATTAAATAAAATAACAATCACTCTGTATGAAACCACGAAATTTATTATACGTCAACCGGTTTGATCACGTACAGATAAAATTTGTTTTAAGTATATTAAAATGAGATTTTCCACCATTACAGATTGATTTCAAATATCAATTTTCAACTCAACGTCCAAAGTTTGGCGTATATTTATACATATATCATCACACCGTGTTCCAATATATAGTAATCTTTGACTCATGGCTGTTCTTTCTTCCGTACGCCTTTTTGAGAGAACCTTACAATTTGAAAAATTTACGAATATTCACATTACTCTTTGTCTTACCTGGCCGTGCATGTTCGATTCAGCAGTAAGACATTCATCCAGTAACCGAGAAATCATAAATCGTTCGTCGTTACGGAACGTAACCCAGAATTTTCTGTTTTTCATAATAGCACTTAGATTAGTTTAGAAAATTTTAATGAAACATTTTATCGATGTACGTGTTCCAATTTTAAAAAATGTATATTTGACCATGGTATATTTTACACACCTATATCCACATGCCTTAACTTTATATTTTTCCTTATATACTAGTATATTTATTATCTCATCGAATTGCTGCCCATTCATATTGTGCTTCATTGCATTCAGTCATTTTCATCGGTTCAAATATTTATTGGTACCGAGACGCCATTATACACGTAGAGCACATAACCAGTTTTTGTTTTGTTTGGCGATCACAATCGTATGTGTATTGCAATATGTATTGCTTTCCAGAAAGATATTCACTATTGTTGCACATAGGATTCCGCCTCACGACAGGCTCAGGAATTCCATTGGACGGATCGTTACGATTCAGCGGCCCTGAAAAGGGCGTTTTCTTATTCGGTCCAGTGGCGCCAAGCGGGCCTGTTGTACACAGGATTCCGCCTCACGACAGGCTCAGGAATTCCACTGGACGAATCGTTACCATTCAGCGGCCCTGAAAAGGGCCTTTTCTTATTCGATCCAGTGGCACCAAGCGGGCCGATGGGCGCTGAGCGTCAGTGGCGGTCTCCGCAAGGGGCCAGCCACCACGTACCAACTCGCGGTGGCGGAGCTACCAGCGAGTGGTACAGGAGCGGTTTGTCGCTCACCATGGACCCGCGGGGGCACATGGTGGGGCCGCAGGCGGCCCTCGGTAGGGCCGCCCATTGTATTTTGTATGGGGCGACCGTCCACCGAATGTAATTGTTTTGTGAATTTAGATTTCGGACGGTCGCCCACATTTGTAATCTTTGTTGTGGATATCGCGAGCTAGCTTGGTAATTAATGTTTGATGCTCGCGATATCCACACACACTTGTATTGTTTTGTATGGGGTGATCATCCATTGAAAATAATTGTGTAAATTACCCCCCATCCCCTGTTTATTCCATGTTAATTGTTAATTGTGTAATAAATGACTTGATTATGTTGTGGATATCGCGAGCTATGTATTATTGGTATTTGTTAATTGCTCGCGATAATCCACAACTATTTTGCATTTTATTTATTTTTGTCTGGAGCCCGACTTTGGCACGGTATTAAAACCGTGCGTTGTCGGGCTCCGTATATTGTAGTTCGATGGACCGCCGCATGGCGGCGGTCACGTAGCAGCGGTTAAGTGGTGGGGGTTGTGAGCCACCCCCACCACTGCTTGCCATGTCTGCTTGATACATGAAATAAATAGGGGGGGTACCGCTGCCGAGAAGTTCAGTTCTCGTCGGCGGCCTTCCGGAGCAATATCTCTCTGTGTTTTACTTCTCTCCTGCACACATCGCCTCCTGCGAGCCTCGCATCTGTACGAATATAGCAAGACGGAGTAATACCGCCGGCGAAATTGGAGCGCTCGGACTAGCCCACATTTTTCAATGCGTTCGGCGACGTCTGGGCGTTCCCTGGCGGCGGCGTGATTGGGCGACCGCTATTGTTGTGCGTAACAACTATCTTTTCATTAAATAACAAATTAAAAATAATATATAATTTATAATGCTTTAGTAATGTTTTTAGTAAAACGTTGAAGTTGGTGATAAGCTAGTCAATTCAAAAATATTTTTTATCTTTAAATATTAAACGAGTACATAAGAATGATATTCAGTGGTGTGTTTATTTATTTGTAAAGAATGCATTTTTTTATATTTTATTCGTTTCTACGACGATTATGATTATGCAGAAAAATGAATTCACGAGTGAAGTAACGGTAATGCAGAAAAATGAATTCACGAGTGAAGTAATGATAATGCAGAAAAATGAATTCACGAGTGAAGTAATGATAATGCAGAAAAATGAATTCACGAGTGAAGTAATGATAATGCAGAAAAATGAATTCACGAATGAAGTAATGATAATGCAGAAAAATAAATTCATGAGTGAAGTAATGATAATGCAGAAAAATGAATTCACGAGTGAAGTAATGATAATGCAGAAAAATGAATTCACGAGCGAAGTAATGATAATGCAGAAAAATGAATTCACGAATGAAGTAATGATCATGCAGAAAAATGAATTCACGAGTGAAGTAATGATAATGCAGAAAAATGAATTCACGAGTGAAGTAATGATCATATAAAAAAATAAGTTCGTGAGTGAAGGACGAATATGATTGAATTAGTTTTATCAAAATCTGGCGAGGTTACGATATTCTTTTTTAAACCAATGCTACCATTGTTTTAGTAATATTTATGAGAAACAATAAACTCTGGTATTATTATAATTTAAACCAGAATTATTTTGATAAAATAAAATAAACGAACCTCAAACCGCGACACGAACAAAATCCAACACGCGTCATTCTTATAATAAAATCAAATTAATCAGCGACAAACCACAACACGAACAAATATGCGGCAAAATCTATACTAACTTGACAGTTAACTGTATACTGTCAGACCTTAAACCTACCGAGTAAAATAGTAAGTATATGTATTCCCCCATTACTAAGCAGGTACGTAAGTCGATTCTTTTTTTAAAACTTCGCACACAGAAAAGGTAGTTATTTATCGTACATAATATACTGTACTTGTTTATAAACTAATACTTAGTATACTTTTAATAAACTAATATAATGCACAATTACCCTCGTATTTCAAATTATAATGATGACGGTGTTTAACAGGAAACGCAAAAAAATGGAAAATGCGGGAATGGCGTCGCGCGCTCGAGTAATATTTACTCTAAGATTTATTACTAATAAGAAATAAAATGGTTCATAAACAGATAAAATCAAATGTGCGACATTATTATAAATATTTATTCCAATTCAGAACGACTCTTTCTGTGTATAATTTAATTTATGAAAGACTCGCGACTCTTTAGGGTAAGTAACGTGAATAAATATAAGAAAAATTTGAAGAGCTTTAATAACCTGTTCCCACATATCCCGACCCTCATGAATACGCCATTTTGTGGTTGGCTTGTGAAACTGGGTTGCCATTTGGATAAAACGAACCTGAATAGATAGGTAACCCCTTTTCCTTTGTTCGAATAATGTCACCGCGAATAATGCAGGTGCTCTCTTCGCTGTATGGCAATGCAAAAACATGTTCAAAAGAATTAAATATTTATATTTAGATATTAATGGACCAGTAGAAACATTAATTCGTACCTTTGCTACATTATCATTTTTATCAAGTCATTTTTATTAATCTGTCAATTGATATTGTCTCAGTTTGTTATTAATTATAATTTAATCATAAAAATTAATAATACCGAAAATAGTTCTAAATTTAAATTATATAAAAATTCAAGCTTTAAAATTAGATTTGTCAATTTTTCAGAACAGCGCATCCAATGGTAAACTGCGGGAACAAGAAATTCGCTCAATTTCATGCCTCGTTTCGATTTCGTTGGGTATGAACGAAATCGAAACGAGTTCGAATTGTTCTAAGTTCTATATAATATCAAGTCCAAATAAGCAACATATCGATAACGATTATATATTCATAATAGGTCACTTCTTTTAAGTTAATTGATTTTAATTATTAGCTGAATGGAAAAACAAAAAAATTAAGATATCTGAAATAAACATCCAGCCTTCAAAGGAATTTAAAGAAAAATACAGAAAACAATGGGTAAGATACGATTTAAAGTACCGACATTGGAATATGCTGGACATGGATGCTACAGAAAGCTGAATACCTAGCAAAAAACCAAGGTGTACCAAATTCTTTTCGACGGTACTCTCGGCCCCCAAGTTTCAGGTTACAAGAACCATCAATGATCTCAGCCTAGGCAATGCTTATATCACAAAGGCCCGGAGTATCAGCCAGAGCATGTCACTATAACCACGTACCGCTAATACAACCCACTGACGGCGGTGTCGGCACGATTTATGCCTGTAGTCATATTAACCCTTTATGACCAAAGTAATTCCTTTAGATCAAAAAAAATGTTCGAAAATTAATTGTATTATAGTTTACTTTAGAAGCAGAAGTATTCTCAAATGTTTTAAACAATACGCAACCGTATTATATTATTATGCAAATACGCAAAGTAAAACTTAATCTGTAAAAATCCCTTCGGTACTGGCAGTAAGGATCAGGTATGTGTGCCTCTTTTCTCAAGGTACAATTTTTAACCGATATATTTACCAAGTCACTTTATCAAAAGCTAATAAGAACTCCGGGAAAGTTATCATGTCCACAAAATACGTTATACGTATAATATATGTATAAACTTTTTAACAATAGGTGGTTTTTAACAAAAGTGCTTTAAAAGTTGATTCGGTAATGAGTAGTATTTGTATCGAAATTTACCTAAAAGTTATGTTAATTCTCAGTTGTATTAAATGTGTTTACATGAAAAATATTTCTCGAACATAAATTAATTACATAATAGAAATTTAATTGAAAAGCATACCTTTAACACTTGACTATAAAATATAAGCAATTTTTAAAAACATGCACAATATGCTACCGTCACAATAAATTTGATTTCTTAAAGGAATTTTGCTCAAATGCCATTTCATGTCCAGAACACACTTAAATATAATGTTTTTTTTTTACTTGTTACTAAAATAGTCCAGGCCTTAATTAACAAGCTACGAAAATAATTATATTTTATATTTATACGGTTATAATAGTTTAATATTATTATAATACGTTCAACTCTGGGCATAGTAGGGTTAAATTAATATATAATACAAGACCTTATTAGCTCGTTGTTTGTGCGGCTTTTTTCTCTAATAATTCAAGAGATCAAGTTCTTAAGATTTTCTCGGAGACAAAACATATTTTCCGTAAATTTGCAAAACCTTGATATTCTTGGAAGGTGAATTACTTATATATTTTTCTGTTCGTTTTCTCAGCTTAATTAATAGTTCTCGCATATCTCGAGAACCTACGAATTGAAAGAATAATTTTAATGAGATATTTTTCTTAATTTAATTGATATACATCTCAAAACCGTGTACACGTGATGAGATTTTGTTCTGGAGATAAACTCTGAGATCAGATTGAGAGTGTTAGAAAGAGACAAAAACTCAAACCGTTGTACTCGGCGAACGTTTTGATAGCGAGATATGATACGTGTTCACAAACGTCACCTGCCTGTTCACAAACGTGAACACTACTGTCGTGATCCTGCATCTTCCCCACAGACATGGCCGTGTAGGGACTCACCTAACAGCCATTTAAGGCCGAACCGAACTGACCAATCAGCAAATGCAATAGATCGTGACGGATACTACCCTAGGAGCTAGCGACCACTTCTCCGCAGACCAACCTTTCATCAACATCTCTAGCCAGCCACTCCAACATTCAACCACGTACGCACATTTAACTGTATACTCATCGAACCGCTTTTGTATAATTCATCCAGAGATAAACGCCAACTTTTATAAGTGCTCTTTCATTTTAGTACTCGCTCTAGACAAAACATATATAATCACACACGTACACCATATACACTGCGACATGCATTAACACGCGTGAGACTAGAAGATAGTTAGAGGTTTCAGTCTCACTATCCACAAATCCTTCTGATACAATCACTAGTAAATTATATTCTAAAGGCTGCTTTTTTAGAGGTATAGGTAGAACTTTAAAATTAAATAAAACGCTTAAAAATCGTGGTAATGACCATGATGGCTTTATTGGAAAGATAATTTAATGTCATTAGTGTTTAAATATGATTTCATGTATACGGGTGCTGTGGCTGACTCAAATTAAGCGCAATCTGGAAGTGCAATTTTTGACCACTTTTTGGAGCAGCTGGGGTCGTATATCGACAATAACGCGACGAATGTTGGCTTTTAAGTCATCTATCGTCTCTGGTTTATCGACATAAACTAGCGACTATACATATCCCCACAGAAAATAATCCAAAGTTGTTAAATCACGTGGTCTTGGGAACAGTTGTTTTTCAACAATGTTTTTCCTTCAAAATATTGATTGTGTCGCGCCCTATGTAGCATGTTGCGCCGTCTTGTTGAAACCATAGCTCTTCCATATTAATGCCATTCAATTGGGGAACGAAAAAGTCAGTAATCATGCTATAGCGCTCTCCATTCACTGCAATATTCTGGCTGGCATTATTTTTGAAGAAACGACAGCTTCTTCGGTGCGTACTGTACAACGTCTCTGCGGATGCGTATTTTCAAAGACTATGCATAGTGCGAAAAAGATTCATGGTTATTCGAATTACTTGCTCGGATGGACGATTATGTCGACCGTAAAATGGACGTAGTGCACGGTAAGTTTCGCGAACTGAACCACCATTTTCGAAATAAATTTGCACAATTTTCAAGCGTTGTTCTAGCGTAAATCTGCTCATGGTGAAATAGTAAACCTAACTGAGCACAAATCAGCTGTCAGCTGTCAAATTGGCTGTCGCTGGAAAAAGTGTTGCCAATTCGAAAAACAAACCTCTAAAAAACACCCTTTACAACCACAATTCCTACACTATCATAGATTCTACAACTATATATTCTGAAAGTTAGATATAAGTCATTAAACATTAACATAAGGGTTTAATTATAAACATTTATTGTATTTAACTGCTACTGGGGAGGTTCAAAATCACCCAAATGACGAACAAGACGACAGTGACATTTGACGTTTAATATACGAACGTGAAGTAAGGCGCAAGATGGCGAATCTCTGAGACACGATGTGTACACACTGAACACGAAAGCCGCGAATTGTCTCCATGGTAGCACCTTATCGGAGAAAAATTAATATCTCAAAGATTGTCTCGAGTCGAAAATTTTCTAAAAATCCGATTAATCTCCAGTAATCCAAGTGTACGGAATTGTTCCTCTACTAACTTAATAGATTCCTCTCGACCATACCGGAATAGCGATCATATCGACCAAAGACGGAAACCGTTCAATTAAAGCAGACCATTTTCTCTGCATAGAATTATTCATCCAGTTTGCATTTCCTTTCAGTGTCTGTCGGGCCCAACTTCTTCATTCTGACTATGATTGTAGTTCTCAATTAATAATAACGAGATGGTTCCGCATTTGTCGTGTTGCGGTTATGTTTTGTAAAGTGTGTCCTTCCGTCAGCCGGCAGTAAGAGGACAATGAATACATATTCCAATATAGCCAAATGACACGAACTAAATATTCCAATAATTAAGTATCGCGCTTCGGTTAGACCACAGCGAACAGTATTGCCATACTTGAAAATGTTATGTCAGGGTTAATTTATTAATTAATATCATGACAATTACAGGAAGTTGATGTACATTGATACGTTAGATTTATCAGAGCTATCTTATCAGCAATAAGTGTACTCTACATGTCAATAAATGGCAAAAATGTCATTAATTAACCTGACAGACTATACAGATACCATCATCAACGTTTACCATTATTACATGATAACTGTTAGATGTGATTTATAGGTATATACTTAAAATCAATCTTTTAAGCCAAAAATGTTGTTAATATTTCAGATTAAGAATTAATTTTCCGCGAGCTGGTGAAAATTTTCGTTTATTTTCGAATATAAATGTGCATAATTATACATCTCTAATAAATATTGTAAAATTCATTATTCATTAATGGTACTGTAAGTAACTAAGTACATTTGAAGAATTCTACGTAATTTTATTTGCTGATGACGAACCCTGACAATTTTTTTTTTTATAAATATTGAGGTTTTCCAGTTTATTAAATATGTTGTAGAATCAAAAAACCGATTATTTTTCATTACAATATTAACAAATTTACTCTTAATAAAATACAAATCAAAAATTTTGACATCCAATTTTATGAAAAACACATTTTCGCACATCTATTGAATAACTAATAAAACTGTTTCGGTGTTTTAAGAACAGTGAAAGATTTCAACTCACTTAATCGTTTTACATCTTATACAGCTGTAGTTCGTAGTTACATAGATATAAATTAACCTGGAAAAGGTTCAACATAAATTTCTAAAAGTTATTAACATCAAACTGTTATGTATTAATTCACCTATAAATAAGCTTCATAGGCTCGTGCACGAAATAATACATTCTACTCTTCAATATAAATATAAATGCAATGTTTTAGTGCTGTATTTAGACAATGGTTTAATTGATTTAAGAAACCAATTTATTTTTTTGCTTATTTTTATTGACTATTTTTTTTTCTTATGAACTAGAGACAAAAATTGGAATCGCTGGCGTTTAAAAAATGAACTTGTTCAATTATAGAAGAAATAGAGAATGAATGGTGTACGGATCAGGTTGTTTTGAGTTTAAAGACACGGAAGTGGTGTTGTATAAAAAAAAATGGAATTACTATGTAAAAAAAAAAAGGAACATGAATGTGAACTGATGGTTGTAAAATTTCTGAAATCTTAGAAAGATCCGTATTTCGGTCAAAGACAAATTCTAGAATTATTTTCAATATGTAAGATGGTATTTTGATGTAAATCTTTGGTTGATTATGTGTTATGTAACTTATGTAATATATAATCTTGTATTGTAGTAAATATTATAGTGTGAAATATTTGTTGTTTATATTTTTATTTATTTTATTTGTAACAATACAATACAATGTAAAAATATGTTTGGACTGTGACGTCTCACTAGAGAAATTCTGTGTCGAGACGGGCATAGTTTACAAGCAATTTTTCAATTAATTATAATTACAAGTAGATAGAATTACATTTATTACTATATAAAAGGTGTATATGAAGAACAATTTTAAAATGGACTTAATTTTTGGATCACTTTGTAGCAATAATTAATATGGGTATGAGTCAATATGTTTGGGTGAGTGCACCAATACTGGCTCTACCCATATTACGAATCCAAGTTTTAATACATAGTTTCATGTTCTTGGGACAATTAAATTGATTTAAGTCTTTTAGCATTCTCTTAAATAGTTTAGGTCCAAAATATTTGTAGTTTCTTTGACGAAATGTAGTATGTGCTCTTGGGGTTTGTAGGTTATTTGTATTTGTCCGTGTAGAAATTATGTTTTGAGTTATTTTAAAATGTGTCTATTTGTATCTATATATGTATTTGAGAGTAATATTAGCGTATATTTGTCTAATATCAAAGACATCGAATTTATTAAAAATTTCGTCAGTGCTCGTTGTGATTGGGGATTTGAGGATAACTTTTAATATAATTTTTTGAGCTGCTATTATTGGATTAATTGCAGACATATCTTTCCACCCCAAGCAATTATATCATGCTCTATGATTGATTGACAGTATTGCAGGATGTAAGCATCCCTTCCTTACATGACAGCAGATAGATCATGTAGATAACAATACTTTTTCTTCATGAAGGATTTCTCATGAATAAAGCAGGACCGGGGTACGATTTGATCTCCTCCGCTTCTTTATTTCATAGCTAAATTTGTTTTATAACGGAAGAGGACGCAAAGAATTCCAGGTGAGTTCAAATGGAAAAAGATGACTCAGCCCTCCTGACGTTTGATAAGTAAAGAGGTACAAGTATTTATCGGTGCCTCGGAACATCAACTCTGGACGAAGACCATGGTTCGCTACCGAAAAACGGAGACACCTCGCGTTTAAATGGTTGTAAAACGAATTTAGATGTAAATTTTTCATATTTGAAGTATTGTAGTTTTTATTGTAATATAATTTCCTAGGTGAATATTTTCATATCCAATAAATCTAAGTGTTTTATCTCACCATTAGTTTTATATAATAATTTGTTGAATTAGGTGTTCACATGGTAGCAATAATTCTATTATTTTATTAAAGCACGACTTGCCAATCAATATTTCTATGTAATCACATTCAAGTGACAAGATTCTTACTACATTCTACCTTATAATTCATATGTTTTCGTATCTGATTAAATCATTAAATTATGTTATTATTACAAAAACTTGAAATTAATCTTATTTTTTTCCCTGAGAATGTTAACCAATGTGAGTGACAGGCGACATGATGAATTTTGTGCATCAGAACCATGCACCTCATGCTATACCCTGAGCGAGTGGGTGGACGGATAAAATACGACGTCACACTCTATATATATATATATATATATATATATATATATATATATATATATTGTGACGAATTTTAACGCTTAATTTGAAGAAATTGAAACCGTTATCAGATTCATCTCTGTCATATTTTCCTTGATAATATGAAGGTAATTACGTTGTATTGTTATAAACATATTGCTACTGTAATCAGGACCTTGGCATTTAGAAATAGGTATTTCGTAAGCTTAAATTTTAAAATATTACCTTGTGTAATCCAGATAATCCTGCATTTGTAATCGGTACTCAAATTTGATTGATAAAATCCTGTAATCTTCTATTGTATTGTTGATTATTTTAATGATCTTCTCATTTTGGACAATTGATTAATTCATTTACTAATGTATGAATCTGTCAGTATGAGACAACCCCGTCTCATCCACAAGAATATAGATACTTTTAAAAAATTAATATAATTAAAGTAATGTAATACAGTTGATAAGGGATTCGTATGAAACAAAATACGGTTTTCTCATTGGTAACAATTATTTAATGCTTAATTTGAATGATTAATTTAACTACAATGTATTGCTACTTACACATAAATATTTTTAAATGAAAGAAAGATAAATATACGTTTACAAAACAGCATAAAATTAATTTTATATATGTAACAAATGACAAAAAATAGTTCTCTTTTTATTCCACACAATTGAATAAATAGAAACATATATCTTTTTAGATTACTTTATTATCAATGAGCGATGACATTTCGATCAATCGAAAATCGACATATGAAGACCGTGAGTTTTGGATAATACTTAAACGACATACTTAATTCTCTCCCGTTACATTTTAAGCGATTAGTCTTTACCTGTCTATGAATTTTCGTGAATTTCTTCCCTAGACTATAATGTTTCTTTCTTTAAGCGCAACGCGAGCGTTCCTATGAACAGTTTCTTAAAAGCACGATGATGAGCATTAGATGTAAGTGTACGGATTACACATCGTCGGCTAGCGCTGCTGTCGTCTTTTCAGCGTCTGCATATTTTTTTCTTTTACAATTTAAAGAGTACTAAAGCGTACGGAGATTTTCCACGTTTTTCAAATATATTTATTTGAAGAAACTGTATTGCAGTAGTTTTGTCGCAGTTTACTAAAATTGATTTATTTTTTGCTACAATACGCAGCTTTAAGGTAATCTGCATTCAATGTCTGTTAATACATATTTTTTGTTGCCGTGTACTATGTGGAAAGTTCCAAGCACGCAATATTAAAATCGAGTGAGGGTTTCAGAGAGATATCACCGTATTCCGTGCTAGTTAGAATTTAACCAGTTTATGTTAATTTATGTTTAGTTAATTAAACTTGCATAGATAAAATTTAAAACTATATAAAGTATTAGCCAGCAGTGAGCCGAAAAAAAAAACACGTACTTTAATTTAATAATACTTTTATAGGTAACTTTGAATGTCATGTATTACGAATATAGAGAATGCAGACATATAACATTTTGAAATAAATACATATCCCAGCTGCTCCAATGGTATCTGCATTACGATTTTCACTGATGTATTAAAGGGCGGTTTCTCAGTTTTCGCTTAGAAATATATCATATGAATCATGCACCGTGAACGGAACTTTGATATGTTGAAATAATAAACTGATAAAACTAATTCCAGCGTCTTCTCACCCTAAATATGGTTTTAATTTTAAATGTGTTCTAAAATCTGAACAAAACGTGTTTGTTTTTTAAGGTTCAAAATAGAATACTAAATAAATTATTAAATAAGTTATTAATTACATTTAATCAAGTATAAACATTAATAATGCTAAAAAGAATAGTTATATTATCAATATTTATTTATTTATCGGTAACCATGTAATGCATACGTAAAAATGTATTTAGACTGAGCCGTCTCACTAGAAATATTCTGTGTTGAAACGGGCATAGTTTACAAGCAATTGTACAAGTAAATTAGTATTACAAGTATAAAAACAATTACAAAGTGGACTTACAAATAAATTATTTTTAAGAAATTTGTAATAAAAATTATTAAAGGTTTGAATCAATATGTTTGGGTGAGTGCACCAATATATAGCTCTACCCATATTACGAATCCAAGTTTTTATTTTCAGTTTATATGAATTATCGAGGTTATTGCTTTTTGTAAAAGACAAATAAAATATAACAAACATACGAAAATTTGAGTTATTTTTATTTTTTTATTATGTCAATCCATTAATGGTATATTATATAATACTCTATAGAACCGACATGCTTCTTTGGTGTTTTATCTTATTATCTTTTAAATATGAAGTAAAAACAAAAATGATGGGTAGTCTTCTATAATAATACTAGTATCCATGAACGTGTAGCATTCATGAAAAAAACGAAAACGGTTTTTAGGCAATTATGCGACTATGTGAGGGGGGGTTGAACAAACTCAACATATTAGAGGGGTACTACTGAAAATATTTGGTAAGTGTTTTTTATAATGCATGTAAAAAAATAATTCAATTTTTCGCTGTGGTGAATTTTATTTATCCATATTAGCACTATAAAATATATCCATACTCGCATACGATACCAAAAGTAGAAGCCGTTTAAGCCCTCCCAACGTAGGCCCCAAGACACCGCATTGACTGCATTGGCGTAGCTACGCCACTGCGCCCAGTAATCAAATGATAGAAGGTTTATCGCGGAAAACCACCCAGTTTGTGATTTTTTCATCAACCACTTACTTTTATATTCAAAAATACTGTTAGTTAAATTTTGAAATTGAACAAAAGCAAAAATAAGAGAGCGTATATTGTACGTAGTGTATATTATTGGAAAATTTTGTTTTTATTTCAACTTTATAATGGTAGTTTTACGGCAATGATTGCCATTTACATGGTTATTATTGCGGTTTTATAAACAACATTTTTTATATATAAATGAAATATAACAAGGGAAAAAATTTGATAAGATATTAATGAACTAAAAGTATGTATTATCTTATACCAAATAAGTATGTTAATACAATATTCAGTAATTTCCATATTGATAAATAATATGACGGAAGGTGTATTTTAAACTTATATTTTTTATCAATATTACATTTAGAATTTTGTTAGGTAACATGTCTGCCGAAAAATTATTGACACGGGTTCAAGCCATGTCAATAGAAATACATTGAATATGGCAGACAGGATTAGCAGAATATAAATGGGATGAAAAAATGTCGTTGGTCCTGTCTGTATAAAATGGAAAGGAATCCCAGGGGAAGAAATGGAAAATTTCCCGAATGACCGAGAACCACGCAATAAAAAAATGATTGGTGTTTACTGATACATGTCCTCACTTCACGACGGAAGCGATATCAATAATATTTAAAACCTTTTGATATATTTACCGATTGACGCTATTTAAAATTGATATTTTAACAAATAATTGCAAATCACATTTGTATGAACGGTCTCATCAACGTACACTTTTTATTTTCTTTAGTGTGTAATATTTCTACGGCAGTGAAACCGTATTCCATACCTTATTATTCTACAATAATTATTGTGAAATTCCATAGAGTTTGATTTGATTACATTATATTTACGTGTTAAACTAAAGCACTTATTCATTTATTAAATTTGACACTTTTAAAAATGACTTCATATTTATTAATAAATTTTAAACATGAATTTTACTGCCAAACGCGACACATATTTTAATATTATTTTGTTCGAATACCAGAAATATATCAATGAAAACAGAGTAAAGTTAGCACAAAAGCTGACTCAGCTGATGAAGTAAGTAATTGATTTAACGAATGCTGATACTATAAAAATTTCAGTTGCATGGTGAAAAACAAGTGTGGGTGAAAACCTTATTTGCTTCCAGAGAATCACTAAATGTGAGTCCACTGACTTTTCTATTTCAATGAACCGTGAATATTGTCCTCATCGATTGCTTTGGTTAAATTATTCAGTATTCATGAATACAACGCGGACTGAGTAAAGAATTGCTGTATTAATCGTGTTTTTGTTTAACTTATAAAGTAAAATATTCTAATATCGACTTGTTTAACCTAAGCTCGGACTATTATCGCAATAGCAACATTAGAGAGAAAATAACCGTTCTCGCCCGCGACTAAACTAAACATTAAACAGGTTGTCGAGGTTGTTAGCTACTCTCGTAAGAAATCACGCATATCTAACCTAGATTTGAAAGAATTTATTTATATACTGGGGATCAAAATTTTATATATAATTAATTTTTCAATGAATATTGGTTTCTACATTTAATAAATAACAGTAACGAAAACCGACTAAAAAAGTTATTTTCAGAATAATCACAATAAATTTCCCTGAGGTCTGTCCTTATTTGCCCGAGTAATATAGATTTAAGGTTGAAATTTAGATTACATAGGATTTATTGGTTCTAGTAAGGAACATATTTGATTAATTTATAGAAAACGTACGTATATATCTAATTACCACTTCATATTTGTTTCATTTACCATACGTATGAATCTGCCTAGAAACGAATTCACAATATTTTTTCAAAAATAGATCAAGAAATATATAATAACTATTGAAAAACGTACATTGATCGTGAAACACCACGAAGAATATTCTTACTATAAAATAAAAATGCAACGGAAGCTTGTCCAACATTATAACTAAATAAACATCGAAATGAAATAATTTTGTTAATTTATCGTATTTGAGAGCTTGAGAAAAAAATAGCCTTATACTCGTACATTTCGTGCGTCTTTTAATCCGTTTTATTTTAAATTCAGACCGTAGCGTGGTTTGGCCAACATACGAGTCTTTATGAACATATTACGTACTCGAATATAGTAATATCGTCATACCACATGCCGATACATATAATAATAACGTTACAAATAAGTACTGTTAGGTAAATATCATAGGGTATTATTTTCTCTGCATAATGATACCACAAAATTGTACATTCTAGTCTATGCCGGCAAGGCGACGCGCGGACGCCGAGAGGGGGACACTTCTCAAGGCAGAGGTCTACTAGTGGCCCAGCAGAGGGCACTCCGACAATTGCGCGCGAGACAACTGTGCGCCGATAATCACGCGCAGTACATAACTACAAAATTAAAACTAATGAATACTTTTGAAATTAACAAAATTAACTTTGTCGTTAATCTTCATTATTTTTATTTGTTAACTTTGTTCTATTAACCACTTATTGAGTTTAAATACATCTAACGTTGGAATCGGAGATAAATAAGCCGTATAAAACCAATCAAAAAATTATTAAAATTATTAAAAAACAACCAATTAAATTTCACTACGAGTCCCATTCTAAATTTTTTCCTAAAAATTATTCGAGTAAATTTGTATTAAGTAACAATTTGAGTTAGGTACTAAATTTATATTTTAAATAATTATTCTTTTTTAAAAATAGATTCTGGTAAAAAAAACAACATATTTTGGTTAGTTATAACATCCTGAAGAAGAAAATGGTATTTTTCGAAACCGGTAGATGTATTTAAACTCCTATAATGTAAGTGGTTAATAAAACAATGTTAACAAATAAAAATAAAAATAATGAAAAAAATTAACCTTTTTTTTGTTTTATTGGATTTTGAAGAACTTCTCATCGACAGAAATTTACTAGGGCTGTTGGTTTTGGTTTTCCACTAAATTTTCAAAAAAGAAAATGGGTTTTTAGATTTGGTGAGTGGGTTTTGAAACATAGAATTAATCTAAATATGGACGTTTATTCCTATGTACTGTATTTTATATTCAATAAAAATTAAAACATACATTTTTTTATTTATATGAAATTTTTACAATTTTTTTATAATATGAGCTATTAATTCAGTATTGTACATTATTAAAATTACATGATTTTTATTCGCTTACCTCTCTTAAAAAAAAACTAGCTCTTGTGTAAGTGTAATTGCTGTAATAATTTTATATAGAGAGTTATACATTTTTGTCTATAATTATTTATTCTCTATTTGTGTACTTCTGAAGTGTTCTGCAATATTATTTATTTTCTAATTATGTGCTTCTGAAGTGTTCATTTCATTTCTTTCTGAGCTTTTTTATATCTTTTATTTCTTTAATACATATATAATATGAAAAAAAAACATGAATTATATAAACCAAATATATATACGAAAAAATTAAAACATATTCAATAGAAGGTTTAATTTTCTTTTAATTTCTACCCATTAATTAATTATTTCCCTGTCAAATATTTTCAAAAAGTCATTCACAATTTACAGTAATTTTACTGTGTTTGCTTAAATGATATTTCTATGGTTTCTTTTGCGATGCACACAAAAGGAACGCAAAGATTTATATTGTATTATTCTCTTTATTGTAATGGGGTTTTTCTATTGTTACTGGTCAGCGTTTTAGAACACGCCATGTTACACCCTGCGGATAAGTTCTGCGCTATGACTTAACATAGGGTATGGGTATTGTATTCCACTAAATTATTTAAGCACACTAAAAACATCAGCGCTTATTTTATTTAAAGAAGCTTCGCAAGTCATAAACACGCTAATTGATTCCTTAGATGGAAGCTCCACACAGGAATCGTTGATACTCATTAAGGTTAAGATGAGTGATTAATCTTTGTTAGAATTTCATCTTAGTCATGACTTATAATCGTCCGGCTCCTGTGTCTAGACAAAATTATTATTATTATAGATGTATCAATTTACGTGTAACATATAGGTTTGAAAATTTGAGTGGTGTAGCATAATAGGTTAATGCACATTCCCCGGATTGGAAGAGATCCAGGATCGAATCCCGATAGCAACAACAATATTTTTCGATAAAATTTATATATATATATATATATATATATCTTTCTAATTAATACATTTAATTTGTATTTATTTCCTTATATTGTTATTTACTTAACGCAGAGTTTTTCATATCATATATGCGAAAATTTTTCAAAGTTTTTAAATATTAAATACCAGAATTCTCTAATTTTTAAATAAAGATCATTTTATGATCTATACCAGAGTGAGTGTTAATTAATAGTTGTGTATAATAATGTGTAGTAATAAGTTGTGTCAAAGTTTATCAAAATTTAATAAAAATGAATTGATTTAGTTCTGGCCTCTCCTAGCGAGTATTGCTTAAATGTATTTGAGATTTGTTGCAATATAATGTTGATTGCTTTTAAAAAAGGGAATAAGAGATGCATCCATTTTAAATAGTGCTACGGAATGTAAATTCAAAAAATTGTTTTAAACCTACTTGATGTTGCGAAATTGAATAACGCATAGGATCCTGAATCTTCTCCGGATAGGAAAAGATTCAAGTTCCCGAAAATAACTAAATATTTTTTTCTGTATATCTTTCCATTAGATTAATTTAATTTGTATTAATAGTTCTGTGCTTATCTTTTGATTACATGTGCTCGCTTGTTTCTTTGACTTACTTAATTTTTATTTTGGCCGTCATATTTCTCATCGTACATTATCTTTTCCACTTTATATTTTACTTGTACTTCAAATCTTTTAATTTGCTATTATTTATGTTTTCTTGCTTTTATCAGGTATACATATGTAACAGATACAAATCTATACTTAAACTAATATATTCATAAATATAATCACGTTTTTCATTATAATCGACACGAAAAAAAAGTATTGTTTGAGAACAATGCACAGATTTAGTAAAATGTCTCTCCGAGAGAATAAAAAAAGCTTGGAATTAACTAAACTCTATTTCTGTAATTTTTAGTATGCCTCCGTGGGTATCACGTCACTTTGTGTCACTTTGTCTAGCAAATAAAAGAGGTCTCCAAAGAATAAATAGTCCGCTTGCTCTTTCCACGAGTTTTCACATATTTCGATATAGGTTTTCATAAACTACTCTATCTTATAGATTCTAAAACATTCACTGGATAATATGCATTTTTTTTTTGCTTAAAATTTAAATGTTGTTTAATTTGCATGGTGGGGGTCAAAAATATTTTCAATACATTAAATGTAATATTATGGTTGTATCTTCAATCTTAATCCAAAATTTACATTACAAAAAGTATGAAATTTTTAAGCAATTTGGGATCAATCTGTAGATAATGTTAAAACAAGTAAAAAAAATTTTAAGACTATATTATTTAACAAAAAAGCTTAAATGTGATGTTTTAATAAACTTAATAATAACTAAAAGTGAGTTTATATTATTATTAGGGGTGAGCTTTCATTTTTCCATTTTGAAATTTGAGAAATTTTACACGAATTAGATATGCTTTCAAGATGAAGTTAATAGTTAAATTCTTATAAGTATCAGATAAATAATTAATGACGTTATTTTTTACGTAAATCATGCCAAAGAGAAAGGTTTGAATTGAAATATACCAAAATAAAAATGTTTATATTCTCGCATTCGATACAAGTGTCAAAAATAACTTGTATCTGGAGTATTTTTCATATTGATATATGGAATGAAATAAAAACGTCTTGTCATTTGAATTAATCCATCGAAAATTATGTAATTTATTGAGTACCTAATTTATATTCATGAATATGTTTTGAAATCAGACAAAGTACCTGCAATATTTAGATGGTCGCTAAAATCAATGTTCTAAATTTAAAATTATTATGACAGCCTCAATTTATTACATTGTCTAATATTATCGATTTAAAACGCCACGTTGGTTTGCTAAAATATTTGTGTATACAGCAAGTGTTTAAAATACAACAGTGTTATATATAAATGAAATATTTAATTGCTACATACATAAAAATAACGTACATAAAATGTATACTTTGTTCAAGAAAGCGTTGTTTTTCCTTAAAATCAATAAAACAATATTCAATTTATGAAATTTACTATTAATGTTGTGAATAACTTCAATATTAATTTATAGCATGGGTTAAATACGCGCGAAAACATATATTTTTGGCATTTTTTAACAAAAATAAATAGATCGAGAGCGCGAAGACGTCATTACGGCCGCTGACGATCGGCAATAATAAAGAAAATAAGAAATACAAATTATTAGCACTGATATAAATATTATTCAGTAATAAATTATTGCGTCTTTGATATAAAACTTGATTTTAAATAGTAACTGAAGCCTCAAAGCGTGTGAGTAAATATAATATATTATTCAAAAACCTATGTTTTCACTAACACAAAGTATTTTAAAAACGTCGAAAATTGCTAAATTTCCTGCAAATTGAATGGTTATAACTCTATTCATTTTTAACATTTTGTTAATTTCTCTTAATTGAGACTAGTCTCCGTAATCCTGGCTTGAATATTTGAGCAATAATTTTTCATATTAAGGTAATTCTGTGACATATTAAGGTAATGGTCAACATCTTTCTTATAATGGTTGTATTTTTTTAATTATGGCAAATAATATTCAGTTTATTAGTATTATATTAGTGTAAAGATCCAATCTAAATAATACTTTTTAACCTTTACGTGATATAAAATACCCATATGCAGTCATGCTGTCAACTCTTGTTACCGTATGAAATTTTTAACATTTTAAATGTGAAGAAAGGTTTTATTAGTTCAAATGGCTTTAAAATTATTAATCCTATAAACTTACTATAAATATTTAGTATTAATTGGGAAAATGGTATCAAAAACCTAATATAACTCGGACCATTCATCAAGTCCTATACAATACTACCTTATTTCTTATCTCTCTTCATTAAATTATTGAGAAAGAGAAATCATATATTCATCAATTTGTTATTATTTTTATTGTGAAATTAATGTATCATCTTTATTTGTCATACCATAAATACTTTCAAACTTTGTGGATACGGATTGAATGATAGAATCCACTGTTGCTGGCATCTGTATGTTTACGCGAATCATAGATGTTCGAAAGTTGAAAATATATATGTATTTCAACTCTCTCCGCACACGCGCCGTGTTGTAGTATATGTTATGACTGACCTCTAAAGGACAGTATGAATTTATTTGCAGCAGTACTGTTGTGAGCTATAAACAAAAAGTCCAAAGCTTTTTGACTCTAGAACACAAGAAATGCGGAGCATCCAAAGCATATATGAAGCAACCGCGTCTGATAAGTGGTTACCGCTTTACAGGATTTATAAGTAAATCTCAGAATACTATTTTGTAAAGTGAATTTGTAATTGTCTATAATATTATGCAGACGTATAGTTGAAATGCAAAAAAATAATAATGTATTTTTTTCAGTAAACATTTATTGCTTTTTTAAATTCATTTAAGTTAACTTTCGTTTCACCTTCTTTATTCCAAATTAAATAGAATCAGGAGAAACTTTTCGATATAAAATGCAGTAATATAAAGTGAATACAAAAAATATTTAATTAAAATAATGTAATATAATTGATAGCCATAATGTAAAATAAAGACCAATTTCAAAATTTTGGTTTGATTTATTCGGCTTGGTTCGGACACTAGAAGTGAATTTTGGTTTACTCAACCCGAAACTTTTTTATCTATTTAAATATATTTGTCTGATAGTTTTCGCACTAATTGCGCAATAATATTAGTAGCCTAGATGAGATTGATAGTTGAAAATACTCGTTAAATATTTTGTCAGTGTTTTGTTTACTTCTCCCCAAACGTGCGATTATTTTTCACCTACTCTTACACTGCTGGACACTAGTTTATTATATGAATATGGAAATAAAACAATGAATTGAATTTTTAATGTATGCCTACCTAATTCTTTCCGCGGCGGTCTAACTGAAACCTCTATCTACACAAAAGAACAAGAAGAAGTGTGATTTTCCCAATGTCCAAATAAATAAGTATGGTGTAAAAAAGATTCATCCAACATCTACATGAGTTTTTGGATTTTCCCCTTTGCTCTTACTTCATAAATATATCCGTATCGTAATATTATGTAAATATTATTATAGAAGTTAGAAACTTATACACGCAATCGCATACCTATATGAAAAAAGTTCTGCGTGTGTAAGAATCAATAGAACATTCACACCATGGTTTGACATTATATAGGGTGTCAAACAGAGTTGTGTAATGTCTCCATGGCTGTTCAACTTGTATATGGATAATTGTGTGAAAGAACTGGAATGTATGAATGTAGGAGGAAAAATGGGCTATTTGATTGTATGCTGTTCATTGTACGCCGATGATACAGTACTAATGGCGAATAATGAACAAGAACTACAGAGTCTAGCGAGTATAATGTACGATTTATGCAAGGAAAGCGACCTCATTATGAAAGCGAGACACCGTGCAAAATACTTGTAGGTAATGAATGTTTGGAACAAACAGATGAGTTTGTGTATTTGGGAAGTATGTTTGATAGAAACGGAAAGGCTGAGAATGATATTAAAAGCAGAGTGACTGCAGGGAATAAAGTGAACGGCTCTTTGAATGGAATTATATCTAACGGAAATTTATCAATCGAAGCAAGACTAGCGGTGCACAATGGAGTCCTGGTACCGACACTGATATATGGAAGTGAGGTCTGGAGATGGTAGAAGAGGAACGAAAATAGACTGAATACAGTGGAAATGAGATCACTTAGGCGTATGTGTGGCAAATCTATTTAGGACAGAGTAAAGAAAAAAGAAATAAGGAAAGAATGTAAAACTGATGTTAGTATAGTGAGTAAAATTAAGAAAGGATAACTTAGGTGGTTTGATCATATTAAACGGATGAATGATAAGAAAGATATATGACGCACCAGAAATAGAGGACGTCAACGGAAGACTTGGCACGACCAGATAAACCAGATAATGGAGGATGGTTCTGTTAGAAGTCTCAACAATCGGCGATCTTGTATGAGAAGATGTATAAATGTGTATGAGGCGAGAATTGTGTGTCAGGACAGAAGAGTGTGGCGCTCTATCCTCTCTACGTACCCACGCGGGGAAACGGCGTGATGGTAAGTAAGTGAGTTAGAATGCGCTCGTTCAAAAATACGATCAGATTATACCAGAAGGCTGTTTGCTCGCGTACAACGTCGCGCATGGCTTTCGTGCTGGCGCTTTACGAATAATAATTGAACATTTGCTGCAATCCTAGACATTCCCACCGCATTGAATACGTCTGCCGCGAGCGAGTGCTTCGCGGCAGTCGCACGTATCGCTCACTTAACGTACACGCGAGCGTGGCGAGTAGCGAGTCTCTAAAGATGGCTTTAATTTATTTAAAACAATGACCGAGTTTCGTGACCGGCAGGCGAGAGCGGGATAATCAAAACTTTTAATTTAGCAGGCGAATTGTAAACAAAACACGGCCGGCGCGCGGCGCTGCAATCCACCATTCGGATATATAATTCAGCGATAAAGAAAATTGGTTCTGGGCTTTTATAGTCGGCCGGACTTAGGAGCGCCTCGCGCTCGTGGTGAATATTTAAAGAACACGCCTCTCCTCTCCCGCCCGCCGCAGATTGGTATCGGAAGCACCGAGGATATCAAATATGGCGAGCGTTTAGGGTGAGCACTAAAAAAAGCGCTCCCGCGGATCTCCCAGTATGCAAATCGGCTCGAGAGCGAGACCTCTCTAATTGGAATACCGCGCTTGCTATTTGCCTGAAGTCTGCTATACAAACAATACAATGGTACTACTACGACTTTGCGGTGCGCAGCGTGCGTTGCGCAGTGAGCTACATACATATCATTATTACAAATATGTTGTGTATATATATATATATATCACATTTTTTATTTAAGTACATATGGTAATTAAATCATAAACGCACAACCGAAAAGATGCCAAAACACTAATTTTCTAATTTTTTTATAACTTTTATTGAATTTTTAATATATATCTTGAAGTATATATATGTGTACTTAAATATTTACATATAAACTGCGGCTTTTTTCAGTAAACTGGTGTTATACGTTTTTATAATTATATGCATTTCTAAGAAGAGACGAGGACAATATCACTGAAAAAATGAAAAACATATTGTAGAGGTCTATTGCCTTCATAGTCATCATTACCGCCGACGATCCCTGAACGCGCATCTTCCGTATACCGGTGCGTATATACGCACCTAGTACCGACGTCGGGTGTCAATAACATGCCAACCCGCCAACGCCCGCAACCATCTGACCCACTCATGAGCTCCACTCTTCTCGCTGCCGCCTTCCAAATACA
Organism: Eubasilissa regina; assembly: GCA_022840565.1. Classification (NCBI taxonomy): domain Eukaryota; kingdom Metazoa; phylum Arthropoda; class Insecta; order Trichoptera; family Phryganeidae; genus Eubasilissa; species Eubasilissa regina. The sequence continues at coordinate 26,925,384 of JAINEB010000022.1, read as the reverse complement.
TCCCCAGGAAAATTCTCTGTAACTCTACGCGTTATAGATATTTAATTGTACGGCTATTATGTATCGTATTACGTTTACGAAAAAAATACATCTTATAGAGATATGTATACGCAAAACGTGTCACATCAATTTGATCACTATATTTAAACCAAGGTTGTGCTTGTGCTAAGGAAAAAGGACAAACTTACTAGTTTTCTGTAACGAGGTTCGAACCCCCATTCATAGGCGAGTGTCTTAACTACCAAACTAACAAACACGTCAAATTGTACAACAACAATATCAATAGTACAAATAAATAATAAAAGTGAAGCTTTAATAAAACCAATAAACATGGATAAGATAGTGAAACGATAGAAATAAAATATTGTTTTAAATACAGAAATACACTAACTAATATTTTCAATTTAAAATTGATTTATCTAAAATGCTCGCTTCACCGAGGTACTGCTGTATTGATTTGAACAATTTAAAATATAATCTATCAAATCAAAACCAAAAAAGGGAGAGAGAAACTATATTTTTACTAATAGAGTTAATTTATGAACTCAAACATTATGCTTTGGCTTATGGCCAACTGGATACCTCGCAGATATATTTTTTTAACTCTGTGACATTAACTACAACCTTTAACAGAGTACCCGCGCATGTTATGTTCGTTTCTTTTCAAGTGTTGCACTTTGCCATAGATTATTATTTCACTTGGCACCATTTCAACATTTCAAAACATATAACCTTCCAAAAGAGTTGTGTGGTGTACGTAAATGTATATGTCGCGTATCATCATGATATGTCAAACTCGGTATAACTAAAGATAGATAGGCAGAAACTTTTTTGAAGAGCTAACTAAGAAATTAAGTCAATGGTGATGATTATTGCTGGTTTTTTTTCTGAATTTAGACAAAATTTTGAAAAAAAACTATCATATGAATGCCCGTGGGTGTGCCTTATATAGAATATATTTCTGTAATTAGAAGAAAATCGTAAATTTAGTAAAACTAAATAAAATAAAAACGACCCGCATTACTACACTATGTTACAATTTAATGTATTAAACTCTAACACAAAAAATGTTTATATATTTATATGATAATTCGGCACCACAGTCTGTTAGAAAAGTATTTAATATGACAGAGCTTTAACTTGGCGTACGGTAGGTATCGAAGCCTATACTTGGTAACTCTAAATAAATCTAATTATACTTTTACATAGAGCTTTTAAAAAAAAATCATAATGGGTGAAATACTATTCAACAATCAATTAATTAATAAATGTAGTATATAATTTAGCAGATTACCCGAAAACTTGAACATGAAAACTATTTATAACTATTACCGTCCGAAAAATAAACACCATCATAAATAATAATATTCTCCCAACCATAGACAAACATGTTTATTCCAGTTCTATAAAACTACCTATTTTTAGACGGGAATAAATCATACAAATCATTTTCCAAGAAATTCCAATTTTAGAATTGCGGAAAACGTGTACGATTATAGAGCAATAAGAAGAGATGATAGTCAAAAATCCATGGAACCGTATGAGGTCTGCATTTCCTGGAAGAACATGATATGTTCACGATTAATCAAAATAGGTTATTTTATGACCGGTGCACCTACGGTAGTTATGTAGCATAATAGTGATCAAATCAGATCAGCTGCTTTCATGTCTATGAATATGCGACATGGTTCCTTTTTGATAAAAATTCATAATATCCTCTATAACAAGTTCATTTGATAAAATAATGACTTTTTAACTTATTATTTAGAAAATATTTTATTGCACATTTTTATATATTTTTAAATACACGAAACCTTAAAATATGTATATATATAATCACCTCCCTTATTTAAGCATCTATCATATCTGTCCATGAGCTATTAAGTTTCGCTGTTGTGATCGTTCAGCGCCAGAGTTCATTTAACCAATTGTGCCGAAACCTGCCTAAGGATTTACTGGGCAATATTTCGATTATCCATCTTTAAGAATTTAAAGAATTCCTGGGTGGAAAACGTTTCAGAGGAGATGACGAATTGCAGATTAACAATTGGTTAAATGGACTAGCGGTGGACGAATACAATAGCGGGATTTTAAAGCTCGTGAACAGATATGATACATCACAGGCCAGTAAATGAATAGACATGAAATTATATGTACATATAGGAGTGGGGTTTGGAACATTAGTTACGGGAAGAGGGGCATTCTACATACATTCTTAGTGGAAACATAAATCCGATCATTTATGCAACAGTAAAAGTATTGATTCCTCAATAATTAAATCTTTGTGTAAACAAGACGTTTTTTACGTTAACAGAGATTATATTATCATCGTTTAAATTTTAGTAACATTTTAGTCATATTTAAAAAAAAAATCGCGGAACCATTTGATTGCATAAGTGGTACCAAAGTTATCAAATGGGTGACACCAAAAATAATAGACAAGGAATTTGATTTATTTTGTGGTCTGTGTAATAAAGACTTAAATATAGGTGATGATTATGTGAAGAAATGTATTAAGGTACTGTGTGTTTAAAAAAATGTATAAAAAAATTGTTTTTTTAAGTTAAAAGGTTTTTTTTCTAGATTACTATTGTATATATTGTGTTGGAATCACAAATAGAAAATGTTTGATATGAAACATAAACGCACACTAAATGTTATAACATTAAATACACGACATTACAATACTCCACGATAGTCACAAAAGTTCCAAAACAATTCGAGACGTGCGAAATGCTTCTGTTAAAAGAAATTCTATTATCTCGGCGGTACTGTATGATATATAGAATATTATTTACCATTTGTACAGTGTATGACTAAGAACTACAAAAAAATCTACCCTACTTTTAGTTCGAGGCGAGTCGTAGATCATCTTTCCAGTGATAAGTGTGGTAAATCCAGTGAACGCGTACTGCACTTAGTTATTAGCAGTGGCGTGCAGTAGGTATAGATTTAGATTATGCTATTACCAATGATATTACACGATCATATATAATATATGTACTTTCATTTAACCAACGCCTTTAGACAAAATATATCCGTCGTTTATACGATCCTACCATGTATTTATTTATAATTTTAGAGTACTATTAATAGTGTTTTTAAAGTTTAAGTTTTAACGTAAAGCAATACCTTCTTACCCATAAAAAAAATGTATGGACATTTTTAAGAATACTTTCTGTGACTGAACATGATTAATTTATTGTTTGAAAATCCTTCACGTAATAACTAAAGGAAATAATTATATTTATTAAAGATTGATGTAGGAAATAGTTGTGCCAATTGCTTTTTGTTTTTTCCAAATCAAAAGGCAATCCATGTACCAAATTTAAAGAACAATCATGAAATAAACATTTTAAAAACAATAAGATAGTAAAACTCGCGAATTATTAAAACAGGAAGAAGACACTTCAATGCACGCAGTTGTGACTGTGACTGTGAGAAGAGAAGAGCTTCTAATGTTATTCTGTTAAAAAACAGCATAGGTAACGACTCCATACAAAACGGATCAACTGAGAGGAATTTTCAATTCAGTAAATAGCCAATTATATGACTTGAGTAATTCACTAACTTAAAGACAGAGCGGAGTAATGTGAATGGCTCGATGCGGCGAATACACAAGAGTGCCATAGGTACAGTGGTGAGTTGTCGTGGTAGTTTTAAGAACTAAGCAATAAAGTCTCTACTGGTACACAGATGGCGCTAATTATAAAATAATGTTTCCGTTTATGTTAATTCAATTATTTATTTTATATTTGTTTCCCAGAGTTTTTAGTAATGCACAGCTTTTTTGCTTGTATGCACTGCACGCCCCTGGTTATTAATTAGTTTAAAGTATTTTTAATAGAAGGTATGAAAGCGTACAGTAAAATATCGTTGAAAATAAAATTAATTATTGTAATTTCGTATACACCACTATGTATTTTATACGAATTTATATTACCTTGATTTCCTTACGAAAAGTATTTTACATCAAGGAGTTTGGGTGACCTGCAGAAATGCAATCACTCTTTCGCACCCTCGTAGCCTTCTCCAGCCCGTTGCGCAAATCCATGGTGGATTTTTTATGAAAATAAAATCTGCTATCAATTTCAACAAAAAAAGGCCTGTCATTTTCTGGACATCAGACAAATGTGCACATATCCTTTTTATGTACCTACCCACAAGTCTCTCATCTATTCCATTCTCTCTGACCTCGTATCAGGTAACATAGAAAAGATTTTAAAATGTAGCTGCCGTCTTTGTGCAGCTGCAGAGTAAAAAGAAATGTACACCCAGTATCCAGGTCAGAAACTTTAAAAATTCATAATACACGTAGTTCATAGTTCTAATGCTATTATAAACAGAGATTAATCAAGTCTAGACATTAATCTATTTAATTACAATTAATGTTAGTGAATATTGTTATTAATAATGCATTTTGTAATCTCATATACTATTAACATTTTACCGTATCAGAAAATTAAAAAATAAAATGAAAATTTGACCAGACGATGTACAATTTCATATGGAGAACTATCGTCTCTACTCTCCTTAGCCATATACTTAACAAACTTAACGTGGATGGCAAGGTGGTACTCTACTACCGGCTACTATCAGCCATAAAGACTCAAGGTACGGACTGCGTGGGATAGCATACACACGTCAGCCCCTCGGACGAGCCAAGTCACTCGCCTATTTTCACTTCACGTAGTGACGACTTTTGCAACATAAGCTTCCGAGCCACCTCCGATCTTTTATATATAATTCGCGCGCTTAGGTTCAAACCTTAATCTTTGTAATAATTGTCCGTAGCATATTACATCTACACGTCTATACATAGTCCATATATTCAATATGCTTTGCAATACGAGTATAATGGTAGCGGCTATGGAACAACGGTATCATATTAATAACAGAACAATTGAAAGAAATTCATAATAAAAATACTTAAACTTATTAACACCGCTAAATTGCTTTAAATTACCTCAAAGATTGAATCCGGTGATTGATAGACAATCTTCTGACTGAACTCACCCAAATTCTTAGTTCATTATATTCAGAAATTTACTTCTCTAGCTCAGTGAGTGAAGATAAATAACTCACCGATGATGCAGAATGGCCTCCGAAGAAACTTGAGCCTCCCGATGGAGCCTTGGTACCTGGACCGACATCCTGATGACCATAATCTGAAAGAAAGGAATATTTTTTATTAAAAAATTTGAACCTGTGAAACAAAATATAAAGTATACATATAAAAAAATTATTTTTATGTTTATGACTGGAATAGAACTGATGGTCAAAAATGACCATGCAAAATGCGACATTTTCGTCCTGACAATCTATTATAATACAAATAGTAGAGTATCTACTTACAAGCAATCATAATATGGAAAAAACGTAATTTTTGACACTAGTCGCAATATTCAAATCTGTGTGTTTTGGATATTATTAAATTAAGATATTTTTGTCTCAGGTATCTCGGGATTATCTTATTTTTCACATTTCTATGATTCGGTTGGCGGTCCCAGAGATGAATTCTAACGTACCGCTATATTTTATGTATTCGGTGCAATCACCATCAACTCGATTCATATTTTAGGACCATCAAACATATAAGTGTCATCAGCTCAAATTTGTAATAGTTCTCTATACGACGTTTCGTGCTAACATAATCCTAATTAGTAATTCGTAGTTTTATCGATATAGCGTGGTCAACATCAGTTAAATATTTAAAAATTTTGTCACTTTTACGTTGAACGTATTGTGTCATTCTTAAATTAAAGATATTAAAAATAACTGAGAAGATTGAGATGAGAACATTTAGAAAACAGAAAACTTCTTGACTTAATATTAATTAGTATACATAAGTATAGAACTTAATTAGCAGTATACATGCACACCTCACTTAACGACCATCTTATATAACGACCGCTTACACTTATGAACGTTATTATATACCTTTCAAAACTACGCCCTCTTACGAGAACCATCAAATTTCAACATCCCATCATCGTCAGAATCATCAGTCAGGGAAGAGACACTTAAGGCCAGTTGTGTGATCATTCGTAACTTTTTACTATGGTAATTTTTTACTTTAGTCACTTTTTACTAACGCCCGTGGTTAAAATCTTTTGCGAGTTGTTCGAACGTAAAATTTACTATTGTCAAAGCATAGATGGAGATGTTTATAGGTGTGACAAATTATCATGAAATATGTATTTTCTGTGAATTTTTTCGCCTAGGCGTTCGATATCTGTCACTTTGGTGGTGACATTTTTTCGTATTATGTGTAATAATGTATACTAAACAACGATATCATCATCGGACGAACTCTTATCACTAAATTAGCGATATATTGAATGATTAACTGCAACTTTCAAAGTATTAATGTGTCAGATGACTTTTGGAACAGCTGTGAAAAGTTCGCCATATTTAACTATCGATTCTCGTTTTTACTATCGGATATCGCAGAGTAAAATGAGTTCACTACGGGATGCACTTTCGAGAAGTAAATATTTTTTTACTAACGATCAAACAACCCGTTTTCGCAAAAATTTTTACTTTAATAATGTTACAGAATTTCTTCCTTCGCCTCGGCTTCATGGTCAGGGGGGAGGCATATAGCCTAAATGGTTCTTTTTTTAATAAAGATTATCAAATCAATTGGTTATGAAAAGAAATCACAAAAATCCATGGTTTATAATAAAGTTTAATATCTTTGACTTGCATGTATTAATTAGAACAATAAAAAAGCAATTTAACCAATTACTATTAAAAATACAAATTAAAAAAAATGATAACTACGAGTATTAATTTAGCACTGTTTGTGAGCCCATCATGCCAACATGAAGTTAATTGCCAAATTTTGTGTGTGACTCTTGTTTAATATTTACTGCAGGTCCCTCACGTAAGGGATTACCTTTCCGGTGATGTCTTCCACGTGCTGATGATGGTCCTTGAAGTAATTTGTCGCCAATAGATGTGATGCCAGGGTAGAGTGACGAAGTTCGGGATTGACCACCAGACGATGTCCAATTAACTAGGCAAACCGGGACTCTGGACGCGATTTTCTCAATCACAATTTGCGCGTACCGTATATGATTTGTCTTGGCTTTTTACGGGACCTTGACTTGATCGGATCATGAAACTTGAGTACTTTCACACAAACGATTAAACGCAGAGAACATCATAGTCTAAGCTTAAACTCGAGGCGCACAGTTTACATTTACCCCGTAATTACAAATTACAGAGACGATCCTAATTTCGTTTTCTAACTGAAAATTAGATCGCATTCACGGAGCGAACTCTTCCGGTTGAGCTTGGTGGAAAGACTGCCACATGAAGGTGATGCATCCCTTATGGTGCATTTCACTACGTGCCGAAAATCGTGTACGCCGGATTTTATTGGCGTTCCCACGCCGCCTTAGGGGTCTAAAAATACCGACTTTTATGGCTGGTTCATCCCTTACTTTAACTAAGTGCTTTTACAACCTTGAACACCAAAATATTGTTTTGGGTGATTTTGCATTTTAACATCATCCCCAAAACCACGAAAAAAAAATTAAATCTTCCTAGTAGTAAACTTAATTTTTTTTTTTATGAACAAATTTAACAAAAGACTTGACCCTTATGACTGAAACTCGGAGTAGGCAATTATGCTGGCATGGCTGAACAGAATGGCAATTTACACATCATAAAAAATACATAGTACATGTGAAATAAATACATAAACAAAGCATACAATGTGAACCGTTTACAATAGAGCTTCTTCTATAACATTAAGCTGATATGAAGTTTCACCATCACTGACTCTACATATGTTGGTCTATTGGCACTGACCTTGCAAGAATGCCCATTCACTGCACTTTTGTAAATATTATTGATGTCTCGATGGTGATGGTTGGCCTGCACGAGGGCAAGGCGATCGTTGGGTGGATATGATATTCTTGTCGAAGCTCCATGGATTCAAGCAAATTCAAGAAACTGTCAATACACATTTGGCAATAATGGTTTAGAATATCTGGCATGATGGACGGGCTTAATTATCTTATCGAATATACATAAATTTTAACATAAATACACAGATTAAATTTTAACATCTGATTCTTATTATTATTTTTTTTATTTTTTATACATACATATTTAGACATCATGCAAGTCACCGTATAACAGATTTACCTTATAACTACTTTATTATGTTATCAAATAAACTAAATTCGCACATGAAAATAATCCGATGGTCCTGAATTGACCTACAATCACTGGTTTGCGCAGTGAAGTAACTAGTCGAGATATTCCAGCACGAATCTATCTACATTACATAACATTTGTTTACATACTAGAAATGTTTTGGTTTATACCATAATTTTTGTGCCTATTAGTTTTACTACAAGTAACCACTCTATTGGTTGGTCCACACTCGTCGCAGAGCGGGAAACTGCCTTATAGTTAACTAACCATTCATTACATGGTTACACAATTTCACCATAACTTTATCATTTATTACCTATATATATACATACAACATTACCGATGAATATTCATCAAGTCTTCAAGTGATCTCTATGTTGATCGGTCCATACTCGCACAGAGCAGGAAACTAGCTTGAATTTTAATGAATTATACAGTTTTAGTCGATCAAAATCATTCGACTGATATAATGGAATCGCAGCTTAACAATAACAATAAAAACTAACTAAACTAGAAGCGAGCAACTGAATGCGTATCATTAAGTCTTCAAGTGATCTCTATGTTGATCGGTCCATACTCGCACAGAGCAGGAAACTAGCTTGAACTTAATAAATGACACAGTTTTATTCGATCAAAATCATTCGACTGACATAATAGAATTGCAGCTTAACAATAACAATAAAAACTAACTAAATAAGAACATAAAATTCTATCTAGGTGTTAAACTTAAATAAACTTAACCTGAACTACGACGAGTAATGTATAGCAAGAGACATATCTATATATAATATATTACAAAAACTAACATTATCCTACACATGATATATATACACGTTATGTAAATAGGTCTTTGATAATCTACATCCTTTGTTTGGGACTTTTAAAAACGAAACCTCAGGCTGAAATTTTAACTAATTATTAAATTACTCATGATCGACGGCGTCTGTTGGCTCTTTCTTTGCCTGCTTACGCTGTCATACAGAGAAGCTTTGGACAGAAACCATCACACATGAATGAATTACGAAAATTAAACAATTAGGGCACCTCACTGTCGGCGTGTACTCCTAAAGTGAATTGCCCCATATAAATTAAATATATACAAAATAATAGCGGCTGAGATGTTAGTGCGCTTGCCTAATCTATTTCCTTTGATTCGCAGATTTTTACTGCTCGGAGGGAACAAAAATGGAATGAAAGTGAATACTACTCCGGTTGAAATATTCTAAAGCCGTTCCAACACAGCTAATAACAAATTATTCACCCGCCTGTCCTCATGGTGACTTAATACAGTCGCAACTCGCGAGAAAGATTGGGCGAGAGTGCACAAAATGAATCTCAGGTCTGAGTTCCATACCGCGTGGCCAAACAGACCATGTGTCCCACATGTCCATATTCCACGTTTCTAACGAAGCTCATGGCCGCGTTTCATATCAGACTATGTATTCCACATGTCCATATTCCAAGTTTCTAACGAAGCTCATGGCCGCGTTTCATATCAGACTATGTATTCCACATGTCCATATTCCAAGTTTCTAACGAAGCCCATGGCCGCGTTCATATCAGACTATGTATTCCACATGTCCATATTCCATTTTGAATGATTCCTCTTGTCCAGATCCGGCCCAAGATGAAATTCAACTAACCTCTATAATATGTTAGTGCCACCGATGCATGGCAACCACCGTGATTTACGCCTACAAAAATTTGACAAGTGATGTCCAAGGACACCTCTCGTGTAGTTTTACAGACTACATTAACAACTAGCACTTAAGAAACACCATTTTAAACTATTCAAAATAAATATACTACATATCTATAAGATATTATTTTCAAATTATAACCGTTTGACTTGATACCTATAGGTTGAAAAACACGATATTATTAATTTTTTTTTAATAATTGCCTGAACGTTGGGCGACATTTTTGTTACAGAATTTCTTCCTTCGCCTCGGCTTCATGGTCAGGGGGGAGGCATATAGCCTAAATGGTTCTTTTTTTAATAAAGATTATCAAATCAATTGGTTATGAAAAGAAATCACAAAAATCCATGGTTTATAATAAAGTTTAATATCTTTGACTTGCATGTATTAATTAGAACAATAAAAAAGCAATTTAACCAATTACTATTAAAAATACAAATTAAAAAAAATGATAACTACGAGTATTAATTTAGCACTGTTTGTGAGCCCATCATGCCAACATGAAGTTAATTGCCAAATTTTGTGTGTGACTCTTGTTTAATATTTACTGCAGGTCCCTCACGTAAGGGATTACCTTTCCGGTGATGTCTTCCACGTGCTGATGATGGTCCTTGAAGTAATTTGTCGCCAATAGATGTGATGCCAGGGTAGAGTGACGAAGTTCGGGATTGACCACCAGACGATGTCCAATTAACTAGGCAAACCGGGACTCTGGACGCGATTTTCTCAATCACAATTTGCGCGTACCGTATATGATTTGTCTTGGCTTTTTACGGGACCTTGACTTGATCGGATCATGAAACTTGAGTACTTTCACACAAACGATTAAACGCAGAGAACATCATAGTCTAAGCTTAAACTCGAGGCGCACAGTTTACATTTACCCCGTAATTACAAATTACAGAGACGATCCTAATTTCGTTTTCTAACTGAAAATTAGATCGCATTCACGGAGCGAACTCTTCCGGTTGAGCTTGGTGGAAAGACTGCCACATGAAGGTGATGCATCCCTTATGGTGCATTTCACTACGTGCCGAAAATCGTGTACGCCGGATTTTATTGGCGTTCCCACGCCGCCTTAGGGGTCTAAAAATACCGACTTTTATGGCTGGTTCATCCCTTACTTTAACTAAGTGCTTTTACAACCTTGAACACCAAAATATTGTTTTGGGTGATTTTGCATTTTAACAATAACTATATTAAAATGTTGCTTCTGATCATGTAAACAAGGCCGGCCCTTAACACCGTGAAATGTGTTGCGTACTCTACTTCTAGCACCAAGTGAACGGCAGTCGTAATATGTCGATGACCTCAGGGAACACCCCACGTTTGTGCACGTTTTGCCTAAATTAAGTCAATAATTTCAGTAATAGTAAATTCAGTCAGTAAATAAGCCAATGTATGAGAAACTAAACCTGATACCCCATAATATAGGATGTAGATGAAGAAGATGAAAATTAAGATTACCACCGACGACGATGCTGGAATGAAAGTGAAGGAACGTGATTTAGGCTAAGGATAGAATCAGATAATCACTATATACCTTGCATACAGCAGAAGACCGGGATGAACGGAGAAGAATTTTCAAATCATACACGGGAGTGGGATGAAATCCAGGAGCACTACGCTCACCAATGGGTAATGAACTACAAAGAATTATAATCCAAATATATAATACAAGAAGGCCAAAAGCAAATTTTATTTATCTTTTAAACATATACGTACATAAAAATAATATCTAATAAATGACTATTTTTTTTTAATTTCTAAATGGTAAAGTTACTTTTCGATCAATATTGTTGTTGTGAAATATTATTTTCTATTGTTATTGGACATTATTTTGTTGCTCTAAATCCGTTAAATTGTTGCTCTAAATTGTCCGCGCGTTTTACAGTTGTCGAAAATGTCAAAACACATATCTGTTAAAAATTACTAACACATTTACGAGTAATGAAGAAGAAAAAAATATATAGGAGAAATTAAAAATACGCTGTCACAACATTACGACCAGCAGTCTGTCATCTGATAATTTTAGGTTATAATTTTTTTATCCATGCGAGAGATTAATTGAGTTGTGCATTTCTTAGTATCCAGTTGCTTTAGTGTGAGACCCGACTAAGAATTTTAAATGTTTTAACATTATCAATAAAAAGTGTGATTAAAATAATGTCTTAATTTTTTAACTTAACTGTTGGAGATACGCTTGAATTATAAATAATAATAATAAAACAGGTGAACAAATATCTGTCATAAATTTTACACAGAATTACAGTAATTACCGACCGCTCTTTTTATTAAAAATGCATTATACGGAAACGTCACATATTGTTACTATTTTTTTTTATTGAGCTAAGAGTTTGTGCTGTGAAGAACAGAATCTCCAATAACATCGAACTCCCGACCACTCGGTCACTAAAAAAGTATCGTGTACGCTGCTAGCCCTCATATCCACTTTACTGATTGACAAATTTAATTCATAATAATGTATTTAATTTAAGTATAACCTATAAATATAACATAAAAAACTAAATATATTCACGTACAAATATTTATTTAATTCAGGTATACTCCTATAATGAAAAATGTCAACGAAATTCAACTTATTACCAAGCCGATGCGTGCATATTGTTGGCGAGTTACCAGCATAATTATTTCTATGATTATTTTTATTTGTTATCTTTATTTTATTAACCACTTAATTGAGTTTAAATACATCTACCGGTTTCGAAAAATACCATTTTCTTCTTCAGGATGTCCATAACTAACTAAAAACATATATTATTGTTTCTTTGCCAGAATCTATTTTTAAAAAAACAACAATTATTTAAAAAATAAATTTAGTACCTAACTCAAATTATTACTTAATACAAATTTAGTCGAATAATTTTTAGGAAAAAATTTTAGAATGGGACTCCTAGTTAAATTTAGTTTGTTTATAATTTTTTGATTAGTTTTACACGCCTTATTTATCTCCAACGATTCCAAATTATTTAATTTGTGACCAACACCGTTTATTTGCAAAATTAACAATCCCAATTTTTTATCAAAACCATGACCATTTTCTATCAAATGATTAGAAAATTCTGAAGACCTACTATTGTTCAAACATCTTAAATGCTCTTTCTAAATTTCTAAAAAAAAAATTCTAGCCGTTTTTCCAATATAAAATGCATCACAACCCTTACAACTAAGTTTATAGACACCAGAATTGTTAAATTTATCATCTTTGTCTTTAGAATTTATGAGTAAATTTCCTATACTATTATTTGTATAAAATGCCGGTCTAATGTTTCGTGGTAGGTGTTTAGATATTTGTTTCGAAAAGTTATTTATGTATAAAATCCTACGCTAATAATCATTAATATCATTATTTTCTATCAGTGATTTATATAAAAATTGTTTATTATATTCTCTTAATTTATTTTTTAAAATAGTGTCTATGAAACCTGTATTATACCCGTTATTAACTGCTATTTTTTTAATTGTATTCAATTAAATATTAAAATTGGATGTTGACATAGGAATATTGACTAAACGATGTATCATGGAGTGGAACCTTGAATGTTTGTGTGATAATAGATGATTAGATTCATTGTGTATGATGGTATCTGTAAAAGTTGGTTTTCTAAAAATTTTGAATTCAATTTTATTACTATTTTTAATCAATGTTAGATCTAAAAAATTTAGAGTCGAATTATTTTCCATTTTTAATGTAATTTTTTTAAAATAATTGTTGTTTTTTTTTAAAATAGATTCTGGTAAAGAAACAATAATATGTTTTTACTTAGTTATGACATCCTGAAGAAGAAAATTGTATTTTTCGAAACCGGTACATGTATTTAAACTCAATTAAGTGGTTAATAAAACAAAGATAACAATAAAAATATGAATTTTAACCACATAGTTAATATTTCTAATATTAAAAGTATTTCTATGTGTACCTTCAAAAAACACTTCATTTTGTCTCATTTTAGTTGGTACTTTATCCGTATACTTTAGGCTTACTTACAAATTACTGCATTTAAACATGAATCCACCCACAAAACCAACTAAAAAAGTAGATGAAAAGGAGCAAATAATATGAGTGACTTTCATTACCCGCTAAAACACGTTTTCATAATTTCGAGAAAATCAAACAAAACCGCCAAACTTTAAAGCCAGGTATTATTACTTTTTTTTAATTTTATCAATTACTTTCATCTAAAATAAAATTATTATGTATTTACTTTAATTATTTTATTAATTTGAACCAAAATATGTATTTTATTGTGATTAAAAAAACCATGGCAGGCCCATTATATACCTATATTACTTAAATTTGATTAAAAAAATGTGTTATAGCGGATTTTAAGATTCAGTGACACATATTACTAATTAATTTAATGTAAACTCAGTATCATCAACACTGATTTTATACGTGAAATATATGTGACTATTATAATTATATAATTTTTTTTAAACGTTCACTTAAATTGTAATTCATTTTTGTATGTGATTACGAACCACCTGCATATAGTGCATACCATCATAAAAATTATAGAAATGGTAGCTACCGTTAATAGATTATAAATTAGAACTGTCTTAAATTTAATTTAAATTAAGTCTTCCCAGGAGATCACCAAATTAATATAATTTTAACAACACAAGCACTAAGCTTAGATTAAAAATAGTGAGTATATCAATGTGAGATATATTCTGTTTTCGCACCTCTATTTCTCAAAAAAAAGTAAAATTATTGTAACGGTTAAAGTTAATTGGATTTAATTATAACAAGTAGGTAAGGCTCCATCACAAATGTCGCCCCGCGGAACATTTAGTTCCCCTTCGAAGGAATTCTAGTCGTGACTTGAATTGCAAAGATAGCCTAGAAATCCTGAGAGTGCTTATTTTTATAAAGAAAACGGGATATTTGTATGCACTCCACAGTGAGATATCTACTTTGAATAGCTTCGATTTTCCATTAAACCTGTTGAAATATCATTGGTTTATCGCATTCGTTTAGGAAACTGAATAAACTTTCGGTATTATACGAGTACGCGACTTGGAAATTCTCCAAAATACTTTGATGATACAGAAATATTTTTATGGCATTTGTGGTGGGACTATTACCGTGATTTCAATTGTTATTTTTTATTTATTACCTTATTAAAGTTTGTTAAAGATATCAATTTATAAAATAATGTTTCTGCCACGGAATTAAGTAACATCTGCTGACATCACAATACGGCGTTATTGTATTATATTTCACAAGTATTATATTATCTTTCAAATGAACTCCCAAGTCAAATGTCAATAAAATTATAAAAAAGTCAAAAAATATCATAGTTATTCATCAAATGTGTTAACTAACATTTTTGTTAAGTCTTAATATTTCTGACTTCAAACAGCAGTGAAAATGCAAAGCTTTATACGTTTTCAAGACTTCTTCAAAATTATGTGGATATTCTGACAGTAGTTAAACAGGGTATAAATTTATCTTTGTAAATAATTAATGATTTAGAATTGAATTAGCTTCCCCTCATTAAATCTTTTTATCTGAAACATTGTTGTTTTAGTGGTTTTGGTATTGTATAAAAAATAAATAATAATTAAGTATCACGCGCCAAATCCGCGGACCGAAGTTGATATTAGTCTGTTTATGTTGTGGTTAATTGGAAACCAAATTGCAAGTTTTATCGGTTCTAGTCAGACTGATATTTTTTTAAAGTTAATAAATATATTCGCCGAAGCCTCTGCAGCGCAAATGACCATTGTTTGTTTTTACACGCATTTCAAATACTTCATTATTACTTGATTTCTTCTTATTATTCTTGGCCGTTTTCCAAATTTTACAACAATTATTATTGAACAAGATCAAAAACTATTTAGCAAATACACACATACACGTCTTTGCAGAAATTTATTTTTTATAGATGTAATATTGTTAATATTTGTTTCTCAAGTCGAAGGTCATCAAGGCCTAATGAGTCTTAAGATACGCCTGGTACCGACCCACAAATTGACGACAATGTATCGCGGTGCAGCCGCCTAGAGAGCTGACCGTAACCATTCACTTCTCTCGCGCCCGGCTTCCCAAACAATTTACCACTGTTCATATCTTACCTGTTATTGTTCATCTATCCGTAATAAACGTCTATCAACTGGAAGTTATTTGTCTAACCTGTTCTATCCACATTCCCGCACACATCTACACACACACTCCACGTATCATCCTCATACGAACTCAGTAGAGAGCTGGGATAAAAAAGTCCCCATCTTCCACATTCAATGCTCGGAGAGTTCCTGTTCGACAAGAATCTACTAAATGGTGAAGTCTGAGCCTAAGCAAACATTTATTAAGTTTAGTGTGAAGACACTTTCTTTAGTTTGTACGATTGTTAATTTCATGTAATTATAATCGTGCATATTTAAATTTCTCACTATTAGATTATTGAGTCTTTATTGTCATATCAAGTCAAATTTACTAAACCATCCCTGAGTAAACTAATGTTTGAGTTTCGTGAGTTCCACTGGTATGATTAGTCGGTAGAGAGCATCGCCTCCTCGACCTACATCCTTAGTCTTTACTTGTGGCACGGTACCTACTTCCTTCGTAATACGTATATATATATATATATATATATATAATTCTATAATACAAAGGGTGGTTTCGAGTGGCTCCCAGTCACGATCGAGAAAAGTGCATTGAAATTTTCCAGAAAATGTGTTATGATATCCTTTGTACTAAGGTGGTTATTCTTGAAAGAAATATTAATTTTTTCGTAATTTTTAATGCGCGTTTATTTGCAGCATATTTATTGCTAATGATTCTCATTGTTAGTTCATTTCAATGTTCACTTTAATAGTTTATTTACACAATCCAATTTAAACCAATGCACTGCAGTAATTTAATAAAATAAATGTGATTTCATGTTTACGGACTCGGAATTTTTACTCACTGAAGCGCAATTTCCATGGCCAGTTTAGCGCCGTTTTATTACACCTCATTTAAGTTCGATTTCATTTTTAATTATTTCATTAATATTAACATACTTTAAAGCAAATTTTGTTGTACATTTTATTTCATGTAATTTTAATCCAGTTTTATTAAATAATTTTACTATAGTTTTTGTTTATTTATTTGTTCTTAATATAGTTCATATATAACTTGAGGTGAAAGTTTTTACGAAAATGGCGCTATAAAAATTATCCACTATTATTTATTATAATTATATTTATATATGCTCTAATATAAACAAGATCGAAATCGTTTATTTTTACTAAAACTTATCTTTCACAAATTTATTTGCTTTATTTCATTTTGAATCTGTGTAGTTTCTCCACCTTTCATATGTTTTCTGGCATTTCATTCAAATATTGTTGAATTATGAACGTTGTGGTATTGTTTATTATTCATAATGATTTAAAAAACTAATATAAACTTGGTATACGTTAGCTTGATATTATCTGTCTAGGTTTCATTCTTATCTTATTCTTCCCCTCAGTCTCGATCATGTTGACTTATGTATGAAAGCTTTGTGCGTATTACGGGACTCATCTACACCACCTACGTGTTCCGCCCACTGCAGCCTACTTGCTTATACCTTCAAAATATCTGGTGCACTACACTGTTCCCCAATTTCCTGGTTATTAATAATCAATTTATTAATCATTTATATTACGACTTTTCTTTCAAAAAATGTCTAGTGTCGTCATCTTTTATATGTAATAAAAAAAACAATATACGTAGATTATTCAGTTTTATGGAAATAATATAATGCACTAACTATTTGAAACTTAATAATTAAAACACAATTCGATTTTCTTTTTCTTTGATAATAATAATCACTGTAGCATAACGAGCATATGTAGACTAATATCTTGAGTTTCGAGTTAAGTGGCACAAAATACAGCACTCCTGACTCCTTAATCTACCAGGATCCGGCTTAGCGTGACTTAACCCCCCTGCAGGAAGTAAAGGATAACTTCTGAGCGAAATAAATTAGACACTGTTAGGAAACTAAGTCTTGGTGCTTCAAATTATTCTGAATCCCTTTTCATTAGTCTCTGTGGATTAAAGCTTAATAGTAATCGTTTTATTCATACATTTTTCATCAGTATAATGTAGAAAGTGTTTGATGCACGAAGCACTTTCACAACACATTTTTCTATTAGGTGTGCAATTTGATTATAATCGACGTAATTTCATTAACCACGTTCATGCCAGAACCACCATAAATCAAAATCTTTTTTACTTAGGGGCGTGCGTATTATAATATTTCAATAAAACTGTAATAATATTGTATCCGAATTGATAAATTATTTTATTTAATATTTGCAAAATTACTTTGTGGCAACATATATAAATAATAAAAAAAAACACTTTGTAGTCACCTTTTAAATTTATTTTCATATTAGTTCCTATTTATTTATAGTTTTGTTTTTATCTATGCTTGTATTTTTGATTTCGGTATGCACTGTTTCCTAGAGAAGATACCATAGGTATCGAAACATGTTGAATAATCAATAAATAGCGGTTAAAAAACTATTTTGTATTATTGTTTATATAAATTATATATATCTTACAGAGAATTGTGAAATAAAATAACTCTAACATATTTGTAGTCTGTACAATTAAACAATTAATTTTTTTATAATATCTATTATTAAAAAAATATTACATAAATCTGATGATTTTAATTGGTATCATTAAGATATTATTACATGAATCGCCGTTTGACTGCTAATACAAACTGTCAACTTTCTAATATGTAAGCCGCACTATCATCGGGGTAAGATTAAGTATTAAACCACAAACGGCTCTTATCTATAACCAGCTAATTTGGAGAAAGATACGTCCCGCATTTCCATGTTACTATGGTAGCATCCATCGGATTAATACCTATATAACTGGGACCATATATCGATAGAGCGACGATACAGCGGTGCGCGAATCACGCCGCATCCGTTCTTCTCTTTCGATCTTCAGCTGCACAACATCTTTAACAAATGAAGGCGTAAGTTTTATCAATCTGTATTGTAACGTAACTAGTATATAATAAACTAATTGTTCTTGTGTAAGTACTTTTTTGTGTTTTCGCCATGCCATTTTCTCAATTCCTTTCCTCACTATTAAACAATATTAAGTATTGTATTATCCTTAATACAAATTGTTGCATACAAATATAGATACCGGAAGAATTCAGGATACGGAAGTAATAGGCACTCACCATAATCCGGATTCTGCAGACATCTCCAAAATGTGGACTATGTTTTAATCACTATTTCGTCAAAGGTTCGGACACAGTGTAGACGCGAAATCTCGAAGTCCTTTTTATACACGTATAACCGTACTGGCTCATGGTCGCCGAACGACTGGTTCGGCGGCAAGGCCGGGATGGGAAGGAAGACACAGTGCATTATTTTCTTTCAAGAATAAATATGTATTTACACAAATAAATATATGTCCCAAACACAAATATTGAACCAAAATATAGAGGCGGTTCATCATCAACATTGTTAATCCTTTTGATCATCCCGTTTCCATATTTTTATGTACATAATAGCCAGGCTTCATTTATTCTTGCGCCATTTAACTTTCCCTTTCCTGAAACAGGTTTCTAATGCAAGAAAAACGTTTAAAACATATTCTCCAGACACGCACCGGTCCAAAGTTGATTTGAAAATGAATTAAATATTAAACTTTACCAAGAACAACTTCTTTACCGTCTTTCTGGAACAGCGTGGATGGCGAATTGAGAAGAATTACCGAGCCTTATGTTGTCAACTCTGACGCGAATCAGATCTTCCCCCACGAAAAGGGTGCTGGTCGATGAAACACTTTTACGTCAGAAGTTTTCTTAATGACATCACGTAAAACTGTACAAATTTGTTGAAAATAACATTACTATCATTGGGGCTTCAACTGAGTGGAGTACTACATTATTTTTATATTCGCCATAAAATACCGCTAATTTTTATAACCACTAAAAGAACAATTCTTGATATATTTAATTTTAAAGGTATATTATTAATAATTTATTTTACATTCTTAATTAACATATTTGTTTTTTAAAGACTACGTAATGATTTTCAAGACTCAAGTCTTCTCGAACCATCATCCATCTATAATAATTGTCTTCGGTATCCTAGCACAATAATTGTGTTAGTGCCTTTGATTTATGCAATCATGTACCCAAACCCATGCTTAGATTAAATACAGTAAGAAAACATGTGATGTACTTATAAATACGTAAGTAACATATATTTACACAAAACGTAAACACGTACCTACCTAATATATAACAAACATGCAATGTATAATACAAACACGTAATTATTTTAGAATCTCAGGACATAAACTTATTTTATGAGAAAATGTTTGGCACACATCCTAAGAAACCCCAAAAGAAAGTATCGAATGTATCTTTGATTTATAAATATATCATTTAATATACATAATGTAACCATTTGTAGGTTCCTTCGTCTTTATATACAATTTATAACAATGTACACACAACATTTTTTTTCATCAAAAAGAGTGAAACAATATCATCAAGCTATAATCCACAGAGAGGAAAAATAATGACGTATACTTGTATTTTGATATATAGAATTATTCGACTTCCATGAACTTTCTCGCGTATATACGCTGTAACTTCTTATGCTACACGCATTTATATTATGTATATAGATATTTATTCTACTTCACTTTTTTCAGTTTCACTTTAAACTAGTTAAGTTGACTTAACTAATTTACTTACTATCACGCTTTTTCAGGCTACATTCAGTCCTGATACATAACTCTCATCCAAATTTATATGCTCGTCGATTCTCGCTTCTCCTTCTAAAGTCGGTTCCCACATTACTGAGGCTTGTAACCTGCTGATGTTCTTGACTGATCTTCGAATATCCGTTGCAATTTAATAGTTAGTTAAACTTTTGTCCATCAATCGAGTTAATGATCGTCCTCTCCTTATTCATCTTCCTCTTCTTCCACCTTTCCAGCCTTTCATCATCTCTGATGGCGATATTGTATGCTTAATTATTTCAAAATTATTCCAGAAACTAAATCAAGTTGATTTCTCCTGTCGGTTGCGCTCACCGTAGATGATAATTTTATCATGTTTATTTATGCTGTACATGATTATTTTAACATACTCTCATTTATTTATTAGATGTGTATAGTCCCATTTTCTCAGCACTCAACATACTTCTTACGTCATAATTATAGTTTTTTTTACTATTACACATACCAACAATTTATTCCTAGAATTTGTGATTGTTTCGAAAGACTTAACAATCTTAACAGCTAACCTTAACTCTTAACAGCTACAAAAAATTAATACTATTTTCTTAAAACATTTATAGTAAAAATGTTAGAAAATACTTTTACGGTACCAATCCGATAATTTTTACATAAAGAAAGCCATTATTGTGAGTATAAAAAAACAATTCTAGTTTTTGTAGCGTACTTATACACAATTTGTTAAATAAAAGTTAATATTATATGTAGTATAGTTATATAATTCTACACAATTTCAAATCTGTAAAACAACTTTTGTTGTCTTCTTGTTGTTGGTGCCGGGCCTCGTATACGAGAATCCCGTCACCATTCATTCCCACTTGGATGTCGGAGAATAACCCAATTGAGGAACATACTTCTTCCCACAGACATCACATACGTAGCAGTCCGATCGCTGCTCATTTCAAGCTCGTCTAGCCGCCGCGACACCATCAGCCTGAGAGCAGACAATCCTCCAAGTCACGTCGTATTATATTCACTCCATATCACATTATATATATGGAACAGACCTAGTCCACAACACTTTATTGGTGGATACTCTTGAGTAAATTACAAATCAAAAATGTTCAAATTCTGCACCATTATGGAAAATATTATTAAATTATTAAATATTATTAAATTAGAAAGCTACACATATAAAATCAATTTTATCGAAAAATATTGTTGTTGCACCACCGGGATTTAAACCTGTATCTCTTTCCAAACCGGGGAAGGTGCATTATCCAACTATGCTACAGCGAGACTATTTTTGACGATAAATTTTCGAACCTATATATTACATTTTTTTCAAATTAATACATCTATCGTAGCACAGTTAAATGCACCTTCTCCTTCACCTTCCCCGGTTTGGAAAGAGATCCAAGTTCGAATCCCGATGGCGCAACAACAATATTTTTTCGATAAAATTGATTTTATATGTATATCTTTCTAATTAATACATTTAATTAGTATTTAAAATATCACAGACTTATGTTCTGAATAATTACAACTTCACAAAGTAATTTGTTCTCCTTATAATGATAATATTATTATTTTAAAGTCTTACAAAATCATGTTAAGCTTTAAGTCTACGTACTTTGAATTAAATATATGCAAAATTTATCAACTTTTTAATCCATACTTTGCTTCAGGCCCTAAATCAAGTCACAATAATAGTCTAGCTGCTCGAAATTCGATAACTATTTTTTTGTATTCAATATATAATTTGGAATGAATAAAATATTTAATTTAATCGAAATAATTGCATAATTATAATTTTTTTAAATGCTTATATCTCTGACATAGTTTTGATTGGGCACCGACTCGTAATTTAGTCAGGTGTCCATCTGTGGTGATCCTGCTCGCACCCCGCAGCATGGCCGCGGAAGAAATGACCTGACCGCCATATAGTGCCGAAATGCATCGACCAATAATAGTGCATTGACCAATATATAATACAGATGTTAATCTGACTAACATAGTGATGGACGAGTTCTAGGAGCTAGCCATCCAGAACGCAGACCTAGACCCCCCTTCTTCGCAGACCGTTCTTTTGTCAACACCTCAAGCGAGCCACTCCAGCCTTCAATTTTATTCGCGTAATTAATTTTATACTCGTAGTACCTACCATTGTAAATCGTCCCTCAATAAACGCCAACTTTTGTTAGTATCGTTTTTTTAAATACTTTGCTCTAGACATAACAAATACTCACATGCACATTCATATACACTGCGACACGCACCAACATGTGTGAGACTAGAAGAAAGTTAGGGCGTTCAATCTCACTATTCACAAAATCTTATATACGAATCGCATAGCCTACAAACGTCAGTAACTCCATCCGAGTGACTTGACAACTCAGATCACACAATTAAAATCTTCACGAGTCAATAATAGTCTACAACGACAGCCCCTGAACATCCATAAAATATTCATATAAATAATAATAATAATGTCTGATCGGATTGTGTGTATTGAATACAGGATGTAATGGTGTACACAATCAACTTCCTAATTAGAAAATACACTCCTTATATGATATGATATCCTGATCCTTGAAGAGATTTTCATTATTTTTATGAAAGCGGCACAATTGATCCTCCACCAAGGCACACCTAGCGTCGACATAATAATAATAAGACACGACGCTTCTCACAAACAAAGTGCGACATACAAACTTAGTCAATTCTGTGCGAATTGACAAAGTTTCCACTTTATTCAGTGACGCGCGCTACTACTAATAACGCATCTCGCGGCAATTCATCAAGTACGGCGAAAATAATAAAATTTAGTAGCACACTAGTAAGACACTCACGGCACACCATTTAAAAAAGACCACTCTAGAAAATAATTAATTTAAAAGTATTAAAACGAACCCTCATAAAACAATGAAAGTTCAGTATCCTTACATTATTTAAAATTTAACATAAATTAAACATTGAACCTTCACATTTGGAGTTAATCGTTAAGTTAATATTAGGAAGTATTATACGTGTAACTATATAATTTTTTTCAAAATCGTGTTAAGCTTAAAGTCTTCGTACTTCGAAATAAATATTTGCGAAATTATTCAATTATTAATCGATATCTTTAGACTCTAAATCATCTACCAAAAAATAGTCTCCCCGCTCGAAATTCGATGGCTTTTAATTTTTTGTATACAATATATAATTTGTAATCAGTAAAATATTTAAATTAATAGAAATAATCACATGACTGCGAGTTTTTTGAAATGCTTATATCTCTGGCATTTTTTTTCCATTAGGCGCCTACTTATACCTTGAGCATTTTCGAATCGTAATTTAGTCAGGTATCCACGCATAAAGTATTATGGACTAGGTCTGTTACTCCCTGTATATTATATAAAAGCTGTTTTAATTGCAGAATTTTAACCGAAACTCACAAAATCTAAAAAAACACTTCAGTGAGTAATTTTCTATATTTATATATTTTAAATTATACATTTCAACCAAAAAAATATATAAATTCACGATAAATTTTCGTTAAGACTTACATTTTAATGTTAAGTTTCAACTGAGAAAATAACAAGTTACCATATTTCTTATTTTCTGGGTAAATTTATGAGGTTTTTGGAGGCATTTCTTTAAAAGTAGGTAAGCCAAAGTATTTTTTCTTTTACTTGAGAAAAATATTAAAACAACTTTCAGCAGCAATACCTGTGCGCGTACCTACACTTCGTGCGATTTATGCATTTCAATTATAGCTTTGATAATGTGAAAAATACGATCACTACCAAGTTATTTGTGTCACATAGATAAATCAATATCAATGTTAGAAATTTAAAATAAATATAGGTAAGCAGTATTTCGATTTTATTTACCCCTTTTGTAATAATCGTTTAATTTCAAAATTGTTTAAATTATATATCCAAGATAATTGCAAAAATTTAAAAAGGCAAATGGGAGGCGCGTTTTTTAAGTATCAGATTTTTTTTAAAGAGACACATCATATCTACAACACTTTACTTTCTTCGGATGCTACACGGATGATAGTCGCTACTATTATTTAGGTACTTATCATAACGGGGCACAAATTTGTGTATACCTTCGGCATAGAACGACGCCGCCTGGGATGAAAACCACGTCTGTACTCCGTCTTTGAGTTCGTCATTATCATCAAAACACTTGCCACCGAGGAACCGGATCAGATGAAGGAAAATACGGAAATCACTTGGCGATGAATATCAGCTGGTTTCATGTTTCGTGCATTCAAGAAACGAATCACGTACCGTCAGCGGGCTGATTTATTATCTTGAACATTTCAACCATTCGCTACAAGATGGCCACACTATGTGAATGTCTCTAACGTCGCATGTGGTCAACAGATGAAGTAACTATCCCTGGGAAATATCCCGCAACGCCTCGTAAAATAAACGATTAAATTTTTATGTTAATGTTAACTCCAGAAAATTATCAAAGAAAGAGATGCCACTATACAAAATATAGTATAGCCATATAAAACATGATTATCTCAATATAAATTGTTTAATAATTGATTACGTGTAATCCTACCACCCGCTTTTTGATAAGATTTTTCGTTTTCTTCCAACGACAGTCTGTCTATACATTTGTAAATTCTTATGGATTTTTTAATTACTATATTTCTGTCCGTAAATTTACAAAATGTTTTCCAATTACTCAGTTTGAAATGTTTTACTGTTAGAATTTTTGTAATACGGACTCACTTAAAATATTCTGCAATAGGTTTAATTAGATATAAGATTATTTAATTCTGAAACAGGAACCGATATTCATTCAATAAATTGTTAAAAAGTTAGGTTAATATTATTTTTACAATTAGTGACTCACAATGAAATATTGAACTAAAATAATTATATTTATTCAAGAAAAATATCTTTTTTGAAAAATTGATTTTATCTGTATATATTTCTAATTGATACATTTAATTTGTATTAAAAATGAAATTGTTTTCAACATCATTAAATGTTCCTAAAGAGTTACAGGAGATAATAATTAATATAGAAATACAGAAGAGGGAAATAGACCCTCTATTTTGACAACTATAAATGTATTATATAATAATTGAACTTAATAACTAAACTAAGGCAATAAACAATATATCAAACCTTCAATGTTTCGTTCATAATTGCCCTACTCGTACTGATATTTCATAACCATTATTTCTCATCATAGTCTATCCATTGATTTACCAGTCGTATGTTATATTTTCACACATTAATCTTCAAGATCGCATAATTTATACATAAAATATGTTTTATTTCTTCCTTTGACGTTTCAAAATTTCAACGGAATAAATAAGTGTTGATACTATGACGATGACGGATCACTTTTAGCAATTTCTTTTTATATAAGAGTAAATTTTGTTGCGATTTGAAAATTTCAAAAGAATAACACTGTTTCTGGAGTATGTATTCCCGACGCGCGGTGCTACGGGGAGGTTTGGCCACGTCTTCACATTCATTGTTACATTTAATTATTATGAACAAGATATAAATGAAGCTTAGAAATTATGCAATTAAGGATCCAAAATTTAAATAAATCTAGGAAAGATTAAAATCATCTTAATCTCACTATTTGTTCCACGACGACGATAATTTGCTCCACGACGACTAATTGCAACGCCACAGACGGCATGTATCAGACGCACTATATTATTATCGTCTACTATATGCCCTAAACCTGTTATATACCTTAAATCTCTGTACAATACATCATATGCTCACTAATAAATATAACGGAATCGGTAGTTATGTAGCGAATAAATTGCCGTTTTTCCGTTTGATTTCTCGTACCAACTACGAACTAGTTACGAAAACAGCATGTCAGAATTATGATATCACGTTATGTTATGACATAATAACACTATTCTAATAACATGGTTGAAAACGTGTTGTGATTTACTCACTATTATGTTCAAATCATTACTGCGTGTGTGTATGAAGCCTAATAAACATCAACTGACCCATTTACATTTTAAATATACGACTATTTTCTTATTAACATGCCGACATGTGATGACACATTTAAACCGTAGTAAACATTAACAACTTAACACTTTCCCAAATCTCAAGATACAACATTATTACAGACAATATTTTTGATTTTGTGAAAATTTCTGAATTAAAATTGAAGTATAATAATCACTATTTATTTTAATACCGCAACTGCCGATTAAATCAAACACTATACATGACAATCGTACTATGATAATAAAATCCTGCAACTTTCTAACATTTTATAAATATTATCATATTTATATTGTACGGTTATTACTGCACGAAATAAAATATTATCGATAAATATGTAAAGATAGTTTAAAAAAATGCACTATCAATTATTTTTTATTTAGATTTCGTGAAATTTTCTAATTAACTAATAAAGGAAGTGGAAAATTTTAAGTAACAGCATGTTATATTTCCATAGACAGAATTTTCAAAATTGAAAATATCAGTATACATTTAGAAGATTTTATTACTGAGAAGGGTAGTAAAACAAATA
This sequence comes from Eubasilissa regina, assembly GCA_022840565.1. Classification (NCBI taxonomy): domain Eukaryota; kingdom Metazoa; phylum Arthropoda; class Insecta; order Trichoptera; family Phryganeidae; genus Eubasilissa; species Eubasilissa regina. The sequence continues at coordinate 26,898,249 of JAINEB010000022.1, read as the reverse complement.
GAGGAATAAACATTAGTAATTTCAAATAAGTAATTAAAACTGTTTTTTTTTTTCATATTGGAAAGGACCATACGTGGCTGTAATTAAATAAAAACATAATTTAGAACACGGATTTAGTCATTCGAATGTAAATACTTTAAAATAAAACTCTATTAAGAAGATATTAAAGCTAACAATTAATAACGATTCAATTCCACTTTTTATCAAATTTTTAAAAATACGCCACATTGTTTTAAAAAAATTACTTATGTATTTTGGATATTTTATCGCTGAAATATGTTAAAGCGCGGTAGTAATTTTAGAAATGAAATTCAATTTTCCCCAACATTTATGTTGTCTATTGTTATGTTTGTATGTAAAAAAAAATATGAATTTTAACCACAAAGTTAATATAGCTAATTTTAAAAGTATTTATGTTGTTGCTGTGAAAAACTAAGAACCACTCAAACCATAAAAAACCACTGCAAACATAAAAATATACTGGTGCATTTTAGTAATTTTCATACGATTAAACGATTGTTTTTTAAATTCTTATATTCTAACAATTGTTAATATTGTAATCTAACATGTCAATAGGAATAGCTTTTAAGTAGATTTAATTTATTTTTTGTTTGCAGTTGCACTCGAGAAAGTGAAAGACTGAGGAATCTCTGGACTCTGGCCTGAAGATCTAGACAGAAGGTCCAAACAGAAGATACGGATTGAAGCACTCAAGAAGTTATAGACAGCTTATAGTAGGGTGTATCGGGGTAAGTGCATGTACGGGGAAAATGCATCTACGTATTTTATTAGATTCCAGCGCCGCAACCTATTAAGAAAAGTTATAAATCAATATTTGAAGACAGTCCAGAGATGGTGCAAATTCAAACATTAGTTTACTCGTAATAGCATTTCAAATTGTTTGATGTTAACTTGCGAGTTACCCTTACCCCAAATTTGGGTTAAGTGCAATTTTCCTAAAATGCTTTCAGTATCAGCTATCCTAAAGGGCTTTATTCCGATTTTTAAATATTTTAATTAGGAAATTGTTAATGATCTTTCTATCAAAGTTTCAAAGTCATCTTATGAAGTTTGAGAATAGTTCCAAGTTTATGTCGATGATGTATATGTCACACTAACCCCAAAGTTATCTTTGTGACATTTTCTAGCACCAACTCACACTGGTCGTAGCAGTTCCCGTTGTACCTTCAGGCACCAGTGAAAAAAATCGAGAAGGTGGCTCGGGGGCTGATAAAATCTGAGTGTCTATAACCACGTCCTGGCAATTCAATTGCGAATGGTAAGACAATCTCGTCTCGTCTCATAGAAATGTTCATCAAGAAGACCAAAGAGCCAATTACTTAATATTATAATTTTTTTCGGTATATTATTTGCGGAAGGATTTCGAACATCAATTTTGTAAATGTTTGCAGAACAATTGAGTTATTTACATTTTGAGTACAAAAAAAATCGGAGAAAACGCTAACACCACGTTCCCTAATCCTACTATCCATAATTACATTAACGACTGACTCCTTCCTCCTTCCACACTCTACTCAATACCCGAATACGGCACCATACTGTATTTAGAATGAAAAAAATCATACTGCACCACAAAGTAACTCAATAAACGATATTACTTTTTTTTCTTTTTAAGGGCATTTTTATTATATGGTTATCTAAAATTGTAAATTTACCAAAGGTACCTATGGGAGATTTGAATAATATTACAGCTCTATAAGATGACTATAATTGAAACGCAGATGATTATTGAACAATAATTATAGGCTTATTTACATATTCAGTATACATTTTTATATATTTGCATATTTCACACTCTTTCAAAGTGACACAATAAATACGAATTAAATGTATTAATTATAAAGATATATCTTTCTAATTAATATATTTAATTCATATTTAAAATATCACAGACCTAAGTTCTGAATAATTACAACTTCACAATAAGAATGTGTTCTCCTTAATGACACTTGTAATGTATTTTTTTACAATATTATTTAAATATTTAAAGTGCGTTATTTGTACATGAATATTGTTTGATATGAGGATTACAAATGAAATAGACACGAATAAAATTTTTGGTTTTTAAACATTCGAGAGCATCTGAATTAAACCATTGATTATGCGGCCGCGACGCGGCTATAATAGCCGCCCGCAGGACCAAGCTGCAAGGATCGGCGACAGCCGATTGCTTTCCTGCTAATTTATATTATAGCCAAACTATGATCAAAAAAATGTTTATGTGCATTTTTCTACATTTTTTTAATGTTTTCAAAGGAGAGCTATGAGTTTTTGTTCAATGACATTTAGGAATATGCGCTATTAAATCGTTTATTAGAGTTTCTGATATTTTGGAAGGTCTTTTTTACATTCAATATTAATTCTTATTATAACAAAATTAATTATTCGCCACTTCCATACACTTCCATATTCTATATAAACTATTATTAGATTATATTATTAGTATATTTTTGATTAATTATGAAAATATTATATTTTTTCTTACTTAACGGTCCCAGATAATAAAAAGTAAAATACAGAAAATAAATAAAACTTCATTATCGTTACGAGAGGCTTTCAGAGATAATGGCATGTTCAGATGAAAAAAAAAAAGCTACGAGCACGAGAGATGTCAGAAAACTAATGAAACTTCCTCGAAAGTGAAGGATCGACGACTTTTCATTTATATTAATAATGGACAACTAATTTTTTTTTAAACTACAATAATTAAAATTTACAAATTTATCTATATCATTACAAATTACATTTTATGTATTATTCATATTTAACGGATAAATAACTATGTATGAATGTAAAAATGTCGTTTAACAATAATTATATATATTCATTATTACGACGGTAATTATGACTGAATTATTCAGAAGAAAATTTCGAAAAGGTAAAGATAGAGGCGATATTGTAAACTTGAAATCAAAAAATCAGTAAAAAAAATGTTAGAACGTCAAAAAAATATTTTTTATGATGGAATATCGTGAGTGTTTAATTTTTGTACATGAGTGGGAACATTTTTGAAATAAAAATTAATTATCAAAAATAATCTGTTTAGCTATTAATTAAAATATATTATTATTGCAGCACTAAATTCTTCCTGGATAAAGAACACACGGATTAAACTGGATTAAAAGATAATATTTTCACGGCAAAATACAGACTACAATTAAAATCATTCAACGTTGTTTGTGCACTAAGAGTACTAAGAGCATTTTGTGCATTGCAGCTTGTTTGCGTGTCCCGGCACATTGCAGGTAAAGCTTTAAACAAAGTGGACCTGCCAAGCTCAAAGAATACAATTTTAATGTATTCAGTATATTGCAGATGGTGTATTGTGCATTACTCAACTTTTTAATGGAAAAATGTTTTTTAGGGACCATTAAACGATTTGGAGCCTTTATTATAATAACTATTTTTTTTTATTTTGTCCAAAGCTTTTTTCATAAATATCTAATTATATTTTAATGAAAATTGAATATTTTGTTTCGTGATGAAATCAACACTGTATTAATTGTAATTTTAGCGAGTTAAAACTTACCTATGAGTGCAATTAATTAGATAACTTTCATTACTTTTATTATGTACGGAGATCTGTACCCTCCACAACCCGAAATCACCTTGCAAATACCTAGGTGCACAATAGAGGTTTTTTGAAATCACGCCGGTACCGACTGAAAAACGGACAACAATACAACGGGTCCACAGCCGCCCACGGAGGCAGTCCTAGCGCCTCACTTCTCTCGCAATAGAACATTCGCTACTTTTACTTGTATATATCTGTAACTGTGTTTTAACCATCGATCTATTGTAAGTAGAATTTCATTATTCATCCTGCTCTGACCACACACTCGCGTTTTATAATTCAAACGAACAGTTAAGCTCCCGATGTAATTTTGCTTTTGAGAGCATTCGGACGCTTACACCTAACTTTCTGTTATCTCATAACCTACATCTTATCGACACATTAAACTCAACATCATTTCATTCCCCCAAATACGAATTATTTTTAAAATTATTGATACAATCACCGTCATATAGCCTACTTAGACTGCTTGCTTGCTTCCTATTAAAACGATCACGCATTTGAATCCCGCATACTCCAAAAATATTTCGATTAATTTGGACGAAAAACGATATTTTTATTTCGTCCATAGTGTAGAAATTTTAAAATGAAAAATCGAATAAAGTTACATACTCGTACATTACGGCATTATTATCGCATGAAAAGGATACGTGCATCATAGCACCTATGCACATAATATGTTTTTTCCTACATATTTCTTCTTCGTTGGCAATACTAAATATCCATAACAATGTTTTTATGTATATCACCACCTTCCGCGATCCCCCTATAAAATGTTCTAAATTGTTATTTTTAACATTTTTTCCGTGATATATTTCACACAGAAAGCAACAGAAAAAAATTCTATGTTAAAATAATGTAAAAAAATTAATTTGTATAAAAGAATCACAATATTCCGAATCAATATTTTTCAATTCGGTATTGGTGTATGTAAATGTAACACTATCAGGTGTAACACACCTAGTTTATGGGTGGATAACTGACTAAATGATGAGTCGAAAATGTTCCCGTATACAAGATTTTTTTAGCTGATGAAGTATCCATTGCGTTTAATGGCAATTAAAACATGATAGAATCATAAAATGTCCGAAATAACTGCTTAACTAATAAGGTTCCATATTTTTAGAAATACTGACTTGACAGCTTATTATGTCGCCAGTTATAAATGTATTTATATATTCCTAAACAAGTTAATTTCACAGAAATACACATATTTTAATTTATATTACGAACAAATTGATAGAAATATTCTACATTACATGGTTAAAATTGATTCATAACAGATACGTTGGTTAGTTACTTTTCATTACAATAATTAGTAAATAGTAGTAGAATAGAGTAATGCAAAGACGAAGAGTTAGGAAGAGAACAAGTGTAGTCAAAATAACAAAACACGTCAAGAAAATGAAATGACGATGGACAGGCCACATCCAACGGACAATAGTTCGACAAACGCAGTCATCCAGTGGTAGTCGAGCGAAATCCAAAGACCAACAGGCCATCTTAAAATCCGCTGGACTGAGGAAATTATCAAACTATGCGTAAATACATGGTTACGAATAATAATGGACAGACAAAAAAGAGAGACACTAGGGAGTCCTTCATCCAATAGTAGATGGAAAACGGCTGGTAAATCTGTGATTTTTTTTTAAACAGAGATGCATATATGGAATACGGTATCATATCAATATTCTTAATATTTTCGAACTAAGCTAAACGATTGTCCTATGAAGATAAGACTAACTTACTTGTCTCCTGGAATGAATCTCGCAAATGTCGAAACCACAGGACTGACAAGCATTCCATAAAGTGTTTAGTAAGATAATTTTCGATGAATAACGACGGATTAGGTATTCTATGATAGATTCTTCTCGAATGTGGTAACTGATTAATTGATAATATGAAATCAAGCACATGTCCAAATAATATTTATTTACGAATATATTTATCATTTCACAAATTACTTATGCATTTATTATTTGCATATAATTTATAGAACAAGTCAAAAATAAAAAAAATCAGAATAATAATTTTAAACAAATAATGTTGGATTAAGCATTTTATGTTTTTAATTATTCATCAGTAAATAACCCTTGAACCGAAACGATCGCCCGTAAGATATAAAATTAACATTATATTTTGTTTCAGTGTTACTAAGAAAAAAAGGTGACATTTATTTGATGTGAAACATTAATGATAACCTTTTTTGGCTTGCCCATATAACGTGACGTTTAAAATATTATATAAAAACATTTTTAGAAATCACATATACATGAAAAAGTAACTCCTGTGGGGCTATACTTTACTGGAAAGTAAATCACAGGAATCATCAAATTTCACTTCTTTTTTTTAATTTTCAAATTATATTTCCTAATCCGTGAAGTAATCGAACAGGATAAATAATTCATCACCTCGTTTCTCAATTTCTTTGTTACGCGGTTAAACGAATTGCTTTTCTATCCGACAGAGCAAAAAAGAGGTAAGAAATAAAAGGAAGAGCGCTTAATTTATAGATACCGATCCACTCATAAATAAAGTATAAGCCATTCTGATGAATTCTTATAATGTATTGTGAAAATAGTATATTTAAAGTTTTTGGCAAGAACGAAATATTTTTTTCTAACCATTAAAATATATAAGGTATAAAAAATAATGGTAAAATATTTTTAATAATTGAAATAATTCCAATAACATATATTCTTGTATACATTTGTATTTATGTAATTGTGTAAAGGTATATATTAAATCGTATCGAACTAATCATTTATTCGATAGATTTATTCAAAAGTATTACATAAAAAACTTTACCATTTTTTCACTCGATCACTTAATGTAATGTTAACCTAACGAGGAAAACCTGATTTAAGGTGATCATTGCTGAATACCTACATCTATAAAAGCTTTCAAGCCGACATTTAAAAATTATAATTGAATGCATCAGTATAACGGTAATTATATGATTTATTTTTATTTAAGATATAATACATTTTAAAATTAATCAGTTGAATATATATATATATTTCTTTTAACATTTATTTCTTCTCTATGAGAGTAAGACTTGTGTATAGAGAAGGTGTACATACGGGAGTATAGTTTATGTTTCAGTTAATCTCTGTATAATATTTTTTTGACTTCTGATACAAATTGATAGTAGTTTGTAATTTTTCTAATTGTGATTGGGAGATTGTTAAAAAATTTGATGTCTTGATAAATATAGTGATTTTGGGTAGCGGTGTATATTAGTTTTGGAATTTTCAATTTAGTCTCTAAACCTTGTAGATCGGAATTCGCTTCTAAAATTTAATTTATTTATAATTTTATTATTTTGGATAATTGAATTTTTTTGTATGTCTATTATTTTAGGTACTTTGAAATCTGTGAAGAGTTGGATACTGGGATAGTCATTTTATTTTAGATTAATTTTTATCACAGCATTTTTTGAGTTTTATATGCTCCTCCCCCATCCAATAATATTGTATTGTAAATGTGATTGTACAAAGGCGATATATATTATTTTCAGATTTTAAGTGATAATACGTTTCTGAGTCTTAAAAATATGTAGGCAGTTTTCCTTCTCTTTTTTGAAAGATTAGTAACATGTTCTTTTTATTTGAGTTTGTTATCTATTATGATTCCTAGGTACTTGATACAGTATTTTTGTTCAATTGATGAACATTGGTCACAAGAGTCTTCTTGAGTATAAGCTTTGGTGTGAATTTTAATATTATTTTCAGTGTTATCTTTCTGTTGAATAGCAAATCGCGGGTAGAATGTTGTCACATTACGAATTATAGGCGGCAAAAGAATGTGATGTAAGTACCTAATTTACAAAGTAAACACCCTGGTTATATATTTTTGTGCTCGGCGAAAACGCCAACCAATAGTCCAAATGTTGGTCGCGGAATTCACGATGGTCGTCTCGTATCGGAGAACTCTAAATGGTTGTACCATTCTACTTCCGGCTTCGATCTGAGATGGGTCGCTGGACGTCGGGGCCGTGGGCAGCCGTCCCGTTAATCCGCGTATTCTTTTGAAATACTGTAGGGATGGAGACCAACAATTTCTTGAAGAAAGGGCCAACGCCAGTGAGCGGCACTCGGATAAAACGTGATGGAAATACTTGAAGGGAAATAATTAAATTTCCCTTCTTACTTTCTTTCTTATTTCTTATTCTTACTTCTTTCTTTCATCTGATTATCTTTACTTGCACCAACTTCCTTAAATTACACCTGGACTATTTATCATTATCTACCTGGAAGAAGAGGAGACACTCGTGGCCGCTGTTCCCAGGACTCTAAATTAAAATTGTGCAAGAAGTTTTATCATGGTTTCAGATGTGCTATTGTGTCTATTTATTGTATTACACAAGTGTCAATCGTTTTATGCATATATTCAAATAGCTATATCAACTAGAAATTCTAATATGAAATAAAATATAACACTTCATTAAGAGTTATCAAATAACTATTTTATTTTGATTTATTTCCAGGAAATTCTAGTAGTCCACGGCTCATTTGAATGTGTGAATTGCAATCATTCATAAATATTTAAGCTACTTAAAAAAATAGGCCCTAAAGAGATGGGTAGTTTTTATGTGTCAAGAATATGAAAATAGTATAATGTAAAAAAATACTTTAACGCCTGGTTACATTAGAAACCGAAATTATTTGATAATTTATTTTTAAATTCTTAATATTACTATTATTTCATGATAATTTCAAACAAGAATTTTTACATGTGAAAATATGAGCCAAGCCAAACATCTGATGTTGCGTTAAAGAAGACGTTATTGTAAATAATGGGAATAAAATTTGATTAATATTAAAGTATTTTATGTTGAAAATAACATTTTATATGAAAACAATTTTCTAAATTCAGGAAAAATAAGCTGGTTTAATGGTTTAAATAATAACCAACTCCAGGACTGATGTAGTTTATGATTCCTATTTTTTTTAATATGTATGTGGAATACAATATTTTCACATAATTAGTATTCCGTCATTTAAGAAGAATGAATCAACTAAAAAGATATTTAAAAAAATCTATCTATCGAAAAAATATTTAGTTGCAACTGGAATGGACTTCTTCCTATTAATAGATTTTTTGACTGTAAATCTTTCTAATTTAATCATTTAATTTGACAACAAAAATGTGTTCTCCTTAATTTAAGAAGCGCTTGAATTATCTCGTAAAAAGCTATTAAAAACTCGAAAATGATTCATTAAAAATATAATGGAGAAATATAACAGCAATACGTTATATCTTAATTAGATTTAGTTGTTTTGTGAAAATATTGTACATGAATAACGCTTAATAAAATTGACTGGATATTGTAAATAGATATGTTATCATCTTTTGAAGTAATTCATTAGCCAGTTGTAAAACAGGCAACTGCGGCATTATAACAAAACTGTCGACATTTTTTAATGGTAATAATACAATTTTAGAACCTATGTACATACTATATATAGGTACTTGGTTTTCCAAGCGAACCCCAAACTCGGCAGTCATTAAATAATCCAAATTTCATAGCAGCACCAGTTTGAATAAAGCTTATAGTTTCTAGCTTCGTAAAATTTCAACGTTCGTCAGTGACTTAAAATAATATTAATAAACAAAACCGTTTTAGATTATTAAAAATATGAATTGATCACGAATTATCTCACTGTGTATTATCAATCTAATTGTTAGTATTAGTAGTTCTTGTCTTGTTTACGTATTAAATTTTTTTAATGAGCTAATGACTGATGTGTTTATAATGTTTAATATTTCATTCGTAAGATTAATCAAACGCTAATAAATAAACAGTAAGCAATATTCATTGACCGCGATACGGAAAGGATCACAATGTGAATCAATTAATAATAAAATCACTACACGTTGCAAATCAAAGAATACAGTTCCTCACTATTAGTAATCGAAACCTGTTATTGTAATCAGAGTAACAAGCGAATATATCCGTTAATTAAGTGTCGATTGCATCAAATCAAGCGCTACACTCGTCGATTCTCATTAGCTGCGGAGCGCTGAATGAAATAATTCATGGATTACACCATTGATTGGAGCCACGCCACGGAATAATACAAACCATTCAAGGTACAATCTGTCGCACGACTGAACCTTCTACCGTTACTGTGACCAATTGCAACTGCAAAACATAAATTGTGACTTAATATTTTTTAAAAACACTTCATTGAAACATGACTAGAAAAAACTACCTGCATTCCCTTTGTACTTCAGAGATGCAAACTGCTCAGAGGTGCAAATAGGGTGTTATTAACAAGACAAATTAATAATTTTTTATCAAATATTATAGATATATGACTACACCAACTGATTTATGAAATTATGTTACACAATCGAAGTATTATATTTGCAAGTCGTATTAAGTCATTCTTTCTAAAGATACATTTTTTCACCCCCATTTCATAGACGACATACATATACTACCCTGATATAAAAAGTCTTCCTATAGGAATAATATTTAAATCTATTAGTTAACTCTTAAAGATTAACGGATTTATGTTGTTGTGTGTAAAGGTTTGAAATTCAGAAATTCGGTAATCGCTTAAATATTTTTAAGGAAAACACAATCTTATTGTGAAGTTGCAATTTTTCAAAACACAGGTCTGTGATATTTTTATTATAAATTAAATGTACAAATAAAATAAATTTATCGATAAAATATTGTTGTTTCTACCGGTATTCGAATCTAGATCTATCGGATTTATTCAAAGGTGTTTGACAATCCGTAAATATAAAAAAAATGGCTTTCAAATAATGGAATGACAGATGTATCAATTTGAAAATGCAACATATAAGTTAGAAAATTTATCGTCATTTTACTGTGTTGGTGTAGCATAATCGGTTAATGCATTTCCCCGGATAGAAAGAGATCCAGGTTCGAACCTCGGTAGCAACAACAATATTTTTACGGTAAATTTATTTTATATGTATATCTTTCTAATTAATTCATTTAATTTTCTTAAATATTATTCGTCTAATAGATGAGACTTATAATATTTTGTCATGTATTTTAGTATGTCTACAATAAAAAAAAAACATAGGGACAATGTACTAAAATATAAGGTTACATCCGGTTACAAAACATTCTAAATACTATTTTTATTGAACCTATCCATCTCGCCAGAGTGTAATGCGGTGGAAGATGTGGAGCATATCTTTGGGAAGTGCTCAAATCAAAGTAAAGTACGAGATTTAAAGAAATGCCTTATTAGGAGATACAAAATAGAAATCACTAGGAATCCTAATCCTAAGACGACCCTATCCGAGGATCAAATCCTAATCCTAATATTACACATAGAATTATTGATGACAAATACAAGTAAAGAAACTAAAATGACAGCACAAGCGAAATTTAATAAAAAACATTTAAAATACAAAATATTTTGAAAAATTAAAAATAATATGAAGAAACTTCTACCCTTTTAAAGCTACGATAGTTTTTATCATATATATTTGAAATAGTTACTTGCATATTAAAGTTGTCTTAAAAAATAATGACAATTATATGCGCTATGGTAGACACCGGTAGTAAAAGAGTTAAATAAAAATTGAAAAAGTGTTTCTAAATGAAATATCATTAATAAAATATTTATTTTCAGCTACTCCATATTGAAAATTTAATTCTTCATAATGATTAGTATTTTGGCTAGTTAAAATATAGAACAAAAAGTAATTCAGTTTCGAACTAATTTGGTTTCTATTGCAGATAGAACTAAATATGTTCGTTTTTCAACGATTTCTGTGAGCGAACGAAACACAAACAGATTTAAGCGGGTTTCTGACATTTTGGCAGACAGGTAATTAGAAACATTTCATGTGCAAAATTATTCCATATTTTTATGAATGTTCATTTCATATTAACACAATTTTTATACGTTTTTATATAGTGAATTTGTAAGTTGCAATAGATAATGTATACTCGTATCTTGACTGAAATCGGTGATACAATATCGGTAAACTAAACAATAATAGTGGGTTCATCCTCACAATCATCATTTTACATACACTATAATATACCAGTTTATAGAATTCAAAGACACATAAATGCCAATATATACATTAGTCAATGATAAAGTGTAATTAAGTGAATCTTACCTTAAATTAATATTATATTTAGCTATTACCAAAATAGTAAGTGATAATTATTATAAGACTTATTAATTATATAAACTAATCGTATTCTATATATATCTTCAGGAAATTTAACTATTAACGTATTACTACGAAACCTGAATTTAATTATTAACGAATCACTAATTATATTGACGAATTAATGATTAATCGAGTAATAAATGGAATTCATCTTTAATGATAATCCGTCAAAGTTTTCGCCCGAAGCATTAAAGATTAAAGTTTTCTAAAAACGTACTGAATTTTAATTGGGTTTTACCAAGCGATGACATTGCATATTTAAGCCTTGAGCCATGGTATCATTAACATTTTTATTTCCAAAAAACAACGGTAATCCGTCAGAAATACAAATTTAATGAAGGCTAAAACCTTGTTAATGAAACCAGTAAAGGGATTTTACGGAAACATAGATTATACAGGTGTATAATATGCCTTTACAACTTTAAATCCCGTACACGCGAGGTGAAAAGTAAACTGAAACTTTGTAGCAAGTTCCCTCGGGGCACAACGGTTATGGCACTCAACTACAGTTTTAAGCAGAAACTAAGCTAGCCCTCACGAATTGTTACGACAATCACCTGTCGATAATATTTAATAATTATTTATTAACAGGGGAACAAGGGAATTTATTGTTTTGTATTTATTAACGCATTCAACAATAAATACTAAACATCTGAGCAATTGTGTGTGCCTCATTTATTTTTTGAGATATGTTCACTAAAAGCCTTCGAAATCCGAAAACGGCGAAAGAGCACGTGTAGGGCTTAACTCTTGTTTCATGAGATTTGTCAGTAAATGTCTGTCCACATATATTAGTTGCGTCGTTCTAGTCTGCATACAAACAACGAGCCATTGCTCGATCTGCACTCAGCCATATAAACACACCATTACAGTACAATATTCCAAAACAACATTTGCAATAATCCAATAATTGTAATTTTTATACATAATCTGCCATCCAGCTTCCGACGGATATCGTTAGTAAAAAAGTTGTTATATATAATATAAAAATTATCATTCTCATAGTGTCATTATCTTTATAAAAATATAATATTTAAAGGAGACGAGCCAATTATTGGTATCAATAATGGCCTTCTAAACCTTTTGTCAAAAGGTTAACCATTGCTTACTTGAAGCAATTACCACAACCACCCCCAAGTTATCAGTCCCCAACTAACGTGCTCGAGTTTTCATAAATGTTTGCCGTCAATTTTTAGACTGCCGAAAGGAGAGGGGAACAGAAGCTCGCGAGGTTTTGGTGAGAGGTCCAATCATGCTAACAACCCTCATCACGCCCATCCCCGCAGCAGCTGCCGGTGGGGCTAATTAGTGCCAATCCGAGGGGTGGGGGACCTTTTAGCGAGGGATGATAGAAAAACCTCACCCCGTTGTCCATCCCTTTGTATGATAAACGGCCGTTGCAGGCCATCTATCGGATTGGGAAACATGCTAACTGGCACTTTTATGGAGCGGAGCGTTATGAAGGTAAGTAGAATTTTATTATATCGACAGAAAAAAAATAGCCTCCTGGTGGATCAAACCGTTTAAATTTCACCAGATTTTATATAAATCGGTATAAAAACATGTTGAAAATATAAGGAGAGAATCAAGAATTCTAATTATGTGCAAAATATTCAGTAATTTGCAATTTAAAAAAAAAAAGACCCAAATTATAATAATGATAAATCTGTTGTCACGGTGCAAGCTATTCAGATAATCTATGAAAGATAACATGATGAAAGTATACATAATGGCATTGAAAATCAGTAATTTCATATGGTACAACCTAATAACAACGAAGTGGCTGGTAAAACGTTTAGCTTTTCACCAGAGAAACAAAATAATTATCAATCAACAATTTGATAATGTACCATACTCTTACACCAGATCGATACAAAAGCACCTACCACTTACGTTAACTGACTCATTTCTATCGCCATCCGGCAACGGATATTACTTGCCGATTAGACCTATCCATGCTTTTCAGATTATGTTAAGCCAACCGAACAATAATTTAAGTCGGATGAAAATGCTTCATATGTAACTCTTGTAAAAATAATTATCTTAGTTTTTAGGTTATTAGAACTTAGACACCAGCGAATTACAGAACATTGATAAGGTTGTAAAATTATCAGACTCACAAGCTGCTATTGAATTCCTTTCTGAATGTTTGACTTGACAATGGGATATCTATTCATATGCCGTGATATAGCTGCACGTCAGGAATATCAGAAATAATTATTCAGGGAATTCAGGAATGTATCGACATATAGACCACTCTTGCCGGAGTTTTCCCACAATACACTTACAATATAAATGACAGACTGAATATTATTAATAAATAAACCGATGCCAACTGGATTTCACAATGGAATGATCTAGGTCATAGGTCGGTAGACTTTCTAGTGATAAGAGCCAAATATTAAGTTTTTTTTTTTCAAAATAAAAAGCAATCACTTTGTGGTTTGTCATATTATATTAAGTAAAGTAAGTTGGTCCCGATGTAGCTTTAGTTAAGCGAAACCGGTCGACATCAATAAATTTCGTGGTTTCACACAAAGTGATTATTATTTTACTAATACATATATTAAGTAAACAGAATCTCAACATTTTCATAAAGCTGCTACGTACATTTCAATGACGAAAAAAAATCGATTATTTTATTCAAAACTCAAGTACACAATACAGTCGTAGAAGAATAAAATATATGTGAGTTATGAGCTTTAGTAGTTCAGTGCTCTATTTATAAAATAATAAAACCTAAATAATTAAACATTTTAAATACTAAATTAATGTATTAATTGTAAATATATACATATAAAATCAATTTTGTCGAAAAATATTGTTTTTGCGTCACCGGGATTCGAACCTGGATCTCTATTTCTAATCCGGAGAAGTACACTATCAATTGTGTTATAACCCCAGTATTTTGCACGACAAATTTTCGAACCTATATTTTTTTTTTTTATACATATTATTTTTATTTTATATATATATATATATATATATATATATATATATATATATATATATATATATATATATATATAAATTGTAAAACAAGATGCAATTAGATCATATATCTAACTAACTATCTATATCAAATGTCTGCAGAATGAGAATTGTGCATTGCTTGGTATCTCCACATTCGTTCAGGTTAAATTTAATAGACAGCCTGATGTGTGATATAGTTCTGAGGAGGAGAACATCGACTAAGTATTCTTTGCTTGTCCATCACGGAGTTCTGATTCTTTTTACAGTGAGCTGATCAATGCTTATTTTCAAATCCCAGCTAACAAGTGTTCTTTATTATTTCTTTAAACTCGTCACCTCTGATGTCCATAATATCAAAAATAAATTGTAATTAAATCTATACGATTTTAATTAATCTCAACTTATTAAATGGCGCAAATCGCCCTTCAATGGTGGATTACCTTGAAAATAAAAGAAGGGTTTATTAGAAAGGTGTAGTATCTACCCCAATATTTGCAAAAAGCAAGTACCCAAATAATATATAATATTCAATAAATTATTAATATATTTTATACGTAAAGGAATCATTTACGTACAGAACATTTATCCGGAAAAAAGTTAGATTTAAATCTTAATAAAATTCTTTTAAAATTAGCAATATTAACTTGGTGGTTAAGATTCATATTTTTTATTTATTATCTTAGTTTAAATATAAAGATAAATAAAGCATGTAAAAGTAATCAGGAAATTCTAAACAGCCAACTAAATTTAACTACGAGTCCTATTCTAAAATTTTTTCCTAAAAATTATTCGACTAAATTTGTATTGAGCAGCAATTTGAGTTAGGTACTAAATTTACTTTTTAAATAATTGTTGTTTTTTTTAAAAAAAATTTAAAAATAGATTCTGGATAAATAGAAAAACAATGCTATATTTTTAGTTAGTTTTGACATATCCTGAAGAAGGAAAAGGTGTTTTCCGAAACCGGTAGATGTTTTTTAAACTCAATTGTGGTTATTAAACTAAGATAATAAATAAAAAATATAAATCTTAATAAAATTACCTATTATACATTAATTAATTGATTTTGTGATATCTTATTATTGACAATTTCACTTTATTATTTATATTTTTATCGTGTGAGAGAATCATTAAATAAATATTACATTTATAAATATTTTTCACGTAGATATTTACTCATTTTGCATTTTCTTCAGGTAAATGTGAATATTTTTCGAATCTTTTGTTGTATCGCGTGCTCCGTCCATATAAGAATTGAAGAGCCTGAAGCCCGTGAGGGTTAATCTTGTACAAAAATAGTTCGTGTGCTTCCCTTTATTGCCATACCCTCATACGTCTTCATAAAAATCTTGCAATTTGGGAAGTTAACAAATATACTCTCGGCACCGAAGACCTTAACGCTGAAACATGACGAGTCGGGAGAATATTGGCAAGTATATTAAATAAGTGCGTGTTTTACATGTAATCAATTAAACAACTTCACGGCTGTTTTGATTCTCAACTCTAAACAGTTATTAATAACTGTATCTATTTAATGCACGAAAGGCAATCAATAAGTAACAAGAATGAACGCGAAAGGTTGTAAATAAATTCATTTAATATTTTCATTTTTCATCATTTTATTAGTCTTTTTTGAAATTAATCATTTTTATTAAGGAGGATTAGTAATAATAATACTTTTTATAATAATAATTTTTTTTTTTTTAAACCTTCTGTGCCAGTCAATTTATTTATATAGTTTGGCTATCCACAAACTCATCTACGCCCCCCCCCCCTCTTACATCCGCGCCCTAGCGTCGTTATTGTCCATGATCAACTTTAACAATAAATAAAAATCACCGGGAGCAAAATCTGGAGAATAAGGGAGTGGGGACAGGAGAAGAAGGGTTTATAACTATCAGTTTACCTGTATCTAAGTGGCAATAAGAATTGAATAGGTATATTTTATTTATTAAGGAGAACACATTCTTATTGTGAAGTTGTAATTACTCAGAACATAGATCTGTGATATTTTAAATACTAATTAAATGTATTAATTAGTATTTATTTTAATATTAAATGTGCGTGAGAATGTTTAAAAAAATCACCTATTCTCTAAATCACACACCTTACCATATTAATATGAATAAAATAGTAACATTAAATAAGTATATATAATAACATTTATTTGTATCCATAAATAGATGTCTGCTGTTAAGAGCGGCGGTAAAAGTCAGTCGGTTCAATCTTCTCTCCATGTAAATATAAGCAACATTTAAATAAACAACTCCTTAATGACTGAAACTGAATCATCTCTACCATAAAATGGCAATTTCATAGAAAATTTAAAAAATCTGAAGGATTTCGAAAATTACTTTTTTGGTTACATTAAATGTATCAGCGGCAGACTCTCTTCAATTCGTTTTTTTCTCCAAGATAAATGTATTTTTTATAAGGTTCGCTCAAGAGAAAACCCCGGAAAAGTAAGCGAGATCTGAAATGTCAGCGTACGTGCGTTACTCCTGTAAGTCACGTGACATGGGGTGTGTCACGACCCGACCGCGTGGCATGTCATATGTTCACCATGGTAATGGGGGAGGACCGCACACAACCTCCGCCACTAATATACAGAACAGTTGCGAAAGAAGTGGTCGGGGTGAATGGAGACCATTAATGTGAATAATAACTGTTATTATTATTTTGTTCCACTAAATCCAATACTTTAACACAGACTTCAGTCTAGCAAAGTAGCCACGTCAACGCTGTATATATCAGAGGTGGAGTCTACTCCATCCCATACAATAAACTACAAGTGTTTAATTGCAATATAATTGTATCTTATGTTTATCACGTTATATTATATATATATATATATATATATAAAAATATGTATGTCAATAAAGTCTAAATAAATAAATAAATTCTCCAATCCGATCTGCGGTATACAAAGATCATTAAATTATAAAATAATAATTATGTCTACATAACGGTAAGATCTATAATTTTACATATGGTGACACGATTATTACAATTATTATAAGGGATACAGAATTAATTTTGAATACAATACTTATGTTATCATTTTTTTTATTTTAGTATTTTTTCAAGATGACCAATTAAACTAGAGAAGAAGTATCATATTCAGTGGATGACTCTCAACTAATTTAAAATGCGAGTGAAATTTAAAAATCGCATCAGTGGGCAGACTGTTGTGCGTAAATTTTGGGCGCTCAGCACAGTCTGTGCTGTCCTTTGCACGAGAGCATAGTATTATGTATATGCACACGCGCCCTTAAGCAGCGGCGTGTACTAGACATGGACTTAGATTATGCTGCTAATATCGATAGTGTAAATTCGATGGATTAGAGGTTGTATTCATCATTCACTTTTTCAGAAGTATGTTTTGTGTCAGTATACCCGTGTGAGTTTATTAGCCATTCTTGAAAAATATTACCATTATTTCTTAGGAAGTCCTTCAAGTTATTAATTAAAGGAGCTAAAATATTATATATGATATAAAATAATACCACGTTTAAAGTGCATTGGAATACATACAGTCAAGTATTAAATATTTGTATTTAAAACTAACAATAAATACAAAAAGAGTGCATTTATATATACATAAAAAGGGAGACATAATATAAAATTACATGAGAAAGAGAGAGGCAGAATAATAAAATTCGTAATTTTATAAAAAGTGATTGTGTTTGATTTAATCTAATATCACCACAAAATCATTGCTTTCTACAAAAATATATTATTTTTTAATAGATCTATAAAATCTATTATATTTTGAAACGAAAATTCTACACCTATCTGGAATTGTTATCAAACTAGAATCACCCTGTAGCATTCTAGGTTACTTGTGCATGGTATACTGAAATGTTCGAACGCCGATAAGTCTACAGGCTGTACAGTGAACTGGGTTGCTTCACGCGAGGAGTTTGCTTTTTAATCTCTCGCGTGACGTTCTCGCTCGCGCAGTGGCTCACACCCCATTCATCTTACGTTACAAAGGTTTTGAATTATTATCCCTACGTTTTTACGGCCGACCATTCATTCTGAGAAAGCAACAACACCAAATAACCACTGAATCGAAAAATTCGTAGCAGAATAGAATGTTCCTTTGTAAACTCATAGAGGAATCCTACCTCTGATGCACTAATTCATTTATTCTACCAATAATCTCACTACTTCTTCCAACAACCCACAACATCTTAACATACCTTTATCAGACATACCTGACTCGTCATCATATTTTAAAATGACGGCTGATGATTTGAGTTTTAAGTATTTTCATGATTAAGAATCTTTAACAATCGATAAGCCTGCATAAAAATATGTCTGAAAGTGAAAAAGGCAATAGGACAAAAGATTGTCGTGAACTATCCTCTCTGCCTAATCTTCTAGTGAAAGGGCGTAATACTAAATAAATTAGTAATGATTTTAACCACTTTAGTTTCAAATGAAATTGATCCTAAATATCTTATTTCGCCTGTACAAAAATCAGGCGTTAATTTGAACTTTTATAAAAATGGAGCACTCAAAATATTAAGAACAGCTCCTGAGTCTAGAAGAGCTTGAAACGGAATATTTCTAAACCAATAATACGTATCTCATAGAGACGAAGCTATTTTTTCAAGCATGGGTAATTACAGAGCTTACGACCTGTCTTCGGCTGGGTTAAGTGATCACTCTATACAAATATAACGTTCACCATTCTCACCCAATAATAGATCTCCATATCTATCCAATTTTTTGAAGTTGTATATATGTTAATATGTGGAAACACTTCGAGTACCACTACCGCCATCTATAGACTAAATTTGATATTCATTTCCCTGAAAAAACATATATGTCACAATAAGAATCTAATTATTTTTTTATTTAATTAATTAAATCAATTTTTTATCTTTAAAATGTTTTAAACACTAGAATACGCCTAAAAAATCAATATTTTTCAATTTTATATTGTTTTTTCTTAATTTGACCAGTATGTTATTAGCAATATTTGTATATGTCCAAGAACAGACAATTACTGGATTTTTACCTATATAATATTTTTAATTTTGAAATGTGAATATGGACGAAGATCCGGATCGTTATGCATTTTTACAGAGTTTAATAAAAGTTCGCACACTCGTGATAAAAGATTTTCTCTGTGCGTCGATTTTTATCGCAGTTGAGAAACGGTCGGAAGAAATTCCGCTACAAAAATTATTTTTATCAAAAATGACTGACCAGAAATTTACTAAACGACACATATTGAAAATAATATTTATATTTCACCTCTGCAATGGGAAGTAAATTTCTGACTGCACGCTAGCAATAAAATATATTGAAACAATCGCTTTAACCATGCTCTCGAGAAAAGTGTATTATAGCGCTCGGCACGTGAGGGTGATCATTTAAAATAACAGTGAAAATTAATAACTCAACCCACTGGCTATTAATTACAGTGAACATGAGATAACTACACTATCCCGGTATAAAAAGTCGGAAAAGCTTCAAAGTAAATTAAATAATGCTCTAAATTTGTCAGTGTCATCACTTACGAACGTTATTCTACGAGTACATGGAGTACGCGTGAGAAAATGACGTCATTTTCATGAGTATATCGCAATTAATTTAGATTCAGGTACATTTTTTGGTCATGGTACTTCAAGAATATATTGTGTACCGTTACACGTCAATGTGTGCGTGAGCGCTATCTAAGCGAAAAAGAAACAAAACTATATGACTGCTTCACGCAAGACAGTAATGCAATAACGCACTTGACGTCAGCTGACGCATGTGTACACCGCGCACAGTGTGTTGTTCTATGATTTTTTTTTCACTTACTATTTTTAGATATTGAAAAACATTGACAGTCATTATTATTATTAATATGTGATTAATATTATTTCATTCCTTATCCACAAAATAATTCAACATTAAACAAATCTATGTACAAAAAATTATACTAGTAACAAATTCGTCAGTGGCCGACTGTACAGTGCAATGAGTAAAAAATCGACCAGTACAATGCGGTTACGTAGATACAGTCGTTTTTTCTCGGTAACTTGAGAAAGAAATTACCTTATAAAGTTGCGTTAATATTTTCTTAGAAACTTTTAATAATACGAGTATACATAATATACTACGTCTGACTTTATATTAAAATTTTAACGATGTAGTTTCTGAAAATATTTAAGATTCAGGCGTATTCTAGTATAATGTGTTAAAAATATTTTACAGATAAAGAATATTGCTTTAAATCATTTTCAAATAATCAGATTCTCATTGAGTTGACATACATGTTTTTCAAGGAAAAATGAATTACCAAATTCGGTTCATAGATGGTGATGGTGTAGTGGTACTCGAAGCGAGTCCACATATTAACATATATACAACTTTCCAAAATTTGATGGATGTGGAGATTGATGGAGTGAGAATGGTGAAAGTTATATTTATACAAAGTGATCACTTAAGCCAGCCGAAGACTGGTCGTAAGCCCTGTAATACCTCATACTTCTATATATTTTCCATTAAATATAATAAAAATAGCTTCGTCTCTATGAGATAACTGATATTTATTTATCTAATCTAGTTTAATGAGAATACAATGCACAGCTTGTTAAAATGTAGAATTTTTTTATGAATAAATAAGAGTATCATAATCCAAATACACAAATTATTCTCAGTTGATATTATTGGGAAATATAACGGTTAAGAAAATATATTTTCATGGTATGCGTGCTCTCCGCAGCGCCGGTAAAAGTAGCATTGTCATTTCTCTAACGCCTAGCTAATAAAAGGGTCTCCTAAG
The DNA here is from genome assembly GCA_022840565.1 of Eubasilissa regina. Classification (NCBI taxonomy): domain Eukaryota; kingdom Metazoa; phylum Arthropoda; class Insecta; order Trichoptera; family Phryganeidae; genus Eubasilissa; species Eubasilissa regina. The sequence continues at coordinate 26,876,716 of JAINEB010000022.1, read as the reverse complement.
CAGCCAGGTCCACAAACTGGTTTGTTATTTCCGAACGATGAACGATAAGGTTGCTTGCTACCTGTGTGACTGAAAAGTGTGTAACGGTGTTTCAAATTTAAAAACTTATTTTAATAAATATTTCAATATTTTTGAATAAACTGATATAAGCATAACTGATGGCAGAAAATTGTAATTCATCATCATCAACCTATCTGTATTTCTCCACTACTGAATAAAACCTTTCCGCTAAAATCACAAAATCTATCCGTTCAGTTTCTCATCAATTTGTTGCTCGCCACCTATCTGATGTAGTCCATCGCTCAATCGAGCTTGCATTTTTATTATATTATTAATAATAGAATTATCTAGAATATGTTATGTACATATATGCAATTATTTTAATGCTGGTCTGGGATTCGGCCACGATGAAACAAACATTTTACAGTGGTAATTAATAATCAGCAAATAAAAACTGAAAATAATAAAATATGCTACGTACACGTAAACGAATAAATAAAAAAACATTTTATTTGTGTACATTTAGATTATGTCAAAAGTATACTTAATATAGTATTCACAGTTTCAAAAAGTTAAGGTATTACAAATTGCAAAATATAGTTTTAAGAGTTATATTTGATGTAATGAAGGAATTTCGATTTCTACAATAATTAAAAGTAAACAAAAATAATAATTAATGAATATAAAGTATAAGAAAATAATTGTTGCCGAAGTATTCATTAACCCTTTTACTACACTAGTTTTTTACTATATTACAGCAGGTTCAATCAAAAAATGGCAAAATGGGACCTATCCGTCACAATATATATAAATGTATAATGCGTTAGGTGAAATAGAATTGCCACCATAACCATAAGCAGTACCATAATTTGTTGAGTGTTTTTTTAATATTTTTACTAAAACTGCACACTTGACCCTCTGCCGAACACTCCCATGGCACAACAAAGCATCGACAAAAATATAATAATGTTGTAATTCATAAATTAGCGACAAAATGAAAATACCACTTGATAACAATTTGACTGCCCCGTGTAAAAGTAGCATTGAATGATCTGCATCCATCTCTTCTTAGGCTGGTTATGTGACCAGTAGTAACTTTTTACTATTGTAGCTTTTTACTAACGCTCCCAGTAAAAATTCTTTCCAAATAGTTGATACATCAAATTAACTATTGTCAAGATGGAGATGTCTATTGGCGCTACATATATACTGTATTTTATGCATTATCTATGGATTTTTTCCCCTAGGCGTTCGAAATCTGTCACTTTATTGGTGACATTTTTTCGTATTATGTGGTGATGTACATTAAACAACGAGATCATCATCGAACGAACTTTCATCACTAAAATAACGGGATATTGAATGACTAATTCTCGTATACTGCAAGGTATCAATGTGTCATATGACTTTTGGAACAGCTGTGAAAAGTCCGCCATATTTAACTACCGATTCTCGTTTTTACTAGCGGATGTTGAAGAGTAAAATAATTTTACTACGGGATGTACTTTCGAGAATCTTTTTTTTTTCTAACGATCAAACAACCCGTTTTAGTAAAATTTTACTTTAGTAACTTTTAGTTTTATTTAAAGTTTTATTTCAGTGAGCGGATTTTAATGAAATTGATAATTTTTACGACTTGGTCCAACACATTTATCAAGTCACCCACCTATAATGTTGATACTGACACCACTCTATGAATAAAGCAATGGATCAAGATAACATTCGAATTTATCCTATCGGCTAAAGATACAAATCCGTTGATCGAACCAGTTATAGAAGGTGTTCCGTCGGCACATTTGCATACTCAGGGTGAATATTATGTTCCAGGCCGATATTATTCTTAAATAACTAAAAAATTAAAAATAATGTAAAAATTTAGTTTTCATTTATTGATTACTTAGTTTATTACAATTATTATTAAAATATGAAATCTGGCAAATAGCCGCCATCAGCAGCAACACAAATGCATGCTCTTTTAACCATATTTTTCATAACATTCTCGCACACTTCGCGTGTTATTTCAGCAATTTTATATTGTTCTGTAGCATCGAAATTATTATAGCTGAAATGAAGAGCAATTTCATATTGTTTTGTAGCATCGAAATTGTTATAGAAAGTGTGATACCTTACTGGCGTAGACCTTTCTTTTCAAGTTCTTCCACACAAAACAGTCGGAAGTCGTCAAATCAGGTGATCGAGAAGGCCCGTCGATACCACCACTTTTTGACATTATGCCGGAAAAATTTATCCCAAAAATTCAAGCGTTCATCGAACTGTGTATGAGGTGACACTGTTCTGTTAAAACTACATGTTTTGCAGGCCTAATCGACCCACTTCGATCATCATGAAGTTTTCCAACATGTGACGATATCGATCATTATTATTAGTTACAGCATTACAATTATTATTTAGATTAAATTTTTTGATAATTTTAACACGTTGTTGTAGCCTTAAATGCTTCATAATAAATTGTAATCTACTACTCTTTATTATTGTCAAATGCAAATTTACAAATATCTGCAAACTTAAAATGGCGGCCGAACAAAATCGGCCTGGAACATAATATTATTTTGATACATCTTCAACTTTTATTGTCTCAGGAAACTTTTTGCAACAAAAAAGTTTTCAACAACCAAGCATATGAAAGCCAACAGATGCCTTTCTACTTGTCAGTTAATTCATTCGCTTGTAAGATGAACGTGTGAATAGTGCATAGATTTTCCAGTACTTGCGCTTAAAGTTAGAAGATTTGACGTTGTATTTCTAACTTACGAGAGGATAGAGCGCCACACTTTTCTGTCCTGATACACAATTCTGGCTTCATTCACTTACAAACTCGTCGATTATTGAGGCTTCTAACAGGATATTCTTCCAATATCTGGTTTAGATGGTCGTACCGCGGAAGTCCCCTATTTCTTGTGCCATCAACACTTGCGTCATATATCTTTCTTTCTATTCTCTCCTAATTTATCCGTTCCATATGACCAAATCACCTAAGTTATCCTTTTTTATTCTTATTCACTATGCTAAGATCAGCTTTACATTTTCTCCTAACTTCACCTTTGTCATATACCACATATATTTATACTTTTAAAATTAGCAATATTAACTTGGTGGTTAAAATTCATATTTTTTATTTATTATCTTAGTTTTATGTTATGACATCCTGAAGAAGGAAAAGGTGTTTTCCGAAACCGGTAGATGTTTTTTAAACTCAATTGCGGTTAATAAAACTAAGATAATAAATAAAAAATACATATATTTATTGTTAATACAGTGCATACATAAGTATATTTATATATTCGCTAATATAAACACGATCAAAGTTTTATTACAACGTATCTTGCACATATGTGTTTGCTTAATTATAGTTTCTCTTCCTTTCTTATATCTTCTGGCATTTTATTATATATCTTCATCGCACTGTACCATCATCAATTTCTGAGATTTAGCATTCTTCTTGAATGGCAGTCTCAGTACATATTTTCCTCTTGTATGATGTTCGCAAGTATGATGTGCCTAAGTGATATCATTTCTAATACTGTCGTTCCTTTTCTGTCAGCCCCTGGCCTCACTTCTATCAGTGTCAGTGGCAGGACTAGTTCAGTTGAACAGTTGGGTACCGCTAATCTTGCTTCAGTTGACAAGTTCCTATTAGATATTCATTCAATGGGTCGTTCACTTTATTCCCTGCAGTCACTCTCATGTCGATATCTTTCTTCATTCTTCTCAAATACACAAACTCGTCTACTTGTTCCAAACATTCATTATCAACAAGTATTTTGCACGCTGTCTTACTTTCCTCCATCTCGAATTGCATCTCTTTCAACTTGTTAACATTCATAATAAGGTCACTTTCTTTGCATACATCGTACATGCTACACACTAGACTGTAATTACTGTTCACTATGTGCCATTAATACTGCACGTTATGTTTATATGCTCTTTATAAGTACGCAGCCAATGCGATGCATTGGGCGCCATGTTAAATAGGGACCCAAAAGTCCGTTCGCGCCCTACGCACCCATTTTGATCGATAATTTTCCCACGGCTAATATAAACTAATAATTTTTTAAATCCACCCCAACAAGTCATCGAATTATAACATTTAATAAACACTTGAGTTAGAAAAACTAGTGATGAGAAAAAATTCTACTCTTGACTCACTGGAGTGATTGTGATTGATATTTAATAATATCAGTGATTGAAAACTGTGACTGTGATCACAGTTTCATTACTATGAATGGCACGCGCCACGCGATATCACAATACACGAAATAATTTTTTTAAACACAATTTTGAACGTATTTACTTATATTATTCAAATTTTGTTTGCGTAAAAAACATATTCTAGCTTAAATAATTATTATATATCTAATCTAATTTAATATCATTACAAAGAGAATAAAAACGTTTAAAAAAAATGTGAGTTTATTTTTCGGCATTTCAGGTCAAATGCGTAAAACGTTTTGATAGAATCTACTAGATGGCGCTTATCGCGAATTATAATTACATTTTTTCATGAATATTTTTGATGTATATGCACATGCGCTAAATCACGATTTACAACTAAATATAAATAAATAAATAAATAATCACGATATGTCCAGATATTCAATCACTAATAGTGAGTGTGACTCAAAGATACCAGTGATTGATTCACGGTTCGTGATTTTGAGCTCATCACTAATGAAAACATTATCGATGTAAATCCATTGCCTTAAAGTAAAGATCTCGATAAGGTTCACCTTATCCAAAATCTTACTTCGCCAAGGATTTTATGCAGTGGCAAGTGCGTATGAATGCCTAATAACATTTTTTTTTTAAATACCACAGAACTATGTTCTGAAAATGTAACATCATAAAAAAAATGTGTGTTCCTTAATAATTAAAAATGAATTGTTGAACAATAAAAATTTAAGTGAAACAGATTATTAATTTATTATATAATGCGTATAATGTACAACTCGCATGAAAAATTTAATGTCTTTGTAGATACATGTCCGACATTTTTTTCTAACTTTTTATGCTTATTTAAATAATTACAAGTCAATACCGAATTCACAAAAGCCTCCATACCTCCTTCTTTCATTCCGCTATTCCTCCAATTTCCTAGCATAGATAAACTTTATCCTCCCTACGCCCGCTTTGTGAGTACGGCCGTTATAACCTACAATTCAATCGTACTTAATAAAATATTTAATGTGAAGGTTGCATACATAGAGTCATATCGATTTGAATATTAACTGTCTATCTATCGGTCACAAACGGAAACATTATATTCAAATTGAGACCAAAAATGTTTTATTCACATGTGTACGTCAACAAAACATTGATATCGTCATAAAGGTCAGGTTTTATTTTATTTTCATATTCAGTTAAGAATTTCGGGTAGGCACTTAACGGGAAATTGTTTTAAATATTCACGAGTCCTCCATTATCACCTTAAACACATAGAATTCCGAAATCGCACACAAAATTTCGGCAATCGATTTTGTAGTCACGAACAAAAAGACAAAACAATGGTATTATTTTATTTTAAAATGTACGTTTTCCAAGATAACATAATTTTTATTTTTTTATTCTTATTTATCTTACGATCTACAAACGTACAGGCGTTCTGGTACGTTACTATGAAATTTTAAATAGAAGACAGCTTTTATTTCAAAAGGATGGACATTAAAGTATTTTCTGTTCACGAAAGGGTGTCGAATGAGATTTTGATCTCGCGATTCAGAAATAATCTGCTTTATGTATAAAATACAAGAAACCACGAATGACAGAGCCCTCTCCCAGCTCAACTATGGGCTGTCTTTTACATAAGCTTCGAGATGAGTCTCGAGACAAGTCTATTCTATATTCGCACCATTGAGGTGCTGTGTTGATCTTTTGATTACATACGTTCATTTATTTGTCTGATTTATTTTATTTTTTTCTCTGTTCATTATTCTTCTATTATTTTTTCTTTATTTTGTTGCTTTTCTTTTCTTGTTACATATTTCTTTTTCACTTTGCGTTTTTCTTATATTTTAAACATTTTTTCTGAATGTGCATGTCCTTATAGTGTTTTTATTATACAGATTTCCAATTATTTCGAGAATATTACTTAGTTGTATTTGGTTATATGCTTATTCATTTTGTATTTTTATTAATTATACATACAATTTTAGTGTCCCTCTGTATACAAGATTTTATGCCACAGAAATTTGAAATATATTAAATTCAATTTAATGTTCAATTCACATTTGTGTATTATTTTGCAGTAATGCGAGTGTTTACGCGCTTTATACTTCGATAGGTAGGCCTGATATAAAATTTTGAATATGTGTGTTCTTTTTGTGTAGATTTGAAAAACATAAAACAAAAGCGAAGCTGCTTCTGGGAAAAGAGTTATTGTGATTCGGACGAACTTTTTACGGCGGCAATAATAAAACTTTTAGTATATATAATTTCGGATTATCGGTTGTGTGAAGGTTTTCGGTGGCTGACCAGCATATTTGCGGACCATCAGGCTACAAGGATAGCGACGTCGGCTTCAACCAGCACAGGTTCACAAAGGTTTGTGTAATTTGAATTTACATAGATTGAATAACTGTATTCATCATTAGATTGAATAACTGTATTCACCAATAGAAAACCCAGAACTAGCTATCGAAGTATTTACGGAAACAGCGAGTGTACAATGTATCAACTTGATCATAATTTTCTCCCTATCGTCACAGGAAATAAGAGTGGACTAACAACGAATTATATGATTAATTATACGAATTTTAATTAATTACTCGTTGTGTTGAACTGTGGCGGAGAATAAAGTCAAATTCACGACACAAATGAAAACAAAAAAAAAAAAAAAATTAACACTCAATGAATAATGTGTTAATAGTATGAATGTAAGACGTTTTATCTGAATATATATATATATATATATATATATATATATATATATATATATATATATATATAATAGCTCACATTTAATAGTTTACATTTTTTAAATATATGTATAAAATAACACAATGTATTAGTTACCATAAACCGTTATAAATCTAAAATGGTGACATCCTTCCTAGCTAACCAACCTTACTATCAACCATAGCAAACGTGAAAGAAAGCTGCATAAGAACGAGTCATAATTTGCATAAGTGTGTGCCGACGGTAGTGTATTTTAAATTATTGCACAATACACCAAGCTTTCCCAACTCCGGCGGAATATTTGAAGCAGCGATAAAAGTGTCGAAGATGTCGCTTAAACGGGTCATAGGTGAACAAGTTTTCACGTTTGAGAAATTGACCACAGCCTTTACTAATATAGAAGCGGTTATGAACTCCAGGCCTTTGACTCCGCTGTCTGCAGACCCTTGAGAATTCGATGTCCTCACACCGGGACATTTTCTCATTGGTCAAGCACTGGTTGCAGTACCGGAATTTCTTTATAAGAAAATAAAATTCACTCATAAACATAGACATCAACTGACGCAATCAATATATCAGCGATTCTGGTTTCGTTGCCCATCTGAATACTTACGTACGTTGCAGTAGCGTTCCGAGTGGCTGTACTCTACCCATCCCCTTAATGCTGATCTGGCTGTTTGGGACATATATTAATGTGAGTACAAATATATTAATTTTTTAACAAAAATTAATGCACTGCTTTCTCCCCCTCTCCCCTTTTCCCTTTCCGACCCTGTCGATTGATGTTCTTGAACCAGTTCACATGTGCGGAGCAGTTTACAATGTTAAATTAATTCGAGACTTTGCGTCTATGCTGTGTCGGAACTTTTGACGAAATAGTGAGTAAAATATACAATCCACATCTTTGGAGATGTCAGCAGAATCTGGATTGTGGTGAGTGTCAATTTCCTTCCCGTCCTGAGATTCTTTCAGCATCTATGCTTTGTACCCAACAGTAGTTATATTTCTATAGTATCAAAGTCACAAGTCAAAATATATCTCAGACATGTGCATTACCAATTACTGCGTTGTTTTGTGGTATATAAACATTGACACCAGTGTAAAAACGTAAAAAAATGTTAAATTTCTTTATATCCAACATCCATTGGTAAAACGAATTAAAGACGCAATATTTTTCTTTCAAGCTAATCTATATTTTGCCTGCAAAACTTTAGGCAACCCCGTTATATACTCATTACCCACATGTTATAATATTATAAAAATATCGCGATGCTGTGTGAGTACTTTTTTCTTCAGCATACGTTTATTTTCAAAAGTTAATAGATAATTACTAGGACTGATTAATAAGTATCCGAAATTACAATTTTAAAACTAGTTTATATAAGTAATATAAGTATATATAAAGTTGACATTATCACTTGTCATCTATCACTAGAATACACGCCAGATATCAGTCCATTTCGTCAAGTAGTTTTTACATGAGAGCTTCTAAAAGTTAACCTATTTTTCATTTTGGTGAAAAGGGAGAAAACGTAAGTTCATCCCATTATTATCTACGTTTTACCTTTTGAAAGGAAAGACCTTTACTCATATTAAAGCCAAGCTGGATGCTGCTTTGGGGGACTCTTTTCCTTCGTTGGGCACTATCCACATCTGAGTAAACGGGACGTCAGGGTCGGGAAGACGCTCACCATAGTGGATGGCCAATAGATGTGATGACTCCGAAAATGGTTAAGAAAATCCATAAAATCGCATTTAACGATCTTCGCAGATAGCAAAGATGATAAGCATCTCTTCTGAATGTGTTTTTAAAATTTTGAATGCTAATTTAGGTATGCACACGCCAACGCCAAGTGAGTGTTTCAGAGGAGTGTTTGGAGCTTTTTAAGCGCAATTCCAGCAAGTTTTAGCAATATTTCGTCACGGTTTATGAAACATGGATCCATCATTACATACCGGAGACCAAAAAAAAAAAGTAGTCTAAACAGTGAACAAAAAGTGAGGAACCCGCACTGAAAAAGACGATGGGGAAATTGTCGGCAAGAAAAGTGATAGCGACTATTTTCTGGGACGCTCGAGGAGTAATCAGTTACCTTGAAAAGGTAAGAACAATACTTGGTGAATAATATGCGAGCTTATTATAAAATTTGAGCGATTAAATCAAAGCGAATTACCCCATTTGGCTAAAAATAAAATTTTATTTAATTAAGACAACGCTTCAGGTCATTGGATAAAATTCACGAACTATACTTCGAACTGCTGTTTCATCCAAAAAATAATATGGAAGAAATTTGTCCACCTATAACAATACCGTAGACGCCATAAGTGACTATTTTGAAGGCCTTGAGAATTCTTTTTATAATACCAAAATAGTACAATGGCCCTGGAGAAGCGTTGAACTAAGTGGGTTAATGTAGAACGAAACTATGTACAAAAATACATTAGTTTTATAATGATTTTTCCTTCTTTCTCGTTTCAGAAACTTATCAACCAGCCCTCGTACTACATTATCATTAATTAGTTGTCGACTCTGTTATCAGTTATGGAGTGAGTAGCTATGGACTAACATATAAAACATATACTGGTAAAATTAAACTGTTACAATTAATATTTTTAAAACGTATAGTAGATAATAGAACGGAGTGTTTGTATAAAGATGATTATTACAAATTATTTACGATTTGCAAAATCTTACCAGTTGACAAAAAGGTAACATATAGTATAAGATTAGAAGAGTTGATAAATAATGTAAATATAAATACTGACCCTCGCCATAGCTATTCTACCAGATCGTCGGGTCGAACCGTGACGGTACCGACCGCGAACAATGTGCACGGTGAGAGAACAAAAGAATATGTTGTACCACGAATATTTAATAAAATCAATAAAGACTTATTAAACATTATATAATAAAATCCCAGTGACCATTCTAAAATATAAAGTGAAAGAATACATTTTTATCTATTTTTGTTACCTTTGTTGTATTTCATTTTTATTTTTTAATATTGTTGATAAAAACTCTTTAATTGCTAAGTGAATCCTTACCGGAAAACTATTATGCAGTTTGGTAAATATTAACAAGTGTGCAAAATTTCATTTAGCTCGGAATAAAACTGTAGAATTATATAAAATACAAACAGATACTCTTATTTATATATATAAATTATAATGTAATATATAAGTACTACAGTGTGTCCACTTTTCGGTTAAAAAGATATTAGTTTTATTTTTTGTTATAATAATAATAAGTTAATAAATGTTTTCGCTGTTTCATACTAATATAAATTTTGGCATGATGATAATAAAATTATAAAATATTTTTTTATTAACGTAATATAAGCCCACACTTATGGACGCTATTGGGCGAGGAAAAAAATATTTTATTGAATTTATTTTATTTCAAACAAAAGCTCTTTTGATACGATATGAATAACAGAATCGCGACATATATAGTTATAAGCTGCACACAAATGTTTTTATGGTGATGAACTTAAACACATGCCCATGTCCACGGTGAAGATAAGAGTAATGTTTAATAAAGCAAGAAACTGTCATTGGTTCGCTTTTATTTTTCTCACCCAATTACGGCTAACCAAAAAAGTTTCCTTCTGTAATGTGTCAGTAGAAGCTTTAATAGAAAGGTTTTCGCAAGCGTGGTCGGCAATAATAATTTGGAAAAGTGTGGAGCGGCCATTCGGAGGGAAAACCTACCAGAACTTACAACATTGTATTTAATGTAGGTTCGACTTTCCTTTACTGCTTTTACGTTATCGTCATCGTTATCGGTCTCTCGAGTTCAGCTGGAAAACTATACGGAAGAACTCTGATAGAGAGGGAAATTTTTCTGACAGAGGCAAAGCATCATTTATAAATGTTAGAGAGCGCATGAACCAGATATTCTCGCTTAGACTGCTGATAAAATTCTTCTGTTATAATCAAATAGCAGCTCAGGAAAATATTTTAAGAATGATTATTAATACCCTACTTTTATTTTTAATTGTAAAAACAACGGATAAAATGATTAAAATAATATTTTTTTACATTATATAAATCTATGCTAATACTATTCTAAATAACGTACATGAATAAACCTAAATTGCAAAATGCAAAAACATATTTAAAAATCCCGTAAATGAACACTAGGCAAAAAAAAAACGATATTTTGCATCAAAACTTTTTAACAGTTAGTTAAACAATGTAACGCAAATATTTTATCTTGATAAATATAAAAAAAAATATTACTAGGATTCGTAAAACGGGTATATTCATTCAAAAGAATTGACTAATACATAAAATTCTCTAAGTCTTGTCAAATCACTGTTGACATGTTTTCGATATATTCTTGTAGTTAACTTTCTGTTATTGGAGACTGCTTATTCGTGCAAAGTATGCACCACCTGTATGAAGGTTGCCTAGGTACTTTGGAAATAAGAACAATGAATACTTCACTAATAATATTTATATACCGTAGAACCTCGATATAACGAACTTCGGATGAAATAGGCAATATTTTCGGTCTAATGTGAAACATCCAGTAAATCCTAAACATGTTCGTAAACAATATTCTGCGCATGATTAGCACATCATTTCTCTCGCAGACTTCAAAAGTTCTAACAAAACTTGATGGTTTTTCAAAGTAAGATTACCGAGAGCGCACCTCGATATCGAACATTATCGTCACTCCTTAACGGATGTGATAGAATAATATCATCCGAAGACCAATAGAGAGGATTTTAATACAAATTAAATTAATCATAGAGAAAGATGTACAGAAAATATTTATCTATCAATAAAATATTTACTTAAGGAAAACATATTTTTGTTGTGAAGTTACATTTTCCGAATATAGTTAAGTTGTATTTAATACAAATTAAATTAATCAACTAGAAAAAAAAAAATAAGGGAAAAATCTATCTATAAAAAAAATATTTAGTTGCACCGGATTACGAACCTGGACCTCTTCCTATCCCGATAGCAAGTAAATATTTTTTTGATAGATTTTTTTTTCTAAATAGCTTTCTAGTTGATTAATTTAATTTGTAATAAATATTTAGTTACTACAGGAAACTCAATTGGAAAAATTACAAAATATAAGTTTCAAAATTTGACAAAAATGTATTTGATTGCTATAGCGAAAAAGGTAAACGCACTTCTTCTGATAGGAAGAGGTCCAGGTTTAAATCAGGTTTTTTTTTCTATACATATTTCTCGTTAATTCATGTAATTTGAACTTAAATTCTATAGAAATATTTTCTAAAAATACAACTCCATTGTCCTTAAAAATAGTATTGTTTTTGTGTTTTTATATTTCTTAACTTTATACCTACATATAATTAAAGTATAATTTCGGAAAAAATGTTTTTTATTTATTTATATTTAGATAGCAGAAAAGTTTTGTTGTGAAATTACATTTTCATACTTCCCTCATTACTTTTTTTAAATCGCATATTTTAAATCCATTTATACATACTTTACTGGCCTTATACATACATATACGAGTACAAGTATTGTGCCGTTTATTTTCTCAACATAAAAAACCTATTCCTTAAACCACCTTATTTATATAAAGAACACCCCCTCGCCTGCATTATATCGAGGTTCTATTAATGACGAAAGACACTATACATACCTACATATACATTTAATGTTTTAGAGTTGTCAATAAATGAAAAATTATGTCAAATTATGTAGCATGAATATCGTCGAAGAGCGTAAAGTGGAACTGCAATTTCATCAATCTGAGATAAATAAATTATACATTTTGTATTTAGGATTAAATATACGATCACTTTTTAAAATAATGTAGAAAGTCGTATAAATTTATTATTTAAGATGTTGAAAAGTACACTTTGCCATTAAAAACTCAATTAAGCAAAAATTTCAGTTAGCCACATTTCGCTCTTCATCGAAATATATCTAGGTACATTAAAATATTGATTTGTTCTGATTTTATTAAATTTGTTCTAGTAATTAACTTTAAATGAATGTAGACCAATCATAATTTAATTTCTCGTCTTCTCTTGCTTAATACAATTTACAAGTTCATGAGCTCAAGAAGTCTGGACATGTACTTGATTTAACAATTAACAAATTTATTGACTTATCTAGAGAACATTATCTAAATTTTTTTTTATATATTATTTAACTTTGTTTAAAAAACCATCTAATGAGTAATTTTTAAACATTTTGGTTATTATACTTACTTACCATCACGCCGTTTCCCCGCGGTGGTAGACAGAGAGGATAGAGCGCCACAATCTTCTATCCTAACACACGATCTCGCCTCATCCACACACATACATCTTTTCATACAAGCTCGATGATCATTGAGGTTTCTAACTGGACCAGTCTCCAGTATCTGGTTTACCTGGTAGTGCCAAGTCTTCCGTGGACGTCCTCTCCTGCTGCCATCAACACTTGCGTCATACATCTTTCTTACCATTCTCTCCCCATTCACCTGTTCCATATGACAAAACCACCTAAGAGATCCTTTCTTAATCTTACTCACTATACTAAGATCAGCTTTACATTCTTTTCTTATTTTTTCATTCTTTACACTGCCATAAATGTATCTGCCACACATACGCCTAAGTGATCTTATTTCCACTGCATTCAGTCTATTTTCGTTCCTCTTCTACCAGCTCCAGGCCTCACTTCCATACATCAGTGTCGGTACCAGGACTCCATTGTGAACCGTTACTCTTGCCTCAGTTGACAAGTACCCATTGGCTATAATTCCATTCAATGCGCCGTTCACTTTATTCCCTGCAGTCACCCTCCTTTCGATATCTTTCTCTATCTTTCCGTTACTATCGAACATATTTTCCAAAAATACAAACTCATGTACTCGTTCCAAGCATGCATTTCCTACAAGTATTTTGCACGTTTTCTTGCTTTCCTCCTTCTCGAATACCATCACGTTCGGCTTGTTGACATTCATAATAAGGTCGCTTTCCTTGCATACATCGTACATTCTTCTTATTATAAACAAAGTTAAATAATCTATAATAAAAAAATTAACATAATAAACCACAAATTTCAATTTGTTCATTGAATATTGATTATGACAAAAAATAAAATAAAAAGTTAGCGCGTTGATATGTTCAATAAATAGAGGTTTTTTGTGAGTGAGTCAAATAGACGTTGATTTTTCGTATTATAATGTGTATTGATTTTTCTCTAAATTATTAAATAATCATAAGAAAGAAAATGCACAGTCATTAGTTTTAGAAACAAGTCATTTTACATTCGACAAATGCTTCGTTGGAATGTACGCTGCCACTATACTAGCTCTCTATTTTTTTTAATGAATAAATGTATTGTTTCTCTTACCTTAACACGAACTCGATGGCGAACCACACAACAACGACAGTCTCCATATAAAAGAGTATAATTCCCGCAGTAACTTCGTACTCATCGATCGTTGAGAAGACACTTAGCGCCAAACACATGAACACCATTAGGAACCTGAAACAAGGCAACACAAACCGTAAGTAAAGTAACCAGCCGCAAGTGAGTGCACAACTACATGTAAGTAAAGCAACCAGTCACAACTGAATGGGTGCATATATGACAAAAGAATTTGATCACAATAAAAAGATAAGATCACTGAAAAAAAAACAATTCAATGCAATAAGACAATTAGTTAATGTGAGTGCAATGTTGAATCGATATATAGATTTTTATAATCTTTTTTTTTTTAATAATTTTAATAACTTATAATAGAATAATTAACGTGCTTGTTTGGTCCAGCAGTAGTGTGTTCGAGTCTCATCCCGGAAGTATACCAGGTGAATTTGACATTTTATCACAAGCACTTAACTCTAACTGTACTTTTTTAACATACAGATAATCGACAGGTCGTCAATGACCCTGATAGATAGTTCTAGTATAACTTTAAAGTAGAATATAAAAATATTTTAGGACTATTAAGGAAAAAACACGTTAGAGAATATATACGGTTTTTTTTTTACGGTTGAGAGATTAGAAAAAAATATTAAAACTACCGCGCAGGTGTAGAAGTTTGCGGGTTCCAAGGTCAACGAAGTCTAAACACGTGACACCCGACAATCTAAAATAATATATATTATGCATGTACCTGTAGTTCTAAAATCTGATTATGACAGAAGTGGACAACGTAATCCGTCTCACTAGTAGTATTATCGTTGGTATTTCAGTAATCGGTAGTGGTATCGGTGGTCGGAAACTGCGCAGGAGCTTCAGAAACATTATTAAAAATTATTATAATAGGTGAATGTAAAATATTTGCATAATGTATAAAAATCGGTGAAATATAATATTATATATTGAGAACATTGCTTATTTATATTTTAAACCGATCATTTAGTCAATAAAATCAACATAAGAATATAGTTTTTCACTTTTCATTGTAGTAAAAAGCATAATACAAGAAATCGATACCTCCTCGATGGGAAGGACTAAGAGCAGCTGCAAGCTGTCTGCACTTATGACTGATAACCATTAAACTTCTTTTTAAGGGTCATTAAGTGCGCAACGTATTACCAAGGTACAGCTATGATTTATTAAAGAGAAATGTACTGAAGTATACAATGAATCCTTCTATTAAATACGTTGATGTCTCCTTATCGAGGCGGTACAGTTGTTAAAACTAATAATTCAGAGCTTTCAACGATTAAATTTAATCCGACAAAATAACGTTTTTCAATACTCGAGTATCGACTAAAATATAATTTTTTGGTGAAGATGATGTAAAAAATATATTAATACTGTATTTTATGTTCCCAATCAAAGATTTGTTTCACATATACCGATTAATTTCCCCATCTAAAGCGTCCTGACTAAAAAACTGATACCAAATTTATATTTTGACATTTGACAGATCATTGTTGTTTATCTCTCTCTCTCATATAACACCGACCTTACAATGTTGCAATTTTGAGAATAGGCATGATTGTTACTTCAGTTTAACACGTATTGTGACAAGCGAATGTCTTGATTAAGAAACGCAGGAAAATTATAAGAAATTCGTAAATCCTTATTTCATCAAATAATATTCAGGTATACTATACATAAGGCAATAGTGACTGCACTGACTGCTTAACCCCTTAAATACGATAATATTCTAGAAAAATAAGCAAGGCGCCACGTCTGATATGTCAGTCGCTGGTCGTGGTGGAAAGTTGTCTGGCGTCCGATATACTCGTATCAGTCGCAGGGCGTAGAGGGGTTAAATTCATTGTTTCCATAAATGCAATACTTTTTTTACTATATTATTATCAAGTTCTAGTTACGTAATTTTTATTTTTGTATTAATTGGTTAATAACCTATAAAATATACTCGAATGGTTTTCAAAAAAAATATTGTATTGATCGTCAATTACTCAGAAGACATGTAATTTTCAAAAAAAAAGCATGTTCCGTCTCATATTTTAGTGTTAAAAAATACACAAACTAATATTTTACATGAATTAAAATATAATGTTAATGACGTTAAAATAAAAAAATTTAAATAAAGACGCAAAAATTGTAAATATTCGGTAGGGCAAATTGTCAATACGGAGAAGACTAAGTACTAGAGGATGTCGAGAAAGAGTAATCCGCCCGGCGACCTATGTTTAGGATGCTCAACTTTCTAATGCACTCTATCTTTCAAGTACCTAGGAACCAACATATCTAACAATACGACACTGTTTGAAAGGGTGTAGTGAGACTACAAAATCCCTATTGCGAGACCTCTGCTAAAAACAGAGAGGCCTGGGGGACGGTCGTACGGCCTGGAGTACTGCGACCCTTAAAGCCAACTACAATACAAATAGGGTGAATTCTAGAGTAATTTTCAAAGTGTGCTTGCAAGACCAACAGAAATATAAACTAAAGTAACATAAAAATGTGGCCATATGGTATTTTCTGCCTACTGTGGAATAATATGCATGTAAGATTTTTTGTGAGGTTTAAATAAATAACGTGAACATTATTTTTGCGTTTAACATATCGGTTTTTGCAATGTTGCGTCATTGTTTAAAGTAAATTTCATTTTTATTTTCTAATAACAGTACTATCATATCGCGGTCCTAAGATATGATGACCAGACGGTTTAGTATTTCTGGCAAAACATTCTTTCTGACTATCGTTTTAATACTCAGTTTATAATTTACTATTAGTTCTACACTTATAAATCAAATTCTCATGTATTAAAAATATAAGTCACTTTTTGTAATGAGCTCTAGAAAACCGATACCGTCGCTTGCTAGGAATTTGTTATTTATCGTCAATGAGTTAACAAAATCGCTAAATGCCAATTTGGTAAAATATGAGTTTGATCCCCCTAGTAATTTAAAATAATTTCATCAATCACGATATATTACATGCCATTTAATTAATAGTAAATTAAGTTTAAGAATAATTCACGTCCGTTTTAGTTTTATTTGTAATTATTAAAAAGATTAAAAGCAAGAATACTTTTGATGATTGTTGTAATATAATTATGTCAGATTTAAAACATAACTTTGAACAGAAATATCCTAAATGTAAGTTCACTTTTTCTTTTTTTCCATGAAACAAAATAAAATTGGATTTTCTGGAAGGGCATACTCGTAGATTTTTACAATTGAAAGAATTATAATAGTAAATGAGGGCAAAATGTAGTATAACTTATTTGGTCTAGCGATATACTCATCTACTTATCAGAAGATTAGAGCTTCAATTCCCATACCGGGCACTCGGTCCATAGTAACTTTAGCTAGGTCGTTGGATTTGTCTTTGAATTTTCTACCCGTAGACTGCAGAATATCCATGAACAACGATCACAAATCAACCTCAACCTTGCATTTTGCTATTTAATAAGTTTGTGGTGATGCAGTAACACAAGTTTGTGGTGATGCAGTAAAACAAGATTGTGGTGATGCAGTAACACAAGTTTGTGTTGATGCAGTAACACAAGTTTGTGGTGATGCAGTAACACAAGTTTTTGGGGATGCAGTAACACAAGTTTGTGGTGATGCAGTAACACAAGTTTGTGGTGATGCAGTAACACAAGTTTGTGGTAGTGCAGTAACACAAGTTTGTGGTGGTGCAGTAACACAAGTTTGTGGTGGTGCAGTAACACAAATTTGTGGTGGTGCAGTAACACAAGTTTGTAGTGATGCAGTAACACAAGTTTATGGTGATGCAGTAACACAAGTTTGTGGTGGTGCAGTAACACAAGTTTGTGGTGGTGCAGTAACACAAGTTTGTGGTGATGCAGT
The DNA here is from genome assembly GCA_022840565.1 of Eubasilissa regina. Lineage (NCBI taxonomy): Eukaryota > Metazoa > Arthropoda > Insecta > Trichoptera > Phryganeidae > Eubasilissa > Eubasilissa regina. Next base: position 26,858,579 of record JAINEB010000022.1, on the reverse strand, counting down.
AATACAAGTTTGTGGTAATACATTAACAGTATTGCACCCACCAAAATTATCTTCAGTAATGTGCTGACAGATGCATTAAAACCTATGTTACTTTCAATAATTTTCTGGTGCAAATTTCTCAGAGTCGGCATTTCTTTATCGGTTACATGGTAGTCATGTATTATACGACGAATAGCAGCTTTACAAAAGTCGTCGGTTCTTTTCTTGTTTCATTTTTTCTCGGAGATGAGAATGTATTGATGGTACCCTCGTATTTCTTTTAACGTCTTCGCTTCTTGTAAAATACGTTTAACTGTACGAAGAACCACACTGGTAGCTTTAGAAATACATTTTTGTAATATAAATTGTGATATAAAAAGGTCTTTTTTATGTTATGTCCCAATTTCACTTATTTTTATTAATTCTAAAACTTTACCCAAATAAAACAAATCCAACTGAAGTACGACATAAAACAACAACACACTGTGCGCACTGTACACAACCGATACTATGCGTCAACTGACGTCAAGTGCGTTGTTGCAATACTATCTAGCGTGAAGTGGTCATATAACTTTGTCTTTTTCTCACTTAGATAGCGCTCATGCATATATTGACGTGTATTTGTACATAACACATTCTTGAAGTGCCATGATCGAAAAATCGACCTATACAGTAGAATATACAAAAAGATTTTTATTTTAGGTGTAAAGATTTATGGTTCTATGGGTATTAAGGTTATGACTGTGTGGATATATTGTAGCCAGAGCGGCTTATGACAGCGAAAATTATTTACTATTAATACTTGGTTTATTGTTAGGCATTATTGCAAGAATTGAGAAGTTAAGCTGTACAATAAAAGTTACTACGCGCGAATAGTTTACGAAGGTGTTTCTTGCAGCCGTTGTTGGAAAGGCGGCGGGTAGAAGAGTGGCATTCGAGAGACGGCCTTCAGATAATTGCTGGACGCATTAGTATTTCTACATGGAGTCGGTACTAAGAGACTTTACGGCTGCTAGGAGTTTTGTTTCACGTACCGGTATCATCAGGAAGCGTTCAGTAACGTCGGGCGGTGGTGATAAGAGTGGAGGTGATAGACCTCCACAGTGTGTAGTATTTAAGTACACGTTCAAATTTTTCTATGACATGCTAAATATTTATTTAAAAATAAATAATGTTATCGTTGCCCTGTTGCTCTATTTAATTACAATATTAAAATATTTTACACAAAAAAATTAATCACCAAAACATTTCCCCCGAAAACCAGTACTCGTTCTTACTGTATCGTGATACAGATCTCTCTTTTTCGATACATCGAAAACTTGATAAAGCTAACCGTAAATAAATATCTCCCATTGAAACGTATAATCTATTTTTTTCCAAAGGAAAAAAGAAGCGATCGAAGAAATGAGCCGTAATATTTCCGTGCGAAAAAATTCTTATCAGTTACTTTATACTGCATTAATAACATCTTCATTGTTAGCATAATAGAAAAAACTACAATTTTTATAAAAAAATTAAAAAAAGTATAAGTGCTCTCAATTATCTGTGTTTGTTAAGCTAAAAAGATTGAAAACCCTTGACTTTAATGACGTGCGTGAATTCAAAAGTCAACTCCAGTTTTCTATCGAGTAGTTCTGGACTATCCATCCACACACAATGAAATTACAGAAAATAAACCAAACGTCTATTTATATCTGATAAAATAATGAATTACCTATTTGCACAGTCATAAACTAACGGAAATTCCTTGTTTCAATATTTTCATGTTGGTGTCACCGGCGTGTTCACTTTGGTACAACTTACGCAATCAAATAGCTCCGCGACTTTTTTTAAATATATGACACGATTGGAAAAAATACGTCTTGTTTACAACAAAGATTTTTATTTTCGAAGAGTAAATACTTTCGCATAAATGTGTCATAAACTATCAGATTTGTGTTTCCACAAATAATGTGTGTAGAATGCCCTTCGTCCCGCAACCAATGTTCCAAACCCCTTCCTAACACTTATTATATTATATATTATTAAATAGACGGCTGCGCGGCCATTGGTGATCGCTGCGCGGTCAGGGTCTCAGCTGCTATCGCCGATTGCATGTTGCTAGGCCTTGCGGGCGGCTATTGTGGCCGCTTCGCTATTGGTAACTTGTGCTTCTGATTTCTGCTTTTTGCACATTTATTATATATTATGTTATAATAAATAGACGGTATTCAATAAAACTACAGCTAATAAGATAAAGAAAATAAATTATTGTCGTGTAGTTTATTTATTTCAAAACATATATAAATATGTTAGGATTTCAGCTTTTTATTACTGTATATATGAATGTTATTTGTATTTATGAACAGTAGTAAAAATCTGCGCATTTGTACTTGCATCCTATATTCAGAAATGTTGCCATTTTTTTCTCAAAAAAACTTTCTCAATTCGAAAGTTCTACATGAAATAAAATGTAAATATAATTAAAATAGTTATAATCATATCTGAGCTGTGCAGCATCACCGTGTTCCATTTCAAAATTTTAGGCATTTAAAAAATGGACTCAAATTCTTTTCGACTAGCTAGGTACTAGTACTACACTTCGAATTTCAAAATTTAGTTATAATGTATTGTTTTTTTTTTAAATAATGAAAATTAATGTTATTAAGAAAAACACATTATTATTATTATGAAGTTACAGTTTTTTTTTTTTCCTGTGGTATTTTTATAAAAACTTTTTAATTTAGAATAATAGATGTATCAATTTGAAATAAATGCAGCACATAGGTTCGATGTGTCGTCAACTTACTCTGTTGATGTGGTGTAATCGATTAATGCATTTCCCTGAATAGAAAAGGATCCAGGTTCGAATCCCGGTAGTAATAAAAAAATTATGTTTTCCTGTATATCTTTCTAATTCATACATTTAATATGTAAGAAAATGAATGGTCCAAAAATTACATATCACTATTTGAAATATGAATTAAATATATTAATTAGAAAGATATACATATAAAATTAATTTTATCGAAAAATATTAAACGATTAAATGTATTAATATCAAAAAAAGGTAACATATAGGTTCGAAAATTTGTCGCTAAAAATATTGTCGCTGTAGCATAGTTGGATAATGCTCCTTCCCCGGTTAGGAAAGAGAACCAGGTTCGAATCCCTGTGGCGCAACAACAATATTTTTCGATAAAATTGATTTTACGTGTATATCTTTCTAATTAATATATTTAATTCATATTTAAAATGCCTATGTTCTGAATAATTACAACTACACAATAAGAATGTGTTCTTCTAACATATCACTATATTTAAAATATTTGTCTAGCATTCTCTTAACTATAATTTGACGCTTGATCGAGTTGTGCAAAACACCATTCATTTAATAGTTGATATTGCGGTTAACCTATATGCACCGATTTTATGAGCACGCCAGACCAATTTAATCCAGCTGATGATATAATATTTCAAACAAATGCAATTATAATTTATGTTCCTAACGGTATTCAGATTTTAATATTTTTAAAAGTGGTAAATATAGGCAATGCTATGCACGCTGTACATATTTATCTTTGAAAATGAAGTCTTCCCCCCGCTGTGTAATAAGAACATTTTTCGGTGTATTAGCATCGGCCGTGGTGTAGAGGTAGAACGCTCGCTGAGCGTTTTTTAAGTTAAATATTACGATGCGAAGACAGGTCTCGTTTGAATGAACGTGGTTTGCTTCTATTATGTACTTTATTTTTAAAAAACTTTAACGTACCGACCGTCTTGTACTTGCTTATCTTCATGGTTTGATAAAAGCGTTAAATAATTTTATAAAACGTGTCTAATAGGTGCCTGCGGTTATTTACAAGCTTCTCAATTACTTTTTTTACCCATTCTATGTTACCTTATAATATTATATTGTTTTTTTTATATTATATATTTAAAGGAGCAAATAATATTTTCAATTACATTTCAAGCCGCATTACTTCTTATACATACGAGTGTGGTTTGATAAGTAACTTGTTTCGCATACTAATAGATGACGCTAACGTCATCTGTATATGTAGTTAAAAAGTTTCCTTCTTATGAATAAATAATCTACGGTCTCGGGTCATTCTGACAATAATTCGTTGTTTGACAGTTGCTTAAAGAAGTGTTTCGAGTAACAGTGAAAAATGGATAAAATTGGAGTTTATGTTGTGATTCAATTCTTTTTTCTGGTAGGGAAAACAACGAGGAAAATTCATAAAAGGATTTTACCTACATTGGCTAGTATATATTTTGTTCAATTATATTTTTTAAGGGTCAAAGCCAACTACACGCATCGCTCATTACCTAACTCTCGATTGGCAGGGTCAGAGTTTTATTTAGAATTTTCCATCCCTCATCATCTGAGGATACAGTCCTCCCTATACGTCCTTCTCCCGTCGACTTGTCCACCTTAGATGTCAAGCGGATATGGTCACCTTCGTCTTGTCAGTCAGGTTTCTAGACGTATTAATATTAGTCTCACCACAAAGGGGGAGTGGAGTTGGTGATCGGAAGGCTGAGATTTTGTACCTATTGTTATCTCAAAGGTGTATTGCGCATTATTACACTGCTGAGATGCCATATTATGCATCGCTTAATTTAATTACGTTATTAAAACCGTCATGTTACATTGTGAATTTTCTGTTTACTAAGTTATGAACATGTTATGTAATCAGAATAATATAATTAGATTTGCTATTTGTAAACTTTGTCAGTCTCAATACAAATTATTTATACTAATTATTTATATATTCCTTAAGCTCCCCTCCCCCCACTCTTTTCCCGCCCAACAGAAAATTTAATATTCAAGTATTTTCAAAAAAGCATGTGAGAAAAAGTAACCATACAAATACGTCATACTCATTACCACGGTGACTACGAATTGTACCCAATACCCATAATCGTCACACTTACGTTTCGACACGTTTTTAGAAATTCAAAATTTGGAAAAGCCACAACGGCAGTTAGTAGTTAAGTAAAAGGAACACGTTTTTGTAAAATCAGTATCTATCTGAAATACGTACCTATCTCTACAAAGTCATACCTAACAATAATACAAGTCATACCTAGCATCTAAAGTACAATTCTAAGCAATCGTTTTCAAAATAATAAAATTTAATTTAATTCGTTAAATTTACAAATGTAAACTGTACAGATTTCACAAGCTGTCACATACATACTTGCAATGTTTACACACAAATACGAGAGTTCTAATTGTAGGTACTCACTACTTTTAAGACCTTTCGTGTTATCTCACCGCCATTGTTCTTGACGATTCATTGTTTAAACATTCACATTAGTTCAGTAATCCATCTGGTTAGGTTAGATTAGGTGAGGATAGGATAGTATTATTTTTTCACATGTTTCAAGGTGTATTAATGTATTTATTACCGGAATACCTTTTATTTATTATATTTACCAGCAAAGTGAGTAAGATTAACAAAGAACTACTTAGGTGGTTTGGTCATATGGAACGGATGAATGAGGATAGAATCGTAAGAAAGAATCGTAAGTATTGATGATATCAGAAGTAGAGGACGCCCGCAGAAGACTTGGCACGACCAGGCAAACCAGATACTGGAGGATTGTCGGGATAGAAGCCTTAATACTGTATGAGAAGAAGCATGAGGCGAGAATTGTGTGTCAGGACAGATGAGTGTGGCGATCTATCATCTCTGACTATTCCCGCGGAGAAGCGGCGTGATGGTAAGTTAGTTAGTTGAATCTTTCTGGACAACGATTCCCGATGTGACGTAGCGGGCTGTTTTATCAAAAATACGTTTGTTAGTACTTTCGTTTCTATTCTATTCGCGAAAAGTGCAACTATTAAAGATTTATTAGGATCGGAGTTGGTACGGCAGTCCGCTACATAAAAACATTTTAATATTCCCTGTTTGGAACCAATTAAAAACGATAATATTACAGAAGTAATTATTAAGCTACCTCACCTACTATATACTGAAAAATTATTTACTAAGCACGAAGTATGAAGGTTTCAAATTTCACAAACATTATCAATATTCTAATTTCAGATTAATTAGGGTTTCCGAAACTGTAATCAAGCTGTTTTGAAATCCGATATCAAGGTAATTAATTGGAAAAATGATTAAATGGTTTTTGTGATTTTCATATTTCAATATCTATTTTATCTTTCTTTTATCATTCTATTTAAATGTATTATAATGCTACACTTATCAAAATCAAAAGACAAAGTAAATAGTACAGTTTATTTTAATTAATGTAATTAATGTAGTAAATACTGCTTGTTTTTAGAACTGAATGCCAATAGCTATTCCAATATATTTTTTTAAATGCTACACTTTTAGTGCAATGATTTCACCCCACCCACATTAAAGAACATCATCTCTAAAGAAAATCAATGTGAACTATTATTAATGTAAACTATACTACGTACAATATGATTTTGTATTAGATGATAAACAGTGAATTCTGTATGAAAGTAAGGTAAATTTATTACTTATTATTTTTAATGTAGAAAATGATTAATGATTAATTAATATAATTAATTTAATGTATTCTGTGAACATCGCATAGATATTTTCTATATTATTCTTCTTTTTCAAGTACTCTCGGTTTACTATCGTGTTAGATATGTGGACTTTATTTAGCCCGGAAGAATGGTTCAGATATTTGGATAAACTATCATCCCCTAAGATTTTTAAGCCTTGAGACTGCATATGCCTGCTAGCCCTCTTCGTTGTCAGTTGATTTTTTCTTGAATTCATATCCTCACTAGTGTTCTTATCCTTACGATACGGATGATTTCCTTACCTTTCTTTGTTTTCATTAGTATCTCCGTATCACTTTCTAAATTATGTTTAAAATATTAACAAAGAGTTTTATAAGATAAAAACACAAAATTGGTTAGTATTGCTAAGTTGTGGCCGCTTCGCAGCATATTTCCGTATTGATTACTTTGGTAGCTAGGTCGTGTTACTAGGTTGAGAATGAAAATATAATTTATTACTAAAAAAGAGAAGTGGTCTATCGCAGTACAACTTAACCAATTAGCGCAAACAAATACCCAATGGGACATATTCTTAAAATGTTTTGTCAATATCGCGACTCACGCGCCACCATTTAGAGACAGATTATAATCCCGGGCCTCGCCGCCCCAGAGGCGATTATTACCTGCTTTTAAATAAATTCAACAGAGTTTTGTATCTTGGATCATTTTTACGTAGTCTTAAATTGATTGTTTTCTGACAGATATTCAAATGCTTGCCAGTAAGAAAATTTGAAAATATAGTTTATGACTCTGTAGATGTTCAAGTATTTTCTTATGAAGTAGCCCATCTTGAAATGGTCATTGAATAAACGTCTAAAAGATAATAAATAATAATTCTGCTACAAGTCGTACAATACCATACGTACAGGCTTGATAGAAACACCACTTTAGTGTTTTTTCTAACCGGCAACAGAGACTGAACACCACCATTACACGCGTTTTTGTCGTAATATAATTAAGTATAGTTGCCAAGAAATGATATTAACCAAAATTGGCGTGTTGTGTACAGTGTGACTGAAACATACATTCCCCTCGAGCCCCCGACGGGAAAGTTTCATCACTTTCTTACGTGCCCTGATTCCACCAGTTGTAAAATGTAATGAATAAATTATTCATAAGTTAACACATAACTCAGCGATAATGACCTTTAACATTTTTCATTATTACCTTTGATAGCGTAAACTTATTTGTGAAAATTGGAGCCGACGCGGCACAAGCGGGTGCTCAAGTTATGTCTAATCACCTATTAAGCAATAATTATAGTTAAATTTGAAAAGATTTATTAATTATTTTAAAGATTTAAGCCTTTTCATCTCTTTATATATTTAATATTGATACAACGCGAAATTATTTAACCAGAGTGTTACTAGTTAAATTAGGTACTAACATTACATCTTCTTATGGCAATATTATATGCCAACTATATATATATATATATTACAAAATACAATATCCTAGTAATATCATCAATTCTTTTCTATGCATTGTTAGTAGAAGGACTCCCCTTTATTCCACTTTTCTCTATCCATTATTATTCGCTGCCAAGCATTTCCGCAGAGTTTAGTAATTTCATCAATTTAGCAGCCTTATCGGACTCTTGTTTCCCCTCGCATTTATACAACGATTGTCCATCCTCCAAGAGGATTTAATTTTCTTGGCGTATTCTATTACATCGGTAACTCATATTTGTTCTTTTAACCACACCTATTTTCATTTTCCTGTCCCATTGTTCTATCTATGGATATCTTCTAAGCAACAGCTTCAAAGCCGCCTCCAATCGCAGTTTCGCGCACCTAGTAAAAACGTCAACTTTATATATAATATTTTAACTTCAATAAATGTCACATACTCGTATCCACACACATCCTCATATTTCGACTTAAATACGAGCTGCAATACACTCCGTGATACCAAACGAACACGAGGGTATTTCGGTAACTATTGGGGCATCTAATACCCTCACACAATTAACATCATACATCATCTTCTTCAATCCTTCTGATCTAAAATCAACATATAACAACATATATCCTCACAAACATCATTTCATTCATAATCGCGAACCCTAATAAAGTGAAATTTTGTGTGTACGCTGTGGATCTGTTGAAGCGATTTCGATTTTTTGTAAATTTTTGGTAAGTATGCAAACCCACGTTTAACGGATCCCGTGCGTTAGGATAGGAATAAATATGCAGGCATTTCATATTATTTACGGGTACGACGGGATGTCTATACATTCCAGCGTGCCTCTTAAAACCCTGCAGAGGAAGCACAAGGAACCTTATACCGGCAGATCCAAAGCGCTGAACAAAATGATTAAATTTTACGGTAAATGGAATTTGATCATCGTCTTTATTAGAATTTGTAGCTCTATTATGGAAAACGTACGTTCACAGTCTCTTTTAACCGACATTTTGGAAAAACTAGTAAAAATGTGTTCTCTTACTCAGCAAACATCATACTATAAAGGTATGTTCAATATGCAAGAGATCGATAATCTAGTTATAATGAGATAAAACCCACCAATCAGATCTAGGTATACTATTTTATAATGTTTAATGTACATCATCCACGTCGGTCCCTCATGAGTGAAGATCACACGCTCCGTGATCTCCCGTTTTCACTTTTCTGGTAATGGTGTATATTTAGTTATTTACTCGATTAATTTTATGGTTTATTATGAGTATTAGTATGTGAATGGAAATATTGAACAAGTCTCAGCATACAGTTTTGTTTTACGTCTAGAATATTACATAAATACCTAAAAGGGCGAATATTTATAATCCTAATAATTACCTTTTGTGCTCTTTTAGCCGATTTTTTTTTTCCTTCTCCTCCCCAGACCATAATAATTATCCTTCATATTTCTTCGAAAAAGTAAATAAATCATTTAATGCGTCCGTTAGGTTCAAATTATGTTTTTACAGTTAAGATGATTATCGAATCAAACATCAAATAATACATTTAATACAGACATTGAAAAAATATTATGCATATTCAATTTATTAATTATTGTAAATTGGGAAAAAATCTGTCACGGAACAAAATATTTGTATGGATTCAAAGAGAAAGAGAAAATATTGATGTTCATCGGATTCATTATTAAAATATGATTGTAGTAGCGACTCGCAAAAATAAAATATATGACGCACCTTTCTTTCATTTTATCTATATTTTTAGAAGTGTTTATCGAATAAGTGTTGTCTTATATTCGTTTATTAAATTCATGAAAATGTCACGTTTTCAGATACACCATTTATATCATTGTTTGGTACGTAATGAATTAGGAAACATATATTCAAAGAAGAGAGAACAATTAAGTGAGATTAAACGACGAGTAATGACTAATAAATTGCTTTAATGGCATCTTCAACTTCATTCTTGCAAATAAAACCTCAGAACGATGGTGCCTCGAACACAGCGAGAAGACTAGTAATATTATACTGAGTCACCATATGAATGAAGCATTCTAATTATCTCTACTCGTGTGACAATTACTACAAGAAAGACGTTCATATAAAAAGAAGAATAACTTTTGTAATGATCCAATGTCTGTCGCACATTTTAAATAGAATAATGAATTGTATCTGTAATGCATCTACCTGTTGACTGACATATGGTCAGTCACTTTAAACATCAAATGTTCGTTTTCTCAATAATAAAATTCAGTATAATACATATTTATATCGTCGGAAGGGGTTGAGGAGACCAGCGAGAATGGGGAGGATGCTTTTGTTTTTCGCGGGGTCCCAAAAAGTATTTATGTAAAATTTAAAACGGATATAATTTAATATACCTAATGTAGAACATAATAATACATAACAATAATACATTCAATGTACCCAATATAAAACATAATAATATGGTACAATATACCTTATTCAATAAATAATATTTATACCGTCGGGAAGGGGGAGGAAATCTATGTTTTACGCATGGTCCTTGTCTGTACAAGAGGGTGGAGAAATATTGAATGTAGAAAAGATGAAAGGAATTTCTGAAGAAAGGGACAAGATTTGGGATGGCTAAAGGACCACCCAGAAATCAAAAAACACGACCCACCTGTGAAATGCACCTTTCGGACTTTTACAAAAGGATCCGCAGATCTTCTGGCTCTAGGACACGTACTCCGTTATTTCGCGCGAAGTACTCGTGGACATACACTTTCGGTGATAGCGTTAAACTGTCAAACAACAAGCACCATAGGAACATGAAAGCACTAACCGGTTCGCTCAATGGCGAGAAACCGATTGCACACAAACAGTATCAGCCCCATAAACAGTAGAACAAATCTTCATAAGCCAACAATTTTTTCCCACATGGCAGGACGAACTTGGCTGTAATCAACGCACCTAATGGTAAAACGATATCTGTCGATTCGATGTTTCAACTTCAACTCAAAAACCATAGAGAACACACCACAGAAAAAGATCGTACTCTGGTATAGGGGAAGGAGGTAGTGTATAGGTAATAGACAAGAACCACCAATCGACGTACATATGTCATATTTACATACACGCGCACGGCGACCGGCGATCCACAAATAAGTAATAAAGTGCGAACAGTCGTAAAGAACAAAACTATGTAAAATATGGAACGGATAGCATTCACCACAATTTAGAACATTTTTATACCTACCGAAGGGAGGGGATGGGATGGCCACGATGAGATTAAAATTCATTCAATAGACGAACGGAACATCAACGGTCAATCGATTGATATTTGACGTTTGACGTACAACAAACGTGAAGTGAAGCGTGAGATGGGGCCGGGCTATATCTCCGAGACTTGGTGTGTACCTATACGGTGGACTACGAAAGTCAAAAGTTGTCTCCAAGAATTTCATGACACCCCTGTCAGTGATCGCCTTAAGATGCAAATCTTACAAAAATTGTATTGTGGACAAGGGCCATAATGATTTAAAGAAGAGATTTAAAAATATTTTTATAAATTATGAGTAAAATCACGATTATTCTGTAAATCATAAAGGCCTTAAAAAAACTTAAATCCTGTTTTTAGTAAGGAGAAATATTTTGGTCAATGTGAAACCAATATCATGTTTTAACTTGTTTTGCTAAAAGAATATCCTAAATGAAAAATAGATAAATTGTTATTTTTTTAGTACAAAACGACAACGTTGAAGTGAAAAAATCAACATTACTAGGTTTGGACTGGAATGAATGGGTGTACTCTCTGTTCACTTCTGCGAAATGTGCGCTTCAATAAATATTGTCGTTTTACAGCCTTTAAAATAACGATGGTAAAATATAATCGTTTTTGGGTTGGAGCTACGTGTGACCGACCATAAAATATCTCTCTTCAAACAACGTAATATTGTTAGCTTATAATTTATTTCATAATCAAATTCACTTACCTTCATTTGTCATAATATAATAAGAAAACTTAACTTCATTATTTAACTTATTTTATTAATTTGTTAAACAATTGATATTTTATGTTTTTTGTTTTAATTTTTTAACAGAAATGTATAATGTTGGCTAAAAAAGACTGAAAATATACCTGATCCAGTAAAAAATAGTAATTAGTGAGTAAATTTAGGTAATATATACTTGGATATGACCTACGTTAGATAGAAATTCTTATACGTGTGTCGGGAAATATATTTTTATAAGAGGTAAGATACAGGTACTTTTGGCATGAAAACATTTCAAATCATTTTTAAGCGATGTGTTTTTTGTTTTCCCGGCACACAATTGGGAAATACGAGCCACTATTTCAATCCTTCCCCCCCTCCCATCATTTCATTCACTTTCTATGTTATTTTTTACTCTCATCTTCTTTTACTAACCACGTGTGGTACATTTAGTTTTCGTGCAAAGTGTCAGTATAGATCAAACGATTTTTACGTTTTTAATATTTTCTTTACATCAACTAGTGATGAGCTAAATCATTATTGTAATTATGATTAGTGTTAGATTACTAATTTTATAATTTACTAGTGATTTTTATTTATTTTTTGTAGCATAATTAGTACAAATGAAAAATAAAGGTAATTGCTTTACTAGATGTAGTCTGTTCTAAAGCAATTACCTGTACATTTTTTAAAAGTTGTAAATATTAAGAGGTAAGCGAGTATAATGAGTGAGTTATAAAAAGTTATGTGAAAAAAGTACAATCAGAAGTTATAAAAAGATATTGAAAAAAAGTTATGAAAATATTAATGTCAGTAATATACAATAGTCGGTGACAAGAATGTATGAGTAATTAGGTTAACACAAATGACAAATGTTTCATTTTGCTTTCTACTCACATCAAGCAACCACTTTATTATTTTTGGTTTGAATCACTTTAGACATTATAAAAAATTGTGTGAAAAAAGTATAATCAGAAGATATAAAAATATTATTGTCAGTAATATACTAATAGATTGCTCGCCGAATTACGAATAACTCGTTACCAATCATCTTTACAATCGAATACAAATCTGACTGATTTCATACACATCGTCTCATGAAGCTGTATGTAAATTCTATCTAAAGTACATATTTTTCAATAGTATTTTCTTTTATAATTTGTATATACGAGTATACATTATGTGTTTGCTTTGCAACGTGATTAAATAGAATACATTTTAAATGGGACAATATCGCCCTTTTGGCATCGTTTTCGCTTTGTTCAACATCAATCGAGCACCTTTTTTCCTGAATGAGATAAAATCGTTGCGGTAAATGATTCGGTCTTTTGTTTCCCGCTGTTTGGGGGACCGGTTGGGGCAGAGCTTACACGGGTTTTCATTTCATTCTTAAGAACAAACGAACGACCTTTGTGTTGGAAAGTATTATGCGGTTCGCCTTGCTTTTCAATCGGTTTATTTTTTACAATCGCGAACAATTTTTATAAATCTTTTTCTATTCCATTGTTGCCATATTTTTAAATACACAAATAACATATACGAAATTAATATTACATCTTTTATGTAATATTTTTCGAAGAATACAAATAAATATAATAAAATATTCGGTAATAATATAACTATTAATATTTATTTCCTCTGTTTGCCGTTTGTTATTTTCATTTTATTTTCTGATAAATTATTAAGTTTATGAAAATTCTCCAGTGTGTTTCAGTGGCATAATATTTATGCTAAGTAATATTTTTAGTACCAATTTAAATGTATTAATTAGAAACATATACATATAAAATCAATTTTATCGAAAAACATCGATTCGATTCGAACTTGGATCTCTTTCCAATTCGGGGAAGGTGCATTAATCTACTATGCTACAGCACACAGTACTTTCGACGACAAATTTTCGACATCTGCTTGAGTAGTAATTAATGAAATGTTTTAATTAAAAAGACATACATATAAAATTAATAATTAATACATTCAATTATTTTTTAAATATCACAGACCAATGTTCTGAATAATTAAAACTTCACAATAATAATATTTTCTCCTTAATAATAAATGTATCATTGTGTCCAAAATTTAGTAAAAATTAATTGTTAATTCTGGCGTCTTCTATCGGACTACTCAAAGGTATTTGAGATTCCGTAAAAATAAAGTAGATGGCTTTCAAATAATGGAACGATAGATGTATTAATTTGAAAAGTGTAACATATAGGTTCGAAAATTTGTCCTCAAAAGTACTGTGTGCTGTAGCATAGTCGATTAATGCACTTTCCCCAGATTGGAAAGAGATCCAGGTTCGAATACCGGTAGTAACAACAATAATTTTCTATAAAATTAATTTTATTTGCATATCTTTCTAATTAATACATTTAATTAGTATTTAAAATATCACAGGCCTGAATAATTATCACATTACAATAAGAATGTATTCTCCTTAATAATATTTTTAATAGTTATTTAATAAATAAAATTGTATGAAATGGTGTGTTATTTTATTAACGAAGAATCGATTAATATAATTTTTAGAAAGATATACACATAAAATCAATTTACAGAAAAAATATTCTAATCTTTCTATCCGGGAAAATGCATTAACTGATTATGATACACCAACACAATAAGTTGACGACAAATTTTCGAATTTATATGTTGCACTTTCAAATTGATACATCGGTCGTTCCATTATTTGAAACTATGTTCTTTATATTTACGGAATCTCAAACACCTTTGAGTAATAGAAGATGCCAGAATTAATTGATAATTCATTTTTATTAAATTTTGGAAACATTAATATAACTTATATATTTTTAAGGAGAACACATTCTTATTGTGAAGTTGCAATTTTTCAGAACAGATATTGATGATATTTTTAATGCTAATTAAATGTATTAATTAGAAAGATATACATATAAAATCAATTTATTGAACAATGATTGTCGTTCATGTAGCATAATCGGTTAATGCATTTCCCCGGATAGGAAGTGATCCAGGTTCGAATCCCGGTAACAACAACAATATTTGTTAAACAAATTGACTTTATATGTACATCTTTCTATTTAATACATTTAATTTGTATGTGAATGTGTTCTCCTTAAAAAAAAAATGATATGCATATACCATGATTGTTTGATGTTATTTTATATCGCTGTAGGACCCTCTCTAATGTAGTGTAATGATTAAGTAAATGAGGTCGAGCTTCGTCCCAGAAAACCATCAAGTTTCTTAACACAAACGCGTAGTTTAATTAAAAAGTAGCGAAAATACTGATGAAATATATATACAATTGAATTCATTTTTATAAAAGAGAAAATATATGTGTACGACGCACAATAAATAATAATGTATTTTAAGATTAGTGGGTGAATGTGTACGGCAGGTAGCTTGGCTTGATTCACAATAATTGAGGGTCTGAGAAGGGTAAGGTAAAGCCAATTTTACTTAAAAGGAAAGCGACGTAATTTAAAGTAAATGAAGCGTAATACTGTTGATGTACCTTGCAATAGGATTTGAAACGTCGGCCAAAGGGTTTGGTGAGGTTGGAAAGCGATGGCAAGATGACCCAGAAAACTCGGAACAGAAGGTTTTCCTTTTACAAAACTAACTCTATAAATTTGATAGTAAATTTAGTAAAGTAAAAGTAAATTTTTATTTTCCATCCATTTGCCTATAGATATATTGTAATCTTCAACTATGGTAACTTGATATAGGTACTTATTAAATCTAGATACATTTAAAAAAAAAAAACTAAAAGATTTATATAGTTATTAAACTAAATTATACATGAATTGATAATGAAAACACAAATTTATTTTTTAAATTGAGTAACTAATATAACATCTAACGTCAAAATTTTGTTCATGTCCAAAAATGTCTAAGAACACAAAATTACTAGATTTTTACCTACAAAGGCACTGTTATTAATCAAATATCTTATAAATACAAATCTAAGGAAGTATGGGGTAATAGGTTACAGGACTTAGATCGTGTCTTCGGCTTGGCTTATCTAATATTTGAAATGTTATGTCTCCCCGCCGCTGACGTCGGCAATCACCTGGGCATCTCTATCCTGTGCTAGACGAAACTACTCCAACAGTCTTGTACCAAATTTCCAAATTAAAAGGAATACATATTGTAACTTTGAACCTCTCAAAATATAGTATGTAAAATAAAGATATCCAATGTTGTGCAGCTTTGCTTAAATATTTACTATTCATATTAACACTTTTAAACGCTTCAGAATTAACAATCAAATCTATCCATGGTATTCGAAGAATTTTTCTATACAGATATATTCTAAATGTCGTATTTAAAATCCACAGAGCAATATTGATCGTATAAAACATTTAATAATTATTTGCCTCTATTTCAAATTTAGATTGCCACTGCAAAGAATGATCTCATTTTATTAAATGTTTCCCGCACAACGTGGATTCTATACCTCACTTTTTTTTCGGGATTCAGAACATTTTTAATTATGCTGCCAAGATATTTGAAAGATGAATGTGCTGATAAAATGGCCAAGGAGGCCACTCCTTCCGGAGTTTTCCCTCGTCAGTTCCATATCCTGATGTATGACATACTTAATATGCTAAAAAAACGTACAAATTCAATGTGGACTGCACAATGGATGGATCCAAATAATCGTAAGTGCAATCGGCTTTAAATAATTCAAAGATCTACTCTCCGCACCCCCTGGTTCTCCAAAAGGTAAGTCTCTAAAAGAACAATATCAAATCTCTCTAGAATGAGAATTGGGCATTGCCAGGTAGCCTCACATTTATTCAGATTGAACTTAATAGATTCCCCAATGTGTGAGTGTGATGCATATCTTTTTTGCCTGTCCATTTCGGATCACAGGTATTTTTTACAGTAATCTCATCAATAGTACTTTTCAACTCCCGGTTAACTTGTGTCGTGATCTTTCCCTTAAGTTGGCACATTTAATCTATATACAGGTGACCCCCGTTGATCGTAGAAGATACGTTCTGGACATTGCCGCGATAAGCGAAATTCCGCGATCAACAGGAGATTTAAAAAAAAATCGTTTTAAGATTCTAAAAAACGTTTTATTTTCTAAATAAACATTAAATAACAATGCCACGTAAAATATAATTCATTATTTTATTTTTTTTCTGCTTTCCAAAAAATAATCTAGATTTCCTTGTTTGGTCTATCTACGTTTATTGTGAAAAAATTGTCTATAACCGTCAAATAATTCATTACAACCATACTTTACAGCACTCACTCGCTCATAATTTTCGTCATTTTCTTCTAACAACTGCATGCATTGATTGTGAAGAGAAAGGGCCTTTTCGATTATTTTAACACTTAATTTTCGCGCGGGAACAGGTTCCGAGACGTCATTTTCTTGTGACATAGCATTACGGTCCATTTCCTGCAGCTCTTCATTAGTTAAGGGTTCGCCGTGTGATTTTAACAAAAGGATAAAAATAAGGAGCGTGCACTCGAGTATTGAAGTTGAAGGATAACTGATTAACAGAAAACCCAAACTTACCAGGAACCGGCGTACCAGCGTTACATATTTTGTCTCACTCGCGCTCGTGAATTTACGTGTATGTACATGTGTTTTATATGAGTGAACGAAAAAGAAAGATAGCTCTCCCGTGCAACCACATATTGTGACGATTCCTGGAATATGTCGAAGCCGGACAAGTGTCGAGAAAAAAAATCTTTATTTTTAAATACCGCCTTATAATGAATCCGCACTCACCGGGGTCGCGATGAACGGGGGTTACCTGTAATAGTAAATTTTTTGAACGACAATGGTATCGTATTGACTTATAATATAATATTATTTATTCTATAATATTATTGTACTTTTTTTTATAAAATAAAATTTTAACTTGAATTACTCTTGAAGGGTAGATTACCTATTTAAAAAAAGAGGAAGAAAATATTTGAAACTATAAATCTGCTGTATCATGTTATATTTGAGTTAAAGAGATACATATATATATATATATATATATATATATATGTATATATATAGATACTCTATAACTAGATGTATTAAATAACTATTTTTTTGTGTACTAATACAGACTAATTTGATTCAAAAAGAAGATTAGCTTACTTTAAAAATAATAAGAATATTTGTGTGACCGTATTCCGTGTACGTATCGCTATTTATTTTTTTAATATATAAAAAATCATACTTATTTATATTACATTAAATAGTTTTTTTTATATCATTTCTTCATAATTAAACAAAAATAAAGTAACACCTAGGTCACTGAAAAAAGCAAAGGATAAATTATTTGTTCCCGAAGGAAACAACCATATTTTTAAAAATGCTTTCCGGATTAAATTTTAAGTGAACCTTCAATAATATTACCCATTTTCTTTTTCAGATATTTAAATTTAAAAAAAAAAAAAAATCTAGGAAGTGTAATCACATTGTTTAAACATTTAAAACTCGTTGGCTCGAGAATTCAAAGATAGTTAAAATGGAAGTTGGCAACGATTGAAAGTATTACGTACGGACATTGATTGGAGTTTACTTAATAATCATCTCGCTTCAATTAATATCGAACGGATCAGGAATAATTGTGAACAAATCCGTGTATGCTGCCTCACACGACGAATGAAAATGTAACAAAATGCGGCATTAATTGAATAATTCATTTGTGTATTAGACTATGTATGTGTTATGAACTTTTATGCTTGCTTGGTAGTGCTAATAGTGATTATGGATCATGTAATGTGATTCGAAACGTCGGACAAAGAAATGTGAGATACATAGCCCAAAATTGAATACTAACACAAATTTATGACAGAGTAAAAAATGAAGAAATAAGGAAGGAATGTAAAGCTGATCTTAGTATAGTGAGTAAGATTAAGAAAGGATCACCAAGGTGGTTTGGTCGTACGAGAGAATGGTAAGGAAGATATATGACGCAAGTGTTGATGGCACCAGAAATAGAGGACTTGACACGACCAGCTAATCAGATACTGGAAGATGGTTAGAAGTGTTAGAAGCCTCAATAATCGACGAGCTCGTATGAGAAGATGTATTAATGTAGATGAGGCGAGAACTGGGTGTCAAGATGGAAGAGTATGGCGCTCTATCCTCTCTGCCTACCCTCGCGGGGAAACGGCATGATGGTAAGTCAATTAGTTTAATACAAATTGTCAAACAGAAACAATGAATTGTTTTTTCTTCTCCCTGGGTTCGGGCTGAAGCGAGAGGATTTATTTGCTATTCTTGTTCTTACTTTCATTTTACTCTTATTCATTTTCTTTTACATGTTACATATTTTCACACGCATTTGTAACGTGATAAAAACTCTTTTTTATTATAATGTAACTGTGACTCAAAACTATTTTAAGTATTAAAAAAAAAGTAATTTTCTAATTTAGCAAGGGCGTTTAGTCTCTGAATATGTGATTATAAATAGAAAATTAAACCTACTACTATTTGTTATATATTTTTATTCAATTATCACGATCACTAAAAAAAAGTTAAAATATATGCATGTTTCTTCCCGTACACATATCTCAGATGGAACAATTCCTTAAGGGTCTTCGAAGAGGTGGATGAGCGGATACCTCAGTGCTCTTATTTCTGTGTTTAAAATGACAAAATTAATGATAACAAGTATAGAGAAATTAGTATATTCTAAAAAATAAAATCTGTCCAGTGAAATTTATAGTAATCTCCATAGCACTGTATGAAATGGAAACATGAATATTACGAAAGAAGAAAAAAGACATCTCGGACACCTTCGAAATGTCGTACTGAAGGCGAATACTTAAGGCATACAAATGTATCTATTCTCGTAGAATTTCCGAAAGACTTTCGACAGCTTTCAGGAGTAAGATCACAGACCATGTATAGGAGAGGAGTTTGGAACATTAGTTGCGAGACGAGAGGTATTTTACACGCATTCGTGGTCGAAATATAAATTCGATAGTTTATGACACATTTATGCAACAGTAAAAGTATTCACTCTTCGAAAATTAAATCTTTGTGTAAACAATACTTATTTTTTTACATTAATGCGTATTATATTGTCAGCGTTTTAAATTTTCATTCCAATCGATTCATATATTTTAAAAAGTCGCGGAGCTATTTGAGTACATAATGGTGGTACCAAAATGACCACGTGGGTGGCACCAAATTTAAAATATTGAAACAAAGAATATGCGTTAGTTCATGTCTATATATTTGGTAGTCTGTGAGTGAGATTTTCTCTTGACACGTTGCCAGAAAAACGACGAAAGTCTCGACAAACTCGTGATCACAGGGAAAGTTGAAGAAAAGTGAGCATCAAAAAAAGTCTCCCACAAGATTGATAGACCAAATGAAAGAGTTAACAGGCTCCTTTTTAAATGCTGCGTGAACGTGGCTCAAAACCATGAAGAATAGATACGTGTTTTGCACGAAATTTCAAACAGGGACCGAGACATTCAGTATTGTCATTTTCAATTACAGTGGTACCTTGACTTATTAGTGCCTCAACTGACAAGTTTTTCAAGAAACGAGCTGTCTCTCGGCCAATTTTTTCCTTTGAGTTGACAGCTAAAATTCGGGTTACAAACTAGCTTCAGATACCCCACCACTTGTTAGCGCAACGAACGCCACAGTAAACACAGCAACATCCGCTTCGCTCCCGTGTCTCACTCGTTTACTTTAAGAGGTTACGCAGTAGAAACTTTAGTGTTGTGGTCGCATTTGTGATGTAGTTATTTTGAAAAACTTGGTTTTTCCAAACATGGGTCCGAAGAAAATGAGTGCGAAGGATAGTGATGTACATTGAATTAAACATGACCAAAATGTGCATGTAGTCGACTTGGGACGCGCGTAGCTACGATTTGGACCATACTAAGCAGGAGTCGATTAAACCTATAACGCCAGCCAAACAGCGGACATCTATCCAAGAAAATATGGAGAAGCTGCTGATGGTGTGGTTGACAGAGAAGCAGCTCGCAGGAAATTCCGTGACGGAGGCCATAATCTGCAAGAAGACACGAGCTATTTACGCTAAAAACATGTAACAAAAAAATACGGTTTTTTTATGGCCCCAGAACGGATTAATGGCACTTCAATTGGGAGAATTGATTTGACATACGAGTGATTTGAATTACAAGCTCCGTCACGAAACGAATTAAACTCGTAAGTCGAGGTACCACTATATATACAATACAAATAGAAAAATTATATTTAAATTAATCAATTATTAGTACTTTGGCGAGGGCCAGAGATAGCCTTAAATATCGTAACAAAACGTGTAAATGTGAAAATTTAACATTATTTTTTTCCCAAAACAACCTGTACGATTTTGGAGTTCGTGTTCAGCTCCCACAAAATACACAAAGTAATCACATTTTCTAAACGGGAAAATTTTAGTGTTAAACTTTATATGTGTTATCATTTGTGTAATCGGAATATGATTTTATGAATTTCCATAATTTCTTTCTGTACATCAAATTTTATTTTTAAAAACATTACAATAAATTGAATATGTATATTAAGAAACATGCGTAGTTTATCTCATTAATTGACATGGCCGTTACTTTGTGGTGTAACGTGATTATTTTAATTTTCACTACTGACCTTTGTACTACACACGTCAAGTATCAAAGTGTGACATCTCCATTTTTAGACAAAATGAAGTTTTGTAGATTATAAAATTTCTATTAAGCCTATGAAATCATAATACTATAAATCATTATGAATGTAAAGCATTTTCAATTGTAAAAAATGTTATGATTTCATCGGCTTGACATAAGTTTTATAATCTACAAAAGTACATTCATAAACAGTGAAGGTGTCACACTTTGATACTGCAGGTCGCATAATATAGTATTAGAGCGGGGCGGAACTAAAGAAACAACTCCTCAGAATTTTCTAACCACATAATTGAAACAAACCACACTTTCTACAGTCACAGACTAAAACTTCTTCACTCGGTACTTTATAAAGGATTAATATTGAACAATTTAGAAATCTTTGAAATCGAATAAAAATAAAATTTGAAGAAAACACTGATAATTAATCAATCGATATCATTAATTGAATAATACCGGTAAATGACAGACATAAAATTGAAGATCGGCCATTTCCCGTCAACTTTGATAATCGCAACCGGAACCCATAATACTATTAATAAACGTTATGTAGCTTTTATTGCTAATTTTATCAGACGGTTCGATGAATTTGGATGGCAAAACAAACATTTTATGATTCATTTTCAATTAGGAGCGGTAAATAGTTATGCCTGCCAATAATAATAAAACATTTCACTTATTTTTACATTAAGTGTTTACAAAATATAATTTAACAATGTTAGACGAATGTATTTATCGTTGAAATTCTATTAATGTGCTGCAATCAGCTGCAACAATCACAAATTTACGTATTTGCTATATACGAAAAAATATTATATTCTTACACATAAAGAACTTTTGTTGTAATCAACTGAACTGATTGATAATTTTAATGTGAAAATGTTTTTTTTTTTAATCGACACAACTGCGAGTTTCCTCGTCTTACTTTTTTTTTAAACAATTTTCTCTACATTTCCAATATTCCATTACAAAATAATTTTAAAATGTATAACGCGTTCAAACTTAACCGCAAATGCGGAGAGAAAAATTATGAACACTAAAGTTCGCCACCTCGAGCTATGAAACTTTTTTAGCGCTTCGCGTATCTTCAACTTGTTGAATCCCATTATCCGTATCTTAATGCTCCATTCGTTCTTCTCTTTTACTATATATTACCAGATCATAAATTTAAAAAAAAACATATCTCATGCGCCCAGCCTCTATCATAAGTTTTTCCCTGTATTCCTGTAAACGATTAGATTTAAAGAGATGAGAGAAAGAATATGGCATGTGGAAAATGATTTGTGATATAGGAAATAGAAAACTGGTAACATTTTCAATTTTCTCACTTAAAGGTTTTAATGTTAATGGATTACTGATATCTCGGTTGTCACTTATTGTAAACCACAACGTTATTATGGCTTAGTGATATACGATAAATAATTAACCAAATTATACATTTCTGAAAGTTAATAATGTAAATGAATCTCTACTTGGTGCAGCCACAATATAATGACTACAAGCGGAAAGTCCCAATCTTGCCTAGAAAACATCGCTTTGAACAGAATGTACACCTACATACATCCCGTATATTATATTAACAAAAAGTAATCAAATAAGTTACGAGTGCTGTAGTACTTAAAAAGTAGTAATACAAATTAAATGTGTTAATTAGAAAGATATACATATAAAATCAATAAAAAATCACAGACCTATTTTCTGAATAATTACAACTTCACAATAAGAATGTGATCTCTTTAATAATATATAAGTTGTATTAATGTGTCCAAAATTTAATAAAAATGAATTGTTAATTCTGGCATCTCCTATCGGTTTACTCAAAGTCATTTGAGATTCCGTAAAAATAAATAAAATGGCTTTCAAAATGCTTAATGTAACGATATATGTATTTATTTTAAAAGAATAACAACATATAAGTTCGAAAATTTGTCGTCAATGCACTATGTTGGTATAGCATAATAGGATAATGCACGTTCTCCGGATTGGAAGAGATCCAGGTTCGTATCCCGGTAGCAACAGCAATATTTTTCGATAAAATTGATTTTATTTATGTATATCTTTCTAATAAACACATTGAATTTCTATTAAAAACATCATTTACCTATATTCTGAATAATTACAACTTCACAATAAGAAAGTGTTCTCCTTAATAAAAATTAGTAGGTAATTAGCCGATTGCTTATCCGTTAGTATTTTTATATTCTTGTAAACCTCCCTGACGTCTAAGGAGCCGACCAAACCAATATTGTGATGAAATTGCCCGTAAAACAATGAACAAAGAATCTGTGATCCAATCTCGTACACGCGATTCGTAATTTATACCTTTCAAATCGCAAGTAAGAAAATTGGTAAAACACGAGTAGTAAAAAATAATATTTATCTAGCCTAAAAAAATATTTTTTTTTATCAATCACCATTCCCATATGGCATCGAATCTTACGTCAGCATTCTTTTAAAGCAATGGGCATTTTCTACGTGATCAAAAGAGCTTTTGACGGCCTGGTAAAAAAAAATTGTATTTGTATTTTTATCTTAGATCTGTTTCCTGTATATCTATCTTCTAAACTAAATCTCAATACCATATGTCTTATGTGTGTCACTTATTCTATTGTATTGTTATAAAATATATTGAGACGTGCTGAACTAAAAACGAAAAAAGAAAAATAGAAGATTCCTCAAACAGTTGTAGAAAACTAGATCGGCCTGACATTGAGTCGAGTGTCATGCTATATCTTAAATACAAATTAAATGTATTAATTAGAAAGATATACACATATCAATTTTATCGAAAAATATTGTTGTTGCTACCGAGATTCGAACCAGGACCTCTTCAGTAATATTATTTAGTATATTACTGAAGATGACGCGGTGAGCATCGAAAACGTTTAAATTAAAATGTTTAATTAAAGTGTAGTGTGAAGTTAACAACGTTGTGTTTTATTTTATGAATTAATTAATTTTATAAAATTATATAAAATATTTATAATTACAATGAACTTCCACAAAGATAATCACGAAAATTTTGAAATATTATTTTCTTAGTTGTTCTCTAGAAACAAAAATTTCATCACATGTACCCGCTTCTTTCTATTATCGCGCGTATTAAACCTGATACGACTACACATACATTTTAAACGGGACTATACTTATAAGAACTACGTCATTAGCTGTTAGCTCCTTCAGAAAGCTCGACGCCGAAAAATATTAATCACACAATATGTTA
Organism: Eubasilissa regina; assembly: GCA_022840565.1. NCBI lineage: Eukaryota > Metazoa > Arthropoda > Insecta > Trichoptera > Phryganeidae > Eubasilissa > Eubasilissa regina. The sequence continues at coordinate 26,833,874 of JAINEB010000022.1, read as the reverse complement.
CGAGGCTGCTTGCGAGACCGCCCACACATAAACAAAGCGACATCACCGTACAATAATTAGAACACACCTGACACTTGTTCACAAAGCTGAAAGTAAAAATTCTCAAACGTCTTTGGACCGAATTGGCCGCTTGCCCTGACCGTTAAATTAAAGTGGGTGCAAAATCGTTGCGAGTTGGCACTTCACCGGGAAGCGTTCGGTTGTCGCCAGCTCTCTGGAAAAGCTGAACTGAGCACTTGGATCAGCGACACTTTAAACGAACACCGCTGAACCGATTAAACAAAAATTTATTTTTTTTTATCAAGAACGCATTATTATTGTGAAGTTGCGGTTTTTTTTCAGATCATAGTTTCTCCTTAAAAATATATAAGTTGTATTAAATGTTTCCAAAATTTAATTAATTCTGGCGTCTCTTATCGAACTCTACTCAAAGCTATTTGAAATTCTCCGTATATATGAAGTAGGTTACTTTCAAAAAATGGAATAACAGATGTAAAAATTTGAAAGTGAAACATACAGTTTCAAAAATTTGTCATTAATTTACTATGTCGACATGGTGTAATGGTCAGCGCACTTCCACGAGTAGGAAGGGTTTCTGGTTTGAATTCCGATGGCAACAAAATATTTTTTCGATAAGTTACGATTTGATACATTAAAATTCGACATCTTCCTATTTGATACATTTAATTTGTATTAAAAAATATTTAAATTGGTCTAACTCCTATCACGGGCTAATTGTGAGCTTTCATTGCCAATTCAAAATATAGGGAACAATCTAATGTCACTACATATTTTCACAAGGAAATTTCCCAGCATTAATTAAATATTGTAATAATGCTTTGTAACTGAACAGTTAAATTCACTGCGGCGTCGTTAAAACCTTCAGTTCGTGCTGACTAAACGTATTTGTCAGTTAAGTGGATCATGAATAGATGACAGTAGAACATATCCAATATAACAGTATTAGAAAGTTTATTGAGCGTCGATGTGACAAAATATAACGCACTCTTTATTTTATTTAAATTGTGTATGACTAAACTGAATTTGAAAAAAGTTAATATCCAGAATTTTCTTATAAATAATTCTACAATACCTCCGCTGACCGAATACAAAGACATAAAAATGATAAATAGGTTATCTATCCATTTTTGCATATTTCAAACGATATTTAATTCAAAATGTACAAATTCAACATCTTTTATATTTTATTTCAATGCCACAATCGTGATACTAAATAAAATCACAATTTAATATTTTTTATGATTATTATTATCACGGTTACGAGTCTTGAAAGAAGCAAAACAAATACATAAATTGATTAGTAAACCAATTTTTTTTCGTCTAATAAACTCCTTTTATTATTTAATTGGTAAACGGAATAAAATGTCCACAATTTAATCGAATTAAATGGAAAAAAGATTTTGACTTTGAAATTTTATCGAAAATTATTTTACAAAATTTCAACTCCCAAAAGAGATTCATTCATATTTAATTCAGGTTGTATTTAAAATTCGAGAGTAATGAAAATTCTAAGAATGTGCGTTTATGTTTATATTGATCGATTTCATATTATGCGCTATACTTATATATTGCAAAAAGTTTTCAGTACCTACTGATTATTATTAATTTTTTTTTAAACAGGAATATCAAACTTTTTAATGCAATTTTTTTTTTGTGAACAATAAATACTTTACCCATCAAAGGCATCTTCAATTTATACTAAATGTCCATTGTCCCTAACATTGAGTTAGGCAAATGTTTGTACCTGAGTATGTTTTTTAAGTCTGAAGGTGGTCAAAAAAAAATTATTTGTGTAAAAACAATATATTATGTCTTATTAATAAAAATTCTTAATTAATGCATAATAACATTGATAAAAACATTAATATAACTTTAGGAAACGCTTCAGTAATATTGACATAAACAGATTTGGTCCAATTAAATAAATTTGAAAAATGTGACCACGCTATAAGCACACGGATATAACAATACACAGTAATAGTATTTAAGTGATGGTATTCGAGAAGGGGGAAAGCAAGACACTTGTTACATAGCCAAACACAAGGATTAATAATTATTTTGATAAACACGAGATACCCTTTACTAGGTCGTTCGCCTGGACCGAAATGAGTCCGATTCATTGCATCAATCATCCAACCAACGGGGAAGAACGAATTTTCATTCATCGAATCAAATGAATGTTGTAATTTTCATATAATTATTTATTCTAAATTATTAAGATAAAAAAATAAAGTGATATTACAAGTTACATTCATGGTAGCACCTCCACCAGTTTATAATTCTAATCGTATTCTCATTTTTGAAGCTAAAATAAAATCTTATAACTATCCTAATGCTATATTCATTAATTACATGAACTGGGGACTTTTTGAGCGGGAGGGAAAGGACTTGTGTCAAGGCGCGCTCCATAAATAAATATAGGTAGTGTAGGTTAGAAGTACCTTTTTTCTTTTGCTGTGGTGGGTGACGATGATCTAGTCAAGATTCATGGCGTGGCCTCAAACAAAGCCTGACAGCGGAATTTCGTCCGACTAACCGCGTAATTATAGTTCATTATTATCGTGGCACTAAGGTTTCCGTGGCTTTCTTGGACATGTTACATGCAACTATTTGTCTCACGACTTGATTTTACCTTAGATAAGTACGGCAGAGAATGATTATTGAACACTTAAAATCTAATAACTTGCAATTATTGACTTGGTTGTCTAAATTGAATTTAATTTTACTTTTAAAATTATCAATATTAACTTTGTGGTTAAAATTCATATTTTTTATTTATTATCTTTGTTTTATTACCCACTGAACTTAATTTAATGAGCACAGCCGTATGTGACTTATTATTGGGAGCTTTAGTTGCCAACTTAACTGCGATCTTAGAAATTGAATTATACATTGGTTAATTGTAAACCCGAGAATGAAAGCCGAAATGCGCGTGTCATATTTTGAATTAATCCGAACTTTAGAAAAACTTATTTGTTGCCCCGGTGCTAGATCTGATCACGTTGATCACGCGATTCTTCTCGTACCGTGTCAAGAAAATATTTTCGGGAGACAAATTCGCGCACTTTCACTTACGCATCCTGATTTAGAAAGAGAAGTCTATATTTAACACCTTGTCGGACTCTACATTTCTGCAGGAAGTGCTCCTGCACGCATGTCTACAGAATGCGTGCAGGACTTTCTCAAGTAGGTGTAAGCCAATTTTGCATCCTTCCATCCAAAGTGATCGGCGTTCAGACCAAAACGAGAGTCAGAACCTTTATATCCGACGCCTCATTTGCTTATTATGCACCATCTAACCCGGATTGTCCTTGACACGTGCCAAGGCTACTGGCTCTAACGAAGTTGCTTTTTATAAAACATGATTCCAAAATGTTGCTTCGTAACACACCGTGCAAAATTCTTGTAGGTATTGAATGTTTGGAACAAGTATGTAATAAGAAATATGTTTGATAGAAACGCAAAGGCTAAGAATTATATCGAAAGGAGAGTGACAGCAGGAAATAAAGTGAACTGGGCTTTTAATGGAATTATATCTACCGAAACTTGTTAACCGAGGTAAGACTAGCCGTATACAATAGTCATGATACCGACACCGATGTATAGAAGTGAGGCCTGGAACTGGCAGAAGAGAAACGGAAGTAGACTGAATGCAGCTGAAATGAGATCAGGCATATATGTGGCAGATCTATTTATGACAGAGTGAAGAAATAAATAAAGAATGTAAAGCTGATCTTAGTATAATGAGTAATATTAAGAAAGGATCATTTACGGGATTTGGTCATATGGAACGGATGCATGAGGAGAGAATGGTAAGAAATATATATGACGCAAGCGTTGATGGCACCAAAATAATGAACGTCCGCGGAATACTTGGCACTACCAGGTAAACCAGATACCGGAGAATGATCCTATTAGAATCCTCAATAATCGGCGAGCTTGTATGAGAAGATGTACGAATGTGGATGAGGCGAGAATTGTGTGTCAGGACAGAAGAGTGTGGCGCTCTATCCACTCTGCCTACTCTCGCGGGAAACGGCGTGATGGTAAGTCAGTTATTTAATATTTAAGTCAATGTATTTATTAAATTATAAATCCAGTATAAATATTAAATTAATTTTTAAGAAAAACAAAAATGAAGTGTGTAAAAAAGAAAAGAAATTCTAAACAGCTATCTAATGAATGGACTGGTGTCCATATTACGGTGCAGAGTATTACGCTGATTGCAGACATATAATGTGTATCTCCCTAACATTAGGAGGCCTGGCTCTGGTTAGAACAAAAGCGGAAACATCAAACGATCTGAAACTTTCCTCTCCGAGTGTAGAGCAAAAGCGGTCGCTTAGAACAAAAAATGGATTAAGCCCCAACTTGGTACGGTATGGCAGAAATACATTTAGAAATAACATTTAACCGTGTTTTAGTATACTTTCATTCTTTTTAACCACCTGGTTACTTTTTTGGTAGCGAATTTATATAATTTCTCTTAATAGCGCAACAAAATTCTACAAAACAATATTTTCATAATATAAATATGATACAAAGCTCTTGTCGAAAACTCTCAGTTTAGTCTTCTTTTTGTTATGCTACTTACCTTTAAAAATGAAGAACGATGTATTTATGTCGTAACTTCCCAGGCAAGCATTTATCGGCGCTAAAAATTTCAAATACTGTAAAGAGTAAAATTCATTTTTTCAAGAGACAAAACAGTGTAAATAAGTTCGCAACTTTTGAGCTGTTGGTCGGATCATAAATATTTTTAATACGTACTCAATTTTGTGAAGGTTAGTATTGCTGCGTAACTCTTAAAACAACAAATTTTATGTATATTCTTCAGAGTTCGTAAGATATATTTTTTAATGTTATTCGGATTATTTGACACCAATTATCACTTAATCGATGTATGATATAATTGAGATTTTTGAAAATTATTTATAGAATTAGTAAAAGAAACCTTTTAGATGTTGGCAGCTTTATTTTTACTTTTATTTTAAATACTTATTTTTCTTTATTCATCCGAACCATGACATCATCATTCGTAACTGTCCGTCCGTCCAGGTTATTTTAAACATTCTTCGTAGATCCACATCTCAAATGCTTCAAGTCACCTTATCATTTCTTCGGTAAGTATCCATGCTTCCATTCCATAAAATAAAATCGAAAATTAAAATTATAATAATAATGCATTTATTATGACTGCAAGACATGTTTTTCATGTGGATAAAGTTTACACGAGCTTGCTCAATGCGATATTTTATATTGCAACCATTTTACTGACAATTCATATATTTCAAATAATACAAGATTGAGATAAATCTCAAAAAATCTAATAGTTTAAGTTCGGTGTAATTTCAAGTCGCTTATTTAACATTTAAATATTATAGCAATAAATCGAGTACCTATTTTTAATGTGACGTCAAGGATATAAAAATAGAAATAATAAACGGAAATCAACGCTACGTGTGTGCTTCTTTATTATATTTGATATTTCCAACATGGCACGTATTTGTGAAATCGTATTTTGAAATAGCAAGCCAGGTATTTATTTATCATACATTACGAGAAAAAACGACCACAAACGTCTCAAGAGAATAAAACGATTGCGGCTTTTTTTAATAAACAATATTTCTTCATATTACACGATACACTGAATATATATGATATTTGGTATGTAGTCGCATATCGAAGAAATGTTTTGCTTTGTTTTTTAAGGTGAGGTCTGAAAGAAAAATCAGATGTATCATCAGCAAAGATGACCTTTGAAAAATTTCAAAATTAAATTGTATTTGCTCTTAAACCATAAAGGTGAGGTAAGTGGGAGTGGTATTGTTCGACTCGCGTGATTTGAGGATTTTCCAGTCGCAATGAGTTACTGGTAGGGAGCGCACCGCGCGATCGCGGTTGAGCAATATTTAAAGTGCGGTGATTCATTAGTTCGTGCGCGTTGCGGTTTTTGTTCTCACTTTAATATTCGACGGTGATGGACCGAGCAATCAACTTATCTGGTGTTGGGTTCAAAAGTTCAGAAAAGAAAAGACAATAAGTAACCAAACTCCTCCGGGACCATCACTTGTGGCTCAATTTCGACGTGAAATTATGCGCAATCCGCGTAAATCGATAAGAAAGATTGCAGCCTGTACTGGAATAAAAAAATCAACAATGCACGTTATTTAAAAAAAAAACTATAGTTTCACCCATACGAACTGCATATCGTGCAGTTTCTCAATAAAAATTACTTTTCTTTACGTGAAACCTTAGCGAAAACGATGCTGGAACGTTTTGGAACAGCACGAACGCTTGAAAACATATTGTTTACTGACGAAGCACATTTTCATATTGATGGCTATGTTGATAAATAGAGCATGAGATTCTGGTGCTCCAATAGCCCAAGGAATGCCATCAAAAACGTTTGCATTTTCCAAAAACGATAGTGTGGTGTGGCCCGAGGGATAATTGGCCCGTATTTTTTTAACCACCGAGAGACAGTCACTGCTGACGTGTGAATTTTCTTTATCGCACTACAATATTTAATTAATAATATTATTTTGAAAAAATATCTTCTTGTTGTACATATAAAGGTACATAGAATCTTGGATGAAATGGAAGTATTTTTTTAAATACAAATAAAACGTATTAATTAGAACGATACACATATAAAAACAATTTTATCGAAAAATATTGTTGTTGCTACCGGGATTCGAACATGGATCTCTTTCAAATCCGGGGAAGGGGCATTAAACAAATATGCTAGAAGCCTGTGTTACACTTCAAATTAATACATTTATCGTTACATTATTTGAAAGCCATCTACTTTGTTTTTACGGAATCTCAAATACCTTTGAGTAATCCGTTAGGAGACGCCAGAATTAATAATTCATTTTTATTAAAATTTGAAAAAAAAAGAACAGATCCCTGAGGTTCCCCAATGTTAGAAGTAGATGAAGGGGAGGTTGAATTTTGAAATCGCACCAATTGAGATCTATTACAAAGATATGATTTAAGACAACCATATCCATTTCCGTCTACCCCATAGGTTTTTTGCAGTCTCTCAACCAAGATTTGATGATCGACTGTATCAAATGCTGCACTCATATCTAAAAAGCAAACAGGACCAGATGTCCCGAGTCCGTTAGTGTTATAATGTCAGACAGGACTCGAACCACCCCTGTTTCTGTAGAATGATGACGTCTGTGTGCAGATTTCATTTTGGGAAATGAAGCATTTTTTGTTAAATACATATTAAGACGACATGTTACAACCTTTTCCATTATTTTTGAGAGGAGCGGCAGATTAGAGACCGGACGATAATTCATGAGGTCTTCGGGGACTAGTGTAGCATTTTTCAGTAGTGGAGTCACGTGGGCCATTTTCATAAGGTCTGAAGCTTGATGTTTCTAAAGATTTGTTAAATAAATCCACTAAAAATGGAACAATTTTTTAATGATACTCCTTTAGTAACCATGTTGCTATTGGATCTAACGCACATCGCTTATTAGAGAAGCCTTTAACTATTTCCGTTATTTCAACGACCATCGTCAGCGTGAAAATATGCAATCGCAATATAGTTTCTTCCTCGATCACAAGTTTCAAAGCACGAATAGCAGTCACATTGTTTGTGAAACTGTCAGCAAGGTTGGAAGCACTAGCAGTTGTCGAAATTTCCGCTCTTCGGTCGCCACGAACAGATTTGAAAGCTCTCCACAAATTTTTATGATTTTTCTGATTTTCTCTAATTCTGGAACACCAATATGCAGATTGTTTTGTTTGTCTGGTTGGCCTGTATTTCTTCTGCGCTTCGAGCCAGACTCTTCTATCAGTCTCCAAGAGAATTCGTTTGAATCTTCGTTCAAGGCGTCTCATTTTTTTCTTTTTTCATCAAACCAGTACTCAGAGCTACGATTCCTCCTAACTTTCTTAGTAACCGGAACATGTTTGTCGATTATGAGTAATAATATAGTATTATATATATCTACAAGTTAATTAATGTCTTTTTGGTAGCAATCGTGATCGTTACCAATCAGAGACGTATTAATATCATTACGAAAATGATTTATGTCCAGTTTCCTCCAGGACCTCGATGTTATGGTTTCATATAATATTCTGAATAATTACAACTTCACAATAAGAATATGTTCTCCTAAATAAATGAAAGTACCTAATTAAACAATATTAACTAAATGCGAGTATTCAATCCAATTAATATTAATAAATCTACCTTATATTTAGATAATATTGCTTACACGAATTCATCGGAAGATATAGCATGTTGTTGACAATAAATTAACCATTATTCTACTACATAATATGAATGTATTGTAGGCCTAGCTGGGGCTGTCTATCTCGCTGAGTGCCTCTTCTGAGACGGACAGTTTGATTCCCAATAAGGAAACGATTGAGAAGGGTAAAAAGATTTACGAATGATTAAAAAAACCTATTATAAAAGTTCTAGAGTAATCGGATTGATTGTGTAATACCTTATACAAATCTTTGGTAAGAAGAAAAGTAAATTAAAATATTTGAGTAATGTTGCAAGTAATTTTATTGCAATTTGAAAAATTTAATTTCTCAATATTGTACATTACATAATAAATATTAATAAAAACTAACTTAACACCGTTTACTCACAGAAGTAGGCAGAGATGATGAGCGCCTCATTATTTTGTCCTGACACACAACTCACTTTTCATGCATGCTTGTCGCTGTCACGTTTCATGCATGCTTGTCGCTGTCACGTATCATGCATACTTGTCGATTGCTAAAGTTTCGGACAGGATCAATTTATCTGTCAATCAATATCTGGTTTACTTGGTTAAGTCGTCAAAAATTCTATAAAATTATATTATGTTTATTAGTTATGTAAATACAATAAATAATAATTACTTTATTGAGTACTCGTAGGTTTAATACTTTCAACTTTATTTATAAGAGTTGTATATTGAAAAGAATAAGTAATCCCATGTAAATATCATAAAAGCTCAGCTTTGTGTCTAATGCTTTTTTCTTTGTAGGCAAATATGAAAGGAAACTGATACAGCACATTGAAATGGAATGTCAATTTTCTTTGAAATACGAATTATTTACTTTTGATTCTGAAAGTACAGTTTTCAAATAGAAAAATAAATTACTTCATTTCACTTATGACAGAAATTTCTAAATTAGAATGAGGATTTTACAAATTCATATTATTATTATTATTATCTTTGTGCCTACATTGAATTGAAATTATATGTATGTATAAGTACGGTATCGATTATTTCAGATAAAGTTTAGTATGTCTGACTATATGTAATGCTGAAAAACATTTTTTAATAATCTTGTTGGAACACCCAATCAAATCCACCGCCGTCCCCAGCCGGCATCGATACCAGCGATATCTGGATTTAGGACCTAGACTGCAGCAAAGAGTAGCCGGCGCCAGTCTGACCCGATCACTCTCCAACGACAGTTCTTCCGTTTCGACGCTCCAGCACAATGAATCGAGTAAAACTCATTTTTAAGCTGCAAAAGTTGTTTTATTATGCATTTAGAATCATTTTAAAGTACTTTTTTTTAATCTTCTTCATCGCCGATATACATCAGCTTTGTTTTTTTTTGCTTTGCCTGTCCCTTGCGCTTGGCTTTCAATTTTACCCAATTTTCCTAATGTTATCTGGATGGGTAAAATATTCCAATGTCCTTCAATGTGTCAAGAAATTTGAAAGGAATCAGATGTAATACATAACATTGAAGTGAAGTGTGAAGGTATATAAGTCCGTTTCTACACGTCAGAAATATGTAAATAGTGATTTTTATGTAGGTACTGAAGGTAGGTAATTATTAAAATGTGTACGAATTTTAAACACTAGGGAAATAATGAAAGGATCACTCACACCAGCATGTGGTACAGCACCGCCCTGACGCCGCGCGGCCGCTCCAGGAAGTTGTAGACGCGGCTCTGCAGGCGGCGGTAGCGCGCGTCCCGGCGCGAGGCGCGGTAGCTGAGCGGCCGGCCGAGCAGAGACATCCGCGGCGCGGCCAGCCGGCCCCCGCCCCCGCACCCCTCCTCGGGCGAGCAGTGCCCGCTCTCGACCCTGCAACGACACAACACTCGGTCATTCATCACCGTCTCTCAAATATTCACCGATCAAAAGAAAAATACTATGTATTGATGAAAAATACGTTATATTTTATTTTTAATAAACTTTACATTGTGGTTTTAATTCATTTTAATATAAAATATTTTAACTTTGTTTTTATGAGCTAGATTTAATACACCAACCAGTTTCATAAAAATTAATAAAATTAAAAAAATTTTAAAAAATAAATCTTGTTACGATAACGAAAGATAACTTAATGATACAAAATAATTGTAAAAAATATATATTCGTACAAATTTTAGAATAATACTTGTGGTTAAATTTAGTTATGATTCTTAATTATTCAATTTAAAACCAATATTGTTTATAATATGTAAAACAGATAATTCCAATTTTTTATCAAAAGTATGATCATTTTCTAATAAATGATTGGAAAATTCTGAAAATCTATTTCTATTTAAACATCTAGAATAAAACAATTGTTCTAAGAAAATTAAAACAGATCAGGCGAATCATTTAGAAAGATACACAGAAAAATATAATAATATCTATGAAATAAGTCTTATTATAAAAAAGAAAATTTGACGTGTCAGTAAGATTACTGTGATGTAATCGGTTAACCCGTACTCCCAACAAGCGGGTTCGAGTCCTGGCAATAATTGATTAATGATAAGAAACACATTTAATTGGTAAAAAAAAAAATTATCCTGATTGAGTTACATGACTAAACATGTATTAATTCTTATTATATTAATGGTAAAAAAGAGACAAAATTTAAGTAGATTTGAACTTAATACTTATTATCAAAGATAAGATAAAATTTTATTGTCAATTTTAGTGCTTTGCATGAGAGATAAACTACATTAACAATATTTAATCAAATGACGTATTTATTAGAAATAAATAACCATTTAAATTTCTAATTTGTCTTCAGAATTCCGCGAGACCGTTAAAGAAGAACGATATGAGATCTTATTATTATTATTATTATTATTATTATTCGGCCTTATCCTGGCTGCATTGTTAGACTCTTTTTTTGTATTATTGTAGCCAGTTTTTTGCTGTTTAGGTAATGTTAATAAAAAAAATTAAGTATAAGATATCCACATAACACTATATAGTTGTATTTATATTATAGTACTATATTATAAACACAACAAAATAAATAATTAAAAATGCATTACACTATATAAATGTATAATTGATTGACAACTTCTTTGTCGATATCATACTCGTACGTTGAATTCATTCCCATATAATATGTTATAGCATCGATAGATAATTATTATTCATTCATTTATTAAACCAGTTACTAACAAAAAGTAATCAGCGATAGCTGATTGTGAGCCGACTATTTAAATTATAAAATAACTGTTGTATGTAGTTGTAGTAACTTGTTTCAGGGCGTATATAATGGCCGCCTTAAGTATTTTTATGAAACAGAAAAAAATCAACTTACTTTGTATCCATTATCACTTGTGCAAAGTTATTGTTATTAAACATTTTTGAGATACTTTATATATACATATACTCGGATATTCTATAATGTATACAGGGTATAAAAGAACAGCCCACAATATTTCATGGGTAGATACCAGACTAAATTACGAGTCTAAAATATTCAAGGAATATGTACAAATTCTGCACCGTTATGGAAAATATTATTATTTATTTTTTTTACAAAATCATGCTAAGCTTTTAAGTTTGTGTTTTTTGAAATAAATTTTTACGAAATGTATAGACCAGTCCAACAACAAAGGAAATGTCTTGGGTAAATTCTGGTAAAATCCAGATAAAATCAACAATCAATAATTAAAATGTTGACTAATTCAAAATGTAATAAAAACGGGCAAAGCTTTACAGAATTATATTACATCATCTGTATTTTTATCTGATGTTATATGTTCTTCAATTCAATTATAAGATTGTAATCATAACGTAATCATTTTTTTATAAATGTACAATTTTTCGTACGAAGATATTTTTAGTCTTCCTCAAAGCAATTATTATCGATGATTGTGCAAAGAAATTATTATAAATATTAATTATAATTAATATATATAATTATAAGAGAGATAAAAAATATTAATGTGATGATGGTATGTTGATTTCACTAACAAAAATGTAAAAACACAAGAGTTAATGATTTTAATATAAAAGCTTTGTTAAGTTCACTTTTTAACCTCTAATACTCAGCAAGTACCTGTAAACGCGAATTTTTCATTCAAATGCGAAACAGTAATGTTTTTTTTTGTTTTTACTAACAAAAAATACTAAATTAATGTTAAACTTTAAGAATTTCAGCAAACATACTTAAATACATAATACTCCCACAGAGATAGACAACGCTGACGATACGCCACGCATATAGATCTATACAAGTGGCGTCAATAGTCTTAGATTATGCTATTACCAACTACATTATGTGATTTTATTAGATAATCATTAAATATTTAATTTCTTATACTTTCTAGTAATTGTTTTAATATTCCCACGCCCCGCCGAATTTACTTTACAGCTTATAATCTCGTATTCTAAAAAATCCCACGATGCGGCGCATAAAATCTACATTTGGTACAATTCTAAATTAATATGGCAATAAAATATTAATTGTACATTTTGTTGTCTCCCTAAGATTAGCGATTCTTCAGCGTATTGAAAAGAATATAAAATGAATACCGACCCACCATCCTGCATGAAAGACTCACTTCACTTGACCTACTAGCATGGAGAGTGATAAATTAAGAAAATTATCATTAAGCATGTAATACGAGACTTTGCCAACCTAAAAATTTGAATGAAAAATTTCTAAGTAAGATTAATTATATAATTTTCTTTGATAATAAATAAAGAAACACCTTAAGGCGATTTTCTATTAAAGGTAATATTTTTAAAGCTTACAGCCTCATCAACCTTAAGTCCGGTACATATGCATGTTTCGCTTTTTTCCATCCATAAATTGCCGTCTTTAAGATTTTTTTTCTTTTTAATCGTATCGTCATGTCAAGTCTTCATCTCGCCTTCAAACACTGTGCCGTCTAAAACACTCGTCTTATATTATATTATGTTGATTATTTTTTATTCTTTTATTCGCTCAAATCATTCTTTACAAAACAATTTATTATTTCTGTATGACATAATTTTTTTATATCATCGTTTGTTACTCGGTGAATCGCGGTTGTTTTCGAGTATATTTTTCTTAATACCGAGAAATCTTTCAATGTTTCTTCAGTTTAAACGTAAGTATTCGTTCCGAGATGATATGATGAGGCGCGATTTTCTAGAGAAGTTCATAATAATGCACAAAGTACGCACTACTCTAAACTCATCTGCAATACTTCAAATCCGTTTTTCCATCACAAGTAAGCTTTCCTTATAGATTCACAAATTCACTAACTTGCTAAAAGTATTTATCGCTCAAAACCTTACATTACTAATAGATAAAATTACTTATAGGATTTTTTTACTGGTTAATTGTTCTCAAACACCATCAACGTTACATGTTTGGTTGCATTAATAATCAGTCAACATTTCATACTGGTGTGTATAATGTGTGTTACGTACGTACATTGTAAACCGCTCTCACGCCAATCCAGAACCACTGCATCAGCCAACATTAAACATTCATTCTTCGCACCCACTTTTCACATTGATATGGATACATAAAAAACCTTTCCGAATGCCTTTGATGATGCCAAAATATGAGTTTCCCTTAAGCCTCACTTTGGTGTCCTCGTACAAAAAAAAACAGACGTATCTTCCATTCCTACGTGTCATTACCTCCGTACACGTATATATTTCTTTGTGTATCTTGTTCCTAATGAATCGTATACTCTTATCTATATATATATTTAGTTGATATTGTGCTTCTGTTGACTGGATTTTTTCGAGTGTTATTTTTAACCAGAAAAATTTCAATATGAAAGATTAAAAAAACTTCATAAATGATCATTGCCATCCCAGACTTCTTTCTCTGTCGGCACTCTTTAAACTTTCTATCGGAATACTTTCATGCAGTTTTTTAAATGAGCTCAAAAACCTAACGTCTCGATAGTTTTTGTCCAGCGATGAATCTTGGTCTGGGAGATATGACTTTCTCCAACCCCTCGGTGTACATTCGTCACTCTAACATTGATTGAAGTATTGGAGGAGCCATTCGAGAACTGTCCCGCCGCGTCCCATGCCCCTGACAGCTGCTTCCTATTCCTCATCTTTTTACCGCCCTTCATACCTTTCAGTTTTCGTTGAAAGACCAACATAGATACAAAAATAAAGATTACAATTATTCTTACTAATTATTTTTAAGAAAATTTTAATTGAGAGGTGTTATTATGTTCCATTTAAGAAAATGTCATATCTTAAAGATAAATATGAAACTTATACAGTAATATTTTATTTTTTACGAATATTTGAAAACGTGCTTATGTTTTAAATACTTGCATTTAAATATTATATTTCGGATGATTCCAGCATGGTTTTATTTATTTCATTAAGAATTTACTTGCAAATAAAATTATATAACATTTTTGAATACTGAATACATTTATGTTTATATATAATATACAATAATATACTTCTAATGATGTTTTTTTTGTGTATAATCAACTGTGGGGTGTTTTTTTTCCTAACCGTTAAGATGTGCAGTAAAGAGTCGAATATTCCAAAGCATAAAAGTAAAAAACGAGTTACAACAAAGCACAGTACAGAGAGTTAACATACCGCTAAATAATCTCCAAACATCACGGTGCAAAACATTGTGGCTGTAAATGTTCGTCTTATGTTCCATTAACAGGTGGTCGCTCGCATATAAACATTTTTTGAATGATTTTTTCTTAAGAAAATGTTAAAAAAACTTCTCGTGAACTGAAATCACAAAATCTTTAAGATCTTCCCGAGAAACGGGAAAGGGAATATCCGAATAACTTTACTTGGAATATTGTTTCAGACACCTGGAGTTTATACAGCAGTAAATACAAAACATAACGTAACTGACACGATACTCGGAGGGAGTTGTCTTTAGATAGGTAGTTACATATCTAGCCGAGTACGTCTCCGAATGGAGTCAGATATGATTTTACATTTAAATATTATTCAAAATAATATACAGCTGAAAGCGCTCGCTCAAGATATGCTAAGATTTTTTGAGTTTATTATAGTATTATATAATACATTATTTTTAAGGAGAACACATTCTTATTGTGAAGTTGCAATTTTTCAGAACATAGGTCTGTGATATTTTTAATACAAATTAAATTTATTCATTAGAAAGATATACATATTAAATCAAAGCATAGAAAAAATATTGACGTGATGAGCTTAATGAGCCGAAAGTCACAAAATACATCAAATCAGGGAGGCTTATGAAAGATGCGCAGCCCCGAAATAGCTGCTCAATAATAACGTGAAGAAAGGCAACGAATAAAACCAAAAAGAGGTGGCAGGACAATATAAATTCATTCTTAACGATAGTAATTAATGTTAGACCGGTGGTGGTGTATTCTTGAAGAAGCCAGGATGCATACCACGTCGTAGTACCAGGGATAATGATTTTGAAATTCATATAAATAAATAAATCAGTGTAGTTCTAAACGTTTATTTTGTCATTTTGATATAAAATAAAACATATCCTAAAACGTAGCGTGCTAAAGAGTAATCTAAAATTGCGCATACTATATTTCATTTAAAATCACGTAATTTATATCATTGTATATTCTAAAAAAACAAATACCTTTTCCACACTAATCTGTTACGGTAAGTAAATTCCAACTATTTCTATCCCGCAAAATAGGTAGGTACGCATTAATACAAACAGAAATATGGAAATATTCTGGATATATTGTTTTGTATACAGGAAAATTTCTTATTCATACAATTCCTAACATATTTAAATGAAACAAGACCTGCAGAAGTGTAATAACTTTTAGCGTTTCTATTCATAGATTACAAAGCTTTCCCGGGCAAGTTTACAGATTGTTTGCGGGGCAAAGTAAAAGTTCCGTAACAAATGAATAGAGAAGAATGTATTCGTGCGTGAAATACTTAAAATTACCGTTCGAGTTGAATAAGGCTCTCATGCTTTCGAAAAGTTAACAACTTACTGATGGAGTATGTAATTACAACATTTGGCTGCTACTATTAACGGAGTTTTGGTCAATATGTGTTAAAGCCAATTGGAATTATTTATTTCATCATCTTTCTTCTCTACACCTGCTGATATTATAACGTAGAATATCATTAATGGTTGGCATCCTGCTCAGATCTGTTTAACATGTGCGTTATATTTGAAGTTAAATCTATAATAAATTTGTAATGTCTAATGACATCTAATGTAAAAACAAATTGAAAAAAAAAAATTGTTGCAATAAATGTCGCATTTAGAATCGTCGAACCAAATCCAACATTCCGCATGATATCGAGAAGACATGTACGTGGATGAAATGCGAAATAAACCACCACCATAAAATTGAAAAAAGATCTGAGAGTCGGCTATTAAACTTATTCTATGCACGGGGTAATAAAATAAATTTTCAAATAATTAATACACTTTGTGGCTTGACGCTATAATTAAATAATAAGATATTTAGTTTTAAATCACTTTATTAGTATACATATACAAATGTCAACTAGTTTCAATACTTTAAATGCTTAACAAAATACATGCTTTTTAGAATTTTCCGAACACATAATTAATTCAGACCGTACGTTTAATAGGAATACAGGAGTACAAATTTTACATAAAAATGGAATAGATTTACGCCTTAATAATTTAGAAGTATTAGAGATTAATAAATCAATTAATAAAAATAGTCAAATACTATGTAACCAAATACGCTTATCAAATGCTCTCTCTGCCTCTCTCTCTTTTTAACTTCTTAACCTTCTATACAATGTCTGTACTTACGATAGTCTATATTATACTGTCTTGCCCTGAAGAAGGTTGGGTTCAACCGAAACTAGTTGACATTTGTATATGTATACTAATTAAATAGTTTAAAACTAAATATCCTATTACTTAATTATAATACAATCTTTAATCTATAATTCTGTAATCTTTAACAAGTTATTAGTAATAATATCTACAAAAGTGTCGTGAAACGATTTCACAAAATCAGAAAAAATTGATTTACGACCAGACACTCATTCAGAAAAGCGCTTTTTTGAAATATCGCAACAATGACGACATGTTTTTAAATACATTTTAATATAAAAAATCTTATAACATGTCAAATAAACGTCTAATGTAGCATGAAATTATAGACATTCTCGAATGATTTATGTATCGAAACTTATTAACAGGATATAGCGTGTTGATTTTCAAACACAATAAAAACCGACGAACACGAACTCAGTATGGAGTAAAATTTGCATGGAGAATCAGTAACTTTTATTTTAATATTTTATCTTCTGTCAATTCACAATTTTAAAAAATTAAACCTTTTGTGGAAAACGGAAAAGGAATTTTTCATTTAATAACATTTCAAATAATTATCGTTCATTTTCAGCAGACCATTCAACTTTTGTTTTTAATTTGAGGAATAATTTTGTTCCGAACGTTTTAAATAAGGCTCACGCATTTTTAATTTTCGACTGTCGCGAAACTTTACCTCAAAAATAAACTTTTCCGTTGTCAATCCTTAAATATTTCACTTTAAAATATGTAGAAACAAAATAATTTTATACAGATAAAAAATAAAGATTTTTTTTATTTTTAAAAGAAGGCTGCCAGATATTCTTAGCTTCGTGAGAATCATATTTCCTTGCATAAATAATAAATAATGGTGGACACAAGCACACAATAATACTGTAGTAACTCTTCTCACAATACTATTACGTTCTATCTATTGTACTATTCATTATATTCTATTAGAAAACATTTTTGCAATTAATTATAAAACTCGTAGAACGTTGAAGCGAGCCGCACAGCCCGCGCGGTTTAATGTAGATGGTCATTTTCACCCGACTAAATTGATTTTGTGACATCTGAGATTCGTTTCCGCCGCCCCCGCAACCAGTGCGATATACACTACGAGTGCACAAAAGAAAATATTTTTAGTTTCAAATTTACTACAACAAAAAAATAACTAATTATTTATTATTTACGCGCCCATAAGATCTACAAAATGTATAAAAAATTGTGTTACATATTTTCAACGAATTATGTTAAAAATTATAATAGGTACAATCTGTCGTTTAATATATATATGTACAGGTAAACGGAGTACTTCTATAATGACATTTTGTTAACTTGATGTACTCATTTGTATAATAATGTAAACTATCACTGCTAGGCCTTGTGGGCTAAACCATATTTTTAAAATCTAAACGGAAAATATCCTAAACCACATTTTTCAAATGAATTTTAAAGTCAGGAAATAACATTGTTTTAGTAATAAAATTAATATAAAACGGCATTTATTTATTCTTTAAATGCTTTATACCTTGTCAAAACATATATTCATCGAAACTCCCGGACCCAAACATATTCTGAGAAGTGCTACAAACACTCGTACATTATTTTAATTTATTAGATATGTTATTTTCCTATTTGTGAAAAAACAATTTTTTTACGAACAATAAACTAATGTGAAAATACGACTCAATTATCTATTTAATAAAATCTAATAAATAAACTTGAATTTCTTTAGGAGTTTTTAAAAATGATTCTGTGATATAAAATTGTACGAATATTTCTCCATAAAATATAAAACAAATAAGTACAGAAAAGTTTTATGAATAAAATGACATCAATTAGTATAAACACCTAATAAATCTGATATTTCTTGTGGTTTTTCCGGCAAGTCTATCAACAATTGGCACTAAAGGGGTTAATTTTACAAAACAATCACGGTATCTTAAGCAGAAATATTTTTATGTACCAAAAAAAAAATATAGCTAAATGTTATAATTTTTATAAAAACATATGTAATCTCTTGCTGTGCGAACACATGAAATGATGTACGGAAATCAGAATATTATATACGAAGAAAATAGAATAAACTTAATGAAGTGTCCTTGTTTAACCAAAACATCTTACATCTTCTGGGTGCAGCATTTTTATATTATCTGAAGTGTTTATGTTTAAAAGTTTTATTTTCTTATCATCTCCGGCATTATTTCTCGACAATCTAATAAAATCATTCTCCGAAGATGTAAATGTATACTTTATAATATTTTAACTAGCTCGAGCGAGTGAATGGATGTTACCGCGGTCCAGCGTACAGTAACTGAGATGAAAATGAAACGACCAGATATTGAATTTGCTGCGACTGCAATAAAAGATCCATTCCAGAGTTTATTTCATTTCAATTTGATAAGGTTCAGTCTACCGAGAAAGCGGTCTTTCTGGAGGAATGCGTTCACAATAAAACTCTGGGCGACATTTGTGATTTCTCTCTGGTTTATATTCGTTATTTTATTATTTTCAGGATCGTAATAAGTTTCAATAAGAACTAACCTTTTACGACGCCTCAGTAATGAAGGTACCTAGGTACCTATTCCGAGTTGTCTCTACGAAAAGATCTTTGTGAAGAGGGTTTTAAATTAAATATCATTTAATAATGTTTGAGCTGCCTCTTCTTGAAAAAGATCTAAACAATAATGAAATAAGACATTGCGCCTACATAGAGTAAATTCATTATGTCTGGTATCTAAAATCATATCACTTTTATTTTAATTAGATTTTTACTGATAACTACAAAAAATTTCACGTTTGGACCTTGACTGTTATCTGCCCGCCGCTTTATTGTTATCTTCCTGCTACTGTCTACTGACTCAATTTACACTGTCATCTTTTGTTCTCGTTCTAATACGGATGATTCATTACTTACATACTATCTTGAGATTAGTAGGTAGGTCAGCATTTTTTTCAAGTATTTATTATGAATACAGATTAAATGTATTAATTAGAAAGATATACATATAAAATCAATTTTATCGAAAAATATTGTTGTTGCTACCGGAATTCAAACCTGGATCTCTTCCTACCCGATATCCAAAGATGGCTTTCGAATAATGGAACGATAGATGTATCAATTTTTAAAGTATAACATACAAGTTCGAAAATTTGTCGTCAATGCACTGTGCTGGTGTAGCATAATCGGTTAATGCATTTTCCCCGGATAGGAAGAGATCCAGATTCTGATCCTGGTAGCAAAAACAATTAATTTCGATAAAATTGATTTTATATGCATATCTTTCTAATAAATACATTTAATTTACATTTTAAAAAATATCATTGACAGAAAAAATATCACAACTTCACAATAAGAATGTGTTCTTAATATTCATTATGAGTTTCAAAATGTATTGAAAATGGAACCAAACGGTATTTCCTATCTCTCTTTCTCGATTGATGTGCTCAAGACTGAACGTCATTGTCCTCTATTTTGCTTTTACAGTGCAAACTGCTGGCCTCCAGTCTTCGTGATCCTGGGCTTAGTTTAGTGCGACGTGTAGCAAGACTCCGGTCATATAATTTGCTATCCAAAGCGTCATTTTATATACCAATAAGAACCCAGCATATAATCAGTGTCATTTTATACACCAATAAGAACCCAGCAAATAAAAGGAACGATCTTATAACAGAAAAGAACCCAAAAATATATTTATCGATGTGATGTATATTTTTAGAAGCGAACACTAAAAAAACTATTTTACCAGACTAGTGATGAGCACTGTAACAAAATCTAAGTTGCAGTTGTTGAATTTTGAGACTATATTCAAATTTATTAAAAATATTATATATAAAAGTTCACATTTTTAATTAGATAAATATAAATACACTACTACCGCTATATCCATAAATACATTTTAGATACTATTCCTAACACGTAACGCCATCTTACGTCAAAGACATAATATAATTTAATTACTGTTATTAAAGATGCTGTGTAAGTAAGATAAGATGTATAGAAGGATCGTCCGCTCAGACCAGTACGAAAATAATGCACAGCTCTTACTACTAATCTAGGTACGTTTCTGCTATCACTTAACTTGCAAGTAATATATTTTAACGAGCGTAGTAACCAAAATTGGATATATATCGAGATAAGACCAAAGTTTCTGTTCAATTATTCTTATTTGGTAACGTGTAAGTGTAAAAGTCAAATTTGTTTAATATTATGAATGGAAGTTGAAAAAACTTGGAATTAAATTTTTTTTTATTTTTTGAACAACCGCTATTTTAAAACAAGATGAAAGATTAGGTTTGGTTAACGAATTTATCCGAGATATTCACCAGGTCAATTTTTCACAAAAGATTGATAGATAACTGATATGGAACTGGACTTAACACGGAAGTTAACATATGTACAAATCATATACATAGATAATATTTCAAGATCCTTTGGTTAAAGAAAATGTATTAAAAATTTCCGGATGTTGTGTTATGGAACCCTCTGCAATAGGTAGAATTTCTATCAAAATCTACCCAAAAAAAAACCAACAAGTAGTATTTTAAACGATTCAAAAAACTCTCCAACCGTAAAAAGACCTCAGCTCTTAATATTTATGCCGAGTATATATTTTTTGCCTACTTCCATTCAAGCACGTTTTATATTTTCAATTTATGGGTGTTTTTAATGGCCTTCTACAGTAAAAACTTCGACTTCCCTATCCGAATAATAATATTGCTTATGAAGATCAATCGTTTACGGGCATAGTTCATTCATAAAATACCCGTCTCGTAACCCAACCCTGGCCGCTTTTCCAAGGAACCAAAGCGTGACAGATTCTGAATGTGACGTTTGGGACACAAAAACGATTTTTATTTCACGATTTAATCTTTAGAATTTCATGAAGAAGCTTGTATTCCTTACTTCCTTAAATATTATCATTCATGATAATATTTACTGTTCAAATAAAAAACAGTCAACTTTTATGTTACTGTTTTCCTATAAAACTACCTAATCTTATACATTTATTTATTTATTATTTTATCTATTTCATATCATGTGTTGTAAATACATTTAGTATTTTAATATCTACCTCACTAGGCTTCACCCGTGCTGAAGTAAACATTTTATATTTTCAATCAACAATCATATCATACATAATTAGTTTATCAACTATAAATTAAAAATAAGAAAGAAAAAAAAAAGGAAATATAAAAAGTGTAAGTAACAAAATATGATTCAATATTTGATGTTGAGAAATTTATAACTTATAACGTTAAAATTATAACGATAATACATATTTGTTTAAATAATACAGTACAATTTAATTTAACACACACGCGCGCATGCACAAGCTGCTTACTCATTGGTGTTGGGTCTGAAGTCTTGACTCTGTATACGTTCATATTGAAAGGATAACCATGATATGAACATACGTCTGTAATACTCAATATTTATATTCAATGTCGTACATTATATTTTTTAAGCTATGAGCATAACTGAGCATATAATAAATAAATACATGTTTACAATTTAATACAATATTTGCATTAAATTAATATTGAGTAGTGTTGTCGTCCCAATAGTAATATTAAACAATACGTAAAAGTATACCCCGAGTAGGACTCACTATCTTGAATGCTGATTGACTGTGTAATTGCATCATACATATTATGTGCTTATACTCTAAAATAACTATTCACCTTCCTTTTCGCTTAACTATTCATTAACCTCTTACATCTAAAGCATTTTGTATTTTACGAATTCTAAAACTCAAATTTCATCAGAGGTAATATAATATTGTTTGTGTCGGTTGTTCCATCTCTGTTTAAGAATAACATATTGTATACAATGTTCAAGCCTCAAAGGCAATCGTAGAAATGTCTAAAGAAAAATGAAATGTCTAAAAAAAAATAACCGTTGAAGGGTGTGAGAAATGAAATTGTGAAGAACGGATAAGAATAAAACAAGTATTAATATGCCGCGAGCTGAATTTCAAAACAGCCCGTGAAGTGCCGTCCTGGGAGAAAATTGCCAGTTGAAGTAAAACGACGATATTTAGAGCCTATAAAGGAAAAAGGATTCGTAACCATTTCCTTTACGCTATTAAATTAAATATATATTATTTCTTACCTTACTTCTGATTCTTAATACACAATTTCTATTCATATCTAAAATAAACATTAAATCAAATTAGATGAATCGCTTATAGCGTTACATTTTTTAAATGGAATAATACATGTATCAATTTTAAAGAGCTACAGAATATAATTTACATTAAAAATAATTAGTTTCTTACTTACATAATAACATTATCATTACTTTAAACATTCCTACAGTTTAAGTCTGCAACAAATCCAACTACAGCAATAATTATAATTAAGTTATCAAATATATTAAATAATGTATAGTGAAAATCAGTGACATCAAGCAAGCAAATAAAATGATGTTGGTTCACACTCTTGTATTTTCAATCTTCATGTGTGTAGTGGGGACTTAATCAGTCCGCAATAGTCACAAACGTAAAATGCATGCCTTCGAAATGTATTGCTGGAGAAGAATGTTGCGTATCCTGTGGACAGTACGGCGCACGAATACATGTTATATCTACAGAAGTGAGTTCAAAAATTTGTCGTAAACGTACATAGTTGATATAGCAAAATTGTATAACGCTTTTCCTCGGATAGGAAAAGGTCCACGTTCGAATCCCGGTAGCAATCCGGTAGAACGCCGGTATCTTTCTAGATGATTCATTCAATTTGTATTAATATAATTTGTGTCATTAATGAGTTTTCATATAAAACAGTCATTCTTTTTTGCCATCTTAGCAGCCTCACAGGACTCGAAAGTCTACGACTGCGGTCACTGCATCTATCCCTAGTCATCCGTTATGCTCCAACCTTCTGGGCTATCCGCAATCTCCAACAGGTCCGTCTTGACATTATCGGCTCATCCACGTTTCGGCACTTCCCTCGGGCTTGGATTGGATGGATTAATGTTTATGTTATTCACCTTTACCATTCTTTTTCAGTGCACTGTTAAATGTTTCCATCTTTACATATGTGTGATAAATAAATATGTACAATTTTAATAAATTCTCTTGGACACGAACGCTGAATTGGACAGTGAATGGTATTGGTTTTGGTGACCGTGCAACGCCTCCGTTTTGCTGTGCAGCTCG
This sequence comes from Eubasilissa regina, assembly GCA_022840565.1. Lineage (NCBI taxonomy): Eukaryota > Metazoa > Arthropoda > Insecta > Trichoptera > Phryganeidae > Eubasilissa > Eubasilissa regina. The sequence continues at coordinate 26,809,704 of JAINEB010000022.1, read as the reverse complement.
ATAACGTATCGTATTAAATGCGGAGTGAAATAAGTAAGATAATGAGTGGTACAAAGATTAGGACAAAGACGAGTTATTATTTTAGTTGAAATCTATAGTGTAATTGAACTCTTAATAATACATTAAATGGGTTTTTTAAGGAGTACACATTATTATAGTGAAGTTGCAGTTTTTCAAAACGTAGTTCTGTGATATTTTAATACAAATTAAATGTATCAACTAGAAAGACATACAAAAAAAATCAATATATTCATATCTAAAATAATATTAAATCAAGTCATATAATCACGTAGAATAAATATCTGTATAGTTACCGCCGGTACTCGAACCCGGAACTTTCTCTTACAAGGAGAATGGTTGCCATTACACTACGTTAACCATATACTTTTACGTCGTATTTTTCATAAGAAATTGATGATGAATTATCCAAATTTAATAAAAATTCATTAATTCAACAGCAAGCGTCTTCTAGAGAATAAAGGCGATAGCTTTTTAAAAATGAAATAACAGATGTAACGATTTGAAAGTGCTGCAGCATATAAAATTACCGGTCAATTTATCAACTTACTCGGTTGGCGCGGTGTAACTGGTAACGCATTTCCCCGGATAGGAAATCATCCAGGTGACAACTAAAATAATTTTTCGATAAATTGATTTTTTCTAGTTGATACATTTAATTTTTATTTATATTAAACGTGTTTAAATATTTATTATTCACCTCACAAAATATTAAAACCTAAGAGTAATGCTTCCAGGGCCAAGCAAGTCCTGTAGCGCTATAGTACCTACAATGAGCGCCTACGCTGGGTTACTTTGTAATATATTTAATATGTTATATATTATTTTAATTTTCCAAACAAAACCTTGTACTATACACACAATGGGTTATTTTTACTTCTAAATGATAAATAAACTTAACACAGTAATGTATTCAATCCGGGCATTGGGGCGAGATTTGAGAAGAATGGATGGGTTTTGGTCGTTAACGGGAATATGGACAGTAAAGGCGAAGTTTTAGGGAATTTTATGTTGTTAATTAGTATTTTCTCCGAATTTAAATTCTTTTGTATTTCAACGTAAGATAATGTTAATATGTACTTAAGCATTATCGGACGTAAAGAACATTTAATTTGGGGACCCACATGCCTTCTCCGGTACAGTTGTGTACAGTTACTTATACGAGGGCCAAGTAAAAAATAAGGTTCCCTACGCTGTACACTCGCCACGCGAGATGCTAGGCGAAATCCTGCAACACTGCCTTGATTGTTGGTCTCTTAACTACATCCCCACTACCGGGAGCAAACGCTGCGACGCTCAGTAAAGGACTGACAGCCATCCGCTATGGAACCCGCCATCGCCGTTACCGCCAGGTGTGATTCGATTTTTAAACGCGAAGAAGCTTAAACCTGTTGAAATTCATCAACAGTTGGAAGAAGTTTATGGCACAGCTTGCATCAGCATCCAACACGTCCGCAAATGGTGCAGGGAGTTCTCCGAAGGACGCACAGACGTCCACGACGAGCAAAGGAGTGGGAGGCCATCGGTGTCGGACGAAGTCGTGGCGAAGATTGAGCGCATTCTCCTCAAAGATCGGAGAGTAACGCTTCGGGAGCTTGCTGTCCAGGTTCCTGAGGTTTGTGAAAAAACCATCGACAACATTTTGACCGATAAACTTGGTTATCGCAAGGTGTGCGCGCGGTGGGTCCCACACATGCTTTCAGAAACCCACAAAGACAATCGTATCAAGTGTGCCGAGGGGTTTCTTCGAGAATGCGCCGAGAATACCGAAGAATTCTTGGACTCCATTATTACGGGAGATGAAACGTGGTGTCACTACGTCACTCCAGAAATAAAAGAACAGTCCAAACAATGGCGCCATCCTGAATCGCCTAGGCCGAAAAAGTTTAAGCAGACGCTTTCCGCAGGGAAAGTGATGGCTACGGTGTTTTGGGACCGAAAAGGCGTCTTGCTGACCGAGTTTATGCCTAAAGGGACCACCATCAACTCGGACAGGTACTGCGAGACATTGACAAAACTCAAAAGAGCCATCCAAAATCGCCGGAGAGGAAGGCTGACCAAGGGCGTTAGGCTGCACCGCGACAACGCTCGCCCGCATGTCTCTCGACAGACCACCGCCCTACTGGACAAATTCGGCTGGAAATTGCTTGACCATGCCCCCTACAGCCCTGATCTTGCTCCCAGCGACTTCCACTTGTTTCCGAAATTGAAGCAACACTTGGGTGGACAACGCTTCAATACAGATGAAGAGGTGAAAGAAGCGGTCACCAAGTTCATCGGCGGCCTAGCGGCGGAATTCTCCGAAGCGGGTTTTCAGAAGTGGATAACTCGTCAGGAAAAATGCATAGAAAAATCAGGAGACTATGTAGAAAAATAGAATAAAGTACAAGCTTTCAGATGGTTTACTTATTTATTGCAATAAAAAATACCTTATACCTGAAAAAAATGTAGGAACCTTATTTTTTACTTGCCCCTCGTATAATTAGATAATGTGTTGTTTTCAAGCTACTTCGTATCGCCCTGGTACAAGTCCACCGTTCAGCATCTAAACATTGCTTGATAACAAATTTACTAAATGATCTGATCTGAGCTCGCAATTTATATCCTTTTTCCCACATGTCTGTATCCAGGGGCGTGCAGTGCATACAAGCAAAAAAGCTGTGTAACATAAATGAAAACATTATTTTACAATTAGCGACATCTGTAAAACAGTATAGACTACTTCCCTTTTTACTAATTTACGAATTTTACTATCTTACTGTTTTAAACGTGTTGATTTCATGATTGTTCTTTAAATTTGGTGCATTGATTGATGTTTGATTTGGGAAAAACAAAAAGCAATTTGCAGAACTATTTCCTACGTTAACTTTTAATATAAATAATTATATCCTTCAGTTATTACGTTTAATTTAAACAATAAATTAATCATTTTTAGTCATAGAAAGTGTTAAAAACGTCCATACATTTTTTATATAGGTAAGAAGGTATTATTTTACGTTAAAACTTAAACTTTAAAAACACTATTAATGTACTCTAAAATTACAAATAATTACATGGTAGGGTCGTATAAACGACGGATTTATATTGTCTAAAGATGTTGGTCAGACAAAAGTATTTATATATACATATATATATATATATATATATATATATATATATATATATATATATATATATATATATATATATATATATATATTTACGTTTTTAACACTTTCTATGACTAAACATGTTTAATTTATTGTGTAAATATATATATATTATATATGATTGTATAATGTCATTGGTAACAGCTTAACCTAAATCTACTGCACGCCACTGTCTATATCCTTCTTCGTTCTCTTCTCTGACACACCACCTAACAGATATACTAGACGGCACGATTGATTGACATTATGACCCGGGTATACGGATGAGATTTTCGACAAGAGACAATCACTGAGACAAAGACTGTACTCCAATTAAATTCTTTGGAGACAACTCGTAGCTTTAGTAGTCTACCGAATACATACAAAGTCGCAGACATTCGCCATTTCACACTGCTACTTCTTCTTTTTTTAAATAGGCAATCTACCCTTCAAGAATGGTTTGTGCTGTTAATCGAGTTAAATCTTTATTTTATCAAAAAATTACAATAATATTATAATAGGATAGGAATAGGAATAGATTTTTTGAACGACATTAATACAAGTTAATATTAATGTCGTTTAAAAAATTTTATATGTATATGTTGAAAATTACCATTGACGAGATTACTGTAAAAAAAACCTGTGATCCGCAATAAACAGGCAAAAAAGATATAGTCAAGGGTCTCCTCCTCGACACCACACTCGTACATTGGAGAATCTATTAAGTTCAATCTGAATAAATATGAGGCTACCTGGCAATGCCTATTTCTCATTCTAGAGATATTTGATATTGTTGTCTTAGAGAGTGCGGGGAATAGGTATTTAAATTACTTTAAGTCGATAACCTTTAAGATTATTTGAATCCATCCACTGTGTAGTCCAGATAGAATTCGTACGTTTTTTTACCGTATTAAGTCTGTCATACATCGAGATGTCTCACACCTCATTTTATACTTTTTGTACATCAAACATTAAGTGTTAGTGTGACGTATGTGCGTCCATGTCGAATCTCGCTGTCAAATTGAGCATCACGAACACGGATTTAAGATACTCTTTTTGCCAATCTCAAATTTGTTTGATATCTCCGGATGAAAATCCCAACACGTGTACTTAGTCACTTAGATTTATCTCAACTAAATCTCAGAGTCTTACCTCATCATATTACATTCCGTGGACATGACCATTAGATGCAATTTTCTTTGTGAGTTAAACTTAAAGAAGTCGTTCTGTTTTCGCGGACAAATTGATAAAACAAATGTGAAGAATAAAGTTCTCGGTTTTTATTATGACTAAAGTCAGCAAAAGAGGTCAAATAAACAAAGCATAAAATAAATTAAATCCCAGAAAACTTTACAAGGAAAACATATAAAAGTTTGGGATAATTAATACTTTGAAAGGAATCTCTGTAGAATATTCAAATGAGGGTAATCAATTTTAAACAATATATTTACACCATATAATTGGCTGCCATTAATTAACCAGTGAGTATCTAGTAAACACACGCGGCACCACTCTTTATTTTATGTTCTACTCACAATTTTAATGTTGCACATTCAGCTACCAACTATCACACACATGCCATCGATTGGCATATGGACTTCACTTTCGAAATATAATATATATACAGGGTGTAACAGACGCAATCCATAATATTTTATGGGTGGATATCTGACTAAATTGCGAGTCGAAAATGTTCATGGAATATGTTATTGTTTGAAATTTGTAAAAATCAAATAAGAATAAACCTTAAATCTACATACTTCTAAATATATATTTGCAAAATGTATTCATTATTAATCTAAATCTTTGCTTCTTTTTGCTTTTCTTGCTTTTTTTATTCAATATATAATTTGGAATCAATAAAATATTTCAATTAATCGAAATAATCACATAATTAATTTTTTTTAAGATATTTAACTATTGAGTTTAGGTATTCTTTAAACATTTTCAACTCGTAATTTAGTCAGGTATGTGGACTAGGTCTGATACACACTGTATCAGACCTATGTATATATATACATATATGTATATGCAACTGGCATCTCTTCTGGGTTAGATCGCGTTCTTTGAATATAGTTTCCTTAAGGAAACCTAAACCATTGTCTCAACAGTGAGAGATTTATAACTCCTGCGAATAAAGTACGGTTGTACCGTAAATTTTTGAGGAAAATAACACCTTGACAATGTCATGTGTTACCGTGCTGAAACGTCGGTCTAGGTTTCCCCAAGGAAACTGTATACAAAGAACGCGATCTAATCCAGAAGAGACACCAGTTACATATTTAGAAATATATATATAGATTCAAGTAAATACACAAATATTTTCAACTTTTTCTAGTTTATTAGAAATATACTAGGCTTCTTGAGACTCTTAGATGAGCTTCTGTCACAATTTGTATATTTTGATATTGCATGTAAAATGCATTTGATACTATTGTATTGTGTGTATAACGTTATTGTATATATGTGGTGTATATTTATATCAAATCAAGGATATTAAATTATTAGATCTCATTCTTTATAAAAATTTTAAATAATTCATTAGAAAGGATGATTCAGAGTCATCCATTGTCTGTATTATGTTTTGCATAACTGAGGCTCCATTGCAAATTTTTTTAAATCCACGATCTGACCGGCCAACTGATGTTTCCGAAATAAGAAATTACGCGTCTAGGAAATATATATTGTATTGTAATAACTCTATTTTTCCCCTTGTATGGCACGTAGCCCCATCCTGCTAAAAATAGACATCCTTCAAAAGTACCTAAAAGTTTACAAGTGTATCTGCCTAATTTTCACCATTTTTGCATCGGCTATAATGTGTGATATAGTCTTTATTTGACAGATGTTATATATGACGTTTCTAACTCTGGAAGATAAAAAAATAGAATGATATTTAAAATAACGGTTGTGTTTGAATTTTCCTATATTATATCCCTTTGAATAAAAAAATTGTAGTAAATTAATATATAAAACGCAATGTTAATTATTTTTGTAATATTATTATCAGCACCCCAGAGGTAAACTGTGTTTAGTCCATTTTTTTTAAATGATGTTATATTCTATTTCTTATAGAAATTATTTTGTCTTTCGTTTGGGTAAACTCATTTATATTCATAGTTCATGGTTTCGTATATAGAGAGCTTTTTAGAGAGAATCCTTCGTCAGATTACAATGACTTTATTTGCATAGGAACCTTTAAATGGCTCTACTGTAAAGTATTATTTTCGTGACTTAACACAGTATACCTCTGAGGTGGTGATATATATAACCGCGTATATTCCCCAAAAATTCATTAAATTAAAAAAATGTACGTGTGTAATTGTATTCTCAAATACTCTATCATAATAATAATTATTCTCTAAATTTACGAGTTGTCCCGAAGTAATTCACAAAAAGGTCCTACATATTCAATAAATTCATCCAAAAAAGTATCACAAAACGCCTGTTGTCGTGGTACTGATCCGTCACAGGAGAGTAATACGCCGAATCCAATTAATTCCGCGGGATCCGAAATTCCTGCCTACTGAACAATGGCTGAAATACACCACGGGATTCTCACAAAAGAAGATTCGAAATTATGGCCTGTACAGATCGTACGAAGAAAATATTCCAGCATAATGGCACAGAGAAAAAAAGCAAACAAAATTATGAAAAAAAGCATCAAATACTGAAATATATTGCCACTTTCTGCTACTTCGCAACATTTAACGTAACACCACGTGAGCCCGATAAGTATTTAATGACACACGCGGGTAAATTTGGCTACATGACAGCAGTGTGTCTCTGGGCTTTATGGACAGAATAAATATCCCGAGTCTTTTATGTGAATCAGCCAGCCAAAAAATTAGCCAACATTTAAGCCCTTCAGTTAAAGAATGGCTACAAAATGAAAATAAGTATTTTTTAAATACTGCATTAAATTTAATAATAAATATGCGCGATAATTGTATATAATGGTAAAATAAATTAGTTACTTATATGATGGTACGAAAAATAGAGGATGTCTGCGGAAGACTGACACGACCAGGTTAGTTCTGTTAGAAGTTTCAATAATCAACGATCTTGCAAGAGAAGATGAGGCGAAAATTGTGTATCAGAAGAGAAGAGTGCAGCCTTCCATTTTCTCCTACCCTAACCTACCCCCCGCGAAAAAACGGAGTAATTAGTTATTATTTAACGCGTTGACATAAAATTACAATCAAATAATAACCAGGGAAGTTATTAAATCTAATACTGATGTTTAGCTCTTAATATGGGTTAAATATTTATAAACTTATAATAAGAGTACTTTTTATTTGATTATACATGTAAATATACGTTACATATCTCAGACACATGTATCAATCTTCCCTCCATAGTATATGTTTTTTTATTTCCAAACATTGTTTAGCGAGTGGGAAAACCATAGGTATGACCATTTTTACATATTTTTATAAAACTTAACAATATTTCATATTTTATCTGCTGCTCTTCTCTCTAACATGATTTAATTTTTTTCTGGTGATTTGGAAACTGCTTTTGTGAAATATTTTTCCACGTCGCGTGTCGCTTTTCTAAAACATTATTTCGTATCTGTGATCACAAGTGCAGGTAACGTACGGCGCACTGCACTGCATTTTCTCTAAAAATGGCAACGCTTATAACATGCCTTGTTCTATAAATATTGCCTCCACTTTGTTCCTCGGCACTCTGCCGCCACCTGGAACTCAACTTTTTTGTCTTGTCGGCTCTCTAAAACTAATTTCGAGTCTGAAGAAAGAATATAATAATTAATTACTAAAGTTTTTTTAAACATCCTTTTTTTTTTAAATTTACAGTGTAAACAAACTGATTCGTGTCAAATAAACAAAGAATGTTTCAATACTAAATCAATTTTTAGCAGCACACCAAGACCAATCAAGAATATTAACTTCATTAAAATTTCAGAAGCTGATAAAGAATTTGAAAAATCAACATCTCCACGTGGCTTATGTCTCGCGTCTTGAAATTATCAAACTTCAACGTCGATTCTCATCATTCAATAATACACAAATGTATGAATGAACTAGTACATATTTTCTGTTTAATTGGTACAGGCAGGCAAACTAAGAGACCGATTAATAATGTCAATGGAATAAAATACATTTGTAGACTTTGATATTCAAAACACCTAAGCCTTGAAATGAAGAGCAATTCCTTCATTAATCAAATTATTTAGGTATATTAAAAGTCTTATTTCTAAAACAAAATATCTCTGATGCTTAAATATTGTATATAACTACATTTTCACATCTTTCTTTCTATTTCTTTTTTGGCCCTTCTTTAGCATCTTAGGCCTCCCTCGTGGCTTTTTACGATCCTCGGTTCTCCTTCATCACGAGCCACCTTAATGTCGTCAATCCAGCGCATCTGTGGTCGATCTTTACTTTACTTGCCGAGTCGTGGACAAGAGTGTTGAAATCATGCACTTTATCTCGCCACGTGTCCGGCATAGTATCACGTCAATTTCGCGACTTGTCTGCAACTATGGTTTTTCTTCTCACCCATTCGTTAGTTTTCCGATCTCTCGATGCAGCTGATGCCCAGCATTGCTCTTTACATAGATCTTTACGGTCATAATAAGAAGTTAATTATTAAAATTCTGTTGTATTTTCAATTACACGAGAATTTTTAATCTTTCATATAATATTACAGCTCAATAATAATGCCACAATTATTTAGTTTTATAATCACAACACTGGGTGCAATATATTTTTTACGAGACAACATCTTTTTATCGAGTATCATACGATTTTTGAGTAATTTAAGTAACCCCTAACTACTCTATCTGTATATTTACATGTATACATATTTTTAGGAGAAGTGGTGATCGAGTGTAAATTCGGACAAGACGTTAAGTTTGGAATTAGGTGTGATTTGGAAGGATCAAGCTATGTTTGGATAGGGTTGTTTATTTTGGCATGTGGTATTACGTTAAAGGGTAAGTTACAAAAGGTGACGCCGATAATGGCAGTCACCATTGGTGATACCATTAGAATACCTATGATGCAGCGGCGCAATCGTTCCGGGTACGAGTAAAGTTTAGAAACCAAATCAATGTATACACCTTCGTCATATACTGATAAATTAATATTTTGTAATACTAAATTAATGAATTAATTATAAATATATACATATAAAATCATTTTTGTCGAAAAATATTGTTTTTGCGTCACCGGGATTCGAACCTGGATCTCTATTTCCAATCCGGGGAAGTATACTACCAATTGTGTTATAACGCCAGTATTTTTCATGACAAATTTTCGAACCTATATGTTACATTTTTCAAATTAATACACCTGTCGTTCCATTATTTGAAAGCCATTTACATTATCCCAAATACCTTTATACTGTAAATATAACACAATTGGTAGTGTACTTCCCCGGATTGGAAATAGAAATCCAGGTTCGAATCCCGTTGACGCAAAAACAATATTTTTCGACAAAATTGATTTTATATGTATATATTTATAATTAATACATTAATTTAGTATTTAAAATATCACAGACCTGTGTTCTGAATAATTACAACTTCACAATAAGAATGTGTTTTCCTTAATAATATTTTGTAAAATAATATTGTAATAAAATTTCGTAAATGCAGAAATCATTCATTTATCAATCCATTATGAAGGTGTTTAAAATGATTTCCGTATAATTATATTATTCACATTAGTTCATCGAGATGTATGATTTGAAGTTTAACATTATAGATTTTCATTTTAAAAAGTTGTAACGTGAAATTTTGCAAACACGCAAATACAAATACAAATACAAATATAAATACAAATACAAATACAAATAAAAAAAAATACAATTCTAACTTCAAGAAAGAGATCATTCTTACTTTAAATTGACAAATAATATTTTTACACATTAATATTGACATATTCTCTCATTACGCATATTTTTAATGCCGAATTATCACGTATAATAGAAATTATGTAATATTTCAATGAAATATTATTTCTCATCTTATCATACTTCTTACGGGAAGATGAAGCGAAGAAAATGTTATTCCCGGAAATTAGGAATTAAGTAGGGTTATTAGGCTCTCTTTTTTAACTAAGTAAAACCCATTGAATAAAGTTTGAAAAAGTTAAATACGTTATTGAAATGATTATTAAAAATGTATTCTTATAGATTAAATTTCATTTACTCCTTGAGAATTGTCGAGGTAATACCCGAGTGCTTTATTCAAATTCAAATTTAGTATAGAATTTGATCGTGTTTAATTTACTCGTAAATTCACTTTTCCTAATAATATTTCTCGAATTAATCTTTAGTCAGTATTCCACACATCACTCATACAATAGACGTTTACTTTGAACCCTTCAATCGTATTAAATCAATCGACTATGAATTAAACATTTACCAGTACTTCAGTCAGAACTCCAGAGAAGTAGCTACTTTTCATTCTGGGAATAGTCACTAAGGCGAGACGCTTAAAATCACCAGTCAAAAGGTTCACTCCACCGTACAATCGGGGTCACATATTGCAAAGAAAATGATAATAGTTCCGCTTTAAAATGGTGCCTTTTTGTATCATCCCCGCAAGCAGACCGGAAGATTGAAACATGTGGACCGGCTTTATTAGAGGGGCGAGAGAGGGGAACAAGGAATTACAAGCTCAGAAGGGTGGGAGGAGTCTTCAGACGGGAAGTTCACCCTAATGTTAGCATCCCAAACGCAATGGGTGAGGAGAAAATTTATTTGCGAGTAATCAAATACCTGCGAAGCAAGTCGTAAATATTAAAGGAAGGAATGTCTAAAGAGATGACTACATTTTACCTGCGCGTGTGTTTTCCTTTTTTCACTCTAATATTCATGAAAAGTAAATAGAAATTTATTGCTGTACAGTTACGTATTTTGGCGTCATGCTAAGAGTTCAAAGAACAAAGTGATGTCGGATGTAACTACGTACGTATTAAGTTAAAAGAATAATATTAAAAAAACTCTCAAAGGAATAATTATTTGTTTGACTTTTCAGTGAGTGCGCAGGAAAAACAACTTACGTTTTTTTAAATATGTGATCATAAATTTCCACTGGAGACGCACATGTATTATGTATGGTGCAGACATATTTCTTCTTTCCGTCCCGTTCCGGCGTTTCGACTTGTGTTTTAATTCTTTCAACGCTGTCTGTGCGCCGTGATTCGGAAACAATGAGATTATTTCGTTTTAATCTCAAGAACATAAACCATTCGATTTATTTTACACCATTTGATAAATTAACTCGAATTACGCTATTTTAAATATTATCATGCTTTCTGACTGCAATATTGGGGTATTTTGGTACCACTTAAGTACGTAATGTAATATATAGGGAAAACGGAACCTTTTTCTGAAACGGTAAGTAATATTTTAAATAAACAAATTAATGTACAACATTCATAAGTTGTAATTTTCGGAGAACTATGAATATAAAGTATTAAATGCCTTATAATTCAGAAGTGCGTCAGAAAAAATATGGACGAATGAATTTGAAACAGATACACAATATTTAATAATTTACTTTTATGTAGCTCCTACTTCCATTCGTTATTCGAATACTTTCGAATAGTGGTGGTCCACTACGTCAGATCACTTTTTTCGCCACTATTGTTATCGATTCTGAAGTCAGACTATTGACATGTCATAATGATGCACTTCTTCAAATATGCGAGTAGTTTTACTAATCATCTTCTAGATTGAGATGTATAATTTCATCTCTAAATTTTATGCTTGCACATCAATCGACGGAATAACGATAACATGGTTCTTTATCGAGGTACGCCTCTGTGCTACAAGTGCTGCGCGACTGGAAGAGAGCAAACGGCTCATCGAGACGACCAGCGCCATCTTCACTCTGAAGAAACTGGATACTTACGCTTTGGCTGTACCGAGTACGCGCTAAGGGGACACGGAAAAGTTTTCTACATTTTTTATCATTTTTATAAGTAGACAACTGTACTTCAGTTTCTATTTTTTATTTTTATATTGTTCTATACAATTTTTACAATGTGTTTACAATTACTTCTTACACAATTCATTTGTAAAAATCTGAATAACACCTATTGTGGATTCTGTGTCGAGAGAACCCGAAAATCCCAATTTTTTTTGTTATCTCGTGTCCCGGTATTAAAAAAAAAATAACCTAAGACTCGGGACTGATTTTTCCTTATATTATTAATTTAAATCAAGTAAAGTTATACAAATTAAATTAATCAACTAGAAAGATATATAAAAAAAATATATTATTAAGGAGAACACAATCTTATTGTGAAGTTGTAATTATTCAGAACACATACTTTCAAGTAATGAAACGATAGACGTATTAATTTAAAAAGTGTAACAAATAGATTCGAAAATTTGTCGTCAAAACTACTGTTTGCTATAGCATAGTCGTTTAATACACCTTCCCCGGATTGGAAAGAGATCCAGGTTCGAATTCTTCGGTTTTTATATGTATATCTTTCTAATTAATACATTTAATTTGTATTTAGAAAAAATATATATTTATCAAAAAAATATTTTAGTCGGTGACCATTGTGGGTTACATACAGGAGATTGCGACCTAGCCAGCGGCAAGTGGTGCACGTGCGTCAATTCTAGTAGCTTACTAACAAAGAGAAAAATATACGACCAGCTATAAAGATTTTGAAGTTTGGAGGGAATAGTTTAAACCGGGGATTATGTTTCCTTGTAAAATGTGAAATCTTTTGACGAAACAAAATTTACATGGGATGAAATTATTTGAAAAGGGTATAGATTTCAGTTTATCATTGATTTTAACTAAATATATACGTTATTGTCTTCCAATGTGTTTATTTATCAATTGTTTTTTTTGTATATTTATTTAAAATTGCTTGTTTTTTGTAATTTTTATAGATGTATTTGTTTTTTATAATCAATTTATAAATGTAAGCCTAAACAATTTTCATTTGACGTAATACGGATAATATCCCTAAAACATATAAATATTTATTCAAATATAATTTATTTTTAATTAAATTGAATTCATGGATCCTATTGCTGGGAATTCCCGGGACTTTGAAAATTTTTACTCTCGAGTTCCGGGAATTAAAAAAGTCGAGAATACAGAATACCTAGTACCTACGCCTGTCTCGTTCAGAAAATCTATAATTAAAATCTAGTTTAGCTTTTAAATATTAAATATAAATTACAAATTATATTAAATCACTTGAAATCGACCCATCAAAAATTACCACTGAGACTCGCTATTGCCGGTACATTGCTTTACCGGAAATTCAATTATGGGATTATAATCTTATACATTACGGTCAAATTATAATCTGTTACATTTTAGTGAGATTTCGAATAAAATAAAATTATACCTTTTTTTGTAATTCGAGATAAACAATATAAGATATTTTATATCTTTTGTTAACTCAACAGCGTATTTATGATCAAGTTCACACGATTGCGTGGATATATCTTTTGAAAACACACATTTTGCAAGAACATTTTATGTTAGTTCTCTTAACATTTCGATATTAGTTTTACTGTGCTAACATTTCGTTTACTTTGCTCACCACGCAATTGGCTTGATTTTCTTCTTCTGCGATGAATGTACTCTAATATATATTTATATAAATATTTACAAGGACTTTTAAGAAACTTGTTTATAATATGTTCAATTAAAGTTAAAAACATAAATAAAAAAATAATAATTTCAAAGCTGATAGCTTTTTAATATCAAATCAATGTGTTTGTGTGATACTGACATACGATATTTGGTTTATAAATAAATTTATTTATTTATATTTCTTTTCCACCAAGTGTCAGCAAATAAAAGGTACATGAGCCCCTGAGAGCGCACATGCAGGGTGAGTACTCCACTTCCCGCTGCGTCAAGGCACTTGTACCAGAACTGAACTGGCACCAGACGACCCTCGCCCAGCGGGCGCTGATCAAACGGCCAAATGAAGTTTACATGTTCTCTCGATGGGATGCTTCGTTAGTGTTATGGAAGCAATAAAGATTTATTATCGATTATTTACTGAAATTGTACATGTAAAAGAAATAAATAAATTTAATATTTATTATTCATATGGACCAAATGGACTTACAACATTTCTTCACATTACAATATTATATATATTTTTAAGATTAGCAAAATCAAATCTGTGGTTAAACTAATAAAATTAATTGCAAGAATTGTGATGCTTTCTATATTGGTAAAACAGATTTAAATTTTAATATAAGAGTAAAGAGGCATTTAAGATGTTTAATAATAGTGATTTTTCAAAATTTGTTCATACTTTTGACAAAAATTAAAATAAAAAATGATCATACTTTTGACAAAAATTTAGGATTGTCTATTTTATATGTAAACAGTGTTGGTCTTAAATTAAATAAATTGGAATCATTAGAAATAAGTAAAGTGTGTACAAATAACCAAAATATTATGAACAAGTAACTAAATTTAACCACAAGTCCCATTCTAAAATTGTATCCTAAAAAATATTCTAATAATTTTGTTAAAATAGGTTCAGTTATATAAACAATATAAGATATGTTTTTGATTAGTTAATGATATTCTTAAGAAGAAAATAATATTTTTCGAAACCGGTAGATGTATTTAATAAAATAAAGTTAACAATTTAAAATAATGTTATACATGACTGAAAAAATTAATTGTTTAATATATACTAGTTAGCACCGTATATGTTTTTGTATTTTTAAAATACCCATTCTGCTGTACATGTATCAAATATTTATTAGTTTAATACGAATATAACATATACATATACGCCCAGTGACGTGTAAAGTTTTTTTTAACATTTTGTGCTCACAATATCTCTGCTTGTAGTCAAATTTCAAACTCCAAATAAATGGTGCATGATGTCATCATATAGTTCTATTTTGGGCTGTAATTTTAGATTTTTATCTGGTCCCCCGCCAGAGATATTTTACCGTGAAAAGTGCAGTAAATTGTAATTTTGTAAAGTTTCAAACTTTGAGAATTTACACAACTGATTCCCACCTCTATGTAAAAAAAACATTTGACATTTGCAATTTGGCAAAAAAAAATTATAATGAATATATATGTAATAAAGAAAAAATAAAATAAAAAAAACCCTTCTTGCAAAAATGAAGATCGGAATTTTATAAAACGAAAGCTAAGAATTAAGGCTGAAATTTCACAATGTAGGAATGCATGTAGGTGAAAATGTTTTAATTCAATCATGTAGCCCGTTTCTTTCCAAACAAATTGCTTTTAACTCCATGTTGATAAATAGGAGCTGAGATATTTCAATTTCCGCAAACCTTTTATATTGCAAAATATGCTACGCCCCGTAAAACAAATATGGCCACCACGCAAAAACGAAAAATAATAAAATTAAAATTATGGTCACTTTGAACTACCAACAAGTCGAGGGTCAATCAACTATTTATTTAATTTCTGCACCATTTCATACGGAATAATAATTCTATATCCTATAGAACAATAATGAATTTAATCAAATAATAACTTTATAATTAATAAACATTAAGGTACTTGAAAAGGTGAGAATTGCCATAAAGTAAGATAAGTCCTCTTTAGTTTATCAGTGGTGGTTGTTTGTTATGTGTTTTTTTTTCAATTCGTCGTTTTCAACAGTTTTAAGACATCTTCAGCCCTCTTCATCTGTAAGATTTGCATCTTCATTTCTAAGCTTTTCTAACCAATACTATACTGTTCGTTCAGAAGTCGTGAATCTACACCAAACTTGGTTAACATAGCGTGCTATGTCAACCAAGTTTGGTGTAGATTTCATATTATGTAATATTAATTCTGATTTCATATTATGTAATATTATAGATTTCATATTATGTAATATCAATTCTGATTTCATATTATGTAATATTATAGATTTCATATTATGTAATATTATTGATTCTCATATTATGTTATATTAAAATTATTAAAATCGGCTATTATTTTCGGAACACCTAATTAATATTTGAAATGTAACAATCGAAAATTTGTATTATGCACATCGTAATTACGGAAACAGACATTAGTATAATATTATGAAGCATGTCTAGTCCCACAACACAGCACAGTAGATTATGTTAATTAACATACAGACGCCTTGATATTGCTTGCCTTCACTTTGTCATCTCACTTAATCTGCGATCCTTACCTGCATTACCATACATTTCACGCTCTGATTATTAGTTCCACACCGCGTCGCAGTTTGCAAGAAATATGTATGAGACTGATGAGCCAAAAATGTCAGCTGATGAATTTTTGAATATATTTTTAACTTATTATTTTAAGTGACCTACATTCGATTAAATACTCGGCATTAATGTAATTAAAAATACTGAATTTATACTAAATACTGACTCGTGTGTACAAAACGAGTTTATTAATTTGATTTCTATTTATTTTCTTACAATCACGCCATATACAATATGGGTTGTAAATAGTAGATGACTATAATCTCTTTGGGTTATAAATAACCAACATGAATAATGTGATATAGAAATCAGAGGACGAATTGGAATGGCTGAAAACGGCACGTCAAAGCCTAAAAGTAAGTTAGGAAAACAAGATCTTCATAAAGAAAATCAGTCGTCTTCTCTATATGTCTGTATAGCGAAGAGACATGACCCTTGAGAGCAAATGAGAAACGAAAAATATACGCTTTTGAAATGTGACACTGAAGACGATTGCTGAAAATCGCGTTGCTGAAACAGCAGGGTGAACTAACTTAGAGCTAAATATTTAGGGCAGGTTTTCCGCAATCTACGTGAGATGCAATCTTCAAATCGTTGCACACATGGCCAATATAAAATATGATAACCTGGAAAGGATCGCAATAACTTCTACTAGAGTGACCAGGTCAAAGAGGTCATGCGCTTCTCATTTATCGACTCTTCGGCCCGCACAATGCTGGAATGGGTGGAGGAGGGTCGTCAAGAGTATGAATGATGAGGGAGGCGACAAAATAATGCTAATTTATTTTTGTGCCTATTCAAAATTAAGATTTTATGTAATTGTAATTTTTAATACATTAATATAGATTCAAATTGTATGTATTATAAATTTTGAAAGATTAAGTAATACCATATAAGTTGTTGCACAAACTTTAGTGCAAAGATAATAAATAATATTTATTATGTATGATAAATTTATAAAAAAATAGAAAATTAAATGTATCAATTGAACAAATAAACAGAAAAAATCTATCTGTCGAAATAATAGTTGGTTATCACTGGAATAAAAAACAAGAACACGTTTCCTTGCCAGGGGACTGCGTAACCAATTTCATTAAGTCAACCATTTAAAATTCCGAAAAATTTGGGACATACTTGTAGTCTTTTGTAAATGATGCATATATTGTTTATTTTTAAATTAGCAATATTAACTTTGTGGTTAAAATTCATATTTTTATTTGTTATCTTTGTTTTATTAACCACTTAATTGAGTTTAAATATATCTACCGGTTTCGAAAAATACCATCTTCTTTTTCAGGATGTCATTACTAACTAAAACATATATTATTGTTTCTTTACCAGAATCTATTTTAAAAAAATCTGTTTTTAAAAGAAAAAAAAACAATTATTTAAAAAATAAATTTAGTACCTAACTCAAATTGTTACTAGAATTTTATTTTTTACAAATTTACTAGAATAACTTTTAGGAAAAAATTTTAGAATAGGACTCGTAGTTAAATTTAGTTGCTTGTTTATCATTTTTTTTAATAGTTTTACAAGCTTTAGTTATCTCCAACGTTTCCAAATTATTTAATTTGTGACCAACACCGTTTATATGCAAAATTGACAATCCCAATTTTTTATCAAAAGTATGACCATTTTCTATCAAATGATTACAAAATTCTGAAAACCCACTATTGTTCAACAAATGCTCCCTTACTCTTATATTAAAATTTCTACCCGTTTTACCAATATAAAATGCAGCACAATCCTTGCAACTTAGTTTACAAACGCCAGAATTGTTAAATTTATCATCTTTGTCTTTAGAATTTATGAGTAAATTTCTTATATTATTTGTATAAAATGCCGGTCTAATGTTTCGTGGCAGGTGTTTAGATATTTGATTCGAAGTTATTTATGTATAAAATCCTACGCCAATAATCATTATTATCATTATGTTTTATTTTTTTTATTATTTTTTTTAAATTGTGTATCAAACCTGTATTATACCCGTTGTTATTTTTCAAATAATTGTTTTTTTTTTTTAATAGATTTTTTTTAAATAGATTTTGGTAAAGAAACAATAACATATACTTTAATTAGAAATGACATCCTGAAGAAGAAAATGGTATTTTTCGAAACCGGTAGATGTCTTTAAACTCAATTAAGTGGTTAATAAAATAAAGATAACAAATAAAAATATATATTGTTTCATTTTTCAATAGCTATCAACTTTATATATTGTGTAATATATTCCAAATTCTTTGAGTAATACACGCTAGGTGACGCTAGGATAAATCAATCAATTTTATTTAATCTGGAATATCTTCAATACAATATACAATGGTAAAAATAAAATGTTATAAATAGAATAGAACTATATCCTAAAATAGCAAAAAAATTGTTTTCATTAGATAAAAACCTAATAAAAGACCTGCAGTGCATAAAATAAATAATTTAATGTATATTTGTTTCATAATTTCGAATAACTTTCGAGCTTATTATGTGTTTTGGCAGAAGTGATGTTTATATTTATTTCTAAGAACAGGAAATATATTGAACCATGTGTATACCGCCGGTACTATTCTGGCGCCAACAGCACAGATCAACTAAAACTTCAACGAAGCTGCCGAAACTAATATGACTGGATTTGATCGATAGTCGGATACTATTAAACCTACTCTCGTGAATACTCGAACAACATTTTTTTTTTTTGCAAATTTATTTAAAATCGTTAGTTAATTCATGATACACTTAGTGGATAACACTTCTGTAAATTATATGATCAACAAAAATATAGAAATACATTAAAATTGAACAAAGTGCTTTATGCTTATATGACTGCAGAGTGCATATTCTGAATAATTCGCACAACGGACAACTCTGAGGTTAATTAATTATATTATCTGCTGAATTTACAGTTGCAGCCAATTAACATTGCTCGGTTATTTTCACCCAAAATTGAATTATTGCACCAAGGCGATACATGACTTATCAAGTTTATCGCTATTTAGCTAATGTCAATTACAAGTCAGTACGTGTTTATTAAAACAGCACAGCTGACATATATTTTCTATAATAAATAAACGATGGAAATTGATAAAAATGTAAATATTTATTGTACGGATTCAATAATTGGTTAGATGATAGACAGTAATATCGATCAAGTACTGAGTGGATGATACTTCTCTGTCGCTCTAGAGTCAAACCAGTATCGAAATATTGTCTGAATTAATGACTGTGTATGACCGGGTTACGTCCCCTTTTATACATTCACTAGCGGACCATGCCCGCCATTGCCCGGTATTCAGATTAAATTATAATTTTAAAAAGGAGGTAGAGAATTATGGTATAGGGGAGAAAGTATATTATGAGTATGAGGTCCTAAACAGTAACGATGTATATACCATTAGATCTAGGTAGAAATGGGATGAAGTGTGTCAGGGGGTAACTATATTTTCCTCAGGGTCCAAATGTGTAACTCAGTAAAACGCAAAAAGGATGGCATTCAATTCAACATGTGTTCTCGTTAATAATGTGTTATATAAGTTCTATTAATGTTTCCAAAATTTTATTATAATGAATTAATTCATTTAATTCTGACATCTCCTATCGGATTTTACTCAAAGGTATAAGTAGATTGCTTTCAAATAATGTAATAACAGATGTATCAATTTGAAAGTACAACATGTAAATTCTAAAATTTATCGTTAACTTACAATGTTGACGGCAGCGTACTTCCCCGAATAGGAAGGGTTCCTGGTTCGAGTCCGGGTGGCAATAAAAATATTTTTTCGTTAAATTGATTTTATCTGTATATCTTTCGTATCGGTACATTTAATTTGTATTAAAATATCACAGAACTATGTTCTGAAAAAATGCAACTTCACAATAATGATGTGTCCTCCTAAATACAGATACACATTTATATCGGGGGGAATATTGGAAAATTTTAACCACATGTGGACACTAAATACAGCAAAACCATTATTAAATAACGATCCTATACTACATTGTCTTTTCGCACGAGAGTAACACGAGTGTTATCCGTAGTAGAAATGGTTCCTTACAAAAGGGTTGGAACCAAACCCGCTATCAAATTAGTTTCCATTGATTCGTTCGTTTTATTCATCCGTTTTCAAATTCTGTGAACGTGAAATCATGCTTTGTATTCTGAAGAAAGACCTGAGAAGGAGCTGATTGCGGGATCAGACCACTCGATCAGCGAAGCACGTTAATGAGTACATTTATCAATAACGAGTTGAAATTACCTGAAGCTTCCCGGAAAATCGACAGAGCAAAACAACAGAGCAAAATTTTCAAAAATAGCTAATGCGCATGTAAAAATTAATTAAGCATGTAAAAATTTGATTATACAACAAATTTTACACATTAACATCAAAAACTGTTATGTAAACTATGTTTTAGGTTAGAATTTATTTAACAAATATGTACCAAAGGTCAATGCATTTTCAATATTAAATAGGGATGTGAAAATTTTGTCACATGAAAGAGGGAAATAAAAAAGAGGTAATCACAGACCAGAAAATGAATAGACATGAAATAAAATGTACCTATATTGGGACATTTACACACATTCTTGGTGGAAACATAAATCGGATAGTTTAGAAAACAATTAATGCAACAGTAAAAGTATTTACTCTTTAATTATTAATCTTAAAAATTAAATCTTTGTGTAAACAAAACGTATTTTTTACATTGATGCATATTATATTGTCAGCGTTTAAATTTTCGTTCCAATCGAGCCATATTTTTTTTAAAAGTCGCGGAGCTACTTGATTGCGTAAGTGGTACCAAAGTGATAACGTGGGTGACACCAAAATTAAAATATTGGGAAAATAAATTTGCGTTAATTCATGTCTATATATTTGGTGGTCTGTGCGGGTAATCTATATCATATGTATAATATTCTAAAGCGTATGTATAGCGGTGGTCAATTCGTAATTCCAGAAAATTCTGCTGCTACAGTGAGTGGTATCACCGGGTAGTTAGTTTAGCAATTTACATCGCAGTAGTCTGTCCGTCTAGTTGGTCTTTGGCCACGAATCGAGTTAAATATTAGTAATATTAATGCCCGAACACACTTTAAATATTACTTTTAATTTTAAATTTTAGCAATATTAACTTTGTGGTTAAAATTCATATTTTTTATTTTATTATCTTTGTTTTATTAACCACTGAATTGAGTTTAAATACATCTACCGGTTTCGAAAAATATTTTTCGAAACCGGTAGATGTATTTAAACTCAATTCAGTGGTTAATAAAACAAAGATAATAAATAAAAAATACACTTTAAAAATCTTATTGGGAGTATTGGATAATAGACAATAAATATGTTTGAGTTAATTGGTTAATTTAGGTCGTACTGAGGTAGATTAGATGACTTCCCTTTGTTTGATAATTTAAAAAATCAATATTGAAAAATAGGTTTTATTTATTATCAAAAAATCATAAAATACAGAATTTGTTGTTTGTTTTACTATCTTATTATTTTTTCTATAGGTTATATAGAAATAATAACGACTACAATATACACTGTCTTTTTTTTGTTTCCGAAATTGAAATCGATAGTCCATTACTTCTGGCTAATTCTTGATTAATGCTCCATGCATTCGATCAAAACTTCACATATATTGACTGATTCCTACACTAAAATTTGAGCAATATTATCGTTTACAATTTTTACAGCAATTCGGTATATTTTAATAAACTTATTAAATTAAATAAAAATAGAGAGCGTACACGAAATACGTGTCACATAAATATTATTAAATACTAAATTAATGTATTAATTATAAATATATACATATAAAATCAATTTTGTCGAAAAATATTGTTTTTGCGTCACCGGGATTCGAACCTGGATCTCTATTTCCAATCCGAGGAAGTGCACTACCTTTGTGCTATAACGCCAGTATTTTTCTTGACAAATTTTCGAAACTATATGTTACATTTTTTTTTCAAATTAATACACCTGTCGTTCCATTATTTGAAAGCCATCTGAAATAGAGATCCAGGTTCGAATCCCGGTGACGCAAAAACAATATTTTTCGACAAAATTGATTTTATATGTATATATTTATAATTAATACATTAATTTAGTATTTAAAATATCACAGACCTATGTTCTGAATAATTACAACTTCACAATAAGAATGTGTTTTCCTTAATAAATATTGTTAATAATTTTAAACTAAGCTAATCGCTTGTGCTATGAAAATAGGACTAACTCTATGGTCCCCTGGAACGAGGGTCGAACCCTCGATCACTAGATCACTAGGCAAGTATTGTAACCACTAAATCGAAAGTATATATTTGATGAATTCGGATTTCTCACACTTAGGTCGATCTATATGTGATAAACTCACTATACTAAATTTTCACAGTATGGAGTATAAATAATATTATCTAACAAGCAAATTGAACAAATCGGCAAACTTTGCAATTTTCATCAATTGAGTGCATTTTTAGCGATAAAATATAATTGTCATTTCGTAGAAATAAACAACAATTTAAATTAGCTGGCTATTGTGTAGCAGTCAATCCAGTCAAGATAAAATAATTTGAGAGGAAACAGCGCAACGGAGGAGAGCAAAGGTCAGCATAATATTCAGTGGCATCGATTACAAACATTAAGATGCAAATTTTTAGCAAATATTTACATTGCCGCTTGACGTTGTCGCTTGCGCAACTGCTAGTCAGATATCACAATCGTACCGTTAATTAATGCAGTATCTATGTACAAAGTTTAATTCGTGTGATACGATTTAAAACTTCACATTTTAATTAAAAAGATATTGAAAAAATCGTATTTATAATAATTTAATTAAATTGGGAAGTTCTTATAAATTCAAGGTGCTGTTTCTAAATCTGACTGTAAACTTTTCTTATTACCAACCATTTTGGAAAGAAAAAAAATTATTTAAAATACAGGTTGATAATAATGGTTGACAAAACTTTTCAATTAATTATTATAGGCGAACAAATGCCAAACTCCTAGCTACACACTTATCTTATTCCGTTTTATAAAAATAAAGAAGCAGATGCGGTTAAGGAAGCCATCACTTAAAATATGGAAAAGGATACTTAATAATAGAATAACGAAAGTCACCACAATAACGTAAAATCAAATCAACGAATAACGTAAATCAACCAAAGACCTTTTCAACCAGAGTTTTAATTGAAAGATACAGGACCAGCCACTATAATCTCAACACTATTTATTGACTCAGAAAATGCTTTTAATCGAATATCATGACTTTTAGTATGGCAAGCGGCCAAGGGTCAAGGAATTCCCAAAGAATATATCAGAATACCACAGAACATGTTTAATATAAACTCCTGCCAATATTAGTGAACATTTTGAGGTTAAAGTAGGGCTCCACCAAAGATCGGCCTCGACCCCATCGTTGTTTATTATGGTAATGGATTATCTAATTAGAGATATTTAAAAACCACTCCCACGGTGCCGACAACATAGCCTTAATCTCTGAATCTGCCGAAGGTCTCCAGAATACTAGAATACTAGATCAATATAAACAAGCCCTAGCCACCGACCGACTTCGAAACAAATATCAGATATCTCATAGAGATAAAGCTATTTTTTATTATATTTAATGGAAAATATATGGAAGTATGGGATAATTACAGGGCTTACGACTTAAGTTATATATTAGATATGTTTATATGATGATATGACATTCACTAAATCTCACCCCTCAATCACCACATTTATCAAATTTTTGAAAGTTGTATATATGTTAGTATGTGAACTCACTTCGAGTACCACTACACCATCGCCATCTATAGGACAAATTTGATAATTGATTTTTAGGTCGTAAACCCTGTAATTACCCCATACTTCCATATATTTTCCATTAAATATAATAAAAAATACCTTTGTTTCTATGAAATATCTGATATTTGTTGACACCAGACGGTCATATCAAAACCGCGTTAGGAGTAAATACTGCCAGAAGACAACGAGGAAGTCTTCAAACAACATGGTGGTCAAACATCGAGAGGAGAATGAAAGGCGCCCGCATAAGACCATTAGGGCAGAAAACTAAAGTACAAAGAGAGCTAAATATTTTTCGCACCATTAGTATAATTACAAATCAGTTTATTGTTTGCAAATGTACAATTAAGATGCAATAAGATCGTGCTCAAAATATTAGTTTTCTATCGAACAATCTCGGGTACAGTTGAAAATATTTTTGCGCTGATATTTCATCTTGGTTGAGATTGTAGAACTTGCAAAACTCAACATGTGAGCACAAATGTCATCTAGAACCATAGATACTTATAGGTATTTATTCTGAAAGATAGCATTAAATTACGAACATTTAACCGTTTTAACTGCCGCAAGAGAAATTCAAATTCATCCAACGAACGAACGGAACATCAAAGGTCAAAAGAATGACATTTAATATCTCACATACAAGCGATCGCGTTAAGTGAGCTGCGAAACAAAATAAATATCAAACCTTATCTTGGCGGCGTGTGATTACTCGAATCTATGAAACTTGGTATGTATTCGGCGGTATAGTCTAGATGATCTCGTGGGAGCATAATCCCTGTCTCAGAAATTATCTCCAGACAGAAACCTCATTCGTTGCCAGTATAATAATTCAATTCATATGTGAGAATCCACGGTTATTATAATTTTAAATATTTATAATTAACTACCTTTAAAATATATAACAGATTCTCGGAATTATTTTTTGTTCAACATTACATTATTTGTTTTACGCACTCGATTAGAATAAATAAATAAAATAATCTCACTTCCTCTTGATATGTTTAGATAAACGATACAGGTATATAATTTTGTCAATATCAATCTTGACATTATCAATTAATGTCGTTATGCATTTATTTGACAATTAATAAAATTATGTAGAAAATATAAGGAAAGTCTATGAAATTTCATGCATGTGTAATTGTTATCATAATATATTATAAATATATGCAACAAAAACATAACATTGATTGAGATTAGCAACGATATGGTATTATCAATTTTTTTTTATTGATGTAATAATCATTTCCATCTTAAAAAAAAATTATTTAATCAATATTATTTACAATATTTTGACTATTGTCGTGAGTCTATTATCTAATTACAGTACTTTCCCGACAAAATATACTTTAGACTTATTTAATATGTAGCCGCACGAATTTCCAAATATGCGTTCCCCTCTCAAGGCTCCGGCCGCATCCCTGCTCTCAGATCAGACTCGTTCAGACCCCCGACCTGGTAACTTGTGCTCCATTTCTAGGGTCGTTTGACAAAAGAAATATCCGTCGCTCTGCAGTTGATATGTGATATCATGGCATTTTCAATATGGAACTTAGACCAGGAAGAGGAGTGCGATCCTGATCTGTGGCGATAACAAGAAGAGAAGACAGTGTTTGGTGAGAGACCTCCATGCAAGATAGTACGTGTCATGAGAACGGAACTAAAAATTAGTATTTTCGGGAAAAATGTGGATCGTTATTTTTAGGTTAAAAATATAATTTATAATGTGACCAAAAATTGTTGTATATTGTGCATCCAATCTCCTCTACAGATCATGCATCCATTTGTTTATTTTATTTTATAATATATCAATTTTATTGAAACTGGGTTTCTTTCAATTTTAATAATTACAAATCTATCTTTACATTTACCAATATATTTAATTATTTTTTTTAATTCTTTTATTACACAGGTTATGGAAGTAAAACTTTGTTGACAAAAGGTGAGTAAGTGATTCTGAGATTAGTGATCCACAACTCTTATGCTTTCGGCTGAAGCTGTCAGTGTGGATATGAGACCACTATCATACCCCGACAATATATATTAATAAACGTTGCAGCAAAATATCGTAGACTCTACCACCACATCATTTACTAATTAATTGTGTTAATATTAGAAAACAAAGTCACGCCGACGCTGGACTAGCCCAGACTAACAAAAGAACCTTAAAGCCTTTTCTGGTAACAGCTTTTGGCTCGAACTAAATATTGCAAAACTTTTCTAATGACATTAAAAAAACTATAAATTATCAAAACACTATCTATTTTTCTAAATAAATACTTATTTACGGAAAATAAAAAATAATTTATCATATTTCTTAAATTCCACTTATAGTGTGGCGTATATTTCGAAGGCGACTTACGAAAAATAAGTAAGTGCGAATGTAAATGTTTGCTTTTGGTGCTCACATTATTTTATTGTAATAATTCTCAAGGCTCAACTCAACTTTTTATTATATTAAATAATGCATTTGATAATATTAAGGAACAAATTATAAAAATGTTGACTATAACAAAGATGATCAAATTTTATACGAAGTAATTAAGGTGTGGGTCAATTTTTCATCTTAATATTTGCTGTTTCATACATACTTCATCTTAGATAGGTGCTAACACGATATTTATGTGAAACGTGGATACATTTTAAACCAATCCAATATTCGTATTGTGAAAATGATATTCAATATTACATGAAAAGGATATCGTCTAATATACCGGCATAGTCAACACCAGCAGACGGGACAACAGCCGGTAATGAAGGAAACAGTGAGATAACGTATTAATATTTTAAAGGCAAGGATCATGTATGTCAAGATTGAATAGCGTGGTTTAATCCTCCCTGCCTACTAATTACGAACCCTTACGAAGGCAGCGCGCGATCCTAAGTTTAGTAATCTCGACACCCCGATCCCGGCGGAAAGCAATCCGTGACATTTGCGGTCCAGAGCAACCATGATTTAAAATATCTGCTTATAATTCGTATAGAATATGTAAGAAATTCCAATCCAATTACGTGAGCTCGGATTCGAAATCATTAAAAAGAATTACCCTTTCAATGATTACGTTCTATTTTAATCCATAAAGGGCTTTAGATAATATATTAAGTTCCTACGTGGCTGCCCGTATGCAAGTATCAAGAAGGGCGGTGTTGAATATTTGATGAGCAGTTTGCCGCGCCTAGAGTGCACGTAATTCTATTTCCTCCGAGACCACCGCCCGCCACACTTCAAACACCACAGAATGAAAGGACCTACGCTGAAATACGAGTTCAAAATTATTATTATTCATTATTAAACTAGGGAAGGCTATATTATTTAACAACTTTTTCCATTTCTGTCTATTATTCGAATAAAAATAATTATTTCATTATTTACTATGTCAGTTTAGAACTAGTGGAATGAGGTGGAGCCACTACACTCCTCGCAATTATTTATCGTACAAAATTATAGTAATTACTGTCAAACTAGGTAAATAAAAACACAAACATTGTACACATTTTAGAAAAAAAATATAAAACTGAATATCTATACATATAATTTAATCAATACTATACAAATTGTGATATACAGGGTGTCCTGTAAGTAGTGGTCCAAACGAAAACTATCGAGAGCGATGTCAGAATAATCCATCACAAGTCTGATGAATGTAACACGGTTTCGATATATTTGAACTTGTATGATTTTTTTAATAATTAGTACTCTTTGTTACTTTTTTAAATATAATTTCAATTTTTTTTTCTGATAGAGCATGGTCTCGGCTATCGATGGTTTTCGTTTGGACCGCTACTTACAGGATACGTGTATATCTTTATATGTACGTTGTTATAGTTAAACTGTAACTTCACTATAACAATGTGTTTCTCTTTAATAACTTGTTTTTTTATTCTACTCGTTTGATTTACTAGAGATGCGTTTTAAAATTGTATAGCTGTCCTCCTCTATAGATATAAATACAAGTTGTTGAGTTAAATTGTAAGATTGATAATACCATGCTCTTTTTTTATATTCACATATCTAAAAAAATTCGTTTAAAATTAATTACAAATACGTATAATTTTTCTTAAGTAATTACAAAAAAATTGAATATATACAATATATATATAATATATATATCTGGTATTTGTATACGAATAAAAAATAGACACGATGCAATTCATTTTTCAAAACACACCAAAATGTATTCTCAAATTTAACTTTAAAACGTTCCATTTACTCCAAGATCATTTCAGAGGATCCCAAATACTGAATAGAAAAAGATAATTTAATTTTGCAAAAGAAAAGACGAATAAATCTACCAAATCAGCAAATAAACGTGCTAAAGAAGGATTTACTCGTAAATGAAAAATTAAAGGATAAAATGGATCTGAAGCTAATAAATTGTTTTGCGCTTTGTAATAATTCCGGAAAAGAGCTTTATTTTATTGTGTAATTGTTTTCCATCCAGATAACACAACGAAGACCATTTCAAATTTTAATGGAAATCCTTTCCCTCGTTGGCAAACTGAAAAGAGGTTATAAGGGTAGGTACACTACTTAAATATTTCAATGCAAGGATTTCGGCATTTGATAAAGCTTTTTATCCATTAAAATGCAGTGGGGTTTAGTTTAACAATAATTATTCTCATTCTTTATGCGCTCCTGACTATTGTTCTATCAGTTTTTTTGGAAAATTATTATTTAACTATATTTAAGTAATATTTTTTCAAAAGGCAGCACATATTTAGTGTCGTTAAATAATGTTACGATTTTTATTGTCAGTCCATTCGAAGAAGTAAGCCCAGTACTGGGCTATAAACCTCTATCATTATCACCTGATGATGAGAGAAACTGCACCTCTCGAAACAATAGTAGTGACAATAAACCAATTTGTGTATAGTACAAAGTTTATTTGTTAAAATTAAAATAATCATGTTGATGAATGGTTATAAACATAATTTATTAGATATGCTTTATTATTAGAATTTATTATTTTTTTTAAGAATGCACACCTCACGGGATCTTTGCTTCTTTTAACTGCGTCATTTCCCGAATTAATAGATGCCATCAAATGGCGTAATGTTTTATATTCCAGTGTGATCGGTTTATACATGCAATATTAATGCTCTGTATAAATAATGCATTAAATATTTATAAAAATAATAAGATATAAACCACTATTTATTGATAAATCAACATGTTTTACATTGTTTCCTGAAGATGGCACCATAGGTACCGAAATATGTTGATTCATCAATAAATAGTGATTCATCAATAATATTGAAGAAGTCATTATATATTTTGTAATTGCAACAAAAAAATAAAAAGAAGAAAAAATATAGTATGAATGTACATGGTGAGGTCCCACCCACTAAGAGGAGTTTTAGATCCTTACCATAGAGTTTGCTGCTATATTTCAACACAATTTAACAGGAGCAACACATACAAGAAGTGAAATGAATCCATAAACTTGGTCTTTGGCAAACATTGTGAAAGCTCTGCAATACTACTCACCCGAAAAGTACCCTGTACGAATTATTAAATAATGTATTTGTAGAGGTTACGACTGCTTGTTAAGCTCTTCGCCCCCTACTAAGTCGATGAAAAGGGCGTGACCGTGGCCGCGAATACTTCCGAGTCAGCTTTTTCATCTCTAGTTCAATGTTATCATCGTTTTGTCTATCTTCAGTGAAAATATGCCCAACGTATTTCAATTTTCTTTGAATATTGAACATTGTTCCATATGAATGTGGATGTTGCACTTTAAAGTCACTTAAGGATGGAATTTAGGTACCAACGAGGGTATATCGCGATAACAAGAGAGAGCAGGTATGGTTCTAATTATTATTATTGTTGTTAATCCCAAAACATGAGCCGGGTTTTCTATAGTTGATAATTCCCTTGTGGCTTATTTACGAACGAAATCTTGAATTTAACACCCTTATTTTAATATAATAATAATCAATAAATAGTGGTTTAAACAAAGTGTTTTTTCTTATTATTTATATAATATGTTACCACAAAGTAATTTTTCAAATATTGAAGAAGAGATTAATTGTCATTTGTGACTTATTACACAGATATTACGGAATTATTATATTAAATTAAGGGTGTTCAATTTAAGATTTATTTTAAAAATAAGGCATAGATGTACAATTAATGTTTTTATAAAGACATAATACGAGTAGATATTAGTATTATGTAGAGTTACATCAAATTACATAGTTGTTTGTAATTATATAATTGATTAGTTATGTATATTTCTATGTGCTCTTGTGTACATCGTATCTCATAAAATGTTAGAGCTAGTAACAAACATTTATGACATAACCTTGAGAGTATTCAAAGAAATTCGAATGAGGTAAACAAAAATGATGAAACACCACATCTTTTGCTATATCTATTTTCTAGCGTGTTGTCTTGCCGGACTTGAAATATTTATAACTTTGTGCTTTAATGTGCAATAAATATTATAAAAAGTAAGTATCTAATATGTTTTCGTTGCATATAGTATTATTTTTTTATATATTTTTATAACTCTGATAGCATGTTATCACTTCGCAAAAAATTATGAAATATTTACTGTTTCCGTGGTAAGTTTGTAGAACTCTATAATCACATATTTGAAAATAAAACACTAGTTTTTTATTATATTCATTTAATTAACTTGAGACGCGTTTCTCCTTGGAAGGGCATAATTGACATATTAATAAGTGTGTTATTTTCACACAGATGAAATTATATAATATTTCTCCCTACCTATGACTTAAATCAATGCGTGTATTGTAATGGGATAAACAACTATGTTGTGATAAAAAAAATCATTATAAATACATATTTTCATTAAGTCAGACTTGTTTGGACTTGGCGGAAAGATGATATTGAGATAAATTATGGTTATAATTTAATTTTGCCAATTTAATCATGTAATTATAATTAATTAATCATTTAATGGATTCCAATTGAGGAATGAAATTGGATTGAAGATTATGGTGGAAGAGTATAATTTAGCAGGGGATTAAAATCTAATATAGTAACGTCTCGTAGCGTGAATGGTATACAGATAAATAGCAATACTCGATATCAAATGTAACATTCGTCATACCGCTAAAAATATTACAAGAATACATTAATCGCCTATACTTATTTATATACAATTTAACAGTCAGCTCCAGCAAGATGCAGCAATAGAATTAATTCAGATATTCTTCAACTTCCAGAACAAAAATTAATACCCCAAACAATAAAATTAGGATATCGAAGTTATTTATCGCACTTCCCACGCGCAAGAAGTTTCAATTTTGCGTTCAGATCATCCAAACACTCGAAACAAAGATGTTTTAGTGGTCTAGACATCTCTCATTCTCAGCTATTGAAACATCAAAAGATGATGGGTTCTTTATAACTAAAATACGACATGCTGCAATGAATAGATGCCACGTGTTTTTGGGACGAAGTAATGAATCCGAGAGTTTATGCAGCCGGTACAAAAATAATAAATAATTATTTATAAAAGATTTCTTGTCTAAATAAAACTTCATCTCAAATATGTTAAAGATTTATATCCACAGTGATTTATTGTAACTAATATTTACACTAAATTCATCAATTAAATATACCACAAGCACCTCAGTACACTTACTCCAGAATCTACCATCTTACGAAAATTCTGCCGATGACTGAAAAACTTATTATATTTTCTCGTTATTGTTTATTGTTGGCAGGATTATTGTTTTTTTTTTTGTGAAATGCGTTTTCATCCCAATTGTAATATATTTATGTACATTATTTTTTTGTTTGAACTGTATTATGTCTCGGAACATTCTTATGACGGTAGCCTTCTTTTTTCGTTCCATAAATTTGATAGTAAATAAACCATTTTAAATTTCAATAAACCACAAGTAATTTGAATATTGCCTTTCGCATTTTAGTATTATTTCGCATTATATTATAATTTCTTGTACTTCAAATTGCCATTAAAATTTTATTTATTTAACTCATCGACCGCGGGCGACTCATATACGAGTCGCGCCTTACGTGTTTCGCCCGCCACTAGTAAACACATACTGGGGGACTCCAAATCGAAAATTCTAATATTTGTTTAACTATTCTTAAAGTATTCGTTCATATTTGCAGGGAAATATTTAGAAAATTTTAATTTCTAAATATGTAAATGTTTTACTTGAAGTGTATTTAAATAACACAGGTACTCCAGATTATCCAACGAAATATTTATGACAGTCTATCAAGCCATATTCCAGATTATATTTTGAGAATGCATTCCATGGTGGATTTTCCGTCTCGGTGTTTTGGCGAAATCAGTGCACATTTCTCTGTTACAAAACGAAAGTTGCCTAGTACGAGGCTTGAAACCAGTAGAGAGGAAGGGTTGACTCGTTCTGAGTGTTTAAGAATGTTTTAATTGTGCATCGTTTACGCAATTAAGACCACAAATATTATATTTTTTGACGGAACCACAACCCGTAATAATTGTTTTATATGGATATGCGTTATTAGTTCTGATTTATCAATTTTATTTTTAAATCAACCATGTCAAAGCGATCAAGTTTATAGATTTATTAAAAATAAAAATAAAATTTAAACAATAGTATTTTTGGTGATTATAACATAAACGTATTTACCTGTATTCATTAACCAAACTGTTTTTTTAGATTCTTCATAACTTAACGAATATATTCAAATATTTTCTATTTACTATTCGATATTCGAATATTTGTAAATAACGACTATTTGGAAACTCAATATAGAGTTAAATTTAATGTCACTATTTAAAAACTTGTAAACACATAGTGTGCATTAGTCTCAAAAATCAGCGCCCGCGCAGATCACTACTTAACTCTAGTACGTATGACCACCACAAATGGCGCTAGTAGTATAGCGATGGAGAAGCGCAATATTGTTTTCTCACGGATAATTTTATTTACATTATTTTGTAATTACGGTTCTGATTTCAGTATTTTTTTATGCTCGTGAAGTTACTTAAGAAACTTTTCTATCAATTTCTTAAAAAACAAATTATAATTTTGTAACATTAACGTAGCTTAAAGTCGTAGATTACAATGCCGTCTAAGGTTGCCGAATGATGCCGATGAAAGATGTCATGCGTATTTATGAACATGATCAACGAGTAGGTACTATAACATCTTCATGTAGTATTTTTTTTTCTATGTATATCACATCACTATTTATAAAATTTAATTAATAGATTTGTTTCATTATATCGATAGTACTGGGTGGCCTATATTAGTTAATATGTTTAAAATTCAATAACTACTTACTTACTTATTATTATTATTATTATTCCAGTTTAAAATATACATCATTCAATAATAAAATAGACTGTTTCATACTTACACAACGTCTTAAATTTTTGTTTTTTACCTCGAAACTCAAAAGAGTGTTCAATTTTTAATGTTAGACCCTACCTCAGGGGTCAACATACAGAGGTCGATGACCTAGTTTGAACAATCAGGAGCAATCAAAGTTTCCAGAGGAACCAGTAGGCCCAGAACTTCATAGCCGATAGTGTAGCACAGAACCCAGAAACCTCTACTTGTCAATAGCGACTGATTTGTGGAAATGATTAAATTTTTTCATGTCAAAATTAGGAGAATAAATTTTACATTCTTAGTGCTAATACTATGATATCACTTGTCATATAACAAGAGTCACAAAGAACCTCCTCAAATCTCTTGATTTCATAGAATTTAAATTTTAGATGGCTCCGAGATCACCAGATCTGAAAGTTTCTTTCATTTGAGTTATCTAAAAAAGAAAGTTTATGCGAATAAACCACAAGGTTTACAATAGAAAATATTTGTGCTGAAATTTTGATAATTAGCACCGAAATGCAGTCAAAAGAGCTCAGATTATGAGAGTGCTAAGGATCATATTTTAATAGATATTACTTTCAAAGCTTAGTGTAAAAATCTTGCGATCAATGAAGTTATTTTTTTTATTATCAAAATCTGATCTAGTTTTTTAAATTTTTTTTACAAATATATGAACACCTTGTACTATAAATATTGCATTTTTTATGATTATACAACGACGAACCTTCAACTTATCTTCTTTCGCGATTAGTTGTCAGACAGGAAGCACAGTTAGATAGGTAGCTTTATGCAATATGTTACATTTGAACAGTATTATGCAAGTGAACAATGGATCGTCTGCGGTCAGAGAATCCCTGGACCACGGCCAAGCAATGTGCATCCTTAAGACAAATTTATCTTATAGTCTCGCGATCTTTATACCATCCTAATAGCTAAACAATCAAATAGTAAATCATATCGGTTAGTTGAAAAAAAATTAGATATAACTCTGAAATAATCTTATACTAGCAACATCAACTCCTTTCTGACAGGATGAAATAATTTCAGTGTTTTTAATTTAGTCCAGCGAAGTTCAATAATCACAATTATAACAAATGTCTTGAAATAATTATAAACACTATCAGATAAGCAATTGCTGTTGTAGCCGCTACGCGGCCATTGTTGTCCGCTGCGCGATCAGGGTCTTAGTAAAATCTATATGTCAATGCGAAATTATATTTCTTTAGATGAAATTTAGATTATACGGAAGCCCTGGCCATAACAGCTGACCGCAGGTCTTAGCAGCAAACAGCAATTGCTTTTTACACTAACAGAAAAACAATCGGCTATCGCCGATTAGTGCATTCTGTATTGCTCTCCCTGGAATTATACAAACAGTGGTACCACTACCCTATCGCCACCTATGGACTAAATTTAATAATTCATTTTCTTGAAACAGCATATATTTCACGAAGACAGGTCTTAAGGCCTGTAATTACCCACACTTTCATATATTTTCTATTCAATATAATAAAAAATAGCTTCGTCTTTATAATATATCTATTATTTGTTTAATAACTGTGCCTTTGTAGGTGAAAGTCCAGTAATTGTGTGTTTTTGGACATATTCTAATATTACTCCATATTTTTTTATTATTACAACATAATAGTACAAAGATTTGTTAAATGCTTAATTATTTTATGTTTAGGGAATGAAATAATATTATATTTATTACACTTTAATAATAATAATCGGTACACAACACTTTCTTGAAGTGCCATGACCAAAAAATCGACCTGTAAAATATATTGTTTGTAAAAACATGAGTTCCCCTGTAATTTGAAATGATGGCCAAAGCTGCGCGAGCCCACAAAGTGGATTTATTATAGTCTTTCAATTTTATTTTACACCTCATGTCTCCCCAACTCTAGATTGAACCCCCACCTGATTGCGCTAGGGGTGCCAGGTCATTCTCAAACCCTTCTGGTCTAGACAGGATAGGTACTAGCTAAGCCTAGGGTGCATGATGACATCATTTTCATAAAAAATACTTTTTTATTTTAACAGGTGTCAATTACAATTCAAAATGAAATTATAGACATTAGTTTTTCATGTTCGTCGTAAAAAAATAATTGTTTCTTATAAAATTACAAGAAAATTCCGTATACAATAATTTCTGTGTCTAAATCAAATCAATCACAAATTTCCAACATACATATTTTCATTTCCTGCTGGTAAATGCAAGCACCATCCATTATGCATAAACAAAGGACTAAATGTGCGGAGCGTTAGATTTTGATAGGGTGTGAAATTCAATTAATATTCCTTTAGACAGATTCTGTAACAGTATTATGGATTTCACCTGAAACTAATGGGGAAAACACCTTAACAGAAACAATAGAGCATATTAGGTTAATTCAGTGAACCGTTACCATCAATCTGTTGTTATATATTGAAAACGATATAAGTAATCCCGGTATGTTTATACGTTAACTGGTAACTGATTCAATATAAAAGTATTGATTTTACTTAGCACATACTCATATAAGATATTTTTTATAACTGGCGTTTGAAGTGTATAACCTTCCGGCTAGTCAGAAGGATACATAATGTACAGGGTGAACAGTACAAAACATCGAGGGCGACCACGGAAAACCAGGCACGAGAAAGAAAGAGGATAATATCTAAACTTGAAGCGAGCAACGAGCGTGTGAAAAAAAGTGTACGAATGCATTGATACGGTAAAAGTAAAATATGTATGAGAGATATGAATTTTCTGTTATGAGAATCAAAGCTTGTTGGTGAGACGCTCGCCAAGTGATCAAGCTATCGGTGATTCAAGCCTCGTCTCGGAAAACTAGCAAGTTATTCTTATTTTCATAGCACAAGCACTAAGCTTTGTTTGATAATAGTAGTAATAGGTGTGACACCGGATTCGATTACGTATTTGCATCTCTATTTTTTGAAATATAAATTTGAAAATAGCGTGTTAGTACGTGTGCTATACATGTATGTCGTAAATATATAAGATTTTAATGTTAATTCTGTTGAAAATTTTTTTTTATCTAGATCACGAATTTACTAGAATTTCAACAAATTTTTTTGTACATATAAATTACTAAACTCGCCATGTTGATGAGAATAAAACTTAGATTCATCGTTATGACTATCATCATCATCTTCGTCATTGTCATTGTCGTCACGTATGTATGTCTCCACTGCTGAATACATTGTAAAAGGGTCTACTAATATGGTTCATGATAATAATAAATCTTATTTTGTTCAATTACAGTTCTACTATAATTATAGATCTATTTTTATTTCTCATACAAAAAGATTTCTGGAAGAGAAAACTTTTCATCGTTATGACTATCATCATCATCTTCGTCATTGTCATTGTCGTCACGTATGTATGTCTCCACTGCTGAATACATTGTAAAAGGGTCTACTAATATGGTTCATGATAATAATAAATCTTATTTTGTTCAATTACAGTTCTACTATAATTATAGATCTATTTTTATTTCTCATACAAAAAGATTTCTGGAAGAGAAAACTTTTCATCGTTATGACTATCATCATCATCTTCGTCATTGTCATTGTCGTCACGTATGTATGTCTCCACTGCTGAATACATTGTAAAAGGGTCTACTAATATGGTTCATGATAATAATAAATCTTATTTTGTTCAATTACAGTTCTACTATAATTATAGATCTATTTTTATTTCTCATACAAAAAGATTTCTGGAAGAGAAAACTTTTCATCGTTATGACTATCATCATCATCTTCGTCATTGTCATTGTCGTCACGTATGTATGTCTCCACTGCTGAATACATTGTAAAAGGGTCTACTAATATGGTTCATGATAATAATAAATCTTATTTTGTTCAATTACAGTTCTACTATAATTATAGATCTATTTTTATTTCTCATACAAAAAGATTTCTGGAAGAGAAAACTTTTCATCGTTATGACTATCATCATCATCTTCGTCATTGTCATTGTCGTCACGTATGTATGTCTCCACTGCTGAATATATAGTAAAAGGGTCTACTAATATGGTCCTTGATAATAATAAATCTTATTTTGTTCAATTACAGTTCTACTATAATTATAGATCTATTTTTATTTCTCATACAAAAAGATTTCTGGAAGAGAAACCTTTTCATCGTTATGACTATCATCATCATCTTCGTCAATGTCATTGTCGTCATGTATGTATGTCTTGACTGCTGAATATATAGTAAAAGGGTCTACTAATATGGTTCATGATAATAATAAATCTTATTTTGTTCAATTACAGTTCTACTATAATTATAGATCTATTTTTATTTCTCATACAAAAAGATTTCTGGAAGAGAAAACTTTTTGTTAAGTACTTATATAAGTCTATTATTATCGACAATTATTTGAAAAATGTATTCTTTATGTTATCGCTTCGCATATAGAGAGTCTGTAGAGATTTTGGTAAAAGTTTTACAATCTTTATTTTTTTTTAAATATTGAAAGTGTAAGTTGAAAGGTAAGCCGAATAATTAATAAAAAATTATTTTTCAAGATACTAAAGTACAAGTCGATTTGTTATCAGTATTTATTGTATGAATGACTTACGTATTAAATATTCGAATCTACGAATGATTTCAGAAATCTGAACCGTTAACAAAACCACGTTTTCCGCAACATTTGAAAGCTTCGAAATAAACCCTGTCGAAGAATCTCATAAATAACTTTTCTGTAACACGGTTAAAAAAATCTATTAAATTATTCACTTGCAAGCTTTTTAAAGTGTTATTTTAAGAGGGATGAACCGCCCCGTATGAAATTTATTTGGAAAAAACGAATCAATTAGGTACCGACCGTTTTCAATAATAACATGTTTTCGATTTTCCTTCTTGAAAACACTCAGAATTTAATTTAGTCAAACAAAAAGTAAGCCACTGCTTCTTACGATCAATCATTATTGCTTTTGTTACATAAAATCCGGGAACTATACAGATTTATTTAAATTTACTGTTTTCAGAGAGTGTAAAAAAAGTTCATATACCTTGTGACGTTACGATACATGCGTCCACGTGTGAATGCCCACCAAAAACGTCAAATATAAAATGTCACACTGTGTACGGGACCGACCGTAGTCCGACAGCTAATTAGAATCCCGCTGTATAGCGAATGATCTATGGCACGAAGCAAGATGGAAGCTGTCACTTTTTTCTGGCGAGCGGATCGAGACTGGTGTGATCAAAGGAAGAAAGCTGACGTGCAAGATTCATCAAAGAAGAAATGGTTCTTGAAGAATAGAAAGTGTAGTGAAGCATGGCCATGAAAACAAGGACAACATTTGGATGTGTCATTTGAATTGATGGTTGTAAAATATATTATTGCTAAATTATATTTTATAATTGTGAACAAATTTGTTATTATTATGTATACATCAAGCGGCCCATGGACGTTAACCCAGTAAGAACACGTAATTTGTAAGAGCCGGTGGCGCGAAGCACGGGGCAAGGAAATGATGCCCGGTCAGCCCGAGCAGAACGCAACAACCTGTTGAAAAATACCTATTTTTAGATCTACGATAGGATCATCCAAATCTCCAGATGATCACAGCTGTACAAATGAAAATAATGGAAACATTAACATACGAAGATAATTCGTTTTTGTTTCTACGAGATGACATCTTTGATACGTGAACTGCCTCAATAGATGCACGCCCCGATTCTGGCCGGATTAAAGCTGTCAACACGAGAATCGCAGAATATTTCGTTTTACTTGCGTTGAATCACTTTGTATTAATATTATCATAGTAATTACAGTTGATTATAAGTTCTTAACACAATCCTTATTTTAGAAAATTCTCTTGTCGAATAATTCTAAAATGCCAACTCACCCCATCGATTCCATCTGATAAATTGTATGCGGCATCGAAAGACTTTAATTAAAACCGTTTCATTGAAATAATACCACGCGAAATGGAAAGATCCCCACGTTTCGAGCCGTTAGTCTATATATACCCGATATAATGAGACGGTATTATATATCCATTCAATACACTGTTTTTAATTGGTTAATGATTTGCATGTGTACATATTCCCAATTCGGTGATTAATACTACAATGAAAACGATCACTTGTTTTAAAGTAAATTTTGATGGTTTGAGTTAAAGCACCAACATGATACGCGTGACATAACGACAGTTTTAAAACACAAAATAAGTAGATACATTTCTTAGTGCCGACCGCAAAAACTTCCAGAACAAGAGGGATACGTGCACGCACTCCCCCTACTGATTTACTACTCTCTTATTACGTACGTAGGTACATCCGAGATACAATGTGGGATTCAATGGGTTCTCTTGTCGCTTGTGATGTCAGACTGTGATTAGTTCGGGCTTACATTCAGGAATCAGTCATGCGACGTAGGTAAGCCTGCCAGAAAGATACTCCGTTAAAGAGTAGAAGGAAAAAGAAAATGTGCTGTGCGTATCTTGAAAGGACCCGGTTAAAAGAAAGAGGAAATAACAAATGAAATCAAAATTAATCAGATCGATTCGGCGCTCATTTTAATATTCTGTATGTAAACTTTGCACGGTTTGCATATCATACAGATGCTGGTCATACATATGCCATTATATGATGTATCAAGAGGATAAAACAAGCATTTCCGAGAATTTTTTTATAATAATAATAAAACTGATTTGTGGCCCAATAATATACAGCAACAGATATTTAGAAAAAAATGTTATTTAATAAAATATTTCAATAATTTATTCTATAGATATGTATTTAGACTGGTAGTACATATTTAGAAATATACATATATTTATAAATTAATATTAAAAAATCTAAAAAACCCGCGAGTCTTAAAAAATTTTTACTGTATTAAAAAACATTTTTACTGTATGTCCACCATGTGTACCAGATCTAGTCCACAATGTTTTATGGGTGGATATCTGACTAAATTACTAGTCGAAAATGTTCAAGAAATATGTGCAAAATCTGCACCGTTACTGAAAATATTCTTTGAAACTTTTACAAAATCATGTACATATCGGAGATATAAGCTTTGCGTCTACGTATTTCGAAATAAATATTAGCAAAATTATAATTACGATTTTTTTTTAAATGCTTATATCTCTGACATGCTCGCAATTTAGTCAGGTATTCACACATAAAATATTGTAGACTAGGTCAGTTACACCTTATATAATTATTTTTTTTAATAAATACATTTTATGGCTTGTTTGTTTTTGCAACATTTGTGCACGTCTTAATGTGTTTGTCACCTATTTTTTTAATCTGGTAATGTTCAACTGGATTGTCTGTTGAGATGAGTCGTCATAACGCCTTTCCTCAATTACCTTATATAAGTACTTATAATTATAATCTGTTTCAAATGAATCGCGATTGTCCTATTTTTGTTTTCAAAGACTTGCGTGGAAATGTTTCATATTTTGGGACGTTCTTGCCTCGTGTTGATGTTTTTCATTGTTTTTGTGTAGTTCGACGTTCTTGACCTTAGCAATCTCACTTTAACAATTGTGTGAGTCTTTTAAATCTGAAAAAATTCTAATGTTTAGGCACGTATAGTAGACAAGTAGGTACCTACTATAATCGATGGTCTAGATACAATCTATTGTTTACAAAGAATATATTAGAAGAAAAAAATTGAGACCAACGATTAGGTGATCATGACCGCGATTTGAACGTTAATGTGCGGCTTCGCCGCCCGGCTGGCTTTATTTTTATTCTATTAGTGTTAATATATTTTTGGAATCCAAACACGATGAAATTACAAATACTGATCTTATATTCGACTCGAACCGTTTTTTAACATTTTTATACAAATAAAAATTATTGATTAACAAAATTATGTATAGAAACTAATCTAATCAAACGTGTGTTCAAGTTTTTTTTTAATAACGATAAGGCTCCAGTGCATGCAGAAGTATCGGTAGTCGAAAATTCGAAAATCTTTGTATGTCCTATCTGTATTTCGTTCTCGGTTGCCTTTAATAAGTTTCTTTTGTCTTTGTTCAATCCCCTTGAATACAAAGTGCGCCTTTATGTACACTATTATGATAATATGTATGGAAAAGGTCCCGCAACGATGGCACCATACAATGTTGACTCTTTATGAATTCGTAAACGAAGAGCGCGTCGCGAACACCTATTTCTAGATCCGTTTATTTAATTTTCCTGAAGGACTTTCTCAAAAAGAAATTAGTCCATTTGATTGTTTGTTACCAACAACCATGAAAATTGTGTGCCAACAAACAGATACAAAAATATCTAATAAACTTACTTTAAAATGCGATATATCATAACCCTGATTTCTATTTTTCTATGTAGAATCGGAATATAGACTATTTAAGCAAAAGATGCCTTTCAAATGTGGTATTGGAGATTCAATGGACAGCTCGACGTATAACACATCCAGCCAGCAAGACTAGAAATCAAAAACGAACTCTCACAGAAGTATTGGGGAACGTGGCTGAGGTATGTCCTCCAATACTCGACAGAGGAAGAGAAAGAACTTTAACCCGATGGGCGAACCACCTTAAGACCGCAACAAGCACCTCAGTGGTATCTGCACTCAAGAGTGACAGAGTGCAGGTAGAAGGAACTTGTTGATTACAATCCTTAGTCATGAAGCAATGACACGGAACCAAAAACTTAAATATTATAAACAATAAAAAACACTTTAAAAAATTAATAAGGTGAATTAAGAAGCTCTCAATTCAATGAAAAAACATCAATTTTTTGTAGTGTAAATGGATGGGATTATTTAACATTTAACAACAAAAAATTTTATACAAAGAATTATTAAATTATATATCACATTAAATGATAAGATTACGCATTGTATTTTGTTTGGAAATAACTAATATATACTGAAACTGAAAACATAAAAACACAATTTTTACCCTTTAACGTATATTAAATTTTGTAATTACACAGTGGGTTTTAAAGAATCAAGTTTCATGTCTTGTATTATTGTGCTGTAAAATAAGTATAGGTTTTATAACATTTAAAAAGTTAATTAAATTTTATTTGCATTGTAAAATAATGTTATTGTAGTTAAAAAACTTAAACTTTAAACATTATATTTGTAATATTACTAAATAAATAGTCTGTAGTCATGCAAACGACTTTATTTTGTCTAGAAACGTCGATTGAACGAATATTTATCGCGCATTATATATATATATATATATATACATCGCAGATAGTACAGAAACTTTGATAACCTAAATTTATAACTAATACACGTCATTGATGAATGTCTATAATACTACATTAGTATTGTTACGTTTTCCAAAAATAAAAACAATGGATCGGAATATTTGACTACATAATCCAGATTTGTGTAGC
Organism: Eubasilissa regina; assembly: GCA_022840565.1. NCBI lineage: Eukaryota > Metazoa > Arthropoda > Insecta > Trichoptera > Phryganeidae > Eubasilissa > Eubasilissa regina. The sequence goes on along the minus strand of JAINEB010000022.1, from coordinate 26,766,881 downwards.
ATGAAGGAACGGCAAAGCAAATCTTTAGATGGATTATAATGCTTATACCTAAAGTAATAATACTTCGTATTTACTAAAATATCGAAGGACAAAAAGTCTCGTCAATCGAGTGCGCAAGATGTATATGAATGCAGAAAAATCAAAAGTCGTTTGTTAAAAAAGGAGATGGCTTAATCATAATTTAACTAGTAACATATATCAATCAATTCTCTAAGACCCAGTCTTCGTGCTGTTGTTTGAAAACCCAAGAATTAATACATATTTTGGTTCTCCTATAAGTTATGCAATCAATGAGGAGTGATTTATAAAAGAAACGCTACCTATTTATTAAAGCTAATAATTTCCGCCAAAAACTGAAACTTCACATCGGCTGTGGCAACATTAATACACGCAACTCCAAATAATGTGAAATTCCACATATGTATGTACTGTATTCGTATGTAAAACAATGAGAAACCATTAATTTAATTAATCCCGAGTGTTTAAATGTAGAATGCAAATGCGAAATAAAAAGAAATAATTGCCTCCGCCTACACGTTGCATGACTAATACTAATATTTCGACAGCCCTTGAAAATTATTAGTAGGATGAATTTTGAAAAAGTATTCAACTTATATATCGTAAAAGTCCAATTATTTTATATATATAAAATAAGTCAATTGTTGAAGAATATTTTCCAATCTCACGAAATACTTTTCTATTTTTTTTTCTATTCGTCCTGTCCAGTATTTTCTTTAATTCTCGCACCATTAACATTACCAAAATAATATTTTTGTTTTATGAAGTTTTTGTAGCTTAATTCATTAAAAGTAAGTAAAAGAATATACAACGGTATATTATTTTTCATCATGATTCACTTTTGCAAAGTTTAGTTGAGTTCTTACTCGACACGTGTTTTGTTTCTAAAGTTAATACATAAATTATAACTTCTGATAAGCACATAATATATTAATAACCAGATATATTACCATTGTTTGTTTTTATACTAGAATAAAACACCTTTAATATGTGTGTTTAGCATTGTTTTTCTATTTTACTTAAAAAATCCAGCACCGTTTAACAAAGATATTATTATTCTGTTATTTTCATACAAAAATATCAGCACAACTTTTTGAAAGAAAACAAGGCACAACTTATTCCCAAAGTTTTCCCAACTTTGTCCTTAATTTAACCTCTAGTTTGGTTTGTCTTTCGTATCTATAAGAATATTTATCTACCTGTCTTATGTGTCCAAGAAATTTTATTTTTGGCTTCTTATTGTTTTTTTCCATATTTTCAATATATTTTATTTTATTATCTAGATCTATTTAATTTTATCTATTTTCATTACAAGTAAGAGCTTTCTATGTCAACATATTATACAAAGCTTAAATCAGTGATTGCCTGTTTTCCTAGAATTTACTAACTGAATGTATTTAATGGTTCAGTTCACCTCACAATAAATAACTGTGTTATTTAAAGTGCTTCAATAAAAAAAATATTGTTTTCTAGTAAGCTGCTCATCGAATACTTCTACATACTATAATATATAAAAGTTTATTTTATCTAATGCTATAAAGTCTATACACTATACTGTCCTGAAGAAGGTCGGGTGATATAATAGTGATTGAAAACTAAAGCATTATTTTATTATAATGTCAAGCCACAGCGCGTTTACTTTCTTTCAAAATTTAAACATTTTACACAATGATCAAATAATATCCGATCATTAAGCGCGCAAGTTCCTTTGTCCATGCGACTGGCTGTCAGAGCAACCGATAGCCGGCAGACGAACATTGTATTAGATTAGCAGCCCACCGACTAATATTGTGTAACATCGTTAAACAGTACAACAAAGCTGCCAATAGCGCCAACTAAATGAAAAATTCTTTCGTCCAATATAAATTGCTAATCGACTTAAAATACATTCCCGGGACCCGCACACGACATCCAGAAGTACATATATACGCGCTACTGAGTACTACTCGCACAACCAACTTTTACTCGCGTTTTGTCTTCTCTCGCTACGTTAAACTATCGTTTCCTCTATCGACCGACAGGTAATCGCAAAACACAACTGTAACTATATTTAAATCTATAATTTATTCATACTAATCATTATATGTCTGATTGTTACGATGATTGGTAACTGACATTAACGATGATCGGTAACAAAGATTTAACTGTAGGAAGTTTACTTTATAGAGTACTAGTCATTGCTAAAAGATTTACGAATCATATTTATAATCGAACACAGTCACAATAACGATGTAAACATCACTAGTAATTAAACATTATTTGTTTACTAGGAAAAACCTCGTCAATAATGACAGGAAAAATCATATTTTAAATTACATAATAGTTGGTAGGAACCAACCTTCTGATATCAAATTAAATTATTATTAAACTCATTAAAGGAATGGACCCATGGTTAAGTTAGGTTAGGTTAGGTTAGCAAACCAAACCTCGATTGATTCATTAAAAATAATGTAACGTACAGATATAAATATTTTATTAATATTATTATTTAAAATTCGTTCGAGAGACTCTGGTTAGAAATAGGATAGTTTTTGTGAAATAATGTACAGGTTTAAATTTTACTACCTCCAGTACAGCAACATTGAAGTGTTCTAATTTTCAAACACCTGACAATATTTATATTTGAAAAATGTGTCTTCAGAATAAATACACACATTCCAAATTTATAATATTCGCTAAAATAAAATATATCCATTTCCCAAGGTGTACATTTAGAAGAACATTGAAAAATTAGATATAAGAATTGAATGGTCATCAGATGAGTAGATGAACCTCAATAATTAAAAAGATTATATTTATATGACTTTTGTTGAACAAAGATGTGTACTTGTATAGGAAATTTCAAAATAATGAAATTCATAAATTAATTAATTGCCATAATATATAGTACTCACACGTGTACGATAATATATTGTATAATATACATATAATTTTATTTAAAAAAAATATTATAATAATAATACATGAATAATAAAATATTTCAATTTCTTTTAGATGAAGGTGATGTAGGAATTGCGAGATCGTAGAACGTTTCTTAATAATTTGGCAAAAAATTGAGATTGAGTGAGAGAAGTGAAGAAATTGAGATTAATAATTCAACTTGCATCATAGATTTATATAGTCTCAGATTTTCTTTTATGTTAGTTATGGGATTATTTTCTTTTCACTTTTGCTTTATTCTATAGATTTGACATTTCCATCCAAAATGGTGATCATAAAATAATTGGAATTTCGAGTAGGTATATGATTATTATTTGCTTATTTTTATATTTACTTGGACTGAAGAGACACTACATTAAATAATTCACTGATTTTAAACCACATATTTGCAATATTTACATCGAAGGCTGACACGGATGTAACCTTTGTTTCTAAACTCGCATAAAGGACAGTACAGTAAAAGTTTATATTGTATTTTGCATGCATAGCAGAATGGCCAAGCGATGCATGCACCTTTACCGGTAAATTTCCAAAACGCGAGGGCATAGTTTCATCTATGCATAGACACTCGAAGAATTCGTTGGAGCATTTCAATCTTGTACAAATATGTGCAGATAATATAATTTTATAATAATATAATTTTTTTTAAAACGCAAATATTATTATAATTCAGAAACATCGCGTATCTGAATGTTATTAAGGTCTGTGAAAAATATAATACGTGGCTATTGGACACTCTTGAAAAGTGTTATTCGCGAGAGTTCAGCTGAGCGCAGAAACACTTGAAAACAAAGTTCTTCTTCCAGCGTTTTATACAGGAGTCACGGACCGATTATTTGGAATCCGTATTACATGTAGACATTACTTACAAACGATAGCGGGTGACGGGAGACGCATCTGAGCTATTCCTGGAAAATCGGCGGGAACCAGCGACATGGTTGGCGACAGAGCGAAACTGACGGAGACAATCGGTGGATATTCTTCTTCATTTCCAAAAATAGAAATACCAAATCATACATAACGGCGTTCCGGTAGAAATTGCGAAGATTCAACGAAAAAATCGTTACCTTTCTAAATAGTTAAAATGTTGAGAAATTCTCAACCCTTATGTAATTACAATCATCGTATCAAAGCGGAAAATTTAATTATTAGGTGACTGGCATTTTCCATTTCTCTGCCAGGTTTTTGTTATAGGTATTTTTCGTGCATTTTTTCGACGGATGCAATTTATTATGCTTTTCTCTGTTCACATACAATTTTTCATAAACTACACGTGTCATTCGTTCCGAGCGCCATTGTTCGATAGTTTTAATAAAAACTTCGATCGCTTATTGTACATTCTCTGTTAGAATATTATATTCACATATCAAAGATACGAGGGAATATGTATTCGGTACGTTATACCTACATCGTTCCAATTTTAAAATATTATGTTTAACAAGAAACAAGTTTTTTTATTCAGCGGTACCCCAATAAAATTTTTGCATTTAAAAATTTCGTAACATTTATATACTTTCACTTTTACCTTGCATTTTATTGTCGCCTTTACCATTACGAGATCAATATCAGGCGCCTTTAAAATCTTTTTTAAATCTATGCCACTACCTCTGTCACGCTAAGCGAGTGTTCTGCCATCTTTATATTGCCCTAATAGACCGCAGTTATTAAAATTTTCTTATAAGTATGTATGATATTTTTTGTTTAAAGTTTAATGCACTGATTTGTTATTATAATATATGTTATTATTTATACATTGTCAACATCAAATTCAGTACTGAATTAAATTTATTTTGTTTACCCCTGTTGAACTTCGTAAAAAGCTTGTAATTATAAAGAGCATACGATAATTGTAAACTGCTACTTTCATATCTCATTTCTCGATAGCATAATCATTCCCGCCTGTTATCAGAGAGACCGGAGCATAGTTCTCCACCGGGGATATTTGTATTTTTATTTTATTTAACTAAATTATGAATATTTAATAATTTATTTTTTCGAAACAGAAAAACGTATTCTATTCAGGAGAGGGGATAGTATGATACATGTAACGCGTTTTTTATCAATCCAACAGGAATATTTAACTTGTCGACTTATTCCCGATTCAGCTTTAACGTTAATATGGTTAACGTGGGGAGCCTAAACTTCGCGTACCTAATACAACATTGATTGGCGCCCTCGAAGTAGTCATGCTATTTACATCTCTAGCTAAAGCGGTACCGGGAATAAGACTAACGATTAAATGTAAACTTATATATAGGGTGGCCCAAATTGAACGTCGGATTTAAATTGAAAATAAAACGACGTTTTTATTGATTTTATAATTGGATTTTTATTGAATTATAGTGCACACCCTCAGATTAAATACAAAAAATTATGCCGTATAACTGCCCACCTCAGCTGCGACTGCAAATCTTGTTCTTTTCACAAAATTTTTGATTACAATTTCGCACAACCTCTGATCTATTTCGTCGGATTTCGTTTTTGAGGTTTTTGGATTACTAGCATAGACCTTGGATTTCAAATAACCTCACAAAAAGAAGTCACACGATGTTAAATCATAAGATCTTATTGGCAAATTGATGTCGTCGGCATTCTGTGAAATTACACGACAAGGTTGGTGCACTAAATTAACTCTTGCTCGAGTTGTATAGCAGGTGGCGCCGTCTTGCTGGAACCACATTTGTTCAAGATCTGTATCGTCTAGTTCAGTGATGGCGAACCTACTCTAATATTAGTAAACGCTGGCGTGTCGCCCAAAACGCTTTGACGTGCTATCACTGGTCTAGTTAGTACAAAAAAAACTGCGTCACCATGTTACGGTAACAATCCCCATTTGCAGTTAACTTCACACTTCACTTTCAAAGTATAGGCCTATCACGCCGCCTGCCCTAAATCCAAACCATACAGTGACTCGTTCGAGATACATTTGTTTCTCATTAATCACGAAAGAATTTTCCGACCACGAAATGCGACAATTTTGTCTGTTTACGAAACTGTCGAGTTGAAAATGCTGAAGATGCTCATCGATGAAGATGATGCTCTACAAACCAACTGGCGAATTATCGACAGTGAAAATGGTCGGCAAGCTAATCGCATTTTCTAATCGAATAAATCGTAACTGTCAAAGTATCAGAGTTACTAACTGCAAAACAAAAACAATGGAGTGTAATTTATATCCGCCATTCAATTTGGGCCATATTTATAAGATAAACTTATTTTAATATTAATTTCTTTTTTTAATGAAATTTTCAAATATTTCTGAGAAAATTAATAATGTAATATCAATTTTTATTCTCAACTAGCTTCATGACTAAAGCTTTTATAGAATATTCCATAAATTCAGAGAACCTGAAATTTATAAAAGTCTAACTATGTTGAAATTTTGTGTAACTAACCTAAGAAAGTTTGTCTATGGATGCAGCGTATATATTTTTAGTATTTTGAAGCGTAATTCTTTTCAAAAAGAAGACAAACAATAATGGCTGTAAATACCAATGTGTTTTTTAAATAAATAATCTTACATTTTTTCTTATTCCTTAATTTTTATTTCTCTAATCTAACATATATAGGTATGAAAAGCCTGCTGAGGTTTATTTTAATACTTCAGATTCTAGACTGTATCTTTATGAAGCATTTTAAAGAACAACACGAGCATTTTGTTTTTTTATTTAGATATGCGTCTTTCGACGAAGAATGGCAAAATGAGAAAAAATCGTTTTGTATGCAATAGAAAATAATCATATAGTAATATTTTAAATACTAAATTAATGTATTAATTATAAATATATAATATTGTTATCCCGGTGACGCAAAAACAATATTTTTCGACAAAATTGATTTTATATGTATATATTTATAATTAGTACATTAATTTAGTATTTAAAATATCACAGACCTATGTTCTGAATAATTACAACTTCACAATAAGAATGTGTTTTCCTTAATAGTAATATTTTAAATACAACCCACTTTTAAAAACGACTCACAATTTTTAAAACGGACCATCCCGCATATTTTCTATAAATATGCAATAACATGAACATCACGAATGGCAATATCAGTTTACAAATATTTGTTTTGTTGTGGAGTTACATAACGTCAAAGGGTTTAAAATTTACATACAATGATTTTTTTTCTCTACTAGGAGGCTTCTCATTGGAGCTTTCGGCCGACTCCACAGACTTCCAAAAATAAGACATTTATTATTATTTTCATAATTTTTATATAAATAATTAATTCTCGAGTAACTGTGGACTATATTCCTTAATTTACAGTTATCTTTATGTGTTATCTTCATTAATGTGTTTTATAATTTCCAAAAGTATTATGCTTTAAAAATCATTTCTAGGTTTACAGTCCTCATACAAATCTCTGACATTGGATAAAAGTTATTTTAACTTTTTATCTACTACAGGGTTCAAATATCTCGAACACTGCGAACTTTTATTAGATTAATCATAGCTCAAGTTTACAATACTGAAAAACACATGTACCTACTATGTAAAACGTAATATACGTTTGTCTATCTGTCTGTCTGTTGTCTGTCTGTCCTCTATACAATCCTACACCCTTTCAGCGATAAGACATTTCCCCAACTCGTGAGCCATCTCACCCTCTCCCCCCGATATAAATGTCCATTATACTAGTATGTATATATATATATATATATATATATATATGTATACATATAATGCCTTTAATTTCAAATTTTTAACAGTTGCACGATAAATTCCGGAGAAAAATAGGTTCATCCTCCCCGAAATCTTACCCTTTCCCTGCCTGAACAAAATTATGGGTAAATCGTTACTTTTTATGGCCTATAAAAAAAGCAAAAACGTGTCGACGCATAATATACGTCCGTGTAATAATAATAAAACTCTAAGCATAATATTAAGAATACTGTTTAATATAATAGTTACAAATATAGCATACAGATATACTAATGACCGATGTTATGTTCTTCCTGCTTAGTTATAATTACATCACCGCTTGTTGGATTTAAAAATAAAACAGCGCGAATAAATTACCCGCGTTGCATACTCTACCGAAGATAGAACACGCTGTATACTATTTATAGAATGTTTCGTAGGTTATGACGTACGATTCAGTTAATGACAGGCAAACACTCAAAACTCAAACAATGCCAATTCATATATTGGGTTAGAATAAATGTAAAGCTTGTGTCACTATTGACAGTGGAGTCATAACATTTTGCGGTATTATTTTCAGCTGAAATGTTTAGAGAAAAAGACTTAATACTGAACCGTTGATTCCTTTCTCCCATCAAAATAGGATTATTAAAAAATTGAACAGCTGAATATGTCTGCTTTGTAATATACTTGAAATTATTGACCTTCTTGGGCGTAGATATATATACATATTCAAGCTTGGTTACCTTGAATCATATAAATATGTACGAGTTGAAAAAGAGAGAAATATAATATACTATACTAGAGAAATTATAAACACGTTCATTTTTACCATACATTTAATCAAGCTACCGATAATGATATTACCGAAGCCGCCCGCTGTCTGTTCGTGTCTGATAGTTACAAAAACTAAAACAATGTATCGTTTGTCTTTTAAAAGAGTAAAATTAAATATGAAACAAACATATAAAGCAACGTTATGTATTTCAAGTAATTCATATACCTATAGAAGAAAAATGTGTAATTTACAGAGAGACAAATAAACAATAATATGTGCATGAATACCAAAACAAACTTGTGTGCAGCTGTACATTTATTATAATTATATATATATATATATATATATATATATATATATATATATATATATATAGGTAATTTATGTATATATTAGTTCAATTCTATTTTAATTTATTTTTGAAATACAATTTTTTGGCTACTTTAGTTTATTTATCTCCAAAAATATAGTTTAATTTGTGTGACTTTTTACAGATACGTTTACCGAATAATTATTTAAAATATCATGTTCGTACGTTTATAACTATTATACATTATATCGCGTGATTATTTTTTTTAAAATACAATATTAATTTTTGCAACGAGCAGATTAATAAAATAGCATAATTTATATTTTAAATGTATCAGTAAAAAATAGACAATACTTAAAACAAACAAGGTCTGTTGCCATATACGTAATGTAAAAATGTGCGATTATCGCAAAAACTTAAAATTCAAAAATATAACATTATTATGATATTCTATTTTACTTATTTTTTAAATAAATTATGATTATAATAATGTTTGATTCTCAAACGATTTCCTGTGAATATCGAAGGATAATTTCCAATAATTATAATAACTTCCGCAATTCGTGGTTTAGTAAAAACCTTCGTGATCAAACAATTGTTGGAAATCGCAAAACTAATACGCAGGTACTAGCGTGAAAAAAATGATTGTAATTTTGTCACTAATGCTCTAATGATACTAATAGAACATTAATGTAAATTGAATCACAGATTAATACTTCGTAAATTGTGTCACAGATTCATATTTTACTATTTTGCGGCAATGGGCAAACTTAAAAGTTGGTAAATATTATTTTGCCAATAGACACCCATCTAAACCACAATTATGCAACGTGAATTTTGTGTTAGAAGTCTTGTGATCTGAATACAAATTTCAGTAAAAATCTGTATTAAACACACAATTCGTAAACAACTGCCGACACAGTTGAATATTTTCTCTCCAAAACAGCATTACGACCACTTCAGTCGCTACTCAAATCACGGAGGAGCCCTTTATCCCAAGAATAACTCAGCAAATACATTTACAACGCTCCTTATATAGCTTGGATAGATGCTTCACCTGCAAGCTTTTTAATATTTTTAACTATGTAACTGTGAACCACGACAAAATATAATCTAATATTTTAAAGAATTTTCAAACGCTATATATTAAAATGTCTCTTTTCGCTGGAACGTTCTCAACTGAGTAATTACCAATGTCGGATAATATGGTATATAAAACTACACATAAGTATCTACGCGTAGATAGATAGACAATTATGTAATTTATGTTTCAAATCACATATTTTAATTCTTTAATTTTCAATTAATATTTTAATTTACAGTGTCATATTCATGTATTTTATAGAAGTTTAAACCAAAACAACATTTCAATCTGAAGCCATGACTGGATATAGTTCTCAATCTCTCTTTATTTCTATTGAAACTCTCATTCTATTATATATAAAGTCATACAATAGGCACTCACATAAAAATAGTCCAACTTTATGAATGTTCGTATTTCTTCTTTGAATAATGAAGGATAACTTTTCAGTGAATAGTTTTCTGGGTTAATCTGCCGTGTATATCTGATCTTTCTGGCCGACGTTTCGGATCCCACTGTAGGGTCCATCATACACGGCAGATTTGCCCGGAAAATTATACACAGAAGATTCTGAACGACCATGAAAACCTAAGAACATTTTCAATGAAGGACAACGTCTCAAAGCAAATAAAATAGTATTTCATTTAAAGATATCATTTTTACCGCATCTATTGTGCAGAAAACGGAAGTTTCCGAACTGTTTATTATGGGATCAGATTCAGCTTTGAACAATAAAAACATCTTGAATTCCTGATTTTAATAAATATATGTATGAGGAACTAACTACTTAATTCAGGCTTAGTTTAAAATCTTAACTCTAACTCAATAATATATATGTAATACTAATTATAACTAATAATATAATGAAGGGGGAGGGTTATACCTACAGATTTATTATCGGTTACTTTATGTCTGAAAGATACATGGAAAATAATGATTAACATTATTATTTAAAAATTGTATCCCGTTGAAGAGTTCGAAAACTATATTATGAAAACGTCTCATATTTTTTTATTCAAAGATATAAAGAGATATAATACATTTTTAAACATAATCAATAATTATATTTCTTTCTTCTCTGTGAAAGTCGAAACTCGTGTATAGAGGAGTATATAATTTATGTGTCTTCTAGTCGGTATATACATTTTTTGATTTCAGATACAAACTTATAATAGTCTGTAATTTTTCCAATTGCAAAGAGAAGATTATTAAAGAATTTGACGCCTTGATAAATATAGTGGTTTTGGGTTGCGGTATTTTGGAATATCAATTTGATCTCTAAATCTTGGAGATCGAAAATCGTTTCTAATATTTAATTTATTTTTAATTTTAAAAATTTAACTTGATAAATCACACATGTGTTAAATACATTTGTCTATAGATGTAAAGATTGGTGAATGTTCCGATTATAATGTTTGGCGTTTTGTCTTCTCTATCTACCCCTCTATAAATGCAACCTAGTGATGAATAATCATCCCTACAAGAAATGTTTGGTTAGTTGGGCAAAAAAAAATCTAAATCTCGGGGGAAAAATGTCGAACTTCATTGAAGCGAAGCTTTGCTAAATTAAAATATTTGCTCGACTGCCGCCGAGTCTTTCATTTTCTGCGTTTACCACAACAAAAAACAAACGTGCATAATAATATATGATATACAGAAAAATCTAAATTATCCGCAACCAAAGTCAGTTAGCTAGATATCCAATTATTTTTAGTATAGTAATTGGCATTAGACGTAGATGACTCCACGTCTTCACGGGACTCTGTGTTGGGTATTTATTTTCCACTATTGCCTTGTATTCCGTCGTCAGAAAATATATTTTTCATTTTGTATTTTTTTTTCTTGTGACGTAATTACATATTAAAATAAACAATAATTTAGAGATTTTCATTTTCTTGACTTTCGTAAACATTATTCCCATCGTGAAATGAGATTTTCCCGCACAACATTCGCATCCAGACACTGCATTTCTGCGACAGATCTCTGTTCAGATTCTCGTGTAAAACTCCATTTATAATGCCGCCGCCAGGAACATGTTTATTCGACTGGAAGAACACGCTGATTTCATATGCAAATTTTAGGAAACAACTCACCCTACATTTCACTTCAGAAGAAACAACAATGGTATTATTTGTATTTGTATATTTCTGTACAAAAGCGTTCATCTATCATCTCTAGGAATATAATGTGCAAGGACATTAAGAAGTTCGATGAGATGTGCGCCGTCAGAGAACGCAGATTTTATATCCCACTGTGCCAACCATTCACTCATGTGATTTAATTCGGACAGTAACCCTACTCCACTTTTTCTATCTATATACTTTCTACATATGGGTGTATTTTTTTCTGAACACGACGCTGACAATCGAAAAATACTTTTTAGAAGGGTACGCGAACCAACAAAGTGTATTAAAGTGCTTAAACGGCTTCAAGTGTAGTTTTCATCCTAAATTATTTATCGATCGCTTAGGAACACTTTTAATTTTTAATTAAAAAATTCAAGCTTATATTTACAAATCAAATACATTTTTCTCTACAGATTCAAAATACACTCATACTTAGCAGTCGTAATTAATTATTTTTTACACATTACTAGATGCTCAGATTTTACATAAAAATACTTTTCAAAATTAAATATTGCAAATAATTAAAACAACGTATAAATATTATGTTTATAAATACCAACAGTTTCAACAACGTATGCAATGAAAAACATGTAAAAGTAGTTTTAGAAATAATATAAAATATTTTAAAGGTTTTCTTAATTCTAAAATATTTTTGAAACAAGTTTAAATAATATTAAGTACAATAAGATCCCATCAATGTCTAATTTGAAGGAACAATTATCTAATGTTATTGCTACAGTACTATACAATGGTTTATCGACCGTAAGAGTGAGGAGACAACATTAAACCATGTTCATTCCTCAGTTTTACTCACATTTAGAAGTGAATGTTCCAAGAATACTAATATTCAAAAATATTTATAAAACAATTTTTTTTTTAAAAAAAAGCACTTCCTCCACTGTATATCGTTTTTCATTAAATGTATTGTTTCATTGAAATCATATAACCTAATACTATACATTAACCTAATATTATACATTAATTTTATATTAGATCGAATGAGAGTGGTCGCTCGGACTGCACTAATCGAGTAGGCTTTTAAGAGCTGCTGCATCACATCGGTCCGGTCACGTGATGTATTAAACAGTAAGCAGAACCTCAATTTATGTTAAGCCACTGTATTAAGAATGGCGTAAAAAAATATTCACTAAATTTAATAGGAGTGAACTACTATTTTATTGCGCGGCCTCTGTAGGGTCAAACCTTAACTACGTAGTAAGGTCTTTTGAATGCTCTACCTGTATTGAAAATCTTTTCCTCAAATATTATCGTCAGAAGTCATTCTTCTGCCTCCTGTATCGTATCACACAAAGGTACGTTCCTATTTTTCACAGCTTCCCCTGCGGATTTCATGGAACGAAATTCAGAATAATTTTCCGGAAAATATATTCAATACGAAACGACTTTTCTGGGATTCGATATTAAAAACATGAAAAGTAAATCTGAACTGTGGCGTAGCAGTCGTGTTTTATATACAAAAAATTAAGAGCTTATATTTAATATGATTGGTTTTAAGTGTGCTTCCATTATTAACTGCCTCCAGGACTGATATTATTAATCTGAAGTTACTTGCACGAAACTACGGCTGATAACATTAAACTTAATTGATTATAATTAAGCATCCTCATAAATTCCTTACCACTCAAATGATATTTTTACATTCTAGTACTAGTTCAAACATTTTGGTTTATGATGATCTCTGAAATCGTTGAAATAATTTTGACTATTACTGAATTGACTATTTTTGTAAACTCTTAATATATTTGTAGATATTATATATTACATAAATTATAAGAAAAAACACTTTATCTAATTAGTTACCCATCACTTATATTTATATAGATTAGTTTTTGTCTATCCTTGCATTTTTAATTTTAGTATACATTGATTCCTGAAAAATGGAACATAGATCTTGAGACATGTTGATGTATCGATGTATAGCGGTTTTAAACAAAGTGTATTTTTGTATTATTTATATCAAAGGAATTAGCTTATTAAACTCTGCAAAACTGGAGTAATAAAGATTTTGGTGTTAAAAAATTACGTAAAAAACAGACCTTCGATTACAATCAGCAAAAAATGTTTAATTTTAATATTACATTAATATTGTTTAATATTAATAATACAAACGAATATTAATTTTACAAATTAAATTTTATCTGGGCACTCTCTAAAGTTTTAATTAAAGACGTTCGAAAGTTTTGACTTCAAATTCAGACGCTAGCTGCAAGCTGCAGCTCTCGAACAGACAGGACTGCTCAGAATATGGATTATCAAAAGCGTCAGAGTTGAGGTTCAAGAGACGTTATCAAAACTATAATAATCGTTGTCAAGTTGACGCAATAGTACATGGAAGAATCTTTCTGTTTTTACTTAAATTTATTATTCTTTAATTAAAATTTACAATGTGAGAATTTTTAATAACATTTCTGAATTCTTCATCCAAATTAAAATTAAAAATCATTCAGCATAGTTTATAGAATTTAATAAAAGTGTCAATTTTATAAATAAATTTGTTTAGAAAATACATAGAACATGACGTAAGTATGATGGTGGATTCAATATGTGAAGGGTGGTTCAATACCTACAAATCTTTAAATGTATTTATTTTCATAAAATATACTTTCAGTCCATTTATTATTTTTCTAGAAGCGCTCGGTGGTGCGATTCGATTTTCCAAAGAACAAATTGTGATCCGACATATTCCAATAGACTAGTGTCAGTATAAGTCAACCCTTCACTGCCCTCGTCCCTGGGGTAGTCTGGGTTACCAACCCTATGGTGTCATCAATTCACGTCAAACCATTGTCACGAATAGACTAAGAAGGCAAATATATCTGTATGTGGGGGGACTTAAACTGAATAAAAATTATTATGATAAATTATTCCAGCGTTGACTTTATGCTGATAATTTATTAATAAATAATCATATTTTATCACTCAAATCGTCGTCCATCTTTCAAAGTGGCATATCTCGAATTTGTTAATTTTATTGTAGCAGACGATATATTAACAAATTATGTGGAATTTTTCACTATTGAAAAATGATAAAAGAAATAATTTTACGGATTTCTACGGATATTTTTCGATTTAAAGATAGTATGGGGTGTGTTTTTCCATCAATATTATTTATTACTGTCATTTGTAAATTTGTAAGAATGACACATCGAAATAAGAGTAGTTGTGTCAAACGTTTTTATGTAATATTACTTCATTGGAATTAAATCCAGATATAGCTGTTTGAAAAACTTACGAACATGTGTTTGGGCAATGTAACATGTAACCCTAGTCGTAACTCAATTTTAACAAAAAACGAGCTACTTACGCCTTTTTGAAAGATGGACGACGAAATTTGGTACATCAACTGTGACTTGATACATTTTTCTAGTAGGTATAACACAAAATAATTATCATCTGTGTAACCTAACAATGAATTATACTTAACAGATAATACACATATTATAAAAAAGATTAAAACTATGCATTGTAATAATATAACAAAGCGTGGGACCTGCATCCGTAGGTAAGGCAAGCGAGCAATTGTATTTGTACAAATGCATCAAATTTCAATTCCGGCTGCGAGTACGGGACAGTTTCGTTAGTAAATCTTAATATCCCCTTTAATACCCTTTGTTGTTGTCAGCAGAAATGTATAGAAAGCCAGACCAGCCAATAAACGACCGGGCCGAATTATGTATTCCGGACAAGCCCAGTTAAATATTTTAATGTAAGTCATAAACGGTCTGCCTGATTGTAGTTGATACGTTTTAATTATGTGTTTACGATTGTATTTATGAGACGTATCAATTTTATATGCCGTTTGAAACCCATTATTTTGCACAAGAAAGAATCAAATGCTCAACAAAATCATATAAAATTTCGTTGCGAATAACCACAAATTTTTCTAAAAAAACATATTGTTTTCGTTTAAAAAACTATTTATGCATATATTTATATCGAAAGTTCATCAATATAAAAAATTGGTGCATAAACATTTGTATACAATTATGTAGCGGGTATACCTGGAGTTATTTATTCCTACGACGACGATAATTGCCTATAAATAATCCATTGTGTTGGTTACATTTATGTATTCAATAAACAAACGAATATAATCTTGAGGTGCGAGCATTTTCAGTTTAGTGTCAAGACGTCAAACACGTCACATTCTTTTTTAAGTTTCTACAGCTAATCAATACGTCAAAAACTCGTCGCATAATTTTTCAATGCTGGTCTGTATGAATTATGCATTTTTCACAATCACAAACTTCTTTAGTGTCGTCGTCTCCCAAATACATAATGTACGATTCATACTAAATATAGGCCGACATATGTCTCCTATGCTATGTATTTATTATTATGATAAATGCTTGAAAAATTTGTATTTTTTGACACTTCGAATCATACTATGTCGTTCTCAACCCTCGCTATCTAACAAAACAACCATCTTATTATCGGCTCTATCTAGCAACATTTAAGTGAAAAATAACGCACCTTGTCGTGTAATTAATACTGTTAATAAAAACATTAACAAATCATATATCTCGTTGATCTAGTGGTTAAAACGCTGGCCTAGTGATCTAGTGGTCGGATGTATGCTCTTCATTCCAGGAGACCGGCAAGTTAGTTATATGGATATGACATGTACATATTCCCTATTATTATTTTTTTTAAATATAGTTTAAAATGTAAATTCTATTAATGAAATACGTTTTTTACTTAGATACAGATTTAAATATGTATAAAATACCTCGAATATAAAACTGGATAAGTGAAGTAATGCTCTCAATGTAGTTGCAAATTCAGAAAACAAATTGAAAAAAAAAATGAAATGCTATTATTAAACATGATAAAACTTGTAAATGTAAAATTAAACAAATTAAAATCTCTAAATGATTGCGCATAGTTTAATTGTGAAGTACGTTTCATTTATAGAAATGTTATCACGTTTTTCCTTCACAAGACAGAGAATTAATCTCAATGAAGATTTCGTAGACCCTTTTCAATACACCGCATTTCTCTCCATGCCCAGAGGCGACAACCAAGTTCCGGTGACAGTGAACTGGCCGTGAAGTGAAAATGTTACATTATGAGAATATTTAAAAAGCATGTCGTCATCCTCTTCCATCTTTCACACGATGTGTTACGAGCTTGACAAGCGTGACTGTATCCGTTGTTTGAACGACCAAAAGCTGATTTTCATTTCCAGTTGTACGTCGGTCAAGAACACAAAAATCTTATTTCAAAACAGAAAACACTTCCGCTCCGATGACACGCGGTGAATATAAAAATCGGCCAGTGTGTAAATGCAGATAGCGCTTCAGTTGCTTAGTTCGCACCTAAACGTCTAATTCGCACAATAATAACTTACCACACTTTATGACCCGTGCATTTATACGATAAAAATAGCCGGTAGACTTAACAGCCTTATTTATGCTATTGATAACAAACATAACCCATTCTACTTTGAATATGTAAAAATATTCCAAGCAGATCAACATGGCAAATGTTACTAACTCTTCAGATAGCGGTAGCGCTAAATTCCAACGTTACCATATTTGATAAGAAGTAACCAGTATGATGTATAAAACAGGTGACTTGCTTATCTTTGTTTATGTTAAATAACGTTGAAGTTGAGTATGTAAAAGCATATTATGCTAAATGCCGCAAAACGGGACATTTATCAACCACTTGCATAATTTAATCATTAAAATATTGCGGATTACCTACTTGTACGGTGACATTCCGAGACATATGTTTTTCGCCTAGTTAAATGTTATATTTGTATAGAATTATAACCATACATTTATAAGCAAATATAGGTAAATACATATTAATAACATTAGTGTAAATTCGTGAGGCTCCCTAAAATATGTTACCGAAACAGTAACAATCGAAGTATTCAATATAATATGAACAGTTTAAAATGAGAAATAAAATGAAGAGTAACTTTACCTTTTGAGATTTTGAAGATTCCAGTATTTGAGAAACTGTCTCTTTGACTATCCCATTTATGTTTCGTCTTGTTACAAATGGTAAAACAGGCACAATTATTAACAATACACTAAATATCCTTAGCGAGTCACATTTTACAGACTTATATACTGTTGTGGTCCTGTAAAGATATAACCAATCAAATAAACCACAAAATCCGACGCAACGAATTCTAAAATTTTTATAGCAATTTTAAAGCAAAAACTGCAAAAAATAAAGTAATTTGAAAAAAATAATACTACTTTAGATACAAAAAATAATGAAACTCAAGGATTAACATTCTAAATAATGCATCCATTATAGTTAAATAGTTATTATCAGATTTCTACGCACGGTGTGTGGTAAAAAATTGTTATTTTTACTTCCGACACGTGTGTCACGTCACTTGTTTGGAATTTGTCGTCCACGAGTTCGTATCGCAGTCGATTTGCTCGTTAAGCATCAACCACTTGGTCATGTTCCAGAAAATGGAGTATGTTCCATAGCGTGTCTTTCTCATTGCAGAAACGCCAATAATCACATAACTTTTGCAATTGTAATAATTACAAAAAGATATTTGATGACCGCCTTAAAATTGTGAAACCTCCATGATGATTCGAAAACAATCAATCGCTTTTTTACGAGGTATGTTTGCAGTAAATGTATGTGCTTATCTGTCAGTATGAGGTGTGAACCCGACAATACAAGTATTTCTTTGTATTTTTCTTTAGACCTCTGAGCCGTTCGATTGCAATGACATCACATAAGTGTCAGTATGACGAATCAATGTTTTTCCATTGCAAATTAATCGCACTTCAAAGCCAATAATCATTTTACAACTAAACTTTGCAGAAATACGTTTTTTTCCGTATTTTATTTTTGTTTATTATGAATATTTATGTCTAATAGACTCAGACACAGTCGAGCATTGTAATTAATCAACTGATTTATTACCATCGATAAATATTTTACCGATATAAAACAAACACAATAACATTTATTTTTAGTCTGTTTTACAAATATAAAAAATGAAATTCGTTTGCGAGAAAAGGTGATTAACCCGATTTCAACGCGTATTTATTAATTCCATACGCACATTATAATGTTTCAGAACACATGAAAAAAAATCTAAAATAATCACTGATTTTTTTCACGTAACAAAGTGTCAAACAAGCGTGCTGCTGCATGCGACTCTGCAGACCCTAACCAAGCTGATGAGTGTACCGTACCCGTGAACATGTATGAGCGAAATACGCGATCAAACAAAAAAAGCACCAGAGCATATCCGTCAAGACAGAGTTCCATCCGCCGGAACAATTGGATGGCGAAAGCGAAGCGGGACAGCGAAAAAAAATACCTCGTGAAAGAGAGAGTAGCAGCTCGCGTTATTTCCGTGCGAGCGAAGTTTCGGCCGCGAGTGCGCGAGCGAGCGGAGCGGGACGCGATGCGCGCGATGCGACCCAATCACCCGCCGCAACGAGACTGACAGCGGCTCGGCGTCAGGTGGGAGGCATTCCCACCGCCCCTCGCCGCGGCTCCCGGCCCCCGACCCCCGGCCCCGCCCGGCAGGTGTGCCAGCCACCCCATCCCCCTTGCCGGTCGGCGAACCTCCACTGCTTGCAATTTTGACAGCTGCGAAACAATTGCGACCTCGTGACGTTTCTGAAGAAACACGAAAGAGGGCGGGAAATACGATATACGGAAAAACATTTCACATACGGAAAAATTTTTTGAAACGTGCACTTTGATAAATGGGGTTAATGGGTTACAAATCCTCAAATATATGTTTACGAACCACATCAACAAGTCTAGTTTTATGACTTTTGTCTCGATGTCGAAGAAAGATTGTCGCCATTCTCGCGGATTTGAAAATATTTCGGTGAGAGTTATGAAACAACGCACCAAACTAAGATTATTTATTAAGGAGAACACAAGTTGCATTTTCAGAACACAGATCTGCGGTATTTTAATACAAATTAAATTAATCATATAATTAGAACTACATGTATACAGAAAAAAATATTTAATTGCTACCGGGAATCGAACCTGGACCTCTTTTTATCCGGGAAAACGTGTTCTCCGATTTCGCTACGGCAATCGAATACATTTTCGACAAATTTTGTATTGTGTTATATTTCTAATTAACATATCTAATATTCAATTTTTAAAAATAATACGCTTCCTCGGATAAGAAGAGATCCAGGTACGAATCCCAGTAGCAACTAAATATTTTTTCGATAGATTTTTTCTGTATATCTTTCCAATTGATTCATATATTTTTTATTAAAAATATTAATTTGCAAACCAAATTAATACAAATCAAATAAAAATTAAAGATATTAAAGAAAGCGAAAATAAAAAAACAATATCAACATATTAAGGAGTATCGACAGGTTTTCATAAAAAATGTAATCAATAATAACAGGTTTTCCGGTTCAAGTTTATATAGTTTTCCCATTATTATTTTTCAACATATTAGAATTACCATTTTGGAGCTCCTGAATTTGACTTTTACAATTTCTACTTAGAATATTAATTCATTGAAAAAACATTGATTTTGAGTCATGGAGCCACAGGTCGACAAAAACAAACATCTCCGATTTCGTCTCCTTTTTTAGGAGTTTATTCATTGCTGTGGAGTTAAGCAAGCTGCTCAAACCATACATATCTACTGTCTATGGTAAATAAGCTATTCAAAATCTTAATTGGTAGGTTTTTCACATTTCTTTCCCAAACTCTCCATATTGCACGTATTTTTACATTTACCACTCACTTTAAAATCATGTACGTATACTGACATCCAACGACGATGAATAATTTACTTGAAAATTGGTTTGAAAGGTGGAAACAAAAAACCGTTAAAATGTTAGATGGAATTAGTGAATAATGAAGGAGAATACATATTTGATTTGAATTCAATATTGTTGCAAAAGTAAATCAAATTTTCTATTTAGAAAACAGCATGAAGTTTTTGGACAGCTCATTGCTTAACTAGTTATTATAAGGTTATTACTACGCATAAATAGATATGTACTATGTACATAGCGCCATCTCTGTATAAGTATAGACTTTAATTGCTTAGTTCTAAAAATTACCACGACAACTCACCGCTGACCCATGGCGTTCTTTTGTATTTGCCGCATCGAGCTATTTACATTGCTCTGTTCTGTCTTTAAGCTAGTGAATTACTCGAGTCATATAATTGGTTATTTACTGAATTGAAAAATTTTTTCGGTTGATCCATTGTATGGAGTCGTTATCGATGCTGGTTTTTTAACAAAATAACATTAGAAAGAGTTACAACTGCGTGAAAAGCATTGAAGTGTCTACCTCCTATTTTACTAATTCGCGAATTTTACTATCTTACTGTTTTTAACCTGTTGATTTCATGATTGTTCTTTAAATTTGGTGAATGGATTGGTTTTTGATTTGGGAAAAACAAAAAGCAATTGGCAGAACTATTTCCTACGTTAACCTTTAATAAAAATAAATATTTCCTTTAGTTATTACGTGAAGGATTTTCAAATAATAAATTAATCATGTTCAGTCATAGAAAATGTTCTTAAAAACGTCCATACATCTTTTATATGGGTAAGAACGTATTATTTTACGTTAAAACTTAAACTTTAAAAACACTATTAATAGTACTCAAAAATTATAAATAAATACATGGTAGGGTCGTATAAACGGCGGATTTATTTTGTCTAAAGACGTTGGTTAAACGAAAGTACATATATTGTATTACACATATTATATATGATTGTATAATATCATTGTTAACGGCATAACCTAAATCTATACTTACTGCACGCCACTGCATACATTTACATTTTAGGTTAAGGTGCATTTTGATGTAAGCCTTGAGAAAAAAAAAATCTCGCAGCGTTTTCATGAAGGAATATATTTTTTCAAAAATAATTTCGAAAACATTGAACTTTAGTTGAATATTAAAAATCATATTTTATGTGTTAAAGATAACTTTTGTAAACCATTGTAAAAATATGTTTGCGAATATTTAATTTGTAATTTAATTTACATTCTTACATATTATACATTATAAACAATTCTTAAAATATATAAAAAAGGTGAATAATCTTCATAATGTAAGTGATGTTCACTGTCTCCTTAACTAGACCGAAGTCTGTACTAAAGGAGACAGGTTCATCCGTTGATGTCATACAAATATGAAATTATTTTTTATTTTATTTTTATCTAAATCAAAAATACCCATGATTGAAGCACTATGCAAAAGGAAAAATGAATATAAAGAAATGACGTTATGTTCATGTGATCATTTCCATGAATCTTTGCTCAGTTTCCTTTCTGCCAACACCCAATAATCAGCTCCTAAGATGGTGTTTGAGATTGTTCATCGAGAATTGTTTCATACTGCTCGGCAAAATGTTATAGGCTTTGGAGGCCAGAAACATATGGAAGGATTGACCAAAGCTTGTTTTCATTTTAGGCTTCACGGTGATCCTATTCTTTTTTGCTCTCGTAACATAACTACGAGATGGATATTGATGATGTTCTTTGTTGGAATGAAAATAAAGTATCAGCCTTTTTACAAATAATTGTCGAATATCAAGAAGCTGACATTCCTCAAACAGTGAGTCAGAGGGAAACCTATATGATTTTTTGTAGATGATTCTGAGAATGGATTTTTGTGTGATTACTAATTGGTTAAGGGCAGTTTTCCCAACTCTACTCCAACCTAAGATCGCGTAGCTAAGAAGGGATTGGCAGAGAACAATGTATATTGTTCTCAACGTACGTTTTTCTAGAACATTCCTAAGACATCTGAAGAAAAATATCAGCTTTCTTAATTTAGCGTGAAGTTTATTGATGTGCTCAGACCAGTTTAAGATTTGGTCAATTTAAATGCCAAGGTATTTAATACTTTTTACTCTCTCAAGCTCCTTACATTTGCATGATATGTATGATGAGTATGATAATGGTAGAGTAGTGTTAGTGTTGCAATGATGAAGTTTTAACGAATTATTGAGATTTGGACTACGAGCCTTAATGATACTAAAACACAAGTATTTACTTTTGTCAATATTTAATGTGAGAAGATTCATTTCAAGCCACGATTTAATCTTTTGTAATCCAATACCAGCATATCCGTAAACTTCATCCCATGTTTTTCCACGAAACAATAAAGCAGTATCATCAGCAAATGTAACAATTTTCCCATTGGTGAGACTCAATTCACACAAATCATTTATGTATAACAGAAAAAGGGTGGGCCTTAGAACACTCCCTTGCGGGACTCCAAAAGTGATTTTAGAATACTGACTCGTAACTGCTTGTTGTCTTTCCGTTAGATAACTTTTAAACCAATCTAGAACTACTCCTCTAATACCCAAAGCTTCTAGTTTCCGCAAAAGAATATGGAAATAAACAATATCAAATGCTTTGGTTAAATCCAGGAAGACACTAATACAATGCTTGCCTTGATCAAGACTGTATGTAACATATTCAGTTAGTGCAATGATGGCATCTTCTATGGATTTTTTTTCTAAAACAATACTGGTTATTACTTAACAGTTCATGTTTGTCTATAAAATCTGTAATTATTTTATTTACGACTTTTTCAACATTTTTTTAAATAACATTGAGTAATGAAATCGGTCTCTAGTTTGATACGTCACCAGGATCTTCATTTTTGGAGAGAGAACAGACAATAGAATATTTGAGGGTGGCCGGGAAACAGCCCGTGAACATACTGAGATTACAAATGGTTTGATTATGTGATCCTTTGTGTTCTTTAAAAAGTCACTCGTAATCGAGTCAATTCCTGGGGCGCTATTGCTTTTTAGATTACTAATTATTGTTGATATTTCTTCGATTTTTGCTGGATTGAGAAAAATTGAATTTTGTGTTCTTATGTTATGTTAAAACATTGAATATCTACATCGAAATAGGCATCCTAACATTTTAAAACGTATCCAGAAGCATTATAAATAATACATATTAATAAATAATTTTAAAAATCATAATCCTAAAAATACGTATATAAAATAGATATGTTGAAGCCGTCTGCGCCTGTGGAAGACAAATTACCAACACTGATGTTTTACAGATTGTATATATGAATGTAGTAGGCGAGGACCTGCGCTGCTAATATTTATATTTTTCTATTACGCATATTACATCCATGCAGACTGACTTTACATTTTAGGTCTCGGAACCATGGAAACGAAAATAAAATACTTTATCCATCTTCTTGAATAGTAAAGTAATAGTAACCTCAAAAAAATCTCGTCAATGGTTTTTTCTTATTTGAAGATAGTGTGGATCACCACCCGGCGATACTGAATTAACCCAGCAAGTACCGGTGCGTGAAACACAACCCCAAAAGTCTTAAAGACACTGGGTACCGACAGCATATAACAACACCAACGCGGCTCCGTGATTTGATCTTCTTCGATTAATTATCGTCACTCTTCCTATCAACACCTTCCGAATAACTGCTCCAGAAACCGCTCTAACTTCTACATTTGTAAACACTGACTTCAATAAATTCAGTGCAAACAATAAGTATAATAGTTTCTGTTTTCACAACCTGTCGTCTGTCACTTACATATTCACAATACACTCCGTGACATCAAATGAAAGAGACAGTAGATGGGTGGTTTTTGGGGCATCGACTACTCTCACATTAATTACATAATTTACAACATAACCTTCAAACCCTTCTGATTCGAGGTAATGTTTACATTTACATCGATATCCGTTAATCCACACGCATACAATCATATTCATTCATAATCGCAAAATCTAAAAATTGCGTTACCAACTATCCTATCATTACTGGCATTACATACATCCCCAAAAAAGTAATATACAAATAGTAGTTTGACAAATAATGTAACATGATGAAGTAAATATATTAATTCATAATTGCAAAAATAATATACATATAAGATTTTGCATATAATGATGGTCTAGAGCAGTGGTGGAGAACCTATTCAAATTCGCATGCCAAAAATCCCCAACTAATATATATCGACTGTCTGACGTGCCAAGCAGTTTTTTTAAATTTATATATTTAAATAATTACAATTAGTTTTTTTTACTTAAAAACATGACGCGAAGACCGTGTCATCATCTAATAGCGTGGTCCTATAAGATAGAAAGAGCTCATTCATTCACCCTTCTAAGCAATTTTTAATAAAGGAAAAATAAAAATAAAGGGTTTTCCAAAATTTTTATTCAAAAAGTTAAAAAAATATACTTATTAATATTAACTTTATTTCCGGTTCATATGTTGTCACTTCTATTAAAATGCATGCCCAACTAGATTCCTCGATCAATCTACTTCTTATACTACATTTTATAAAATTCACTTCAGAAAATAATGACTATGTTGAAGAAAAAATTGATAATATTACCGTCGCTAGTTTTTTTAAAACAGCTAAAGATTTCTGGAATGCCGTTAAGTTCTTATTATTTCTTCTCCTGCATTCTTTTTAATTATATTTGATAAACGATTGATCGAAGGAAACATTCGATGAGCGCATAATTTCGCGTAATGGAAATTATGAGACGACAGACGACTTAGTTGCCAACATTCGTCGCCCCAGCTGCTCCAAAAGTGGTTGAAAATTGGACTTCTAAATTTCGCTTATTATCTTTCCAATAAAGCCAATATAATGGCCATTACCACGATTTTTAGATTTTTTATTTCATTTTAAAGTTCTATACCTCTAATAAACATCCTTTATATCACTTAATGTTTCAACATATATTTAGTGTAAGTTAAAAAATAGTATGTGTATTTTTCATTTTTGTAATAAATTATTTTCAATATTTGTTTTTTAACGGTGATATTTTAATAATTATATTATTTACTATATAGTTGAATTTATAAAGAGGGCCAAATTTCAAGCGGAAAAACTTTATGTCAAAGTAAATTTAAATATGCATGCATGAATAAGAAGATAAATGAAAGTGAACGAGGCAAGAGTAATGTCAGAACAAAATATTGTGGCGTTCTATCCTCCTCACTACCTCTGCAGGAAAAGTGATAAGTTAGTTTAAATATGTTTTCTTTTTATTTTGAGAATATACGTCAAATTGCGTCAAAGCCTCGGGCCTGTGTTGTGATTTTTTAATGCGAGTTAAAATTTTATGAGTTTACTCTGAGTGGTTTAATTTCGAATAATTTTCATTTTTGTATTTTTCACTTGTACCAGCTGTTGTGGTACGCCAATTATTTTTGTTTTATAATAATAATGGCTTCAACATTTGTAAATAGATTTTAATTTTCATAGTAAATCATTTATGCGCATAAAATTACTTTTTATTTTATTATTTAACACCGACCAGTTTCAGAACATATCTTCTCTCATCGGGCTATATTAATTATTCAAATCACTAATCGTACAGTTATTGTTTCAAATATTATCATTGTTTTAATTTTCACATTTACCAGTTTATCGTTACAAACAGCGGCCGCTTCACGACGTCTGAAAGACGACCTAGCTGGTGTGGCCAACAAAGTTGGTCCAGTAACTAGTGCTACATAAATGTGTTTACCGATCCAAATAGTAATTAGTTACCGAGTAAACCAATTTCATCAGGATTGGTCTCTTTTAGATAAGAACCAACCCACAGCCCTTGAAATCTCAGCCACGGTGTGGTAATCCGTATCCAGTACAGAAAATATCGTAGCAAATGCTCCGATATATATTATGTAACTTCGAATTCATGTAAAACTGCCCCCTGGAGTAGAGGTGTTTACCGCAGAATCTGCGTGGTATTATTTATAATCCTCCTTTAATAAACAATCCTTCAAAGGGATTGTTTAATATTTCTGCTAGAACATTAACACACCAGTATATGGCTACAATTTACAATACAATTTCGTAAGCATGTGGGATTAATATTTTGTGAATTTCACGGATTACATTTATTCTAACCACTAGTTATTCCGTTATTAAAAATGAGAGATGTTGTTTTCTACATTTTATCAGGTTTATAGATTGTTTAATTATGAATAAATGTTGTTTAAGTACTTACTATAGTTGTTTTAGTAAGTATTATATTCTTATTTCCCTTGCATTAGTTTAATACTTATTTATATTACGCATATCTAAGGTTATATGAATGTCAATACAAACATAACCACTTTGATTGAGTTTAAAATATATTAATACTTTTAATATTAGCAAAATCAACTTTGTGGTTAATATTAATTTTTAGATTATTTCACTTTTTCCACACTTTTCATCGTCATACCATCATCAAAATTAGGTACCAGATTTATTTTTAAATAACTATTATTTTATTAAGGAGAAGACATTCTTATTGTGAAGTCTGTGATATTTTTTTTAAATACTAATAACGCAAAAACAATATTTTTCGACCAAATAGATTTTATATGTATATATTTATAATTAATACATTAAATTAGTATTAAAAAAAACTATTATTTTAATTTTTTTAAACATTATTATAACGTGATATATATGTTTTCGGATAGTTAATTTGACATCCTGGAGAAGGAAATTATATTTTCTGAAACCTGTCTGTGTATTAATAATTAATTATAAAAATAGATAAATCACAAAAAATAAATAATATAATAAACAACGGAGAGTGGAGAAAACATTTAGAAACAAATTATTGCATAACTACTATAAATTGTAACTTACTAGAATTTGTCATGAGATAGAAGTATTTATTTAATGTGTTAAGTAGTGTATAACATTAAATCCTTTCGCCACATTTGTTACTTCATACAATATTTCTGATTATTATTTATCGTGTAATAATCAAAATTAATATATTTGAATATGATTCTCTACATTATCAGGTCGTACCTTTGTAGATTTGTTTTTCGAAAGGGACAAAAAATTATATAGCTGTAATATGGTGCTGTTATTATTACTGATGCATTACCTTAGCACACACGTCTATACGCCAATATAACCCTGTGTTTGATTTTAGTAATATAAGTCAATTTAATTAAGTATTCGGGATTATGTCAGGCAAATAAAGCAGAGATACTAACATAGAAAGTCACACTATTCTACCATAGATCACTCTTGCTTCGTTCACTTTCAAACACGCACGTCGATTTTTGAAATATCTAACAGAGCCATTTTACAACATCTGGTTTAACTAATCGTGCCAGCGCGATCGTACTGTATTTCTGTTACCTTCAACACTAGCTCCGTAATTTTCTGTACTATCTTCTCTTCACTCCTACCCGAGCCATCCAAGTAACCCTTTCTTAAATCTATCGACTATGCAACAAACAGGTCTGCATTTGATCCTAATTTGTTTATTCTTTGCACTATCGTACATCGATTTTTACACATGCGCCTGAGCGACCGCATTAATGACAATGTATTGGGTCATCTTCGATACATTGTCATTAATTCTTTTTTAATCTAAAAATACACTCCTTCATTTTCTAATGCCCTTCCATTTTTTTGATAGACTTGCAAGGCTCCCCTTCCAAAAGTTACTTGTTTATATTTTTTACGTCCAAATGATTTAGAAGACTGCTGAATAAATAATAATCAGATGGAGCAATGTCCGGTAAATATGGTGGGCAGGACATCGTTTCCAACCAGGTTCACTCCTGAGACGTGACAGCAAATTACTGCACGCAATTAGACTCTGAAAGTTTGTGAAGAACCCATTAACCCTATTTGCTGACTTATCCGATGGCACGTAGGTGTCGATGAATAGTTGAATGACAAAATCCAAGCTTCACTGCTATGGGATCTTGAGTTGCACCAGAGTTTGCAGGACGTCCTCGTCGAGCTCTACAAGCTCTCTTCCAGGACGATACTCATCTTCTAGGCTGTAGTTTCCGGCTCGAAATTTCTGAAACCACCGTTGACACTGGCTTACGCTTATTGTCCGAGTCCAATATACTGCATTAATATTCCTAGCACTTTCCGTTGCGTTATTGTCTTTATAGAACACACAAAGCAAAATATGCCGAATATGTCACTTTGTCACTTCCATTATAGCTTTGTAAAAATAAAATCGAATTGCACTCTTCAAAAGTTGCACCACTACCTTATTTTATAGCAAGTAGTAATTTTACCTGACGTAGGCAGTTTATTCTTATTCCGTCCCTCTCCGACTTTTAGTTCGTATAATTGAAAAAACCGCATTATTTATGGGATGACCTAATATTTGTTTTGACTTCACTTCCATATATTTGTTTTGGCATTAGAACTCCATTATGCATCGTCAGTCTTTAGAAGCTTTGAGAATACAAAAGTTTGTAAAATCATGTGATTTTTTCATACCGATAAGTATAAAAAACCAGTTTAATAACCGGAATCAAAAATCAAAGTACAGTGAAATCTCTATGTATCGTTTTGAAGGGACCTATTGAAATAAACTATGAATGAGGGAATATAGAAAAATGTTACGTTTTTAATACTTAAATGTTTAATACGTATTCTAAAAAAGATACATATTTCAAATGGTAATGAATGTATTTAAATAAAAATAAAATTAGAAAGGTGCACAGCAACTCTCTCTCTCTCTCTCTCTCTCTCTCTCTCTCTCTCTCTCTCTCTCTCTCTCTCTCTCTCTCTCTCTCTCTCTCTCTCTCTCTCTTTCGAATGTTCTGTTCATTGTTTACGAGTACTGTTAATAAGTATGCTGCATCATTTAAACGATTAATGCGGTAAAACGATGCATAGAGGAACGATCCATGCGATCCATTTTTGGGTATTTTGTATGAAATTAATTCGGGACTGTAAGAAATAAACGATACATGCGGGAAAATGATTATTCGAGGAACGATCGATCGAGATTTCACTGTACTACTTTTTGTATCCCGATGATATGAAATTAATTTTAAACCTGGCCGACTTGAGAACTTGAGTTTTAAAAACATTTACGGGTGAAATATCTTCCCAATTAATATTAATATAAAATGTAATTGATACAATTCTAGGGCCTCTTTAATATATGTAAATTTTCAATGTTATCTTCGTGTTTTAGACTCAATAATAAAATACGCACACGTAACAATTTATTAATAAGAGGAAATGATTGACGCTTGAAGTTTCCTAAAACTTAGGCACATACTTTCTGTATATTAATAAACTGGAATTTCATTTAATTAATTAATATATTATCCAAATACCTGGGGTACCTTTCTGTAATAAATTTTGAAATACCAGTTACTTTCAGTTACTGAACTTTCCCTTTTCTTCCCGTTTCAAACCACCCTACCATAACTACCTCACATTTTAACTAACGTGATCAACGATAATAAAAATTATATTAATAAAAAATAAATCTCTACCTTATTTTTAATTCTATATACACCAAAACATCTCGTTATTTTAGGTTTGAAGATATTCAGAAGTGAACTGTAATCACAACCTAATCCGGCCTATTATGTAAGGATTAGGCTGGGATTTGCATAAATATTTGTAATAACTTAATAGTGACTAGGTACGTCTCTTTTTATGTAAGCATTTAATAAGTATTTCAATGTACGGCGCGATAAAAAGAAATTTTAAAAGAAATCCGTTCAATTTTTTATTTTTTTCAAAGGTTTCTTGAAAGTCTCCTGAATCTAATAGAATTTCTTGCTTTCAGTTTTTTTCACAAGATAGGAAAATATACCGTGTGTAATAAAAGGTAAAAATTATAAATATGCGAAGAACGGGCCGAAATGCTTAAAAAAGTCCGCCATGATCCAAACAATTTCATCTCGGTAATATCATAGTTTCACCATTGTGTGTGCGGTTTTATTTCCATAATATACAATAGTACGAGACACGAACATTTTTACCAATTTTTATTTGTTTGTTGCATTATTCCTGCCTCATCTCCATAATACAGAGTGCGAAACGCATGATCTAGTGTGGGAATATTGGTTTATTTAAAAAAAACGGGACTCTCATCAACCTCAAAAATATGCCTGGTACCGACTTCAACAAACAACAATAATATGCGTCACAGCCACCCAGGGGAGCCGGCCTTAGCACGTCACTTCTCTCGTATCCGTCTCTCTAACTAGTTTACTAACAAACGTTTCACGCTGTATTGCTTATACTTGTATCCGTAACCGTATTTCAAGTATCAATAAACATCGTCTACTGTAAGTAGTATTTTATTATTCATCCTGCACTAACCACACACACGCACACGCACATTCCCGCACGCATACTCCGCATTATAATTCAAACGAACATGTGATTGAATGGGCAAAATATAATGGGGCATTCATTACTCACACTAAAGCACATTACATTTTTTATTTTATTTAAACCTGAGAATTGTTGAACGAAAGCTTATTTTACATCTACATAATCGCGATCGAGCGCCATCGCATCTTCTAAACTAACACACGCTGTCAAGTGGAAAGATTTCTGTTCATTTTATATATCCTGGAACATAATTAATAATGAAGCCAAAATAGATAATTAGCAATCTTCTTCTACCACTCCGCACTACCACCTAAAACACCATCCTCCACTCTTTCACAAATTACCGCCATCTGCAACAATTTCGATAATATTAATAACACCGCGGTTAACCGACATTCCGCACGCGGTACTTTACGACTAACATTAGGTTAACTAAGAATACAGCTGTTAGTCACAAACTCTGAACAGATTTAATATTTTATTGATTTTGAGGTTTAAATAACAATTAAGTATAATGAATTAAAAAATATCGTATTAACAAAGCGTGTCTCGGAAATGATTTAGAAAAAATACTCTCTTGCAAATATGGTGCGTTAAATATGGCGTTCATGTTTGCTTTAGCGATAAAACACTTTAATTAATTTTAATACTAACAAACTCTGTACAGACCACTGTAATCAAAGTTGTTTATATAAAATTTGTTAGTTTTGAAAATAAATAATGTCCAACCACAAAATTAACACTATAAACATCAAAAAATACAAAACACTTGCCACTAAGTTCTTGTGTTCTGGAAGTTCATCAAGTTAGTCCTTTGTAATATAGTAAAGAGTGTTTTTTAGAGATATAGAACTTTAAAATTAAATAAAACACATATAAATCGTGCTAATGGTCATGGTATTGATTTTATTGGAAAGCTAATTTTATGCTATTAGTGTTTAAATATGATTTCGCGCACATGGGCGCCGCGGCTGGCTCGAATAAAGGGCAATCTAGAAGTCTAATTTTCGACCACTTTTTAGAGCAGTTGGGGACGTATATCGGCAATAACGCGACGAATGTTGGCTACCAAGTCGTCTGTCGTCTCTGGTTTATCGGCATAGACTAGCGATTTCACAAATCCCCACAAAAAATAATCCAAAAGTTAAATCACACGATTTTGGAGGCCAATTCATAGGACCATTACGCGAAATTATGCGCTCATCGAATGTTTCCTTCAATAAATTGATTGTGGCGCACGCTCTGTGGTATGTTGCGCCATCTTGTTGAAACTTTACTGACTTTTCTTGTTGAGGCTCTTTCACATTAATTCAATTTAATTAGGTAATGAAAATGTCAGTAATCATGGATCTATTGCTGTGCACGATAGCGAATCGACTCATTCAAGTCCTCCTCACTACGCTCCACTGCAGCAATAGCTACTTCGGTGCGCACTGTACGTCTCTGCAAATGCGTATTATGGACAATTATGTTGACCATAAAATGGACTTAGCGCACGCTAAGTTTCGCGAACTGATCCACGATTTTCGAAATAAATTTGCACAATTTGCAGGCGTTGTTCTGGCGAAAATCTATTTATAGTGAAATGGCAAACCAAACTCAGCACAAATCAGCTGTCAAATTGGCTGTCGCTGAAAAAAGTGTTACAATTCGAAAAAAAACTTCTAAAAAAAACAACCTTCATAAGCGCTTGAAAAATAACAAAGATTTTGACATGTGATGTGATCCGTTTACGAATCTCAATAAAAAAATATATAATAATAACTCGTCAGAAAGTAAACTTAAATTACTAGCTGTATTACTGCACTAAAAGTCAGGTTGAACCGGATCAAAGTATTATCTAACTGATCTCATTGGACGCAAAATCAACAAAAGATTAATCACTGACCCTCTCTAAGTCGTATGAAAACATGACAATATATATTTCTGGTATAACCTTTCCTACTCTGATTTCATTAATTTGGCCCCAGATACACTAATAATTCATAATCTTATCATATTTTTAACTAAAACAATTATGTTATCAAATAGATATCATTCGTTTGGATTCCTGCACATAAGGGAATTCAAGGAAATGAATGTGCTGATAAACTGGCCAAGAAGGCTACTCTTTCCGGAGTCGTTCCCCATCAATTCCATATCCCGATGTATGACAGACTTAATATGGTAAAAAAACGTACGAATTCTATCTGGTCTGCGCAATGGGTGGATCCAAACAATCACAAGGGTAATCGGCTTAAAATAATCCAAAGATCTATTCCCCGCACCCCTTGGTTTCCAACAAGAAAGTCTCTAAAAGAACAATATCAAATATCTCTAGAATGAGAATTGGGCATTGTCAGGTAGCCTCACATTTGTTCAGATTGAACATAATAGACTCCCCAATGTGTGAGTGTGGTGCCGAGGAGAAAACCCTTGACCATGTCTTTTTTGCCTGTCCATTGCGGATCACAGGTGTATTTTTACAATAATCTTGTCAACTGTAATTTTCAACTCCTGGTTAACTTGTGTCATCTTCTCTCCTTTAACTCGCCACATTTGAGCTATACGACAGCAAATTTATTGAACGACAATGGTGTTAACGTGTAGCGTAATATTCCCTATTCTATAATATTGTTGTACTGTTTTCTATGAAATAATGTTTTAACTTGTTTGATGGCACAAATCACTCTTGAAGGGTGGATTGCCTCTTTAAAAGAAGATGACTATGTTATCCATTTACATATACCAATTCAATAACAAAATCATTAACCCGGAAGAAATAAAATCTGTTAACTCCATCTCCAGTAGTAATAATAATAAACTTATCTTGTTTTATTAGCCATTAGACTAAGTATTTCTCTAGACCCATCAAGAGATTAAAATTACTGTTTAACGTATTCATCTGCTTGGCCAGATGAATGCCGTCTCAAGAGAGATAGGTTCCGTATCCGTACGTCTGTCTCAGAGATGTAATACAAAATTCACAAATCTTATATCACATTAATATAGATGTATGTATAGCAGAAATACTTATTAGAGATGAAATGAAATACTAAGAAATACACGCTCATCCAAGAGTCCGTTTTAAAAACGCTTAAAGGTCCGAAATGTCAAATCGATCATAAAAACTCATGAACAATGTTCTTATTGCGTTATTTTATTATCAATTTTAAAAATAAACTGGTTATATTTCTAAAATATTTAAATAGAAATAAAATATCATGGCTGGGACACATCTTGCGAATGTATGCGGGAAGCCTAAACCAAATGTGTCTTTCATACGAATCAGTAACCCTTACTAATACTTACTAGACGTTTTGCGACATCTATACATTTAGCTACGTTTATACATAGATCGTGCTTGGTGGAATTATAGAACATGGGACTGACATAAAGGGACGCGGAAAAGATGGCGACGAATCACAGTCAATGAATGAGTTTTGTGGCGACCACATGCTCCATCTAGGAAACGAAAACGGCAAAAGAAAAAGATAAAAATTACTTTTAGGTAACTGCAATTGAAAAAATCATTGCATAATAAAAATGTTTATAAGTTTACTCCTACATTTGCTTGTTATAATTTATTAACGTGAAAATTGAAAATATAAACATATGTATTAGTGATGAGAATAAATGCTACTCTTGACTCACTGTTGTGATTGTGATTGATATTTGATAATATCAGTGATTGAAAACTGATTTATTTTATTACTAATATGCGTGCGCCGCACGATATCACGATACACGAAATAAATAAAAAAAACATAATTTTGAGCGTATTTACTTATGTTATTAAAACTTTATTTGCGTAAAAAACATATTCTAGCATCTGTAATTAATATTTATATATATATCTAATTTAATATCATCACAAAGATAATGCAAACCCTTAAAAAAATGTGAGTTTATTTTTCGGGTTCTCAACATTTCGCCTTAAAAGTTTTGACAGAATCTACTAGACGAATTTTAATGTCATTCCTTCATAAATATTTTCATTTCATGTGCACATGCCCCGAATCACCGTCCATACTCAAATATAATTAAAATAAAAAAATAATCACGAATCACGATATTCCCAGATATTCGATCACTGATAGTGAGTGTTGCTCAAAGATATCGGTTATTGACTCATGGTTCGTGATTTAGAGCTCATCACTAATATGTATTGTGACGATTATATTCGATGATTCCTTTAAATGTAAAGCCATTATTAATATTTTATTTTATTGAAATTTAAATGCTAACTTTCTATTTCCTAATATACGATTTTTTAACCTCAAAACTTATTTCAATGTTGATAAAAATTTATTTCTCTATTATTTTATTTTTCCACAAGTGAAGGAGAGATTTTATTGTCATAAGGTGAGTAGTTAATGCGGATGTTGGGAACCCATTTCTCATATTTCTCCGATGACGCTGTCGGTGAACGTCTGAGACTTTGCCTCACCCCTAGCAGTAGGTATGTGTTCAAGCATATAGTGTATCTAGGTAATCTTTTTTTAACCCGGGTTAGTCAGCATGCGGATCGATTAATCAATCTAAAAAAAGCAATTTCTAAAAGCTTTTATTATTTGATACTATTAAAAGTCCATTTTTTTGCGCACGTCTACTTTTATGAGTATATATGCCAAAATCTCACCAATAACAAATAGGATCAACAGACCGTAGACCAAAATAATACTAAATTAATTTTTGTTCTAAACCCAAAATTGCGTTTTTGAGATTGGATCTTTTGACATTAATTAGGCCATAAAATATGAACCTTTATCATTTATTAACAAACGAACCCTTCAAAGCGTTGGGAATTTTATTGTAAAACATTGTTTTATCTTTTTGTAATAACGTCTTAATACCAGTCTTGCAACATTTAGCGACTACATAAAAAAATTACCTATTTTATAAAATTCTAATATTTTCCTTTTATCATTATGCCAATTTTCCGTAAAGCCAGCTCACCAACTCGGCAGTAGTTGGAAGTGCAAATAATATGTTTTAAAATATTTCATCATTTAAAAATTCCGTAATTAGGTACAATTATTCAAAACT
This sequence comes from Eubasilissa regina, assembly GCA_022840565.1. Lineage (NCBI taxonomy): Eukaryota > Metazoa > Arthropoda > Insecta > Trichoptera > Phryganeidae > Eubasilissa > Eubasilissa regina. The sequence continues at coordinate 26,730,833 of JAINEB010000022.1, read as the reverse complement.
CGACCAGTTGTGTGCACCGCGCCAGATGTCTTTTAATGTGGCGACTGTAAACAGGTGTTGTTTGACATCTTGGCTTTCAGAAACCATTTTATTTTTACTTTTGCTACATTTTAAAATAAAATTAATGAAGAAATCCGACTACACAAACAGGAAGATACGTTTTCAAATTGTTTTATTGTACTTTTATTACTTATTTGTTTTTGAATGACATAAAAAGATTTTTTCATGCATAATATGCCGAAATACATCATTTCGATTTCATTTATGTGTTTATTAAAAACATTGCTTTATCAATTTATCTATTATTTTTATTATTATGATCTAGTAGTACAAAGCGTTGACTAATTAATCCATGGATCATAGGTTCGATCCTCAACATCCTATGATATGAAAAAACGAAAGCGTCTAATTCTTTTTTGATTTTAATTGATTTTTCTCATCGTTCTAGCCAGAAACTAGTTTCATATATTTCTAGTTTCAACTAAAATAAATCATCGCCAATGAAAAATGGAAGGGCAACATTGTATTGTATTATATTGTATTGTATTAATTTTATTATTAATAAAATTGGTCTCTTTTGTCTCAAATAATATTCACCCTTTAATCTTTCGCTTTTCCCAAATAGTCTAGTAGTCCCCAACCCAATTTATTAGCGCAATACGTACATATGTATTTCGTTATATGTGTGAGAAATTATTTTTCAAATTTGATATAATTATCTGTCCATATTAGTACTAGTAAAAGTATCGATACCAAATTTATTGGAGGGCGCGCACCCCCTATCTAATGTGAGCCCTACTGCAAAGCATTGAAGTAATTATGTCACAAAATTATAGCTGAAAAATACTCGGGGCTCAGGAAATATCCGAGCAAATTGGAACGCAGCTCCGGTTCGTAAAATTTTCCTAATAATGATATCCTTTCAATTTCAATTACATCTCATGTTCATTTTTTTGAATTAAATAAAATTAAATATGAAGACTAGAAGCTTAACAATTTCGAATTTTATTAACCGTTCCGCTTTATTATATTTCCGTTTTAAGACCTGAAAAAAGTGTATGTATTTACAAAATACGCAAAAATTCTAGTATACACGGCGCTAGGACAAAATTAAAATCTCACCTAAAACTACAAAGGTTCTTAAACACGTTGATTACGTATATTGTTCACAAAGTTTACAACCTTCATGTTAATGGGTTCATATATTATAACTTATGAGGGAACGGTCAATATGGGTGCTGCAATATCGCATCCGATGTCATACATACATAACTAACCTGGAAAATATTGTTTTCCGATAGTAGGTTAACATCTTTTGTTACTTATAATGGTTGTAGCTTTAGTGACAGATTATACATGACACTGATATTTATGATACATAACTATAAACCATATTTATTGATACTTTATGTGGCAAACACTTCTTTTTTTTTTAATATTTTGGCTTCATATTTTCAACGTGTTAACACTGTGCGCCTGAGGACAGGAAATCAAATGCGGGAGTGTATTATTTTAAAAAAGTAAAACAATTGAGTAGGTACCATCGGTGAGAGTTTTATCCTGCTTAGAAACACGTGAAAGAAATGAAGAAAAGTGTTGTTTCCGAATCCTGATTGGAATTGAAATAGTATCCCGCCCGGCTTCGGGTGCGAGACTAAGAACAAGAAACTTAATAACCTGAAATTCATTTAAATTAATAAAATGTTCTAGATACCTACTAATATTTACAACTGACGACATTACAGAAATAAAATTATGCTTTAATGCATAATAAATCGATTTATTTAATACAGTTTTAAATATATATATCCTAGTTTCATGTATATATAATAAACAGCTGTGTAATACGTAATTTTATTTAACGTCCAGCGCTATCCGTGAAAAACATAATCCTAAATTCATAAAGGTGTCTCAATAAGAGCGTCTATTTTAATTTTTTAACTAATACATTATTTATTCGAAAAGTGATCATATTTTTATTTCGTTGTAAAATACAAATGTTCCTATTATGTGTGAAATGAAATGTCATACAAATACGCACCACGGCTCTCCTTGCAAACTCTGTCATTTTTGATGAATTTTAAGATAACATGGTCGCATAATTCAGATGTTATTGTGGCAATAACACGTTGTAGGTCTCCACTTTAAGCTCTTTGATTGTTTGTGGCTTATTGGCATACACATTTGAGTTCAAAAATTCCCAAAGAAAAAAGTCGCATGGTATCAAATCACACAACCTTGGTGTTTTCATCAAAATCTTCATTCACATACTGATGATCAAACAACCAATTAACATATTTTCTTCACTTAAAATGGTCTGCTGGTTTGAGTTCTTGAGTCAATTGGATCTTGTAGGCATGCAGCTTCAGGACTTTCATGCCTGACTCTTGAGAACGATGACGAATTGATGTCCTTGGGTTTTCAAAACACTTTCTCTCACTGCGGCCATGTTTTCGAATGAACGCCCACTATTATGACGCACGGGTGACTTATTGTCCACAATCGAACCTATTTCCTCCAATTTTTTAATTAATCTTCTAATTGATGACTTATTTGGAACATAATTTGGACCGAAAATTACATCAAGTTTACGAAATGTTTCATTAAAACTTTCTCCATTTTTGTAATGAGTTTTAACATTAATAACGCATTGTTCTTTCGTATATCGTTTTGTAATTACTAATCGTAAGGTTGACTAATAAATCAATTTTTTTTTTAATGATCTATTTTGTAAAAAAAGTGACGCGAAATTTAAAAAAGACGATCTTATCGAAACACGCTTTATATCAATATATATAATATATTTCCGTAATGTTAACAATACATGAATTTCACATCTGTGTGATTTCTCATTAAATATTTTATATAAAAAAAACAACTTCTTTACTTAAGTAAGGTCTGCTTTTTATAAAGGAAACGCTTTTAATAAGTAGTCAATTTCGTATTCCGATAAATTCTACTTACCATTTATAAAGGAAAGATTTGTGTTCCATTTACAATACCTCGCCTGCTCAGATACTTGAAAGAAGTCGTTGAAAAAATATCAATAAATATTACTTAGAGTAGTACCTCGGGATCTTATAATTCATCAATTCGGTTAAATTCTTTATTATTCACAATATAGCATAAATAACCTGAGATAAAATATTAACACATTTTTAATTATTTTTTATTAATGATCGACTTTCGCCGCTGCATTGCCATACGGCAACAATCGTTGCATTTCATTATTATACACAATTGTATTTATAATATCAGCCTCACTAGGCTTTTGTCCATGCTGAGGCAAACATTTTACAATTCTATTGTATAAATGCAACTTTAAAAATATTAAAAAATCATAAACGATTGCAGAATAAGTATGAATAAAAAACATTTCGGATTTTTGATTAAATTTAGTATCGTATTGACACTTACTGTCAGTAATAATCAATATTTTGGATACCGTATTGTTTTTAAAAAATAATTTAATATATTAAATTAATATTAAATTAAATGAAAGATGCTGTAGATCAAGGTTTGAAAATTATATATAAAAAATATACATAAACATAAAAAAATTATTATATTTATATTCCTTTAAAAATGTAACTACTCCAATGACATAATTTATAGTGGATAAGTCAAATAAGTTGCTTATTATTTTGATTGATTACGTATTTTTAAAAAAATACTAGAAATAAATACTTTTAAAATTAGCAATATTGACTTGGTGGTTAAGATTCATATTTTTTTTTTATTTATTATCTTAGTTTAATAACCACAATTGAGTTTAAAAAACATCTACCGGTTTCGGAAAACACCTTTTCCTTCTTCAGGATATGTCAAAACTAACTAAAAATATAGCATTGTTTTTCTATTTATCCAGAATCTATTTTTAAATTTTTTTAAAAAAAAATTTAAAAAAAAAAAAAAAACAACAATTATTTAAAAAGTAAATTTAGTACCTACCTCAAATTGATGCTCAATACAAATTTAGTCGAATAATTTTTAGGAAAAAATTTTAGAATAGGACTCGTAGTTAAATTTAGTTGGCTGTTTAGAATTTCCTGATTACTTTTACATGCTTTATTTATCTCCAACGATTCCAAATTATTTAATTTGTGACCTACACCATTTATATGCAAAATTGACAATCCCAATTTTTTATCAAAACCATGACTATTTTCTATCAAATGATTAGCAAATTCTGAAAACCCACTATTGTTCAAACATCTCAAATGCTCCTTTACTCTTATATTAAAATTTCTACCCGTTTTACCAACATAAAATGCAGCACAATCCTTACAACTAAGTTTATAGAACGAGTTGTATTGAGCAGCAATTTGAGTTAGGTACTAAATTTACTTTTTAAATAATTGTTGTATTTTTTTTTTTTTTTTTTTAAAAAAAATTTAAAAATAGATTCTGGATAAATAGAAAAACAATGCTATATTTTTAGTTAGTTTTGACATATCCTGAAGAAGGAAAAGGTGTTTTCCGAAACCGGTAGATGTTTTTTAAACTCAATTGTGGTTATTAAACTAAGATAATAAATAAAATAAAAATAGAAATAAATATTTATAATATAATGTAACCAGCTTTAACCGCTTCACGATAGTACCTACTTAATTACTCAAAACCATAAATTTGAACCAGTCGTGAGAGACCTACATAAAACTGACCATGTTAAATTAAAAATTGTTATTTGTAAAATAAGGACGGATTTTGTCAAAAGGCTAACCCCGCGATTTGACTTATAAATGTATAATTTATTTCAGATTTCACGCTATAATCTTATCAATATGTTAAAACGTGATATTTTTCAGTTTTGTGTGTGTGCCGTGCACAGCTGTAGGTTTTTAATGTAGATAATACAGCTCGTTCCAAACTTACAAATTTACTAAAAAGAATGAAGATTATTTTTAAAATATCAACTGCACGAACGTGACAGGGATGTAAAATAATGTGGTTGTGTGTTTTGCTAACGGTTCTCACACAGTAACGGTTAGGAGTTACGTTACTAAGGCGTAGTAAAATGATTTTCTTTAAAAGAGAAAACAGTTTTAAAAATGCTAACCGTTTAAATTACTAATATTCCAAATTTTTCTGAGTTTAATGAATATACATTTTATTGTAAAGTACCTATTTGATATTTAATACAAATAAGATTAGTCTATTAGGAAAAATCTGTCAATCGAAAAAATATTTGGTTAGCACCAGTATACGTACCCAAAACTTTCTCTTGCCGGGAAAGTATAAAATTATGCATATATTTATAAAGTTGACAGCTTTTAAATTGAAATAATAGACGTCTCATTTGAAAAGAATACATATATAAGTCTAACATTTGTCGACAATTCAGATAATTAAACTCCCGGAAAGAGAAAGTTTCGGGTTAATATCCTAGTGGGAACCAAGTATCTTTCAATTAATAGATTATTGTCTATTTTTTTCTGATTGACTTATTTTATTTGTTTTATTCTTCTTATTCCTGGAAGGGACTTCAACTCATACGCGATCATCTCAATAATAAGCCTGTCGATTAAAAATTCGCCCCACGTCATCCTGGAGCTCTTCACACGAGCTCTCCACCTGTCTACACCCCAACTAGGTCTAATCAGTATGAATAAATTATTCACGTTATTATTAATAATACTGTCAATATGCATATTCAACTCGCGGGCGCTTTGCAACTACATGTTCCACAATTGTTTAACGAATAAAGATTTTATGTTTTTAACAACATGAGGCAACGTACTCGACCTGCAATGTGGAACTTAAAAGACTCCGTGGAAGTATGGCTCAGTATTGGTATTGTATCGTACAAGATTGCGAGGTCGCTACAGTGACGCCAATAAAGACACGAGGTAGTTATTAAAAAGATCTTTACTGTGAATCATCAGCGGAACGCCAGAAAGACGTGAGATATATTTTGGCAAACAAAGATTGTCATTTTTTTATAAAATACGTCATGTTGGCGTTCGTCGCTGTCTGCTCGCTGAAATTATGTGAAATGTATAAATGAATTGAATGTATTGTTTGTATGCGAAATAAAAGGAGGTATTCTGCGGGTTCTGTCGCCGTAGTGTCCCTAGAAAGAACATATTTCTGTGTTTTATTTCTTCTGACCTCATCATCATCGTCATCATCGCCAGTTGAGAGAAGCGGAGATCGACGAACCACCCCTGTCTACATTTTTTGTTTCCTGTACGGAACAGGTGTGATAACTAGTTTCTTTTGAACTTTTGATTATACAGTATGCTTCTATAACACGCAGATTTTTAATTCGTCTGCTGTTATTATATTTATTGCCAGGTTAAATAGTGAAATATTATGTTTTTTTTTACAGTTATAATGAATAGAATATTTATTAAAAAAATTATTTCGCTTACACCAAAAATAGATTTACTGAGTTATCCCTGCATCTCACGTTGGTCCATCATCATAGGAGAGCATATAATGATGCGGTGGCTGAAAGTATTTACGAAGTGCCTTTAATTAGCACTTGCTAGTAAGTAGTACCGTGTCAAAGCCGGCCACTACACCTGGCATGACTGACTATTCACATGTACACTTTTAACTCATTATTTATGTGCCAGTTCTAAAAAATAAACACAATAAACATTTTTTTAAATGTTTTAATTAATATATAATTATCCTGCGCCTACGATTATTTGTATTCACAATCTGCATAACACTTACACTTACTTACTTTCACAGTAGAGTAGAAGTACACAGACTTTACTAATATGTGTAAATAGGAAAGTATTATGCAATTTTTGTTTTTTAAATGGAATTAATTGTTTTTCATTTTTCTGATATTTTTCATAAAAAACGGAAACCGTTACCTCGCTAGTCACTAATCACCAGTGCCCAGAAAGTTTTATTCTCCAGACGTATGTATAAATCTCCCTGACTCGGCTGGAGCGAGTCGTACTTTTGCTTCCAACGTAAGCGAGTGAAGTGGATGGAAAAAACGTTTTCATTATTAATTATTAATCGAGAAATAGGAATTCGAAAAGCACTTTGTCCATTATATCTCTCTCTGAGAGCTGTAAGGCCACTTGCTACTTGCTATTCTATAGGTAGACATCCATATTTAAAGATTTTTGCATCGATGTGCTATCCGGGTTCACTTTTTTAAAACAACTTTCGAACCATGACTAAGTGGCTTATATAGGTTTCATTTAATCATTTGAGCAGAAGATTGTTTACTAAAGTAGTATAGATTTGTAATATCTAATCGAATTATTTTTGTTTCGCAGCGTTAACTATTGAACGACCGAAACTAACTAAGAGAATTAATTAATTTAGTAGAAAATTTGATCTATGACTTGATAAAATACAATAAATGAAACTCATAGGAAAAATTCTTAAACCTTTGAACAAATGAATATTGTAAAAATTATTAATATAATGGCCCTAGTTTGTCTGTAACTCTTTCTTTTTTATGCGTAAATTTGACAGGAAACTGATAACTACATTGCGGCGAAGTGTCAATTCCTTTTGAAATATGAATTAAGTATATATATAATCTGAAGAGATATTTTTTAAATATTTACCGTTTCCGAGGTAAGTTTATAGAACTCCATAATCACATATATGAAATTTTTTATTCTACTCGTTTAATTTATTTGATGAGACACATTTCGCCTTGCAGGGACATTATCAATCTAACAATTTGAACTCAACAATTTGTATTTATAACTATAATGAAGGACAGCTATACAATTTATTTACGTGAGATGAAAAGAACAACATTTGTAGATAGATAACGCCCTTGCAAGGCGAAACACGTCTCAAATTAAACGAATAGAATCATAAAACGAGTGTTTTATTTTCACATATGTGATTTTTAAAGTAGATAAATGAACGAATTTATTTCTACTGTCATTTAAACATATAAATTTCAAAGTTAGAATTTTACAACCTCATTGTGACCATTGTATGTACATTGTATAAAATTTTCTATATTATGTATTTTTTAAAGTACGTTTTGTAACGAATAATTTTATAATGTAAACATTTTAAACGATTATGTTTAGCGTGTCTAATAATGTATGACGCTGACAGATCGTTAATAGTAACAAAACGTTTTTTAATAAGAAGGGCCCCTACCTACAGTATTTTACGTCTTAAGACGGATAAATGCGATGACTCGGCATGACACGAGTCTCGCATGGAAAATGTTTGGGTACCCAAAGACATTATGTGCGTTTCACAGCGGTACGCGTCTAAGCTTTAAGTATTAATTTATTCTATCTATACAAGGTTAATCATAAAATTGACATTGAACTACGCCTGTATCATTAGAATAATATGTATTGGGACAGCATGTATATAAAAGAGATGTGAAGACATTCCACCAGGCCAGTGGGAAGATTGTACTGAAGGCGGACATTGAAACCGTGGATAAAAGATGGTTATGTAGTATGAAAATGAAGCGACTGTGTGAGAAGCAGCGGCCTGCAAGAGCTTCTAGCTTATCACTACTACTGATCGGCTGTATTGGTCTCGTTGGTATTGAAATGCAGTAACTTTATGAGAAATTGGGCCAGTATACAATTTATACTCAAGACACCAACAACATCGGCAAAATTCTACTCAATTCAAAAAAAAAATTAATATTTTCGAAAAAAGCGTAATATATTAAATAACTTGTGGAGGTTGCGATAAAAAATATATAGGTCAAACCGCCAGAAATCTAAATACGAGAATAAAGGAACATCGCCGTTGCCTAAAAAATAACAATTTCTCGGAATTTCTAACCATATAATTGAAACAAACCACTATTTCTATAATCATAGACTAAAACTTCTCTACTCGGTACCTACTTTATAAAGGATTAATAATTAGCAATTTGGAAACCGTTGAAATATAAAAGAATTTAAATTCGAAGATAATTAATAACATAACGCTTCGCCATTATTGTCCATATTCGCGTTAACAACCGAAACCTCCCCCCTCTTCTCAAGTCTTGCCCCATTGCTCGAATAGACTATAATTCTGTATTTAGTTCGGTTACCACTAGATGATGAGAGGGACTGCACCTCTCAAAACTACTAGTGAAAATAACCCAACGTGTATGTAGTAGAAAGTTTTATTGTGAAAATTAAAGTAATAAAATATTTAGTCGATGAAAAAATCCTCCATTTCCATAATATTCTTATTTGGCTAGGAGAATAAAATAAAAACGTACACCGCTCTCTACTTTGATAGTTTTACAGCATGCTTTGTACAGATCAAGATTCGGGTAGCTCCTAGCTTCCTTCCGAAAAGGCAGACTTAATTTTCGGTCGTTATGCCTGACCTCAAACTTGAGATTAGCATAAATGGTACACAGAAAGCGCCAAATTATGTACATCCGTTTACTGTAGAAAACCTTTTGTCTGTATCTTGGTACGAAGATGAAAGGTTTTATCTCTAGTATCATATTTCATGTCGAAACGAGAATACATGCAAGGGAAATGAACTATTTCGGTCTTGCCATAAAAGTAATGTTCCCTATTACTTTTTCAAGAAGCTCGCACTTTCTTGTGATGCCGCGTGGAACTTCTAAACTGGAATTCACTATTCTATTCATTGTTTTTTTCCCCTTTATGGTACAAATTATTTTCAAATTATCCTTTACCTAACGTTAATTGACATTAATTAAAAATAATTCACATCTATTCTTAGTCTTCCCGTGACTGCAATTACACCCTCGAGTTCGTGACAATATTTTTAACAATTTGATTATTTTCTATCACATTTTTGTCGATACGTGATAAGTTTTTCATCGTAGTACGACCTATTGGCGAATATTTATTAATTAGGACGCAAGGGCTTAACTTTTGAACCTAACTATTTTGCCGAAAAAGCCGCGTAAAATACAGTTAAAATGTTCAATATTCTATTCGTGATCTCTGGGACTATAATGTAGATAAAGTTGATTCAAATATTAAGTTAAACATTCATTTATTGACCTTGTACCTAAAAATTAGAATAAATCATGTTTATATTATTTTGCGGTTTATTTTAAATTTTACAAATACACTAATATATTCTTATTTTTTTAGGTACATTTACCGAAATATTACCGATTGAAGAGGGTCTCATGACGCAAATTCAGTAAAACTATCCACAATATATTTTTCACTAGGAGACCTCCAAACTACAGATGGTTAAATCGTTACTCAAACCGTTATTGCGATAACGATGATTGGTAGCTGATTATTCGTAATTCTTCGACCAATGACTGGTATATTATAAAGTAAACCTCCAACAGTTAAACCTTAGTTACAAATCATCGTTAAATCTGTCACTAATCACCACCAGAATCACAATACGGTTTATCATCACTACTCGAAATTACTTAAAATTAAAAAGTTTAACTACATATACCTACCTACGTGTACTTTTATATAATATACGGGACATGATGAAGATTTTGCGGACACGATAGGCCCTGTTTTCAAATTTCTCTGATTTCTATCAAACTTTTCTGAAAAATTGACCTGGTAGATATCTCGACTAAGTTTGTTAACCAGTCTGATACGCAATCTGGTTTCAAAATGACGGCTGTTCAAAAACTTTAAAATTTCATAAGTCCATAAATTTGTAACCTAAAGAAATAAGTAAAAAAAAAACACACATACGAAATCTACTTAATTTTTGCGGTCAGTGCCGGTATGGACTTTTTATAGGTTCTAGATTTTACACTCAATTCCAAACAGGCCTGTTCAATATTAAGCACTTATAAAACATAATTTCACTTTTATATTAAAGCATTATATTCAATGACTGTCGAACACAATCTTAAACGCGTGTATAATACAGACCTCGGGGAGGGGATGATGGGAGGAGGTGAGGGCGGCACATCCGGATATTACTTTGGAAGTTAGATTAGTGCGCCATCTGGCCATCGAGTTAACTCTTCCAGCCGACTTATAGAGGGGAACTTGTGTGCATTATATATTTTTACTAAAGATTGTTATGGGATAAACGGAATCTTTTTGTAAATTAAAAATATTTCGTGTTGTTTATAGTATATTAATATTTCAATATAGCAACAAGAAAACTTTTCCGGTTTTTTTTAATGGTTTCTCAGAATTTTCCAACCATATTATTGAACAAGACCATTCTTTTAATAATAGCACAGGGAACAATATCATCCATAAAAACGGGTTTGACCTCCGTTTGGACAGTTTAGAAGCCCTCGAAATAAATAGTGGAACACCAATTATCGCCAAATAATCTAATTAATTTATCCTTTAGCCCCATATTAGGATGTTTTCTTTAAAATCAATTTAATATCCATCAACACTGTATTTTTCCCTCCCTTAATATTCCGTCTAATTGTAAATATATGTATTTTTGTGTAAAGAGAGATCACATGTTATTTTATATTCTATCTCCCTCTCTATGCATACATAAGTGCACTCTTTTAGTGTTTATTGTTAGTTTTAAATACGTTCTGACGAAGTTTGAGATAAGCGAAACTAGTTAGCGTATAATAAATTTTGTGGTTTCATACAAAGTGATTTTATTTAATCTAATATGTCAAACCAAAAAGTGATTGCTTTCTACGAAAATATTTATTTTATCCTTCTGTGAAATCTTTCGCCACCTTTTCCTTCTTGAATTTTATTATTAAAATCTTGCTTCTTATTATGTAAGCACTTTGATTGATTTTATACCACAAATACAACATTCAATAACACAATAATTAATTATTGCAGCTGTTAGAACCATGCTATGGGAAGGAATAGAAGTATTCTGCTAAACATATTTTATTTATTTCTCATTAAATGAAACCTCACAATAACAATGAAGAATTATCTAATCATATTACTAATTAATATTATAATGTACTTAAGTGCATACATTGAGTCTAATCAGAGGCACTACTTTACATAATCTGCATAAATATAATTCTCGCCATTTGTACGTACGTCACACTTTTGATAATACCCTGCGAGCGGGAGCCACGTGTACGCATATTTCAAATAAAATTATTATATTATATAATCGTCTGGCACTTTGTCACTTGACTGGATATATAAAAAATATTGCTCTTTTTACGTTGTTCAGTTTTAATTTATTTAAAAAAATATTTAATAAATTAAAAACTGAACAACGTATCCAACCTATGTAGGTACCTATTTCCAATGTGTTCCAAAATAATTCAATTCGAAGTTATGTACGAAATTGGAAAATACAATTTTTTCCCGTCCATATTTTTGTATAGGTATGCGAATTCGTGGCATAAATCGCATTCATTTATTAACCACGTATCTATCTTCTTCTTCTTTTACATGGGCAATCCACCCTACAAGAGTGTTTATGCCATTAATCATGTTAAAACTTAATTTTATAAAAAAGTATAATAATACTATAGAATATTATTGTACTTTTTATATTACAAGGCAATAAATACCATTATCGTTCAAAAATGTTGATATTATATGGATTAAATGCGGCATTTACCTATCTTAATTGTGCTTAGATATTAAGAAATTTACATTTTACGTCAACAGTTTAATTTCAAATAAAAAGCATAGCAAAGCAAAAATATTTCTGGTCAAGTTAAAAATCTCACACACTACACATTTATGCATACCCGTGTGGATTCACGGGCAAATAAATAATCTATAATAAATCCTTCCTACCGGCAGGGCCTATATTATGATTATTATTACGATTAGACATCTTGAAACCGGACGTATCGTATACTCGACTTTGTAATAGAACCGAAGAAAGCTTTGACAATTTCGACTCACTGATTCCTCCTGCTCCTCATTCGGCAAGGAAACACGTCGAACAGGAGCACAGCATCCATACACGGACGATGTCATCATTCGTGTGTAACAATGATATATATGATAGTACATTACAATCTATCAATTTTCAAGACTTGAAAAAACCGAAAAGATTATTCCATTTCTGCAAGCTTAAGGCCAGTTATATGATCAGTAGTCAATCTTGACCATGGTAAATTTTTACTATAGTGACGTTTAACCATCATCCGTTATAAAAAATGTTTGCGGATTGTTGGTACGTTAAATTTACTACTGTCAAAGTCAATCCAGCTTAATATTGTGGCATTGCGAATAATCATCGAATACTTACAATTGTACGCTTTATCTATGGCTTTATTCACCCCTGCGTTCGAAATTTGTAGCTTTGCTGGCGAAAAATCTTCGGTTATATAAATTAAACATCGAAATCATTATCGGACAATAGCGGGATGTTGAACGATTCATTGTCGTATACTGCAACTTTCTAAGTATCAATATGACAAATGACTTTTGAAATATCTGTGAAGAGTTCGCCATTTTTAACTAACAATTGACAATTTTATCATCAGATATCGGAGAACAAAATTAGTTTACTTTTGAATGTACTATCGAGAAGTAAATATTGTTTACCAACGATCGAACAACACGTCGCAAAATCATTTACTTACTAACTTACCCCTGATCACACAACCGGCCTTTACAAAGGCCTATATTCACCTTCGCAGCCCCCACCTGAGGTCATATACAAAATTCAAAATTCATTCAAAAATACTGCAAATTCTGCAAAAAAAAAAAAAAACAATCGGCTTGCCATGAACGCGCCAAGGCGGGACAGAATCACACAACTACAAAAGGAACCCGGTGTTCCTACCGTAAGGAATTCATTAAACATCTGTACTAGCATTTTTATGCTGAGATCTACTATAATCCATCGAGAAATGTTCTTGCTAACTATGACGTTAATTCCAAGGAGTCGGACCCGCCGGGTTCAGATAAAAATACTCAGACCCGATACCCGAGTGTAAGACTCGGCGGGTCCGAGTCTTTCTTTTCATTCTAGAATGTTGTAATACGAACCGATGAAATTTGTAAATTATTGAATCTTAGTGAGATTTTGAACAATACGTCGACCAATGCAGAAAAAACCTTTTCTATTGCGTATAACTGTACTAAAATCCGTTCGAGATTATCAGACACTTAATTGAGAATATACTGGTCTTTTTAAAAAAAAAAATTCAAATAAAAAAGATATGTATATATTTCATATGTATAAAATATATAACCGGATCCGTAGGGTTAAAAAAAACGGGTTTTTCCTAATCCTAGTTGATTCTCATTCCGAACACAAAAACCCAAAATAGTCCTCCGTAGTTTGTAATCGTCTGGTCCAGGTAATTAACTTCTAACCCACTTTATTTATTTAATACCTTCATCATCATGAATGTAATACATTCAATATTTCACGAGTTCCCTGCCCCTCTCGCTACTCGTAGTAAAGTTTTCTCTGGAGCATTTGCATTTGTTCTTTTGTATTACTTGCAATAGGTTAGTTACATTAGCCCAAGCAATGTGAATATATATATATATACTAGTGAACATGGTATAGAAATTAGAAAATAAAAAAGTGGAGTTAATACACCAGTAACAAATATTCAATCAGTAAGGCTGTAAATACATGGTATTGAATACGATGTATAAAAAAATAAAAATTAAACTTTGGGTTGTGTAATTAATCTTTGCTGTTTTGTTTAATTATTTATTGTAAAATCTAATTTTTAAACAAAAATTACAACATTTCAATCAATGATGTATTCTCCATTATTATTGAGAACTTTTAATCAATTTGTCAATGCTTTTTCTATAAAAATCGATCGGTTTGGTATCAAAATTTGGTTTGGTTATCGAGTCAATTTCTGAGCTCATCGTCATTGTTGAACCTAATTCCAAACATTTAATTGGAGAGCGACCGTAAAAGGTGATATCTGACAGAGCAAGGTCGGGACTCTAGGGTGGGTGCAGTATAATTTACCAGTTGAGCTCCTGGACGAACATTTGAACCTTGATTAAAGATTTAAAAAAATATTTGTCGAAAATGTTCGTTTTTCTCACTTTGACACTCCATTATTTAAGCCCAAAAAATAATAAAAACTGTAAGATACGGGAAAACAGCGACACTGACGTATTTGATTTATTTGTCGTTAAAAAAATATCGGGAAATAGCATTTTAAAAAAAACAAAGACTTATTAGGCGACCCAGTACATAGATACATTTATTACAAAAACTCATTCAATATGGATATATATAGATGGCATTGAAGATGATGTATAAAAACAATAAGATAAAAATCAATCAATAAGGACTGAAGATTGACAATTACATGGTAGTGTGATAGTGATATATAAAAAAGAAGGAAAGAAAAAAGTAAAGTAAATAAACAATATTCATGAAAACAATCAAGTACATAAATAAACAGCGTGTTCTGCACTTCCTCACAAATATTATATGCGATGAACTTTACTACACCATTGTGAAAGAGCAGGGGATATTTTGGTCGGTACTCTGATGACCAAGA
Source organism: Eubasilissa regina (assembly GCA_022840565.1). NCBI lineage: Eukaryota > Metazoa > Arthropoda > Insecta > Trichoptera > Phryganeidae > Eubasilissa > Eubasilissa regina. The sequence goes on along the minus strand of JAINEB010000022.1, from coordinate 26,715,499 downwards.
GATACCAGTCATGGCGCACAGCCCGCCAGCCTGGCGGCACGCCGTGGCAAGTCAACTATTTATTTTTTAAGTGTTCATCGCAAATATAAAAACGAGTACTTACTCGTTAGGCGTGCACACGACAGGGGGCCCAAGCAGCGCCACGCGCCCCCCGCGCTCCGTGAGCCTCACCTCCTGCCGCATGGAGTCCGCGAAGCCCACCCGCTTGGGGGCCGAGCCCTGAGGCCGGGGGCCCCTCAACAGCGGACGGGCGCAGAGCGACGGCGAGTCCGTCGGCGTGGGCGACGGGGTCTCCGACGTCATCCCGGCCCCCGGGCGCCGCCGCCGTCTTCGCGCGTCCCCGCGAGCATCCCCGAACCGCGCCCCAGCCTTCGGCGGTCACACTAGCGCCGGTCTCATCTGACCGGTATTTTGTATCGGTTAGTCCTCCACGGGCACCGACACACGAATGGAGCAAATATGTTGGTTCAAAGCCAAATGGTAAACACTATTATTTTCACAACAATAATCCTACTCGATCTTCGTCGAGGTTTTTCATCACACAAGTACTACTTTTCTCACACATGTACTACTTTTATCACACAAGTACTACTTTTCTCACACAAGTACTACTTTTATCACACAAGTACTACTTTTCTCACCCAGTACATAACGTTTTAGGTAGGTACTTAGTTCGTCAATAACATTTTTGGATGGAATTTTATTTTCACTATTATCTTTGCTTCGGTCTTATATTTTAAGCGTCTTTATCGTTAGAATATTTCTACAGACGCACGAAAGCTTAACAACATTAGCAGCTGTCAGTGCAAATAATTCGCCGTTGAATTGGAACAATGAGAACCTAATGTCTGGTTATATTATACACAATTGCTTTTAATACTTTAATCAATACTTTTAAGATTCCGCCGTGGGTAGAACTGTTTATAATCGGCCAAAATGTGTTTATTTCCTTGAATTGCGTTGCTACTGATATTTTCAAAAATTATTAACAATCTACGATTAAATGCGATGGATATATACTTAATCTCTTCAGAGATGCAATCTTGTAGTACGCAAGTTTGTACATTCAACAATAGTGATAGCAATAATGGATTTTCAAATAAAGATTTCTGATACGAAACACGAGTAGGTATGTCCTTATATTTTTCTTCAATAAAATATAACACAAGATGTTAATAGCCTCTATTTTGCACACATGCATACATGCATGTAGGCATCTAATGCAATCTAACTACTGGAAAGGCCTTCCTAAATATATATCTAACAAATTTTAGCAATTATTATATTATTTACTGAAACTTTTGTCGTCACTTCGGGAGGATATTTATATTATCTTTATAATTAATTAATTATTGGGAATGACAATATTTTTTAATATCTAGAACCAGTAAAATGGTTGCTATTGAACCTTGTGAATTTACTTAAATATTTTGTCTAAAAAACGTTGTTTTTTTATCACGATATTTCATTTGGACAGTTTTAATTAATCGTATAATTCAGGGTGCAACTCAAATGCAAATAAGATTCAATATTCAGCCTGAATATTATTTGTGAATCTATTTGCTTGGAAAAGAAACAGAATATGTATGCACATACAAACAGGAAGGAATAAGAGATGTAATGTTTGGAAAGATGTGCGATCTCGTATAAATATCGAGTATAAATAACTCTTGTAAAGTTTTTTACCGCAGATCTTCAAATAATCTAGTATAAGTTCGATACTGGTGATGATATTACGTTCTAGTGACGTACAAGATATGGGCGAAGTTAGCTATGCAGACGCGACCAACCCTCCGAACCTCAACTAAGACAAAATAATTTATTCACTGAGGGTTATCATTATTCATTCATTAAGGGATGGTCTTTGTGTTGAACAATATTATAGTAGCAATATATATTTGTATACACACAGCCAGCAAACTAATTTTACTTTAGAATTTAATTATTTCACTTTAGTTTAGGCGTCACTTCACTTCACTAGATCGTTCAGCATAGCAATATTAAATATTGTATGTGTGAAATCCGAAATGCATAAAAATATATCCATTTAATGTATAATATCCGTAATTGTGACACAATATAAATAAAAACGTTAATTTTCCGAAAAATCTATTTAATACAATATTTAGAAGTATAGTTTTAAAAATGATGACGTGTTTATTTAAAAATATGCCTTCTTCTGGTTGAGTGGTTTGAATACCCGCTTTCGCAACAAAGATCTAGTGTTCGATCTCGCTAGCTACCATCAAAGTTATTTTGTTATAACAGTTTGTCGTAGTTTGAAAATAATATAAATATTTATGCAACTTATTCAGTCTTAATCTTTATTTTTGTTTTATATTTTATAAAGCATATCGGAGTGTTGCGCGGCGCGACGGGGCGTGTTGATAGAAGATAACCAGTATTAAATTTTATAAAACAATTATTTAGGAAGCCCGGTAATGTAATAGAATGAAGTAGTGGTGCCAAGTTACACAGAAAACAAACAATTTGGAACATCTGACGGCTCTAAATACTTGCTCGAATATATTTACGCGAGCCGGGCGGCGAGCATTGTATGATTATAGCTTACTCTGCCTAATGATGAGCAGCATAGTAGCAATGTAAAAAAATATATAATGTAACATTACCCGTGTCAGACCTTAGTTCAATGGAAACTTTAACATTATGAGGAATAAATTATATATATATATATTAACACAACTCATGTCCACGAAAACTCAAAATGCCAAGCAATAATAAAAGGGCAGTTACTAAAATGACACACTTGTAACATAATACGTACCACGTGTGTAGAAGTAGGTAACGTTCAACATTTTAATAGTTTCGTGCAGTGCGACCTTTAAAACTATTTCTATGAATGATTTTTCCTCCATAAACAGGAAGGTTTAGGTGCCTACCAAAATTATCAGTTTTTTTTTCATCCGAATAAATATATATACTTAATTAAATTAAATGCCGCGTACTCGACGCAAAATTTAAAGCAGTGGATATTTTTCACAATATGTCGACAAAAATACAATGTAATCTTAAAGTTACTAGCCTAGGTCAGTTCTATATTTCCTAAAACATTATTTACGATAATTTTTATCTGCGAAGATTGATATTTAATTCATACAATGCATCAAAATTTCAGGAATCCATTTCTTGTAATAAGTTCAATCACTATAATGTCTTTCAGAAGAAAGTTATAATATGCAAGAACTTACATTCACGGTCACTCTTAATTACTATTTTCTTCTCAGTTTCTTTGCTGTCTTTCCCCCTCTAGCAACATTCCCGCGGACGAATAATTGCTACTAAATTTCTAACGCGCCGATTAGAAAATGTACGCGAAAATAAATAAGTAAAGTCTTCGGTACGCCGGTCTAGAGAGGCGCGTGCCGGCTGGCGGCGGGACATACGACTAAGAAAATTGCGAATGGGAAAACGGCGAGATATTCAACGAATACGAGACGCGGCGCATCTGCCGCGGAGATCGCCCGCCCCGTTCCTTCCCGCGCACCGCCATGTTAACCGGCTGTCAGCCATCGTGACACTAGCGCCATCTGTCTACAGATGATGTAAGCGGCGCGCACTAGATGCACAGACCGGTGCCAATTTCCCAGTTTTCCGATACCTGTTTTATCAGCACATGGACAACTAGGTGACGTTGACGATCATCCAACGGTTCTATTCTGCACTATCACCTCAATTCTGCTGTTAAAGTGACATCTGTGTTCTCATTTTTTTGTTATTCATTATACCTGTGTGCACCTAAATGTAAAGCATAATATAGATGTTATTTTTTTAACTTACTATTGTAACTAGATTATTTAAGATGCAGGCAGCACCCCTCACTTATTTTGAAGTTCATTAAGGTCATTGCGGACATAAAATTTTCTAGCTACAGTAGAAAAAGAAATTGCATTATGTTTAAAATACAGAATGTTACTCAAATAATTTTAACTCACAATTGCGAAAAAAAACTACATTTAAATGTTTGTTTTTCAATGTTCAAAACCATGTGGTGGAATGCAAGACTATCCGCACTCTGCGTAGCTTATAGATGAGCTTATTGGAGATGTCAGACAAGGACTTGCAAGCGTAACTAGATGATTAATACTACTCTGTGAGGTTAGCACTGCCTACTCTGATAGCATTTGACAAGCCAAAAGAGAAGTATGGCGAAACTGGATGACCGAGATTAAAAACACTGACCCCTGGATGAACGAATTGCAAACGCAGGTAAAGGCTAAGCGAGACACCTTACAGCTACCTCTATTGCAGGTGAGCCGACCAATGACATACTCAATCCTTCCTAAATAAAATTGTTCCATCAGAATTGGACAATGGTTACACTCCACATTACAGACAATATGTCAGTTACCTCGTTTCCCAACTAGCCACATGCTCCTAGAGATCTGAGCTCCTGAGGCAGATAAAATTTTCAAAGACTTCGTGAATTACTAAGTGTGATCCCTAAGGGCAAGGACAAAGCAATACTGACCCATTACGCTGCCTCTCATTGGAAAGGTTTTTGAGAAAATTATCCATAATAGACTTGAGGTTTCCCTCACTCCCCCGTGCGAACGTCAATTCGGTTTTGTCCAGGGCATGTCCACGAGCATCAAGCATGCACAACAAATGCCATCAAGCATGCACAACAATGGGTTAACACATGTACTCTAAAATATGTCATGGGTGTGTTCCTGGATATAGCAGGTGCTTTCGATAATACATCATGGTCAATGATATTAACCAAGTTAAAAATCAATGCCCGAAATATTTATGATTGTAAATTATCTCAGTGGTAGATCCGTGGTGCTCGACACGGTAAAACTAGTATTACACGGATGACTAACATGGACTGCCCTCGAGGTTCGGTTCTTGGACCAACTCTTTGATAATGTCCTACTGCTACCTTTACCTGATGGGACTGAACTTGTCGCCTACTATTACTGGTCTACGGTAAGAGTCAGCGTGAATGTAAGCACAGATGTAATGAATCAACAGATATGATTACTGACTAGTGTAAAAGAAACATGCTGACTCTTGCCCCACACAAGACTCTAGCGATGATGATGATGAAGGGTAGAATTACCCAGGGACCTAGTGACTAGAAAATCATGTTAAATATCTCAGTGTAATTCTTGACTCATCGGGCTCTTTTTTGCCACATGTTAAGGCCATGTCTGAAAGAGCAACTGACCTCCTTTTTCTACTATGAAAAATGAGAACAGCAAACTGGGGGCTCAAGCAACCAGCACTACACCAGATTTATAGAGCGACTTACGTAGCACAAATATCCTATGCAGCTGTGGTGGTACACCGCCTACATATGGCCTGTGTAGTCATTGTGATTATCAACGGACAACAGACCCCACTGCTTACCCTGACTGGTGCTTACCGAACGATCTTGACCGCGGTCCCCCCTGTGCTGGCTGTTCTGTGGGGTACTACCAGCAGACCTACAAATATTACAACAATCGGCTTGCTGCTCTTTGAGAAGAAGTATTGCGGTGGATCATCTAAGCACCACCATCAGACTTGCGGATGGCCATTTTTGAGACCTGGTAACCCAAATACATCAGACATTAGTTAAGAAGATGGACCCACTCTTTCCTTCCCTGTGTGGCTTTTAAAAAGAAAAGCGTCTATTGCCCTCCGGCGCTGAACCACTAGATGCAGATGATTATGGGGCACGAACAATTTTTGAGAAAATTATTTAACTTTGACTTTATTCATAAACCGCGGTGTCTGCGACCAGATGAGACAGATGCCGGATCGTATATTATGGAAGTGTCTGAATATGCATGACGCACGTGAGTCTATGACTAATGGACTAGTTATAGCGGGTAATTGCTCTCCAAGGAACAATGACTTACTATGTAACAATAGAAACTTTAGATTTTTTCAGGAATTTTATCAGGACATGGGTGACCCGTTGGGTAATGCTAGGAAGGAAAACGGGAAAAGGAAGACAGCAAACCAATTTGCTGCCCCCCTCTCCCAGTCCTCTCTGTCTAAATAATAAGTCAATATTATTATTTTTTTTATTTTAGGTTGTGATCGTGCTGAGCGAGACTCAAAATCTTTATGTCCATGTTTTGTCTAAATCTCCCATCAGGGAGTGTCTCTATAATAGTACAAACTCTATGGCAGCCTTGGCTGCAACATCTCTCTCTTGTAATTATAATTACACCTTGTTAATTGGTACTTGATATCTACATGTAGTTATAATTGTTATTTTTTTATTTTATTATGTGACTACTCAATATGCTTTCAACTCTAACCAGATGTTTTGTTATTAACTTTTACTATGTACTCTTTGTTTCCAATGTTTAAATACTATCTAAATACGGAATAAATATGAAAGTTAGTATAAACGAGTAATAAACATTAGCTAAAGAATTAATCTATACCACATTCAAATTAGGGTTACATTAGACCCGCACTGCTTTGCTTTGTCGAGAGGAACTGGCAAAAGAGTAACCACTCCTATAACAGTTTTGAGTAAGGGTGGATCCTTTCACTAGTGTATCTGCCTAAAAACATGACTGCTGTCCTATAGTCAATGGACCAGGAGGCTATAACTACGTTCAAAGTGTACTATTTGCGCACAACCTTTTTCCAAAGGTGTAACAGCAACAGAAAGTGATGAAGTAACGCTTCATGATTTTTGAAAATCATACATTTCAGACTGCATAAAGAACATTGAATTAGCTTGGAAGGGAATGACAGAAAAGTGTATGCAAAGCATATAGAAAAAATACCTAAAGCGTTTCGTGAATAATTTCAAAGGTTTTGACAAAGTCAAGCAAATTGATTGTCATACATCAAACAATTGCGGGACTTGCAAATATGCTTAAATTAAATGATATTAAGAATTAGTGGAATATGCCGAGGGAGGGCTAACTAAAGAAGATCTAATAGAGTTGGAAGTGCAGCAGCACCTGGAAGGGGAAGAAAAAGAAAGAATGGAAGGATTCAAATGATTTCAAGGAATGGAAAAAAGTTCACAGCAAAAGTTCACTAATAATTCACTAGTCCTGCAACACTCCCACTACATATATTTTTATTTTATTTTTACTTTTTTATACATATTTGTAATTCTCTTTTTATTCCAGCCGATAACACAACAGCACGAAAAAAAAGAACTGGCAACTTTAACACAGACTTCAGTCTAGCAAAGTAGCCAGGACAACGCTGTATATATCATACGATAAACTATTATGTATGTTTATTATGTATTCACCTCAGTTGGAACAAAAATATGTATGTCAATATATATATATATAAATAAATAAATAAAGAGGTTATCTGGAGTGTTCTCCAAAGTGAATGCGGCTATATTAGAACTAGAGGCTATGGATCCAAATGTTCAATAGTTTAGTAAAGTGAAACGGCAGACGAATGAACTTTTATGATGTTTACAAAGCAAACCACACTAATGAGATTCTTTTGGAGTAATAATTGGGGAAATTGGGTAATTCTGTTTTTAATGAAAGAAATTTAATGAATGAAAGAAATTTTAATGAAAGAATTGATTTTGTCAATGTTGAAGTAGAATTCGTTTTCTGTACACCATTGTTGGAATGAATCAATATCAGCTTGAAGAAGGTATCAGTCGCGTATAGTGAATATAAATTTATAGATTTCGAGGTCTTCATCGAAAAGCAGTATATCGGAATATTTTACGATATTATGAATGCTGTTTGTATTATACGTATTGGTATGATAAAAGGTAAGATAAAAAAAATTGCTATACAATACTTACTTTTGAACGAAATAACAGCAGAACTCACCATCCTTGACAAATCAATATAGAATTATATAATTTGTGATAACTCGATAAACACCTACGTCAAGACCACACTGAGCTTAGAGAGTGCTGTTTCCAGCTTCACTACTTCAAACAATATCTCCAATGTGATAGACAATTATTTACTAAACAGTTATTTGATTGACAATTGTCAATGTGATTACACAATTACTTAATAAAGAGCAATTAATGTGAAGCAATAGAAATCATTTTAAAATATCTGAATACAACTTAAACAGCAAATTTTAATATGTAAACAAATATATAATATTGAAACTAAAACACTTCCAATATTGTGAAACATAAAAAATAATTAAATACAGTTTGCTGAAATTTATAATAATACAAAGGATCAAGAAAAAGTCAAGCCAAAGAAGAATGAAAATGTTTATGAACAAATACTGAGTGTCAATTTTATGTGGATGAAAAAATATGATACAATTTCCTAGTACGTATCACATTTTCACTAAACGGTCCCAATTATATAATGCAACAATATTATACATTTATTTACCCTTGTAAAAGATAAATGTTGTGCCTTTCTTGGTGTATTTCGGGTAAGTCTTGTATATAATATAGACAATGAAGAAAATGGGTCAAATAAGTTGCCTCCATCTCAGATTGTCAAGTTTTGGGTTTTAAATCCATGTTCCAAGTGTAAAACAAATCTTTTTTGTCTTCTAAATTAACTTATTCTGAAAACTCGCCTAAAACAATGCCATAAATAGAGATTTATACTTCTTAAAAAACATTTTATTTCAAACATACATATATTTCTTAATTGGCAGTCTTTCTTAGCATCACTTTCTAAGAATTAAAGAAATATTACCAGATACAAATTCACTTCAAGCAACACTGCAAAACACCTGAATAAATAATAGTTTTGTACATTAAGAACAAGGTCAGATAACCAGAAAATATTTATGTGTTGGTTTAAATATAATTATATTCCTTTTCTTAAATTACAAATCTATAATCAAAAAAATATTTTCTCTTACAAATATCTGGAAGATACAAAAAAAATTACTACACTTCCATAAACACCCAAAAAAAATCAACATTAAAAATAAAATATTTTATTTTTTAATATTACTAAATCCAAAGAAATTAAAGAATATCAAATCAAATCCAACACATTCTTTAAATTAAAAAATGAGAAAATATTATCAAAAATATGTACATTTCTCATTTCTTTACTTATGTAGGTTTTAAAATATTTTTGAAAAAAAAAATTACATATACAATACTAAAAATATTTTTTCAAGGCACATTTTTATTTTGAGCATGGAATATTGTATCATTGATAAGGTGAAAGAAATTATGTGACGTGGCAGCTAGTACTACACAAACTTAATACAATTATCATCATACAGTTCAATAAATGCAAGAAAGAATTGAACCACGCTGAATTACAACACATTGTTTAATAATAATGTAACACTTAAATTTTCTCCAAACCTAAATAAAAAACTAGACATAAATACCATTTTATTCATGTATCAACGCATAAAATCTTTTTCGACCATCGTATCTAATATGTATAAAATAATTCATTACTTTTCTAAATTAAATACATATAGATGTTTTTCATGGGAGACTATAGCATACAACACTTTACACAAACCTAGTGTTCATCAACCTATTCTTATACATCCAAATTAGATATTTTTTAATACATATATCAAGGTTCTCTTGAAAATAACAAAATGAGAACTGCTTAAACATACTTATCATTTCAGATATTTTGATACATTTTTTATAACAAACTGTACAAAAATATAATTGTTAATAAGTTACGTATAAAAAAATATTTTTCTTCTTAATTTTAAGCGTATTTTCAGGCAATAAAATATGTACTTAATGTCACACTCGAATGACCTCTACCTTACATAATTAAACTATTGGGTTGAGTGACAAATAATTTCTATTATTAAAAAGACTCATTATTTTTCAACCTTTTACCTATCTAGAGAAAATAAGTATCCCTCAAAATTATCAGTCAGTAAGGGATTGAAATAGTATAATATTGTGGGGATTAGATAGGGGAAAATATATGTTGAAGGAACCTACCAGCAAATGTGAAACTGGTTTGTAAAATTTCATTATGGAGATACATCATCGCAGTATGAATCCAAGCTAGGGCGCTCATCGGACTACGATAAAGAAATTTTAAAATCATTAAAAAAATCCTTTTTCATGTCAAAACCAGCAGAATTCTATACATTGCAAATATATAATTGATTATAATATTGTTTTTGCTAAAATAATTATAATTTTTCAATAAAAAAATTGATATACTAAAACAGAAGTTTTATATGACTCAATCCAATATTTTGCAATTAAATCAATATAAATGTTACTGAAAAAATGCTAGGACAAATCTTTCTTTAAAAAACAGAGCGATCATTAGAGACATGAACCTGGAACCTTTTTTTGTTTGTAGACTGCTCTCCCAGCTGAGCTACGCCGGCCTTATTATTTCTGTCAAATTTGTTCTATACATCATACTTCAGTGACATTTATTTTCCAAATAATTTTAATAATCAATTTATTATTTAGCGATATTTTATTACTCATTGTCCAGAATCACCTCTTTTCTATCACCGTTGTACCACAAGTATAAAAAATGAAAATTGTAACTAAACTGCTTTTATTATTATTAGAGAATACCACTCGCATACCACGCTTCATGGAGTGGGCCGTGTATTTATGAAATTAGGTAGAGCTGAACTATGAAAGTATTCAATGAAAATATAAAGGTTCTTCCTTTTTTTAATCCGGTTCTTTCTTGAATGATGATAATGCGCAAACAAAATTTATATATGCAAATGTGATACTAATTAATAGATAAGAAAACTCATCTTCACCTACCATGCCCTGCCCTGCATATCCTTTCATCTGATATAAGTTTTGCACTTTTGTAGCAGATTGTACTGTTTATCTTTTCCTATGTTTTCCTGGGTGATGTTGGGTAAATTCGTAATTAAGAACATTGACTTTACCACCAGTTTTAATTTTTAAAATGTTTTTCATTTTAATTTTTTTTAAAAGTAAATGACAAAAATTATTAATTTAAATAACTACAGAAAAGTATATAAGTGTTTACATAAGTGGAGGACTGATGTTTCATGGTCGTCACCCAGAATCCAAGTGAGAAGCATAAAAAAACCTACTAACGAATATCGGGCGTATTATTAGTAGTTTTAATTCAGGACTCCTGATAAATAAACTAGAGGTAAACACTCAGGTTTCAATGGCAACATTATAGATTTCATTCCCATCAATGATTTTGAAAAAAAAATTTGGTCTAGTCATTTTAAGTGCGATTACGCTTGTTTTGTTGAACTGCAAATAAGAGATGCCCAATTAATTCACGCCAAACCCTGAAATGGACATGCAGTGATAGGTTTTGTAGCATAAATAAAGTTGTTTGCATTATATTCGCCTTGAAACTGTATGTAAACAGATTACGATATTCAGATTACGTGTCATTTTGACTAACATAACAATAATCAAATTTCACCTCCAGCTCAGACACACTACAAAGGAGTTACTAAATTGAATGTAATCTTTGTTTACTCCATAGATTAAAAAAGATAACATATAAAAGAATGGATAACGTTTGTAGTCAATTTAGGGTGGTTGGTGCATAGTACATCACGAAAATTCAAACACTAGTTTTCTAACGTAACGGTAGCTGTCCACACGATAAGTAATCTATAATTAAATTCTCATAATCAAATATAATTAATTTAAAATAATTTAATACATTGTGTTACATTTTGTGATCTACCCCGCAAGAATGATAAAACTTTTGTATGCAAAGGATTTTGATGAAACTACAAATATGCATTCTGCATCTATTCTATACTCAGTGGGGAAATATCATTATCATTGCATTCTAATATTATTTTCGAAAAAGACAACATACAATAACATTTTTTTAAATGTTTTAAAGTTATCTATATATAGTTATAATTTTGGAATTCATATTTCTACATCTACTACTTCATATATTACTTATAATACAGTAAAACCTCGTTAAAACAAACCCCGCTATACTAAAAAATGATATATATCAAAAAAAAATTCAAAATTAATCTCTTACAATCAATTTTTCATACAAAAATTAATATATATAACGAAATTTAATTAATATATATAACAAATTTTTTTTTGTCCCCTGCAAAAAATACCAATAGTTTTACGTAAATATATAACGAAAAAAAATATTTGTCAATTATTTTATTGCCTTGGCGCAGCAGGCCGGTCGGCGCAGGCAGCCTGCTGCACCCTTATAAAACTTCTCCTTGGGATCATAATAGGCTCTTAAAAACCCATTTGGCATAATCTCCACATCGTTCAGGGTCGGATTTATTGCTGATTGTCTAAATAAGTTAGAATGGGTGTTCACGCCTCTAGAAACGGGTCTTATCTAGACCAGCTGGAGAAAATAAAAACCCTCAAAATCGCGATTGGCACGTCACACTTTAGGTATCGCCCGCAAAGCTCGAGATGCCTAAAATCCTGTGCATTATTATCATCAACTTATGCCACCTTTTACATTATAACTGAACATTTACATTGATTCCAATGAACGGTAATATTGCGTACGACATTTTCGTTAATGTGTTTATTTGACAATTGTTTTCATGTTTGTTTACCAACATTTATATGTACTAGCATTCTGTAATTAATTTTTTTAAGTACATTTTTTAATATTTTGTGGAACCCTAAATTGGCTAGGTTGTGATGTCCTGCAAAATTTTAATCCTTGACAAAAAACTATAATTCCAAATTTGTCTCTTTACGGTTTAAAGAAGTAAGAAGTAAGAAACTTTCAATGCTTGTAGCAGCTCTACAATAAACACAGATAAAAATTAATGTTGTTTTGTATTTGTATATTTTGGAATTTTCAAAAATATCCCCAAATTTTAGGTTATCTTATATTGTAGCGTAAAATGTTTTTAATTTAATTTCTTAATTATTATTCATTTACTTATGTGTTGAAACAACAAAACTATAGATTATTCTATAACTAAATAGAGTTTTCTTTATACAAAAAATCCTCCATTGTTTGCAGAATGCCTTATTATGTGTATCCCATATTAAACTGACACGCTACATTTATTTCTACGGCGCGCGCGGAACATTCATATATTAGGATTTTTTTTTAATTCCGCTATTCACGAATTCGATATTAGAAATTTTTTTTTGGTTCCTTGGATTTCGCAAAGAGGTTTTACTGTACTACTTCCCATAAACACCACCTGAATATTTGTAGTAAATTTTTATCACAAATTCAAACATTTCTAATTCACAGCAAAGGTATTTTTTGCAATTTTAAGTAATGTTTACATATACATGCAACTAATTGATGTTTTTTGTTTTACTAAAAAGGCAATATTGAATTGTGATTTTTTCTATTTGACGAACTGCAATTCATTTTTAGTCACCAAAATTGAAAGTAAAGTGGAACATCTTGACTGTTTCAAATAAACAAATAAAATAGTATTATTATTCCTGCAGATTGATTCAAATGGATCTATACAGTAAAACCCTGATAATTCGAGCCTTCTTTATTAAAAATTCAACATAATTTGAAATTTTCTAATATGAAATACCCAAAATATCAATTTTATAATTGACTAACCCAGTTATTTCGAAAACCTCGGTAATTTATAGTGCGAGATAGTTTTGGAACCCTTGCGCTATAAATTAGTATATTTTTACGTTACATAATTCGTAATATTTTTTACGTATAAAAAATTTACAATGCGCTTTGTTTTTTACCCGTGCCTGCTCGTGTGGCGTTTCTTTTGGGTACTGTGGTACTTGCTGACACACTGTGTGTCTGGGCCTGCTCGTTTGGGACCTCCTTCATATCTCAGTCCCCACCGCTCCCGTGCATCGCTAATTATCAAATTGATCTATATTAACACTTGCCCCACACTGATAATTTTCAAATGAATCGATATTAATCGCCACCGCACGCCAATAATTGTCAAATTAACCAATTTTATTAGTCGCCGCACTCTACTAATTTTCAAATGGATCGATATTAAAAACTTTCACATGGCCTACATGGATAGTTTGCAGTATAATTACTCTTAATAATACAGCATTTTCTAGATGTTTCCTTAGAATATGCAGAAAACAAATATATTTACCAAAATTGGTGCCATTGTCATCCATGTAATAAATTTTTTTGGTCTCTTAAATTTTGAGTTAATAGGGTTTCGCATAATTCAAATTTTTATTTTTTTAGTCTTAAGGATTTCAAAATAACGAGGTTTTACTGTATTACATTTTCTAGCAACACTAAGGAAAAATTTTACTGCCATTATGACCAACCGCCTTGTTATGTAAGTGTTGCATAATCCATGTACCTGTTGCCAAGTCATACAGTTATCTAATTTCGCCATTTTATATTGTCAAACAATAATAATTCAATTATCCTTGAAAATCAAAAGTTTGTGTACAATATTACTTGTATATTATCAGTGAATTTAAATGTGGTGAGCAAAGATATTGGCATTACAATATTGAAATGATATTTTTCCATTGAAATAGATTAACTTCTACTTGTTATTAATTATTAAACTTATGGTTTAACTTTGTATATATAGTGATTGTCTGCCATATTCGTCGAGTCTGCTACAATTAAAAATGTTAAACTTTGAAGTTCGTACCATTTCTTAGGAGTTGTCACTCTTCATGAAAAGTAAAAATATTCAGTTAATTAAAGATAATAAAATACATATTATATTTACACTTCTAAATACAGTCGATTCCGCATAATCGGGCCACCGGTTAATTGGGGCAGCCACTTATCTCGAGGAATGGAAACCAAACAAAGGAACTAACAATAATTTTCATCCCTTAATTGGGACAAAGATCAGAATACACATTATACAAATAACTTCAACGTTTACTATCACGTTGGTGTGACGGCGCTCCGATCACCTAACAACCTACCTACTACACCGTACCATCTTCAGTTACCAGCTTTAAACCTTTCGACATTTCCAAAGTTTTGAGCAATGAGGAAAATGAGAACATACTAGATTTTCCTATTATTAATTATCCAGAATTTTCCACAATACATAACATCTATCATGTTACGATGAAAATGCAGGCAGTGAGGATACAATTGTGACTAACTAGGAGGCAAAAAATGTATAACCGGATTACAGCTTTATTTTATAAAGGGAGCCCTGCATCAGCACTGAACTTGACGCATTCCTGCAGAATTAAATTGCGTGTAGGTACTTTTTATTTCTTCCAAGTTTGTGTTATTTTCTTATATGTATTTTTGTTCAAGAATTTATTAATACATAATGTATATTTAAAGAAAAATATTCATTGTTTAATTTTAAGCTCGTTTCGGTTAATTGGGGCAGCCGCTTAATTGGGCCAAATGTCCTGTTCCTGATGTGTCCCAATTAAGTGGAATCGAAATATGTATTGTCATTTTATATAACTATTTGGAATATACTGGTCATATATGTGGCTAACATTTAAACACATTCAGAAAATTTATTTACGTATTTCATTGGGTAAAAGAATAATAATATTATCATGAAATATTACTATTGGAAAAGTCAAACCGAAGACATACTTTATCAAATGTGTATTGTGAAGTTTCAGAAATTAGTATTCATTTAATGAAACAATTAAATTACACCCAAAAAAAATTAAAGATGCAGGGAAACGATTTTTTCTTTCTAATACATATACACCCAGCGCAACAAAAATAGCCGCACCCACTGAAAATATCATTTCGGCAGTTTTGTTCACTCTATCAGCTGTGTTTTGCTAACCATTATATTTTATGTAAATAAGGCAACACATGTACATACTTTAGTTTTAATAAATATACATTTTATAGCATAATAACAGCACCAAGGGTTTAATTATTGAAGACTACATTTATTAAGAAAAACTTCCATAAATATTTCTTCCAACTAAATCAGTCATTCTTAATTCAAAATTATTTCTATGTTGTTTCTATATTGAAATGTTATTTAATTTTGACACTAATACTTTAAATTAAATTAAATCAGAAGGATTTTAAAACTTTGTTTTAAACAACAAATCAATATTTTGTTTGACCCCTTCTGGGATGGATTACACTCTGAATACGTCTCGACATTGATTTATAAGGATTGTGTATGTATTCCACTGTAATCTCTTCATACCACACGCATTCTATGTTTTTTTAATAGTTTTGGATCACCCAAAAGATATTTTTCCTCATTATGGACTATAGATTTTCAATATTTAAATCGGAACTGTTTCCTGGCCATGAAAGTGATTTCAATCCCAACAATTCTGTGAACTGTGATATCTGTGAAAACATTAAAAGGAATTTAGTGGTGAGATTGTTCACCAAGAAAACAAATAAATTTTAAATATTTATGACAATAAACTTAGAGAGCGATAGCAAGGTGCAGAACTGTCCTAAAATACTGGATCATCAATTTTTTTAGAAAAATTTTTAGTTGGTGGCAAAACTTCAAGATTTTTTTTTGTATTTCTCGGCATTCAATGATCCTTATAGCATAATAATATTGCCAACACCAAGTGATGTGATGCTTCTCTACACCATGACATATGGAGAATGTTTCACTATAGGCACGATGCATTCATCACTGTACCTCTCTCCGGATCTCCGGTCTGGACTAATCAAGATAAATTTTGTTTTGTCAGAAAAATCAACTTTCTCCCATTACTTATAGACCAATTTTCTTTTTCTTTGGCCCATTGCAGTCGTTTTTTCTTTATTTCCTTGGTTAACAGAGGTTTTTTTGCAGGTCTTCTTGCTCGTAAACCCATATCATTGAGCCTATTTTGAATAGTTCTGACACTAGCACTGGTGATGTCTTGGAGTTCCACTGAAGCATAAACAAAACGATTTTTCAAAGAAAACTATTTCAAAATGTGATCATCTCGATTCGAAGTACTACGCTTTAAGCAAGTTCCCACTTTCCGATTTAAAGTCCCACTTTCCTGGAATTATTGGAGAAATCTTCTTACAGGTGACTCATTACACTGAATTTGCCTTGCTATAGCACAATTAGAAAAGTTTCATTTTGATAACTCAACTATCATTGCTTTTTTTTCTCACTTAACTGAAGTCTCATAGACATAGCGATTTGGTAAAACTAATAACAAAGTAATAAAACGACCACTCACTGCAAAGTTGGGCACTAAAGTGAAGAAATAAAGTTCTTCAGGTACCTGATAACCGAATTGCCCTTCCTGGAAGCGGACCGTTTTCTCCCATTACATGCTTTGAGTTTTATTGACGCTTTATGGGAATTTTTGTACCTAATTAGGGGATGCGGCTATTGTTGTTGCGCTGGGTGTACATAGATGCAATTGTGGGAAAACTTTTTAAATACTAATCAAATGTATTAATTAGAAAGATATACATATAAAATCAATTTCATCAAAAAATATTGTTGTTACCGGGATTCGAACCTGAATAATTTTCTGAAAATATAGATAACAAAATAGTTTATTACATGCATTTGACCAAAGCATTTAATTAATTTTTTACTAGTGTGATTATATAACGTAAAAAATATTTTTTAAATACAATCGAGATTGAGATTTAAAATTAATGTTTTTAAAAAAGTGGGAATATATCAAATTGAAGATTATAGTCTGACCAACGTAAATTGGCGAACGGCAGAGGGTCCCACTGTACTCATACTGAACCTTGTGAAGAGGGGAACAGCTGTGCGCACACGGAGGGAATATTAGTTCAAAAAGTCATCGCTCGCCAATTTACATTAGCCGGATTATAACAAACTTTACAGAAAAATACCACTATTTATTATCGTCACATTATTGTTACTGGACGTGTTCATATGAAGGATTATCACCACAAGTCATTTGACTATGCAATATTGGCGATGCTGTCATATAATGGACAACTAATATTAGCCATGGGACTGGAGAAAAATAACATTAAGTTTTTTAAAACAATTCCTTTTAGTACTTTTTGTGATTATGTACGTAATATACTGAACATATGTATCATGAAATATTCATATTTAGTTCATTTAGCTGCTTTGCAATTATATTTTTTAAATAATATATACAGTGAAACCCTCTTAATAAATTCCCCTTTAATAGGTTTTCCCACCTAAATAAGATCACATTCTTCAATCCCGATAAAGTCTCATACAAATTACATATTTTTTTATGCTTAATACGTTTTCCAAATATTAAGTTTCCCATCTAAGAAATAAAAATTTCGCAGAAGTAATTTTGTTTGACATTTCTAAAAATGAATGTGGTATTCTTTCAATGGGTGCAATAAATTAACTCTCTTTAAATGAGTTTTTTCATGTATTATAAAAGTTTATCCATTTGCAAAAGTGGTAAAACAAGTTTATCAATTTACAAAATGGTAAAACATACTGCCCAAACAAAATAAGAAATCCCAAAAATCAACAAAACAGAACCCTAGTCGTCAATACAATACCAATACCAAAGCCTCATTGGTAATTTTGTTTTATTTCCACTGATATCTATCTATCTTTAAATATTCTTAATTGCTTAGGAGGCAGAAAAACCCTTAGAATAAATTTTTAGAATACACAACAATTCACTTTACTCTTATGATGACCCACATTGAATTAGGCCTCATTTTATGACAAGCCTTTTTTTCAGATACCATATAGATAAAATAATAAAATATGTAGTGCACTGACAATTTTATTTTCATCTCTTTACTCGTATTACCCTAATTATACTCCTCTGCCTGAACCTTCAATTTATTTCAGGAATTCCAAGTATTGAATTTCTTCATCAAATTTTGAATTTATAATTGTATGAATAAATTGTGTGTAATCTTATTATTTATACTGAGTGTAACATCATATTTTAGGGGTAGATAATTATGTATTAAAAATACAAGTTGAAAATGTTCAAACTTCATGTGCCCAATCTCAATCATGTCAGAGATGTGTTTAAAAAAATTGTAGTTGTACAATTATTTCGATTAATTGAAATATTTTGATTCCAAATTATACATTGAATACAAAAAATTACTAATGGGAACTTGTCAACCGAGGCAAGATTAGCGGCACACAATGAAGTTCTGGTACCGACACTGATGTACGGAAATGAAGCCTGTAGCTGGCAGAAGAGAAACTAAAGTAGACTTAATGCGGTGGAAATGAGATTACTTAGGCGTATATGTGGTAGATCCATTTATGAAGAGCAAAGAATGAAGAAAAAAGAATTTAAAGCTGACCTTAATATAGTGAGTAAAATTAAGAAAGGATCACATAAGTGGTTTGGTCATATGGAACGGATGGATGAGGAGAGAATGGTTAGAAAGATACGAGGCTTGTCCGTAAAATAAGTTCCACGGACTGCCGCTGGCGCTAGGATCGTTTCTATGCGCGACCAGACAGCAGAGGCAGGTTATTTGGTTCCCCCACTACAATTCCTCACCAAGCCAGCGTCGCTGCGACGTTTAGTCTAGGCCCAGCAGCCATCAACGATGGAGCTTCCTCTTGCGTCTCCCGCCAGCTGCGAGTTGCGGTCTGTTATTCGTTTCCTGGCCGCTAAGAAGAAATCGGCGAAGGAAATTCACGAAGAACTTTGTGAAGTGTATGGAGAAGAGTGTATGAGCTCCGGGATGGTGCGCAGATGGGTCAGGGAATTTAAAAATGGCCGAACAGACGTCCACGACGAAGCCCGTGCAGGGCGGCCATCGGTTTCCGACGAAACAATTGCCAGAGTCGAAGCGGCAATGCTCGAAGATCGACGGATTACAGTTAGGGAGCTGTGGGAACAGATTCCGGAGGCCAGCAAAACCACAATCGACAAGATTTTGACTGAACATTTAGGCTATTCAAAGGTCTGCGCAAGATGGGTACCAAAAATGCTCACTGCAGATCACCAGCGGCAGCGGGTTGAACGACCCAAGAATTTCTCGCTTTTCACGGAACAACCGAAGAGGAATTTCTGGACTCTATTGTTACTGGCGACGAGACCTGGGTACACTACACCACACCGGAAACAAAGGAGCAATCGAAGCAGTGGAAGCACCCTTCTTCGCCAAGAGCAAAGAAGTTCAAACAAATCCTGTCTGCCAGAAAAATCATGGCTAGCGTTTTTTGGGATCGAAAGGGCGTATTGTTGTGCGAGTTTATGCCTCGCGGGACAACAATCAATGCTGAACGGTACTGTGAGACCTTGAAAAATCTTAGACGTGCAATTCAGAACAAGAGAAGAGGAATGCTGACCAAA
Organism: Eubasilissa regina; assembly: GCA_022840565.1. Lineage (NCBI taxonomy): Eukaryota > Metazoa > Arthropoda > Insecta > Trichoptera > Phryganeidae > Eubasilissa > Eubasilissa regina. Next base: position 26,695,419 of record JAINEB010000022.1, on the reverse strand, counting down.
GGAGTGCGTTTTCACCATGACAACGCCCGACCGCACACCGCCTATCGAACCACAGCCCTCATCGAAAAATTTGGATGGAAAATGGTGTCTCACCCACCCTACAGTCCAGACTTAGCACCAAGTGACTTCTATCTCTTCCCCGAGTTGAAGAAAAACCTTGGCGGAACCCAATTCAAGACAGATGAAGAGGTACAAAATGCGGTTGTTAGTTTTCTACGTGGACAGGCGGCAGAGTTCTATGACTCTGGTTTAAATAAGTGGGTGCCTCGAATGCAGAAGTGCATAGAACGCAACGGCGATTATGTAGAAAAATAAAAGAAGGACTGAACTTTCCAAAAATATACTTTTCTTTAAAATTAAACCAGTTTTTTTATGTGAAAAAAATTCGTGGAACTTATTTTACGGACACGCCTCGTATATGGCGCAAGTATTGATAGCACTATATGATAGTTTCGGAAAATATATTTTCCTTCATCAGAATGTCAAACAAACTAAAACCACGGTTTTTTCATGAAAGAATAATGTATTTTTTGAAACCGGTTGATGTTTTAATTTAACCCATAAAAATATTTTTTTAATTATAATGTTTGAAATCTGATAATATCCGTTTTCGGAGAAACCACAGGGAACTGCTTTCATTGGGAGCTGTTTTATTTTAACCTATTTTTGGTTCAGTTTTGATTAATATTTCTTGACAAATAAAATTACAAAATTATTTATTTTCGCGACCGATGCGTATTTGAAAATTTATTAACAAATAAATAAAACAGAACAAACCACAGGGCACTGACAACTGAATTAACATAACCGGCTGATCTCTTTGCTTGCTTGACTTTTTACATCGGCATAAAATAAATAAACAAAGCAAAAATGACACCATCAAATTTGATTAAAAAAAAATTATCGTAATTAAGGACAAAAATATTATTAACGTAGTTTTGTAAGTTCGGACCTGCCATCGTCTATGTCAATGCAGACAATAATTTGCCTGAATCGAGATTCAGTAAGGGTGAATATTCCATGTTTAAACGTAATTGTATCGCCATTCTTGACATTTCGGGCGGTCTCGATATGTTTAGTGTACAGATAAATTATGTAAAAATCATTAAAAGGGACAAATTTTAGGTACGCAGTCCAACAAGTTTATATTTACAAACAGTATTAAATGTGCATTCCTTAAGTTGGCCGGGAAGAGATACAATGCGTCTTGTCATGCAAAATTTTTTACATTTCGTAAAAAGAATGCACTTTCGTCAGGTGATTTTTAAATACATATTCAAACAGGTAACTTTTTAAAAATAAATATTTTTTTTATAAATAAAATATTTTCATTTCTTAGTTATGATAATATAAGTGTAATGTTAATTAAAATACAATATTAGATGTTATGTTCAAATAAATCATGGAAATATTGAAATTACTGTTAATAAGTTTTCCCGCTTAAGAAATTTTTATTTGATGGTCCCTTGGAAAATGTATTAAGAGAGTTTCACTGTACATACAAGCACCGAATAATAGAATCAAAAATACAGACGATAATAATACAGTCGAACTTGATTATAACGAGTATGCTTTAATGAGATCAGGACCGTAACAAGCAAAAAGTTCAAATAATTTATTTTTACATGTTTTTCTATAAGATTGCTCACTGTTATAATAATTCTTGGATACGCGCCATTAACATTTGGTGTCCAATGAAACACTGCAAATATTTGTATTTGCTAAAGTAGTCCCCAATTCTTGGAATAACAATCTTAAAAAAAGCCACTCAACTGTTGTATCGGATTACGGCCCAGTTAATGACCTAACCAAGATTTGCCCAATAAATTTCTTTGATTGATCCTAGTATTCGCCAAACTTTTTTATTTATTAATAATTTATTTCAGATTTTCCCAGCATTCTTGAAACAATAACTTTACTTAAGCTTGTGTCATTTTAAAGCAAAATTATTATCAGTTACCTTACAAACCCTTATGTTGGAAACATGTTTGCTAACAGTACTAATAAAATAAATTATTTTTCAAGTCACGAAAAAAATCTGAATTATTTGTTTTCTTTGATCTCTTCAACAGTGTCAACATTGTAGAAAAATAAATATCGTTATTGGAATCACGGATATAGCAAGTAATGATTATGACAAGGAAATTTTGCTGCTTCCCTGGTCCTCGTTTTATCAGCGGTCGATTGTAATTGATTCCGGAAAATGATATTTAACTAAAACAAATTTTCAGAAACAAAAAGATGACAAAATTTTGGCTCCAGTAAAACATTTCACTTTCAAATACAAAATACTATAAATAAATGGCAATGGTCATTTTATACCTATTATATATATACAATGTATTTCAACCTTCAAACCCAAAAAAAAATTGTACTCATTGCAAAAGTTATAATTGTGTGAAATTATGTTATTTTGAACTTTGTTTAATATTTAGTTTAAACATAAATTAAGCAGTGACCAGAATAAGAACAGACCTTAGTAGTTAAATTTAAATTAATAAACATGAATAACGTAATAAACAAACAACTAGTTTTTCCAATTTTGGCAAAAATCTGCCTTTTTTCAACCAATTTATTAAAAATAAAATTCATTTAATTTGTCAAATTCAGTAAAATAAATTAATAGAAAACTATAAAATTATTTCTCATCTAGATGGTTACAATACATCTTAGGCTTCAAAGCTTAAAACAATATTTCAGGCAAATTGAATTGGAAACTTTTGAACAATTTTGATCCTACAGAGCTTATCAAGGTAAAAATGTATCTATTAATATAAAATGTACTTCCATTTGACTAATTTTGTTGATTCTACGGAAAGATTAACAATATCTGCCAAGAAATTAAAGAAATTTATATAATTTAAAAATTTGCATGTAATAGAAGTACTGTACCAACAGCAATTATAAGAGAGAAATTAGCTTTATCATCATGTAATTATACATTTTTGGTTCATCTATATTATTTTATAGATAGTAATATAATATGTACCCACTTAAATAATTGAATAAAATTTCAGATATTGCATTAAATATTTAATCATTATCATGCTGTTCAAGGACTTTCCAGCCATGTACTTGTATTATTTCATTTAATGAGACAATGCATTTTCCAATTACAATATGTACACATTCCTCCAATGCCACTTTTTAAGCCCACAACCTCCAAGACTCTCCATGCAAATATGACAACACCTTTACTTATTTTTTAAAAGGGAACAAACTAAGTAATTGACAATAAAAATAATTTTTGAATATCCTAATAAATGTGTGCATAAATATTAGGTAAAGCGAAAATAAATGTTGTTTTTTTGTGTTGTTTTGTAGTCAGTTTGCTTCCGGCTGCGGTCGAGGAAGTACATCAGCATTGTTATTATTTTGTAGCTCTGTTAATACTCTTACCGTGTTCACTTCATTTTTTCATTTTCACTCATACTAAAAATGTTGAGGCCAGAGATTGAGGAGAAGCAGTTGTGAAGTATTTTGTTGTTTTTATTTGATGAGGGAATAAAACTCAAGGAAGCTACTGAGAGCATCTATGAATCTTACAGAGGAAATTTTAAACGTTCAGAAATGCCAACGTCAATTTAAACAATTCAAAAACGGTGATAGGAATTTAAAAAATAAACCGAAATCAGGAAGACCTCAAAAAATCGATGATGACGTATTAAATTCACTGGTAGAATCAGATCCACGCAAAATCATCAAAGAATTGTCCGAAGAGATTGGCTGTCACATTCACTCTGAAAAGAAAATTTCAATTCAATAGATGATAAATCAAAACCGCAAGAATTTTATAAAACAGGCATTGAAAAATTACCCAAATTGTGACAAAATAACATAATGTAATAACAATGGAAATTATCTTTGGGAATAAATACTGTACATTTTTTTCTATCTATAATAATAAACATTTATTTTCGCTTAACCTAATATTTTATTTTCCATAACGTACTTTGAGTTATAAAATTTATATTGTGCCGTTAAATTATTTTGGTAGGATTCAATCTAGTTAGAAATGATTAGTTTTGGTTGTTATTTTAGTAGGATTCGGTCCAGTTAGGAAAGATTAGTTTTGGTTAGGTTGGTTAAGTTATTTTAGTAGGATTCAGTCCAGTTAGATAAGGTGTGGTTAGGAGGTTAAGTAATGTTAGATAAAGTTAGTTAAGATTAGGACAAGTTATGTTAAATATGATTAGAAGATAGCAGAGATAGAATTAGTTCAGGAGGATGAATAAGGTTTGTTTAGACCGAGTTAAATTATACCATAGAATCTCATATGTTTAAACTTCATATTTAAACTACACAAAACCCCGGTAATTCAAAATTCTCCAAACACAATTATAATAAAAATAAATGGATGATTCATAATACCATCACGAAACAGGTGAATAATTAAATTCGAAAAAATTGTGTAATTTTGTCCCGTAATACATTGAATTTGTGCGATATAAAAATGAGCAGCATATATATTTTTTAAAAACACTAGGTACAATAATAAAATGACATGAAAAAGAAATCTGGGAGAAAAGCGTACCGAAAAAATAAATCAAGAGAAATGAACATCTAGCACATTATGATTGATCATATTTAGAAAGAATACAAATCAACAAATTTATCAACAAATACAATTATTTTTTTAATTTAATCTTGTAAATTTAAAAGTAACATGCAATTTTTTAAATGTTAGTCAGATAAAACTAAATTATTGCCATTTTGGAAATATAAAGGTTGTGAGCTTATTCAAATAACTAATTAAGTGAATTCAATCTGTAAATGGTGCATAAAATGAATACCTTAGCACATGTTTTGTTTTCTTTTCAAAATTTTAAGATATTCTTCCTAAATTTTGACATAAAAATGTATTGATTTATAAAACATAGGAAAACAGTTTTGAATTACTAATTACCAGGGTTTTCAAATAAAAAAAATCTAATTTAATATGAGATTGATTATTTAGATCAGTGAAATAATTTAACAATTTTGAATTGCTAGATTAGTTTATTGATTGTTTCAATTTAAATATCTATAAAATATATATCAAAAATTATATTTATCAATCATTATATTCCTCCCTTTATAAAAAAAAAAAAAAATAGCTAGAGCTTTGCCCTTAGAGATTTGTCAAACATCTCAAGATTTAATATTGAGTTTTTTTTTACCATTTACACACACTATCTTCTATGAATGTAAAAAAATTGTTAACATTAAAACCATGACAATCACATAAAAGTTTTTTAAAAAGCATTTGCTTTAAGTTTGACACTAAAGAAATTACGAAACAGTGCAAACTTCAGCTCTTAAAAACAAACATCAACAGATACAACTTTCAAATGAGATAAGAAAAGCGGAGTCTCTGAAATCTTAAATACTTACTGAAATTGTTTTAAAAAATTACCTCTAACCTTCAAGCCTTTATTCATAAATGCTGTAAAAAAAACTCAGTAGTAACTCCATCAACCATCTTAAACATTCAAATGCTCCATAATACACATATCATAACAATGCAACACATCATTATTTGTAACGAAAACATTTTGGTTTGTTAACATTTCTAACATTGACCAACATAGTCAAGTAGGGAATCATAAAGATTTATAATTTAGTTTTAAAAAAGCCCCTGGTCAGAATTGAAAAGGCACTTTTCGTAATGTAAATTTTATAAACAGTATTTAAAGAGATAAATTCAAATCATAGTATTGATTCTGAATTCAGCTCCTTTATCCGGTCAATAAATAAAAGTAAAATAAAGTTACTTTATCATTTTGTACTTTCCAATATATTTAAAAAATATGAATTGTAATGTAGTATGTATTATAAGGTGAAAAATAATCATAATAACTGCAACACAACTATAGAATAGTACAAAATCCAAGAATTAATATAGCCAAATAAGAAAGTTTACATAAATAATTTACAAATATGTATAAATTAAATAATTTTATAAATGATGCGATTCAATAAATGTTAAAAGTATGAAATTGAAGAACTGAAGTCATTGATTTATTAAGCGTATAAGTCTAGTTCCCAGAATTAAAAGTAAATTCACAAAATATTTCCTCCAACATTGAATGAAAATTAACATTCATGAAATTTAGTTCAAGGAATTTTCTTTGGTCAGCATACATTATACTTTTGAGACAGAACCGTCTCACGCATCATGTCTTCAAAAAAAAATAATGTTTGGAATACGCGCTAATCAAAAAAATTTCAAATTTTTATGGCCATATAGAATATTCTGTGTAGTTTTCTGGCCTATTCTGCCGCGTGTATCTGTCCAAAGTTTCAGATCCCATTGTGGGGTCCATCATCGTCGATGACACGTGGCAGAATAGCTAAGAAAACTATACAGAACACGCAACCGATTAATTTAGAAAATAAAAATAATTGTTAAATGTCTGAATAACTCTAGTCTTAACTTTCAATTTTGTATCCTTTATCTCATATTAGTATTAATTCAAATTTCTAAAAAAAATTATTCAGCATTTGTTGCTATTTTTAACTTATCACATGCAGTATTGTTTTGCACAAACCCAGAGATCTTGTAAAATAGACTAAGCATCACAGATTACTTTTTACATTACAAAAATGTTCAAAAAATATATTTCATCAATGTTTCACAGAGTGTAAAACGTGCAAACAAATATCACGGGAATTTTGCACGTTCATTGTCATTCTGACACTTATATTTTTACATTGACAATATTTCATATTTAAACCACCACGATTGCAGATTGAAAAAGCATCATAATGCAACTCGAACCAGTCATTTCTCTAGACATCACATTAACTGCGACAATGGGCGCAGTCATTTGCATGGGTGAACACCCGAAACACTGACACCCGCAAGAGTGATCATCATGAGCCACTGTCAACATTAACAATCACAAAGATCGTCACCTTACAATGCTCATCCGCCTTGACAACCAAGTGAACAGGAGGAATAAACAAATGAACATTGTATGAGCTAGTCATTTGTCTAGCGCAACTTGAATAGGCGTTTTAGTGTCCAGAATGTCTGCCTTCTTGTGACTGCTGTGCGGTGGGGTGATGGGGGGGACCAGAGGAGGTCCCCCCTCCACGCTGGAAGTGGTCGGGGTGCTCTCGATACACTTTATTCTGCTACTTTCCATAAATTGCTGAGCTTTATCCTGTACAAAAAGTAATAAATTATTTTTAGTTTTTCCACTGTGAAACTTTTTTAAATATAGTAAAATCTCATTTATTCGAAAAATGTTTATTTAAAATTCGCCACAAGTCGAAATTTTGGAGTAGAACGTGGTCCCTCTGGAAAGTTTTCATACTAAATTGTATTTATAAATCGAATATCGTTATTCAAAACTATTTTTGGACCCTATCAAATGAGTTCATCGATCTATTTTTCGCCAATTAGATTTTTTTTGTCAAACGTGTCTGAAAAATACATGTACGCTACGCGATGTACCTGTCAAAATTTATGTACTCTTTTCAAATGGGCAGTATCTGCCCCTATTCCGATTCACAAAGCATAAAGATAATTCACAATGTTTATCTTCTCACTCATTTTCAGTATACTAAAAAAAGATGACAAACATATCTAATGTCCTCGATTTTTAAATCTTTATCTTCCTTACCGCGTCACATTAACGCGCATGCTCTTTTTTCTCGCTCGTTTTCTTCACATTAGAAAAAGATAGCAAATATTATCTTTGCTCCCTTATAGGTAACATAATTCTCCCAGTTTCTGCGAATGTCAGTGCCTGCCAATCTTCTGTTCCGTATTAATACCATAATTATTTTTGTTTATGTAGCCTTTGTATATTTTGTAGTACAAATGCTAGTACACGGTCGAGTTCCTCAGACTTTTCCGTGTTTCATAAATTATTTAACATGTACTCATTTTAATAAACATTTCTCTTTCTATTTAAATTTAGTGTCAAGGCATTTTGAAAAATGTGTGGTTGGCATTTCTCAGATTTTCTCATTTCTTGTTAATTATTTTATTGCCATTGTTTTATACGTAAAGACAACTATTTTTATTCTATAATATTTACATGTTAGATATTTTGAAATTTGCGAATGCGTGGTTTGCATTCCTCAGACTTTTCCATATTTCATTAAATTTAACTCCTTGGCTGCCCCGCATCGCAAGTTTCTGTTAATTTTATTTTTTCCTTTTTTTTATCTCAAAACCGTACGAAATCGCAGTAAATGGACGCTTATGGTGAAATAGTACCCAGACTTTTTTTTTAGTTACACCGTTTTCATGGTTTTTTCGTATAAATAAAATTTGAAAAAATTAACCTGTAAATTTAGAATTTTGGCGCCAATATGTTGGTATGATGCTGTTTCACCTACGATTTTTCTGGGCAGTTAACAGGTTAAAGAGCTTTTACTGTATTATTTATGTACAAAATATTAAGCACGATAAATTATTAAATTGGAAATAATAATCATTCATACACCTAAAGATAGAAAACAAAAAAAAATATGCAAATAGGTTTAGTATAATATAGACAGAAAAAAGGACAACCCTTAAAGGGTTTGTGAAACACGGTGCATTTGATTAATAATTAAAATTTCTGTTACTTGCATGCTCCGGTCCGCATTTCCATTACTACCCAAATTTCATTACTGTAATCCATTTATTTTGTTGTAAGAGTTTACTTTCAGTGGATAATTTGTGATGTGATACACTTAAGATTCAATAAAATGTGAAACAAATTGATTAGTTTACTTAAACCTTCGTCTTAAACTTAAATATTTTGATTATCCTTGTCAACAACCATTCCACTAAAGATTAAATAACTTACGTATTATAGATAAATAAAGTCAATTAAAAAATATTTACAAACAGATCCAGGCAAATATTGTGCACTTGTATTCTGTGACTCTGGTCTAGGTTGATATTGGGGCAAATGCGAGCCAGTCCACCTCCAGTGGCTGTAAAGTCCGCTCCACAGTCAGGAAGCGCCCCCCCGACAGCTCCGGCGCCCACTCCTTCCGCCCCTAACACCTCTGCGAAAGGTGCGAGCCATGTGTAGCAAGGACTCAGCTCTTCCCACGTGAAACCTGCAATATTTTATACATTACGTTAATAAATATGTTTTAAAAATCAGATACAGAACCAAAACTGAAATATTTGTAATATTGAAAGAATATCTTTGCGGTTAAGCTAACCTAGATATTAAATAACATCAGACATCCTTTGTAACATCAGACTCAAAATCATGCAAAATATATTTTAATGGCAACGAGAACCTTAAAATATTTAATCAACACATAAGATCAATCAATAAAAATTTTGTTGAACTACTAATAATGCTTGATAGTCTGCCTATTAGTTTCCACGTAATAATTTTAACTGAGTGCTGGCTCACTGAATCATACACACCTAAAAATCTCAAGCCTATACTCACTATAACACCTTTAAACACTCGTCCAAAAACGATGGAATTGTTATCTATATTAAAAATGAACTTCATTGTTCTGTATCAGAATTCATTATTCAGGACGCTAACAGCTTACAAGTAAATTATAGCAATGATACATGTATTCTAGCAATTTACCGCTCCCTGTCAGTATATAATATTTCACTGTTTCTAAGGTCGCTTAATGACTGCCTATCTCACTTATCTGATAAAAAAAAGCATTGTCTTAATCGGTGACATGAATATTAACATCATGACCAATGGTCATCCGCAAAGGCTTAATTATATCAATGTACTAGCATACCACAGGTTTATTAGCACCATTAATAGTCCTACGAGTTATAAAAGACTCTAAATAATGCATCAACCACATTATGATCAAAACTAAGTACCAAATCGATTGAATATGAATCAACAATGACTGGTCACCACTCCACTATGATCTCATTACACACTGTTCATAATAACAACTTTAAGGCGGAACATCAGCATTCAACTACGAAAATAAACTATGAAAACCTAAGATTATCATTGGAAACCATGAAATGGAATGACCTTTACCTTATCACTAACTCTGAAAATGCAATTACTTCATAGAACATATTCAAGATGCAATTAACAAACATAAAACTACAATTTACAAACACATCCCATCTAGTAAAAAAAACACGAAAACCATGGATTACGCAAAATATTATAAAGTCTATAAAAAAAAAAGAAATATATTATACAAAAAAAACCACGTAACAACCCTTATGATATTACTTTGTATAATTTTTACAAAAGATACAAAAACATATATACACCAATAATTAAAAAAAAAAAAAAAAAAGCCAAAGAACTTTACTATAAACAAAAAATTATCGATACCAATGGAGACTAAAAAAATGTGGAATATTTTAAGAGAGGTAATTAACGCTGATAAACAAAAATAGACAGTTATCAAACAAGTTGACATAGAAAGTAAACAAATCTACTTTAAAAATAGCCCTGACCAAATTGTCAATCATTCTTCACTAATATTGGGTTTAATTTAGGTAAAAAAAATTATCTCTTTTCTGCTTAATAATAGATCTGAAAGTCATAATCTAAACCGGGATATTGTTTACAAATTTTCTTTCACAAACGTAGATAAAACTGTTATCAAAAATATAATCCAATCGCTAAAAAATAGTAATGCTGCTGGTACAGATGGTATTACGGTTAATATACTTAAAATAATGTATGTGCAACTGCTAAACCTCTTGCATTATCTTATTAACCTTGGTCTAAAACTCGGACACTTCCCCACTAAATTAAAACAAGGATTAATTATCCTAATCCACAAATCAGGAAGTAAAAGTGACATCAATAACTATAGACCTTAGCGCTACTTAATTCCCTTTCTAAAATATTAGAGAAAATTAAAAAAATTCAACTTCAAAATTCAATTACAAAAATTCAATAAAAACCAGTTCGGCTTTAGGGCAAATATGGGTACAACTGAAGCTATTGTCTGTGCCACGGACTTCATTACTAACAATGTGGATAAAAGCCATAAATGTATATCAACTTTCCTTGATCTCACCAAGGCCTTCGATACAATTTTGCATTTGAATCTAATCAAAAAAAAAAAAAAAAATTGGTATCTTAGGTAAAGAACTTGACATATTTAAAAGTTACATCACAGACAGGAATCAACGTGTTTGTATTAAAGAAATTTCGAGCAATCCTCTTTCCACTTACTTCGGGGTCCTACAGGGTAGCATATTAGGTCCAATACTATTCTTAATATATATTGATGACCTATGCAACATCCCTTTTAATGGAAGCGTTACTTGTTTTGTGGATGACACTGTTCTTCAATTCCAAACTGATACATGCTTAGCAGTATTTAAGAAAACCGCGAAAGGTATAAGTATTGTTAAAAAGTGGCTCGACCTGAACACCTTAACACTTAATACAAATAAAACTAAATACATAACTTCGAGCATAAAAGAAAATGGGCAACCTTCGTATGCTTACAAAATAAAAGTTCACAATTGTTCCAACTCAAATGACGATACGTGTCAGTGCAATTATATAGAACATACTGACCAAATCAAATATTTATGAATTATATTTGATCCTTATCTCAAATGGAATCATCATATACAACTCATCACAAATAAAATTTAAAAAAAAACAATATATTTTTTTAGAAATATTAGAAATTTTCTTAATATAAAACTTCTTGAAATGGTGTACTACGCTATCTGTCAATCAATCATAGACCGTGGTATAATTGCTTGGGGAGGAGCGACTATGTCTACAATTAATCCAATAATAGCAGCTCAAAAAATTATATTAAAAGTTATCCTCAAAACCCCAATCAAAAAGAGCACTGACAAAATTTTTAATAAATTCGATGTCTCTGATATAAGACAAATATATGCTAATACATATATAAATACAAACAGACACATTTTAAAACAACTCTAAATATAATTTCCACATGGACAAAAACCTACAAACCGCAAAAGCACATACAACATATGGCCAAAGGAATTACAAATATTTTGGACCTAAACTATTTAATAGAATGCCAAAAGATTTAAACCAACTGAATTGTCCCATGAACATGAAACTATATATTATAACTTGGATTTGTAATATGGGTAGAGCCGGTATTGGTCGGCACTCACCCAAACATATTGACTCATACCTATATTAATTATTGCTACTAAGTGATCCAAAAATTAAGTCCACTTTAAAATTATTCTTCATATACACCTATTATATAGTAATAAATGTAATTCTATCTACTACTTGTTATTCTAATTAATTGTACAATTGCTTGTAAACTATGCCCGTCTCGACACAGAATTTCTCTAGTGAGACAGGCACAGTCCAAACATATTTTTACATTGTATTATATAGTTACAAATAAAATAAATAAATAATTAAACTATAAGTTTTATTTTTCCCTTACAATGGAGCAAGCATTCTGAAACTAGTCAATGTTAAGCAATAAAACCAAAATTATTAAATTCAAAGTCAATTTAGCATATTTATTCTAAAAATTTAATAACTCATATTGTAATGTTTATATGTATAACATATAATAGAAAAATAAGCTTCATTGTTGTTTTACTCAACAATTAAGTTACCATGTCAGATTGTCAGTAAGTTATCATAACAAGAATTGGCCATTCTTTTTTCATGGCACTATTTTACTGACAATCACTCTTTTGTCAATTCTTCCACTTTGAGAAAAGCAGAAAAATACTAAATTTGTGAAAGGAAATTCAAGCTCACTAATCAAATTTTTATAACTTAATAAACCTAGGCGAAGTCGGAGACAAGATAATTCATAAAACTCTACATAGAAGATTCTAAAAGGCCATGAAAAGCTGAGAACATTTTTATTTCTGATATTTATGTTAACTACTTCTCTTCTGTTTATGATTTTAAATGCTCATAAGTCAGAATTTCAGTACTCAAGAACTGTAATATTTTTTTTTTAAAAATCCCTTCCAGCATTGGCTACAAAAATCAGGTAGATTTCGTCTGTGGGTTTTTTACTTTTTTCTATAGGTCCAATATTAACAGATTTAAAAAATGTTTAAGTTTTTGAATAGCTGCCATTTTGAAACAATATGATAGATCAGGATGGTTGACAAACTTTTTATCGGAGGATGGTTTTGAGATCTCCTGGATCAAAAAGAGTGCATTGAAATTTTACAAATGTGTCACGAGAACCTCTGCAATAGGTAATATTTCTACAAAAATCTATCTAAATTAATTGGACTCGCTCTTCTATAATAGGTTAAACAAATTATTTATTTTCAGATGACTAAAAATTCTAATATTTACGGTTCTCATATATTAAAGTGTTAGGTTGCTGTCAAGCTAGGCAAACTCCAATATTAAAAAAAAAAATTGTAAAATATTTGAACAAACTCACTGGACACCCTCATGGCCACATCTTTATCAAAGATATGTGCAACGGCTGCGGCAGCCACAAGGCTGTAGGAAAAGGAATTAACATCAACATGCAGAACTGCCAAGTCTATGAGCTGTCCGCAAATGACATATTCTAGTGAAGAATACTGGGGAAATATAAAGGTGTATTTTTTCATCTCATCTGACTGATTTTCATCCGATTCTATCGGCGTCTTGGGGTGAACTTCTTGGAGACTGTTTACTTGCATGTATGCATTGAGCCATTTGTTGATTGTTAAAGGTGTCGTCCTCCAACTTAATGTTTGTAAAATAACCATTTCCTCCGACAAGATATCTTCTGCAGTGCAGGCTCCATCCGTCACATAGGCAAATTCTCCAATTTTGGGCGGATACACTTCTTCTACTTTTGCAGCGATGAAAAGACACGTAATGCCTAAAAATATATCATTCATTATAATCAATTCCATTATTTTGAAAGGCCCAAGTGAGATACCCAAGAGAAGAATAATCAAAGCGAGCAATTGATCCTCACCGATAAGTTGAAGTCTTCCTTTATAAACATCTTCTGTGTTTGATAAATATCTGTCAATATAATTGACAGTCAAATGAAAAGTTTCCCGGTATAATTTGTACACTTCGCAAACCTGGAAAATAAAACGAAGTTTGTTAAAAACCTGAATCGTACTTTGTATAATTTCAATAAAAATATAATTATTTAATTTTCAGTAAAATTCACTCACAAATAAAATAAGTATAACATAATACTAAAAATCTGAAACACACTATTTTATTACTATTGTATAAGCTTGTACCCATTGTTTATTTCATTAGTATTGTATAAGCATGTATCCATTGATTATTTCATTATTATTATACACAATGAAACCCTCTTAATAAATTACTCTTTAATAAGATCACATTCTCTGGTGGTCCCGAAAAAGTCCCATACAAATGATGTATTTTTTATGCTTAATATGTTTTCCAAATAATAAGTTTGCTGCCTAAAAAATTTTAATATTTATGACAGAACTTAACTTATCCATACAAAAAACCTTTGTAATACATTTTTCGACAGAAGAAATTTTGATTGACATTTCTAAAAATGAAAGTGGTATTCTTTCAATGGATGCAATAAAATTTGGGTTTTGGATTTTGCCCCACCATAAGAAATCTAGCCACTGACAAAAATATTTGAATAGACCAATAAAATTTACTGGCTTGCTTCTACAAAACAAGGAATAGCTGCCGCAGCCATAAATTATTTTTTGCATGTGCAGATAATCTTCATAATACAAGAACTGCATTTGTAATAATAATACAGTAAAACCGCGATATAACGAAATCCAAGGGACCAAAAAATAAAAATTCGTAATAATGAATTCCCACATATAACGAAAAAAATATAAAAAACCTACTATATGTTACGCGGCTTCAAAAAAGATCGCAAATTCTGCCGACAAAGGAGGAAGAAGGTCATAGGGAACTGAATACCCACATGTTTTTAGTAGTTTTGTTATTAAAACAGATAAGCAAATGGATAATCAAAGGAATTAAATTAAGAACAGAACCTATTCAACACCAATTGGAAGATATTTTTGTAAATTCCAGAATATTGCAAACACAAAACAATATTTTAATTGTGTTTAAATGTAGAGCCATTTCAAACATAGTTTTGGGCATGAAACATACAAAATAATTCAAAAATAAAATTTTACAGTTGAATCGCGGCATTTTTATAAAATGAGTCGTATATAAATTACGAAAGTACTTACCGGTAACGGCGGCAACCACTTCAAAATATATTTATAATCGTTAAAATTGTTCACTTAAAAATTATCGTTAACATTGTTTACTTAAAATACACGAAAACAATAGTTAATAGAAATACAAAATGCCGTACAAAAATAGTCCATAAAATATTTTAACAAATTATTTATATTATTGAAGAGTTCACACGAAAACAATTGTCAAACGAAAATGAATTTATGTAAATATTCAGTTCGGTCATGCAATAATCGCGTTAAAAGCTGAACAAACTTAACTCTACAGACGTTACACTGAGACTGACATTTCCAATAAGTACATACTGCAACTTTCGGGGGTCCTGTTAATTTTTGTATTTTACAGCTGTTTGGGTCTGGGATTGCAATACATATTAGAGGCGTACGCGTACGTAAAACGTGTCTAAGTGAACGCCGCAAGAATTATGTCAAATGGTTTTATGGGCCTACTATGAACCCAAGATGAAGTTTGAATTGTTTTACTACCTTGTCGGCCGACCGCCGAGAAGGCCATAAAACCGTTCGCATACGGCAGATGCATCGGCGCGGCTTTGTAAGTGCGAAATAATATTTTCATTTTTTAACATTTTTTTATTTCGTTATAAATTTACGTACATGTATTGGCATTTTTTCGTACGGGACAAAAATGATTTTGTTATAAATATTAAGGGGATTTCGTTATATTAATGCATTTTTATATGAAAAATTGGTTTTAGGGACTAAATTTAGATTTTTTTTTCGATATACGTCATTTTTCGCTATATCGGGTTTCGTTATATCGCGGTTTTACTGTATATTGTTTATGTTTATCAATTTTTAACTTTAACTACGCAAACATTGCTGGCCAAAAAACTCAATTCTTAAAATAGCTTAGATTAAATGTCTTTTTATGGCAAGCTAATTTCAGAGAACAAAATAATGCATTGACATGTATTACTCTAATCGTAGACTGTTATGCATTAACTGAACCTTTTATACGTTTCGGGAATTCAAAATATCATATTGTTTCATCATTATTTTTTAATTGTATGAATAGATTTGGTATTATATTAGGTATGTATAAATAACTTATCAACAATTTTTATGCAAATTATTTTATTTCTAATTGTTATTAGTTAGTTTTAGTTCTTGAAATTGTTTTTTTTTTTAAATATGATGTTCGAAATCTGATAATGTTCTGTTTTTAGAGATACGTTTCATTAGGGGCTTTAATTAGCATTTCAGGTGTATATTGAGAATATTTAACTTCTCGGATCTTTACAAAAAAAAACATGTTTTCTGGTAGAAGCAAATTTGTAATGGCGAATACGATTGCTTTTCGAATGATACAATAGCAACTAGAATCTAGAAGTTTTGAATGGGTTTCCGCTTTCCTTTCAATTTCATTGTACCGTGGTGGTAAAACAAGATATATATTTAAAAATTAATTAACAAAATCAAAAAAAAAGTTTGATTATTGATGTGACATGTATTCCGTGTACGTGTCTATTTATAAAAAATAAAAAAAAACCAAGACATCTTGAAACGCCAGTTATTTGAATTTCGCGGCGCTGAATTATCATCCTCTCGTCATGTGTTTGAGGTCACTACTATTTGTCGGAACTGTGTGTTGATACGAAATATTAACATCGCGATCTGTATTTTGTGGACAATTGAACCAATATATTGTATCGGAAAATACATTTATTATTACTACGTGATCTTATTTAAAATGGTGTTTACATTTGAAATGTTGATATTGTTTTGACTGCATTTGTGTTTTGAGGGTGGACGGTTGTATTTTCTGACAATATTCTTCTTGCGTGAAAAATTTTTCAGTGCATAAAAAAGAAAAGGTACGGCCACATTCTGTAAATTAAAAAAAGGTGAAATGGACACCAAATATCGTGGACCTCTTTTAAGATTAAAATGGCGCGATAAAGTGGCGAAGGAGGGAAGTCCACATTCCAACAACCTTGCATGATGATTTCATGGAAACGACAGCCGAAATACATTGGTTAGCCTAATATTAAACCGAAATGTGTCAAGTGTGTGGATTCTGTGGATAAAGCAGACATGATGTTGAGTAGTTTAAATTGCTTACGGAAAATAATTAAGTGGTACAAGAAAGTGGCTTTCCATATAATTAATTTGATTTTATCAAACTCTCAACTACTTTACAAAATGATAACGAATAAAAATATTATAGCGGGTGAGTACTGACCTTATTGTATTATTTATTACATGAGCGGACATCTCTGAGGCCAGCACTTGACTTGTGATATTTTAATGTTTACATATTCTAGCCGTATCTGTGCTCTTTTATTTATTTATGTATTCCAAAGGACTTTATGAGACTAAATATTATTTTCAAACAACCATAAGAAATGTTATAAAAAATACAGCGTAACTGCATATTGAAGATCGATTATTTTGTTCAGTCAATATTTACATTATCTTAAGGATTTGAACATCTCAAGTGATTGTTTATATTAAGGCGCGACTTGCAATAATAATTCATATTTTTGCGTTTTTTTATGAAAATGTGGGTTTTTATTATTCATTTATATCAGAAATTATTCAATAGATTAGACTTTTTTTTCAACTATTACTTAGATTGGACTTTTACATTAATATAAAACTAATAAACTGAATGTTATTTGTCATAATTAAGACGATACAAATATTATAAGAAAGACCGCGACCATTAGATGCATTTTAGGCATGGTACGAAATTGAGTCGATGCGCTGAATGAATGTATAAATGAAATATATTTTCTTATAATCTTGAAGCTAAGATTACGGAGACAAATATGTAGGAAACCAAATTAGCAAAATGTTAAAAATGAATAGAGTTATAAATCATTCAATTTGCAGTACATTTGATGAATTTTTGACATTTTTAAAATACTTTGTTTTAGTAAAAACATATGTTTTTAAATAATAAACTATATTTACTCACATGCTTTGAGGCTTCAACTACTATTTAAAACTAAGTTTAATATCAGAAACACAATAATCATTTTTTAAATTGATGTGCCCGGCGATTAAGGTGACGCGAATTTCCCCATATTGTGAAGAAAAAAGCACTTAATGCGGTGCATTCCTTAAGGGATTATCAGCATGGGTAACAGGGCCGTATAACCAATTAGGATTAGGTAAACGTGTTTGCTTTCTTGGGGGAATTAAGGGACATTTTATGACGGTCCAACCCCAAGAAATGCATCTGATCCTGATTGTATATTTTTTCCAAGGATAATAAATGGCTGGGAAGGTACGCATTTACGACGGCCGTAATTAACCAGCCAAAAGAAAGGGTCTCGTGAACAATAGACTACGGCCATCTGTGGAGATTTTTGTAATCCGATACAATGCGATAATACCCGGTCGGAAATTTTCGCAAGCCCGCCAAATTAGATGCATTCCTAGAATTCCGGCAAGAGCTTCGAACGTTTTATTATTTTATAAATTTAGGGTAATAATAATAGGCTAGCATAATTTTTAATGGCATAGCATATACTTATTTTCATAGGGTAGTGTTAAGCGCCTATAAGATAATGTAAATATGTATCGATGTAATATAATAATAGGTAATGATGTACATAGACTAGAGTAGGTTTTAAGTAGCCATATGTGTCCAAGTGTAAATATGTCAGGATAAGTTAAGGTTATAATAAGGGACGGAATAACATGACGATCGTGCTTCGTTGGATTTTCATTAAATTTGCCTATAAAACACATTTTATTACAAATTTTGACTACACTATGAATGAATATTATACTTATTCTCGAAACTAATTGCTTATTTTTGTAAATTATATGGTTTTGGGCTGTTTTTATACGAAAACAGATTATAATTTTGACTTCTCAACATAATACATATGTCAAAACTTACATTACGGATCTGAGTGCTAAGAATCTGACAACGCATGCGCGGCTTGCATCGCATGCGCCTCAAGGGCATAAAATTCATTTATTCACAAGATTCAACGTGACATTCGCGAACCTGTGTTTTTTTTTTTTTTGGTTTGGTTCTCATTATATTTTATTATACAAATTATTGTTCTGAAATTACTATCCTATGACTCAAGATGCCTAAGGTCAAAAAGTATCCATTGACACGCTCTACGAAATATTCCAACAAAATTTTAAATGGTTATCTTCTTGGAATAAAAATCGCAATGTAAGTTGATAATTTTTACCATTTCTATAACAATTATCTATTTGATTTAACAATACAAATTACATAGTTCAATATACATATATTATGTAGTGCAGATAAATTATTTGTTATTGGAAATACATATCCTTAAAGATAAATAATCTTATCAAAAGAATTATACATGACAGACCTGTCTGATACAAATCTATTTGTTATAGTCATATAAATGAATAAACATGTATTTTAATATTTTAGACATAAAAATACTGATAACTAAATAACAATAATAATATTATTAATTATTTTTAGGATGTTCCCGAACTGAGCATTGAATGTGCGGACTCGTGTGAACTTCCTAAATTGGATGGCAAAAGAGTGGTCGACGACATACACCAATTATTTTCTCTAATTAATCAAATTTACTCCCACAAATTGATGTTTGGGTGCACACGAACGAATATTGAATATGTGAAAGAACATAAAACTTTATTTCTAAATTCAGTTTAAATTGTAATAAGAGTGAATCAAATTTTGTTTTGAATACGTGTAAAGAAAAAAAAAACAAAATTCTGAATAACGATAATGTGCTCGATGAACAACTAATTATTTAACAGTGAATAATAATACTTTTGTCATATTTTCATTTATATTTTAATATTAAATATATATGTAATTTATTAAAACAAATAAATATTTAAAAAAAAACTTTTTTTTTATTACAACCATAGTATGATTATTATATAATATTAGCATAAATAGTTTTCTCTTCACAAATACAGCTGCTTCAAAAGTTGTCAATATTATTTATTAGTATGAATTTACGTCAATTTTTTCTTTATAAATCGGGGCATAATTGTAATAATCATGTTTATCGATACAAACAATGATTTTTATCATAAACATAACAATTCTTAGGTGAGAACTTGAACAAATTATTTAATTTTCGCCCGATAATTTCAAATGGCAACACATATGTATTATGAATGTTGAAGAAATGCCTATTTTCTGATGGCTTTATTACCTAGGAATTTAAAAAAATCAACAATTGTATACTTGTCCTTTTCTATTGATACCTTTCACTCTAGCAATATTTACATAAAAAATAACGCACATTTATGTTTACTTGATATTGTAAATGAATTAACTATTAGTCTCGTTTTGAAAGGGTATGCAAAATGCAAAAATATCTCGAAATTCAAACTCGAAAAATGAAAGTAGCCTCTTAACAACATTATCTGTGAAGTCCTATCAAGTAATAAATCGTAGACAGGATGCCTTTATGGATCTCTAAATGTCGTTTTAAAAGTGATGTTCAACTGAATACACGGCTATCGAAAAGAGGCCCGCATAGGGAGGTAAAAGGGGTTCACTGTAATAAGCATGTACCCGTTGTTTATTTAATTATTATGTATGCATATAAAAGTTCAAAACTAAAGACGAGATCATTCAGAGATTTGAATTTGCTGCCGGGTCACAATGCACGGCCATATGTGTGCATGAGATACCCACTACATTTGTGAAACATGTGCGTTGTTCCAGAATATCTGATTTTAAGTTTCGCGGAATTTATAAAAAATTAAAAAGGAATGGATGGAAGGAGGTAAATGGGTGCCAAACGTCAGGAACCTCTATTGGCATTAAAATGGTGTGATAAATGGGAGGTTGACGTGTTAACAATGCTACATAACAATTCTATGGATAATCAACAAAAATACACTTGAAAACAAGCCAACCAAATATCAAACCAAAATGCATTATTGACTGTAAGGGCCGGTTGTGTGATCAGTAGTAACTTTTTACTAACGCCTGTAGTAAAAATTCTTTGCGGATTGTTGATACATCAAATTTACTACTGTCAAATTATAGGCGCGACAAATAATCATGAAATATGCTTTATTTTATGCATTATATATGGATTTTTTTTCACCTAAACATTCGAAATCTGTCACTTGGGTGGTGAAAATTTTTCGTATTATGTGCTAATGTACACATTAATATATTAAATAAGATAATCATCGGACGTACTCTCACAAAATAGTGCGATATGGTTATGATTAATTGTCGAATACATATCGGAACAGCTGTAAAAAGTCTCTCAGATTTAACTATCAATTCTCGTTTTAACTATCAGATATCAGAAAATAAAATGAGTTTTACTACGGGATGTACTTTCAAGAAGTAAATGTTATTTTACTAACGATGAAACAATCCATTTTTGCAAAATTTTTCACTTTTTTTACTATAGTAAAAAGTTACTACTGGTCACACAACCATCCCTAAAGTGTATGGGTTCCGTGGATAAAATAGACATGATGTTAAGTAGTTTGAGTTGCCTGTGAGTAATATTAAAATGGTATAAAAAAGTTCCATATAGTGGGCTTATATGTATTGAAACCTTGTAGTATACAAAACAATAACAAATAAAAATGTTATGTTAATAAATTTTACCAATACTGGGAATCTCCAAAACTTTGTAGAGCCTGTTGAATCTATACCGGCTTTCCAAGAAAAGGAGAATGTCTCAATATAAATGTCCCGAATGTAATGTGACATTATGTTTTTGGCAATGCTTTAAAATCTACCACAAGAGATAAAATTATTGACATTACAATAAATTATATTAGGGGTACCCCCCCAAAGGATGCATTTTATATTGCGTAACTTTGTTGGTCAGTTGTGATTTATCTGTCATTCAGATCGCACATATTTCTTTTGTCAGTGTTGGGACTTACGTCTGAAGAGTATGATAGAATTTTTTATTTACAATGGAAGACTTCATTCCGAATAAGCTGTTTTTACGATCTTGTATGCTGTAATAGTTTCACAAAAAAAATTTGGCAACTAAAAACATCTGTGCCATTTATGGTGAAGTCTTACTAGTTTGTCAATGCCAAAAATGATTTTGAAAATTTAAATCAGGAAATTTTTCATTAGAAAATGACCCTAGAAGTGGACCACCAAACCATAGATAAAAATCGCATAGCTGCAGAAGTCGAAGCCAATCCGGAAATGTCTATTCAGGATTTAACAGATAAGACGGGGTATTGATGGTCAAGCATCCAAAGAAGTTTGAAAAACATCAAAAAAAAATTTGGAAACAAGGCATGTGGGTACCGCATGCATTAAACAAGGAGAACAAGACACCGCGCATACACAAATATGTGAAACTTTGCTCGACCGAGAAACAAAAACACACTTTTTAGAACACATGGTGACTGGAGACGAAAAATGGGTAAAGTACAACAATAAGGGGCGCAAAAGGCAATGGTTATCGGCACAGCAGATACCAAGAGCAACCTCGAAACCTGGCCTTACTACAAGAAAAGTCCAATAGGGTGTTTGGTGGGACATTCACAGAATCATTTATTTTGAATTACTCAAGTCCGGAGAAACAATCATGCAGCCAACTGGACAAATTACAAAATTAATTTTAAAAAAGAGGCCTGCTTTGATCAATCGTCACACGGTATACTTACAACACGACAACGCGCGACCTCACACTGCTAAAATTACTCGAGACAAAACCAACGCACTCGTATGGAAAACAGTTGTATATCCCCCATATTCAGCAGATTTGACACCATTGGACTATCATTTATTTTGATTTTTACAAAGTTTTTTAAAAGGTAAAAAAATATACCTCCAATGATACGATAAAAAATCGAGGGTCGAAACTGCCTAAATTTTATGAAAAAGAAATAAAAAGTTTCGCCAATAGGTGGAGGAAGGTGTTAAATGTAGACAGTGACTATTTTGTACAATAATTTTTGCAAATATTTTTATTAAAAAAAAAAAGATTTTCATTTATAAAAACATCCTTCTTTCTGGATACCCCTAATAGTATCTCAAACCCATGCTTATTTTCAATGTTTGTGTAAATATTCACAAAACACAAGTGTAAAACTGAAGATTTGCAGTTCTCCCAGGCTCATCGCTATATATGAGTAATATGAATAATTCCTGCCATTATGTTAGTGAACCACATGTGAGATTTGATCAAATTTCTTTATTTACAATATTTTAGAAACATCCTGCATTCAATTGTTTATTTTTCTATACCAAAACACTGCATGAGAATCATGGAACAATTTAAGATGAATCGCAAGTCTATCGCATAATAATCAAATAATAAATGTTTAAAAATATATTTTAAACAAACACACCACGGACTGCTAGTATTGTGTACATTGGTGATGCAACGATTAGGTTAAAATCCCCCCTCCTGAAGTATTGAACATATTTTTATATTTTTTACCAATAGATATATATGACAATTTGGTCTAGGGAGTACTTACGTAAGTCATCTAGGCCTTGTCAATCCGCACATGACTTACCCCTTTTTCTTGCTGAGTATCCCTTTCTTGTTAATTTGTTTCTTTCACCATGTAATTAATATGTGCCGAATGATGGCACTCATAAATTAACCGTTTAAGTGCTAAGCAATTTCCGATACAAACGATCGCAGCGCTTTTGCGACGCGTAGCATTCAAACGGTTAAGCTCTTGAAGTTTAAAAAACTTTGTTTAACACTAGATTTGCAGAACCTATCAATTTGATGGATTAAAAATACAAAAAAAATATTAATATTTTTTTTGTAATATGATATTGTTATTGATGTAATGATATCTCAATCCATTTTCTTTAATGGCCTTCTAATTTCGCAGATGTGTATATATACCTATTTTTACAGACACCTAACAAATTGACGGGTTAACTAATTTTGCAGTCCATTGTGAACAATATGTCAATTGATCATTTCACACGCAGAACTTTTTTCATATAAGGATGCGATTGAGTATATAAGTTTACTATTCACCCTGTAATCAGAGAGTACCTTTCATAACCTTTCACTTATAACTCTATCATACACCTTTTGCAGATCTACAAAGGCACAAAAAAGTTTTTTGGTTTTTACTAAAAACTTTTCCATCATCACTCGTAGAGAAAAGATCTGATCCTCATCCTCTTCCACCCACAAAGGCTCCTTGCACATCCCATACTTTTTCTTTTGTCACCGTACTTGCTCTTTCTATTAAAATCTTTCCATATACCATAGTTTGCCAACCGAGCTTAGTAGACTAATTGCCCTATAGTTAGATGCCGATTTACTCAGTACATGCCAAACAAACCAGACAAATTTGGCATAAAATTTTAATCAAAATCGAATGTCAAAAGTAAACACCTCAAATGGTTTCCCATATTTGGCTAAAGATAAAAACCGAATACAAAACGTACCTTTGAGCAAATTTGTAGTATACAAACTTGTCGGGCCATATTTAAATTGTGGATGAAATACAGTGAAACCCTCTTAATACGTTTTCCAAGAGACCATCAAATAAAAATTTCGTAAGCAGGAAAACTTATCATTATTATCAGTGATTTCAATTTTGCCATGATTTATTTGGACATAATATCTAATATTGTATTTTAACTAACATTACACTTATATTATGATAATTAAGTAATGAAAATATTTTGTTTATAAAAAATATGAAAAAAACAATTGATTCTTAAAAAGTAACCTATATGAATATATATTTGAAAATCACCCGAGAGAAACCAAGCCATAACAACTGAATTAAAATTTTCATCGCCATTCATAATTACACGGGTAGATAAATAAAAAAAAATATAGCAATTTATTTATTTTTAAAATAGTCCTTCATACTAGATTGTCTTATTTTTTAAAAATATAATTGTGGCGTAAAATTGTCTATTTCCAATACATTATCAATATTTTTATTGGTACATTTGGAACATAAAAGTACCTGAAAAATAAAATATTTAAACTGCAAAAAAAAAAAAAGTAGAAAAAAATTATAAAACGAAATTAATCTGACATTAAATATCCTACCTAAATAGAAATAAACTACCAAAACAGAATAAATTGACGTATCAAAAAGCAAAAGTAGAACCACCGACAAGACCAAAATTCATATTATTCAGCATTTTTATAGTAGAATAAGGGTAGGTCAAAGGTATTAGGAGATAAAATACATGACAAAAGATGTCACCTGTAAATGCCGGTTGCGTCAGTCTGACGAAAGTTTGTTCTTTTTACAAAATATAAAATATTTTGCATGACAAGACGTATCGTATCTTTTCCCGGCCAACTTGAAGAATGCACATTTAATAAAAGTACCGTTTGTGAACATAAACCTATTGGACTGCATACCTAAACTCTGTCCCTTTTATTTTAATTTATCTGTACACTCAACATATCGAGACATCCCACGAAACGTCAAGAAAGGCGATCCAATTCTGTTTAAACATGGAATATTCACCCTTACCGAATCTCAGTTCAGTGAAATTATTATCAGCATTGACATCAACAATGGCAGGCCCGAACTTACAAAAATACGTTAATAGTATTTTTGTCCTTAATTACGATTTCAATTTTTAATCACAAATATGATAACATTATTTTCGGTTTGTTTATTTATTTTGTGCCAATGTAAAAAATCAAGCAAACAAAAAGATCAGCCGGTTATGTTAATTCAGTTGTCAGTGCCCTGTGGTTTGCTCTATTTTGTTTATTTGTTAATAAATTTTCAATACGTATCGGTCACGAAAATAAACAATTTTGTAACTTGTCTTGACAAATAAATAATTTTATTTGTCAAGAAATATTAATCAAAGCTGAACCAAAAGTAGTTAAAATAAAACAGCTCCCAATGAAAGTAGTTCTTTATGGTTTCTCCGAAAACGGATGCTATCAGAATTCGAACATTATAATAAAAATATTTTTTTTTTATAAGTTAAATCAATACATCAACCGGTTTCGAAAAAATACCTTTTATTTATGCAAAAAACCATGCTTTTAGTTAGTTTATTTAACATTCTGATGAAGGAAAAGATATTTTCCGAAACCGGTTGGTGTATTAAATTTAACTCATAAAAGTGGTTAAAAACAAAGTTATAAATAATATACATTTAAATAATTTCGTGAACTACAAGTGAGGGTACTTGTTGCAAAGTCAACAATTTCCATTATTATTTATTCTAACTTTTAATGCAGTTGTCTTTTCATACAATTTTTAAAGGTGTTAATTTATGAGCAGTCCAACTTAACTCATTTTTATATTAATTGGTCATTCAAAATCGGTGTTAGTTGTAAAATCAGTCGCTTTTGCCGCTTCTTCGCTAATCGGAAATTTAAAATGTATGGAAACTAGATTATTTTTGGAAGAATATGTTGTATTTTAAACCAGATTATGCGGATTATCATTTATAATAAGAAATGCCTTAATAAATATATTGTTCTTCATGCTCCTATCAGATTTTCACCAAATAAAAAATATGGAGGTAGCTGAGATTACGATAAAGTAATAACTATAAAAAGAAATATAAGCAATTTGCATTAAAATTGTTGGTTAATTGGTTGAGTACTGCTATACAGATCCACAATATTTTATGGATAGATAGATACCTACTAAATTATGAGTCGAAAATGTTCAAGGAGTATATACAAATTCTGTACCGTTACAAAAAATATTATTGTGAGATTTTTACAAAATTATGTTAAGCTGCAAATAAATTTACTTTGAAATAAATATTTGCAAAATTGATCTATTATTATCATTGCTTTAGGCCATAAATCGTCTAATAAAAAATAATCTATCTGCTCTTAGCTCAGTAACCTTTATTTTTTGTAACATGCCATTACACCGTTTCGCCACGGAAGTGGGCAGAGAGGATAGAACATCACATTCTTCTGTCCTGAAACACAATTCTCGCCTCATCCACATGCATACATCTTCTTATACAAGCTCGTCGATTATTGAGGCTTCTAATAGAACTATCTTCCAGTATCTAGTTTACCTGATCGTGCCAAGTTTTCCGCGGATGTCCTCTATTTCTGGTGCTATCAATACTTGTGTCATATATCTTTCAAACCATTATCTCCTTATCCATCCGTTCCATATGACCAAACCACCTAAGTGATCCTTTACTCTGTCTTAAATAGATCTGCCACATATACGCCTAAGTAAACTCATTTCCACTGCATTAAGTCTACTTTAGTTTCTCTTCTGCCAACTACAGGCTTCACTTCCGTACATCGGTGTCGGTACCGGAACTTCATTGTGTGCCGCTAGTCTTGCTTTTGTTGACAAGTTATCCCATTAGTTATTTTTTGTATTCAATATATAATTTGGAATCAATAAAATATTTCAATCAATTGAAATAATCGCATAACTACTATTTTTTGAACACTTATACATGATTGAAATTAGGCGCATGAAGTTCGAAAATTTTCACCTTGTATTTTTAATACATAACTAGCATGCCCGCACAGCTACCGCACGGTAGCAGACGTATCCTGCAGCGACGCAATACTCTGTTTTCAATCTCACCCAACAAAAAAAAACACTTTCCTCAGTATCCCAGAATTGGAAGAAACAGAACCGACGTACATAGCCAACAACCTAAGGGGTGGTGGAGAAATTGTGCAGGAGCTACACAGACTCACCCCGTGCACCTAAAAAAAATACCACTTTTCTCGGTATCCCAGAATTGTAAAAAATAGACCCGACGTACACAACTAACAACCCAAAAGGGTCAAAGGCCTGTTGATCTTTGAGAAGCGTTAGGTTAGATTACTAACCACGTAAAAAAAAACACCACTATTCTCGGCATCCTAAAATTGTAAAAAACAGGGCTGACATATACAACCATTAACCCATCTCTCCAGGTTTTAATAAAAACAAACATTTTGTTAATACTCATTGATAAAACCATAAAAAGTGATTTGACAGGAAAAGAAGAAGAAAAATAAAAAAGAAGAATAATAATCCATCACTCATCGAGCTTGTATGAGATAATGTATGAATGTGGTTGAGGCGAGAATTATGTGTCAGGACAAAAGAGTGTGGCGCTCTATCCTCTCTGCCTACCCCGGAAACGGCGTGATGGTAAGTAAGTTACAGGTTTATCTATCACCAGAACTGTTCACTTTAAATATTGAATAACATACGCGTAAAAGAACAAATCCTTCGACCGGTCTGTAGTAAGACAGGCGTATTTAAGTCACGTGTACAACTGCGAAATAATAATTAATTCAATTACGCTTTTAAAAAATCATCATTGTGTCATTCTAGACATAACCTATAAAAATCCAAAAAAATGTACAGAAAATTTTACGAAATATGTGACGAATCCAAATTAAAAAGAGTATTTTTATTTAAATATGTACATTGACATTTTTTGACATGTACATTTTTCTCTATATTTATTTTTCCGCACAAGATAAAATTGATGATTTCACTCCGGAATTTGGTTAATTATGGTGAAATCATACATTATACTTAGAAAAATTTTCTGGATGCCGAGAATAGTGGTGTTTTTTTACGTGGTTAGTAATCTAACCTAACGCTTCTCAAAGATCAACAGGCCTTTGACCCTTTTGGGTTGTTAGTTGTGTACGTCGGGTCTATTTTTTACAATTCTGGGATACTGAGAAAAGTGGTATTTTTTTAGGTCTACGGGGTGAGTCTGTGTAGCTCCTGCACAATTTCTCCACCATCCCTTAGGTTGTTGGCTATGTACGTTGGCTCTGTTTCTTCCAATTCTGGGACACCGAGAAAAGTGTTTTTTTTTTGTTGGGTGAGATTGAAAACAGAGTATTGCGTCGCTGAAGGATACGTCTGCTACCGTGCGGTAGCTGTGCGGGCATTCTAGTAGGACTTATTATTTTAATATATATGATTATAAATTCAAAATTTGATGAAGCAATTCGATATTTGGAATTCCCAAAATAAATTGAAGGTTCAGGCAGATGTGTATAATTAGGGTAATATGAGCAAAGAAATGAAAATAAAAATGTCAATGCACTACATATTTTGTTATTTTATCTATATGGTATCTGAAAAGACAAGCTTGTCATAAAATGAGGCCTAATTCAATGCGGATCATCGTGAGAGCTAAGTAAATTGTTGTGTATTCTAAGAATTTATTTTAAGGATTTTTCTGCCTCCTAAGCAATTAAAAATATTTAAAGATAGATATTAGTGGAAATAAAACAAAATTACCAATGAGTCTCTGGTATTGTACCTACTGAAGGAATTATTTATGAAGGCTGGGGTTCTGTTTTGTTGATTTTTGGGATTTATTTTGCTTAGGCACTGTATTTTATTGGCATATTCAGTTTTTGTAAATGGATAAACTTTTATGATACATGAAAAAACCCATTTAAAGGGAGTTAATTTTATTGCACCCATTGAAAGAATACCACATTCATTTTTTAAAATGTCAAACAAAATTACTTCTGCGAAAAATGTATTACATGGGTTTTTTTGTAGGGATAAATTGAGTTCAGTCATAAATATTAAAATTTCTCAGGCGGGAAATTTATTATTTGGAAAACGTATTAAGCATAAAAAAATATATAATTTGTATGAGACTTTTTCGGGACTGAAGAATGTAATCCTATTAGGTGGGAAAACCTATTAAAGGTGAACTTATTAAGAAGGTTTCACTGTATAGATAACTACTGTCAATTTTTTTTACCAGCCTTTCGCTAGCAAAAAAGTTACTTACAATAAAATTATTCTAGTTGGGACTATATGTAGAAAAAAAATTAATAACCAAAATTTGCAAAAGCCAAGAAAGATAATATGATCTGGTTTTCAACATGACTTTATAAATCAGAGAATTACTTTCTCACAGTTTACGAAAGCACCAAAAACCAAAAAAAGTACTATTACTCAATTCAAAACACAAATCTGTAAAAATTGAAAATAATAATAAACTTATCCTGGAGACAGATTTTACGATAATACCAAGTTTGAAGTCAATGTGGTTGATCAAATGGCGTCAAAATATAGTGTGAAAGTAGATGGCCTCTTCAAATCTTTTATAACATCTTGGATTTGGCAGCTATCAATGAATGGATTTTGTATAAAGACACCACCGGAGTGAATATATTGAAAAAAAAATTTATTTTTCTATTGGCTGAAGAACTAGGAAGTGACCATAGAGATAAACCCAAAACTAGTTCCAGTCCGCTGTCTTCCAATATACAGAAGTCCTGTCAAATCGAATTGTGTAAAAAAAAAAAAAAATAGATCTGCGCGAAAAATGTACACTCAAAATAGAAATTATTTGTAAAAGATGAAAGAAATAAACCTATATTAGTAAAAATATATTGATTTAAAATTAACTAGTTTCATTTAAAAATTTCATTTTAACATACCTGTCATAATAGGTATACAATCAATGCCAGTAAATCTAGTGTTAAATAGAAATATCGTTATATACAAATAATATGCCCTCAATTTTACTTCAAGGCTTAATGTGCCCTAAAAAATTCATAATGTAAAGAATTTTGCTAAATAGATGTTCGTTATATACAAGTTCCATTGTGATACAAAGCAAAAATAAAATTTTAAACCCTCAAGTAAGTAATGGGATTAGAAATCTATTAGTTACATGGGAATTGTGACTGACAGTTATCAATAAATATATTAATCAGTATTCAATGAAAATATGTTTTAAAAATTAACAAAGAACGTATCAAGCTAAACAATTAACTAAATTTGTTAATATAAATAGCTTCATCTCTATGAGATATATCTATAATTTGTTTAACTAAATTTGTTGTTCGTACCTGTTATCTATATTTTATTAAAAACTTTCAAAAAGCAATTTCATATACAAACATTGAGGATAACGTTTTATGTAGCAGCCCAACTCAAGATGAATTATTTTAGTTTAACAAGATCTTGTTAACAAAGGACATTTTTCACATATTAACCTCTATAAGCCAGTCTAGCAGTATGGCTCGCATACGTAATTGCAGGCCCGGATGGTGACGGAACAAGTGTTGAGTTCTCCAGCTTGTTGCTTCCATGTCCCCTTCACACATCTTTTGCCACACATCACAGTGGTCAGCCCATGAAAGACTCGGAAATGGACACTTCCGTCGTCTGAGTGTCTCACGAGAACTAAATGAAAATAATAATAAAAAAATAAAAATTTTAATAAAATAATTAAAAACATATGTACAAAATGATAGATTTTGAAACTCAAATATGAAAAATAAAACTATAAATTCAACATCCAAAAACAAAATTCAGTAGAATCAAAAAGTTTGTTTTATTAATTATATAAAATGGATTTGAACAAAATAAACACTGATACGTTTTCTAAAATTTAATAGGAGTCGCATAGCATGATATCTCAAAATCGAGTGTAACAATCATCATTTTTCTTCCATACAAAATTGACAATCGCTGCTCACTTTTGCATTGCCAGATCGTAATTTCATTAAATTTGAAAATTTAACACACATACTCTCATGTCGACGTCAGATATTTTTACAGTTATCGAATTTTCAAAAACTTTTTTTATTTTATTTTTACATTACAAAATGGCGGAGGGTGACTTATTTCGTTAGTGGCGACTGCCGACTTCTTCAACATTCCGATATGCTAATCACTACTGCAGAGCCCAATGATAAGAAGGATGCAACAAGTTAGAAAGTATCTGGAACCTTACAATTTGGGTAAATTATCAGCTAGATTTTGACATACATTCGCGATATTTCTCATTTTTGTTGCCGAGTAATTCAAGTGAATAAGAATAATAACCATCACATTAACCACAATAATATTAATAAAATCAGATATCGTCCTTCCAAAAAACAAATAATAATGTTCTAAGTGTTATGGCCTGACAACACTCAACTTTTCTTTTTTTCATCTCAAAACCGTACGAAATCGTGGTCGATGGACGCTTATGGTGAAACAGCACCCATGTATTATTTTTTATGTATATACCAACGTTTTCATGGTTTTTTTGTAAAAATAAAATTTTAAAATGTTAGCCTGTGAATTTTGAATTTCAAGAATTTTGGCACCAATATGGTGGTATAATGCTGTTTTTCCTACGATTTTTCTGGGCAGCTAACAGGTTAAAATAAAATAAAACATTTATATGTTTGTTAAAATTTGGTTCAACTAATACTTTTAGCTAACTAAAAATCAATCCTCAATTTTATTTTCTTCTCTCCTGAAAATTTGTAGATTGGTTTTGAAAATTTCAAACAATTAATAAAAACTATAAACTTGTTTGAAAATTGCAAAAAACAAAAAGCAAGGACTATTATGGCATCGTCATCATAAAGTTACACCCATGCGATCAAATAATAATTCTTGATAAAATGATAAATCAAATAATTAATTATTATAAGGTAAACTCTGAGCTTTTATCATCATAAATATATTGTGTATATATATAATTCAAACAATTCCTAAAATAAGATAAAGTAAGATATTTACACATGATAGTTTCAACATCTTACGATTTGATGTGCATTCAAATTGCTAATAAAACTAAAGCTATGTGGTTTCACGTTCAATTCGGTAAAAGTAAAATAATTAAGAGTATTATATAAGAATTTTTGATTTGTTTTTCATCCGGAGTGGTAGGGAAAAAATTGACCCAGATGAAAAAAATTTTACTGAAAATTATCCTACATAATTCACAAATCGAGTTAAGGTGTCCACCATTGACAAAAAAAATTAATCAAATGTACGCCATTAACTCCCTATTTGCTATACTTTTTAAAATAGGTTTAATGGCTTTTTTCCATTTTTCCATATTAAAATTTAATTTTTTTAAGTACAGTGAAAGTTCACAAACAATTCAATTTATGAAAAAAAATCCTGACGAAAACATACTGCAATTTGCGAACTGATTTTCGAGGTCCTCGATCCAAGAAATGTGCGTGAACTGGAGTGAGGTGCAATGTTTTGTGAAAAAATATCCTGATAAAACTTTATAAAATCATGTTATAAATCTGTTTAATGATAATATCATGTCTCATTTCCGCAACAAGAAGAACCTAATATCGTTAGATAGGTTTTTCATGAGACACTTCAAGCACCCGATGTTTTCATGAAAGGAGAGTCCCTTTCAAATAATAACACTTTACATAATTTGTAAGATATAATAATGTAATTTTTTCAATTCCTTTTAAGTAAAAAAAAAAAAAAAAAAAACATGAATTTTTATTTCTTTTATAGAATTTCAAACAAGTAAAAAATGATAAAGTGCCATTTTCTCGGGGTTTAGAACAGATTATGTAATACATTTTACATTGATTCGTATGGAAATAATTGTTTAGATTTACAAACAATTCAGTTTTCAAACAGTTTTACGGAACAAATTAAGTTCGTAAACCCAAGGTTCCACTGTTTCTCTACACATCATTCAGAAGGTCACATTTGGAATCCCACCAGTAACCATCCAAACGACTCCTACTTAGTTAATGATTTGAAATGACCAACAGTTCCAAACTAATTGTAGCATTATTCGTGCAATTCTAATTTGAAAAGAAATTGACGAAAATACGTGATAATTATGCATCTCAACAAACTTTTTGAGATAAAAGAAGAAAACATCGAAACACAAAACAATCTAAACATGTCTGGCAATCGTAGTGTGCAATGTAAGCATGTAACTAAATTTACATAAGATAATATGATCATAATGAAAATTTATGAATACATACGTAAACGAATACGTTTGATAAAGCTTTACAAAGGCAATGGTCGACTATTCAAATAAAATTCAGTAGTATATTATTTATTTTTCATATATAAAATGAACTTTTGCAAAATAAACAGATTCGATAGTTAATTTCAGATAATAAAGATACTTATTATTTGAAATGTACTCAAAATTGCTCAAGATGATTAAGCTTATTATTTTACTGAAACAACTGAGAATAAGAGTTATCATATTTCTCCTAATAAATTAATATAACAGATAAACAAAATTTATAAAAAGAACCATTAAAATATAATTTAAAAATGGAATTAATCTAAAAATTATATTTAAATTGAAATAAAATAAGTACATAATAAGGTACCTATCTAAATATGACTTAAAGTTAAAATAAAACTTTTAATTACTCTTCATGCGACCGAATTTAAACTATTTCACAAACTAATATTCCAGATTGTGAATTTAATAGTTCAAAAATATGACATCTATTTGAAAAATTCCAATAATTAGCTTACCATCCACCTTTTTACCGCACAGATAGACAAAAAAGATAAAGCCGCACTCTTCTGTCCCAGTGTGCTTGTCGATTGTTAAACATCTATAAAATGTTCTTCATCAAACAACAATATTTTTAGCTCTTTTATAAATTTACCTTTATATTACACTTTCATTCTATCTAACAATAAACATCATTCCTTTATACTTATAACAGAAAAAAATTATTACAGTTATAAAAATGTTAATTAGGAAAATATTTATTTTGTTTCTAACAGATTTGCAACAAATGGTTCATTTTATAAAGCTAAAATCTATACCCTTGTACTTTGATTTGCAGTCACAAAAAGAGTTAAACTATAAAATTTATTATAGACATAGTTCACCCCCTGGTGGTCGAAGAAGGGTATTTGAAATAATAAATTCATATGCGAAGGGAAAAGAGGTAAAGTGGGAGGGGTTTGGGAAGCAGATAAAGGGGGTAGGATGCCAGTCAGAAGGGGGTTTCTATATTCCGTAATTTTTTTGGAAAAATTAAAAATAAGTAAGAATATTGTGAAAAAAATTACAGCCACCAAAAATATTTATCAAATATATGCATAAAATTAAACATAGTTGACTTAGACATTAACTAAAAATAACCCATTTGTTAGTTTATTTTACATAACATCCCTCTTGCATCAGCTACATTGGCTCTGATTCCTCGAAAGAGTTGAATTTAAATTGTGTTGGTTGATGTACAAGGCGACACATAATATGGCACCTCTGTATCTTTAAGAACTTTGTATTCCAGACAATTTGAATGGTAGACGTCAAACTCTCAGGTCAGCCTCTACAATAGCCGCAGGAAGGATTGTAGAACCGATTAACCATTTCCAGAAGTCTAAATTTAGTGAATGGGCATTTGCGGTGGCAGGCCCAAAAGCATGGAACTCTTTGCCGTCCGTCATAAGAAACAGTGTATCAGAGATTTTATTTAAGAAGAAACTAAAAATGCATCTTTTCCAAAAATCATTCGCATAAGTGAAAATAACAATTTTTAATTTAAAAAAACAAAGATCATGTAACTATAAACAGTTTATGTGTAAAGCGCCCTTGAGGTGAAAGTTTTTACGAAAACGGAGCTATATAAACTATCCAATATTATTATTATAGAAGGGGTTGATTATTAATTAATTAAATTTTATTTCTCCAGATCTGATGGCACACGCATTCTTTTACGTAAGACTGGAATGAAATCACTTTAGTCACTCATAAGATTGTGGCTTCTTGTACATACTTCAATATATTCTTAAGCAAAAGATTTATTAAATCAGCCTTGTTTCCAATAGTTTTAAAGGATGATTAGTTTTGACAACGAACCCTGTAATTAATCAAACAGATCCAATTTTGTCTAAACACTTTTAACTTTAAATGACAAATGTTTGACTAAGATTTACATATGTACTGAAGATAACATTAGAAATTCTCATGTCTCAAAACATTGAAGGCGTTTTCCAGAATTCAATACTTTCCATTTAATAGAACTGAATTTGAATGAAGATTTTTAAATAAACCCTATTTAATAAACATGTTAAATCAAAATATATAATTGCCAGGCAAAATAGAATAATTTTTTTATAAACCATGTTAAATTGAAATCGTATAAAAAGATAATTGGGTATACAGTATATATATATATATATTATATTAGTATACAGTATGTATATATATATATATATTATTATATTATTAAATATGTTAGTTTTGAGCAAAGCATTAACAAAATAACAATAGGGAAATCACTAATAGTAAAATTAATAATATAAAGATAAAATTCTTAAAAAACTGAATACGGCTTACCTGACTACCTTTAATTTCTGTGATGGTTCTGAATTCAAATATTTTTCTAATTGGTATAAATCATCATAGTGTGGACTAAATTCATTGTCATCAGAATAAATATTATCTATAGCTGTTGTATCATTACAAGCTATTACATCATCACAGTCTGTGACTGGTAAGCTTATGAAATCTATGGCATCATCATCACTGGCGGGAAGGAGTGGAGAAGAATCCTCTAGATCTACGCTCAGACCGGCACATCGAGACACATGCATCGACTGCTTGGTGGGCGGCATAATATCTTCATCATCCTAGACAAAATTAATATAAAATGAAGTCTTACCAGCGGATAATTTTAAATTAAATAACAAACTACAATCCGTTCATAC
The DNA here is from genome assembly GCA_022840565.1 of Eubasilissa regina. NCBI lineage: Eukaryota > Metazoa > Arthropoda > Insecta > Trichoptera > Phryganeidae > Eubasilissa > Eubasilissa regina. Next base: position 26,658,950 of record JAINEB010000022.1, on the reverse strand, counting down.
CTAAATAAAAAAATACTACACATGTTTTATAGCAAAAAATTACTTTGTTTTTGAGAGAGCATCTTAAAATTAAACTTCATTATACTATTACGTGAAAGGGACAGTTAAATCTGTGCTCCGATGTTGCCTGCTGGATTTACCTAAGGCGCAAATGTTAAGCAATGAGGGAAATGCGTTTTTGACTTTCATTAAGGCATACCTAAACTTATTATAAATTTCAAAGTTTTGCAATTATTTTTAAAGAAACGACATTCAATATATATCTTTGATTGAATATTGAATGAATTCCTTTTCAATAAGAATGAACCAATTTAAATTTAAAGCGAGAAACTGTACATATATAATACTGCCATGTTAACTTGGTTATGAAAAAATATTAATTTGTTAATTGATAAAGCTGAATTTGATTTGAAATGTCTTCAATTATATCTTTAATGTTATTTTGCCTTTCAACTCTTGTATCAATGAATTATTCTATTTTTAAGAAATATTATATTTTTTTGTAAAACTAAATCTATAATAATATGCAGACTAAAATCTCCTTTTCTTTTTATAATCTTTGAAAAATAAAGTGAATTATTTCATTTATAAAACTGATCAGGGTTTCAGGCACTCAAACAAGACATGAAACATCAATAAACCTAGAAAATTGAAGATATTTAAAATATAATATAATCTAACTAACCTTATCATCTGAGTGGCGTCTTTTCCGTTTCATTGAAGCTGGACCACTCATACGATCGGAAGGTTTTTCCCTGAGAATTATTTAATACAATATGTTTATTGACATGTGATCAAATGACATGTTTTTACAAACGGAATCACAAAAAGAATAAAAATGTTTTGATGGAGAAATTAACAGTACAGTAGATAACAAAACACGAAGCATATTAAAGATTGTGAGACCACAAAATATGTTGTTACTTATAGATTTTTTTTAATGTATTATAAAAAGCTGTACACTGTGTACTGTACTAGTATGTGTTATATTTTTGCAATTACTCTTGAAAAAATTAAATATAGGTATTACAATAACTGTTAGAGAAAAGATACAGCCAAAAAAAGTATATACACTCATCCCCCACAAGGAAAGACCAAAACTGCTACAATTTTGAAAATTATGTAATAATAATTAGACATTTAGATATTTATCCACCAGCACCACCTGTGCAATGTAGAAATTCATGTAGTTTTCTGAAATATTTAAAGTTTCTAGAATTTAGCATTTATACAACTAAAAACGAGACAGTGAAGTGGTTCACAAAAAATCGTGTTAATTCAGAATATCCGAGAAATAATTTTTGGAGACATTTGAAAATCGAATCAAGGAACAGAATGTCGTTTGATATTTAAGCATATTCATCCACCCTCTTTCAAATGCAAGATTCATTGATTGTTGACTTACAATAATCCGTTTCATGAAATGACCTGTTCAAACAAATAATATCCATACTAACCCCAGTTGTGCCATTTTACAGAACGGTCCAGAGTACTTAGAGAATTCAATTATAAAGCTGAAACAAAAAAATATTCATTAAAATATCATTAGTTCACTTCATATTTTAATGTCTTGAATGGTCATAAGGTCCAAAGGCATGTCATGGGGTTATGGTACCGCGAAAAAATATTTAACACTTATATTAATTTTTTAGGATTTTTTCATTAATTATAGATAATCTAGGTATACGATAAATGAGATTTCGTAAAAGAAATGAACAAATAATGTGAAATGGGACAATTTTATACCATGCATGACAGCATTCCGTGGGGCGGTTTTTGGCGCCGGAAAGTGTATAATGGATCGAAGAAATAGGCCAATATGAGTAGTAAAACTGCAGCAAAAATATATTTAAAATTTAAACATTATAGTTTTACTTCATTTTACCTTAATAAACAGTCAACCAGAGGAAATCAGAAAGAACGTTGCCACGAATGATAGAAAAGGCGCGCGAAAATCTTTCAGAACGCCATTAGACACGTAGCCATTTGAGATCTTTAACAGAGGCTTAAAAATAATTTTTCATCACTAGGGTAATGGGAAAACGTCCAAGATACAAATTTAATCATAAAAATATAAGAAACATCAGATAAATTACATGAAATTGAACGAAAAACGTGAATTTCAGTACCGTCACCCAAGCCGGCAACAGGCAATAGCTTGCCACTGAGTTTTGAACACTTTTAATGAACTTAATCAAATAAAACTATATTTCGGATGAATTAAAAGAGAATTACCTGTTTTTAAGTCATTCGCGAGAAGCATTTTTACACAAAAATATAATCCACGATTCAAGATAACAGGCCTCGCCTACCAGAGAATTTTCAAGCACTGCCCACTAATTTTGCGTATTAAAACCACAATAAATAACATTTATTGATTATTGGTACATCACGTAATAAAATTAAAACAAATAGATTATAAGAATACATAAAATAATTCAAGTGTAGTACTTTCAAATAGTCCAATAAAGCCAAGCTTTAGCAAGCGTTTTTCGCGCGTGAATGTCGCGTTGAACCACAAAGCTTGCAGCCTACGGTTTTCTGCTAAATTCAGGTGTATTTCCTTTTTCCACCGGTCGTTGCCGTTTGTAGACGTAGCGGGGGTTAATATGGATAGAATACTCATCGCTGATTGGCCCATCCTCATGTTCAATGATGGCCGCCTTATCTAATATATGTCACAGCTGGTTTACAGCTGATCGTCCCGAATTTGTTTTCATATCCATAGTAGTTGCTTTAGATCAATTTTTGTTGTATTTTAAGCTTTTTATATAATTCGTGTTTTAAAATCGACAAATATTTAATATAATCAATGGAATACGAATTGTCACGTTTTATAAATTTAGCGCCTTTTTAAGACAGCGGGTTGTACTTTGCACCTAGCGGAAAAAATCGTAACTAGATTGACATTTCACTTTTTAACAGCGTAAGCGAGCCGTTTATTTTATCTTCACGTCAATAATTTAATATAAAATACAACATATGAGTCGAGAAAATTTTGCAATCAAACTATGTGGACACTTGCAAACTCGTGGAGCTGCAGGTATTTATTTATAATATTTTTAACCAAACTTCGGTAATCTCTGATCATTATGACAGCTGTAAGGTCGAATTACATTACATATATTTATAGTGCTTGTTTATGTTTATATCGAGTATTTTAATTACTATTTGTTTTCATTGTTTACCAAATACGTTATTTATTTAATGCACATCTAATTGTAGAAATACTTTCATGGGGTTGTTTCACAATCTCTGGATAAACTATGGCGAAAAAATGTAATGTGTGGTTAGAAGGGCCTACTTTTAATTTAATCTTTTTGCTTTTTTACGAAAACATGGGATTTTATTATCATTTATATCAGATGATATATACACAGAGTTTTTTTTTAAATACATACTTAGATAAAACTTATGTACTGCGAAAACACTAATGAACTCCACAAAATTTGCAATATGTTATTATGGCAGTATCTGTATTTTTTGAAAGATTGCAACCATTAAATTAATTTTCAGTGTACCAGAAAACTTTAATGACAGAACTGTTGCAGATACATAATATTTTTCTTTATAAGTTCAATTGGAACATTCTGAGGTTTAATCATCATTAAAATAATGTTAGTGTATTTAAAACCAATTGAGTTTTGTATTATGTATACTGTTAAACTTCTACATTATTTCATTTTTAATACAGTTGAAATGCTTTGTATAAACAGACAATTTTAATTCATATACTGTATTTCCTCATGTGCTTTAGGGCTTTATATTAAGTACTAATAAAAGTATCTTTTGTTCCCAAAAAGACAATAATTTGTTACTAAATAATATTTTTATTGGTCCAATGAAGGTGTATTCTCTTTCGGATTTAGAAAGCTAGCTCAAGGGGCCACTAAATTTAATCTAATATTTTTGTTAAAAAAAGACCCATAAAATAAATTTATTTCGCCTATTATATGAATTAATATTCTCAAAATTAATGGCATATTTTGAAACAGAAAATTTTAAACTGATCTTAATTTCCGATCCTTGAAATAAACCGTCATCCGAAATTTTAATATTTCCAAAACAAATATCTAATTTACGATTCAAATACGTAGTGAGTTTTTTTAATATTGCCGCTGTGGCCGATAATAATGAAATATCTGTGTTTTCAGGTCTAAAATAAACCATTACAGTATCCTATCTATTAATTGTATTCCACTAATACCTACTAAAGGGGTTTCAGAGTAATTTCTAATAATAATCTTGTCACAAAATCACTTCTAATAATCGTAATCTGTGAACCGAGATCCAATAAAACCTGCGCACCTATAAAGTCATTTTGTGAAGTTTTGACTTTAACAATAACTGTGGGTAAAATAATGCTGTCTGATAATTTTGGTAGAGATGCGACATTACTCGTCTGTAATTGCTATTCTGAATATTCTTGGCGTGATTGTACTGGACCGAACTCCAGTCTATTGCTTTGTGACACATAATTCTCGTGCCTCTCTTTGTCACTGTTCAGAAATCGTGAATCTTCTCGCCGTCCATGAATTGCAAGGGAATGTCTTCCCGGTGAACCAATACAGTTGGGTGGAGGAGAAGTTCGCCCTTTTCTCACTGAAATGTTATCCGTACATATCATTTTGTTGTGGCCGATATTTCCGCATTGATGACATGAAACTCTAAGATTGCAACTCGATGCCGCATGTGTGCCAAAGCATTTGTAGCACAAATGTTTGTTTCTGATCCAATCCTTGCGACTGTTATTGGTCAACTTACCGAATTATATACAACCATCAATTATGTGTCCCGAGAACTGACAATACATGCACCATTTATTTTTATTATTTGAATCGATACCGTTATTATTTCCACCTTTAAAATGATCTACCTTATGTACCATTTTTCTTTGTCGTTTTACGTATGAACCAATATTAACCGGTGGAGTGTGGATTGATTCAGCTGTAGCCATATCAATTAATTTACACACATTTTGCAAAAAATCCATCAACTGATTGTATGTAGGTAAGGTAGATATACTTCCGCCATACATTTGTTCAAACCTCATCTTTATATCTAAAGGCAGCTTTATTAGGCTGATATGTAGTGATAAATAACTCCAACTATCGATAGATAAATCTAGATTGCTTAGGGCCTGAGTCAATTCAAGTAGAGGATTTAAAACCTTGATTCGAAGTCCAGAAGTGGTTATCAAGACCGGCAAATGTAAGATTCGAGATATACATATATGAATCCACCAACAACCGTTTATTTTCATATTTGGCATTCAAAATTTTCAATGCTATGTCCAACGATCCATCAACAGATGGCAGGTGTTGAAGCAATGAGCGTGGTTCATTGATTACATTTGTAAACAGATATTGTAACTTTTTTGTTTTTAATATATCTTTCTAAGACAATATTAATGAATTAAATAAACTTAAAAAACTGGACCAAAAATATATTTCCCCATCAAAAACATTTATAGTTATCGTTGGAAGCCGTGATGTTTGAGAATTTTATGTAGACATATGTGTACCATCTGATGCTGGATATATATATGGCAGATATCGCATCTAATTCATTATATATCTCTTCCGCTTCTTTAAATAACTCTTTGTAGGAAGTGATCACCTCTTTATCATTAGTAGCATTTAAAATTGCTTCGTATGTATCACATAATGACATATGTTTCTTCTCCAAAATTCGTAACCGGGTTCCTATTACCGTAGATGACTGGTTTTTATTTTTAATTGCAAAATCGGTGTTTTTAAACCAGTCGTAAAAAATTTAAAATTTATTCCATAGTACCATCAATGCCATTTTTATACAAAATCTATATAAACAAACAATGTGTTGCTATGGAAAACTTTTACCGAACAAAATTTATATTAACGTGTTGCTATGGAACTTTTTTACCGAAAATTAAATTTACAATTACCAATTTCTTTTATCGAAAACCCAATCCGCCCTATGGACCAAATTATGTAGCCATAAATACTTCAATAGCTAATCCTGGGTTTTCTATAGGTAATCTATGCAAATCCAAAATACACCAACCTTTGTGAACCTGTACTGGTAGACACCAATGTCGCTCTCCTTGTAGTCTGGTGGTCATTAACTCTGCTGGCCAGTCTCTGAAAACTTTGTCACAACTGAAAATCTGAATATATATAATACAAAATGTTTTTATATCGCCGCCGTAAATAAATCTGTCTGAATCGAAAAACTGTCTCTTTCCAGTTGCAGCTTCGCTTTTGTTTTCTGTTTTTAAATCCACACAAAAAGAATACACATATTCAAAATTTTATACCAGGCCTACCTATCAAAGTATGAAAGCACGTAAACAAATGGTTTTTAGAAAGGACAAATAGTACGTATGTAATTATCAAATAAACATCAGAAAACTGCAATTTTAATATTTGAATTGATCATTTTCATCAAAGCAGAAAACAAATGTTGATGTGTGATGATAATAGATGTAATTGCCATTGCCTGTGCATATGCAAATGGCATGCCTTCATTCAAAATCTTGGATCAGTATTGACTGTATTGACCATAAATTTAAATAATAATATGGGGGCTCATCTTCAGAAAATTATCAAGTTATCTTAATATCATTGCAATTTCACTGAGGATAATGGTGATATCGGCCATATGAATATACAAATAATCAATTTTATTACTTCTTCAGTAAATGCAAATTTACTTTGTGGCAACATTTTATATTATATTAATAATGAAGACACTTTGTTTATACTACTGTTAAGAATGAACCTTTTAAATTTGTTTTCACAGTAGTTCCTTGTTACCCACCCTTCCCCCTCCTCTCTTTCTTATCCTCTCCCGTCATTTATATTTACAATTTTGTTTATGTTTATACTTGCAATTTTAGTTTTAGTATATGTTGTATCCTGAAGACGGGACCATTAGTCCCGAAGTATATTGAATAATCAATTAGCAGTGATATAAACAAAGTTTGTCTTCATTATTAATATGTTATATTACTGATGGGAAAGGATTTAATTAATACATATTAAAATATTTACTTATAGTATTGATCTTTTTTCTCACCCTCTTAACATATGTTATATGTTTTTCCTGATTCAGAAGTAACTGCACGAGAATGGCGTTTAGTTGGTCAAGAACAAGACTATTCTCAGCTCTTTACCTGGATATCCCCATCACCTGACGCTGGCCACGACAAAACTAATATTGGTGTCTATTTGTTTGAGTCTAACACATTTGAATTGTTGTATTCTTTCGATAAACAATTGAACATCATCCAAGCATCAGTGAATGACTCTCAAACATTATTGGGATATGTTGTCAAAGATTTATGTCCTTCGACATTTGATGTCAGCTGTGAACAGAATAAATTTGTTTACAAACCATTCATTCTTCAATTGAAATGTGAGAAGTCCGTAGAACCAAAACTTATTGAAAATGAACGAAATAAGCAAGTAATGATACAATTTCTGTATAAAAGTAGTCAAGTATTTATTGGAAAAACAATAACAGACAAATTTTTACTCATGATCCATTTGGAATGTAAGTATTTTTTTATTTACACATATTGTTTTTTAACTGTTCACTTTTAAATATTTTTTGTTTTTGAAATATGGTAAATCTATCTCTGAAAAGCTACTTGTATTGAAGAATTACTTATTTGAACCTGAGTATATACTATCTTCTAGCACCACAATGCATAATGTAAGGATATTTACTATTTCTCATTTATTTGCTTAACTGAAAAACTCATTGTATTTTAATCAACTGTAAAATCACTAACATTTTATTATCTTTGTTTTATCTTTAAAAATTCTCAAAGGAAAATGATATTTAACAGTATGTTCCAAAATAAATTTACTCTTGACTTTTGAAGAAAAATCAATTTAAGTCTTCTGCTTAATAATAATATCACCATACATTTAAAAAATGTATTTAACTCATAGAGTATGTAACTCATAGATATATGGACATGAACTAACGGAAATTTCTTATTTCAATATTTTCACTTTGGTGTCACTCACCACCACATACGCAATCGATTGGAACAAAAATTTTAACGCTAACAATATAATATACATTAATGTAAAAAATACGTCTTGTTTACACAAAGATTAAATTTTTTAAGAGTAAATACTTTCACTGTTGCATAAATGTGTCATAAATTATCAGATTTATATTTCCACAACTAATGTGTTTAGAATGCCCCTCGTCCCGCAACTAATGTTCCGAACCCCTCTTTTATATATTCACTTTATTTTATGTCTATTCATTTACTGGTCTGTGATCTAACTGCATTATCACAATTCCTGTCCAACTTTTTGTTTATGTGTAATTTCTCAAACTCTTGATAAAAAATTTATTCAGTAATGATTGCTTACTTTTTGTTGTGTGTGGTATTTTAGGTATTAAACTGTACACTGTGAAATTAGAGCGTGATGGACTAGATGACTACACAGAAGAAACCTGGAACATGAGTGACAGTCTTCCATCTCCTGATACTATTGTTAAGTCATTTTCTTGGACTCAATGGGACCCTGTACATCAGGTAAAAACTTATAGATTAGAGATATTGATGAGGTGGAAATAAACAACTGAAGATCAAATTAGTTAGTATTCTCTATTTTATGTGGAATACTTTATGTACAATGTAATTTAAAAATTGTTGATGTTTTCACATATTTATTAAGTAGCAACCAATAAGTTTACACTGATGTGATATTTGTTTTGTGCCCCTCTCTCGACATTCACACCTTTTCAACTGTGAAACGTTACTACATCACAGAATCAATATTTAGCAAGTTACAAATCTGTTATTAGTTTTCATCTGCGTGCAAAACTCGAAGTATATGTACCTCTTTTGTTGTCATTCATATTGTCTCATAAACAGTTAAGTTTTCAAAAAATATTGTGTATGCAGAATACACCATGTGAAAATCAAGATAGAGACTCTCTTGGTGTGTCAGTTGTGACAGACTTTATTTTATAGAGTTTATTACCATTTTTGCATTCTTTTTTTCATTGTTTATTGATTAATTCATAACAAACAAAATATAATAAGGTTTCGACAGTTTCTGACTCTGTATGTAAATTTCTTATTAACATTTTCATATACATTTCTTATTTTCATTTCATTTTTTTCAGGTTTTGTATTACATCCACTACAGATTGCCGGTCCAAAGTTCGATAGAAGGTGAAGATTCTCAACAAAAAACTGACACAACACCAACATTATCAGGACTACAATTCCATCAGGACTTGCCACATGAAACAGTTGTACGTTTGAACGGCTTATTAATTTATATTTTAACAATATGCAATAAATTTTAACACGGTAGGGAAAAGAAAATCCACTTCTGACAAATATGACATTTTATTTTTCAAAACTGTTTAGAAAATTTATTGGAAATCCTATTTTAAAATTTACTTTTAGATTTATATCTATCAGTAAATCTCTGGAATACACGTTGATATTTTTTATCTTTGTTCAGTTTAGAGATTATTAACTTTGATATTTTTATAAGGCTAGTAATAAATTAATTTGAAAAGTTAGAAAAGAAAAAAGAAATGATTTTTCAACCAATCTCGGCATTAAGTACATACTAGGAACAGAACTTTCACCGAGATCAATTTATTGTAAACACATTTCTTAAATTATGTATGTATTTTCTCCTTTTGTTAGTCATTATGACTATTATTAATTTAAAATAATGAATTGTTTATGTATATAAAATACTGTTTTGTTGTCAATATTAATTTTAAATTATTCTTTGTTATACTCTCCTATTATGTATTTTCAAGAGACCTGAAGGGTGCGTCTTATTATTTGATTACTCACACTATATGTATTAGATTATATAATTTTTTTCTTATTTAATCTATAAATAGAATTACCACAGAACTTCTGATTAATTAGTACATGATCAATGATAATAAGTTGACCAATGATTAAGACTTTGATGATGATTATAATCCTCCAAGTCGAAAATAACCTATGCCGGGCATAGCAGTAATGAATGAGATAAAAATGGCATTATGAAATGTTCTAACAAACTAAATACAGCATTGTTCCATCATTCTCTCTTAATTTCTTGCTAATTTAATCTTCATGTATGTGTCATTATATAACACAATGAGTGATTTTTTCTCTATAATTTGAAATAATGTGCATTGAGACAATTATTTTTTGTAGCTTAATATACCATTGAACTTGCCTCAATTACCATCGTCGATTGAAGCTCCCACCTGCGGGCTGTATGAAGATGATGCGGTTCCTCTCAGAATACATGATTGTTCTCTTGATCTTCAAATAATATCCAATCCTTCCGGTATTGTCTGCATCTGCCATCATTATCTGTACCAAGTAAGTTTTGGAAATTTTTAATATTATTTTGTTCATTTCAGTCATGTAAATATGTATTATATTAATTCAATACAACTTTATTTCTCCACATATTAATGTTCTCCAGCTTTAGTTGCATATAAGTACGGAACAAACTGTCACATATAGCTGCTAAATTTATTTAATTTTCTTTTAACATTTAAATAATGTGCTAAAAATTGTTTTGAGTTGGTAATTTAAAAAAAATCTTTTTTACAACCTATTTATAAAAAATCTAAAACAACCATGTCCCCATCCAATAGTTAATTTCTTATTATATTATACCTTTTAGTTTGTATTTGTCCTGGCGGATTCTGTAATTTAGTGAATGATTTAATATTTAATAACTGATGGCATCTCTCGAAAAGGGATCTATATGAAAATTAAGAAATTTACAGGAGATTCTTTATTTTATCGGATTGAATTTCGATAACTTAGAAAATACTAGATTGTCAACAAAATAATTTTATTGAAAAAAGTAAAATTTTTAACAAAAATATTCAAAAATGTGTAATTTTAATAGAAAAGGGGTCTGTCTATATGCGAGACATTTCTTACAAGTGTAAGAAATGTGAAGTAAGGACATGTATCAGGTATGTAAATATGAAACCGGAATTTGCCCATAGGTGGCTCTAGCTGTCATTGGCGCCATTTTCTTGTTTTGACATCTGACAAAGATTTTCAACTCATAACAATACAAGTTTCATACAACAGCATAGATTTTAATAGTGTTGAACATATCGAATTTTGTGCCTGGAAACTACGATTTGCGGACAGCATTGATTTTCTGTTACCATTTGAAGAAAACTGCTACAGAATCGCATCAAATGTTTGTAGTAGCTTACGATGAGTATTTAAAAAATTCAAAAGTGGCGTTTTCGACGTGAGAAATGAAGAACGTGGGAGACCACAGAAAAAGTTTGAAGATAGCGAATTGCAAGCACTGTTGGATGAGGATAACGCAACAACAACTCGTGAATCAATTAGATGTGACACGAGAAGTCATCTCCATACTTTTGAAAGTCATGGGAAAGATCCAGAAGATAGGAAAATAGGTTCCACATGAACTGAATGAAAGACAGCAGGAAAATCGAAAAAGCACTTGAGAAATACTGCTCGCCAGGTTCAAAAAAAGTCATTTCTCCATCGAATTGTGACTGGCGATGAAAATTGGATATATTTCGAGAATCCTAAGCATAAAAGATCATGGGTAACTCCAGACGAACCATCGACATCGACTGCAAGGCCAAATCACTATGGATGAAAGACAATGCTCTGTGTTTGGTGGGATCAGAAGGGTGTAATCTATTATGACCTGCTAAAATCTAGCGAAACCTTTAATTCTGAACGCTACCAACAACAAATGATCGATTTAAATCAAGCTTTGCGTGAAAAACGACCAGAATATCAAAAAAGGCAACACAAAGTGATTTTGCTTCATGATAATGCACCATCACACACAGCAAAACCGGTCTAGGAAACGATTGAGGCGTTTAGTTGGGAAATACTTTTGCATGCAGCTTATTCACCAGACTTGGCTCCATCCGATTACTACTTATTTGCATCGATGGGACATGCACTTGCTGAGCAGTACTTCACTTCTTACAAAAATGGCTTGATTATTGGTTTGCCTCAAAAGAGTGACAGTTTTTTGGCGTGGCCTCCACAAATTGTTAGAGAGATGGGAAAAATGTATAGCTAGTAATGGGCAATACTTCAAACAAAATATTTTGTTTCATTTTCATACAATAAACATGTACTTTATATACAAAAATTCCGATTTCATATTTACATACCTGCTGGTCATTGAACAATAATTTTAATCGATGGCTGCAAGGTTTCAATAGCATATTCCATATTCCGATGGTTCTTATGGACAACTGTGCATCGGACCTTTCTCTTTTGGAATACCCAAGGACCCAGAGTATAAAAGATTTAAAGACTTAGAGCAACATGTTGCTCCAGGCAATATGTCGCTTCAGGGCTTAAGCATTCCAAACATTTTCCACGGCTATATAATGTTATGAGATTTTCTAACTCTGATAGATATAGAGTCGCCACCGGAAATTCGAATCAACGTTGCATCGTAATTAAATTTTTTATCTTGCTTAATATCGTTTTCTATCAATGGAAAATCTTTAAAATCTTGCTGCTGCATTTCTATTTTCTTAGATAACAAAAGAGATTATATAATCTTTTGTAGACTGCTTAAGTTCATTTGATACTTTCTATTGTCTATTACTCTGTTTTCTATGGCCATCAATGGAAGAGAGATTCTTGTTTTATTTACGTTTGAATGTTCTATGAGAAACGGAAAATGTATCACAGAATGTTTATTACGTACCTTCATTTTTTCTCTCAAGAAAATGGTACAAGAATGGATTTTCTGTGAGATATCCTCTTGCTTTTCACAGGTGCACACCTAAGAGAATCACAAACTTTGAGGCATTTTTCCAGAACAGTGAATTGTTCACTAAAATTTATTTTATAATTATAATTAAAATTATTTTCATAAAATAAAATTTTATCTTATTAAGTAATGTCTCGACATGCTCTCTTTTCACTCCCTTTTTATTGCACACACGTTACTAAAATAATTTAAAATCTATATTGGTTCAATGTGTTATACGTATTGCAGGTGAGTATGTATATAGACACATTTTCTACTTACTGTTTCTAGCTTCTTATTTGCAGATTTTAGTATCCCAACTCTTATTAAATATTCTTAATGAATCTTTCATAGATGTTTTCTAATATGTATTTTATTTCCAATTTGAAACATGTAACTTATGTTTTCACTGTTTATTTATCATTTTAAGAAAGGCTGGTGTCAACACAACTAACTGCGAGTCGGCCATCTTGAAATTATCAGAAGCATATATATACACCCCTATTACAGAATAAGCGAGATTCATTGTAACAAATGTATTGATGAAATAAAATTATGTTTTAGCCTATATAATTAGTAATTTACTCTTTTAATTAATTATCCCTTTTTATACAATAAAAGCACTTTTTGAGGGATGCCTTCAACTGTTCTTTGTAGTATTTGATAAACAACATTATAAATTGTACATACACGCCACAAGCTTGTGTTTATCCTAACTTGGCATGGAAAATGAATTGACAAAAGTCATAAACCTACAATTGTATCATGGATTTAGAGCTGAACAGCTTATCTTTACAAGTTTATTGTTTGTAGCCTGTAGACGATTCTCAAGAAACAGCCCAGGAAACAACGGGAGATAACGAGTTTTTGAATAAATCGTTGTGTGAAGGAAATAATCAAGGAGTGAATTTTGCGTATTCTGTAACACTTTTACACCATGGGTATGTCACCCACTGTGTTATTCCAAATTTGATGTGGTCTCTGGCTAAATCATTACGACCTGCTTTCTGCCTCTACAAAGGTAATAAAAATGTTTGCTTATCTGTAAAATAGAGTTATATAAAAATGCCTTGTCAGCATGGAGTATAAAACAGATGATGAATGAATTGTCCCATAATTCCATCGCCTTTCCATATAAAAAGTTATCATTAAGTATGAATAAAGACAAATGGGGAGGGTCAAACAATTATTTAGATTGATTATGAGAATTCAAAAGTTAAATATGTACAGGCAACCATCAGTTGCAGAGCTGGGAAAACTAGTGTTTAAATTGTCAAGGTGAATATTTATTGTCATATGTACCACCCTACATCGACTTCGTATATGACTCATTATCTTTTTAAATTCGTGCTTAACAGGTATATTTTTGGTGGCCCTGTAGAATTTGGAATTTTTTTTTTTAAGAAGTTTAAGAAGCATTCTCCTCGTTGCCCAAGTTAACAGAGGTTAACTTCAGAGAAAAGAACATGGCTTATTCCGCAAAAGATGAATGTTGTTTTAAGTAAGCCCTGCCTGCTTAGTAACTATTTATGGGCCAGTATTATCCTGAACCTGGTGTGCCCCTTTGTTGTATTATTGAATGTTGTGTGTTTCAACAATAGTTTGCGTTTAATTTTCTTGTTGCAAGTAGTTCTATATAATTTATTTTTTTTTGCAGAAGATTATCTTCTTGTGCATATGCCAAATCTCTATACTCATATGCTAGATGTTGGACTCAGTCACGAGCCCGCCTGCCATATCGTTCTTCCAGCCAATTCCTGTATGCAGGGAGACCACTTGGTCTCTCTCATGGATCGACATGGTAGAAACATTATGGTTGATTTAGCCACATTGGATATTGTCAGACTTAACATCACAAATGCACAGTTCATTTCTGTTTTCAAGTCAAACACAGCAATACAAAATAAGCTGTCAATAATGCATTATTTCTTACAACATGATTTTAATATGGAAGTCGTTGAAGAGGTTAGATACTATACATTTTTAAATTTAGTTAATTTTACAACAAATCTATGTTTTATTGAATAGAGAAAATAATACAATTGCTGAAACTATATCACATTGATATCTAAAACATAAAAACTTATGCATAGATATATTGGACATTTTATGTAAAAACAATTTTTATATGATTTAAACATTTATTTAAAATCTAATATTGAAACAAGTTTGTCAAATATGAATTATTAAAATAGATCTATTTTATACAGTCTTTTTACAAGTTACAGATGTTTTCCAAATAATCACTTTCACTTATAAAATTATAGATAGATAGTAAAACTCTATTAATTCATAACTCACGGGACCAAAATTAAAAAAAATATTTTAACCTGTTAGCTACCCAGAAAAATCGTAGGTGAAACAGCATCATACCACCCCACCATATTGGTGCCAAAATTCTTAAAATTCACAGGCTAACTTTTTAGAATTTTATTTTTACGAAAAAACCATGAAAACGTTGGTATAACTAAAAAAAATACAAATACGTGGGTACTATTTTACTATAAGCGTCTATCGACTGCGATTTCTTAAGGTTTTGAGATAAAAAAAAGGAATAAATAAAAGTTGATAGTGTTTTCAGGCCATAGCACTTAGAACATAATTATTTATTTTATATTTGTTTTTTGGGAGGACGATATCAGATTTTATTAATATTTTTATGTTTAATGTGATACTTAAAACAAAAGTATATTAGCACTTCACATCACAACTATGTACACATTATATATAACACTAACAACACGCAAAATATGATGCCACCGG
Organism: Eubasilissa regina; assembly: GCA_022840565.1. Taxonomy (NCBI): domain Eukaryota; kingdom Metazoa; phylum Arthropoda; class Insecta; order Trichoptera; family Phryganeidae; genus Eubasilissa; species Eubasilissa regina. The sequence continues at coordinate 26,643,423 of JAINEB010000022.1, read as the reverse complement.
CGACAGTAATGGCCAATGCTGCCTAATGGGGCATTTACTATATTTATAGTAAAACGCTTATATATTAATTTTAATTAATAACTAAAAGTAATATCTTGTTCACTTGAATGACTCAGCAAAAAATCGAGAAATATCGCGAATGTACATCAAAATCTAGCTGATAATTTACTCAAATTGGAACGTTCCAGATACTTTCCAACTTTTCGCGTCCTTCTCATCATCGGACTCTGCAGTAGTGACGAGTATATCGGGAATATCTAAAAAGTCAGCAGTCGCCACTAACGAAATAAATCACCCTCTGCCATTTTGTAATGTAAAAATAAAATCAAAAAAGTTTTCGAAAATTAGATAACTAAAAATTTCAGCACTTTGACGTCGACATAAGAGTATGTATGTTAAATTTTCAAATTTAATGAAATTGCAATCTGGCAATGCGTCTGGCAATTTTTACACTCAATTTCAGATGTAATTCGTTGTGTTCTTGAGTTGAAACAGATTTCTACGGGGCACCGTACAATATCACTACTGAAAATAATAATTTGGTTAAAGATCTGATCCGCGGCGCTGGTGATGTCATGCATTATTTGATGTCACGTGGGTATCCGCCATAATCACGATAGCCAATTTAAATTCTGTCACTTTTCATGGCATCCCTTTCTCTGTCGGAAACAAGGAGTTAATTACGAATAATGAGAACAATTTTTTTGAAGACAACATTAGAAAGAAATTTTTTAAATGCGTGATTTCGACATTGTGATTTTCATACTGAAACATGGCAACTGTCCATTATTTCAGCTTTTTTATATATCGAAATGTTTATCATGTAACCAATTAATCCTAAATAAGGATGGTGTGTGATGGCATAGCAAGTCCAATTTTAAAAACAGGTTTCTTTAAGCGATTCACCAGTACTTGATGTAACAAAATTATGGGTATTTTAATTTGATTAGCACTTGAACTCACCTTTTTCACCAAAATTGGGCAAGAAAGTGGAATATTAAAAAGCTTGTAAAAATAATAAAAAACTTTTAAATCTTCATGCTTTGTTGAAGCTTATTATTTTCCTGCAATTTTTCAAGTGAACTCATAAAGGTATTTGGGATTCAAATTTTCCTGCTAATTCTATCTTTGACATGAATTTTTGTCAGTTTTACAATGTTTTTATAAATTACAAAATGTTTGTACCATTGAAAACGAAACATGAAAAAAAGTTATTTTTAAAATATGTATGTGTTTAAAATATAAAGGTTTCAGTTTCTTTATTACATTAAGCAAATTGCAACAAATTCAAAGTTCAAACAAAAAGTTCAAACTTGAAAAATCACAGAAAAATAATAAGCTTCAACAAAGTATGAAGATTTAAAAGTTTTTTATTATTTTTCATGGGTTTTTTAATATTCCAATTTCTTACCCAATTTTGATAGAGAAGGTGGATTTGACCGCTAATAATTTGGTTGCGCCAAGCACTGAATCGTTTAAAGAAGCCTGTTTTTAATATTGGATTCGCCACGTTGCCATACACCTTTATTATTCAGGAAAAATTAGTTATTTGATAAACATTTCATCACATAAAAAGCCAAAATAATAGAATTGCCATGTTTTTCAGTATGAAAATCACGATGTTGACAGTGACAGCACGTGCAAAAATGCAGAAGCATAAACTGACGGTGCGTTTTTAAAAATTTATTTCTAATGTTGGCTTCAAAAAAATCATAATTCAGATTTTTTTTTTAAATTTTGGTCCCGGGAGTTACGAATTAACGGAAGACACGAATTTCTGTTTTCCTCATTTTCACAAAAATGAAAGATATGTTCACTTCTTGAAGCTTTCACGTATAAACTAATTGTTGAAATAGGCTAATATTTGACGTGTATTCAACTGAAAGATTCCAAATTTTTTTTATCTAAACACAATTTAAATTTGTCATTTCGGATTCTGATCAATCACTCCTGGTATCTTCAACAATTGAATGTGTAATTGAAAACAAAAATCATATTCTAATTTGTTTGTTTGATTTCAGCTTGTAAGTGAAGTCTGCAATAGCCCGAATGAATCTATGGGTGCATTTTGTGCAATACTTAAAGAATTCTTGATTGGAGGCACTTACACAGCAACCAAAAGCTGTCTATCATGTTCGGCACTGACATTAACCCGCTTACTTCCTTTCACAACTAATTTGAAGTTAGGCGATATACAGGTTTTATATTTTATAATTTATCATTTTAAGTTACATTTTTTTATTTATTTGACATTTTCAAAAAAATTTTTTATAACACAAATTAAGTATTTAACATTATTAAAATTACTTTCTTTTTTTTTCGCTTACCTCTCCAAAAAAGAGACTAGCTCTTGTGCTTGGAGAGGGAGTTACACTATAATAATTTTATATAATATTTTTTTTATTGTCTATTTGTAGCTTCTGAAGTGTTCTGTAATATTGTTTATTTTCTAATTATATTCTGAAGTGTTCATTTAATTTTTTTCTAAACTCTTTTATATCTTTTATTTCTTCAATTTGTGTAGGGAGGCTATTATATAAATAATAAATCTTAAGAAATCTATCTACACAATAATATACTAGTGTAGCAGACAGGGCACCGAATGTGAAACAAGTGTTTTACTTTGCTGCCAAAATCTTCACCAACAATGCTCCTAATTTCTGTAATACAGTAACACTCGGTTAAAAAATTAAGAAACTAAAAAAATATATTTTGTTTATGAATCAAAGCAGCTTTTAAATTTTTAATTGGATCTATAAACAAAGCATTAAATAATCTAGAGAAACTCGCCGATTGCTTGCTGCTAGGCTCTGAATCTTCTCTGAACTTCTGCCCGATAGTGGCCACTATGCGGCTAGTGGTGGCTGCCACGGGGCCAAGGTTTTCGTAGAATCTATTTTTCTATGTTCTATTTTCTTATTATATTGCTTTAACATTTACTATGTATAGTAAAATCCCGTTTATTCGAAGTTGAGGGGACCGGAAATCAAGAAAAAGTTCAAATAACAATTTAGGATAATGAATATAAAATTTTCAAAAATTCGATTCTTTTTTACATACTAACTTTTTTCATAGCAACAAGTAATTATATACACCTATATCCACACATTTAAAATTAACAAACAAATTGTCAAAATACAGTGTAAACATATAACAATATTATTTAAAAAAAAAACACTTTTATAATGGACTATCTTTTCGCGCGCCATTTTTAATAATGACATAATAGTCGAACTTGTCAACCCGCCATTTCTCCGCTGAAGTTAGCGACAAAAGTTTCCAGCGCTTTTAAAATATTTGTTTTATGGTGGTTGAGGTGACGTTTGGCACTCGCCTTTCAATGTTAAAGTTCTTTCTGTCATGTTATGTCGTATTGTCAACAACCTCATTAATGAGGTCGCGTGTTTTTCTGTTTATTTTGTTTTGGATAATATTTTTTGTCAATCTCTTGTATTAATTTGATTTTTAGCAACTGTCGGCGTTTTGTACGAGTTTTGCATTAATGCTATTATAGAGAATATAAATTTTTCAGTCATAAAAATATTTTCATTTAAATTTAATGAAATACGGAAAAGTCTAAGGAACGCAAACCACGCATTCGCGAATTTCAAAATATCTAACATGTAAATATTAGAGAAAAACAAATAATGTTCTTTACATATAAAACAATGACAATAAAATAATTAACAAGATACGAGACAATCTGAGAAATGCTAACTACGCATTCTTTAAAATGCCTTGACTCTAACCTTAAATAGAAAGAGAAATGTCTGTATTAAAATTAATACAAATTTAATCATTTATAAAACATACTAACGTTTGTACAACAAAATATACAAACGCTACGTAAACAAAAATAATGATAGTAATAATACGGAACAGAAGATCGGCAAGCACTGACATCGCAGCTAGCAGCTGGGAGAACTAGAGAACTGCGTTACCTATAAGGGCGCAAAGATAATATTTGCTATCTTTTTCTAATGTAAAGAAAACGAGCGAGAGAAAAAAGCATGCAACCTTAAGTTAAAGTGTCGCTGTAAAAAATAAATATTTCAAGTCGAGGATGCACAAGATATATTTTTCATCTTTTCTAGTATACTGAGAGTGAGTGAGAAAACAAACAATAATAATTAACTTTATACGTCGTTAATCGGTATAGGGGTGGAACTACCCATTTTGATGGTCTTGGACTTTGGACAGGCACATCGCGTAGCACATGTGTATTTTCCAGATTGCTGACATCTGACAAAAAAAATTGAATTAGACGAAAAATAGATCGACAAATTCATCTGATAAGGATCCAAAAATAGCTTCGAATAACGATATTCGATTTACAATTTAGTATGAAAACTTTCCAGAGGGACCACATTCTGCTCTAAAACTTCGACTTGCGGCGAATTTCGAATAAACATTCTTCGAATAAATGGGGTTTTACTGTAGTATACTTTGTCTTTATTGCTAGTAAGAGAAACTAATCATGTCGCAAAATTGTATTTTCCATATTAAAAATAGATTAAAAATAGGCCACCATATTTGCCTGCACTGATCACTTTTCTGTTAGTCTTATATAATCTGTGTATTTCTATTGTGAATAGTATATACAATATTATATAAGAAATATCAATTTGTAGGCCATTTTAGAATACTGAATATGATTATTTAAGTAAATCTAATTGAGTAAAACATGATAGCCATATACTTTGCAATTTAGAATGCTCGTTCCATAATAATTTAAAAGAGGGTTAATGCACTACAAAAACATCAAATAGAATACATATATGTTTAAACACTTATCTTAGTAAATTTAAATATTAGGAAAATGATACATTCTGTATACATATGTACACTTAGAGCTATCTTAAATTGATATGATTATCATCAGAATGTTATTAAAAGCATAAACATGAAGAATATTGTGGAATAACTTAAAATCTCAAGTGATTACGATATTTTCAGTAAAACAACCATTTTGAACTGCAAAGCGGATATGACCGAGTAATCATAACCAAGAATTATTCACTACAGTTTTTAACCAATATTAGACTATGGGGAGATATTTACAAACTGTAATGTGAATGCATTGAATATAAAAATAAAAAAATCATTTAAGTGATCCTAATCCAGAGATATTTAAAACACATTTGATATTCTCACTCATAGATAACCAATATTACTGAAGTCAACATTCAATGACAGATGGTCAATATATGTACTTGCCAGTAGAAAAAATTTATACAATTTCGCTCCTTTGTGTTTTTTCTTACTTGTAATAAAGACAATGTACACTTAATTTCAAATTGAATAAATATTTGAATACAATAGAACCCGGATTTTAATAAATGTGTATAAAAATATTCAATATTTGATTGGTAGTTGTTGCTGACAGAACAAATTTTTAGATTTTTACCCCAAATTATAACACTTGTCATAACAAACCTATGAATTAGTTCTATCTATAAAAAATAACAAAAAAAAAAGTTTAAATCGTGTACCTAGTTAAAAAGCAAATAATGTTAAAACAACCAACGAAACTTAGCAACAGGCAAGTGAAAAACACATCAAAAATCACTGAATTAACTGAGAATTATGAAATATCTGTGAAATTTTAAAGTAAATAATTGGATCCGTACCAAGAATCAGTAATATGTATTTATATGTAACTGTTTATTAATATTTTTTTAATGTCAAAATATCAAAAGCGATAGATAAAATAACATATTTCGGAAGAAAATGGGAAATTCATATGGATTGGGGGTTACTAGAATTCACACAAGGTTGTAATGGGGTGTTCTCCATTCATGACCATGCAGTTGTGTTTGTAAAGGGTTTATTTATTTTTCATTAATTGACGACTACGCATAGGAACAGGTTAATGTTATAAACATTAATACATTTTGGAATATTTTAATTATGCAATGTATTATATGTGATGTAAAAAATGATGGTTGTCCTTCAATCATATCACAGGTTTATGACATGTGATATGATTGAAGGACAACCAATAAGTGGAAGGGATTCTAGATTTATTCCAGTAAATAGTTTTTATTTTTATAGATAGCCGATACAACAGTGTCTGTGAGTCAGGAGCAGTTATGGAATACAACCATGATGTTGCTTTCTCCTCGTCAAAGAATAACCCCATTTCGTTCTGACATGTGGACCCGCCTATGGGACTACCTATCTCTGGTCACCAACCGTTTCCGGCCGCATCAAGTGCTGGAAAAACTCCGAGTGTCATTGGCCTGTTATCAAGTTAGTTAGCTTCATTGAAGTTTTTTTATATTTATTTTTATATGTCTACATAATAATAAGTGGTTCTGATATAAATAACTTTATACAAGAGTATCAAGAGAGCTCAGTGAAAGAGTGGAAATGGCAGAAAACTTTATTATAGAAAAATATCACTTGAAATCCAATATACAGTACAGTGGCGTAGTGAAGCGGAATAGCTACTCACGACACCATGGATGACAGCGGCTAGAGTAGCGACTGGATGGCTTCTTCAGTGGCATAGAGCGTAGTAGTCTCGTCTGTCCAGACAGAGGTCAGCGGCACGGAGCTTCTGTAAAAGAGAATTAGAGAAAGAGAAAGACACAGATATGGAGAAGGTAGACGGCTGTGGATCGGCGGAAAGATGAGCTTGATGAGTTTGGACTTGGTCGTTCTCGGCAATGGATGCGACAGTGGCCGGATGATCTTTTCTTGACCGATTGACGATCTGGGTGACTTAGCGAGACAGTAATGGCAGCAATAATGAATGAAGCTCAGACAGAAAGAGAGAGACGATGGCAAGGGTGTTAGAAGTCACAGTTAACTTACAACTCCAGGACGCTCGCCTTAAAAAGGCGGTTGGTTCTTCATTTTTGGTCCAGTGACAGGCAGTGATTTCTTCCTAGAAGCAGCTAGCAGCAGGCTCAGGTAGTTTTCCGTCTTCGGTCGGGCAGAATAGTCGCTGGAATCACTCTCCAGGATAGATTCATGCCGTCTTCGTCACCAGCTGAACCGGAAGAGAACCTGTAGCACCAGTGAACCTATATTTATGCCTGGCGCGTGTAAGTTTCCTCTCCCAACCTCCTCGTCATTCTATGGTTCCACTCTAGCACACGTTTGATCTTTGGGGCAATGTTTCTCATCACATGTCTCCACACGTATCACTCTGCACTGTGAAGTTTTATTGGAGCGTGGTGGGGCAACTTTATGCAACAGTACTTATGTACGCGTACGAGACCTTCATTTGCTGGGCTATTTCCTAGATCTTTCCTATACTTGATTCGATCTTAAGGTGGCGACAGCGGTGATGTTCACAAACACCCACATGCATCATTTTTTTTGTAAAAAATAAAGATGAATTGTAAGTACATATGTCTTTAACATCATAAATTATTTTTGTATTAGTCATTTTGGGTTATATTAGACAACTTTGAGATGTTTTTGTGTGATATGATATTAGCGGTAACTATTTAAATTAACTTACAACTTCATTTAATTAATTTTGGCTTCAAAATCTACGAAAATGCAGGAAAACATGACTAAAACTCGGTTTTTATGGGTGGTCCAATGCTATATTGATAGTTGGGTAACATTGGATTTCAATATTTTTGATAACCAAATTTCTTAATTTTTAATTATATAATCTTTCTGGGTAACATTAAAATGTACTTTTTTGTTATAAAAGACTCCTTTGATAGAAAAGGAAAAAAGTCATAACTTGGTACTCTTCTCCCATATTAAATCATATGATCTAAGCTAAGACAACCTGGTTAGGCTTAAATGAAAAATTTGTTTATTTTATGTTTTTTTTTTAAATCATTTGACAAAATAATCATTGTGACTTTAAAGTCTAAATTAAAATTATTTTGCCACATTACCTTTCTAACCTTATTATAAAACATATATGTATGTAAATAAAATCACTCCTACCACTCAATGCACAAGAAATCATCTTCAGTGAGATATGCTATCTCATCCTTGCATACTTGGTCAACATCTATACCTTTTATAATATTGTGATATTTAAAATCACAATGTCTCTGTTGACTGGCCATACCCATCCAGTATTCTTAAAGTTAAAGAATGTTACTGGAGATTTTTCCTATGTTATCTGTCCTGGGAATAATTGCGCCTTCATAATTTACTTTGCAGAATTGATGTAAACATATTTTGAGTCTGAACATCCATGTGTTTCTCAAGGTCACCATTACTGACTTCAATAAATTCCTGAACTATTTCAGGATAGTCAGACCTATTTTCAGACAGAATAAATGACAAGTTTTGATTTATCTCATTTATGAAACAAGAACTTGGGAGCAGTTGCCTAAAAACATCATAATTTAATGTGATTTACCTCATTCATGAAACAAGAACTTGGGAGCAGTTGCCTAAGAACATCATAATTTAATGACATGTTTGCTAGTAAGTTAAGTGTGAAGTTTAAAATTAACGTTTTAAACAAAATTTATCTTCTTGGGGCATTAAAAATATACTAGATAATTAATTGAAAACAATCTTCAAATACAAAACGCTACTTTTGTTTTTTCTATTTACTTTTTAAAATAGTTTAAGGGTTTGTTTCTGTTGACTACAAAAAGCATTTAAATGGGGTTTGTAATTAACATCAATTTCCAGAATGCTCCCTATCACAAGACTACAAAAAAAAAACATTTGCTCAGGTTTTGTCCAATGTTATACTGAATTCCAATGTTACCCGAAATGACTGTATTGTTTTTCATATTAACTTCCTCAATATCTTACACCGCATATTAAAGGGGCGCTATAAGGGGATGACTCATCCTTTCCCAAAACCGTTATAGAAGTTTCAACTTCTTTTATCGGTTCCACACGTACAGAAAAGTGAAATGTACAATTAATAAATACAAAAGAAAGGAGATAAATAACAAAACCTAATGTAAGAGATTGCGAAAATGATTTAAATTTAAACCTTCCTGCGCCCTTTTGCACTGCACAGTGCAAACAGTTACTAATGTACGCCATGTTTACTTTTAGCCAGAAGCGCTCTCCCGCTGTTCTACACCCCTGACTCCTGGAGGCCCTGCCCCCGCGGTGCGCCGTCCCCCACCTCCCTCTTTGCTGGCCCCACCAGCCCCACACTCGCATCAGGAACCCCCGCTGCTTCCTTTTATAGAGATGGACACATGTACAGCTAGCAAGCAAGAGCACATCATATCTGTGGTGAGATTTCCACATCTTTCACCATCATAACAATTTGATTTAGGTACTAGGTAAAATTTTTTAATTGAATTCAAAATCATTAGAACATTTTTGACATGGTTTTAATTAGTTTTTGTGACATTCTGATGAAGGAAAAGTATTTTCCAAAACCTGTTGGTGTATAATTAACTCATAACAGTGGTTTAAAAATAAAGTTAATTAATAATTTGATATTAATAAGGTATTTGAGATTCTGTAAAAATAAGGTAGATGGCTCTTTCAAATGATGGAACGATTAAATGTGTTAATATCAAAAAGGTAACATGTAGGTTTGAAAATTTATTGCTAAAAATATTGTCACTGTAGCATAGTTGAATAATGCACCTTCCCCGGTTAAGAAAGAGATCCAGGTTCGAATCCCGGTGGCACAAAAATAATATTTTTTGATAAAATTGATTTTATATTTTTATATCCTTCTAATTAATATATTTAATTCATATTTAAAAATTAAATAATTTATTGAAGTACGTATTTGATATATGTGAATATGTGTGTTTTGAGATCAGTCAAAGTACCTGCATATATGTAGATTGATGAACACGATGTTACACATTCAAAATTTTCATGTCAGATGCGTTTGGTGTTTTTGTTTAATATTATTAATTTAAAACACAATGCTGCCTTTTTTTGAGCTGTTTGTTTCGTAATTACGTAGTATTCGACTATGTTTACATACAAAAATGTTACATATATACGGAATATTCAATTACGACTTACAAAAGAAAGAGCAAACCTAAATTGTTCACTTTGTTCAAGAATCATTTTCCCATCTAGTATACGAAATTTGCAACTTATGTTGTGAATATGTTCAATATGTATTCATATTTTATCTAAAATATGCATGAAAATGTAATAACCTTGGGTTATTCAGTTAACAGTTCCTATTCCTAGAATTGTAATTCTTGAGATTTATCTGCATGGTTTGTATAGCAATAAAACTTGTGCGTACCACAGTTTATAGTTTATTTATTTGTATATAATATAATTATAATAGGAAGTAGTTTAACAAAAGACCGAGAAGTAAAGAGAGCTTCTCTCAGCTCCTCAGAGCTATTTAAATGTTTCAGTTCCCCCCACCGTACACCCCGTGCCCTGCAACCTGATCGGTCTTCTCATCTATACTTGACATCTGTCCCCCAGCACGTCATATACACACGCACACGCATACACATAACAGAAGTCAAATATACCACAAAAAATATATCTTATTGTCTTATTTAACTAAAAATTAAGGAAACAACAGATTCCACGTCCGCTATTGCCGCATTGAGCGACTGATATATATCAACTAGGTACTTTGATAAATTATTAATGTTTTTCGATGGATTAATTCAAATGACAACACATATATTATTAAATTCCATAATATTAATATGAAAAAATGTAGATCAAACTCTAGATGTAAGTTATTTTTGACACTTATCTCAAATGCGAGAAAATCAACCATTTTATTGTCATCTCTTTCTATCAAAACTTTCTTCTCTGGCGAGATTAACTTAACAAACGATGTCCTTTAGTATTTAGGTGACATTATAAGTACTTTAACTATTACCATCATCTTGAAAGAATATGTAATTCGCCTAGAATTTCTCAAATTTCAAATTGGAAAAATGAAAATACGCCCTTAAGAATTGGAACAACATTTTGTATCAAATCCAACACAGAGTGAGGTATTCATTCATCATTTTACTTTTGTTAATTTTTAAATTTATTAAAAATTGCACTTTTTAGTAGGTACCATTAATTAGTAATTCAGTTCCAAATAATTATTTACAAGTCATGATTTAAATGATTAGCGCACCTTTTTGAATAATATTTTTTGTTTTATTATATAATTTTATGTAGTAGTATGTAGTACTACTTATTATCTATGTATATGTATTTACATAGCCATATCTTTTCCATGGAACAACAAGGTATCATCTGACATTTACATCAAATGAGATATCTAGCTTAGTTTTTCAACAGGGTTTGGTTCATTTCCTATGAGGTGAATTTTTAACAGAAATGGTGCTATATAATTTAGAGTAATAAGAAAGACATGAATAGAACATAACTCATATATATATATATTTTTTTTAAATGGTAAGAAAGATATATGACGCATGTGTTGATGGTACTAGAAATAGACGACATCCACGGAAGACTTAGCACGATTGGGTATGCCAGATACTGGAAGATAGTCCTGTCAGAAGCCTCAATAATCAACGAGCTTCTATGAGAAAATGTATGAATGTGGATGAAGTGAAAATTGTGTCAGGACAGAAGAGTGTGGCGCTCTATCCTCTCTGTTTGCCCCCGCGGTGAAACGACGTGATAGAAAGTTATATTCAAATCAACAGTTGTTGTTTTAAAAAATAAAATAAGTGCTACTAATATTAAAGTATAATTTTTTGTCTTCTAAACTACCATAATATTTGACACGTTTGTAATACAGTTTTGAAGAAAAAATTGTTAGAATTTTGATTCAAAAAATAAATTTAGACCAAAATGGCAGGTGATACCTTGTTGTTCCAAGTATGTGATATTTTCTACCATAAAATATGTGAAGTACATATTGTTATTAATTGCATGATTCTACATATTTGTGGTGTCGTATTCCTCTTACGATTATCTAGTTCAGCTTTATTAACCAATAAAAAATTAAAAAATTCTAATATAAAGTAGCTTATTTGTAAAATTTTCACCCCTCTTACTGTATGATTATAGCCTATTATTCTTATATCCTCATACTATATCCATACTTACTCAATTTGACAAATTATTTAATAACGAAAGTACTTTAATACAAATTAAATTAATCATTGTAAATTATGGTTTTTCCAAAGCAACAGTCTTCGTAAACTGGTATCATCTCTTCCAAAATTGTTCAAAGTGTTTTTCCTTGTTTTTATGAGGACCTAAATGGTGCAAAGTTAAATTTTGTCAGTACTCGGGTTTTTTTCATGTTTGTTTTGGTTGTTTGGTGATATCTTAAAGGGTAGTTATGCAATTGGGATTAGATTTGGTGTATATACTAATAAGACACAATCAAACTATGTGTATTATAAACTATGTAGTATTCCCACTCTTTCGATATCCTTTCCATTCTGCAAATTTCTTGACCTCTACTTATAAATACATACTCTGCCAATATATAGCTATTTATGTACATGCTATTAAGACTTCTACTTTGTAAGTGTCTAATTTTGCTTGAAGAATGCAACACCAGATACAGGGATTTTAATTGTAAGCTTTTATCCCTATTCATGCTATTTATACTGGTTGTTAATAAATTTATTGAAAAAAATAATAATAATAATTATCATTCTCCTAAATAAGACAATTCATCTTTGGCTTTCTTAAGATGTTCTAATCAAATGCAAAGTGTTGAGCTGAGGCAAACTTCTCTAGATGGCTGAGTTTGTATTTCTTTTTGTGTTTTCATATCCTTTGATATGTGATATTCTGCAGACAGTCTGTTCTATCATGCCTTATCTTGGCAATTAAATTTATAACCATCTGTCCCATCTCATTTCAGTCCATTTCGATGGAAAACTACACGGAAGATTATGAACAGTTGTGATAAATTAAGATTATTGAAAAAAAAATTATACATATTGTAATAATATATCAGCAATATCTAAATATGTCCAAGAACACACAATTACTGGATTTTCACCAACAAAGGCACTATTATTATGATGAAAGTTATATTTCTATAAAGTAATCACTTAAGCCAGCCGAAGACAGGTCGTAAGCCCTGTAATTACCCATACTTCCATATCTTTCCATTAAATATAATAAAAATAACTTTGTCTCTATGACATATCTATAATTTGTTTAATAATATATCTATTGACTTTAAGCTAATCAAACTCAACACTTGACTGTTATTTAGTGTTCTCTAAACACAATGCTGATTTAAAAAGTTTCCCTAATATTTCTGAACCTCTATTTTCACTAACCCAACTAACCGCATGTGTCCTAGAACTTGCGTGAGGTGAGCATGCATCTGTTGCGGCACGGGGGCAGGGCTGCAGGAGGGGCAGGCGGCGAAGGGGCGGTGCACGCAGTGGGGGCGCGACACGCCGCTTCCCAGCTGGAAGCCTCGCGTGCCCTCTGCCTGCTGCTATGCAAAGCCTTGAGCGCCACCGCCCGTCACGACCTGCAAAGGGGATTCCCCTTCATGTAACAGCCTTACATACGAAATAATAAAATAAAATTTTGTTTATCTCACCTAGCTACCATAATAATAATAATTTTATAATACTTAAAAAACTTTGTAATTTGTGTAAAGCTGATTATGAGAGTAAAGAATGAGAATAGGCTATCTTACCCTATGGAAATGATATTATTATATGTATCTGTATATACTAGTGTATAATACAATAAATGATAATTATGTACTTAAAATGCTGTTTGGGGAGGTAATTTGACTTTAAAAAAATTAAAGGGCATACATTAGCCTATTATTATATGGGGAATTTAAAATGCTTTTTGAATATGTGTTCCATATCTTTACTATCCTGCACAAACAAATTTCATTTTATGGAGTTTGAAATTGTTTGCTTTTACCTAATAATTGGTAAACATTTGAATCTTGAGATTTGAGATTTTAGTCTAATGTTTCATGTTTTATTTTCAGTGATAACATGAATGAGGACCACAGATTCATGCTCTTGAAGGCTTTGGAAACATATTACCTGGCCGCTGACTCCCTGGCATTCCCACTGCCGCAGGGCTTCTCATCGTTCTTTACATACCTGGGCTATCGCTCGTTGTCTTTCTCCAATTTCCTTCAATATGTCCATCGAAACGTATTTGAAGTGCAGATTGATTTCTTGAAAATTGTTATGGCTGGTTTGTAATTTCTTAAAATTACTTCTAATCTGTTGATTAGTCCTAGATATTTATTTCTTCATTTATATATTGGAAAGGAAACACACTTTTATTTCTTTTGATGATATAATATAAGTTAAAAGTGATTATATTTATTTCTTCTTTTACCCACCCTTCAAGAGTCATTTTAACCTTCGAAAAAAACTATGATTCCGAATTCGCCTCTCAACGATTTAAAGAAATATGAAGATCGATTGACCAATGCGAAACTCTCAATGCTTGTAGCGGCTCTACAATTAAAAGTTAAAATTAACACAGTTAAAATTTAGTGTTGTTTTATATTTGTATGACATTTTGGAATTTCCAAAAATATCGCCAAATTTTAGGTTTACTTACATTGTTTCGTAAAATGTATTTAATTTATTTAATCAATTTGCTTATCTGTTGAAACGAAACTAAATAAATTATTCAGAGTTTTCTTTATACAGAAAATCCTCCTTTGTTTGCAGAATGCCTTATTATGTTATAAAGCTGCACTACATTTATTTTTACGGCGCGCACGGAATATTCATATATTAGGAGAGAAAAAAATCGCTATATGTGTGGAATTCGTTATTACGAAATTTTATTTTTTGGTCCCTTGGATTTCGCAATAATGTGGTTTTACTGTATATAGATTAAATGTGGCGAGTTAAGGGAAAGAAGATGACACAAGTTAACCGGGAGTTGAAAATTACCATTGACGAGACTATTGTAAAAAAAAACTGTGATTCGCAATGGACAGGCAAAAAAGATATGGTCAAGGGTTTCCTCCTCGGCACCACACTCACACATTGGGGAATCTATTAAGTTCAATCTGAATAAATGTGAGGCTACCTGTCAATGCCCAATTCTCATTCTAAAGATATTTGATATTATTCTTTTGAAGATTTTCCTTTTGGAGAACCAGGGGGTGCGGGGAATAGATATTTGAATTATTTTAAGCCGATTACCCTTATGATTATTTGGATCCATCCATTGCGCAGTCCTGATAGAATTTGTACAGTTTTTTACCATATTAAGTCTGTCATACATCGGGATGTGGAATTGAGGGTGGGAAACTCCGGAAACAGTGGCCTCCTTGGCCAGTTTATTAGCACATTCATTTCCATGAATTCCCTTATGTGCAGAAATCCAAATGAATGACACCTGTTTATTGTTGCTGTACAAATTAAAGACATCTTCTGATGGAACAGATTATCTCATTGTCTAGCCAAACTTTCATATTAGCAGAAAGGGATTCAAGAGCTGCTTGCGAGTCGGAGAATATAACAGCCTTATCGATGTTCCGAAGTATGCAGATGTCCAAGGCCTCTTTAATTGCTCAACATTCTGCTGAGAAAACTGATGAATTATATTTATTTAGTGATATTAAATATAAACTTCCTTAAAGTTTTAATTTGGTTTAGGAGAATTTTAGCCATTACCTAAATGTAATTTTAGAAGCGGGCAATGATACAAAGTCCGTGCTCCGAGCCCTGAGGCTGGCAGCCCTGGGTGGAGGGGGACGTAGTGGGCGGGCCCTGGCCACCTCCAACCATCCTGCTGCTCTGCGGTTGAGAGCTCGCCATCACGCCGCTACTCTGTTAGCTGGTCTCGAGCCCCCACGCACACATCTCACTATGCCACTCACAAATGCTCGCAGAGGTAACCAAAATGATTTCATCAAGCATTCTGACTAATAAACTTGCTTTCAGCCATTTCACTTGAACTAATTTTCATAGAGAAAACGCTACTTTCTGTCAGTGTCTCAGATATTGTAAAATGAATGTTATTCATGTAAGAGGTACCAATCTGCAAATGACTATTGTGACCATGTTAGAAATAGTTAGACCATGACCAAATATAACAAATTCAATATCTGTAGTCTAATAAAAGATGGACACACATGAGGAAGTTTATGACTGTAAGATAGGATATGATATATATGTTGGGATGGGAATATGAGCATTTTTCTCTTATTATGTGTAGATATACGTAAATCGAATATCGTTTACAATAATTATGTGTAATTATGTTTCATCACTCATGATGGGAATGTGTAGCATTTCATTCTCTCTGAACATTCATTTTCTCTATTTCTAATATAAATACATTGTAGTAATATCCATTTTTTTTTAACAGGATTGGCAGCCTTCCCATCTGCCGACCGTCTGTCTCCCTTGGATACCTTCTTGGATCTGTTGACTGCCAAGGCTAGTCTGAATGAACTTGATTTCAATCTTTTGATAGATGCAACTATATTAGCCGAGGGAAATGTTGATAAATAATTACAATCCTGATGTTTTTTCTGTTTCACACATTTACAATTTTACAAATCTTGGCACAAATAGATATACTAAAACTCCATTAATTCATAAACCTTACATTTCGAATTTTCGCAATTTGCAATTTTGTTAAAAAAAAATTACCTCGAAAATAACATTTCATTTTAATTTCTACCGATAATTTGTAAAATCTGATCATTCGCTGTTCATATGCGTTTTTCACATCCGAAGTAAATAATTTGTTCACATAATTCACATATTTAAATCCCTAAACTCACGTGACTACGTATTTGACCTTCATCCCTTCGTAAACACCGCCCCGCCCGCCAGCCTTGCCTACCACCCAATCACGACACCGTTCCTTATCGCATAACGGCACGCTGGTATGACAGGACGTGCCGAACTGAGTTTAGCCTGGTTTAGCCATATTTATATCAAATTCCATAGTGTATTTTATAAGATTTGTTTTTATTCAAAATAATATTTTCATTGAATCACTTCTAGGTTTATGAAACATTTCGATTTGCATATGTAGGTATTAAAGAAACTAAATCTTTTGTATTTAAATACGTTAACTTTTTTTTTTTCATGTTTCATTCTTTAAAATGATACCAACACCTTGTAATTTGTGTAATTCTATAACCATTTGAAAAAATAAAGTTTATTTTTAAATTATTTATTTTACTGACAAAAAATTGATAGGTATCAAAGATAAAATTGGTGGAAAAACATTGAATCTCGAATACCTCTCTGGGTTTAAATTTAAAAAATCGCAAGAAAATAATAAACTTCAACCATCAATCCTAGCGAGACATGAGGATTTAAAAGTTTTTAATTTCGCGCACATTTTAAATATTCCAATTCGGATGGAAAAGGCGAGTTCACCAATCATATTAATGTGCGTGATTTTGTTGCGTCAAGTGGTGAATCAGCACATCACCACACACCTTTCTTATTCAGTAGAAATACGTTATTTGATAAACATTCAACACATGAGAAGCGTAAATAATGAAGATTCGACATGTTTCAGACCCGCGCAAAATTTATTTCTAATGTTGCCTTTAAAAAACTTTGTTCCCATTATTCGTAATTCGGATTTTTTTTTTAAATTTCGGTCTCGAGAGTTACGAATTAACAGAGTTTTACTATGTATATTATATGTATTTATTAAGTGTTTAGTTTACCTGTTACCACCTTAGTTTTTATTACATTTATGTACTCTGGTACATACATATTTATTAAACCTGAACATCTTTGTCATACGGTTACCATCTGTGTAATTACACAGACAATAGTGTGTAGTAATGTCATTATTTAGCATATTATTTAGTACTTCTTTACTTACTCCAAAGACAGAAAGCATTCTAACTCTTGACACATATGTGCCACCATGTCTTTAGATGAATGAAAGAAAAGTATTAAAGGCAGCTCTTTCATATTGTGAAAATTCTTCACAATGGCAAACAATTGTAGAGATATCACTCATCTTACTAGTCAAGTTCAGTTTTTATTGGAAAATCGACTAAGGAATAACTGTTGTAACAAACTTTCAATTCAGCTTCCAATTGTTTATAGTGCGGTCATAATAGTAATAGTATTATATTAGGACACTTATATTAAACACAAAACATTATATGTATATATAATGTGTTAGTTAAAAACAAAAAGGGTATGTTTTTTTACCTCCTAGACTAGTAATATGGTTGGTTTGGTATAAATGATGTGAAAACAATATTTTAATTTTCAGCTTGTTTATGTAAGAATTGCTCTCGGTGCAAAAAATCAGCATTTATAAATACATAGTACTACGTTCTAATACATCTAATATTTTATTTTAAAAAATGCTTGTGTCTAAATAACTTTACTGGTTGATGACATACATATTACATATAGTGAAAATTTATTTGTAATGTTTTTTATTATTTATATACAGTAAAACCGCAATATAACGAAATCCAAGGGACCAAAAAATAAAAATTCGTAATAACGAATTCCCACATATAACGAAAAAAAAAAAAAACCTACTATATGTTACGCGCCGTCACAAAAAAATGTTGCGCGGCTTCAAAAAAGATCGCAAATTCTGCAAACAAAGGAGGAAAAAGGCCATAGGAAACTGAATACCTACATATTTTTAGTAGTTTTGTTATTAAAACAGATAAGCAAATGGATAATCAAAGGAATTAAATTAAGAACAGAACCTATTCAACGCCAATTGGAAGATATTTTTCTAAATTCCAGAATATTGCAAACACAAAACAATATTTTAATTGTGTTTAAATGTAGAGCCGCTTCAAACATAGTTTTGGGCATGAAACATACAAAATAATTCAAAAATAAAAATTTTACAGTTAAATCGCGGCATTTTTATAAAATGAGTCGTATATAAATTACGAAAGTACTTACCGGTAATGGTGGCAACCACTTCAAAATATATTTATAATCGTTAAAATTGTTCACTTAAAAATTATCGTTAATATTGTTCACTTAAAATACACTAAAACAATAGTTAATAGAAATACAAAATGCCGTACAAAAATAGTCCATAAAATATTTTAACGAATTATTTATATTA
This sequence comes from Eubasilissa regina, assembly GCA_022840565.1. NCBI lineage: Eukaryota > Metazoa > Arthropoda > Insecta > Trichoptera > Phryganeidae > Eubasilissa > Eubasilissa regina. The sequence continues at coordinate 26,624,493 of JAINEB010000022.1, read as the reverse complement.
TTGACGAGTTCACACGAAAATGAATTTATGTAAATATTCAGTTCGGTCATGCAATAAGGGCGTTAAAAGCTGAACAAACTTAACTCTACAGACATTACACTGAGACTGACATTTCCAATAAGTACATACTGCAACTTTCGGGGGGTTCCTGTTAATTTTTGTATTTTACAGCTGTTTGGGTCTGTGATTGCAATCATATTAGAGGCGTATGCGTACGTAAAATGTGTCTAAGAGAACGCCGCAAGAATTATGTCAAATGGTTCTACGGGCCTACTATGAATCCAAGAAGAAGTTTGAATTGTTTTACTACCTTGCCGGCCGACCGCCGCGCACCGCCGAAAAGGCCATAAAACCATTCGCATACGGCAGATGCATCGGCGCGGCTTTGTAAGGGCGAAATAATATTTTCATCTTTTAACATTTTTTTATTTCGTTATAAATTTACTTAAATGTATCGGCATTTTTTCGTACGGAACAAAAATGATTTTGTTATAAATATTAACGGGATTTCGTTATATAAATGCATTTTTGTATGAAAAATTGGTTTTGGGGACTAAATTTCGATTTTTTTTCGATATACGTCATTTTTCGCTATATCGGGTTTCGTTATATCGCGGTTTTACTGTATTACATAGTAGTACATATTATCCGTAGCCCTAAAAATATGCTCCTCGGCCTCGTTGCATCATTTTGAAACAGATTTTGTAATTATTGTATTGACAACACGTTGTATCACTTACTACGTCTAATATTTTTTTTATTATTTTCATCATTTAATTCAATCTGGTGTACTTACATATATTTATTGCCTAAAAAACAGATTTTCTTTTTCCACTTTCATCAAATTGTAATTTGTACACATTATTGGCAACACACTGTCCGTCTTATTAATCCTGTACAGTTTAATATTGCTTTATACCTCGCTCTCAAATTGTTTTAGTGAAATATTAATTTTGGATTAACAAAATAAAATTATGCATTCACAAAATGAATGTTATATTAGCCAAAATAGACAGTACATTTCTAGAGAAAATACACTATATGTACTACAGTCATATGAGGGCTGTGTGCTAAGTGCCCGTGTTAGGGAAGGAAACGCATTACACTTAGTCCAATAATAACTCAATACACTTATTCCAACTTTTTTAAAACATCCAAAAAATATTATTTGTCGAACCCCACAAAATACGTTTCTGTTTCGGCGATGACTTCCTGGTTTAACGTGAACTTCTATCCACCAAGCCATTTTTTCATATTTAGAATCAAAAAGAAATTGCACGGAGCCAAATCTGGAAAATAAGATGGATCAAGCAGCAATTCGTATTGTAATTCGACTGGTTTGGCTATGGCGATTGCAAATGAATTAGCAAGTTGGTGAAAGAGCAATTTTTTTCTTCACCAAATGGGGTCTTTTTTCATCAATTCAGCGTAGAATCCGCCCAATAAATCAGCATAGTACTGCTCCGTAATTATCCTTCCCTTCTCCAAATAGTCAATGAAGATGATGCCTCGCGAATCCCAAAAAAATGGTGGCCATTACCTTTTCAGCCAATGGAATTGTTTTCGCCTTTGTTAGAGCAGGTTCGCCGGGTGAAGTCCAATGTTTTGACTGTTCTTTCATTTCTGGCATGTAGTGATGGATCCATGTTTCGTCAACAGTCATGAAACGCTGCAGAAACTCTTTTGGATTGCGCTTAAACATGTCCAAGCAGCGCTCCGAAGTTGTCATACGATTCTGTTTTTGTTTCACTGTGAGCAAAGGCGACACACATCTCGCCGATAGCTTTCTCATGCCCAATTTTTCATATAGGATATTTTGTATGCATTGAATTGAGATGTTTACAATGTCAGCAATCTCTCTGATCTTCACCCAGCAATCTGCTAACACATTATCACAAATTTTGTTGACCATTTTCTCCATAGTCACCTCTATCGGACAGCCTGGGTGCTCTTCATCAAAACGGACGTTTGTCCACACTTGAATATATTAAACCAATATCTGATGGTAGCCATCGAAGGTGCATGGTCTTTATAAACGGCATACAACTTCCACTTTAATTTCCTCACACGTCTTCCTATCCCAAATAAGGAATCAAATCACTGGCCGATATTGCGCTTTTTCCGTGGTTGCAATCAAACACAAACTTTCCCAGCTGCCCACTTTCAACAGCTATCAAAAGAAAACTACTCTATAAATGGTATACATATTTGGCGTCAGTCAAACATTAGTCGTTAAACACAGGTATTGGTCATACATCCCTCATACGTTATCAAATGTTGTACATAATGATATGTCATGATTAAAATTATTTGTATGTCATTACCGTTCATAGTAGAATTATATGACATCTTAAGTGTTTAATCACATATCGCTTCTCTTAGCATTATCTATGTATAACATACTCACTGTGTATATCACTAACCCTATTGATTATACATACCGTATATACTTATACATGTATATATATAAAAGAATATGCTTGTGTAATTTGCGCCCCTGTGTATTTTGCATACTCTTATTTCTAAATAATAATTATAGATTTAATTTTTTACTCCGCATATTGTATGCATTTGATTCCTGGACTATTGAGTTTTCTACCTGGGTACATGAGATGGTCAACTTATTTTATACATAAATTCGCACTCTCTCGATAAGCGAATAAGCATGCCCATTGCAGGTTTGGCCAAGGGATGCTAATTGCAGGTTTTTCTAAGTGTACAGAAGTACTAGCTTTGTTTCATGCACTTGGTGTTTTAGGTAGTATTTCATGGTGATTAGCGTTTCCGATAATTCAGTTTTACAGTTCAGGAATAAACTTACAATAAAGTTTTAATAAAACGTGTCCACTTTAAACTTTTTTCAAAACCTCCACTAAAAAATCTGCATATTTATATGATAAAATAGCGAAAATGGTGCGCAAATTACGCAAGCAAATACGATTTAACATTTCAGTATATGTTGAAGTTAAGTTTTTTAGGGTTTCAATGCATCAGAAATTGACAATGCAAGTTAAAGTCAAAATTTAAAAAAATAATAATAAGTAAAAACTTTTTTAAATTATGTTTTTGTATTTTATTATTATCATCCTATTGTATTAGACCTGTTCCATCTATTATTCCACTTTTAAAAAACAATCAACTATGTGTCGATTGAAAGGATTACAAAATATGAATTCAAAATTTGTTAAAAATATATTTGATTGCTATAGCGAAATGGTGAATGTGTACATCCCTGGATAGGAAGAGGTCCAGGTTTGAATCCTGGTAGCAATTAAATATTTTTTTCTTATATTTTTCTAGTCGATTAATTTAATTTATGTAATAACAAAAATGTATTTATTCTCTTTACAAAATTAATATTTGTTGTTTGAAAATGGCAACAAATGTTCCTCCTTGTATTTGAGTATATATGGTGTGTTATATTTATCTTTCAAAGTTGAACGCTACTTGCGAATTCTTAATAATAATATGTAGAACATTTTTTAAATATGTATAAATAAAAAGCTCACCTCATCGGGTAGAGTGCAATATAATATTTTAGAGACTGTATGTTTATTCAAACCATGTTCAAATTTATTAACTGTGTGAATATTTTAAAACATTTATTTCTCAACCTGTGAATATGAATGATTTTTGTCGTGGTTCCTGTGTTATTTAATTATAAACCAATTTCGTGTTATTCTTGTAAATTTTTTTTTATTAAAATGCGTGAATAGAGCAAAACTGAAAGATTTACTCCGCTTACATTTTTTACTATTTTAAATATTTTAGTTTTACAAACAGATCCTGATTTATTTAATGGGTTTAGTTGATCGAAAGTAATGGAAGAATGTATTCATTTAAATTTCAATTGGCATTTACAGAAGATATAGGGAAAAATTTCATATTGCATATAAATCTACCAAAACCACTATGTAGTTCACAAATATAATACATAGTTCATGTGTTAAGCAAAGTGTTTCATATTTTTTAGTATGTATGTACTTACATTTTTTGAAAAAAAATTGTATTAAGTGGTTAAATACAAATCAGTTACAATAATTCATTTTACTTTAAAATCCTAATATGATTGTTTGTTTGTTTTTTAATTATTTATTATGATATGTTAAATGTTTTTTGTTGTGTGCAATAAAGTTTTTAAGATTTTCCTTGATTATTTTTTATTTTAATTTTCAATCAAGTTTTATGCAGACTTCAAACAACCTGCTTCGTGGTCCATTTATCGAATTTTATTAATTGATTTTGTGTTTAAATTACATATCATCACAATCACAAGAGAGATCGCAAATCAGATCTGCACGTCGAAGATCCCACAGCTCATTTCTTTGTTAATTCTCATTGACATTTGTGAGAAGATTTGTGCAGCAGAATGTTAATAAAAACCCTATTAAATTCAAATTGTTATTACCTGAATCAGCGTAACTTTGTCTATGGCGTAACTCACAACTTTTGTCTAGCTGTGGGTTGTCTAGACGGACACAGTCCAAACACAATTATACATTATGTATTATAGAAAATTAAATAAATCAAATTTTGAATCATGTTCTGCACACGAACAAGAACTGTATATCTGACAGGGGTGGTTCGCCGATTCGCTCTGCTGCTCGGAAGGTGATGTCTGCAGCGGCGTGCAGTGGGTCCAATAGATCCAAAATCTCCGTCCAGTAAAAACAGCCAAGGTCGTGGAATTGTCCGGGATCAGTCCAATAGTCAAAGCCAGGTCGAAATCCAACAGAAGCAAGTCCAGGGTGAGCAGGGTCAGAAATAAAAGTCGTGTTGTTGTAGAGAAGTCCAGCGGTGAAGCAAACGAGGCAAGTGATTTTTCAACCGCTGGACCGTTTATTTATATCTCACAAATTACATATGGAGCGTAAGGCTCCAGCAAACCTCAGGGACCAATCAGGGGGCTCAAAATATCCCCGCGCCACCCCGGTACGGTCCCGTGCCGACACCACCTGGCGGCCAAATTCGGAAACTTTGCTCATTTTTTCCGCCGTCCAGTGTGGGTCGGCAGAACTGACTTTTGTCACACATTTTTTGCTGTCATGTTATCTCAAATGTCCCAGGCATCGCGAGTACTTTTTATTACAAACATTAACCTGCCTCGCGATGCCTGGCATACTACAAGGCGGGCGATAGCCCAGGGAATTTATTAACGCACCTCAAACCTTAAAATCCATTTTTTATTAGTACAATGATTTTTGAGGTGCGTCAAACTATCTCCGGGCGATCGCCCTTACAAAACTCTATTAAAACATGGTCTTATCCTAGTCAGAATAATTTTTTACAGACAGTTATTTCCTAAAAACAAAAATAATATTTCCGCGCGGCGCCGGGGCGTGGCCTCGTCCGTAATCCGGCTTCCTCCCTCTCCTCGGCCGCGCGGCTGACTCAGTGGCGGCGATTTTCCAGGGGCGGGGTGTGATGACCGCGATGTTGCTGTGAAGCGGCCAAGTTCGGGTCTCGGCCCGCCGCTCGCCAGGCCGGGGTGCCGCGGTCTTCGCGGCCGCGGCCCGGACCGGCGCATGCCCGGGCCGGGGCGCCGCGTTTCTCGCGGTCGCGCGGCTGTGCGGAACAAATCATTTGTTACAACTTTATGCAAATGTTTGTCAGCAAATTTTCAGCACGTAGATATAGTAATTTTTTAATTCTCATAATGATCATACTGAACTAAATATTTTCTTACTGAATCTATGTTGACATTTAATAAATTGAATAAATATAGTAAAAAGTATAAATTCAATCGGTTTCTGTTTTTATAAATTAGTTTTTAGTTAGTTAAATATAAATTTTAGACCATTATCTTTATAAAACATTTTATGGATGCGCTCAGTTCCAACGACATTATAAAATTGCCTCTGTGAAAAGAGACGCATAATTAAAATTGGCCATCCAATCGAACAGTCTTCCAATATAAATTTATTTATAAAGTTTCATGGATTGCGGGATCAGTTTCTTTGAATAAGATGAATTTTGCTGGTGTTTATTATTTTCAAATAAAAATTGTATTGGGAAATCTAGATACGAAGACTTGAACATTATTTCTACATCTGAATTATCAGTCGGCAATCACGTTGCATAATTTTGTATGCGACTAGCGTATAGAAATGTCCTTATCTGAAGAAAGTAGAAATATAATTATTCGTCATAATGAAAAAGTTGATAGAAACCGTAATATTTTTGAACATCTAATTAATATAACTTCTTTTAAGCATAATGAATCTGCGAATCGGGGTAATTTTAATATACACTTGTGTAGTCATACAAGAGAGGCGGCCTCCGGCTTATGTTGACATCAATGTATATTGAAGATGTAACCATGATTTATTTTGGTGCACATCAGTTTCAACCACGGGACGAATCTCATTATTATATTTTTGGGAGGAACACCTTAAAAGGGTGTGCCCTTTAGAACATCTGCTGGACTACACCGAGCAAGATGGATGGCTAAAGCAATCTATGCTTTAAAGATGTATTTATTTAGAGAACGGCTAAACTGACAAAGAGAGAACTAAAAGGCATTAAAGATGTTTGTATTTTTATCATTCGTATTTACGCATGGTACAGGTTTCAAGCTCCTTGCACATGATCTGTGCCAAAGAATGATTTACAGCTTTTGAAGGACTTGGTGGCGTACGAAAAGATAAATCAATCACTTACAAAAGCTACTATGAAAAAACAATTGGGACATCTTTGGTATCTGTCTGAAGAGCTTGTTGCTTTTAAATTCTTGGATGATAAAGTTTCATTGGAAAATAAATAGAAGATGGTCACTGCCATTGAAAGACGAAGTTTGGAAGATTTTCCAAAGCGAGCAACCCATTCTGGTTAAAAACTTAGAAGATTTCCTTACAAACAATACATTCAATTTTTTCAACACAATCGCCGTTTCGTGTGATTTTTTGACGAAAGATGTAAGACCTGGAAGGTTGATGATGACTACAACAAAGCTAAGACTTTTGTACGTTCTGTGAAGTTGTTAATGACATAGCAGAGAGAGGAATGGCACTCATGGAAGTACGATTGTCTTCACACCACTGATGAAGAGCAGAAGCGATATCAACTCTTGGCAGTTAAAAATTATCAACGAGAATTTCCTGACTCAAAGAAGTCTACATTGATGTCATCTTGAATCATTATTATTCCTTTGAATTATGTTTATTTTTAAATGTGTAATGTAATTATTTCATTGATTTTAATCTTGTGTTCAACTACATGTTTGTAAAAATTTGCTTAAAATAAATACTGACAGTTTAAATACCAACTTCTTATATTTTTTGGTTAAGTGCTATACTTTCACTGCTGGCAGCGACCCCTAAAACCCCTTTGAAAAATCTGAAAAAATACTGTGTTAGTTTTTAGTCGAATGGAAACATATGAAAGGGAGTCCCATAATTTTTTTTTAAATTTGGTACGTTTTTAAAGCATCCTTCTACACACGTCATGGGCAGGAGCACATTTTTATGCTATCTTAATCCTAATTTAATTTCTACCTTATATTAATCTCTGTTGCTTCGCTGGAATCTTCCAAGGGTCCGGTCTTCGGCCAGGTGAAGTGGTATCATTGACGATTGCTTCCATATTGACTTGGCGACTACTCCTAGGCTAGCTCGACAGCTGTTTCTAGATTGACTTGGCGACTTTGGTCAATTTGCCCCTTGCAGGTTAACTCACTTCTGTACTGATCTCTAGTCCTCCGGACTAGCCTTACGTGACCGATTAGCTTACAGGCTCGCTGCTTCTCGTGACCGCCCTCGGACTCTCTTATCTCTCAACTCTCTTAGATTGACCTCACATGGCCCATTAATAACCTATTTCTCAATTTATGTGACGGACTGCTTTGTAAAATGGCATCCGGCCATTTTTAACAGCTTTCCGCATGGGTGGTTCCTCACCTGTCGGTTGTTTTCGCCGTGACACTGGCAATGACTCCATTGGCCTGTCTTTGGCGGCGGCGCCACACCCTCATCTAGGCCTAATTTTAAACACCACCCCCTTATAATTAATTATCATTAAACTTATCTCTACATATTTACACTTATTGTTATATTGTTTATCAAAATATACATATTTAGTCACAAATCGTCTAGTTATGAGGGGTTTATGCGGGTTGATCATTTATTACTTAACTTTCCATACATATTCATCTTATTACATTTATTGACACATTAATTTATTTACAATAAAATTCATACACCTGAATTTTCTCTACATACTTACGATTTTTATATTATTTTATTTATAGCTAAGTAAAACATACTTAATATAAATCATATCTGCTATAACAATGACCTGCCCATTCATTACTATATATTATAAATGCCTGATCTGTATCGCGATCTTTACTATCTATTTTAATTCTGAGTTTTATTTATTTACAATTACGAGACGCTGGCTGGCTGGTACTTACATTGGTGTATTATTTTTAGCCTGGAGCTGGCTATTTGTGGCAGATCTATTTATGATCGAGTAAAGAAGAAGAATCTAAGTGAACATGTTTTTGCTCGCTTAGAGGTTTGGTCATATGAAACGAATGAATGAGAAGAGAAGAGAAGAGAAAAGGATATATAACACAAGATGTATGAATGTGGAAGAGGCAGAAATTATGTGCCAGGACTGACAAATGTGACGTTCTATCCTCTCTGCCTACTCCCGCAGAGAAACGGCATGATGGATTAATCATTTCGCTAGACTAAAAGGGGATGTTTCTCTTTTTACTTTCATGGTGGTCGGCACACGTCTCTCCGCCCGAATTTACTTTCTTAACAAAAAGGGACGATCCTTTGTTTCGCATTTCACCCTCGGACGAGCTTCCTCATTTCACGATTTTTTTAAGAAACATTTCAATCGGAAGTAAATCACTAAATCACGCTATTGTTTTTTTTAATTTTTATTCCCTACTACCCAAGCTAATGACCCCGTTCGATAGCATAAGCCACTTCATGACGAGATCTATCGGCGTTATGGGTGGTTCGGCGATCTTCTCCCGCGATCGATTTCACCCGTAGTCGAGATAAATCATAGTGATACGAAAGTATCAAGAGGGCTCAGTGAAAAACGGCTAACATAACCCTGCAAATGGCTTCTTCCGTGGCACCGTGCGTCTGACGGGAAAGGTAGCCTGGTTGGCGGTCAACAGTTACTAGAGGCAAACTCCTCGATCGGCGATGGCAACAACAAGGCAGCGGTTCGGCAGGATAGAAAGTCAAATAGTCCGGTGTAGGCAGCGATCCTTGTAATCAGTCCTCGGGTGGCTACGGCAGTCTCGTCTATCCAGACAGATCAGTGGCACGAAAATCCCGGGGTGGCGGCGATGGAAGCTAACGGCACACTCGGGCAGAATCATTCGCTGTCAGAGTCAGTCGCTGGATTCACTGTCCAGAATCGACTCGTACTGTCCTCGTCGTCTGCAGAACTAGGAGCCCTTTGTGTAGCGCCGGCGGTCTTATTTATACATGCCGCGCGCGGTCCGTTAGCCCATCTCGCGGCGGTGTAGTGGGGGAAGGCGCGCACCTCTTCGCTTGTAAGTCGCCCCCTCGTATCGGTCGTTGCTAATGGCAAACGGGATTTTCTTGAACGAGCTTGAGGCAAATTTATGGAATTGTGTCGCCTATGCATGGCCCCGGTAACTCCAATCGTTGAGTCATTTCCTGGAATTCAGGCAGTAGTTGTTTCTGAAATTAACTTTAAACAGCGTCGATGGCTGTTTCTTAGCATGATATCCACACGTATCAATAGGAACAATGCCTTAAATGAAATGCCGATATATCACTCTAGCGTGATATATCGACTTATCGATCGATCGCGAAATTGCTTTTTCTTAAACATGAGAGTTCTAGGAACCTATGTCTTCTCATGACAAAAGAAAACAACCGATTCGATCTTGAGGAATGCGGGTCCCGGCTTATTGTTCAGAATGCGAGTCCTTCTGTTTTATGTCAAAATAACAGATTCCCTCTTAACACGGACTACATGTCACTTATGTATTCGCGATCATTAATTAATCAATAGGCCTGAAAACATAAACATTAGAGAATAACAAGTAAAATATGACGGGGTGTTAGAAAATCATTTGCAGAGTGACACTAAATCTTTATCAATATTTAGTGGATTTTCTAATAGGTTTCAAAATTATTTTATTTCTAACACCAGTTTATTGATTTTGAAAAAAAATTAGATTTTGATTAGAAATAAATAAAGCCGATTTTGTTAAGTAATAGTTGACAAAACGTCACTGTCAGCGGCTCGGAGCAACTGTGTTTCATTTTAAGACATTTTAATGGGATTCAAATGAATGATAGGTATATGGATTTTATTGATATTGGTTCAAATCGAAAAACTTAATAAATATCGCTCGATTTTAATTTTAACCATCAAAAATGCATTTTAAATGTTACGTTGTGTGCTCTTTTATCTATGCATAGACTATACTTTCTTATCTATGGTTAATCTCGCTGTCACTCTTTCATTGATGAATTTTGACGTTTAACCTTTAGTTATTTGATCTAATTCGTTTAGTTTTTACTCTGTATCTGCAAACTATTAATAATTAGATACTGTTAACAAAGTATACAAATCTTATTTCAAATTCCAACATGGGTTGTGATGGCGGAACTATCCCAAAAAGAGACGAACTTGTTAGAGTTAAAAAGAAGCCCGAACAGGTTGCAAAATATATTATACTTATCCATTGCAATATATTATTTAAACTTTCATTATATCGTCCATTTTACTATTATTTTCATAGTATAAACTGCTTTGGCTTAGTTTAGAGATAGTAATAATATTGATGGAAGATTTTTTCGTAATCTTTATTATAGAACAATAAAATAAAATGGTTGATTTTTGTATATTGAACCGTTATTGTATTTTTTATAGAAAGATAAAGATGCTGAACTGTCATTCAAATGGAGGCATTGTGCTCTTTCACAACAAATGTTACAACCTCCTATAGTGGCTTGTGGTTTAGGGCGACTCTACTCCAAGAGTGCAGTCCTCGAATCCCTATTGGATAAGACCAACACGCCTGAAATTATTAAACACATAAGGAACATGAAGGTATTTATTCAAATAAAATATAACAATCTACTAATGTGCCAGCAAGGATTTTCTTTTTGTTGATATTTAATCTTCCTCTGTTCTTTGCAACTATTTATTATTATTTTCAAACATTTAAAAAGAACTGGAATTGAGTCGAAACCATGAGAGCTGGTCATTTTACCTTCGAAGTACTTATTACATCTTACCTTTTTTCAGGATATAAAAGACTTGAATTTAACTAAAAATCCTGCGTACAACGATAACGCAGAGAAAACGGAAGGAGCTATAGATGAAAGGGGTTCCCCTTACATTTGTCCAATAATTGGTCTGGAAATGTCTGGAAGATTCAGATTCATCTTCCTCTGGTCTTGTGGCTGTGTTATTTCTGAAAGGGCACTTAAGGAAATCAAAATGAAACTGTGTCATATGGTATATATTTATTTTTAAATACAACTTTTCCTTTTCCATCCATGTTCAACAACATATATGAAACTATCAAATTAATTACAGATTTTAATAACCAAGCTTTAACATATTCAATTATTTTGCAATATTGAAGAATGCAGGTAATAATAAACTAATAAAAATATTTTTTATTTCAGTGTCAAAAACCATTTACAGAAGATGATGTAATTGTTATTAACGGAGGTGAAAGTGATATTGAACTAATGAAAATTAAAATGGAAATAAGGCAAGCTAAATTAAAATCTAATAAAAAGAGCAAAAGTACAAAAAAAGGATCAACAGAAGACATACCATCAACAAATTCCTCCATACCAACGGCATCGAGCCACGACGGAGAACAGTCTTGTTCAACATCTGAACAGATTCCTTTAGAGTTGCCGAAATATAAAAAAGACGCAGGTTCAGCAAGTGTCATGAAACCACACAAACGTCAAGCTCCGGAAACATCGATGCAAGATCCGGTTTATAAGAAAACAAAAGACAAATACAGTGTTGCTAAGGATCCTAAAGCGTCAGATGTTTACAAGTCTCTCTTTACTTCACACCAGTCTGATAAAGATCAGAAGCGCGCGCATTGGATAACTTATAATCCGTTTTATAACTAGCTGTGTTGTTAATATGATCATTTCTATTTTGTCCAATTCGTTGACAAGGCCAGACTTGATATTTTCTCAATATGTTTACGTTGGAACTTATCTTAAATCTCAGGTATTGTTTTGTCCAGATTTCACTTCAACACAACATGTATAATAATTTGTTGCTTATGAACTCTCAATAAAAATTTCTTGCAATTATGTTTTACTTTTAACTTATTTACACATTTTATCTTCTTCTATTCTTGTATGCAATATATCCTAGCATATATCAATCACATCAGGTGCAAGAAAATATTTGAGAATGAGTCTACTTTTATTTAAGTTTGTATAAAATTGTGATTTTCCTTAGTACAATATAGCATTTCTCATTTGTGCTTTCCTGTATAAAGGGTTATTGAAATGAAAACACATTTTATTTATTTTATTATTGACATAATCGCGCTTCTGCATAGGATGTCATATTATCTTAATACACCGTGATCAACTGTTGAAATCTGCCCTATGAGAAAAAAGGAGAAGCAACAGACTGGCTTTTTAGATTTGGTCACCAAATATTGTAAAATCTTTGTCAAGGAATATTTCAATACTGAATGTCCCCGTTTAACCAGACCGATTTAAAAGTTCAAGTCTTCGGCCATTAATTTGGGATTATTTTTTGGGAATCTTCAAATAAAATAGATAAAATGAGGGAACCAGTTGTAAGCTCAGCAACATTCATATTTTTTTTATTTGGAATAAAACACAAAAAACTGATAGGAGCTTGAAGAACAACATTTAGTCTAATAATATGATTGCACTTTGTCACTATCGCTATTGTAAGTGTCCTTTAAAGCAGTCTTTAAAAAATCTGCTAAATGGCAGTACGGATTAGCAAATAATGAATATTTATATTCATTTACAATCTTTCCGCATTATACAACAGATGTCACCCATGTCTAATATTTGTTAAACTGCTGCGAATAATCCTTAGACATAATTGCTCAATAATTTCTGCATTTTAAGTTCATTTTTTTACCTGTTCATATTATTTAATTTCTTTAAGTTCACTATATCCTTTGTGTTTATAATTTTAATAACATTCTGATGATAATCATATCAATTGAAGATAGCTCTAGGTGTACATATTGCTAATATTTTATTTTTTTAAATGATTAATTTACATCAAAAGAGCAAGTTTTTTTATTAATACAATGCGTAAAAACTATATGAGAAGACAACTGCTTTAAAAGTTAGAAGAAAATTAATAATGTTGCTGACTTCGTAACCCTCACATGCAAAAACCATTATTCTGAGAAACCAAAGATTTCTGAATCTGTTGCCATGGTAACCTAATTTATTTACAAAGTGGATGTCAATCAACAGTGAAAAGATTACTTCGTACAAATTCTTGGATAAAAAAATTTGCTTCAATGTCTGGACAGCACAGTCGATACAAGCCGTCAATACATAGAGAATTATCCCGGTCGGATGTTAGCATTTATCCAAGTTACACTAATTTGAGATTGGCATAGTAAGTATTCTAAGGCAAAATACTTAAAATATTATGCAAATAAAATATCTTTGAAATAAAGACATTATTAAATTGACTATTACATTTAAGTGATGTGGTTTGTCGTCGCCGGTACCAACAAGCTGTTCAGACCCAACGCAAGCAATTTATGAAAGAATTAATGTTTTTTGAGCAATTACAAAACAAAGCATTGGATGGTGTAAGAGTTCACAGAGAATTCTCTCAAGGTGTTCTTTCCCATAACATACCGACAATAAACAACATGGAGTCTTTAACCAAAAGTCCATTCACATTAAAACAAAAGATGCGACTAGATAACCTCCTAAAATAATAAAACATATAAATATCTTCAGATGTATGGTTTCATTATATTTATTATTTAAACCATTTATATAAAAATAAACTTTCTCAAATGTTATATCTTGTGAAAATAAATTATTTCTAAAATAAATCAGATTTCAAAAAGGCTTTTCAATTTTTTTATATTTGTATATATGAAGTAAACCCTCAACAAATACAAAAAATGCATGAATTTGTAATCATTTAATGTGCTTTTTGATAATGATTAGGCAAACAATTATTGCAATATTTCAAAGCTACTTACAGTAGGTGTTCAATTGCTATGATTAATTCAGATTTTTTTAATAGCTGTCTAAATTTTCTATATTGTCAAGAGCGAAAAGTGGCTAAATTTCATAATTTCAAGATAAATAAAAAAAATTTGGCTATTTATAAATACAATATTAAATATTCACAAAAAATCATTATTTATCTTATAATTATGCCATTATTCTAATAATTCACATGTATGAGTATGAGTAGTTAGCCAAAATGCTAAAATAATCATAGAAAATCAAATGTATTAAAATTATAATTTTTCCAATGATACGAAATGTTGAAAAGCACTCTCTGCTTGTTAATTTAGTGCTCATGACACTCACCTAGTGATCCAGTGGTTGAGGACTCTACTCTTGTTTCAGAAAACAAGGACACAACACAGCTTAGTTTAAAAATAGCAAAAATATTGATGTGACACTACACGCACGCATTTCTATTTTATTAAGGAAAAATCTTGTCCGTTTATTTATACATAAATATATACATTTAAATTTTTTACAATCAGTGCAACTTTACTGTCATTTTCATTTAATATATTCCAAAAGGCAAATTATCAGTGATGCAAAATATCACAGTAAACAAACACGCACTCTATAATTGTAACTTTCCATTGTGTCAATTTAATTATTGTAGTATCACTTCTCCACTATACATACACACACTGAGGTTGAAAATTCACCGTTCTGTTTGGTATTGCGAAAAACATGATCAGTATTATTGAAACAACAAAAGTATATTAGTCAAATTTATTAAATTAGATATAATATTTTACAGTGATGAATATGAGACAAATAATATTTTGCATCAAGTCCGTTTGCGCTTAATGAATAATTAAATTTTGCTTACACTACAAATATTTCCCTATACACAAAATGTTCTGTACGTTTGTAACTTAAGTTTTCCCCGTTTCTTTCTTCTTCTTTTTCTGACTTTTTTCAACATTATTTTGGAAATAAGTAGCTTCTTTCTTTGCTTGAGCTATTTCAGCGCGCAACCTCTGCTTATAAACAGCTCTTTCATAAGCTAATCGCTCACTAAGATGTACCCATTTGAATCTTGGCAGATATTTTATATTCCACACCATATCATAGTATCTAGATTTTTTTCTAGTTCCTATCCTTTGGTTATTTAACAGAGCAGAAACTTTTTTTGCAATTCTTTTGCTTTCAAACTCTACCCAACCTTCTGTAAAATTTATTCTCGATTTTCTTTTCTTTTGGACATCGGGATCTTCTGGAAATATATAATTGAAAGTTTTTATGAACATTTTTACATTAATAACTAAACAAAAACTCGCAAGACGTTTTTAAATATGATTTAGCTCGTGTTTGAACCTAAAAATATAGTATTAAATCATTAATTGCATTCAGTTTTTAAAATATATTTAAGTTAAATGAGTCATTACAATTAGGTTGGTTAATTACACTTACTCTTTGGCAATTGTAGATATACTCGTCCAATTTCTCCATATTGGCCGAAAATTTCTCTAATTTTTGCAACTGTCATTAAAGGTGGAATTGTGGATAAATATATTATTCCACGTTTTTTTAACTTCAAGACCTTTTCGCCGTTTGGACATTTCACGTTATTATTGCTCACTGTTTCTTCAGATACATCTGAGACAGACATTTTCATAATGGCAAATTATTCAAATGAGGCAAACAATATTTTCACATACCAAAAGTTGCAAAATTCATATGAAAGCAGAAAAATGACAGCCCATGCCCACAAATTTTTAATGGCGTTTGAATTTATTGCCAGAAGTAGGATTTTACGATCAATAAAAAGTATCTACCCTTTCATTACAACTATTAATTTAAAAAACACGGTGCACAGGCAGGAACCATTCATTTTTTCGTCTATAAAATGTATTAAATTCAAATATCGATTATTTTAGATTATCCTTGTGATACAAACGGGACACCGCGTTGTGCGCCATGCGATTCAAGTCGGAGTTCGTCTAAGAGTCATGATTCGATTAATTGAATACGTATTAGCTCCTGATCACTCATTAAAACGATACCCCGCACTCTAAAAGAATGTTCGCTTCGCAACCCATCCATCAGATATCACGCTTCATTAATACCATGGTTATAGGAAGAATAATAGAGGTGAATATGAATACACGAAAGATGCACAAATTATACATTTATTAAACACACATTTAAATTCACGGACAGGTGGAAATACTTATAACTAACTTAACCTAAAACTCATTCTACCTCGGGTTATCTTGTGATTTTCTCCTGGATCTTCTGGCCGGCGAAGTGATGCCGTGAGCGGTGACAGGCTATCAGACGCAACGGGCGGGGCGGCTGCTCCAGGATAAAATGCGGTGAACTGGAGCTGTCTATCCTCCGACTCTCTATTACGTTCGATCGGGTTCCGTTGTTGACTGTCTGCTTCTGCTGATCAACCTCGCGACGTCTTCTGGCTTCCGAGATTGACTTTCATCTTTCCACTCCCAACTTCTGTTTTCAACTGCCCCCTTTCAAATTTTGTCTTCAATTCTAACTTCTGAATCTTGTTCACAACTTCTTGTTTTAAACTGCGCGTTTTCAACTCCGCTCCACTCGTCCTCCCAGACCTCGTGTCCAACTCACTCCTCCGGGTTTCGTTACACAACTCCGTGCTTCCGACTTCGTTCCATTCGTCCTCCCAGACCTCGTGTCCGACTCACTTCTCCGGGTTTCGTTTCGCGACTGTGTGCTTCCGACTGTTTTTTTACAACCGCTTCCGAGCCTCGTCCAATTCGTCCTCCCGGACCTCGTCTCCGACTCACTCCTCCTGACCTCGTATTCTATCTAACTATCTGTCGGCATGGTGCGTCTCCTCGAAACAATGCGCGCCCTTACAGATTTGTTATCGCTTCTCAAGAAACCTTCATATTCCCGTTATTTTCAGCCCCCCGTTTTTCGTGCATTGCACAACACTTGGGCTGGAGGTCACTACGGTCGCTATTCACTTTTGAACGAGCCGCTAGGTTTTTTTTGTTAAGAGACGTCCGGTCCCGTTTATATGGGCCTGCCGTCAGCGACCTGCATGTACTTGCGAGATGCAATTTCCAGCCTTTATTTTATTTCATTTTTACGGCTAATAAATGTGATAACTTCGCGTCACTTCGCGCTGAGGCATATCACTCAGTCATTGCAAATAAAATGAACTCGAATTTAAAATAATTATAATTTCCTAGCCAAAAAATGTTTTTTTTTAATAATTTACCTCAATCGACGCACCCACTTTACATTTAAAGTATTTTCAGTTATTCTAAGTGATTGCGAATGACAACCACATGTTATTGTCATTATACGGACCATTAGTAATATATATCTGTAGCGACCGGAATTCAAATCCACCGCCATCTCAGTCGGCATCGACGCTAGCGATAGCGTTGCCAGGCTTGTAGCAGCAGCCGCTGCTACAAGCCTGGCTCGAAATTCACCGCTAGGCAGTCTCTCCAGTTTCATCGTTCTACAACGGCGGTCTTGCTGGCCCGGGAGCGCCGAGCGAGACCTCCAAATCGCTTCACATCGTTTCATTTCGTAATACACACGCACCTTCTACAACATTCATTTCATTCTATGTCTTTTTTGTTTTATCATACTGTCACAATAAACCGCCACACGCCAAAACGATATCTTTCATTTAACCACCGTCCTAACCCCCAAATATCTATAAATTTCTTTTATATAAAATTTAACATTCTGAAGGTGTTAAGTGTTTTGGTGTTTTATAACAGACAATTGATTGTTAATTTACACTACTCTAAACTGAAAACTTTACATAGAATATTTCTTACTTTGACCATCCTCTCTTTTCTAAAAATAGATTTTTAAAATATGTATATTGAATATATAAATACGTTTAAGGAAAATACATAACGCGTTTGATTGCTGATGAACAAGACAAAAGCATATACATGTTATATACCTAAAACTTAAAAATGAACGATATTTTTATAGGTAAACAAAAATAAAAGTATATCGGAAAAAAATATTTTGCAATTTAAAATGATTGATTTTAGATACAGGTCAGTAAAACTGAATGCGTGAATGAAAAAAACTACGCAAGCCGCTAGGATGCATTGATTTTTAATTACGATACACCGTAATTACGAAAATTCTCTGGCTTTAAATGTCATTATACAATAAAAATATGTAGTACGTTTTCATCACACATATGTATTTAAGAGTACGCGAATGCGAGTTACTTATCCGAAGCTCCGTTAAGTACAGTGCAAAATGTAGGTAAATATAACTTGGATTCGCATAAGAAAATAAAACTGGTAAAGTTGTGAAGACGTATCGAACGAAAGCCGCGACTTCATTATTTACTACATTAAAAAAAACAGCACTTATTTATTTTAGAAGTTAAGTGGGCGCGTGGATTGAAGTAAATTATTTTAAAGTCAATTTTTGGCTCGAAAATCATCAATTTTTTTTCGGGTTAATTATATTCGCAATCACTCGGTTCCATTTTAATAACTATTTGACTCTCGTTGGGCCGTCAATTGATTTACACTAGTTTTATTGTCATACGGGAGAGGCGGCCTCCGGCCTGTATTGCCTCTCTCTGATGTGCAATTAAACCTATGGTTGGCAGAGGTCACACTGAGGAGAAACAGATTAAATGAAAAAAAAACAGGCAGAAGACAAAGACAAATATGTGGCAGCTCGCGCGCATCATCCAGTATTTCTCGTTCTGTCATTTCTTGGTATTGCGCCATTCCGCGCGAACAAAGCGAGAAAGCTCGAGCTACGCTAAGCTACGCCGTCCGGCGGACATGACACATGCACTGACACGTGCACTAGAAGAGGCAGTCTGTACTAACAGTCTGCGCCCAATACCCGAACCGGTCGAACCGCGGACGCTCATTCCGGCTCTGTCCTTCCATTAATCTTGCATCCTTTTTCCATTCTGTCATTCATGTATTCTGTATCGTTTCTTGCTCTCGGCGGCTTCTCCCCGATGACAATAAACAAATCTGTATAACAATGGTTTTTACTTGAACACAAAAAACCTTCCCACAAATAATTAATTATTTATTTACTTCTACACGCGTCATGGGCAGGTATACATCCTTATGCTAACTTAATTCTAAATTATTCTACCTTATGTTAGTCCGTAATGCTGCGCTGAAGGCTTTTACAATGATACGATTTTTGGCCAGGTGAGGTGACTTCGTCGGCGAATGCTTCCGGCTTGATTTGGGCGGCTGCTTGATGGTTAGACGTGTAGCGACCAGAATTCGAATCCACCGCCATCTCAGTCGGCATCGACGCTAGCGACAGCGTTGCCGGTTGCTGCCACAAGCCTGGCTCAGAATTCACCGCTAGGCGCTCTCTCTAGTTTCAGCGTTCTACAGCGGCGGTCTCGCCGGCCCCGGAGCGCCGGCGAGACAGCCAAATTGCTTCACATTATTTCATTCAGTAATATACACGCACCTTCTACATCATTTCATTGTTACATTTATTCATTTCATTTTGTCTTTCTTGTTTTTACCATACTGTCATAATAAAATCTCAACACGCGCAAACAAACATCTATCTTTCATTTAACCACCGACATAACCCCCAAAGACGGATACGTCCAGACTGACTTGGCGGCGGGCTGGGCCACTGCGTAACGATTGGTTGGGCAACTACTTGGAGGTTAACTTGGCGTCTGACTGTCAGTTTAGTTCGACGACTGGCTGTCAAGCCGACTCGACTGGCTGAACTCCAGACCTTTGGACTGGCTTCTGGATTTTCTCAGACTATGTGTCAGACTGTGGCTGCTTCTTCCGTGCTGTGGTCCAAACTGCTTTCGGTGGACTATCGTTGAGGAACTCTGCCGGACTACCTTACGAACTGCCTTCGAAGCTAGCTGACGGGCTCTCCTCGGATGATTATCCTGGCGGATTCTTCTAAGCTCCCGTGGCCGACTGTTGCAAACTGATGAACTGCCTCCGAACCTCGGAGAACCATCCTAACGAACTCTCCTGGGCTGTCCCAAATTCTGTGGGAGACTGAGCTAAATACGATCCTTTTTAAATACTTGCGCTGAAGAGTGCCTTTCATAAATGAGAGATATACTGTGCCTTTGCATTCACTGTGTCATGCATAACGGGCATAGATACAGGATATAATAACGGGTGAAGACCTTATCTATGGTAAAGTCCCGACGTGTTTTTGGTGTTTTTTTAGTACATTTCATTTTACGTTTGATGTTTTTGTTATTTGCCATTTAGTTAAATGTTCAAATTAGTCGCTTATCAACAGACTATCTGTATATTTTTTTAATTGTTTTTAATTTGTATGAGTAATTAAATGTTATGAGTTCTCTACCCGCAAGAATGAATGTTCTCAAGAATTCTGTTAACAGGGTACTAAAAAATATATATGTATTTTTAAAATCTAATATATGTATTCGCAAAAAAATCTTCCATATATTTCAATCCTTATTTACAAGAGCATCTGTGACCCAGCATTTTTCTCTTTTTGAATTTGAGGTTATGCTAAAACTCATCCAATTTCAATGATTTATTCAGTGAAGCTGTATTAACTGATATGTATGTATATGGAGAATATTCGAACACGTTGTTACTCATTACACTAGTGCTAAACAGTTTATCAAATTTAAACTCTACCCTGCAACCTAAACGCACTTGCAGTTTTTTTTGTAGCTGCTCCAATCTGCATATTTATAAAGGCTATTTGTCTGCCACATATTAAAGTTATTATTCTTTTTCCAGTTAGTTTGATATGACCAAAACCAAATGTTTTTCAATGCCATAAAAAAATAATATTTTTTTGTGCAAGATATTTTATTAATTTAAAATGAGCACAAAAGTGAAACAGTGCCAAATTCACAAGGCATATCGTCACTTAAGAAGTAATATAAATATAAAAATTATGAAGTGCCAAGAACGTTTGAAATAAAAATAATTTGAGATATAATTAAATAATAATTTTCTTGATTGATATCAATCTTTATTTTAGGTACTAAACGAAAATGAAGATTATGAAACATTCTGTGAAACGTATAAAAGGGCTCATGACAATCTGATTTCTGACCTGAAAACTTTTAGCGATAGTATAGAACATCCAATCTTGGTCCCGGTGTGCAACAGGGTACTCATGAGAGGAAAATTGATTCATACTAATGAAATAATGGTGTCATTGGGATGTGGTTACTTCACAAAGTGTTCTTCGAGTGAAGCTCAACGCATTTGTCTCAGGAGAATAAATAGTAAGATCAGATGTACTTTTTCAATATTTTTTTATAACTTAATAGTGTTGTCCTCATTGGATAATACCTGTTCTGATGGGAGCATTTACATGATCTGGTAAATAAAGCTAAAAATAAAGATGTATATAAATGAGGAAAGCTCATTTTTATTAGTGAATTGTGCATATGTGATCTGGGCTTGTGAGACATATGAATGAGAAGAGGATGTAAAGAAAATATATGAGGCAAGTGTTGAAGGCAAAAGAAATACGTAAATGGTGTATGTAAAATACCTGCCATGATTCGGTAAACTAGGTATTGAAAGACAACTCTGTTAGAAACTTGTAACCATTGACAACCGTGCGTGAGAAGGTGTACAAAAATGAACAAAACAAGAATGGTATGTAAGGACAGAAGAATGTGATCTATTCTGTGTCTACCCATGCAGAAAATAGTGGAATGAAAAGGGATTTTTCAAAATGCATACATATTGTGTTGATGCAAAGTTTTGACATTTTTATGATGGATTCTCTGAACTAGCAAATAATATGTGTTTCCAAACTATTATATTGTGTAAAAGAAGCTGTCTTCTCACTTTATATTCAGTTTTAGCCTAGCCGGCGAACAGTTGAGAGCCCTTTTGATTTTTTTAAATGTCTGTTTGCATTATTCTTTACTTTGCAAAAGACTGTGGCAACGAAAAACATTTGCAAAGTGTATGGAGAAATACCGCTAAAGTTTGATTAAAACAGAGGTGGTTTTCAACATTCCAATCTGGGGATTTTTCATTGGCTAACAAACCAAGGACCAGGCA
Organism: Eubasilissa regina; assembly: GCA_022840565.1. Lineage (NCBI taxonomy): Eukaryota > Metazoa > Arthropoda > Insecta > Trichoptera > Phryganeidae > Eubasilissa > Eubasilissa regina. Next base: position 26,602,241 of record JAINEB010000022.1, on the reverse strand, counting down.
CCCTTTGAAGCCTGATGCTGATGTACTGAAGGTTGACACTGATCCATGTCAAAATACCGGGGAGATCGCATTGAATCGTGGTGAGACATCTGTAACACATAGGAATGGTTTTGCAGTATGATGTTTGGTCTCTTCATCAGTTTCAGCTGCCAATTTAATGGATTGTGTTTCATTGAGCGCTAGACAAAAGCACAAGCCCTTTTTGCATCGATTAGTGACAGGAGATGAAAAATGGCTAATCGACAACGTGACACGAAAAAGACATTGAATGAAGTTTGAACAAGCCCCATTAACCACTTCTAGAGTTGAAATCCATGAAAAAAGTAATGCTTTATGTTTGGTGGGAGTGCAAGGGTATTGTCTATTACTAACTTCTAGGCCGCAATGAAACAATTACAGTGGAATGATATTGTGAACAACTAACAAAACTAAATATTGTCCTTAGAAAAGATAGACATTATTTGACAAACAGAAAAGGGGTACTCTTTTACCATGACAACGCATGACCACATATAGCTTTGGTTACCCAACACAAGCTCAAAGAATTGAATTGGAATGTTAGTAAGCACCTGCCATATTCTCCAGACCTTGCTCCTTTTGACTTTTACTTATTTAGTTCATTACAAAATTTTCCAAATAAAAAAAATTCAATACTATATCGCAGGTAAAAACATCCCTTAATTTTTTAAATTTTGCTTCAAAATCACAGGAATTTTATTTTAATGGATTAAATAAGCTAACACAAAGGTGAGAGACAGTCATTACAAATGATGGAAATTATATTGTCGATTAAATTAATTTAAAAAATATATACATATATTGTAAAAAAACATCAAAACTTTTGCATCAACCTGACAATATGAATACTTAAGAGAAGTTTATAATGCATGAGTGAGTACAGGTAATGTTAATAGTTTAGCTTACTAGAGTACATATAAACCATACAAATATTTGATAATCGTTATTAATTCAATATACTTTTATTGCTCGATTTCTACATGCTTCGACTATTATCTCTTATTGTTTTATGTTTTGATTATGAGCTTTTTAATAGTTAGGATTGTAATGTTTTTTGTAGTCTAAGTAAGTATGTTTGATCAAATGTTGATGCAGTCAGCGATGTTCAATAATACCATGGAATCTTATTTTTTTTAGTTTTTTGAAGTGTTTCATGACATTGAACGCTTCATTCGGTGAAAGAAGTTTGTTGTCTTTTGTCCATCATAATTCAATTTGTAATTTGGTGCATGATGGCTATTTCTAGCATTTTGACTAGTGTAATTGGTTTTTTTTTTTTCCAGCTATGTGGAAATTATTAACACATCTTTTAGTTTTGAAGGAAATTTTCCTTGATTTTGGTTCAGATTGATCAAGTGGGTATGGGATAATCGGAGTATTTATTTATGATTTTATACGTATATGAAATATAATAATAATATTATAAAATACGAGGTCACTACATATATGTTAATACTGACTTCAAGAAAAATATGAATATTATTTAATTGCCTAGATTTGTTAGATATTGACTGTTTTATTAATCATATGTTTTGCTAATTCCTCGCTTGTAGTCCTACATTTGTGTTATAGGAAAGAGGACTTTCGGATACTTTACCTATGTCAGTGTCTGGTGTGAAATATTTTTAGGGATAGTTTTTATACTTTTGTATTTATTTTATTTCATAGAGAACATATACACATTATATTTATTTGTAGTCTGAACATCCTGTGCATTTGGATTTTTTCAGAGAAAAATTTGTTATTATATTAAAACTTTTGTCAAAATTTAATTAGATTGACCATTTTATTTAAAAGGAGCGGACACCATTCTTCAAGACTTGGAAAAGGAACGAAATTTTGTAGAGGGTCAAATGAAGTTCTCAGAGGAGAATATATTTTCCACTGGTTGTCAAGAAATTATTGAACCTTATGATGAAACAGCTGAAAAAAATTGGAGGAATGAACACGCCCTAAAAATGAAGGAATATAAACTCAAGGAAACCAAGGAAACGGTGAATGTTGATCACGAGGAATTAATGAATAAATTAGAATTGTTAGAATTACAAGAAGAGATTGAGGAATTACATGCCAAAGAAGCTAAATCTATTCAAGCACCAGCTGTTAAATCTAGCCAAAATGTTAAAGACAAAATTCGTCTTCAGAATACAACTGAAGAATCTCGAGAGTTCGTATTGAGAAAAAAATTAGCAGATTTACGACAAAGAAAAAAAACTAAATGCGTTACTGAAGAAGACATATTTAGGCGACTACAAGAACTTGAAGAAGAGGAAGACATAGAAGATGAACTGGACAGGTATATTGCTATTCATATTCTTCCTTGTACAGATTTTATCACAATGTAAGTGGAATCATTGATTTAAATGGGACCAAAAAAAATTTAATTTATAAAAATTACAATGAAATTAATTATATTAGTGATTTATCGAGTCCAGTATTGATATGGTTGATGCATTTGTGTACGCGTTAAGTCTAGTTAGTGCAATGCGTTAAAGAAGCATATTTTTACAACAAAGATTGCTCTCTTTAGTTCTTTTATATTTAATTTCAAAAACATTGACATTGGTATTCAGACGTATAACCCCCACGATATAACATTCCGCAGGGCATAGGATATATATTTTTAGAATTCAAACATCATCCATTGTGAATAATTTGTAATATTAGAATACAATATATTTTTGTTTACTTATCCAGTATGAATAATGATTAAAATTTCTCATTTCAGATTGTATGATAATATATATGGTAGTAACGAGGACAAGGAATCGGATTCCCAAGAGTCTTCTGATTCAGAATCAATTGAGGGTGATGGTGATCACTATGACTCTGGAGATATCACTGAGAATGAACATAAACTCAGAGCGCCAAGTAAAGACGAAGACAAAAATGCAATAAAATCAAGAAGGGTGTCCTTCAACACAGAACTCGAGTCTGATGCAAGAACAGCAACAATTAATTTTACTCATAGTAATAATCCTACTTGCGAAAGAAGTGGATCATCCACGATAATAACTAGCCCATCTGATATTTACAAAATATTTCCCAAAAATTCCAAAAAAGAAGTAAAATCCATATTGAAGAACATTCAAAGAGTTGCAGAAGAAGTCCACAACACCAACTTATCCGATGATACTTCAGCAGACAACGTTGAGTCCGACAAGAGATCCATTCGAGACACCAATTTAACTCAACAAATTGTTTTTGGCAACGTCGTAGAACATTCTAAAGATGAAACCCAATTGGTTAACGAAAACAACATTGGGAATCAAAAGAGACCAAGTAAATTTAAATCTATGCGAATTGCAAACAAACAATCCAAATGATCTCCATGATAACTACAATAAAGCGACATTCAAAAACCTTTCAATATTCTATACTAATTGATGTAATTATTTTATTGATACAGTTACCTATGTTTATTCTGAAATCAAATACATATGTAGAAACTGAAAAACAATTACAACTGAAAAAATATATTTATATGTTCAGAGGATCTACAGTGACAATAAAACAGTTGCTTTAATTATTTTATTTTATTTTAATTTGTTTACATCTAAGGACTTGTTTAACAGTAATTAATTCACACAATCACTTTTGTGACAACACTTTTAAGTCTTATAAACTGGAACGTGCAGTACTCAGAGCCTTACTGAGCGCGCTTACGTTTGGCTGCTACATCAGCTAGCAGTCTATGCCCGCAGATGAATGTGATGAGTCCGATCGCAAGCAAATAGCGGATTGTTTCAAACATGGTTAGACGTAACCAGAAAACAACGAAGAGTCCGAGTATAGCTGAAACAAAAAACAAGATAAGTTTTACAGTTGTATGTAATTAAATAATAAAATATAAAGTACAACAATCACTTAGTTTATGAATAAGATTCCTTCCCAGAATTAGGTTTGTAAATAATTTTATATACTTATTCAATTTTCCCTCAAAATAAAATCAATCAAAAAAGTGGTTTTAAAAAAAATCTGGAAAAATAAATAATCAAATTGGTTAGTTTTTTTTTTTTTCACTTTGCACACTTTATTTGACGGGACAGAGATGACGACAGAAACATCAATTTATCATCTCATTTTACAAACTAAGTGACCTCATTGGTAACGTAGATCAAGCAGTTTATTTGCTTTTATATTAAAAAGAGAACTGATTGCCGATGTTTCAGAAAACTTGTCAGTCTCTGGTGTTTACTGGTATCTGGAATTACTTACATTTATGATACAATTTCTGCAGACTAAATATCAAATTGTCTGAAGTAAGACTGTAATTTTGTATTATTCTTCTACAGAGCATGACAAGTTGAAATCATAATTCAAGTGAATAAGATATTATTTTTTTGTTATTAATTAAAATTAATATACAAGCATTTTACTAAAAATACCGTTAGGCAGCATTGACCATTGCCGCAGCTGGCGGCATCATTTTATGCATGGTGTTAGTGCGAAATGTAATGCGTATGTACGTGGCTGTGATGTGGAGTGCTAATATATTTTTATTTTAAATATATTAAACACGATAATATTAATAAAATCTGATGTTGTCCTCCCAAAAAACAAATATAAAATAAATAATAATGTTCTAAGTGTTATGGCCTGACAACACTATCAACTTTTATTTTTTCCTATTTTTCAACTTTTTTTCATCTCAAAATCGTACAAATTCCCGGTCGATGGATACTTATGGTGAAATAGTACCCACATATTTTTTTTTTAGTTATACCAACGTTCCCATGGTTTTTTCATAAAAGCTAGCCTGTGAATTTTGGCACCAATATTGTGACATGATGCTGTCTCACATACGATTTTGAGCAGCTAAGAAACAAGGCTTTTTTCTGGGTTAAGAAACAAGGCTCAAAAATAAACATCGAAATAATTTAAAAAATAAGCTGCATTAATAAGAGTGATGTTTTCCATGTCATGCATCCTGTTAATTTTCAAAATGTCCATCTCATTACCAAACGATCAAAACGAGAGTAAGTTACACATAGTAAATTTATTTTTTAACTCAATTTTGATGGGTGTTTCGATCACATCTCATTTAAATTGTATGATGTAAAAGTGCATTGATTTACGATAATAAAATTAATCAGAATTATTAGAAATATAAATTTTCAATATGTGTAAAGTCAGGGTTCACTGTGTACTATTATGCAGTTTTGGCAATCTTAATCATATAAAACACAATGGAAAGGAAAGATCTAATACATAATTTAAAAACCTATTTTATTTCATAAATTCTAAAAACGTCACTAGTCACAATAATAATAAAGTAATTATTACCTCCGAGACCTCCGTGGAATCCAAGTGCACTCAGGGAGAAGGGGAAATTGCGAACATTGATTCCAATTTTTGCCCAGAGAATGAAGAGCAACAGCAAAGGTGCAATACACAAGCCTGTGAAGATATCAGATACAAGACGTGGCGGTCTGACATCTGGCTCTCGGAACATATGAACTATTTCAGGTTTCGCAGCACGGTCAGCACTCACTGTTGGAACATGTATGATAGTGAGAAAATATTCAATTTTTGTAATAATGTCTAATAATATTTAAATCTTATCAACAAATCAATAATTAATAAACATCAACACTGACTGTGATAACTGAACCGCAGAAAAAAATTGTTAATACAGTGGAACCTCATAACGAGTAATTCGCATAACGAGCAAAACAGATTGTGGAAAAAACGCTCCCTTAACGAGCGACATTTCGCATAACGAGTGGGATAGTCCCATCTTCACATCACTCACTTGTGAGCCGAGACTTCCGCGCCAGTGCATCAGTCTCTGGTTAGCAATTGTTCCGCTAGCACGTTAGTGTCGCATGTGATCACATTTTTCCAAACTTGTGTTCAGACATTATTTGTAATTTTTTTTTGTGCAAAGTTTAATAATCCTGAAGCAAAAGTGTTCCTGAAGAAAAAGCCATAAAAAATAACTGTAGAAATGAAACGTAAAATCATTGAAAAGCGAGAATGAGGTGCGAGCGTGGCTGATCTAGCGCGCACATACAATCTGTCTACATCAACGATTTGCACTATCCTCAAGAACAAGGACAAAATTAAGAAGATAGATGCTTCAAAGGGAGTGTCAAGAATGTCCACGAAATGGTTACCTATTCTTGATGATGTTGAAAGGTTGCTTCTCATATGAATAAACAAAAAGCAATTGCAAAGCGACACTTTTAACGAAAACATTCGAAACATTCCAGATTGTTACGCTCCTTAACAATTTATAAGTATGTAATATAATTAGAATAAACGTTAAAAACATAAAAATTGATTTTTTTGGAGGTAAACGCATTATTGTCATTTACGTTGTTTTGTATGGGAATAATTGTTTCGCTTAACGAGTGTTTCACATAATGAGTAAGATTCTGGAACGAATTAGTCTCGTTATAAGATGTTCCACTGTATATCAAATTCCAACCAGGACAGTTACCATAGAAGCAACACATTGAAGACATCAAATTTAATTTTTAATAACAAGTATACGTATTACGCAATAATATGTACATAGTTTATAAGGCCTGGTATTGTAGAAGATGTTTTATTATTTATGAAGATTTTCCAAAGCAATTTAAGTTACGGGAAACATGGTATCCATGGATTAGCATAGTAATTAAATAAATTAAAAAAATTTCATTTACCTTTTTTGGAAGGAACAGTAGAGAACTTCAGATTAACATTGGCAATGGTCCATCGGAAGGGATTGGAAATGGCGGAATCCCCAATAATTAACTCAATACTGTATAAACCAGAAGCATGTTTGAAATTCTCAGCAACAGATCCAACATCCTAAAATGATACAATTTTTAATAAAGTGATAAAATTAAACCATTATTTATTAAACTTCTTCAAGATGACGACCTTGATCAATGATATGGATTGAAATCATAGGTCATATATTTTAGTAAAACACATCACATTCTGTTTTATTACGAAGCTGGTCCGAATCACGGGAATAACTTATTAGTTTGCTAGTCACAAAACCACTAAGCTGACCTTGATCAATGATATGGATTGAAATCATAGGTCATATATTTTAGTAAAACACATCACATTCTGTTTTATTACGAAGCTGGTCCGAATCACGGGAATAACTTATTAGTTTGCTAGTCAGAAAACCACTAAGCTGACTAAATACTAATTATCATATAAACACTGAAATGTTTGTCCCGCTTAGCTCCATCGATGGGTGAATAAAAAACATATTCATTATATCAAAACTTACAAAAAAAAGATTTCACCTACAGTACCAAAATGCTAGATTCTAAAAATCATATAAAGACTAATGAGCAGCTGGAAGATTTTTTCAGGCAATATTTTAATATTTTGTTACGCGCCAAATATTCAAAGGCCGTATTCCAGGATAACCACTACAAGAGATTACCAGGATTGCCATTAGAAGGAAGGATGCGCAACTAACTTCAGGGACATGGCACTCTTCTCACCGCCTTTGCCGTGTGTGTCGTTCGTAGTCTGAGCGTGCCTTGAAAATAAAGTTGAAATTAAACCCATAACGTTCTTATTAATCTTACCCAACCTAATAATTCAGAAGTGGGATAAAGTGTTAGCTCGAAAAAAGACGATTATAAGTTATAAACGTGAATATTCCGGTAACCACAATATACCCACGTGCTGCTCATATGTACGACGCCGTGACGCCATTTTGATTCCCTTGTTGGCGCGCAAAATAAATTGAACCGGGTATAATTCTGACCTTTGGAGTGACTTAATAGTGAATCGCAGTTTCTTAATTGTGCAATTTTAACTGTCCGATAACAAGTTTGTAGTGTAATTTGAACAGGTGACGGAATAATGAAACGCCACGCGCGAGGATCCCGTTACACCCGAAGATCGAGGAAGGAGAATATTGACACTGAGAGCGAGTCGACCTCGAGCAATGAGTCCGCCGGTGTTCTGTTAAAACGTCTGATGAAAGACAAGCTGAAGGGGATGGTAGAATCCTACCTTGCGCGAAGTGAATTACCGGTGGCGGCATCGCGCATGAGGGGTGATCAACTGATACCGAGGTTTGACCCTGACAGTAAGTCATATAATGTCAACACTTGGCTGCAGAAAATTGATCAGTTGGGAACCATCCACAACTGGGACGAGTATACAAAGTCCTTTTACATGCAGTCCAAGTTGGGGGGTGAAGCCAAAGAGTGGTTCAACCGGCTTGATGACTATGACTTCTCTTGGACTGAGTGGAAGGACCACCTAACTAAAGCTTTCCCGCGGCATCACGATTTCGCAGAATCGATAGAGGAACTCGCCGCTCGTAAGAAGATGGCGGACGAGTCGATGACGCATTATTTTCATGTAAAAATGGCCCTACTTTACCGGTGCCGCATCGATAATGAAGATGCAGTTTCGTGCATCATTCGGGGACTGCCAGCGGAACTTCAGGCAAATGCCAAGGCATTCCAGTGCACGAGTCCACAGGAACTCTATACAGGGTTTCTGTCATCATTGGACAGTTATAGGGTACCGCATACTGGGAAAGGGCACCCATCAAGGGTTGAAGTCCAACCCGTTCGGAGTCATTTTAAAGATGTGAGACGAGATCGAGATCGGCAACCCCTGGGCAGAACGATCAGCCGCTACAGCTGTGGGCGACGGGGGCACTCTTCCAAGGAGTGTCGCCGATTAGATCAACGAAACTGTAAGGGGTGTGGAAAACGGGGGCACATCCTAAAGGACTGCTGGATGAAAAAAAAACCTGAGGATGCAAAGGTAGGAAGAACCAACGTCTTACTCGTGGGGTTAACAGATAATGCATTTTTCAAGGAAGTAAAAATAAATCAGCATAAAATAACAGCATACCTAGACAGTGGTAGTCAAATGAATATCCTGTCAATGAAAGTGGCAGCCGCTCTCAATCTGAAAGTTGACAAGAACCAGGAACCACTGGTTGGGTTCGCTGGAGGCATAACATTATCACTGGGTGAAGTTATCTTCAGGCTCCAGGTTGATAGTGTCGAACTAGACACGAGAGCTCTGTTATCAGATGCGGAGATGAAGGGGGCTGAACTTATTATTGGGCAGCCGGTTCTCAATCACCCAGGTGTCATTTTCACCGTGAGCCAGGGGTTGGCTCGAGTTGATTATAATGCTGAAGACCAACTCGAAAAAATACAAGTATGTGAGGAACCGCGCATCACAGTCAAGTCGAGGGAGGAAGTGGTCGTAGAGCCAGGAGAGACATCATATGTCTCAGTTGAAATCGTCGGAGGTGAGGGGTCCACAGTCTGCACCAAGCCCCGATACTTTGAAATGGGAGAGACGTGCTACATGCTTCCCGCGACCATTGTGTGTGGCGAGACGGGCCTTATATCAGTGTCCAATATGGGGAATAATCCTGTTCACTGGAAAGCGGGACAGACTATCACCCGTGCAGAGAAGTGTTGCGAAAATTTCAGTCAGTTTTGGCAAAATTCAGTCAAACCTAATGGATCAGTTGCTGCTTCAGTTGCGGCAGAAACGGAAGTTTCAGAGCACTTAAAAATGCCAGTCCCAAGGAAATTGAGCATTTTCATGTTGAGTGTGGGAGATATTCAGATGGGAGATGTGCCTGCTGACAGTAAAAATGAGTTGATGAGAGTGTTGAACAATCACACGAGAGTATTTGCAAAGCATGAGTATGATTTGGGAACCACAAACCTAACTGAGATGACAATTGATTTAACAACTACAAAACCGATTTACCATAAGCCATACAGATTGTCATTTGCGGAAAACCAAGTTGTTAGGTCCAAAGTAAATTCACTATTAGAAGCCAATATCATTCGCGAATCAAATTCGAATTATGCCTCTCCAGTGATTCTTGTAAAAAAGAAATCAGGTGACTATAGACTCTGCGTAGACTATCGAGCACTCAATGCTATTACTATAAAAGATCGTTTTCCATTACCTCACATCGAAGATCAACTAAATAAATTGGGAACATGTAAATATTTCTCGAATCTAGATTTGGCGCAGGGATACCACCAGGTACCTCTGGCTAAGGAATCTATTAATAAGACGTCATTTGTAACTCCTGATGGCCAATACGAGTATGTGAAAACACCATTTGGACTTGCCAATGGCCCAGCAGTATTCCAACGCTTGATTAATAGGGTGCTGGGAAGCATGAAGGATGAAAGAGTCCTGGCATTTATGGATGACATCCTGATACCATCGATAGATATTCCAGAGGGTATCCGGTTGTTAGACAAGATACTTGCACGTATAAGAGCGGCCAACTTAAAACTTAATCTGAGTAAATGTTCCTTCTTAAAGACCGGGATTAGTTATCTGGGTCACGAAGTCAAAGCCGGGGAAATCAGGCCAGGAAATCGGAAAATTAGTGCAGTTCTAGATTTTCAGAAACCTACTAATGTTCACCAAGTTCGACAATTTATTGGACTTGCAAGTTACTTTCGGAAGTTTGTTCGCAATTTTGCCATTATTGCTGAACCGTTAACATTGCTTACTAGAAAACACACTGTCTGGGGTTGGGGAGACTCACAAGAAAATTCATTCCAAGAATTAAAAACCATTCTTACTTCCAAGCCGGTGTTAGCCCTTTATGATAGATCTTTAGAGACTGAAGTGCATACCGATGCATGCAAGAATGGATTGGGGGGAATCTTATTACAGAGACAATCAGATAGCTGTTTAAAACCAGTTTATTATTTTAGTCGTGTCACTACAAGAGAAGAGAAGTATTACCATAGTTATGAATTGGAAACACTTGCTGTCGTAGAATCTTTAAAACGTTTTAGGATATATTTGGTGGGGTTGCGATTCAAAGTGGTAACTGATTGTGTGGCAGTTAAATCCACCTTAACCAAACGAGATATAATACCGCGAATGGGCAAGTGGAACGCATAAATAGAACAATTTTGGATACTATGCGGACGAGTGTAAGTGACCAGAGTAAATGGGATGAATTAATACCAAACATAATCCAAGGCATTAACAACACCACTAACGAGTCGACCAAAGTATCTCCTTTTGAACTCATGTTTAGCTTCAAAAGCACGTTGCTTCCAGGTATGGAAACGAGTAGTCGTCAATTGTCAGTAGAAACCTTACGTCAAAAGGCTCGAAAGAATTTAAAGAAAGTGGCAGTACGAATGAAGGAGCAGTATGATAAGAAAAGGAAACCAGCCAGGAGTTATAGAGTAGGTGATTTGGTTTTGTGGAAGGGTTCACCAGCACGTACAATGAGTGGAGTGAATAAGAAACTGGATGGAAAGTATTCAGGGCCTTATAAAGTAATAGTTGTTTTAGAAAATGACAGGTATAAGATAAAAAGTATAAAAGGTATGCGTGGGTATAAAAATTTCACTGCTGTTGTTCCAGCCGATGCAATGAGGTTATATGCCCCATTAAATGAAGGCACTTCTGACTCTGATGACAGCAGTGGGGATACGAGAGACCGAGAGGACCTAATTGACCTACTAGAAGGTTAAGATGGGTTGTAAGTTAATGGCAATTGTGACTCCCTTCAAGGTTGAGAATTGTGAGAACTTTCTTTATGGTTGAGAATTTGGGTACTCCCATTAAAGTTGAGAATTTTGAGAACTCCCTGTAAGGTTGAGAATTGTGACTCCCTTCAAGGTTGAGAATTATGAGCACTCTCTTTATGGTTGAGAATTTGAGTACTCCCATTAAAGTTAAGAATTTTGAGAACTCCCTGTAAGGTTGAGAATTGTGACTCCCTTCAAGGTTGAGAATTATGAGCACTCTCTTTATGGTTGAGAATTTGAGTACTCCCATTAAAGTTGAGAATTTTGAGAACTCCCTGTAAGGTTGAGAATTGTTACTCCCTTCAAGGTTGAGAATTGTGAGAACTCTCTTTATGGTTGAGAATTTGAGTACTCCCATTAAAGTTGAGAATTTTGAGAACTCCCTGTAAGGTTGAGAATTGTGACTCCCTTCAAGGTTGAGAATTTGAGTGCTCCCTTTAAGGTCGAGCGGTGGGAGAGCCCCAATGAGCATCAAGTAAAGAGGAGTGGTACGGGTACAAAACAATGAAGGAAAGTGTCCTGTCATTGTGAGGTGATTCCAATAATGAGATACTGATTTCATATATAATCCAATATTTTGTTTTAGGAATAAGAAGGTAGTTCCTGTTGGGTGGACCCAACAACTTTCAGGTTGGGAGAGTGTTACGCGCCAAATATTCAAAGGCCGTATTCCAGGATAACCACTACAAGAGATTACCAGGATTGCCATTAGAAGGAAGGATGCGCAACTAACTTCAGGGACATGGCACTCTTCTCACCGCCTTTGCCGTGTGTGTCGTTCGTAGTCTGAGCGTGCCTTGAAAATAAAGTTGAAATTAAACCCATAACGTTCTTATTAATCTTACCCAACCTAATAATTTTTATTAATAGAAATATATATTGTCTTACTAAATCCATTCTGTAAGCCTTGGAGGAATCAGGTTCAGCAACAAATATAACTTCATGGTCAGGAGATTTACAGGAAAGTCTGACAAAAGCTTGGTGAACTTTGGCAATCCCACTTTGTCCTTTTTCACGAAGCAAAAACTTTACAAGCACCCTGTAAAAATCATAACATGTTCATTTAAGAAATTAATACAAATTGTATCAGTTGATCGATTGTGTTTTTTAATTTCAAATTTCACTATTTAAATATTAAGTTAAAAGATAAGTTTTTAAAATTAATTAGTCAATTCGTCATGATGTGAACTGATAATGTACTCGATGTTATTGATAAATCGTTATAACCACAATAGGATCCTGAGTTGAGAGATTCCATTCTATCTTTGATAAAAAAATTAATAATGGCAAAAACATACCTTTGCAATGAATCAGCTTCTAATGTTTCTGTAAGCTGTTTGGGATAACTGATGGCATTCAGCTTTGCACTGGAAGTGCCATCGACATCTGCAACACCAACTTCTACTCCTTCAATGTCGATTGCTCCCAAAACTCTGATAGGTAAAATAGAAGAACTAGTTCCGGCACTTAGAGCCAATTTATAAAGACCCCTTTCGGGTTTCACTTTCATTAAGTCTAAAGCAAACAAAGTTTTCTCCTTGGGATGGGTGGTCAACTTCTGTTTAGATAATACAACCACATCATCTTGCAAGCGAGTGGCTGATTGGGCCACTACGGAATCAGCTGATACAGAGGGGTGAGGGCGGCCAAGCAGGTCACTCACTGATATGTAGATGGGTTCAGAGTCGCTGGAAACTTGCCCAATACCCCACAGAGAGATGCACACTGGAGAAACTTTCTGAAAAAATAAAATACCTCATTACATGTGTGTACACAAATATGACAATATACGCACGTAAGTAATGAATTTCTGTTTGTGTACCATGTGAAATGCAAATGGAATCAGTAGCTTTCGTTCTTCGCCGATTGTATAATGTAGGTCTCTGAGATTTTGATGAACTTCTTAGCCTACTTCTCAATATCGTCCTTGAATGTCGACCCCTCCAACTTCTACAATCTGTATCTCTAATATGGCATAATTTTAAAAAGTCATTCCTTAGATTATTACTATTCTTGCCTTTTCTGCGTCATCTCTACTTATATTCTCCAAAACAGTATTAGAGAAATTATGTTCCTAATCCCGATATAGATCCCTTCCAACTTCCAAACACACACTTGTCACTACTTACTTGCTCAATCAGTGCTAATTTGGTCGCCATTTGGTAAACAATACAACCTGTGTACCTTTTCGAGTACATGCCGGTCATCTACCTACATCATGCAATACCTGCAAAGTGGCCGATGGTACTTCCAACATCAATTTCGAGTGTCTTAAAAGTGACTCCCAGCATCCGTCGAGGGATCCTTCATATTGAGCTTGGAGAGAGAGGCGGGTCTACAAAAGGTGAGTGGTAGTTTTCAAAGTACTTTATCGTCCTGTTTTTCCCTCCATATTTTCTTTCATACAGTCCATAAGATTATCTCTAACAAACAGCATTAACAACAGATTGCTCCTGGCCCCCCAAACCTAATTAAAAACTACTGCAGAACCTCATTAATTTTAAGTTTGATGATACAAACATGTATGAAATATATTTTGTCATTGATAATTGTTATGAATGTGTAATGTAAATATTAAATTTTGAAAATAAAATGATAAATGTGACGAGACGCTACGGTATGCTCTTTCGCATAGCTGTGCAATTCTTAAATAAACAAAGCTTGCAGTTTTAGATTTGCACAATTCTACATTTGGCAATAGTGTCATTCAAAAATGGCAAAAATCATTCTTCAAGCCAACCCTGCCGCTACTGCTGCAACTCAACTTTTATTCAACAGCTTCTATGCGCTTCTATGTACCGATTTACCATGCAGATTCATCGCGACAAACGTTCCATTGAGAATTGGACTCACCTTGCAAATATCAAATTTGAAAGTACAGTCTTTGTTCCGTACATAACATTTGGTATATATAATTTGAAATTGTTAAAATATTTCACTGTATATATGAGTTGTTTACTTCTAAACCCCTCTATAATCAAAAATAATTAAAAAGGTATTTAAATGCAGTTTCACTAGGAAAAAATTATACTTGCGATTGGTTTATATACTTTAGCACAAATAATAATTGGGGTTTGGAAATAAACGACTCTCGTATTGACAATTATGTGAAAACAATACAATGTTAAATTTATGTCCTAATGAAAATATAAAAATGAACCACTAACCTTGTCATTGGCTAAGTATGAAATTGCTTCAATTAGTAATGATGCTCCCTTTACAGACTGAACTGATCTCCGTGAAAGCAAATAGTTGGCAAGTTTCACACTTTGGTCTGGAGTGATAGCTGAAGGAGTATTCACTGAAGCTTGCAATCTGTAATTATAAAAAAGCCAATTTTACCATTGGGTGAACATTATTAATCTGAAACATTTTTGAACAGAATAAATTTTAAACTATTTAATTATGTTGTAATTTAATTAATTGAATCTCATTACACATAATTAAAATTAAAAATCCACTCAATACGAATTTTACATATTATGTACGACAGTCTTTCAAGTCCAAAATATCAGTATAAAAAAAATGTATCCTCAATAATTTTAAATAATATGAATGTTGTTTGGTAATGCTGTTAATAGGGGTGCCAAAAAAGAATATTGTTTTTTAAATAAAAGATTTGAATGCTTATAATTTTTATATTTTTCAACTATTATTATTTTTATTTTCCGCTGCTAACGATCCAGTTGTTCACAATACAATTGCGCATTTATTGTTTGTCCTGATTTGAGAGCTTGAAAGTGAGATTTGAGAGCTTGCAGTCGCACCAAACAGACAAATTGATTTTTTTCATTGTGAAGCCAGCTTTAGCGGTGTGTTTCGCTACCTGACCTTTAGAAAGCCATTTTTTTTACTTTTTACGACCTTGGTTCGAGTATAACACCCATTTACCGTATCCAATTATCAGATGTTGTAAAAAATGGTGTTTCTGATTCCATTTCCAAAAGTTATTTGATCGCCTAGATGTTCTTCACTTAGTTTGTGCGGTATCCATTTCCTTTGTCCCCACACCTTGCCAATTTTTTAAAGATGCAGTTATACGCTTAAGCTCGAGTATCCGAGTTTGTCCACAATTTTTTCAATAAATATATCTGGATTGTTTTTGATTTGGGCAGCCAGTATGACTCAACCATTTTAATAGGTCTTCCACTTCCAGGACTATTTTTTATATAAAAATTTCCTGATCGAAATTTCACGAACCATCTTTGACACTTGCGAACATCCAAAACATCTCCCACTATATCACAAATATTTTTAATGGCACTTGTTGCCATCTCTTTCTTCAAGAAATGAAATTTCAAATAAATTCTTTGTTTGGTACAAATTGATCCATTGTAAACAGGGTTATTCAGTTTTATAAATTACAATTCACTCTTGTTATGTATAGTCGCCAGAATAACATAAAACACATTGTGTAAGGGCGGCAGTCAAAGTGCAACTAACCATTATTGTACAATATTTTAAAACTAATTCAAACGATTTAAATAACCACAAAGCGCAAAATAAAAGATACCAAATATATTAAAGATTCATAATGATTTGAAGTAAGAAGGAAAGTAATTACACAAAGTAAAAATTTCCTACTTGAGGATTCCAGTAAGTATGGTAGCGGTATTGGACAGTCCACCCTCCCAATGCAGGAGAGCTCCAACTGCTCCTCCTTCAGCCCCCACCTGATCAGCCTGAGCCAGAGCATCCTCGATACGGCTTCCTGCCCACTCTCCGCATCCTACCTCTGAGCAAATATGGAAGACCAGACCCAAGCTGAAAAAACAACCAAACGATGTACACATAAATAAAAATGTGCGTGTGAATAATGTCCAGAATACTTGGATAATTATTCTATAGACCTTCAAGGGGGTGCCTTTGAATACTAATTCATCTTCTTTTATGAACGTGTGGAATTTATCGTTAATTTATATCAGAAGTAATAAACAAAATCAAAATATTTTTAAAACTAAATTTAGTTAGGATCTTTACACTAGTAAAACTAATAAACTGATGGGCATTATTAGAAGAAAAAAAATTGTTTACAGTATGCCAGAAAATTGCCTTAATATGGAAAATTCTAATCTAACAAATAGAGAAAATGTTAAAAATTAATAGTTATTAAGGCGCCACTTGCAATAATAATTCATATTTTGGCGTTTTTACGAAAATATGGGTTTTTATTATTCATTTATATCAGAAATTATTCAATAGATTTGACTTTTTTTTCAACTATTACTTGGATTGGATCTTTACATTAATATAAAACTAATAAACTGAATGTTATTTGTCATAATTAAGACGATACAAATATTATAAGAAAGACCGTGACCATTAGATGCATTTTAGGCATTGTACAAAATTGAGTCAATGCGCTAAACGAATGCGTAGACGAAATATATTTTCTTATAATCTTAAAGCCAAGATTACGGAGACAAATTTGTAGGAAACCAAATCAGCAAAATGTTAAAAATTAATAGAGTTATAAATCATTCAATTTGCAGTACATTTGATGAATTTTTGACGTTTTTAAAATACTTTGTTTTAGTAAAAACATAAGTTTTTAAATAATAAACTATATTTACTCACATGCTTTGAGGCTTCAACTACTATTTAAAACTAAGTTTAATATCAGAAACACAATAATCATTTTTTAAATAATATATTTCCAGTCTTATGAAACACGATAATTTTAATTGTCTATCGGACCTTCAGAACGCTGTTGAATTCGGCCATGACGATCGTGGGGTTTGTGCTCCGTTGGATTTTCATTAAATTTGCCTATAAAACACATTTTATTACAAATTTTGACTACACTATGAATGAATATTATACTTATTCTTGATACCAATTGCTTATTTTTGTAAATTATATGGTTTTGGGCTGTTTTTATACGAAAACAGATTATAATTTTGACTTCTGAACATAATACGTATGTCAAAACCTACGTAACGGATCGGAGCGCTAAGAATCTGACAACGCATGCGCGGCTTGCATCGCATTGCGTCTCTTATCTATGGCGTTGCGCATCTAACGCATGCGCCTCAAGGGCATAAAATTAATTTATTCACATGATTCAACGTGACATTCGTGAACCCGTGTTTTTTTTTTGTTGGGTTTGGTTCTCATTATATTTTATTATACAAATTATTGTTCTGAAATTACTGCCTCCTGTGACTCAAGATGCCTAAGGTCAAAAAGTATCCATTGACACGCTCTACGAAATATTCCAACAAAATTTTAAATGGTTATCTTCTTGGAATAAAAATCGCAACGTAAGTTGATAATTTTTACCATTTCTATAACAATTATCTATTTGATTTAACAATACAAATTACATAGTTCAATATACATATATTATGTAGTGCAGATAAATTATTTTTTATTGGAAATACATATCCTTAAAGATAAATAATCTTATCAAAAGAATTATACATGACAGACCTGTCTGATACAAATGTATTTGTTATAGTCATATAAATTAATAAAGATGTATTTTAATATTTTAGACATAAAAATACTGATAACTAAATAACAATAATAATATTATTAATTATTTTCAGGATGTTCCCGAACTGAGTATTGAATGTGCGGACTCGTGTGAACTTCCTAAATTGGATGGCAAAAGAGTGGTCGACGACATACACCAATTCTTTTCTCTAATTAATCAAATTTACTCCCACAAGTCGATGTTCGAGTGCACATGAACGAATATTGAATATGTGAAAGAACATAAAATTTTATTTCTAAATTCAGTTTAAATTGTAATAAATGTGAATCAAATTTTGTTTTGAATACGTGTGAAGAAAAAAAAAACGAAATGAACAACTAATTATTTAACAGTGAATAATAATACTTTTGTCATATTTTCATTTATATTTTAATATTAATAAATATGTAATTTATTAAAACAATAAATAAATATTTAAAAAAAAAACTTTTTTTATTACAACCATAGTATGATTATTATATAATATTGGCATAAATAGTTCTCTCTTCACAAATACAGCTGCTTCAAAAGTTGTCAATATTATTTATTAGTATGAATTTACGTCAATTTTTTCCTTATAAATCGGGGGCATGATTGTAATAATCATGTTTATCGACACAATGTTTTTTATCATAAACATAACAATTCTTAGGTGAGAACTTATTTTCGCCTGATAATTTCAAATGGCAACACATATGTATTATGAATGTTGAAGAAATGCCTATTTTCTGATAGCTTTATTACCTAGGAATTAAAAAAAACCAACAATTGTATACTTGTCCTTTTCTATTAATACCTTTCACTCTAGCAATATTTACGTAAAAAATAACGCACTTTTATGTTTACTTGATATTGTAAATGAATTAACTATTAGTCTCGTCTTGAAAGGGTATACAAAATGCAAAAATATCTCGAAATTCAAACTGGAAAAATGAAAGTAGCCTCTTAATATTATTTTGTTAATTTTTGACATTTTTAAAATGCTTTGTTTTGGTGTAAATAAATGATTTAAATAATACATTGTATTTACTCATATACTTTGTGACTTCAGCTACTATTTTAAATAAAGTTTTATGTCAAAAACACAATAATTGGTTTTTAAATAATATTTTTTCAATCTTATAAAAGACGATTATTTTAGTGTTCGGAAGTATATTAATTATTAGTTTTGCCTTGAAGAAGTATGTAGAATTTCTCGAAATCTAATTAGATAAATGTGAAAGACCCCTTAAGATATTTTATTTATTGCATATTAAAACAATGCACTAAAAATAGCCAACATAGCTCGATTGAGAGTCACATTTAATAGTCTGTTTAGTATCTTAACCACGCCAAGCACATCTATGTTTGTAACATAATGAAAATATTGCAACACTGCATTGTTTGTTAGTAGTTTGCCTAAGCACATCACATTTAGTTAGTTACTATCATACATATTAAGTAATACTAGCAGAAAAGCTAGGTCCTGAATGCGGCTATTGTGTTACAAGGTTTCCGTAGAATCTGTATTTAAATACAGAAATCTATTATATTGCTTTAATAACATACCATATAGTGTAAACAATATACTAGTAAAATGATACATACTATATACATATGTACACCTAGAGTTATCTTAAATTGATACAATTATCGTCAGCATGATATTAAAAGCACAAATGTGAAGGATATAGTGAACTTAAAGAAATTAAATAATATGAACAAGTAAAAAAGTAATTATTTAAAATCTCAATATGATATTTTATTACCGTTTTGAACTACTATGCTAAAATGATTGAGTAATCATATCCAAGAATTATAGTTTCTGATAAAAAAATAAAACAACCCCTCTACAGCCCAGCACCAAATATATCCGTCGCAAAAAACTTTCCACCACGGCCAACGACATAATTTATTTATCTGCTTTGAACTGCGACACCTACCGGAGTTCTTAATCAGTGACATCTATTGCACAATGCGGAAAGATTGTAAATGAACATTAATATTCATTATTCTTTTTTGATAATTTGTACTGGCATCTAACAGATTTCCTTACCAAAAATGGCAATTACACTAACAATGGACGCATACGTTAGCACAATTATAATGAGAAATTATGTAAAAAAATAAATAATAATAATTACTTTGTAACTGAATCATCCTTTTTCAAATACTCTTTCAGTGATTTGATGGCAGTCTCTGTTTCATGTCCTTTATTCCCCAACGCTTTTAATGTGAGTACGGCATGCAACAAATCTGCCAATAGAGTCTTTGGATTATCTAAGGTTTGTACGGTAGTCCGTAACACATCAGGCTTCAAGGTATCCGGCTTGCACTGAAGGACCTCCACAGCTGATGCTGCATAGTGACATTGTTCCACAGTCAAAGTTCCCTGGCACAGCGTTTTCAAAGACTGTACGAAAAAAAAAATTAATTCTAAAATACTGACTTGTTAAATAGGGTTATTTCATGTACTATGTATTTGATTGATAATTGCAAATTTGATATATCTTTATATTTTGTTGGTATGTGTCTAAAACAGAGTAACCATACTTTAAGTAAAATATATTACTACAATGTACCTTGCAAACATCACCGGCATTCGGAATTGGTTCACCTAAGAATTTCAATCCCTGAGTAGCGTAGTATACAGTGGCAAGATCCTTGGAATCGAGATTTTCTTGGAAAATATTTTTGAATCTCGCTCCATCCTTAGCTTTATCAAAATATCCATTTACGCTTATTCCAGCATTTGCAGTTATTATGCAAGTCAGACCCAGCAAACAAGCACTTACAACTGGAATAAAAATACAGCTTCAGGTTTAATAAAAACATTAATCGAATAAATTTAAACGCTAGGAGGATTTCTGCGAATCATGAGATGGACATTGATTCGACATAGAAATTATGTATACACACTTTTTTTTATCTTAATGAGACCTACTACTCAAATGACTTGGCCTAAGAACTCACTTCTAGATATACTGCACTAAAATAATAGTCAAAATGATGAAACGTGAGATTGAGTTTTCAAAATAGATAAATAATATAAATGATTAAAGAATAAAATAGAAAGATTGCAAATGTGAATAAGTACAATTCAAACAAATTTACTAAAAGGTTAGCTACCAAAACATGACAAAACACAATAAATTTATACAGGCTCTAGCTTTATTTTAGTTTACGTCATTAATTCCACCAATTGAGTCCTAAAAAGTGAAACTTACAATAAAACTTACAATGCTTCATTCTATCAAAAATCCTAAAAAATCACAGGAAAGTGCCGGCTGAAACAGACACGACACGTCAGAAAATCCGGTGCAATGGTGGCAGCTTTTGTATTACCAACATAAGAATATATAAGAAATAGGCTGTACCTACTCCGCTGTTCAAAATATGTTGTTATACCTCGACGCGGAATGAGGCGAAGCTATCATATTAATTAGATGTAGAAAAAAACAATAAAAAAGGAAATTTCATTTTTCCCATCTCATGCCAACCGCCATCAACGAAGCCATGTGGCAAGAACCCGTAATCTGAACAAAAAACCTTCAGACGAGTGCATTTGCCACTCGTTCTTCAGTGAGAAGAACTAGTGGCAAATGTAATTGCTTAGGGACTGCCGACTTACGAATCGCGCAATAACCATTAAAGGAGCTGGCCATCTTCTTTTTCTTATTGTTTTAAAGGGGTGAAGTGGAGGCAATAATTCATATTCGGGTGACAGGGATAACGACCAAAAAGGAGAATTTCGTCTTCTTTTATCGCAAGGGCTAGTCAATTCCTAGGATTCTCTTTTATAAGAAAGAACAATTAAGTTAGAGCCACCGACTCTAACGATAAATCAAATTCTATAAAGCGACGAGATAACGGCCTATGTAAATCACTAGCAAGAAGACGCATGTTGGGCAATTGTTTCTCTGGGCTATTGTTTTGTAAAGAGAAAGGGCGCGGAGATATAATGGGAACACATGTCTCAACTTTTATATAGAGGGAGCGGTTCTAAGGAACCGGGCCTTTATGAGTACATGCAATGCGTATGAAATTAAAACAAACAAAATCGAAATAAAGTATTTAGATTAAAATTCGTGGTACCGCGAACTCGCTCCTTCAAATACATATGCATACAACAATGTATTGGCAGGTTAAGATAAATATATGTAATAAATATAAGTATTTATAGGGAATCCAGGTCGCACTTTTACAATAGATAAATTAGCATGAACCAATTATAACTATATGCAAGGTCAAATAATAAACTACCATACCGCATATTAAAAAAAGGAAAGAATAATAATATGCAAACAAAAATAAGTTATTGATAAACAATGTAATTACTATATAATTTTTTTATAAAATATGTTTAATCATTATTAAATATAGAAATAATGTCTAGGGATAATGGTATCACTGGATTTGGAGTTTTAATTAATAAGGTAATGTTAAGTGTTTATACCTACAGATAAGATGGACATATAAAAAGATGATTAATTTTTAGTGGATGCTGATAAATAACGTGAATGATTATAACTTGATTATAATGTGAAGACAGAATCCGAAATTAAGCCTAATATAAGGGCATAACACCGCTGTCGATGATGAACTTATAGAATGGCGTATACTGTTGTTCATGACCACTCAAGTGTGTTTCGATTAATGTAGTGAAATAATTTCCACACCCCACGAGTTACTTAACTTCCTGTGGTAAAGCAATCGTGTACGTGTGACACATGTCCAGGTTCATATCTTAATTACTTATAACTAACTTAATCTATAATTAATTCTACCTCGGATTATCTTACGATATTCCTTTGGATCTTCTTCCAAAGATCTGGTCCCAGGTCGTGAAGTGATGCCGTTAGCACCCAGCATGGGTGCTAACGGCATCACTTCACGACCGCTCCCAACCTGGCTCCGTGGCTGCTCTGGCGACAGGCTATCAGACTGGTTACTCGGAACAAGCGGGGCGGCTGCTCCTTGGTAGATTGCATTAAAGTCAATCCTCCGACTCTGTTACGTTCGTATCAAATTTCCGATGTTGACTGCCTGCTTCTGCTGATCGACCTCGTGACTTCTCCCGGCTCCCGAGATTGACTTTCAAGTTTCTACTCCCAATTTCTGTTTTTAACTGCTCACTTCTAAATCTTGTCTTCAAATCTAACTTCCGAATCTTGATCACAACTTTTTGTTCTTAACTGCGCGTTTTCAACTCCACACTTCAACTTCCTGTTTTTAACTCCTCACTTCCGAACCTTGTTCTTCAACTGCTCACTTCCAGATCTTATTTACCACTCTCTACTTCCAAATCTTGTATTCCACTGCCCAAAACACGGCGTTCTGGCCCTTTTGAATAGCATGTGGCGAGGGCGTACCTCTCGTTAATTACCTTCGAGTAACAATAGACTCGCAGCCTAATGGGCCTTTTTTGGAGCGGTTATTATCAATCAACTTGATGTATCGACCGGCAAAGATATATTATTATGCCTACCGCTCTCGAGCGAAATCTTTTCTAGAAACAATTTATTTCTAGACAAAAGACAACCGATTGACTCGATCTTGGGAAAAGCGTTGATAACATAATATATCGAGTGGTTGTCGCTTCGTAATTACACCAACCGTTGGAGAGATAAATCTCCCAGATGAATAGCCGAGATAAATCAATGGCTTTCTAATGACGGAAGAAAAGGTTCCCGTGAGACACGAGTCCCTGCGAAATGCACTCCCAAGAATATCCAGTATCCGCGGGTGTCAATTAATAATCAGTCGATCCGAATCAAAATACGCTCGCGACACAAATTATCGTTGGGGTATATCAAGGAGTATCAAACATCTAAAAAAATCTTGGTTGGATACATTTTCACTAATACGCATTAAAAATTGACAAGATGGTAACATAATAGAACGCAACTTTTGACGTAAATTCTTATCTATGCGTAAATTTGCCTGATAAAAGTTATGTCTGCCGTGTCTGACCATAGAAAAGACGTATATCTGCCTGGCTGTCATTACAGCTGTCATCAGATCACGTCAGATTTTATCAGATTGTCATCAGAAAGCTATTTAATATGTCATCCATGCGAAAAGATAGTATTCTGTATGAATTATTTGTTTATGCTGAATGGCGCCCGGATCCAGATTTCATAGTACGTTTTATAAACTTAATTCATAAATTATCTGTGGCATTTATCTATCTGTACCTGATGTTTATGTTTAAATTTTAGGGAAAAAATAACTGTAATAATAAAAAAGCGAGTTGTTCGTTTCTATTCGTAATTTATCATACTGATGATTTTTTTTAATCCTAAATATACGTACACCACTATTAATAATTGTTTTCCAAACCAAACCCTCCTGCCTACAAATAAACCTATATTGTCCTCTAAGCTCAAAAACTTAAAATTATACCAATAGTATTAAAGTTGTCCAATCTAAACCCTACAAATAAACCTTTACAGATAAACCTCCATTGTCCTCTAAGCTCAGAAACTTAAATAGTACGAGCCAAGCAAGAAGTTGCTTTAGATATCTTAATCAGAAATGATTTTTTCAAACAATTTATCAGTACATTAAATGAAATATATGTAAACATTAAAAAAAAATATGTATAACGATTTAGAGTTTACTTGAGGTTTCCAAACAAGCTTGTCAAATAATTTATATAAGTGCCTATAGGGCCGATTGTGCGATCAGTAGTAAATTTTAACCATAGTAAATTTTTACTATTGTAACCTTTTACCATCGCCTGTGGTATTTACTACTGTCAAAGTTAATTCCGCCTAATAGAGTGGTAAGGCGAATAATTATAAAAAATCTGAGAATGACGTCTAATTTGATTTATTTTAAATATTCACCATTGACAATACATACAATTTTATGCTTTATCTATAACTTTATTTGCCCCTGCATTTCGAAATCTGTCAGCTTGCCGGTGAAAAATCTTCAGTAATACAAATTAAACAGCAAGATCATCATTGGACGAATTATCCTCACTAAAGTAGCGGGATATTGAATGATTCATTGTCGTATACTGCAATTCTGCAAGTACCAATGTGACGGACGACTTTTGAAACAGCTGTGAAAAGTCCGCCATTTTTAATTAACGATTGACGGTTTTACCATCGGATATCAGAGTAAAATTAATTTACTATTAAATGTACTTTCGATGAGTGAATATTTTTTACCAATGATCGAACCACCCGTTTACGCAAATTTTTTTTACTGAAGTTACTTTTTTACTATAGTAAAAATTTACTGCTGATCACACAACCAGGCCATAGTTTTAATACAACCTAACAAGAAACAATGATAAAGTCAACACATAAATATTCATATTTGTGGATAACAAGCATATATCTTTCATAATTACTTTCACAATAGTCCATGCAAATAGGAAAATTTAGAAAACGGAAGTTCGTGACGTTATAAAATTTTACATTTTGAAAGGAAATATCACTACTTAGATTAAAGTTATGCTGGGTGCTGTTTTAAGAGACTCTTCTCCTTCGTTGAGCTCTGTCTTCTCATGGGCAACTGATTTTAAATGGGGATATCAGAACCGTATGCTCACCGCAGTGGACGGCCAAAAGACGCGACGACTCCAGAAATGATTAAGAAAATCCATAAAATCGTATTGGACAATCGTTATTTAAAATTACGGAAGATAATAGAGATGATAAGCGTCTCTTCTGAATGTGTTTTTAAAATTTTGCATGAGCATTTGTGTATGAAGAAACTTTGCGCGTGTTAAGTGCTGCTCAGTCTCAGTCAATCAAAACATTGACGAGTAGATGTTTCAGAGGAGAGTTTGGAGCTCTTTAAGCGTAATTGCAGCAAGTTTTTGCGAGTTGCATCACAGGATGAGACATGGATCCATCATTACACACCAGAGACCAAAGAGCAGTCTAAAAAATAATGGACAGAAAGTGGCGAACCCGCAGCAAAATTTTTGACTGGCAAAGTAATGGCGACTGTTTTCTGGGATGCTCAAAGAGTAATTTTCGTGGATTACCTTGAAAGGGGAAGAATAATAAATGGTAAATACCACGTGGGCTTGTTACAAAATTTGAGGGATGAAATCAAGGTGAAATGGTGAAAATAAAATTTTGTTTCATCAAAACATCGCTCCATACATGTCGAAAATGGCTATTGTTCCTGCGCTTGTCATGTGGGTTATCGAGTCGAGGTGGGGTGCGAAATATTGAATATTTGGGACTTGTGTATATAAGTATGAGTTGTGACTTAAGTGCAATTATTGTGCATTTAGTGCCTATTGCAAGTGCATTTAAACCAATTAAATCTGCCAGTTTTAACAAAAAATCAACTGACAGATTAAAAAATATGTCACACGGAATACAAAGTGGGGTAGGCAAACACTATAGCCAATAAGAGTCAAGCAAAAGTCCTCGCTGCAGCCAATCAGAAACGCCGCAAGTGTTGTCATAATCGCCCTTTATTGATAATGTTCAACTGATTGCCTACAAACAGGAATAGACGAGTTGATGTAACAAGTGACAGGTGTCAGATGTCAGAACATAATTGACTGAATTTATGCATTGTCCTGAGTATGTCACCCGGCGGCAGTGCTGCCCTGTACCATTGTACGCATCTAGGAACTTACTATATTGAGGTCAGTACAAAGTCATGTGCATAGACTGGAAAAAACTGCAAAGTAACAGAGAGCTCCAGTTGTCTCGGATCACCCTTGCCACTGAACCAAACCCTCCATTGCTCCAAGAGTATTTTTGGGTGGTACTGTGCAATATCACCAACACCTTAAACAATTCCACCTACAGACCTCTGCCATAGCCAACCCAATAAGCCGAGCGGCAATGTACTCAGCAGGATCACTCCTATTCACTCACAAAAATGATGGAGAAGGATCTGTCGCTCAGAACCGCCCTACCCAGCGGATGCACATGCACTACATGTAGACGGGTATGCGGTTCGAGAATAAGACTCCCCAGCACTCTCGGATACACAATCGCGATTGAACGTAACGAGGGACCGCCGAAGAAGAGAAGAAATGGCTATTTGGAAGGCCTTGAGAAATCCTTCTACGAAAATGGAATAATAACCCTTGAAAAGCGTTGGGCTTAGTGTGTTGAGGTAGAAGGAAACTATGTAAAAGAATAAATTACTTTCATAATGATATTTTGTTTTTTCTTACTCGTTTTGGAATATGGAAACGAAGCCCTTGTATCACTATTGAAAATATTTATTATTCTGAAATAAATTTAACATGGTATATTACATTATAAAATGATGACTTTTATAAAAACTTCTCAGTAGAATTTCTTAGTGAAATTTTATTGATAACATCCAAGTGAAGGATTTAATATTTTATGAATCAACTAACTTATTTTTAGAGAGGAGAAATAACACCAAAAAAGACATCCGGATACACCACTTTGGGATATTTTGTCAACTTCTTAAAGCCTGAACAAACACTTGTGGAAAATATCTCAAGGTACATATTTATTTAGATTTAAGATGCTAGTATGACAACTCGCTAGAAGATGAGGATAGTTGATATGTGAAACTTTATACATACCATCAGATTGAAGCATTTTCTTGGAAGCAATTTCAGGAGTTTTACAAATTAGTACAACAGAAATTAGAAAAAAATATTGGCTGTCCATTTTCTATTGTATTAGTTCTTTGAATTCTTAAAATATTTTAAAATTTCGAGCGTTCTAGGAAATCAAATTTTATCTGTTATTTTTTGATATTCTAATATTGTTGCATTTGACAAAATGCTTTATTGTGATTTCAGTTATATCAACCAACTGCAACCCTGGCAAATATGTTTAGGGGATGATGGAAAGGTGGTGGCTGTGTTACAAGACTCTGTCTTGGAAATTCGTACAAAAAGAGGGAATTACTCTACTATTGTAGCTAGAGCAGGAGGTTAGTAAAAACTAACATAATAAGAAAATGTGTTCTATTAACCATTGTAGTTATTTTTCATCATTTTTCAATACACATTAAAAAAAAAATTGAAATTTTATTCAGGTCAATTTTTTCCCGACCATCCTGGATTATTGATAATTTACCTTACAATTCATTTATAAACAAAATTTATTGTCTTTTTATTGAAACATTTTGAGATTCAGTGTTCCAATAATTATAATATCATATATATTAGCTTGTGACTTTTCCATTAAAATTTTTAAACCGTATTTTCTAGACTATTATATACTTTGTGCTAAAGAGTCATGTACATCGAGATAGAGAACGCTCTGCTCTATCTGAAGGCATTTTCAAAAATTATGTGGGACTGGAAACAACAGTGAAATTTTAAGAAATAGTGATATTTTGGAACTACTTTACCTGTTGGCGGGCTAAATATTAATTATTGAACTTTTATTAAAATCGATTGATTATACCAAGCATGTGATTGGGTGTACATATAAACAGAGTCTACAATATCACCAAAACCTCAATTAAAAAACATGGAATCTACCTGACCTAAACTGATCAAGAGACGTGCTGCTGTTGGAATATCCATACAAACTACAACCATTTAGTGTATTTTTAGCTATTTTTTTTAGTGATATTTTGTAATATCCATAAAAACTATAACCATTTAGTGTATTTTTAGTTATGTGATATTGTATATTAAGCTAGTGTTAATTATTTAGACCTATTGTTATATTTTATGTTATAATTAAGTTTTTGTAATTATCTAGTGGATTGAATGAAAGGATAATGTTGAAAGATGACTGATAATGTTTTTCTAAATTAGTGTAAGGTTGCGGGGACATGCCGATAGGTATCAATGAGGCTCGCCCCCCATTATGCCGTGGTTCCCACGGTAGCGCGAAGAGGAGGACTAAGTGCAGAATGGGTGTGTGGAATATTAGAGGAGGAATAGACAGAAAGATGAATGAACTGTGTGATAGTATGAATGAAAAGAATCTAGATATATTGTGCATTGGTGAGGGCATGAAGAAAGGAAAAGGAGAGATGGAGCACAATGACACGCTGGTATTATGGTCTGGGGTCCCAGAAGAGGACCGGGCATGTCAGGGTGTTGCAGCGTTGCTCTCGAAAAGAATGATAGAATGTATGAGAAAATATGAGCTTGTCAGTGCCAGGCTCATGTGGATCCGTTTTAAAATTGGAATTACAAGTGTATTTTTAATTCTAGGTTATGCTCCCGTAAACTCAGAAAATGATGAAGTGAAAGATGAATTTTGGACGAATGTAAGGGATGTAATGATTATAAAACAGAATAATGAAAGAATAATTTTAGCAGACGATTGGATGGGTGGGGACTCGGAAGGATGGTTTCGAGTCAGCTATTGGTGTGTACGGTGACAAAAGGATGAATGGTAATGAAAAAAGTCTATTTGAGGTATGCTTGGAATGGAACCTTTTTGTCTCAAACACCTTTTTTGTTCATAAAGGAATCCATCAGTACACATGGGAGAGAGAGGAATTGAAAAGTCGAGGATTGATTTTGTGGTGGTTGACTCTAGACTGAGATCCGCTACTGTTGATACTCTAGAGGGGCGCCGAGATGGAAACTGACCATTTCCTCATTGTTTCAAGAATAATTTTATTCCAAGGATGGCGGTCCATGAAAAAAGCAGTATCGGCGCCATCTAAAGTCAAAATTAAGAATCTGCAAAGGGATGATGTCAGAGAAAAATTTGAAAGGAAAGTGTGTGAAAAACTGAGTGAATAAGGAGTGAGTGATCTGAATATAGACAATGCATGGGAATACATTAAGATTACTTTATGCGAATCAGTGAAAGAAGCCTGTGAAAGGAAAAAAGGTGATGCATGGTGGGACGATGGCATAAAGAAACTTGTGAAAGAAAAAAAGAATGCGTGGCGCTATCTGTTGACAGTAAATGGGGATGAATACACGAGTGCGAAAGACCTGTACGATGCCTGTAAGAAAAAAGTTAAATCTGGTGTGAAAGAAAGGAAAGAGCGGCTGAAAAGAGAAGAAGGGGTGAAAATGACTGAGAATTTTCAGGATAATATAAAATTCTTCTGAAAGGCGGTCAAAAAATCTCGATGTGGTGCTGAAAGCAGTAGTATGAAAGCTATTACGTCAGTAAATGGAGAGATGTTAACGAATGAGGATGAAATAAAAGATAGATGGATGAAATATTTCCAGGAAACGTATGAAAGTGTAGAGAATGCAAATGAGGAAGGTAAGTATGAATGAGGAAAACGATATAAATGCAATAAGTATGGAAGAAATAAAGCGTGCAATAAAACATATGAAGAATGGTAAGACTGTGGGGTATGATAACATTGCTGCAGAGTATATCAAGGCTGGTGGCCCATTAGTTATCTTGTGGCTTCATGCGCTTTTCAATCAATGTTTGGAAGAGAGCCACACCCTGTTAGATTGGAGGAGGGCTATTAGTCTACTGAGCTCTGTCGGTAAACTGTATGGAAGAATTTTAATAGAAAGAGCAAGAATGGTGATGAAAGAAAAAGTATTGGATGTGCAAGGGGCATTTGTGAGTGGAAGAGGATGCATGGATCAGATCTTTTCTCTGCGAGTGATGACGGAAAAGTTTTTGACGAAAAACCAAAAACTTTTTTGTGCCTTCGTAGATCTATAGAAGGCATATGAGAGAGTTATAAGAGAAAGGTTATGGAATGTACTCTCTGATTACGGGGTGAATAGTAAACTTATACACGCAATCGCATCCCTACACGAAGGAAGTTCTGCGTGTGTAAGAATCAATGGAGCACTCACATCATGGTTTGACATTACAAAAGATGTCAAGCAGGGTTGTGTAATGTCTCCATGTTCAACTTGTATATGGATAAATGTGTGAAAGAACTGGAATGTGTGAATGTAGGAGCAAAAATAGGCGATTTGATTGTATGCTGTTTATTGTACATTGATGATGCAGTACTAATGGCGAATAATGAACAAGAACTACAGAATCTGGTGAGTAGAATGTACAATGTATGCAAGGAAACTGACCTCATGATGAATGTTAACAACTCGAAAGTGATGGTATTCGAGAAGGAGGAAAGCAAGACACCGTGCAAAATACTTGTAGGTAATGAATGTTTGGAACAAGTAGATGAGTTTGTATATTTGGAAAGTATGTTTGATAGAAACGGAAAGGCTGAGAATGATATCGAAAGAAGGGTGACTGCAGGAAATAAAGTGAACGGCGCTTTGAATGGAATTATATCTACCGGTAATTTGTCAACCGAGGCAAAACTAGCGGTACACAATGGAATCCTGGTACCGACATTGATGTATGGAAGTAAGGCCTGAAGCTGCCAGAAATGGAACGAAAGTAGACTGATGCAGTGGAAATGAGATCACTTAGGCGTATTTGTGGCAAATCTATTTATGACAAAGTAAAGAATGAAGAAATAAGGAAAGAATGTAAAGCTGATGTTAGTATAGTGAGTAAGATTAAGAAAGAATCGCTTAGGTGGTTTTTTCATATGGAACGGATGAATGAGGGGAGAATGGTAAGAAAGATATATGACGCAAGTGTTGATGGAACCAAAAATAAAGGACGTCCGCGGAAGACTTGGCACGACCAGGTATACCAGATAATGGAGGATGGTTCTGTTAGAAGCCTCAACAATCGGCAAGCTTGTATGAGAAGATGTATGAATGTGGATGAAGCGAGAATTGTGTTTTAGGACAGAAGAGTGTGGCGCTCTGTCCTCTCTGCCTACCCCCGCGGAGAAACGGCGTGATGGTAGGTAAGTAAGTAAGTATATTAGTGAAGAGAAAAAATGCTACTTTTGACTCACTGGCGTGATTGTGATTGGTATTTGATAATATTAGTGATTGAAAACTGTGACTGATCACAGTTTTATTATTAATGCGCATGCGCCGCACAATATCACAATACACAAAATAAAAAAACTGCATATTTTTTCTATTATTTAAACATAATTTACGTAAAAAATATATTCCAGCATAAATAATTAATATAAATCTGATTTAATATTATCGAAAAAAGAATAAAAACACTTTAAAATATGTAAATTTATTTTTCGTTAAAATTCTCACCCAATGTGTAAAACTTTTTGGCAGAATGTGCTAGATGGTGCTGATCACGAATTATAATCCATTCCTTCATAAATATTTTTATCTCAAATGCGCATGCGTCAAATCACAATTCACATTAAAATATGAACAAGTAATATTGTGACTGATCACTGTTTATTTACGTATGCGCGAAATCACGATTAAGAATCACTGATACATCAAATAACAGCACGGCCGCAAAGCGTAAGTCATAATTTACAAAACCGATTTCGATCACGGTAGTCACGGTTAACAATTACTGATATAATATTGAATTATCAGTGCGGCCGCAGAGCGTGAGTCATGAGTGTGGTCACGATTTAAAAAACCGATTTCGATCACGGATAGAATCACTGATATATCAAATATTAATGACAATATATAATACTATTATATATGAATTAATAAATAACGTATACAAAAATATAAATGATTTATAAAAATAAAAAAACTTATAACAAAAAAACTTACAACAAAAAACTTAAAAAAAAATTTTTTTTTTTAAATAACAACATTTAAACTTAAATACTTATAAAAAATAACAAATAACTCATAAATTGCTTGTTTAATAATGACGTCATGACTCAAATAACAAGAGAAAGTATGGCTCCATAAAGAAGGCTTTAACTTAATTATTATTATAATAATTATCTTGTAAAAAATTAAAAACAAAAGTATTTTTTTTAATTTTGGGGGTAGAAAATTGCTGCACATACACCTACAAAATGTAAAACGAAGATACGAACAAAATAAAATAAATTTTTAAGCAAGTTAGCAAAAATATTATCAACAACAGATTCCAATGGATGGCGCTGATTCAAGTGAAAATCAATTTGGACGGCGGCATCAGAAAATCAGAAAATTTAACAAAAAAAATGAATCACGAATCACAATATTACCAGATATTCAATCACTGATAGTGAGTGCGACTCTAAAATACCAGTGATTGACTCACAGTTCATGATTTTGAGCTCATCACTAATATATATGTATGTATGTACTTTTAAAAAAGTTTATTATCCTAAATTATGGTTTTGTAGGGATCAAATGATTTTTATTCTTTATCTCGTAAAATCTACTAGTACCGTCACTATTTGAAGGTACATATTTATTATTTCTAGGTAAATATATATGTACGTACAAATATGGATTTGAAAATAATGTACATAAAAATTTTGCCATTTTGAAACTGACCTTTTGTATTATGAAAATAATATTATCTTCATAGCTACTGGCTGAAGAATGAAATTTTGTATCATTCACAACTTTCTATCTCATTTTACTTCTTAACCTTACAATTTTACTATGTGAGCGATATTAATTCATTGGAGGGTTTTCTGTAATAATTTATAATTTACTTCAGTCCCCAGAGATGCCAATCCCCAATGGCGTAAGATGGTATGGAGCCCAGATTGTTCGATGCTTGCCATCGCCCACAGCAGTGGAAATGTTAGCTTCTATGATTTAATGGCAACAAATCTCTTTGATATTGCATCGGTAAGTGATTGTCTGTCAATAATTCTACAGGTTGAGGTTATTCACATTAAACAAATCGTGGAAATTTTAATTGTTTTCTTCTATAATTGTTTTTATTGAAATCTTTATTCATGATAGGATTGTCACAAATTAAATATATGGTATTTACTAGAATAATTTATTTTTTTAAATACTAAATTAATGTATTAATTATAAATATATACATATAAAATCAATTTTGTCGAAAAATATTGTTTTTGCATCACCGGGATACGAACCTGGATCTCTATTTCCAATCCGGGGAAGTGCACTACCTTTGTGCTATAACGCCAGTATTTTTCTTGACAAATTTTCGAACCTATATGTTACATTTTTCAAATTAATACACCTGTCGTTCCATTATTTAAAAGCCATCTACATTATTTTTACAGAATCTCAAATACCTTTGAGTAAACCGACTGCAGACGCCAGAATTATCAATTCATTTTTATTAAATTTTGGATACATTGATACAACATATATTATTAAGGAAAACACATTCTTATTGTGAAGTTGTAATTATTCAGAACATAGGTCTGTGATATTTTAAATACTAAATTAATGTATTAATTATAAATATATACATATAAAATCAATTTTGTCGAAAAATATTGTTTTTGTGTCACCGGGATAGTACACTTCCCCGGATTGGAAATAGAGATCCAGGTTCGTATCCCGGTGACGCAAAAACAATATTTTTCGACAAAATTGATTTTATATGTATATATTTATAATTAATACATTAATTTAGTATTTAAAATATCACAGACCTATGTTCTGAATAATTACAACTTCACAATAAGAATGTGTTTTCCTTAATAATATTATTTTTTTAAACTATCTTACACTATTAAGTATATATTCTTGCAGGACTGTTCCCAACCTCCAGAGACAAGATGTACTGACACCACTCACGCTGTAGCTGGAATTGTTTTCCTTACTTCAAGAGTTATTGATAGAAAATGGTATATTTTAATCATTTTGTCTTTTTCTACTATTTTTTATATTGTTTTCATTTTATGACAATAAAAATTGTGGATAAAAAATTTACTGTCCATTATTTTCTTGTGCAAAATTTTACTGTTCATCTTTTTATTTGCATCTATCTCCTCATAAAATATCAAATAAGTTAAAATTAATATCTTTTGCTTCTTACTGGTTGATTTGATATGAATTTTGTATTTCTATGTGTGCACATTGGTATTTTTATTTTCCTATTTATTTAAAGGTCATGTGAGGTTCTGCTAGTGGATTACAGAGGTGTCTTGCGTAGCTTTTTTGTTTCTCCTACTGACGAATACATATCCAATCATAAGTTCACTATTGAAGGAGGTGTGAGTAGTGTCACTTACCATACATCGCACAATATCATATTTGTTACTGGATTACCCTCTACCCAAGCCAAGGTAGGAAACCCAGGAATAATTACATTTTTACTCTTATTTATGTTTATTATAAAAGACATGTTTTTTTTTTTAAATAAGAACATGAACATCAATATATGTTACACCAATAATTATCCTCTTTTTAAACTGAGCCCAAATGACTTTTCTAGCTTGTTTTTAAATTGCCAAAATTTTGACACATTATTAATTTGTACTATTTAATTTACTTTCCTGTTTTTATTTTTTAGGACTCTAAAAAGGCTAGCGATTATGGTCTCCGTGGGTGGCGTTTATTAAATGACAGTCCTTTCTATAAACTGTGCATATCTCTTGATAGAGATGCACCCCTTTCATTGACATCCTGGATCTCAACTTATCATGTACCCTCTTGGAAGAAATCTCAACAGGTATTCTTCTTTAGAAACTGACTTATTAACTCAGTTAGTTTTCTTTTTAAATGGTACAACATATCTCACATTTAATTGTAACCACACAGACCATCTCAACCCGAAACACTAATAAAAATATTAAATATTTAGTGAAAGTCTGTGTGTTTTGCTTTAAAACATTAAATAGTAATTAAGGGTGTACTTTCATTTTTCCAATTAGAAATTTGAGAAATTCTATGCAAATTATATAGTCTTTGAAGGTGGAGGTAATAGTATTTGTTACGTAAATCATGCGAGATAGGAAGGTTTGAATAGAAAGAGACGACGATAAAATTGTTGATTTTCTCGCATTCGAGACAAGTGTCAAAAATAACTCGTATCTAGTCTTTTCCACATTTTTTCATGTTAATATTATGGAATGAAATAATATGTGTTGTTATTTCAATTAATCCATCGAAAATTAAATAATTTATCGAAATATCCAATTAATATACAGTCGATTTCGCTTAATTTGAACACATCGAGATCAGGAAGTTTGGCCCAATTAAGCGGCTTTCCCAATTAACCGAAGTGAGCTTAAAATTAAATGATTAATATTTTTCTTTAAATATGTAGGGCTTCCTTCGTTGCCTTCATGCATGAAATAACGCTGTAACCCGGCTATATATATTTTTTCTCCTACTTACTCACAGGCACAGTTGGATATTAATCATCAACGTCTTCTTCATGTAATTTTTAATGTTTCGATTTAATGCTTCAACAATTGCATCCTCATTCTTTATTTTCATCGTAACATGGTAAATTGTTATCTATTGTCGAAAATTCTTGATAATTAATAATAGAACTTCTAACATGTCGTCATTTCCCTCATTGCTCAAATTTCAGAAATATCTAAAGGTTTAAAGATTTTATATGGTGTCGGTTTTAATAGCTCGCCAACTGACAGCGACAAACTGTATTGCTTGCAAAAAGGAGATTTTTGCACTAACTCTCTGGTTTTTGTGGAACTTGTTAATAAATTTTTAACTTATGTATTGAAATCTTAAATTTACTGACCCAATTACGGGGAATGTCGTCCCAATTAAGCGATGTAAATTACTATTAGTGCCATGGTTTGGTTTCCGTTCCGTGATATTTGGCCCAAATAAGCGACTGCCCCAATTAACCGGCAGCTCAATTAACCGGAATCAACTGTATATGAATATGTTTTAAAACCAGACAATGTACCTACTTTTATTTAGATGGTCGCTTAAATCAATGTTCTAAATTTAAAATTATTGTCAGATGCATTTTATGGTTTTGTTTAATATTATCGATTTAAAACACCATGTTGTGGTTTTGCAAGGTGATTGTTTCACATTTACTATGTATTTATGAAACAAACAGTGTTTAAAAGACAATGGTGTTATATATAAACAAAATAAATAATTGTGACTTGCATACAATTTACAGAATTTGCAACTTATTTTGTGAATAAATACAATATTACTTCATATTATAGCTAAAATATGCGTGACATATATTTTTGGCATTTTTTAATGAAAATTACAAGAGCGCAAACTTGACATATATCATGTTAACTCAAATCGGCGATGTGAAACAAAAAGTTTTTGATATAAAACTTGATTTTCAATAGTAGCTGAACCCTCAAAGCATGTAATATATTTTTTAAATCATTTGCTTTCACTAAAACAAAAAATTTTAAAAGCGTCGACAATTGATAATATGTTTCCGTAATTTTGGCTTCAAGATTATAACAAAATATGTTATTTCGTATATGCAAGAATTTTCGCAGTTATTGTCACACGTTTTTTGAAATTTACAAAAGGAAATAACAAAAAATATAAATTGTCTCTGTTGCATTAAATTAATTAATAACTTAATTTTTAAAAAATAACAAAGGAATCTAGGATAATAGCTAAAGAAAGTTAAAGCGGGAGCTTAATTGGGCTCGTTAAGTCGCAACGAAAAAACAGCATCATATGAAAAAATACCATTACGGCTTGACCGGAAACATACCATAGGGATGCCAACAAGTAGTAATTATGGGTAGGAGGCTGTCTCTCTCATAAAGGATTCCAGGCATCAATACCGAATACAAAATATGAATTAATATTGAAAGTAGACACTTAATGAAAAATAATTAAGATTAATATTGAAAAATAAATCGAAGAAAACTGCCAAATAAATATTTGTAACTACAGTAAAACCGCGATATAACGAAATCCAAGGGCCCAAAAAATAAAAATTCTTAATAACGAATTCCCACATATAACGAAAAAAATCCTACTATATGTTACGCGCCGTCGCAAAAAAATGTTGCGCGGCTTCAAAAAAGATCGCAAATTCTGCAAACAAAGGAGGAAGAAGGCCATAGGGAATTGAATACCTACATATTTTTAGTAGTTTTGTTATTAAAACAGATAAGCAAATGGATAATCAAATGAATTAAATTAAGAACAGAACCTATTCAACACCAATTGGAAGATATTTTTGTAAATTCCAGAATATTGCAAACACAAAACAATATTTTAATTGTGTTTAAATGTAGAGCCGCTTCAAACATAGTTTTGGGCATGAAACATACAAAATAATTCAAAAATAACAATTTTACACTTGAATCGCGGCATTTTTATAAAATGAATCGGGTATAAATTACGAAGGTACTTACCGGTAACGGCGGCAACCACTTCAAAATATAATCGTTAAAATTGTTCACTTAAAAATTATCGTTCACTTAAAATACACGAAAACAATAGTTAATAGAAATACAAAATGCCGTACAAAAATAGTCCATAAAAT
Source organism: Eubasilissa regina (assembly GCA_022840565.1). Taxonomy (NCBI): domain Eukaryota; kingdom Metazoa; phylum Arthropoda; class Insecta; order Trichoptera; family Phryganeidae; genus Eubasilissa; species Eubasilissa regina. Next base: position 26,564,115 of record JAINEB010000022.1, on the reverse strand, counting down.
ATTTTAACGAATTATTTATATTATTGACAAGTTCACACGAAAACAATTGTCAAACGAAAATGAATTTATGATAATATTCAGTTCGGTCATGCAATAATCGCGTTAAAAGCTGAACAAACTTAACTCTACAGACGTTACACTGAGACTGACATTTCCAATAAGTACATACTGCAACTTTCGGGGGGTTCCTGTTAATTTTTGTATTTTCCAGCTGTTTAGGTCTAGGATTGCAATACATATTAGAGGCGTATGCGTACGTAAAACGCGTCTAAATGAACACCGCAAGAATTATGTCAAATGGTTTAATGGGCCTACTATGAACCCAAGAAGAAGTTTGAATTGTTTTACTACCTTGTCGGCAGACCGCCGCGCACCGCCGAAAAGACCATAAAACCGTTCGCATACGGCAAATGCAGCGACGCGGCTTTGTAAGTGCGAAATAATATTTTCATCTTTTAACATTTTTTTATTTCGTTTTAAATTTACGTAAATGTATTGGCATTTTTTCGTACGGGACAAAAATGATTTTGTTATAAATATTAACGGGATTTCGTTATATAAATGCATTTATCTATGAAAAATTGGTTTTAGGGACCAAATTTCGATTTTTCTTTCGATATACGTCATTTTTCGCTATATCGGGTTTCGTTATATCGCGATTTTACTGTATTTAACTTTCACTTATGTCATCTAACATCATTTATATGTATGTAATCAAATAATAGGCTCTTATTTACCGTAAATCTCAAATATATTGCTTACATATTCGAAAGATGCAAAAAAGTATATTTTATCTTTCATTGGAGATTTAATTTACGCATAAAATTTGTTTTATTCAACACATAGAAGTTTATAAAAGTTATAAAATATACTGCAGTTTTTTGATATATGTAATAAAATTCTAATCCGTATTGTTATTTTTTCAGAGTGTTATCATAAAAGCAGTTGCTTCTCCAAATGGCTCTCTTCTCGCTTGCTTACATGTGAATGGAAGTGTTTCCATTTGGCAACTCCCAAGTTTAAGATGCTTTAACATTTGGCCCTTACAATCACAACCTAATTTTGATATTCAGAGTCCATTACTCGTAAATGTGAAACAAAAAGTTTGGCCTCCTCTCAATAACGAATTGTCAGAGTATACACCGATTGATATTAATTGGTGGAATTCTGAGGTAAGATAAATTTTCGTTAAATATATAATATATACATATGTAAATAGATATGTAACATATAATACAAATGTGTAATATAATATTGATTTAAATACATATACATACTGTTTTACAATTTTTAGTTAAAAACATTGATTTATTAAAATAAAATTATGTTAATTTTGTTGATTTTAAAAATGATCATCTTAAATCATAATGGTTACAGGCAATCATTCTTTCAAGACTTAATGGTTCGATAAGCATTTGTTCAACCTCTGATTTACACAACATGCTCGGAGATAGTCCAGAATTTCTTCAAGGACATCCACAGGTAATTTAATTATATGATGGTTTTTTTGTATTGTTTATTTGAACATTTAAATATTCAATTAAAAATTTATTTATTTTATTTTCGCAGAAAGCAATCACTTTGTGATTTGACATATTATATTAAATAAAATAACAATAATATAAAATTCACAAAAAAATTCATGATTTCATACAATTCATTCATGAAATTTGTAAACTCCATTGGATATTGTAGAGCATAAATATATTTTTTAGTTTCATAGTTTTCATCTATGTGTGTACTCAATTTTCAATTTCAGTTTTGAGAGGTTTTGTGGCCGTTTTTTTTTCTTTCTATAATTAATAGCTAGAGGTACATAACTATTTTTAAAACTTAATATGTTCATATGTATCTTCAATCATATATTTTTACTTTATAGATTTCCAGTACTTTTGATAATGGATTTTTGTCTTTGGAATGTGAAGCAATGTTAATATCTGCCAAGAAATTAAGGAGAGATTCTGATGCTAATGTATGTCACATTACGTCAATTTGATTTCATTAAATATTTCCTTTTTATTATAATTTTAACACACTGTTGATTTATTTATAGGATGATTCTAATACTAAATTAAAAGAAATATTGGAAAGTGAAATGGCAGGTGATTCATCTGATGATGAGAAATTACCCTTTGCCAGACGCAGTACTGAAGTTATAAAAACGGCTTTATATATAGTTACTGATATGGAGAGATTTCAACCAAAACCCAAGAAATTAAATTTATTATCTCGTGTTTACAGACTTCTCTGTTTAAGAAGTACCACTCCTGAAGATTTATACTCTCGTAAGGTATGTATGTATATTTGGCCTATCTAGTCAATCTTTTGGAACTATGGGAACATGAGTGATGCGGTTAAGATTGAATATTTTGAATCTGTGTATAGTGTGGCTATTAGGGATTTTTTCGCCTAGGCGTTTGATATCTGTCACTTTGGTGATGACATATTTTTGTGTTAGGTGTAATATGTACTTACCTACTTACCATCACGCCGTTTCTCCGTGGGGGTAGGCAGAGAGGATAGAGCGCCACACTCTTCTGTCCTGACACACAATTCTCGCCTCATCCACACTCATAAATTTTCTCATACAAGCTCACTGATTGTTGAGGCTTCTAACAGAACCATCCATTATCTGGTTTACCTGGTCGTGCCAAGTCTTCCGCAGACGTCCTCTATTTCTGGTGCCATCAACACTTGCATCATATATCTTTCTTACTATTCTCTCCTCATTCATCCGTTCCATATGAGCGAACCATCTAAGTGATCCTTTTTTAATCTTACTCATTATACTAACATCAGCTTTACATTCTTTCCTTATTTCTTCATTCTTTACTCTGTCATAAATAGATTTGCCACAAATACGTTTAAGTGATCTCATTTCCACCGCATTCAGTCTACTTTCGTTCCTTTTCTGCCAGCTCCAGGCCTCATTTCCATACATCAATGTCGGTACCAGGATTCCATTGTGCACCGCTAGTCTTGCCTCGGTTGACAAATTACCGGTAGATATAATTCCATTCAAAGTGCCGTTCACTTTATTTCCTGCAGTCACCCTCCTTTTGATATCATTCTCAGCCTTTCCGTTTCTATCAAACATGCTTCCCAAATATACAAACTCATCTACTTGTTCCAAACATTCATTACCTACAAGTATTTTGCATGGTGTCTTGCTTTCCTCCTTCTCGAATACCATCACTTTCGACTTGTTAACATTCATCATGAGGTCGCTTTCCTTGCATACATTGTACATTCTACTCACCAGATTCTCTAGTTCTTGTTCATTATTCGCCATTAGTACTGCATCATCGGCGTACAATAAACAGCATACAATCAAATCGCCTATTTTTGCTCCTACATTCATACATTCTAGTTCTTTCACACATTTATCCATGTATAAGTTGTACAGCCATGGACACATTACACAACCCTGCTTGACACCCTTTGTAATGTCAAACCATGGTGTGAGTGCTCCATTGATTCTTACACACGCAGAATTTCCTTCGTATAAGGATGCGATTGCGCGTATAAGTTTACTATTCACCCCGTAATCAGAGAGAACTTTCCATAACTTTTCTCTTATAACCTCCTAGATTTTGCTTTCTGCTTCCTGTAGATCTACGATCACAATTTACATGTACATGTACATTTCTGTAGATTTACGATCACAATTTAATGTTACTGATCCTGCTTTCTGTAGATCTACGAAGGCACAAAAAAGTTTTGGTTTTTCGTCAAAAACTTTTCCGTCATCACTCGTAGAGATAAGATCTGATCCATGCATCCTCTTCCATCCACAAATGCCCCTTGCACGTCCCATACTTTTTCTTTCGTCACCGTTCTTGCTTTTTCTATTAAAATTCTTCCATACAGTTTACCTACAGAGCTCAGTAGACTAATAGCCCTATAATCACCACATTCCATTTTCGACCCTTTGCCTTTGTAAAGAGGCATGATAACAGCCCTCCTCCAATCTAACGGGGTGTGGCTCTCTTCCAAACATTTATTGAAGAGCGTATGAAGCCACAAGATAACTAATGGCCCACCAGCCTTGATTTACTCTGCAGCAACGTTATCACACCCCACCGCCTTACCATTCTTCATATGTTTTATTGCACACTTTATTTCTTCCATACTCATTGCATTTATATCGTTTTCCTCATTCATACTTACCCCAGAGTGCCTCTCGGGTGCTTCCTCATTTGCATTCTCTACACTTTCATACGTTTCCTGGAAATATTTCATTCATCTATCTTTTATTTCATCCTCATTTGTTAACATCTCTCCATTTACTGACTTAATAGCTTTCATACTACTGCTTTCAGCACCACATCGAGATTTTTTGACCGCCTTCCAGAAGAATTTTATATTATCCTGAAAATTCTCAATCATTTTCACCCCTTCTTCTCTTTTAAGCCGCTCTTTCCTTTCTTTCCACCAGATTTAACTTTTTCCTTACAGGCATTGTACAGGACTTTTGCTCTCGTATATTCATCCCCATTTACTGTCAACAGATAGTTATGCCATCGTCCCACCATGCATCACCTTTCTTCCTTCCTTGGGTAGCTATCCCACAGGTTTCTTTCGCTGATTCGCATAAAATAACAATGTATATTAAACAACGAGATCATCATCGGACGAACTCTCATCACTAAAATAGCTGGATATTTAATGATTAAATGTCGTATACTGAACTTTCAAAATATCAATGTGTCAGATGACTTTTGGAACAGCTGTGAAAAGTCCGCCATATTTAACTATCAGATATCACAGAGTAAAATGAGTTTACCATGAGATGTACTTTTGAGAAGTAAATACTCTTTTACTAACGATCAAACAACCCGTTTTCGCAAAAAAAATTACTTTAGTAACTTTTTTTACTATAGTAAAAAGTTACTACTGATCACACAACCAGCCCTAATTTGATTACAAAAATCAAATACATCTATAAAAATTACTAAAAAATATTTTAAAGTATACTAAAAGTAATAAAGAATAAAGATACACAATTTTAATTATTTACATCAAAATGTTATACTTATATTTTTATTTATTTATTTACATTACATACATACCTTTTTAACATACCAGGACTAAAATAAATTGTTAAATTAATTTATAAAAATATATTAACACTTAAAGTAAATAAAATACCAACCTTTTGAAATTCTTCTTCGAAATGTGAATTCAAAATCTGTAAAACACAACTTTAACAATAGAGATCGGAAGACAATAATGTGTGTATTTGGCTAGTCAATGACAAACTGAAGTCCCCAAAAACCGTTCTCAAATAATTTCATCTTATTCAAATTTTATTTTGTCAAAAGATGATACGATTTTATCATTTTAAAGAAAACACTCATTTTGTTTGAACAAGCCAACAAAACCATTTCCTTCAGATTTTTTTTGTTAATAGTAAGTATCCGAGGATTAATTTCTCCTTATTGCAAATTTTTATAACTGACCATATATTTTGCATTGTTAAACAAGAATTGGAAACTTTCCATTTTTTTTTAAATACTTACACATGCACCGCTCGCCGCTGGGTCACTACCTGACCTATCTTCTATATGACGTTGGTCAGATAGGATTAACTTAACTTGAAAAATCAGTCTCGGGTTATTATTTTTAGTCCCAAGACTCAGACAGAAAGCATCAAAATAGCAAAAAACTTTGGGATTCCCGGGAATTTATTCTCAAGTTGTCTCGACACAGAATCCCTAGTGACTATGTGTGTGAGCACTGGATTCCCCATGCGTGTGTGGCCAGACTGGAGCAGATTGGAGACAAAAAAGACTATTTACAGTTGACACAGGCTTATTGAGCACAGTTTACCGCAATGTAGAGAAATTAAACTGAACAATAAAGTTAACGGTGCTTGTGGTTGGGAAGGCTGCAGCAATTAAAATGGCGCGTAAGAGTCGGCTTCCCGGGTGGCTGCCTGGGTTGCAGCTGATGAGAGCCTAGTTTTACACCCAAGTATATGCAGGGTGCGTTCAGGGGTCGTCGACGGTGTTGATGATTGTAGAGGCAATTGACCTCCACAAAAGTTATTGCATGGTCCATTTTCCAAAAAGTTTTTTCCATAGTACATTTATTTTATGGTTAATTTTAGCATTATGTTTGTTTGTTTGTTTAAAACTTTGAAACAAGTAGGACTATGTAATGACCATTCTTATATCTTATATTTTACCACTGTTGTTTGGGCGACATCTAACGAGTGTCACCCCAAGTATTTTATTTATAGATAAAGGTCGACATCTGTCGCCCTATGGAAATATGTATATTATTTTAAAGAGAAGCAATGAACTGTTCAAGGGAGAAACATCTCTTTAATTCTTCCAACCCTGTGAATATTGTGATCAAAGGAAAAGTATCCAAAGGGGTGCAAGTGGAATCAGATCAAATCCAACAGTGGTCAAACAAATGTAATACACTGGATTTTCTATCGGAATACAATTAATACAGAGGTTTTCTGGTTTTACTCACTTACAACAAGGGGCTAGCCTGGTCTAGTGCTTAATAAAATGCTAACAAAAGTGCAAAAATCCTTTTCAAACAATTATTATTAATAACGATAATATAACATATGAAGATGTTAAATTTTTAATCTCTAATTATAATAAAAATGTATGTATATATGTATGTATGTATATTTTTTGTTTTTCTCTTTAGATTGAAAATGCTGATTTTTCTGAGGCACTTACATTGGCAAATGCATATAACTTAGACAGTGATTTAGTTTATCAACAACAATGGAGATCTTCAAAAGTGTCTAATCAAAGCATCAAAGATTATTTGGTAATATGCTATGCATATATTTTATATATTAGTTTTAAAGGTTTGTGGTAGTATATTATCTAAATATTATAATTGGTTCTAGGGCAAAGTATCAAAAAAAATGTGGGTCATTCAGCAGTGTTGTGATAGAGTTCCTGAAACCTTGCAAGCAGCTAAAGAATTGTTAGAATTTGGTTTAGAGATTTCTAACATGGAAATTTTAAAAGGTATATATTATGCATATGTATGTGATTATACGTTAAATTGTATTATTTATTTTTGTTATTATTATATAAGTCTAATCAATATTTATTTATTTATTTTAGATTATGCGCCAAAAGAAGTAAAAAAATCATCTAAAGATTTATTAAACAACATTACTGTAGATGAATTATCCACACAAAAAACTGACATTTTACGATACAGACATACAATGTTGTTCTATTTTGACCGTCTGGATATATACAAGGTAATTTTAAAATACACAAAACTCATACATAATAATGTTATTCATGCATTTATTTAATAATGCATTTTATGAGTCATCAAAAAAATTTTTTTTTTTTAGGCAGTAATTGAGAGTGAATATTCTTCATATTCAAGCGATGAATATGACAGACTACGTATAAATAGTATTAGTAAAAGTGCAGTAGAATTTGCAAGAGAAGGAAGAGTTCGAGCCTTAAACTGCCTTTGGCCACATTTGAGTGATATTCCTGTACGCCTCATGGTACTTCAAAATCTCCCGGAAACTCTCGATCCAATGGAATATAAGTCCCTGCTTCCATCTTATATTAATAAACCCAGTCATCTCAGTAAAATTAATGTGACTGTTAGAGATTCTGATTGGTGTGAAAATGAGATTTTCAGGTAATTTTAACCACTTTGTGTAAGCAAGATTTTTTGACATTTTTAATAGAAGTGTCGATACATTTTTTAATGTGCATATATAGGATATAAAGCAATTGTAATACTGTAAACCAATTTGCTTTCTTATTTAATAAAAAAGACATGAAACATGTGTTGACTGAATACCCTTTTAACTAAGCTATCTGCTTGTACTATTATTTAAAAAATTAACTCGCTGCTCTACCAGGATTTCAGGTTTCCAACTTCTTAGTCTACTGCTAAATCTAACTAACTAGTCGTGCTATCTTGATTTTTATTTTTTCAAGACAATAGCTAAGTACTTTTCGCGCAAACTGGTGACGTAATGCGGATAAATAATTATTGCTCTAATATATTAATTTGATATCTTATCTGCACAATGCAATATGATGTCCGAAGGAAATGATCGAGTTTAATTTTTTTTTTTAATTTTAAAAATCTTTTACGTAAACGGTATTTATACCCTTCCCGCCGTAAGTGTATTATGACGCTGGCCTTGTGATCTAGTGGTCAGGGGTTCGAGCCTCGTTCCAGGAAATCAGCAAGTTAATCCTATTTTCATAGCACAAGTGTATAGCTTAGTTTAAAAATATGTACTTAGTAAGAATATTTATGTTATTTGTATGATAATTTTACCATTTATGATTATTTCATCACCTAGTTATTTGTAAGATTATTTTATACTATTTTAATTGAATTCATTAATATAATTGAATATATTTCTAGTTGTATTTGGGCAAACAGTTGGAATGATGATATAGGTGTGGATGAAACAGGTGATGGTTTAGAATTAGCGCTACCATCACCAGATTTAACAGATTGGTACATAAACCGAGCACGTAGCATTGAGAGCCTATCTGGCTTGCCTAAATTTGCACTGACACTTATTACACTAGCGCAGGAAGGCGATGTTCCCGGTCTGGAAGCATTAAAAAGTCTTCTCATTACTCTTATTACTTTACTCTATGATGTCAACGTTGAGGAGATGACACTCATTCGTTTGGAAGGCTGCTCCCGCTTCCAAGTATCAAATTATCTAATGTCTAAGGTATTAGTTATTCATTTTTATTTTTTTTATGTTTTCAATTATGCAGTGTGTATTCTAAATAAAATAAATTGTGGTTTGTTAGCATTACGGATGATCACATTAATATTTTATCTTAATATAATTAGATCATTATTTTCAGTCAACCGAGGCCAGCGTTATTGGCGATGTTAAAAGTTTATTATTTCCTTATTTGGAAAGATGTGAGAAATTATGTGATAACAATACATTAAAAGAATCGCTTTTCAAGGAATATGTTGTAAATGTTGGAAAAAAGAACTTAGCCCTGCCGATCATGGTAATACACAACAATTTTTGTTTCCAATATACATGTGGATTCAATAACAATTACATTTTTTAATTTAATTTTTTTTAAATCTAGATATTGCAGAAAGCTTATGAACTAAAATTAAATACGAAACAGTGTTTGGATTTGGTAAACGGTTGCCTACTTGCGCAAGACTCTCTCAGGCAGCTTCCTTTATGTTTTAAACTTCTGGATGCTCTACCAAAGGAGAGGTATGAATAAAATGAGAAAATTCTCTAAGGTGTGATCAGTGGTAAATTTTTACTATAGTAAAAAAAGTTACTTTAGTTAAAATTGTTACGAAAACGAGATGTTCAATTGTTGGTAAAAATATTTTCTTATCGAAAGTACATTCAATAGTAAACTAATTTTACTCCGATATCGGATGGTAAAAACTGTAAATCGTTATTTAAAAATGTCGGACTCTTCACAACTGTTTCAAAAATCACCTGTCACATTGATACTTTGAAAATTGCAGTATATGAAAATGAATCATTCAATATCCCGCTATTTTAGTGATGAGAGTTTGTCCGATGATGATCTCGCTGTTTAATTTATTTTACCCTAGTTATATTACGCTGTTTAATTTATATTACCCTAGTTTTGACCATCAAAATGACAGATTTCGAACGCAGGGGTAAATAAAGCCATAGATAAATCATAAAATTGTATGTATTGCCAATAGTGAATTTTAAAAATAAATCAATTTTTATTATACTATTATACGGGATTAACTTCGGCAGTAGTAAATTTGACAGATGAACAACTCGAAAACATTTTTTACTACGTATGATGGTAAAACCTATAGTAAAAATTTACTACTGATCACACAACCGGCCCTAAGCCTTAAATTTTTTATTTGTGCATTTATTACATTTTAAATTATTTATAATTGCAGTGATGAAAGTGTTGTGCCATCGTATTTTGTAAGAGCACTGGATGAAATGGAACGTTTCTTGCATGCCTGCGCTCTTCTGGACTCTCACGATGTGAGCATATCCTTTGCTGAATTGAAAACTCTCTCAATGGTTCCAAAAGAAGTTCTTTCACTCTTAATAAAAATGGCTCGTAATGCTTCTACTAGGTACGTATATTTTTTTTAACCAATGAATGATATTAAAAACCAGTATACTTTTTATTTATAAATCCGTGATTAATTCTAGGTATAGGTATAATAGGTACTGCATAATATCTCCTATGAATAGTTGTATAAAATCACTGGAAATCAGAGTTCTGTGAATGTGCTGTCAATATAGTCTGGATTATTAAGGGCGAGCTTTTTTCCAGTTTGAAATTCAAGAAGTTTTACACAATTTAGATAAGCTTTCAAAATTTTCGTATTATTCGATTTTCGTCAGGTGTACTTTCCACTTTTTTCATATTGATGTATGAAATGAATTAAAAATATGTGTTGTCATTTGAATTAATCAATCGAAAATTAAATATCACAGACCTACGTTCTGAATAATTACAACTTCATAATAAGAATGTGTTCTCCTTAATAATGAAAATTAAATCATTTATTGGGTACTTGATTCATATGTATGAATATGTTTTGAAATCAGACAAAGTATCTACACATATTTAGTTGATCGCTTAAATCAATGTTCTAAATTTAAAATTATCATGACAGCTTCAATTTATTATTTTGTTTAATATTATCGATTTAAAACACCATGTTGGCGTTTTGGTGATATGTTTGTTTCATAATTATATACTATTTATGAAACAGACAGCCTTGTTTAAAATGTAACAGTGTTATATACAAACAAAATATTTCATTCCAACTTACATAAAAATAACATACATAAAATGTTTACTTTGTTCAAGAATATGTTGTTATCCCTTAAAATCAGTAAAAAGACATCTGATTTATGAAATTTGCTACTAATGTTGTGAATAAGTTCAATTTTAATTCATACCGTGGGTAAAATGTGCGTGAAAACATATATTTTCGCCACTTTTAAACAAAAATAATGACAGCACGGATTCTACGACCGTCACGGCTGGATCAAGCGGCGTATTGAAAGTTCGATGGATAATTAAAATTATTGTATTTTATAAGACTGAAAATATATTATTTAAAAACTGATTATGTATTGTGTTTTTGATATAAAACTTAGTATTAAATAGTAGCTGAAGCCTCAAAGCACATGAGTAAATAGAATATATTATTTAAAAACGTATGTTTTCAATAAAACAAAGTATTTTAAAAACTTCGAAAATTGGTAATATGTCCTGCTAATTAATTGAATGATTTATAACACTATTAATTTTTAACATTTTGTTAATTTGTCTCAATCTAGTTTTGTCTCTGTAATTTTGACTTCAAGATTATAAGAAAATATTTTTTTTTATGCAATAATTTACCATATTAACACAATATTAAAGGCATGGAAATACATCTAATGGTCACAATCTTTCTTATAATGCTTGTATTGTCTTAATTATGGCAAATAATATTCAGTTTATTAGTTTTAAATGAGTATAAAGGTCCTACCTAAGTAATAGTTTAAAAAAAAGTCAAGTCTAGTGTATAACTGAATAATAAAAACAGACACTTTCGCAAAAAATGTGAAAATTTGAATTATTATTGAAGGCGGCGCGCCGCCTTAATTAATTAGATTTATTAAATTACTCAATTATTTATTATAAATATTTAACTATCTCCCCTTAATATCACCAAATGATTGGAGAAAATCCAATATAGTCCCATATAATCATAAATTTGATGCAGAAACTACCGAGCCATCATTTAAAAAAACTGTAATATGTAATCTTGAACTCATTTGGCAAATTGTATTCAGACAAAATTACTGTAATGAAAAGGGAAGTTATTCAAATGTTAGCAAATGTATGTCAGAATTGAAATGTAAAAAGTTCTATCCTGCACCTATGAGCCTAGAGCTTAATGGTGTCTATGTATTACTAAATTGTTTCTTTATTTTTCACACAGAACTCCAAATCTTTCCTCTGATGAATGGAACGAACTGTTGGCAGATATATTGGATCTGCACTCCAAAGTTTTTTGCTGTATCGATATTGAATTGTGCTACGAAGTAAGAATAATTCTCTTTTATGTATTAAATATCCTCTTTATTCTGACAAATTTTATCATTTCCTAATATGAATCTGGATTAGGTGTCTGGATTATTTACAATAAATTTTATTATGTTTATATAATATATTTTTTCAGATATACGCTTCGTCACTACTGTCTTCTGCCAATAAAGACAACATACAAGCGGCGAGACAAGTCTTAACTTGTCATTCTCATACAGATTCGTCTTCTGATTCTCACCCAATTCTATCAAATAAATTAAGACCAATACACAAGATAAATATTTCTCAGAAAGTTCTGTATCACAGAAGCGTAGCACTTATTCTTGAAGCCTCAACAGAGTATTTCAATGCTGCATCTACTATCTGCGATATATCCTTAGAATATGCGTGGTAAGTAGATTAAGCATTTGATATTTTTTCTTCATAATATTATCATTACATAGTATTACAACTGTGCAAATTTTCTTATGACAAACTTTTCATACAACGAACTTCTGGTTCACAAGCACTCTTCAGCTCGCTTCGGCTACCTTGTGGCCAAATCTGTAGTCAAATTGTGTTCAAGAAAAAGAACCCGATAATGAAGCCCAAGTTGTGAAAGACATTGTGGCAGCAGCTAAGGATCTAAACTTATAAGTACAAGAAGATGTTGAAGAGTTAATAAAGAAGAATGAAGTGCAGTTAACCACAGAAGAACTGAAAGAGATGCATAGACATCAGGTTCAAACTGAAAAAAAGGTTTCCTCGGAGAAGAAGGAAGAGGTAAACTTAGCCAAAAGTGGTTTAATGTCTTCAACTCCAATCGAGGAGATTCTACAGGAATGGAAGAAGCTTTACAACACAAGGTTTTGGAGCACCACTCTAACAGCTTAAGTGAACAGTGGATGGAGGACCTCTTCGATAATATAGCACTTCACTACTTAAAAGTTCTCTTAAAAAGGAGAAAAGCAATCAACATTAGATGAATTCTTCAGCGTTATAAAGAAAAAACAAGCAGAAAAAGTTGAAGAACCTAAAACTTCAAAATGTGAAGAAGTATAAACCTGTAACCATACAAAAAATATACAATGGTGGTCTTTTTTTGTCCAGGGTCCTATACCAATTAAATTTATTTCCCATAGTAAACTATAGAAAATCACGTTTTGTACAATGAACTGTTCATACCATGAACCGGATCGTGGAACGAATTAAGTTTGTGGTACAAGACCCCACCGTATTCTGAAAATGAGTGAGAAAACAAACAATGCAAATTAACTTTATGTGTCATGAATCGGTATAGGGGTGGGTACTACCCATTTACTGAAATTTTGATGAACTATGAACGGGCACACCGTAAAATGTGTACTTTCACTAGCCAGTTGCTACTCTTTTCTTGTTAATTTGTAATGCATATTTTCCAGATTACGGACATTTATTATTTGACAAATAAAATATAAGTTGGGCGAAAAGTAGATTGAAAAATTCATTTGATAGGGTCCAAAAATAGCTTCAAATAACGATCTTCGATTTATAGGTACAATTTAGTATGAAAACTTTCCAAAATTACCACAGTCTGCTCCAAAACTTCGATATGTGGCGAATTTTGAATAAACTAAATTTTACTATATATATAGTTCAAGCTCTTTATTTTCTTAATTTAAGGGGATTCCAATATTATGTACCAAATACATAATATGAAAAATGTAATTGTGATGTGTTCAATTTGTTTAATTTTTGAGGTTTTTTGAGCATGTGTTTAATTTTTAGGGCATGCTTGCAGCTAATAAAACAGGATAATCCGGGTATTCAGGATGAGAAGGATTTAATTTCGGCCCTCAAAATTATTGAAGAGTTTGAATTGAGCATTCTGCCTATTCAAGGTACATACAAATTTGTATTAAAATGTGGTTTTAACTTAATTATAATATGTGTACATAATAATAGTAACACCTATGTATTTTCTTACAGTAAGATTATACTCTCCAAAAATTGGACTCATTGAAGACTGCCTTAATTCTAACAATAAGGCACATAAATCAGTAGAAAAACTTCTTCAACTCGCTAGACTGCTTCGAATTTCAAGTGGTGATGAAACCCAAAGGTATTTTGTTTAAAAAACTTTTTCCGCTCCAATTAAATTTTAATCCGATAGTTATCAACTGAAAAAATTTTGAAGTTTAGTTATTTAACCTAATGTAAAATACTTTTACATATATTTATATCATCAACTGTCGATTTCAAAAGCTTTTGTTTTATAAAAGTAGCTTTATTAAATTTAAATATATCATTTTTATTTTATTTTGTCCATTTTATATTATGTGCCGCGATGTACTGAGTAATTATAACTGGTGTAAATGTTACGGTTATGCTGAGATCGCTGAGGATATTCCTTATTATTTCAGAAAGGTTATGATCCTATCATTGTGTGCCGAGAAGGCTGCTGACAACGAAGACTTTGAGAGTGCTCGCTCTCTATGCCGGCAATTGTTAGTGACAGCCGGTGGAAGCGTGGCAGGAGCTAGAGGAGAGAGAGCTGCACGGCGCTTAGGGGCAGAGGCACGCCTCGCAGAACCCTCGCTGAGAAGGGACTTGCTCAATCTAGCTTTACTGCACTGCCATGCACAGCATATTGAAAATCTCATACAAACAAGGCTAGTTTCCTTTCCTCGTCACTTTTATATTTAAAATACTAACAGCGCTCAAGTGTGTTTATGAAATTAACTAATCTGAAGAAACTATTGTTTTATGCTTCAAATTTATATAGACGCAATTTAGTAAGGTGTTTTTAAATCAGTGTAACACTCATTAAGAGACTCGAGAGACACAAACTACAAACTGAAAAGTTTACCACACATATTAAAGTGCAAAAATAATGTTTGATTCAATCATATAATATTTATCAGAAAGTTTTACTGGAAAAATTGATAATACATCTTGATGAAATTCAGCATCGAATCGGTCCGATAAATCAACATAGTATTGCCCCGTGATTATCCTTCCCTTCTCCAAATAGTCTGTGAGGATGATGCCTCATGAATCCCAAAGAACGGTGACCATGACCTTGCCGGCCATTGTTTTGACTGTTCTTTCATTTCTGGCATGTAGTGGTAGATCCATGTTTCATCAACAGTCACAAAACTCTTTCGGATTGCGCCTAAACATGTCAAAACAATGCTCCGAAGCTATCACGCGATTCCATTTTTGTTCCATTGCGAGCAAACACAGCACCCATCTCGCCGATAGCTATCTCATGCCAAATTTTTTGTCTAGGATATTTTGTAGGCGTTCAATTGAGATTTTTACAATGACAGCAATCTCTCTGATCTTCACCCGGTGGTCTGCTAATAATATCATGGATTTTGTTGGCCACATCCTCCGTAGTCACCTTAATCGCACGGCCTGGGCGCTCTTGATGAAAAACGTATGTTCAGCCATGCTTAAATTCATTAAACCAATATCGGATGGTAGTCATCGAAGGTGCATGTTCCTTATAATGGCATGCAACTTCATTTTGGTTTCCTCATACATCTTCCCATTCAAAAAAAGAAATTGAATCACTGACCGATATTTCTTTTTTTCCATAGTTGCAAACAAACACAACTTGCCCACTTTCAACAGTTCCCACTTTCAAAACTAAACTACTCCTTAAATCTGTCTGAAATTTTGACAGGCATCATTCGAAAGATATTATTAAACAATGATATACAGATTTTGCATTAGTGACGCTATCAGTCGTTAAACACGGGTACTTATCATATAGCCTTCGTAGATTTAAATTTTATATGCGTAGTGATTGATTTATTATTGTTTTCTTTATTGTTTATACTTGTATTTTCTATTTTTGTTAAATTATCCCGGTCAATTTTTTTTCGTACCAATCTGGATAATTGAGAGTTTGATCCATAATAATTATTCTCTTTTTTAATTAAGTTTTACTTTTATTCAGGAATACTAACCATTTAATACCCCTATGATATTATTTTTCTCTAGAATACTTATTGCTTATTTACTATACCAGATCGTACGTGGAATCCGAAGTACTACAATGTGAAATGAACAATTTGGTCAACTTGACAAGCAATTTTCATGTAAAGCAAGTGAACTTACAAGACAGTATTGAATCCACAGATGATGATTACGTAGATGCACTGACATCGGTTCGTATTTTTATTTTTAGCACTATTTTTAATCGATTTTTAAAATTAAAATG
This sequence comes from Eubasilissa regina, assembly GCA_022840565.1. Classification (NCBI taxonomy): domain Eukaryota; kingdom Metazoa; phylum Arthropoda; class Insecta; order Trichoptera; family Phryganeidae; genus Eubasilissa; species Eubasilissa regina. Next base: position 26,547,846 of record JAINEB010000022.1, on the reverse strand, counting down.
TAAAGGGTAGAATTAGTTCAGAGTATGGTGTATATGGAGGTAGGTTAATGATCTGATCAGAAGAATAGCGATGACTCCATATTTCAGACATCATCCATGTTTAGATATTTCAATATTCATCTTGGCTAAGGAATAGGACGAATTGACACAAAGAAAGTACTTATTTGAGAACAACTTATTAATTCAATACTGATTATGTTTCAATATAGATTAACTCATTGACTGCTGGCTCTTTTCTGTAACATTAACAAATGCCGGTTATATATTATTGCTCAAGCACACATCTGCCACAAACACAATAGGTCGCAGGAGATGCCGGTGACATAATGTTGCTAATAAACATGTATGTAAATGGTCGCCTTGGGTATCGGTGACACCTAGATATAGGTCATAAACCAGGATCCCAACACTCGAAAATACCGGGATACCGGACTAAAACGGATGCTTCAAAATACCAGGATTGGATTTATGAAATTTTCGGTATTTAATTTTCAAAAAATATAAATCAGTTTTTTTAGATTCCATGTTGTATTTAAAGCAAAACATATCAATAATTTATGTGATGTTCAAACCCCTCACACCACGTATCTCAACCAAGTTAGCAATGAGATTGAACATCTAGGAACTGAGCATGACGAAACTGAAGGCACACTGTAGCGGCAGTGTGCCTTCAGTTTCGTCATGCTCAGTTCAAGAGACAATTAGAAATTGAAATACAAAAGAAACTTCAGGCTCAGGATAACGCTTCCGGACCAACTGGTGGAGACATTGACACATTGGTAAAAATAGAGTTAAAAATAAAAATGACAATTCAAGAGGAAAATATCTATAAATTGCATTTGATAGTTTAAGATCTATTCCTCTGACGAGTGTTGAGTCTGAGCGGGTGTTCTCGTCATCAGGTTACTTTTATAATTTTATCATTTGTGCTCAAACATTAGACACGGTGTCATTTTTACGATCTCATTATTTAAATTTAACAAAAGATTAAGAAAAACACAAATTATTTTAATAAAACTATTTAAATTTTAAAATTAGGAATATTATTTTTGTTCGTTTGATTAAAGTTAGATTATTATTAAATTATTATTTAAAACTGTTTTTTTTTAATGTTTTTATTTCATTGATAAATCGTCACCACTAATCTCGATGAAAGCTTCTTTAAATATTGAAAATATTGGAATTCTGGTATTTGTAAAATTCCAATATCGAAAATAGCGGTTTTGGTAAAAGAGACCAGTATTACGACCCCTACACCTAGCGAGACTATGTTACAACACCCACGGGCGTGATCGACAGTCGATATGTTAATGAAATACGTGTTTACAATTTGCAAACGAGGTGGGCTCGTTAGAATGAAAGATGTTATGCAGTTAGAGCTCGGCAGAGAAGTAAAAGGTTTCTACGGCGAAGGCACAACCTCGCACTTTGCTGCGCACACACACGTAATGCACCTTACAAGCTTTTCCTTAAGTTAGTCCTACATACTGCATATAAATATTATGTATAATAATATAACATATAATGTTTTTTTACATTTCAGCCATTAGTTGAAAATAAAAGCATAATTTCTGCCTCACACGTCATGGAGAAATACATTCATAAGCCTTTATTGGCGCTAAGTGACAAGAATTCCTGGAGAGAAGCATTAAATCTGAAGTAATTATATATATACATATATATATATATAGCTATACTAGATATAAACCATCAATACTGATGGGAAATTGATAGTTTTTATAACCTTAAAACCAACGATAAGCAACAAAAAAATATTTTTTTATATTTAGATTGATATATGAACTTGTATTATTTAAATTACACATTTTTTCTTCTGTCTATGAATTATGATAGTTAAAAAGTATGCTAGTACCTATTCACTTATTGTATCAATTAACGATGTTCCACACTCAAATTTATTATGACATATTCAAAGTCTGGTTTTGTTTAAAATTATTTACTGAAATATGTTGCATGATCGCGGGGGAACGTAATATATATATGTAGGATATGTATTAATGATTGTTAAATTGTTATAATCACCGTGATTTTGTTCAATTGTAATGATGATCGGTAACTGATTATTCGTAATTCCACAAGCATTAACTGGTACACTAGAAAGTAAACCTTCAATCTTAATTACCAATCATTAACATAAGCACAGTCACATAACGATTAATCATCACTAATATTGATTTAATCAGCAATTTAGAAGTTAAATATTTTTAATGTATCACGTTTGGTATAAGTTCAGTTACAACGGTTTACCGACGCCGTCACCAACAATAAATTTCTAATGTAAATCTATATTGCCCATGTTTATTTAATATGTATGTAATTTATACTCTAGACTTTAATTAAATAAATAAAACTAATTTCATGTCTTTATTACGGCGATATATTTCTAACATTTAAATTGTCGGCGGCCAACATTATACTAATTTAACAATTTGATTTTACTGTTCTTACTTAAAAACTTTACAATTTGTAACTTTTGCAAAGCCAAGAATACATATTTAACAATGCATTTTAAACTACATTTTTTAATTAAGAACACATTTTTGTTGTGAAGTTGCATTTCAGAACATGGTCCTGTGGTATTTTAATACAAATTAAATTAATCAACTAGAAAGATATACAGACAAAAATCTATCTATATTTTTTCAATATGTAGATAGATTTTTTCAAATACAAATTAAATGTATTAATTAGAAAGATATTCATACAAAATCAATTTATCAAAAAAATATTGTTGTTTCTGCCAGGATTCGAACCTAGTTCTCTTCCATTTTTTTCTGTATATCTTTCTAGTTAATTAATTTAATTTGTATTACATTTATTATTGAGTCTAACAAAAAGTACTTGATACGATACTACAAGATGACCTTGTTTTTATTGTACACACATATGTCTACTTGCAATTCAACAATTCTAATCTTTATTACAGTTGGATAAATGAAAAAAATGAACCGGATTCATCCGAAGAGAAACTACAATGCTTGGAAGATAGTAAAATAGCGAGTCATTCATTTTACTCGTCTCTTCATAATGACTGTCACATTTCTAGTTTTTCAACGCATTATGATAAATTTACACCTCCAGATGTGCCTAATAAACAACTTGTTTTACTTCAAGCACTGATGAGAAATAATTTACTTCAAGACAGTTTTAATTATGGCTGCCCAGAAACCAGGATAAATGACGGTAAAAGAAAATAAGCATCTTGTGAATACATTAGTGTTTCGATTTGCGTCGAGTTAATATGCGTAGTTTCGATTTGCATTACATCAAAAACAAAAGACTGGAAATCTGGTCTGCATCAGTATGATTCGATATACATCCTTATAGATTAAATAAATTGGGTATTCCCTTACCTTACATATACGGTGGGATCTTCAGAGCTACGTGACAAACAGTTTTTTTTGTGTTTTGCAACATATTTGTTGATAAACAGACAGCCTTGGAGTTTTTTTACTAATCATAATAATGATGAAAGTCGATACAGAAGTGTTGTGAATGCTGTCGCGAAAGATATTTGGTGATACAAAGATCTCGTGTAAACTGAGGATGTGACAGCAAAATTTAGACAATTTTTTAAAAACTAAAAAGTAAAATGCGTCTAATAACTTTTAATTTTTGTAAATCATAAATTATTATTTGAAAGTTTATATTTCAATGTGTATTTTAATGTTTATATGTATATACATTTGATAATGTAATTCTTTTTCAATGTACTTAATTAGTAAGTAATTTTTTTTTAAATATACATAATTTTATTTATGATTTTAATTTACTATATACTAAAATACTTCCCAACATTGATACCTGGAACAGTTTTGTTATAAAGTTTTTTAGAGTTATATAAGACTTTATTAATATTGGATAAAGTATTCATGAAGATTGTAGAATGCATCTTGTAAATTTTTATGGGATCTTGTGGGAAAATGTGATGCAAATCGAGACCCTGGTGTATCCCATTTTTTTTAATTCTTGTAATTGAATATTACCATTTAATTTTTTATGAATTCATTCTTAATATTTTTGTTATAACGTTATAGTATTGATCCAATGTGCTGAACATATGCTGGGAGAAGATACTGCTTTGTTTATATCACAATTACTGAGTGCCTCGGACCATTCTGCGTACAAAGAATGTTTCCTGAATATTCCTATGGATTCGAAATCTATAAACGGCATATTGTACTTTTATGCACTCTTTAATTACATGGAAATGCATAATTTACCAGATGGAGCCTTTTTTCTGCCCCCTGCAAAGGTAATTCAGATATTAAAATATATAATTAGCATTTTTACACTTTATTTTAGTATACAATAATTGTTTAAATAAATTTATGATATTTTTCAGCTTGTATCTAACATGATTAAAGCGGTTGACAATCTTGCAGAAGAATATCTGAATGATTCTAAAAAGGATTTTCTCAACAGTAGAGACCGATACATTGAACTCTTGGAAGGAGAAAAGCTTAATAACATGGGTTGTGATTTAAATATAAGCTTGTTTATTAACGATGAAGTCTACCGTAAAATTGCCATTGTTAATTTAGCTAGGTGAACTTATTTTTTGTTTTTTTTAATCTCATAATTAACTAACATATTGATAGAGACTTTTTTTTGTGACCGATTAAAACTTTCAGAAGTGTATAATATGTAATATATTTATTGTATTTCAGAACATTAAAGAATGATAGCTTTAAAAAGGCAATGGACCTGGCTTTGAAATACAACATTGAAGAACAAGAAATTGTTTTAGCTCATTTCTCATATATTTTGTTAAATTATATCGATTTGGGTTTCCTGGAAAGTAATGCCATTATATCTGAGCCTAAATCATTGGATATTTTAAAGACTAACCCAGAATTCGCAATTGAAAGGTATATTTTATATTTCTTGTCATAAATAATGTAAATATAACCGCATCAGTTTGAGGTACCTATTTTTGTAAATGAGAAAAAAGAAAATCATCTGTAACATTTAATTTCAATATATTCAAACTCAATCTTAATAGTCAAAAGTAAATGATTTATTATAAATGGTTGAATATTAGAGATGCCAGTTCTTGAAAACTAATTTTAAATATATTTCACGCACTTGTACCGTTATAATCATTAAAAATTTGTTTCAATATAAATAATGAATATAATCTAAGCACACAAGAGTAAATTATTCATCTTATTAACTCCACAGGAGTCAATCAGTCATAGTTACATTTCATTCTTCACATATGTTAGATTAGAGATTCAGATATACATATTCCTTTGAAAATCCCAAGCCGGCCAGAAACAAAAAGAAGTGTATTTATATAATATTTAGAGACTGAAGTAAGGTCTCCGTTAGGCATCACTACGTAAATAAAATACAAGATGTGTCAGATAAATAAGGATTATGCTTTTTGCTTGAATTGAAGTGCTCAATTTTTCAACTAAATCTGAGAAAGAAGGGATTGTTCCGTATTCATAGAACACATTTTTGGCGCTTCTTGAGAATCGGTTGCGACCCATATTATTGACACCTTACCACGTTCAAATTCCCACCCATCCCTTTTGCCTACTGCTTGTCTTTAGTGTGAATAGCGACCTTGACATCAGCAGACGTTAACGCGACGCGATACTTGTTCGGTTGCGACACCGCGATTGCATTAGTGATGTGAATTTGTTCAACTCTGGTGCACCGGTACTGTATTGTGATCCTGTGATTTGTGCACAGTGATTAATGTGTAAGCCACAGGTAAAATGAGTGATATCATCGTCTTCATTTGAAAGCGGAGATCTGCCTACCCACGTGCTGTTTGTGTGATCTCGGCTGCGACATACACGAGGTAAGGCGAGAAGTCCTTCAGATTTCCAATTCCCCGAGATCCACTGATCCTTCGACTGGATTCCCTCCCACCATTGACCCTTATCCGTTATTCCAGGTCCCCTTCCTTACTTCCTTCATTCCTTTACCGCCCCCCCTTCGGTAATTCCGATTTATGACCGGAATTGTCGTAATTCAATCTGCGGGACGCGCGACTCGAAGATCGCGCAATTCGTTAGGTCGATCCTATCGGCGTAGGATCTACGTCTTCTTTTCAGGGATAATTCAAAATATTAATTTTCTTACATAATTTTTTTGTATCTTTCAGATTAGATGGTGTTTGGATGTCAATTCATGGAAATGATTACCAAGGATTGATTTTATATTTTAATCTAATAAACAGCATAAGCTGTAACTATCTGATGCATGGTCTCAATTCAAAAGATCATATAAAATTGATAAAGAAAGTCAAGTCAGCTTGTACAAGTTAGTATTTCTAGAATGATTTCTATTTGAATAAAAATAATTGCGGGTTTCATTGAGCTTAAGAATACTTCCTCTGTTTGTACTTTTAGGTTTAGATTACAAGTTTCTTATAAGATCTCCGCAAGGAAGCGAGCTGGTGGACAATCTGTTGCCTTATCTTACCAAAGACAATATTGGACTAATAGCAAAATTGCTTCGAAATCTACCCCCATGTTTGGGTATTAATTTTAATGCTAGTTGTCTTTATCGACAGTGGCTTTTGAAACACTTTTTTGATGTAAGTATTGAAAATTCTGAACTTTTTAATAAAATTATGTATAATTAATTCTCACAAGGTTTCCTGTCTTACTGAAGATAATGTATAACAGATCACACAATACAATGAGTAATGTATTATGTCAATACACTTAATTCAACACTCTTTGATTACTATACACACGGTCCTAATTGTGAGGCATTTGAGACTCCTCTGCAACACCACTGTTTATCAGTTTTTACAAATGTTGATAGATAGACAAAGCGTCGGCTATCTTGGACGATATACAGTGTTATTGCAGGTAATATCACTTAGAAATTTTGTGTAATAGTATTTTTTTTTTATATGGTTGTTCAATATACCAATGGTTGTTCAATGCCCAAGAAAATATACAGTGCATATGCATTCATAACTAGAATCTGCCCAAAAACGATATAGTGTTGTTGCAGGGGTGGTCTCACTTATTAAATAATATATTTAGGACATAGGTATATTGTTTTTATTAACATTAAGATACCATTATATCTCATAATTTTCAATGTAAAAAGTATTTGAGGATGCAAATGCTATTTATTATATCAGACAGGTAAGTATATATAAATATTTCTCAGTAGGGCCCTAAAAATTTGCAAAGTGCCTGGCTTGTGAGTTATAGGTTTTTCTTCAACTAATTAGTATAATATATAAAAAAAATTGCATATTTAGTATAAACATACAAATCATATATGTATTATCTTTCCGTATCATTTTTCATGACGTAGTTTATTATATGCATAATATTGTTTATAATATATAATTTATATGTATGAGTTAATATATAATAAGTAGTAAGTTAATTGGTACAATAATACAAAATTAAAATGTATAACATAGCAGACAAGGTTTTTTTTTAAATCATACATATTTTGTCATAAATAAAACATAATTTTCCAAAATCTTTTTTTTTTAAGGTTCCGGAAAATATGTATTCTTCAAAAAAATGGATGCAGCAATACAGGGAATGTTCTGGTTACTTCAGTAAATTAAGGAAAGATGATATGCTTTTATTAATAAAGGAAATTCTATTTAATCCAGATGGTTTACAAAAGTAAGTTTTAATGATCCAATTTATGCACTTTAGTAAAACCAGTAAATAAATTTTGTTGAATTAATTCAACAAAATTATTTATAGATAAATTGTACATTATTCATTTCTCAGTAGTTAACATATCTAATTAAAAATTGAACTGGGCTAAACTAGCGAACATGATAACGCCTCAGATTTTTTATAAAAGGTGTATTTTTCGATAGTTAATATTTCAAAAATTAATTGGGTCACAAATATTTAAAAAGTTATTACAGTTTTTTAACTGTATATTCCAAAAAAAAATTACTATCCAAGTGCCCAACTCTTTATAGAATTCAAAGTACCTGTTCCGTACAGGAAACAAGAACTGTTTTTGTGGTTCGCCGGTTCACTCTTGTTGCTCGGGCTGACAATGTCTGTGCAGCGATGCGCAGGGTCCAATCCGGTCCAAAATCATAGTCCAGTGTACCAGCCAATGGTCGAATCCATTTCCAAAGGTCCAGAGAGTAAAATCAAGGTCAGGCACGGTAGAGAAATAAAAGACTGGCGTGTTCACTACTAGAGTGCGACGGCGAGAAAGAGCTCTCTCAGCCGCCAGCGCACTATTTATTACCCGTTTAATGGGCCCGGCCGTGACAGGCCCCATTCTCGCCAAGCCGTCTCACGCCGGACCCACGGGGGCGACCTTACAGCCCTAGTTCCATCCTCATGCGAATCGGCTCGTCGACTGCCTGACAGTGAAAAAGAGAAACTGCTATCCATCGTAGCACTCGGGCCGGCAGATTCTATTTGCGCTAACATTTAATTTAATTTCAAATAAAATCTTACAACTAGGGATATCGCAGGTTTTTTATTTGTTTATTATCATTACTGCCCGCGATATCCCATATGTTATAGAGTGGGGCGATCCCCCGTGATTTAATTATTTAATATTAAAGGTATAAACATTACACAAAATACAATCTGTTCAAATGGCATTGTTGAATATACATGGCATCCATCATAGGGGGATCATCTCACATTATTTCCCCAATCACTGGTTTCCCGAGTTTGTGGGAACCTCAGAATTCATATTCGTTTGGGTGGTCCCAAAAAGGCCCCTTTTCAGGATTCTGCATACCGGCATAGCTCCTGCGACCGAGATCCTGTGCAGCACAGTACCAAAAATAATTGACATATACAAAAAAAATTATTAATCCAAATTTTTTAAATTAAAAATAAATAAAATATTAAGAGCGATTTCCGATCTACAATATTTAGAGAAAATCGATATTCCAAAACATAAATATACCATAAATAAACCCAAAACCACTTTATTTATCTAGGCATTAAATTCTTTAATAATCTCCCCCTTATAATCAGAAAAATTACACACTTATAAATTTGTATCTGAAACCAAAAAATATATATACAGACTAGCAGACACATAAATTATATGAGTCTCTGACTCTCATAGAAAAGAAAAAAATATACATATATGTATATATATATATAAATATCTGATTATGTTTATGTAAAATAATTTTAATAAAACAAAAAAAATTTAGTTAAGTAAAGTAGTAAATTTCATCAAGACAATTTTTTTACAGGTTTTACATCTATAATATATGTATACATTGCTGTAAAGTGTTTTGTTACACACATGAAATTACATTACACTATTTTTTATTTGATAACTGTTTATACAAAACTAATTTATTAACAAATGTTTTATTTTATTATATTTCACTACATATTAGGGTCAACTGAAAACAATTCAACAATAAAAAAACTTATCTCAAAATTATCAAAAAAATTAATTCAAAGTTAAAATTAAAAGTAAACAAAAATATTTTTTTACAGACTGCCTGCCAATACTAGAATCCAAATTGCTAACCAGACTGATGAATATTGTAAACATGAGCATGTTAATGATGAGATTAAAATTCCCATAAGGTTGGTTATGAATTTTTTTAATTTTGCTTTTTTGTTAATTTATAAATTTTATTCTTGATAACTTATAATTTGTTGTCTTTCAGCAAGGACGAGAAGAACTGGGAAGACATAGGAGAAGAAATATCGAAATGGGGAAATTTTCTAGAAGTTTTTCATTCTGATTCTGTAAAATATGTATTTCAAAATTCTGAGAAAAATGTTGAAACATGGAGGTAAAAATATTATTTTATATTTCTTATTGATCATTTGGGGATTTAGTAAATTATAAATGGTCAGGTGATGATTATCTATTATATTGAAATGTGGATCAGAATGTTATATGTGTATGTCCAATGTCCCCAAATTACACCAGCACTCACCTGTTCTTTTGACTAATAATGTGGAGTGTTTGTGTTGATGTGTGCGTAAATATGGCTAGAGTAGGTTGGACAAAAGAGACTGCACTTGATAAATATTTATTGTTAATTGATGTACAATTACACATAAAATATATGCTGTAAAAATGTTAAGCGTTTGCTGGAGAACTGATTGGGAAGCCGGCTGGGAGAGAAGTGAGTCAAAAAGATTGTCTTGCTGGGCGGCTGCCCATATATATTATTTATGTCAATATCTAATTGGTACCGGCGAGATTATGTAGCTGATAGGAGCTTATGGTTTGCATCCAGGTATTTTCCTGGTGCGTTCAGAAACCGACGGCTACATTGTTGGTTGTGGAGGCGACAGACCACCACAATCACTATTAATTATCTTGTAAATTACTTAATTTAATGTATATATATAGCTAATTTTTAAAAATAATTTGTTATAATTCATTTTTAATTTTTTCAGAGATATTGAGTGCTCACGAGGAGTTATAACAGAAATAATAAAACCACTTCAGAATTTACTTCGTGACACCACACTGTCTACCAGAAATTTGAGAATTTTAATTAAAACTTTAAACAATGACTTATGTCTTGACAAGGTTATATTACAAGCATTAGAGTCTGAACATTTGGACCAAAGGTATTTTTTAATCTTAATATTTATAATTCTTTTTATTGTTTACTTATTAATGTCCTGTGTTGAGAGTTTAAATTTACATTGTTACTTACTTACTTACAATCACGCCGTTTCTCCGCGGGAGTAGGTAGAGAGGATAGAGCGCCACACTCTTCTGTCCTGACACAGTTCTCGCCTCATCCACATTCATACATCTTTTCATACAAGCTCGCTAATTATTGAGTCTTCTAACAGGACCGTCCTCCAATATCTGATTTACCTGGTCGTGCCAAGTCTTCCGCGGATGTCCTCAATTTCTAGTGCCATCAATACTTGCATCATATATCTTCCTTACCATTCTCTCCTCATTCATCCGTTTTATATGACTAAATCACCTTAGTGATCCTTTCTTAATCTTACTCACTATACTGAGGTCACCTTTACATTCTTTCCTTATTTCTTCATTTTTTACTCTGTCATAAATGTATCTGCCACACACACGCCTAAGCGATATCATTTCCACTGCATTCAGTCTACTTTCATTCCTCTTCTGCCAGCTCCAGGCCTTACTTCCATACATCAGTGTTAATACCAGGACTCCATTATGCACCGCTAGTTTTCCCTCGGTTGACAAGTTCCTATTAGCTATAATTCCATTCGACGCGCCATTCACTTTGTTTCCTGCAGTCACCCTCCTTTAGATATCTTTCTCAGCCTTTCCCATTCTATCAAACATACTTCCCAAATACACAAACTCATCTACTTGTTCCAAACTTCATTACATATAAGTATTTTGTATGTTGTCTTGCTTTCTTCCTTCTCAAACACCATCACTTTCGACTTGTTAATATTCACTTGAAGGTCATTTTCCTTGCATACATCATACATTCTACTCACTAGACTCTGTAATTCTTGTTGTTAAATGGTCATATCCCATATTTAAAGATGTGAAATTGTGCTTTTAGATATGTATGTATTTATATATATATGTATTCTAAATAACAAGTCGAAAGTGATGGTATTTGAGAAGGAAGAAAGTAAGACAACATACAAAATACTTATAGGTACTTATGTATATATGTACCATAAATTTCCTATTTTGAGTAGACTAATAAGAATTATCACAATTAATCTAATTTTTAAAGATATTTTATTTACCACAAAATCAATAATTCAAATAACGGGGTTTGCATTTGAAAAACTAAATTCATATCATTTTAACTATTAAATACATACATATATACATACTTCTATAAATTACAGATTTAGATGAAGATTATAATCCATAAAATGACTATTATTATTATTAAAAAATACTTTTTAAATAAATAAATTAAATAAAACCTTATACTTTCAATGTTCTTTTTAAAGTTGTAGAATTTTATTTGTTGTTCTACGATTTACAAATTTTATTTTAGTAATTTTTTAAAACATCATTTGATTATAAAATACAATACGAAGATTGTTTCAAATTAACAAATAAAAATAAACTATTTAACTAATCTTTTTGTATCTATAACATATAACGGGTGAATATTATGTTCCAGACCGATTTTTTTAAATAACTAGAAAATGAAACACAATTTTTCGATTTGGTTTTTATTTATCGATTATTTGGTTTATTACAATTAATATGGAATATGATATGGGCCAAGTGGCCGCCTCTGGCAACGGCACAAATGCGTGCTCTTTTAACTATATCCTTCATGACATTCTCGCACACTTCGCGTGTTATTTCAGCAATTTCATCTTAAATATTGTTCTGTAGTATCGGAATTGTTGTTGGCTTATTGGCTTAGACCTTTCCTTTCAAGTACCCCCACAGAAAATAGTTGGGAAGCCAGTCGATATCACCATTTTTTGACATTATGCGGCTGGAAAAAATTTCTTGCAAAATTACAAGTGTGTGAGGTGGCACCGTCCTGTTAAAACCACATGTGTTGCAGACCTAATCGACCCAATTCAGCCACCAAGAAGTTTTCCAACATGTGATGATAACGATCACCATAAATGGTTACAGCATTTCCATTATTATTTAGACAAAATGTTGTTGTTAATTGTTAAAATTGAGGTGTTAGGTGTTCCATTATAAATTGTTATCAACTATTCTCGACGACTACCAAATGCGAACTGACAAATGTCTGCCAAACAAAATCAGCCTGAAACATAATATTCACCCTGTAAATTAAAAAAATGTATTCATAAATACTGGTGTACATATGCACTCGATTTCAACCAAATTTGGGCTGACGAGTCATAAGCAATGTTACCACTGAGCTGTGCAGGTGTGTATGCGCATAGTATATTTAGAACAGGATTTGACAGTATAGTGCACACAAAAAAATATGGCAACTACACAAATTTTAAAGATACTAACAAAAAATAATAATTTATCGATTTAAAAACAACTTAATTTCAACGCAAGGGTCAAAATGTCTCCATTGTGTGATATTAAAATACAAGAAACTGCAACCATAAAGTTTCTTTATGTGTTTTTGCCAGGTGGGGTTATCTGTTTTTTGATTACCCTCAATCCTTTGGTACATTTCGAATAGGATCGATATTAATCTATCTTCTTATTAATACTTTGTATAATATATAAAACTCAAATAAATATTATTAAGATTCTTTCATTTCTCCCCCCTGTGCAAATTATGGCATCGAACCTTAAACTTCCCTCCTAGAAGCGTTGTTGACACCTCAGCAGAAAAAAAATTTGGTGCACAAACTTGTTGTCTATACCTTATATTATTTTTTTTTATTGTAATAAATATGGAACTTCATAAAGTCAAAAAAATTACATTATAATTTAAAAGAAATGCCCTAACTAAAAATTCTTATTTTATTCAGCAACCTTACAAGTATTACAAAAAGAGTTGTTGATCTCAAGGCAGAAAATATGACTATAAATCAAGGACTTCTTGACAAACTGAAGCCTTATTCCACCAGTTCTCTTTTGACATCTAAACAAAGGCTTGATTTGATGTCACTATACAAGGTATATTTTATTTATGGAAATATTATATTATGTAAATAATTATTTTCAATTAATTTCAGTGCCAAATGTGTAATTTGGTTTAAAAAAAATTCAAAACATGAGAAATTTTTCAAAAATATTTTAATTTTACAGTACTTATCTACATTCGATTTTTTTTTTTCATTTTTTACAGACCGAATCGGATTATGAGGATATGAAAATGTTAATTCAAATTGCTTTGGAAATTATTTCAAGCACTTGGAGTGAAGATGAATGTGAAGATATAAAAGGTTAGATCCTTAAAATACTTACAATAAATATTTAAATTATTTTCAATAGTTACTAGGTAAATTTTTTTTCTTTGGGTGGTTGATGCAACTTGTGGTCTGGCATTATCTTGATAAAAAATTTCACCTTTTCTATTTATCAAAAGTGGTCATTTTTTAATTAATGCCTTGTTTAAATTATCCAATTTTTGACAATATTTATCAGCATTTATTGTCTCATGCATCCTTCATACTCCTCGTACTTGGCACCAATTGATTACCATTTATTCCAATCTCTGCAAAATTTTCTCAATGTAAATGTAATAAAGTGATGAGTTTTTTGCCCTAAATTCTGAAAAATTTTATAGGGATGGAATAAATAAATTGAGTAATAGGTGGAAGACGGTCATATCTAACAATGAACATTATATACTGGATTGAATAAACGTTGTTTGTATAAATAAAAAAAAGTATTTATTGTTAACAAAGGCGCAAGAATTTTTGGGCAAGTACCTATATGTGTATATTTTTCATAATTTTATAGTTTATATCAGAGTAAATGCTGCTATATGATATTTCTTTTATAAAATAATATGTAAATAATGTACACAATATATAATAATAATAAATATATTGCAGTTTCTTATGAAGTTACACAAGTAATATTGAAATTCAACTTCTGTAAAAATGAAATTACGTAAAGTTTTACGGAACGCATTATTTACGTAACTCGGAATGTTACTTGTACATACAATATTGTTTTACTGTAAAAAATTTGTACATTTTGTAATACATATATACAATCAATCGTAAAATTTCATAACATAATGGGAAAATAATATGTTTTGATAGTATTTATTCATTTTTATGTATAAACTTTTAAAAATAAAATAAATATTGTAATTTAAAAGATACATAATTGTTTTTCAGAAATGGATCTTGCTGATGACGGTACACGACCAAGTATTTTTATGAAACTGCTTCAAAACTCTAACACTTGGAATAAATTAAAAGTCCTTGTAGATTTAATTAACATGTGGCCAACCACAACATTTGTTATCGAGTAAGTTTGTCATTTTCAATTACTAAATGTACTTTTAGCATTTTTTTAATTTTACTGAATAAAATCTAAAATTAAGACAATTTACAGTGAACCCTCAATTATTACTGCGTAATAAATATATATGTATATAGAGCACTTTTTTGTAAGTAAAAAGGTGCCAGAACTCGCATCTTATTAATATTTTATTAAAAAAATTATATATTCAGTTCTTAGCATAAATTTAATTTATTGTATTCATGCACCGTTTTAATAATTTTACCGCTGACCTGCTACGCTTGACAGGGTAATTCAAGTCCACTTGGACAAACATCAAATTCTCAAGTTACTTTTAAAACTTGAAAATCTGTCGAAAATATGCGCCGGAACGCCGTTTACCGGAGCGGTGGTCTGTGACAAAAAAACACTGTATTTACATGTATATATTTATTATGCAGTTAAATTTTATACCATAAGAAATAAATGTTTTTTTTCCAGTCAAGCAGAGAACCCCTGCTTATGCCTTATACTTAAATTGTTTGAAGACGAGCTAAAGATAGAAGACAACATTCCACTCCTGAAATTATTATTGGAAAAAAACACTATATCAGAAAATGTAAGATTTTTAAGTATTAAAGAATTATTTTTTTTTGTGGTTATGATAGTGATGTGTTGGCAATTATTTTGTTGTGTTGACAATCAGTACAGAACTAAAAATATTATAATAACCAAAATAAATTGAGAAATTGTGCACAATTATGTAAGAACTACAGAAAATTACTAATAGTTTTAAATACTCATTTTAAATGTACAGGTTTTGGTATCTTATTTTTGTAACCTTTAAATATATTATTGCTTATTAAAAAGGTTTGCTCATAAATGTCCTTACTTTATAACCCTCAATGTTTTCATACATACTAGTCTACAATCGATAACGGGTGGATACCTGACTAAATTGTGAGTCGAAAATATTCAAGGAGTATGTACAAAACTGTACCATTACAGAAAATATTATTGTATGAGATTATTACAAAATCATGTTAAGCTTTAAATCTACATATGTACTTTGAAATAAATATTTACGCAATTGATCCATCATTATTCTACATCTTTGCTCAGGCCCTAAATCATCTTGCCACTCGAAGTTCAATGACCTTTTATTTTTTGTATAATTTGGAATCAATAAAATATTTCAATTAATCAAAATAACCGCATTACTACTTTTTTTTTAAATTCTTATAATTTCTCTGACATGGTTGAGATTAGGCACATGCAACTAAAATAGTGCATCACACTCAGTATATTATTAATACATTTTTATTACCTTTCAGACTTGCCAACTATGCGCCTAAATTATCTTTATTTGTCTTTCTTCATACTTTATCCACAACTGTTGTTTCTACTTTGCAACATACCGTCCTGTCTTGAGACAGATACTTACATAGGTCCTATTAGAACTGACATTCAAAAAATCAAATCGACCTCTGATGGACCTTACAGTGGGCCAAAGAAATCTTACAAATATTATTTGCGTGTTTAAAAAGTTTATTAAATACATATACAATATGATGCACAATTTTCAAAGCAATTTAAACTGTTTTTCATAATTATGTTTTTAATCTGTAGGATATTCAATGGATTATTTCATCAGAAAACACTTGTCACATCATAGGCAAGATATGGCTCTGCTTACTTTGCAAATATAAATCCATTCACAATACCACTTTGCCTACAATACTCAACACTGAGAAGGTACCTTTATTTTCATTACAAATAAATATTATTTAGGAATGATAAATTACATTTCAATTAATAACTTCTCTCGTTTTTCAGGATGTTCTCAAATACGAGAAGCATATAGATGATAATATGATATCACTGCTCCTTAAAAAGGGACTCTTCACCAATATTGTAAAAACGAGTTTGTATCCAAAATGTGTTCAGTTCTTATTAAGAAATGAGTCCATCGAAGACTCACTTAATAACCATTTGTATACCGTGAACATGGCAGTGAATGATTTATTAAGTAAAAATTACCTTGCTGAAGCGGGTGCCCTAAAACTGGCGGCTCTAGGAATTCCCCATACATTAAGAGGTTTTACTCAGGCATTAAAATTTATGAAGCGATAATATTCTTCCTTTCCTTGAAATTCATATAGATATATTTTTACTTATTTATTAGAATTTTCATTAAAGAGAGACACAATTTTTATTGACTTTTTATTGAATTTGAAATTTTACCCTAGTGAAAAATTAATTAAAATGAAATATTAAATTTCCATCTGCATAAGTGGGCACTAAGCAGGTGTTAGGTACACAACCATTCACCTTGTGAGTTCAAAGCTCACAAATGTGTGCTGGAAATAACATAATATATATTTTGCCATATTTTTGCTTGCAATCCTAAAATGCCACAAAAATACTTTTGATTACCTATCTTATGTCTTATTCAAATGCAAGTTTGATTGTTTTACCATAAATATTAAATAAAGCGAAAACAAATGGGTTTTTTGTGTTTGTTTTGAAATCAGTTTGCTTTCGGCTGCAGTCGAGTGAGTATGTCAGCACTGTTATTATTTTGTAACTCTATTCATACTCTTACTGTTTCGCGATCAATACGATAGTTATAATCAAAATGTCGGAGATCGAGAAACAGTTGCGATGTATTTTGTTTTTATTTGACAAGGGATTAAAACCCAAAAAAGCGACTGAGAGCATTTGTGAAACTTACAGAGGTAATTTTGAACATTCGGGAATGTTGATTTAAACAATTCAAAAACGATGATAGGAATCTAAAAGGTGAACCGAAATCAGGAAGATCTCAAAAAATTAATGACGACATGTTGAACTCACTGGTAGAATCACATCCGTGCAAAACCATCAAGAAATTATCAAAAATCATAGGCATTGGGTTCCGCATAGTCTATCGCAATTGGCCTCGGATCAACATGTGACAATTTGTTCTTCACTGCTAAGCAGGAATGAAACCGATCCATTTCTAAGACGAAAAATGAATGAATCCATTATCTACATAAAAAAAAAATAGTAACTTTCCCCAAGTCAAACACCAGTTTCAATACCTCGACCATCATTGACCTTAAAAAATGTTATTTTATGTGTCTAGTGGGATATTTAGGGTGTTATTCATCATGAATTATTAAAACCTGGTCAGGCCATCACAGCCAAATTTTTATGTACTCAATTAGAGAGATTAAAAGTGGATTATTAAAAAATGATCAGTCCTAGTTAATAATCAACGGCACATCTTACAACATGACAATGCGAGTGAAAAATTACGCAGGACAAAATAAAGGAACTTTTACCACATCAACCTTATTCTCTTTACATAGCACCATCAGATTATCATTTATTCCAGTCTACGGAACATTCGCTTTGAAAAGAAAATTTCAATTCAATAGATGTCGGAAAACATCTAGATTCCTTTTTTAAATCAAAACTGCAAGAATTTTACAAAAGAGGCATCAAAAATTTACCCAAATTGTGCCAAAATATCATAAATAACAATGGAAATTATCTAAAAAAAAAATTTCTCACTATAATAAAAAACCACATTTATTTTCAATTTACCTAATACATATAATGCTCTTCCAAAAATTTAATTTAAAAACCTATTTTTCTATATATTTCCTTTTATTCAAATCCCAACATTTTGTAATCTCAGAATTATTTTATACATAATAATGTATTTAATTTTATGTATAATAGCCTATCTAACGATCCATCTCCTACATGGTACGCAAGTGACCAATTATCCCCGTCACAAAGGTATTTCCTAGCAATTAGGAGAAGTGATATATGTCACAATCATAATTTTTTAGGGGAAACGTTTCAACATTTGAGTTTATGTACAAAACCAAATAAACCTAAGAAATAAATTTAATTAAAATACATCAATGTACAGTACATAGGCCACTAAAAGAAATGTAAGGCCCAGTTGTGTGATCAGTGTTTCATCAAAGTTTTACTATAGTAAAAAAATTTGTGATTTTGTAAAAACGGGTTGTTCAATCATTGATAAAAAATATTTACTCACCGAAAATACATTCAGTAGTAAATTAATTGTACTCTCCAATAACCGATTGTAAAACCATCAATCATTAGTTAAAAATGGCAGACTCTTCACTTGTTTCAAAAGTCATACGTCATATTAATACTTTGAAAGTTGTAGTATACAACAATGAATCATTCAATATCCCACTATTTTAGTGATGAGTTTGTCCGATGATGATCTCGCTGTTTAATAGTTTAGTAATGTTAAATGTTTGACCTGTTAGCTGCCCAGAAAAAGCCCTAGGTGAAACAGCATGATACCACTAATTGGCTGCAAAATTCGTAAAATTCAAAGACTAGCTTTTTCTGAATTTTATTTTTACGAAAAAAACATAAAAATGTTGGTGTAACTAAAAATACAACAAACATGGAGCTTCTATTTTATTATAAGCGTCCATCGACCGTGATTTCGTACTGTTTTGAGATGAAAAAAATGAATAAATAAAAGTTTATAGTGTTGTCAGGCCTTAACGTTCAGGATAGGAAATTGTTATTTATTTTGTATTTGTTGTTTGGAACGAAACAATTATCTGTCTCCCATTCAAATACTGGCCTAACCCCTGCACTTGTTGATGGCTGATTTTCATCAACAGTATTCTTCTTCATCATAGATTTGAACCTCAAAATAATCATCCTCGACGTCATTCTCATCATCGGACTCTGCGGTAGTAACAAGCATATTGGAAATTTCTAAGAAGTCCGCAATATTAAAAAAAAAGTTCCACTCCGCCATTTTGTAAAAAAATTCTAAAAAGGTTTCAAAAATTCGATAACTGTGAATGAAAAAATATATATTAGCACTTTACATCACACATCGGACTTATGATATTGTTCCGCACAGCTATAGGCCCGCGGGGCCGCGACAATCGCGGCCCGAAAAAGGCTTCGTCAAAACGGGCATCTTTTCCGTATACGGAAACTTTCCACCCACCACTCCGCGTCGCTGGAAACCCTACGCCCCTACGCGCGGCGACCGGCGAAGGGTGGGGGGATGACGGGCCGCGGCGAGACTCCGCCAAAATTATGAACATTGTTTTTTGTAGATAACTTGTTTTTAAAAAATATTATGTATAAATGAAGTACAGAAATAAAGAGTTTTTGGAGGGCGATCACCCGGAGATATATTGTGCACCTTAAAAATCATTTGGATGGTTGAAATGGATTTTTAAAGTTTAAGGTGCATTAATTAATTCCCCGGGCCATCGCCCAAGGTAAAATCTATCAGGCATCGCGAGGAGGGCCAAACTCTGTAAGAAAAAGTACTCGCGAAGCCTGGATATTTCAAGATAGAAATAAGAGAGCGAAATCTGTCGTCCCGTACGGGACGGTGAGAAAAATGAACATAGCTTTGGAGTCTGGCCGCCAGGTGGTAGCGGCGCTGGACCAAAGCGCGGCCAGACCCCGCGCCACCTGATTGGATCTCGGTCTAACAGGGGGATTTTGAATACTAAATAAATAATGGTCCAGCGGCTGCAAGGAGCACTTCCCTCGTTACATCTCGCACCGCTGGACTCTTCAAGGAAAAAACTATTTCATTCATCTCTACTTTCGACCCTGCTATTTTCATCTGGATTTTCCTTGGAATTTGACTTTCTGTGACATATTGGACCGACCCTGGATTTTCTACGACTCTGCAATTACACTGGACGACGATTTGGACCCCCCTGGACCACTGCACGCAGCTGCAGATATCGACGTCTAAGCACCAGAGCCACCCCTGCACGATTTTAGAGTCTTGTTTCCTGTACGGAACAGATATATTATTAACACGCATGAAATACCGTTCGCGCCAATGGCCAATATGGTCTATAACGAAGCACTCACTATATTTTTATAATAAAACGCGCTTAATAACTAAAAAATAATATCTTATTCACTCTAATTACTTACTTACAAACAAATCACTAAATAAGGGTACAATTGTAAATATATGTGTACTGCAGGATAAATCTTGATAATACTCAGCACCGGCTGGAATCAAAATGTAACTGATAAGTACTTTCCATTTGGAAAGTTCTGGTATTTTAGAAGTATGTAATTAGCGTGCAATGCGTTTGTCATCGATACAAGTGAATATTGTACTGAAAATCCGGTCATTTGAATAAAGAAGAAATCTGGCAACTCAACATTTCTTGTATGGTATAGTGCAATATATTTTGACGTTTATCCATGTTTATCGCGCTTTCCCTATCTTGGAAGGCGATAGTTGTCCTGGGCCTTCTTGGGGTTAACAAAGTGGCAGATTTCAAACGCAGGGGTGAATAAAACCATAGATAAAGCATAAAATTGTATGTATTGCCAATGGTGAATATTTAAAATAAATAATTTGACATCATTCCCAGATATTAATAATTATTCTCACCTTGCCACACGGCTTCACAGGCTGGATTGACTTTAACGTTAGTAAATTTGACATACAAACAAACCGCAAATGTTTTTTTACCACGGGCGATTAAAAGTTACTATAATAAAAATTTACTACTGATCGCACAACCGGTCCTAAGTGCCCATAATTTATATTTTTTTATTATATATTGTAATTATAAGTAAAGAAAAACTATTTAATTGTTATCTAAATTACTTTATTTTAACAAAAACACTAATCTTATAAACAATTATAGAGGTGCACACAATTTCATTAAATTGTATGGATTTTTCGCACTGTTGAATGACAGTTCCTGTTCTGCCATTGGGCCATCTCTTAACCACAGTCTATCTCTGTAATAAGCTGTACAACTTACAAACTCCTTATCAGTGTAATTTTTCACTTCTATTGGCACAAATGGATCCAAGTGTTCAAAACCCTGAAAAAATACAATAATATTTATTGCTGGATGTGCCGCACAAGATTCCACCTCACGACTGGCCCAGAAGGTGGCTCATTATGAGCTCGCTGGGCGCGGAGCGCCAGTGAGTGGCCCTGAAAGTGACCTATGGTCGACTCAGAAAACCAGCAGAGCGCCAGTGGTTGCCCCTGGAAGTGACTAGACGCCTGCTAGCGAGAGGCCCTGCACCTACAAGTGGCCGCGGATATGACTTTGTGCGAGGAGCCATATCGCCGATAATAATGTCATAAGCTTGAGAGCACAAAGTGCCCGGGCCAGGTTATAAACAATTAATATGGCACGATCCCCCAGAGTGATTATTGTTATTTTGTTCTTGTAATGTATATGTATTTATGTTTGAATTAATAAATCACGGGCGATCACCCAGCCTTGTCATATTGCTAATATCGCAGGTCAAGTTTGGTAATTAAATGATAAAATGTCTGTGATATGCTATCATTATTTATATGTGTATGCTTTATTATCTATGATGTTTGAGTAACCCTTACGACCGCCCAGTACGATGCGACACCCGTCTGGGCCATTTGGTACCAACACCAGCTGCTAGGCGGCAGTTGCGCCGGGCCGGGTGGGGATTATAAACCTCACCCCAATGGTCATGCACAGTACGGAGGGTCAGGCGCTCCTGGCCCCCGCTTTATCCAATAAACGATGGGATCCCGCGGCTAAGAGCTTATTCTTGCCGCTGCCCGCCTTAAACATGTAACACAACTTTTATTTCATCTACACCTCGACCCCGCTACTACCCTTGGATTTTGGACCTGGACTGTTCTCGAATTTAGCTCCAATATGGACGATTTGGATTTCATCTATCCCACTAAAAAAAAAGTGAATCGGCAAACCACCCTATAAATTGTTTTGTTTCCTGTATACGTAATAACTTTAAATCATTAATGAATGTAAAAAATTGAGTAAATTTAGTATGAAAACATCATAAATACATTTTTAGTGGAATTCTATCACATATTGTTCATTTTATTAAAATTAATTCTTTTTGAACATACCTCTTTTCCTAATAAATATCTTGGGTAGTGTGATTCTTGATGATCATCGGGAACAGCAACTTTATCAACAACAATGACAGTTGCACCATTACTCTAAAAGAAAGAGGTTAATTAAAACTCTATTATTTTAATAATCTTTATCATATGGTACTTTATTCCTTCTGGTCTTATTAATACTTAAAAGACTTTTGATAACTTACCCAATCATTTTTGGTCAATTCAAGAAAAGCGACAGTCAAAGTAACATCTTTTGGAGAAACCTTCTTTTTAATATCAGTTTTAAGTCTTGTCAGAGGGTAAAAGAAACAATTAAATCCATCTATGGCAACAAAAGTCTTGCACCTAAAATTATAGAATATTTTTGATTTATCATAAATATTATATCTGATAAGCAATACAAAATCATGAATTTAGAACAGCTGGTGGCCAAGTTACAGTAATAATAATGAGCATTATAAAATTAAAAGTTTATATTGCATCTGATAAGCATTATTCATTTATACATTTATGACAGCTAACAACTGACTGATTACATAAATTACTGAAATTAATTAATAAATAAAAAATAGTAAACTTTGTACAAACCACTTTGATTAATTAAATGTCGACCGGTTTCAATACTAATATATCTTCGTCACACTGACATCCTGTCTGTCCTAACGAAGTGTATTGGTATCAAAATCGGTCGACATTAAATTAATCAAAGTGGTTCGCAAACTTTTTTATTTTTTTTTTAAATTGAGGTGCTGGGGTGTAGACCATGTTAACTAACATTTTTGCAAAACTCTTTTTTTTCATACATACATGTTATCCAATGTCCTCTTTCACTAGAGATCATTTTTATAGTGGTAGCACTGTTTTAACAGACGATTTTAGCTGGGTAATCAGTGGTATCTGTCATACTGTTTCATGTGAAGAATGGTAAGTGACCCAAGATGACAGACGGTTAACACATAACACGTTTTGCATCGTCACAATTAACAAATGAAGTGATTGCAAACATTGTCAATTCTGTGGATTCTTTTGATAGTGATGGCAGTGTAGCAGATCCCACATTTTCTGTTGAAAACAATGATGCAAACAATGATGAAAGTGAAGATATGACCACGGTAAGATTTTGATGAACTCTATAATTTCTTCATGAATTATGTCATTTTTATCAACCCAAACATTCAAAATGCAATATCTCAAAACTTGTTTTTGTCAGTTAACATGGTCTACACTCGAACAGCTTAATTAATAATTATGTACAACAATAAAGTTAACCCTACAAAACCCAAAATAAGAAATTAATTAAGTCAACCTTTTATATTTTTGTGTCGTCTATGCACAGTTATACATTATGGTTAATAATACGTCAAGAATTTTTATCAATATACAAATATATCGATGCATTGAAGTGCAAATTTGTTAACTCCATATTTCTCAAATTTACAGGAAGAACAAAAAACTGTGTATTTTTTAGATTCATTGAAATGACATTATTTTTTATTCAACAATTTGTATATTACAAGAGAATGTCCTAAATATGAAATATTAACTTTCATGTCATTTTGATCGGCTTTTTGGGAGTATTGATTAATATCATGTAAATCAATTGGGTATTTTAATAAATTATTTAATTTTCGATGGATTAATTCAAATAACAATACACATTATTTCATTCCCCAATATTAATATGAAAAAATGTGGATAAAACTCTAGATACATGTTTTTTTGACACTTGTTACAAATAATATCCTTTAGTATTTATAACAAGCTTTTACTGTATACTAGTCATATACATATAATGTAAGAATTGTTCATTATATTTTATTCTGCTATTAGTTGTTTCATAATGCAGTTTCACTCAGACGTAATATACTTTATTCCTACATTTGTATTGATTTCTATAAAGGAATAACATTTAAAAACTTACAATTTCTGAGTAGAAAGTATTTTGATTTCATCAATTAGAGCGACCACAACATCTGAAGCATATTTCACTCGGTTCACTCCAAGATCAATTAGCTCTACAATAGACGAACCAATTTGTGTTGATTCTCGCTTACTCCAGATGTATTCTTTGGTTACCTTTAACTTTAAGAGAAAATATATATATATACACACAGTACATTTATATTAGCGGGAAACAATAGGATATATTTACATTTGTATATCTTAAAATTTTTATACATATTTATATCACAATAACTCTTATGCCTATTATGGTGTGTGTATATAGGTAGAACTGCTCTCTTGTCTCGAAGATTTGGCAATAAAGGTTGGTATGCATTAATCATTGTGCTCTGCTAAAAAATACAACAGACAACTGATGATAGCTAACTCTACGTTCAGTACTGCCCTTAACACGAGTTTCAAACAAATCTCTCCCATTTGCACGCGTCATTATGATGATTTGTTCCACATTGTTCATAACGCCTACTGAACACATGTTTTAGAATCAAGCATGTCAGCTGTCTGTTATGTCTGAAGAGTGATCTATGAAAACACTAATTTTATTTCTATTTTTTTAATGTTTTACAAGGGTTAGTTAGGGTTATCCAGTAAGTTGTAATTGTCACTGAGAGCACAGCACGGAAAAATTATAACAGCGGCGGGATTTGCTATCAGGGATGCCACAGTTTATTTTTATTTGTGCAGCCAAATCAAAATATTTTTATGACAAATTAAAGATGCAGGGCGATTTTTTCGCATCTTCTGTATGATTAACATGGTTTAAATAGAAGCATAGCATCCAACAAAATACCACTCAAGATGAAAAATTAAGCAGCGGTGATCTAGCTGTACGAGAATTCACTTTTATATTTCAAGTATTAATAAAAACCAAAAATCTTTGATACCAGAGCAAATTAAAATCCATGATTAAACCAGATTGAAAATCATGAAGAATAAGTGTCACGAAATTTGCGACGAATTGACGGGTGTGGGATGTTGTCGAGTAATTGGCACATGATTGGCTTCATTCAGACCAAAATGTAACTGATCACGGAGTATTAAATGACGAAGATATTTTACAATGTGCGATAAATGATACTGTGCATCCTAATGATGATAAAAAGGAAGATAAGTTGATTTCTTCAGGAAAAATCAACACTGTTTGCGATATTTAAACAACGGTATCATTTCTTGTCTGTCTTGTCATCAGTAAGATAACAGCACTATCGCTGAAAAAAATGGTGTAGAGAATATTCGAAAAACCAGCAAGGGGCAAAAATCAATCCTCTTTACTTACTTTTTTTTTGTTGACTTTTTTAGTAAAATAAATAATAGTGTAAAAAAATATTTTTTGTGATAGTTTTTTGACAACCCTGCAATATCCAGATCAGTATTTGCGCTTGCATGAACACATATGTAGCTTTTGAATACTCTCAATGTTTTCGGATTAACCAGGAAATTCAATTATCTGAAATATTTTTTCACGGTCTATCTCGGAACCCTCGGGAGTCTACTCTACTATTTCATTTCATGAACTACGAAAATGTACCGAATTTAAAAAATATTAAGTCAATGTTAGTGATTATACCATTACTTTTTTCTGCATCGTAAATATATAAGCGCACTCTAAATCAAACTGGAATATTTTAACAGACATGCAAGAGAAAGTAGTATCACAGAAAAAATTTATTGTCGATTTTTAAATGATAAATTCTAAATAATTAAAAACTTATGAAAATTGAATATTAAATTAAACAGAACAGTTCAAATAATCAGAATAATACATTTTATTTATTAAACTTACATCTAATTGCTTTAAAAGTTTATGATTTTGTAATTTGAAATGTATGAGCCACGCTGCTGCATCTAAAGGTAGATCTACAAATCCTTCTCTTGTGGCAGAGTTTGAGATTTCTTTTTTGGTGGTAGTTCTTCTCAACCACTCGGGAACTACAAATAAACAAATCAATTAAATATTCAGAATTTTTGATGAATGTTAAAAGTTCATCAAATCAAATTCCACGGTAACTGTAATAAATTCCACAAAAGACTATACTAACCCCAGGGCACATGTACAATCAAAAAACCTGATTCAGAGGCATAGTGAAGTAAATGAACCAAGGTGAGCGATTTTCCTGTTCCTTTATCACCATCTGTACATTATTTTAAGGAAATATTTTATTATTGAAAAAAATAAATTTTATTGGTCTGTTTTTTAATACCCCCAATTTACATTTTCCCTATGTTTACATTTTATTTTATTGATCCCTTTAAAAACTTAAAATCAAGGCACCACTGTATATGTGGTGAAAGACAAATAAACAAACTAATTATTATTATTACCATCAGTGGAGTGAGACAGACTGCATATATTTGTGTAATCTCACACAGAATATAAAAATAAAAACAATCTTATACATACTTAAAAAGAAAGTTATACTTTAAAAATACATTAACAATGGATTTTTTAAATATTGTTTCCATATGATCTATAAGACAATTTAATATTGATTAATGCAAATCTCCTAGTGGTTTAATTAAATAAGATTGTGCATTATTAAATATTTAAATTTTGAGAGCAATTCTGTAAAATTTTATAAAAAGTCTGGTTTATTTTCCAATGAAAGGCATCCTGTGTAATAAAATTTAATTACAGATTCTAAAAGAGGTAATTGTTAGTGTAATTTTTGAAATCATAAACATGATTTTGAAGTAGAAAAGCTGAATCCTTGACCAGTTTTAACAGCAAAAACTAAGGAAAATATATTTTCAATGAAAAAGGATACATAAGACATATCTATTAACTGGTTTGTTAAAGTCACTCCGATTAATACAATCAATCACTTCCAAAGCTGGTTCTCGCACCATTATACAGGTTTCTGTAAAGGTTTTGGTTTGTTTAACAAATGACATGGGTAAACCGCCATGAGTGAATAAATTATTACGCACAGAAGGGCTTATTGTGTAAAACTGTCCACAGTAATTTTGTGTATGTTCAAGCTGAAACATAAATTATATATATATATATATATATATATATTTTAAATTAAAATTTTACAAATTATTAATTTTGAATTCTATAGGCAGAAAATAATAACTCCTGAATGTCAAGAATTGTCAACAAATCACAAATCGTATGGTCTAGAATAACTCTATTTAAGGACTAAAACTTACGGGATTGTCCACAGATGTTCTGAAACCTGGTCGCAGTGTATCCGCTGCATTGACTTGCAAAGATAAACATCTTTTATATTTCATCAATGTGGGTCTGCTTTTGGACCACATGTTTACGTTATATTCTAAAAATAATACAAATCAAATTAGTGAAAATACTTTTTGCAATTAAAGTACAGCTTTAGGCAGAATCGACTAAGATATGATTGTAATTTTTGTTTTATTTATAAATTCCACCAATTCCATTAGTTTTAGTAAAATAATAACAATAATATTGTAAACGTTCTAACATGCATCCAATACTACTTATAAGAATTTGTTAATAAGGAATTCTATCTATAATAAATATACTAATTTTCAAGTGGTCTGACACCTAAATTATCGTGAAAGTTTCAATTTTATATTTATGTTAGGAGGCAGTAACAGAAGTACGCCAAAATTCAGGTAATTATAACCTCAAATTATAGAAATACAAAAAAAACATAACTACTTTAAATGATCTTAAAATATGACAAATACAAAATTACATAAATTATGTACTTTATTTATCGGAAATATTCCTTCAAACTTCCACAAAATAATTTATGGGACAAATAATATCCGAATTCTCGATTCTCGACCATAGATAAGTGTTCTCGACTAACGTCAGCGAGAACCATAGATATAGACAAAAGATATACTTAGATGGGTACATAGATAAAAGAGAGCAACTTTTTTTAAATTATGAGTCGTTCATTTCCGAACCCTTTGTTACGGTCGCATCCACGTGTGACGTTCACATATTACGAATATTATTTTCGGCGTTTGGTTTATTCAAATATTGCTGTGCGGGCCGCGCGCCGGGAAATGCAAGCCCCTCTTCACCCCGCTCTCAACATGCTCAAATAGCGGACAAGGGTCGCTATCCCCTCCCCCGCGCATTGGCCGGGTTGGGTTTCTGCCAAGGCAAAGCGACTTTTTCTCGCTCTACGCCTGCCGGCTTTGCGGCCAGCCACCGGACATCTCCATACCGACCACCATCTTGCTTCGAGACGGAGTCGCCAGGAAGCTGCGGTCTGCCTCCTGGAAGGCATCTGAGGATCCCGCCTTGGACACGAGGCAAGCGGTGGATATTCCCGCCGCTCACAACGGAGGACCGGAGACCACCCACCACGAGACAACCAGACGCAGCCACGGAGACCACATGGTGAACGAAGCTGCGAAGCCTGCATCCGTGAACTGGACCATGGCGGGCTCCAGATGCCGCTTGTCGCACGCGCCAGCGACGGGCCATACGTGGCCATGCAATTGGCCACATATGTGAAGACAAACAAAAGTGTGTGGGAAAAACAATTAAACAATTAGTGCGCCCGCGTTTAATTAAGGTTAGATATAAGTAGCAATAAGAATTTTCCTTTTTTTCATATTTCCTTGTGTTGTTAATAAATATGTGAATTTGTATATAGAAAGACGTGTTAATTTAATTTACATTCCCGCCATCTTCTCGTGACCACCACAAATGTTGATTGTGCAACGACCACCACATTGCATTTATATCACCCTCTATATAGTATTTTTAATAAAACCCAGAAATCACGAAAAACGTTTAAAATTTGAATTTTCATCTAAATGCTTCATCGGATATTTTAAAGATATGGCGTAAGCGTCAGATTTCCTTCATGAATCCATCAGGGATCTTGATCTGTTCGTATGTGGGATAAAACCATATCATAAATGCATACATGACAGTCCTGGCGACAACGCGCGGGCGCGCCAGTCAGTGTGAGTTTCAACCGTGGAAGGGGCCGCTTCTTCTTATTTTTCTACCAGACTTACTTTATTTTCTTCTTCCTCTTCTTCTTCTACTACATAATGGTATTATGAGGATTTGAAATTTTCAACTGGGATCGCAGGACATAAACCGGAATACATTATACCAGAAATATGCCGAATCATTTACAAACTTCTGAAGGATGATTTGTTGGGTAATGTAGAATATATATTTATGATTTTTCGTGCTCGTTTAAATGTATATGTACTTTTATATATAAACATGAAAAATTAGAGTTTGTACAAAAGTGAATCAAGATTCATAAAAATAGAGTTAAACGGTATGATGAAGCAAGCATCTTTTGTGGACCTGGACACGTATCACACGTACATGTTCGCTTCATCACAGGAATAAAACTTTAACACTACACTTATAAACTACACCGTCAAGGCCTCACTGTCTTTCTTTTCATCCCGTTCATTTCTTTGATTACTGGTCACTAGTGATGAGCCTCCTTCACCTCAGGTCATAGATGCGCGTCTTGCTACACGACTCACGTACTGGTCGCCATATATCGACGTTTTCGATCGTCCGTCTCAGCCATGGTGACCAAGCGCGGTCAGCTCACACACGTGGAGACTGCTTCATGAATCTGGACCATTAGGGAATCCTGGCATCTGTTTCGGCGTCCTCGGCTATCGTGGTGAATCTCGCGGCTCATACACGCGGGACGCGCTCCATGGATCCGGATCGTGAAGAAAGTCCAACACCTGATAACCTCTCATCAGGTTGGCTGGAATTTATATGTTTCTAATGCGATTGTTCTGCATTCCCATGTTGGACACGCGGTGTGGTGATCACTCATGATTGGGAGTGCAGTAGGTGACGTATAAACTTTCGTCAAACTCTTGTGACTGCTTCGGAAGACCGGGCGAACCCGATTGAAATGGAAATGAAAAGAGAAAAAAAGCTTTTTAAAGCACGCTCCAGAATTTATAAACTTGCGCGGGGGGGAGATGTATCCGCTAGGTTGGCTCAGGTTGGCTGTAGAGTGGGGGTGCCAATGTTTCCAACATCACCCTATAACAAATTAAGCCTAAAATATTAGCATGCCTAAGGAAATATGAACGCGGTCACATTTGGAACGATTTTTGACACAATATGTTACGCGATAAGGGAAAGAAATACATAGGGCACGGTTATATCAACTACACTAGAAAAATCTTAAATTTATTTAAATGAAATAATCATTAACAGGTGCTTAGCCATAACATATAAATTTTCCGGTTCAACTTGATTCCGAAACAGCCGACATAGAAATAAATGAACAGTCTTCGGATGATTATCCGAACGCACAGATCACTTATGTGGCTTCCTCGGTAAACCTTAGATCCGTCACTAAAATCCGCTTGTGTGTGGCTAGCTAATAAAGTCACATACAAAAACGTGTACACAAATATATCCTTACTGTATGAAACCCATGCAAAAAACAAACGCATTCAAATACCGCGCCAATTCAGGTTAGCCAACATTCAAATAAGTAATGTAATGCGACTTTTGTGGAAGTTTTTGTCTATGGTTCGCACTCAATGTCCATGTTTGTCTATGGTTCATGTGTGTTTGTCGCATAGATAAGGTCTGTCGTGTCCGTAGATAAGGTCGTATTCTTATTCTATGGTAGGCAGTGAGGTCGTTCTTTTATCTATGGTGGCTGTGTCACCGTTATCTTTATCATTTACTGCTTTTACCATGGTCGTCCAGTAGATTGTTAATGTAGGCTGGAATTTGGAACAATAACATTAATTTTGAAATTTTTTAAGTGTCGGTTAAAGGTGCTTGTTGAATCCAAAGTCATGTCGGAGCCGAGCAGCAAAGAACAAGTAGCTATGAAGACTCCAATGGTGTATGTTTGTGGAGGTAACTAGTATACAATAATTTAGCAACCTAATGTAACATTGAATCTATTAAAATTCGTGCAGATGTCACGAGATTTGTTGTTTTAAAGTTTAATTTAATTTAATTAGCGCATCCAAACAATCGTGTGAAATCTGTACTTTCAATACAATCAATTTTAAAGTCTAATCTAATAAACGCTATGTTAACCTTAAAAACTAAAGCTAAATCGTAAATGTAGGCTCTCTTTACTTAAAAGAAACTATTTTCATATAATAAAATTGAAATTCTTTGTGCTAGCATAATAACACAAGCAGTGTGTGCCGTGATCAGTTTTCATAAATAATGCAAAGATTTTCACAAACCGTAATATACTCACAGAGTACACGATGAAAATTTATGATTCCACGCAAGCATATGTACTTTCTACAAAATAATCTATCAACACACTCCTTGTTTGTATCTTTAAGAAATAATGTCTCAGCTGTATAAGTTTTTATTTTTATTAAAAATGTTCAGGAAATTTAGGTTAATATTTGCCGAATGTGGATTCAAATCAGGGTTACCATTATTTATTATATTACAAAGTTTGCGATTCAGAGGCGCATTCAACCACTTAGTCGAGCTAAGACGGTATCGCTCCGGGATGTGCTGTTGCGCGCGCATCCTAGTGTATCACCAGACTATGCTAAATATCACCACCAAGCGTGTTCTTGTTGTCAGTTAGCGATTGCTTGCCAATTAATATTTCACCTATCGCGGCTTGATGGGTAAAAGTCGCTCGACACTTGTTTGGGCTAAGTTTGTATGAATTCGAAAATTGTTCTCATTTAAATTCGCTAATATTGTACATACGGAACTAAGATCATGAATACATTTTAAAATAACACTGAGAAGTATTACATTTTTGTGAGCTGTTTTATATACATGTTATATGTGTCCAATATCTTAGATTATTTTATTTTTCCTCAGCACACTTGTAAGTCTGAATGTTAGATTTCAATCATCAAAGATAATTTATGTATAACATATATGAAATGACGTACCTATATCAATTTACATTATCTGTTTAATTTAAAACAACCGTTCATTAACAAATACAAGAAATTGAAGAATTTAAGTAAAAAATTTGATTTGTGCTATTTTGCATATATTCAATACATAGTCGAGCAACCACTCGAAAATAAAAACAATGAGGCACATTCAAAATGTGTATGTTGAATGCATCTCTATTTTTTTCTTCTATAATTTAATCCCAAATGCCCGTAACATTATTACAATTTTGTATATTATTTCACTGAATGGACTTTTCTTAAAATTTACCAAATTGTCATTTTCTGCAAAGTGAAGTAATTTATTAGTGAATTTTAACTTTGTATCATTCTAATTGATGTTAGAATATTCTAATTACAATAAATCTTACAGGAAAATAGTATAAATGTTTTATTGGTTTCAGAATGCCACCGAGAAAATGAAATAAAACCCAGAGACCCAATCCGTTGCAGAGAATGTGGTTACAGAATTATGTACAAAAAGCGTACAAAACGACGTATCCTTTTTAATATTAATATTATTGGTGTAGTCAGTTCATCTACATAAGCCGTACGTAACTACATTTTAGGAAATAAGGCGAAATAAAATACAGTGGAAGTCATTTAACACAAGACCACGGGGACAGAAATATTTTTTTGCGTTTAATCCTCAGTGTGCGGGAGACTACATTTGCAGCTCCAGATATTTAGTCCCACGGAACGGCTGACTACATATGCAGCTCGGAAGAATTAATCCTTTTCATCTTCTATTATTAAGTAAAAAATATCGCCAAGACACTGAAGTAAAAAAGTTTATTGAATGGTTTCATCTATTTTCTGTGATTTGACAACTGTAAAACATTATTTTTATAAGGGGATTTAAATTTACTAGCTTTTTTGTCCATTCAGATTTTGTTGCTCTAATCGACCGTCACACACACATAGTTCCGTGCACGCTTAGCTATGTGTAGGTCGTGCCACTTCACCGTGTCAGTATATGCCTTTGATATCGGTGTGTGTTTATCTTCGGGTGCCTATTTTGCTATCGCATTTAAAACAGTGATTTATACAACTCACATTTGTTTTCTTTTGTTTATAATCATTTAGTTGACAGAGACCTCTTCTCTCATCATTGATTTTTTATTTGGTTTGTGAACTTTGACGTTACCCTTTTCGTCATAATTATTGTTTATTTAAAAAAAATATATTATCTTATTATGTCAACCATGAATGACGAACATTATGGAAGTACATTATGGAAAATTGATTCTGTTTATTCCATGAGTGACAATGAAGATTATATTCCGGACAAGATAGATTTAGAGGACCAAGATGAATATTTAGAAAATAGTGATTGTGAAATAGATATTTCAGAAGTAGTGGATTTGGATCTCGCGGCAGAAATACTATAGGATGATTTCTCGCCTGAATGGCACGATGGTAGTAGCTTCAGTCCAGTATTACATGACTTTAATCAACAATCTGGTTTACAAAATACTCAACTCAATTAAGAGAATCGGACTATTTCAAACTATTTTAAGTCGAGACATCGTAAACAGTATATAGAATGAAATTAACCGTTACTATGAGGAAGTTAAAGCTAGTAAAACATTACCTCCGCATTCTCAAATGCATAAATGGAAGAACGTGAATGTTGAAGAAATGTATATATTATCGCATTGACTATGCTCATGATAAGAAAAGTAGAAATAGCCAATACTGGACTATGGATAAGCTTATTTCATCAACAAGTTTTGGCAAGACGATGCCATGGGATCTTTATTTAGCTATACTCAGTATGCTTCACTTTTCAGATAATAAAAAACAAAAAAAAAGACAATTGTATCCATAAAATAAGAGACTTTGTAAATTCTGTATGCAACAATTTAAAAAAATACTTTTATCCGTCCAAAAATTTGTGTGTTGACGAGTCAATAGTTTTATTTTAAGGTAGATTAAGAATAAAGCAATATCTACCTGCCAAAAGACACAAATTTGGAATTACGCTGTTTGTTTTATGCGATTGTGAAACGGGTTTAGTTTTACAATTTGTTATATACTGTGGGGCTGGACCTGGGGGTCTCTGGTAAAGTTGTGGCCTCTTTAAAGACAGATTACCTGGGAAAAGGAGACACAATTTATATGGATATACAAGTCCAGTGTTGTTTCACTATTTGCATATTCAGAAAACCAATGTCTGTGGATCGGTTTGAAAAACAAGAAAGAATATGCCAAAATTTAAAGACGTGCCAAAAGGCGAAACCGACTCAAAGGCATCAGGATGTTTACTCGCTGTAAAATGGAATGGAAGAGAAATGCACATGTTAACAATTGCACAAGATACTTCTATAATGGAAACGGGAAAAGTAAATTATAAAACCAAAACTCCAATTTCGAAACCGTCATCTATAATAAGCTCACAGGCGCTGTGGATAAGTCAGATATGATGATATTGTTTGTGGAATGTGTAAGAAAAACGATTAAGTGGTGCAAGAAGATTGTGTTTTGTACAATTGACGTCATATTAATAAATGCTCACGGGATGTACAAATATAAAACTAAAAAGGATGTGTGCTTGACTGATTTTCATTTAGAAGTAACCAGGAAAATTTTACCATCCAGAGTAAATGCCGAGAGTTAGACAAGGTAGTGATTATCCTTTGAAACTGAGTACTCGACATTTTCTTTCAGATATTCCGCAAACACCAAATTCCAAGGGACAATCTGCGCACCGGTGGTGTTTTGTATGTGCAAATACTTTGCGATAGCCTAAATGACGAGTTTCAACTCGATATTGGTGTAGTGACTGTGAGGTTGCGTTGTGCCTCACTAAATGTTCCAAAGCATACCATACAATCCAACATTTTTAGTCAAAATAAAAATGTCTCTGCAATACTATCGTGTGGTCAACCTAATGTGAACATACCGTCGCGCTTGTGTTAGGGCTCGTGCCGGGATAGTTTTTGAGTGGATCAATTAGATTTATTCGTTTACAATATGGTTAAAACAAAGATTTCTTTAATGATTGAAAATATAGTTAAAAATACGTTTCTCAATATACATGAAAAAATATTTACGGTAAACTTTATACTTAATTTTCTTGAGTGATTATTTTCATAGAGATGGCATTTTTTTTTTCTATATATTTTTTACACATAATTATACATTACAAATTTAGATTTTTATTATTTTATCGTGAAATTGAAACATTTGACTACATTACGCAATTTATTCTGTAGATGTATATATTTTGTGTGCAGCGTAATTTAATTTTGCATGAAAGTATCATAATGTTAAAAATTACGCCGTTCCGAGGGAACAATTCCCGAAAATCTTATCTGCCGCCTTTTTGATGTCGTAATAAAAGAATTAATGTTTAAGTCTATACTTATTCGTTGACAGTCTATTGATATTAAAGCACATCACATTAGGTACACTATTTATGAACACTGCACATATCTAGTCAAGAAATTTATCAATAAAGAACAAACATGTTTATTGATTTTTTTTTTAAATCTGATATTTATTTTGCACCGTCTTATTTATCATCCCTTTGTTCAATATCGTCCATCGTTTGGTTCATTTCGCCAATCGAATTTACATTTAAATATCTGCACATGATAAATGTTCGCATTTATGATATAGTGGGAATAGGAACTGGAAAATTGATATCATTATCTTCACTAGTGAGATCCACTTTAGAAGTCCGTACAAGATCAAAAATATTATCTGTCAAAATGGGTGCTGTACACATCAAGTGCAACAAATTCATTCGATGATGCCTAGACATTCTGCAAGTATTGAAACACGCCCAAACATTTCACTAAATGTTGGTTCAGCCTCTTCATTATCTATTAACTCTTGAGTTGGTATTGAATCCGTCAGTTTGGTAAATAATCTTCAATTGTCTTTGGTGTAACAAGATTGGAATCTTGCATGGATGCAGCGCGCAACATATGTAACGCATCCAATATGTCGATGGAAAAATCCTTCTTTGCTTCAATGTGATCAAATATTTTCAAAGCAATTGCTTTCGATAATAAAATTTCTAGTTTTGATCACAAGGTTGCAAAAATATAAGCTTTTAATTCAATATCAAGGTGAGCTGGACAAGTATCAATGATGATAGCAACTTTACACTTTTCGTGTAAAAACACTTATCTGAATTCAAAAGCCAATCGGTGAACATAATCGCCACCATCCATGCTATTTTGTTATGTTGCCGTATACTATACAAGTAATCTTTTTACAATTTTAAAACATTGCGATTTTATACTTTTATCAATAACAAAAAAGGGCAGCTTTTCAGAGCGTTCAAATTGCATGCTACCATCACTGTTATCCTCTCTTTGAACTTTTTGCCCCTGAACATTGTTGTCCCTTAAACAATGAAGTTTCGTCAGGTAAGCAGCGATAGAATAAGCCAGTTTCGTCCGTGTTAAAGATATCTCTCGCGTCATATTCGTTAAGCACTGAAGGCAATGTATACCACAGCCAATTGGATGTATACATTGCCTCGGTGAAACCTGATTAGCTTCACCACAAACATTTCGAAAGAAGTGTTAACAACCAGCCTGGATTCTCAGTAAGCTCACTTACCATTTGCGTTGCAAACACATAAGTTTTTTTCCATTAATACAGATCCTGATATGGGAGCATTCTTAGACCTAGCTTGTTTGAATCAAACAAGTAACGCAGCCTCCGAATCTTTGTGTTTAGCCATTCTCATTTGTTTCCTATTTGGCTCAAACATTGCTGTATGTTGATCTCTGTTTTTTTATAATCGTTGACAACATTAAGGTAGTCATTCCAAACTCTTTACAGATGTGTGTTTTCAATCAGTCTTACTACCTTACTTACCATACTGTCTACTACCTTAAGCAGCCCCAATTTCACTTTTAAGCGAGATAGCGCTTTGTTTGTGCCCTGATTTTTCTGCCATTGCACCATTAAAGAAGGCAAATTTATAAATTTACAATTTTTTTCATTAAATGCGAAGTTTACCACTTTAAACAGACACACACAGAGCTCAAGAACAGACTAAATAAAAAATAAATGCAATATTTGTATATGTCCAAGAACACACAATTACTGGATTTTCACCTACAAAGACACTGTTATTAAACAAATAATAGATATCTCATAGCGCAAAGACGTAAATCCTATCTGTAGCTGATGGGATCTACCATACGAATTACGCAATCTCTGAGTCGCACGTCCCGCGGATTGGATTATGATGATTTCAGTCGTAAATCGGAATTGCTGCAGGGGAATTATGCAGATTCCAGTCGAAGAACCAGTGATCTTGGGGATTCGGAAGGACTGCTCGCCTTACCTCGTGTATGATGCCTCCGTCACCCATGCAATTGCCGCTGAAATCACACAAACAGCACGCAGATGGGCAATCTCTGATTCCAATAGAAGCCGGCGATATCAATCACTTCACCTGCGGCACACAAATAACAAACAGTGCGTGATCACAGAAACACAAGATTATTATTATTATTTATTTATATATATTTTGACATCCATATTTTTGTAGTTACAGAGGTGGATACATAACATACATAATACATAGTTTAATGTGTGGGATGGAGTAGACTTCACCTCTGATATATACAGCGTTGTCCTGGTTACTTTGCTAGACTAAAGTCTGTGTTAAAGTAGCCAGATTACAGATTACATGTACACAATACAATGCTGGTGCACCGGAGCTGAAAGGTCCACACCGCTAATGCTATTGCGATGTCGCGCTCAAACAAATATCGTTCACGTTGACGTCTGCTGACACTGAAGACAAGAAGTAAGGAAAAAGGATGGGTGGGAATTTGGTTGCAAAAGGTGTCAATAATATGGGATGCGGCCGATTCTTAAGACGCACCAAAAATGTGTTCTATGAATACGGAACACATGGAGACGAAGCTAAAGCTAGATAAATAATATTGCTTTAAATATACTTCTTTTTTTAAATTTGATTCTCATTGTGATGTGTATGCTGTTTTAGGGAAATAAATTATTAAATTTAGTCCATAGGTGGCGATAGTGTAGTGGTACTCGAAGCAAGTCCACATATTAACATATATACAACTTTCAAAAATTCAATAGATATGGAGATTGATGGGTGAGAATGTTGAACGTTGTATTTATATAAAGTGATCACTTAACCCTCAGACGGCGGATAAGATTTTCGGGAATTGTTCCCCTGGAACGGCGTGATTTTTAAACATTACGATACTTTCATGCAAAATTTAATTACACAATGCACAATTAATGCACACAAAGTATATAAATCTACAGAATAAATTTTATAATGTGGTCAAATGTTTCAATTTCACAATAAAATAATAAAAATCAGAATTTGTAATGTATAATTATGTGTAAAAAATATATAGAAAAAAAAAATACCTCAAAATTGCCGCCTCCGTGAAAATAATCACTCCCAGAATACTAAATGTAAGGTTTATCGTAAATATTTTTTCATGTATATTGAGAACCAACTTTTAACTATATTTCTCAATCATTAAAGAAATCCTTGTCTTAACCATATTGTAAACAAATAAATCTAATCGATGCACTCAAAAACTATCCCGGCACGAGCACTAACACAAGCGCACCGGTATGTTCACATTGGTTAGGGTGACCACACGATAGTATTGCAGAGACATTTTTATTTTGACTAAAAATGTTGGATTGTATGGTATGCTTTGGAACATTTAGTGAGGCATAACGCAACCTCACAGTCACTACACCAATATCGAGTTGAAACTCGTCATTTAGGCTATCGCAAAGTATTTGCACATACAAAACACCACCGGTGCGCAGATTGTCCCTTGGAATTTGGTGTTTGCGGAATATCTGAGAGAAAATGTCGAGCACTCAGCCTCAAAGGATAGTCACTACCTTGTCTAGCTCTCGACGTTGAGTTGACTCTGGATGGTAAAATTTGCCTGATTACCTCTAAGTGAAAATCAGTCAAACACACGTCCTTTTTAGATTTATATTTATATATCGCGTGAGCATTGATTAATATGACGTCAATTGTACGGAACACGATCTTTTTGTACCACTTAATTGTTTTTCTCACACATTCCACAAAAGATATCATCATATCCGACTTATCCACAGCGCCCATGAGCTTATTATAACTTAATACAGATGATGGTTTCGAAATAGGAATTTTGGTTTTGTAATTCACTTTTCCTGTTTCCATTATAGAAGCATCTTGTGCAGTTGTTAACATGTGCACTTCTCTTTTATCGTTCCATTTTACGGCAAGTAAACATCCTGATGCCTTCGAATCGGTTTCACCTTTTGGTACGTCTCCAAATTTTGGCATATTCTTTCTTGTCTTTCTAACCGTCCCACAGGCATTAGTTTTTTGAGTATGCAAATAGCGAAACAACACTGGATTTGAATACCAATTATCCATATAAATTGTGTGCCCTTTTCCCAGGTAATCTGCCATTAATGAGGCCACGACTTTACCCGAGACCCCCAGCTCTTTCGACAACACTTGATCTATATTATTTACCGGCAGTTCTGTTTTAGCCCCACAGTATATAACAAATAGTAAAACTAAACCTGTTTCACAATCACATAAAACAAACAGCTTAATTCCAAATTTGTGTCTTTTGGCCGGAAGATATTGTTTTATTCTTAATCTACCTTTAAATAAAATAATTGACTCGTCAACACACAAATTTTTGGATGGATAAAAGTATTTTTTGAAATTGTTGCACACAGAATTTACAAAGTCTCTTATTTTATGGATACAATCGTCTTTTTCTTGTTTTTTATTATCGGAAAAGTGAAGCATACTGAGTATAGCTAAATAACGATCCCGTGGCATTGTCTCGCCAAAAATTGTTGATGAAATAAGCTTATCTGTAGTCCAGTATTGGCTAATTCTCCTTTTTTTTGCTCCTAACCATGAGCATAGTCAATGCAATAAATATATACATTTCTTCAACATTCACGTTTTTCCATTTATGCATTCGAGAATGTTGAGGGAATGTTTTACTAGCTTTAACTTCCTCATAGTAACGGTTAATTTCATTCTATATACTGTTTACGATGTCTCGACTTAAAATAGTTTGAAATAGTCCGATTCTCTTAATTGAGTTGAGTATTTTGTAAACCAGATTGTTGATTAAAGTCATGTAATACTGGACTGAAGCTACTACCATCGTGCCATTTAGGCGAGAAATCGTCCAATTGTATTTCTGCCGTGGGATCAGAATCCATTACTTCCGAAATATCTATTTCGCAATCACTATTTTCTAAATATTCAACTTGATCCTCTAAATCTATTTTGTCCGGAATGTAATCCTCATCGTCACTCATGGAATAATCAGAATCAATGTCTATAATGTACTGTTCTACCTCTTCGTCATTCATGGTTGACACTAAGATAATATATATTTTTACATAAACAATAATTATGACAAAAAGGGTAACATCAAAGTTCACAAACCAAAAAAAAATCAATGATGAGTTAAGAGCTCTCTGTCAACTAAATGTTTATAAACAAAATAAAACAAACGCGAGTCATATAAATCACGGTTTCAAAAGCAATAACAAAATAGGCACCCGAAGATAAACACACACCGACATCAAAAGCGTGTACTGACACGGCGAAGTGGTGCGACCTACACACAGCTAAGCGCGCACGGAACTGTGTGTGTGACGGCCGACTAGAGCAACGAAATCTGAATGGATACGTGTTACAAAAAAGCTGATAAATTTAAATCCTTTTATAAAAATGATGTTTTACAGTTGTCAAATCACAGAAAATAGATGAAACCATTCAATGAACTTTTTTACTTGTCTTTTAGCGATATTTTTACTTAATAATTGAAGCTGAAAAGGATTAATTCTTCCGGGCTGCAAATGTAGTCTCCCCCACACTGAGGGTTAAGCCAACCGAAGACAGGTCGTAAGCCCTGTAATTACTCATTCTTCCATATATTCTCCATTAAATATAATAAAAAATAGCTTTGTCTCTATGAGATATCTATTATTGGTTTAAAAAATTAATGTTTTGACTGCCCGCAGATAAAAATGTTTTTTCTGAGAATCGGTAATCCCATTTGTTTATAATACAGGTGCTTACCTGTACTGCGGCGAGCAGTAACCATAACCAGTTATTCCATGTGAAATCACCTAGGTATGGTTACATGACCATTTCAGATATTTTATTTTTATCTGCCAAATCCATCTTGTGGTTCCAACCCCCCAGTCACTTTAAAAAATCAAAAACTGGTGATTATGCTTCCAAATTTAGCATATTTCAAGATCATTTAAGTCATGGTTTATATAATATATTTTATACATTTTCTATAACCCTATTGTGTCTTCTTTATGTTAGTAAAAACCAGAACCTTTAATCTTTTATGGGAGGAGAACAATTTTTTTTTCAAAACCTCTGCAAAGCCCCGTTTCACCCAAGATGGTGACAGATAAAAATTGTTTTGAGCTTCACACTCATGGGGTTACCTATGGTAAAAAAAATATCTGTAATGGTAAAGCAATCATTTATTTTAAAATAAGGTGATTTCACATAGAATGACTCGCCATTGTTTATTCTACTAGTCGGCCTGATCAAAAGAAATAGTCATAAAATTTTTTGGTGGCTATGTGACTGGCAACCGCGGTTACATTTTGTATCTGACAGAATATTACAAGATTCACTTACAAAGTACTGACTGCACACAGCATATAAATCAGATCATGCATTTTTGTTCGGACATACTCCTTTGTGTACACATTTACATCATCAATAGTGACATTATGTAACCCATTTCATTATTAAAATTATAAAAAATAGAATTAGTGCTGCGTTTGAGGCCTTCTAAACAGTATTCAATTAGTAATGTCAGAGTTTATTTATTTGAAAACAAATTTATTTTGAATATATGTATAATCTCGTTAATTAGAAATTCAGAGGACAAACGAAGGCAAATTTTGAATTATGCAAAATAATCGATTCAAAATTCCCAAAAAAATTGTGTAATTTTAACCAGCGATAAAAAAGATTAACTTATCTGATGTATAAAAATTAACAAAAATGTTAAATAAATCAAAATATACAAATAGACGCAAAATTAAAAGTAGACAATTGGAAAGGCACCAAGGAGTTACCACAATCTAATTTATGTCTTGAATTTGAAAGACAGAAAAAGAATCAAGAGAGATTAATATCTGACTCACTGTGGATAAAAAATATTTAGTTCAAATTATCAATAAATTAAAAAGTTTTTACCCAAATTTATAAAAAAAGCTTTGATTAATCAGAAGTAAACAAAAGTATCTGTTGACAACTCTGAAAATTAAGCTTTGTTAAAATAACAAATCAAGCAAATGCAATGAAACATTCAAAAAAAGGACTATACTAAAATGAAAATCGCTACCATAAAAATCTAATATATTTTATCTGTATACTTTTGTCATTAATTTTTTAAACATGTCTATTACTTCCCCACTTTTCAATTGATGGCTTGTTGAATTAAAAATTGGAATTGTTAATATTAGGTCAAATTTATTGATCTATTACAATTTACAAAGAATATATAATTATTTTGAATTAATAAAATTTGTTTAGTATTAAATTTATAATTCGAGAAGTGAAATATTTTGACAATTTCAAGTTAGTGAGGTCCTATTGCAATTGTAAATAGTGAACAGTAAAATATTTGTTTATAAATCAAAATGATGATCTCTATTGTAGTTTTTGAAGTACCATTAATGTCAACTCAAATTTTTTTAAAGTGAATTCACAAAAAAGGTTTTCACGATGCTTGGGTTAGTCGACATACATGATTTAGAATTATTTCTTAAAATCATGAAATTGGTGAAAAATCATTGGAAATGAAATGAAATATTTACTTTGCTTTCTATACTTTTCCTTAACATTTTTATTACAGTCGTGGTGTTCGATGCCAGATAATTGGAAGACGTTTCAGTTTGGAGAAGAAGAAAAGTGTACATTTTATCAAATTAGTCTTTTATTTTGTAATCTTATAAAATATGAATACATTTAACCAATAAATAAGTATAAGTAAAACTTGCGACTTTTCATGTCTTATAAAACAAAACATTTATTTCAAGTATCTCTACATGATATGGAAGACTTGCACACTTTTGGGTTGTAAATGTTACCATTCAAACTAATCATTGGAAAACTGATATGCCAATATTCACTGCATCAGCATTACTCAAAGAATATGCTTATAAAAAATACATCAAAATGTTTACTTTTAATGGTATCATTCAAATTAGAAGATCGTATTATGCTATTCTAGTATTCTGAATATGTTAGCGTGATATTTCATGAATGCAATACACCAGTCACCGTAACACGGCTGGCAGACAATATGTACCGACTCCGAGTAACCTGGAAGCATTTATCATGGAAGCAAATGAGGTTTGCCTCACAACTCAATACCTTACATTCAGTACCAGTATTTGGCAATACCTTAGCCTTATAAATATTTATATATATATATATACAAATATAACTTAAATTTATAGATATCGTCAACAAAGTATGGTTTGTACATATTTAAACATATATGTCGACCTCAAAAACAGGCCAAAAGCTGGCACAGTTCGGTGTCCTTTATGTGGTGACACGATTGCACATTTCATAAAACTACTTATTATAATTTTGGCACTAAGTATCCGTGGCACTATATTTTACATTTGTTTCATCAGTACTATCACTATCATTTACAGTTTTATTTTCACCATCTGTAGAAATGTGAGGGGCATGTGGACTAGACGGCTCATCTTCATCCGAAGAGTCCGGCCCTGGTGGAAGAAGAGGGGGGGCCATAGTTACCGGATCCCACTTCTCTAGCTTAGTCGGATCTTTCTCGTGTAGTTTCTGAGCCAGAATTTGTAAACTTGCTAACGAATTATCACAATCGGTTGTATCTATATCGGTCAAGCTGACACCGGCTCTCTCGATTTCCGCAAACGTTCCGAAGGGTAATTTTCCTAAGCATTCTAACCTCATCACATGCATCTTACTTCTAAGATGTTTGGCTAGGTGACCGTGTATTCTAAATGCAATTTTACAATCGGAACATTTGAAAGGTCTAGGGTTTGTGGTGGTAGCTGCGCCAAATGTTGAAGTCATCGATACTTTATTATGATGGGAACCAGAACGTTCGTGTTTCTGTAAATGTCCACGCGTCCGAAAACTAACAGCACATGCACTACAGCGGAATGGTCGTTCCATATAATGAATATTGATATGCAAACGTAGCTGGGATGGCTTTGAAAATGTTTTGTTACACACAACACAAACTGATCTTCCATCTTCTGTGAGATGACCTTTCGCAAATGCAGCCACTGATGAAAATTCATTAGATGGCGATGTTAACTTGAATCCTACGCCTCCCGCTCCAACCACAA
Source organism: Eubasilissa regina (assembly GCA_022840565.1). NCBI lineage: Eukaryota > Metazoa > Arthropoda > Insecta > Trichoptera > Phryganeidae > Eubasilissa > Eubasilissa regina. The sequence continues at coordinate 26,502,902 of JAINEB010000022.1, read as the reverse complement.
CTTTTCTAGCAATGCCAATATGTTCTGAAGCGATCTTCGCCAACTCTGAATCTTTTTCAATAATGTTGATTTCGTCTGTACTCACAATTACAGATCCCGCATCTCCATTGGTTTTTTCAGATCTATTCTCAGAATTGGCTTTAATTATTTGGGTTTCTGCCGGGTCATTTGATTTACCACACACCACTTTTAAGTATTCCGAAGCGACAAATTTTGCATTTTCTGTACTAGTGGTGGTTTCAGGTCCCGTACTGGGAGGACTTGAAGATCTAGCCGGTGCGGCTATTTCAACCAAAATTTGTACACCGGACGCGTCACTTGATGGTGTTTGAGATGACGTATGAATTATGATTGGAATTTTTTCTTTAACACTACTTATTTTTGAGATTTGTCCAAGCATTATACTAGAATTGTCTTTTGGCATTATACTTTTCACCTTGTCATTTAAAGCACTGCTGACTTCAATTTGTCTCGACTGTGCCATTGTATATTGGCTTTGCTTAATTTTTGAGTCTTGTAAAGCTTTTTCTGTCAAGTACGCCTGCAGCATCGGTTCATCATCGCGCCAATCATTAGTGCGCTGTGGAAGTTTAGCCGTACTTTGAACCAGAGATGCCAAGAGGTCTGGCTCCCCTACGGGTGTAAGAATGTCTGTCGCAGGATACCATACGCTCCGTTGCTCATTTTGAATTTCACACTCTTTCGTGTCACCTTTACTTAAATCCATGGGTTTACTTAAATCTATAGGATGCCATAATTGATTGCTTTGCCTGCTATTTCCGGGAGATTTATCCATTTTAAATGTTGCTGCTTGAATTGAAATTTGCTTTCTAATGACTGATGGGTTTGATTCCCGGTGAAGAGATTCTTCTGATCTCATGCAAGTGATGTCCTCAATGTGTGGATCGGTATGATTAGGAGTGTAGGGGTACGTGGTGGGTCGGGCGGTGGATAATAACCCGGGAGCGGGACGTCCTCCCCATAGAGATAGTAGACAATGGGCCGCCTCATGCTCCAGACGAGACTTCCACGAATCTGTGTCTGTAAAAATAAATGTTGTTAGTATACCCATTTTATATACTGAAAAAGATGAAATTTTTCTTACTCTAGTTTCATTATTCGGGGATCAAAATTATTAACTTTATATTCCATATTATTTAAAACTGGAATAATTGGAGTAACCATCACTCTAAGTTACAACAGTATCAATAAGACAGTAGCATAATTATACCAATAGGATACCTTTGGAGCCCAAAAGGTTCATGCCTTTCAATACAGTTGATATTGATACTTTTCCCAAAGTTAATATGGACTAACAAATTTTAAACTTAACATGAAATGTAATTATAAAATTCATTAAATATATTATGAAAACATTATCAATGTATGAAATAGTACTCCATCAATGTCGGATTAGAAACAAGACCATCACAGCAAAGAGTAATTTTCCATAAAACAAAACAAGGTTTTTTCGGTCACAAATGCATATAAATGCCTAAAAACTTTAAATTTAATAAATAGAAGCGTGTAGTACTTACGTACAGTACATGTACAAGGGGCCCAATTTTCATAGGGTACGCCGCTACAACAACCTACCACTGATGCATTTTTGCCCATTCTAAATATTATTACTATAAAAGATATTGAAATGCTGAAACAGTTAGTTAGGATAATAAACTGTATTCTGGCGGCACATTTATTGATTTTACTTATTACAGGTTCTGCGTTAGTGACGCAGTCCGAGCATGCTAGCCAATTTTGTGTTACATATGCAACTTTTGGGCTCCTCACATTAACGATTCGCAAAAGTCAATTGCGAGGGGATGTGCTTAGGTATAGAAATACTGTTTATTGAATTTGCCTGGATGTCTTAAAATGTGAGAAGCCCCCGCACCCTAAGTCCGCCCCTCCTGCTAGAGCAGTCATACTCAACCCTTTTTTTCTTCGAGCCACATATACATGTTAGCTAAATTACGCGGGCCTTAACATTATACTGATATGATGAAAAAATAATTCATATAAGAAAAACAGTATTGGTTGAAATTTGTAAACATGTCGATTCCTGTAAACGTTTTTCACATATTTCATTTTGAAATAAGATGATTCACAAAGACATGTTGATGCGAACAACGTGAGTAGCAGGAAGGCACATTTTTGTAGTCTTGTATTTTTCAGGAACTAATTTCCAAAAATCGATGTATTCCTTTCCTCTCTCTTTTCTTTAAAAATAACTTTCAAATTAGTATCATTCTTAAACTCGATAAATTCATCAAATATCTTTGCATATCCCAATGCAGCTAATTATGTTATAGTTGCTGTTTCTAGGTGCCAGGGATTTTCTATAAGCAACAAATAATTCTTGATACAACGTAAGTCCTGAAATCTGCTCTTAAATTCCTTGACTAAGGCAGCTAAATATTGTATAGTTTTCTTGAAAAATATATATACCATCTTGTTTAGCCTTTGTTACGATTGGAAAGGTATGCGATACTTTGCGATTATTCCCGCGTATATCAAGATTTTTAAAACTTAGAATGCCAGATTTTTTTAAAATCACATTCCTGATAATAAATGTGTTTCGGGCCGCACATAAAAGCTTGGCGGGCCGTGGGTTAAGTATGGCTAGAGTAATATATCTAAGTGATAAATGAAAGAAAATATGATACAATGTAATACAGGAGGAATACATTTTATTAAAAATTAATAGTAAATACTAACCGCTTGATTCAGTTTCTCCTTCATTTCCATCATCTTCGGAATCCGAATCCTCATCCGACTCTCCCATCCCCTGTGACCCATCGCCTCCCTCGCCGCCTTCACTACCTTCAGCATCCTCGTGGGGGCTGATTCCCAACTCTACACACTTCTTGTAGTGAGCTTTGCTCTTCATGTGCTTGGTGAGATTTCCTTTAGTTTTAAAACTGAAAATCACAAATTTTTTATTTAAAATTAGCCCAAAAATAAGTGCAATTATGTATTGAAAAAGATTTATCACTTTCAACATTATTTTTAAAATGTAAGAAACATGACAGAACATATCAGTCAATAATTGTTTACATTATTTATCGCCAATTAGCTTGCTAGAGAAGCTCTTTAACAACCCCATAAAATGATTAATCCTTAAATATTGCATTTCTAATAGAGCGTGTATACAAATGAGATTCATCTCGAAACTCGCATAAAGGAAAGTATAGAGTTGAGTGTGGAGCAAGTTATTGTATTATATTATGAATGCAGAGCAGAATGAATGTATATTTGCAACCAAATCTCAGAAACGTCAGCACTTACAATGCATTTGAATATTTTTTCATTTGTGTAGCCTTAATCTGTGGGATCACCAGGATGTATATATTAAAAATAATTTTGTGCAATTTGGCATCCATAAAATAAAATGTATAAAAAATTTTTTTTTTATGTATTAAAATGAACTCTGTGATTATAGTACTTTTAATTCATATAGGTATATATAGGGAAATGTTAATCAATTATATGATTTATGCTTTAATGATAACCTTAAAAATAAAAGAAAACTCATTACCTGAAAGCGCAGTGTTTGCAAGTGAACGGCCGCACATCAGTGTGAGTCCTGATGTGTTTCTTAAGCATAGATGGCTTCTTGCATCGTATACCACACTCGGAACACACGTAGCGACCCCTACCCCTCCCTCGTACATATGTATATTCTTCATTGCTCTCAAAACCACCTTTAAGACTCTTAACAGTTTTATTGCTCATCACTGTCATTTCACCATTCATGATTTTAGGTTCATCAGCACCGTCTATCTCAGAATTTGATGGCTCCTGAAAATATTATATTTTATAATTCCAGTAAATATCAACATCCTTATTATAACTCTTGAAAGTTTTCTACAAATGTATATACGAGGGTTGTATATTAAGTACCCATGTTTAATGACTGACGCAAAATCTGTATACCGTTGTGTAAAACGCCATCTTTCGTTAGTTTTGTGTCTGCTATGCAGACTTTGTTATTAACCATGGTAGACTATCAGGAATTGAATAAATCCTGAAACATTTCAGGTTCTGTTAGCATCAAATAAAACATCTTCATACCTGTGGTTTGGCTACTGTGACAGTCCATTGTGAAGAATGAGTCATTAAATGATCTTGTTTTATATTGGCAATTGAAAAATTTTGAGGACGGTGGCGTGAATCATAAAAACCCATGGCCTTTCCGGGTGTCAGCCCTAAAGGATTTGGTGTAGAATCCGAACAAACCTAAAAATAGAACAAATTGTTACTTTTTGGTAATCTTTTTGTAGTTATTTTAAAATAAAAAATGCTTGCAATATTGAAGAAAAAACAAACCTGCCAATTGCTGTACATAGAGAGAGAATGCTGATTAGGAACATAAGTCGGTTGAGGTCTATTCAACGTGCAATAATACACTTTTGTAGAACACTTTAATCCTAAATATGTGTATGCATGTCCATTTAGATAAAGTTGTCCATAAGCTTTAGCTGGGCGGGGTGTTTCCGGTGAAATCAGAGGTAAAGTATTTGCATTAGGCGTTATTCCGTGATGCCTTTTTGGAGTAAAAGTTCCAGGTTTCAATGGCAAAGATGAAGGTCTTAAAAACTTGGGTTTTTCATTTTCAAATTTAGAACTCCCAACCAATGTGTTAATACTTTTTTTAAAGTAAGATGTTTCAGATCGCTCCGATGTCTTTGCCAATGCCTCATCTGATTTCAATGTTCTTGCACTTCCTCCAAGTTTTATACCATCGGAAACCACAACATCAATAGACTTATTTAGAATTTCAGACTTTGAAATAAGATTTTCAAAATTAAACTGTTTACTTGTTTCAGGAGTCAAATTTTCAGTTTGTTTTACTTCAAGATAATTTTCTTCAATCATTTTATTTTTGCCAATAATTTTACTGAGTGCGACTGACTTCACGCTGTTATTTAACAACAAAACTTTATTTTCTCGCGGTGATTCACTAAAGTTTGTTGAACTTTTCTGCAAAATTTCTGTATTTCTTCTCACTATTTCATCAATTTTATTTTGTGTAAAGTTTTGTTTTGGGTGCGGTGATCCATCAGTCTTAGTATTTTGTAAAGTAATCGGAGATGAAGTTTCACAGATAATTTGAATGGTGGGTATGGACAATTTCGCTTTAGGACTGCTTTGACTCGAGTTGTTGGACTTCCAAGGGGATTCTTTCAATTCAGTATTTGGACTTGGTAGGCTGCTGTTTGAATTTTTATATTTTGACAAAGGTTGAAATTTCAAATTGAAGTCTGTATCAGAATATGACAGTTTGTTCATTTTTGATTTTTCGGTAGAATTTGTGTCACCTCTGGGAGAAAGTTCTGGCCCATTATTTAAGGCTTGAATGGACTTCACCATATTTAAAGATAGTGTTTGAGAAGAAGGCAAGTAAGAATTTAAAGAATTGGGTCCCGGTATCCCTGGGACATATGGAATAAGCTTGCCACCGTGTAATATTGTGGAAGCCCCACATGGTGAGGCAGCTGGGCTGAGGGGCGGCAGTGTTAATGGATTGTATGCTGTTATGGATCCAATGGGAGGAAATTGGAATTTAGTCATATTAGGAGCTGGAATACCAGCTACTGTCAAATTAGGAGTAGAAATATTTGGAGCAATGGATACTAACATTCTAGGAGTTTGAGGGTGTGGCGAGGGAAGAGGTTCTTTAGGGGTGGGTGGATTATGTACTATGGTTCCACCAGAATGCAAGCCAGATCTGACAACAATACTGCTGGTCTCTGGTCCTTGCGCTTTTGGAGATGCTCTGCTTTGCGATATCATAGTTGGAGATTGTTGAGAAGTTGTCGGTTCTATTCTCATTGTGGTTGTTCCTCCTGAATTATCCACAATCTTGACTTCTCCTCCAAACATTTGCAACGATGTGGAATTCTGACGCATTGGTGACAATGATAATTCTTCCAGTGATCTCAATGTTGTTGGTGTTTCTGAACAACGAATTTTTGCAGGAGGACTGTACAAATCAGATCTTTCTAAACTTTCTTCACTTTTAGATACTGAACACAAACTTTCAGCAGAGCTAGACTCCTCTCTCCTTCTAAAAGGAGATGTATTAAATTTTGAATTATCTGCTAAGAAGAATGAAGATCTCGGCGCTTCCAACGCTCTGTGAGAATCCACTAGACGAGTATTACCCAACAATGGGCCAGGAGAAGGTAATGGTGCTGATATTTCATTATCAGTTTTGAATATGACAAGATTTTCAGGCTTATGTAGTCGACCAGGTGGAGTTTTTAATGTTGAACTAGCAAGCTTTGCTAGGGTGTTGGGATTATAAGTCTCCGGCAGGGTTACATGAATAGAGTTGCTCCGCGTGTAATTGTGCTCTGGTTTGTTATTAAGCTTGAAAGTTTGACCTTTGCAATAATAAAGTCGATGTATTTCTAAGTTGTCTGCACTTCTATATGGAATTTGACATAATGGGCATATGTACAATGTTTCAGAAGCATCGTATGTTTCACTGGTCACAGGCAAAAGACCCGTGGCTTGTGCTCTAGCTTTCAGCAAAAGATCCTTAATAATAGAACCCTCTGGATTTAAGGGGTGTTGAGGAGCCTTAGAGGATAATATATCTGGCTGTGCAAAACTTTCTGAGTAACATCGTTTTCTATGAGCAGCCTCAGTACTTTCAGAGTTTTTAGTTAAATTAAGTGGTTGAATGTCATTTTTTAAAGACTCAAACGAATTTGCTGCAACTTCATTGGATAATGTTTTTTGACTACTATTGTCTTTTATATACTTTCTATGTAAAGGAGAATCTATTGTATCAACTATGGCTTCATTATCTGATATAATTTTTGAGATATGTCGATTTAAGAATTCAGTATTTGTTGCCAAAACACTTTTAGATGCTTCGTCATCTTCGTGATAAAAATTAGCTTTATGAAATTTTGGTTTATATATTGTTTTTGGTCTTGAATCAGTCTGTGATCCGGAATTGCTAGGTGGTGATACACATTCAGGCGCAGATAGCTCAGAAAAAGAATTATCATTCAAGCCCAATGTATCCCCAGCATTAGTTCTATCCGAAGCCCAAGCGGAATCTGATCTTGATGGATGATTTCCATTGACTACATCAGCTTCAGATCCCAGAGACCAATCTTCCTCAATACTCGGTGAATCTTCTGATCCTTGAAGTCTTAATGCGTGAGATCTTGATCTGCGGTGTTTATAGAGATTGGATTTAGTCTTAAAAGCGAATCCGCAAGGAACACAAGGATAAGGACGCTCATTTGTATGAGCACGGATATGTTTTTGAAGAACTGATGGTTTAGCACAGCTCAACTTGCAGTATGGACAAACATGCCGACCATTTCCAGCAGTGCTCGACGAATCCTTCATATTTGCTTCGCAGGAATCTTGAAAATCACTTGTTCCTAACATTTTGCTTTCCACAGAGTTTCCAACAACTACATCATGATTATAGCAGTCAGTTCTTCCATCTCTCACACTTTTATCACTAAATTCCCTAAGATTAATTTGTACATTATTTTCAGACTCCATACTTCGTGAGACACTTAATTTAGTAGTACTATTCGCCATAAACGTGGTGACAGGAACCGGTGAATATTCATAAATACTCTCTAAATCCATCGGTCTTTTTCCAGTAGAACCATCTTGAAACGAAGATAGATGAGATGTACTTTCATGATTAGAAGCATTCTCAATCAGTGTTCTTCCAAGGTCGCCATCAACTTGAAGAATCACAGGCTGTATGACAGAAGCCATCTTCTTGAACTTTTTATGTAAATATCTACTGTCATTGTTGTTATTTAAACTGTGAAATTCTTCTCTCGGCTTTTCTAAGAGAACTGAAGTAGGATTTGGCTTCATGTTTTCTGAAATAAAAAATAATAAAAACACATTAAATTATATCATAATATTATATTACAATGATTTAACTTTTTAGTTTTTTAGAAATCAATTTTATCCAAAAAAATTTCATACCGTAGCTTGCTTATAAAAATGAAAATGTTAAATCTAGATGAACAAATATAAAAACAATAGCACCAAAACATGAAATGTAAGGCGCCTATATATAGTGAGCCATAATCTCACATAACATATACATATATTATGTATACACAAACCCTCAAATTGAGGCCCCAAGCATAAATACTAGACATAACTACAGTACGGTATGCTTCTTAACCTGGACTATTAAACAACCAAAAACTAAACATTTTTAGAAAGGAGATGTACTTTTTATACTAATGTATGAGGTCTAGCCGATATGATATGAGATGTTCAGGGCAGTATTTGCTAATCATTTATGCTATTGGAAGACATTTTGTAAATCATAATACCTCTGGTCTTGAAAAATACAATTATTATTATTATCATTTTGAAATATAACATTTTTTCTTGCTTTAGTTTGGGAAACAAAATCATAGTCCTATTAAGGTTTTGTTTTTTTGGGATCTCAATGGAATACCCAGCACTTAGTAATACATATTGTGATAAAATTACTTCTCCTTCTCTTCATACGTGAAGATAGATAAGTACAGGATATTTCAACTGTTTTTATTTTTTGTTTACGGTTTGTTTGTTGTTATCAGGTTTTTGGGTGTCATTCTCGTGTGCAAATCTATGATCGAAATCAAACGAGATAAGTCCAATCTAACAAAACAAGACAACTACAACCTATTACCAAGTTTAATGAGCACGGTTACCATTATTATGCTTTTAAGAGTTTTTTGAGTTTACATTTTTTTGTAAAATACATTTTTTATTATTTATTTTAACAGCCCACTATGCAGAGAGGCATTTATTGTTTTTCATTATCAAAATGACTATATTGCTAAAATAATTTTAAAACATTTTTAAAAATGTTGTGCATTTATATTGCGGTAACCATTCCTAGCACAATAGGCTAAGACTCGGATTCTGGGGGCGCAGGTTCAGATCTTATGGGCGTGAATTTTATTTTCATTTTGTCAAGACATAAAACACTTTATTTAGAAAGACCCCTCCCAATCTATCCCCAGGAGGCCTCGGAGTTAATAGCATGCATATGTTTGCATTTATTTATTTTGTGAAAGAGCACTGCCCTTTTTTATAATTATAATTTCAACATTAAAAACACTAGGTTTTACGGAAACATTATCCGTGACCACTATGCAGTAAAAGCAATCGGAAGGTTCTGTACAAGATGCAAGCTAGATAATGTTAAATCTGGTAGCTAATTTATTTATAATAAAAAAACATAAGTGACATCTGATGAAGTTTTAAGAATCGTCAGTGCGAGAATTGGCGGCGGGATACCCGACTTAATGATGTGCGGCGACTGGTGACGTGGGCGGCCATTGCGGCCGCGCGGAGCGGCTACTTGGCAATTCACGGAATATCGCGACCGTTTCTTGAACATCGGCGGGCATCTGTTGGCTGTTACGTCATCCGCTGTGTCGAACGTACAATCGTGGCCGGTGTGCTCTTGTACACATTCTACAAATTAATTCTGCACGGTTGTGCCGATTCGATGATACTGTTGACGTACGACAGATCAAAATCCACGCTTAAAAGAAATATATTGCGCACGACATATTATTGCCAAAATATTACTAATACTGACTAATGGCCTGAGCTATCAGAATAGCAGTTATTTGTAACTTTAATGTCGCAGAAATTGATAGCTATTCAATAATAAAAAATAAATTGTATTAGTGAGAAACGAAAGACAAAATTAAATAATGTTTTTATGATACAAATGTGTGCATGCGACTTATCTCTGATTTAAAAAAAAAAGAACAAAATATTTCGGTGTTGCCATTTAAAAATTACGTTAAAAATTCTTGACTGTTGGAAATGCGAGAATCCAACCAAAAACACTTTCTCAATATAGGAAAGAAATTCTAAAGTATTTTAGTTTCTGATGAATTTCTTTTAGTGCTTAGGTAGGTACCTACTTTAATTATTTACACTTAGTAACATTATATTTAATACGCGCAATCTGGTCATATTCTACCATCTGAATAATTATTATACACAATGAGCCGACCCGCGCAACACGTGTCCTTTACGGTAATCAGAAAAGCCACATACGCTGATAATACGGCACAATATAATATAATAATAATGCATGCATGACAAAGAAACACGTATGTATACCGATATATCAGTGATCGACAACGAGAGTATTATTGTACAAAACAATTTTAATGGTAAAGGGCTTTTTATGCTGATCACTATTGTTGGAACAAGAGTCTTAGTACAGTAGAGTTAGAACATTCTGATCATTCTTGAAAATCATCCGGGCCGAATGTATTTTTCTAATTACTAACTATGTATTACGAATCCACAAAATGTAAAAGACTTTTTTATTTAAGAAATTAAACGTTATTATTGGTATACCATTTCAAATTAAGTTATTTTTAATTACGTCCTTATCATCCGAGATAGGCTCGACTAGAACGGATTCTTCCGCACGAGCACTGCTGGTTGGCGAGAACTGTTGAGCGTAGATCGCCGCATTGACGGGGCGGGAGAGGGCGCCCAGCCCAGCGGGGCTTTCATTTCCTAGAACGACTCATGTTTTCCGAGAAGTGCCCCCACCCTCCCGCCAGACACGATCACAACACCGAGACGAGCGGCGAGCGGCGCCGATTCATACATCGCGCGTCACGGCCGCAGCGGCGCTGAGCGCTGGGCGCTAGACACCTAGCCAGCGAGCAGGTCGGATGAGTGGGCGATCGCTGCACAATGAAATGCGTCAATTATGGGTGGTTAATATTACAATCCCGGGCATGACGGGCTAATGTGCGGCCAGGCCATGAACAAAAAAATACGAATGGAGGGAAAACTCTTACAAGTTTATGGATTGCAACATAATATGTATGCAGAAGCATGCGTGCTGGGAGGAAGGAGTCGGCCGGAAATTCAAAATCAAATAAAATAATTCTCACCATTTGTACAGGTCGATTTGTTGGTGATGACACTTCAAGAATGTGGTGTATACCTATACACGTCAATGAGTGCGTGAACGCTATCTAAGCGAGAAAGAGACAAAGTTATATGACCGCTTCACGCTGGACAGCAATGTAACAACATACTTGACGTCAGTTGACGCATGGTATCGGTTGTGTACACCGCGAGCACGATGAAGGGTATCGATAGAGTCATTAAACAAATCTATATACGATTATATTGTAATAATAAAAAAAGTACACTAGCAACACATTCGTCAGTAGCCGACTGTACAGTGACACGAGTAAAATATCGACCTGTACGTCACACATTTAGAATGGAATGCGAGCATAAGCCATATTTCGAATAAAATAATTATCTTATCGTCTGGTACCTCATCGCTTTGATTAGTTATGGAAAGATATTGACCCTCTCTGGACGCTTCATTTTTTAAATAAATTAATCACCTGAGCTTTATGTATCCTAAGTAGCTACCTACTTGAAGTGTGTTCGATAATTTAATACGGTAGCAGGGGATAGATACTTTTTACATTTTGTTGAGGGGCAGATCACACTGATTTTGTATGTGTATAACACAGATATTACGATTAAAAGCGTTGCGCAAGGATTGAAGTTGAATACACAGGATTGAAGCAAGAATAATCGGTAAGATTTTCAATCAGCTTCCAATATCATCAACCTGCCAAAATCTATTGCAAAATTAAATAAGTTTTCTTGTTTGTCATTTGTCTGCGCCATCTGTTTAATTCCCCCGTTATTTAAGGAGAACAAAGTCAATTTTATTTAAAAGTACCGATTGATTTTCTTGTTTAAACAATATTCTACAAAAACAACTGTATCAATTAAAAACTATAAATCTACAAATCGGCATGGTTCTGACTTCTAACAAAAATATCAATTATTCATTAATTTACATGCAAATAAGCATACAATTAAATATTAACAGTAAAAAAAACTAGTTATCAATCCGATTAAACATATATGTATAATAATACTTATACATAAAATGTCAGTTGTTAGGAAATAAAATAATAAAATGCCTAATACTAGCAAGCTGTTAATAGTATTCAATAAATTTGTATTTTTTGGAAAAATCATTAGCAAAATAGACTAAAAAAGCCTAAAAATATGACAACTGATATATTTTCAGTACAAAAAATTTAGAAGACCAAGTTCTTCAATTCAGAAAATCGGTTTAGGTAATAACATAACATTTAGGCCACTGATAGAAAATTTCCTACAGGTAATGAGGACTTTATTTTTGAGTGTTCTAAAATCTAGTTTACGTAGTATTATTTTCATAAGCTGTATATTTTATTCAAAACCGACAACTATCATCGAAAAACCGTGTGTGTTGTTTGTCTTTAAAAAATGTTAACGTGTTTTGTTTAAATATTATATCTATGATTCATTCTGTCTGCGCAAACCGCCACAGCGAGCAGTTTCAACAACTGGCACGTTATATTCTAAAACAATTGGAAATAAATTAATCGAAGCAAACACTGTCTTTAACAACACATTCTTTCAGTGATTCAAGGACGCGATTCGTTTCCACGCCTTTAGAATATTTGGCGTCGACGGCAAACGTGAACGCATCATTAGCATGGTGATCAGCGTATTAGCAGCAAATAAGGTGGTCGGCATATTACTTTTGATTAAACGATGATAACAATGCGCCGCTTGTGTGCACCTTTCTGCAACTTAATCTAAAACGTATAGAGAAGCCAATCCCGGGATACCGACCCAGTTCACAGTATTAATGAATCCCGGGATTATTACGTTTGATCCTGAAACTTTCGGGATCATAATATTTTTAACTAATCTCGCGGTACTCAAATTAGATCTTCCAAAAGAACGAAACATTCGAAGCTCTCTTGCTGTTGCTTCGAGCATATTACTCATAAGTATTCGAATTCTTATTTGTTAATCTTGCATTATTTTTATGTCAAAGATTCCTTACTTACTTAAATATATTATATTTGTTCTTTCTACCATTTTTTCTTCTTCTTCAGGGTGGGATTTGGCCTCCTCCACAAGTCCTTTCCGCCGATTGCTGTCTCTAGCCTTATCTGACTTTTTTTATAAATATAAAATAAGCATCCTCTATCCTGGTACTGATCTCGCGATCATCAATCGAAATCTAGAGATTACAATTTTGTCTCGACCCCATTACACACGAATTAATTTTAACCATATTCATAAATCTTCCATTAAATTCATCTCATGAAACGGTATCATATCTACACAATGCTTGAATGATCGAGCTGATCTGACATGTCTATAAATGTGACGATATGGGGTTCGATCATGTTGGAGGTTATAAAATTAGTCCTATTTTTGTAAAAAGTAAGCCGCGTGTACTTCTGTATGTCGCTGTATTACTGTTAATTTCGTATTTTTAAATTTTACTAAATATGTTATGTTAATCATACACATGTAGGTACATACCTGTTTTAATAAGTATTTGTTTCGAATTCTAATCACCACTTAAAATCAAATCTCACTCACTGCTGACAACAGATAAAAGTAAAATGCAATTAAACAAAATTAAATCATTTTTAGAAGTTGGTGATGCGTCACAGCACGCCTGACGAGAATTTTATAAAAAAACGTCATCTTTAACTTCATAAAATGGAAAAATGAAAACATATTTATACACAAATAACAACACTCAAGAAAAACGATTGATTATCAACTAGTAAAATATCGATAATTAGATTTATACATCAGTCATGGACCAACACCGAGAAGTACCGCTTGTGTAGAAAATTCGAGGTTGTACGGTAATGATACAGCATTTAATGGTATACCGAGAAAACGGCGGCAACGCTCCACAATGGCTTTTATTAAAATTCACGGCACACAACCAGTTCTCAGCGATTCCGCGAATCGATCCGGGACCATCATTATCTGCCATTCAACGGACGCGACAACAAGCGAAGCATAAAATAAAAGAGAGGAATGACGGGAAAGAAGTTGAAATACTTCTTGCGCGGACTGCGGGAGACGAGAAAAACGGTCGGAGAACCAGAACAGAAAATACCAGTCGGTTTCCTCACTCGTCAGTTAAGTTGTACGGCTACCTGTGTCGGTAATGCAATACAGACCGAAGAACCAGTTACAACGGGCAGTGGCGGATTACGTCCCGTCGATTTTGCGGGACTTGACTAACTTACAATCACGGCATTTCTCCGCAGGGGCAGGCGGAGATGATACAGCGCCACTTTCCTGCCCTGGACACACAACACGTTCATATATCTTCTCGTGCATGCTCGTCAATTGAGGGTTCTGACAAGAACACTTCCAGTATCTGGTTTACCTGGTAGCGCCAAGTCTTCAGACATCCTGTCATCATGTCTGGTGCCATCAACCCTCGTGTCGTGCTTTAAATTCACTCCAAATTTGTTAATTCTTCACTCTATCATAAATAATTACCGCATTCAAAGCTCCACTCCCTGCAGACATCCTTACGATATCTTTTCCGCCCATTCCGTTCCTATTAACCATACTTCCCAAGTACACTTCACTACTTGTTCCAAACACTCACTTACCGACCTGTAATTCGCGCGTTGTTTAATAGTTCACGTACCGTAGTTTTGACGTCCGATTTTGGCACGTTCACTTGTTCAACTTCGAGCGACTCTTATTTGCACAGCGCGAACCTGAGTTTAAAAAACAGTAATAATATTGATATAACATGTATACATATACTCAACTTCATTTAAAATACAATATCTATTACGGTCTCCCTCGGCCGCCCCATTTGCCGTTTGCTGACTGGTTTCACCGAGAGAATTCCTTTTCTTCCCATCCAAAGAATACGTTAAAGTCGGTTGATCTAAGATATCTCGTATTGTGAGTAGAATAAGAGTCAGTCTACTTAGTTAGATTACAACTGAATTTGAGATTATTACTGAAAAAGACGGATAAAATAAAGACACCTTCTAATAGAGAACATTTAAATTATTAATTTATATCGAGATATTTATTTGTCGGGAAAACAATTAGTATTTAAGTTATTAAATAAATTCGGAAATGTGAATATCTAAGGGTTATAACAAAAAAAATGTGTTTTATTACTGTTGTTTGTATTGACGTCATACTTATACATTGTCAGACATACTAAACACGTTTGAATGTTTGTAATATTAATATGATTAAAACAGTAATATTAATATTATTAATTCAGAACAAAAAAGTCGCATATCAACCTAATTCGTATTTCACAGGAAATTCACACGTCACTCAAATGTAATGTATCAGTTTACTTTAAAATTTACTTATTACGACACAAAAGCGAGACTTTTATGTATTTATATGCGCCATTTTTATTTATTTTAGTGACATTTAAAAACATTATAAATAAGGAAATGACTTTACAAAATGGAAAAAGCTTATTTTGAACCATTTTTTATTTGTTTATCCCTGCGTATTAAATCACTCCGTTTTTCTGAAAGAACCCAATTAAATAAATATGTTGATCGCGATGTACAGTAGTAGCAAGGAGCCGCTGTTCGCGGCTATATCGGCAATGACAAATTTCGTTTCGACATGCACGCGCGTCTTCGGCGGGCGCTAAGCCTTCTTGCTAAATATGCATGTTTTGCGTGGCTTTGCATGCAACATTCTTACGTAATTACTAACCACAAAAATGCGCTTAGTTCTCGGAACGAAGCACCGATTGTCCAAACGGACGACTCGAGCCCGCGACACACTATTTGGTAAGCAGTATTCCAATAAGTTAGTTGTGCGAAGGAAAAATATCATTTAAAACCTATTTTGTGATATCAAATATGTATTCATTGCTTTTGAATGCGAAAATGATATTATAACTCGAGGAACGAAAACGCCACACCATTATTTGGACCATTTGATGAATAGCGTCTCACTTGCATTAAAAAAATTGCGTTCTGCATATCGGTTTCGTTTCAAAATGAGACAAGTACAATAATTTAATATTTAAATAAAATCACACCTCATTTGTAAACTTGTGATTTTACACAACATAGTTTCTTTAAGTATTAGAAGACCGAGCGCCATCTAGCAGGCTCTGCTCAAAGGTATTGGTTGCTTCCCAAGGGAAAAACTAGACGTCTCACTAAAAACGTAATATAGATCAAAACCAGGCGGTAACCTACAAGGCAATAGAAAGTCCCGGGTTTGAGTCCCGATGGTAGCTATGTTTTGTTTGTAGATTTTTTATGAGTATCTTTATAAATGATTTATCTAATTTGTTTAAATAATTTCAATTTGTGAATTATACGATAACGCCAGCTGACCCTAGGATAACACGTGTTTTCAGAGAATTCAACGTATATCATTTGAATCATTATAGGGTTAGGTCCAGCGGGATACCGAAAGAAATCCCGTCGGGCTTTGATCTCTGTTTTCATTTACAAAATATAATATTACAATTCAACCTAACTTAAATCGTCAATTAAAAAAGAATTCCGAATAATCACTAAGTTGTGTTAAGTCCTGCAATTAACTATTTCTTCTTCTTTTTCTAAAATATTGCAGAGGGCAATGACAGAGACAACGGTCGGGTAAAATTAATTAATAATAAAAATAGTTGACATGTGTTAATGCCAGAGAGAGAGAGAGAAAGAGAGAGACACACATATTGAATGAGATTGATAATGACATATTGAGAGAGAGATGTAATTTTAATTTACTAATGCTACAACAGGTTATGAGGCTCAATTATTGTAATGAAACATATAAAAACACCCTGGCTCACTCAAAACCACATAGATGTATTGTGACCTTACCGAGAATCGAACCCGGAACCCCCGATATAAGAAGCCAGCGCCTTGACCACTGGACTATTAGTTATCAATTTAATTGCAAAAAAAATAGCAATGTTGAGAAAATTAAGTTTTTGACACTCGCGAACTTTTATATAAAATGCGTATTTTACACAGATCACTAAATAGATTATATTATGTGATATTCTTTATCGTGTTATAAAAAACATCAATTAAAATTTCACGGGCCTGTCTTAGGTCCCCAGTCCCCCATGATTACAGAAGGTTTATTACCTTTACAGCATTGTTTTTCTCACATTTTAAGACGATTAGCTTGGCAAATGATCGTTAGTTTCTAACCTTCTAATACATTTCTCTCATAAAATAATTATCTTTATTAACTGAAATAAGTACTAGTAGAATCGACAAATTTTTACCAATTTATTTATTCCGGTGTTATAAAATTCCGAAGTTCTTGAATTGGTAAAATTTCGAAATGCAATTTCGACAGCGGCAGCTCTGTATGAAGTTATCGAAATACTTAAACAACTGATAATCTGTTAGTGATGTCTGGTGCATACGGTGAACTGTATTGTTTCATGGCCTAAAAAGTGCCCATAGATTTTCGTTAACGTCGTGCGGCACCCATTTTTTTGTTTTCCTAGCTGTTTAAAACGGTCCAGAACTGTCGGATAACTAACACCTAACTTTTGTGCGAACTCTCAAATTGTTATGCGCGGTTCTGATTTAACTAAAGTCATTAATTGGTCTTTATAAACTGTAGAAGGGCCACCCACGACCTTATTCGTCTTCAAGGCTCTAAAAATTCGTACGTTATAAATTATGAAATTTTTAAGCAAAATTAATAATACAAACCGAAAAATGCACTTCAAAATGGCATTATCGTGAACACGATGAAATGTCACATTTATTTAATAAAATGATGGTTAGATTTCAGAAAACAAAAAACGCAATTATTTTCACTACTGACCTAATAAATAAAATTGCAACAGCCTAATACGATTATTACTTTTTAATTTAGTTTAAAAAGAGTTGACATTAAAAAAACCTAAAAATTAGACAGCATTTCCGCATTGGCATGACGTGTCACAAGCTTCACAGCGCGAAGATTTAGGAAAGGTCATTAGCGATTGCGCAGCTGCTGCAGGCTGCAGGTCGCGACCCGAGCCTCCCCGCCAGGAGGTGCCCGAGTGACGGCCACCAGGGCGCCCAGGGTGGGGAGGCACTTGTTGCTCGCCAGCGTGCTCAATGGGGGCCAGCTCCGGCGGCGCCGACCGGTTTGCCCCCTCCCCGGCTCGCAATCCCGAGCAAGCGAGAGGGGGAATACGACACGCGCCATTGTGGCCACAACACATGGCTGCATGTCATGTGTATTTTTCCGCCATAGATATCATCAGGTACGCATCGACTGCTTAGTGTCAATTCTAAGTACATATCTACAAAAAATCGTTTATGGTACGAAAATATTTTTTTAAAAGAATTTGTTGCCTTTTTTGTGGTGTGCCTATATTTAAATATTAAAACACAAATATCTCTCTTGACTGTGTATTTTTCTTCAATTCCCAAATGAAAGTAATTATGTATGTAGAAAGCAACCAGTCACAGAAAACATTTTTGTGAAAACTCTGAATAATCAATGTTCTTTGACTTTAAAATGTTAAATAATAAGATACGAAATATTGTATGACTTTGAAGAGCATTTAAAAATAGATTGTAGTGTTTTTACATTATTTGTAAGTGAAGTTTTTTAGATTTTAAAATTGGGTTCAGAAGGCGATAATCGTGAATTTTTGTATGAACGACTAGCTGTTTTTGGCAGAATATATTTGATAAAAACAATATCTCATTTTTTCTAAATTGTCGACTGGCTGCTTTCTGCATCACGTGTTCAAATAATTGTATTTGTTTTCGGAGACACGGCGAATTAACACTAAGCAATCGATACATTACTTTTACAAACGCATTTACGCTTACTGATTTGTATTTCGAGACAAAATATAAATATAAACCATACATTTAAAACATAATTAGAATTAATTAACGAGTTTTTACTTATTTTTTTTAAATTCATTACGGTGTGCATGCTGGAGGTTATTTCAATTATACTGTAATACTAAAGTATTTGCAAAATTACTAATGGTATCATATTATATAAATCATTAGAAAAACACTGTTTAAAACCACTATTTATTGATTCATCAACATGTGATAATGGTATCTTCTTCAGGAAACAATGTATACTAAAATTAAAAATGCAAGCATAGATAAAAACAAAACTATAAAAGTACAAGTGGTGGGTAACTAATTAGGAACTACTGTGAAAACAAATTTAAAAGGTGGAAAAAAGATTTGGTTATTTATTTGCTATTAACACTTTTTCTTATTTTTAAAATATTTGTCCAAAATGATCATGTTTACCCACCAATAATTGATAGTTGGGAAGCAGTGGAGAAAAATCGGATTTTTAAATAATCATGCCTCAAATTCAATTGTATAAAATATACCAAATTCTATACGACCAGCTTCTTACACTAACGACAAATTAAAGAATTAAATTTATATTAAATAACAAAGATAAGGTGATTTTTTTTTTTAAATCGGGTGTCTACAAATTAATTGGCAATGATTGCAATCATTTTTATATAGATAAAGCTTGCAAAAATTTTGATATTAGAATTAAGGAGCACTTGAGATGTCTAAATAGCAACAGCTATTTTGAATTCGCCAATCATCTTTTGGAAACAAACCATTCTTTTGACAATAACAAGTCAAACGTTAATGTCAGTTAGATAAATTTGAAATTTTATAAAGTGTCAATAGTAAATTAAATATTATAAATAACTAAATCCTTTTTGCAAATAGTCGCTTTTTAAATTTGTTTTCACAATAGTTCCTAATTATATTTTAAAGTTTTGTTTTTATCTATGCTTGCATTTTTAATTTTAGTATATGTATATTATAGGTATCGAAACATGTTAATATATCAATAAATAGTGGTTTTAAACAAAGTGTTTTTCTTATTATTTATAAAATATTTAGTTCAATGGCATCCGTTGCCGGCCAGAATCTACGAGATTATCCTACTACGACTAATTATTTCAAAGTATTAATAGTACTATTCCAGTTATAATATTATTTATAACCATTTAATATTCTGAGTAACCTACCTTTATTTTGAAATCATATTTACATACCAGGGGCGTAGGTACACTCGAGAAAATGAAAATGCGTAACTATAATTTCTGCGAAGTAAATCTAAATTACATATTTATTTGATGGGTTATGAATAAAATATACATTAAGTCAAAAGGAAACCTAGTCATATAATGAGGAGATAAAAATGCCCATATAAATCAGGAGAACTTTTAAGGTAGAGCGCCCTGGGATTCTCTTACGAAGAGAGATATGAGAAAAGTATAAGATGGAGAAGAAGTACGTATAACATTATATATATCTTCTTACTTCTTCTCCATCTTATATTTTTCTCATATCTCTCTACCTTAAAAGTTCTCCTGATTTATATGGGCATTTTTATCTCCTCATTATATGACTAGGTTTCCTTTTGACTATATATATATATATATATATACAATTCAAGTTCACGCACTTTTGGTTATATATATATATATATATATACAATTCAAGTTCACGCACAAATAACGTATATGTATTAACTAGATTCGTTCGTTCGTTAATGAATTAACTGGAACCATATTTTGGAAGAATCTAGACATAACAAAGAATACCTAGTGCGCATATCTTCAGATATTTTTTCGCAAATCTTTCAAAAACGTAACCCGCTCGCACCGAGCGGTAATCTGAATATACGACTTCGCTTGATCTGACGTGTTGCAAAATATTTTCTAACTACACAGCGCAAATCTGTATTTTAAGCGGACTTGAATGTGTGCGTTCCGTTACACTATAAACATGGATTTATTATATATAATAATATTTCTAACTTTTCACTTAATAATTGAAGAATTTCCCTAGAATAATAGCAATAATATTAATATGTGTATAACTTTTTACAACAAAATGCTTCTGAATTATTGCATCTATTCCCAGGTTAAGAAAGCATCTCCAATTCAGATTACAACCTCTAGCCCATCGTTATAAGCGGTATAACCATGTCCATGCCTAGGTAAGTGTACGCCACTGATACTTAATGTAATAAGTTCACTTATTTATTAACTCAACTATAACATATTTTATTAAATGAATACCAGATATAGTGGTGCAACGAGTGCGCTAATTATTGTATTTTATGTCATTTGATCTTCGATAAATATGTGAAAGTAATCTAGTGACAGATGTTTTTATATACCTACTTAATAAAGTTAATAAAAACCGCGCCTAAAAATCAACGTGGCATAATTACATTATATTGCCGCTAGACACTCTAATTAAACTCAGGAATGCGTGGCGCCATATCCTCCAAATAATATGTTTTACAGAACGTTTTACGGCAAAAATTATTGTGTGTTAATTTTAACCCTTTCGAAATCCTATCGGGATAGTAAAGAATGTTTATAAAAAATGGGAAATATTAAAAATAAATGAAGAAAAGAATAGCCATAGTAAAAAAGCATTCGCAACGACCCGTCCTGTTAAGCAAAATAAATCAAGACTAATAATTAAATACATTATTTTTGTGGGGTTGCAGTTATTCAAATATAGCTCTGTGGTACTTTTAATACAATACTTTTAATACTTTTAATATGAAACCAGCAATAAACGAGTGTGAAAACTGGAATCTAACGAAAAACGACAAAAAGAAGAAGAAAGAAAAGAAAATGAAACGACATTTTGGAAGAATTAGAGGAAAATACATTTATCATGAAAACAGTGATAGAGATATCCTATGACGCAGAATGGGGATTGACTGAGAGAGCTATATAGCAATAACATACGATAAAATATCACATAGTAAATTCGAAAGATTTCAAATTTAATATTTTACATTTTTTCAAGTAACAAACCGGTGAAGACTTCAGAATGAATGTTTGGCGTTCGATCTTCTTTGCCTACCCGTAAAGAACATGGTGTTATTTGGTAGAGCGCAAGTAGGAGTAACTATATATATATATAGGGTGTCCAGCGGAAAAATTTCAAGATTGAATTGCAATTGCTTGTAAACCGTCAGGGTGAGGTAAGTGAGAGGATTATTATTCGACGCGCATGATGTGCTGATTTGCCAGTCGCAATGAATTCTGGTCGGGAGCACACAGCGCGTTCGCGGTTGAGCGGTTTAAAGTCCGGTGATTCATTGGTTCGTGCGCATCGCAATTTATTTGGTGTTATATTCAAAAGTTCAGACAAGAAGGGACAATGATTAACCAAACATCTCCAGGACCATCAATGTCAGCAGCGACTCCAGAATATGTGGCTCAAGTTCGACGTGAAATTATGCGCAATCCGCGTAAATTGATAAGGCAGCCTTTATTGGAATAAAAAATTAACAGTGCACGTTATTTTGAAAAATAAACTACAGTTTCACCTATACAAACTGCAAATCGTGCAGTTTTTCAACGAAAATTACTATTCTTTACGTGAAACCTTAGCGAAAATGATGCTGGAACGTTTTGGAACAGTACGAACGCTTGGAAACATATTGTTTACTGACGAAGCACATTTTCATATCGATGACGAAGTTAATAAATAGAACGTGAGATACTGGTGCCCCGACAACCCAAGGGAACGCCATCAATAACGTTTGCATTGTCCAAAAACGACAGTGTGGTGTGCAATTTCTGCCCGAGGGATAATTAGCCTTTGTTTTTTTAACCAACGAGAAATAGTCACTGC
The DNA here is from genome assembly GCA_022840565.1 of Eubasilissa regina. Taxonomy (NCBI): domain Eukaryota; kingdom Metazoa; phylum Arthropoda; class Insecta; order Trichoptera; family Phryganeidae; genus Eubasilissa; species Eubasilissa regina. The sequence continues at coordinate 26,480,370 of JAINEB010000022.1, read as the reverse complement.
TGACGTGTATTGCCGAATAATCGACGAGTTTTTGGGACCGCAACTGCAGCTGTTTCCCGGGTTCAACGACAGAACACAATTTCACCAAGGCGGGATCACTCCACACACAGCTAGAGTTTCAATGGAGAAGCTGAGGGGAATTTTTCCCAATAAATTAATGAGCAAGTACGGAGACATACCCTGGGCACCTCGATCACCGGACCTCACACCGTGCGACTTTTTTTGTGAGGATACCTTAAGTTGAGAGTTTACAGCAATGGACGCCATTTAGACGATATTGTTTATAAAACGTAAAATCCGCATCGTTAAACTCCATTTTGTATAAATAAAATATGAGAATAACAACGTAGTTTTTATTTTTATTTAATATTAAACTTGAAAATTTTCAGCTGGACACCTTTATATTCCACACTCCACACCCTCGGAAACATGTTCATAAATCAACGACAACTTTCTCACGCAAAATTCTTCTAATTCCAATAGATAAGAACAAATTTAACAGAAGACCAATGTACTCGAAACATCAGAGACCGTTAATATTTTCCACTTATAAAGTTACGCAGTTCTTTAACATTGTATTTTGTGAATTTTTGGGCTGTCACAGTTTATTGTAATCGTTGACTAATCGTACTAGTCTTATTAATTCTTTCTTTCAGTTAACAAAGTTATATCTTTAAATGTAAATAACAATTGAATATCCCGATTATATAACTCAGCTGCGAAAGTTATGCGAAAATTGAAAGTAGTTATACCGAAAGCAGCCAACCACAGTAAACATAAACTGAGATAAAACCACTTTTGAGAATATGGTACCTGAATAATCAAATCTACTTAACAATTTGAATGTTCTTTACCGTTAAAATGATAAATGTGTGGGTTCCAAATTTTGTGTGACTTTAAGAGTATTTAAGAATAGATTTTAGAGAATTTGGTGTTTCTACATATGTAGCTCCTAATTCCAAAACCCCCTAAATCGGATTTGGCATAAATAAGAGTGAAATATGCAGTTTTGCAAATATTTTTGTCAACTACATGCAGAACACATTGTTTCTCGCAAAAGCCACTTAACCTTTTAACTGCCAATTTTATTTGAAATGGAAGACACCACATTGGGTAAGACTAGGCTTTAAGGGTCTTGATGTATCTATTAAAAGCTGGGACCTGTCGTCCACAGATGCCAAAATGATTTAAAAATATGACTTTAATCCCTGCAAGTTTTCAAGGTCTAAAAGTGCGTGTTAGCACGCTTATAGCTAGGCGTGACATACAAAGTTTGGCGTGTTAACGCGTTCATGACATTTAAAAGGTTAAATCCATTGATATTGCATGTTCAATACCAGGGTTAGTTACAAAATATCCCAAAGCAGACAAAGTGTAAGATGCTATTCCCACTAAAATTAAATCAGCAAATCCCAACGCTTGTTGAGGATCACTTGATCTAAAAATCAGTATGGCTGCCAGAACGTACATGTACACAAAAAAAATTAAGCGCTACATATTACAATTTTATTTTTTGTATTACAATTTTTTTTTAAGATATTAAAATGGAATTTGCGCAATCAACAAAATTTTCCGAAGATATTTTTTTTTTTTGTTTAATATAGTAATGACCTTACTGCGTCTTATAGTATTTTTTTTTATTTCAAAATTGCGGACTGGCTCCTCGAAAGATCAATCTACGAATTTGTTTTCAGAAAAATGTTGTATTCAAATAATAAAAAAAAAACCTATAAATGTTCCTTAAAAATGATAACAATGGATTTTATTCGTAACGGGTTATGTATTATAAATGTAAATAATATTATGCAAATTATTCTCTCTGACGGACACAAAGGTCACTGTGAATTTAACCTTCGCTTGAATCGATTCAAGTCATTCGGTCGACTTCAAAATCCACTAAAATCAATGCATATCCATCCGTTGCTCGTTTAAATCGAGGTAGAATAGTTTTCTGATTAGTTTTACGGTTTACACTGTGTTGAAGTGTATTTTAAATTAATGTCCAATGTCACCCCTACATTAATAATTATTATCAATGAATAAGCATTAATGATTTATTAAAACACATACATGTACGAGAGGTGCTCGGTAATTGGTTACATTACGCGTGAATAAACCAAGATACGTTTATATTAATGACAAATATTGTATAACTAAATCAATAAACTACATGAAAGTAATTATTCCAATTTAAATTGTAGTCCCCATTGTTTTTACAACGATGATAAGGCAGTTACTGGGCCTCTCGGTGTAAATAGTGCACTATCGTCATTCGCTTAGTCAGTTTTGTTTAGAAACACTTGGACAACTTTATATATAACAACTAAACACGTGTGACGTAAATAAATCAGGCGACTAAGATAAGTTATCACATAACGCGATACTTTATAATCAGGGGGCACCGAAACCTGCTGTACGCCGAGTGATATCATATTATTTCACTCGGATGCAAACCGACCAATTCCTACTTTGACACGTAGGTGTTATACGAGTAATGCGAACATTGTGAACACAGAACACACCGCCGGTCTACAGCGCGGTGCTAGAAGCCGTTGCGTGCCGATACGCTGCTGGCCGATTGGCTGAGCTTGAGCAGATACGTATCGCGAATAGCCGGTGTCCTTTCCGAACAATTATCAATACAGCACAGTTTTTTGGCGTTTTTCCGGAGACATCTCGAGTGTGTCACGAAACTACGTTAAAAAATCACGTTATCAATGTGCATAACACTTCATAGGACGTTCAGGGGTAGTTGTGTAGCATAGCTGTAGTTATAAAAATATTTTTTTATTTTTAATGAAAACGCATTTTTGTTGTGAACTTGCATTTTTCAGAATATACACTGACATTTTTTAAAACAAACTAAATTAATCAATTAGAAAGATATACAGAAAAAATCTATGTATCGAAAAAATATTTGATTGCTACCGGAATTCGAACCTGAACATTTTTCTATTCGGAGAAATGTGCTACCATTTTTTCCATATCAACCGAACACTTTTTTGACAAATTTTGAATTTATATTGTGCATTCTTTCCAATTGATACATCTATTATTCCATTTTCCACTATCCAGATCTTTCTTGCATTGATTCTGATTCTTCTTGCACTGATGCACACCGACCTTATTATTTTATAACATCCCGCGGTGTTGAATATTTCTAAAATACAAAATATGCATAACTTCGCGTTGAACAGCACCGATGCGAGACATCTCGGTCCTAATTAAAGCTCACCATAGATTTTAACGTATATTGGATTATGATCGCAACAAGGACATTTTAGATTTAAATATGCAACACGAGTAATTATAATGAAAATGTTGCGAAGCATTAATTAGAAACCGAATGTACAGAGGCTACACCGTTGGCATTTAATTAAATTAATATTCACTAGATGAATAGTGTACATACTACGTACAATAAGACTGCATTAGACGTCATGAATTAATCAAATCCCAAGTGTTGTCCGTTCGATTTCCATTACCGTTGACAGCTCTGTTCCAACACAGCTGTTTCTGAAACTTTTTCAAATCAATAAATACCGAGTCGCATAATTTATAAAACTTCTAAGACCTATCGCTAATTTATGATCGAATTGGCTAAATAGCCATCCCTCGATTTACGCGGTAGGTAAGTTCCAAAAAAATACGCATAAATTGAGACAAAAAATTATACAGATTAAAAGAAGCGTTCTGAAATATCGAAATTCGCGTAAGTTGAAGTACGGTCTCATATTGATATCGAATGATGATGCACATAAAACGAAATCTTTTGATTATTAAGGAGCATACATGCTTATTGTAAAATTGTAATTATTCAGAACATAATTCTGTGATATTTTAAATACTAATTAAATGTATTAAATAGAAAGATATACATATAAAATCAATTTTATCGAAAAATATTGTTGTTACTACCGGGATTCGAGCCTGGATTTCTTTCCAATCCGTGGAAGAAGGTGCACTAAACGTGTAAAAGATTAATATTCATTTTAAAATCTCGATCTGCAATTTAGTTAAAAGATTGAGATAGCACTTCAACGACACGACGGAAGTAACGGCTTCGAATAAAAATACGCAAGTACTTAACTACGAACATTGCAGTAAATAAGTTTTCTGTTTTAGTTACATAACGCTAAAACTCATTGGATTCACGACACATTCAAATGATAACTTATCTACACAATTTATGAATGTATGGTGGCACAAAAAACAAGCAAACATTATCAATTCGTTTTTTAACAAAGTCACAACACACAATCGCCTCATGATCGTCTGACGGACTCGGATTCGCAATCTTTCTACGTCGTGTACTGTATACTTTTACAGTATACAAGTTTGACACGATGAACGTTAAAAATATTATATCGCGTATTAACTAATCGCAGTTATGAGTTGCCCTTCCGTGTTGGGTGAAGAACTAGTTGCGTACTCGTACTTTATTTTAGGTGTACGCATTATTGCACACTTTTATAGAAATGTACTTTCTGTTTTTTTTTTTTGTTTTTTATTTCAGTTAAATTAAAATATTTTAAATTTGAAGCCAAAGTTCTCGGACATCACGAACAAGTCATGTTAATTGCGCGACATGCGACTAGAAATGGTCCATTAATAATGGCGGGAAATCATTCGATATATTTTTTTTTATAATCTCGTAATTTATTATTAAAACAATTAAAAACAGTCACAAATACAAGAGCAGCAGTACGAAATAAGGAAATTATTATAATAGTGATGTTTGAAGAGCAAGATTGGTGCTATTTAAAATACTATAGCTTTCGTCTAGTATAAGTACTGTTATGTGTTAACTTGGAGAGGTGAAGATGGAAGGATACAGGAATGAAACAAAGAGGACTAACTAATCAGATTTGATTATTCAAAATATTAAAACAATTTAGAATGCCCCTCTCTTGCTCTTATCTCGGTAGATCAGTTTGCATACTCTTTTGACTATAACTATACTAGGCATTTAAATAAACAACCTACTGAAAAGCAAGAAGCCACATTTTTCTAAATAAAACATAGATCATCTAGGACTAATAGATTGGACAGAGAAAATATCAAAAATAAATTTAATTAAATAAAATAATGTTCTAGTTTTAAACCACTTTATTTTAATTATAAAAAGTAAAAATATCCCAATGTATGACAGACTTAATATGGTAAAAAAACGTACGAATTCTATTTGAGCTGCACAATGGATGGATCCGAATAATCATAAGGGTATTCGGCTTAAAATAATTCAAAGATCTATTCCCCGCACTCCCTGGTTCTCCAAAAGGAAAGTCTCCAAAAGAACAATATCAAATATCTCTAGAATGAGAATTGGGCATTGCCAGGTAGCCTCACATTTATTCAGATTGAACATAATAGATTCCCCAATGTGTAAGTGTGGTGCCGAGGAGGAAACCCTTTTTTGCCTGTCCGTTGCGGATCACAGGTTTTTTTTTCAGTAATCTCGTTAATGGTAATTTTCAACTCCCGGTTAACTTGTGTCATCTTTTTTCCCTTAACTCGCCACATTTAATATATATAATAGCAAATTTTTTGAACGACAATGGTATTGACTTATAATATAATACTTAATTAATGACACAGATCACTCTTGAAGGGTGGATTGCCTATTTAAAGGAAGTAAAAAAAAAATTACAGATAAAAGCAAAGAGAAAGATAAAAAAATATATACAAGATGAACATTAATTATCTTAGATCTCGAGATAAAATAAATGTGTGCTTACTTTATTATCTAATTTAAATTTTTCTCTATAGAAAATTCTAGAGAAAAACAAAATTTAAAATTTTTGTAACTTTGTTCTCATGAATCTCATTTTGATACTAGGAAAACCCGTCATAGAACATACATAGGACATAACTTAAATAATTCCCTGCCTACGTGCATAGGATGCAATTGAAATAACCACCTATCTACATGTACAGCAGTATTACAGTTTTCAGATTTTCAACAATATCTATGTAAATTATCAATTCTCTTTTATAAAGTATTCAAGAGCTTACATCAAAATTAATAACATCAATCTTCAAGCAACCTGATGGTCAAACATCGAGAAGGGCGCCCAGGACAAAGCGTCCTGGCGCTTTCGTACAAGTCGATGTCGAAGAGATTTTATCCACCATTTTGTACCGTTTACATATTTTTTCTAAGTAGAACGTACTTTTGTCTCAAGAGCTAGAAGGATCATTTTAATTCACGCCATTGTGCATTAATTTATATTTACATAGTAATATTTCTGACGTTTCGACATATTCTAAGCAGAATAAAGATTTTTAATTTGCGAACCGATGTTTCTCCGTACTGCGTAAAGTTCACATCTCTATTTGTTTTAAAAATATTCAATAAAAACGGCTTAATAACATCTGTTCATTCAACGTATTGCGTTCAAATGTCGGTTACTGTTATAATACATAATGTAATCTCGCTGCAATTCATTCAAAGTACAAACCACACTCGAAAATAAAAGGAAAAACAGGAAGTGGGATATCCACATCATTTTATTAGAAAACTCGAGTAACGTTCTCGTTATGTTCGTAATAATCAATAGGAAAAAATATATGTTGATTAAATTATATCAAAAAAATAATGATCGAAATTTACGGGCACTTATGCGCTTCGTAAGAACCTATTATTATGAGTTGGTTAACTTACACGGACACGGACACGGGTGAGTCAAATTATTAAAGATAATAAAATAATCCATAATACAAAGTACCACAAGATAAAACTTGTATATTAATTATATAAATAGGTGCACTCTAAAGATATCAACCGTGTCTATCTAATGAACTGACTTTATCGTACAAATTCTCCAATACCGCCACCGTCTGCGGTATCAGAACATTTTTATTGTAACTATATAAAAAAATTAACGTTTCATCAATAACTGTGACATACTTAGATATAATAGTGTTGGAACCAATGTAGCCGCTGTAACGATACAAATATTAAAATTTGACACATGTTATTTTTTATTCAACAAATCCATATAGGTATATTCACGTATTTGTTCAGAGCTTTAATAATAATACTAAATATTACAAAACAGTTTAGTGTTGCCATTCAACTAGCCCTGGGGCGCATTCCTGAGAAATATTAAAATTTTAACGTAAAACTCTACGTCGCAGTATTTTTGAGTATTTGGTAAGATGAGATAGGCTAGAATAATTGTTATTATTGTCACACGTAATTGTGGGGGGGATAGTTGCGGGGAAATAAAAACATTGAAAGGAACAATGTCGCCATTTTTAAATAATCAACCTATAAATAAAGAAATCAATGAAGTGTGCAACTTACCATTGGTGGTGGCGAGCGTCCCGGCGTCCCGCGCCGGCGGCTGCTGAGCCGCGAGCGCCAGGCCGCCCCCTGTAATCAACCCACTATGAGACGCCATTTTGCTTACTCTCAATTACGTCATTTCTTCCACAAAGGGTGTAAAACGAGAACACGATCTCATGCTTATCTCCAACTAAATATGGCGACACCGCTCATAATCCAGTGCCATCGGTTAAAGAATGAAAATATTAAATATAAATATAAATATTAGCTTGTTGGTGTAGTGGTCAAGACGTTGGCCTAGTGATCTAGTGGTCGGGGGTTCGCGCCTCGTTCCAGGATACCAGCAAGTTAGTCCTATTTTCATAGCACAAGCATTTAGCTTAGTTTGAAAATAGTAAGAATATTAATGTGACATGTATTCCGTGTACGCATCTCTATTTTTTTAAAAAAAAAAAAATGAATTAATTAGTCAATCTTTCTTGTCCTTTTTTGTAGATTCTCTCGATGACCGAAGCCCGAAACTAAAAATAAATCATTTTCCGACGAAGTACAAAGAAACATAAGAAGATCGTGAGAAATATGCTTTTTACGTTACTGGAAACTCATCTCGAATGGAGAGTTTATAAAATTTCTAGCTGTCAAAATAATTTTACAGCACGTCCTGACAACATTTTGAACCATACATCCATAAATTTACATGAATAAACATAATCATGACATCGAAGGTCATAGGACACTACAACAAAACATAAATGACATCAATGAGTACAAAAGTAATACTGACAGACAAATAATTCCAGCATCACAATACAGATTCACCAGTGACGTAATCCGTTGCAGGCAAATGACGCCAAAATAGTAAAAATATCGGCTGTAAGGTGACCACAGTGATTGAAATGTAAATAAAAAAAATAGTCCATCAGGCTTCTCCGGTAAATCCGGGTCCAGAGGGCGGGGGCAGGTGAGAGGATCCGTGAGTCATCGGCACAAGTGACATCACCGTCATCAGAGCGGCCCGAAGTTCACGCATTCACGAGGCACCAGCGCTGTGTACACCGGATCGATTTAATGCCACTTAACGCCCACAAGCCACATCGTGCATTAACTACACGCCACACTTCACTGACGATTCTATATTGTAATTTGCATCTACGAGTAGAAGGAGTCGGTAAGACGACCGTCTCGTATTCTAGCAAGAGAACAAATTAACTTTGATCAATCTCTAGTTTTTATCAGAATATCAAGTGGTAGGGGTAGAGCAATGAGCAATTTTAATTAAAGATCTTATTTAAAAATGGAATAATTTTCATTACGGAGCAAAACGGGGTGGGGCTCTAATAAGCGCAAGTCGTAAAATCTTGAGTTATAAAATATCTGTTTTTATTAATTCATCATACTATAATGACTATGAGTATTTCTGTCGTTAATCATAAAATAATTATGCATCATGAGACACGATCAAAAGATCCTATGGGTGTTGAAAGTTGTAAGGAATGCGGTGAATGACAAAATGTGATTTAAGAATACCGTGCTATGTTCAAAATTCTCCGTAGACCACGATGATCACCATATCATTATTTTTACTTATTAAATCTGTTTTAATATTAAGTAAATGTGTCATACAATTAAAATATTTTTTAATACAGACACTATATACAACACTCTGACTTTGATATAATTTCATTCAGAGTACCGGATCCGTTTGGACCCCTCACTCTTCCTTCCATCATGAAGTATGCCTTATGGGCGTGTTAAAAAATGGGGGTGTATATTATTAAGGTATTATGATGTTACTTTTACTACAATGGGACAGGGGCTGCTAACTGGGGCAGGAGTTAACTTCTAAAGGAGGACAGTTTTGGGATTTTATACGTGAAGAGATCGTTATATCATAGTTTGATAGGACGTTTATCGTGGGAACACTATATAAACCAAATTACGATAGATGCCCCCGTATTGCCATTACTTCCTCTAATGTGTTTTGAAACATCATCAAAATAACGATCATTATTCTCAGATTTTCACGACCATTCAGACTTGTGTACAGAAAGCGGAGGGTAGTTTTAAAAGCGTAATTTAAAAATAAATTAAAAGTTCTCGCAGGTCCATCGGAAAGTTTTGAAGAGGATAATTTGAAGTATTTAAAGATGAAGTATCTCGCCTGCAGAGATCATTTGTGAATGCTGTCACCGTAAACAAGTTATTATTATAAATAGCTGGTGGAGATAAGGATCCTGAGCCGGGTATTGGCTGGCTGTTCCGTACTTCACGTGCGATAGGCCTTCTTCCTGAATAAACTTCTTACTCGCGGTTCGCTCATTTATGGGAAAATACAGATAAACAAAACCCGAGAATAACAAAGCTGAATAATAAAAATACACACCACCAACTATCGCAAATTATTTTAATGTTCCAATGACCTAATTCAATATTACATTTATTTACAAAAGGAATTTTGATGTAAAATAATGAGGGGAAACTCCGTAATTATTACTAATTCTCAGAAATCATTTTTCATCATGTTCACAATTCTATCCTTGTAAACTTAGTACGTTTAAAACCAATCTGGTCATGTTTTAATGCCAGAAAAATAAAATCAGTAACAGTGGTCGTAAACCGTTATTGGAGGTTTAGTTTTAAGCGCAGGAGTGATTTCTCGAAGACTTTTACAATTGAACAAAATCACAGATACAATAACGGTTTAACCGTCACCAATCCATCAATATCCCCTAAAAATATCATCAACCGGTTCGTTAAAATAATTATATTTCAGATTATTATAAACTATTTGAATAATTTTGTGCTGTATCCAAAACAAACAGCGATTTTCACTGTTATGAAATATATCTGGTGTTTTAAAACTTGATTTTATTGCAAATATTCAGCAAGAAACGGTTCTGCGAGTAAATTTTAACAACCGATTCGCGCGAACCGGTGCGAACCCACAGGGGGGCATCTACATCGGGCAGCAACTACCTATATATTTAGATTGAAATATTATATACTAACGAAAAATATGTATACTCCCGCGTGGTACTGGAGTGTCCACAAACTATTATACATATTAATTACTTGACAACGCGTCGTGCACCGTAGCTGTTATTTGGCGGCGGGTTGTCTCACAATACATACAACTCACATACGTACACAATGTGTTCGTATACGAGTATATGTATGCGTATGATCTCTTATGTGTTCAAAACACGTTCAATAAATAATTCAGCTGAGCTGTTGTCATCGCGCGAATTATCGTTAAAGTGTCCGAAGGAAACTAACATTTCGAGCCATTAGAGAAATGCGTACGAATCCAAAAATAACACCAACAGAAGCGTCGGACATCACACAGTACGATGTGACAATTGAAACGGAGAGAATAATATTCGATCACAAGAATGCGACATATTTATTCGCTTTTGAGCTAATGCCTATAATCGAAGTGCACAATTGCAGATTTTAATAAAATTAAAAAATATATTAAAGCGATACAAATGAAAAGTGCAAAACAAACAATGACACTGTTCTGAACGCGAAGGACGCGCAGGTTCCGAGAATATTGTTAGTAATCGAGGAATGACACTTCTCAGAAGAGTATTTATCACACTCCGTTAGTAATGAATATCGCTTAGATAATTAAAATTCATTGAACGATACACACACGGAACAATTATTGTACGACGTATCGCTCGTAATTTATTGTTACACAGAGTCAATAAAAGATCGCAAGATGTTCGAGCTGTGTACAAAAAATGTACGGCCAACTTGATTGTGCGCCGTGGTCTGCTAGTGATCTAGTCGGTCTAGTGTCTAGTGTCTAGTGGGCCGAGTGTTGCCCGGGGCTGACGGTGATCGAGTTATTACGATGTGCCTACGCTTTTATTAATGGTGGCTCCAATATTGGATCTCAGAGCCATATATGTACACTCGTGTGTACCAAACACCCAGATACAATATCTAAAGTGTAACGCTTACACGCGGTAAATTCCACGACGATCGAGATTTCTTTAAATACTTTGTATGTCCGTGAACATGAAGAATGCGCGAATTAGTCAAAGTTTTAGGTAGGTACTAAACATTAAAACTAAACGTTTTCAACACCAATCATCAATTGGCATGTCATCATTTCTGTACTCATCTTTAGGTAAATATAGTTTGGCGGCGAACTATATAGGCGGAGGAGCGAAGGGGTAGGGTTTTTTTCGATTGTTATTGGGAATATAAAAAGTAGGAGTGAAGTATTAGAACACGTGGTGTTATTAATTACGGTTGTTTCCGAATTTTATTTTATTTCGTATAAAAATTTGAAAAAAAAATCCTCCTTCCGTGCTCCATCCCTCTACACGAATAAGTCGGCACCAAACTGTATCTAGCTTAGTTATCCTTTATTCAATTTTGAGAATAATTTGCGACCAAACAAAGAACTCTGTATTTTTTATTTCGGTTCATTTCGCAGAGCGAGGTCAGTAATATACATAATTATTTGTTGTTAATTAAGCAACTGCAGTGACTTTAAACAAATAATACATCCATTACAATATTTATCAATAATACGGATTGAAATATTGGCTAAGTGCACGCGCACCCGCGCCATTCCTACACTCGTACGCAGACGTGCCGATGCTCGCTCGGTGCTGATGTGATGTCATATCTACAGTCGTATTCCGGGTGTCGCGCCAGCGATGCATATGATAACTCGAGCAGTCCAAACGTCGCGAATCTAACACAGCAACGGATACCGCGCTCGGACTGATCACGTTAACAATGTGCTGTAGCTAGAATGAAACCCGAAATAAGATGAAAAAGTATTTTAAGCACCCAATATATAATATATATTAAATAACATATATAAAAATTCAATCTAAATTCTGACAAGTAACATCTGGTGTATTAATTGCGTGGGATTGCGCGAAAAATACACCATCTTTTCTTCGATGCCTAATTCTTATGACTGTAGGACGATGTAGAAGGGTCAAGGTCAGTACTGGATTTAATCTAGAGCTAAAGAGATTATATACAGCCCAGGGTTACAAATTTGGAAGAGCCCCGGGGCCGGGAAATTAACAAGAAAAGTACTATTTTTAAAAATTACGTTAAAAATTTTTTTTCGAACCCAGACCCTCTTCAAACATAAATCCGGTCCTGATCGAGGTTATCGAACTTAACGATATAGTCTTCTATAAAAAAGTGTGTTCGCAACATTTGGCGGATAGATTGTCTTTATTATTCCTGGTTCTACACCCAGGAATATATTTATTGTTTAACAAAATAAAGTATGTATGTCGTTCGCAGACAGCGCAAAACTATTAAAGAATATCAAAGACGTTCATTCTAGATGATATATAAGAGTGCATGGTATCAAGTCTCTCAACACCTTATATTAAATATTGAATTATTCCATTAGGTTCTCCCACCCGTGTGTAGTGGTTCAGTCTGGGCACTTTTATTACCCAGATGACGTTCGTCTCGTGACGACACACGATAAATCATTAACAGATCAGGTTTGTTATTTTCGCTGATGATTGATTATTGTACTAGCTGATCCAGCAGACGAAGCATTGACGCAAATGATGAATACGAGTCAAATAAATAGTTCTAATTGACGTTCTTCCAACAATTCAGAAGTGCAAACCTGTTAAGTTCAGTTCTGGGTAAATATACTGCTGCGTAATTTCAACGTATTTTGGAAAAAAATGTTTCTCTACTGCACGTCACACGGAAAGTAACCCGACCGATGTTTTGTTTAATACAGAAATGTTTTTTTTTCAGCGGGTACCCCGGTAAAATATATCTCGTAAACTATATATAAATATATAAAGAAGAGTGTCTGAGGGTTTGTTTTTTATATAAATCTACAGTTTTATTCAGAGCTTGATGCAATTTTGCACACTTGACTTTCAAAACAAGAGGAACGTCAGTGTCTATGAGATTTTGAAATACCACCCGCATCCTCTTTTCCCTCTCCATAAAGCATAATATTGGTACTCCTTGATAAATTTTGCACACTTGACGTTCAAAATAAGAGAAAAACTATTCTTTACATCTGATTTCGAAAAAAATCTACCCCCATCCCCCTAAATGAAGCCTCTTCACTCTGCGTAAAGCCCAGACAACGCCGGGTACTTCAAGTAGTATATTTATATTTTAAAATCAACAAGATTTTGGAAATGGCGAACATCGATCCCAGAACTTCTCACATGGTAAGTGAGAGCTCTACCATCTTGCTATTCCCTATTTGACTATAGTGTCAAAACCTCGCCTACACCTCATCTATCTATATGTACCTTAAATGAGTGTGAGAGAGATGCAGTCGGTCCCTCTCTCTCTCTCTCTCGCACTGTGTATTATTGAAACAGGTTATTGTATCATATTGTGTATTTTTATATTCTATTTATTTACTTAAATACGTACGCATACAGTATAATAATAAAGAAAAAAAAAACAAAGTTTTGTAACGGCTCCGGGATAAGGTGGGTCCTTCTCGTAGTGTCAAATTGTCGAAAAATTTTACAAAGCTGATATTTTTATATTACAGTATGATGCTACTATGATGCTTACTATTTTCACAATTAAGCTATCTATCAACGCTTGTGCTATGACAATAGGACTAACTTGATGGCTTCACTAGGCGAGTATTGCAACGTTATTTGTACACTATACATTAAATTTGAATATTGATATTTTATTTAATTTGAAAAATCCCCGTTTAAATTTCTATCAAACTAGTATTAATAAAGAGCTTAAAATATTTTAAGACTTATTCACGCGTCTAAATATCTCTTCATCGGCAATGTGGTCACCTCGGGAGATTTTTAGCACACGTCGATAAAACCACATCTCTAACGCCAACCTTATTACGGTGGATTCTTTTATCGTTCAGTCCTTAACTCTATAGAACAACTGCTGTAGGACGTAACGTATATTACCATCCAACGGGTGTCCAGGTTTACGTCTCGATTGCGGAAGAAATTCTTCATATTCACAAAATTATTCACCTTGTGTGATCGTTGCTTTATTTCTGATTTTTAAATTCAATCAAGCCGTATGCAAAAGTTTTCACACAAGCATAAAAGTTGCGGTGGCGCCGTACATAATATTATATTTTACCGAGTGACGTAACAAAGGTGGGCGGATTCTGTCGCTGTATGATCGCCGATTGGGAATCTCCGGATACTAATATAGCCGGATGAAAATACATTCGTTTGGACATCCGGATAAAGAATTATGTATTCTATCAATACAGCAATCGAAGGAAAGGTTATTCTTTGATGAGCTCATGTGTCACGCTTGTATCGCTTCGGGTACTTGTTATGCATATTCCGCGAATAACACGCCGCCATTTTTGTCGCTAAGTAAATATTGTTTCAATACAAAAATCCTTTCATGTGCGTGTAAGTTGAGAGAAAAATGTCGAATATCATCTCATTTGTCTTTTCAATTCCATCTTTTATAAGATCTTTTAAAATAATATTATTACTTACGGAATTATTCGAAAATTGAATGCTTAAAGTTTCAGGTACAAAAATCACGTAAAGTGATTTCTTAAAATTAGCACTATATATAGTTTAATTATATATATGAAAAGATAATAGATAACACAATAAAAATATATATATTTTCGTGAAATGTCGAGCGAAAATTCCTCTTATGTCTCTGTTTCTATTGTCTCAATTGTAAATATGCAACCTTAAAAACATGATGAGTTTCCCCGTTTTCGAGTTACCGTTACTCGCGAAACTCGAGTAGTGTAAATAAATTCAAGTAGAGTTATAACAATGTTTTATTCTATTCATCCATTTTGATGATCGTTATGAAACTACAAAGTTAACACCGATTCCATCAATAATAGAAGAAATATTGATTTTTAATGCGTATTCTAGTATAATATGTTTAAAACATTTTACAAATAAAGAATATTGCTTTGAAATAATTTGAAAAAATCAGATTCTCATAGTGATGACATATGTGCTGTTTAGAAAAAAAGTTCAAAGCGAATGATCAAATTTGGTCCATAGATGGCGATGGTGTAGTGGTACTTAAAGCGAGTCTACATACTAACATATATACAACTTTAAAAAATTTGATAAATATGAAGATTGGTGAATGTTATATATGTATATACAAATGGATCACTTAAGCCGAAGACAGGTTGTAAGCCCTGTAATTACTCCATACTTCAATATATTTTCCATTAAATATAATTAAAAAATAGCTTTATCCCTATGAGATATTTATTATTTGTTTAATAACAGTGCGTTTGTAGGTAAAAATCCAGCAATTGTGTGTTCTTGGGTATATTCAAACATTGCTAATAATAAAAGACATTAAATTACAAGCAATGTGACATCTTTCCACGTTATTAAAATTACATTTTGTAGGGATCACAATATTCTTTCATGCTAACCGATGCGTGTTGTGGGGATGAAAATTAGGGGCCGTTGGACTTCTGCACGGTCCCGACTGGCGAGGGCCGCGTGGTCGCCGCGCGCTGCGCCGTCTCGGGCGTCATCTGGCCGGCCCGCTGGCCGCCGGGGAACCCGTCCCCCCGCCCCCCCGCCGCCGACACCGCCGCCGGACAGCTTCTCCCGCGCGAAACACGGAATCACGTCACCGCCTCACCTCGCCGCTCTCCGCACGCCGCTCGCCGCACAGCCATCAGCGCAGCATTCCCCGAGGCCCGGCCCGAGCGCGCGACCCGCCCGGCTAGCGCGCCCTGCGCCCGGGCGCGGAGCAGCAGGTGCCGAGACACCGTCCGCAGCTTCGCGCGCGGTACGCACCGGCCGTATCGATTTTTGACTTCGTACCGAGGCGCGAATTAGCATTCGCGAGTTCCACCGTCGCCGTCTAACGCCCGAAATACACCTCGCCGATAAGTGCCGCGAAGTCTTCCGGCCAAATTTATATCGGCCCGAAGGCGAGTCTTCATTAGAATAAACTAGACACTGGAGGCGAGGTAAGGAAAGGTCAGTCGGATCGTGCCCGCGCAAGGTGTCCCATCGCCAGGAGTAGCCAGAAAAAATGAAACATTCATGGCGTTTTCTATGCTTATTGCATTTTAATTTTTTCCCAACTATATTTCGTAAATAAATAAACAACAAGTTATTGCGATCGTTTATTTACAGCTCTCGATACAATCGTAAGTAGTAATAAAATTAAAGTCAGATGTGTGTGCAGTAATATTTTTATTATGATTATCTTCAAGATCTATAAATAACGACTAATGCAATAACACTTGTTTACACATGTTGATGAAGGGACTGCACCTCTCGAAAAAATTCACAGTCGTGTGTGTAGTCCAAAGATTAGTTTATATATATATATATATATATATATATACCACAAAATAACTGCCGTGTAAATTACTGAAAATTTTAGTAATACATTTTGTGTATTCATTCATGGTATTGTGTAATAATATGTATGCCTTAAAACTCACCGCTGTACTCATGGCGCTCTTTTTTTATTCACCGCATCGTGCTATTTACATTACTCAGTCCTTTTTTTAAGCTAATGAATCACTCAAGTCATATAAATGGCTATTTACTGAATTGAAAATTCCTTTCGGTTGATACGTTTTGTATGAAGTCTTTACCTATTGTGGTTTTTAACAGAATAACATTAGAAAGGGTTATCATTGAAGTGTCTGCTACCTCTTTTAGTAATTTGCGAATTTTACTATCTACTTACTTACTACAACTTGATTTCATGATTTTTCTTTAAATTTGGTGCATGGATTGGTTTTTCATTTGAAAAAAACAAAAAGCAATTGG
This sequence comes from Eubasilissa regina, assembly GCA_022840565.1. NCBI lineage: Eukaryota > Metazoa > Arthropoda > Insecta > Trichoptera > Phryganeidae > Eubasilissa > Eubasilissa regina. Next base: position 26,463,315 of record JAINEB010000022.1, on the reverse strand, counting down.
CAGAATTATTTCCTTCGTAAACCTTTAATAAAAATAATTATTTCCGTTAGTCATTACATGAAGTATTTTCAAACAATAAATGAATCATGTACAGTCATAGAAAGTGTTCGTAAAAACGTTCATACATTTTTTTAAATTTAAATTTTTTCTTTAAAAACATTCACACATTTTTTTAAATTTTAAAGTTTTTCTTTAAAAACACTACTAACAGTACTCTTAAATTATAAATAAATACGTGATTGAGTCGTTCGTAAAAACAACGGATTTATTTTGTTCAAAGACATTGGTTAAACGAAAGTACATTTATTGTATTACATATATTATACATGATTGTATAATATCATTGGTAACAGCATAACCTAAATCTATACCTACTGCACGCCACTGTATAATAGTGTATATTCGATGTTGTATCATCATCGTTTTCATTTCTGTTCTACATCTCTTCTGCCTCGATCACTTTCATACGTTTCATGCTCACTTGATGATTGTTAAAGCTTCTATTATCTAGTCTAACCGATTTTTTGGCTAGGTCTTTCGCAGACCACCCCCTTCTCTTCATACTGCCTTCAACACCCGTCTGTATATATTCTTTACGACCCTCTCTTCATTAATACGTTCCACATGGTCAAACTATATTCACCCTTTTTTGATACTAACGATTGTGCGACAGATTCCACATTCGCTTATTGTTCTAGTTTGTTTATTGTTCACATCGTGTTGTAACGCCCGGGACAGTAAAAAAATAAGCCCTGTTTTAAACACACAAGCGCTTTGAACAAATTGGCTAGAACCACGTGCTTGCAAATACACTATTGTTAGTAACGTCACCCTTTCTTAGATATTTTCGAAAATTATAAAATATCTGAAAAAAATTTCGTAAACCAGCGGTTCTGAACACTTTTCTGCATATTCAACTGAGCTCTAATTCTGCGCCCCGATCTGTGCTGATCCCGGGGACACCGCCCCTCTCGCCTACCCCTAATTTCGTAACACATTAATGAGTGTCGGCGCCAGAACTCCATCGCCAATTATTTTCATATTCATTTTGATCGCATTTAAATTTTGGGTACTAGTTAAAATGTCAGCAACCTCCATATATTTTTATTTAGAGAAAAATTGATAGGAACTGGAGGAGCAACATGTGTATTTATTAATATATTTATTATTAATAATAATAATCGCTGTAATCTGGTTTAAAACACAATTATATTACATACTGGCGGCCTTTCAATAGCGGCAGGAAAAAACAACTAACTATGCAAATAACACAGATTTTGAATGACCGATTTACACCAAAAAGACCTAATCTTCGGGCACAAAGTTCTGGGCTGATCTGCCGTATATATCTAACATTTCTGACCAAAATGAAAAAGATATAAACAGTAAATTAGCTCAGAAAACTGTACACGGAAGATTCTAAACGGCTGTAGTCTATGGAAGAACATTTTTAAAAAGAGTTAAGTGTGATTATTAATAATTTAAAACAACGAGTAAAATCTATATGAGACGAAAACCGCTTTAAAGATTTAAAACAAGAAAAAATGGAGGTTGCTGACTTTGCAACTGGTACCCTCAATTACTTTGTCCGAGGTTCGGCGAAACGGACAGTCATCGGCCCGTCCTAGTCTCGGCGAGCGTAGGCCGATTTATCCGCAAAGAATTCGCCAGTCGGGTAAGGCGCGGCAAATGAGCACGCCGAAGTCAAGAGTCCGCACTCCGTGAGGTAACTTTAGGAAGGGGAGGTTACCTCACGCCGTGCACACCGTTCGCAGAAACGGAGCAAAACATAGTCCTGCGCAGGCCGCGTCACAGCCTGTTGCTCCCCGCTACCACTGCGTCGACGAACTACACCGCTGCACGTACCTGTGTATGTAAGTATAATCTCAAGTGTAAAGTATCGCCGAGCCCGTCCCGCGTGTACCCGACACTATCGTCGCAATCTCGAGTGTCTGTTTGGCAAACCCGATTAATAATAACGTTATCAATTCCTGAGAAAACAGCTCAAATTGTTAGAAAACATTTTTGATGAATCCACAATGACACTGATATGCATAATGCCTGTGTTATCGTGCGCAACGAATACATATCGTAAGGAACATTTCAACACTTATTATAGCAGTTCGTGCCAGATTCAAATTTAGTTATTGCAGTGGAACCTCTGTTATGAACAAATAATTCGGTTTACGAACAGGCAAGCAGTCTCAGAACTCACTAAGGAAGAACTGGAACAGCTTCTTTTAATGAGCAGCAAAAGACGGTGACAGAAACATTATTTTCAGAGACTGATGAACGAATGGAAGATGTTCCTCGGTGCTCGATCCACGAAATGTATGCGAAGTGCAGGTGCACAATTTTGTGGAAAAATATCACCCTGATAAAACTTTATAAAATCGTGTTATAAATCTGTCTGATAATAATATCATATCTCATTTCCGTAACATTATAAAAAGCAAGAAGAAACAAATATCGTCGGATTCATGGAAGGAGAGTCCCCTTCCAAACGATAACACTTTACTATATATTTTGTAAGATAAGTTAAAATAAAATTTGTTTTTACGTTTATTTTTTTCGTTTTATTACATCCGATTCCTCTTAAGTTAAAACCAACTATGAATTTTTATTGCTTTTATAGGATTTCAAGCAAGAAGTAGAAAATGAAGATTATTAAGGGCCATTTTCTTGGGGTCTTAAACAGATATTTTATATTGATTCTTCTCGGAATAATTGTTTCGGTTTACGAACAATTTTACGGAACGAATTAAGTTCGTGAACCGAGGGTTCACTATATTCAAAATAACGCGCTAAGGGGTGGGGAGGAGGTGCCATTGTTTTTGTTTAAGAATAACCACGTATTCAAAATTTGGTCCCGGCAGAGGGAGAGTGGGGTGAGGAGTCTATGTTTTCCTCAAGGTCCTAGAATGTAACCGAACAAAATTTGAATGGCATTGTAATGTATATTTATATCTGGGGGAGGGTCAGGCGTGCCATTGCTTTGCTCAAGCCATAAAGAGTAACGATGTATGCAATATTTGTTACAGATGGGTGAGAGGGCCGGGGAAGCCTGCCTGTGTTTTGTCCAATTGTAAAGAGTATCAATGCAAAATTTGGTTTAGATCAATCAAAGGATCAGTAAGATTGTATAGAGACCGAACAGACAAACATTCTAAATCTAAAGAAGTAGGTACCTACTTTTCAATTATTCATCCTGAACTGTCCACTACAATAGTCAGAATAACGACGGGCACATGCAACGTACCGTTACATGGAGTGTTCAATGCTCACAATAAATTGTGATAGTTTACCCACGTAGCTTGTCACGGGACAGTTACGATGATACCGTGTTTTATATTTATTATTTGAGATTACGATAATAGTGATAACAAATCCTTGGCCTTTGTCTCGAGGTACTCGGGGAGGGGGAGCAGGGGAGAAGAACAGATAAAAAGGTCGTCCAAATCAGCGTTTACGTAATATTACGAATCACATTTTGTTTAATGCATACTAAACGTGACGTTCAGGATTCCGAGCTAGCAAATATATTTTTAATTGAGGTTGCGGTCTGATTTAAATACTGATTCATATTTTTACCTTTTTTACGAAACCGTGGGTTTTGTTTAACAGTTAGTGTTGTCATTAAAGACTTTGAATGCGCACGTAATATTTTTTAAACTTACTTATTTACAACTTTGTGAAATTAACTTGGAAACTTACGACCTAAAAAAATGTATATATATATAATTTCTCTACTTTTTAATATAATTTATAAGCTAGTTTAATATATATTGTTCATTAATGTGTATTTACGCATTTATATATTAATTTATTTAGTAAACATACAAATTTACAGTATTGTTATTAGGAAACGTTTCGGGCACTGTGTTCCAGACAGATCGGGGGAGCTCGACGCTTAACATTGAGCACACGATAAAAAACAATTTAATTATTATAATATTAATAATAACAAATTAATATTATACTTCAAATTTAAAACTGAAACTCAAGAAAAAGCTCTTAAAATGTATTCAACTACATTTTTTCTTTAATATCACACGAAGCAATAAATACAAACGGAAGATATACGGGAAGATCGTAATGGTCCGAAATTCGATTAAAAATACGTCGAGTAAGTACAACAATATTCTGGACGTCATGCTACTGGCAACACTTCTCCCCCACGCACTAGACGCTATTTTTGCACCGCCCGCGTTCTGGAAAATATATTTACTCACGAAAGCTGTATTTAGCTACAATAAATGCAAGCTTTTATAAAACGGATTTTCCCAACTTTTGGTATGCATCCAAAAAGTGAGCATTTGGTGTGGATCCAAATATTGTTGTAAATATTTAAACTAAATTTAAACCGAATCGTATTGATTACCTAAGTTAATTTAACAGTAAATAAAATTGTGTATATCTATCCGTGTTTCGTTTATAATTAGATCATATATTTCTGGATAACGGACTAAACATTTTAGGTAGGTACAATGTACGTTTACATAATTTCGATACGATGTATGGTAGCGAAGCTGAATACGGTGGAAGGAGCGAATGTAAATCTATTTGTAGCATAGATACAATTAAGGAAGGCAATTGAGATGGTTTTGACACGTGGAACGACCGAGTGAGGAGAGGATGGTAAAGAAAATGTACGAGCCGTGAGTGTCGATGACAACAGAAACGGAGGGTGTCCACAAAAGACCTAACATGATCAGTTAGACCAAATATTGGAAGACGGCCCTGTTGACGTGCGTCAAAATATATGTATATGTAAATGAAAGAAAAAAAAAAAATGCTACGTCGGGACAAAAGAGTGTGGCGTTTTATCCTCTCTGCTTATTCCTAAAGGGAAACAATACAGTGAATGTTATTTTAGAAAAAAAAAATACATATATTATATTTAAAACAATGCAAAAGTGTGTAGGTATAGAATTGTAATAAAATATTAGAATTTTAGTAATCTTGCCAAGTAGAAGGCCTATTAATAATCTTTATCAAGTAAAATAAAAGTGAACCAAGGCGTAAAACAAAAAAAAGAAAGTATTGACGATTTTTTTTTTTAAAATACATTGAGAAGCTCAATTTAAAAATTTTGGCGATCAAAGCATCGCCAGCGTCTGTATTATTAGATTATAATACAGACGCCGGAGTGGGCGGAGGCGGGATCCCAGGTGGACCGAAACTGGCCACAAAGGGACACATTACCGAGCAGGTCTCGGAGAGCACCTGTAAGAAAGCTGTCGCGGAGAACGGTTCCTTTGTTCACCCACCTGTTCCCTTCGGGGCCAGGTGATTTCTGACCGCTTGCGCAGACAGACCCCGCCACATCGCTCGCTATCGAAGAAAAATAACTGTGCAATTTAACAACCCGCTCGTTACATCAGCCGGTAGTACCGACATAATATACGCAACGCGGGTTGAAATTATACAACTTCGTACACATGTGTACTTGGAGCAGTGGCGTGCACTATATAGGCGCGGACGTCAGTTTTGCTGCTAATATCGATGCTGTAAAAGTACCTACCCACAGTGGGCTTTATTGTATTCATCTGAAAAAAACACTCTTTCAGAGGCATATTTTGTAAAAAGCACCACCTTGTAAGTGTATTGGAAACGCACATATTCGAGTTCGCCTAAAATACGCATTTGCGGCGCTTTGCAACACGTCTGTTCAAGCGAAGACCTTCCTAATACTGCGCGGCGCAAGATACATAAGTATCACTAAGTTTGGAGAAGATTTCAACCCCTTCATACCTGGTGCACATTACCATCACGTTCACAAGCATATAACTTCTATAAATATAATAGAAAAATATTGAATTAATTCCGGTCTGAAGGGATTAAGAAAAATTATGCGAAATACATACACGGCTTTATTTGTCATTTATAAATTCTTTCGCTGGTCGGTTTTATTAATATTAGAACTTTGAATTATATCTTGATACCACTGTCAAAATGTTAAATCAATAATTATATATGTATTCTAGATATGTAAGTTAGAACATAGCTGAATTCGTAGCGATAATATTGTGTACGAGAAAATGATTAAGATTCTATTGTGTATTTGCTATCCTTGCGCCAATTTGTTGATTCGGAGACGGAAGATTTCCCCTATTCGGGAAACGTGATTTCCTTCTCCAGCTTGCCGAAAGCCGAGAGCCGAAAGCGAGCGTAAGGCTTCACAATAGCCCAATTCCGAGAAGGGTGGCACGGGGGCACGCGCATTGGGAGCTAACAATAAACCTTACAATTATTCCCGGAATCTCCTTCAGGCTTGTTATCACGAACGTATCTTTGCTTAAAAGCCGTTCGTTCCACGAAATATAAATTAATTTACTAGGAGTCGGAGCCCCTCCGATACTAGGAATTTATCAATTATTTCAAATATACATATCCAGCTTTCTTATTAATTATCCTCTCGAGGCCGGGGACTCGATAACGCCATATACCGGGTGTAACATAGTAAGTGCCCAAATTTTTTTATGGGGTAGTTACATATTAAAAATATGAATCGAAAATGTTCAAGCTGCATGTGTCTAATTGTGTAAATGTATGTGTGTATGTCATGAAAGTGAGTAGTTGAATAGTGGGGGACGAACCTTATAAGAGGCCGTCTCTAGGGGAACAGCTCTCTCATGGGGCCACGCGGCAAAGTCACACATTAATAAACTCCAATCCTTCCAAAATAAGGTCATCAGACTTGCGCTGAAGGGCCCAAGGTGGACCAGGATAACACAACTACATCACGATTCGTGCATTCCCCCAGTAAGAGAATTCATTAAACATCTTTTCAAGCGTTTCTATGCTGATCTCCCCATGCACCGAAATTCCACTATAAACTCTCTTTCATTACAATTACATTATTATTACAAAACGTTAGGTTACAAAACGTCCGAAGTCAGTACTCTTATCCCCTGCCCCAGCTAGCAGCTAAATCTACGCATATTTTATACAAATTTTTCAACATTTTTTTAAAAACCCCCATTTTAATTCGGCCCTTAGTGGCAACTTCATAATGAAGGAGCAAGGGGCTCTTTGAGCCCGGTACTCCGCAAAACCTTAGAATAAAGTCAAAGAACAGCTCTCTTCCATCGCCGCTTCTTCTGAATAACTAGTCTATCTCTGAATCTATAATTTATATTTACTGTATAACGTGTTGTAATAAACGTATAATATTGTTACCTGGAAAGACTGAGTTTCACTTACAAGGAGTTGGGACCCAAGTAATTAAGACAGTAATCAGAGGATAGAACCCCAAGGGAATCTGATGGTAAACAAGATTTATCACACTAATCTTAACAATTTCAAAGACACAAGCATTTAAAAAAGAACGATTAAGTAAATTTAATATTTTATTAATACTAAATTAAATATTAAATACAACAAATAAAAGATCATTGAAACACACACGTCGACTTAAAAGCTCAACACGATTTTGTGAAAATTTCGTACAATATTATTTTCCGTAACAGTACAATATTTGTAGAAACTTCTTAAACATTTTGGACACGTCATTTAGTCAGTTATGCACCCATAAAATATTGTGGACTAGGCCTGTTACATCTGTATAGTACCCATTATTGTCCTTCTGTGTGTCACGTGTTGGGATATTTGAAGCGAAACTGGTACATTTCATTGGAGTGAAGTGTTAGTTTCCATCACGAAACAACTTCTATATTTTGGCGTGCTTTTGTCTCGTCCACATTAACACGTGTATATTCTCCAGCACCCTCGTTAAAACATCCAACAGGTTCCGTCTTCCTATGTTACTATGTCCTAGATTACCTGATCACACCGGAACTTTTGAAGACGTATCGCGTTATTTATGTTACTGACATATTAACATTATTTTTACCATCCTCCCTCCACATCACACAAGCGAACTTCTCTTTATGTGGTGCTACCAAAACCAAATATATATAACCAAAAATTTCATGTGAAAACAAGGTACGAGCCAACCGCAAGGCTTGAAAAAGAATAAAAAATTAATTTTCCGAAAACGATAATATTAACATAAAAAATCAGTAATAATAAAAGATATTAAATGCGTAGGACAAAAAAATATAAATTTGACATATTAGTAAATTCTGCTAAACGCCCTCGTATTTTTTTCCGATATTAAAATATTTATATAATGCCTGTTATATAATGTTATACTACAGGGTTCTCCGGCCGTCAATTACTGAATTATTCCATTTTGTCAAGGCTTCGCAGAATAATAAATTGAACTTTCTTGTTTATTATACTCATTTTTATTATAATAATCTATTAAAAAAATTAACAAATCTTGTGTGATCTTTAAACCAAACTGTAATAAAATAAATAGAATAATTACAAACCATCCCCGCCTATAAAAAAAATAATATTATAACACGAAATTTGGTTTAAAATGGATTACGTAGGACTTCGAACCTAGTCATTACATAATACTTACTTACCATCACGCCGTTTCCCCGCCGGGGTAGGCAGAGAAGATTGAGCGCCACACTCTTCTCGCCTCATCGACATCCATACATCTTATACAAGCTCGCCGATCATTGAGGCTTCTAACGTGTCATTTTCAACACCATTATCAGTCGCTTTTTATCCACTGCTGGATGAAGGCCTCCCACTCTTCCCTGTCCATTGTTATCGTTGCCACATACTTTATGATTACGTCAGTCTAGGGGATTGTGGGGCGGCCTGTCGGCCTTTCGAGTCGGGTACCACTGGACGACTTTTGTGATTTTATTTAAAAATATATTTTAAAAAATAAAGCGCAAATAAAAAATAAATAAAAGTGTTCGTTTGTATGCTGTAAATCTGATCTTGCCCTCAATATCAGTCAGATTGCAATGACAACCTGCACAAAAAAATCGGTATATTTCTGATGGCGTGCGCATATTCTTGAAAAGAATTAATAATAGTTCCTCAAAATTCCGCTCAGAAGTGTATTGGCCACCTGGCGTAGCCAGTCGGCCTTTGGTCGTGAAACGTGTTATGTCTGCAACACAGTGTTAACCATCAAACACTATTAATCGTATTTAAACAATTCTCATTTGTACTTTATTTTGACTTATATAGTTCGACTTATAATAGTATTTACTTGTTTACGTTAATTGGTTAAGTTGGGTTGTGTTGTGTTAGCCCACTCCCTTTGTTTGAAAATAAAGTATGTTTTCAATTTTGAAATATACGTTTCATTGATTATTAAATTCATTAAAACGCATCACATCAGCCTCGGTCTGGGTGTTGTGGCCAACGGAGCTGGTCCAACAGAATTTTCTTCTTCTTGTGCCTTATTCGTTCAACGGATGTTGGCTATCATCACGTTCACTGCGGTCCGGAAAAGCTCTACAGTAACTAATTGCCTTAGGCCAATGGTGACCTTTTGGAGTGGGCGTGTCAAAAATTCAGAAAAATTAACCGTGTCACCATCCCACCCCCCTTTTTTTACATATTTAATTATATAAAAAAAATTACATACTCATTTATATATTTTTAATTTAAATTTAACTGGAAAAAATATGGAACCCATAGTTTTTCACAAAGTGAGACCCAAAAGAGATACATATATAATGTGTTGTTGAACGTGTTCTTTGATAACTCTGATGTTAGTGAATGCTGGCGTGTCGCCCAAAACGCTGTGGCGTGTCACATCATTCGCCATCAGTGCGTTAGGCTCTTCAGCCATGGTGTTCTTCTTCCAGGGCCCCGACTTCCATGAACCTTTCCCTGCGTTATGATGTGCAACATCTCGCACTTCTCTGGATGTTTCATCACATATCCGAGATATTAAAGTTTTAAATACTTTTTTTCTATCCATCCGAACCATAACACCTTCTTGTAACTCTATCCATCCACCTTATTTTGAGTATTATTCTGTAGATCCACATCACAAATGCTTCAAGTCGCCTTATCATTCATTCGGTAATCATCTGACCATTCGCATTCGTAATCTAATGTTGAGATCAAATCTTATAAATGTGTAATTTCAAGTTTATTTTAGTATATTATTTTATTCATTTTTCACTGGTCTTAGCACAGGGATAATAGACGCAATATAAATAATTATTTTTTTAGTAATAATAAATAGAATTGTCACCCCTAAAACCTACGATATTATTAGAATGTATTCTGTAGTACCTATCGTATATTTTTATGAAGAATTTCAGGAATTGAAGGATTAGAATTGGGAAAATATTACAATTTCCACTGCCGCATTTAATGACTTAACCTAATTTCCGACTCCCACATTGGCTGCCTATTGGCAATATCATATCACGAATTACACTTTATCAAGTGATTATCAGGAAAGATAAATTGTTAAGAAAAGCAGATACGCCTGAAACGTGATGTTTCCGTGAAATCGGTTTGGACTGTTTATTGAAAACTATAATTATTATTATTTATTTTTTTATACCTACTAAAATTAGAAGCATTGTTGCCGAGCAGAGTAAAATACTCTCTTCAATGCCCTGCATGCTATACTAGTTATTCGGGTATACTACCAATTATGATTAAAGCAGTGAAATTAACGTAAAAATAACAGTGAAGAAATAAAATTAAAGGTTCAATTAAAAACTCTAAAAATAAACGCAGAAATACCTAAATACAAAGTAATAATAATATTAGATAATTTTTATAGCGCCATTTTCGTAAAAAATTTCACCTCAAGGGCGCTCTACACATAAACTGTTTAGTCCTACACTATCTTTGTATTTATATTATAAATTGTTATTTGAATTTATAGAAACGTTTTCTTAAAAAGGTGCAAAAGTTTTAGTCTCATTTTTAAATAGTCTGGTGCACTGTTTTCTATGACGGAGGGCGACGAGTTTCACGCCTTGGGACGTGCCACCGCAAATGCCCGCTAAAATAAAAATAGCTATGTTCAATGTATGCATACTGTTGCTGCAATTTTCATATCGTCTGGACGTTTAAAAGGTTCTATGCATGATTTATTGATGGAGCCAGAACTTAACTTTTGTTGTATATGCAAGACTAATAACTTTTCTGGTTTGCAATAAGACCGTTGTACATTTTTGATGCTGACTAAACATTACTCCTAACGGATATTTCTTATCGATCCCTCATACGGTTTTATAATATTGTATCGAGATGGTGGCATAACTGTTACCTGAGACTCGAGAACTGGAGCTACTCTGCTGTGACGTACGCCAAAACAATGCCGGAATCGCGTGTCGAGAATTCTATGCGGTCAATCATAAGCATTTATTATCATTAAATGAGTATATTGTGTATGACCGGGTCCACTAATTTGAATGAAAGAAAAACCCGTGCAGAGAGGCACTGCGGAAGTAGTCGCGAAGCGTGGACTCGCGGTCGTGACGAAACGGCCAATAAGCGCGGCGCGATGAGTACGGAATATGGTAAACGGTTGCAAGGAAATAATATGCCGCTAGCTGGAGACTCGCTATGTCTTACGTAAATAGATAGTCGACTTATTGAAATGGGTATGACACAAGACAAGCAGAATGTCTGCGTAGTTGTATACAAAACAGCCATCAAATGTTCGCTATTGTGTGCGTGTGTGGCCGTAGTCACAACGCGGGCAACCTCGCGTTCGTCAAATAATTCGCTCTCGGGGAAAAATGACGGTGCCCGGTGACAACCAAAGTTTGTATGTTTGAGACGCGATCGCACTCCAGCCGTGGAACAAGTGGTCGCTAAAACAAAATGTAGCTACATACCTAGTATATAGCGAGCGCAGCCGTTCTACTTCTAGGTCCGGGAAACTTTGCTGAGCTGTCGGGGCAATACCGACTGCGGACACGCAAATGGTTTATTTTTGAGTTCGCCGGGTAAGTACCCACTCCTTGCTGCTGTCGCCCAGAGTGTCTGGCGAGGGCATTGTCGATACTATAATGGCGCAAACCTACACCGACCGAAGCACACTACAGCGACAATAATAAACAATAGTATCCGTTATCAATTATTTTTTCGAGATAATGTTATAAATATCTTTCAAGCGTCTTCCAAAAATTGAGGTATGATCGACTTAAAAATCCACGCGACGGTAGAAAACTGTTTTACACAAAAAACAAACACGTTAATGAATAATACTGCATTATAAGAATCACAAAATCGGATTTGATTGGCCGAGAAAATTTGATAAAATAATTCAGTCGTTCGCAAGCCTGATGTGTCTCACTCCATATAAGTGAGTTTTGTTTTGAGTTCAACAGAATTCAAACATGTTTTTGTCCGGATGGTCCCGAGTCCTTTACTTACAAAGCGGACACTCACATATGCGTTTTGTGTGTAATGGTGAAGACTTCAATTAGAAATGTTGACCCCTAATCAAACTAATAATTTTATTAGTTCCAACGGCAAAATCGATAAACAAATATATATAGCCATATTAATGCACCACTCATTCATTCCGCGCGAGGAATACGACCCGGAATATTGCGCTACGGCAATAAGGCTGAACCCGGCGACGCCGATAGTACTATAGATCTTTCGCTCGCCAAAATGTAAAATTTCAGCGGTCTTCTTAATGATGCGAACGAAATAAGCGCCTCTTCTCTCGCGGCTCAGTGGCGTTGTTTTACTAAGCGCATACCCGCCTACTCGACAAAATCCATTCGGATCTTGTAGCCCGGTCCAGACACGATCAACTTATTACAGCTCGATAAAGAATTCCGCAAAAGGGATATCCGTGCGCGTCGCGATAAGTGACGATATTCAGTCGACTCTCGATCACGGTCTGCGATGTGCATATTTTGATGCACATTTGCCGGGTGCTCGACGTCGCGAAGCCGTAGGCCGAGCGACCGGCCGGGCAGAGCGGGACGGAGAGCGGCCGGGCGCGCGGGCGGCGGGCGCGAGCGAGACGGAGCGCTCAGACACCGGGCGGCGGTCTGGCGCCAGGAGGATTCCCCAGCGCCCGCCCCCTGCCCCCCTGCCCGGCAGCCTTGTAACGTGTCGCAGCATCAGCCGAAATAACTCGCCGCCCGGTGCGCTGGGCGGGAGCCGGGAGGACGGCGCGCCCGAGTGTCGCCGCTCGGAATTACACATTCGAAAAGAGAAGGTTTTCAAGTTTGACGAGGTAGGCAGTATCCGTAGACGAACAATAACTAAACGCAATAAATTCGAAGAAACGCACATCAAAAGATGACTGGCATATTTTTGACGTCAGCAAAATTTAACACAATTATATACACAATATGTATTATCAATTATTAGTTCAAGGGCATTATGGTTCTTAAAATATATCGCTTTATTTAAATGTCGCAGTGCATTATAAGTAAACAATATAATCAACAGTTAATCTTTATATTGTGTGTCACTAATTGATGTTGTCTCATGTAACAAAACTCTTAAGATAACAAATTTACAAATTAATCGCGTGTCTAGAATTCTTCCATGCTGTGAATCCAGATCGCAGAAAAGGAGACTTTATTATAAATACACTATAATAACAGGGCGTGCACCCGGAAATCAATTGAAGAAAAAACAATATTGTTACAAATAGGGTTAATCGTTGACGAATTCCTGATTCTGTCGGGTAATTAAATGCTATGATGGAAAACTGACAATAATTTTGAGAACATAAAAATATTGCAAACTGTTTTGATAGCATTAATAATTTACAAGATGGTTACTAAAACTAAAAGAAACAATTAAAAGCTTTGTTATTTGTTTTCAGTAGCAGGTATTAATTAAGTGCGAAATTGTACAAAGACCAATAAAATAAAAAACTGGAGAGTTGAGTATAAATCTTAATATTTTTAGTTGCAATGGAAAAATATTAAATATTTTTCATTAAGTATTATTATTATTAGTATATCATCGCATGAAACTCTTATGTAGTATGAAATATCTATATTTAAAAAAATATAGGGATACAAACAATCGGTAAGTGACAACTTTTCGCCCATATTGACAGATAGGAGAATTTTTACGCCTGACCGCGGCCGACGACATACAATACAGAAGTTGAAATTTGTACTGAGTTGGATTTGGTTCCACAGAATATGTCTTATTTAAATATTATTTTTAAAAGAACATTAAATACTTTTTTTTACTTCAGATTTCCGAAATTTTTTTTGGAAACACCTTTAAAAACAGTCTAGAAGCAGCACGATTTAGTAGGTAAGGTGGGAACATCCGAGATAAGCGCTAGCTAACAAATAATTTTAAATTAGGAACAATAATAATAGGTAATTTCTTCTAACATTTGCTCATATTCACAACTTTCATAATTTGAACCTGATGCCGCAGCAGGTTCAAAGCGAAAGTTGGCAAGCGCTAAATTCCAGTCCATTGTACGTCGCTCATTGGCGATTAGATAACACCCGCTGAGATATCCGCGAAATAAAAACAATTTGGTACATGATGGCGCGCCAAATGGACATTCAGTATATCAACAGTCCAAACAAGATTTCTCTCCGTGCCATCGGAACCTCTCCGTATTGATTAGATTTCTGAAGCAATGTTTGACGTACAAAGGTGATAAACGTTTAAGTTTTATTCAACCTATAACACAAAAGTTAGGTTAAATACGCATTGACAAAATTAATACGCGTTTCGGAAGAAATATTTGCATCGCTTCTTTTGAATATCGAATAATGTTTTTTACAAGTGCCAAAATAACCTTAAAAAATTTCTAACTTTTGTTGTCACAATTTAATTTTTGGTTACTTATTTTATAATTTCGACTAGATGTAGAAATCATCAAATTAAAGTGACGTAAGAGTCACTTTTTCACATTGGAAAAATTAACTGAATTAAATCCAAGTTTATTTACTCCCTTAATGTAATCTCCTGGTTTCAATGCGATGCTGTTAAAAAATCAACTATCGGTAGCCAAACTGATAGATTACCATTACTCGCAGCACGCGGGTAGGTATGAAAGAAATAATTTAGCATCGGAGTAAATACTCTTTCCCTGTAAACGTGAACCGTTTCAGAGAAATTTAAACTGTGACGTATTTAAAGCGTAATCTAAAGTTCTCGTTAAAAAATGTAAACAACAAAAAAAGGCAAGGACGGCAGAGTCAAATAAAATGTGCTAAACTCTGGTGACGCAACCAGCGTGCGCCATCCGTCGGCGGCCAACGGGTTAACTTTCTTGAATCAGGATGACGCACGCGGTATGTTGGGCAAAGTTTACTGATAGCCCCCTCCCGAGCGCGGGTGTCATTCCGACACGTCCCCTCCGCGCTTCACACCCGCTAGCCGCCAGCCCATCATCAGTATCTGTAATCTTTTATTATTCTCTCATGTATATTGTCCTCCTATCCTATCCTATCTATTGAAACATTGACCGATCTGAGAAAACGTTGACAGGATCACAGTTACTTCATGACAAATGTTAGCTCATCATTGGCGTATTCATACAAAAACACGTAAATTGTGTAATGGCGAAATTGTAGATTAAATGATTAGACAGATTTACGTGAACTCTTCAGTAAATGATTCCCGGGAGGAAAATGACAATCTTCAAACTTCTGGGTTCAATAAACATAAGTGCCCATTTACATTCCTACATTTACAAATAAACAAATAATACTATAGATACATACATGACTATAGATACAAAAAGGACACAACTATCAAATAACTTGGTACACAACGAAGATAACGTGACCTTTTAGTAACAATCAAATTACAATAATATTTATAAAACACGAAAAAAGCTGAATGAACTATTTTTATCTTTTCAATTGATCGATACTTGACCCCATACCTTAGGTAAAGACATACCAATTTTAAAATAATCTTGTAACATACACTATAATTGCATATTTATTTCCGCACATTAAAACAGAACATTATAATTCGGTATCTGAATTGAAATAATTAAACACTGACCTCTGAGTATTAGATCTTACCACGGAGTACCTGGAGCTGAGATCACAAATTTCCCGAAACACCTGCTGTTTGTAGCTAATAGTACACAATACAGTTGATATTTACGTTTTTTTTATGATCGCATCAAATAATATTTCAGTCTAATCTAATTATATATCACTTAATACAATTATATCACAGGTAAAACACTTACTAGATTTATTAGTATTTGAAGAAATTCCTTTTCTGCGAGCCATATTCCAGCTATTTCTCCCTTTCCCGCACAGCGCACTTGTTACAGTGCCTCTCTGTCGCCAACAGGGATACCCTTAATCCGTTATTCATACATCTTGCGAAATAGTGATAAGTACGTACACACAACTACTCCATTCTTTTCACTACACGATGACATTGTTGTATGTCAACAGATTCGATAAAACATTATGTTAAAATACTCATCACGATAGCACTGCTTAACGTTTACTAAAAAAATTGGGTGATAAACAAAAAATACACTTATAAACGCGCGTGCAGGTTACATTTGATACGATGTGAAATGATATTAACGCACGGACACAACAATCACACAAAGGTCCTCGCACCCCACCTCATTCCCCTCCGTAGTACAACGTAAAAACGATTGACATTCGTGTATCTTCGTTCGCCGTCGGGTTTCGTAAACCGGTGTTGCCAAGATGTAAAGTCTTACAAAATTAATTTTCAGTATCTAACTTTATTGGCGGTAATAAGCGCGAAATATGAATCGACCAATTAACCATACGATAATATTTCATTCGTTTTTCTTTTATTTCGATTCAAATTAGATCATAAATTATGTAGCGTGGTATACTTTTGTATTTTGCAGCCAGACTGAATTATATATTTAAAAAAATGTGAATTTGAAAAAGTGAATTTCGTAAAGTGTTAAATATTTAAAACTAATAAACCTCACAACCTATGAATTTATATTTATAAAATTCGGAATTGTTACACTTTAAATGACAGTAATTTTTATTATAAAAAAAATTTAGGAACTTTCCTTTTAAAATAATTGTTACGATCAGCAGCGATACACAATGGAGTCCTGGAATTAACACTAATGTATGAAAGTGAAGGCTGGAGCTAGCAGAAGAGAAAATAAAATAAACTAAAATCACCTACGCATGTGGCAAGTCCAGGTGGTTTGCTCATGTAAAATTATTGAATGAGGGGAAAATGGTAAGAATAATATTCTTTATTAGTGCACATTTGTATTTTAATTGTTGAAATATAAAAAAGAAATACATAACGATTATTTAAATATTATTTGTTTTATGATTAAAAATCACCTAATTTAGTTTTAAAAAATATATATATATTCTTTAAATTTGTCATTGTATATTGTGTATGTGAATAGTTCAGAACTTTTAGTGCCTAGATATATTATCTGTGTTGTTATAGACTTCCTATTAATTTCAGTGCCTCTTATTAAGCTATTACATAGAAAGGGTGTGAGAAAGTTAGCATCGTTGACCAAATTTTTTATCATATTTGGTATAATTAATTGTAGCATGTTGTTTCTGATGCCACGATAATATTGTTTATGACGGTACCTTGTAGGAAATATGTATTGTTTTAAGGCTAGTTGCCTGACATTTATGTGGGATAAGCTAGTTGCCTGACATTATGTGGGACACATTATGAATGAAAACTTTTTGCTCTATCAGATCATTTATTCAAATAATCTGTGCTTACTTGTTCTATTGGAATTGGCCAATCACAAGTTGCATATTATCACTGTTAGAACAATAAAATATTGGCAAGCTGCAAGTTTGTGCAAATTCAATGCAAACTTGGTCTGTTATGTTTGGTTTATTATAATCCGTGTGAATTTATAACATTATAAAAAAATTAAGAAATTAGTAATTTGTAAATATGTATTAGGAAATTAAGAATACTATATTAGTCAAATTTAATACATTTATTTAAATCAAATGAACTCGCAGGCCATATAACTTTAGTGGTGATTTCTTTGTAATAAAGTGTATTTTTTTCAAGCTTATAAATATTAAAATTTATATTATTACTATTGAATTTAGAATGCAGCTACTGCATCCATAATTATTGTAAATGACAATTCAATTGTGTTTCATACCCAAGAATTTCCAAATTTTGTAAATGCAACCTCCAGTACATTTACAAAATGTAGATGATTTAAACTACTATGTTTATTTCAATGGAAGAAAAAAATAACGAAAAAGAAAAATCGATCCTAGCAAGTGGAAAAAAAATGCAAACATGAGATAACAGAGAGTGAAAAATTGTATAATGATACGAAAGGTAAAAATCATGATCCCAGAAGTGTAAAAAAAATAAAAAATTACGAAGAAAATATATATTTAAAATGTGTGCTGTTAAAATAATTTAAAAAAATTGGAAAACAATATACAATAAGTTTTGGTATCTAAATTACGTTTTAATGGCAAGAATATAGAAATTTTGAGGAGAAAACGAAAACAAACCAAAACTGATAAATCTAGGCAAGACTTTAGCTATTGTACATAATTTCTTTGTGCGCGATAATAAAATAAAAGTGTGCAAAACATTTTTTTTTTTACACGCAATATAATTCAACAAAGAATTGATTAATTAAAATTCAAAGAAATAAATGGAATGAATTATTACAAAGAATAATATATTCTACATATTGTCATTAGAACAATTTTTATAGGGTAAAATAAATCATGATAATAAATAACAACCTTTGCAGCAAATTATCAAATTATATTATTAATCAGCAAATTAAGAAAGTGCATTTTTTTATTTTTTGTTCAATGTTTTTTTGATAATAAAGAATTATAGTTAACTAAATGAATCTTACATTTTACTGTTAATTTATTAAATAAATTATATCATTGCAAATAAACCATTAAGGGAAATAAAAAGAGAGAATTTTTATTTTTGCTCCGGTGGAAAATTTGAAAATGTTCTGTTAGAATAATTAAGTACTCACCCTGCGATTAAGCAAAACGTACATTCCGATTAGGTCAAATGGAAGGTTTTTTATGTAAAACCTGCAAGATTGATTATTGAGCCTGGATCACAGGATCAAGATGACATTTTGCCACTCCCCTCTTCCCCTGTGAGTAGCCCATACATAAGTATCGACTGGTATAAGAGTATTGTTAAAAGAGTTTTAGTTTTTATGGTGTTTCTTGAATTTCTAAAAATCAGCTTACATATACCAGTTTTCATTTAGAAAGAACAATTGTATTAGTGTGCATGATACCATGCAAAATATGCATAGTGTATCGGTGGCTTTGATCATTTTTAGTGGCCAATCACTCGTAACGGTGGGGACTGACAAGCTAAAAACACGGTGTTCACAAAATATGTGTACGCAACGTAGCAATGAACGCAACGTAAGAATGAAGTTGTAAATTAGGGAAAATCACTATCAGGCTAAATAAGTTATTTTAAATGTTTACAGGAATTTGAACGAAATACATAAAAATAACAATTCGGTAAGCATTCAAATTTCAATATCGGAAATTGTTTCTAGGTTTTATAAATTTATTTTATTAAGGTCTTTGTAAGTGTCTATTACTTCCTTTCTGAATTTATTAAGAAAAAATTTATACACAAAGCAAAATATTTTTATGCATTTATATGTAATTACCAACATTGTTAATTAGTATTTACTTAATTACCAGTTGTAGGATTTTCCATTGTTATAATTATAAAAACTATGAGTTATTTACTAAAAATAAATGTTTTTAAAATAAATATATATTCTGATAAACCATTTTTTCTCTCTAAATAGACATACTTAATCATATCTTATCACATATACACGGTGACCAATGTTCCCTCTAATTATGGATCATTTATGGATAAATTTTTTTTATGCAATTTTGTGGACCCAATGCTATTATTTGTGCTCTGGAGATGAAAATAAAAAAAAACATTACTTTACCAATATAAGACTACTGGTAGGGTCTGGGTTGATCACATCACAATTATATTAAGACATATAAATAAGTCAAGAGAATTAATTACAACTAGCAAGGAAACCTGCATACTCCGGTTATACTCTTTGCAATAAAAAATATGATCTTTCACAACTCATTATGCAAGGTAAGATAGAAGGCGGCAGAGGCATAGGTAGAAATAAATTAACTTGGCTGTGTAACCTCAGAAAGTGGTTCATTATATTGATGATCTTTTATAGAATAAATCAATATACTGCAACATGGTCGTCAACCTTCGATAGAAGGCGGCACGTGAAGAAGTCTCGTTAAAAATAGTATGCTTGTTACCTTTTTTTGTGTGCACTATGATGCCAAATCGTAGTCAGTTTTGTTTGTGCCGTTATTTAATTTAAAAGTAAGTCGACAGAGATATAAAAAAAATAGACAGTAAAAAAATTTGTTAATGTGTTGCAAATCTAAAATGAATTATTAGTATATATTTTTTTTTTTTTAAATTCTGTATTCTGATTATGTTAGAATGTTGGACAGCAATGCTTCTGACTAAACTCGACCCAATTGAGCATATGTTGTTGCGTAATTTTTTTTGTAAGTAAATGATTTTCAGTTGGTATTAAGTGTATTGTACAGTTTCAGAGCTAAAAACGTGTAGAAACGTTGAATGTCATTGTTGCTCTCAGAACTGGTATGTAGATGTCTATTTGTTGTGACCATGATTTATTGCTAGGGGTGAGTTATTGTTTGGATGGAAATATTATACAAGTCTCAATATATAAATTAGTTTAGAACATTGTACTCTTTCAAGATCTGATGGATATCCAAAAGGATGACCATTTATTACCCTAAGAATTGTCTTTTGTGTTCTTTTAGCCGACTTTAATACTGTTTTTGCTACTCCTCCCCAAACCAAAATCGCAATTAAAGAGTAGCAGAGCACAAAGTATACCGATCTTAAGAGTTTAGAGTCAATTATACATCGTATTCCTTTAAAAAGATACATTAGTTTTAATATATATTCTTTCCAGATGTCGAATAATTTTAACTCATGTCAATTTTTCACATCGGCATGAGGAAGTCGTGTTCTCGTTTGTTTTGTAGTCATGTACGATTTTTATGTGGCAATGTTCTTTCGTTAATACAAAAACATACATATTTTGATTTCCGTATCAAACTATTTTTTTGCCTTGTCCAGGATATCTGTCCGATTTCAATTTGTTTTTAGAGTAATTTAATCATAAACCATTTGAAGTATTCTATTGCTTTTATCGATATTAGAATTATAAATTCTCTAATAATTTGCCAACATTTTCTTGTATTGTTTTTATTTTGTTCTGCTAGATTTCTATAATATAATATTTTTGCTGTTTTTATTGCCTTATAACAAATATTCCTATGGTTTTAATTTTGTTCTACTAGATTTCTATAATATAATGTTTTCACTGTTTTTTTTGCCTTATTACAAATATTCCTATTGTTTTAATTTTGTTCTACTAGATTTTTAAAATATAATATCTTCGCTTATTTTGTTGAAAAACAAATACTTCTATAACGCTTATATTGAAGTCATACGTCTATGTTTAGGGGTTGTTGCTGAACTTTTTTGTGAAGTTTGTCACGGTTTCTTATACTTAAATATATATTGGGTCTTCAGTGATCCTTGGTTTTATGTTTTTTCTAGTAGAGTGCAATTTGTTTTTGTAAAATATTATTAAATTCATTAAAATATTCATAATGTTCATTGTCAAATTGTGATGACGATTAGAACGCACGTACATACTATTGGTAAGTCCATAATCAACTTTTACATATTTGATGATATTGATACTTAAACTTTGAATTAACGCGGATCTACTGAAACATTAAAAGCTGAAAATCTGGTGCAGACTACATAAATAACTAACTGATCACATATTAATTAGCAACTTCCTAATGTACTCAGGAATATGGTCATTAGTCAGCGGAAGCCCCGGACGGACCCGAGTTAAGCGGGGTTTATCTGTATATATGCAACAATGTAAACCTATAATCATCATCGTTGACACAACAGGCCATGGCCTGGTAAAAGAAATCTTCATTGGGATCTATCCCTAGAGATTGATTTCCAATCAAACTTAAAAAAGTTTTATAGTTCAATTTTGATAAAATTATTTCAAATTAATATGTTTTTAGGTATACATATTGCAAAATATATTCTTGTCATTTTTTTGTACAACCACCCAAAAAAATATTACTTAATAGTAATCTTAAAAATACAATTTTGCAATCAATAGGGGTAAGGATATAATAATAAAAAGACACACTTTTAAAAAATAATTGCAAATTGATGTATTTTTAGTGAAAAGATTTATTCAAATAACATTTTTTTACTAAACATATTATCACATGGATTTTCAAATAAAAAGCAATATATTGGCAAAACCTTGTGAATCAATATGTCCTTGTATGGTATTGTGTGTTATGGAAATAAAGCGAAAACAAAAATCACTAATCCAGAGCCATACTGTCATCATCATCTTTATCTTTGGGCTTTGATTTTTCTTGTGTTTGTGATTTCTTCTCTTCATTTTCTAACGCTTTGATGAAGGCCTTCATATCCCCCTTCTGCGCAGCCGCCACCGCTTCACTTCCTAATCCAAATTGGGATATTATCGGTCCCAGCTGCCCCGATGAAATTGCATTAGAAAATAATGACATTGCCTGAAATTCAAAACACACCACATTATAAAAAATGCTTACAATAACGGGTGCAGTAATATATAATAAAAATGGAGAATAATTAATTTTTCTGACTGTAGAAAATAACGATGGTGGGAAGATAGTACTCAAACGGCCTCCCCTAAAAGTAAATATATACTCTGAAATATTTAGTTATTAGATAGTCTATAGCTTTAATATAGTCTAATATAGCTTCCCAGTTCACATAAAGATTTGGTAGAAAATTGTACTTTGAAATACCCGGTCCATTAAATTCAGATTTAATTTGATATTTTCTGAATTTTCAGGCGCTTGAAATTGTATAACACTTTACAGTAGGAGGGGGATCCATGTTTTTAATTTATTTAAAAATTTATTTTTATTTTTTCAATAAAACTATATCAATATTAGTACTTGTCCACAAATAGATATACAGGCGTACCATGCTTTAAGATGCTCGTCTAATTTGGCCTTTGATATTTTTAATTCATAATCACAATAGACTGTCAATTATGTGCATTAATTAATGTTTAGAACCGGGATGTGGATTCATTAGTGTTTAGAATTTCAAGTCATTGAATTTTTTTTTTAAATGGATACGTTCCACTTTGTTCATAATAACGTATTTTAGAGTCGAACACGTTAGCTATCTGTCAAGTTCGAAGAGTGATCTTTCAAAATATTATTTTTATTTTTATTATTTAGTGTTTTATGGGGGTTAGTTATGTCCAGAAAGTTGTTAGTGTCGCTCGTTTAGAATAAAACACAGCGCAATAAATTATTACGGCAGCGCGTTTTGCCGTCAGGGATGTCAGTTTATTTTTACTTGCGCAGCAAAAGCAAAATATTTTTAAGACGAAGTTGGAAGGTGATTTTAACTCGTTTTCTGAATGGTTAACATAGTTTAAACAGAAGCGCGGCATCCAATAAATTGCCGTTCTAGCCGATAAACTAACCAGTGATCAATTACATGATAATAACTAAGTTTCAAGCATTTATAGAAACCAAATATCCTATGCCGAAGCAAATTTATGATAACAAAACCAGATTGGAAGTCAAGTGGAAAGATAAACATGTATTGAATGACGAAGATGTTTTACAATGTGTGACAAATGATACTGTGCAACCTAATAATAAGAAGAAAAAAATATGTAATACAAATATATGAGATCACTTCTCGACTACCTTAAGCAGCAAGATGACAGCAGTCTCGCTAAAAAAAATGAAATATTCAAAGTAAAATTTGTCAAAAACCAATGAAGGGCAAAAAATCAAACCTTTTAACTTTTTTTAATGCTCTAGTGATCCAATATTATTTTTGCTGACTTTGAAATAAAAAATAATTGTGAAAAAAATTTATTTATGTTGAATGTTATTTGAGAACCCTGTAATATCCAGAGTGGTATTTGTCGCGTATGAACGCACACGCGCAACTTTCGACAGTAGGTACATAGTAGTCGGTATAATGATTTCTATAAATTTCGTATTAACTAGGAAATCGATTATCCATAATAGTCTACTATATTATTTTCAATGTTTCTTAAAGTATGGTGTTGACGCTGCAACAAAGATCTTTATGTGTGCGGCAATCCTGCGTAATTATTCAGCATTTTAATGATATTTCACACTCATACAGTTTGCTTACATACAGAATTTATTTGCGCATTTCGTGAAAATAAGTGTGGAACAGTGGTAAGAAACACCGCCACTGCTACCTTAAAATCATTCTATAAACGACCGCTGCTCGAATTTTAGGAATTGGCCTAGCGAATGGAGATCCCGGGAGCATAAACGGACGACGTTCCATGAAATTGCCCCCACCTCGCTTTGATAAAATAGCATCACATAGCAACAACCGATACGAGGGGGCTACGTGGAGCAACCTACAAGAGGGATGCGAGCACGCCTTCTTCTAATATACCACCGCAAGACTAACGGACCGCACGCAGCAGGTATACATAAGATACAAGACCAATTTCCAGAAAAAATCATTATCGGCCGTTGGATTTCCTATTTCATCCTGACCCTTGGTCGTGATTTCTAACCCCTTACATTTATCGCCAAGAGTGATCCAGTTCAACCTTGTCATGCGATTAGTATTGGTCTTTTATGTCATTGGTCCCGCCCGCAATATAAACTAGATATGCCTATACGTTGATCTGTTATGCCTATAAGTTGGTCAGTTATGTCTGGTCCTTGGCCTAGTGTTGGTCTGATTATGGTGTTGGTCTAAAACATAGACCGCAATATAAACTAGATATGCCTATACATATTTATATATTTGATATAAACTCCAGGTGGATAGTTTACACCCAATATCTAATCGGCTAATTGGCATTTGAATTGTGCACAAATGCATATGTTCCGCACAGCTCAGGGCCACGGAGCGCGCTATCCGCGGCTCAAGAAAAGCGCTGGGCGAAAAGTCTATCTTGACCGATTTACGGCAATATTTCGCCCGGCACACCCCGCCATTGGGATCTCGCCGCCGCTGCACATAGCGGGCCGCCGAGGAGAGGGGGGAGCCGGGCCGCGGACGAGGCCACGCCCCGGCGCCGTCCGAAAATGTGCTACTTATGATTTGTGAAATAACTCTTTGTAAAAAATTATTAGGCATAAGATAAATACTGAAATAAAGAGAGTTCATGGAGGGCGATCGCCCGGAGATAATATTATGCACCTTAAAAATCGTTTAGACTGTTAAAATGGATTTTTAAAGTTTAAGGTGCATTAATAAATTCCCCGGGCCATCGCCCGCAGTAAAGACTACCAGGCATCGCGAGGCAGGTTAATGTTTATAATAAAAAATACTCGCGATGTCTGGGAAATGTCCGGTTGATTAATAATAAAGAAAATTGCGGACAAAATGGAGTTCTGCCGCCCCTTACGGGACGGCAGAAAAAATGGCAAAAGTTGCCGAGTTTGGCCGCCAGGTGGTGTCGGCGCGGGACCGAATTGGGGTAGCGCGGGGGATGTCTTCGCCCCCTGATTGGTCCCAGCATCCTGAGAGAGCCATAAGCTCTCAGGAGATGAGTCTCTAAGTTAAATAAACGGTCCAGCGGTTGCAAAATCGCTTGCCTCGCTTTCGCCTGCACCGCTGGACTTCTCTACAAGAAAAAGTGTTTTATTCATCTCTACTTTCGACCTTGCTTTCACCTGGACTTTCTTCCCCTTGGATTCGACCTTTGGCTTTCACACTTGGACTGATCCTGGGAGACACTTACGACTCTGCGACTACACTGGACACGATTTTGGACCCCCTTAAACCACTGCATACAGCTGCAGAATATCGGCGTTCGAGAGACAGAGCGGACCACACTGAACCAACCCCTACGTGATTCGATACAGTCTTGTTTCTGTACTGAACAGCATAAGTGCATGATTTTCAGACAGTAAGTACACATATTTTGCAACTTTTCTGTACTGTTAAACATTTTTTTCAATACTTTCGGTTTAACCGGGAAATCCATTATTCGGGATTTTTTTCACCGCCCATTTCAGATAATTGGTAGTCTAATCTACTGTACATACAAGATCTGCAATATGTAAATACACACTACCAAAGTGAGAGTTTATGATAGTGTGATGACAATAGAAAAAAATTCTATTAATGCTAAACTGCATTCAAGAATGTTACCGAGTCACAATGAACGAAGCTGCCACAAATAGCAAAGTACAGGTTATTTTTTTTAGAGGTTTGTTTTTCGAATTGGCTACACTTTTTCCAGCAGCAGTCATTTTAACAGCTGATTTGTGCTCAGTTTGGTTTGCCATTTTACCATGAATAGACTTACGACAGAACGACACTTGCAAATTGTGCTAATTTATTTCGAAAATCGTGGTTCAGTTCGCGAAACTTACCGTGCATTACGTCCATTTTAATCATATCATATTTAAGCACTAATAGTATAAAATTATTTTTCCGATAAGGTCAATACTATGGCCATTACTACGATTTTGATAATAACACCCTTTATTAAAACAGATTAAAAATATAAATAATCATGAAACTTATTCAAATATAATCACACTGATTACAACACAAAAAAGGCTTTAACTTAATTATTATTATAATAAATATCTTCTAATTAATTAATTAAAGTTCTATACCTCCAAAAAAAACACCTTTATAAAGTCAATCTTATTCTGTACAAAAGAAAAAATATATATATTGACCTGTGAAAACTGCGGTGACAATAGAGTAGTCTTAATATCATCCTGCTGCTGGTCTGGTGGTGGTTGCGGCAGGTGCTCCTTGAGGTCGGAGGCGTGCGGACCTGCTGTGGCTATAACCTCAGCACTGGAGATGACCGATGCTAGATCAACCGTCTCAGCACTAGGGGTTGCCCCACTGCTCGGCCCGTCCTCTGAGGGTGGGGCAGTCAGGCTCGAAAGGTACTTCTGCAGGTCTGACAAATGAATCGCTTGACCTGCTAAGGAATCACAATTTCAAATGAATGTTATAAACATTATGTAATTATTGAGTGCGGAATTGGGACGAGTGTCTATATTGTGACACGGTTATTGCCACGGAAAATGATAAAACAGTAAAGTGGACCATTTGTGTTGTGTATTTCTTGTGCGATGTACGATGAAAAATAAATTGATAAAGCGAACAAATAATGCTTAAATTTCTAATTTGTGGATGGTGACCAAATAACCACACACAAGACAACTTTTCTTATCCCCGAAGAGGAAAAGATCCAGGTTTGTATCTCGGTGGCAACAAATATTTTTTCTGTATATCTTTTTAATTGATTCATTTAATTTGTTTCAAATATCTCAGAACTATGTTTTGAAATTGCAACTTCACAATAAAAATGTGTTTTTATTAAAAATATAATATATATTTTTAGATTAGATCACGCCCGCCCCACAATACAAAGTCACGGCAACAGAATAATAAGCTGACTCTGCTCCAGCTGTGTCACAGTATCAAATGATCCTAGGATATACTCCTTAATGTTGTGCAATGAAAATAAATACATATTACATTGCTTTCTGAAGAGTAGACACCCCACATTTATTTATTCAAAAATCTGGATGCACATTTAAAAAAGAAATTATAGATTTTAGGACTAACATAATACTCCTCCAACGTCTGACGTATATACTTTTCAAATGTATTTAAATAAATTCAATGTGCATTCATAATCTGTAAAAAGGTAGAGACTAGGAAACACAATTCACCTCTTGTAGTTGATGGTTGGGCACTACTTGTGGTGCTGGGTGTAGACGGGGTTGCGGGGGGTTCTGGGGCAGAGCGGGGAGGGCGCGCGGGGGCCCGGGGAGCCTCCGACGGAGGCCTACTTGCTGTGGGTGTCGCGCTGCTCGAACGCGAACTCTGGCCAGTTGATGACCTACTGAAACAATATTAAAGCCACTTTAAATATTTATTTTCCAATATTGTTCACACTAGTCTTTTGAAACACAATCAAGGATCGTTATGAAAGATTTGTGAGGCACTTGTTGATAGTACTAAAAAGCAAAATTGAGAATAATCTATAAACAAAGCTGTGAAAATGTACTAGCTAACCTGATAAACTTCTATGAAAATAGGGCAAATTTGGACAGCCACCAGAAAAATTGATTCCATGTATAAATGTCTGAATATGAGAACATAGATAGTACATCAAATATATTTTATCTGGCAGAATGTGTCAAATTATCTTAAGTAACTTACAATCACGCAGTTTCTGAACAGGGTTAAGCAAAGAGGATAGACTGCCATACTTTTCTGTCCTGACATACCCATCATAAAGTTCTATACATCTTGTCATGAATGCTTGTCTATTGTTGAAGTTTTTAATAGGACCGTCCTTCAATATCTAGTCTAATTGATAATGCCACGACTTTCGCGAACATCTTTTGTTCCTGTTGCCTTCAACATTCGCCATCTACAATTACTTTACACATAACTCTTAATTTTATTGGCCATGACATAAACAGATCTACATTTTCTCAATCTTCAAATCTAACATATATAGATTTTCTACAGATATTATTCAAGGTGTGTTTGGTTTCAGTATTACCAGTATAAAATTATAAACAAAGAAAATAGAAAGATTTTTTGACAATTTGACATTTCCTACTAAATAGTAAAAAAAAAAAAGTAAACACCTCCTGTATTGCATGGTTAGATAAACATGCAATACTTTAGTCTATATTATTACATGATACACTCCTTGTACCGGAATAAAACATACCTCATGGTTCCTAATAAAGATGATAGTCCTCCGATTTGACCTACTCCCCCAAAAAGCTGCATCAATTGTTGTTGAGACATATTATTTAATATATTTTGTAGTTCCCCATCGGGAGCCCCGCCACCCCCTCCTCGTCCACTCCCAACTGCCGGGGGATTATTCAGGACTTCATTTATGCGGCGACACCACTCATCGTCCTTGTCAGTTTTGGGTTCCTATAAATACATTTATTAAAACCTACAGATACGTTAGAATGTAAATTCATTCAAGGCATAGATTTTAATTCCTAGTAAGTTTCACAAAGTTAATTTGTGTGGAATGTGAAAAAACATGCCATATCTTCCCTGCATAGAATATGTATTTTCCTACACATTTCTTCCTCATTAGTACTATATAAATACTAAATATACATAACAATGTTCTTATACATATACTACACCAACTGGAAACCTCGTTACAAAATTATCTAATTTTAATTTACATTAAAAATGACGCATTAAAAAATTAGAACGACATCAAAATTTTACTTGGGAAGATTCCACAAAAAACACATTTTTAAATTATCCTTCCACGGTGGAATTTAGCAATATTAAACAAAAATATAAAAATATCAAACAATGTATAAATATCAAACAAATATTATGTATTTAATATTGCTTGGGAAAAATCGGCACCAAAGAATTTAGAATGGTAAAAATGAATAAATTGACTATTTACATTTTCTATAAATATCTATTGTACACAATAACATGCATTACTTGTCAGATCATACAACCGAGGTAAAAGTAAAATTTGTACTTCTTTTTCAACAATGACTTATCAAAAATTACATCAATATCGGCATAATTTGGCAGGACTAAATGGAACAGTTTTCCAGCCCCTAGGTGAATAATAAATCACTTATGAAGTAGTAGTTGAGTATGGAGGATTGTATCTAGGCCATCAATTTAATGTGAAATAAAATTACCTGCATCCAGAAGAACAGTTTTCTTGATGATGATTTGAATTTTAGTACATAAACTCGACCCGTTGTGCACTGATTAACTCGCAAAAATTCGCAGTCGTCAGGGAAGATTATAAGATCGTCTTCTATCGTCCCAGAAGTGCGATCCTTCCAGCAAAAATGCATTAATGAATCGTCACTCTGATAAACGTACAAGAATCCTTTCCGATTATCAGGGTGCATCATGCGATCCTTCAAAACCATTCTGCCAGCCCGAAACTCCACCAAATGTTTGGAGCCACCAGACCCACCCCCGAGGGCACTGCTACTCCCAAATAAAGCTCCTGAAGGCATAATTCTGAAAATATGTTAAAAACACTTGTCAATTGATTTCGTTAATGAGCTTAACAGAAAAATAACTTAAACGTAGAATTGTTGTACTGTATTATTTGAACATACATTTTAAATTATATTTACAAAACTCGTAACATACCCAAAATCCCTACGATTACTTGACAATTAACCAAGATTTGAGAAAGATCGCTTAACCACAAACCACAAACAATGATAATAGTAAAGTGAAAACTACAAGTTCATGGCGATCCGATGATGTGTCAAAATTTGTTTTCCCTATATTTTTAATAAGTACTTAATTACTTAGTATTAATTTCGATAAAAAATCTTCCTTTTCCATAATTATATAGAACGAATGCGGATATTTTTTTGGAATTTGCGACTGTCCATTATAAGTTACCACGAGGAAAGAGAAACATTTTGGACCTAAGCTACGACGACGGTTGTAAAAAAATTGTTCTGACACTGATATTAATTATTGTTTATGACTGGGAGGAAGTAAAACGCATTTAAAAAGAGGAAGAGCACCACACATAAGAAACTCGCCCGATAATTAAGTAATTAACACTATTTTCACTGCATAAATATTTAGTTAAAGAGTTACCTATCGCGTTTTATTTTCGAAAGAGTCGATTTATGGTAAATATATTTAATTATTTTCTATTTAACAGTACGTAATTTATTTACACGATAATAAAAAGTTGTAGGATTTTCCAGCCAATTAATTTTATTTGTAGGAGATATTTTGATATCGATTTGAGAATTTTATTCCACAACACATTTTCTAGTCTCGATGTATTATGTAATTCATAGAAACCACCTTAAATATGAAAATAACACATGGAACAGACTTTCTCACAGAATTCGACACAAAATTTCCCTAGTGAGACGGGCACAGTCCAAATAGATTTTTAACAATATATTATATAGCTACAAATAAATAAATAAAAACAAATACATTCCAAAGCATTTTTAAATAAATAAATTTAATTAAGAGCGATGGTTTTAAAATTGCTTGACATCTTTTATAGTATTACGCGTACGTATCTTGTGTTCTCATTTTTTGACCGGTTAAAAGACATATATATACAGCGGCGCAATAACGCTAATGCGGTACACTTTTTTATATGAACTAATATTTTTTTTAATCTACTGCAGCAAGAAATTAAGTTATACAATTGAGAAAATCATTTCCTACCTGTATTACGAAAATACATAAAGACATTATCAATGTACCCCGCTAATACGTAGAATTAAATTAGATCAGATTAGAACCAGACCCCCTCCCCTGATAACTTTTTAATATTAACTAATAATATAAGTAGGCACAAAAAGGCAATATTTATCAACAACGTTCATCATTTTCTATGAATATAATATTATTTGTCTATGCTTCTACACGTCATATTTTTATTGTGTATTTTTACAATTTTGTGTCGGAGTTAAGTTCCATTTTGTAGCTTGTTGTGTCTGGTAAACGCATTATAGTTTTGCACTTTACTTTCAAAAGTTGTGAACCTACTTCATTCCTGCCCAATTTAATATATAGCCATGAGTTCTCCGACGTGGCCTGCTGGTGACTGTAAGTGAAATTAATGTACATATTTTTTCTAAAAATGCAATTAGAATCTTACATCGATTTTAGCCGGTTCAAAATGAAAATGCTGATTGGTGCATTCAAATCGACAAATTATTTTCATAGAATTGCCTTTTCATTTCCAAGTACTTCTCGTGTACGTCTGTAAGTTTAATAGTAGTTATCATTTTCTGTGGATTTGATAGCTACCTAAATCAAGTCAACGGAAACTAAGATTAGTTCCCTTTCAGATAACGTAATAAACCTAGTATCGAATTGTAAAATCGATCTTTGGCTCTGGTCCTTTAGCCTAACCCAATTCCCAAGAAAAGCCGATTACCACATAAAATGACACGCGAGATTGATAAAATGAAAACGGTTTTTCTGGCGATTGGAAATTGTAAGGACCGTATAATAAAAGTTCACTTTGTTTTTAATATTTATAAAATTTATAGACAGCTAGAAGCAGAAGCATGTGAAAAACATTTTCCGAATCTGGTGAAATTGCATTTTTGTATACAAATACCCAGGTATCGCGATATTCTAATAATCGGACATGTCAAAACTCGTCGATATTTCAATTTCCACCAGAAGTAAAGCATTAAAATAAATTCATAAAAATTAATCAGTTTCACTACACATTTTTATCATCTCTTCCGAATATTTTATCATATCATATTTTGTCATTATTAGAACAGAACCTTTTATTCAAATATAAATTAACAGAATTGCAAGGATGCGTATTTTTTTTCCTTGAACGATGTACATAATAAACCTTTTAAAAATAAACCAAACGAGTATAATTATACCCACATTAATATGTTTAACCCATTCAGATACCCATGCCATGTTATGCGTTACTTCATAATACGTCAAAAAAAATTGTTTCTTGTCCCTAATGTGTATTAATGTGATTGGAAAAAAATTTAGGGTAGTTTGGTTTTTTCCGAGAAGTTTTGATCTTGCAGCAAATCAAAAACATTCGCTCCGAGCGGCTAACTGGTCTGAAATACTGTAACAGATGGAAAAAAGCACGGTCATCATTTGGCTAGTCAGATCTGGTTACTAAACAGCAAAGTCATTAAATAAATAAATAATAAGCAGTTTCATCAGGGCGATACAAATTACCTTCGACAAAAATTTTCGACTTGAATTTATTTTCCTTCCCAACTCAAAAAAGTACCATTACATGAAATGTATTGAAAATCAATATTTTAGCTATTCTTGTTAATTTAAACACATTTATGCGGCGATCTTTGCGGAGTCACTGTCGGATGTTCTCACACACCCGCTAACTTGCGAACGTTCACATTAATAATTTATAAGTTGTGGTGAAAAAAATATTCAAAATAAATAATGTCGGAGTTAATGAACTTTTTGAAGTTACAATAGCCTTTCAAATCATTTATCCTTTCATATGTACGTATTATATGCATATAATATTTGTTTGTATGTCTGTAAAGCCGATATCGCTCTCATCGTCATTGAAATTTTTATAGAAACATTTGTAATCTTAAAATGAACCCCATATTTTTTTACTGCCGTAAAATACATATTTTTACTACTTTAATTTACGTAATATTTTATATTTATATAGAGCATCATCGTACAAAAAGTGTAAAATGTTTGCTTCAGCACGGACTGATATTATTAATACAATCGTGTATAATAATGTACCTACTATATTATCAATTACAACAATGTGTGTTATATAGCGTGGCAGCCACCGTGCGGCCAACAGCCACCCACCCGCAGGGCCTAGGATCAGAAATCGGGGAGAATCGTAAATTAATGCAGTATTTTCGTATTTTCTCTTTACTAAAGCTATTTTTTATTAATTATTCATTAAACGAACTTTATGTAGTGGTGCGTAATATTACGTCAACCACGTGCACGTCAAGTAACGTGCTCATTTCTAATTGAGTTGTCTCGGGCTTTGAAAAAGATCGGTGAAAATAAAAAAAAATTGGGAATGGAAAATAATTGATATAATTATAATTAAGTACCCTTAAATTTGAATAAAGCGACCAAAACCGATTTTCTAAAATAAAAGTTAAGAATTAAGACTTATCGTTTGTAATAGCCAGTCGTAACAGATAAATAGATCACTTCTAAAAGTGACTTAAAATATACGTATCGCAATTTTGTGTAATTCAGTTCGTATTTTAGTTATATATCATATTATTTTAGTTTTCTGAATTTAGGTCACTTGGCGTATCAAAATTATTTAAACATCTAGCTGCAGGTATTTTTATGAGTAGGTAGTTTTCAAACTTAATAATACTCGCGAATAAGCACGCAAAATTTGGGCTTAAATGCTACATACTATGCTATGAAATGAAACGCACAAACAGTTGTTGATAGTGCACTTGTTTGCTCGTTCCGTGAGTAATATTCAGCGATTTTATATAATATGTTTTAAATTCATGCTTCTTAAATTTCGTTTTATTTAGTATTAGATTTCGGCACATTCGGGCTGTCGAGTTGACGGCTAAAAATTAGAAAAAATCACATTAATGTTGTTTGTAAATAAATTCTTTTGAAAACATTACGTTTTATTTATTAATTGGCATTTACTAAATAAAACATTTTAGATTACAAGGTGAATATATGTTCCAGGCCGATTTTGTTTGTCGCCATTTTGGTTTAGCAGACATTTGTCAGTTCGCATTTGGTAGTCGTAAATAGTTGATAACAATTTATTATGGAGCATCTAAAGTCTCGACAACGTGTTGAAGTCATTAAAATATTTTATCTAAATAATAATGGCAGCGCTGTATTCATTAATGGTGATCGCTATCGTCACATGTCGGAAAACTTCACGGTGGACGAATTGGGTCGATTGGGTCTGCAACACACGCGGTTTCAACAGGACGGTGCTATCTCACACACGGCTCGAGCTACGCTTGAAATTTTTCCCGGCCGTATAATGTCAAAAAGTGGTGATATCGACTGGCCTCCTCGATCACCTAATTTGACACCTCCTGACTATTTTCTGTGGGGGTACTTGAAAGGAAAGGTCTACGCCAATAAGCCAACCACAATTCCGATGCTACAGGACAATATTCGAAATGAAATAACACGCGAAGTGTGCGAGAATGTTATGAAGAATATGGTTAAAAGAGCACGCATTTGTGCCGCTGCCAGATGCGGCCACATGGCCGATGTCATATTCTATAAATAATTGTAATAAACCAAATAATCGATAAATAAAAACCAAATTGAAAAATTGTGTTTCATTTCCTAGTTATTCAAAAACAACATCCGCCTGGAACATAATATTCACTTGATATTACTGAATAAAACAGTTTAATCACATTATATTATATGCACACACAAACACTAAATGATAAAACAAATCTTAAAATACAGGACGTCTTTAATACCCTACACCATTATATTATTATTGTATAGAAATGTAACACATATTTACGTTAATTCACACGCCTTTAAGCATAGAACTGAAAAAAATGACAGGATATTCCCGAGCCTGTGAAATCTTTGGGTTGACGAATTGGTATTGGTACAATATTATGTTCTGATGGATTAATATGAAACGGCGCCAACAATCTGGCGCTTCGAGCAAGTACTCTGAAGTTGTCTGATGTGTGACAAGAATTTGATACTGTCTGAAGGGGACGGTTGCAAATTGATCTCGACGAATTGATTTCCGTTTCATTTCTTTAGCCACGTAATTGTACTAAAACCTCAAACGAGTTGAGAGCGGAACAAATTTATTGACACCGCGGTTTGAAATCACGACTTCGGATTGTGTGCACGTCGTGTTTCTTTTCATTTTATAGGATACACAAACTAAATGTTTTTAATATTACGATGTATCTACGCATAAGCTCGGTACGATAAGCATTTACTATCTGTTTTGTACGATTAGTCAGAGTCCATTAACCAGTGGACCTTTTTATCCCCTACGAGGACTCGAATGTTGGGCAGCTGTCGTTATATTCAGTTAGTTCAGTAGTCTTATTCGAGATATTATTTTATTAACACCACCAATGTTGCGCACCTAAACGCGACGCTCGGACCGTTCACGATGGCGCTTTGCCTCGCTAAAGCTGAACCTGGAATAAACCAGCAGAAGTAGTTTAACGTCGCGGGTCGCGCTTTCTGTGCCTGTGTAGGCGTCAACGGTTCGGAACGAGTTTTCCGCATTATGGAAGAGAGCTAAGGAGAGCTCAGAGGCTAAAAGTCATTTCTTCTACATTTCATTAATTAAGTTATACTAAACTTTCAAGAAAACCGAGCTTTCAGGGTCAAGATACATATTTTTGTAGCATGGATTAAATATATCATTTTAATAATCGGAAAAATGTTGTATTTTTTATCGTGAATAGTGTTATT
Organism: Eubasilissa regina; assembly: GCA_022840565.1. Classification (NCBI taxonomy): domain Eukaryota; kingdom Metazoa; phylum Arthropoda; class Insecta; order Trichoptera; family Phryganeidae; genus Eubasilissa; species Eubasilissa regina. The sequence goes on along the minus strand of JAINEB010000022.1, from coordinate 26,427,414 downwards.
ATCTCGATTATTATTTTATTATAATATTCATTCATGGTTCTGCTGAGAACTGCAAACATTCGATACTGGTCCCACAGTCTTCTTTTTCTTCTTACGACCTATCCGTTCAACGGACCAACGTCCGCCAACGTTATCATCATTACTTGTTTACTGTGGTTCGGAAAAGCTCTACAATAGATTGGCCAAACCATTGCCTCAGGTTCTTCAGTCATGATGTTCTCCTTTTTGCAGGGCCCCGACTTCCAGCAACCTTTCCATACATCATGAGGTCCAAGATCTCTCACTTTTCCGGTTGTCTCGTCACATGTCCGAGATATTAAAGTTTTCGGATTTTTATTGTTTTAAATACTTATTTTTCTTTTATCATCCGATCCATAACGTCTTCATTCTTATCCATCCGGCTTATTTTGAGTATTCTTCTGTAGATCCACGTCTCAAATGCTTCAAGTCGCCTTATTATTTCTTCGGTAAGTGTCCATGCTTCCGTTCCATAAAATAATATCGAGAACGCATAGTATCTGATCAATATCATCCGTAATCTAATGTTGAGATCATGACTGCAGAACACCATTTTAATGTGGATAAAGGTTGCACGAGCTTGCTCAATGCGGCATTTGATTTCGACAGAAGGATCTCATCTTTCATTTATATAGCAACCCAGATATATAATAATTTGTATCTTCGCCAATTTCGTTCCAGCAATATAAATATTTACATTGTCATCTGCGTTATGTTAGCTAATGAGCATATATTTTGTTTTAGTTGTATTTAGTTCTAACCCAAAAATCTTACATGTGTTCACTACTTGATTCAGCAGAAGTTGTAAAAATCCTCGATGTTACTTGCTACAAGTACCGTATCATCTGCATAACGCAGCTTATTCAGAATCTTCCCATTTATAACAAGTCCTTGAGTAGCTTCTTGAAGAGCTTCATTTAGTATTTCTTCTGAATATAAGTTGAACAGCACGGGTGATAGAATACACCCCTGTTAGTAGTTAGTTCAACATTATGAGATTTTCCTCAGTCGGACTCCCTAACACGCTTCACTCCCGTACAAATATTGGTTGTACCATCGAATTGGGCCGAATTTGTTGACACTACACTATGTATGGTATCAGTTATGTCCCCTAATCGCGCGAACCGGTTATTAAAATTGGAAATTTCTCGACGAACCGTTTGTTGTTCGATACTTATAATAAAATCAAAAATAAAGATATCAGACTTGCCTCGTAATATTGAGAACCGCTGTATATTTTGGTAAGTTCGACACCAAATCATTAAAATAGTTCAAAATATTCGAGACCAGCTTCTAAAAAAAGTTATAATTTGTGCCATACTTTTAAAATTCCCCTCAAGGCTCTCAAACTTGATATAATAAGATATATCAACACGGTCCGGAATAATAAGTAAAAATTATTTAGTAAACGACTAGTTATAAAATTTATTTTAGAGATAATTTTTTGGTGAACTATATCATACGGTGCTAAATACTAGAGATGCATCTATCTATAAGCACAAATTGGACGACTAGCGGTCGAAAAATTGACCAAATCAGTCGATTTTTTTTTTCACATAAGTGATTAATTAGGATATATGAGAAAATTTGATTTTACATAGTTTTTTCGTGATATAGGTAAAATTCACAAATTTTAAATTGATGTGCATGAAGCTTCACCCTCCACATTGTCACCCACTTTGTAGTCATTAATGTTTAATTTTAACAAGGCTTTAGAGAGGTATGCTGATGCATCAACCTGACGAAGAATGTTGGCTAGGAATAATAGCAGTTATGCGAGGGATAAAAATAATTCAGGTAAAGTAAGAAGAAAGTAAAGTTCTTGTTGTAATACAAGTGCTTTCTCGGCAAGGTTAACTTGTCATTGTTTTAGCAACAATAAAGTATTAAAAATAAGTGAAAATTAAATTTAATATGAATCTATTAATCGACCAATCAGTCGGTGCATAGTCGGGAGCCTCCTGAACACGAGTGCCCCGCGCCGGCGAGAGGTCTCCGCGATATTCAGCGGCAGGATCCAATTAGGACTGCTCTCGCAGTGAGTAAAACAGAGGAATATATTTATTAAAAAAATGCTTTACCTATCTCAGATACAAATATTTATTAAGTACTCGACATAAATAATAAAACACTTTTGATTTTCCATACTGAAAAAATAAATACAATTTAGCTTCGTGTTTTAGATATCTTCACTCTTTCCTATACAAATAAAAAAAAATGTTTATAGTGAAAAAAAAACTTGATACTGCCATCATTTTCTTAATCCGTGGATACAAGGACAACTTCTCAATACCGGTGCGTGTCTGTAGCCAAGATGCTGACAGACTAAGCCGACCGTGCGATCTGCTATCCTTAAACACTTACACAAACATTGAAATAGTTGGAACCTTAAAAAATATATTTTCAAAGATAACCAGGTGGGTGGACGTAACTTGGCGGCCGCCCACAACGCCATTCCTCTCGCTCTATTCCAGCTAGCAACAATTCTCGCAGTACTCCGCTTAATAATACAGCGTGCGACGTCACTGTATTTCAAATCGCTTTCAATATTGTAACCTTTACTGAATAAACCTGTGAGTAACCAGCAAGTTATTTTATGCTTATGGTAATGATCTCTATTTCCTATATGTGAAATTAAGATGAATATTTAATCATTCTTACACAACGGTGGTTTACATTTGGAGTCATCTTTAGACTTGGCATAATTAAGCACATATCATTCGTTAATACTATCTTCCAGTATGTGACTTACCTGGTCACGCCACAGTCTTCCGCGGGAATCCTCTATATCTGGTGTCATCAACATGTATGTATATATTAAGGAGAACACATTCTTATTGTGAAGTTGTAATTATTCAGAACATACGTTTGTGAAACTTTAAACTCTATTAGATAGAAAGATATACATATAAAATTAATTTTATCTAAAAATATTGTTGCTACCGGGATTCGAACCTGGATCTCTTCCAATCCGGGTAACGAGCAATTAACCGATTATGCTACAGCACACAGTATATTGACGACAAGTTATTACAACTTCACAATAAAAATGTGTTCTAATTTCTTATTCCTGTTCACTATCCACACCTAATTAGTTCATTTTTCTCTCTACCTAAGTGCATTTGCAACATATTTGCCTGAGTGACCCCATTTAGACTGCATTCAGTCTTTTTTCGTTCCCACTTTGCCAGCTCCACTTCACGTCCATACATAGGTACTTTATTACTGCATTCAAAGCATTACTTTATTACTGAATTCATTTTTCTTCCATGTAGACCTTGCATCTTCAACCTTGCAGGGTCCATCATCAGGGTCGACGTCGCTATTCATTAGCCTTGAAGTGGGATCCGAAATGTCGGGCAGAGCAATTGTAGACATATATACGACAGAGTATCCCAGAAAACTCAATACAGAATGTCCGTATAGACAAAAAATGTTATAAATTTTATAGTTTAACAAAACTACGTATTTCATCATTTTTCGATTACTTACGAGGTTACGTACATTTTTCCGTATTTCGGTCTAAAAATAGGGGTTATTGTCTTGATAACTCCCTGTTCACTGCGAGACATTTCGCCCGATGCGTCATTTACAAAAAGTAACGACGAAAAAAGTCCGTCTACATGTTACATATTTTCATCCTTCATTATTTAAATCAATATTTTCATTAACTCGGTCACGTAATCCGTTGGCCCGTCTCGTTTTGATAATATCTGGCGGGCGATGTGGCGTGATTTAGACACTATTCCGGTTCGGGACATATTTTCTGTACTGCGAAATCTTAACCGCAGTACCAGCTAGTATAGAATGACTTAATTGTTAATTATTTTTACCGAGTTAGTCACACTTAAAACAATGACACGGGAAACCCGATTTCAACGATGTACACGGATAAACAATTTTTGGAAAAAAAAATGTGGTTCTTGCGACATGGCTGTACGTGTATATTTTATAGATTCAAGTTATTTTAAAAATACGTTTCCTGTATTTATTGGTTTAGATGTGGGATTAAATATGAGTTCAAAATCAAAACTGCTATTCATCCAATTAACGAGATTGAAATAAACGAATCTGTAACCAGCCTTGATAATGTAAACAGACATGGTTTTGATAAAATACCTCTAAAACATGTTTTCAATTGCAAAACTGTCCTTGTTGCAAGATTCTCATTTTCAAACAAGTCTATTTTCGTCAATCGGATAGTGGCGGTTTTGCTTCTGAACCTTACGTACGAAGCAATTTTCCGGCAATCTTCAGTTCGAAAACTATTTTATTATTTTATAAAATACACTAGTGATGAGAAGAAATGCTACTCTTGACTCATTGGTGTGATTGTGATCGGTATTCGGTAATATCAGTGATTGAAAACTGAGACTGTGATCACAGTTTCTGATATCACAATACACCAAATAAATTTTATAACATATAATTTTGAGAGTATTTATTTGTATTATTAAAATTAATTTGCGTAAAAATCATGTTCTAGCATAAAAAATTGATAGAAAATTATTACACATACATACATACACATACTTACAAAATGTAAAAAAATGAAGTTACCAATAAGCTAACATAAATATGTCCAACAAATACAGATTTCAATAGATGGCTTTAATGCGCTGATTCAAGTGAATTAATAGAATTCTTAACAAAAAAAAATTAATTCACGAATCACGATATTCCCAGATATTCAATCACTGTTAGTGAGTGTGACTCAAAATATCAGTGATTGACTCACGGCTCGTGATTTTGAGCTCATCACTAAAATGCACTATCGACTTTACACTGTACATACACTATCTACTTTAATGACATTGTGTAAAAAGTACAAAAAATTGATGTTGTTATTTTAGAATGTTGAAATTATTGTAATTTGTTGTGTGGCACAGCCAGCGCCCGCTTCTTGGTCGATTCGAATGTAAAAATAAAAGTGTTTGTATTTCAGTCTTGGTTTTGTGTGCACAAATTGTTATGTTTCACTGCTTCCGAGAACGACCGAATATTTGAGTGAAGTGAAATTCAACAATGCATAATATTTTGACAAGCATAAGTAGCAGCACGTTCCACAACCTTTTCTCTCGTGAAGAATAAACGTTTTCTTTAAAATTAATTGAACTACATCAATACTTCGCTTTACGCCCGATATGTCCGAGAAAGTTGTCCGTAAAGCGAAATGCCGTATAACGAATCATTAACTTTTATACAATTCCACGAGATCCGTTCCAATTTCATAGAAGTATTTAGAAAATGAAATAATTGTTAATTGAATTTTTTTTTTCTGTGTTTAAATTGAAAATAAAATTTTCATTACATATTAATAAAAACGAAAAAAGAAAACAAAAGTAACATCGCAATAAAAAATACAAGTTAAAACGTTTCTAACATGAAAAATTGAATGACATCGTGCTGTCACCGTCATCTGTTGTTGAAGGACCCGATTCAAAAAGTTGATCCCGTATTCATAAAAATACGTTTCCCGTTTATATCGAAACTGAGCCATAATTTAAAAAGGCTGTTGTAGCATAAATCAGTACAAAGAGCGGCCGTATAGCGAGGTATGAGCGTGTTTAAATTGTCGAATCTGGCCAACGTCGTTGTATTTCCTCCCGGACACACGAGACGGAGACTACAAAAAAGTCTGAGCTCGGTTGCCGTTATACTGATACCGCTAACTACGTACGGTCTGCCTGTCTAAACGTAGCAATCCAAAAACACCAAATTTGGCAGTTTTTTTAGAGTGAAAACAACATCGGAGAAAGCTTATCAAATAGGAATAGAAAAATCTTACTCTGTTACAGATTTTGGCGCGACCATAGATTTCAACGCGACCGGCCCATTATATTAAGATTTTTTGCCACTTTTGGTGGGAGAAAAATAAATGAACTGTTATGTGATAACCGTCGAATTGACTAATTGTATTATTAGACCGGTCTCCATACAAATTGCTATAGTAAACTTTCAAATTACTGCTTCTTTACTACAACTCGTCGCGTTTCGACATCAAAATTTCATGTGTTGACACAAGATGACAAGATTGTCTCGCGATATTGGTAGTATGTGTATTCAAAATTGTCTAGATACACATTTATATTTGGGGCTCAAAGGAGGTAAAAAAATAAGCCAGTTCGAGTAAGTTCTCTGTTATCCAACGAAATTTAATGTACCTATGTATATAATTAAACCCACATTATATGTATGCAGTTGAGATATTAAAATAATGAAATATCTATACACGGTGACCCGCGGGCTTATCCCAGCTAGCGCCAGCGACGCATATCTTTAACGTGAACAATGAACGATAGGTATACTCTAACGCAGTCATTAACATAATGTATAATTCTAATAATATTTCATTTGATTCAACACTGAGATAATTTAAAAATAATTTTTGAATTGTTTAATTTTCTGAAAAAAAAGGACATTCTCGTATGAACTTTTAAATTTATGTTGGGCTCTACTCGTGTAATATTATTTGTAATAAGATGTTAAATTAAAATACATTAAAACTCGAATTGCCCGTATTGTATAATATTCTACGATTTGCTGGAATATTTCCCGAGAAATTGGAATCGTTCTTTCAAATTCTGTCGTCGTATTTTACAGTCGAGGTTCCAAGTAAAAATTCAATCGAATGAACATCTCGTCCGGCTCGGACGAAACCGCGGTTTTTTAGGCGAGCTGGGTTGATGATCGTTTTGATTTAGCGGACAGTTCTACAAACGTCCGGTTTCCCGTAGTTGAGAGAAATTATAGTTTGTATCGGTGTCGCCAGTAGACGCTTGTTATTGTATGCAATATGCATACAATTGAAATGACGTTTTCCGCAGAAATGCTACTTTCCTTCTGAGCAAGAATGGCGTCACGCTATTCTGCGCTTGAACGCTCCCGTTTGAACAGCTAAATTAATTGATTTATTTATTATTACTGCGTATCTTTTATCTTCATAACGTATTTAATAGATTTCTTTAATTCTTATACATGTTATATTTGTTGCCTTTATTTTGAAACACACCTAGCCAACAATGTTTTATTGGTGGATACTTGACTAAATTACGAATCGAGAACGTTCTAAGGAATATGTAACAAATTCTGTACCGTTACGGAAAATATTATTATACGAGATTTTTTACACCTGACTAAATTACGAGTCGAGAATGTTTAAGAAGTATGTACAAATTCGTACAGTTACGGAAAAAACGGATTGTTTGCTGCTCGGCTATGCGGGCGGCTATTATGGGCGTTTTGCGGCTGATAGTGGCCGCTACGCGTCCAGTGGTGGCCGCTTCGCGGTCATGGCTTCCATAGAATCTATATTCACTATTTCAATACGGAAATCCCTTATTATATTGCTTTAGATGAAATATAGATTCTACGGAAGCCCTGGCCGCGCATTCTGTATTGCGCTCCCTGGAATTTTACAAACGGCGTTCTTACGTATCATCTTTGTATTATTTATATCTAATTAATTATTCTTTGTCATTCCACTTAAAGACATTCTTGAAAAAACTGAGATCATGTTTACAATAAATAATTGTTGAACAAACGTAAACATTATGAACATATTTGACAGATGATTGACTACACGAGATGATGGTCAACTTGCCAGTCGGAAAAATTCATACGATTTCGCTAATATGTTTTTTCTTACTCGTAACAAAGACAATGTACACTTCATTTCAAATTGAATATATATTTGCGTATTATTATCGAATATATAAAAGAGAAAACATTTAAATAATCTTAACCTAGAGATATCAAAAGCACGTTCGCTACTTCGGCGAATATGTCGAATTTTTTCTTACTGGCAATGGCACTTATTCAAATACAGATCATATACAGATCCAATAGTGATAGCGACCTAGTACAATCATACATATAATAGGATATTGTTTCTTCAGGCTTTAAATCATCTAACAAAAAATAGTCTTGCCGTTCGAAGTTTGAAGACTCATTATTTTTTTAATTTAATATATAATTTGGAATCAATGAAATATTTCATTTAATCGAAGTAATCGCGTAACTACGGCTTTTTTTAAATGCTTATATCTCTGACGTGGTTGAGATTAACCACATACCTCATCTTTATTTTCAACTTGCTTGAAATCCTATAAAAAAAAATAAGGAATTGGAAGTAATAAAACGTAAAAACAAACTTTATTTTAACTTATCTTACAAAATATGTAGTAAGGTGTTATTGTTTAGAAGGGAACTCTCCTTCCATGAAAACATTGGGTGCTTGAAGTTCAGGTTTCTGTCTCACGAAAAACCTATCTAACGATGTTTGTTTCTTTTTGCTTTTTATAATGTTGCGGAAATGAGACATGACATTATCATTAAATAGGTTCGTAACACGATTTGATAAAGTTTTATCAGGTGATATTTTTCCACAAAACTTTGCACCTCACTCCACTTCGCGCACATTTCGTGGATCGAGGACCTAGGAACATCTTCCATTCGTTTATCAGTCTCTGAAAATAATATTTTCACCGTCTTTTGCTGCTCATTAAGAAGCTGTTCCAGTTCTTCCGTACTGAGTTCTGAGACTTCCTGCTTGTTCGTCAAAATTCTGTTCGCAAACTGAAGCATTTTTTCCTCAAGATTTTTGTTCGTAAACATGTCGTTTGTAAACCGAGGTTCCCCCGTACAGCCAAAAACTACACCTGTCAAAAAAATATATTTCGAACAAGAAATAAATATTCTACTTCAAACCGATCCCGACGAAGAACACAGCGTTCAAATTTCTCAGCCATCTTGCGTAATCTCACGTGGCACACCACAAAAAGCTACTCCAAGCTATATATTCAACTCGCAAGATGTCAGTCTTTGATGTTCAGTTCCTGCAGAATTGAGACGTTCGCGCATCTCGCCGCACATCTTAAATCAATTAATGATCTGTCTCTCGCCTTCAGGCTCCATGATTTCACGCCGTATAAAAATATAGAATGCAGCAGAGACTACAAGCCTGACCTTTGTTGTTTTGGAAATACCGCGGTCTTTCCTTATTTCGTCAAGTCTGGACATAGAACTTTACGCCATACCATGCGTCGTTTAATTTCTGGCTCGGAGCTACCGTCGTCAGGACCCGAGATAAGTCAGATTTTTTATTAATACGTATCTAATGAAAAAGTTATCTAACTGCAAAAAAAAAAACATTTTCTACTAAAACCTTTGCGATTTTTTTATTTTTCTATATAATTGAAACGGATCCTATGGAATTTGTATGGATTTGTATCAAAATAATTCATTATGCTGCATTTCAATTTACGGCCATCTTTTCCGGAACGTAGGCCGTAAATCGAGGTATCGATGTACCGCTATGTCAGGTCTACCAAGATTAGTCTCGCTTTAGCTAGACTGCGCTCTAGCTGCCATGCAGTTTGTCATGAGACATGGGACTCGCTAACATATAACATATTTTCGTTACCGGATAAACAAGTACACATTATGTATAATATTATTAACAGTGTGCATAATATTGCGGCTTTGCCGATTGCTTTTGTTATCTAGCACCGACTTATTTTTCAAAAATAGGAAAACTCGATTTTTGTGAATATTGTAAATAGTTAGTTAGGTGACCAAATACACGAAAAAAATTGTGGAATATTACAAACATAGGAAAAATTTGACATTTTAAGAGATCGATATCGAAGAAGGGTTTGCAAACTATAATTATAAAACTTCGTAGGCACTTTCGACAAAATTTAGATTTCTAAATCACGCACAGTAGTTGTCGCCATTACGTATGTCATTTATTCTATACGTCCACTTGATTTGACGCGAGTTATTAAATGTGATTTGTTGACATTTTTTAACATAATGCTTCAAATGTTGTTCAAAAAATGTAAACTTATACCAAACAAATGAATAGATGATCGATGGATTTATATTTTTGTTGCGAAAAACAATTAAAAAATCTACTTCTTTATTACGTACTATTACGATCGCATAGTATTTTATTAATCGAGTAAGTACGTAATAATGGTTTATCATCAGAGTCGCTTGGCGAGCGGCGGTCGACAATGCGCGCGGTGCGAGCCGAGAGAGAAATACCTCCGCGATGACTAACGATGGTACACTTTCCGAAAAGCGCCAACAGCTTGATCCAGAAACCGTTAGGCGCGGAGAGAAAGAACGGAGAGTGGCGGCGCGCGGCGCCAGTCGGCAGCGGATACCCGCGGACGTGGCTCTGTTCCTCGACATCTCGGTGCTCGCATCTTCGATCCGCGCGGCGCTGACCGCCGACCGTCGAATTGTGCTCGCGCGACATGACCGCCGCGGGATGACCGTCGCGAACTCCGCCAAAGAAACATAGCGAAATGCGGTACGACAGCGCTTCGAAAATGGAAACTAAATTGGAAGTTTTTGAGGTTGAGGAAAAGTACCCGTCGAACATTGTTTCACCGGACGAAGAGGGCGACGCCATGTATTCTCTCGTGGAAAATGACTGCGAGCCCCAGAGCCTCGAGTACATGGAGGATCCCTATTTCATCCAGCTGGAGTCGGGCGCCACCCCCAGCCTGGATCCGCCGGACGAAGAGGGCGGGGGGGAAGAGTGCTGGGCCGCTCTGGCGCCGTGCTCTCTGGACGCGGAGGCCGAGGTGCCCGGGCTGGAGCTGGACACGCATCAGGATGCCATGCTGTGTATAGAGACGGAGTTCATCATAGATAACCGGAAGGCGAGACTTCGCATTTTCAAAAAAAAGATGAGAGACGTCCGAGTACATTTTCAGGATCTGTCAAAACCGTACCTCGTCAAGATTTCCAGTCAAAATAATTATAAAAAGTTCCTCGGCCTTGGAAACGGAGGTGTTGTATTTTATTCATTTATTTATTTAGTTAATTGTCAGTGTGTGTCATTTATCAACAATAAGAAGTGAAGACAATGTTGGGAGTCTATTGGAAGAAAAATGAGTTAATAAAACACTCCAAGCAGATTTAGCAACAGGTACTGCGTCAGTATGCTTTGGCTCGAATTGATCGAGGATAGGATATGCTCTGAGTGAAAGTAGTTATCGAAAGAGCCTACTTTGCCTTTAAAATCCAATTTACACAAATAAAATGCATTTTAGCTAGAAGAATATACTGATTTTTTCAAAAAAAGAAATAGAAAACGGTTACCAAACATATTTATACTCTTTAACACAAGAAAAAATTAGGTGGTTAGCGTGCAATATTTGTTATCATGGTACCATTAGAGTTATGTGCATGCTGTAGTTTGAAAAAGTTTAATCAATATTATTTTGAAAATGGAAAGATTGCTGAATAGAGAAGTCATAAATTGGAAATATGCCTTCAATGGGATTATATCAGATAAGTGGACACAACCTCCCCTACATTTTCAAATAAAGGAATATTGTTAGATAGACCTCTAATAGGAAAAATGATTGGACAGAGTTGACGTATTTTCTAATAATTGTTATTTATAAATTTTACACCCGAGTAGTTCGGCAAGTACTGTGAACTACGTGCCATACAAATATTTTTTTCTGATTTGCGCAATATTCACTGCTCAGCCTACTGACGTCATACCATGACGAATTATATATTTAAGTATAGTTTTAAACCTCCCCAGAAAGATGTCCAATACGGTGGAGACAACCGCATCAAGATCGGTTCAATAGTTCTCGATTTTTAAAGTAACAGATGGACGTGATCTACACATTTAGAGTTTATATTTATATTATATTTATATTATGTTTCATTTTATAATTTACAGAAATTACAAAGTGAAAATTTTTTTATTTAACATTAACACATTGACTGCCATCACGCTCATGGGGCATCTCGGTAGGTGCCGCCGACACCCAGGGGCAGAACATTCCCATACGCGTTTATTTACATCAGTATGTCGCCAGCATCCCCCGCAACCTGTTGTTTTTGTGGCGGATATGTGCTTGAGCATATACATATAATATAATCGGCATTTGTTAATGTTTCGAAAAAGAGCCAGCAGTCAATGAGTTAAGTATAATGAATTTAAGCAAATAAGTATTTTGCGGTCTTCTTTAAATTTAAATTAAATAGCCCTTTGTGTTTTTATGTATGAGTACATACATTGTGGCTAGAAAATATTTAATCATGAAACGAGTCATTTGCCATTCTAGTGATGCCGTATGCCGCTGAAATCATATATTTAAAACAAACAGTGCGAGACGGCTATGCATGTACTCTGCAACATCATTTCTTTCAAAGTGAACTCGTGACGCACTACTCCTTGTAGATCTATTTCTTGTCACTTTCATTTTACATTGCATGTCATGTAGTGGAATAACTAAGCCAATGCGGTGCATTGGGGGCCATAATGTAAGCGTCTTCCTATCCATTCGGCGTTAATATTTTTGCAAGTGTCGATAACATTCGAAAATACATGAAAACATAATCAATGTATACAATAGTGTCCCGCTAGTATATCAGGTTAGGGACCAGACCATCGCCGTAATAAAGCGAAGCAAGTAAATGCCCAAGAACACTGAATATTATGAGACAAGAGACTAATTTTGTTCTTACTATTTAATAGTTAAACCACATAGTACTAATATTCATATAAATTATACACAATACTTGTTTGGGGGGACTTTTTTCATTCTGCATTGGGACCCAATTTTCGTAGTTACGCCGCTGATGTCATGGTATTGAACAGAAAACAGTTCTACTATGAGCTATAATTATTATAATGTGTATTATATACACAAAAATGGTTCTCCTGAAATCAAGAATTTTATCACACATAAGTTTTATAAATTCAAGTTCATCAGTCATTGTGCAAGACTTATTAAGAAGATTGATAAGCATTCATTCATAAATGGCAGTGGCGTACAGCATGTAGAAATTTAAGTTATGCTATTACCGATGATGCTAACTAGATATCAAAAAAATAAATGAGAAAAATTATTCTAAGTATAAGCGCACACTGCTGACTTTCTGTTGTACGACAGTTCTGATGTGATGGCGAGAGCTATGAGAATGTATGATTAAATTAAATTTTTAAACAATAGAACAGTTAGTGGTGAGCTGTCATACAACTGTTTTGACCCCAGTGTGCGCTCGTTCTAATTTTGAGAACAATTCTATCAAATTTATATTTAGAAAATAATTGTGAATTCATTACTTCAAAAAAGCTTTTATTATTCCAACATTGTACTCTGCTTTCGATTTCATTTAAAATATTATCTACGATTTCTCCTTTGGATAACCAAAATTTAAAACGTTTCATTATTACCATAGCTAAAACTCGTAACAGAAATAAATTTATAATGGTAATAATCTACCCAAAAAATGCAAAGTCGCTCGCTTGATAGATAATTGACATTAACATATCTATGCGAACACCATACAAAATACAAAATGACATTGGAATTAGTGATGAGCTAAACCGTTATTGTGACTATGATTGTGAAATTTGTGTACGATTGTAACAATGATTATTAACTGATTATTTGTAATTCGGTGAACAAACACTGATATACTGGAAACTAAACCTCTAACAGTAAAATATCAGTCACCAATCATCGTTATAAAAGAAATACCAAATGCACAATCACTGTAACGTTTATTTCATCACTAATTGTAATGCACCATGAAAATAAAATGCGTAATTTGTAGACTCGGTAAAAATTGTCTAGCACTCAGTTTTTAGTTAAGATAATTCCTTTTGAAAAAAGAGAACAAGAAAATGCAAAATTTGTTTGAAAACTACAAAAATTAGCAGACGTAAACATGCCCCTAACATTCACATGGCTTCAGTAGGGAAATATTAGTTGTTTTTGTTTTATTATTGATTTTTCTAATTGTATTAAAATCTAATTTGTATTAAAATATTAGTTCAATAATAATAATAAATGCGGATTGAACAAACAAACAACTGATACAATTTAAAAGTCTAGCCGTAGGTTACGCTTATTCAGGTAATAATGCCAAAACTTTTATGGTCTCTTCATAAGATAAGGATTATTTCATTTATATTTATTTCCCAGAATCTTTACTAATGCCTAGTTTTTTTTTTGCTCGTATGCAGTGCACGCCCCTGATAAATAGGGATAGCATTGTTAAGGCCTATTGTATAGTATTTATCACTGCATCAGCTTTCAAAATCTCAAATAAGCCACGATTTTTTTTAATATGAAATTCAATGCAATTCTCAATACAAAAATATTATATACGTGTTTGGCCCTGTGTCTAATGTTTAATGAATTTATTTCCTGAATAATTACACGTATATGTTAATTTACTCAAATAACGTAAAATACCATAAAATTTTAGGTAATTAATTGTTGACGTAGAATGAAAGAAAGAATTTGTTGCAACATTAGTGAAGTGTTGCACATACTGTGTGCTTCTTGGAATTTTGTCAAAACAATGGATTTTTACATTTATTTTATGTTATCTCCGAACCATGACATTGCCATTGCAGAATTAGGAATTGAATAAAATGTTTAGCGTCGTTGAGAAGCTTTGTCACAAGTGCACTGTTAAAGAAATTGCCAGTGTAATGAGACCTGGCCCATCATCCTCGGCTAAAGTCCTTTCACAATTGTTTTAGAAAATCTCTTCTTCAAATGTCAATATTATTAACGTTTATTTTGACAGGGAAATTAGGTTTTTGAACTTTCGTATTATCTTTTAGAATAGTAACAAGAGTGCTGGAATGAAATAGAATAATCCTGTTAAAACTGATTTAGAATAGGACAAGATAAAATTTTGATGCATGATTGAATATTTTTTTTGTTAAAATTGTTATCTTGTTCAGAAAACACAAAATTGTTCTTGTTTCATTAATATTTTCCAATAATATTTGTTTATAGATATACAGTTTTATAAAATTTGATTGAATAGACTGCAATTACAAATGACTTCTTAAGCGAATCTTACATGAAAAATAAAACCAATTCTGGGACAATTTAAAGACTGTTTTTATTTTTTACTTCTCAAGTGTACCGGAGGTCACGATGGGTATTGTTGTTATGTGCGGAGTTCTATTTGTTGAATCTATTATTTGTCATATTTACTAACAGGTGAGTTAACTCTGTGGGAACCCTCATAGTTATTAAAAACAAATAGACGACAAGAGACAGTAGGTAGACAGACCAAATGTGTTTAAAAATAAATTGGATTTTGTAATATTAATTCTTAGTAATGATATGCTTTCCTGCATTCTGGTTTATGCTGCAACAGCTTATGCTGCAACGGATTATGTTGCAATGGGAAAAAACTGCTTGCTTTGGAACTTGCGATAATGATAAAAAATTATTATTAAATGTTTTTATATCATAGCTAGTGTTGGCATTTAGAATCGTGATTATTGTTATGTTTTGATTTCCAAGATGATTGTTATGTACAATATCCCCTCTAAGGTTTGGGCGCACACGATTTGGCATCATAGTGCACACAAAAAAATGTAGCGCGCACACAACTTTTAACAAGTCACCTTCGTGTGCCTCCTATCGAAGGTTGGCGACTATGTTGCAATACGTTGATTTATCATGTATAAGATCACCAACATTTTGATTATTGAGCCACTTTCTGAGGTTATACAGCCAAGATAATCTCTTTCTACATACGCTTCTGCTGCCCTCTATCTTCCCCTGCGTAATGCATTGTAAAAAAACATATTTTTCATTGCGGAGAATGTGTCTTCAGGATACAGCTTTCCTTCATAGTTGTTATTAGTTTTCTTGACTTATTTACGCGCATTAATGCATCTTTATTGGTAATGTGATCAACCCAGGCCCTACTAGTAGCCTTATACAGTTAATAGTTTTTTTCCTCCCCCCCCAGTGAACAAATAGTAGCACTGGTTTTTAAAATTTCGCAAAAGATTTTTTATGCGCACACTGTGATCTAAACTTAGTTATGTATGTTTATATTATATTTTAATTTTCAAAAAGGTTAGCATTTACCGTCTGGTGATCCTCTCAATTAGAATAATTGTGTTTATTAAATTAACACAACACTATTATTTTGTTATAGCTGATGAGGGGATTCACATTTCTCCTGGTGTGGAGGCGGTCCCAGAACTCGCAGGACTGACTCCCGAGGAGATTGAAACCCAGAAAGCTGAATGGAGCCAGGAGCTGGCCAGAGTTGAGGATGAGATCGCGACACTCCGGGTCGTGCTGGCCAGCAAGGTCAGACTCAGCTCTGACTTAAAGCGCAAGCTGGGAATATCTGTGTGGAAGGAGATAACTGACGATGTCAACCAAGGAATCAAAAATGTCAAAGAGAGTCAAGTGTATGTATTTCTTGTGTTATACTTTTTTTGTTTTATTTACCCACAATTTTGTCAGAGCACTGGAATTTTTTATATTATATCAAAGAATTGGGTTTGTTACGTAATTGCGTTATTTGATTTACAAAACAAAAATTGTTTTTTGTTGAAGTTTTGAGGATCTTCCGCATTATTGTGGCGAGTGTCTGATCTCTTTGATCTACATTTCAGAATACATTGTAGAGTCCATTGCTGTCAGGTATTAGCTTAGCTACAGCGAAATTAGACATAATAATCCAGAAAATTTTACATGATGATTTATATTTTTTTATTGACTCAACTTGATTGGTTTTATTTTTATTCCACCATTTCAATTATTCTTTAGTTTATTTGCTTATTAGTAATAATAGTTTTTCTACCATTCTTGTAATATTAATAATGTTTTTTGTTCAATAACATATTGTACCTAATCTTATTCCATGTTATATTCATTTTCATTTCAGTGCCGATAAATCGGCGTTTATTTTTAAAACAACATTCCTTTAAAGCTTGCATCAATATAAAAATCCTTAGAGTAACCAATACACCAGAAAGTACAAGTATCAATATTACATTCCATTTATATGCAAGCCTGTTGGCCGCTACCTCGCTAGGTACATATAAAGTACCTGTTCTGAGGCAGGTAGCCATTAGGTTCCATTAGCTAGATTATAAGTTGGAAGTAAGGTAACAAATTAAATGGTAAAAAACAGAAAAATCAAATTATTTTGAGCAAAAGTCCCAACTTATAATAATGATAATTTGACAGAGACATTTAAGATTTAAAAAATCCTCTAAGACTTGATAACTAACACACTCACTCACTTGAAAATATTTGTGCCGATAGTCGGAAACTATTGTATGTACGGATACTGAATTAATTTAGGAATTAACTGGCCAAAAACAGGTGTTTGTTATTACACCAAACACCTTCAGTTTTATTCTGGATTTCGCGCTAATAATGTATATCGTCAACGAATGCAAGTATCCCAAATATCACATATGTGCCCATTATTATGAAAGTGGTCTAAGTCATGTTTCTTTTGTTTTGAGATATTTAAAGGTTTACGTTTGAATTGATTGAAAAATATTTTTATATTACACAACACAATGCTTCAAAATTTATTTAGTTTACTAGATTTATAATTTATTTCGACATAAATTTTGCATGTAGCTCATAAGGAAATAAAAAAATTTTAAGGATGAGATGACTTACTCTATTATCAAAATAAACACTAGCGGAATGCTGTTGAACGTCGTAACAATACACTGAATATAACGCTTCAAATTATTATATTAATTTAAAATAATGCGATTTAATTGATATACTAACTTTTTTCAAATTCTTGACTTAGACCACTTTTATAATAATGGCCACATATGTAGATACAACTTTGGATAGCACACTATAATACATCGCATTGAATTAGGCTGTAGCTGTTATATAGACTTATCTGGTCATACCTAGTTGACACTTTTTAATAACATGTGCCTGAATAATCCTAAACTTATTATTGTCAAAATTTAACTTTACTCATGGAGCTTTAACCCTAATCATAAACATGAGTAATAATTAACTATTAAACATTAATTCTTCACATCACATCATATGTAAATAGTTTTTGCCGAGACCTGATCTATTTGAGCTTAAGCTCAGCTGTCTGCAGGACCACCACATTATTAAATGTGCAGTGTGTGTAATGCGTGTATTTTAACGTACATTCTATATGATCATCAAAAATTATGAATTATTATTTTGAATAAGAAAAAAATTTTACATTATGTACCAACGATCTTTAAACAATATATTATATATTGTACTTATTGCATACATCTCTGGCAGTTGTACACTTTTATTTCAAACTAGTGTTTAAAAGCCATCGTAGGATGTTATTTATGCATCGCTTTTTCTGAACTGGATTTCCTTCCATACACCACCTTTTTTAATTATGTACCAACATCTTAACATGTTTAACTTGGTATAAAATGGTGTTCCGATTTTCAAATTTTTGATAATGGCGTGTTTGTTTATTATGTTTGAAAAATGTATCTTCAGAACAAAAAGGTTACTCGTTTACATTGATACTTCACTCAATTTTCCTAAGTGTGACACACATATAGTTACAGAAAGGCATTGGGATTTTATATATAAGATATCAACTTTTTAGTTGTTTAGAACAGATTCCAAAATTATTAATAGGCAGTTTGATGTGAATTCTTAGTCAGATCGTGGTAGCCGTCTAGGACCTTCGATTAGGTATACTTATTTTGATAATTTAAAGAAAAGGGAGAGGATGGGAACAATTTATTATATTTACACAAGCATGTCTCAAATAAAAAGAATTTTTTATTTATTATCACAAACTACTATAAAATTACATCACAAAAAATAATTTACCTGTAGAAGAACTTTATTTATTTAATTTAACTTCTTTTTTTAGCTATGGTGTGATGAATATAATGTATAACTACTAAAAATTAAAATTTAGAAGTAATATTAGTTATCTTATTTAACAGGAGACAAGTAATTTATTATTATGCTTTGTTTCTTTATTTAAATATAATTTTTTTCTATATAAAATATATATTGTCTGTTTTAAAGCTTGTTTATTATTCTGTGGCTTTATATTGTTTTATAATTTTGGGACTGCGGATTACTTTGCTGCCAACAGTTATCATAACGTGGAAAATTGTGTTGGACAAATAACTAAAGCTGTTACTGATGCACCGGCGTAAGTAAAACGTTTTTAAGAGATTCTCTGTACGCCACGTCACTCAACAATTTTATCAAAATTAACTCATTCCTAACAATTAACACTTTGAGTGCAACCTTCTATGCAGATTCTGAATGCAGTCATTTTCAATTGCAGTACACTTTCCAATGAGATTGCAACGATAATGCTGTACTCCTTACTAGATGCTGATATTTAATGAAGCGTTTCAATTTTTTCTTTTATACAAATTACGGATTTAGATAACACTGCTTTCCATATTACTTAAATTGATGTTAAATATGATTTTTTTTACAGATATTTTTAGATTCTTTGTATTATGCGCATAGTTTCTTCACTGTTTTTTCTATTTCTTATTAACTTAGTGTTCCTGTGATGTTTCATTTATAAATAATAAAAATTTTAATTTTCCAAATATCTTGGTACATATCCTCTAACTTACGAGTTTACTGGAAATGTGCCGTGACACTCGACAATTAGGATTTATATACAGTATGTTTTTTATTTAATTTAAAATACCATATTCCCCAAAGTTGCACCTGATCTGCCGTGTCGCATCCGTGCTGCTCACCCGCTTTGGTTTTGTTTTCTTTAATTTGGCAGTTAGATTTTTAACAACTTTAAATAAAATGTTCTTTAGAAAAAAGTTAAAGATGTTTGAGAAGATGTTCTAATTTTTTTTTTAAATAATTTTGTCATGTATGTATTAAGTTCATTCAAATAATTAAACACCTCAAATTTGATTCAAAATGACATGAGAAAGCTGACTTAAATTTCTTTGGTATTTTTACTAAGAACAGTTTATTTATAATAATTTTTATTAGTTTACGGGCTTGTCAAAATAATCAATGAATTTAGATTTTTTTTAATCTATAAAAATTAAGTATTCGTCAGAGAGACATTTAGTCTCATCTTAGCAACAAATCTTTTTTGTTCTATCTATTATGCTCACATTGGCTACACACTCTTTCCTGCTTGGTCATATATTGACTTCTCATTTCTTGCATCTTTGCTTTTGTCCTTCTTTTGCCTCAAGTTTGGCTGGCATATATATTAAGTAAGTACGCACATAGAGATTTTTTAAATGTAATATATTAGCAGTATACATAATATGTTATTTTTCTTAAGAACATCTACATATATTATATTATACAGCTAGGTACATAATATATAGTACAGAAATGATTTAAACCTTTATAAAATTATCACCAAAAGGAATTTGTCATCCAGAGTAAGACTAAAATAGTTTGGTATCAACAATAATGTGTGGAAGTGAAGCCCAGAATTAGCAAAACAATAATGAAGGTAGGCTGAATTTTGTTGTTCGAGCGCACGTTTGGAAAATCTATGTACGATAAGATTGAAGAATGAGCGAATCTGTTTATAGCATAATCAATAGAATTAAGAAAGGCTCGCGCTTTTGACATGTAAAATGTATGAATGAGGAAAGGATGGTATAGAAAATATATGAGGTGAATGTTAAAGGTAATAGGAACAGAGGACGTCTGTGAAAAATCAGATAAATAAGGTTGGATAATGGAGATTGGCCCTCTTATAAGCTTCAAGCATAAAGAGCGTGGTAAGAGTGGTTTGTCAGGACAGGAGAGTGTGGTGTTTTATCCTCTCTGCCCGCCCCTATGCAGAGCGGCATGATGGTAAGTTAGTTAAATTTACATAACTCGGAGACGAATCCACTGTCACCTGTCCAATAACTATTTTAGTTGAAAATAAATGGTTTTGAGTGAGGCATTCAATTCTGTGTAAGAATTGACCTGGATTTTATACCAGATTTGTAGCAAAGTTTAGAGGCATGATAATGGACTTAGATGGAAGAATTCATTCTTATGTCAATTACATTGAATGCAAAAGTGGATATGGAAATGTTCCTTAAATATTAAATTATATTTTTTAAAAGATCAAAGGAAAATTTAGTAGGTCCAATTATGGCTGATGAGGCTTCGCTTGCAAGTATAAAAAATAAGTGACTTGATTGAAATGAATTTAGTATTTGAGAGATTCTACAGATCTATTAATTAATCTTATTAGAAAATGGATTCAGTAAGTTGAAGGGTTTTCAAATGTTTGTTCTATTAAAGATTTATATTTTTTTGAAATGAACTTTTTGTGAGCTTTTCATGTTCTCTTTTTTTATTGAACTCGCAGATTTCTTTATTATTGCCTCCTCATTTGTTCCATTAGTCAGCTTTGAATTCACTTCTCATTCACTCAATCTTCAGTCTGTTGTAGATATTGTGACATGATTTAGAGATTGAACATCTGCTGCATTCATTCTACTTTCATCCTTTTCCAATTCTAAGCTTCAATAATTTTTTTCTTACAGGTGTAAGGAGGTGAAGTTTAGAATTGTACCGGAACTCGTGTGTCCTTTATCAAACATTATATTCTGGTGGTGGCTGCAATCAAAGCTGCATTTTTTCATTATCTATAGTCATTCTTTTTCTCACCCCTACCATCTCTAGGAATCTTGCAAAATATGCAAATTTGTTCTAAAATTGTTATTT
Source organism: Eubasilissa regina (assembly GCA_022840565.1). Taxonomy (NCBI): domain Eukaryota; kingdom Metazoa; phylum Arthropoda; class Insecta; order Trichoptera; family Phryganeidae; genus Eubasilissa; species Eubasilissa regina. The sequence continues at coordinate 26,405,899 of JAINEB010000022.1, read as the reverse complement.
AAAATTGATAAAATCTGAACAATAGCAGACCTAAAAATAGAATATTAATATTTCCCAATTGCCTTTTATATGTTTGGTTATATAAAATCAATTAGATTTTTTGTATTTCAGGTACCAAAAGACCGAATCCGTTATAAAATCAACTGCTGAAAAAACATCTTCAATATTAGGCGGGCTTACCGGTGGAATCACCTCGAAACTAGGGCAAATGAGAAATTCTGAATCCTTCCGTTCTATTGAAGAGAAAATGGGCAGCGCCTACGAAAATGTAAAGGTGAGCTTTCATTTTAATATGCCATACAAAGTCTAATTAATATTCAACAAGTACAGAACTGTTAGACAATATTTTGATATCCCAATCTTTAAAACTATAAACTAATAATAATAAAACATTTGCCGATTCAAAGATTTCATTGATATTTGGAGTAAATATTATACACATTATAATATATATTTTTGTGTGATAAACAATTTTATTATTTTACAGGGAAAGGTTTCTTCAAGATCCAATTCCGTTCAAAGTTTCGATGAGTGTTTGAGGGACTCTAGCAGAGTATCTCCGGCTACATCTCCAACTATTCCGGAAGAAAAACTACTGCAATAATACCAACTATACAGTGAGACTTACGAGCTTCAGTTCCACTCTAAAGCTATTAATAATATGTATTTTTACGATGGAGAGATTTACAACTATCATATTTTTGCTTGAAAACTGAATATTGGAAAATGTTAAAATAAAAAGCATTATTTACACGAATTACTTTAAATCATATATGTACATACATATTATATAAATGCAAATAATGAATTATTTTCATTTATTGTCTACATTGGGCTGAGCTTAATCATACACACCAAAAATATTCATTATGATCAAGTAATAATTTTTTTCCAGCATTTAAGTGTTGATAAGTAATTTTGCTGCTTTTTTATTTGCCTTAACTAATATTTACTAACCTGCAATAATTCTATTTTAGTTTTCTATGCAAAAACATATTATTTATGAGTTGAGGCACTGTTGGGACAATCGTTAAAGGGGTACCATTATTTCCACACATCATTTCATGTATATTATAACAAAAATATAAATACTCGAAAAAATCATTTGATGTGTCCATATAAGTTTAAATCTTTGGCGAAACAGACTGAGTGAAGAGCATTTGCAAAAGTAGGAAAGTTTTCTTTTAGTGAAGTTGAAAAAATGTTTAAATAAATTCAGTGAAAGATGTGGGTGTCGTAGTGTTCAGCTATAGATGGAAAATTGCAGGTTCTTATCTTATCGTTTGTTCACATCTCTATTAAAAAAACTCATGTCAAGCCAGGGAGTGTATGTTTACATAATAACGTTTATATCAATCATAAACCATTTAATATGAAAAAATGTCAAAAGGCAGGTGCTTTTATAAAGGTATGGATAAATTTGTAACATATCTCTAGAATCGAACACCCGCACGAATCAATTTTTTTTTATATAAAATTGTAAAAAAATTGTTTTGCTTATCGCTTAATGTTTGCTTAATCAATTAAGTTGATCAATATACATCAGAGGTAAAACACACACCATTTTATGACTAGTATACTGCGCTGAAGGAGTGAGGAGACATGTTGAAAGGAGTGGTGGCTATTTTGGAGGGGTAGACTTTAAAAATGTGTACAATATTTCCATTGGTCTAATTTTAAAATTGTTAAAATCTGATGTCCAGAAAAGGAGAATGTTTATTTTATTTTTAAAATTTAACAACATTTTTAAAAGCTACTGCATCAAAATGATAGTTTTAATACGTTACGCTTCTCAAGCACTAGCTAGATAATAAATGGCATTTAGTTCCATCTTTTAATCCGGCCCGTGGACTAGAAGTAACAAACTTAAATTTGATCATCGGTTAATACAGTTGTGAAAACACTCATTATTTAAATTTCCTAAATAAATTAGACCTAAGAGATAAAAAATTAAATTGAAACAACACTTTGGTATAAAAGTACGAAAGATAAAATAATTTTTTTAATCCTACATTGTAATCAGGTATTTTGGGTATTACAAGTTTCAAACTGTAAACGCAAAGATAATCGATTAAAAAAAAAACTTTTGAGTTAAGAGATCTCTTGTCTCATAACCTGACAAGAGTTTATTACAATTTAATATTTAAAAAAATATTTTTATCTTTAAAAGTGATATTTTAGTTTATTTTCAAATGATTAGTTTAAATTTTTGATAAAAAAATTGTATATGCGGTGGAATCTAGATTTTACACTTTTTTTAGGACTGAGCTTAAATAGGGGAAAGTGTATATTAATAGTAATTATACTTCAGCTTTATAATTGATTTGAAGAAATAGACCCATTTACTCGAAACTCAATGAAAAACAATAACAATTTGAAAAATTCCACAGAGTGATCGAAATGCAAAAACTAAATTTACAATCTTAACTTATTCTTGTCACGCAAGTTTCATAGTTTGTTATTTTGTGTAAAAACTTTAAATTTTGCTTTGTTCACGAAAAGTATCAAATGTTACTAGAACTTTGAACATACATACACACACACACTGCCTTTTCACAGTATTGTGTTTAATTGCAGCATTGTCAATACAAAACTACGATAAATAATACACTTGAAGAATGGCATAAAAGTTATTTTATTTCTAATGCGTCTAAAATGTTGTCTGCGGTTAGTGCTTAATATATGAGAAACTTTTTTTTCACACATCACAGATAGTGGGAAATTAAAAAAATAAATTTTGAATCCTTAAATTGTGGGTATTTTTAATTTGATGGAAAATGTAAAATCTGATAACTTAAAATACTGGTTCCACTGTACATACATGCGTAAAGAGCTATGAGTAATCTATCTATAAACCAGAAATGTAAGAATAAAAAAGTCGTGGCGCATGTTGTCATTACTTTGTCATTATTTTTTCTTGTGAATAAATTATGAAGATTCAGCTTGTTATTTTATTTAAAAATCATATTTTAAATACATAAGTTTTAATTATGTATTTGTGTTTTTTAACCTCGCCTGTTCCTCGCACTAACACACTCCCTGGATAAAGATATGATTTTTTCAATTTATCTATTTTTACATCTGCATCCTTGTCCTTAGTTAAAAACTATGAGGGGTACATTTATCAAAATGTTTTTCCCTCTGCTATCCAACATTCCTGTGTCTGCTAACAATATGGATTTGTAGTTGAGTGTACACCTGACTGTTGGCCCCATCAAGGAAACAGATCTTATTTTATAAATGACTTTATTTAAGTATATTTTTATAAGTTCTTTGAGTTTCTTAATGTGGCTTCTGCGAAAGTATATGTTGTAGTTAAGTCTATCTATTACGTATAACCTTTGTGTACTTGATAGCTGGGCAGGAACATTAAGTTAGGAGATTAGTATTGCTGCAAGATTCAATAATAACGGACAGGTGTAAGGTTCAATACTGAACATTTTAGACCAAATTCGAGTAAGATTACGTCCAACTCCCTACGCTCTTCTGTGCAGAATTTATTGACCAATGAAATAGATTTCCTGTGCATATGTGAAAAATGTATTTTCACATTAAAAAAGTTATTTTATAAAAAGTGTCTTATAATTAATTAATAATATGAGGTTTTTAATAGAGCTTTTAGTTAATTACTAACCATCTTTAAATTAACGCTTAGAATTTGATTGCATGTATTTTCATGCAATGTGCGGACCAAGAATTTGTGTTCAAAAGTGCATTCCTTTTATGATAAAACATTTGTAAAACAATCATTTTTCTACTTTTGATGATGAGAGTAGGCAAGTGCGGTGGAATTCTATTAATACAGATTTCAAAGGGCTTGACAAATTAAGTTATCTTTATAAAATTATTTTAAAAAACATTTAATTTTTCTAATTACTAAATGAACATTGTACAGGCTAGTAGACACCAAAACAATATTAACTATCATGTGTAATATTGTAATTTATTACAAATACAGAAAAACTCATAAAATAAAAAATTTCAAGAGAAGGCTCATACATAGAAAGTAAATTATTTATAACATTTTTTTCATCTTTATTTTGCCAATACATTGATTTTTAAACATAGTAGTTCTGATTTATTAATTAATTTATGATAGAATAGAATAAAATGAAGAAATTTGATTTATTTGGGTTCTGTTACAATTCTTTGATTGATTTGGAAATTATAATGTTTGATGTTTTTGAATTTGGTCATCAATGTAAGTGTCAATTGCATTTCTAATTTATAATGTCAAAAGGTTGAAATCACACATACATAATTTAATGTTTCTAAAATATATCCGATTAGAAATAGAAAATGCCTGAAAATGAAACTGGTGACCTAACTGTTAATTCAGGTTTTATTACATAAAACTGGAAGATTATTTTTATAATAATAATATAATGAAAGTATGTAATACTTCTGTGTGTTTCTATATAGATATCCATTATAAATTAATCTTTCTGTAAAGTAAAATGTTTGAAATATCAGTATTAAAGGAGGCATGCAATATTATTTTTTCTGTTTCTCTGTATTTGTTCATGAAAAATATTTGTCATCGTATTTCAATATTTTAAATAATTTTATGTTCTGCAATGTTATAGGAATTACATGGTCCAGGAAGTGCTTCATTGTTTTAAAGAAACATTCAATGAAATTAGTAAAATACAAATTTTGTACATAAAATTGGTTATTAATAATATTAAAACAATTTGTCCACCCAGAATATTAGTTTTAATTTGTCTCAAGGCTAGAACAAAAAAACAATCTGAAAAATAAATAAAAAATCACACAAATACATAGCAGGCTTAGGAAACAGTTTTATTTTTACTTAATTTATGTCCTTGAGCAACTAAGCAATTCAAATTAATTTCATACTTTGCAATGTATTAGTGTAAACAATAACTTTTCATAAGCCCATTCACAGTCAAAACTACCAATTCATTTTGGTCTAATATGGTCAGTTTCAGACACTTTATACATAGCTAACATTTAGGGCCAGTTGTGTGATCAGTGGTAACTTTTTACTATGGTAAAAAAGTTACTAAAGTACATTTTGGCAAATACGGGTGATTTGATCGTTGGTAAAAAAATATTTACTTCTCAACAGTGCATCCAGTCATCAGATTTCCAATGGTAAAAATGTCAATCGTATACGACAATTAATCATTCAATATCCCGCTATTTTAGTGATGAGAGTTCGTCCGATGATGATCTTGAAAAAAATGGCCAGCAAAATGACAAATTTCAGACGCAAAGGTGAATACAGCCGCAGATAAAGCATATTTCATGATTTTCGCCTTGCCGCACTGTGAGGCGAGATTTCTTATCTATGCTTTGACAATAGTAAATTTAACATACCAACAGCCGGCAAACGTTTTTTACCACGGGCGACGGTAAAAATTTATTACTGATCACGCAACCGGCCCCTAGACCTGATGTCTTATTTAATTTTAGTTTAATCTAATTAAAGCATGGTCAAAGGGTACTAAGTGCATATTTTACTTTCCTTTGTTAGTTTAAGAGAAACCACTGCATATTAATGTCAACCTATATTTACATGTGTAAAAGCTTTAGTACATAAAATGAATAATTTATAAGTCACTATTAAATAATTTTTGGATATTTCTTAATTCTACAATATTAAGGTTTTTCACTTTTGTTTTTAATTATTTTAACATAATTTTGATGTATTAAATGTGTAATTAATTACTTTTCATGAATTCCTCAACATTTTGACACAATTCACGAAGTAATAAATGCCCACATAACAAAAATTATTATTGAACTTTTATATTAATATAGAAACAAGCCTACATCAGTTACAAAGCTAATTGTAAATTTTTAATCCATCTGCTAATAAATTAATATATAATTAATATCGTGTATTTATTTCCATCTCTACATATTGGATAATATATGAATGGCAAATGTAGTGGCTCATTTATAAAGACGTATTCAGGATTTTGTGATGATATCAAAACCAGTCAAGTTAATTAACTTTTATAAAAATTAATTAATTAATAAAATAAAAGAACTTTTACTTCACACTAAACTTTAATTAAGTTAATTACAATGGGCTTCCACAAAGTGAATCATGAAATTTTGAAATATGTTTAGTCAAGTTGTCAAAATATAAACAATTTTAATATAGATTATTTAACGTTGTTTTTAACCAATTAAGGGCGTGCTTTCATTTTTCCAGTTTGAAATTTGAGAAATTCTACGCGAATTACATATGCTTTTAAGACGAGGCTAATAGTTAAATTCTTTTAAGAATCGGAGAATTAATTAATCACATTATTTGTTGTGTAAATCATGCGAGAGAGGAAGGTTTGAATAGAAAGGGACTATAATAAAATTATTGATTTTCTCGCATTTGATATGTGTTAAAAATAACTCGTATCTGGAGTTTTTTCCATGTTTTTTCATATTGATATATGGAGTGAAATAAAGATGTGTCGTCATTTGTCTATCGAAAATTAAATAATTTATTGGAGTACCTAATTCATATAATATATATGAATGAATATGTTTTGAAATCAAAGTATCTACATATATTTAGAGGGTCGCTTAAATCAATGTTTTAAATTCAAAATTATTATGTCGGATGCATTTTCTGGAAAAATTTTCAATTTATTATTTTGTTTAATATTATTGATTTAAAATGCCATGTTGCCATTTTGGTGATATGTCTGTTTCATAATTACAAACTATTTATGAAACATACAGTTAATGTTTAATAGACAACAGTGTTATACACAAACAAAATATTTAATTATAACTTACATAAAAAATAATACATAAAATGTTTACTTTGTTCAACAAAACATTGTTTTCCATTAAAATCAGTAAAAAAACATCTAATTTATGAAATTTGCTACTAATATTGTGAATAAGTTCTATATTAAATCATATTATGGATAAAATATGCGTGAAAACATATATATTCACCATTTTTAACGAAAATAATGACAGCGGATTCGACATCCGCCATGGCCGGATCAAGCGACGTATTGAACTAAAATGGATCATTAAATAATTGTCTTGTATAAGACTGAAAATATATTATTTAATGTCGATTATTGTGTTTTTGATATAAAACTTGATTTTAAATAGTAGCTGAAGCCTCAAAGTATGTGACTAAATACAATATATTATTTAAAAATGTATGTTTTCACTAAAACAAAGTATGTTAAAAACGTTGAAAATTGATATGTCCTACTAATTGAATGGTTATAACTACATATTAATTTTTAACATTTTGTTAATTTGTCTTCAAAATTATGGCTTCAAGATTATAAGAAAATACATTTTGTTAATGTGAGAATTTTCCACACTTAGGCAATTTTGTGGCACGCGAAAAATGTATCTAATGGTCGCGGTCTTTCTTATAATGTTTGTATTGTCTTAATTATGGGAAATAATATTCAGTTTATTAGTTTTAAATGAGTGTAAAGGCCCTTGTCTAAGTAATATTTAAAATAAAGTTAAATCTAGTGCATAACTACTGATATAAATGAATAATAAAAACCCACATTATTGTAAAAATGCGAGAATTTAAATTATTATTGAAAGTCGCGCCACGCCAATTGGTTTTGGATAATACCATTTCCTTCATCAGGATGTTAAATTACCTAATAAATCATATATGTAAAGTCATTCTATAATGTTTTTAAACATTTATTTAAAAAAAACAATTGAAATCATAATTATTTAAAAATAAATCTAGTCTTGTCTGACATAAATTGTTAAGAAATTAAGGAAATTTTCCGAAACTAGTTGGTGTATTAAATATAACTCATTGAGTGGTTAAAAGCAAAGTTAAATAATCTATATTAAAATTAATACAGATCACAAAGTTAAATTTGCAACAAATATTATAAATAATGAGAAAAAATGAAACTAATTAGGTTTAAGATGTCTTTAATGGAAGGTCGACCTGGGTTTCTTTTCCCATTACCATGAATAACGTGGTATTATAACCAAATAAGCAATTAGATATAAAAATTTTAAAAAAACACTTATTTTTTCCAGTCTATACTGTCACATTACAACATAAGCACCACTTTAGATTTAAACACAAATTGGCTGTTTTCTTTTTTAAAGTCTTTTTTTTAAATAAGTACCTGATACTGTTGTGAATGATAATGCAATGTAAATGGTTTTGTTAAAAAATAAAATTCCTCACTGAGATATTTGCGACATCTCTCTTAGTCGACAGTATGTAGACATATTTCTAAATTTAAAACTAACATAATGTTGCTCATTCTCATACCTGATTCTTATCTCACTAAAATAATCTGTATGGGAGGGACATACCTAAGTATTGAATTTAATTTTAAAAAACTAATATATGTGATAAAGCTTGGAGAAAGAAATGCAGCATAAATGACTAGTGGCCACTGTCTGGGATAAAATTACAAAATTTAAAAATAAGCTACCATAAAATGGATTGTTTAATAAAGAGGAGCTACCGGGATACAATGTACATTTATATCCCAGGAGCAACTATGTAAATGATTTTCGATAAATTGTTTTTTTCTATATATCCTTCTAGTTGATTAATTTAATTTGCATTAAAAATATGTAAGTATTTTAATATCTGCCTCTCCGGGCTTCGCTCATGCTGAGGCAAACATTTTATATAGTTAATTAGTAATCAGCAAATATAAATTGAAAATAATAAAAAGAAAATGGAATGATGGTACGTTTAAACATACCATCATGTACTTTTAAATGTGTCAAAATGAAATGCTTTTATAATTAAAAGTTGATATTAAATCAGCAATAACATTTTCAAAGAGTTAAGATAATATGTACAAGTTCACCTTTAAAGAGTTAAAATATTAAGGTAATCTAAATATAATTAATAATTAAGGTAAGGTAATAATGTTATAACATGACGCCAAGGACTCTGATCCGTCCAATTCATAATATAATATGGCTGTCTCCCGTCTGACAGTTAATTCACAATGGCGGATAAAGAACAGATGTCTTTGACTTTTAACTATGAGATAATTTGTTCAATTTTGACGTTTGATACGTAATGATTTTATTGTAATAACAGCTGTTGAAGTTTTTCGCGGTTTTTTTTGTCAGATTGATACGGACTATCTATTATCTAGATAAGATTTATTCATAGATAATTCAACGCCATGATTAGCTAACAAAATACTTGAATACGCGACATTTTTGAGGGCTTCAGGATTAAACTAATAATATAAAGAAATAGATGTTAATTAAAATAATGTTTCACCTCGGAGTATTTAATTTAGATGTATTAAGTAAATTAGTCATCATGTGGATAGTATGACGTACGAACGCCTCAATCTTGCAACAAATGTAACCACAGCAAGCTTTATCTACAATAGTGAACAAAGAATTCTTACAATTCTTTGACCACCTGATGAGTCAAATTGACAGCCGAGAAAAGAAGATTATCTTGGGTAACAACTAACAACCTTAGTCTAGAAAAGTGCCACACCGGTGGAGATACGTTGCATCTGGCCGAAGAGTTGTGAGCTGCGAGATTTAGATTAAATTAAATTAGTAAAATTGATTTATAGTTTAAATAACCGAGAAATAAGACATTTTGATATTGTATATTGCGTTATTTTGAAAATCCTTAAAATTAAGTAATTATGACACTTCAAAATTATGTAATATTGACTTTCCTCAAAATTGCGTAATTATGACACACCCCAAAATTGCGTTATTTTAATATTCCTCAAAATTACGTAATTTTGAAAATATATAAAATTGCACAATTTTGAAATTTCTCAAAATTGTGTAATAATGACATTCCTCCAAATTGCGTAATTTTAATATTACTCAAAATTGTGGAATTTTGAAAATACATACAATTACGTAATTTTGACATTCCTCAAAATTACGTAATATTGACATTCATCGAAATTGCATAATTATTAAATTCCTCAAAATTGCACTATTTTGAAATACCTTAAGATTGCAAAATTTTTTAATTCCTAAAAATTGCGTAATTATTAAATTCCTCAAATTTGCGTAATTAAGACATTTCTCAAAATTGCGTTAATTTGAAATTCCTCAGAATTTAGCAATTTTGAGATTCCTCAGAATTGCGTAATTTTGTAATTCCTCGAAATTGCATAATTTTGCTAATTATATCATCAGCTGTCGACCGTGAAAGAAATAAAACTGCCCATTTATATATCCACGAGAATTATAAAGCCTCCCCCCCGCATAAATAATTAGTTTCGTTTAATGATGCATTATCTCGCGTATGCTATCAGCGCCGGTGCAGCCCTGGGGTCACATTTGGGACCCTACTGTACAAAGCCCTGTGGATAGACTAAAAAGATTGCAAAATAATGGAGAGAGAGTTCCAGTTGTCTTGGACTACCCTTGTCATTGGACCAATATTACCATTAATCCAAGAGTATACAACGTGTGGGTGGTAGTATGCAATATCACCTACACCTTAAACAATCCCATGCATACAGGCCTCTGTCATGACCAACCCAAGAAACCATGGAAGACGTCATCCTCGTAACGAAGAACTGCCGAAAAATAAAGGACTCCTTTAAAATAAGCAGAAAAAAGCATAACTAATAATTTTAATATAAAATATAACGAGTATAAATGAGAAACGCCTAATACTCATTCAATTATTATTTGAATTAAAAAGAAATCTCGCAGACACACTATGACTTTCTTAATCAGTTTTAGTACAATATTTAAATTTTAATGTTTTGGCGATTGATAAACCTCATCATCTTAATCGCCACCTTTTTCTTTGATTTTCACAAACGACGTAGAGGATAGAACGCCGCAGAGTATAGACAATCGGAACGCTTCTTCGCGTTTATATATTTACACAATAAACATTATCATCATCATCATAAATCGGCACCTTCTTTGATAAAACGCCGCACAGTGCCAGATAATTAGAATGCTGCTTCGAGTTTATTTTTTATTTACACGAATATCATCATTATCATCATCAAGGTTACGTTAGGTCAGGGGTCGGCAGATTTTCTAGAGAGAAGAGTCAAATATTAAGTAAACAGAATCTCAAAATTTTCAGAGTCGCAACATAAATTTTCACTGTAACTAGATCAATTTTAGTGACGAAAAAAACGAGATAAAATCGATATTTTTATTATTTTAAAACTTAAATTCACAATGCAGTCAAAAGCTACTTAAAATAATATAATATATGGGAATTACAAGCTTCAGTAACTTAGTACACATTGTTTAAAACAAGAAAACTAAATAATTTGACATTCATAAAACACTTTTCAGGTAAAGCTGATTAGTTAGAACGGTGACCTTGCATGCTATGTCTGCCATATAACTACTTGTTCAATTTTAGGCAAAATTGAACATTTTTGTCGGTTTATTTGGTTCTTAATTTATTTTTTATTTGATTCATGGAAGAAAGAATATTTGTTTGGAAAAATAGGTAGAACCAAAGAATGGCAAATGCTAGTTATTTTTTTGTGTCATATGTTTCAGCCAAACCATTCCATGTATCAAATATGATTGTAGATGAAAATATGAGTTGGAGTTGAAGAGTCGCAAATGCCTGTGAAAAGAGCCGCGGTCTGCCGATCCGTGGGTTAGGTTATACTACAGTGTAGCGGACGGGCTATTAGTTTGTTTAAATAGTATTCAGTTTCAACACGGAAATTACAAATGTGTCCACAATTCAACAATATATTTATTTTAAAATCCGTCTTTAAATTTACAAAACTTCATCATTATTTACAAGAAAATAACCCATTATTAGATTCTTAGTCAGTTTTAGTTGAATATTTATGTTTTTAAAACTTATGGAGATTGACAAAAGTGTACTACGTCTATCTTACAAGTGTTTGTCATATCGTTTTTATCTAGAAAACCCGATCTTATTAATAATTTATTTTTTTGAGTATAAATGAGAAACGCCTATAAAACGTAATTTGTATACCATCTAGTTTTAGTGATTAGTATTACTTATTATTTGAATTAAAAAGACATCTCGTGGACACATTATGACTTTCTTAGTCAGTTTTAGTTCAATATTTAAATTTATTGAAAACAAGGGGTATTTTGCGAAGTTTACATGTAACAATATAAGTTTTTCTGTTATACACGAGAGCGCTAATAACTCTGTTAAATTGCAACCGGTCTGCATTCTAACATTTTTCGCAGAAGTCTGAAGGTTGACTGTCTTTACAACCTTCTTTTCATTCTTCTTCTTCTCCTCTATTTGTTATAAGTTTGGTGATTTTTAGAAAAATTATACTTTTTAATTAATTAATTAGCCTAACGTTTCCTTTTCTCGCTTATAACTCTGCGAATTTGAGAGCAAAAATAATTTTATTTTTTGACGATTGCTACCGATGGACACTTTTTTTTAAATTCCTCTTCTAATTTCTTTGTGATGCCTGATTTAGTAAAATTTCGTGTTTTTTAGCTTTTCTCTGCGAGTTTACGACCAAAATATAATTTTATTGTATCTGTGCATACATCACAATGGACCATCATTTATTTTCGTATTTGTAAACTCATATCGTTTAAATTTCACCTTTAAAATCTAAAAATCGCGTATTTTTTTTGAGAAATCGACGTACCTACCTACATACGAATGAAATGTAGAAAAAGCTTGATTTTTGCAGACGTACTAAGCGAACGCAACTATATTATATTTTCAAGCTATAACTATTTTATATTATATTTGTAGCGACCGGAATTCAAATCCACCGCCATCTCAGTCGGCATCGACGCTAGCGACAGCGCTGCCGGCTGCTGGCTCGAAATTGACCGCCAGGCAGTCTCTCCAGTTTCAGCGTTTCGCAACGGCGGTCTTGCCGGCTCGCGAGAGCCGAGCGAGACCGCTAACCCGCTTCAGATCATTTCATTTCGTAATATATACGCACCTTCTACATCATTCATTCATTCATTTCATTATATGTCTTTCTTGTTTTCACCATAATGTAATAAACCTCAAAACGCGCAAACAAACATCTATTTCATTTAACCACCGTCCTAACCCCCAAATATTTATAAGCTATAAGGGCTGATTGGGTGATTATGGGTGGAATTAAAAAATGGCCGCCTTAACACTGACAAAGACATAACGGATTTGAAAGAAAATGGCACTATGCTTCTCAACTTTGTAATAAAGTTTGTTTAGTAAATAATACGAATTGATTATTTACAAGTACGCAGAGACGATGCTTAAGGTATTCGTGGTTATATTAAACAATGAACAGGGACGTAACCATTGAAAAATGTTATAACATTTTATATTTCGTAATTTGAACCTAAAGAAACCAAAATTTTATTCGCTTGAAGTTAGTTCACATGATCAGAAACAACAAACATACCAGGCGACAATTGTTTAGTTTTTAATTACGACAAAAGATGGCAGTAAGATAACGAAATGCATATCTATGTAAATACATTTTTTTAATGGTCGCAGACATCGATTTAAAAACAAAAATGGCCACCTCTAGATCGACCATTTTTGTTGTTTATTTCTGAAGTACGAGATAAAAACCATAGATGGCAGTACGATGTCGAAAGGCCATTACTAAATTAAAGGAGATGGCCGACTTCGTGCATTTTTATCGACTTTTAAGAGGTAACTAGGTAGGTACGGTGTTTTGTTGATTTAGTCGCTGTGCAACTATATAAAATGGTATTTCTCTTCCAAGTTTTGGCGCATTTTGCGATTTTAAAAGTTCTGGTGATAGATACATGTGTAACGCATATATATTTTTATCTTTCTCTATTCTTTTTCTGTTCCTGTCACATTAATTTTTATGGTTTTGAAATGGAGTATTAACATATACCTGGAGACTAGGTTAGGTTAGGTTCTACTAAATAGTGTAGCGGGTGGGCTGTGGGTTTGTTTAAATAATATTCAGCATCACATACAAATGTGTGCACAATGACACAATATGTTTGCTTTTAAATACGTCTTTGAATTTACAAATAACTTTACTCTTTACATGAAAATGGTTTGTCTCCTATCACACTTGTTCTTGTATTTTATCTCGGCCATTAATAGCTCAATATCTAAATTTAAAATTTCTGGTGATAAATAAACACGTAACACAAATATATTTGTATCTTTCACTCTTCTTCTTATTTTTTTATCAAAACACTTTTTATGGTTTTTTTAATGTTTTATCAAAGTGTATTAATAATTTAAATTTTTTTTTTAATCTGGAGAAGATTGACAACAGAGTACTGCGTCCGTGCGGTAGCTGTGTGGGCAAGGCTGGTAAATATAAATGTTTTAGAAGAAAAAATTTAGTACGTGAGATGTAAAAGGTACAGGTTTCTCAGTGACTTATTAAAACATTTTATAAAGATTGTATGAATCAATCGACTTTTAATACATGTGTCTGGCACACCAATGGTTTACTACCCCGCATACAGATGACAAAAATGAAACAAATTTCAGGTTCAGTAGTTAAATTTATTACACCCTTAAGTGCTCAGAAAACACAAGTGAATACTAAGCGATATAAATTAAAACAAAATCACACAGATATTATATCTAACAATTAATGTTCTTACCCATTAAGAAAAACAACGAGTTGCATAATTAATGATAAGATTTATTCAACTTTTTATATTGCAAATAGTGAGAGCTTTGTCAATACATGAATCAAGAGGCACACCGCATGTACTATGCACAATGTGTTACCCTGCACGAAGACTTAATACTTAACTTATTAGGAATTTATAAATAAAAATCTGGTTTTAATTTCACCCGAAAAATTCATTTTCTCCACAGAAATGGAGATATTTATTGTTGATTATAATAATATGGACTGTATATAATCATAACGCTGACATTGACATTTAATTGAAGAAATTTCTAAAAGTGAGATGAACACTTAATTCCATAGCTGAAGCCAATGTTACATAACATTGAGTTTGAAAGAAATGAAACTTGCACATCAACCTACACAGCTTGTGATTTATGACCAAAGATAAAATATTAAATACTTTCAACGAAGCTGCTTTTTAACAATAATCTACTTTTTACTCAACTCAACCAATTTCTTAATTTGATCTCGTAAAGAAATAGTCATTTTGTGATGGATGAATTACTATTGTAAAATATGTTTATGGAATCACATTTACCTTTATAAAATTTGAGCTGTATGAAATAAATAATAATCCAGCAATACATACTTCTTCAGTAATGTAGCAATAATGGTGACTTTTAATGTAATAACAATATCCTCAAAATGAACTAACATGAATTAACACAAAATTCTAACTTTAATGTGTAGGTGGACGATACACAGTATGGTTATTGTTTCAATAGAATGTATGTATTATGTGTATATTAAAAATACATACTGTTTTTATTCTTCTTCTCATCAACGGTGATGATGAGAAGTGAAAAATGATGAAATGAAGTGTAACAGTGAAGTAATTGATTTATGTTTTCCCTGTAAATATATTTGAAGGGAATAATAAATGTTAGTGGGCAGTGGGCACATAAAATAATAAATGTTTGAGTGCAATGTGCACCCTTATCTTCTCAGTGAGATATTATATTTTAAAGCAGTTTGAAAATATTGTAGTATACTGTTGAGTATTGTTCCAGATATCAGAATAAGATTTTGAAGGTAAATTAGAACTTAATTGGGCACTATTGATTTTAGAATCATATATATGTAGATATGTGTACTGGCAATAACTTCCTGCGAAAACACTGTAACCACAATTTCATATAATTGGTTTCCCAATAAAATAGTAAGAAGTATAATTCTGGCTTTACTCTGTAAACTCACAGAAGACATTTGAAAATGACATGCATTTCAACAATTCCAAATAAATAAATAAATCATTTATCTTTATTACAAATTTTAGAGTAGACTTTTTGAAGTAATAATAATTGCTTCTGGAAATATTGTTATGATAAATGAAAATGTCTCCATTAATTTCCCAAATTCATCAAGCACTTGATAACCAAATTGTAAATTAATACTGATTTGTTTGTTGCTCACATTGATGTCTCATAATATAAATAATTTGAAAACAAACCAATGATAATATCCAGCTGTGTTCTTTTTTGGGTATGTTAAATTAATATTATTCTATAAAACACCCTTCCACTATTTGTGACAGCTCCCCCTCGTTTGGACTAAGGAAACTAAAAATTGAAAGATCCCAACAGACATGTCAAATTTGAAATGAATGTATAATTATTTTTTTCGCTTTCTGTAAGTCAGTTGCAATGTTTTGGCAGGATTATACATTTACAAAATTTATTTAATATCACACATTTTTATTCATTTGAAAATAACTTGTGTGTTCAATTAGTTGGAAATGTCCGTAAACAAACAAATCTCTATATAAAAAAGAATCATAATTAATTACTGTCTTTCACTCAATCGCTATCGTAGGCAGAATGATTTTTAAGTACATGCATAGAAACCATTCAAAATTAATTGCTATCATTTCAAATTCTATAACAAAATGGTTGTGACACCAAGAATTGAAGAAGAATTAAGTGAATGTGATAAAACACCAAATATAGTTTAAGAAAAGATTTCAAAATAACCTAGAAAATATTCAATGAAATGTTGCTTTATATTATAGCTGATTACGCACAGATAGCTATTGCGTATAGACAGAAGCATGGGGTCTAAAAAATGAAATAGAGAATACATTTGTTTGAGAATGACTATGATATACAAACTTTAGAAACAATTTTATTCATTCACCTGATGACACGATTTATACTTTTATATTTAAAGATTAAGAATCAACAAATGAAATAACAAATAAAGTTAATATTAGTGATTGCCTAGTATTAATGATCTTTAAGAACCAAATGTATTATTTGGTCAATTCATTAAAAAATACCTCACAATAGAAAAACTTATGTTAAAGCTGCAAAGAGCGCTGTGTGTACACCTCTCGTATGAAATTCAATAATAAAAATAAATTAGATCTAAAAATATTCTACATATATGTACCTTGTGAAAATGGTCTGTTTTAAATAAGTTTGTTAACAATAAATTACTGAATTTCAGGTAAATAATGACTTCTGATAATTGTGGAAAAAGAGCTATGAGCCATATTTGTCATTTAAATGCAGAAAGCAGTGCTAAAATGTTTATTTTTTACATATGAAACAAAATTATAACTAAATTATTTCAATCGTCGGAGATGTGTTAGAAATTCTTTTCAAAATGTCTCAAAACTATTCTATTATTGCAGACAATGACGATTGATGGTTTATAAAATGCATGATTTCTGTCGAGAGCTCTTTTAATAATTAACAAATGCTTGGACATTCATATTCATTGTATCGTGTCCAATAACAAACAATTTTGTCCCATAACTCTTTTTAAATTACCCCTCTACAATAATAATTGGTTACAAAGCTGTGTTTCTCAGTGCCAGGTTAATGCAGTTTATTTATTATTTATTAATAAAATTATTTAACATCCAAAATATAATTTCAACAAATCCCATACCAGGCACTGGTGAAAAAACTGACAAATGAAATACAATCTGCATTCTAGCTGAACAGTTGTGAATAATTTGGAAAACATTGGGTAAGAAAATTGAATATTTCTTGAACAAAAGGGAAGAGAACACTGATAAATAAAATATTTTGTGATAATGCTTTGGAAATGAGCTATGGCAATTTATTATCAAGAAAAATAATACAAAAATTGTTAAAAAAAACATTCCTACATAAAGATAACTTATTCTAAGTAAAATGCTTAAGAGCATAATTTTTCCCTTGTATAATTGTTCTTACATAAATAATATTTTGAATTTTAAAACTTAAAACTAATTCCCATACATTTAGATCTTTGTGGCAATGAAAAATATACATACTGTTAATTGGCATCATCAACATTTCTTTTCATATAATTGATTTCACACGCACTATACGGCTTAATATGAATTAAATTGGTTCATTATTCAACAACATAAAATTATATACCAAACATATTTTAAAATAAGATGAGAAAATTTTGTTTTATGAGATAATTATTCTAGTTTACATGCGATAGTTCACTGGTGGGTGAAACTGCGAGATATTGGCATATTAATGATTGGCTTACATTTATACCACAAGAAGGGCACTGATTCGTGGTCATCAATCCAGACACTTCCTGCCCAGGCTGAACACATTTCAGGCTAAAATATCAATTGACTACATAACAAATCCTTCCCTGTGTGCTATAATCTATAACTATTATTATCATACTCCCGCCTCTTATCATGTCCCGGTTACTTTGCACAGTGACAACTATTATGTACAATACATATTACTGTTCAATGACAATCTACAATATAATACATAAAAGGTATAAAATAACAAATAATACACATTGCTGACATGCCAAGTCTATAATTAAAAGAAGTATTATTCGACGTAACAAAACATTTTTATTTTCAAGAACACATTATTATTGTAAAGTTGTAGTTTTTCAGAACATAGTTCTGTGATATTTTAATACAGATTAAATGTATCAATTAGAAAGATATACAAATAAAATTGATTAATCAAATATAATTAACAAAATATTTTTTAAATAAATTGATTTTATCTGTATATCTTTCTAATTGATACATTTAATTTGAATTAAAACCATTTTTAGATCATTTATCGCTGTAACAAAGTCTCACCCAAAATCTACCATTATTCTAATCGCAATATAATAAGGCGCACGTATAGGATGAGACCTGTCTCAAATGTCATGTAAAAGACGGCACAGAGCTGAGTTAAGCGAGTATGGTATGCAGAATACAATAACGCAAATGATACATACCAACCTTTACTGACAAATCAGAGATCAAACCTCGTCCGCCATAAGTGTTGTTTGATAATGACGACTTTATGAATATCAGTACAGATTCATTAGTCATTTATTTATTACGTTGCATGAGTGATGCAATTTGAAGAACAGTAATAAGTAAAAACGGTAAATTAATTAATTTGTCACAACGTGTAACATACACTTTCTGAGTGGGACTGTTGAGAATTTAAATAAATCCTCAACTGTACTATGTACATATATACAAAGAAAACAAACCACAACAAATTAATAAACACGGTATAAAATAATACCGTTGCTGCACATCAGTGTTTACTCCGGTAGCTACCCCAAATAAAATAAACATATAATGACCAAATATAATTTGAGCTTGAAAAGTATTAAAAATTCCCTATTCTATTTAACATGAGTTTGAATTTAATATTGCAGGGATGAAAAAATTGTTGCTTCCTTTAGATCTGTTTATTTATTACTACTCGGCTATTATCTCTAGCAGCTCGATTTTCAAGCAAACCTTCCGACTCTCGCTCATTATGGAGTTGACAATTGCCTAAAATATAATACAAAGGTTATAGTAACATTAGTCGTGTCGGTACTTGGTCCATTTGTTGGGGAGCATCCGCGAAGACGGTTCACGGTACAGAAATTTCTATTTAGACTTGGAAAACTTTATCACGCCAACACTAATAAAAAGACCGGTGATAGGGATTCATTATTCACACAATAAATTGAGGTTTGTGTGGATGTCTCTGGACGAATTGCTGCACATTTGTTATTGTTGTTTTACAACATGGTCCATTTTATTACTTTAATTTAAAACCTCATTGCACAGAGAAAATTATTAAGCTTAAAAAATTATAAAAGCAATCAAGTACATAGGTCGGGCGATCAAATAGCAAGTTCAACCAGCGGGCCGACTTGCTGTTTACTTTTTAAATTTGATAGCCAATAGTAAATGGCAATCATGTGTATGGCCACGGTCTGACGGATTAAAAGCCCACCATTTCAGCACAGACAGTACATATTTACAAACAGATAGGGCAGAGAAAATGCTCCCGTGTCCAGTAAATGGTCTCGTTAAAAGTGTCCATGGAAATATTTTCTACAGATTGAGTTTTGAAACAGTCTAAAAATGATTGTTATATATATTTAATTTTTTCATCTTTATTTATAAACCCCCACATACAACTAATAATAGACAACTACGAGACTTAGATTTAAGTAAATATTAAGTGATAAATCAAAAAAAAAAAGCTATTATAAAAAATAAAATGGCAAATATAATAAAAGTATTTGAAGTTCAATTCTATATAATGTAGAAACAATAATAATTTGTACTTCATAGTGAAATTAATGCTTTCTGAAAATATTCTGTCTCGATTAACTGAGAAAGTTAACATTTTTTCGACTGATAAACCGAGGAAAGTTTTAATAAAATGTAGTGTGCAGAATTGCATTGAAAGTATGGATGTAATAAACCATAAATCATTTTGCAAATATAATTCGACAAAGCGAATGTTCACTTTCCACCGAATGTGGCATTCCTCAAACTCCGTAATATGAAATTATAGCTTTTAAAAAAAAAAAAAAAAAATATACACAGAATCAAAGTAAAAACTGGAAAAAAGATATTAACACAAAAAAACACCAATTAAACAAAAAAAAAAAGCTAATGTTAGAAACAAAAGAAAGACATTTTATTATTTATTATTTATTATAAGGCTGTTTTTTCATGTGAAATGTATTTTAAAATTGATTGAACCCATTACTTATTGCATTATTTAAAAATTTATCACAATGTTTACTAAAAAAAAAATCCTATCAAAAATGTGTAATAATTTATAGGAAATGCACAAGTTACAGTTAAGTTATTACAGTGAGAAATGGAAGGACATATGAATTAAAAATTAAATAATCAATGAGATATTGTCAGACTGACAATGTTGAAAATTAGCATTCTTAAAACAACTTACAATATAGTTCCATACAAGGGTTTCTTGCTCTGCACAACAAAAATGTTCCTCTTGTAATGAAATTTGGTAGATTAACCTCGACAGCTTAAGCAAAATACATGACCTTTTTGGTCTCGGTGTGGACTGTTATGGCCCGTGCCATGGCGCCTGGAGTGCGGTCCTCTGAGCAGCCCGACTGGTGTGAGCCCTCCCCCGAATCGTGTTCTTTCTCCACCAGATGATAGCGGGCCCGAAAGGCCACCAGATGTGCATAATAGGCCGGCGCGGGGATGCTCACGGAACGGGTGCAGCGCACGTACGTGTGGCATAGCTGATATGTCAGGCACTGCAGCTCATCAGAGTCAAAATGGTTGTCGTCCCAAAGAACATGGTAGTGCGATGGTCGACTCGTACCCTATTATCAAAATTTAATACATGAATAAAGCTAACACATTCATATAAGGTGAGTCGGGGTAAGTGCATCTAGGACTCTTAATTACGTTGGAAATTGGATTCCAGAGCCGCAATCTATTAAGAAATGTTATAAATCAATATTTAAAGAGACATTCCAGAGATGGTACAAATCCAAATATTAGTTTGTTTGTAATACCATTTCAAATTATGATAGTTGTGCATACCTTTTCAATCTTTCGTATATCTCGATAATCTATTTTGCCAGGATGCTGATATAAGGTAATTATTTTGAGTTATAGTTTGTGATATACAGTGGTACCTCGACATACGAGTTGCAACCTTGCTCGTATCTTGAATTACTCGTATCTCGAAGCAAATTTCCCTACAAACTAATTTCATACAAAACAATTGAACTACCATTAATCCGTTCCAACCCCCAAAATGTCACCCCAGTTATTTTTGTCACGTGGTTTTGAATAATAAAAACGTATTTATAAATGACAAATATTTATTGTACAAAAATAAAAAAGAGTATGTAAAGAAATAAATTAGATATCCTCACTGGTCTTTGCCTTTTTCGCTACATTTTTCTCGCTTTCACCTGTAGGCCGTTTAGAAAAAAACATGTCCAAGGAGGTTTGTTTCTTCCTCCCTCTCAGAATGTTCCGGAAATGAGTTAGGCAAGTGTCATTAAAAAGATCAGATGCACGACCTCCGGTCCGGTATGAATACAGGTCCTCTTTTTGAAATTCTCAAACCAGCCCCGGCTGGCTTTAAATGACTCTTCCGATGCCTCTTCGATGGAAGTCTGCGGGGTTTGCTTCAGCAAATCTCCGTAGATCGCTCTTGCCTTCTCACAAATGATGGTCTGCGTCAAGGTATCTCCTTGGAGCTGCTTCTCTGTCACCCACACCATCAGCAGTTTCTCCATATTTTCATGAAGGGAGGTTCGCAGCTTGGAAATTATCGTAAGGCCCTTAGTCGGCGTTACACTCTTTATCGACTCCTTCTGTTTAAGCACAGTACATACCATGGACGTACTACGCCCATACTGCCTCGACAAGTCAACAACTCGAACACCTTGCTCATGTTTTTCTATAATTTCACGTTTTAATTCAATACTCATCATCTTTTTCTTAGCACTTGACTTTTCACAAACTTTCTTCCGATCCATGGTTATAAAAATAAATGAACTACAACTGTAAATGTAAACGCAACACAAAACGCGAACACAACTTATCACAGCGGGAGCACGCTGCTAACTGATTCACTGACCATGGTGGGCGTGGCCGCGCACGCGCGCTACCGGCCGACCTGCTAAACCGAACTCGTATCTCGAATTTCGCTCGTAACTCAAGGCAAAAAATCACTCGCTCGTGTCTCGAAAAACTCGTATGTTGGGGCACTCGTATGTCGAGGTACCACTGTATATATTAATTTTGTGATTATTTCCTCTGATTACGATTTATAAAACCAGATACATTTACCTCATAAATTTTACACCGTGGGGGAAGCGCATCTACTCAGTGGTTGGTATGGTACCCCATATATTATTGTATGGAAACTTTCTCAACTAGTAATGTGTAAGACAGTTCCATTATTTTTTTAATAATTAACCAATTTCAAAAACAATCACTATGATATGTCGCGCTTCCCCCGTCTAAGCAATTTTACTAAATATTTTGGAACTCAGCACGTTTTACCTGTCATTAAGGACCAAAATAACTAATTCATATTATCAGAAATGCAGTAGATGCATTTACCCCAAATTTGGGGTAAGTGCATCTAGTTATAAATATCCGCTATCCTAAAAGATTACATTCTGATTTTTTAAGACTTAAATTAGGAAACGGTTAATAATTCTATAAAAGTTTCAAAGTCATAGCATAATCTTATGAAGTTCGAGAACAATTCAGTGTCGATGATTTATGTCTCACCTTACTTAAACTGCAACTTTGCAGCTTAGTACAACTTAAGAAAATTTGTACATTTTTTGTGAAAATAATAACATAATTTTTATTATTGTAATATTTATAATTATATTATATAAGTTCTGTCACATATTTCTTTGTAAGGATATTTAATATATATTTTTCGATAAAGAATTAGCATTTTGCGATCTAATGAATTATTTTCATGCACAATAGTATGTGGGGTTATTTCCAGACCATCATAATCTTCAATAACCATCAGGGCTGGGCATAATCATTTATTTGTTTCTTTAAATTATTATTACAAGTTTTCTAAGGGAACACTCAAATAAAACTTCAGAAGCAGTAAAACATATTAACTGAGTTATTCAGTAGTTGCAGTTATCACATTCAGTGATTATAAGAATCAGCCGCTTTATATGCTCAACTTTTAAAAGACATAATCGAAAAAAGAAATTGTGAAATTTATATTTCAAACTATATTTTTTAATATACAGAGAACCGCTTTTAATACGTTTTCCAAGGGAGCAGCAAATTCAAAAAATTATTAGCAGGAATTTCAATATTCTCTCATTTTAAATATTTAATATTCTAATGATGCATTTTAACCATAGTTATAATAATATTACGATAATTTAAGAATGTTTTAATATTTAACCCGATTAAGGCCAGTGTCAGATACTTGCTACAGAGCGCCAAACACCCAAGTGACAATGAGCGGTGTCTATATACAACAATTAAAAACGGATGATATCAAGGGCGCTGCATATCAGATTTTTAATCAAATTACTTTTTCCAGTAGTGATATCATACGGTGACCCATAGAAATATTTTTCAACTCAAGTACATCACGAATATGTCAGAAATCGAATGTAAAAATCATTATTTTTCCTCCATACAAAATTTGCAGACACTCACTTCTGTGTTGCCAGATTTCTTTTATATCATATATAAGAGTTTTATACCCAAATGACCGAAATTTCAGTTAGGTAAATTTGAAAATCTTACACACACACATATCCATATCGACGTTAAAGTGCTAATAATTTTGTTTTACAATTATCGAATTTTCAAAAAAACTTTTGTTTTTTTTTTATTTGACTTTTTCGTTAGTGGAGATATTCAGTTGGATGATGAAAACGACGTCGAGGATGATTATTTTGAGGTTCACTACTTTGTCGCACAATTTAATTATTTAATAAGTTGGAAAGTATACAGAACGTACCAATTTGAGTAAATTGACAGTTAGATTTTGACGAACGTTTGTGAAAGTTCACATTTTTCTTGGTGAATGAGATATTATTTTTTAGTTATTAAATTAATAATACACACGTTTTACTATAAATACAGTGAATGCATCGTTAGGCAGCATTGGCCACTGTCACGGTCAGCGGCATCATTTTATGCGTGTTGTTAATGCTATGTAAGTGCGATGTGTAAGTAATTAAATCAAATCAAATTAACCCCAAGAAGGCCTAGGACGACTATTGCCGTCCTAGACAGAGATAAACGTCAGAATATATAGCGCTACACCATAGACAAGAAACGTTGCATCACGTGTTGAGCCAGATTTCTTTTTTATCCAAATGACAGGATTTTCAGTATAATATTTGAACACAGACTCACACTCATATCGATGACAAACACATTACACGTGCTAATTACGCATTTCCAAAATACCAAAACTTTCCAAATGGAAAGTACTTATCAGGATTTATCCTGCAATACACATATATTTACAATTGTACCCTTATCGCCATACTTATTTGTTTGTAAGTAATTAAAGTAAATAAGATATTATTTTTTAGTTATTAAGTGCGTTTTACTACAAAAATACAGCGAGTGCTTTGTTATAAACCATATTGGCCATAGGCGCAAACAGCATTTCATGCGTGTTGGTGTTAGTGCTATATCATAAGTCTGATGTGTGATGTGAAGTGCTAATACATATTTTTTCGTTTAGTTATGGAATATTTGATAACTTTTTTTGAGTTTTTTTTTCCTTTACAAACTTTTGTTTACAGAAAGGCAGAGGGTGACTTTTTCGCTAATGAAGATATTGCGGACTTTTTAGTAATTTCCGATATGCTAGTTTCTACTGCAGAGTCCGATGATGAGAACAAAATCGAGGATAATTATTTTGAGGTTCTCATCTATGATGAAGAAGACCTTGACAATACTGTTGATGAAAATCAGCCATCAACAAGTGCAGGGGTTAGGTCAGAATTTAAATGGAAGACAGATAACTGTTTTGTTCCAAATATACATCAATTTTCGGCGACTCCTTATTTTAACTCGGACCTTGCAGAAAACTCACAGGGAATAGATTTAAAAAAAATTGTATCTCAATACAGCAGTGGTCGATACTATTGTGGATGAAATAAACTGCCAATTTAAATTTGCCACAAAAAATATACCATTGACTGAAAGATGGGTTGGCATTACAAGCGACAAAGTATATGTATTTTTGGCCCTGAGCTAATGATGTCCAGTACATTGGTAGAGCATTGGTTGACAAATCCATTGCTGAGTTTATTGATCTACTCAGAAACTATGTCTATGTCAATTGTTTTATTGCTTTGGCACGGGCCAAAGGCGCGGGTGGCCCGCTGCGCCCTTGTAAGACTTCTCCTTGGGATCATAATAGGCCCTTATAAAGGCATTTGGCATAATCTCCACTTGTCCAAGGTTGGATTAATTGCCCATAGTCCAAATAGGTTAGAATGGCACCCTTCCCGTGCTCTGAAGCGTGTCTTATATTGATCAGCTGGATAAAATAAAAACCCCCAAAATCGCGATTGGCACGTCACACTTTAGTGCACGCGTGCGTCAGATTTATGTATGGTATCACCCGCAATGCTCGAGATGCCTACAATTCTGCCCATTATTATCTTTTATCTTCATTATCATCGTCAACTTATGACACTTTTTATATTATAACTAAACATTTACATTAATTCCAATGAACGGTAATATTGCGTATGACATTTTCGTTAACGCATTTATTTGACAATTGTTTTCATGTGTTATTTACCGACATTTATATGTCTAGTATTCCATAATTTAATCTTTAAAGTACATTTTTTTATTATTTTATGGAACCTTAAAATGGCTTCAGGTCGTGATAATTCCCACAAAACTTTAACCCTTGACAAAAAACTATGATTCTGAATTCGTCCCTCTAGGATTTAAAGAAATATGAAGATGGATTGACCGATGCGAAACTCTCAATGCTTGTAGCGGCTCTATAATTAAACACAGTTAAAATTGAATGTTGTTTTATATTTGCATGACATTTTGTAATTTCTAAAAATATCGCTGAATTCTAGGTTATCTTATATTGTTTCGTAAAATGTTTTTAATTAAATTTCTTAATTATTATCCATTTGCTTTTCTGTTGAAACAACAAAACCAAATAGATTATTCAGAAAATCCTCCTTTGTTTGCAGAATGCCCTTATTATGTTATATCCCATATTAAAATGACAATGAGTGTCTTCTTTGCGGAACTTATAAACTTTTTTAAAGTTGCACTACATTTATTTTTATGGCGCGCGGGGAATATTCATATACAGAAAAACCGCGATATAACGAAATCCAAGGGACCAAAAAATAAAAATTCGTAATAACGAATTCCCACATATAACGAAAAAAAAAAAAACCTACTATATGTTACGCGCCGTCGCAAAAAAATGTTGCGCGGCTTCAAAAAAGATCGCAAATTCTGCAAACAAAGGAGGAAGAAGGTCATAGGGAACTGAATACCTACATATTTTTAGTAGTTTTGTTATTAAAACAGATAAGCAAATGGATAATCAAAGGAATTAAATTAAGAACAGAACCTATTCAACACCAATTGGAAGATATTTTTGTAAATTCCAGAATATTGCAAACACAAAACAATATTTTAATTGTGTTTAAATGTAGGGCCGCTTCAAACAAAATAATTCAAAAATAACAATTTCACAGTTGAATCGCGGCATTTTTATAAAATGAGTCGTATATAAATTACGAAGGTACTTACCGGTAACGGCGGCAACCACTTCAAAATATAATCGTTAAAATTGTTCACTTAAAAATTATAGTTAACATTGTTCACTTAAAATACACGAAAATAATAGTTAATAGAAATACAAAATGCCGTACAAAAATAGTCCATAAAATATTTTAACGAATTATTTATATTATTGACGAGTTCACCTGAAAACAATTGTCAAACGAAAATGAATTTATGTAAATATTTAGTTCGGTCATGCAATAATCGCGTTAAAAGCTGAACAAACTTAACTCTACAGACGTTACACTGAGACTAACATTTCCAATAAGTACATAGTGCAACTTTCGGGGGGTTCCTGTTAATTTTTGTATTTTACAGCTGTTTAGGTCTGGGATTGCAATACATATTAGAGGCGTATGCGTACGTAAAACGTGTCTAAGTGAACGCCGCAAGAATTATGTCAAATGGTTTTATGGGCCTACTATGAACCCAAGAAGAAGTTTGAATTGTTTTACTACCTTGTCGGTCGACCGCCGCGCATCGCCGAGAAAGCCATAAAACCGTTCGCATACGGCAGATGCATCGGCGCGGCTTTGTAAGTGCGAAATAATATTTTCATCTTTTAACATTTTTTTATTTCGTTATAAATTTACGTAAATGTATTGGCATTTTTTCGTACGGGACAAAAATGATTTTGTTATAAATATTAACAGGATTTCGTTATATAAATGCATTTTTGTATGAAAAATTGGTTTTAGGGTCTAAATTTCGATTTTTTTTTCGATACGTCATTTTTCGCTATATCGGATTTCGTTATATCGCAGTTTTACTGTATTAGGAAAAAACAAATATATATTTTGCTATATGTGGGAATTCGTTATTACGATTTGTTATTTTTTGATCCCTTGGATTTCGCAATAACGACGACAATAAACAAAAAACCATGCAGCAAAAATATTGTTTGATTTTTTTCAATAAATAAATTTTATCTGTTATTTTAATACCCTCAATTGTTGATACCCTTCAAAAACTTAGGATTGGGGCTCCACTGTATATCATATGCAAGTGAAATATATATTGGAACAAAAAAATGTATAAAACGCTTTCTAAATAATTTGTTAGTTAAAAAGGCAACGTTTTAGTAAAACGATGAAAAATTATGTACCAGACAATATAAAAAAAGTAGTCAGACATGTTAAATTTCTAGAAAGAAACATACTTCTACAAAGAATAACATAAAAAGTAATTTTTATTATTGGTTTAGAGATTTTCCATAACAAAGACTATACCCGAATAGTATCTGAATTATCAATAATAATAATTAAGAATAAGTAATATGTTATTTCATAATTTGACACGAAAGTTAAAAATATATAATATGGCTAATGATACCTGAATGCCTTGATGACTGCAGAGGTAAAAGTCAAATTCAGTCGGGTGCGTTATTCCAACATCCACAGTAGTTCCAGCGGGAATATTACCCGACTTGCCAGACTGCTCCTTCTTATCCGCACAGAAGAGTCTCGTATGGTGGCGTTTCTGTACCACTATGAAAGTGATGCCGGGCTTATAGTCGGCTTCCAGTTTAATGCAAGCTTCTCTCACGGCCGTCAGCTCGTGCTGTAGCACGTGGATGAATTGACCTTCGGACACCCCGTCTCGGTACATGATGATCCTGTGCGGTTTGTAGCCGCCTGTACTCTTATAGAACATGATGAGTAGCTCACGCACCATGCTACTCATTTCTTGGATGATCTCTTGTCTGTAAAATATAATTTTATAACAAATGGCTGTATGAAATACAAACATTTTATAACAAATGGCTGTATGAAATACAAACATTTTCGTTCTTCAATCAAAAATGTTCAAATATCCAAATGAAAATGTATGCAACAGAGGAAAAACTAAAAATCACAAACATTAGTGGTGTTAGGGGAACCATGTCGATTCAATACGTTAACATTTACAGGTTGGTTCTAAACAAAGGTAAAATGTATCTCTACTGTCTTTTAAGTTTCTATAAACATTCTAAAGAAAATAGCCCATGAGTGTCATAGTATAAAATGTGAGAGGGATGAAATGGATAAACCAAAATAAAAATATAAACAAAACAAGGAGTATTGCGAGGAGGGCGGAGTGTGAGGGGAGGGGAAGGAGAGAGCGCCCTGAAGGAATAAGAGTAGAAGGAATGCACACGTGCCTGTGCCAGAAGAGTGAAGTCTCGCGGGGAGGCGAGGGTGGTGTGTCAGGATCGGAAAGTGTGGCATTCCGCAGGAACTGCTGGCCCCTGCATACCAACACATTGTTTCTATCAATTTATCCTTACACATTTCTTCATTAGCATAATCATTGTGACATTGTTCATCTCAATTTACGACCCATCTTCATTTATGTACAATCCAAAAGGATTGCCTGGTTTTCAATTAAAAAATGGGCGATAAATACATATTTGAGGATAATTAGAAAATGATACAGAATTGTCGAATCACAATGATACTTGTAAATAAAATAAAAACGTTTTAATTTGTAAGTAGACACTTCTGCCAACATTCATGTGTTTGTCATATTCCAGAAATATTCATATAGAAAATTGTTCCATTATTACACATTAATCCCTCGCCAACTCTTTGGTAAAAAGAACTGCCTCGTTTGGCATGACTGCGGATGGTGAGACTAGGATTTAATAGATAATAGGGGTCAGGGAAACAAGTTTTTTTCCTTTGAATCGATTGACTTATTTTTCAAAAAAGGTAAAAGATTGTTTCTGAAAATCTTTATACGGCAGCAAATGACTTTAATATTGATGTAAAATTTAAAGTTGCTTGCGGATCAACTGTTTGTCACCAAGTTGAAGTGCTATATTTATCTCCTCATTAATATTGCCGTCAGTCAAAATTGGCTTTTTTTCTTGCATATCCCCATTTTCTTCATCCTTTGATTGAGATTTTACAGGTCTAATTTTACACAAGATCATTCAAATATCTAAAAAAAAAATGTCTCAATGAACAAAACCAGTTGTGGAGGAATTAGTGTATAAAATTAAAAATTTGTTATTTGCAAAAGTGTCTTTCTGATTTCAATAACAAAAATGAAATAAGTACAATTCACACAACAGCAAATTGATATTAAACACTGAAATTAAAGGACATGCAAAGGTAGAGGATTTACCTATGCTGCTGAACTCGAACAGTAGCTGCGTATCTGGAGGGGTGAGCGTCCATAGATCCCACCACAGCAGCTATGGAAGGCTTTTTGTTGTCTCCGGCGGGAGGGTGGGTCACATCGGCTCCCAGAAAGATGACCGGCTCGTTGAACACCTTAGGCCGGAGGGAAGGAACCAAAATAGAATTGATTCCGCCCAGCTTGACATTTATTTTCAAGCAAAGGTTACTCAGTGTCTGCGGAGAGGTCTTATTAACATTTTTTGCTTGAACACACTGCGTCGCCATACCGAGAACGGTATCACCGACTCGTTTAACTTCGGCTGTAAGTAGAAAGCATTAATTTAGTATTTTTATTTTACAAAATTCAGAAGAGTAAGTGAAATAATTAATAAATACCAACCATAAACTGGTGTTTTTCCCGGAAGCACCACTACTACTAGCTGAAGAGCCACGAACGTAGACTTGAGATATTTAAACATGGGCTCCACCTGATCTGGGCCGGTAGCATATTTACAAAAGCAAGGCTGTCCAATAATTGGCATTCCGGCATCATTAGATATCTTTTGTAATTGTTGAGTGAAATTTCTGTAAACAAAAATAATATATTTTTGAGATGTCTTGACTATTGTTTATCATTGGATCTTTCAGATATGACAATAACAGTCGACAACAAAGGTATATGATTTAGACAATAGACAATTTCCAACAGCAGATGTTATGTACAAAACAAAGATTTTATTTCCGTTTCTCAATCTTAAATTCATTCATTTATTCAAATTTAGCAATCGCTAATTATGTAGAATTTAATGATAAACACACTAGTGATGTGTGCAGGTAGATATATATTAGGTAGAGAAGATTCAGGATGTACTCAGTTAATGGATAGAAATTCAGGTTGTTGTAAGGCAGATTTATTCTATTTTATTTTGCATGTTTTCAAAATGTGTATATTTTTAACCATTAAAAAACAATTCACAATAAATGCTCACGACAAAACCTCTTTGAATTTGTGTGGATGTAAGGAGCATCCTGCCGTTTAAAAGCAATAAACGAGAAAACATTAAACCCGTTAGCTCCCCAAAAAAATTGTAGGTGAAACAGCATTGTATCACCCACCATACACTGGTGCCAAAATTCTTAAAATTCACAAGCTAGCTTACTCCGAATTTTATTTTTACGAAAAAACCATGAAAACGTTGGTATAACTAAAAAAAACATAGGTACTCTTTCATCATAAGCGTCCATTGACCGCAATTTTGTAAGGTTTTGAAATGAAAAAAAAGTTGTAAAAATGAAAGTTGATAGTGTTGTCAACCCATAAAACTTAAAACATTATTATTTATTTTAAATTTGTTTTTTGGAAGAATGACATCAGATTTTACTGTATTTATAGTAAAACGCCCATATTTTAATTAATAACTAAACTAAAAAATAATATCTTATTCACTTGAATTACTTGGCTACAAAAACGAGAAATATCACAAACGTATGTTAAAATCTAGCAGACAATTTACTCAAATTGGAACGTTCCAGATACTTTCCAAGTTACTGCGTCCTTCTCATCGGACTCTGCGGTAGTAAAGAGCATATCGGGAATGTCTAAAAAGTCAGCAATATCTCCACTAATGAAAAATAATCAAAAAAGGTTTCGAAAATTGAAACTTTGATAACAATATGCAATTGAAATTATGGTCATTTTCATATAAATTTCTTTTATCTATGGTATAAAATAAATCTGGCAACACAAAAGTACGCATCAACTGTCAATTTTGTATGGAGAAAAAACTATGACTTTTACACTCGATTTCAGACATAATTTGTGGTGTTCTTGAGTTGAATAATAATTCAATGGGTCGCCATATGATATCACTACTGGAAAGAACGATTTGGTTTAAAATCAGATCGCGACGGTTGTGATATCAACCATTGTTTAGAGATGTCATGCGCTGTCATGTGTGTCGGCCATAGAATAAGGAAAGCCAATGTGATATTGACATTTATCGCGTTATCTCTTTCTCTGTCGCAAATTTCCGACATGAGTGGCCAAGAAGTTAAACTATTCTTGTATTTATTACACTGATTGAGAATTTTTTGCTCCCTTGGGAAAATTTTTTCTGAATCTGGTTGCAGAATATCCACCCACAAATAGGATGATATATTTGGTTTTCGTTGTTGATGATTTTTATAATAGTAATATAGTTACTGTTCTGGAAAAATATATCTTTTTACATTTCTGAAGTGTGTCTTTCTCGATAAACACAATAAATAAAAAAAACGTAAAGATGGTACTAACTTGAGTGCATCTTCTCTGACGGTGCGCTGAGGGGCAAAGCAAGCGATGGCCCAAACTCGGATCTCCACCCCCATGAAGAACTGCTTCCCTCGCATGTCCCATACGCCCTGATTGGGCATGGCCTGCTGCTTGCTCTGTGAACATGCCACCATCTTACTCCGACATTACTACTGCTCGCCAACCATACTTTTAAGGGCCTTAATAACATTAATTAAGTGATTCTTTTTAATCTACAATACTAACAAAATTTTTCAAATAATATTTTTAATGACTAATAACAAAATGATATTAAGGAGTTCAGCGCACTTGTCTGGGTCAAAAAATTATATCTGGAGAATATCTTCACAAAATTTCAGATCAATCTGAGCATTTTTCACAACATTACGTGAGTGTACAGGTAGTAAGCGCAAGGTAGGCAGCTACATGCTCCCCCCTCTGGCCCTTTTATCTGTGTATTTGATTCATTATATACAATATAATACCGTTATGACATGGTTATACATTTGTATTAGCGTGTTGGAAAATTTTAATGAATTTTTCAAAAAAAGTCCAATACAGTGTAGTCTATATCTCAAAAACTATATCACTGATCGGCATCAAATTTTGAGAGCTTATTCTACACTGGACTGCTGAATTCAATAACTGAAGGAATTTTTTTTTTCGATGGAAACTTGCTATATTATTAAGGAACTGATTTTTCAGTAAAAGCACTACCATTTTAGTAAAAAAATTAAAATTTCAAGAATCTTTTGATTATTTAGCAGATGTTGACATCTTTTAACATAATAATTTTTTTCATATGTTTCAGATATGGCGTTCTTAAATTATGGTGTACACTGCAATTTTTTTAACCCATTTTTAAATATAAATTAAGTTCAATACTGACTTGTACTATAACATCATGATTCGTTTTGGATTAAAATATGTATTTAAGTTGTAAAAAAAAATTCTAGATGACAAGTGTCTGTAACCTCTTAAAAGTTTAACTTACGCACATTAGTTATAAATTTCATAAATTAGATGGTTTTTTACTGATTTTAAGAAAAAACAATGTTTACTTGAACAAAGTACACATTATATGTACGTTATTTTGTACATAAGTCGCAATTGAATATTCCTTATACAGTAAAATCCCGTTTATTCAAAGTTGAGGAGACCAAAAATCAAGAAAAAAGTTCAAATAACGATTTAAGATAATGAATATAAAAATTTCAAAAATTCGATTCTCTTTTACATATTAACTTTTTTCATAGCAACTCGAAGTAATTATATACACATTTAAAAATAACAAACAAGTTGTCAAAATACAGTGTAAACAAATTACAATATTATTTTTTAAAAAACACGATTATAATGGACTATCTTTTCACACCATTTTTAATAATGACACTTGTCAACCCGCCATTTCTCTGCTGAAGTTAGCAACAAAAGTTTTCATCACTTTTAAAACTTTTAAAAATAGATTGACAAATTCATCTGATAGGGTCCAAAAATAGCTTTGAATAACAATATTCGATTTATAAGTACAATTTAGTATGAAAACTTTCCAGAGGGACCATATTCTGCTCTAAAACTTCGACTTGCGGCAAATTTAGAATGAACGGGATTTTACTGTATATGTAACACCGTTGTCTTTTAAACATAGCAAAATACTACGTAATAATGAAATAAACAGTTTGCAAAACGGCAACTTGGTGTTTTAAATCAATAATATTAAACAAAACCACAAAATGCATGACATAATAATTTTAAATTTAGAACATTGATTTATGTGTCAGTATATATAAGTACTTTTGACTACATATATATATAAGTACTTTTGACTAATTTTATGTAAATCAATTAGGTACTTTAATAAATTATTTAATTTTCGATGGATTAATTAAAATGACAACACACATTTTATTTCAATCCATAATATTAATATGAACAAACTTGGAAAAGACTCTTTTTGACACTTATCTCGAATGTGAGAAAATGAACAATTTTATTGTCATCTCTTTCTATTATAACCTTTCTCTCTAGTAAGATTTATGTAACAAATAACATCCTTTAGTATTTAGGTAACACTTAAGCAAGAACACAACTATTAATCCTGTCTAGAAAGATTGTAATTCACGTAGAATTTCTGGAAAAATGAAAAGACACCTAATGTGTGTGAAAAACTTCTTATGATTTATATTTGTAGGTTTAGTAATTTCATAAAGTTGTAAAAGAAATCATTTTACTTGTCCACCAAGTGATGAAATGCGCCCTCCATATTGCAGTTTAGGTGGAGGCAATACTCTTCCGCGTACTTCCATCATGCTGTTGCTGATAGTGAGGCCAAACTCTTGTACGTACGAATCATTATTGAAGTCTGCTCTTCTTACGAGATTATTGATTTCTCGCTCTCTATAATGAAAATAATAATTACATATTTCAACATATTCACACATATTTGACTGTTTTGGCAAAGTTTTTATAATTTGTCACCTATCAGGGGCACTGCGAGCAGTAGCCTTGATCATGGTTGAGGTTTGC
This sequence comes from Eubasilissa regina, assembly GCA_022840565.1. Lineage (NCBI taxonomy): Eukaryota > Metazoa > Arthropoda > Insecta > Trichoptera > Phryganeidae > Eubasilissa > Eubasilissa regina. The sequence continues at coordinate 26,370,844 of JAINEB010000022.1, read as the reverse complement.
ATGTCGGTCAATTTCTTTATACACCGTTGTCCAGGTACAATATTGCACACCTCCAGAGGCAAGTACGTGTGCTTGTGCTCCTGCCCCACTTGCAAGCAGGGAAGGTGGGGATAACGTAGTTTCATTTTGTATTTATCCAGAAAATATTTGGCCACTGTGCACTCCACAGTCTGTCCGTTCTCCAGTTGCAGGGGAAACCTAGAAACATGTCATGATTCTATTTATTCTGTATAAACTTTATGTGTGCTGAATAAAATAATATATGTAAAACCTCATTAATTTCAACCACTTTTATTTGAAATTTGCAATTTCTTTATGTATTTCACGATACCTGTTGACACAATGCGCTTCTGGGCCTACTTTGTGTTGAACCTCTTTTACATTTATTATGTCACAATAAAATTATGGAATTCCGTATATGTTATCTTCAATCGACTGCTTTGGCAGTTTGCGCCATACAATAGAGACATATTGTTTGTGCTAATTGCTTTTACTTGGACGCGTTTAAGATTGAACTTATCTTATTATTTCATGTGATCCCAAGATACCAGCAGAAGTATACGCTTATTTGATGCGGTAGTAAAAATTGAATTGTGGAGGTCTCAAAAAATGAGTCGATGAAAAATAGATGATTTTTTCAAGCCGAAACATGACTGACAATTGAAAGTATTTAAATTTGTTTTTACTATTTTTAATTTAGTGTGAATTACAATTGAATTGAATATTGAATTGCAATAAAAGATAATACGGAAAATTGCACTGATTATGACGATGATGTCACATCTCATCCATCGCCGGATTGTTCATTAAATCACTTGGATATTGATTGCGGAAATGTTTGTCGTCCTTGGTTTATAGCACATCCTCAAACCATCATTCTGTCTTGTCAGTCACTCAACATAATATACCCTAGTACTGAAAATGTATCAATACCTCAGTTAAATAAGTCTTTAATTTACTTCAAATACCATCACTCGGACACATAAAAGCAGTTGAAGAAAACCCGGGGTAATATTAGACGACAACCAAAACATGAATGGATAGATGTGATAAGAAAGAGACTAAATAACTTGGGCAAGGAGTATAAGAGTTGTAGTGGAATGGTCAGATCTGCGAAAATTATGAGACAGAAATGCTTTCATTCGTGTTGGATGAAGTGTTCGGAAAAGATCAATGAAGAACAAAGATGTATTTTTGATAAATTTTGAGGCTTAGGTAATCGAAATGAGCAGTGGAAATGTGTGGCAACATTGGCTAGAAAACAGAAGGCAGAATATATTCTGACACGGAATCGAGGCGAAAGTTTACTCTAAAATATATACTAGATATCCAACATAATAATAAGGTGAACCGAGAGCTAATAGATGTTTGCAAAAAATATTCCCAAGTACATTCGCCATCAGTGAACAATTTGTGCACACTACCTAGAAAAAGAAAAGATGATATAACTGATCTTACTATTAGTCTCATCTTGAAAGGGTATGCAAAATGCAAAAATATCTCAAAATTCAAACTGAAAACTGAAAGTTGCCCCTTAACAGATTTATGGCTGGTTATCATATACTGAATTAAATTTTTTGAATATTTTACCAATTTACGTCACGCCACGGCACTACTTCTGTTCTAACGAATCCGAAATCTATTTATAATTTGATATCAAAACTGAAAACTTTTCCATTAATGATTTTGTCTATAAAATGTTCAAATTACATCGATTACATGTTTAAAATGCCGATTGAAAATGATCCCATCCTGATTCTAAAAAATCTGGCATTATACCACTAAAATGCATTTTTTTATTTTCATATAAAGAAAGTTATTAAGGGATGAACATCAGTGTGTATATAGAGCAAAGACTATATTTATTATTGTTTATAAAAAAATCAAGGAACAAAGGAAAAAATCTCAAATTCCTGCGACAAATATGTTAATTTTTTGACAACTCGTGTTAAAAACATGGCGGCATTTAATTCTTCAATATATGTACTTTGCTGTGCTTATTTGGCATTATACTTATAAACTGACTCATTTTCACAAATATCTCTCATATTATACCATTCAAAAAGTATTTACAAGGCTTTTGGGGCAGTATTTATCCAATACATCAGAGAACGATAGAAACAATGCAAACTCATCAGCGTCTGGTGGACGGCTGTCAAAGAAATTCAGACAGCTTTTACAGGCTCCTTTCTATTATTATTTTTTTAAATGTATGCATGCGCACAAAACACAATTTATTTTAAATACGATTAAATTCTCTAGGTATCCCTTATAAATTTAATTAAATAATTCAATGTCTTAATACTTTTTTAATAAGAGACCAAACGTGAATTTTGACTTTTTTTTAAAATGATACATTTAATAACCAATGCAAAAATATCTTTGTGAAAGACAATATTTGCTATTTGAACCTTTAACTATTAATTTATGAACAGAATGCATGGTCTTTATATGGAAATATTTTGAGATTCGGTGTACCAAAGATAACTCTATTGCGAGAAAGATTAACTAGGGTTCTGGCATAATTTTTTGGTTATAATTGCAATATATTTAGACATTCTTTTTTAACCCTTAGCATACCGTGTTGGAAAAATTCCTCATTCAGCCGTGGTATCAACTCGTATTACCGAAATGGATTTTTCAATTTTTAAGCATTTTTAATGAAAAAAAATTGCTTTTACTAGTTCTAAAGGCTGTAAGATAGTTGTTATCGTATTTTTACTCCAAATATTGAGTACGGCAAGTGCCGAAATGTACCGTGCTTGTTGCGGGGCGGGACGCGGGGCGAGGGAATCCAATTTGTTTTTACAGCCATCTCGTAAATAATGTCTAGATACAATCCCACAAAAAAAACTTAGGTTGCGTAATATGCTGTGTGTTTATATTCTAATAATAAACAATATAGTTTATTAATAGAATGTAAACATTGGGACAGCAATAATATGATCCTCCCATGTCTCCAAGCGCTCTCAGACAAATATTTGTTTATATTAAGTGTTGAACAAAACAGTGACTTCATCTTTCACTTCTGTGTAATAAGCAGAGGGGTGTTTTGCATATCTCACAAAAGATTAGATTTCTTCTATTTGTAGTACAAAATCGACAATATACCATTTTATGAGGTAGTTGCTACATCTCCCAGCGATATTGACATTTTAGTTGGCGTGGTAAGTGTCGAGAGGCGGGGACAAGTAAAGTGCAATAACATCATGTTGCTGCCTGAGGAATCTAATTCTGCTATTTGTCCTATTTTCCACGTTAGACCTTGCCAACTCAATACTTAAGATTCTGATAAAATTTTTTATTCGACTTCTATTGTTCATTTTCCAATCTGAATAATTCTCGAGCCAGAAAAAATATGATTTCACGGCTGCAATATCTAATATTTCCATATATATAGGAAAGGGCTGATCTCACATAAGAATACTCTGCTGTCATTTTGTCGCCCGTATCGACTGCTCTTTTTGATTTATTGTAATGAAGAATTATTTACGGTTTTTTTCATAAGAATTGTGTACATCAGCATCATTAAATTGAAAAGACAGTAAAATAAATGCGTTATTATGCAATACTAAAGTTATTCTGTTAATAAAGCCAAAAATGCTACTATACCTATTTTTAAATTTATTTGCTAGGAATTCAATTGGGATTTCTCTTCTGTTTTTGCGAAGTGTACCCGTGAGAGTTAATTTTTTTGAAAACAAATGTTCTGCTAACGGCACTGACGTAAAAAAAATATCTGTGATCACTCCTCGGTTTGTTCCATAATACTGTTGAACCAAGTTTGTCACTACCCGATGTCCCTGGTTTTTCTCCCTCTGGTTATTGGTCATTCCTGTATAAATTTGCATATTTAATATGTACGCATTGGCCAAATCAGCAACGGTCTAAATCTTAATCCCATATTTTCCAGGCTTACTTTTTGTGTAAACCTGGAATGGACAATTTCCTCTAAAGGTGGCTAAACGTTCATCCACTGTTATATTTAAGCCGGGAGAATAAAGACTTTTACAGGAATTAGTGAATTTTTTGAACACTGACTTTATTGCCCATAATTTATTTCCAGAGTCCAGTATTATCGTTTACTTAGTTGACCGATCGTCAAAACGTATTGTGCTAAATTTGCGTATAAACATATTTTGAGACATTGCAGCGGTGAAAAAAGGCTGTCTAAACAGAAATTCACTGGTTCACAACTCATTTAGCGATTCTACCCGATGCCAGCAATATTGCGACGAACGTATACATCTCGTCAACATTAATGGGAAGAATGATTTTATTTGAATCGTCTCTTTACAAACTATCACAGTGACAATTTGTGTCTAAACAAATCTCCTCAACCATTTCCTTGCTTATAAATAGATAAAACATATTGCTAATAACTGTCACATTTTCACTTTCATTTCGTAATCCGGGATTTTTACTTAAAATATTATGAGCTTGACGTCTAGACAGTAGAGATGGTTGTGAGCTCCATTCAAAACCTGATTTTTATTTAAAAGTAAAGATTTCACTATTATTTTCAATGAGTTCAATTTCATCACTAATATCGGTTACACTCGTTTTCTTGAAAATTAATAGAAGTTTCCGTGCCAAATTCACTTATTTTTTCATGATCACTTTCGATAACACTTGTAATTCCTGAAATTCTATAGTTTCCGTAATATTATCACAATTTTCAAACTTCACATCAGAATCATAATCATTTTCTTAGGCAAGATTTTCAATTTCTTCTTCCTTTAAATTTTGTTGTGCCATGATATGGATAAAACATGCGTCGAACTATCGGCCTATGACGTATTACTGGTGAATAGTCTCCGCGTCCGGCTAGCCGAGAACACATGATTGGTATTACGCGTGTTATCGCACGCTCTCATTTCAATAAATAGGTTGGAGAGACGCATTCATAATTATTTGCGTGTTTTTTTGTCATCTATGGTATTATTGTGCCAATCTCTGTTCCATTAAAAAATGTATTTTTTATCACGTTTGACATCCACAATTTACGTTTTACTTCGTATTGAAACTAAAAATTATTTTTATTAGAAAGATTACATTTACATAATTCATTTTGACTACTTATTTTTATGCGAAAATGATCTTTCAAGAAATAGCTAAAATATTAATTTTATATTCCTCGTAATTACGGAAAAATGAGCTTGGTAGACCTCTGTTACTTACTGCACGTCTACGGAAGGGATAAATAAATGCTTTAAGATTGAACAGATATTTCATAATAAAATTGATTGAAAGAAGGTATTGCTGTAATTTTTGCAAAAAGATTCGAAAACTTTACACTACATTGATTCTCCAGATGTGGTAAAACCCCATTAAAATGAATCCCATTATACCGAAAAATGACGTATATCGAATTTTTTTTCAAAATTAATTCCCTAAAATCAATTTTTCATATAAAAATGAATTTATATAACAAAATTTCGTTAATATGTATAACAATTTTTGTCTCGTATGAAAAAATACCAATCATTTATGTAAATATATAATGAAAAAAAACTTTTACAATGAAAATATTTTGGTCGTTTACGATCATGTTTGTCAATTGTTTTATGGGCCGGTCGGCGCGGGCGGCCCGCTGTGACCTTGTAAAATTTCTTCTTGGAATCATGATAGGCCCTTATAAAGCCATTCGGCATAATCTCCACTTGTGCAAAGTTGGATTTATTGCCCATTGTCAAAATAGGTTAAAATGGCACCCTCCCACGCTCTGAAGCGTATACGTGTTCACGCCTCTAAAAACAGGTCTTATCTAGACCAGCTGGAGAAAATAAAAACCTCCGAAATCGAAACCAAAGTCACACTTTAGGGCACGCACACGCGCGTCAGCTTTATGTATAATATCGCCCGCAATACCTTCTGTGCATTATTATCTTTGATCTTCATTATCATCGTCAACTTATGCCACTTTTTACATTATAACTGAACATTTACATTGATTCCAATGAACGATAATATTGCGTACGACATTTTCATTAATGTGTTTGACACTTGTATTCATGTGTTTATTTACCTGCATTTATATGTACTAGTATTCTGTAACTTATTCTTTAAAGTACATTTTTTAATATTTTGTGGAACCCTAAAATGGCTTCAGGTCGTGATAATTCCTGCAAAATTTTAACCTTTGACAAAAACCTAGAATTTCGAACTTATCTCTCTACGATTTAAAGAAATATGAAGATCAATTGACCGATGCGAAACTCTCAATGCTTGTAGCGGGTCTACAATTAAACACAGTTAAAATTTAATATTGTTTTATATTTGCATGACATTTTGGAATTTCTAAAAGTATCGCCGAATTTTAGGTTATCTTATATTGTTTCATAAATGTTTTTATTTAATTTATTAATTATTATCAGTTTACTTATCTGTTGAAACAAAACTAAATAGATTATTCATAGTTTTCTTAATACAGAAAATCCACCTTTGTTGGCAGAATGCCTTATTATGTTATATTCCATATTAAAGTGACAATGGGGGTCTTGTTTGCGGAACTTATAAACTTTTTAAAGCTGCGCTACATTTATTTCTACAGTGCATACGAAATACTCATATATTAGGAAAATTTTATTTATTTCGCTATATGTGGGAATTTGTTATTACGAAATTTTATTTTTTGGTCCCTTGGATTTCGAATTAACGAAATTTTACTGTAATAAAAATGTGGATCGTGTCCTGCCGCCTCTTAAGGTAAGATCTACCAGAAATAGGTTTAATATTCAGACAAATTAATTTAAAAAATAAAAGATATACGTACATACAATAAATTACATTGAGATTTTGTGTTAGTATAATAAATATTGTTTTCGTGATATACGCATGCTTTTCACGAAATTAATGGCTTTTTCATGATATGCGAAATTTGCAAAGTAAATTTTTTTGGTCCTTGAATTTTTTATATAACGGGGTTCCACATAATACAAATTAAATTTTTGTTTCTTGAACTTCGTATTAAAGTGGTTCTACTAAGTGAAACCAAAAATATATTTATTAAATATATGCATGTAATGTTTTTGTCTCTAATGAACTCTGAAGTTGTCGTAAGACTTTTAATATATTATAAATTGAGATCCATACATCCATTAGAAATTTTTTTAAATATATAATGCAAATGTGTATTTTTATTACTCATTTATATTACATGCGAACATGTATAAGAATTTTTATCCCAAAACTGAAATACTGTAAAAATTTTTTACAGTATTTCAGCTGCTTATTTTTAAAGATTGATATATTATATACATAATCCTAACATATCCCAGAATTTCATAAGAGTTTGCCGCCTGCAATTAGTGTTTGTCCCTACTCCCACCTTCATTTAGATTTTAGGTTGTTAGATAAGTCACAATGTTTTTCTACGAGTGGTGCAGTAAAAATGTTAATTTTATAGTTCAACCTCCTTTATGACTCGGTTCTCACCACCGTAATTGTCAAATATATTGATACGCACACCGATAGTTGTCAAATAGATTGATTTTATCAACCGCCACACGCTGCTAATTTTCAAATAAATCTATACTAGAAGTTATGTGGTTATAGAATAGAAGTTATAAAACCTGTGTGGTTAGTTTGCACAATTACTTCTACTATTACATTACAGACGTTTCATCAGAATATGTGAAAAAATATTATTTTTAACAAAACTGGTGTCATTATTAATGATTTTTTTACTAATTTTGCGAATTCTGAATCTATAAATTTGATTGATTGAATCGGTTCCAAGAAATAATTTTTTTGATCTCTCAAATTTTGAGTTAACAGGGTTTCACATAATACAATTTTTTTTTATCCCTGGAATTTCAAATTAACGAGGTTTTACTGTATTATAACTGAGTTTTATATTATATTATAGACTGGTTTCAGAAAAAAAAATTCTTTCAAGGTAAAAAAAAAAATCTAAATATAAAATTAGTATCATGGGAGTTATGGTAAAATAACCTTATGATCTGAAAGTATTAAAATATTTAACCTCAAAACAATTGCTTTAAAATATAAAAAATACATATATCATAAACGGACAACTTACGATTGCATTTGGGCTGGCCTTCTAGTTACGTTACAAACTCTATATTTTCTCTTCATTGTACCACAATGTGTTATTTCTATTTTAAGTCCTTTTATTTCTTTGGTAAATTTCACTCTTTGAGAATCAGTCAAAGGTTTCCTCTGTTCATTTATATCCCTTATATCCAACACCTCACACATAAAATCAATCACAGGCTGAGCTTTGTAAAATGCAGTGGCAGAAACTGGAAAGCAAACAAATTGCTGTTGATATAATACTAGAACAACGATATAATCTTAAAACAGATATGTGAAAAGTTAAAGGTAATCACCGTCAATGTTAAGCATCATCTTCCACTGACTGGGCCTGACGGACTGATGGAAACCGAACCAAACCTCGCGTCCGCCTCCCAGAGGATGATAGTAGCCATCCGGGGAAGAAAAGAAACTGCGACCCACTGGAGTGTAGGTCATTGAGGGGAGGTGGCGCATGACCACATCTAGGGCGAGGATGGCATCGTACGGTATCTGGCGGGTGCGTCCCTCCAGGGCTTCTTCCAAAGCAAATAATGAAACCTGACAGGCAAGCAGTTTGTTCAGTTGATCATTATTATGGCATACAGAGAATAGATAATAAACTAAATTATTCATTTCATATATCTATAAAATTGAAAAATAATTCTGTTTACCAATTGAGTGAATGTATTGTAGAACTGCAGATCAAAATATATCAATGGGATATTACTAATTTTGCCATTATTATCAAAGCTCTTCTAAATTAAACATAAATTTTCATGGATGTAACAAAATCAAATCCTGGTAGCAACTAAAATATTATTTCGATAAATAGATTTTTTCCGTATATCTTTCTAGTTGATTCATTTTAATTTGTATTAAAACAAATTTGATTATAATTTCCAAACATTACTTATTCTGAGTGCAATCGCTTAGTTCCAATACCATTCTTGATAATTTTAATAAAAAATTGAGATTTTAACGATGAAATGACTACGAGGATTAAATTCCTCCTTCCATTAAATAATTAATTTTAACATTCAGAAAGTTGAAGAATGTTCAGTATTCTCAATATTTGGAATGGTTTTGTCGATTTACCCAAAAAAAAAAAAAAGGACAATCATTAGGATACCTATACGTGTAACACCATATAATCATACCTGTGCAACCCATTTAATTGTGACTCTGAAGACTCTGTCTTTTCCTTCACCGGGTAATGTGACTTCCAGTTCAACTCGATCGTTGCCTATGGGCAGTGTGTCTCGTGTATAGAGATTATTTCTGCCGTCAAATACTGGCTTCAATGCTCCAAATATTTTGCTGTATGCGTGAACCATAGTTTCGATAATTTCCCTGTTAACCTGTAAATATTTCAATTAAGAGTCTTGTAAAGCCAATAAATTTTTTTATAAGACAGCAGGGTAAAAAATACTGAATGTCCATCACGGCTTACATGTGCTTAGGACATAACAGTTAAAATGATGTGTGAAAATAACTATGTGAGCTGAACTATTACATATACAGTAAACTCTTAATTTACTGGGACAGATGGCTGATTATGGGATGGCAGGCGGCACAAACTGCTAAACTTTGCTTTGTACAATGTGTCTTGACATCATAGGAAACAAATATTTTTATGCCGAATCGGTGACATTTTGACAGGATAAACTGTTTAAACTTCAATTGCAATAAACCGGCGCAACTTATTAAATGACATTCTCGGATCACGCTATTAAAAAATAAACAAATTGAATAGCTGAAAAAGTTGATAACGAAAAATGTATAATATATACACTACACAGAAACATGTTTTAAATACCGTGTTATGAATTAATTTTGGTAAATTTATGACAATATTTCATTTGTGTTTGAATAATTGAGCGATACTGGATGATACAAGGACTTTTATTATTTCATGTTTATTTATAAGATGACTAATAATCCTTGACAAATATCAATAGATATCGGTAGGATAAAGATTCCATAGAATTTGGTAAGATTTTTCACCATCCCTTAGTGCGTAGGTACGCATTAGCGGCGAGCGAACCATGGCAACTCATATATGAGTCACCCGCGCTGTGGGCATGTAAGGCGCGACTCACACGAGTCACCCGTGGGGGATGAGTTAAAAAAAGTTATTCCAAATTCACACATCAAATTTTTTTTATCCCTTAGATGTCCAAAAACAATAAAATTATAGTTCGTTTTTATTTAATATTCTTAACACACTAACGGTGGGAAGGGTATTAATACCCGTTCACTCGACAAGCGTCAACTGCGGGAAGGGTATTAATACCTTTACGTATAGTTTTTTCTAATTGAATAAATGTAATTAAATTCAATCATTTCTTTTGTCTCTCTTAGAACTGATAAAACATGTGTAAAAATTAGTCAAAATAATAATCTGGTTGAAAGAAGTATATTGATTTATATTACACACTAAGACTACGAGTATTAATGGTGCTGCGCGCTCGTCTTTGTACAAGGATGTGTAAAAAATGTATTTTTACTGCCAATCTATTATTATACATGGACATTAGCATTTTTATGACAATATGGAAAGATAAGAAAAAACCTTTATTTTATATTTAGGGAATCGAAGAACTCCAGTTGAAATATGATGTTTTATGGGTTCATTAGTAGGTATTTTCGACAATAACTATTGTTTTTAATAGTATAGATATTTAATGAGGATGTTCAATAATAACCGTATGAAAATTTGAAAAATATTCAGCGTTTAATGAAATATAGTGAATTTGCGAAAATATATATATTTTTTTGCAACACTCATTTTTAACCGCAATACGTCATCAGTTTACATGGAGATCACACACAACAGAAATGTGTTAATTAAATAATATAAATTCAACAAATTTAGGTGTGTGGAACACAACCGATTGTACTCACCTTCCTAGGACATTTGTCAGGCTGAATATTAATATCATAGTGATGCACAAAACCACGAGGCATGGATATCTGGAAATGATTAGCCCTCAAGCCTATGGGGCGGCCTTCCCGTCCCAGGTTGGGGCGGCGCGGGCAGGAGAACACGGGCAGATCTGGGGGAGCCGGCGGGGCTACCAGCCCTAGGGCACTCCCTGTACCCCCGCCCCCACCGCTGCCACTGCCGCCTGACACGCCAGTCACTCCGCTGGCATTGGATCCCACGCTGCCACTTGCCGGTGGGGCTACGCGTTATTAAAATTATCCAATTAGAATGCATGTCCAAATAATACAATGTTAGAAAACGTAAGGATGTTAATGTTTATATTTAAATCAAATTACATAGCTGTAGTCAATAATAACTCAATTAGTTTAGATAGTCATCATAGGCCCAATAAATTCTATGAAGGTTTTTCACATAAACAAAAAACCAATATATATTTTTTAAAAACGCAATTTTATAAAATTTATGATTTTCAAAAGTGAAAAAATTATTTAACTCCAGCACATCACGGTTTCAAAATAATTGCTAATTATGCATGTGATTGTGGAAAAGAACACCTTTGAGGTTAACCATGCAGGTAGTTTCTGAAGCAAACACCCATGAACCTTAGAAGTAGTAGAAGTCCAATTGTCCCTATGTTCTCGATGAGTCAACACTTGACAAGTTAATAGTAAATAGGAAACTTCGACATATGTGGCGTAAGCTTACTGGATCACAGCCACAGAGATTTACTTTTGCTCAACATTATACACAAACAAATGTTAATAAATTGTTTTCATCTACAACTAAATTAAATGACTAATATTTGCAGTGATGCAACTCATATATTCTAATTTCATCCTGCAACTCGGCAATGCTGAATTATATTTGCTAATTGGATACATGTTACTACAGCAATAAATATTTCCTGCCAATTTGACTATTTTTAAGAGGCGAAATGTAAAGCTAAATTGTTTTCTTTCACAACAATGTATTAATCAAATATGATACTTTGGGAATGTCTATTTTATAGATTTGTTAAAGCTTCTTGGAAATTTCCCTTTCCCTTCAGATACATTAGTAATCAGGGACACCATACAATATGAAGGTTGATAAAAAATTTCTCGAGACCTTTGTTTCCTCCTTTCAGATTAATCTTCACTTGGTGCACTAATCTTAACCTTTCTGATATTGGGAACAATATCACATTTAACTTTCATATTAGCACATTCACATTTGACTGACGTAATGAGCTCGGTAATTTTTACCGAGATGATTAAGTTTTATATTTCTAACGAGGCTATAACCTGTTACTTATCATTAGTGACATATTTCAACTAAACTCAATTATATGAAATTCTGGATGACAACTACCATTTTTCAGGTACTTAAATCGATTCTTGATATCAAACTATTCCTTCACCAGTCAACAATCTCGGCGTTCAGATTAAAAATGAGTCAGTCAATCAGTCATGCTAAAAACAAAAATTCACATATTGTTGAAGATCACCCACAATTATGTCATCTTGACAATATTTTATCAACTGGCAGACAATAGCCATCACATTCGACCAAGCACTACCAATTTAACACTTCAAGGATGGGAAATATCAAGTAATAATTAATACATCTATATATTATATAATGTGGTGATATATAACCTTATTTTTTAGCACCTCACCATAGCAAATTTTCCAGTGTCACGAGACAAAGTTTTTCTAAAGTTAAAACAAACTTTTTGATCAACCCTTGTTTGTATGTTTTCCTATCCAAAGGGTAAAAGGACTCTCGGATAAGCAAAATTCCACAAAATATACATGAAAATCAGACACCTACAAAAATGTTTATCAAAACAGAATTCGATTACAGAATGTTATTTCTAAATAGAATTCATTAAACATGATCACATTTAGTAAAAATTTAAATCATGTATTAAAATGATGGGACTGCAGAATCATTGATCTATGAATAATGCATCATAATATAGCTTCTGCGATGCAAAGAAAGCACAGACAAAAACAAGTCAAGAAAGCAGTTTAGCGGGTTATACATTTCGTGCAAGATAGTATGTATTTTGAAAAAAGGAAAAAATATTATGTTGAAAAAATATTTGACTTAAACATGTTCCATCTTTCTAATAAACTGAACTATTTGATATCACTTTAATTAGATTGTTAAAAAAATAAATAAACAATTTTCTTAAATCATTAAAAATAAATGAACAAATAAGTATTTTGAGTGAAATAATTGGACATTATAAATCAGTGAGTAATTAATATTACTAATTGTATACATGTTTATTTTAAATTTCTATTAGGATTTGGTAATATAATATGTACCAAAATATTTGGTTAAGATTACTTCAATGAAATACCATGGTAAATTATTTTTAAATAAGTACACGCTTCCTAACAACTGCCATATAATGAATCCTTATTTTGATACAAACCCATACTAGTTCCGTAGGATCCAATCCAATTTCACAGAAATATTTTGAAAATAAAATGTTCAGTGAAAATGTTTTTTTTCAAATTTGTGTATAATTTGAAAATAACATTTTCATCATATGTTAATAAAAAAAATAAAAAAAAATAAAAGAACATTGTAATAAAAAAAAAAAACAAAAATTCTAACAATTCTAATCGGAGTCTGAAAAGGAACATGGAGAATCACATAACACCGTGCTGTCATTGTCACCACCCGCTGTTGTAAAATGATCTGGTTTCCAAAATTGGTTTTTGGTGTAAAAATACATTTTGGGCCGAAAGTTGAAACTAGGCCATAAGAGACCAGCAAGTTAGTCCTATTTTCATAGTTCAAGTGTTTAGCTTAATTTGAAAATAGTAAGAATATTGATGTGACATGTATTTCTCATACGTATCTCTATTTTTTTAAGAAAAAAGAAAAGCCACATAAAGATCGACTGTATAGCAAGGTACGAGCATATTTCATAATTAAAATTTATTGGAAAAGGGAGAAAAATTAATCAAACGAATTCACAGTGCTTTGGATTCTCCATGAGAAAGTAATAATAAAGTACTATTAATACTATTCAAATATATGAATACATACATGTCACATTAACAATCTTACAATTTACAAAATAATCTAAAATGCCTATCAGTCAACGGGAAAACTTTAGACTTTCTTACAATCATTGTTTGTTTTGATCATTTGGATTCTCCCTACACGATCATAAGATATTAATAATAACGCAACACGTGATCCTCAGTCTAGTGGCAGTGGGGAAATAAATGACAAATGAGCACGCATCTACCTGCAACATTGTACATAGAGTTTGTATACATTCCAAAAACTGGTTGAAGAACAGAAGTTGTGCTCTCTATAAAACAAAATCCCATGCACAATCATCTTAACAAAGATAAAAAGATAATTTATTTTTTAACAAACTAACTACAGCTGTGAAGCAATTTGTGTGAGTTTTACACGATAACCCACTTCGCCTCAAAGCCGACCTGTGGCACTAAAAACAATACTGGCATTTTGTCAGTTGTACTTTGATATTTAGATCCCAAATTATTTTAGCCAAATAGTTAACATAAAAATAAAGTTTTATTTTCTATTACATTTATTCGAATCGAGTTAGCAAACTTATTTTTTTGGTTTAAAATTTAGTGTTAACAAATGAATAAAAAATAATGTGTTTTGTAAATAGCGTACTTTAGTGATATTATGTAAATTTTATATGTGGATAGGTTAATCACATTCGAAAAAGGATGTACGTATATGCAATATATTTATTTAACATTTTTGTTTTTGAAGTAATAGAAAATTGTATCCATGAGTCAATAATGCTCTGGACGTAATAAAAAAGAGAGAGACAAATACAATTGTATACCAAATTTCCTCAAAGCTTTGTGACCTAGTTAAATAAATAAAATCACACAAGTAATTAAGAATTTGTATGAGAAGTACATAAAATATGTTGTACTGTAAGAAAATAAGACCATTGTGGTTATTATCAATCAGGTGCATATTTAGTGTAAAATTGAGGTGAATTATTCAAGATTAAAATATAAAAGATCATTCTGTGATAATATTACGATGATTCAATCTACAATAAGAAATTTTGGCTGGCCATAGCCATAAACAATAATAATAATAAAAATGTAAAGCAAAATTAAAATAAATTATATAACAATATCCACATTATCCCTATTTGGTCTAGTTTTGGAACATCCTTGACCTCAAAACACAATGTCTACAAATAAGATTTTTAAGAGGATTATGACTGGAGATAATCTCTAAGGTATGGATTTTGTTCGCATGAGATTCTGTGGACAGCTCTCAACTTTCGTAATCCCTGTATACACACCGCGTCTCGGAAATTCGCTGTTTCATGCCTTACTTCATGTACGTCATTGTCGTTTGTCAGTAGTGATTTTAAATCTCGCCAGCAACAGTTAAAACGGAATAAATGTTTGTAATTGAACGGCTTCTATTAATGTTTAATGAAGTCATAAGCACAAGTATGCTAACTTTCAGAATAAATACTTATGTGCACACATCAAATTTCACTATCAGATTGAATGTCGTCATGTACACTGGTTTGTGTTTTTGTCTCTTTCTACCAATCTGAAGCTGATCTCTGAGTTTATCTCCATATCAAAATTCTCAACACATGTACACGGTATTAAGATGTACCCCAACTAAATCTCAAAGATTATCTCATCTTGTTTCCTTCCGTGGACACAGGCAAATATGTAAATGGAAAAAAATAATTTGTGGAAAAACTGATATGATTTAAATGAAATAAAAATGACCACACAATATTGGTTTTTATAAGATCTGACTCAAGAAATTGTATAAATATTTTTTAGAAAGTTTTCATTTGGAACATCTCTTATACCGCATGAAAAATCCATTGACTAAAATCAAAACGCCGTACTCTAGATGTATATAAGTAGTTCAATAAATTACTTAATTTTTTATTCGTTCATTTGAATGATGACACATTATGATCCACATAATATTACAGTAAAGCTTGAAAAAAAAGTGTACTTTCTGATAGGCTGTCATAAATGTGACAAATCTAACCATTTCAATCTTATCCCTGCCTATCTAGAAATATTACAAAAAAAAAGTATATATTTAGTTGCTATTGTTAATACATTCAAATTGAACACATGTAAGATTATACAATAAAAAATATATTATTTCTATATTTACAATACTTGGGGAGACCTTCATCCAGTAGTGGATTCATACACTGATGATGAATGATGATATTCAAGTTGTAATAGATAACAATTTGATGATAATATAATATTGCTTCCTATATTAACTTTAAAACATAGCAAAAGTAGAATTAGTGTAAGAAACATCATAGATGTAGAAGAAGAAAGAAGACCTTTCACAATAAGAAAGTTTTGTATGAATGTTACAAAAATCAATAAACTAAAATTTCTGAATATTAAATTTGCATTTTATTCATTAAAATTATTATTTTTAATACGCAGAATAAACATCAAAATTAGACTTTAATTATTATTTTTATTAGTTAATAAACATTTTTAGACATCAAACTTTATTTTCAAAAACTGCAAAATGAATAAAACCGACACGCTGGTTTATTTCACACAACTGATATAAAATTGTTAATTGAAAATGGTAATGTTCATATTACAGTAATTTTTATTTAGTTTTATTATGGTAACCTCACAAACATCAAGAAAATACAAAAGAAAAGCATACCATTTTTACCTTAGAATTGCAAATGGTTATCACACCTTTTAGAGTACCTGAGTAACAAAGAATAAATAGTGTGTTAAATGTGTTTATTACGTGAGAGTTGTTCGAAGCTGGTCTGAGGCTGTGACGGGCTCGGGGGCCTCGGCGGAGAGGATGTCCACGAAGATTCTATAACAACACATGACAGGGTGAGAGGACACTGCTCATTTCACCGCCACCATGGTCCATCAATAGCAAGCATACAGCACACTACTCGCCACTGGGCCATGCTACTAACTACTATATTAGAGCATGCTTCTAAACACTTACATCTTAAATTGCACCAAACCACAACATAAATAATGTATCGATGATGTAGTACATAGACGATGTAGTACATACCGCAATTATTAATCCTAAATATCATTAAAAATGCATAATTTGCACATCCCTTTGTAAACTATGCTCCACGACTTGAGACTTAAGAGAAAATCTCATACTTAGTGTAATTGGGACCACACATTGATCATTTAGTATTTATAGATTTAGACTAAAATTTAAAGGTTACTTAAAAATGATGCAAATTGTTGTTTGATATTGATACTTTATAATTGTGAAAATTAAATAAATCATAAACGAGCAATCTTTAATTCTTGTAAATAATTAAAAATATTGAATATTGTTCCTTAATTAGATTTTTTAACCTCATCTCTTATCCTTCAGAATGAGGTTTTTGTTTGCTTAATCTCGCTTTTCTGTATTTACTTAATTTTCACTACTACTGTACATGCATATATTTGTATACAGCCCAACACCCAATGTTCCGTGATTCTTGGGCATTGAAAAGGTCAATGGTCCAACAAAATGCACAATTGTGTTTTTAACGAAAAATGAAATGATCATCTCTGACTCTTTTTCCTAGAATTCTGTTACAAACACATTATCTCAGATGAAAAATTTAAAAATGAATAAAGTTTGTATGTCGGAAATAAATTGAAAAATCTTTTCAAAATCCGTAAGTCACGCACACAATAAAGTTATATATATATGTATTTTTTTTTTGAAATGTAATTCTCTATTTACAAAGAATTACATATGGCTATCAGGGGAGACTAAATATCTATCGAAATTATGTCTACAGATACTGGAGATAGCGAAAGTTTTATTAGCCGATGGATGAAACACTCATACAAGCATGCACTTAATATGTATACAAAATTCCCAGAAATAATGTTATATTTATGCACTTTGGTGAGTTAAACTAAGATACAGAATTTAAACACCCAAGACTAGACTTCTGTAAATATTTAATTATTATTTGATTCTTATTTTGAGAATTACATATTGTTAAATTGCTACTTTATCAGGAGCAAGTTTGATGATGCATGTAAACATTAGGTAAATATTTGAAACACATGGTTGCCTGAAGAGATACATAGTTTTGATTGCCAAAAAAAAATACTATGGAAAACCCAAAACATGTTAAAAATAAAAATATTGGATGGAACAGAGCAAATACTTAAAATCAATAATGTCTAGATGGCCAAAGTAAGACTCATTATTATGTGGGATAATAAATTCAATCAATTTTATTCGAGAGAAAAACGACGTATCTTAATTTGCCGGAAAAGTACACTTAAGAAACGTTTGGGATATTAAAGTAAGAATTTCAAAATTTTACAAAATGGCAAAATATTACATGTGTGTGTATATATATATATATATATATACATATAATAATCAACAATGAACATCGTCGACGGTTGCGAGTTTATATTTAAAATTGCCAAATGCAATATCGAAATAATGTAGGTTACTGACTTTGTTGCTTATTGATAACCTTAAATAATAATAGCAACTATGTATGCTCTTTGAAAAAGTCAATGTTTTATGGTCTTGCAGTAATCAAATTTCACAAAAGGTTCATAAAAAGTTACAAAAGTGATAATAATAACAGAAATTTGCATATATATACATCAAATGTAAAGGATTGCCTAATAATATCGCATAAGTGTTTCAAACAAAGGGCGTTGCAAGCATGTACTACCTATTTTTTGTATATTACCAAACATATTCAAGAAAATTATAACACATCAAAGTACATTTATGCGTGTAATTTACTTACGTTGCCCTACAGGATACATTTTACGCGAAAAATTTAACAATTTAACAAAGAAACGCGGTAAAAAAAACCAACTTTAAACATAAACGTCGGAAAATAGACAAGAAAACACACACGCCATTTCTCGGACGCCATATGCAACGTCATCACAATGTTGCCAGTAGAATAGAGGTGAGTCGCTCATTAAAGAACTGTATTTTTAGAACAGTTCACCGCTCTGAATAAATGAGCTGTTCAAATCATTCCACCAACAAATATTTACTAGATTTAAAGTTTGTGGAATCAAAAAATGAACAATCGCGTGTAAATAAAAACCCAGCTTTGTTATGTCTAATGCTTTCTTTTTATATGTAAATTTGAAAGGAAACTAAAGTATCAGATGGGAGTGAAGTGTAAATTTGGTTTAAAATGCGAATTAGGTAGATACGTGACGGTTTTTTTCTTAAAGAACATTTCTAAATAATTAAAAAACGGGACTTCCGAAATTTATTTTAAAACAAATGCTTATTTCAAAATTACAATTTGTTTCGGAATTTTAAAAATTCATATTAAAATGTAAATTACCTGAACTACCAAATGAAAATATTATGTATTTACCAATTTCCCATTAATTTCTTAAAGCTATTGAAACCTTGTACAAATTTTGATTTTTATCTCAATTTTCTTCTCTTTTGAATGTACATATGTATTTATTTTGAATGTAATATATATTGTAATTTATATATTTATTGCGTATCGCGTCTTATAAATACAACCTGGTGCGTAAGACGCTGCAACAAATTAATTATTATTATGTTACAATTTCTGTATCTAATATGAACTGAAAGTTGTAATTATATTATTTTAAAGTAGTATACCAAATATTGTAATAATATTAACAATATAGGATATAGACGATTAAGATTAGTAAGTCTGACAATGTACGAGTATAACTCTGAAAGATTATTAATAGTATGAAAACCAGTTTTAGTATTAATTTTCTTTTCTGTTAATCTGCGTCCAATGATGAATATAGGTTTCACTTTTTACTTTTACAATTCTCTGTCAAAAACTTACTTGATGTATCTACTCTACTACATTACATTTTAGGACGGGTAGGAAACACTGAGGGTCTACTCGTGTTAGTGACACACGTATTTTCTATTAAAATGTCTCTTTTTAATTTCATACAGGCTGCTGTCTCAAGTGAATTGTCAAAATGGCTAACTATTCACTAATTCATTTACATATTTTATATGGTCATGGAAACGAAAACGTACAATGAAGGTCTAAATAACCCACGTATTTCGTCGATGAGTTGTTTCGTTGAATGGGTAGAAAATAAAAATCATTCAAAAGAGTTCATTTTAATGAATAGAATGATGAACGACAGTTCACCAAACTGAACGAAAATTCCCACCACTAGTTGTGAGCAGTCGCCAGTTACTGCCAGATCTATATGTATTTTATAAGGGTTTTTCGGTTACATGTTAAATCCGGGGGAAGGTCGTACCTCCTTCCTATTTTCTAAATTCTTAATATAAAGTTTGTGTACCACGGACGAATATACACGTGCCACAGAAATGATTTTTTATTTAAAAAATTGACTACCGACGGTTATCGACCAATTGATTTAATAAAAATAAAAATAATACTTTTCAATAATTTACACCTAAAACCGTATCAAGTAAATATAATGTCTTCTGTCCATTACCATACAATACATATAATAGCACAATATAGTTATAGTAGTATAGATATTTTAAATATCAATACTACAGATTAAAAAAGTTCATCGGCCGAGCGCATAAATTATCCGTACAAAGATAAAAATATCTCGCTTTTGACGACGGTTTTATTATATTTTCACAGATTTCAAGGTTTCTGTTAGCATTTTTAACCAAAAAAAAAAAAAAAAATAGAGATCCGTACACGGAATACATGTCACATTTTTACTATTTTCAAACTAAGCTAAATGCTTGTACTATGAAAATAGGACTAACTTGCTGGTCTCCTGGAACGAGGCGCAAACCCCCGACCACTAGATTACTAGGCTAGCGTCTTAACCACAAATAACAATTAGCGATGAGTAGTGTGGCCCGAGAGGTGTATAACTTTAACATATAAAATAACCTATGCCAGTGGTTTTTCCAAAAAGTAAAAAAATATACTTCATAAAAATACATTATTTTCATAACACAGAGACAAATATATAATAAATAAATAATATATTTGCGAGGTGTGTTGTTCGCAAACGAACCGTCTGGGTCATTCATTGGATTAAACCCTAGATCTTTTGAGCGGTTGAATCATGGAACCTTCGAACGTTTAGCAGCTCACGGTAGTGTATCTTTTATCTATGCTTACGGCTCGGTTGATTGACGAATGTGTTGCTCCCCGGACGTATGCGGAATAGTTATGTTTCACAATATTATTGCCCTCTGTTGGATCAGTATACGAATAATAATTAAAACAATGAGATCTATTTTTAAAATCATTCACATTTATTGCTTTATTACGTCAAATCGAAATTCTTCGAAAAAAAAAATATTATGGTAAAATATTTAATATACGGATGACCTGGTGAGCTATTAGGGATTCGGCTCGACGGCTCAACGTAAATATCCGACTTCGTGAGTCGGGTCATTCGCGAACGACGCACCGCTAGTTTGAGCGAAAAAGCGGTGGGCGACGGTCGCAATGAATCAGTCGAAAATCGAACCGTGGCCCAAATGAATTGCTTACGATTGATGACGCATGTATCAAGACAAGGATATAGATAAAAGATACACTGCCATGAGCCGAACGTTCAAAAGATCCATGATTTAACCGCTAAAATGATCCATAATTCAATTGCTCAAAAAGATCCACGGTTTAATCAGCTCAAAGATCTAGACGGTTCAATCGAACCGGCTCACTGAGCTAGTTCCCACTGCTTAGTGAACGGCTGATCCGGATCAGTTAGCTGAGCCGCATCGCCCATCGCTAATAGCAATCACGTATTTGTATATGGCAATGGCTTAGAAGAAATAAAACAATTTTAAGGAAATAAGGAAACGGCACCTCTTATCTATGGGAAATAGCAAGTCGTTCTAAAGTCCTGGCAACACTAAATTACCTTCGTGAACTGTGCATGCGCAAAAATAACTAAAAATGTCCATACCTTTCAGCGGTTGCCGGACTCGTTCGGCTGGAATTTATTCTGCGATAGCAAAGCAATTAAAATTCGTCAACCTCAAAGCTGTGCAACGAATAACTGTCAAATTTGATCCTTTCCACGACAATGTCACTAATACAAGGTAGGTGACAGTACGAATGGTGTTTTTCGTGTCGAATATTACGTTTGTTTTAGCAAGAAATATCGTAATTGATCTACTTACCACTGCATTGTCCACATCCATATGCTTTTCCCAATATGCTGACTGCCGCATTCAATCCCAATGAAGCGATGTTTGGAAGTGATAAATGTACCAGGGGCCCCGGACCTCCAGGCGTTAATTCTATTTCGGTGGACATCTTCCTGTCAATAAATTTTAGGACCATCATTGCGGATTTATTTAAATAAATCTTAAAATTGAGGAACATTATCACTGGAGTCATTCATCAACTATTACAGATATTTTAAAACTAAATCTCTGAAAATTCTTTTTTTTTTTTTTTCTAGTTAAGTAGTTAGATAGTGGTAATGACTACCGTTGAAATGCCGCAATAACATACACATTGAATACACATAATTATGCAATGGCTATTTTGGGCATAAATGTATATGGATTCTTTTTTATTTACTATGGACAACCACTCACATAAGGTAGTGATAGTGCAGATGTATTTTATCATTCTGCAATGTATTTATGTGTAAAAAACATTTAAGATAGTAATTATCACATAAATTTTCAATGTGCCAGTAATAACATAATAATTCTTTGGAGAGTCTCAGCTTTGTGAGATTTACATTTTATAGAACAAAATAGGTTTAAATAACATTCTGCTGTACAGAGAGCTCAGTGAAAAGGTTGGTTGGTTAGTTGCGTAAAATAATTGAAAGATATGAACAAATAAAAACTAATACACATTAAATATGTTACTATATTCTGAAAAAACTGCAACTTCACAGTAATAATGTGTTCTTAAAAATAAAAACTTATAGTTGAAATAAATCAAAGCAAATGTAAGTGTATTTGATAGAAAGGCTTACTTGGGGAATATGAAAGGAAGGTTAATGGGTGGAATAAGATGATGATCATGAAAGACCCAGTGTGATCAAATTCTGAAGGAGGATAATGTAACATCCATCAAAAGAATCGATAACCACGTAGAAAAAGAGAGATGTGTGTTAAGATAAGAATGTATGAGGTATGGTACAATAGTATGCAGTTAATTAATGCATTCTAGTACACACAAAGCAATTTATATAATTTTGAAGGAAAACATATTATTATTGTGAAATTGCAATTTTTCAGAACATAGTTCTGTGGCATTTTAATACAAATTAAATGTATCAATTAGAAAAATATAATCAATTTATAGAAAAAATATTTTGGTTTCCACCAGGTTTCGAACCAAAAACTTTTCCTATCCGGGGAAACGCGCTGACCATTACGCCATGTTAATGAATTTTTAAACCTATATGTTACAGGTTTTTTTTTAAATGATGCATCTATTATTATTAAATAATTAATTTAATTCTGGCATCTCCTATCGGGTTCTACTCAAAGATATTTGAGATTATCTGTAATATAATGTAGATTGTTTATAAATGGAATATTGTTATATCAATTTGGAAAAAAAGAACTTGTCGTTAACTTACAAGGATTGATTTTATAATGACATAAGAAACATTTGTGTACACTTTGCTTACCATAAAAATATAATATCTCCGAAAATATATAACCTTATTCTCTGAAGAAGTTGATGGTAGAATTTTTCTATTTTTTCTGTAATTTCACAGGTGAAGTGGTTGTATTTTAAATTTAAGAAGAAACTATTATAATGGTTGACATCCAAAGATTAGCTAGAAATATGATTTTCTTCATTATCGCTAGGCCACGAGCGAATTCAATTTCTACATATATCAAGCACTAACTTACGTCACAATAATTTAATAAATAAATTTAAACAAAAGCAGTCAAAATCTGTTACATTTTTTTAAAAATATGTACGTTGACCAACATCACACTAAGTAAGTATTAGCAATAGCAATGCAAAGCTGGTAATGGACTATGGCGTATTGTGGATCCATCGAAAATAAGGTCAGTGCGTTTCTCCAGATAGGAAAATTCCTGGTTTGAATCCCGGTGCCAACCAAAATATTTTTGGCATGGTTTTGGATCATTCCTACTAATAATTAAAAATAATCCACCAATTAAACAATGGTAAATTTAAAGGAATATTTCTGGGCCCACAATTTACGTAAGAGAAAAAACTTTTGAAAAAAATATTAATTTATATATAAATATTAATTTGTATCACATAACTAAAACTTACTGTTATCTCGTTACTTATTATTTTTTATTCTTTTTCAGAAATTTTCTTTATTACATCTCGTCTCCTAAACTAGCTCTGAAGTCACCTAATTGCTCCATCAGAACAGAAATTATTTGTGACCGACAAGATCCATCTGTTACGTTTAAACTGTTACCAGATATTGCAGGTAATTTTTGTTTTAAACTGTGTTTGCATCATCAATTCATTAAATCTTTTCACATTGAGAAGAAGTTGAAGTAGGTTCTGTTATTGATCATCAGTTAGAATAATAAAAAGATATGTGTTTGCATCTACCTCCATCTGTCTTCTGTACCATTAGCTCATTGTTTTATGTTACAAAATAAGAGGCTCGTGCTTTTGTGAAAGGATCAAGTGGTGACAGAATGTTTATCTGTCAACACCGAATGCTTGAGTGGATTTTCATTCCTGTGAATGAGGACATTCAAGAAGAAAAGCTGCTGATGTCAATGAGGGGGTAAATATAGCACTTCACTTGCTAACGATTTTCCAGCAACTGAACCAGAGCAAAGTTAAAATTTTAGACAAAAAGTAAAAGTTATTTCGCAGTCGAATATATGAATTCAGAAAGAATTTAGGAAAAAAAAGCAACCAACATATTTTCAACATTTAGAAAAAACAAATAAATTGTTCAAAGAATTGACTTGAATTAATTTTTATAAATTTACTCCTGCCCCCCTATTTTCTATTGAATCCTCGCCTAACTTAGGGGATATCAAATGCATTTTTGAAAAACACATCCTCGCAATTGGCGATATATATATATATTATTGTATACAAGAAGTTGGGTGAGGTTGTAGGGTACCAACATGTAAATGCTTGTATTTTTATAAATTTGAATCATTTTGCTGAAATAATTCTTTAATATTTTTGTTTCAGAGCAAGTTGGCACAGAAAAAATTACAGTTAAAAGTTTAAACTTAAATGTTCTGGAATTACTTGAAATCTGCAATAAACACATAACTCCACTGGCACCTAAAGAACAGCAAGTTTCTATTTTAAAAACAAAATCAGAAAAGAAAGGTACAGGGAGGCGATAAGAAAACTTCAAGCATGACCCGTAACAAGAGAGGTAATTTGCAAGTCATTGATCAAATTTACAACCAGATTCCAGCTTTCACAGATGTCTTCACAGAAGATACATTTTATGTTTTTGTTGCTTGTTTTGTTATCTCAACACTGGTTGTAGTTGTGATCTTATCGAGATTTATCAAAATAAAACCTGTGGATTAATTATAAAACAGGCCTTTTCTTGATAGTTTATCGATCAGTGATAATTATTAAAATAGAAACCAAATTAGTGCTGTCGTAATATAATATGTATATTCCAAATAATAATGCCTAGACTCTTCTACCAATGAAATGGTTTATATTTATACATCCAATATTTTTTCTCCAAAAGTCAGATAATGAATTCTGAAAGAGTCAATATTGCAAAGTTTTATACTAAGCATGCAGACTCATTTTTTAATACTCATCATTTTTGAACAAACAAATAGCTGAAGATCCAATTGTTTTCTTATTCAGTGTTTTTGAAATTTTGTCTTTTTGTTTTCAAGTAACTAATGATATAGAAATTGAGAACCTGAATGTAGTCCTCGACGAAATTGTAGTTTTGAACAATCAATGCTTAATTAATATTATTCTAAAAAACAAATAAAATTACCACAATTTCTAAAGATTATTTACTTTCACTGTAAATTGATAATAATTCCACTTTAGAGTATTTTATAACTGACTCGAAGAAGTTTAAAAATCAATAGTAATTTACAAAAGCTTATAAATTTACACAATTTGGAATCAAATTTTTATTTACGAATGGTTTTAGTAAATAATTTTATCAAACTCGAACAAAATTTGTAAATTTTTCAGTTACTTGAATAATATATTGGAATATCATAAAATACAAACTATGTTTATGTAGTTCACATATTCATATTTATTATGTTATACCAAATATTTTGATTGGCAAATATATTTTTAAAACTTTATACCCTTTGTTTTACTCAGAGAGAATGATAACAATTATTCATTTTAACCTTTTCACCACCATATATCATTTAAGAAATCTATTTTTAATTAATTTTGTTATTTTAATTTCATATAATTTGTAAAGTAGCATTTTCATGTGAATGGTGTAAATATTTTAAATAATTTTCTATTGATGAATTTGATGCTTTCAATTTGTATCATTTTACCTCTAGACAATATGACAGATGCTATCACTGGAAGGAATAGTAAAGAGCTAATTATAGTTAGGCTTACCATACATCCTGGTTTGATCGGGATTATCCCGGTTTCACATAGTGGTCTCGGCCGGAGTGGCATTTTGTCCTGGCCTCGCACTACGTAGTTGTTTTCGCGGGCGTTTACAACAGTGACAGTACGCTGATCATGGATCAATTGCAGTGTAACTATGATTTAATAAGGTGACGCAGCAGTGCGTAATTTATCTATCTAAATTAGTTCAGGTAGTACCTAACCCTTTACAAATGTGTTAAAAAGCCGAAAAGAAATTGTAAATTTACGAATGAACTTCAAAAAGTCTACCCATAAAAAGGACAGTAAAGTGAAGTGCCAGCAATCTTTCTCAGAATTTTCTATTGCACGCGGTGGGCGAGTGGACATTATAGATTGTGTAACAGCTGTCGCAAGCCCTTCATATATTAAACATTCTTTAAAAACGATGGTTCCGTTCAAGATGATTTAGTTATTGTGGGCAAAGAGGGCACATTTGCCTTTCACACAGCGATGCACGATATGAGCTTCAAAACTTCCGACTGTATGTCCAAATTGATTTCAAAATTCTTTGAACCAAAATTTGGTGCTTTGAGAACCGAATGCGAAGTTTAGACCTTCATAATTATGGTAAGCCTAAATATAATAAACAAGCACATCATAGAATATAGACTTTAGCAATTTTTAATAGAATTTAATGGACTTTTAATATTTAGCAAGTGATCAATATTTGAAATCATCATGTTTTGAATAGTCACATATTTTTTTTAATTATAAAATGTTCTCAACAATCTCTCCTCTGATATGATGTTGAAGAACTTGAAAAGACCGTTTTTGAAGTAGTTATTTTAATTTTATTAAAATGCAGTTTTTAATAACTGCATAGAATGATTCAAGACTATCGCGTAACAAATTATGTTATTTATTTTTAAATTTGTCAAAAATACAATGCATGTAAATGATTAGAAAAGGTATCTTTCCAATTTAATTTTGAGAAATAAGTATCTTCACATTTGTAATTTATAAAAGCACAGGTCTTAAAATTCAAAATTTAAAAAATTGCACCATAAACTTAGGTTTGCACTATTCATGTCAAATTTACCAGCTATGAAATTACTTTTGATAAAATAGGTATTTTAAACTTTCAAAATTTTTGGTCACCGCATTTTCTTGGATTTTCTCGTCAAAGACGTCAACTGTGGCATTAAATTTGTAATGCAGATAATCTCCAATGAGCTCTCAATAAGACTTTGATCTCAGAGTCGCTAAAGGTATGGGTATACTAGATGCATCATTCTAATCCGCGCGGAAAACATATGAGATGGTGATCTATAAATCGTTTCAGGCTCGAGTCTGTTCTGTTTTTTATGTGCATTCGAGTCAAATTTTTGAGAGACATCTCATTCGTGGACACAGGCCGTAAAAAATGATTTGGTGTAGTAGAATAAAATTACACGAGAAGAATCTGATGTGATAAAGATTGTGACTGATGTGATTGTGTGTGATAAAAAAAGAAATCATTGCTTGTTTTTTTGTCAGTATTAAAAACAAATGGGGGTTGATTAAATATTATTTTATTTATAAGAACATCTGGAGGTTTCTGATATTGAGAAATTGTTTTCTACAACAAAATTCAATGCGCCATCTGATACCGAACCATGCAGGAGCGGACATTTTGATCATCAGCTACACTTTTCTTGTTTGGCCAGATTTTGGAATAGTGATTTAAGGATACTTATATTTCTGCTTTAGCAATGCGCTTTTGGCTGTTACCATAAGACACCCATAGCTTTTTATGTAATAATATTCATATAAGAATACAGTGTTTTCATTTGGTTCAAATCATTGTGAAATATGCTCTCACTGTTATGTTGCAGTAAACAGAATCGAGTCTGAAAAGCAGTTTGAAAAAAGTTAAAATGTTTCCCTAGCGCTCCTCTTGCGCACTACTTGTTTGTAAAACATTGCTTAGGGCCGTGCTTTCATTTTTCCAGTTGAAAATTTGAGAAATTCTACCCGAATTACACATGGTTTCAAGATGAGGCTGATATTTAAATTCTTATAAGTATCAGAGAAATAATTAATGACGTTATTACGTAAATCACGTGAGAGGAAGGTTTGAGTAGAAAGAGATGACAATAAAACTGTTAATTTTCTCGCATTCGACACAAGTGTCAAAAATAACTCTTATCTGGAGTTATTTCCACAGTTTTTCATATTAATATATGGAATGACAAAAGTGTATGTTGTCATTTGAATTAAACCAATGAAAATTAAATAATTTATTGAAGTACCCAATTCACATATACGAATATGTTTCGAAATCAGACAAAGTACCTACATATATTTAGATGATCACTTAAATTAATGATCTAAATTAAAAAATTTTCAATTTATTATTTTGTTTAATATTATTGATTTAAAATGCCTTGTTGCCATTTTGGTGATAAGTCTGTTTCATAATTACACACTATTTATGAAACAGACAGCTGGTGTTTAAAAGACAACAGTGTTATACATAAATAAAATATTTAATTGTGACTTACATAAAAATAATGCATATAAAATGTTTACTTTGTTTAACAAAACATTGTTTTCCCTTAAAATAAGTAAAAAAAAAAAACATCTAATTTATGAAATTTGCTACTAATGCTGTGAATAAGTTCTATATTAAATCATATTGTGAATAAAATATGGGTGTAAACATATATATTTGGGATTTTTTAACGAAAATAGTGACAGCGGATTCGATGTCCATCATGGCCGGATCGAGCGGCGTACTGAACTAAAATGGTTGATTAAATAATCGTCTTTCATAAGTCTGAAAATATATTATTTAAAGACAAATTATTTTATTGTTTTTGATATAAAACTTGATTTTAAATTGTAGCTGAAGCCTAAAAGCATGTGAATAGATACAATATATTATTTAAAAACGTATGTTTTCACTAAAACAAAGTATTTTAAGAACGTTGAAAATTGATAATATGTCCTGCAAATGAATGGTTATAACTAGTGATGAGCTCAAAATAACGAACCATGAGTCAATCTTTGAGTCACACTCACTATCAGTGATTGAATATCTGGGTATATTGTGATCCCTGATTAATTTTTCTATTATATTTGGTTATGAACTGTGATTTAGTGCATGTGCATATAAAACGAAAATATTCATGAAGGAATCACATTATAATTTGTGATATAGTATTGATGTACGATCTAGTAGATTCTGCAAAAACGTTTTACGCATCTGACCCAAAATCCCGAGAATTTGACCTGAAAAACAAACTCACATTTTTTTAAGGGTTTTCATTTTCTTTGTAATGATATTAAATTAGATTAGATATATATTAAATATATATGTTAGAATATATTTTTTACGCAAATCAAGTTTGAATAATGTAAGTAAATATGCTCAAAATTATGTTTATTTATTTATTTTGTGTATTGTGATATTGTACGGTGCATGCACATTAGTAATGAAACTGTGATCACAGTCACAGTTTTTAATCACTGATATTATTGAATATCAATCACTATCACACCAGTGAGTCAAAAGTAACATTTTTTATCATCACTAGTTATAACTCTATTAATTTTTAACATTTTGTTAATTTGTCTCCATAATCTTGGCTTCAATATTTTAAGAAAATATATTTCATACACGCAATAATTTTCCAGATTAAGCATTTTTGTGGCACGCGGAAAATGTATTTAATGGTCACCATCTATCTCTCGTATAATGGTTGTATTTTCTTAATTATGGCAAATAACATTCAGTTTATTAGTTTTACATTA
Organism: Eubasilissa regina; assembly: GCA_022840565.1. Taxonomy (NCBI): domain Eukaryota; kingdom Metazoa; phylum Arthropoda; class Insecta; order Trichoptera; family Phryganeidae; genus Eubasilissa; species Eubasilissa regina. The sequence goes on along the minus strand of JAINEB010000022.1, from coordinate 26,340,551 downwards.
GTGTAAAGATCCAATTTAAGTAATAATCGTTATACTTACGCACGTCTGCACAAGCTTATACCAGGAAAAAATTACCAAGTACTACTTTCAAATTTGTAGACTAAAAGACTTTGAAACTATGAATTGGACCTGTTTTAAGTCAAACTTTTACAACCAAGGACTTAGTACTGACAAACATGAAGCAAGCAATTGAAAACAATAACAATGATAAAAGCTAGTTTACATAGACTTCTTTGTTGCGAGCGTGTAGAAAGGAAATTTGCAAAAATACAACATTCAATTAAATTATGGTTCATTGAATTGTGTTCTGGCAGCCAGCAAACTTGTTAACACAATAAAATCAATTTTGCAAAAATAACATATTTAAAAAACCTTTCATAGCATGTTGGCTTATATTAAAATAATTAGGGACCCCTAGCACCTGACCGCTTTGCAGTACAATGAGCAGGTTTCAGCTCCTGTTTAACTATATTTGCATCCACACTTCACTTTTTATACATACTAATGATAGTTAAACCGTGATTGTGAGATATGGGTTAAATCGTAACAATAATTGGTAACTGATTATTCATTATTTAGTGAGTAATCACAGGTACACTAGAAACTCCAATAGTTAAATCCCAGTTACCAATTATCATTACTGTTAATTGAATACCAATCACACATCAGTCACAATAACGGTTTAGCTCATCACTAATACATATCACATGCCATTCTTATTTGAATTACAAGCATTGGTATTATTATAATACTAATAAAATGTACTATTAAAATATTTACAATTTATTAGTCTTTTATGAAGTAAGTTTTTATATTTGATATTGCCCAAATTTTTTTGAAGACGTGACCTTTATTTCTATCAGGTCTAGGATCATTCTTCACGGCTATCATTCTTCAATAATGAGTGTTTTAATTTATAATGACGTTTTTACAGATTTTGTTTCACAATTGCCCAAAATTATTTTGTGTACATTAAAGACTCTATCTAAAGTCTCCTTCATTATACTATTTTACTGTATACTATCGAACAAATGCTTTGCCTATGAAGTGCTGGCTATATTCACCAATTTTTTTTTTTTTAATGTATAAGGTGAAGAATTTTCAAGACAAAGAATTGTGGGCAAATAATGTATTAGATACTTAACATTTCTTACATGTAAGGGATTTGCTATTTTTGCAAAATCCGTCCACTGCTTATAAACGACACTGATCATTTTACGCCAGCTCCTTAATATTATAGATATTTACCACTCATCTCTGTGCTTCATTCACGTACGAATTGTAATCCTTAAAATATTTTCAAGAATGAAAAGAGTATTTCAAAAGCAAAGCTCATTTTAGATCAAACATTTGAATTAATCACATGTAGCAATAGGGAAAATGTGAGTACCGGGAGGGGGAACACTCTATATATTTTTGATGCACATACCTGACTGCAATTTAAAAAAAAAATGGATCTTACCACTTATGACAAGTGATGCTTAGTTTACTATCTGAAGATTGCTAGCTATTTTCAAAGTATAAAAACACGTGTGTAATGAATGTCCTTTGGTTTTTTACTAAGGGATAGGGAATTATTAATGAATACTATGTTTATAACGTTTGGTTTTTTAATACTTATTTTTGTTTTTTTTATCTCAAAGAATTTTTTAAACTATCTTGGTAAATAAAAGTTAATGTATTTTTTTGGTTTTAAAACCCTCCTGAAGTTTGAAGGTAGGTGCCACCTATGTATATTGCTGGCTAGGAAGTTGAAATACTTGATACTGTTTATTTACTTGACAGAAACACGAGTCCGTTAACTCCTTAGGATTTGTTATCTATTTTATTAGTAATGTATTGATTTAGATACGCGGTTCGACACATCACGATGTTGCGACTTATATTGTAATGTCGAAGTATATCGTCATTAGGAAACGTATTGACATCAATTTGCTATATTATTTTATAAATTAGGCAAAAAACATACCGCATGAAAATATACTCGCGACACAGCATAGCTTTTTTTATAGGATCATTTCATGGCGCGAACCACGTACATAGCGTCGCTCGATGATGTACACATTGTATTGACATCTTCCTCTAACGTGACACTTACCGCGTGTTTCTCGCTCTAGGGCAGTCGTATGAATCGGTATGAGTACATTCGCGATATGTATTCTATTTTCATTGCGAATATTATAGTGAATAGGTCAGGAATGTTTCCATGTTTATGTTGTAAACGCGTGAAGATGAGATAATCAACAAATTTTCACCGAATAACTGACTTATTTAAATAATATTTCATATACTCCAGGTAGTTCAATTTATTAATTACATAGATTATTTTCCTTTGTGCGAAGGTGAATATTTCACAAACGCAAAAACCGGCAAACAATTTTCGCAATTAAAATAAATACGCATTATTTCAGTGTGGCATTCTTTAAAGTTAGCAATATTTACTTAGTTTATAAGATACTTTTAATTATTTCTTCAAAGTATTTTCTATTACGACTTTATATTCTGGACGACCATATTTTCCGGCAAATAAAGGCCGAAAGTTGTCATTTGTGTATTATTATTCATAAATGGTACAAATATGAAGAATTATCTTACCATTAGTCGTATAAATCTGCGAGAAAACCGATGGCGTCCTTTTGTTGATATAATATTCCAAGATGACACAGAAAGCGACTCCCGTGTTGTATTCATAAACATGACCTTGTAAACACAACTGCGCACAGATATCCTTTATCCGGTACCTATTCACTGCAGTTTGCGCCGTCGCGACACGCAATAAATCACGATATTTAAAAATAAGAATGTAATATGCAAAACTATTAGTTTTAATATTTTTCGGAACGTAATCAACTTCCAATACAACTTTTATGGTAAAAAGAATTGTATTCTGCTGTTCCGAATGATCAAAATACAATAAATCGTATTTTAAACAACAAATCTTTAACTACACAGCATTAACATAATATGTAAGTATAGGTAAAATAATGTAAACAAAATCGGTAATACTATCGCTTGCAACTTGGATTTTAATTTTATTTGCGAATTTTTGAATGAGCGCTTTAATTCTTTTAATTTCCCATATACCATACGATGCAAAATAGGTATTTTTAAGGAATTAAAGGTTAGTTTTTTCATCTAAAAAGATTTAGTTAATTTACTCATAATTTCTACACACAGAGCCCGGTTTAGATTTGTTCGGCTATGGCACGTGGCCAAACAATCGAATTCCGATGAATCATGAAACCCAAAAATAATTGAGATTTTTTAATTATCATTAATTTATCTAGGGCATAAATTAATTAGCCAAGCGCATGGATACGAATTGATTCATTATGACTTAGTTATAAGATTACATTTTTAATGAATTAAAAATATAAGTATTTGCTAAATAGTGGGGTACAATGTACAATCAAGATAAATTAATGTTCATAAATATACTTACAGCTGACTACACATTATCGTGTTTTTTTATTATTGTTTTTAGTAATATATCTGTGAAAGAAAATTTGATAGAGGTCTTTAGAGTGTAATTATGCGTTCCAAATTGATTTTATACTGCAAACTTTACTTTTTATTTTTCAAAATTAGATCATAATTTAATCATTAATTAAGTAATTAAAATTTTCAATTAGTGGAATATTTCCACAAAAAATTCTTGTTACGCGTAGCTAGCTAATTAGCTTGAGTTTAATCTAAAATAAATCACACAGACATAAATAACAATAAATAAATAATTCTTGCATAAATGCACTTTTTTTATCATAATTCATTCATATGGAAATATTATTTTGATTTACGGTTTAATGTTGTTGTAGTCAGCCGGACACTGCGTCAATGAAAACTGATTAATTTGTTCTTGACATTGTTCTTATAATGGGTTGGGTACTTCTGTGACTTTACGGTATTACGAGTTCTATTTTTTGTTTCTTTACATCTTATCGTTGAATCGGGTGTAATACTTATCTAATTTTCCTGTATTCCCAACATGGTGCTGCTGTTGCTGACCTGTAAGTCCTATATTGATCAGAAAATTTAATCTAATATATATTAATTATTTTGTATAATGTTATTTAAATAAAGAAAAAAGTTGTATGATTCAAAATATGACACTGTTCTCCATTACTAATTAGTCAGTGCTCACTTAACAGCCGGGCTCCGTTCCACCGACCTGGCTGTAGAGCAAGTTGGCTGATAAACAAAATAATGTTTTCACTGCTCTTTTGATTCTGTTCTTGTCATCGCCTTCTTTCTACCGTTGTAGTTGTTGATAATCTTCATTTTCATCTTAAGATCTACAGCCTTCTTTGCTGCTTCCTTCAGGTAAAATGATGCATTTTCTCTTGGTCGGCATCCTATATGGTATCAGCACAATTTAATTTAATTTTAATAAAAGATGTAAAGTTATAAATTTGTACACAACGCGATCGACTGGTGCAGTAAACACTAATTGAATTAAGAAAGGGAGTGCTCCCTGATATCAACATTGTTTGACAACCACTAACTTGGCGTTAGAGTTAGACAACACAGCACAATTTATAACATTTATTCTTTTCTGCTAACGACGATGGGACGCAGAGACTTTATGGTTTTCATACTAAGACATAGCGTGAATTAAAAAAGATGGTCGTTAAATGAGGAGTGACTATATGAGTCACCGACTATAATGCATTTTCATAATTTGGAGAAAATCAAGCAAAACTACCACACTTTAATGACAGGCATTATTGCATTAAAAGAAAGTTAATTAATTATACCTTATTAAGAACATAGGTCTGTGATATTTTAAATACTAAATTAATGTATTAATTATAAATATATACATATAAAATCAATTTTGTCGAAAAATATTGTTTTAGCGTCACCGGGATTCGAACCTGGATCTTCATTTCCAATCCGGGGAAGTGCACTACCTTTGTGCTATAACGCCAGTATTTTTCTTGACAAATTTTCGAAACTATATGTTACATTTTTCAAATTAATACACCTGTCGTTCCATTATTTGAAAGCCATCTACATTATTTTTACAGAATCTTACTTATGGAGAAAACCAAGCACTTAGTTCTTAGTTTACTAAATGTTCTGAAAATATCTTACTAACATAATTCCAAAAATCATGAAAGACTTCCTTGCCAATGATCTATATAGTTATTTGACGAAATTAAGTTAACATATATGGAGTGACTACCATTAAATATATAGTTACTGAGGCATTAAGACACTTCACGTATTTAACATGTAATTTAAACACCATTATGGGGTACTTTATAACACTGTTGATTTATGTTTGAGTATTTGAAAAAAATCATGTAAATACTTAATTAACTCAGGAAACATTTTAGCTTAGAATATATTTTTTCAGAGGTTCCCCCATAAAATTTGTTACGAAAACTGCAGTATAAAATTTCGTAACATTTTTACCTTTATTTCAAAAAGATTTCAGAATCCCCAGATTGTCAATCTCGGTACCTCTCATATGCTAAGCGAGCATTCTACCATCTGTGTTATGAACCGCATTAGCTGCCGTGCCAAGTTACAGTATAAGAATATAATACAGATTTTTTGTGTTTATGATAACTATTAGATAGTGAACAATGAATCTGATGGATTATTAATATTTTGTAATACTTAATTTTAAGCAAGATTTTGAAAAATAATAAATTCTGCTGATATGTATTTAAGTATATTTGTTTATTATGAGATCATTTCAAAATATATTTATTATGAAGACATTAACATTCAAATATGGGACATAATTATTTTCAGTTTTTCAAGATCTTAAGCCAAAGAACTTGCATTAAAAAAATTATCATAACACAAGCGCTTTGTTCACCAGTATCATACACTTGATCTTTGGGATCAAAGACAAGATCGTAACCACTTAACCAAACAATTAATTATATAGAATATTGTATAGCTTTGAAATCTGGGAATGTAATTTTATATATCAAAATAACAATAGTCTGTTTTTAAATTAAAATAAATAATTAAAACACAAATTTCAAATCAATCATTTTAATTACATAATAAATTTGACCTATGCGACACTGTAATTTTGAAGTACAGAGCAAGCTTATTACGAAAAAACCTTAAAGCGAATAGTACTTATTCTTATTATACAAGCTATATACACTGCAATATTTAATGTTTTTCAAAGCAAACGCCTATCATACAACCAAATACATTAATGGGGAAGTATACCTAAATTACAAGTGATTAGTTCTACAACTGTACAGATTTGCTCTTAACACAATCTTCAGGATTGTACTTATCCTTAAATGCTAGCACAAAATTAAATATTGAGAGTTCAACATTTCCCTGCCATTGGGTGAGTGGGTCGATAGATACATATTTACAGGGTCCCCAAAAATGATAAAATTTACAAACACATTTTTGGAAGCAGAAACTTGATGTAAATGCACTTTGAAACAAAATTAATTTCTTACTGACATAATTTAGTTGATGGATTTTTAAGCGCTTATTTCAAATATTTAACTGGGCATATTTTTCAGAAGTACGTTACACTCAGGGAATAAACACTGGAAAAATACAGGAATGTAATAAAAATAAAACTTATAAACCTCAAATATAAATTCACGCTGCATACTATATACACATATAATATATATATATACATTTTAATAATACAGTAATTTTATAAAACTCTGTTTTAATTAACTAAATCATAAAAAATGCCACTTAATTAATCTATATACATTCACATTAGTAATTTTATTAAATAATTTATAGCACACATCTTAGTTAGTCGTCATTATTATCCTCCAGCCCAGGCGGTGGCGGCTGGTCCAAGTCCAGTTGGTGCTTCTTCTTATATGGGGGAGGTGGAATTGACATGTCAGTTTGTGGCAGGGGAGGAGGAGCTGTGGGAAGAGGGGGAAACACCGGCTGCAATACTTCATCGTCAGGCACCATGCTGAGCAATTCCGCTTCACTCAATGATGCTAGCTTACTGGGACTCTTCTCTGGCATATCTCCTTGGGAGAATCCCGGGGGGGGCAGGGAGAATGGTACTCGCATATCTACATCATTGGCCGGTCCATCTCTATAGTACGTGGAGTTAACTGAGGTCATATTGATGCTGATAGCAGTCGGGACGTAAGACTCCTGAATATCTTCAGTGCCCGGAGGTTTGGTTTGTTTCTGGATACTTGCTAGTATCTCATGAAGATTGGATGGCAAAGAAATTGATGACAATGTAGGTAAAGGTGCTTTGGATGTTTCCGGTGACATTGGCCTGGATGGCGAATAGGGTTCATCCTGCAATACATTAATGTGAATATTAATATTTTATTTTAATAATTGGACTGTTATCCCAGCAACTAAATTTAATTTAATGTTTTATTGTGCATTAGATTATTAGTAGATGGTGGTATTAGATTAGCCAAATGTCAAAAAATAAACGCCTTAGAATATTTATTAAGAAATTAATAATTTCGTAAATTTGATTCAAATTATTGATTTGAATCGAAGTTACGAAATTACGAATTTTATTAAATAAATAGTTCAATGATAAAATGAAGTCATAAATAATAGGTAGATATTTAAAAACATAAGATTGTTTTCACTCTCAGATTTATCTTCACCTCTATATAAAAAAAAAAAATTGAATAATATTTGAGGTGAGTTATGTATTAAATTATATTGTAATGTAATTTATCATTATCTAACAATGGGCTGTTCAATCGTCGCAATTTATATAAAATGATTTCTGTGCCAAATTTGCTTTCATACCACCATATTATCTCCACACCGCATCACCATACTGTAATGGTACTACACCATAATAAAAGAATGATAGGTATATGAATTTTAAGATTAACCTATTTTCATAGCAAAAGTTTTGACTGAATTTTAACATAGTGAGAAGATATATTTAAAAAAAGAATCAACCCAAAATCTATTTTTAAACAGCAAAGGACTCTAATAAAACCCGCGTTGAAAACTTGCGACAGAGAAAGAGATAAACATGTGACAGCGCGTAGCATCAGTAAATAACGATTGATATCACAGAATTTCAAATCAAATTATTCTTTCCAGTAGTGATACCACAGAAATATTCTCAAGAACACCATGAATTGTCTGAAATCGAGTGTAAAAATCGACAGTTAATGCACAACTTTTATGTAGCCAGATTTATTTTATAACATAGATAAAAGTGATTCATACGAAAATTACTGAAATTTCAATTGCAATTGAAAATCCAATATACACAATACAGTAGAACCGTGATATAACGAAACCCGATATAGCGAAAAAATGACGTATATCGAAAAAAAATCGAAATTTAGTCCCTAAAACCAATTTTTTATACAAAAATGCATTTATATAACGAAATCCCGTTAATATTTATAACAAAATCATTTTTGTCCCGTACGAAAATATGCCAATACATTTACGTAAATCTATAACAAAATAAAAAAATGTTAAAAGATGAAAATATTATTTCGCACTTACAAAGCCGCGCCGATGCATCTGCCGTATGCGAACGGTTTTATGGCCTTTTCGGCGGTGCGCGGCGGTCGGCCGACAATGTAGTAAAACAATTCAAACTTCTTCTTGAGTTCATAGCAGGCCCATAAAACCATTTGAAATAATTCTTGCGGCGTTCTCTGACACGTTTTACGTACGCATACGCCTCTAATATGATTGCAACCCAGACCCAAACAGCTGTAAAATACAAAAATTAACAGGAACCCCCCGAAAGTTGCAGAATGTACTTATTGGAAATGTCAGTCTCAGTGTAACGTCTGTAGAGTTAAGTTTGTTCAGCTTTTAACGCGATTATTGCATGACCGAACTGAATATTTACATAAATTCATTTTCGTTTGACAATTGTTTTCGTGTGAACTCGTCAATAATATAAATAATTTGTTAAAATATTTTATGAACTATTTTTGTACGGTATTTTGTATTTCTATTAACTATTGTTTTCGTGTATTTTAAGTGTACAATGTTAACGATAATTTTTAAGTGAACAATTTTAACGATTATAAATATATTTTTAAGCGAACAATTTTAACGATTATAAATATATTTTGAAGTGGTTGCCGCCGATACCGGTAAATACCTTCGTAATTTATATACGACTCATTTTATAAAAATGCCGCGATTCAACTGTAAGATTGTTATTTTTGAATTATTTTGTATGTTTCATGCCCAAAACTATGTTTGAAGCGGCTCTACATTTAAACACAATTAAAATATTGTTTTGTGTTTGCAATATTCTGGAATTTACAAAAATATCTTCCAATTGGTGTTGAATAGATTCTGTTCTTAATTTAATTTCTTTGATTATCCATTTGCTTATCTGTTTTAATAACAAAACTACTAAAAATATGTAGGTATTCAGTTCCCTATGGCCTTTTTCCTCCTTTGTTTGCAGAATTTGCGATCTTTTTTGAAGCCGCGCAACATTTTTTTGCGACGGCGCGTAACATATAGTAGGTTTTTTATTTTTTTCGTTATATGTGGGAATTCGTTATTACGAATTTTTATTTTTTGGTCCCTTAGATTTCGTTATATCGCGGTTTTACTGTATAATGCTGTTTCACCTAGGATTTTTTTGGGCACATAACATGTTAGAGAAGGGCTTAGGCTACTGCAGCTTTCTATACTTAGTCATATGGATTTTTTGATAGTGAATCAGATTTGTTAATGTAAGCAGGATAAGTCCACTTATTCAATTATTGAGTTACATGTGCGATGTTTGGACTGCTCACGGTATGGATAGCTAGCACAAAATCTGTGTGTGGTGTGTACTGATTTAAAGTTTGTCTATATATATATATGTACATACACAAATAGTTTGTCCGTAGATATTTAAAATTTAAATACAAGATAAAAAAACTTACCAAAGATTCGTTAGAATTAATATTGACTGCCATATTTTGAATTTGTTTCTTTTGTTCTTCTATCTTTCGGTTCAGCTCTTCCATCTTTCTCTGGAGATCTGATGAACCGGCTTGCGGAGGGGATTGTGAAACACTGTCACTGCCGCCAGGACTGTAAGGCTCATCATCTGCGCTTGCTGTAATACAATACAATAATTCATGACTAAAAGCATTAATTACCATTATTTGAAATTATCATATCGTATTCTTTCTCGCAATTTACATTTAAAATCTGGCAGATCCAGAAATTTTCTTGACGTGAGCTTACAATTTCAATCCGAAATAATAATAAAAAAAAAAGCACAGTGGAAAAAGCAAAGTGAGCCGAGTGCTTGTAAAGTAATGTTTCTGATTTTCACAATAGTAAAATCACAAAATGTTTTCCATGTTTAAAAGCAATTGAGGACAACCCCTTTCATGCATTAGCTATGGCACTTGGGAAATTACATAGTTAATGTGGGAATATATGTACATACAGGTAATTGTTTTCATTCAATTTAAATATTTTTTGACAGGTGTCAAAACATAATAAATAATTGTGTCAAAAAAAGTTCCACAATTCAATTTTTTTTAAATCGGCTCATTAAGGCGCGACTTGCAATAATAATTCCAATTTTCGCATTTTTTTACGAAAATGTGGGTTTTTATTATTATATCAGAAGTTATTAAATAGATTAGACTTTTTTTCAACTATTACTTGGATTGGACCTTTACATTAATATAAAACTAATAAACTGAATGTCATTTGCCATAATTAAGACGATACAAATATAAGAAAGACCGCGACCATTAGATGCATTTTAGGCATGGTACGAAATTGAGTCGATATGCTAAATTAATGCATAAACTAAATATATTTTCTTATAATCTTGAAGCCAAGATTACCGAGACAAATCTGTAGGAATCCAAATTAGCAAAATGTTAAAAATGAAAAGTTATAAATCATTCAATTTGCAGTACATTTGATGAATTTTTGACGTTTTTAAAATACTTTATTTGAGTAAAAACATATGTTTTTAAATAATGTACTATATTTACTCGCATGCTTTGAGGCTTCAACTACTATTTAAAACTAAGTTTAATATCAGAAACACAATAATCATTTTTTAAATAATATATTTCCAGTCTTATGAAATACGATATTATTAATTATATCTCACTGTTAGAATGCTGACGGCGTTTGCGAGATCCACGTTCCAATAAATTTTAATTAAATTTGCCTATAAAATACATTTTAATACAAATTTTGATGACAATATGAATTAATATTATACTTATTCTTGATACCAATTGCTTATTTTTGTAAATGATATGGTTTTGGGCTGTTTTTATATGAAAACAGATTATAATTTTGATATTTCAACATGAAACATGCATCAACCGATCTGTTCGTTTTAGAATCTGACTGCTCATGCACAATTAACGCGTGGCGGCTAGCGCATGCGTAGCCAGTGCATGAAATCTATTCATTCACAAGGTTCAATGTGAAATTTGCGAACCCGTAATTTTTTTGTTGGATTTGATTCTCATTAAAAGTCAATAATACATTATTGTTCTGAAATTACTACCTCCTGTGACTCAAGATGCCTAAGGTCAAAAAGTACCTATTGACACGCTCTAGGAAATTTTATATTAATGTAAAGGTCCAATCTAAGTAATATTTGAAAAAAAAGTCAAATCTGTTGAATAACTTCTGATATAAATGAATAATAAAAACCTATATTTTCATGAAAAATGTGAAAATTTTAATTATTATTGCAAGTCGCGTCTTAAATTAAAGTTGACAAAACATTCTATGAAAAAAAAAAATCTTTTCAGGATTTGTTTTCCTGTAACTAAAATAAAAATATGCAGGTTATATGAAAAAAAATCATAAGTAAATTGAAATTAAGGGGCAGTTGTCTGACAAGGGTGAGTTTTTGTTATGGTAAAAAAAGTTACTTGAGTAATTTTTTTTTGCAAAAACGGGTTGTTTGATCGTTGGTAAAAAATATTTACTTCTCGAAAGTACATCAGTAGTAAATTTATTTTACTCTCTGATATTCAATGGTAAAATGGTCAATCGTAACATTTCACATTTGTCACATTGAAACTTTGGAAGTTGCAGTATATGACAATGAATCATTCAATATCCCACTATTTTAGTGATAAGAGTTCGTCGGATGATGATCTCGCTGTTTAATTTATATAACTGAAGATTTTTCACTAGCAAAGTGTCAGATTTCAAACGCAGGGGTGAATAAAGCATAAAATTGTATGTATTTGATGAATATTCGCATTGCCACACTATTAGGCAGGATTGACTGTGACAGTAGTAAATTTGATGTACCAACAACTCTCAAATGTTTTTTACCATAGTTAAAATTTACTATTGATCACACAACTGGCCCCAAGTATCGAGTGTCATAAGGCTACTTACATTTTAGCTATTATTTTGAAGAACGCGATCGTAAATTTCAGCACTGAAATAGTTAATCATACTACGGATATTAAATAATGTACTAGTGCACCAACACTCACCTAAAGAGGCGGCAATCTTGCTCTTGACGGTGTTAGAGAGGGAAGGTAGGAAGGAAGGAAGGGGCATGGAAGACAGGGTAGGAAGAGACCGGCGTGGGCTACTCGGTGGCGTGTACGAGCTGGTGGGTGGAGGGGTGTAAGATCTCTCTGAGGCCTCTTTCAACTTGGAAATCTGTTCAATCAAAAAAATAGATAGTTATTTTATAATATGTTGCTAAATAGCTCAGATTTTATGCAAAAAGTAATTTATAAGTCACAATTAAATATTTCTATAACTTTTTAGCTAATCAAGTAAGAACAAATACCAATAACGAACAATTCCTAAATAATAAACTAACCAGTTACAAATATAAAATAATACACATATACTTTATAAGATTTATTAATTAAGATGCAAATACTTGTTTGTGAAACATTTATGTTTACTAATTTCATCAAATTTACCATTGTGAAATTAAGCAGTACAGTAAAACTCCATTAATTCGTTAACTCATGGGACCGAAATAAAAAAAAAAAATCTGAATTAAATTAAATCTGAAATAACGTATTTCTCCTGAATAAGAAAGGTGTGCGGTGACGCAGCAGTCTCTCGAGGCAATAAAATCACGCACATTAATTTGATTGGTGGTCGAACTCACCTTTTCCATTCGAATTGGAATATTTAAAATGTGTGTGAAAAATAATTAAAAACTTTTAAATCTTCATATCTCGCTGGCCTTGTTGGTTGAAGCTTATTAATTTCCTGCAATTTTACAAGTTTGAACCCAAAGAGGTATTCAGAATTTGATTTTTTCCGCCAATTTTATCATTGATATCAATTTTTTGTTAGCTTTCAAAATAAGCTCCATTTATCCAAATGGTCAAGGATTTATACGAATTACAAGATGTTGGTGCCATTTTAGAGAATGAAGGGTGAAAAAAAATATATATATATGTCAACGTATTTTTTATATATGAAAGGTTTATGTAGTTTCTTTAGTACCTACATATGCAATACGTAACGTTTCATAAAGATAGAAACTAGATGAATTCAATGTACATATCATATGACGTACATGAGTTTTCCCATATGTCATATGAACTGCGAATAATCAGATTTTAAGAATTATCAATTGAAATTAAGTATGAAATGTTATTTTTGTGGCAAATTTTTTTGAAAAATGTGTGAATTCTGTAAAAATACCAAATATAAGGTTACAAATTAATGGAGTTTTACTGTATTTATATTCAAAGATTTTGATGCATATGTGGTACACCCAGTATTGTGGGCGACTGCTTTGAATTGCGCACACAATGCTATCAGTGCGACTAAACTTTTTCTTTGTTTCTCCAATCTGGCAATATGGTATTCTTACTTTGAATATTCCTACGCTGGAGACGTGTGCTGTCAATGTTTTGAAAAATTTTTGAAGTTACTTTTATATTAGAGATTGCAAATAGTTTATTAATAATGAGTTTGTGTTTAAAAAATTGTAGATTTGTTAAAAAAAAGACTGGTGATAAAATAGCTAAAGCCTTGGCAAGTATGTCTGAAGCTAAAAAACAAAAAAATCAAAAAACACTTCATAAAACAGCTCAATATGAAATTCCAGATGAGAACTACAAAATTTGATTAACACATTAAAATTATGAAGTAATTTATTTAACTCTTACAAAAAATGCGAGTATTATTTGCAAGAATTATCTAAGTCAGACAATGTTAAAGTTAATTTGCGAATGTTGGTAGAATTAAAGGAAATTATTTCTATCAATATGTGTAAAAAAAATAAAAAAAACTAGCTTTAAATGACATTTCATGTGATCATTTAAAAAAAATCTACAAAGGCGGTGAAAATGTTATTGTGCAATTGTTTACCGAAAAATTAAATGATAAGTGCGGATAACTAAAAATAAATACATTATAACGAAAGTCTTAGACTTCTTAGAAAATCAAAATTTGCAAAAGATAAAAAGTTAAAAACCAAAAAAAAAAAAAAAAGAAAGTGCTAGTGTTTAAAAAAAAATATATATTGCTAGGATTTTATATCTGTTTGATGTTAAAAATATTTTTTTTTATGAAAATTCTATCACAGATTAATTTTAGAATCAATAATTATTTATTATGTTAACATGATGCTTATTAATATTGAATAGTAATAAATATTTCATTTGTTATAAAAATTGATTTTTCATTCACAATAACCTATATCTGTGAGCTACCCCCCCCGCATTCATTAAAATCTGCTGCGCCTTTCGGTATTTCAAACTTTCCGCGTAGTGCCACGTTGCCAAGTCGCCATCTCTCACTGTCAAAATTATAAAAGGAAACGTCAAAACCATCAAAAGTAGCTCACTTTTAACATTTTTTAAAACAAAACAAATACCGGTTGTTTTAGTTATTTTTACAGAAAGATATTTGTTAAATTTTCAATTAATGATTCTCAGTTTTCCAAAACAATGTAAGAAAATTACTATTGCTATTCAATTAAACATGCACTACAACATTGATCGGGGTATGGTTCGTATCTTTTCCCTGCCGGCCATATAAAACTTAGATAGTACCTGTACGCCGGGCATTTTACCATTAATAATTTTTAATAAAAATGAATTAATTATAAACAGTCATGATTTAAAAATGTGAAAACTCACCAAATCACATGTTTTTTGAAAAATAACAATGTTTTCTTCACTAAAATCACTAAAATTATTTGAACAAAATTTATAAACAGGGTTGTCACAAGTTCACAAAATAACACATAATGTATTTATTTTTAATCCATATTGCAAATGTTGTAAAACTTTTTTTACTTATTATAATTTTCCGGAGAATGGTATTGTTCAAAACATGGTTCAACACATAGAGCTAAGTTACATTGTTTACATATATACCGCTTTTCTTTTTTGCTAAGCACACAACACATCTTGCAGAAGTGGAGCATTCCTAATAAAATTTGGAATCGGTTTCTTGGCATTATATCGGAAAAATTGGCGAATGTAATAAAATATCTGTCGACCAATGCTCTTCAATGGTGTTTCTAGAATTTTTTGCCATCAGTATGCAAGACCAAGAAAAATGTAAATTTCATTGATAGTTGTATCGACCCATTGTTGCATTCTGTAGCTTATTGAGGAACCTTTTTTATACATTTATATTGCCGGTTATTTTCAGTAACGATTAGCTCAACTAATTTTTGGTGAATAAAATTTTTAAAGAAATCTACCTTTTGCATACTTTCATCGGTGTATAATTTAGCGCCGGAAAAAGAAGAATCGAAATTGTGCACTTGCGGTAAAAATGGATCACTGTCCCAATGAAATACAGGACTTCTTTCAAAACCACTAGTTGAACCAATATTATCTTCCTCAAATTTGCCGATTCAATATTATCTTCGTCGGCATGTGCCGATTCAGTATTGTCTTCATTGGGCTCATAAATCTCTGGCAATTCAAATTCCACATCACTTTTATCAGATTCGGCAGTTAGAATGCGTTCGTAGGTCATTGTATGTAAAATCTGACAAAATGCAACAAACAAACGAAGCAACTCCGAGACAATAAAATCACTACACAATAATCGTTAAACAGCTCACTATGAATCTTGAAAAGTTATTTATAATAATATACTACACAAATATCTCAATACTATACGCGAAAATAAAACAAATGTGAGATAAAAAACCTCGCGATCTCCGAACAAAGGAAACTAACACTGACGCCTGTGGGAATCCCTATAGAAACTGTCAAAGTCATGACCCTAGCGCGTTCTGCCGGCTGTCAAATGGAGCACTTTACAAAAATACAGATTTCGTCATTTTAAATGCACAATGAGTTGATTATAAGGTCTTAAGGTTTATCCCCACAGATGGCAGTAGGAGATGCAATATGTGACAGTTAAAATTCGTGTTTATTTACACTCTCATGACGACGTAAAGATCGACGCAAATTTATTCGCTCACGGCGTGGCGGGACTGGCGAGCTAGCGCGAATATATTCGCTTACGGCAGGGAAAGGGTTAAATATGCAAATTTTAATAGTCAATATTTACAAATTTACTACCGCAAGGACTATTGAAAAAAAATTCTACATATAAAAGATACTCATAAGTATGTGTATTCAAAGTTTCCAAAGGATTGTAAGAAAAGTGATTTTTTTGGGAACATCCTTAAACACAATAATATTAGTGTAAATAAAATATTCTAAGTAGTGATCAAATTAAATATAACAATAGTTGTGTTAATAAAATCTGATGCCGTCCTTCCAAAATTCTAATACAGAATAAATATTAATTTCCTAAACGTTATGAACTGACACCACTAAACTTTAAACTTTTATTTTTTCCTTTTTTTCATTTCAAAATCGTACAAAATCGCAGTCGATGAACGCTTGTGATAAAATAGAAGTTCCATGTTTTTTTTTTATAGTTATAGCAACGTTTTCATGTTTTTTTCTTTCTTTCGTAAAAATAAAATTCGGAAAAAGCTAATCTATGAGTTTTGAATTTAACGAATTGGTGGTATGATGCTGTTTCACCTAGGACTTTTTCTGGGCATAACAGGTTAATAATTGTTTTCTCTGTAAGATGATTTGGCTGTAAATGATTAGGAGTATATTATTAACATAACAAACCTTTGAAGGAATGGATGAAATGTGAGTTGATGACCGTTTTTTCTTTTGACCGACAATGATACCCAAAAGAAGATGCGGTCTGGGTTCTTCAAATCCAGGTCCTTTAAGAGGGAGTAGTACAGAAGGAAGTGGAGCGTGTGATGTTAGAGGCAAGACATAAAAATCTTTGATGCCTCCGTGAGCACGAACAACTCCTAACCTATGCAGCACCAATTACAAATTGTAAGTATATTATGTACGTACATACATCAAATAAATTATGGGTAAATCAATAAAAAAAAAAAAATGGCTCCATAAATTAAAAATAAAAATGAAAAATAAAAAACTGACTGCTTGATCATTATAAATGTAATGTAAAACTTTAGTATTTATAATAATAATATTTAATTAATAAAATCAGTTATAAAAGCAAGTATTACCTGTTTCTAGAGTTCAAATAGCCAAAGAAAACATTATATTGAATTTTCTCTTCTTCGTTACTTGGCATTAATTTGATGACCATAATATCCTTGTTTCCTTGCTTTTTCATTTTGTTGATGTAATCCCACACTATTTCAGGACTTATTCGGCCAACAATTTCCAACTCCGGTACCAAGTCCTTAGTTATATAATCACAGTGACCTGAAACCTGTATTTTAATTACTTTACTATTATAATATTAGTTCTATCACCAACTTAATACTAATGTAAATCACATTGATTACTATTATAAAACATCATCAATTGAATACATATGCATTAGAACCAGTTAGCCTTCAGGAATAAACGTTTTTAATTTGCCCCAAGGCCTGAGAAAAAAAATTACCATGAAAAATAAATAAACCTAAAATTTTTAAAATATGTAAATACACAGTAACTTGGGAAACATTTTTGAACCTCAAATTTAAACTATCGGGGATTATTAAGATGTAAACATACAGTATAGTCCATTTTAAGTCGGGTTTGATAAATATTTATTTTTCCTTATATAACATATAGTACTACTCCATCCCAATTTTTTGTAATTATTATTTTGCATATTTTATGTAAAGATTTATCATTATTTGAATCATTTTTGAACACATGTCCATTTGGATTAGGAATGACAATAAACTCAATTACTTTTTTTGCTCAGTAAAAAATGTGCACGCGCAGCCCCCCATCTCAACGACTAGTGACAGCTCGACCTTATAGATATATACTGCACATTGGAAATATTGTTTTTTTTTTCAATTCTGCAATACAATTGCTTCTTGGAATTTTCAATTCATGCAAGGTCAGATTAATTAGGTTTTAAATACATTTAAAATTGACAATTCGGATTGTAAAATATTAAAATTATTTTTATTTACTTATATATTACTCTACTGCTAAGTAAAAATAATTAAATTTTTACTTAAATTATAGAAATATATTTTTTAAGAAATTTGTTTTGATAATTCAAATTCATCAAGAAATCTAAAATGGGAAGTTCACCATATTTTATACTTTTTGCACTACAACACTGATGCAATATCAATAAATGGAAGCATAACAATGAAACCAAATTTTGGATGTTTTGAAATTGGATTTTTCAGCAATATTGTGCCTTTAATAGTATACATATTGACATAATCTGTGTTTAACTACATAATTGTTATAATACCTCAAAGGCAGAGACATTGAATTTAGCGACATCAATCATGCTAACACAGCCGGACCAGATGGAATCTACAGTACTGCTTGGTTCTTGATCGCTGTCTGCACCTATTATATAAAATAATAATAAATAATGATAATATTAATAAAATTGACAAAACTTATATTCTCAGTAATTCAAAACTATTTTCAGAGCCTCGTGCCATAAATAAATAATTTTTTACTTCACATAATTGAAAATTTTGAATAACGTATAAAAAAATAATAATAATGTGCATCCAGTTTTTTTTTGATGCATTTGAGATGTTTTCTCGATATACGCAAATTAATGTACATTTTTTCAAAAAAATTTCCAGAAGTTGTGCAATAACGTGAATAACAAATAAAGATAATTTGTAAGAAAAAAATGATGAAAAGAAAAGTGTCAAATAAAAGGGAGGTTTATTGTGCTTAAATTACAATGAAGCAAATAACTGTAATTTTGGACACTTAAAATTATTTTATTTTACATCCAAGCACCTACGGATTCTATAAAAATAAAAAGTGCACGTAAGATAGGCCCAGACTTATGACAAATAGCATTTACGATTGTTGAAAAAATAATATGGCAAATAGCACACCTAATAATTGTGGATTTTCAAGTATCTCTGGGGTGCCGGGTGTGGGAGGGCTGTCTATATCAATATTTTCCTGGGGTACAAAAATATCTCCATCATCTAAAAATTCTTTAGATAAAACATCTGGGTCGATGTGCGTTGAAGTTTCATCCAGCGGGCTGCTAAGTTTTTCACCACAATTCTGTGAATATTCATCTTTGGACTCTTCGATTCGACTTTTTTTTGAATTGTGTTTTATTTCACTTTCTTTTGATGATGATCTAAAAAAAAAAAATTGTCTTTTTTTAACAATCAATCTTTTAACAATTTAATTTTAAACAAATTGCTAATAGTAATAAGAATCCTACCTGTGCTTGTGACCTTCTTTAGAAGAAGAGGATGACCGACGCTTGTCTGGTTCCTTCGATGAAGATCGGGCTTTGGAAACGTCTCTGGAGTGCGACCTTTTACGGGACTTTCTGTCTGGACTTTCTTTGAGATCATTCTTCGACTTAGAACTAGTGTGGTGCTCAGAATGTGAGGATTTACGTGATCTCTCATGGTGTTTGTTTTCTCCGTGACTTTTAACTCTATCTTTTGAATTCTTTCTGTGACGGCTGTGGCTGCTAGATTTGCTTTCTCTTGAAGATTCATGTTTTTCAGAAGAAACTTTGTTTATCTCAGAGGAATGATCTTTTTTATGTGAACTTTTTGAGGATTTACTATGAGATCGACTCTTATGCCTGAAATAGATTCATATTATTTATTACGAATAACAAATAAATGAAAACGCAGAATAGTACACACACAGTAAGAAAAAATATTTTTGATACGTAAGTGCACAATCTTTAGTTAGATCACTCTGTTGGGAATGAATTAAAGCACATAACACAAATCATTTGCACATATTCATCTTACTTGGAATGTTTATGATGTGACAGGTGCGAGTGGTGCCGATGGTGGTGTGAAGGGGATGGAGAATGACTTTCTCTATCTTTTGCCTTGTCCTCATCTTTTAATTTCTCTTCTCCAGGGACATGGTTAAGGGCTGATACTATATCTTCTAATGTTACATTCGGATCCAGCTCTGTCGTGTCAGTTGTCCGACTTTCAATAACCTAAAAAATGACTGATAAATATCCAACTCTGATAACAATTATGAATGGATCCATAAAACACTTGCTTTTACATTATTCTGTACAATATGTCTTTATAAGAGAATTAAATAACAGAAAAATATTGTTTAAATCTAACCACTTACCTCTTCACCCTTATGCGTTTTTAAAACATAAGTCTTGCTACACGCAAGGAGATCCAATTCTGACTTCTTTATAAGCTCAAGCTGGTGCTTCACTTCTTGATCTCTCCATTGTGCCAACTCTTGACTAGCCAATTCCTCTGGTGACAACCGTACCTGCAATTATCAGTTTTTTTAAATTCATTTAATTTCTCATAATTTTTTTTTTATATAATTTTCTTTGGTACCAACGTCACATCCACTGCCATCACTCCCATATCAGGAGAGACACATTTATGACTGTTTCGGCTATTATTAAGATCACCGATTATCAATTATGCAAAGAAAGGAATTTAAAAATTAATGGCATTAAGTTATAGAACAAGAATGAGCATAACATAACATGAATATAAACATAACAAAAGCCAAATGAATTTTAAGTTTTTATTTTATTTTCAAATAGAATATTTTTACAAAACCTTTAAGGGTGTACTTTTATTTTTCCAGTTTGAAATTTGAGAAATTCTATGTGAATTATGTACTATGAAGATGGGGTTAATAGTTAAACTTTGTGTGTTCTTGTTCGAGTGTCACCTAAATACTTGACATTATTTGTTATGAAAATATTGCTAGAGAGGAAAGATATAACAGAAAGAGATGACAATAAATTTTTTGATTTTCTCACATTTGAGACAAGTGTTAAAAATAACTCTTATCTATAGTCTTTATCCACGTTTTTTCATATTAATATTATGGAATGAAAAAAAATGTGTGTTGTCATTTGAATTAATCCATTGAAAATTAGTTTATATTTTATGAATGTATTTTAAAATCAGTCAAAGTACCTACATATATTTAGATGGTCGCTTAAATTAATGATCTAAATTTTAAATTATGTCACATGCATTTTGTGGTATTGTTTATTATCGATTTAAAACACCACGTTGCCGTTTCGTGAGGTATTTGTTTCATAATTATGTAGTATTAAGCTATGTTTAAAAGTCGACGGTATTCCATATTCATATACGGAATATTCAATTGCCGCTAACATACATAAAATGTTTATTTTTTCAAGAAAACATTGTTTTCCATTAAAATCAGTAAAAATAATATCTAATTCATGAAATTTGCTACTAATGTCGTGAATAAGTTCAATATTAATTCATATTGTGGGTAAAATATGCGTGAAAACATATATTTTCAGCATTTTTAAATGAAAATAATGACCACAGATTTTATGACCGTCATAGCTGGATCAAGCAGCATATTAAAGTTTGATGGACAATTAAAATTATCGTATTTTATAAGACTGAAAATATATTATTTAAAAACCGATTATGTTTTTGATATAAAACATGGTTTAAAACCTCAAAGCATGTCAGAAAATATAAAATATTATTTAAAAATATGTATACGTTTTCACTAAAACAAAGTATTTTAAAAACATTGAAAATTGGTAATACAGTAAAACCGCGATATAACGAAATCCAAGGGACCAAAAAATAAAAATTCGTAATAACGAATTCCCATATATAACGAAAAAAATAAAAAACCTACTATATGTTACGCGCCGTCGCAAAAAAATGTTGCGCGGCTTCAAAAAAGATCGCAAATTCTGCAAACAAAGGAGGAAAAAGGCCATAGGGAACTGAATACCTACATATTTTTAGTAGTTTTGTTATTAAAACAGATAAGCAAATGGATAATCAAAGGAATTAAATTAAGAACAAAACTTATTCAACACCAATTAGAAGATATTTTTGTAAATTCCAGAATATTGCAAACACAAAACAATATTTTAATTGTGTTTAAATGTAGAGCCGCTTCAAACATAGTTTTGGGCATGAAACATACAAAATAATTCAAAAATAACAATCTTACAGTTGAATCGCGGCATTTTTATAAAATGAGACGTATATAAATTACGAAGGTATTTACCGGTAACGGCGGCAACCACTTCAAAATATATTTATAATCGTTAAAATTGTTCACTTAAAAATTATCGTTAACATTGTACACTTAAAATACACAAAAACAATAGTTAATAGAAATACAAAATACCGTACAAAAATAGTTCATAAAATATTTTAACAAATTATTTATATTATTGACGAGTTCACACGAAAACAATTGTCAAACGAAAATGAATTTATGTAAATATTCAGTTCGGTCATGCAATAATCGCGTTAAAAGCTGAACAAACTTAACTCTACAGACGTTACACTGAGACTGACATTTCCAATAAGTACATTCTGCAACTTTCGGGGGGTTCCTGTTAATTTTTGTATTTTACAGCTGTTTGGGTCTGGGTTGCAATCATATTAGAGGCGTATGCGTACATAAAACGTGTCAGAGAACGCCGCAAGAATTATGTCAAATGGTTTTATGGGCCTGCTATGAACCCAAGAAGAAGTTTGAATTGTTTTACTACCTTGTCGGCCGACCGCCGCGCACCGCCGAAAAGGCCATAAAACCGTTCGCATACGGCAGATGCATCGGCGCGACTTTGTAAGTGCGAAATAATATTTTCATCTTTTAACATTTTTTATTTCGTTATAAATTTATGCAAATGTATTGGCATTTTTTCGTACGGGACAAAAATGATTTTGTTATAAATATTAACGGGATTTCGTTATATAAATGCATTTTTGTATGAAAAATTGGTTTTAGGGACTAAATTTCGATTTTTTTTTCGATATACGTCATTTTTCGCTATATCGGGTTTCGTTATATCGCGGTTCTACTGTACTATGTTCTGCAAATTTAATGGCTTATAATACTATTAATTTTTAACATATTGCTATTTTGGTTCAATGCAGATTTGTCTCTGTAATCTTGGCTCCCAAGATTATAAGAAAATATATTTTGTTTATGCAATAATTTACCATATTAATACAATTTTGTAGCACGTGGAAAATGTGTCTAATGGTCGCAGTCTTTTTTATAATGCTTGTATTGTCCTAATTATGGCAAATAAGATTCACTTTATTGGTTTTAAATTAATGTAAAGGTTCTATGTAATAATTTAGAAAAAAAGTCAAATCTGGTGTATAACTTTCATATAAATGAATAATAAAAACCCACATTTTCATAAAAAAAAAATGTAAAATTTGAATTATTATTGAAGGCCCCTCTTAAGTATGAGTTGGATTAATATTGGATGAAAGTGAAGATTAAGCAGAATGTTCAAGAACTTACCAATTGTTTAGGTGTAATCGAGTGGTCACAAATCTTTTTCCACAGTGAAAGATTTTTTCTGTCTTTCAAGTTAAACATAAGCGATCTATATTTGGCTTTGTACCTGGTGCCAACATCTTTGAAAAGATCATGTAATTCATGCTCTGTGTCTACAGCAAACTTGTGAATTTCATCCGACGTAAACTTAATATCTTTAGTTTCCGACATCCTCAGACTTAATTGTTCTTGTAATGTCTTCCTTACATTCTCCCTTATCGGCTCCGTGCTATACATCCTAGGTTTGGAATCATCCCTCTTCTGGGAATATGTCGGTGTGGGGGGTGACTTCAGTGGCGGTTGCTAGAAACACATTGTAGTATTATTATACTTAGGAATTATTTTTAATCTAGGCCCATTTAACATAATAAAGCAGTTTGCACATGATCAACATACATATAATATTTCAAGGGTCAAAAGTGAATATTTTTAATTATATTATTATGTATAATCTTATAAGGTAGTTTTTTGTGCAAATATAATTATACAAGGTACAATGAACAAAAAGTTACCTTTTGTTGCAAAGTAGGAGTTTTTGGTGTTGGTGGAGATTTTAGGCCAGGTTTTACAGTCGGTTGTTTGATAATTTGTAATTTTGGGATCGGCGGTTTGGGTGTGACAACTTCTTTGGGGGCCACAAGTTTCAGCGAGAGTGACTTGGGTGTCGGTAGTTTCAAAGTTTGGACTTTGGGCGCTGGCGTTTTGGGAGTCAAAGGTTTTTGAACTCCAGCTGGTTGATTTTTATTTGGAGTAGAATTCCCACCACTAGTGCCTTTCGGTGGTTGCATTAATATAATTTGTTTATCCTGATTGACTTTTAAAACTGATTGTATTTTTGGCATATTTGATTTTGTGCGAGCTTTGTTTATGTTTATTGTTGGCCTGTTGATTGTTCCCGGTTGAACCACTTCAAATGTAGGATTTTCTTGAAGCCAAACTTTTAAATTAGCAGCAGTGGGAGCGCTTGGGCCTGCAAGGCATTTTCCTGTTTCTCTTTCATATACAATAACCTGGAATGTAGCAAAAAAAATATACAACTTGTGAATACATCAAACTCGCAATAATAAAAAGATATAAAGCAGAAATGGAATAATATAATTAGATATGTGTATATATATATATACATATATCTATATAGAAAATCACTAACCCTCGTTTCAGGATTGGTTTTATCTGAAGGTACCGTTCTACCAGATTGAACTTTGGTTGAAGTATTTGCAGGACTGGAAGCCATCGGGTTGAGAGATTCCTGCGCGTGTTTGAGAATACAGATATCGCTGCAGTAGATGCTGCTGGCACGAGCAGACTTCTTGCAAACAATGCAATTTGTGTTACCGCCTTGAGCGTGACTTTTGTTGGCATTAGTCGGTAAATGTAAATATGTTTCATTCTCCACAATGGCTTCAGATCTATTGTCTGTGGATTTATGTGGCGAATTAGGCTGAAGTGAAAAGAAAAACATTCACTTTAATATAATTATTGACAATAATATTTAATCACATTATTGCAGATTAACTGATTTGTATTTGATGATATCAATGACATCAATAATACAATTAATTCTCAAAAGAACAATTGTAAGAGGAAATAAATAAAAGTTGGTTTTAAATGATATTATGTATTTTAAATGATATTATGTATCACAGCTGACTGTTGTACAACTTGGCTTATTTCCATGTAGGGATGGGATGTATGACAATATAATTACTTTAATTTTCTGCAGGTAATTGTAAAATAAAAGGTTTATTCAACAAAATAACAACAGTAAAAATTTATAGCATATATTTCAAAGGTGCAAAATGGGAAGTAAAAAACAGTTTAGATTCAAAAAATATTTTATTAGAATGCAAATACAAATCATAATATTATCAGTTTTGTATACAATACACACCTTGGCGACAGATTTCTTTTTTAAACAGTTAGGGCATCTCCATTCCACGCCCTTTTCTTCCATTTCCTGACCCATAACTTTTGTAATATTGACACATTTGCCGTGGAACCAGTCCTCACACAAGTCACAGCAGATCATGAAGCGGTTGTTGTGAGGCTGCTTGCATATACACCATAACCTGTTTGGGATGAAGTTATATTTACAATTATCGTACATTTCCGGAAACAATATCAAAACAGTAGTACTAATATAGTAGTAATGCAATTACAAAACTAGAATATATCTAACTTTCCGGGAGTGTTGACATCAAAAATAGAGAAAGATAGAAAAAAAACCATGGGAGATCAGGCACACTAGACATTGGAAGACTGTTTGCAGTGCAGTGATAATTGGATGGTACAGTGACAATAGGATCCATTGCATAATGTATTGAAAATTGGTTACTAATTCCTTGAAAGTTAAGTTGAATAAGCCTATCTCCAAAAATCATTGAAAATATCAAACACAACTGGAAGAAAATGATGTTAGATTTTTTCAGTGAAATATACATACCTGTCAGGGTCATCCTCAGAATTCCAGCTTTCATCAGATTCTACATTATCATCATCGTCACCATCAGGTTTCCGTTGAGAGGGAGTAGGATGCTCTGTGACTTTGTGTATAATTTTTTTATGGCTTTGTGTGGCTTGCTTCACGACTGGAGTTTGGACACTAGGTGTAGAAATTTTTGTGACTGCAGAGACAGCTACAGGACTCGGTTGATCCAAGGTCGCATTCAACAAACTTTTTCTCTTTGATGATCTAGTGGCTGGCGCCTCGATCGGCGGTAAAGTAATAACCCGACCATTACTCCTTACAATTTGGATAGGTTCTTTTCTCGGTTGAGGGGTTGACACATTTGACTTTTCTAATAAATGCATTGGGATATTGTCTATTTTTGATAATAGTGAATTTACTCCCGGACTCGCCTGGATACTTTTAGTTGGAACGTCGCTCACTTTTCCCAACACTTGTTTATCTATAACTTCTTGTAAGTTTTCTGAGCTCTCCACGAGTTGAGCAACGTGCATCAAAAGATCCTCAGTAAGACCTTCTTCCTCCGGGTGAATGCTGCCGAGCAGGTCCAATCCCGGTGACAATGGAGCATTTAGATTTGATCCACTCAAAGTAGGACTCATCAAAATATTATTAGTATTTGTACAAATTGGTTCAAGTTTTCCTGTCATAGATCCTAAATTTCCTGCAACATTCAGAGGTAACATTGCAGAATGGGCCTCTTGGTACAGATGTGTTATGTTCGCATCACCCAATGGACCTATGGTATCTGTACAATCTCTACCAGCTTTGCTTGCAAGATGTTGGTTGATGTCTCTCATATTTTTATGGATAGTCTTGGAGCTAGTGTTGGAATATGTTTTGGTTTCAGATTTATTTTTTGATAAATCTGCGCTGATTTTATTTGGTGTGCTGGAAACAATTGGGGGCTCAAGAGGCAAATCTTTGTCAATTTTCTTAAACACTATATTTGTGGAAATTCTATCAGGGGTTTTGGGAGGTTGTTTGTTTTCAGTTGAAATTCTGCGAATGACGTCCGGTGTAGAGAACAGAGAAGTCATATCATTTAATAAGGCCGTCATGTGAGCCGGTGGTTTCTTATCTTTCTTCGGAATAGGTTTGACATGTTTTTGTACTTCAACTTTAGCAGGATCCTTCGATCCTTCACTTTCCCCATGCGATTTAATATCGTTGATGGCATGACTCGGCCTATTATCCACTTTAAATGATACATCATTTTTTGGAGAAAGGGTTTTTTTCAACTTTTTAGCTACAATATGTCGGGCATTATTAGTTTTAGAAAAACTTTTTACTTTGTAAGTTTTAGCGTGCTTGTACTGTGGCGGTATATCTGAATGATGTACATTTGAAATGTTTTTCTTAAGTTCTATCTTTTTAGACAAAAGATTTTTAACATTTTTATTGATGACTGTTTTTGGTTTATTTGGTTTTATCGGTGTCTTTCTAGATCGGCTATGGTAATCTGAGTCTGAATCATGATCATCCTGTAAACTGTCACTGGAACTTTCAGAAGTCTTTTCAGTAATAAGATTTAATTTTTCAGTGTCGAGCTTCAGTACGGTGTTCTCTACAACAGTGTGGAGGGCAGTCTTATTACTTAACGGAATGAGGTTATGATTGCCCTTCTGTGATTCAACAATTTTCTTAAGAATATCAGATCTCCTTAAAATAATTTGCGCATCTGCAGTATTAAGATTAATGAATTTTTTGTCTTTAGGTATTATTTTATTTTCTATAATAGTGATCTTTTTAGAGATGGGAATTGATTCTGTATGTTCTTTGTTTGACTTGTTTATATCCAGAGCACGGCCAGGGTCGGGCGGTGACAGCGGAGTATAACAGTGATCGTTTCGGAAACCTATGAGGAAATAATCTGCAGAGTCCAAAAGGTATTCATCAAGAGCCCCTAGAAAATAATTATCATTTTTATCATGAAACCGAAAGGTATAAAATATATTTAAATAAAATATGTACTATTTTAGTTTAATAATACAGCATTGTAATGGTTTTATTAATAAATTATAATTATTGTGATCATCGGTATTCTTTGGGCAAGTTTCGCTAACACATTAATAAATACAAATTTGCACTAGATACAGTAAAACCTCGTTAAAATGAACCCCGGTATACTGAAAAATTACATACATATACCAAAATTTCGTTAATATGTATAACAATTTTTTTATTGTCCCGTAAGAAAAAAATACCGATATATTTACGTAAATATATAATGAAATTTTTTTTTTACAACGAAAATATTTTGGTTGTTGATGGTCATGTTTGTCAATTGTTTTATCGCCTTAGCGCAGCGGGCCAGTCGGCGCCGACGGCCCACTACGCCCTTGTAAAACTTCTCCTTGGGATTACAATAGGCCCTTATAAAGCCAGTTGGCGTAATCTCGATGTTGTCTAAGGTTGGAGTCTAAATACCCTTAATAATTAGAATGGTACCCTTCTCATGCTTTGAAGCGTCCACATGTTCACGCCTCTAAAACGGGTCTTATTTAGACCAGCTGGAGAAAATAAAAACCCCTAAAATCGCGATTGGCATGTGGCACTTTAGGGCATATTGCGTTAAGGGATAAGCTCGAGGTGCCTGAAATTCTCCGCATTATTATCTTCAATCTTTACTTTTTATCTCCATTATCATGTCACTTTTTACATTATAACCAAACATTTACATCGATTCCAATGAACGATAATATTAGATACGACATTTTCGTTAATGTGTTTATTTGACAATTATTGTTTTCGTGTTTGTTTACCGACATTTATATGTACTAGCATTCCGTAATTTATTCTTTGAAGGACATTTTTAACTATTTTGTGGATCTCTAAAATGGCTTCAGGTTGTGATAATTCCCTCAAAATTTTAACCTTCAACAAAAAATTATAATATATTCCGAATTCGTCTCTCTACGATTTAAAGAAATAGAAAGAT
Source organism: Eubasilissa regina (assembly GCA_022840565.1). NCBI lineage: Eukaryota > Metazoa > Arthropoda > Insecta > Trichoptera > Phryganeidae > Eubasilissa > Eubasilissa regina. The sequence continues at coordinate 26,311,426 of JAINEB010000022.1, read as the reverse complement.
CGATTGACCGATGCGAAACTCTCAATGCTTGTAGCGGCTCTACAATTAAACACAGTTAAAATTGAATGTTGTTTTATATTTCCATGACATTTTGGAATTTCCAAAAATATCTCTGAATTTTAGGTTATCTTATATTGTTTCGTAAATGTTTTTGATTTAATTTCTTAATTATTGTTCATTTGCTTATCTGTTGAAACAACAAAACTAAATAGATTATTCCGAGTTTTTTTTATATAGAAAATCCTCATTTGTTTGCAGAATGCCTTGTTATGCTATATATCCTATATTAAACTGACAATGGGTGTCTTGTTTGCGGAACTTTAAACTTTTTTAAAGCCGCGCACATTTATTTCTACGGCGCACGCGAAATATTCATATTACGATTTTTTTTTATTATTTCGTTATATGTAGGAATTCGTTATTACGAATTTTTATTTTTTGATCCCTTGGATTTTGCAATAACGAGGTTTTGCCGTAATAGGTTCCTATTGGTAATGATAATGTTATAAGCATCATTCGTATTTCCTCAATTCAGTCTTCACCTTTCTTTCAAAATCAGTTCAGCTTTGCTTTTTCTAGAAAAACTTTAAAAATTTTGAGATTGTCCTAAACATGAATTATTTACTATTATACCTTACAATATTCATTCTTTTCAACTACCAAGACATTTTACATTTATATTTACCACAAAGTATACAGCCTAGAACAATAGATAAATATAAATCATATTTACTACAAATACGCCAATCAAAGCATGATAGTTTAGATAAGAATAAAAATGCCACGGTTCAAAACTTTAACAATTAAATTTTTAAATATTACATTGATATTCATATATCATATTGATATACATTCTTTTATAAAAAAAATATATGTCTTACTTAGTGCAAAAACATAACATTTTACAAATTTGCTCAATGCGGTCAGAGGTGTTTGTCGTATATTCAAATACATGGTTAGAAAAAATTGTTATCGGATAATGCGATTTCAAAAAAAGAAACAAAAACTTGGCTTGTAGTACAGACGCCGGCCTTAATAATAATAATGGATAATTTATATAGCGCCATTTTCGTAAAAACTTTCACCTCAAGGGCGCTTTGGGTAAGAGGTAGCGAGTTTGACCCCATTAAAGGTTTGAGTTGAGTTTAATTTTCAAAAGCTAGGTATGCTTTGAAAGAGTAAAATAAATTATGTCAAATTTTAAAGCACGTGATTTAAAATAAACAGGTAATTTATGATATTACCTTTTTCCAACGATTCACAAGTATCAGCGTCATAAAAAGCATTAACAGTCAGATTTACGTGCGGTACAGTTTCATCATCTGAGCTATCGTCGCTGGCATCAGCAGGTTTTCCATCTTCGTTGATATGCACCAAGCTCACGGACGTATTTTCACCACCCTTGTCATCTGTAACATTTAACCAAGCAATAAAATACATATTTTAATTTAAGTCCAATTCCCAAAAGGCATTGGAAATCTCCCGAGAATGTAGGATATTTAATGAAAACATATTTCACATTTTCTAAATGTTTGATTGCCAAAACTGACTAACTCAAATGAAGATGTTGATATCAAGGGGATAATAAATTTATTAAACATAACATTAAAACAAAACTATTATTCTAACATTATATTTTTCTTAAAATTGAACAAAAATTCATCAAATTTAATTAGAAATCATAACAATGTAAATAAAAAGTATAAAATCAGAGAAAGTGGTTTTAGGGCTGGTTGTGTAATCAATAGTAAATTTTTACCATGGTAAGTTTTTACTATAGTAACTTTTTACCACCGCCCGTGGTAAAAAAACGTTTGCGGGTTGTTGGAACATCAAATTTACTATCTATTTAAATCTTTCACTTTGCTGGTGAAATTTTTTCAAATTATGTGCTAATGTATATTAAACAACTTTCAAAAAAAAGAGTCTGTCATATTTATCTAACGATTTTCAGTTTTTACCATCTGATATTCGAGAGTAAAAATTAGTTAACCCTGTTGCATTTTTTATCAACAAACCCATTTTCTCGAAGTAATTTTTTTTACCATAGTAAAAAGTTACCACTAATCACACAACCGGTCCTTACAGTAAATACAATATTAAAAATGTAAATAACACATCCATTAAGTGAATATAATCTAATAACAATGATGAGTCTGAGGCTCAGTGTAGCCAATTTAGGATGAATATGTTACATTTTGAATATTGTGTAAATTTATCAAACTACAAATATGTAAAGATTCACCACCATATGTTCAGTTTTGAACATAGTAATTAATTTGGTTAGAACGAAATGAATGATTAGTTAATAAAAACAAATGCATATATAATCCCTCTCCAAGCGCAAGAGCTAGTCTCTTTTTTGGAGAGTTGTGATAAAAAAATATGTAATTTTAGTACTCAATTAATTTAATTCTCAATTAACTCATATTAAAAATTTCAAAATAATAAAAAAAAAATTCCCCGCCAACGGGTGCCATAAAGAGAGAAATATGTTAGAATCAGATTTTATAGATGATGCACACTAGCCAAGAAATATTTTATAAAACCTGGGCCTGTAGAAAGCAATTTAAACATAATTCTTTATCAATCAATGTTAAGCATATTAAATCAATTTGCAGTTAAGTCATGGTTGTAACTAATTTGACAGCTAGGTTGAGTTTGACATTTGTCTCAACATTTGCAATTCTTTAAAATAAAAATGAGTATTAGAGAATCAAACTTACCGAGCAGTGACTGAAATACACTTTTCTCGAAGGAGACCGTACCATCTTTATTAACAACAACAACCAATTGCTTCCCAGGTTTGGTAATATTTCCACTTATATCTGTGTAACTAGTAATTACTGTGTTAGACATTGTAATACCCAGTTGGGACCACGACCTGAAAATAAAATTCAAAATAATTAACATCAATAACAAATAAATCGCGTTTATGTTTGTTTACTATCAGAATATAATACATACTATTATAAACAAGCATATTTGTATTTTTCAGCCTATAAATAACATTTGTAAAATACGTTACCAAGGGGAATTTTAAACAACTAAAAGGGTTAAAAATATTGTGAACACACGATATAAAGATGATTAAAAAAAGCGCGTAAATCATGCAAAATGGAGTCATCGCGGCGGAAATGTCAAATGTTTCTTTAGACGGATAAAAGAAAAATTATACTTTTGAAATTAACACTAGACATCGTTACTTTCAAGGAACATTTTCTTCAATGTGAACACAACTTATAAGGGCGATAACAAAATTTTCACAACCTGAGCCGCACCGCCATTTTGAAATGCACGCAGTCAAAACGCGAAGTCAAATATACCAATAAGCCGCGAACATACCTGTGTTAGCTGGGTTGTGATGATTTATATCTTTGAATTCATGCATTTGCGAAAAGATGTATAAATTTGCTTCCAATACAGCAATATTTTTTGCATCAATTGGAATTATCAGCCTGAAAAAAACACGCTAACGCAAGATCATAGATTACGCAAACAATAATAGAGTAGAGAATCATAGATTAAAGATATAGAAAAATACAAAATATCTCTTATACGTTAAAATCTTACGGTTGTAATATGGACTTTTTTTAAATGTTGCATCCACACCTTTTAACGAACATATTTCATCTATGGATCTATGCCGTGGATATCTATGGTATGCCCATAGATAAGTAACCATAGACAAAATGCAATTTTACAGAACCATGCGCAAGAACTGTTAAAACGAGCCAACATAAAAACACCTGATCTGGGGCAAAAACCAAACAAACGGTAGTAAAATACTATTGAATATTGTTGAGTCTCATTTTATTTTAAATATTTTGTGAATTGAAGGTAGGTTGCGCGTCTACTGTAACATACCGAAAGATATAAGTGCTAAATCATAATTTAGATTCAACTTGTATTTTTCAGAAGATAAAATGGTTAATTCATGTGCTGCTTATAATTGTAACGGGTGTTATTCCGAAGGGTGTGAATAAATTTGCAAATGATTGTTTCAATGAAATATTAAATAATATTAATTGTTAATTATTGGTATGTTTGCCGTTCAGATTATTAAGAGTAAAGGAATATGAAAGAATAGTGTCCATCTGCCGTTTTTAAGGTTATATGTGATGGTTATCGCGACAATCACACCAAATCATTTTATTTAAACTGGAGTGATTACAGTTTACACTGTTATAATAGTCTGTATTATGATATTATACTTTCATATCCCTTTTGTTGTAATGATATATTTAGATAGTTATCGATTTTGAAATTTATTATAAAAGATATTATTACAAAATTAAGGAACAAATTTAGTAAAATAGTGGTATTCTACCTTTTATTCATATCGATATTTATTATATACAATGTTAGCGTTGTTTAAAATTAATTAAATTCTATTAAGTTTTTTGGCGTACATACATTCAATTTGCGGCTTACCAAATTTTAACCTGCGTTAAAATTCCCTTTTTTTCCTCGTCTATCCTTAAGCACAATGAAGAAAGAAGATGTCGCAGTGATTAAAGTTTTCCAACTGCAGCAAGTTTAGTGCGTTTGGTACTTTTGTACGGATAACTACCGTCGCTTCACTCCGCTAACGCTTATTAATTAATCTTACCTTAATTCCGCTTATACATAATAATCCTTTTCGCGAGTGTTGGTATACACGCCGCAATGCATGTACTATCTTATCAATGAACCAGCATTTCCTCATATTTCCACCATAAGTTCTACGTTGCGGCGTGACAGATATTTGTGTATGCATGAGGCGACAAGTCATACGCCAAAAAACTTGATAGAATTTAATTAATTTTAAACGGCGTCAACATACATATAGATTTATGTTTGTGGTAAACATAACTTGAATGAAAACTTAAATTTAAATGTCAGTTTTTTTGTTGCAGATTTTCAAAAGATAGTGAATGGATTGTTACAATAAAAATACATAATTTTAAGCCATCGTCATCAAGTGTTTTGTGTAGCAAGCATTTTAAAACCAGCTGCTACATTAACAACTTGGACAAATTATAAGCTCAGCAATTCCAACAATATTTGACTTTCCATGTGATTTGCAGAAAACGCAGAAAGAAGATAATTGGAAAATACCATTTATAGCTGTTATACACTGTAAAATTTCAAAACAAATTCAATTTCCTGGCTTGAATGTAAAGAAATAGAGATTAAGTCTCATGAAAGGATATTTTTCCTTGAAAATTTGAATTCCCGCCACTATTTGCCCTTGGTGGGATTACGTGATCTCTAGTACAAAAATCATGTTGACACGCAGATCTGCTCATGATCTGCTATGCGGTGCGCTTGCAGACTCGGTCCATTAGTATTTTATTTTATATTTTTATTTATTCGGAAAACATGCAGCTAATGAGTAAATACGGAAATCACAGAGAAAGCTAAACAATAATTAAACCAATTACATGTTTTCTCTGAAGATATAAAATACTTTAAACAGAGAGTACAATTTGATATGCCTGAACAGTAATCTGTGTTGCGAGCCGATTTTGATTCGGACCGACCTATAATTATTTGTCATCTGCAGACACCTTGTTTTCTTGGAAGTGCATTTCGCGAGAACCCACGTCACACGAGGACCTTTTCTTCCGTCATTGGAAAGCTGTCCTTTGTTTCCTAGGCCATTCATCGGGAATATTTATCTCTTCCGCAATTGCGAGGGATGACCACACGTGTGACGCAATATGTTAGGGAATCAATCGGTTGCCTTTTGTCCGAGAAGGAATCGTTCCGAGAAATGTCGCGCTCGGGAGCAGCCTAGTAACAATGTACCGTCAGTAAATTAGGGGGTCGACAATAAGACAATGACCGCACAGAAAAAAGGAACCATTAAGAAGCGGGCGCATTTTTTTTCCGCCCGGGTAATAAAGCATCTTTTGTTGCATGCGGGCCAGTATCCACGTACGGAAGGGCCGCCGTGAGGGACGGCTGACTATCGCGTCTTTTCTCCGTAGGGGTAGGCAGAGAAAATAGGACGCGTACGGATAAGGTTGTGTACGCGGATTCACATCGTCCATATTCATGCCCCTCATGTGGTGCGTAGATCGGACTATTCCGTCGTCAATTATTCATTTAATACGGAAAAACCGTGCGAGCAAGTCTCAGATCGACCGCGATTCGATCTAATCAAAGTGTGCCGGTGTAGTAGCACTTCTGCAGTATTCAGTCGCCATTCATTCTTGAATCTACTAGCAATAATCGAGTCGACTAATACAAATAAGGATGAAGGCAGGCAGAGAGATTGCAATGTAAATAAATATAACTAAAATGTAATTATAACTGGGCAGGTGAGAAAATTATGTAATAGGTATAAGTCTAGGTAATGCGAAAACCACTCACAAAACGATGTAATAAAACTGAAATAAAGAAATCCCACATGTACCTAATTATAAGTCTCAGAGGCAATAAAAAAGAATAAAATGATTAGCTCGTGATTAGGATCTTGAATGTGAAATGTTTTTATACTGATTGATGTACTTAGAGGTAAATAGAGATAGTGATAATTCTGGTAAGCTTAATGTGAAAAATGTATATGTTAGTAATAGTTTATATATGTTTGTGGACAATTTAAGTGAACAGTGCATTATTGAGATTTTTATGTGATAAGGCAGGACTATAATTAATTACGAAGAAAGTGGGCGGAGCCGAAAATTAGGCCTACAAGCGAGGGTGTAACGGAGGATGTCAATGGATGGACCAATGAGGCGTCGCTAATCCTGTGAGAACGGACCGACCCCGAGCGGGAAGTACGCTCTCGCCACGGTTTCTTTAAAAGGGCCAGGACGCCATTTTGTAGGACAGTTGAAGTCGGAGTGGAAGTCGAAGGGTCGAAGAGAGGAGGTGAAGTTGGGAACCCGGGAGTGGAGAGTCGGAGGGATGGAGTTGTAAAAGGGAGTTGAAGTTGCAAACCCGGAGTAGAAAGAGTGAATCGGACATGAAGTCCAGGAGATTGAGTGGAACGAGGTTCGGAGTTGAAGTTGTAAACTCGGAGTGTTGAGACGCAGTTGTAAACCCGGAGTCGGACATGAGGTCCGGGAGGACGAGTGGAACGAGGTTCGGAAGGAAGTCGTAAACCAGGAGTAGTGAGTCGGACATGATGTCCGGGAAGACGAGTGAAACGAGGTCCGGAAGGGAATTGTAGAAAGGAAGTCGAAAGCACGCAGTTATAAAACAAGGTCCGGAGGAGTGAATCGTTAAAGAGACGTCAAGGCAACCACAGTGGGGACCGAAATTGATGGAGGAAGCAGCCACGGTTCATCGCAACCCACCCAGGAGCAGCCGCCCAGACTGGTTCGCAGTCCTACAGAGCAGACAGCGGGTAGCCGGCCACGCCGGGTGCCAGCGGCGTCACTCCGCCGGCCGGAAACAAGATTCCGGAGGAACGTCGCCGAGCAACCCGAGGTAGAATAAGTTTTAGATTAAGTTAGTTATAAGTATTGCCCGTAAATGCAAACAAGTGTTCAATAAATGTATAATGTGCATATTTGCGTGTTCATATTCACCTGTATCCTTATCTATAACCATGGTAATAATAATGACAGCGTGATATTTGATGGATGATTTGCGAAGCGGATATTCAATTAGAGTGCGGGATATCGTTCTGATGAGCGATCAGGAGCATGGTATGAATCATGACTCCTAGACAAACCTCGACTCGAACCGAATGGCGCACAAAGTCGTGGTTCGGTTATATCAAATTTGTATTATGTTTGTATTATAATATAGCTTGTCAAATAAGTGTAGAAAATAAATGAGGGCGCTGCAATCGTTTAAATGGCAACATCAAAATGGATCAAAGGTAAAATAATGTAACTTTAAAAAAGCCCTGTGATTCAAGTACATATTTTACATAATGAATGCGAGCTATTCAAAAATCAGTGGTACATACTTCCTGAAACATGATAATTCTACATCATATTCTAAGACAATTGCATATTAAAACTTTTTATTATTTAACGATTTGTAAGCGAAATAATTGCACGGAAAGGTGATTTTTTTGTATTTCTTAAATTTGTATATTAAAATAGTGATTTATTAAATGTTAATTCAAAATTAAAACTATGCAAAACAGACACACACTTAAAGTAAAAAAAAAAAAAAACATTTTCACCCGATTGCGTTCAAAAGATTTTATTTTATTGATATTTCATTTGATGAAAGGGCGGTTTGATATTCCTGTGAAACATAAATAAAATTGCTAAAATAAAATACATAAAAAAAAATGTCTTACAATTGTCAAATGATTTTTTAAAAACTGAAACACGGAATGACGCAACAACGTTTATTTTGTTATAAAAACTACATAATATTTAAAGATCAGAGTCTATTATTTCGACACTAGAAAAATAATTATCTTCGTCCTCTTGATATTCTGAATCTTCGTCTTCCGTATCACTATTTTCATCCAAACGTATTATTAAATCATCGACATTCTCATATAATGTTCTACTTTATTCATAATATTCTGCCTCAATTTTTATCACGTGATGGCAAGTGTTTCTATTCATCAGCCCTGATGCTTTTAAAGGCATTTTTTGTTAACTGTTTTATATTGTTTGTGTTTCCGACATTCTGAGAAGCGATTTTTCGTTTAGCCAATGCCCAAATTAATTCTATTGGATTTAGGTCGCAGTGGTAAGGGGGAAGCCTTGCAACAGTGTGACCATGCTCCCCTAATATTTCATATATAGGCTCTGGCTTATGCTTCCTTAATGAATCATTAATAACAATATTATTATGTAATAGCCATGCTTTTATGTCATCAACTCTCGTCCCGGACGTTGGTGCCTTGTTCCTCACAACGCTGTGATGAGACGCGTTGTCCATAACAATTATAGATGACTCTTTTATATTGGGTATAAGTTTCTTGACAACCCACTTTTCAAAATTATGAGCATTCATTTCAGAATGGTAGTCTTCTTTTTTGTATGTCCCATTAAAAATTAAAAGGGCATTAGGGACAGAACCCTTTTCACTTCCAGTATGAACAATAATTCAGCGTTTTCCTTTCGAAATATCATGTTGAACTCCTGTCACATCTATCGATTGCCAGCATTTCTTCAATTTGTTGGATGAATGGATATAACTGTCATCCAAATAAATAATATTTTTTTGTAGTTCTTTGGGCAAATTTCGGTTATCCATGATGATTTTTAAATAATGCTCTCTCTTCGACACTATATTAGATTTTTCAATAAGTGGTCTGTTCTACATTTTTTGTAAACAAAACCGATCGAATGCAAAATTTTTCTTACATATTCACAGCTACCGTCAAATCCTATGTCTTCTTTGAGAATAGTCAATAAATTTCTTAATGTTGGTACTTCCTTTCATACGACATAAAAAAAAGAATTTTTTGTCGAATTGCACAAATATCAAAGTCGTCCAACTCTTCTTGGGCGCCCCTTTTTCCTTTTACCTGGCGTTTCAAATTTGCCATCTTCCTTTTCACTTTTCTTGACGATACGCCTGACAGTTGATTCAGATTTCCCTGCGAGTGTAAGGTACATGGATGGATAAGGGTACATGATTAGAATTCTGATTAATTAGGAAGTGTAATTAATTAGGAAAAAGGTTACTTTTTATGAGTTCAGAGAAGTAGCAAATATAAAAATTATAAATAAAAAATGTAAAAAATTGAGTTATGATGTTTTTCCTTTCACCGTCGATACTTGTAAACAATAAACTGTCAAATACAGGAACAAAACATAACCTTACACCTGAATGCACAGGGTTATAATTGTTTCAAAATCGGCATAAATATACTAAAATATTATTTACAAAGATACGAAATTAATGAAATTTGTTAAGAAACTGTAGTACGTACCAGTCATTTCAGCAGTTCGTTTGTGAACATCATCTATTTTGGACAAGAGCTTCCCCGCTCGAAATTCAGTTAAATAGCGCTGAAATACGCAGTACATTACTTCCCTCGTTCCATTGAGTATTAGTTTATTCATTTTTAGTATTCTTAATCAGATTTAAACGATGAACACGTAAACAATTTTTAAATAAAGGATAAGTAAAACTGATGTAGAGCAAACCGAAGCGAACTTCATAAACAAAGGTAGTAATTTGGTGTTGCCATAGAATGAAAAATTTTAGTTCCACTCTTATCTATGGTTCCACTCTATGGTTCCACTTTAATAAGTTTTTACACTTATTTGAAAAGCTATAACAGCATAGGTAAGCAATTTAGACGCTAAAGTGGGGACAATAGATAAGAGAGTATATTGGGGACTGAACAGCTAGACAGCTGGGTAGGCGCCAATGTTTTTATTAGCTGAAAATCAGTAAATGTGTTACGGCCGCGTCTCATGTGTGACGTTCACGTATCGCGTTCATTATTGAACGGCCGGCCGCGCATCGTATAACGCTAACCCTCCGCACCGATAATGGCTATTCTTGGCTGAGCGAAGGGCAGTTTACCCCTTTTTCTGCGAATTAGTCGATATAGGACGGCGCACGGGCTCAGGAAGTTTTTTTTGCTTCTCCGCCGGGGTGTTCTGCGTTCCTGACCCAAGTATCTTTTTCCAGTCGGGAGCTGGTCTCCGGATAACTTCCGGCCGGCCGTCATTGCTCCCGAGAGATACAAACCACCATCAAGCTCTGACACAAAGGTGTTCAGTACCTCTTAGAGGGCATCCGAAGACCTTGCCTCAGACACGAGGCAACCGGTGGATATTCCCCGCTGCCCACTGCACACCAAGAGAATCGGAGTCCAACCAACGCGAGATGACCGGACAGCTATGTGGCACGAGAAAAGATGCGGAGCCTGCGCCCGTCATTTGAACCAGGAGCGGGGTCAAATTCGCAGCTGGCCATTCCATTCTTCGACCGCGGCGTCACGCCTCTGCCTTCGACCTAAATTTACACTCCACCCGCTGTTTTATAATTAGTCTCTGATCAATCTTTTTTTCAAATCATTCACTAATATTTGACCACTTTATTACACAAACATTCATAGTCATATTAATTATATTGACAGAGCCTAATTTAATCCTAAACATTTATTTTAATTTAAATTTAATTTGTTTTAATTCCCTACGTACGTACATGTATCTCTCTCTATATCTCTTAGAATCGTTTCCTATCTTTGTGGCCCGAGCATGGATCTTTTTTCGTTCGCCTAACAAAAGGATTTCGGACTTTGGATAATATTTTAGGCTATTGTCTTATGCTCTTTATTCTTCTCGAGGAGCAGAAGAACCCAAGAGGTAATTATTTATCTGTAATCTGTCACTGCGAACGATTCTACTGGTAATTATTCTTGTCACATTGAACGTGATATATCATTTGGTGCAGGTGGCCGGTGGTCGCTTTCACTTCGCACGTAGACGAGATAAATCTTTAGGGATTATATCTTCAAGGTCTAATCTATTTGAGCTCGTCTGTTTTTTGTCAAGTCCATGGTGACCTCGCTTGCCCGGACAACCGCGGTCGGCAGAGCGACACATGAATGCCGATTAATACCGTGGAATCTGGCGGGTTTGCGTCATTAATTGAGGTTGGGTACAACAATGAGCTAAAAACAGGGAGCTAAACTAAAATTTCAACGTTTGTCTCCTCAACCAATAAGCTAACACAAAAATTGTTTTAGAATTTGGTATACGTTTTTGGTCTGCGCAATGTTGATACCCACGGGGGACACGAGACGTTATGCGACATGTGATACCTCCGGAGGACACGGCGTGGCGTTATGCACCATGTGATTCAAGTCGGGGTTCGTCTAGGAGTCATGATTCGTACCATACTCCTGATCGCTCATCAGAACGATACCCCGCACTCTAAAGAAAGGTTTGCTTCGCGACTCATCCATCAGGTATCACGCTTTCATTAGTACCATGGTTATAGGAAGAATAATACAGGTGAATATGAACACACGGAGAAGCACAAATTATACATTTATTGAATACACATTTACATTCGCCGGCAGGTGGAAATACTTATAATTAACATAATATAAAACTAATTCTACCTCGAGTTATCTTCATACTACGACTCTCGATTACGTTCGATCGGGTTTTCGGTGTTGAATGTCTGCTTCTGTGTGCTTTCGGCTGCGTTCCGACAACTTCTCTCGGTGTAACTTTGCCTCCCGGACCTCGTCTCCGACTCACTCTTCCGGACCTCGTTTCGACAACTCTCTGTTACAACTTTGATCCTTCCGGACCTCGTGTCCGACTCGCTCCTCTGAGTTTCGACAACTCTCTCTGTTTTTCGCTTTTTACAACTGAGTCTATCACTTCCCTCTGCAACTTCGATCCTTCCAGACCTCGTATCCGACTCACTCCTCCGGGCCTCGTTTCGGCAACTCCCTCTGTTTTTCACTTTTACGACTGAGCTTTATCACTTCTCCTCCCGGATCTCGTGTTCGACCCACTCCTCCGGGTTTCGACAACTCTCCCTGTTTACCACTCTTTTTTCAACTTAGCTCCGGGCCGTGTGTAGGCCATTTTTATATCTCAACAGTGGGGTGTCTCCCATCTGCCGATCTGCCCCCTTCCGGTCATGGGACGGGCCACTATCCCATTGGTCCATTTGCTTCTTCTGGAGGCCACGCCCGATCCAAACCCGAACTGACTCCTCCTTCGTCTTATCGCTGACTATAATTAATCTTATATTTTAATTATTTACACTTTAGTCAATTTAGTTATTTATTTTTTTCTTACGCTACTTTACAGAACCTTATATCTAATTACATATATCATTTAATTATTATTATTCTACTTAACACTAGGCCCACCGTGATCGATTATCATAATTCATTAAGCGATTACTAGATTCGTACTCGTCGCTTCAAAATCATATTCACGCGTCAAAACATATTATTTATTATATTCTAGTGATTAAACTAAAGACTGAATTGGCGGGAATGTTATTTCTTGCAATTTTCATTTACATTTCGAGCCATGTGGTTCGTCCAACGTTGTATTAAAAGAGAAGATTGCACAAAGAAACGGCGTCTTTTGTTCTCGTCACGTTTCGACCCTGAGCGCTAGCTAATGGGCACGTAACGGTGCATTCCCTATTCTCGCCAGTACAACGGGTCCAGCTTTAATGGCCCTACGACCTTCGGTTCTATTTGTCGGCAGGGTGCGTCTCCCCGAAACAATGCGCGTCTTTACAGATCTGCTATTGCTTCTCAGGAAACCTTCATAATCCCGTTATTTTCAGCCCCCGTCGTTTTTTGTTCATTGCGCAACACGTGGGCTGGAGGTCACTACGGTCGCAACTCACTTTTTGAACGAGCCGCTAGTTTTTTTTTTGTTACGAGACGTCCGGTCCCGTTTATATGGGTCTGCCGTCCGCGATCTGCATGCATTTGCGAGACTCGATTCCCAGCCTTTATCTTATTTAATTTATTTCAGCTAATAAATGTGATAACTTCGCGTCACTTCGGGCTTAGGCATATCAATATCAATGTATTCGCCTTCTACATTATTAGTACTTATATATTTTTATCTATGATTAGTACTCACTCATTGTCTAATCGATTGTAGTCTGTTTTGGTCTGTTTACCATCGTTTGCATTTTTCTGTGGTTAATTTGATGGCTGTCATTTGTTACTGTTGGCAATTAGTCAATTCATTTAGTAATTAATATTTATGTAGATTGCGGAATCAAAAGCTTCTCGATAATATTATGGAAATTAATCACTCAGCTTTGTGTGATAATTTGGTAGAATGGCTCAGGACCCTGAATCTTGGGACTGCGTACAATACTACAAATGGTAAAATAGTGATTTAGTAATCTGAAAGATAGCATTAATTTATTTAAATGATAATCTATTGAAAGTTTGTATTTTTTCAGAAATTTTTGATGGGGTTTTGATGGCAGAAGCCTTGACCCAAATAGCGCCAGATTTTTTTACTACCAATTGGAATTCGAAAATCAAGCCAGATGTTGGGAGTAATTGGCGACTTAAAGTCAGCAACCTCAAGAAAATCGTGGAACGAATAATAGGTAATGAATTTTTCTTTAATATCCCGATAATAATACTAATAAAACTGTGTTCAAGCACACAGTCGGGATATCAAGTTCAGTCGATGTTTCAATTATAATAAGTATGTTCCAATAAATATTCTAGTTGCATAACTGTGTATATATATCCAGTTTATCTTTGGTTTATTCTTAGTGTACATCACATTATCAAATGAAAAATGTTGTTTTTCAGATTATTACCAAGATGTTTTGAATGTGAGTTTAATTGAATTTCCAAAACCAGATGTTGTCAAGATCGCAGAGAAGGGAGACCTCAATGAACTGGGACGCCTCTTGCAGTTGATACTTGGTAAAATAAGTTTGTGTGAAATTATGGACAAACATAATCACACAATCAATCGTTTTATCCAGCTATACTGAAGGGATGTAGTCTTCCTTTCAGATGTGAATAGCATAATTAGATTTGTAGGCATTGCACATTATGCTCATGACCATACAGTGTACTTAAATGCATAACATGGATTTAACACGATATAAGCATTACATGAGTTAAACGTGTCTCACAATCTCAAGTGTGCACAAGCTTTCGTATTGTATATGTGGTACCTTCAAAATGTTTCTGATTACTTAAGGGGGACTTTCAATACTAATTAATCTTTTTGGGTTTTTAATGAAAATGAGGGTTTTTATTATTCATTTATATCAGAAGTTATACAAAAGACCAAATTTTTTTAAAAACCATTACTCAGAGTAATGATTTTAAAAAGCTTTACATTAATGTAAAACTAATAAACTGAATATTATTTGTTATAATTAAGGCAATATAGGGATTATAAGAAAGACCGCGACCATTAAATTCATTTTCAGTATGTCAGAAAAGTGCCTTGTTATGGAAAATTCTTGCGCATATGGTATATAGTTTCTTATGATCTTATAGCCAAGATTACAAAGGTAAAATTATATTAAACAAACTAACAAAATGTTAAAATTTAATAATGTTAAATGAAAACTGTTAAATTTGTAAGACATTTTTTGGTGGTTTTAAAACATTTTGTATTTGTATAAACAGGTGATTTTAATTAATACATTATATTTACTCAGATGCTTTAGGGTAGGCGATCTCAATGGTGTTTTGTTATGATGGCGGTCATGGACTTCCGAGTCCCACGAGACCGTTGAAAAAGAAGTAAAATAAAAATGGCCATAATAGAGTATTTTTACATCAAAGTCTAAAAATTTTTTTAACAAGAGATTATAAACTTGCTTGAACAATGGAGGAATATTGCATCTTGTGAGAGAGAATATATTGTAGAATAATTTTGTTAAAATAAATTTGATTTTAAAATCATACTTTTCATTTCTAAAAATGTCATTTTCTTGGGTACCCCTAATATTAATGGTTGACTCGGTAGCAACAGGGGCAGACTTGTGGTGTAGGCCTGTTTCACTGGACAACACAGATATAGACAGTGGTTTAGGTTAAACTATCAAAAATAAAAGACCTGGACCCTCTAGATCCTGAGCTGAACCGACAGAGAGAAATGCGTCATGCGTGACTAAATCCGCCACTGGGTGTAATGAATACACATTTGTGGCATAGTTGTGGTATACGTGCGTACAGTCTCAAAAATCAAGGGTTTGATTCCTAAGAAATAAGTTAATCCAACTATTTATTTCCGTACTATTTCAGCTAAGCTAAGTTAATCCTAGTTTGTTATATGTACTTATTTTTAAAATACTAGAAAGGAAATTGTTTCCTTTTTTTATAAATAAACCACACTTGAGATCAAATTAATTTTGTTCTTTTCCAAGGTTGTGCCGTGAATTGTGAGCAAAAACAGGAATACATAACAAGAATTATGGACATGGAAGTTTCATGCCAACGATCGATTATGCAGGCCATCCAGGTATGTGAATTTATTAACAAAAACATTTATAATTATTTTATCCTGTTGTATTCTCTGCAGTAGACCCATAGACCCGATTCATAACACCGAGGACTTTAATTTTGAAAATATTTCTCTGACATTATCCGCAGTCTGATATTAAAAGGCTTATTCGCTTCTGTGTTTCCACCATTGAGGTATTGAGAGCTTTAAAATACCTTCGTACTCGAGATCCTCTCAACATCGCATCTGGGGTCTTATTCATAACCTAGGTTTAAGTAATGCGCTAGCAGGTACTTTCGGTGTGTGATATTTTTAGAGCTGCTTGGGTCCAGTTATAGCAATTGTATAATAAACTGTTTATTGTAGGAGTTAGAAAGCTGTATCCACAACCGCAATCGATCAAGTTTGAGTTTTGAGATGGGTGGCAATGTTGCCCGGTTCCAATCTGACCTAGAAGCTAGAGATGCACTCGCACAGCGTTGTCATGAACTGGATCTACAGGTTTTTGCTTTACTTATGTAATATATAGATTATAAGGGGCTGTTTCAACACCTCCGGATAAACTGCCAAATTACTATTCGATGGTTAAATCACTATAATTATTTAAATGATCTGTTTAATTTTTTTGATAAATTTTTAAATATATTTTTGTTGATTTGATTTGTAATCTGTGGGATAGTGCTAACCGGAGGTTATAAAACTTACTATTATAAATAATAAAGTTTTTCTTAAAGAAAACATTTTATTATGCAGTTGTAATTTTAGAACATATACAACATATAGAACATTTACAACAAATTAGATGAATCAATTCTTCAATTCGGAACTTTAGAGTAATTCGGTTCTCCCGGTGTAGTGATTGTTCCGGGCTCATATCCCGGTGGTAACCAAATACTTGTTTGATAGTTAAATTTTTTTCTATATATTTTTCTAATTGATTTGGCTTATTTTATTTTTTAATAAATTAGAACAGATAACTAAATTTATATAATGTAACAATAATTCTATAGTGATCAGTTCTCTTAGATGGGCATGCCTCGCTTGTCTGAGAGATCTCACAACCTTGGATTACATTTCTGATCACCGCTGTAAAACAAATCACATTCCTTTTTTTCACTTGCCAAAGCATACAAAAGCACAAAAACCACTCTGATTTAAAATGACAATAATACTGAAGTACAGAATTTGGAAAATTAAGTTACCCAAGTTCTTAGTACAACAAAAGTATAATATTATATTGTTACTTTAACATTACAGGTAGAAGGTTAATTAAATTGCTTGAACTTATTGCTTGTGTAACGCACTACAATTAAAGATCTTGTCCATTAAAATTATTTTTCAGGTGAAAGTTTTGACAGAAGAAAAAATGACAATATTGAGTGAAAATCAAAAGTTACATTCTAAATTGCAAGAAGGAACTGGCAATATTTCCGAATTAGTGGACGATTGCGGTGAATCTATCGGACCTGCGTTATCTGGTACAGTTCGCTATAACGACATGAGAAGACAAGTGGATTTGCTGAAAGATGAACTATTCAAGGCGGAAACCACCAGAGATGATTATAAAGCGAAAACAAACATTCAAGAAAAAGAACTGATAATGTTGCACGCACGTTTAGATGATTTACAGGTACATTTAACACATAAATTGTCTTAATTATTATCTGAAAATTAGCCATTCCTCATTGTAAACTTTGTTTTTATATTTTATAGGTAACAGCATCCGAGGCTGCACAATTAAAGGATGAGGTGGATGCACTCCGAGAATCTGCAGACAGAGTTTCAAATTATGAAGCAACAATTGAGTCATATAAGAAAAGAATGGAAGAGTTTGTTGATCTCAAAAAGCAAGTAAAGATGCTTGAAGAAAAGAATGTTGAATATGTACAGAGGAGTATTGAACATGAAGAAGATTTTAAAAAGCTTACTATGCTAAAAAGCCAATTGGAAATATATAAGAAACAGGTAAGTTTTTAATTCGTAATTAAATTCTCATCTTGATTTAATAGATTGTGAAATAAGGTTTCAATATTTGAAAAAATTATTCATCAAGTAGAATAGTACAAAAAACTGCAACGTTTTAAATGAATATTGCGATAAAACGATGCGTAGAAGAATGATCAATGTGATTTATTTTGCGTGTTTTATACGCAATTAATTTGGGTAACTGGATAAAATAAACGACACATATATGGGAAAACAGGTTTTCGAACGATCAGTCAGCATTTCATTGTAATCCTTGAAGTATAGACAGAAACTGAACTCGTATAAAGTAAACAGATTTAAGTCTTAGCAATTTATGATAAAATTCTCATTTAAGCTTATGCAGTACGGTATTAAAAATCTGCGTGAAATATATTGCATAAAAAAATATTCCTCTTAATAAATTACAATTTTATATTATTTTTCACTTGAATTCTCTACTTTTGTTTAGTTCATAATTTTGTATTGGCGATGCTGAAACCAATCAGGACACAATGAAAGTTAATTACATATATAAAAATGTTCAAAATTCTACTACAATGTTTTTGTTTACCATATAAATGTTTGATGTGGTACTGAATTTTCAAATTACAAAATTATTTATAATCGTATGTATACAGATAGAATTCTCAATTTATGCTTTCCCTATCATATAACATTTTAGCCCAGTCTCCAGAAAAGTGTAAAATAAGTTTCAGTTTTCTGTTTATCAAAAATAAAATTTTGCAGAAATATACAAAAATTGAGTCATCATTAGTGTAATAGGCAAAATAAAATGT
The DNA here is from genome assembly GCA_022840565.1 of Eubasilissa regina. Taxonomy (NCBI): domain Eukaryota; kingdom Metazoa; phylum Arthropoda; class Insecta; order Trichoptera; family Phryganeidae; genus Eubasilissa; species Eubasilissa regina. Next base: position 26,292,810 of record JAINEB010000022.1, on the reverse strand, counting down.
ATATGTTTCTCTTATCTTATTTGCAGATCTGCAAAGTTTAATGTGGTTTTTTTCTAGGTAACCGATTTACATGAAAAGTGGGATGCAGAAATAGCTAAAGCTGATAAATTAGAAATTGAAAATAAAAAAATCGGTACTAAATTACTTTCCCTGCAAAGGGAAAAAGACACCTTGTTACAGGAGCGGGATACATTGAAAGAGGCCTGCGAAGAACTGCGGTGTTCAAATCTTCAAAGAAGTGGTAATTTTTCTAAAAGATAAAATATTTTATTTTACAAAATGTTATTATAATACAGTTTAAAATAGCAGTAGAATTTCCTGAACATCAATTTTGTATCTTCGAAATAATAATTAATTGAATAATGTTTTAGGAAATAATGAAGATAGTGTTTCCCGCGAGCTAATGCCCACCGATGTGAAAGAACGTCTGATCAGATTAGAGCATGAAAATAAATTATTAAGGCAGAATCAGGGTTCTCAAGGGGATCAAGCTTCGGTTCAAGTAATTCATTACCACTAATACATAATTAGTATCTAGGTTAATGGCGATGCCAGTGGTGCATATATAAAATTAATAATTTCAGGCCCTTTTGGAAGATTACGCTCAGCGATTAGAAAAACAGAGAACTATAAACCGAGAAGCCAACCAAAAGATCATGCAGATGGAAGCGTGCTTGGAGGAAGCTAAGAGTGCTGCCGGAGATGTTAATCAGAAAGGACAACAGGTTCAAATGGAGATGAAGCTTGTACAGACCGCGGAGGAAAATCAAAGGAAAAGTTAATACTTGTTTTAATAAAACTAATAATTCAGTAGTCCATTAGTCATCCCTTTTAACATACCTTTATAAATCACTCCCTACTTCTCAGGATCTTATTTATTAATTAATTTTTGAACACACGCCATCACAATCATTGGTTTTATCATGCATCAGTATTAATTAAACATTTTGACACATAAAAAGCTGAAATAATAGACAGTCACCATATTTTTAGTAAGAAAATCACGATGTTGACGGCGGCGGCGCGTACAAAAATGCGGAACGTAAACTGATGATGCGTTTTAAAAAATTCCTTTCTAATGTTGCCTTCAAAAAAATTGTTCTCATTATTCATAATTCAGATTTTTTTTTAATTTCGGTCTCGTGAGTTACGAATTAACGGAGTTTTACAATTGCCTTTAGTTTGTATATACATATTTATATTTTTTCCAAGCAACATTAATTTGAACTCAATATGAAAAAAATTATGCCAATATTTTTTCTTCTAAACTCATGCGATGTTGCATCACTAAAATATATCACAACACACAATGGTATGTACATTTAAAACATTATTATCATATACAGTGAAACCAACTTTCCCGCCAAATAAATTTACATTCTTCAGTCCCGAAAAAGTTCCATACAAATTACGCCTTTTTAAAAGGCTTTATATGTTTTCCAAATAAGTTTCCTGCCTAAGAAATTAAAATATTTATGACAGAACTCAATTTATCCGTACTAAAATAGCTTTGTAATGCATTTTTCGGCACAAGAAATTTTGTTTGCCATTCTCAGTTCGGCTCTGCCAATGTTCAGATGTCCTCACCACATTCAATAATTTTTTCGAAAATGCGCTGTAAATGAGTACGTTTTCTAAGACAAGTAAAAAAAATACGCTTTGTAAAAAGAAATAAACTTAACGCAAAATAATAAAATAATGCCCGACTTACATGTGACATCTTTTGTCATATTTGATCTCCTATTACACATGACCTATCCTTACTATAGAAAAAGCGCTAATTTAAATTCTAAAATCGATTTCGCATTTTTGTCATGTCGGTGATTCTACTTCAGATTTAGTTTTCTTTTAAAATTTATTTGAAACTTTCCACCATTTTTTTTGCAGTTTAAGATAACTATTATTTTTACAGATAGGAATTAATATATTATGGTACCTATTCCTAGTTTTAATAGTACATATTTAGGTTGTAAATAAAAAATATTTTGAACAGTGGTGAAATTCTAATTCAATTGTTTTGGTTGCTCTAGCCTATTTTCTCTCGGGTAAACTATTTGTGTTTGTGTACTTTACAAACATTTTAAAAAGTATTTTTAAATAATAAAACTTTTTTTTTAAGGAGAACACATTCTTATTGCGAAGTTGCAATCTGTATTATTAATAAAACATTCATAAATGATTGTAATATAAATGTAACTTTAGTTAAAATGCAAAATTAAACATAAATAATGTATGAGAATATTGGAATCCCTGCTTTCATGCTTAATAAGTTTGAATTTGCTGTTCCCTCAGAAAACTTATTAAAAGGGTTTCACTGTACATACTTTGAATTAATTTTGTTCAGAATAAAAGTCAATATTATTATAGTAAACTTAAGATTATTCAGGATGGATAATCTACGTCCCGTTTTATTCGTCTATAGATAAATAATCTATTCAATTAAAATTTATCATTAGATTCACAGATTGAAGAACTTGCAGCAGCGCTACAATTAGAAAAACAAAAGTCCAAAGGTCTACAAGATAATCTTAATCAAAAAGAAGCAGAGTTATTGGCAACTGAAGAAAGATACAGGAAGTGTATAGACAAGGCTAAAGAAGTCATTAAAACTCTTGATCCTAGAACTACAGGTAAGAAAATAATGCTAATTACAATATTTTTTAAAATTGCTCCTGATATACTAACAGTAGGTTGGTTAGATTAGGACACCTTAGGTAATGTGGAAGCAAGCAGCAGTCATTTCAGCCAATGATTTTTATTTCAGGCCAGCAGTCTTTGACAGATATGACATTACTGAACAGCCGATTGAGCGAGAAAGCAGGGGCTGGTAATGTCTTGGGGTCGGGCAATGCCGTCCGGGCTCCCGTCCAGCCATCGCAAGATACCATGAAGGAGGGAGAAGAAAAGCTTATCACCTCCGCTTTCTTCAAGCTCGGAGTAGCTTGCCACAGAGATGCTGTGGACCAGCGTTTCGCTCTCCTTAGTGCTGGGCAGAGTTTCCTAGCTCGGCAACGACAGGCGGCACCTAGAAAACCTATACATTCTTTTAGAACTAAGTAAATTTATGAATAATAATTGAAGCTTTGACCATAAATCATACTGCAGTGCCGAAAAATATTCTTACCGAGAATTCTTTGTGAGAGTTTATTGAGGATAATATTTTTTTGGAGTTTACAACATTGTTTATGTACAAGCTTCGGTTAACAGCGTTTTTGACATCCTCGGTGCACCCCACGTTTTCTGATATCCAGCTCCTATGCAATATTCTTACAATTTAGGTCCCCACGCAATCTTACTTAGCTTATCAAGGTAATTTATAAATCTAAAATTCTGCAAAATATTTTTCCTTTAATATTATAAAATCATTTATTTTAATTTTAAAATAAATTGTTGCCTTACTAATAAAAATAACCGTGTGCAAAAATGCCAAAATTGCATTCATTGTTCATCTGACATCAAAATAATACTAGATACTAGAATAAACTTTGCATGCTGTTGTTTTATCTCAACGCCAACCGGCTCCAGAACATCTGTTCCATCATGAAAATTGATTATTTTTTTCTATTTTTACTACTTCTTGTTAAAATGAGATTTCAAAAGAATGTTTTGATCTTTAAATTACTCTCCCTACATTTGTTGATGTGGGTGATCTTTGAGATTATAGGTCCCAATATAACGATACTTTGTTTTAATAAGTGGCGTCACTTACAACAATACGAGTATCTGGAATTTATATTACTTTTATAAATAAAACTAATAAAAAATTTCTGCCCGCCATCATATTATGTACTTGACTAAAAACTGATGCTCCCTGCATTGTCAGGGCATACAATTTAATTGTCAGTGCTTTGTTTATCACAATCTTAATTCAAAATGTATATTTAGGATCAGACCCAGATGCATTTCATCTTTATTCAGAATGCTCGCTAGGAGCTAATTTTTTTATTAAATAATTGGTTACATTATTAAATATACACACAGTGTGTGAACATTACACATTATTAGGTTGTAGGAAAATAATTTTGGTTTGTGACATATAAATCGAAATAAGTACCATTAAAATCAACACATTTTTGGCAATTAATTACAATTTTATTTCTGGTGATTTAAAATTACAGAATTCTGGAGTTGATAAAATCGATAAAAGTTTGGTTGTTGGCGAGATATCTGATGAGTGTGATGGATGAGGCAATGTTTCACAGCTCAATGAGTGCCCACATTGCAGGACAAACTCATTTTCATTCAGTTTGCGCGGAACACATTTGTCAAGCTTTTATGATTTTCCAAGCTATTTTTAAGTAGTTCAGAACTGTTGGATGAATTGACGCTTAACTTTTGTGTAAGCTCTCAAATTGTTGTGTGTGATTCTGATTCGCTTAAAGCGATTTCGATTGGTAAAGACCAACTCAAGGGGACACCCATGACATTGTTCATCTTCAAGGTCCTCATACGTACGTTCTGTAACAGTTTCTCCATCAAAATTATTGTTTAGTTTGCGAGTAGTTTCTGCCGCTTTGTTACCCTTTTAAATTCGTACAAATGAATTGCTCTTATTTGATTCTTTTCCACCTTTAATTCGATGTCGATCAATGTACGGATCAAAAAATGCACTTTAAATTGATATTAACATGAACACTATGAAATGAAACATTCATTAAAAAAAATTAAGGTTAGAAATTTAGAAAATATAAACTGCAGTTATTTTCCTACCTGATTATTATACAAGATGGGTGGGGAGTGTTAATTTTTTCAATATCTTTGCATAAATTTGAAATAAGTTTTAAGATTGGATAACAGTATGTCTTAAACAAATCTCAATCTGTTGAGCTCAATTGGTAGATTTAAGACATTAAAATGCAACTTGAAAGAACATTCCATTAATTGGAAACTATTCTCAATGCATGTTATGTAATTGTTTTGTTTTTTACATGTAAAATAAATTTGGATACAAGACAATGTGATAATGTATGTTTTATTTTATGTGAGCTGGTAGAATAATTAACATTACTCAACATTATCATCGTTGTGTTCAGTCTGTTTTCTATTTCAGTGAACAGGTTTTTCAAAATGTTATTACTGTAGAGCAGTTTAAAGAAACATAAGTTTAAGAAATAAACAAAAAAAAATTGTTTTTTGCTAAATATGTTTTAATTGTAAGGGTAGTATATTTTTATATAGATTTTTGAGTTTCTATTGATTTGTTTAGCAAAACTTTATATTGAATAAATAATGCATTCAGATATATTTTTGCATATATTACATCAAAAAATCCTTTTCTAGATCCTCGTGTCGATCTTTAATGATATGCAAAAAATATTGTCAATATTTAATGACTAATTCTTTATAAACTAAGCAAAATTAACTTTTTTTTTACAAAATTTCTGTGAGCAGACTTGAAACATGTGAGCAAAGGATTTTAACAAGTGAGTGGCTGCTCGGCTCAGAGGGAACACTCACATTTTATATTTTGCCGAGGAAAACCGGTTCATATCCCAAACAAAGATAATTGCAGGTGTAAGAACAAATGAATTTGAAATACTATTTTAAGTTTACAAATATTAATATACTATCAAACATTTTTTTTATTAAATATTATATTTTTATGTACTCAAATCTTAATCAACAATATTTTTTTTTTTGATTTTATTGATGGAACTAATAATTTATTAATTTATACTCCAAAAAATATATATGCGCCGGAAATATAGGCTTTGTTGAAAACTTATAAGTTTATAGATGTTAAATTTATTTGAGAAATAATTTATTTAGGATTTATTATTTGATTTAAAATGATAATATTTTCCGAAAACATAAATCCTTTAAATCACTATGATGATAATAATGTTTGTGATTATTTTTGTAAGATTTCTAATTAGTGGTTTGACATATTTTCTTCTAGTGATAAGTTACAAATAAACTTAAAACAAAAAAGAATAAGGAAAAGTTATACCAAAAAATTATATGACAGTAATAAATTGTCTTTAAAACAGTGTGAAAATAATATTATTTAAATAAAAAAAATTAAAGTATTTTATTAGACAATAATGTTTTAGGTTTAACCCAATTTTGTATTGAACAATGATCAGATCGATAAACAAATAAATTATTTTAAATAAGCAAATAGTAATTCCATGGTTAAAAGTACAGTGTCAGTCAACTTTCAGGACATTGTTGTATTTTTACAATTAATTTTTTTTGTTTATTATTTAAAAAAAATTACTACATTTTTTTTAAAGGTGTAGACATTTCAAAGATTATATTAAATTCTCATTTCATTATAGATAAAGTAGCAATCATAAAAATATTAGGTTTGTAGCATTATGCATATATTTGATATTTTACTTTTACCAAATACGTTATTGCATATTTTTTGTGTTCAAACAATGCAAGATTTTAGGAATTTGTGTGATCTGACTTTATTTATGCTCATTCAAACATCTCTCATTAAAACTCAACGGTCTCAACTCATTAAAAAATATGTAATATGAAATAATTGCTAACTTCATCGACTTGTTGATTATAATTGTCAGCTTAGAAAAGCATTTAGAAATCGACCTCACTTACATAAAGTATTGTAACTAACAAATAGGTGATTTTTAATTGTCTAGTATTTTGCATGTATTTGATACGTTTTTATAAATAAATTGTGTTTAATAAAACATATATAATAGAATACGATACATAATTTATTTTTTCTGCCAAATAAATAATAAAAAAATTATTTAACAAACGTAAAACTCAAACTAAAAATGACAAATTTATTAATTACAATACTTTACGTGGGAGGGGTCCAAATGTTATAAAAAATCCAATTTTCTTGCCAGAACAAATAAACAAACAAGACCCGGTACTAGACACTAGGTTCATATTGTTGAATTCAATTATATTTGGTGTTGTACACATGTAATATTATACCGCATAAAAGTAAATTATTCAAACCAGACACTAAATAAAATAAATAAGTTTTGATTTTTTTTTTTTTGTATAAATTAATACTTTTTATGTAACAGGATTATTATATCTGCTTAGATTATGTTAATGTCATGAAATTGTGAAGATAACAACTTATCAGTTAACTTTAATGATGGAAAAAGGTAGCACTCGCTTGGTTTATTATTTGTGCAATTTAAAATATATATTACCCACAATTAAGGTTGATTTGTGTCTGTAAATTTAGTATTCAGCAGTTTAGTTTTTGACTGCACATCTGTCATACTGATCAAATTAACTGCCAACTTGTATGCTGAAACCTCTGAATGGAGACTAAACTAACAGATATAAATTGATCATTATTCATTTTATTTTAACCAACATAAATGTAAAGATTTGTACATTGTATTAAATATTAATAAATAAAATTTATTTTTTAACATAATATTTGTATTTTACTTAATATGTACTGATGTACTTGTAGGTCTAGTAAGATACTCACCTAGTGATCTAGTGGTCGGAGGTTCGAGGCCTATCCCAGGATTATCATCAAGTTATTTCTATTTTCTTGGCACAAGCTTAGTTTATTTTGTATGCATGTCTTTTAAAATAAATAAATTATAGCAATCTATAATCAGCGTGCTATTTTATTACATATATGTCAGTTTGCTTTATCAGGTATCGTTCTGGACCTTAAAATTGAGTTGCTCCGGTGTAAACCACGGTAACTGCCAAAAAAATGTTTTGAGATGTTGCATTTTGAATGTTTGTTAGTTATCATAGATTATGCAATTCAATGAGTATTTGTAGCACTATGCTACCACAACAAAAATAATTTCCAGCGAGAGAGGACTTCAGAAAACATTTTTGTGAAAATCGTCACACGTCATGGATTACACCCGAGCAAATTAATTGTCAGATGTGACTTCGCAAGCCCCCACTCCTAATGTAGCAATACTAATCCATATTGTATTATATATATATTTGAAGTAAAATAACCAATAAAACAAATATTTTGGAAAATTAATTACCAATTTAAAATAAGATACATTGTTACGAACATGTTTAATCATTATCTGAGAATTCATGTACATGGTGCATCCACTTACAAACGTATGCACCATGTATAAATTATATTATGTTGTAAAAAAATAACATGTGGACAAACATAGTTAGCATATTGCTATATACTCACCTAGATTTTCACTATGAAAGAACACCTGTTTTTATGTATGGTATAATGTTCTATTTATATCATGTCTCTCATATTAGAGTAAATAATATGTAGGCTATAAATCTGCCTATATAAGACGAGGAGAATATTTTTTGGTCAGTTCTTGGGAATAAATCTGCTGTACAACAACAACCTGAGTTTTTATTGACCCAGTACATCCCGAATATTCTGATACATAACCTTCACACATCAGTCAAGTCTACAAAATCACATTATGAAGATTGAAAAAACTAGCACCTGAAAAATATGACATGGAAATAGTCTTTGTTTTGTACGTAACATACATTTATTCATATTCATATGTATTACATAAAAAAATAGGTAAAATCATATTACACATAAATAAATTAAGATTAGCTAATATGTAAAGGTTCTTCAAGTTTTATTTTTATTTTTCACATTAAAATCATTGCCTTCAATTTCTATTTTATCATACATCCATTTACGATTTATTCTGAAACAAAAAATCAAAAGAATATATGTAACTACAATAGAGATTAGATTCATCACATGATTAATACTTTGGATTTACTTAATAAGAATAATATTGGGAAGTAGACTAATCCATACAAGGTTTCGGGTATTTTAATTGTGCATATTTTACAAAGTAGAAATTAGTTTTTATTATAGACTATTGAGCAATAATTTTAGCGACAAATTTTCGAACCTATATGTTACCTTTTTGATACATTTAATCGTTCCATTATTTTTACAGAATCTCAAATAAATATAAAAATATTGTCGCTGTAGCATAGTTGGATGATGCACCTTCCCCGGTTAGGAGAGATCCAGGTTCGAATCCCGGTGGCGCAACAACATATTTTTCGATAAAATTGATTTTATACGTATATCTTTCTAATTAATATATTTGTTTCAAATTTAAGATATCACAGAGCTATGTTCTGAATAATTACAACTTCACAATAAGAATGCGTTCTCCTAATAATTATAAAATAGATTAAATTTAAGATAAATATTTAGAGTTACTCACCGACACTCGTGCCCGCACTTGTTGGAACGGCATTTAACACATGGGAAATGACATCCTGGGCATGTGTCGTCCAAGCAGTCACACACATCCTCACCAGTAGCTGACAGACGTCCCCTTTCATCAAACAGGTTTTGTGATCTGTAATACAAAAGTTCACCGTGGAGAGACTTTTCGAGAAAGAACTGTGTGGAATAGGCGCAGTAAGTAGAATTTTCAAATACATAATTTCGAGAGGAAGCCTTTATTCTGGTTGGAGTGTGAATTCAGAAAGGGAGCCTAGATTTTGGTGGAATTGACTCAGCCAGGTATATTGACTTGCTCATTCATTTTTATACGCCCAGCCATCCCTTGATGGACGTCAAGCGCAGTATATTTTGAGATTGGATTACTCTGATTTACAATAATGCATTCTAAAATATAGATATTACATTATACATATAATTAATTAATTAAATTTAACATTATTAAGAATTCTTATTGGCTACCATATTTATTTTGAAAATAATCTTTATGTTTTACATTTGTTTGCGTTTTAAGAATATTCACTCCCCTACTTGCATTCCATGCAGATAAACTGTAAAAAAAAATAGTGCATATTTATACTTTTCAGACATAAAACAGCCACAAGTAAAAAGAAAAGTACTTTGTAAACAAGTGTTTCACATTTAAAATAAAATTATGGCCAGCCAACCGCGTGCGTTAAATATCTGGTCTTAAAAACATCTCTGCAGTGAGAGCATGTTTTTTCAAGTAGGTGGATAAAGGTTAAAACAACAGGAGTACATCATATAGAGTACATTGAGGTGAAGCAATTTAAGATTAAAACAATTGTAACATTGCAGTTTCTTATCATGCAAGTACTGATGGTTACTTTTCGTAACTGTCTGCCGTCAGCAATTGCAATACTGCAATCGGGCATGTAGGTGAACGCACCCTACGCTGTCTTCAAGGCAGTCAGGGATCATGCGCGTGGTTGAATTGGCACTGGCAGTAATAATTTTTGAGAAAGCGGACAGGAGCGTACGCGTGATAGAAAAATATATATGTGATGTGCCGGAAAAATGTGATTATGCCGGATCGGTTTGGAAAGTGGGTGAGTATCATGAAATCAGGGATTCTTATGTTTAATTTGTGGGACAGTAATATTCATCATGAATTTCTTTACATTGCAGGAGTTAGTAACTTCCTCCTATGTCAGACTCTATGACAGATGGTTAACCTGATTCTGTACTGGATTTTTTAAACATACCTCCTTTACAGGTGTATACTTTTACATTTATTTGAGTGCAATTATTCTCCGAAATCTTCCTTGCCACGTACTGTGCACTACCTATTTTGATCTCCGGTCAAAGGATGCCTTGAGCAGATTCGGATGTCATGCGGTTCATACTGAGATGTCAACTACCCACGTGGATGTCAAATATGAAGGATGAAAGCCACGGTATGTCCCTAGAAGGAATCATTTGGATCCACGGAAGGTGCCTTTGTCATCAGATTCCATTACAGTTTGTAATTCCTCAACGATCAACAACATGCTTGGTATATAAATTATACATTTCATAGTGGTCATTGTTCAATCTACGGATCAATGTCTTCAGGTAGTTTTAAGTAAGCAATTTGTATTGGAATTATTGAAAGTGTTATGCACAGGCATAGAATATTACCTTGGATCATTTTACTGTCTAATCTAAAATTCTGTATGCTTCATAATGAAGGCGACTATGTTTCCATTGCATGTACCAATAATTAATCTCTATTTTCTTTGTCATGCAATATGAATTTTGTTCATAATATAATCTTTTCTAAAATTTAACTGTTTCGAATTCGTAAATACCCTTTTGGTGTGTCTTTTTGATTCAGCCGTAACCGTGTTATTGACACAATTCCACATCTAAATTCTCATCCGTAGATTTCCTCAAGCTCGTCTTGTCAGTGTGAATTGTGACCTTGACGTCGGCAGATGTCAACTTGACTGATATTTGTTTGATCTCTACATCGCGATAGCATTCGCGGTGTGGACATTTCAGCTCCAGTGTACCAGCACTGTATTTTTGTGATATTGTTTTTTGATCACGTGTTGTTTGTTTGTGCCGTGGGTGAAATTGTGATATCGCCGTCTTCAATTGGAAGCGGAGATCTGCTCATTCGCGTGCCATTTGTGTAATTTCGGCGGCGACTGCGGGGGTGACGGAGGCGAGCAGACTTTCCAAATCCGGTTCCCCGAGATCACTGGTTCTTGGACTAGAACTCTTATCACCTCACCGACCTTATCCTGTCTATGGTTACCTACTTCCTTCTACTACTCTGCGGTGATTTCGATTTATTATGACCGGAATTATCATATTCTTTTCCGCGGGACGTGCAACCTGGAGATCGCGCAATTTGTTTATTTAGATCCTATTGATCCGGATTTACAGTTCGAATACACTAACTATTTTTTAATGAATATAAATTGTCCCAGTTTCTTATCGCTGATCATGTTTTACAATTTTTTTCCGAAGTGATAAGCCGAGCATCGAGCAACAATGGTATGTGGGTAAGTTTCTGAGGCAAAAACCCATGCACTCATTTATAACCACTGACTAGCTGGTGAATGTGAGCAAGACACAGGTCATGCGCGTCACACAATATATAAGATATTTGATTAAATTTATTCAGCATATTGAAATCATTATATCCTTTGTACAAACTTTTATGACATCATATTGATATTAAAATAAAAAGATGTTTATACTTGTATGTTAAATTTTGAATGTAGGCGATATCAGATTAAAATGTAACTGGATCAAGAAAAAAATGTGAGTTAAGTCATAAAACTCATGTATTTTGTAATTTTTATAATTAGTGATGCTGACCCGCCATCACCTGTGTGTGATAAATTAGAATGCCGTTCCGGGCAGTTCCGGTCTGCTGTGAATACGGTGTAAGTTGAAATAATGTTTCTAGCTCTTATAAACATCACATTTTAAATTACAAAACACTTTAGCTTTTTATAATAAATTAGAATAATAAATATCCCCGACCTGTACATTTTCCGAGAAGTCTTGCGCTTTTCCCGAGCTGATGTTTCAGGGTCAAAGTCTTCCAAGAATTTCATGTTGAGTTTTTTGAGATTCTCCATTTTCTGGAAGAATATGAAAGACAAGCAACTCATAACAGAGTTTAGGAAATGTCTGAAAGTTTCATTGTAAAAGAGTGTATACAAGATATGTGCGCTTTTGCAAAAATGATCACATTCTTCTGCAAAAACAAGTACACCTACATTTTGCTATAACAGCTTATTTAATTTATAGGCATTAATACACCCATTTACATTTAGAGGCATTAATACATCCATTAACTGCAAATTAAAAGAAGCAAAAAGAATAACAAAAAATATTGCACCAATTTTTTCAATCAGGTTCTTCTACTACAACGCATGACATGATGATAGCATGATGTCATGTGATTTTTATGTTACTTCTCAGGCTCTATTTTTTGTTATATACTACCAACTTTCTTTTTACATGGTTCGCTAAAAAAAACAAATATTATTATTTCTTCTAACACTTTTTTATTTTGTCATATTGTATATACTTAAAAAAAACGAGTTACAAACATTTCATTAATTATGTTATGCTAAAAAAAAAAAAAGAAATATATAATATAAAGCTGCAAGTGACAAAGATCGGATGCGAATGACTATTCTACTAATTCTACTTGTAAATTGCATCATCAGCCCAGATAACATTTTCGTAAATATATGAAAAGGTAATAAAAAAAATCAATTCTCAGTAACATCTCGTAAATAAGGCAAATACACCCTTTTACCTGTGTCGACCCCAGAGAATGTTAAACTTTTGCGAAAATATTATTACGCAATGAATACAGTAGCGTGTCTTACGCGAATACAAATTTTTCAGTTGACGATACTTGTTCAAAAATAGACCACCCAGGCTTAATAAAGTAATGGTAGAACTCGCTATAATATGTGTTTAGTCAATTTTCAGCTTTGATTCACAAGGGCTTAGAATTTGCTACGAGTATGGAACAGAATTTTCTCACTCATGATCCGGACAAAGAATGAGTTTTAATATTTCAACAGACCTGCAGATTTGTATGGCTGGATATCAAAAAATGTATAAACTTGTGAAACAAAAAAACAACATAGAAGCGGATAACAGATTTCCTACAAGAAATTCAACAATACAGAACAGTAATAACAAACAAAAGTCTTCATTAGACACATTAGACATTTTTAGCAATGAAAGCCATATTTGTCCCATCCGTCATAAACGTGAGCATTATCAGGTAGCGATGAATAGTATGTATTATTTTTTCTTAATTAAAATACTTATCTATGAATAATATTTTGTAGAATTTATTAATTGGGTCTCCATTATTACCTTTTTTGCACAATTTTCTATACCACAATATTGCTATTTGTTTAAATAATTTTAAAGTTAGGGAACCAATCTTCAATTTTTCTATATATGCTATCAATTTTTTTATACTGTTTTTGGTGGAACATATCTACCATGTAAAAAAATTACATGTACAGTAAGGCCCCGCGTAACGCGGGGGATAGATTCCAATAAGTTCCAGCTCTAAACGAAACAGCGTTAAACGAAGCAATCTTAACACGTAAATAATGGGGATAAATGGAACAGAACAGAAAATAAGTTACTTTATTAGTTTTACGTGTAACATTTATTGTTAAATACTTTTTATTACATTAATTACATATCTACTAATATCTATTTTTTTCATGAAACATTCATGACAATAAAAAAAAGTTCCTAGTAAAGAAGTTATGTTAGCGATAAGGAAGGTTCTTCCTCATTTGACTTTTTATGAAAAAGTTATCTAACTACGTTTGTTTTTTCCTGTTTCGTTCAGCAAGTAGTTATCGATAACAAGACATCGCATTAATGACACTTCGTCTTGCCTTAGAACTTCTATCAAAATTGGTATCATTTTGAATAAATTGATCTATAATTTCCATTATAGTGGCTAAACTAAAATTGTCCTCGTTTTTTCCATTATAATTGATCGACTTAATGGCACATTGCGTTCAACTTCATTGTCAATCCAGATGGAAAGACTTTTTCCATTTCCTCAATAACGTTGCTTCTGGAAAGTGTTATTTTGGTTGCTGAAGTCCTTGCGGTTGTAGTCGCTGATGGTACGATTTTTTCTTTATTTTTTAGAATTGTTTGTATTGTTGAAGTAGACAAATTTAATGCAGCACCTATATCAGATTGCCGTTCATCTGCATCTAATCGTCTGAGCCCTTGCATTTTCGTTTACAGCGAAATGCTTTTTCTTGTCGCTTTACTTTCTTTTTTTTATGCAATCACCCATTTTAGGAACTAAAAATTGACATATTTATCACAATAAAATAATACACATGTTATGGGTATATCTTTATATGTACACAATGATGATGATGACCGATAATAAATTAACTATGACGTAGTAAACGAGTTTGTATTAAAACACACCGTGAAACTGCACGCAAGTGTCAAAGCAATGAAATCGTGCGCAATTTCGGGGAATCCCAATTTTACCGCATAATACTAAAACAGTGTTAAGCGGGGCCTTACTGTATATATATTTAATTTATTTATCCACGTCCCTCCAACTCCCATCATCCACTTTTCTCAACATTCTGCAGATTTTAAGGCTGTCTGTTGCCTCTTCCACTTGATTGGTCCAATGGGTGGGGGATCTTTCTTTTCCTATTCGTCCTTCGACGTGGTCCACCACAAAACTATCCTCCAAGCTATCTCCCCTTCTCACAAGATCTGTCTTTGATGTTCAGTTCTTGCACAATTGAGTCATCATGGGTCCACAGTATATGCACATGTGTCTTCAGCACCACATCTCAAATTAATCCAAATTCTTTCTCTTGTCTTTAGGGTCCATGTTTCATACTGTACAATAATATAGAATGTACCAGACTGTATAAGCCTGCCCTTTATTGTTTTGGAAATACCGGTCTTTTCTTATTTTGACAAGTCTGGACATAGAACTTTTTGCCATACCTATGCGTTATTTAATTTCTGGCTCGCAGTTACTATCGTCAATAATTATAGACCCGAGATATATAAGATTTTTTATAAATATAATTTTTCTATATAATTGGAACAGATAAATTTATATGGGTTTGCACTAAAATAAATGATTTGTTATACAGCATTTTGCTTTACGGCCAACTTTTCCGGAACGTATCTAGACCGTAAAGCGAGGTATTGGCGTATATTGAATGATTGCTGTTGATTGAGTCTCTTGGCATTTTAGGATTCTGTAGAGAGATCTGGGACAAGTACAGTAAGTTCTCTATATGCGAATATTCAAGTTGCGAGCTTTCAAAGATACAACTGTCTAATTATTTAGATTTGTTCAAATGAGTGAAAAATTTTACCTGAATTTAAAATTTGGTAGTGTAAGGTTAGTTTGCATCTCTCCTGCTTGGCAGTGTGCAAGAGCCACGCCAGGGGCATAACTATACCAATGCAATGCATTGGGGCCCACATTAGATGGGGGCTCAAAAAGTTTGTGTCCTACAATCCATTAGAAATTATTATTTTTGCGAGCATCTATACCCTTTTCAGCGTTAAAAGTAGACACAGCAAGAAATCGAAGTATAAAGTTTAAAAAATCATTTCTAATGAGTATTGCAAAATCACACAAAAACATTGTTGATGTACACAGTAAGGCCCCGCTAACATGTCGGGTTAGAAACCAGTCCATCGCTGTAATGTGTAGTAATTATAAAAGTGCATATAAATACAACATGTAAATATTATATGAAACGAGAGACTAATTTTGTACTTTCTATTTATTGGATAAACCACGCAGTACTTAATACGATTCTTATTTAGAGGGCCGTTTTTTCCATTTTGTATTGGGGGCCAATTTTTGTAGTTACGCCATTGACCCACGCATTCAGTAATGTTTACAATAGTTACATGTAGTTTTATTTAACAAGCGGTGCGCACTTCAGTGTAGTTACAGTTTGTTCAACTACTGTGCGGTTCATTTTAACTCCAGCACTGCACAATGTCAGATGTTAAGTGCAAGAACAGAGTTAATAATTACGGTAAATGTTGGATGCCTGTTGTTCTTGTTGGAGTTACATATGAGCTCTAAGAATGGAACTCATTCATTTGTAGAGGACTTACTGTACAATGTTTAAAGTATAATATGCATTTTTCTTTTTATGAAAATTGCAATTTCACAATCAATAAAGATAAGCAATTACAAGTGGTTTATCTATCTTTCATCTAGGTTTTTTACATCCAAATAAATTATGTTCTTTGGTCTGGTATTTTCCTCCCAAATATTGGGTGAAATTATAGAAAAGACTATGCAAGAAATTAGTATAGAAATACTAAAACAAGTTAGGGATAATTATTTTATTTTGGTAGGACTGTGGTTTCGTTATATGTCGTATAAATTAATTTTATTTCTGAAAAGTTGTTATTTATGATTTTTATGCTTGTTTAGTTCTGTTCAGTTTCTCCTTAAATAAGGTATTCTGCTTTTTAAAAATTCCTTGAGCCTATTGATACTCGACACAACACCTAAATACTATTAAAGTGCATCGGCGTTATCTGCTTCGACGCTTTTACAAATTACTTTCTAACTTTGAATATTTGTTATATTTAATTCGTGAATTGGAAAGGCAAAAAAATGTACCATAACATTAGTAATTATATTTCATTCTGGTGAACACGTAGACAAGTGCGTTATATTCTCCAAATACAACAAATCTAGAAAAATACAACAAATCAGTAAAAATAATATGTGTCTACTTACGCTTTAAAATAAAAGTTTGAAATTAGTATGTAACGAGAATAAAAACGATTTAATATGTAAATACAACTACGACCGTCAACAAACTCCAAACGTCAGATTAATAGACGTAGATATTTTATTTCACTTTGTGAACTTCAGAAATTGTCTTTGTAAAAATGGGTAGATTGGGAACAGTGTTGACAAGGCTTGGGTAAGTTTTAATTGGTTCACGTGCATGTAAATATATATATTTTCAACTTAAAAATGAATCATGTCATAACCTATCGTTACGTTATAATCTATTTGATATGAAAGAGAATAGCCATTTTTCTATCGCTTATAAAAGTTGGTTTCCTTTGCGTTATTATACTAAATGATTTAAAAAAATTGGATAACTATTTGTGGAAACCTTGATTATATTATACAAAGTTAGATATTGAGCGATGTTAAGTAGATTGGATTTCAATTGATTCATAAACTCATGCACAGCGTTTTTGAGTCACGTATGTAATTGGTGCCCTAATAATAACTTTATCTTGTGTTATCGAGTATTTTATTGGATTATATTGTAATAAAGATGGTGCCATCAAAAGAAATAAGGTTGTCACCAAACTCTTTTTTGGCGGAGAATGAGTTGAGTCATCGAAAAATTACAATTGGTGCAATTAGCTTTGATCCAGGTATAAAAATTTTTAAGAAAAAAAAGTAGATGACACTTTTATAGATGATAAAACTATTATGAGATTACTGGGTTTATAGATAAATAAGTTAGGATAAGAAGAAATTAACTATGATCTAACTAGGAGTCAGTAATTCGGAGCAAGCGAGTGAACAAATAATTAGGGCTTTTTTAAAATCTTTTATATATTTTTTCAATGATTCGGTAAATAATATAAAATAAACAATTTAATAAAAATAGTAGGTATTCAATATTTTGTCACACATACCAGATATTTTTTATAGAATTCATGTCAGGTTTAAAATCTAATTCGTCATTTCCTGCAGGTATTTTGTGAAGATACAGGTAGGTCTGGATTTATTATAGAGCTAAATGGGTTGTAACTTCAATAGATTTGATCCCTGGGGTTCTAATTTCAATAGTCTGATATTTTAAAAGTACCTATTACATTTTGATGATGTAATAAATGTTATTGCGAAAAAAAACAAGAATACTACTTTTATGAAAAAAATGTTACAGAATTTGTTTTACTGGGAACTCCAATATGCATTATCCCAGGTCTTCTTCAAGAATAAATCCGGCTCTGGATATAATCACTGTTTGTTAACCAATATTTTAATTCAGGTAAATATAGTACCGTCCCGAAAATTTTAGATCGTTGCTATGGTTCATTATATCTTGCATTAGGATGTTCAATTGCAAAAATGAATAAAAAATAATTATACAATTTGTTGTGCTCCACCTCTCGTCAACCCCTAAATGGAACGCTCCTTTCAATGGAAAGTGTCAGAATCTAGTAATAAGTAATAGAATCTTCCCCCACTCCATCGCTGCATACGGCCCTCTAAATATATTTTATAAAGATATTATTTAAGAATGGGTTATCATTCAAAAAAAGATTACCATGACTATAATCATGGTTTAATCATTTAAAATTTCAACAACGTACTCGTATTTAGGCGAATAAGGGATAAAGTTCATATAAAGGGCTTCATATCGAGGATAAAACATGAAAGTCCATATTTACGATGTAAGTCATAAGAATATTTTTTAAATTTTCTATGAAATCATGCAACCATTTTCGATTCTTAATTGTAAAAAATGTAGTTGTATAGTGTAGTCGGGAGAGATAATTTTTTTTCTGTTATGGATCTCACCGTCTTGCTACAGTTTTATAAATAATCTTTATTTGTTATTTTTTTGCTCTTAATTAAAATAATATATTATATTTGCTTGGAATCAGCTCAATGTGTTTTCCTTCTTAATTTTATATTTGTAATTTTAAGTTGACGTGACTGGGCGAGTGCTGACTTCCTCACATGTTCAAGAATTTGATGATTACTAACGTGGATTACACAAATTAATACAATTCACACTTGTTTACATCGGCCATTGCTACGTTGAAAGAGTATCACCCTTGAGGGTAGTATATATTACGAGAAGGTTAAATTGCCCAGGGACCGTTTAGCAAATCTGACTCATCACGACTTGGACGAAGGTTGATCGGTATTATGTTGGTTGTAATCGTAAGTTATTGTTGTAATCGGGGACTCTACAATCATTCAGTAGTTGGCCATCTTATCGATCAAGGTGGACACGCACACAGTGGGCTCGTATTGCATTTTCAGGAGGTCTCCCGTCATATAATCCAACAGACAGTAGTTGTCAAAGGCTGTGACTTCTTCGCAGCCCTTGATGAGATCTCGGACGTTTGTGGTCAGTCCCTGCTCCATATTAAATATCAGGACGAAATCTGCAATGAAAGTAATAACAAGAATAAAATTATTATAAACAAAAATATTTTATACGTGAAATATATGTTATATTTTAATTAATAATTTGATTCCATTAAGCTTTACAGTACCAGAGGCGTAGCTAGGGTATTTGGCACCCGGGAACGAACGCTCCAAATGGCGCTTAAAGACATGAGAAGAATATTTAATACTACGCGGTTGACAAATAAATATACCGTTTTGGCGCTCGGGGATATATGTCTCCCTTAAATCCCCGTAACTACGCCACTGTCCGGTACTGTCCTCCAAATAATTTGAGAAAAAAATAAATATACCTACATTTCTTTAAATTTATAATTATTATATTACATGATGCGTAAATTGAACAAAAACACAAAGTTACGTTTTTATTTTAAATTCTTCGAATTATTTTGTTTGCCAGAAGATCAATCGATCATGTTGGTTTATTAAGTTTCAGTAGATTACTCGAAGACTGAAAAAATGGCTTTGAAGTATAAAAAATCTAATAAATAAACCTTGTTTCGTTGTTGGATTAGGGACGAAAATATTTAATTGTGCACTGTTTTTCTTTTTAATTAAGGCGAAATTTTGTAATAACGTTACAAAGTGTCTAAATAATATATTATATTTCATCCCTATAATTATTCACTCTACATCATATTATAAAAGTCAAGGAAAAGCGCCACAGTATCATATAATGTATATAATATGTATGTACTTCGTTTGACACAGTAATAAAGCGCTTACATAGTGACCAAAAGTTGGGGTGTTTGATCTAGTCCAGATTATTTGTTCTATTTTTCATGCTACAAGAGTGTTTAGTTTTGTTATAAAACGCATCTTTGATTTAAAAATATGTTTAAAAAAAACGATGATTTAATTTTAAAACCCTGAGCGTATCCTTATCATATAATTTTTTTAAGAATTATCCAAAGTCCTAAGAAATTACATTTCTATTTGTAGATTTATAAAATAATAATTTTTGACTTTCAGTAAAAGTAGTATCCGCAGTGGCTCCTTAAAAATTAGTATTAAAAAAATCGAAGCGTCAATCAAAGAACTTCCTGTAATTAAAGTGCTCGGAAGGGGTATTTTTTGCCATCCCCTCCTCAGCCGCACATTCCACATTCGTAAATGATTTTATGATTTTTTAAATTAGTTAATTATAAGTATTTAATATTATATATATTCGTGACAGTGAAAGGGAACGGATGAAAAGTTTATGTAAAAAGCAATTTATTAAATAAATAAATAAATTTATCTAATAAATAATCTGTACAATGTAAAAGTTGTGACCACGCAAGTACATCACTAGTTTCCAAGACATTGTTATATTTATACAATGGATTCTTTCAAAAATCAGGGGATTTTTATTTTGGCTTTTGCAATAGTTCTTGCAGAGTTTCGTCCCCATAAAGTGTGCTATTAAATTTTCCGTATGTATATATATAGAACGTATTATATGTTAATTGCTGTAAGAAATGATTCAAAATCGTCAGGAAGAACGACAAACAGTTTTACAATAAATTGTTCTATTGTAATAATCTTCAGAAGCTCAGTGCTCTACTTATAAAACGAGGAAATCTAAATAATTAAACACCACAGACTACCAAATATATAGACGTGAACTAACGCAAATTTTTTGATTTAATATTTTCAATTTGGTGTCACCCACGTGATTACTTTGGTACCACTTACGCAATCGAAAAGCTCCGCGACTTTAAAAAAAATATATGACTCGATTGGAACGCTAACAATACAATATATATTAATATAAAAAATACGTTTTGTTTACACAAAGATTTAATTTTCGAAGAGTGAATTCAATTACTGTTACAAAAAAAATCGGATTTATATTTCGACCAAGAATGTGTATAGAATGCTAATGTTCCAAACTCCTATACGAGTATTCTCGTATATAATAATCTCGGTCACCGCTGTTACTATTTTCCCATATGACGAGATGTTAGTTTTTGTTTCAGTCACAGAAGCTATTGTGATTTTTTCTAGTTCTGCGAGATGGATAAAGCATAAACATATAATAATAGATTGTACAAACAAAAAAATATAAATACTTATGTATAATACATTGGTCGCGTATTGGTTTTAGTCAGAGCCGAAGTTTCTGACCTCATTTCAGTAGACATCACACAGTAAATCAGCGTGTGTAGTGCGTAATAAATACACTGCACGTTAATATACCACCGTAATCTTAAATAATCAATGTATAATATTTTTTCTGATTTAATTATGGCTCTTTTAATATTCATTTCTAAACAGATGCTACGATTGAAAGTTGAGAAGGGATTTATTATTTTGAAACTTGAAAGAGATACGTGACAAAATAGGCTATAACCGACAAGTTCGTCGATAATTGAATCATTCAATATAAACACCGATCGTCGAAATAATTCGTTTCTTATATTGGATGTCAAGGATGAATTAAGGCATCTATTTCCGTAAAGAAAACTAGCGAATCACGGAACTGGTCAGGGGTCCCTCGCATTATAAAGCAATCGCCAATGTACATTTTATATTATGTCAATTTGGATATTTACATAATATCTTAATAGGTATTTTTTACTTGTCGGAGGGATATATTATTATTAGTATATTACAAGCAGCAGCTTAATCTCGGCTGTATCCGCCAGTGGCGTCGCGTGAGATTAAGACACTTGCCTAGTGATCCGGTGGTCGGGGGTTAAAGCATCATTCCACCAGATCACCGAGTTAGTTTGATTTTTATACAACAAGCGTTTAGCTTATTTGAAAATAGTAAATAATATTGATGCGACACGAATTACATGTAATTTGATTAATGTAATAGATCCACACAAAAATAATATTAGGGTATTATGTTATATAAAAGTGTTCAATCTCCTAGGGTCTCCCAGCGAGTTCAAGTGTTTTGTTTTTCTAGGGATAAGAAAATCATAAATTTATTCACGGGATAGCCTTAATCAGTGCTATAAAACTTAACATTAATTAATAGATAGTGGATATTTAATAGTTTATCTAGAGACGGTGAAACAGCATTGATGTGGCAAAAAAGTGTGGTAGTTTAAAACTGATATAAGTCGTATATTAATAAAAATGATATTTTTCAGTTACATGGACGCATAAGAAAAATGTTCAAATTGTAGTAAATTTAATATTTTTGGATTATCTCCCTCTTTTTCAGCGATATTCTTTTCCTCTCAATTCTATTATAACATATATTTCTATTATAACACCCCTAATATTATTTCAATCATAACACTCCTGCATATAATATGTTTCTTCTGGTTCGCCCCGCCTCATATCGTATATAGATCGCTGTATTTTGTTTTAATCTCTTCAAACATCTTTTAACATACAATATTTTTTATCGGAAGAACGTTAAAAAGCGTTGAAAACAGCACGTTAGGAAATTATTTGATGAGAAGTCTGTGCGGGGTTGTCCCTTGACATTATGCTGCCTTTAGACAAGCTGGAAAACGCCATCTTTATATTTTTCTATAAATCAAGAATTGACATAAAATATTGCATTTTTTAAAACTGTTATATAATATTTGGATACAATCCTTTCGACGACATAACAACATCAAGTTCATTATTTTGAGTTCCAAAATATGTTTTAGATTTCTTAAAATATTCGTTATTTCTGTACTGCTTAGTTACTTTAAAATTAAATAAATATTTCGGATTTTTTTGCTTGTTTAAAATTTGACGCTCCTTGAAAATGTCGTTCTAAGGGCTTTCCTTTCTTGCTTATTGGTAAGGGACGGCTCTGGATCCGCGGGTGGACTGTAATATCTAAGAATATTGTTTTTATGTAGGAATGACCATCGAGAAAAAAATATGAAGGAGAAACACATTATGTGCAAGGGTGGTATGATACGTATGACTGAAGACACATTATACCCGGCAAGCCTCCGAAAAAAGTGTTTGTTAAAAATTACATGTTGAAATGTTACTATTTAAAAAACGACCACTGACGCGGTCCCGTCTACAGCGCCCGGCTGTCGACTACCGTCTTAGCATTTTGAATCTCGACAGTCGACGTCAGACACCTGCGGTTGTTTTGATCTTGCCGATAGAGGAGTCGGGTGGACATTGGCCCGGGGGGCCTGTCCTGCCGCGCCTCTCGCCCGCGGCGCTGGGAGCCGTCGCGTATAAAAGCGGGAAACGTACGGCCAGTGCTTCTCGCGCTTCTATGGCAATTGGTGAGTACGGGCGCTCGGGCATTTTCTTGCTCATTTTCCTTGCGCGCAAATTTTCTATCGGGATATTTATTATGGGTGTAACAGTCAGACGCGAAACGTGTTTTGTGACTAAAATTGTGATAAATGAATGTTGCTATCCGGTTTACGAGTGTGCGCGTGAGTATGGTGCGAGTATTACGCCAAATTTAAACGTCAAACTACGGTTTTCCAATAATATTTCCAATATACGGTTTTCCAACGACGAAAAATACCTTAAATTTTTAAGTGCGTGTTTAAGTCGAAAATAAAACAGGCTGAAGAAAATTAATAATACGAATTATTTTATATTCAATAATATAACACAATCAGTACCATCAAATATTTTTGTATCGTATTTTTATTTAGCCTGACTGAAACAAACAACTTTCAATAAAATGTTCGGCCTTCATTTCAAATGAAATATTTTAGCGATTGAAAAATACCGTTTCCTTGTTACGCAGGTAGTTCTGCCTATCTATTTTATAGTCCAAATGTATTCACTGTAAACACAAATAAATTTTGGCAATAAACTGAAAATTCATTGATTTAAAGCAACAGACGAATGGAAATCTGCCAAATAAATGAAATGAGAACATTTCAAGGTGTGAAAAATAACAATGTAATTTTACTTTGGTACGCGATCATATGATTATAAATTTTAAATATGAATTACAGTGTTTATATATAAAATATAATATGGGTATGATGTATTATTTGTCATATTTTTTAAAATAAATGTTGTACTCAAAGATTGTTAAGAAACATTGTAATTAGCTAGACGGCCGCCTTCAACTGGTAAAAATAGATATCTCAATTATACTTATATGTAGTTGATATTTGGAGATATTTGTACGCATCATTGCAGCTTAATGAGTGAAGTTGTCTACCTGTTATATTAGGTTCTGGAGATAACAAATTTTTTCCATGAACAGATTTTTTCTGTATATTTTTGTTTAATATGTAATTAAATTGATTTATTTTATATTTCATTAAAAATAAGCAGTTATGCATAAAACAATGCTTCGTTTAATATTTTGTAATGGGCCGCGTGCAGCTAAATTGCGTATTTTTTATTAGGTATATGAAAGGAAGTAATCAATGGCATAAAATCTAAAGCAGAATTTTAATTGATACCTTGGGTTCATTCAGAGTTTATTATAATGTACATAAATTACATATTCTAGACCGTAAATACGAGTGCGACCCGCAATTTTTTTTGTTGGTAAGAAGGAATGGAATAATATAAAATGACCATGAAAATTTGTTTTTTATTAATTATAATCAATATACCAAAACTCTGTAAAAAATTAAAGGGAATTGTTAATTATTTTTTTATTGGTGTGTTGAAAAGTTCGTTATTTATGCAAAAACTGAAATATTTAAATTTTTTGATGTCAGAAATGTAAAAGAAAAAAAAAAGAAAATATTAATTTTTTTCCACTTTGATTTACGCAAAAAGTCGAGGAACACACTAAGTCGCCACTTAGTGTGTTCCTATTCAGAATAGAATCAAGTAGAACGAAAGAGCCTTTTCACATTCAAGGGCTTTTCCGCGTTGGCCAATGAAATGCGAATATTTTGTTGCGCCATTTTCCGGTATTTCATTCCTAGAGAATAAATCGCGAAATGAACTATAAATCACGAAAGTTTACATACACAAATATAAAATTATCTTCTTATTACTATATTGAATAATCAAAACAATTAATTAAATTGGTACAAATTTTTCATTATTTATTTATTATCAACATTTTATTTTTATTAGCTAAATCAAATCATATGTATTTGATTTTATTATCGCATTTCGTTTTTTTAATATATGTATTTATTATTTTGTATCTATTGTATATTATCATTATTTATATGGCGGATCGTGCCTTGCAAACAACCCAATTATGCTGAAATAACCTAATTTTTATTGTTATTATTATTAAACATAACAAAGCTATAATTTTTTTTGTTAATTGAAACATTTTTTAGAACACATTAATATTAATTACCTACTTTCTTCAGAATTATGCGGAAGCGTCATAACTTAGGACGGTTGATTTACTATTAATTTACATACGATGCAGAATTTTAACATTAAAGTTAGTCAAAACAAATATCATATCGATGAAATATATTACTAATAAGTAGTACTATGCAATTAGAAAAATGTCATCGACTTTTTAAGGTCATTCTGATATAACAGTAATCATTTATTTAATCGTGGTTAACGTTTGGAATCTGGACCGTTGCGTTATCATGAACTACGTCCCTCTGTCTCTTATCTCCTTATCTCGCATCTCGCTATTTCCAAAGAAAAAGTAAGACTGACTAAAACTAAAGAATACATAAAAAAAACAAAATGTCAGCAAAACCATCTTTGTGAAATTTTAGGAATCTGCGTTATACTTAGCCAGGTTCTTTCGATTCAAATTTCATTTTTTTTAAATACGCTGCTGAAGAGGCTTCTCACGAGACGGTAAAAATAAATAAAAATGGACAGTAAAAATGAAAAAAACATGGCAAAAAATTTCAGATCTTGATTTTGATCACGGACCAACGTTTTTCGAGGTTGATTATTCATTATTTTATAGTTCCTACCCTATCCTGTTTTATACTTTCTTGCAAAAATGTCGCGAATATTACACCATTTCTGATAAATGACGGTAATTGCAGATAGTTGCATTTAATTATGACATTTTCATGATTTAATCTATATTATTATTTATTTAATATGGTAGATTTTATATGTACGATTGGCCACGTTAACTTTGGGACGATCCAATAGAAAAAAGCTAACGCTATTTCGGTGGTATGTAATTATTTAGAATGTAAACAATGTCAATTCAAGAAATAATACGTTAACATTTGACGAGAAGTTGCTGAATTTTACAACATTAATTTATTTAAAAAAACAACGAAGATTATTGTTTATGTCAATATCTCTACAAATTACAATTTTTCTTTGGGATAGATTCGTTTGATAGCTGATAAGCCTAGTGTAGTAAGTATATACTTGCATACTTTGATTTTTCTGATGTCGTTCTATAATATTCCATATTCAGAATTATTGTGATAGATTCGAAGCTTGGTTTTGTTTAAATTAAAAAAATATACACATTGTATAATTTCATTGATTCGTCGCGAATCGCGGAATCGTGGAGGGACGTAAGGCTTTTATACATGTAGGATATTTTATTATTTTCCATAAATATTATTCATTACATTTCTTAATATTTTTTTTACTTAACAAAAAGGAAGTTATATAATTTAAAAAAGCGTATAATTTCTTCGCTCATATCGTGGTTTCACATAAATACATATTACAGATATCTTAACTTAGTAATAATCTTTTGTGGTATTTAATATCTACGAAGGCGTGTGTTGTCAACAGATTGATAATAAAATGTTGAAAGGTACATAGTACAAATTCATCTAATACGAGTAGGCGCACTTATGGCACGAGCAAGGTCGGCATCAAGGAAGTCCAGTACAATTACATAAAAGTATTATATGCCTACGTTATACGTAATACGTTATTTTTTTTTTTTTAATATCGTTTTATGTTTGCTGTACTTTTATTTTAAAAAAACATAAAAAATTCTAGAAAACGTATTTTTTCTAAAACTGTTACGCTAAAGACAGATTAAGGAATGTGGTTCAGGTTAGATAAAAGTAAATAATACTCCAGCTTACTAAATTGTTTTTTTAAACATACTATTATATACTAGGGGTTAGTCCGCCCTAAGATGTTATGTTGTCTTTTAGAATCTAATTGTTTTGTAATTACATTATATTATAGCCTGTTAAAGTAGATGAATAATACAATTTATATTTGGTTTCATAAATTTGCCTTGATAATTCTTGTTTAACTTAGATTCACATTTCAAACATCTCATTGAACATCAAATTTCGTGTAAACTGTCGGTGTCTCTTAAAAGTTTAGAACCTGTCCTTTTTGTGAGTCCTCAAACTTGCACCTGGTCTGGATTTCTTGATCGTATCACTTTAATGAAAATGGCAATATCACGAGTTTGCGTCCGCGTTGATCGCAGTGACACAATAGGTACACGTGGATTTTTGAAAAAACCAAAAGATTACATATTCATTTTATTAGTATTTCAAAGAAAGTTGACACTTCACTACGATGTAATGTATCAGATTCCTGTCATATATGCCTAGAAACTTTTTTTCTTCAAATTTACTTGCAAAGCGTTAGACATAATACAGAGTTTCTATTTATTGTATATTCGATTGATGGACTGTTTAATTTATTTCTAGTTTTTGGGCTTCGGAAAAGTTCGATGAATAAATTCGTTTATATAAAACAATTAACTATCGATACCGATTAGGTTGTCACCCTATTTCCATATTCGTACAATATTTCATTTCTTAATAAAATAATATACATCCGATATTTTATGTTTATGTTTGCATTTTTATCAACACGCATCACAACTTATAATAATACATGGTCAACTGCTAACTCGGAAGTGAAATTTGGAAATTAAAATAGTGCTGAATGATACGGTCATAATTACTTAAAATAAAGTATAAAAATAAACCTTTTACGTAATAATCGTAAAAAAAGAAATAAATAAAATGGGGAGGGAATAGCATGGCTGCGTAGGCCGTAGAATAATGTAAATTAAGTATTGTATCATTGCGGACACTGAGAAAAATATAATAATATTTATACCACGACCTCGAGAAACTATTTTCAGATTTTTCTAAAAAAATGCCAAATCAATTACACGAAGTAGTAAGGCTTATGAAACCATTTTATTGCATAAGTGATATCATGATTTCTTTTAAAATAGATTATTAATTGCGTTTTATTCACAATTTCTTTCCGAATAAAAGACGGGTTATTTAAAGAGAGTTTGTCTTTATTTCTACACAGTCACATTCTTAAAACATTCAAACTAAATCTTAATTACTATTTCTAAAATTCTAAGTGCGTATATGTAGGTTTATATTATACGATCGGTGTAAATTAAAGTTTATTACTTGAGCAAAAATCGACTTCTAATAGGTAATTAAATAACTGATTGATTAAGAATAATAAAATGCAAGAGTAGGTTTACATTACTAAGAAGGTTACGTAGCAACGTAGGTATCTTAATTTAAAAAAGAATGACGATAGATGCACGGGGGGTGGCGTGTTTATTCATATCTTTTATTTTTGTAAGATTATGTATGCGTAGGCAATTATAGTCGTCAGACGAAAAAAAATTTAACCTTGTTATCACTTATCGGACTGTAAACGGAAAATATTTTTCAATAATGTTATAAAATCTGACGCAACATTGTAGGAGCGCTAATTTTGGCAGTCATCGCTTTTGCTTATCGGCGTTTCTGTTAGTGTTGTCATTAAAGATTAATCAATTCTTTGTTGATATAAATATGTCCCGCTTATTTTTCTGTTTCGATAATAATCGGCGATCTGACTTTATTTATTTATTACCAATCTGACTTTCAAATATAATGACTTATTCCTTGTGCAGTAAGTAGGTCAGTTCGCTGAGTAATACTGAAACCGTGAGTACCGAGTCGTAGATTCCTGAACTTTTATATATTTTTCAATCTGTAAGTAAAATCAATAAAAAAGAAGAGATACTTCTGATTTATCGCAATAATCTCATTGAATAATAAATTAATTATAGACACTTTATCAAAATCTTTAAATATCTGTTTTTTTGATAACGTTTTTTTTTAAATTGCATAAATATTGATTTAAGACTATTTTGTATTTACAAATCACTCTTGAAGAGTGGATTGCCTATTTAATAGAAGAATAATACTATTTTGTGAAAAGTAAGACGCCAATACTGTATACTCACCAAAACACACCAACGCCGATCTAACGGGCCAAGTGGCGCATATACCGTATAGATACCCGGGTGTTTAGTATTTCTTCGTCTTGTGTAGTCGAAACCTAGAAAAAGTAATCAATAACGTGAATGTTGGGCAGTTCCGAATCTAGAATTCACGCATGACTTATGAGGTCTGTTTTCATTTGACCTATAACCATGGGTACCGATAATGTCCAACCGAAATCAATTGTTTCGACAACGTCACGTTTAGACGCAGAATCCTCGACCGCGTGACCGAGGCGCCGCTCTCGGAACTGAATGTTAACCAAATGTAGATCGAAGATTCACATCGCTCTACGAGAATGAGATTGTACAAAAACATGGGGGATCCGCGGTCCGAAGACTCGCTACGTGCAGAACGTGTTTCTTAATTACTTATTTTCTCGCTACTTTCAAATGACGCGGCCGGGAATGGTGTATAATATATATTATATTATAAAATTGTGTGCACATAATTTGTAAATTCCCATGGGGAGATTATCCGTCTTGGCACCTTAGATAACGAAGTGTACACTCGAGAAGGCCGTCAAGGTAACTCGGGCGTTTTTTTAAATCAATTCCAATGACGCCGTTGTCTCATACTCGCGTAATATGAAATAAATATTTATTTTTAGACTATATGGAAATAAGTACATTTAGATCCTATTAGTAATGAGTTACAACTATGCCCCTATTGTGCTGTAGTCGACTGCGGTATACGCAAAATTATTTTGAGCAGAACGCAGAATTTATTTGCGCCTCTAATTCCGGCCCTGTTTTAATATTTTGAGGTAGATCACAATTAACACCCGATTGTTCTTGAGTGATTTGTTAAAATTTTCCAGTCATTGACAAGAGCACACAGTCCCACTCTTTGAAAAAACAACAAATTCGGCAAAGGTCTAAAATATTGTTCATAGTTTCCGTTTATCAATTGGAAATAAAATTAGAACTTTAACTGACATTAAGGCTTTTAAAAGGGATGTTTCAAATTGGTTATTGAAATTAGGAAGAGCAGATATTGAGAGTAAACTGTTTTATATAATGAAATAATTCATACAATTGCATTATGTGTGTTTTGACCTTGCATATTTCCCTTTACATATTGTATTGCATATTGGTATTTTTTCTCTCTTTTTTATATTTTCACGTTTACTTGCCTTGTATGTTATATGTGTCTAAATAAAAAAATAAATAAATTGTAGCTATAAACCATACACATATTATCAACCATACACATAATCGTCGCATCCAAATTACGAAAAATATGAAAAGCGTCGCCTGAACAGCGGGCATATAGATAATTTCTATCTATGAGATTATATTTATAAGTAAAATTTAAGAGAGCGCTTCTACTAAAAAAATATGACGGAGCCCCGACCGTGTGCTCTACCCTGACTACACCACTGAATTTACGTACAAAAAAAGAATATAAAGAAAATAGAAACTGTTTATGTTCAAAGTATTAAGTTTCTTGATATTCGGGTGTTACGAATACGGGAAAATATAATAAATAGGGAAAATACGGAAACCATTTTGTATGGGATTTGGAGCACAATTTCTAAAACATCGAAAAAAAGCTTCTGTTAGTGCGGAAGAAAATGGCAATTTAGTTTTTTTATTACTCATGGAACTCACTACAGCTGATAACAACAACAAAATAATAACAAAAATAATTCCAACCTACACGCCTGTTGTATTTTTTCAATATTTAATAAAAAAATTGGTTAGTCGGTAATTTAACTAATTTCTCTCGAATCAAATGCTAGGATAACTAATTGGCGAATGCTTTATAAAATAATTAGATTTTAATAAATTTTCATGTTAGCCAACCAATTATTTAAATATTATAAAAAAAAAAAAATATATAATTGTAAGAAGTAGCTGAGATGGTAGAAAGCTTACTTACGGGACACCAAGGACGTTGATTTATCTAATTTTATAAAATGTTTTGTAAGAGAATAAAATCACCTTGATTAAAAACATATTAAGAAAATAAATAATTCATTGATATAACTGGGTATATGGTAGTGACAGTGCATCTGTCGCGTATATAGCGGGAAGGGTGGGTAACAATATGTCGACAACGAATTAGAAACTCTGGATCCCGGGAATTTTACAAAATATTATTTAGCTGTTTTTACAGAATGAATGAATGTCATTCAGAACAATACAGGCGCTTAATTTGAAAGTTGTACTATTGAATTAATAAATATTTATTTTTAGGTAATGAATAAAACACATATATATTTGCTTGCTGCGTCCCGTGCTCGTGGCCATGCCCTTAATAATCGACTATCAAGACTATGACTCGTATTATTTATCGTGTGTTTATTCCAGACGGGTTCAAATTTCAATACGAATTAATAATTATTGGAATTTGATCCTCCTCATTGCGGAAATTACGATGACATGTTTCTTGATGTGATCGTAATAGTGAACAGTGAACAGTGAACATTGAACATGGTGCTGTACTTTATTAGATGTTTATCTAGAAAACAAATATGGCGATAGCGTCTCGTTTTATTGGAACACGAATAAAGTATGATCGCGACTATCATGAGGCGATGTGTTGTTTTATCTTATCCATAAAAATGGTGGTGTGTTATTCGGCAGCAGAGGTGCTCAAACTTTGTTTTTGAAACTTACATAAAGGACGATGCATAATTAGTATGGAATGAGCTGTCATTATTTGTGGAAGGTATTTTTGATGTGAAGCATCCTAGGGCCCAGCAGGTAAATTAAATTATCGAAAACCGGCATAGGAAATGCAATCTGGTTACGGAAGTGAAATCACACTTCTCGCGCTACATAATACACATTGCACCCTCGGTACAGCGCCACACTCCAGTGTTGTGCGTTTATCGATCGCGCCAATCGTACGTTCGTCTGACGTAGTGATTGCGAGTACTCGTATAATGGCCAAACACGTCAAAAAAACTATGTTTATACTACGTTTTTAAATGTTCTCCTTTCATCCTTGCTAACGAGTCAAAAATCCCGTCTTAAATTCTCAGTATTATGTAGTATATATTATGTTGCATACAGTAGTATGTATGAACAGCCCCTCAAACTAAATTAACCTCAACAAAAACAACATCAACGTAGAATTCACCACGGGCCGCATATTTCTTTTTTTCGTATTCGTTGATGACATTGTCCTAGGTGCCTTTCGCGCCGCGTATCCACCAGCGGGATGCTTCTCGCACGAGAGACGAGGTCTCCCATCTCATGGGAAATGACCAATGCACCAAATCTTCGAGATTCGAGAGTAAAGTTTCATAAATGTAAACTCGCCCTAATAACACTATATGATTGCGATTAAATGAAGTTTACAGGAAGTAACCAGGTTGAGCAAATAAGTACAAACATTTTTTGAATAATTATTATAAATTTAGACACATTATATAAATAAATTTTAAAAAAATTAATAAAAAAGGGTGATTTATAATAATATATATCTACTCTATACGTACGTACAGTGATTTTTTTTCTTTAATTATTAAAAACATTTTGTCGCATTCACATTCACAAAATCTGCCGCATAAACCCTCATTCGAATTTTTTCACAGGTACTAAATTAAAGTGCGGGATTTAAAAATTTCTTCTGGTACTAACCGCAAAATCAGGTAGATTTCGTTCGTGCGTCTTTTTCTTTAGAAACCCATAAAACCTGTTGAATTGAATTTCGAGGTCTTCTGGTCACGATCATCGATAAAGAAAGTACATTGAAATTTTTCGAAAAATGACAGCTGAATTTGATACATAAATAGATTAAAAATCAAATTTTCATTCAAATCAGTAATATAAAGGAAAGTAACAAATTCAATACCGTTAATAACATCTGCGCATGGAGTGAATTTTTGATTAGTGGTGGATTGTAGTACTTACAATAATATCTGTGCTTACAACATGTGAGAATCGCCTAACACAGATAAGCACAGACGATAGAATCAGTGCCAAAACGATTACGATAAAACTCGGTAAATACTGATTTAAATTGTACGATTTGTATTACAGGCGAGAGCATGAACTGCAGGGAGAACCAGTCAACGTCGTCATTCCTCAAGGCAGTGCCCTGGTCCGCCCTCAGTATACAGAATACGTACAATCAGGACTTCAGAGAACATCTGTAGAATCTTACAAAATCTGCACATTTATGTAACCATTGCAATTATATTGTATTCGTGTGAGTAATACACTTTTGACATTATTTAATTAGAAAGTATACTTGTCATTCTCGTCAGCTTATAAATTGAAATGTATCAATTCTTTATTCACGTATAAACATATTTCTATTCTCAGATTTCTGCCAGCTGCGAGCCAAATAAGTCTGTGATATTTTAAGGGTTAATAAAGTTTGAGATTAGAAAAGAGAGCAGAGAAATGGCTCCCGCACCGCCAGTCGACAACTCTCCGATTGTTGTCAAATTGATGACAGCCGGGGTTTCAGGGTGTGTGGCTGACCTGATTACTTTCCCCCTGGACACGGCTAAAGTTCGACTACAGGTACAGATATAATATTTTTTTATCAAATGTCATAAAGGAACAAAGGTATTTTTTGTGAAATTAGACTAATTGATACGTACCGAAATGTATTGCCAAATCTCTGGAACACGAAACCATAAATTCAACCATGTATACGCACCTCTAGAATTGTTTATTGGCCAAATAAAGTAATCAAACCATCGCGTGGGTACATATCGCGTTTGCTTGCTTTACTATGTCTACACCAATGAATAATGGATTGGAATCAAATACTCCAAATACTAAAATAAATTTGTTTTCGGCGTAGTGCACCCAATGGTATTATGCAATAATAACACGTGATTGTTAATTTTTCGCATAATTATGATCATTTTTCTTTCATTCGTTGTATATTACGTTCGCCGATTTAATTACATCATTCACTTAATGGATGCGAGCAATCGGGCCGGCGTTATAAACATTTCAACTTAGAAATGCATATTCATAAAGAAATTTAAAAAAAAAAACAATAATTGAATTCATCAGATACGAATTGAACCTCATGACCAGGTAGACAACGGGTTATCTAATTATCTACATACTGTCGAGACTCTATGGCGACGTGAAATATAATAAAAATTGTTATGTCCGTGCAGGCCACACGCCGTCGAGTATAATTACAATTATTATCAACGATTGATTTAACATTTGTTTATAATATTTCCTTGTTCGGCGAGTCGGCTATAAAAAAAATGTACACATGTATGTTACTATATCATTTGGCAAATACGCCATGACTGTGACCTTAAAGTGATCCAATACCAATTACCAACGAGAATAATATTTATCTGTGTCACCACAATTTCTTATTCTGCGGCGATTGGTGAAGCTGTGAAGCCATTTAAACGACAAAACTCAATTAGGTACATACAACCAATCAATTCTAAAAGAATGTATTATGATTGTCTTTAGATAGGAAAACCTACATATGTAAAGAAACATACATAATATTTATGTAGGTATGTATATTATACATTACTACTTACACTTAGATATAAATGCGGCATTTACCGCGTGATATAATTCAATTTTTTTTGTAAATTATTTGGTTAAGCAAAAATATGTGGACTCATTTTTTTATATCGTTTATTTATAAGTTCTTTAATATTTTAATAAATTCGGTACGGTACTGATTGTTCTTTATTTTCTTAAGCTTCCTACATCGAGCTATTTTTTTTTATCGATATCGTTTTTAAGTTAATTATTATTTATTACTATGTTTTAGTTAAATGATTTGAATAAAAACTTTTTTTACATTCGTTTAAACAAAGAACTCGTCCCGCGTTATCATAGGGTCAAATAAACCGCGGGGTGGGTAGTGTTAGGGAGGATGGTAGGGAAGCTGTTGAAGGGATGTTTATTCCATATCTTTAAACACGCTGGGGTTGTCAAAAAAAAAACCATGAAATTACAAGAAAATTTTTCCATATTCGAGCGGTAGCACTAAAGTATCTATGACTTACGTCAGCCGCGTATGGTACCGTGCCAGGACACGGGACTCCCTTAATCGCATTTATTTTGCAATACAACAGTTTTAAAAATCCTTAATATGTAAACATGTGACGTTCCCATTTTCACGTTCTGTGTATTTAAAAATACCCGTTTGGCAAAACATTTACATAATATTTAAGTTGCGTTAAAAGCGTGATTGAAACCAAATATTATTCATGACTCCACACTGTAGACTTGAGCGAAGATGATTCATCTGCAGGTTAGATGCTTATACTCTATGGAGGGCGTATGAAGGAAAAGTGATTTTGAACCCGGGTTTAAGAATGAAAGGAAAAAGTCGTCAAGCCATTCCATAGTAATAAACTCTGATGATGAGATCTGATTGTCTCGGAAATCGTCTTAAAAGTTGCGTCAATGATAGTACAGAGTTGATCACGGAACGAGGTGTCATTCGTTGTCCATTTTATTTCGTATAAAATAGAATGACCAATTAATACATACCGGCCTTTACCGTTAAGTCTATGAGACGAGAAATCGAAGTCTCATCAATGTACACGCACCATTAGAAGACTCGCTTTTATTTGATATACTCCAGATGTATAAGAATCAAAGACGGAAGAAAATAAATAATTATTATCTTTATTTTTAAAGTCATAATTTTTTGTTACAAAATATTTTCGATTTGAAGAAATTTGAAACTCAAACCGAGATTATTCATACCACTTACTCAGTGTAAAATTGGATCAGACAGGATTCAGTCAGTTGGACAATGTTTAATTGTAATATTCGACAGGTTCAGGGTGAGGGCGCGGCAGTGCGCCTGACCGTGGCGGGGCCGGGGGGCGCCGTGCTGGGCGCCGCGGCGCCGCCCCCGCTCTACAGGGGCGTCATCTCAACCGTGGCCACTATCGCCAGGCGGGAAGGGCCTAGGTGAGAACTACATATCTATATTACCGTCATGTGCTCAGTGTACCAAAAATATTGTTTCAGGACTATCATTATTTCTTGTATCTTTTTTTACTTACTATATATATTTACTTTGGCCATTTTTCTTTTACTGTGTAGTTTTCGTGAATTTTATTAGTTCAATTATTTCGCTGAATAATTAAGAATTTTTTAAAAAAGAACGCTACGTACCAACTTCGTGTATATTTTATATAATTTCTTAAAATAATTAAAATATTAGTACATTACATATATTACCAAGGTAACTTATTTATTGTAATTCTTATTACTAATTTTTGAATGTTTAATATATATTTGTTTATGGTTTAGAATAAAACACAATTAATTTTTTCTTTTAAATATTCATAAAAGTGCGTCGTAGAATTCTTAGCGATCACTTTGTCACCTTTGCACAAAATATTTCATCAAAAATTATAAATTTGTATCGGAGATCAGCGTAACTTATCATAATCATAATAAGGTACGATTGGATAGAAAATATAACAATAAAACGTCGCTTCATTTTCATAATATTGATATAATACGTGGTTACAATAGACTGTTATGCTCGTAGGCACTACGGTATTGAAATAATGATTTGGATGACGTCACTACGTATTGTTTAATGAACAGCCAAGCGACGGGGAAATAGTTTTCAGTGCTGCCAATTTGAAAAAGCAGTAATGTGACTTAGGAAATTACATTAAATTGGGAATAGCCCTTTAATAATAAATGAAATATTGATTTTTGTAGCCTAAATGAGGCAGCAGATCTTGTTTGTTTTATGTTTCTACGCTACACGGACACCTATCAACATATTTTTGGTTTACGTTACATTGTTACACTGTACTGTTGCATACTTGTCATACGGAGTGCCGTAAATAAATAAACTATTATAATAGTAATAATTTAAAATATTTTTAATGTTTCATACTATGTGTGAAACCCAGTAGCGTAGCTACCGCCTGAATAGCTCCCCGGGGCCCCAGAATCATTGAAAAAATTCAACCGCAACATTATACAATTTGTTTAAAAATGAGGACGTATATCTTAAATATAAATATATATCAATTTCGTGTTATCATCGAAAACTTGTATTAACCTTTGAACATTCAAACACATAAACCCGTTTCAGGACACCCAGTAGTAAGACAGCTATTTGTACATTATATTAACATATTTAAAGGTATGTGCCAAATAGTAATTTTTTAAATACGAGAGAAACAAATGTTTTCATGGGGTGGGGGATAGGGGCCCGGAAATTTATTGCTACGTCACTGCTGCTGCCCATATAAAACATATTAGCCATCGCTTGACTCAGTATAAATTCTGTACCGAGATTTTATTAACATACGTGGATGTACGTATCCACATACCCAGCCCGAATAATAGTTTTTTTTTTATCGAAAAGGACATTTTCATGTTTCAAGAGAATACATATTTAATGAGATTGAAGCAATTAAATTGGGTTGTAGTGTTGCATACTTTTACTGAAATTGTTAATCAAAGTATTGCGCGTGCCTTAGTTTATATCTGTAAATAAATAAATTACATAATCATTTTTGATAAAACATAAACAAGATAGTATTCCATTGACTTGGGTAATGACCTGAAAGTTAAGTAACAAAGGTTAAGTGGGATCTATCGAGTACAATATATCTCTGAATTTTTTTTCGCTTTATATACTATTTAATAGACATATTAAAACTGTAAATATTGATCATGTACCTACACACATTTATTAGAAACTAGCAGAAAGCAATCTACTTAGCCGATTGCTGTTGTTAGGCCCTGTGGGCAGTTATGGTGTGACCGTTGAGCGGCCATATTGTTTGCTCTTGTAGTTATTCAAGATCTCGTGAAAAAAAATGCGATTATATACAATTGTCTAATACCATAAAAATGATTGCACGTAAGATTAGATTAATTAAATCGAGCACTTTATGACATACAACGAATCACATTGTTGATGTATGCTCACTGCATTCAGTTGTTCTAAAATGTTTGTATTAACCTCTTTTTTTCATACGTATTATTATTATTTTCACTGTTCGAATGTTCAATCATATGTGTATATATTTCATACTACTGTATCTTTTGGTTCAAACTGATTTACCTACCATAGAAGTAAGGAATACAGGATGAATATTATGTTCCAAGCCGATGTCGTTTTTGAATAACTAGCAAATGAAACACAATTTTTAAATTTGGTTTTTATTTATCGATTAGGTATTTGATTTATCACAATTATGTATAGAATATGATATCGGCAAGTGGCCGCCTCTGGCAGTGGCACAAATGCGTGCTTTTTTAATCATATTTTTCATAACATTCTCGCACACTTCACGTGTTATTTCAACAATTTTATTTCAAATAATGTCCTGTAGCATCGGAATTGTTGTTGGCTTATTGGCAAAGACCTTTCCTTTCAAGTACTCCCACAGAAAATAGTCCGGAGTCGTCAAATCGGGTGATCGAGGAGGCCAGTCGATATCACCATATATTTGACGTTGCGCGGCCGGGAAAAATTTCTAGCTTAGCTCGGACTGTGTGTGAGGTGCCACCGTCCTGTTGAAATCACATGTGTTGCAAGCCCAATTGATCCGATTCGGCCGCCAAGAAGTTTTCCAACATGTGACGATAGCGTTCACCATTACAGCATTGCCTCTTGAATTCTGGAAGAAACTCTGGAGTAAATCATACAGTAACTCTGCGTAGGTATAAAGGTCGTTGGTGTATCAATTAAGGATTTTCAGTGCTCCAATAACGTCTGTTTTGTTTATTATCAAAACCCGCCGAGTCGAAATGAGCTTTGTCGCTCATGACGATTTTTTTTCCAAAAGTCGGGGTCATCAATATTGAACTGCAAAACATGCTGCATGTTGAAGCGTTAGATACTCCATAACTAATTGTAATCAACTATTCTCAGCGACTACCAAATGTGAACTGAAAAATATCTACCAAACTAAATGGCAGTCAACCAAAATCGGCCTGGAACATAATATTCATTTGTATTACTAGTAGGAAGGATAATATAAAGGTCATTCGTATTTTTTTGCTAAATTTACTTACTAAATAAATAATATTAATATTAATTTATACTCTTATTACCGGTAATACGTAGTAAAAATGTAATATATTAAAATTCTACCATTGCATGTTGACATTTTAAAAATAATTTTCGCATTAGAGGCGGTCATTCCGCAAAATGAATGTCGCCATGAATAACTAGGTAGCTATCGGAAGTTCCGCAAATCAAATTGCGAGAAAAGCTATTTTTAACAAAAGTCGGTGCCAAGAATCAAGAACTGGAAATTTTCGGAAAACAAAATAGAAAGAGTTTGTTTACAATTATGAATTATGAAGATTCTGAAGATAAAGTTTTGTTATAACAATGAACTAAATAATTTATGTTTATTGACGTACATTAAGTAGAACACATTTGAATGTACGTACGTAATAAAATGATGTACCATATGTCTTTGTATTATTAAAATAATTTTTTTATTAGCAAAAAAAAAAAAATTATCATTAGTAAACGCGCGACATTTTTATCGTATTGTTTTAATTAAGTAATTAAATTTAATAAGACGTGTACAAAATTATTTTATTAAAATGAAAATACAGTCGATTTTTTATTCTGTAGGATCGCATTAACCGATTTTATTTTATAGGATCGTAAAAAAAAGAAGATTTTAAAACATTTCAAAATATTACCAATTTTAAACGTAAAATTTTTTCATTCGATTATGTAATATCGAAGTCGAAGGGAAATACCAGTCGACGACAGATTCGTGAGTTATTATTTGGGCGCGGTTAGATTCAGTACTTACTTTTAATGCAAGTAAAAATATTGTTTCAGAATTTTTTGTATGTTCATTTTTTTCTGTTCACCACCACCACAAATAATTGAGATTCTTATTGTACACGAAATATGTACATCTCTAATTAAAGAAACTGATATGTGAAGATTGGCGGTTTCCAGGATGAGGTTCAAACCGCCAACCACTTACTACGTTATGCTTATTATGACACACTTCATTAGGAGAATGTCTTACCGCTAGAATAATTTCAAATATATATCACAATACATGTACCTATTTGATTAACTTTTTTACTAAAAACTTTACATTTTATCATCTATCAATTAGAATCTTCATTATATGAAAAAAGAGTAGTATTTTACATCTTCTAATTTCTAAAACAAAAAAATAATAATTTCTGTAATGAAATTATAAATTATAACACTTAGAGCAAGCGCACACTGAGAACTAAACAGTTGTACGACAGTTCACTACCAACTATTATATTGTTTGAAAATTTTGTCATCAGCTATACATTTTCATAGCCCTTGCCATCACAACAGGACTGTCCTACGACTTCAATGTGTAAAAACATAAAATAATAATTTTCTTATTATACGCACATTTAATATTGATCGCGGGAATAGATCACAATGCGTGGAATTATGGTTGTAGAGCATGATCCTTAGATTTTGTATATCCATATTCAATTAAGCTTGTACATATGGATATACATCTTCAAATGTGCAGTGTCAATCAATTTACCAGAATATCCAAACAATTATTTGATGTTAGTCGTCCACCCTGATGAAGATACAGTAGTATGGTAAAAAAATGTAATAATTATGTCTAAACTCAAAATTATCACCATAAACATCAAAAATAAACATTGATTTAATAAAGCACATATAAATTTCCAGGGCGCTCTA
This sequence comes from Eubasilissa regina, assembly GCA_022840565.1. Classification (NCBI taxonomy): domain Eukaryota; kingdom Metazoa; phylum Arthropoda; class Insecta; order Trichoptera; family Phryganeidae; genus Eubasilissa; species Eubasilissa regina. Next base: position 26,251,718 of record JAINEB010000022.1, on the reverse strand, counting down.
TAATGGACTCTCTGCTGGACTGCAGCGTCAGATGTGCTTTGCTTCCGTTAGACTGGGTCTATATGACACCGTGAAGGGCTTTTATCTACCTTTTTTTACTCGTAAGTATTTATTACACGTTTTACACGATAGTTAAATACACGTTTTGAATATTGTTGTATAAGTGCCCATAGAGTATAAACAAAAAAAAAAAAAAAAAAATATATATATTATAAATCATGAAAACAAAACTTTACAGTAGAGCCATTTAAAGGTTCCCTTGCAAATAAAATCATAGTAATAATTTTACTTGAAATGTGAACTATGAACTTAAATGACTTTATTTATACTTGGTTCAACTACAGTTAGCAAAAGTGTCAAAGTGGATAAATATTGGTTCATTTTTAGAGTTTGTTATTACATATATGTATTAGGATGTATAGCTTCAGAAAAAGCATTATAGAAAGAAATTTATAATTCTTTTCTATTTTTGGTATAAATAAACATTGATTAAATTACAAATTAGCTTAGCTACTTGATGGTACCAGGTGGCGGAAGAGCTGGTGGTGGCATGGATGTGAGTGCCCGGATAGCTGCCGGCATCACCACTGGAGCTTTTGCTGTTCTTTTAGCACAACCGACAGATGTCGTGAAGGTGCGGATGCAAGCACAAGCCGGAATGTAATATATTTTTAAAATTAAATACAACAAAAAAAAATTAAGCTTAAACTATTATTAAGACTCACATTCATAGAAAATTACTTGAAAGACAAATGTTTTCAGATCCTGGATTTAAAATTATCATAATACAAGTTGATGATTTTCATAGATGCTCAAATATTTATTTGTAATATGTACCAATACCATTATAGTAATGTAAATAGTCTTGTTGGCTTAAATTGTAGTCTATCTTAAGACTCTTGGATAACTGTATCATAATAACTGGATAATGTATTATAATAACCAGAAGGATATCTTTTATATTTTATTTCATTTAAATTATTTGTCATTTTTTTTTAACAGCTATAGTTCCACAATACAGGCTTATAAGAATATAGGAAAAAATGAAGGAATCAAAGGACTTTGGAGAGGTACTTATATAAATTCAGATTAATTTATTTTTAAATAGAATTTAAATTCAAGTTCTTACTATTTTTGAAATGAAGCCAAGTATTTGAACTATAAATTAAGGTAGGTACCTTGGTGCTCTTCTGGGACAAAGACCAAACTCCCAACCACTTGATTACTAGGCGAATGTCTCACTGCAAGATCAAATAAGCATGTGTTATATTATTAAAAAAAAAAATTACAATATCTGCTAGACTTAATATCTCAGAAAATCATATATGATACAAAAGGTATAAATTTTATGACAGAATTGCATTTAAAATATTTATATGTAAGTGGATATATTGGGGAGTAATACTAAAAGCCGGAAAGCAAGTCGAAGAGTTGATTCAAAGTTTTTCTTACAATAATAAAAACTTGGTGACTAATTTGGTAATTATAGCACTAAGTTGCATTGACTTCCTAAGGGTGATTAATATATTTGGTTTGTGAATCAGCACTGTCTCATTGTGTGCTTGCCTTTGTTACTTCTCGGGTATTAAAAATATATTCTTTGTTCTTAGATCACAAAGATCAGTTACTCGGGTCTTAGTTAAAGTTATTCAAAATTATGACACGTTGTAATGAAGACAATAAGATTGAATTGATTGGCATGTGTGGGTGAACAAGGTTTCGATACCTGCATCCAGCAACCAAAATTTAATTCTAGTTTCATAGCACAGGACCAGGGTTAGTTTGAAAATAGTAAGAAAACTTAAATTTAGTTATACTCTTACATGATATTTTTATAAAACCAAAAAAATTAAGGTCCAATATTACAAGTTATATTATCAAACTTGTTCCAATCAAGAAATGTCAATGCATCTAGAGTAATCTTTCCACTGTCTGTTTTAAAACAAATTAAACAATTAGTGCATTGTATTTTCAGGAACACTTCCCAATATAAGCCGCAATGCTATAATCAATGTGGCTGAGATTGTGTGTTACGACATTGTCAAAAACATGATTCTTCAGCGAAATTTGATGAAGGATGCTATTCCATGTCATTTTACATCAGCTGTAATTGCAGGTGAAGTTTTTTGAATAAAGTTTTCTGTATTATTAAAAATAAATTTTTAGTAATTGTTTCAAGAGGGATTAGAAGAACTATATTCATTATTGATTCAGACTCTTGGATAGGTTCCAGTATATCATATGTTGAAATTTGTTTAATTTATATGCATGTCTTGAATAGCCATGGACAGATTCCAGTATGTCATGTCGAAGTGCGGTACATTTATATTTAACTGGAAAGAATTTCAAAGATTTCATATAAAGTGTAACAATTGAATAATCATTCATAAAGAGCCCAGAGCTTTGATCAACGTTCTTTCGAATTTCTGGATTACTTGCACAAAAAATCTTTTGTCTTCTGTATATAGTTTTCTGGTCTGTTTTGCCGTGCGCATCTGACTGGCCAATTTCAGATGCCTTTGCATAGTCCATCTTGCATGTGCAATGGGATCCGAAATGTCAGCCAGAGAAGTTGGGTACACCTGGAAAAAAGGCCAAGAAAACTGAATACAAAAGATTCTGAACTGCCGTGAAAATCTGAGAACATTTAAAAATCTTTTGGCCAATGCTATAATTTGTAGACTGAGAGAGAAATTAAGAAAAGCATTACTTTGCCCATTATAGAGCTATTTTTTTGTGTATATACAAAGTATTAATAAGAAGTTACGATCACGTTAAAATATACATGTGCGCTATATTTCTTTTGTATATTTTTGTTTATGTATGCAATCATGTACAAGCGTTTACAGGGAAAATAGGGTTTGACTAATACATAAAATTTTCAGGATTTTGTGCGACAGTAGTAGCATCTCCAGTCGATGTGGTCAAAACTCGATACATGAATTCAAATAAAGGTCAATACAAAGGAGCTCTGGACTGTGCAATAAGGATGGGGGTGCAGGAAGGTCCATTAGCATTTTATAAAGGGTAAGAATATGTTGTGATTTATATATATAATAAACTCATAAATATAAGAAAGAAATAAAACGAAATAAAGTCCAAATATTATGTAAGATCCTAAAGCCAGATGAATCGCCGATTTTCAATATCTGCTATAATACATTTTCATAATTTTGAGAAAATCAATAATAACAGGCTTAACTACTTTTGTCTAAAATAAGATTATTATGAATTTGTATTAATTATTGTAATAATTTGAACCTGCATATGTTTTTCATTATGATAAAAAAAAAACATGGCAGGTTTTGAGTCACATTGCGTTATACCGAGTTTTGCTCACCTTAACATTATACTTAATATTGTTAGCTAACAAAATGTATTTTGAAATTGAAACATACATTTTTAAATAAAAAAATTAACTCCGAAACCAATGATATTTATATATCTCAATTTTGTTAATAAAGTGTTATAGCGGATTTTGAAATTCAGTGACACAGATGTAATATTGAACTTTGATAGACTTTAGATAAGAAAATACTGTATTTGTTAGATTAAGATCTGTTTAAACATAAGAAATTGGAGGACGAGATTAGATATTTAATATCTGTACATATTCAGTACATATACAAGTAAATTATATATTTGTTATACAGACTGGAATACAATGACTTTTGTTATATTTTCAGATTCACTCCATCTTTCTACCGGCTAGTATCATGGAATATTTGCATGTGGATAACATATGAGCAGATTAAAAAGTATGTCTCATCAAGATTGAACAAAAATGAGGAATAGATTCAAAATCTTTGCATTATCAAATATTTTTATAAAATAGTATGTACTTCTATATGTACCTATAATGTGTGTAAAGCATTCAAAGACGAAAAGAGTTTTCTCTTTTGCTTTATTTTGTATAGCAGATATATTGTGTAGGTTTAAGGTAGAATATGAAAGAAATATTCTGCTTGTCTAACTATAGACACAGCAGAAGCTATTTGCGGTAATATTAAACATTACAGATTGTCAGTGTGCGATTCGTGTCTCATGTCCTCGAGGTACTTCCAGAGTATCTAAAGTCATTAAATGAGTGACATCATCACGTTTCAACTGATACACACATCACTAGCACGCTTACTTACTGATCAACTCAGGCCTCGGGATCCAGCCGACTCTGCAGCAGCTAAAGTTTCCAATTTTTTTTTGCTTTTCACAAATAATGTAGGTTTAGTTTAATGTACGTTGATATTATTATATTCTGACAGGATCAGGTACTAATTAATTTTAATCTGTGATTTCTTATAATTCCATAAGTGTTAATGGAAAAGATGAATGCAGGGTAAACATTGAGTATATCAAATTAGCACCGCTATGCAAAATATATTTATATAATATAAAGTTTATGGTGGAATAACAGAAATGGCATTTTTTATTTTGTAACAACGTTTAGAGAGCTTATTGAAAATGTTTTTTTTACCACTGAAATCAAACTTTTAAAAGAATCACTTTGGATAAAGTTATAATGCTTGTGAACAAAAGGTTAAATAAATAAATAATTTGTGAAGGAGACTCATAAAAAGCACTTTTGTATTGAATAAAAAATGTAACTGAAAGGCCTCTTTTTGACCTGGAATCTTCATTGTATTTGATTTATGTACTATGTAGTGACTTATTATAGTGTAAAAATGAAAGGTGCTAGACCATAATGTTGAAAATACTATTTGATGCCAAATCAATTTATTAAGGGTAGCATGTTTACATTGTTGTTAATAATTTTTTAACAAAAATAAGAATAATTGTCACGCAAAAAGATCAGTATGTACTACTATATCTTCATTTTAATGTTATTGCAAAGATATAATTTAAAAAAATGCATTTGGCCTATGATTTAAAATTATCTAATTCCGACCAAATTGGATGCAGAACAATTTGGTAGTTAGTAATGTTAAGGTGGAAAGAGATGGATATATGAATGTTGATATGTTTAAATGTGCAATGTTTAACATCTGTGAATTATTAAAACTATGTTTTGTTAATGATACTCGTAAGTACCTGTGCGTACTCTTCAACCAAACTCTAAAAATACAGTGCAGTAAATTGCATATTATTTTCTTAAAGACTAATAGAATTATGCATTAATTTAGTTATGGTTTAGCACAATTAAGTTATAGAAAATTTCAAGCATTTTTACCTTGAACATTATTTGTTCCAGCTTTAAAAACTATTATTAAGCTTATTGGCTGGACCAATTGAGTTTAGATTATATATAACATAGATTTGGAATAAACTAATTATATGCTTTTCACTAAAAGTTATTCTACTTAAGTAAAAAAAAAGCACAGAGCTATTGTCTATTTTATGTTAGAATAATATTTATTAAGGTTTGACTAGTAAGAAAATTATATATTATATTTCTTTACATTTTTAGTGACAATAAATTTTATTTTTAGCTAATATTTTACAAAAATCGTGTCTGGTATTGATATTATACAAATATATATCCTCCACAATCCTTTCCTGGAACAAATACAAGATAATGAAAAAATACACGAGCAGCGCCATCTATTTAAGAAAAGACAAAATATTTCAAAATGTTCTAGGAATGAATACGATAATTATCAAACAAACAATAGATGGTTGTGAAAGAAACATCATAATTTTTAACTAATTGTGTCTCCGTCAATATTTACTATCGGATTCTTTCTTTTCAAGTAAAAATATGACCAATGTCAATTTGAATATGTTTAAAAAACACACAATTATTGGATTTTCACCTATTTTCTATACATTATTTTTCCATTAAAAATATAATAGAAATAGCTCCATCTCTATGAGATATCTGATATTTATTTAAAAATATGACCGACCACATTAGGTATTTATTGGTCCAATTTTTTACTAAGCAGTTAAAAAATTACGTAAATTTAAAATTTAAAAAACCAACATGCTTGCAATAATATATGCGATTTAAATTAATATCTAAATCAATTTTTCTCAAGGTGACTAGTAAATATGTATATTATTATACTGAAAAAAAACCGATTTGTTTGAACGAACAAACAAAAATAAAACAACAAGTTTACTGAAATGTAACAATTACATAATTTATTATTCAAATACAAAATTCAAAAATAAATATCTATTTAACACAATAATAAAAGAATCTAACATTGAAATGAAGAACAAACACAATCACATGCTTACGACGCATTTAACAGACAAAATGTTTTGGAATAATATGTAGGTACTTGAAAGGTGAAGAATAATCAATTTACATCATTAGACGTATTCTAGAATTTTATTAAAAACATTTTGAGCACTATTCACGCTATATAATTTATTTATAAACTATGTGCTGGCTAACGAAACTATCACAAATATTTTAAGTCCAGTTATTAGATAGATCTGCACATTCTCTAAAAAGGCAGAACTTTATAATATGTCCATCCTTAAATTATTTTAAAACTAGTAAATTTAATAAAAGTTCTGCTATAGAGCAATATAAATTTCTAAGTAATCGTCTAAATTATCTAAAGAAAATTAATACTGTCGATGTTCGCCCAAACGTGAGCTGTATTTTGATAACTTATTCAGGTTCTTCGTCCGAATCAGAGAGGGTGCTGTCTCCACTAGTTCCATCGCTGGATTCATACTTGCTCCTGGGGATAAACATTCATTTTATTGTAAATTTAAATTCATTTGCAGATATTATTGTAAATTTAAATTCATATTTAGATATCTACACCGTTACGAGGGATGAGCAATGTGTGCTATAGTAATATATTGCAAATCTCCTATAGGTACTTAATTTTTACAAAAAATAGTTGCAGAAAATGTACAGCGGTGTAGGTACCTACTACAGTTGTATTTTATTTTATTTTTAATACACAGTTTATCAATAGGTCAACGATGACCTTGATCGATATTCCTACAATGATGTTAATATATAATTTAAAAATATTTCAAGATAATTAGGGGAATATCACATTACAGATTAATATCATTTTGTGTGGTTGAAAAATTAGACACTGTTAAAAAAAAAGATGTAGCAAAGTGACAATAAAAGAGAATGGAAAAGATATTAAAACTACCGCATAAGTGCAGAAGCGCATGGGTTCAAAGGTTAACTTGTCGAATTGCGTGATGAGCGACAGTCCTCGGCGAACACGTAGCGAAACAAATTTGGTTTATAGTAATTATGAATTGTATCACAAAATCAAATGGCTATCAAGCATGTATGATACAATTTCGCTTTTGACTGAGCCTATTTCTTGAAGTTTAGCGTTAATGGATGTAATCTCGTAATAATTAAGCATTCTAGGCAGGAAAACGATATAGCATAGATTAGTATTGTAAAACCTGGTGTGAAATAGGGTTGGAGATCTCAATGATCGGACAGAGTTATTTAAGTCAATTGAAAGAGTTCCCGGTTTATTATTATTATATAATAGTATTTATGGATATTTAATATAAATATACATATCATTATTTATATTCACTTTATATATTATACTACAATTTGATTTTACACAGCAAAACAGTATTACACATCAAAAAGTAAGAGTCGATCATGTTCAATAAAATTATTTAAGAAAATATTACAGTTCTCGTGTTTTTGAGCCCGCCGGTGATTCGCGAGAAAAGTTTTCTAAATTAGAAATCTACCGTAAAAGGGAGAATTAAAAAAAAACCTCATTGGATAAATGGATTAACACTAGGTTCTTACAGCTGACTCCACAAATCTCCAGCCCGTTAAAACGCCCACATCAATCTTTTTAGTCCAACCGAGTCATCAATTTATGTCAATCAAGTCCTCAGATCAACACGACTATTTAAATTAGTGATGGGACAATTACAAATTTTTTACCGATTCCGATTCTGTTCCTACAATGTAAAAATAATAAATATAAAATGTATTATTTTTACTATTATTACTACAGAAACCGAAATAGAAAATCGGTTGTCAAGCGGTTATCTTTTCTTTGCGCGAAATTTAAACCGCGCATAAATAATTGCGTTCTAATAACGAGTGTAGACCGAACAATAACATCGGCACCGCAAACCATGCGCGCCATCCACATGAGCCACCGCCGACCACACTCGCCGCCGACCTTTATTCGCACTGGCAACAATTTAGCTGTCAAAATAATTTGTGGGCAGCTAATGTACCAAAAATCCAAATAATCGTTTTCGGAAACGGAAATTAGGATAAAATTTCTCCGATTCCGATACCCAAAAAAGTTACAATATTTTCGATTCTCGATTCCGATCGTCCCACCACTAATTTAAATGTTCAGTTTTTTCCGCCATATCATACGTGTATAGTTTCGGTTATTGCAATTTGGGTCACATGAATTGAGTGCCCCCTGTCAGGCCTAACAACTAATAGCTGATGATGATGGAGGTGAGATGGACTAAGGCGGTTTTCATAAATGATATCACAGGTTTATCGTGAAATTTTAACCCCCCCCCTTTACTATGGTTACAAGGTGTCATATTATGACCCTTACCCCCTGTCACAATTCCGCTGACCCCTCCTATTCCTCACTTGTCACGTTATTAATGCAAGCCGCCTAACTGAATACCGAACAAACCTTGATCATGGTTTTCTATGTAAGGTAGCGTGATTTTATTTATTCCAATACACGATAATTTAAAACATATAATACATTTATTTTAGAGATATATAAATTATCATTTTGAATGCAAAAATATTTTTCATAACCTTTTAAATCTTAAAATAGACAGATATCCTTATTCACTGGAGTTGTTAATTTATCTCATAGACACGCATATGGTTGCCGGGAATATGTTCTTGAAGCACCTTGTAGAATCGTGATGCATAAAGATGAAACATTATGAGGATAATGGGGAACCAATATAAATAAATACTGTGTAGGTGTAAACCGGACAGCTGTAAAACAGCGGCGTATCAATAAAAATTGGGCCTTAATGCAAAAAAGGCAATGGAACCCAAAGAAAAATAAAAGGGGCCCTGAGTAGTACGTATTGTATTATATAAGATATAAAAATGTTATTATTAGAGAGATTATCTAATAAAAAGTAATAAACAAATTGGTCACTTCATATCATGAAAAAATGGGTGTTTTTAAGCATTTATATAAAAGAAAAACGCGACTGAAAAAAATCCTTGCCCCTGTTATCGAGGTACAACAATATACATCGATAATATTTTCACGCATTTTTTAATTTCTTGTTGGTGGCTTTTAAAAATTATCAGACAATATTAGCGCTGGGAAAAGTGACGATACTCGCAAAGGTATCAATACAAAAATGATTACAGAGCCCGGACCTATTGCGCCCCTAACCTAGCGTGGGCCCAAATGCACTGCATTGGTGTAGTTAAGTCAATGCTGTGAAACCACACAAAATTCAACAAAGTATCTTTTAATATTAGTAAAAAAACAATTAGAATTAAAATAATCTTGTTTGTATATTGGTAATATTTCAAATAACCAGCCATATGGTAATCCTATTTTCACTGTACGATAATGAATTAAACACAAAATGAAATGTAAACTGAAAACACGCACTTAGTATATGAAAAGAGCATTAATATTTTTGTTTTTAGAAACACATGATAGGACCATAAGATTATATGATAATACGCATAATATATATCTCTTATAGAATGGGAAAAAAAATCTAATTTGTTACATTTGTTTAAAAAAGCGTAAAATATTATTACTCATAATATTGTGAAATGTTTAACACAGGTAGCTTCCAGGTATAATAATTTAAATCACTATTAAAAAAAAATTATTATGTAAACCTTCACGTAGGAAGCACAATCCGTTGACCAGACCGAAAGAAAAATCACTTAGTTTTGAGTCTAGAGAGGTTTGCTGTCAGGAGTGCGGAGTGCGTCCACTGTGTATCTGTATAGGGTACATAATTCGACGTAAACCTCATTCACAGGACGCTCAGAACACTGAGCCTAAGCAAATATTCATCTCTGGTGCCCACGACTAGACCACCCGTATCGTCAGGTAGAAACAACAAAAATTAGTAAAATCAAAATAATAAATAAAAATCCCCCTCCCAAAATAATAAATAAAACAAAGCCCGCCCGGACCTAAAGTAATCTGAGCGAACCCAAATAATAATTTGTGAACGTGTCATATCGATGACGTGTTCACAAATTAATTATTATTAAATCCCATTGCGGATTTTCAGTTTTATTTTCCGTTATATATTGTCAATTTCGCTGGTTTTATTTTATAGTTAATACTAAAATTATAATAATAAAATTAAAATAAATGAAAAATTATTTATGCTTCTTATATCGAAATGTTATTATCTCAGAATTCTTTACTGCCTTGATTAATCCACAATAGCCGAGAGTGTACGTTCTGTGTGTGAAAAAATATGTAGGAGATTTCTGTTAATTGAGTAAAAAATAAAAATAAAAAAAATTATTCCAAGAGTTCTTATTATATCATATAAATGACATGATCTCTTCAGGTGCGTCCACTTTAGCAATTGCTTAGTGAAACATTTAAGGAAATGTGAACGGAAACCGGGATGGGCTAGGATTCTCATTTTCATGGTGTTCGGAACCTTGATGAGTTACGGAATCAATAATACTTTAATCCGACCATCGATGATCGGGGCCAGGTCTGCCGCGGAGTGTGGGAGGAGGAATGACGGTGTTCTGGGAAGAGTGGATGAGTGACGGCTCCGCCGGAAGCCACAATCCGCGCGGAATATTAATGGGAGACTGAGCCTTCTACAATGGGATATAAATCTAGAAGAATTGTTTATTCATAAATACAATATGTAGCGTCTAATTCCGAAACGCCCTAAAACGGATTTCGGATAATTTTAGTTAAATATGCAGTTTTGTAGATATTTTTGTTAGTTACAGGCAGAATACATTGTTTCTCGCTAAAGCCACTTAAATCCATTGATATTGCGCGTTCAAAATCAGGGTTAGTTCCAAAATATCCCAATGCGGACAGAGTTTAAGTTGCTATTCCCCCTAAAATGACATCAGCCAATCACAACGCTCGTTTATGATCACGTGATCTAAAATCCAGTATGGCTGCCAGAATGATATAGACATAAAAAAAAGTTACATAACGCAATTGTCTCTTTAAAAAATGGTTATGTAAAAACAAACATTATATACGTTTAATTTCAAAATATACGTACGTTTTCATCCATAACTCAAAAACACATAAAGTCGTTTTAGGGGGTTTTGGAATTAGGCGCTACATATGTTCATACGTCGTCAGTCGCCGAGATTTGGGAAGACTCAACTCAGTGTAGTTATCCCGGTACCTGTATATTACGAAATGTAGTTAACAATATTCTTCAGACCGATAGAAAAATATGCATCATTTTGAGAAACAATTTATGTGGAAGGACCAAATATTCGCTGATGTTCTTTTTTTAAAAGGCTACACTTATTATATGTATGTGGAATGAATATTATATGTATGTGAAATATTCAGTACTACGTTATGATATAAAAAATAAAATATTTTAAGTTCATGTAGCGATTATTGGGATTCTTGAGGTGATATTGTACGAAGTCTTATAAAGTATTTTGTGGATAATATTTTTTGGGATCAATCACGGGACACTCAAAATACGGGGTTAGCAAAATTACAGTTTTTATTTTGATAACACACTTTATATACAAATTTATATCTTGCCTTATATAAATCTGATTCTGTAGCGGTAGAATTTTCGTTATTCCTGAACATAAAATAAAATAAAATAAAATAAATATATACATACATATATACATAGAGTTGCATTATGTAGTGGGTTTGCAGTTTTAAAATATGAAAATACTAATGCTATCATACATAACACACTTGAAGAAGAAAGATGGTGAGTAATTCATAGTTAGTATAAGTATCGCAACTGGATTTTTTTCTTCCAAATGATTGAATTTTCCGAATCCGGCGGCTTTCCGACCTTTTGATTCTTAGGCTGGCGTCAAAAGACATTTGAAGGTGTCGGTACTTAAACTGCGGGTCATTTGTTGTAACTTTCTTGAGATGTAATATTTTTAGTCTCGGCATGCAATCATACCTACCATTATAACAGTAGATATCTTATCTTATCAAAGGTAGAGAAATACATGCGCCACAAAGATTCTTTACAAGTAATAATATAATATGTACATAATACGTACAGATATGTAATGTGTGATGGATATGTAAAATCATCGTAGTATATCGATTAAAAATTGATATAGATTAAAGAATTGAATTAAGACACATTCAACATCATTTCGCAATACGTTGTAACAAAATTGTGGTAGATGAATTCTGAGATATGACAGGTACTTTGAAATCATCATGTCGAGGGACATTAAAAAAATGAAGCTAATTATAACTAGATACGAATAAAATAAATGACTTGACACGTGTACTGTGATATCAAAATTGATCTAGATACAAAACTATTCTGATGTCAATATGAAAATCGTCCGAAGCGTACGTTTACTTTAAATTAGATTTTTCTGAAAACTCTTTATTCGGGTAATTTTTATTACCATTAAGATTGACACTCGGATTGTTCCACACATACTTCTCATTGTGTGTGTGTGTGTGTGTGTGTGTGTGATGACGCGACGACATTACCACACGTGCGTAAATGCATCACGTCGCGCAGATAAAAGGTGACTAACCCGCTCTGTTCGATGAGGAGCCGCAGGTCCGGCGGCATGTCCTCGTTGAGAGCGTCCAGCGCGGAACAAAGGTCCTGCCCCACCTTCTGGAGGTGCTGCGTGTTTACCTGTAGACCCTGGCAACACAAAATCTGTCGTCAGAGTCGCGGAAATAACACAAATGGACAAAGAAAAATGAAATATATACATATTATGTCTTGTTTTATATAAATGTGATTATGTTTGAGCGGAGGATTATCATAATAGTTTTCCTGAACATAATAGGTATAATGAGAGAATTGACACATTTATTACGGAACGTATAAGATTTTATATACATTAGATATATTATAGCGTTTTTTTTTACAGTGGTCTCGTCAATGGTAATTTTCAGCTCCCGGTTAACTTGTGTCATTTTCTTTCCCTTAACTCGCCACGTTTAATCTACATAATAGCAAGTTTTTTTGAACGCTAATGGTATTAAATTGTAATGTAGTATTTCCTATTTTATAATATTATTGTACTTTTATCTATAAAACAAAGTTTTTAACTTCATTAATGGCACAAATCACTCTTGAAGGGTGGATTGTCTATTTAAAAGAAGAAGAAGAGGAAGAAGAAGAAGATATACTATACTATAGAAAGCTACGAAGATTTAGACAAATGCACATGTACGTACAAAATATAATCAATCGCCAATGGAGAATGAGGCTTATGTTTGCGTGCAACGAATCTAATGAGGGGTCGACTGTTGGAGTCAAACCAGATATCAATTACTATGACTACCTGGTATGTATGTTATCATGGAACGACACATATATTGTTCTATTTATAACTAAAATCTACACGGACTGTAATCGCGTGTTGTTTTATTTATGTGTCACGAGGAGACCTGGAAAGCTGGGATGCGTGAGTCAGAATCGATGGCTGCAAAATTAGCGATCTGAAGTATGATGATATACCGTTGGTATTATGCAATTAGTATCAGAGGATGATGAATTTTTCCATCTAATTGGACAAAATAGCGAAAGACACGGTCTACGTGTCAATCACGGCAAAATAAAAAATATGATTAAACATAAAGCTGGACGAATACCGAATATTCGTGGTTTTAATAGTTTGAAAATTATAAACGTATTTGTTTATGTGGGTTCAAAAATAACTGGTTCCTACAAGATGTCAGCTAGAAATTAATCGCAGAATTCAAATGGCATAATGGCGCAAATATAGAATGATTGTAATATTTAAAATAACACAAAAGTTTATTTAATAAAAGCTCTGGTCTCTTACAAATTTCTTTACTTCTCTGAATACCTCTTTACTTCTAAGACCTGGAGTAAAAACGTGAGAGCGTGCACAGATCGACGACTTTCTCGCATATCTTGGACAGTAAAATGCTCTCATGTATCAAAAACTGTCACAAAAATGTCCTCAATCCGCACGCATCGCGGTTTTCAATACTTTGGATACATCGCATCGCGAAGTACTGGTGAATATGCAACACTGATTGTGAAAGAGGTAAAGGAAATGGTGGAGCGACCAATTGAAAGCAATCAACTCAAGAAACACTGCATGAGACCCGGAGGAAAGTGTGTAGCAGAAATAGTTGGAGCAGTCAACTACATAATATTGTGAGCGGTTATGATCCTCAGATGACGGAATATCTAGGAAGATGAATAGTCTATCTCTAAATATATTAAAGGTCTCTCATCTAAATACTTTTTAATAGCTAAACCAATTTATGTAGCTGAAATTATTTCATTTAAGTAATTTTGTGGTTCGCTAAATAAATATAATTTGGACATTTAAAAAGTAATACGTCAATTCGATGAAATGTGTGATGGAAATCACAGACCTTGAAGGGTCCCTGGTCGAACCCGCAGAAGGTGGCCTCCAGGGTGTAGGAGCGGGTCACGTGCAGCTGCCGCCAGACGGTGACGCGCGCGGTGGCCTCGCGTTCTCTCTCCACCCGAAAGCTGCAGCTCGGAAGGGAGAAGCTGCTACAGAACTTGTGCATCAGGACCGGGAGAGCCTGAGAGAGAACACAGAATATCCTTTATTTTTTTAAAACTGACAAGACTTACCTTACCGCTAGCATAAACTACCCCTTAAGGAATCAGTTTATTTGAAGTTTCAACTATCTAAGAACTGAACGTTCCCCTTTCACTGGTTTTAAATAAACATGAGATTTTTTTTTCTTATAAAACGATAAAGTTCGATGAAATAAGAATTTCACAGACAAACTTTTTTTTAAATTTTCGAACCTCGTCGTTCAACAAATAAATAGATTTAAAATACACGAATACATTCTGATTCATGAATCCTTTTTTAATATGTTAGTGCATAACTACCAGAGCCCTTTGAGACTGTCAAATGGATTGTTTTGAAATAGTACATTCCTTTATTTATAGGTAGGTAGTAAAAATGCGTGTCAATAACCACCTTCATATTCGCTAAATCATGCTCTATCACTTCGAAAAAGGACGTTCGTATTGAAGCAGTCATTTCGTGATTTCAACGAATTCTTTGATGTAGGAATGATGAGTGAAAGTTAAGTTAGGAAACGGTTTAATCCTTTCAAATCCTGTGATACAATCATAAAAGATGAAGAAGGAAGTAGTCATCTGTGATTTTGATGATCAGGCTCCTTGTACTCTCCCACCGAAGCACCATTACCATGTTAATCGCTCGCTCAAAAGTGAACGGACGGGCAAAGTTTACGATTATCTGGATAAACTTATTGCCGATGTCAAAGCGTAGATCACGTCGAAGATATGTGACCTTTTTACCCGTGGGTCGATCGTTTGCAGTTATTGAAATGGACGACGATTTTGCTCCGGAATGACTGATTAAACATGTTTTGTTTTGTATTTTATTATTGAATAAATTTAGAATAAAAAAAAAAAAGATCGTTAACAACTTAATATTTGAATTTAAAAATACATTTACATAACAAAAGGTGCATAACTACAAATCACATTAAATTTGATACGCCATTGGCATTACTATTAACACGGTAGAAATGATATAAATTTAGGTAAGAAAGATAAATATTTCTAACACTTTTATATTTCCTTCTCAGGGCTCTTGCTTTGTGATAGGCTTGTGGACGCGTACAACTTTTTTTATACCAACCTCGAGTTGACGAAACCTTGATACAAATTTAAGTTGTCGACTAGTTTTGACTCGAATATTTGCATGAATATTTATTCGGTCGCAAGTATTGCAAGTTATTTATTACACTATGTTTCAAAATTTTGCCATAATAATTGATGATATTTGAAACACTTTATCTGCGGTTAATTTAAAGATTTATGGGCAAAGCGTGGCTTCCAATAAACTACGGTAAAACATTATTTCACTTTAGAGTTACGCGAAAAAACATAATATAATAATAGCGTACAATAATCAAAGAACAAATTCATAAAACACATCATCGGATCGTAAAATTAAATTTACTAACTTAACTAACCAAAGCGAAATAAAACGAACTAACTAATTTAATTCAATTAGTATAAAAATTAAATTCTAACAGAAAACGTGAATTTTCAAAAAAAAAGAGAATTTAGTATGTATTCATAATATTTCCGATTTTTATGTGATTTTATTTCATTTTTGTATCAGGGCTCTCAATTATAAATAAAATATATTTGTCGCAAAAATCCGTGAATGACCATATTCTCGATGTAAGTCAAAAATATAATATTTATAGTGTGCTGGAGTTTCCTCCTGGAGTTGGAAAGTTGAATCATGTCAAAGGCTAAAAGCGATAGAAAAACGCAATTATAATAATAAAAAATAATATGAGTAGTTTTCGGATTTCACAAACCGCCCAGTTTCCATCTCCTGATCGTCCAATCTCTTTCTTTCGACCGTCCCAATCCTTCTTCGCGTCTGCCCTATCCCCCTTCCTCGCCACCATATACCCCCCTTTTCAAACCCACACCTCATCAGTTATTTAGCCCCTTTCCCAAACCCTCCCCCCCGCTTTATCCCCACCCCACTTATCTCTAGCCCCGCCACCAAATCCCCCTTTACCCTGCCAATCATATATCCTCCACTCTTCCCATACCCCCCTCCTTTCATCTCCACCCCGCCCATCCACTCTCCCCGCTCCATCCCCTATCCACTTATCCCCCCCCGCCGCAACCCCTCACCACAACCGACCCATCCCTTTTCTCCTGACTGTCAAATCTCTTTCTCCAATCGTCTTATATCTTTCCCCCGACCGGCCTATCTTCTATTTTGTTTGTATTTAGTGTTTATGTTATATTGAATACCGTCAGTTCCTAATTTTGCATGGTCATTCTTTGTGACCCTGATATCTCAACCATTCCCGACCTGGACCAAATTATTACATACCATTATTATTTAGAGCTTGCGCAAAACGATGACCACTCTTTCCCTTAAACCCATATCTTTAGATATAACTAATTCTGAATCCCGGGCAACGACGGGTACGAGTGTAAAATTAAAAAAAAATCCGAAAATTATTTGTCTGATAAAAAAATTGCAAAGAACTTTCAAACCACAAGACCAGTTATTCTTTGTGACAGTCATGTATTATTAATTTGAAAAACAAAATTATTTTACAAACATCGTTAAGTGATAATATTTACAGTGAGATTCTTCCTCGGCTGTATTTCTCATTATCGCCAAGACGAGAGACGGAGCGTACCAACCTCAAATTTAAAATGCAAAGATTCCATAAAGTTAATAATGTGTGTGTTTATTCTGAAAACAAGTCTTCGATGTTACGTTGCGCGCAAAGGGACGGCCGAGATTAAAAATAGAGTGAACCTTCCTGCCCCGTGCCATTCCTTGACCCCCCCGACCTTTCCCTATTTGCGAGTCTCCATTTTAATAGAAATAAAAGAACGACACTTTACGACCCTCCCATTAGAAGTTGCGGCCGACAGACGGTTGCGCGGGAAAATAAACCAAAGCGCGAAGAAATGTGCGGGTGAGAGAGCCGCTCCGATGGCGGCCGCGCGATAGGCACATTAGCATCTCGCGCAGTCGGCCGACCCGCGTTCTGGCGCCCGGCTCGCGGGTCACCTTCAAAAGGTGCATTCTAAACATTCCTCCGATACCCTTACCTGAGAAATCAAGTAATACCCTCGGCCTTCGCTCTGAATTTTCCTGGGAAATATCACAAGCGCTGGCGGAGCGGAGATAATGGTCGGCTGCGCGGTAACCCGAGCGCTGCGTCAGCGGAAGAATCCTGGAGCGCGGGAGTATCAGCCGATTGAGCGAGAAAAGTCGAGAACAAACAGCGGAACCGCTAGTCCCGGGCAAAAGCGACAATGAACACATAATTGGACGAGCCAATCGCTAGGCGTGGCGTGACGACAATACGCAAGTTATCGGTCCACGCAGTGTATGAAAGAACAGCGGTTGAATTATTGCGGTTTTAGTACTCAATCTCCCTAGAAATATACATTTAAAGAGAAGTGTAGTCGTATGCAGATTCGTTCCTAGGCAATGAGCTCTCCTTAGGAAAGCAATATAATGGCGTCCCTAACAAATTTCTAAGTAGGTTCCAACGTAATCTTAAAATAATAAATATAGAAAAATGTAAAATTATCGGTAAATAATCGCCGCCACTATGAGAAGATACTCGAGAATTAAAATAATAACTGAAAAACTTTGATATCACTTGTTTGCAATGCATACATTGATGTTTCGTTATATGGGACTTTTTCAAAACTGAACTTCATTATTATCTTTGGTTACAAAAATTCTTCGTTACAGTGATCCAATAAAGTTTCCGCTCTCTTATTAGGGTAGTTCTATTACGTCAGAACCCTCTTATGATACTTGAGCCTGCGTCCACTTTGTAAGGGTGATGATATAATGTTTTGAATGGTTTCTTCGAGTAATCGGTCGTTTCTAATACTGCTTTATTTTTAAGACAATAGTTTTTAATCATTAAAAAGGAATAAAATAAACATTAAACATTTTTATTAATTAAAATTTTTTCAAAAAAATTCATTCTCATAAATAAATACATTTTTTATCTTAAGAGAGGGTCTAGTCCAGTGACGTCCCCCAAAAAAAAAAAAAACTGGTTTGTTGAAATACTTTTGGTAAATGCTCATATACCAATGGCACAAGACATAACCTTTTTTAGAAGCAGCGGTTTCGAATATTTAATATTAATTAAATCTTTGAATGATTCGATGGTGAATAAACCTAAATAAACATCAATGATCTATTATTTTAATTTACAAAACAAAACTTTGTATTGTACAATCATATTGGGTTATTTTCACTGCTGGTTTCGAGAGGTGCAGTCCCTCTTATCATCACGTGATAACTAAACTACAATACTGTATCGCAGTTTTCCGAGTGCACCTCTCAAAACTAGTACCCAATAACAGACGTGTGTATAATACAAAGTTTTGTTGTGTAGATTAAAATCGTGTTACATAGCAAAGTAGCCATGTCAATTAATGACAAATTCTCAATATTATAAATTATATCTGGTATCGTAATTCTCCGTTTTCTTATAAATATTAAGCTACAAATGGTTATGAGAGGTTTTTAATTTGAACCCATAGGAGGATAGCACTAGTTAGACCTAGTCATAAGGCAAAAGATGCCGCCTGCGACATGAAGGGTCATCTTAATCAATATAGCTTTTCAACACGAGTGCTTTGTTTTATCAAATTTGATTTTCATGGTTGGTCATTTTATAAGAATTACATTACATTCAATTAAATTCTTCAGGTCCCAGAGTTAAGTTGGACCCTGGAAAGGTAGAATGGTTAATAAAATGAAAAGCGATAAGAGCGGTTCAAGGATGAGAAGGTCTTTCTTTGTACGTTCTACGGGGAATATCGCACGAAGCTCGGGCGTATGGGCAGTCCCAGATAGAATAGCATCGGTGAGGTAGTCGGATAACGAGGCAGAAGGGCACTTAACATTGTGCAATATTCTGTACAGTGGGGATCATGTCCTCGGCGCAGGATCTCGAGCCATTGTTTGTTTGTAATACGTGTCGTTAAATATTTGACGGCGAAGAAAATAACCTGACGCACCATTGCGCAAAAATACTTCGTGCTCGCATCTACCGTAACGTAGGGTAATTTGAAAATATGTGGTTCTTGAATTGGAAATAAATACAGTCACTCCTCACATAAAAATTATTTCGTTTAACGACTGCTCACACTTACGACCTTACTTACGCCTACCTACTCTCTTTGTATAAGACCCATCAAATATCTGCATCTCATTGTCGCACTCAATGTTGTAAGATGCGTCGCGTCGTCTACATATACCGCCATGTGAATGACCGTCGAACCGTATGTTGATGCCAGGGAGCACCCACCCCCTTCCTTAATTGTTTACACTGTGCATTGTCTATACTCAGTAAGTAAGCGTTCCCTATGTCGAACCATTGCACACGGTATATCTACTAATTTATAAAACTTTACACATTTAATTAAAATGAAATCATGCATTATTAATATTATATAAAAGAGAAAAGTCGAAAGAGACGTGAAAGAAAGAAAAATAAAAGTTTGAGAAAGGAAAATGAAATAAGAATTTCCGAAAGGAATGGAAGTCAAGTCAGTGTAATAAATTGAGAGATGTTAATGAATGAAGATGAAATAAAAGATAGATTTTTTTTTTTTGAAGAAACGCTTAAGAGTAATGAAAATATAAGCGAGGATCCTTTTGATAAGTTAACTGGAGTTATGAATGGCGAAAAAATAGAGCGAGCGAGAAGGTACAGAAGATGATTTGAAGTACAAGTGTGTACTTGTACTTCAAATCATCTAAATCTAAAAATGTAACTGGCCCAGTAGTTATCTCGCGGCATCATAGATTCATCAACCAATGTTTAGAGGAGAGTCATACTCCAATAAACTGGAGAAGGGCAACGATGGTGTCTCTCTCAGGGGTACGTGCGGGTAATCTATGTGCGAGAAAGTGAATAATGAACACATTAGGAGTGAATGTAGGTCTGTTTGTAGCACAGAACGTAGGCGACTGTTTAAGACAGCAGACCTAGCATGATTCGATAACGACGTGATGTTAAGATAGTTAGTTGTCTTACTTAATCAAGAATATTATCTCTAATAAAAGGATACAAAGTTTTTCAAAGTAAAGAAAGGTGCGCTTTGTCACTGAATTCGTGATATGACCAGTTTTCAGTTGCTATGCTTCAATCCCTTGAATAGATAAAGACTATTACGGGCGCACGAATCGAGTTTCTGCTGTGACCGTGCGTTGACGCTTTCGGTGGCAATGCCGATCCGAAGGTTCTACTGTAATAACGCCAAACTGTCACTTTTGATACTTCCCTCAGATGGATGTCGAGAAAAATTTCAAACAAAAGTCCCGCATTGCAGTTAATTATTTAAAAGGAAACTGATCATTACATCGGAATGAGGTTTCATTTAAAATGCGAATAAAATTTATATGAAAACTTTTGGTTCAAAATTTATAATACCTTGAACCTTTTTAATTACAAAATATTGCTTAAGTATTTTCGTAGAAAGCAATCACTTTGTGATTTGACATATTAGATTAAATAAAACACAATCCCTTTGTATAAAACTACGAATTTTAAATTGATATTTTATCACTGCAATCAATCGCGGAGGTTGAAATATGGAAGATAAAACTCATTTTGACAACATTTTCATTGGAACCCTCGAAAAAGGACAGCTTCTGGGAACTGCACGTCAAAATACACGGAATGTGGTGTGCGGTGAGATGTTAATCTAAATTAATCCAGAACTATCACGACAAGGTATAAATTGTAATTTTATTTGATTCATCTGTTTTAACACGTTTTGATAATCGCTTCGTTTTAAGACAGGCTAACCCCAACTACGGCAAGTTAAAAAAACTCGCAGCCTTGAAAATGAAAACGATTGGTTAATTCCAACTTTTAAATAATTGAATGAGTTGAATTTTAGAACCGTTGACGGTTATTCTGTACAACCCACGCGTAGCTTGATGACATTTTTTTTTGTTTTTAGAAGAGCCAACTTAGATTGTTAAATATTATAATATAAAAATGTTTTCGATGTGCAAACATTCCTCGCGTTCTCCCCCCTCCCTACTACTACTGTAGTACTGTAGTACTAGAGTGATCTCGGAAAGATATGTGACGAAAAAGTGACCAAACAAATACGTGCTGTAATCGTTACCATGGTGAATACACATTTTATTCAGTACCCATAAACGTCAAATTGACGTTTTGATACTTTTTAGAAATTCACACATACGTTCTTTACGTCCTGATGTACTGTATATACCTACATATAATACATACATGTTTAAACATAACCACGAGAACATTAATTGTAGGTACTCACTCGATTTTTGTATTTAAATTCAGAGGTTTTAGAAGGAAGGAGTCGGCGGAGTCGAAGTTGTGGAAGTCCCTTTGTATATATAAATGCGGTGCATGTAAAATGGAGCTTTGTTGCGGCAGTCGACATTCTGGGAACACGGTGAAATACATTACTTTGTAATTTCCACATGGTCGAGCGCGATTCCACACAGTGATTATTCGCAAAGGATTCAGGAATATTTGTCGGTCATCGATATTTTTGAGTTTGTTCTTGAAATATTCCAACCATCGTATAACAATTTTTTATTCAATTACGTTTGTGATTATTTTCTGTTCGGGTGATTATAAATATCATATGCGTCCAATTCTATTTATGGCACTGCTCAATATCAATGTTCAAGATTAATAAAATAGAACCCAGCTTCGAAATTTTAAAGGATATCTGATAAAAATGTTTCATTACCTATAAGGTTAATTATTTAAAAAAATAAGTTATCACAAAATACAATAACTTTATTTATAATAAGTGGTTAATTAGTGAGTAATTTTAAAACAACAACCGGTTAAAACATTTTCTTCTTCAGGATGTCAAATTAACTAACCAAAAACGCGTATGTCACGTTATTAAAATGTTTTAAAAAATGTATTTATAATTTAAAAAATAAATCTATTAGTACTTAACTTAAATTGTTGACATTGACTTAATACAAAATTATTAGAAACATGTTTTAAGAATTTTTTTAAAATTTAGTTGGTTACTTATAATAAATATTATGGTTAATTTTACATGTTTTATTAATTTCTAATGATTCCAAATTATTCAATTTAAGACCAACATTATTTGTATGTGAATTAGACAATCCCGAATTTTGATCAAACATATGATCATTTTCTAATAAATGATTAAAAAATTCTGAAAAACCATTACTATTTAAACATCTCATTTGACCTGTTTTACCATTAGGCATAGAAACAGTACAATCTTTACAGCTAAGTTTATGAACACAGGAATTATTTAAATTTAGATATATTAAAAATTATATTATACAATATATATATATTAATTTTTAATAACAATACACAATTGCACGACTCCGGGAAAACTATTAAGGTAAAAGTGTAAAAAATTAATTATTTTATTATTGTACGTCTTCGTCTTCTTCAACAGTCTCACGGGACTCGGAAATCTATGACCGCGGTCACAACGAAGCGTTATATAGTCCTTAACATCCCTTAACGTCCCGCCCACTGCAGTCTCCTCGTTTTAATTTCCTCAAAATATCTGAGGCGGTATACAATTCCCGAAGTTTCAGGTTCTTTAATATTCTCATTCTCTAGTTAGGTTATCATGTATTTGGTCGTAAATCTTCCGTAAGACTTTATAGTTTTAAAGACATGCAATCTATTTGTTTTGCTCTAAAGTGAGAGACCAAAATTCACACCGGTATAGAACGTCTTGCGTACATCTATAAATTTTGTAACAACAACCCCGATGACAGCAATTTTGTAACAACCCCGATGACAGCAATTTTGTAACAATAACCCCAATGACAGCAATTTTGTAACAACCCCGACGACAGAAATTTTGTAACAACAACCCCGATGACAGCAATTTTGTAACAACAACCCCGATGATAGCAAATTTTGTAAAGCAAAGTAGGTAACAAGTGTTTCACAATTTTATTCTCCTGTAAATTTCTTGTTGGATATCATTATTTCTTGTCACATTTGATCTGTTGATCTGATAAAAAGTCTGATTTCTTACGATAAATGTCGATAATGATGATAATGTCTATGCTCACTTTCAGGTGCATTGTTTTGATAGCGCTGATCTCTAATTCCACATCTCCACTTATGAGGCATACTGATTTTTCGATGATTTTCATTCTCGATATTACTTCTCAAATTTCTCGAGAATTTGATGAATGAAAATGAAAAAATGTATACAATACAGTAAAGTATAGCAGATATATTTATATATATGTACAGTTATCGTTTTTTCGATTTAAGCATATAAATATTATTATCATAGTACGTAATTGAAATATAAAAGAATTGGAAGAAAAGTAAAACATTTATAATTTATTTATAATATGTGTATGAATTAATATAAGATAGATTATTACATATTATTCTTAAAATAACTCTTTACAAAACACATGCTATCTAAAGTAGAATCGGACATTCTCGTTCTTTGTTGTTCTATAAAATTCTCGAGAAATTCTCGAGAAGAAACACTAGTTATGATGTTATCCTTACACATTTTGGTTTACAATTAATGGAACATATATATTCGTACGTAGATATAGGTACATCACACCCACATTAAATAAAATTACAAAAATGAAAAAATGTTGACCTACCATAAACTTGAACCGATCTTCATTCGCGGCCTTGTCTCTGTCTGTCTTGCACCAGCTCTCCGCGTCGGAGCAGCCGTAGAGGAAGACGTTTTTTTTGCGCGAGTGGCCATGGAAGTCGCAGTACACCGCTGCAGGCCTGCGTAGCGCGTGGCTCATGTACTCCAATAGACCCTGAGGAGAAAAACAAACTATAACACATCATCAGCATAAATTTATGGAGAAGAACGTAATATAAGCTGGTGCAGTTTGAATGTCGATCAGACTTAATTATCAATTGCGGGAAATACGAACATCGCTGCTCAGCACGGTAGTATAAATATTAAACGTAAAAAATGTTGATTAAAGAATATTTTTAATAAAAGAAAAATATAAAATTGTTTTAAAATAATAATATTTCCATACAAGTGTTTGAAGAATATTTTTGTAATATAACATATATGTAAAGAAAGTAGATTTAGATAGGAATTTAAATAATATTAATTACACATCGTATTCATTAATTATACTAATAATAATCATTTATTTTGGTAGGTAGATACTTATATTAAAAAAATAAATTTGCGTTCATTCTGGTTGGCTAATAATAAATTTCAACTAATATAAAATAACTGAAGTGATTCAAAGTAAGAGCGAGAATAGGCATTTTGATTGCATCCTGTCTACTATACATATTATGCCGATGATGCATTGTCAGTGCATGGTTAAAAGTGAAGCTAATCTGCAGTGCCTGGTGTCTAGGATATCCGATGTGTGCACGGAGAGTGAGTAAGAATGTTAGTAGAATCGAAAGTGATGGTGTTAGAGAGAGATGAAAGTGTGATGTAATGGTAAATAATGAATACTTAAGACAAGTGAATGAGTTTGTGTATTAAAGAAGTATATATATTGTGGCCGGCAAGGTCGAGAACGATACCGAAAGGCATAGGCGTAACTAGAAAAATAGGGCTCCCAATTCAAAATGAAAAAAGGGTCCTCTGCATATGAATTGTATATAAGATAAAAGAGTGTTAGATATTATGCGATTTTAAATAAAAATAACAAAATTGGACTCTTATTGAAACGAAAAACCTTTAATGTGTTTTAGGTATATTTTTAGGTTATATGCACATGCAACAGAAAAAAATTCCTGGGTTCGGTCCCTAATCGATATCTTAGGAGGGTTTATTTCATTTTCATTCTTATTGTGGTAGTTTAAAAAAAAAACACGTCCATACTATGCAGGAAAAAGTATCCGTACCAAAAGTAATGTGGATCCCTGTTAATGTATTAATGGGGGCCCCAATGTACCGCATTAGCTACATTGGCCTAGTTACGCTACTGTCGAAAGGAGAACGATATCGAGATATAAAAAAACTAAAGGGAATAAAGCGCTAAATAATAAACGGTGCTCTGAATCCAGACCAGCGGCGCACGATGGAGTTTTGGTGCCAACACAAATGTAAAGAAGTGTTAATATGAAATTTGCAAAAAAAAAATGAAGTACCAGAATGAGGCTAGAACTTCCGACTACTTTCACAACCGTTCGATCACCATGCAGCATGTTGAACATGGTGTGAGGTTTAGGGAAGGGCCGGGGGGTCTACATGTGAGCGGTTGCCAAAATTAGCGAACTGGTTGCTAATTTTTTTGAACGACTTCACTGGGTGTCTAACTTGGCTTAGTACATGAGTCGCGTCTAAGGAATCTAAATTCAATTACCTACCTGCTCATATAACAGAAATAAAATATAATAGTGGCGGTATAATAGTAGTATAATATAATAAAGAAAAATAAGTAATCAATACAATAAAAATCAGAAAACTTCAATATCTCGGACATATAATGAGACACCCGGAGAAGTACGAGATCTTGCACCTCATAATGCAGGGTAAGATTGCTGGAAGTCGGGGCCCTGGAAGGAGAACATCGTGGCTGAATAACCTGAGACAAAGGTTTGGTAGAGCTTTTCCGAGTCGCTGTAAATAAAGTCATGATCACCAATACAATAACCAACGTCCGTTGAACGGATAGGCCACAAGAAGAAGAAGAAGAAGTGGAAAGATGTAGAAATGGTGTGCGGAAGTAAAAATACAAAGAACATTTATTTTTGCAGATAGTTCAGGCACTTGAAGAGAACCACTGATAAAAGGATAATCAGATAATAATAAATTAACTGATCTCTCCCGAGCCTTATTTGTGCGCAGTCTATTTGTTTGTAATTCAACTGGCCATTGCGTAAAACGGATGGGAACATAATAATTAAGATAGGGTAAAATTATGGCGTAGCTGAGCACAGGGGCAAGAGATTGATGATTGGTTCAAAGAAACTGAAGTGGAGATCGTTCATCAGATATGTTTGGCACAAGTCAATACAGATAGACCGCGAGATACCCTGGCCAGAAGGTAGGTACCGGCCGATCGAGTACAAGCACCAGACATACGCCTAATAAATGAAAGCGCGACCTCTAGCAGCAAAGTGATAATAATCGTGCAATATATAATATTGCACGAGGGAAATAATAATACATACTAATCGTTTTTGTGCCTTTTCAATCGGATTTCAAAATTCATTTTCAAAAAAATCTTCAAATTCTAAAAATAATTTACAATACCATATCAACCCCTCAGAATAAGAAGGTTCCATCTGACACTGGCACTGTTTTGAGATAATGACCTCAAAAGTGTTGATTGAATTTCAACACATATATATTCGTATATATTTTGTTTTGAGTATGCAAATATGATCAGTTTTAAGGTCTTAACTTATTTTCAGTATTATCAATGATCACTGTGCGATGAGGGAAATTAAAAATAAATAAAAACACTGTAGATTAACAATAATGATCCATAAATAATAATAATACATGTATTATGTACTTTCATTGATAAATAATGTCTAGTGGTCTGACCTATTACTCTTCCAAATTAATATTCATTAATAATACATTTACACCTAGTTAATTACTATGAGTGTTGCGTAATATTTCAAATATCGGACAAATGTATCGAGGGCATGCATATAAAATTTGGCAAAGTAAATACAACATATCAGTAAGAAAGTAAGATATATGTTTGGGTACCCTGTCTGCTACACTAGTAATTTACTGTATTATAGCAGACAGTGTTCCTCCGGTATAACAGTAAGCAAAGTGCATTTAACAATGTACAAAAAAAATATAAACAGTTAATCAAGAGATGCAATTAGGTATTTCAATATACTATTGTAGCAGTTTTATTCTCAGGTTTAGACCTTTAAAAGTTCTTGGGCGTAATTTCTCCCCATTTCGTGGAGCCAGAACTGTACTTTTCGTGAAAAATATGCATGACTATGGTTGCAATCTTTCACTTTTGCATTTAGACGGTTGCATATTTTTGGTGCTAGAAATAAATGGAATCTTTGTGCAAAAGTTTTGTTTAGTTTTGGCACAAGATAGTGACAGCCTGTGTCCTTGTTAAGTGAGGGTGCGTAATTTTCTGGTAATATTGCTTATGCATAAATGGAAATAAATAACTGATGCAGTTGGAACTATCAGCTTTTGCTATTTATTTTAATATCCGTTAAACAGAGTTGGTGTGTAAGGAAGAAATAAAGAAAAAATAACTCAAATTAGCCCAAAATGTTAGTTGGAACCTTGTTATTCTAAGGGTTATTATTGAGACTTGTTCCCAAAATTCAAGTCCACAAATTTTTTTTTTGACTGAATTGAATTTATATCAGAATTTAGTACAAATAATCCAATGACCCGCAACGTGGATTGTATTCAAGTGTGACTATATAACAACGGCAAAGTTCACAGTGATTTACTCCCGACAGCCCGAGTTGACGCATTACCACCGAGAACTATCTGCAAGTCCAAGTTCATTAGTCGGTGTCAGGGCACAGACGCGGTTTGTTGGCTTCTCGGCGACGGCGGGGCGCAGCAGATCCACCTCGCCGCAGGAGGCCGACCGACGGGTCCTGGCCGGCGCGAGGTCTCGCGGAGGGAGAGCCCTCGCTGCTCCGCGCCGGGCGGACCGCGGATCAGCCGGTGGCGCCTGGGTCGAGTTTGGACGGTGGACAACGTACCAGGAAGGAGGTAGATAATTTCCTGCTTTTTCCCATAGCTCTTCTATGCGTGGCTGTTATTTGCACGTAGTTATTTTTTCCCGTTGCCTTTTTATTTCCGCGTAATTTCAGCGCGTACGGTAATTCAGATCCCAGGTAATAGGTTTAGTGTGAACCTTCTCGCGAGTGAAGATTTAAAATTCATGTCGCAATCAACATTTTAAGTGCAATGTTATTTAAAATTAATTCAGCGTTCGATAGTTGTGAAGAGTACAGTGCGACTCGTGAACGGGTTATACTTTGTGCCGCCGCAGTACGGCGCGAGATTTATATCAAAGTTACTTAACTATTAATGTTGGCTACTTTTACATGACCAGGTATAAATAGCCAAGATTCCTCCATTCGTATACTGTTTTCAAACAACCTATAATATCTTGACACACGAGATAAATGGTGTTTCATTTAATATAGCATTCTAACTATAAAAACATATAAATAAAAAACTATGATTAAAATTCGCCGTTCTGTTTGGTATTAATCATTCCCTCATAGGATGCGGGTTAGGTTCTGTACTATCTGTTTAAATTTACTTACTATCCAGAAAGTTGATTCGAGACAAGCTGAAAGGAACGACCCCCAATGTTTCAGGGAACAAAGTATGCCCGGTTTCAACGGGCGCGGTGTGACGTCAGCGCGTCGGCGGTGTGCGACTTATTGATATGGCATAGGAAAATGTGAACTACGGAATACCTCATACCATACTGGGACATAGGTGTGAGTGGGTTAGGGTGTAATCAAGTGCAATGTTGCGCCAGGCAAGTACTCGTCCGTCTAGGAATTTTAATCGACAATGGATTCTTTTGAAGCATTGGATGTGAATGTACGAGGCATTCCGTATATTATGTTATTATGAAATAATTAATGAACCGAAAATCGTTACATAAAAGATTTCCCAAACGAATTTAAACAAATTCCACAAACTTCTTATCTTACTGTAGTGCCTTTAAAGTGAGAAGATTTTTACACCTTATGTTAGTTTATCAAAATGAGAAGGTTCTGAAAAATATATAACATCAATTCATACGATATTTTTGAATAATTTCTTAAACATAAGGGTAAATGACTCCTTAGGGAGAGAAAGAAAAAGGGATAGAGAGTAAAGTAGAAGGTTATGTTGGATTTGTATACAAGGCTGAGAAAGAATTTAGATCGAACAGGGACTCAAGCCGGAGTATACCCGACCATCGCGTTGACGTAAAGCGATGTAAGACCACGTCCACTTTAACGCAACACATCTTATCTGAAGGCTACACAATCGACTTCGATAATGCCAGAATACTAATATCGTTCAACATGAAAAGTAACATACGTATATAAAAGAAGGTACGATATACGCACAAATAAAGAAAATGAGAAATTGTCATATCGCATATAGTCTCGGTAGCCGAGACTTCGATATCCCCCGGCCTACAAACTGATTCTATAGCATGGAGATCCGTACAGCAACTTAACATCTATAAAAAATGTTTTATTCCCAGAATTAAATTAAACGCATCGACACTGATAGAACATTAATAATTCACTTATGATATATATTGCATACATTAATAAAAATAATTTGTCTAAGTCCTATAGTCTTTCTGAAAAACGAAATTGTCACATTTATTTTTTACTCCCATTTACGAGATCGGGGTAATCGAACTCATTTATACCATTCATGAATTTTTTCTAATGATGACAAATTCACAGGGCAAAGCCACAATCTACTGATGCGAGCTAATCGAGAAAATCATTTCATTATAGTATACTTTGTACGGTTAAGCTGTATATATTTCATCTGAAAAGGAGACATCGCGAAGTGTTGCCATACGAAAATAATTTATCGACGCTCTAAGAATACGTATAGATAGTGTATGACGTTATTGAATTTTAGTGGACTGATTTATAATCTGGTACAAGGTAAGATGTGGGGAAAACTTAACAAATATTTATGCAATTTCTTCAAGTAGATTTATATATTTTTTGCGATTTTATAACTTAATTAGTTTTAAATAATTTATAAATTAGTTAAGTGCTCTTTTTATTTCCTTAAAATGATTTTATCAAACGTGTACAGAAATACATTTTGTATTTGATGAAATTGTTCACCTCTAGGTAGTTTTCTGGTACATTGAAAATTGAGAAATATTCACGATCTTTCAGAAAATGATAATATAACTAGTAAGAAAGCAATCAGCGATAGACAATTTGTAGCCTTTTCTGGATAGCCTTTTCTGCTAGTGTATTCTGTATTACCTTCTCTGGAATGATTGTACAAATGGTGTACTTACGTATTAACTTATTCCACTTAAAGACATTCTTGAAAAAACTGAAATGATTATTGAACAAACGTAAATATTACAATCTGTCACCGTCGCATTATTCTTTGCATCTTTATTCTATGGTCGCATTTGACAGTGCGAACATAGACAAGAAATATACTTACCAGTCGTAAGAGTTCGTACTATTTCGTTAATGCATGTTTTTTCTTACTCGTAATAAAGACAATATACACTTTATTTCAAATTGAACATATATATATTTAGGTGAATATATCGAATAGTTTTTACTGGCAATGACACTACAGTCCAGTAAGTCATAGATAAAAGACGGAAAAGCGCAATATTAAGATAGATGTTAATTTGTGAAATTTATTTGGTTACGGGTAGATTTATTAAGTGTAAAGGTTTTATATAAATTTTATGTTTAAAAACAACTAAACGAAGATATATTCTATATAAATTAATAAAAAGGCTAAAAATAAATTAGTATTAAAAGTAGGCCCTTAAATATGTATCCATTTTTTAAGGAAATACTATAACCATATTGTGTATGATAGTCTAGTTATATGCACGAGAAATCTCTCTTTTATAACTGTATAAAACTGTACGTTATTCAAATAAATTATAATTACTAAGAATTGATAAAGAATAAGATTGATACAAAATCAAAAATGTACAATATTTTGTTAAATTTCTAGTACTTTCAAAATTAAATATCGTCCAGAAAAAGATTATGAAAAAGTTTTTTGATATCAATAATTAATTAAAAAGTGTAAAACATTAGTCGAAAAGAAAAATTAAAAATGTAGTTAATAAATACTATATTTCTATAAATAATATAATAGATTGTGTACATAATCGTAGTCACTATTCGATAGTTTTAGTTTGAAGCAAGCAACAAATAATCTGCAGCAATCCATCAACGTTTTGCGTAAAATATAACATCCGCATTTGAACAAAGAGATGAATTATGACATCATTATTAAATAGTTTCCACTTCCATAGTAGTTTAATTTCATTTTCTTAGATACCCGCTAGGTGGAATCGTAATATATGTAAAAAAATAATAAGAGTTATAATTTAGCGTCGCATAATTAAATTACCACGTTGTGTATTTACTCATAAAATATTTATTTACATGGGCCTATGTCGAAAAATAATAAACCCCGAGCGAAGTTAACCGAATAAATCATTCCTATGCATATAGATTCCCGCTATGATTTCTCCGGAACATACAATTATAATTAAGGTAAAAAGCGAAGATACCAGATAGTACTATATTACACCAAATCGGGAAAAGAGTGTACCTATAAATCATACATTTATGAATATTGTAATGTTAATAAACGTAAAAAATCTTTAATATTTATTCTTAAAAGAAAAAAACTACATACCATTATAATCCTGTCAGATATATTTTTTTCGTTAAGTAAAACGTTTTAGAACTCTTCAATCGCTCGATTTATTGTTTGTTTTATAAAATTATTTATTTATTCCCCAATCTTTTGTTTCACAAAGAAATATTATTTAGTGTTACAATGTCTCGCAAATTGGTGGGAATAAAGTGCTAAGGTTTTTTTCAAACTCTCAGATCAGAAATATTTTTATGGAATTGAAGGTGTGGAGTGGCGTAGAATATGTGATTAAAAGATGTGTCTTAGCCAGGCCACTTAAAGAGTCGTCACTAGCAATATGAATAATGCTGAAATATTAATTATTTATCGTTTCCATGAAATTCATTTTAAAGCTGCTATATTTAAAATTATTTCAAGTAGTTCAGTAAACCTCTAACACTCCATGATCGCCAGGAAAAAATCATTATAAAACTTTTTCTCTTAAAAATTCCCGAGAGACGACGCGCGCCTTTTAAAAAATATTTTGAACGCAACCTTTCCGATCGCAGCTTTTCAAAATAATTACGATCGTAAGGTAGAAATAAGCCGTGAAAAAAAATCTTTCAATATCTTACTTTTTCAAAAATATGATGATAATACATATCTGAAAAAAAAGAGTAAATTAAAATGTTGACTTTCTACTAAATTATTATTATATTCTTTTGAAGCTATTTTCAAAACAAATTGATAAATTTCACTAAAAACATTGGATTAATAATAATATATTTATTAGTTTTTAGTATTTTGACACTGCGTTACACGTTTTGATATGTTATGTTATGTAAAATTACACATATTTTGTCTGTGTTTTGTATACAATCCTATACTTTTAATTGATTGAAATCTATTTAAAAATAAATAATTTTTGCAGTTACTCTTTAAGACATATACAGGCACCCTCACTCTCTCAATGCCTTCCACCCACTACCCCCAAATAAATATGTATTATATTTAATGTTATCCGTTCTAAATTTTGCTTATTTACATTCTAGGACCTTGAGGAAAATTTTACATGATTCGCTGACTTTCAATACGCTGTACAACAAGTTTTCATAATTTCGAGAAAATCAAGTAAAACCGCTACACTTTAATGACAGCCATTATTACTTTTATAGAAAATTCATTAATTATTATGTATTTACGCTAATTATTGTACTAATTTGAACCCAAATAAGTATTTCAGTATGATAAAAAAACGTGGCAAGTCATTTCGCGTTATGCCGGGTTATGCTCACCTCAACATTATACTTAATATTGCTAGCTAATAAAGTATATTTTTAAAATTAAACATATATATTTAAATAAAAAAATTAATTCAGAGTCCAATGATGTATTATATAACTCAAATTTGTTGAAAAAGTGTTATAGCGGATTTTGAAATTCAGTGACACATATATAGTTAAGGCATGTCATAACCACGGTTCGCTAGTTTTTGATAAAAGCAGGGTGATGAAAGAAATAAAATCCATTAATTTAGTTCCACTAGTTTTTCTCTTAAAACGATAGATACAAATTAATAAAAAAATATATCAACTTCCAATGAAAAAATAAGTAAAAGAATTATCTTCAGACTTTTTATACGAGAAACTGCGGGGCTTACCTTTGTGTGGTAGATGTCCGGATGGAGCATGGGACTCGGTTTGCTCCATCGCCTGTTCAGGTCCTCATTAGTAAGGCCGCAGCGGTAACTGTAAACAAAGTGGGGATTAGACCGTGCACGGGGATACAGTTGAGATGATTCTCCGGCAATTGCTATGGTAAATCATATTTGATTTGTGAATTAGCCATGGCTCCGTCGATTCGCCTATTCGTACCTGTGAGCTTCTGCTAATCTGGGAATTTACAACAAGTAAACAGACGGACAACCGAACGATTGTTTATGGATGAAAAAACACAATAAGTGGGGGAAGGATAATAGGTAAAAATAATTGTCGGGAAGTTGGGAAGGACGATACGATGTATAACAATAAATTCAATTGAAAAACTTGAATAAATTGTTTTCGTTACATTTGTTGATGAGGAGGATTTGCTTCGCCCGAGAAAATGAAGATTAATTTTCGTCGGACGCGAAATGAAAAATTGTGATCTGAATCTGTAATCTAAAAATATCTGAATCTAAATATATCTATAAGGTATTTATTTAAATATAATGAATGATTATTAATGTTCATAACCCACCCTAGGATGGGCGCGGAAGACATGTATAAAGCAGTTTCCATGAAAAATGTAACATTTTAAATAATAACTACCTACAGTGCAGCAGCATTATTTCTTTAATTTTATCACAAATTCTTTAATTTTTGATAATAGAAATAGACTAGTTAAAATTCTTTATAATATAAAAGTTACCTACACACCGTAAATTTAAAGAAAATTCATTCTTAACTCAAGTGTGATGTATCAGTTTTCTTTCATATTTCCCGGAATGACATTAGGATATTATATATAGGATATAGGCTTCACAAAATTATTGTTGTGTATAAAGAAATCTTTTATAATAAACGTGGACAGTTTTATGTTATTTATTAAATATATCACTTCTTTTAACAATGAACGCGATATGATGCTAGCGATATGACACAGCGCGTGCTAGTTGGCAACATTTACTGCTAGTACTACGAGTTAGATTACGCGATTACGCGTTACTGCTAGATTAAGCGTTGCAATAGTCAAAAGTGATAAAAGATCGAAGTAGTATAATTTATTTTTCAAGTTG
Source organism: Eubasilissa regina (assembly GCA_022840565.1). NCBI lineage: Eukaryota > Metazoa > Arthropoda > Insecta > Trichoptera > Phryganeidae > Eubasilissa > Eubasilissa regina. The sequence goes on along the minus strand of JAINEB010000022.1, from coordinate 26,216,944 downwards.
TTGAAAAATGTCCTCGCAATTCCGATTATACCAGGAAAGTTTATTCAAAACGTGAAGTTGGAGAGAAAGCTCGAATAACATAGCAAAATAAGTCTGAAGGGGCGGCGGTTCAAATCAGTACCGCCGATCTTAGGTGTCCGACTATGCGGATGACATCTACACCGGGGACCAGGGTCCTGGCGAGAGAAGACGCATCTAGTCTCGCCCGATCACTCGTTCCACTTTCGCTCCACCAACGCTTTATATTGCGCTACCTTTTATACTCTTCTTTCTAATACATGACTTATTAAAGTCATGTATTAGAAATCATCACGATCATATAAAAACCCGCGTTTCATTCTACCACCGACCACAAGTCAACTTATAATTGAAATAATCAAAACTCCTTCATAACCTACTAGTTTAAAAATTTGATACTCTCTTTCGCTTTGCTCTCGACGGAGTAGTCGTGGCCATTAGTCTCTCTGCAGGCGCTACCGACACTGAATCGGAAATTATTTGGCGCCTCGAGCGATAACATTCTTGAAGTGAACTATTGACGGAAGCGTGATTGAGATCCTTCACTCCACCTTTACCCATCAATCCTCAAGATCCGAGCAAAGTTTTTTAACAGTTGGAGATAGGCGTCAATTTCCTAGAGAATTCATATAATACGATAGATCTGCCGGACGTCCACGGCATGAGAGACATGTGTCGTCAGATTCGAGTTTTAATAGCACAGAGAAAATCATAAAGCCAAAGACGAGAAATCTAATAAATCGATTTTTGCCCGATCTGGCGATGTTTTAATCCTGCCAAATTTTACAAGATTTGCAGAGTTGATACTAAAATTGTAGGGCATAGACCTTCTGGGCTCCTGACATTATAGTTGCGCCAATGGTTTTAGCAAAAATATAATTAAATTTTTATCTATATGAAAAATTTGGATCGCTTTTTGACAGTTGCATTGCTTTAGCGACCGGCCTTATAATTAAAATGGTCAAGAGAAATGCACGGTAGTGGTAGTGTGATAGGGTTAAGGCAGAGGAGAACTCGTTAATCGGGCGAAATAATAAAATAATAATAACATATTTTGCCGCCGCTTTAATTGTGCTTTGCAACCCTTCATTACACATGACTGATGAAAGATTACGCGGGAAAGTAATCCGAAACGTCATTTAAAATCAGCTCCGAGTTATTACAGAGTCGTTAGCTCCTCCGGGGAGAGGGGGCATCCTTTCCCATGACGGGCATCGTTAATATATATTAATGAGTCTGTTTGGTGGTGCAGCAGGTATTACAGGAAGGGGCCGTCCGGTTCGACTCCAGCTCGAGGCGTGGACCGTAGACCGTCCTCCATCGACCATTTACTAATCAAAGTATTACTAATTAATAAGACAGACACTTGAGCCACGTGACAACCATAATTTGCCCCCTAAAATTAGAATTTCATGTGTAATAAATATATAATTACATTACATCACTAAAATAACGGGATATTGAATTGATTTATTGTAATATACTGCAATTTTCAAAGTAAAAATGTGACAGATGACTTTTGAAACAGTTATGAAGAGTCTGCCATTTTTAAATAATGAAAATTAATTTACTATTGCATGTACTTTCGACGAGTAAATATTTTTTATCACCGATCGAACAATCCGATATCGCCTTTTTTTTACTAGTCACTTTTTTATTACAGTAAAAATTTACCACTGATCACACAACCGGGCATAAGAAAATGACATCGTGAACTATTGAAGTAATTATAAAATAAAATTAAAAAAACGTATAAATAAAGTCAATTCGAGAATTCATTATTATTTCAATATATTGAATACAAATTTTATGTTATACATTGGTCGAGCGATGAATGTCGAGTGATAAAAATAAAATTTGCCTTTAAATAAGAATAACGTAAATGTTATTAAATGATCTTTTATAGATGACATTTCATAAATGAGTTTTTGTTATTTTTCATACCTAACATACTTAAAAAAATAATCTTTTAAACAATTAGTTAATATTATATTTATTAAGTATAGATATTCGGTATTAATTAATTTGTATGTTTAAATTAAAAAATATTTATCTGTCATTATATTCCTACCATTAGTGAAGTCTACTACCGGGCGTTGGCAAAATGATAACATAATGGTTTTTACTAGGTATTATTATTAATAATTACAACTTTAGCAATGGTTTTACAAATTTTATTCTACATTTCCATAACCATGCCACATCTATCCTCAACGATAAATATAACCCTTCTAAATATAGCCGCCATTATCAACTCTCGCCAAAAAATAAAACAGGCAGTAAAGTAAATACCTAGGACCTCGAGAAGCCCTAAATTCAATGTCACGATTGGTTTAGTTGTATTGTGAGCAGACTTACGTAGCGATGATGGATTTAAGAAAAAAAAAAAAACGCACCATGAGCCAATATTATAAAATTTTTTCAAAGGAAGCGATCCCGCGACTCGGTCACCGAGCAAGATTGTCTTACCGCTAAAACAAACGAGCACGTCTAATATACCCAGTACTACAAGTTCCTCGCTTTATTAAATAGAAATACGTTTTAATTTATTTCTTGTGCGGCTTCTAAATTGTACCAAGTCAAATGCTCGGCCTAGTACTAAATTAGTCGATTACATTCATCGAGACAGTGCCAATACTCCATCAATGTAGAAGTATCTTAAGCGAGCGCGGATGAGTCACCGGCGGTACTTGTTCTAACCAGTATGGTCATATTTGCGAACGCTTCAAAGCTTCCGATCGGCGACAAGGGATATACATTAATAGATGAAACGTGATTTATTTAACAAAAGGCACTTTTGCGGCCTTGAAGCGGACTCAGGCGCAGGGTTCAGAGAAAAAGCTGACTATTGAAAGAAGAATCACAATGTGTTATTCATGACGGTGTATATATAGGAACGTATCAAACGCGTATACAAAGAACACGAACCCCGTTTCAATAAAACCGTGTTTGTAGTAATTTGTGTAGTATACAATAAAATGTAATAAAAAAAAAAAAACACATTAAAAAGGGAATAGTTTATTTATATTGTCGATTCGGAAAGGATTGAGAGTTCTTATATTTCTATTACGCGAGGATCACGATTGTCTATCGAATGAACAAGTGTCAATTTATTATTTAAAAAAATATATACAATTTAAATTAATCAATTAGAAAATGTACAGAGAAAATCTATTCATCGAAAAAATATTTCGATACTTTAGGGGTTCGAACCTGGATCTTTTCCAATCCCGAGAAACATGTTTATCATTCCATAACATCAACCGATTACGTTTACGACAAATTTAGAATTAATATCCTGTATATTTCGAACTTTACAAATTGATTATTTTATTTGTATTACAATATCATAGAACTAACTATGTTCTGAAATTGCATCTTCACAACAAAAATACGTTTTCATTAAAAGTAATATGTTTATGTTCAAGAAATTGAATTTAATAACGCAAACAGAAAATAAAATATTGTAATATGTTAAATGCGTCACGCTAAGAAAATTTATTATGTTCATTTTAAAGAATGTTTGAAAAAAGGGTGAAATGATGTCATCAAGATTATTGTTGTCGTCGAAGGCAGCGGGCGTGTTGGGCCATTTTAATGAAACCATTGAAATTGTTAGTCGGTCTGTTAAACCACCCCGGCGTGTGCTGTCTGAACAAATCACGGCGTGGATGTGCGCAGCAGCCAGCAGCTAGCAGCCAGCGCTCAGCATCCCACATCGCCCGGCGCTCCCATCCCACATCTCGCATCTCCGCAGAGCTGCGAGGCTTATATAACTTATAAATTCGCCCAGACTTCTTTTTTCTGAGAATCATTTAATGGTGTGAGGCAAAAGAGCACAACAAAAGTTTATTGTTTCAAGGTCAAAATACGCTCGCCAAAAACACTATGGACTGCGGGGTTTTTTTTCGAGAATTTTATGTATAATTTAAAACGCCGAGAAGTATTTTTCACCGAAGAGCGCATCCATCATTGCTTTGTTAGTTCAATAATAGTAGCAATGTGATACACTGTAGGTATTACCTACCTACAACGTATCAATTGTGAACTGATAAATGTAACATCGTAAATTACATTTAAACCTGAAACCGCTACATTTTTTTTTTATTCGTAACATTTTTATATGATATAGCACTTTCAATAAAAAGATGATTTTATCGAATTAAAAAATATTTTTTGTAAAATTTGAAATGACAAAAATAAATAAATTATTGTATTGGCAGTGAGTGGACTTAATATAATAGTATAAAAGCTTAATTAGTTCCGCATGAACATATTTTTTCATATTCTTCTTTTAAATAGGCAATCCACCCTTCAAGAGTGATTTGTGGCATAAATCAAGTTAAAACTTTATTTTATAGAAAAAAGTACAAAAATATCATAAAATAATAAATATTATATTACAAGTTGTACAAGTACATCGTTGCCGTTCTAAAAATTAGCTATTATATAGATTAAATGTGGCGAGTTAAGGGAAAGAATATGACACAAGTTAACCGGGAGTTGAAAATGATCATTGACGAGATTACTGTAAAAAAACCTGTGATCGCAATGGACGGGCAAAAAATATATGAAACATATCTTTTATTAATGTCCAATTAATAATTATTATTAGAAAGATTTTGTGAGAAGTAGCTACACTGCTTAAATTGAAATTACTTGTATTGAAAAATAATTTTACTGAAAAATGATCGTTTATAAGTTTTCGAGTATGTAAATATAAATAGATCACTAATTATTATAGTGACAGATCACAAGGAAGAGTTGAGTTACTTCTAATTACGATTTAAAATAGTTGATTTAATTTGTAAAATCTATGGATATGATTTTTATTCAGTGCATAGCTGATATATTATATATAATAGTTATTTGTAGTACTCCCGTGTATAGGTAAATTGCACGAAAATGTAATCACCGAAGAATCTCCAGTCTCCATAATACCTAATACATACGTCAGTAAATAAGGCTGAAAATACAACTTCTTCGGTACCTATTTATATTTATATAATAACCAACAATGAGGATGTCAATGTTTTAATAGTAAACTGTAATCTGTTTATGTTTAGAATAAATTAACTAAAATTGTGAAAGAAAAACTATTACATAAATATTGGAATTTACATGGACACTTTCTTTGCTTATTGACAGTTTATGATAAAACTTACAAATATTAAAAAAAATATTTTTAGTTAATATCAAAGAATTCCGACGTGGGTTAGAGGTTTAATATCATATTAATTTATTTAATAATTAAATGTATAAATAAATTTTTTTTGGAGACGACGCATCAGTTTACTGTTTAACAACAGCATTTTGCATATTATTAGGTGACACCGCACGCGATCGATATCAAAATTCAGATATGGAGACAATGAAGGCATAAAGACTGGGGGCAATTTGATCCACTCATCGTGTTGAGTAAACATCGTAAAAACGGCAATTCCCGGCAGTGCTCCGGGGATCATTAGCGGCCGCGGCCGAGGGCGAGTGGATCCCATCTGCGGCGAGACAATGACAAGGGAATATCGAGTTCATCGTAACGGTCCAGGGAGGACTGGAACGATCATAAAATGTTGATAAAACGCCGCAGAGATCCGCTCATCTCGCCAGAATCTCACGATATTCAGATAACTCGGTTCGTTTCTCAATTTTACAGTTAAAAATGGTTCATTGACACGCTGGAGCATCACGAAGCGCGGGCTGGCGCCGGCGCGCGGCGGCTCTCAGCATCTCGGTCCGAGGAAGAGCACACCGGCCCACCGGCACACGAGCCTGGGAGGAAAATGAAACATACCAGTATTGTTTATTATTACTTTAGATCGGTGAGATAATCGCGTTGCCCGACTCATCGCCCGTTTTTGTGGTCAAATTAATAAACAAAGGCCCGTCCGAGTAACGAGGCATATTAACTCGCGGTACGTGTCGATTCGAGCGAAGAAGAAGACGGTCTGGCAGAACAGACGGCTGGTTTTATTTAATAAACAGGATCCGGGTGCCAGAGTGAGATATGTATTTTAGTAGACACTATCCAGTAGAATTCGAGAAGCAAACTGCGTCACAAAATTGCATATAGTATGACCGTGTGTTTTATTTTCACCTTTATTTCAAAATTTATTTTCACCTTCATTTTTCGGAGGCGCTGGGCATCGATCCTGGTATTTATCATATGCTGAGCGAGCACTCTAGAATTTTAGCAACACCATCCCCCTCCTTCTAAGTTGGCTAAACTGTTGTATAAGGATACGATGATGATATATAAGATTTTTTTACTGAATTTATTAATCAAAAGAAGAAATTAAAAATATGTAGGTCTTTAAAAAAATATGTTTTCCCAGAATGATAAATATAGACCGATAGAAATAGCGCACATGAAATAAAGCTAGAAAGGCTTATATTGAGAGTATGGTGTTTTGTATTTTTCTGTAGAATTGAGAACCCTGATTTCAAAAATGAAAAAATAGTTATCTTGTTGAAAGTATATACACAGTTATTTGACATTTGTTCGACAATATATTATATTTTTATACATCAGAAGTGAACACACAATACATTTATTAATTTTCTGTGTGGGATAGGATATAGTACGTATCCACCTCTGATGTACGAGTACAAAGCATTACTCCGGCTACTTTACTAGACCATCTGTGTTAAAGTAGACAAACTATTACACTTTAAACTTTCGAAATTTCACCATAATATTTTTTGACTTTTGACGCAGTTTATCTATGGTTGATTTCTTAGATTTCCGAAAAAGGTGTGATTTTCAATAAACTACAGTATCTGACTTCAAAATAAGTAAAAATGACCCTTAAGTCGAAAATATTAAAATAATAATAACATAATCAAAAGAAAAATCCAAAAAACACACCACCATCAATATGTGTATGTATCATTCGATTGTAAAATTAAACTAACGTAACTATCCTAAACAAACCAAACCAAACCAAACTAATCAATTAACCCAAATAGTATAAAAATTAAATTCTATCAGAAAACGTGCATTTTGCGAAAAAAGTCTCAGAATTTGCGATTTGAGTGAATTCACCATCCACAGATCTAAAGCGTTTCATATGTCAGAATGTATGGTGAAATTTTGAAACTTTAAATATAATAACATTTTAAATACTTGCGACTGGATACTTTTTTTCGTTTTTGAAATTCAATTCTACAAGAAAATATATTTTTTGTAAAAATCTGATAAAACATCATATTTTCAACATCAGCACTAAGAAATTTTCGGAACATTTTATAGGAGGTTCGCGGGAGGACTGTAATATTCGAGAATGTTGCCGGGGGTATCTAGTATCTTTGCAGACACCAATGAGGAAGACATTTCTAGGAAAAAAAAATTATATCTAGTAGTGAGAAAGCCTCAGAGGAAAAACTAATTTAACAATCTCGATGAAGAAACGAGCAATGGGCAATTAGTGAGAACAAATAATTTCTCATCTCTTTAGATGTGTGAAATGTAAAACAAAATAAAGAAATTGCACGATATCTCGATTATTCCGCACAATGTCAATGTCATCTCGGATGAACAGTGACCGGGACAGCCAACATTACTACGGAACATCGATTCGCTGCACCATGACGTGGCATTATACAACTTCACATTCTCATTCCGATCGTGATACCTCGGTTGACATGATTTCCTTCGGGAACGGACGGATCGACTTCCTCAGTTCCTTTGTTACGAATCACAACCGATTCGTAGCAGACGCGACAGTGCGAGCTGGGTAAACAATCGGAAAACGTTCGGATTGAGTACCTCGTACTCCCGTGCCGATTTACCAACCAACCGAGCGTGAGAACCTCTCAATATCACTCATTTCGTTTGTGTCAAGGTAAAAAATATTATAAATATAATCAGAGACGACTTCCTTCGCTGCATCAGCGGACATACAACACGGGAGATGCTTCCTTTGCATAATTATCATAGGTATTGTGAGCACTATCATTAGTCCGAATATGTTATTAGCATCAGAAAAATACCAAGGATTAATATCGATTGAGTCCAAAGAAACCGTCGAAGGTAGAAAACGAAGAGCAAAAAATACAAAAGTAATTGATGTTTTATAATGCATAATACGGCTACGTAACGTGTTTTAAAGATATAAAAATTCCGATCACCTACGACAAAAAGACTACGGTATGTTACTTATTTCATTGTTCCTTTTATATAACATCATTCCGAAGGCTTAATAATACAAAAACCTATCTACAAATTGTCAAGTTTACAAGAGAGACGAAAAAAAGATTTATTTAAGATTCACAATTAATTTTTAGCCAACTAAAACTATTAAGTAAAAAATATTTGATATATGAAGGTATAAATGACATTTTCTCTTTTAAATAGATAGGGAAAAAAAAAGCCATGTGGTACATTTTTGATTATTTTACTTCCTATAGTCCTCGGGGAAACATTTCTTTGTATTTTGAATAGGACATACATTAATATGAAATAATACTTAATTGAAGAATTATGCACTAAACTCAAAAAGGTATTTTTAGATAGGTTTATACAGCCCGTAACAGATCTAGTCCACAATACTTTATGGGTGGATAGTTGACTAAAATTTTCAAGGAATATGAATCTTATCTCAACCATGTTAAAGATATAAGCATTTCAAAAAAATCGTCATTACGCGATTAATTCAAATATTTTATTAATTCCAAATTATATATTGATACAAGAAATTAAAGTCATCGAATGTTGAGCGGCCGGACTATATTTTGTTAGATGATTTAGGGCCCGAACCAAAGATACAGATTAATAATTAATACATATCGTAAATATTTATTTCGAAGAACGTAGACTTAAAGCTTAACATGATTTTGTCAAAAATTTAAACATTCATATTTTCCACAACGGTGCAGAATTTTCACCTATTCCTTGAACATTTTCGACTCGTAATTAAGTCGGGTGCCCACAAATAAAATATTGCGGGCTAGGTGTAGTAGCTAAATGTAATAAGTAAAAAGTCATTGATTAATAATGTTCAGCATGAATAGTTGCATAATAAATATATAAGATGGGTGCACTGCACGGTTTGTGCTTGTGCATGTGTTATTCAAGCACCTTCTTAAAAATATATTATAAGCATCTGCAAAAGAATTAAAAATTAGATAGAGTAAGTGGAAAACCTTGCCCCGCCCTACGTAGAAATAGAATGCATAATGAAGAGCGGACTGTATGGTTATGATTCGGACACAGGGTGTTCCGTGCGCGGAACTTTTATGATTTATTTATCCCCCAGCTGCCGTTGGGTGCGTGAACAAAATGCGATATTATTTTATGGCAATAAACAATGAAGATACGAGTGTACATTTATCCCGCCATGGTTTGAAAGGGGTGTATAAATTTAAATGATTCGGATGGTAACATTGTATGCAGAGTATACGATTCGAGATTACACGATGTTCCATGTATAATACAACATTTCTTCAGAGTTACTCGGGTGAATATTACACACATGTCCATCTGCATACGCTCGCGAGACCCGCAATTTGTTTACATATAATCTGACATTGTAAACTCCAACCTCCTCTACTGTAAGTACGAGTAGGTACTATACAAGAATAATGGTTTAATTCCACGTTTCTGACAGTTTCTAGACTTCGACGTAATCTTTTAGAATAATTCCTCGATTATATTTTTAAACATACGACCAGAATGCACGAAGGTAATAATACTATTTTTCACGTTCACCGACTAGTCGACTACCACGTTCCATACTAGAAGGCTTCGAGATGTTCGAAGGGTTGATTTACCGCCGAGACCTTTGGCGCTGGGGTCTGTTGGATCTCGTGCGCGCGCACACGCGCATCTGTACAGTGCCCAGTGCTCAGTGCACTGAACTGTACCGCACCACGGAGAAATTAGTAAATAGTTTAAGTATTTGTTATTCTCAGGGTCCCAGAGTCCTTTGTGCGCGGTGGACTCTATTCTCCACCGCGGATACTGCCCGAGTTCCAGTCGAGGAGGTTCGTCGCGCTGCTGGGCGCTTTGTCCGTCCGAGGATCCGCGGCCTTGGCGGGGCTTCTTCCATTGTCACAGCGGTGCGACGGCGGCAGTCGGGGTACAGTCTCGGGTGAACTCCTGCGGGGATCGCGTCTCCAATGTGCAAATCGTTTAACCGAACAACTTTAGCGTGCCCACATTCGAGGCAGTTGTACGCGATGGAAACATAATTGAAAAATATTAAAAATTGAATGTAGCACGATGAATTGAAAATAACAATTGCCTCCGCGAAAATCAATTAAACATTATTTTTAATATTTCATTCCTCAACTATATACTTAATTTTTTTTCATTTTTCTTCATCTTAATGGCCCGTGTCCACGATGATCTCTAAATTAGACTTTGATCTAAGAATTGCGCGTGGATTAGATTGATGCATTTAGTACACACGCACCTTTAGCGACTTTCAAAGTTGACAGTTGAGAATCATTGAGAGATCATCCTAGACACGGGTAATAGTACTTAAATACTAAATAATAACAGAGATCGCTTCTGAAAATAAATAGTTCGCACGGGAAGAATTTATTAAATATATTAATGGTTCATCTAGGTCATAAAGAAGCGTGTAATATTATTTGACTCGTTCACTAAAGTACATGTGAGACGTGTAATGTAATAACGGAAAAGATTCACTGAAATGCGACGTGAGGTAATAAGCCGGAGTCTCGTACAGAGAGTACAAACAAATGTAGGTATTCACAGTGATGCGAGAAAACTCGGGTTTAATAAGGTCCGCTGGAGGCATTTAACGTTGATTTATTTTATAGGTACGAAATAGGCGGGAGGGCATTACACTTCTTTAAAAATGTCGCCACGACGGGTCGAGACTGCCGAGAGCGGGCGAGACCTGCGGGGAGACTGAGGCCGCGGCCGACAGACGACCTACAGCAGAGAAGGGAACAATGGACGCGAGCAGGGAAAGTGTTATCCGAGAGTGTAATTTATATGTGTACACATTGCATAAGCAGGGGCCCTGCAGTAGACGCCGGCGAGGACGTTACCACCGCGGTCAGCGCTGGCTGCAGCCCGCACCCGCGCCGCAACTCTGGCCGCTATGTAGAAAAGCGCATCGCATTTCATACCGCCACACATTTTAAGAATATTAATTTTGTTCCCTTTTTATCGGCCGTTCGGGTGCTACTCTCCCTACTTCAAGGCTTTTCTATGTCTACACGAAGATAACATTGAAGGCGAGATCTTCGGCACTCAGTAGTAAGCGGCGATGTCTCCAAATAAAATTTTGAACCGGTTCGCTACGCTAATTTCTGTTGGAACATATACTAAATATTTTTATACTTCCTATTAGTATTATACATATACTAAATTTAATTTTATAGATATTACTTATGCATACCTACACTAAATATATATTTTTGTGATTACTCCCAACCAATTTAAGTATATCTGTTTCGAGGGCCTCGAGAGAAATTTCAAAAGGATAACACACGATGTAACTTTTTTTTTGAATTTGTGCTAAGCTTACCGAAATAAACGGCAATTCTCAATGTTATGAAACATAAAACTGACTCAACACTCGATTTTATTATAAATATTAAGCAACAAATGGATCGGCAAGAGGTTTCCAATTGTAACAACCGGTTCGTGCAAACCGGTGCAACGTTCTTTCTAATTGTTGGAACACTATGCGTGCATATAAAATATTTTGTGTAATTTTAATGTTCGATGCAATTGATTCAATTAAATTGAGGAAAACATTAGGTACTTTACCGGCAATGAGGGCGGACCCACCGCGAACCCAGGACCGATGTAATAAGCTCAAGGCTCCTATTTCGGTCCTGGTTGGCATTATTTTAATGCTACTATGGCGGCTGGTCGATAGCGCCTCGCAGGGCGATACCGCGCAGCTGCCAAAACAAAAAGTTGCCCTCATTGTCAATATAAATATATAAAGCACTAACAACCTTACTAGTAAACATGAGGCTATTTAATTGACGTATGTGAAAATAAAACACTTATTTTATGATTCTACTCGTTTAATTGACTTGAGACGCGTTTGGCCGTGTGAGAGCATTATCTCAAGTAGAATAAATAAACTAGTGTTTTATTTTCACATATGTGATTATGGAGTTCTACAAACTTACTCCGGAAACGGTAAACTATTTAAGTGAGTTTGTATATACATGCACAAGTGTCTCGTTACATTTGTGCACGCGTTATTTTTTTTTGCGTTTTATAATTTTTTGTCACGGTTTAGACGGAGGGGATGTGTTCGGGGAGTGTTCAAAATCTTTAAACATTTAATATTTTTGTCCATTAGCATCTTCTATAACCTGTCACGTGTCACGGGGTGCCCGGAAATTGGCTGAATATAAATGTGAGAAAAAAATGAAATGAATCTCGCTAGCGGTTCCTTTTTGCGCGCCGATGCGAGTCTCGGGCGGCTCGTCGGCCGCGGTCCGGCCGGGACGCGGGCGGGGGCGCGGCGGGCGGGGCGGGAGGGACGGCAGGTCGTGGGACCGGGAGAGAACTCTGCATTCCTCCTCGCCGAGGAGGCTGAGTGCGAACAATGAGTTATGGCTACTCCCATTGTGGGCACGGTAAGAGCAGTCATTAGCCGCCGTGATGCGCGCCCAGCTCGCGCCTGCGCCCCGGCTCCCGCTGACCGGTGACACATCAGCCCGGCGCCGGGGTGGGTCCACGTCGCCCGAAGGAGGTCACTTATCGGAGAGGAATCAGGAACCCGAGTCTTACAAAGGTTCGGATTGAAAATTGAAAGAAATATTAATCTTGTCCGAGTTTATTCTGAAGTACTTGACGTCTAATACGTCTACGTCTGACAGGTCGCTTTCCATGTTTTCCCATTGTTAAAAGAACTATATATTCGGCGTAGTATTATATTATATTTCTGACGATGGGAGTTCCAGCAGTTCACTCACATACGTATGTAATAAAGGAATAACTTGTTGATATTGTTCTTTGAGGAATTTCGAAAATCGATCTTGGGGAATTATTTGATCTATTTTTTATTTTTACAACCAAAAAAATAATTCGAGTCACACCCCCCCAACATACAATATGATTTTTCCTACATTCCTCGTTGATGTCTATAGAGAAACAAAATATATGTAACAATATTCTTACATATCACAGTCCACCCGCGAACGTTATACGTCTAAAATATTCAGAAATTTTCTATTTCAAACGCGTTATTTGTAACGTAACATGTTTTATGCAGTTTTGTAACGTAACATGTTTTATGCAGTTTTGTGACGTAACATAGTTAATGAATAAATTATAAAAAAATTGTTAGTTTGTTTTGATAGAAATACAACGGCGCGGTATCGAAAAGGAATAACAATAATATTTTAAAGAAACATACAAGTTAATTAAGATATTTTACTTTAAAGCACACATTTATGTAAATAATTCATGTAGAGTATTTATGGACGTACGTGCTTTAAGAAGCAAGGGTTAATAGGGGGTGTAAGGGGGTGGAAATAACAGAGGTGCGAGGTATGACAGTTTCGTTTTGACTATGCGACGCGCGAGCTTTGAGTGGTGACTTAAATGCGTTATTGGACATTAAAACACTTTTACATATTTATGGTACAATAATGGTCGTAATCAACATATTATTATTCCGTGTGTTTCATAGACGACGTCGTCATGTAGATGTATAAAAGTTTATTTTTAAAATGATTATCTGCCGCATTTGTGTATTCAGCAGGGCTATTCACCTACGTATGCCTGATTCCAAACTGTTTTATCCGACGGTATTCAGAACTAGCCTGCCGCCGGCCATGCCTAGCTACCAGGAATTCCGTTTATTAATAAAATATTGAACATTGTCATTTTAAAATCTCAAATACGATATTATAATATTGGTATTTTTAATTAGTAATGTTAATAATCTATGTCGGTATCTAAACATAAAATTTTCTCTCATTTGTTATTTTTTTCTTTGTGTAAACGTGCCGTGTGTTCTGTTTTATAATCAAGTTTTGTTAAATGTAACTTTACAGGTAACGTTTACAATACAATTTTTTTTTTTGCAGACGTTCTGAACTTTGTTACGGGTTCCATCATCCAGACTGGCACAGATGAATATCAACTCTCGTGTCATATATTTTTTTAAACCCATGAAAACATGTGTAATTTAAAATAGTTCGTGTCGTGAAGAGTTCTGCTGCGCAGCAACGACCGGTGTGTCCGGAAAACCTATTTTTCAATGTAGAAAATATAATGCATTATCAAAAAAGGAAGCTGTCTCCATAGTACACTTAACTAATCAATGCAAACAAATATCTAATTCTCATCAGTTACGCAATATCCACGTGGGGCGGTGAAGCTCTTACTTCAATGAATTCTCTAATTATGGCTCAGAAACGAGTTATCAGAGTGATAAACAAGAAGCATGATAAACATAACTCTGAAGAACTCTTTAAATCCTTTCAAGTTTTCGATATAAAAGACAACTACTGTTTACCAGATCAATTCTAAAACTATTTAAAAAATAAAACTATATCCACGATTCGATCCAAAGGTAAATTAATACCAAATTTGGTCAACGAACTTTCTTGTTTTGTGCACCGCGTTTATTTAATAAATTGCCACTAGACCTTAAAGGGTCCAAAGTGATAAACGATTTTAAACCAAAAATAACAAAGTGGTTGCTTGATGTGGGTAGAAAGCAAAATGAAAATAATTTGTCATTTGTGCTAACCTAACAACACACACTTTTTGTCTTCAACTATATGATAGGCAAAAATCTTTTTATAACTTTTTTTACAATAAAATTTTATAACTTCCGATTGTACTTTAACAATTACAACTTTTAAAAACTGCAGCAATTGCTTTAGAACAGACCACGTCTAGTAAAGTAATTACTTTTATTTTCATATGTATTATTTTATGCTACAAAAATAAATAAATTAGATGTATTCTTAAAATGATTGAAATAATTTACCGTTCCAGCGACGTGTACGCACACGGACAGATTATACTTCTAGTGTCGATTATTTGAAAGCCCGTGTTTAAATAATGCGGTTCATGTCTTGGCTACGTACGACATCGTACGGATTACTCGCGTTTTGACAAAATGTAATACACAGATACATAAAATATCATTGAAAACGAACACTGGACAAAAAGAGGTTAAAACATCTGCCATTGCATAGCTGACCATTTCACGAACATGTTGAGTGCGAGTAGAAAATTAAATAAATCATTAATTTAGTAAAAATCTGAAGAATTATGATGCAATCTCCACAACTGAAATATTCTGTTATCTACAAAAGTCACGCCTCCGTGAAATGCATTATTTATTTCTATGTAACTGAATGTGACTGCCATTAGACGTAATCAAATCCCACAATAAATAATACGATTTCAAAAACGTATTAGTCATAAAAATAGTAAGTTACTGTGTTTAACAATTTACCAGTGATGGTAAAATCGTTATTTAAACCGTTATTTTAACTGTTATTGTGACTATGATTGTGTTCGATTGTAACGATGATTGATAACTAATTAAAGTAATTCTTCGAGCAATGACTGGTACACTAGAAAGTAAGGCACCGACAGTTAAATCTTAATTACCAATCATCGTTAAATCACAGTTGCCAATCATCGATACAATCAGTCACGTAACGGTTTACCATAACTTGAAGGTCGTGGTGGTGTCAGCATTTACATGATTTTATGGTAAGTATCGTGAGAGTACCTCACGTTAGTGTTATTCACACCGACGTTAGTGGTATTCGCACCGACGTTAGTGGCATTCGCACCGACGTTAGTGGTATTCGCACCGACGTTAGTGGTATTCACACCGACGTTAGTGGTATTCACACCGACGCGCGACGTTAATGTTTTTGAGAATATTAGAATAAGATTTTTTAAACAGACCGATTACATTAATTGTTAATAATGTTTACTGTTTTCTTCTGTATGATATGATCAATATGTTATGAAACTACTGATGATTTATTTTAATTATTGTGAACATGATTGTCTAATTGAAGAATAAATAAACATTACCCATTAAACGAAGAAAAGAGGAAGATTTCATCTCTTGCTGACTAGGTAAGAACTGTATAAAAGCAATAATCAGTAATAATTAATTAATTAAATATATGAAATGCGTTCTTTAAACAAACAAAACTCGCTAGATTAATATTTCATATAACTCTGCTACAATGACATATAATCCAGCAAAGTGAGAGGTTTGAGATATTTTACTTTCATTCATTCATTGTCTGGTAATTGTATTTATAGAACTGTCTTACCCACTCTATACTCTCATACTTGCAACAGCAAGTATAGAGTGGCTATTGCCATCAAAAACCTTGGGTTTGGGGGTGGGAATGCGATCAGTTTGCATCATTGTGTTGCAACGATAGAATCATATTTGCAGTGGATGATAAACGATTATTTTTAAGAATTTGCCCTAATTATAATAAAATCGTTATTTTTTAAAAATAATTACACAACATTTACATTAAATTTATTATTACGATTTCATAAGTTTATTACGTAAATAATATTTCGGTTCGGTATATGTGTTCAATTATTTATTTATTTTATTTTATAAAGGGTGTCCAGCGGAAAAATTTCAAGATTAAATTGTAATTGCTCGTAAACCATCATGAGATAAGTGGGAGGGGTATTTTTCGACGCGAGTGATTTGCGGATTTGCTAGTCGCAATGAGTCACTGGTCGGGAGCGCACCGCGCGTTCGCAGTTGAGCAATATATAAAGTGTTCGTGCGCGTCGTATTTTTTGTACTTACTTTAATATTCGACGAGTAAGTGATGGGCAGAGTACGCAACTTATCTGGTGTTGGGTTCAAAAGTTCAGAAAAGAAGGGACAATGGTTAACCAAACTCCTCCGGAACTATCAACGTCAGCAGCGACGCCAGAACATGTGGCTCAACTTCAACGTGAAATTATGCGCAATCCACGTAAATCTATAAGGAAGATTGCAGTCTATACTGGAATAAAAAAATCAACAGTACACGTTATTTTGAAAAAGAAACTACAGTTTCACTCATACAAATTGCATTTCGTTCAATTTCAGCAAGACGGGGCCACTCCACACATAGCTAGAGTTTCAATGGTAAAGCTGAAGGGAATTTTTCCAAATAAATTAATCAGCAAGTACGGAGACATATCGTGGGCACCTCGATCACCGGACCTTACACCGTGCGACTTTTTTTTGTGGGGATACCTTAAGTCGAGAGTTAACAGCAACAATTCTCGAATAATTCAGGTTCTACAGAAAATATCCACTGTGAAGTTGCTGCCATTGAACCAACGCTTTGCTCTCGCGTGTTTGCAAATTTAAGAGTCCGATTATAAGAGTGTTTTGAGAGAAATGGACGGCATTTAGACGAATAGACATAAAATCCACATCGTTGAACTCTATTTTGCATTAATAAAAAAATGTATTAGTTTTTTATTTTATTGAATATTAAACTTGAAAATTAATTTTACGGACACCTTTATTATAAAGATTTTCGTCGAGCCTCCTAGATAGACCTGATATAACATTAAGGTACAATTAGCAAAAAACATGTTACAGAATATACTTTTTTTATGGTTGAGTAATTAGAACCACTGAAAAAATATAAATAATAGGTGTGTTACAAATTGGGAATTGAGTAATCAAGATATAAAAAAACTACCTCGTAAGTTCAGAAATGCGTGGGTTTCAAAGATAATGAAGTCTAACCACGTGACACGCGACAGTCCTCGGCGTTCATCGGCATGCATTACACGTTCGAATAACTATTAACCGTGTTTGATGAAATTTATCTTTTAAATAAAATCTGCTTAGAGTTAAATATTATTATTATTATAAAATTTAATAATAATAATATTTAACTCTAAGCAGGTTTTATTTAAAAGATAAATTTCATCAAACGTACTATTACGTACAAACGTTTCAGCGTACTATTATTATTATAAAATATAATACGCTGGGCACAATTTTCCCAAAATAAAAATTTGACTGATTTCAAAAAATTAAAGAAAGAATTGTTTGTTCTTCTTATATTTGTTTTTACGGCCATTCAGAATCTTCTGGGCTATTCTATCGTATTTCAGGGGCTATCATCAAGGCTGAAAGCTTATTGTAAAGGGTAATTTACTATCACCATCGATAATTAATATTAATGTCTCTGACAATTGACGCTGTTCTTGGGTATTTTAAAATACTTGTAACATTTTACTGTCATCTGTTTTTTATGTTTTTCTCTATGAGATGAAGCGCTTTTACTGTTTTATAAAATTCTGGTGATAGATAGAATTCCGATGCATTTTCTTCTTTATCTTGTTATATTATCATATACGACAGCATGCCTGACCATCGCATTTTAGGACGAGTATTTATTTGTGTAAGGATCTCTATTTTTTATCTTTTTTTAATATAATAAAAAAAAAATATAAAAACAGCGGTCAAATTCACCATTCAACAGACTGGCATCAAACTAGCATACGGTGGCCTCGCAGAACTGCGAAAATATTAATAATTATCGTGACAAGTAATAATAGTGTAACGAAAATAAAAGCCGGAAAATAATTACGGATGAAATAACCGGCAAAACTTCGGGCGGCCGTCGCGGTCAAGGGCGACTCAAATATTAATTTGTACTTCTGGAGTCTTCTAAACCAAATAAATATCGAAATGCCGCATCGCATGTACACATTTCTGCTAGCTCTGGATATGCAAACACGGCATTTAACCGTTATTAAACCGGAATATCCGAACAACTTCTCGCGAAAAAATAATTTATGTTAAAAGCAATTTAAAGTGTCTAGAACCGAATACACCAAAAATGTAAAATAGAAGATATTCAGCCGTACGATGAAAATACCGAGAATGGATTAAGGCAATACATTTATTTATTTAAAAAAGTCTCGCAACAACGTACGAGTTTGTAAAACCTTATAAAAAAAAATCAAGTGTAAAATACGATTCCAATGAGAATAATCAATTCTCAGGGTACCATGAACAAAAACGTAAGTATTAACTTCTAATAAATACATAGTTAATATATTATGTACACGAAGGTGTCCCAATAAGAACGAAAAATTTAAATACAACGCAGTTTTTTTGAGAAAATACCGAAATTTTGATTTAATCATAAAGTAGATATGTGGGAATTATGTATGGAACAACACATCTGATAAATGCCCTCCTCGGTTTTGCTTGGATATTTGCGTTCTTTTGACGACAAAACTGTCGATGGTCTGACAGTAATCGACCCAGTCTCCTAGAATTTTTCGATTATTCTCTTCACTGCTCTCTCGATGCACTTGCAACATTTTAATTACCAAAAATTTGGTCGCAATTTGCGAATCGTGGCAGTCAAACTTTCATAATTTTTGAAATAATGTTTAATAATAAGAATCGGTTGTTGTGTCGAATAGCGATCCATTTTTAATAACGGCGGATTGTCTACCATCGAACTGTCATAATGGTTTGACTGTCAAAGCATAACAGCAAAAATGACGCCAGATTAAATTTTTTCATTCTTGACGGGTCACCCTTTATATAATATTGGGTTGTTCTGAAAATAAACAATTACATATAAATTAAAATTATTAATCAAAGCGTTTGATTCTACCAACAAATTATGATAATAAAACTAAGGCGAATCCAATGCTTCTATGTTAATGATTTTTTTTTGCCGAAAATAGTTATCGGGTTGCTTGAAAATATGAATGTTGTCGTGAAGCAAAATAGGTCCTCTTTGGTTAATCAGTGCTGGTCGTTGCACATTTTCTTCCATTGAAGCTTTAAATTCGTCGTTTTCAACAGTAGCACGATGTCCTCAACCCTCCGCATCTCTAAGACCCTCCGCATCTCCGTTCTAAAGCGTTTCGAACCGACACCGCATTGTTCGTTCAGTAGTTGTTTCTTCACTCTGTGCTTGGTTAACATCGAGATGCATTATGAAAAAGTTTAAATTCATGCAAAGAAATACACGTAATTCTTCCTTTTTCAGTCATTTAATTAACACGAATTAAATTCCTGTCTCAATAAATAAATACGGTAGATTCCGAACAATCAAACAAAGTCAAATATTTTTAATATATAACGCAAACACGTCACGGTTATTCATTTTAATAATGAATTATTTAATGGTTTTACAGAATTTTCGAATAATTTATTGGAAAATAATCATACTAATGAAACAAATTTGGGATTGCCCGTTTTACATATAAACAACGTTGGCCTTAAATTGTATAATTTAGAATCGTCAGAAATAAGTAAAGTATGTAAAATTAACGAAAATACTTTAAATCAATTTTTCCTAAAAATTTTTACAATTATTTTGGATCATTAAGTCAATTTCCACATCTTTAATCATCGTAATAATTCAAGTCAAGTACTAGATTTATTTATTAAATAATTTTTATATTAAAAAAAATGTATTTGAAAACAATAGAAAAATTTGACATCTGGTTTTAGTTAGTTCCATTGTCATCCTAATGAAGAAAAACGTATTTTCCGAAACCGGTTGGTGAATATAATTGACTCATAGTGGTTCAAAAACATAGTTAATAAACAATTGATTATTAACAAATATTTCCTATAAAAGTATTTAAGTGTGTATATCTATGTAAAATTAAATACATTTAGGATTCTAAGAACGCAAGAGTTGAATCATACGTATTAAAGGAATTTTTTAAGTTGTAGGTACGTAGCGGGTTTCGAGGAAGGTAAATAATATGCAGCTAGCCCGTCGCACACGCGCTCGAGGCTCAATGCAGACGTATCTTAGATACTCCCATAAAAAAACAATTTGCCGTGGATGTACCGTTGATGCGATCGAACCCAATTAAAACATTCAATTATTGTTGATCGAATGAATCACTATTGTTACACAACAACCGTGAAATAAAAAATAAAACAAATAAATGTAAAAAACGATAAATGATATTATGCGCTTTAGGTTTTACTTTATGAGTGAGGTCATCGACCGATATTTATCGATACCGATCTTTAAGAGTAGTAGTTGGATCAGACAGTCCATAACTATTGAAACTGAGAAGATTTTATATTAATACCATTATTCGTTAAATGGCTAAATTATCATTTAAAAAAAAAACAAATCCACATTGCTTTGGTGACGAATTTTGAAATTGAGATTTTCAAAAAAGAACGGCTCAGTGACATATCCAGCCCAAAACTCACGACGTCATATTGGTTATATTTCATACACTCGAAGGTTTTCACATTATTTAAATTTTCCCTAATGATATATCCGTTCAGGTGAAAATGGGCTTTGTCGTTAAATTGTGACGAATTGAGTTTCTTAGCTTTTCGGCGATATTTTCACTCACTGTAGCAATCATCTATCACTCACTGTAGCAATAAGCTATCATCGCGCACTGCACCAAAAACTTACGAAGGATTTACTAATTAGACTGCGAAATGCGGTGTCTCTTGGCAACACGATTACGACTAAAAATATCAAGTTGTTTGCGAATTGAATTTACAATAGGACGCTGATTTTCATAAAAGATTCTTCGTTCTAAAATGCTGAATAGTAAATTTTCATAGTCTCTAGAAAATAAATGCCAAACAAAACTTTTAAATTTTAGGTTACAGTCGAAAATAGGGCCTAATCAAATCAAAACGACACACTCTATATGACAAAGTGCAAGATAATGGAGTTAAATAAATGTAATTTTCATATTATATTATGTTCCAGTGTATTGGTCACGAATTAATTAATTTAAAAGTAAATTTGGACAGAAGATTAATTTTTTAATCTTCTAAAAGATAAAAATCATTTAATACGTGCAAATATATCAATCGATGTAATTTAGTCAATGTTAGTTATCTTCGTGAGAATTCTGCATATTTAAAATAATGTTGCATTGTAAAAAGGATTTTGGCTCTTGGGATTTTTTGCAAAGAACACAATTTATGTGGAATAAAAAAACCCGCTATTAGTGGGTATTTTATTTGTGCACAATTTTTTGTCAGGGAAATGTGGTGAATTGAATGGATATTACACACATGAACCAGAACATAAAATATGGCAAATAATGAAAATAATAAGAACAAATAATATATGGATATTTGATAAATACGAGAAATATATATATACGGTTTTAATAAAGAATTAATATATTATTTCTGGAGGAAACTTAGCAGGTAGATCCGAACGCAGAATCACATTATATACCATCGCATCACGTCCCGTCCCACCACATCACATCCCATTGTGAGGAATCTTGTTGTAATCGTCTTGAATAATTATTATTCATTATCAACTGTTGGACCGTCGCAGCCATAGCTCAAGATTTTTATTTAGATACTAGATGATGTTAATATAAAAATCTTGAACAATCGAAGCACTACGTAACTAGGAGATAATATTTATTCAATGTTGTGTTGGTAATATACCTGATGCCAAAATCTGTTGATTATGCGAATTTTCATATCAAGGTTTGCCAAAATTATAAAATCTGCATCGAACAGAAGGCATCATTATATACAATTTTTTTCTGTTATAATAAAATTAATTAAAAAACTACTTAAAGATTGAGAAACTCCAAACATGGTAAATAAGGTAAGTGAATAAAGTAAGTGAAATAGTAGGGATTCAGATTTTAGAAATAATTGAAAATTCCCGAAATATATTATAAAAAATTCTGACAATATCTATGGATTTATAAATATCCATATAAGTACATATAATTTCACTGAGAAACAACAAAAGGTGCAACAAATCAATTCATTTAGATACAATCTATTCACAAATGTAAAGTATTTTTATTGCGTTATGTAAAAAATTCACATATTCAATCAAAGTTGTTTTTAAAAAGTACACATTCTCATTGTAAAGTTGCAATTCTTCAGAACATCTACGATATTTTTAATACAAATTAAATGTATCAATTAGAAAGATATACATAAAAAATCAATTTATCGAAAAAATATTTTAGTTGCTCTCGGAATTCGAACATGGATCTTTTCCTATCCGGGGAAATGCATTAACCGATTACACTACACCAACATAGTAAGTTGATGATAATTTTTCAAACTTTTATGTTGCACTTTTAAATTGATACATCTGTCGTTCAGTTATTTGAAAGCCATCTCCTTTATATTTACGGATTTTCTCAAACACCTTTGAGTAAAATCCGATAGGAGACACCGGAATAAATTAATAATTCATTTTTATTAGTCTAGTCAATACACAGTTTCAATAGTCTCCGTAGATCATCTGCTGCAGGGGTGTCAATTAATTAATATTCTAAAATAGTACAGTTCATGTAGCTAAGCTATCCATCCATAGATCGTGCTAGATCAAATGTCTCAAAAGTAGACATATCGCATACATAAGTGCTTATACATGTATGAGCATTGAACATACCCATGAATTGCGTGCAACTGTAAAATAAATAATCTAACAATATACAACTTTCTTTCAAAACGAATTAATGAAAAATAACCAACGTAATAGTAATTTGAGAGTACACCGAGCTGCAAAGTCGATTCGTTTCAATCAATTTTTATAGACGGGATTTTTCGGTCAATATCCTCGGATTGATGAATAAATTAAGCGTCGCTAAAATATACCGAATGTGGTCAGATAACTGTAGGTTATGGTGAAACTATATTATAATATAATATAATGCCAGGACCAGTTTCGTACTTAAAGATATTAACGTGAAATGTACAACGATACTCGTAAAGTGCTATCGAGATGATGGCACTTTTAGGTAAATAAGGAAGTCGAGTGTGATAATAATAAAGTGATTTCATTAGCCATTTACTGTTGCCCGTCGGTATGGTCAGCCTGTATTAAGTTCCTGCACACGCGTCGGGATCTGGCGGCTGGCGACGCTACGGTATATCGTTTACTCAACGTTCAACTGATTTTTTCAGTATTACGTATTAAGGGTTTATTTATTTTCATGTCTTTATATTGCCTATTATGTTTGCCAACATGGTTCACTAAAGCAAATTCAATCAAAATAATAACCCAATAATTGTTAATACACACAAATATATTAAAATATTACAATAATATAAATACATGTATTTTATTATATTGTTCTATATATATGGGTTTGGAGTTAGCTTTTTCACATTTATTTCTTAAATTAAATTCTTTCTTCAGTTACCTGAATTTTATAAAAGTGTTAGGTTCTCGAATTACGAGGAATGTATGATGTATCGAGTAATGAGGAGAGACAAATCTATACTAAATGATTCGTGGTAAAATGGACTATTTTGGTATTGTGACAATCATCACTAAACCTACAGGGTCTCCCCATATATCGAGCTTATTAATATCAACCATCTCCGTTAATATTTTAAATATCTCAAATCAAATACAGATACAAGTATTGGAAGGAGTAGTGTTAATCGGTTGTCAAGCTCCAATACATTTACCTAGTGAATTATTTTCTGTTTATATGAACGTGTTTGTAACACATGCCCGCCCACGCACACATATGTATAAAAGCACACAAATCTTTATTTTTGGTTTTACTCTTTTTCTAATTATAATTTATATAATTGTATCGAAATGGATTATAACGAGTAATTTAACGAATTCTTCTTATAGGAATATGTCAAATAATTTTCTTGGATATCATAGTTCGTGTCCATGAATGAGATTTTTGACTCGAGACAATTCTCAGCATAGAATGTCATTGTCATTCATCAGTAGAGTGATTTTAAATCTTACCAGCAATAGTTAAAACAATCTAAATGTTTGTAATTTAACACCTCATATTAATGCTAATGTTTAATGGATTATGTCAAATTTTGTAATATATAGTTGAAAGAATAATGATTTTAAGTAACGTTTGAGGGCAAATGTAGAATCTGTCAGACCGAACGTCATGTACGCTGGTTTGGGTTTTTGTCTCTTTTTACCAATCTTAAGCTGATCTCTGAGTTAATCTCAATATATGTACGGGCACACGTATGACACGGGACTTTAGGGATAAAGAATAAAGAAATAACATAAATAAAAATAATAGTGATAAGATATAAAAATTATATTGAAGTTTTTTTTATTATTTAAAGAAAAGTTAGTATTACTGGTACAAATATTGTAGTAATTTTCAATGGATGAATTTCATTCTAGAGTTAGGAGTGATTATATTCGATGACTCATTTAAAGACAATTATATGGCGATTCTTTGTTTTGTCGATTCCATACAATGGATTAAAAAAGCCTCTCAGATTATGATATTACCCTAAATATTTTATATAGGTACATTATAAAGATCATCAAGTATTGGTTTTACCATAACGTTCAATCAAAACGTGGTCGGTGATAATAATGTAAAAACTTACGGCGTGCAGGAAGCCGTCAGAGAATAGTGTCACAAGCAGTGACAGTGACGGCGGGCGCCGTAGCTCCTGTGAACGTGCCTATAATTTTACCAAAACAGATACTAGCTCAAGTAAAAGCAGCTTTAAATATATAAAACATTAGAAAAGTAAAAGCAATCGTCTTTGGCCTGTAAGGGTTTAGACTGTCAGTGGGATTTTCGAAAATGTGTAAATGTGTAATTTTCGCTAGTTAACAGAGGTAGCACCATCGCATCAAGGCGGCCCGAGTCATAGAAAACTGCCTCCCAACGAAACGTCTTTTAAATAATTGGATCTGGTCAGAAAGGGACAGTCCCTTCCGGAACAGCTTGTCAGTTCGTGACAAAAATCCACCACTACTCAGTTTGAATAGGTATGCGTAAAAAAAAAACCATTGATAACTACATTTATAGGATGTAATTAATAAAACACAAATAAAAGAAAAACAATCAATTATAATGGTATACAGAAAAAAATATTAGGAGAACACATTCTTATTGTGAAGTTGCAATTATTTAGAACGTAGGTCTGTGATATTTTAAATATGAAATAAATACATTAATTAGAAAGATATACATACAAAATATGTAACATATAGGTTCGAAAATTTGTTGCTAAAAATATCGTCGTTGAATAATGCATCTTCTCCGGTTTGGAAAGAGATCCAGGTTCGAATCCCGGTGGCGCAACAACAATATTTTTCGATAAAATTGATTTTATATGTATATCTTTCTAATTAATATATTTGATTCATATTTAGAAAAAAACATATCTATTAAAAAAATTAGCGACCACTTAGTTTAATTTGTATTAATATACGACAGAACTACGAGTAGCTATGTTCTAAAATTGTAACTTAACAACAATATGTGTTTTCATTAAAAATAAAATAACTATTTTCTATCGTTTCTAATTGATGGTTATAGATAATTTGGTACTTTACGCACATTAAAATTTTTTTGAATACACGAAAACAGCACGTCCGCTAGGATTGCAATCACTTTCATTCAATTGAGGACGTCTGCGGTAGACTTGACATGGCTAGATATACCAACTATCGGAACAAGGTTCTGTTGAAAACTTCGACATGATCGGCGAGCTTGCTCATGAAGAAGTACGGGGGTGAGGCGAGTCCTATGTTAAAGCGGAAGAATGTGGCGCTTCATCCTTTCTGCTTAAACGGTATGACAGTAAGGTGGTTAGTAGTGTATATCTTGCTTGCCGATAAATAAGTTATTGCATGTTAAGTTAACTACCCACTTAATACAAATTGTGTAGCTGGGTCAGGGAATGATATAGTTAGATGATAGAGCTTTGAAAACGTAATTTGAATTATTTTTTAATTCTAAAATAAGACACTTTATAAATTGCAACACTGAAAAAATATTAAATTTGTATGTAGGAGCGTTTTCTACTGCGTAAGTAAAGAGCCGTGGTCCGTGACGCCACTAAGTGAGCACATTATGGATGTACATGATTAATAAAAAAACTGCATATAAGCGTTGTAATTGTACGTACGAGAGATAATGTTCACTCGCTCATTAATTTAGAAAAAGTAATTCCCTGAAACCCGCATAAGCTTTATTGACGCAAAAAAAAATAATCAAACATTGGTGATGAAATTAATTATAAATATAATACTTATCATAAGTTTTACACCTAAAGAGATTTTTTCAATCGTCGTGAAAAAAACGTTGGCGATAAAGACTGAGAAGAATTTTGAAATGTGTTTTGGTGTATTGACTGATTGACTACGATTGCCTGTGAATAAGCTAAAGTTATTTGGATTTAAACCTAATCATTTAATTAATGTACAAGTAGGTATATTCCGCGCAACTCACCACTCGACGATATAAATTCCGTCATAAAATGGAAATACTAGTATGGAGAAATGAGCGGAAATATTAAAATTCGATGTGTATATTATGAAACGCGCTGTCAACGAAAATACCAGGAAAATTCTACGTACAATATTTTTTCTTTACCTACATTCACACATAATACATTTTTCTCCTTTCGCATTCATTTATCGACACAGAATAGGGCGAGGTATAGAACAGCTCTCGACTTGTACAATGGAAAGGTGAATATTTGGTAAAGTTATATTATCAAGAGAAATAGAGTCAACTGACATAATAAGCGATTAGCCATCTAGCGGCTGACGGTGTAAGCAGTCGGGAAATTATCCTAGCTGTAGAAAATTACCAAAATTCGTCAACCCATAAATTCACATCTTGAATCAACAACGCAGACTGCAAAAGAAGATCGGTAGAATGTCTCACATCAGATCAACTTCCAAAGTATATGAAGAAGACTCTAGGAATCGGTTAATATTAAAATGACGAACAATAAAGAGAAGAGCATTTCTATGATGCGGCCGCAAACTTCCTCCGACCGAGGGGTATATTCTATGGAGCATTCAATTATTTTTACGTCAGACACGTCACGTTCGGTCGCCGGTGCTGCGATATCTTCAGAGAAGCAGGAGAGGATATGATGTCGGGTTGGATGTTTTGCATACATCCCACCTTTTTCTCCGGCTTCTCCATTATTCATTCCCCAACGGGTACGTCTCCGAGCCTCGAGGATGATTTATCTCGGTATCCTCTGTATCTATCTCTGGAATTGGCAGTGAGCAGTACAGGATGCATCCGCGGATTAAAGCATATTTGTTAAATGATATCTCAGTAGTAGCCGGTATACTCCTTGCCGTTTAGAAAGAACGATGAATTAGTGTGAGTAATAAATACCATACGTAATATGCACATTTTTTTCATTGATCAGTGGGCGGGGTTTTCGTTTGAAATGAGGTTAAAAACACGGTATCCACAAAAAAGTGTATCCACATGTACGGAATGTTTAAATATTGTAAGTTGTAAATTAGGAAAGTTTATATTTATATTTACATGTGTTATTTTCTTTTGTATTAGTTGTCCTTTTGTATTTTTACATTGTTCCCAACATTTGTCTTAGTCAAATGCATTTGTTGGTTTTCTACTGTTATAAATATACAGCTGGGTACTTATACTATAAAAGCCATATACTCGTATTAAAAATAAATATTCCTAAAAGTATTATATGTTCCAATAAACCATTTTATTCTGTGTACATAAATATACTTAACCTTATGTCTATCTATCACATATACACGGTGGGCGAAGGAACACATAAAATATATAGGTATCGCAAAAAAAAACGATGTAAGTACTGAGCTCTGTATGTGTTGTGTGTTCTATTTCATACGAGTTTTCCGGTACCATGTGTTCTTTAATATTAACTGTTACATACACTAATACAACTGTATTTCCTAAATAAAAACTAGTTTAACTTAATTAATATTAAAATTAATTTAAAGGGTTAAATTATATGTGTTTTCTGTAGTGGTTTAACTTTAATTTAGGCGCTCGGAGCAGATTTCATCTAGTCCCCATCGTATTCCTTATAAAACATTATAGTACTATTGCTCCATAGATTCGTGGCCCATTTGTACATCGAGCCTTCGCTTGATGTATAACTCGGTGGCAGGCGTGTATAACTCGGTGGCTGGGCCAACACACTCCACTCCATAGGAATATGGAACGCCATAAAGGAATATACTAAAAATGACAAACTTGTTAGATACGATACTTTACAATATGTTCTCGTGTCTCGAGACATGTAACGCTTTTGTTTTCCTTTACATAAATTAAGACGGAATGCTTTAATTTTTATTGAATATTTTTTCTTACGGAAATGATTATTTTATTACATTTTCATTGTTGCTTTACTCTTTAATTATTCAATTTGGCATTGTTATATTATATATACAGGGTGTAACAACCTAGTCCATAATATTTTATCGGTGGATGCCTGACTAAATTAAGAGTCGAAAATGTTCAAGGAATATGCGCAAATTCTGTACCGTTACGGAAAATATTTCACTGGCAGTAGATATGACGGGGCGGACTTTTTTTTGTTTATTTTGATAATCCACATATTCATCATCGTTTTATAACACAATAATTCATAATAGTTATAAATCTATATTATCTCTGTTTTTTGTTTAGTTTTAAATTCTCTCCATAAATAAGAAAACGTATACATTTAACTTGTAATTAATAATGTTATTTTGATATTTATTTATCTACGTTTTCTATTTATTTATTGATTATTCTGTTGGAAATTAAAATTTAGAATTTTTATTTTTGTTTTTGAAGTGAGTTATGTAAATCAAAAAGATGGAAAACTTTTGCTTTTATTTACTCGTCCACGTTTCCATTGTTCAGAGATCACACGTATACTCAGTCAGTATCGATATCAATTTATTGTTAATTGTAAATCTAATTTCATATAATAAAAGTAAGGTAAATTTCAACAATGTAAATTTACGGCTAGATGCGGGCATTTGCTAAAACATTTGACTTATTTTAAAAACAAAATTGTTGTAATTATTATTTTAATAAAAAAATAATATTGGCTAGAATTGGAAATATTTAATTATCTCATTTCCCTTAATACGATAGAATGAATAAATAATTAAATTAATCTGTCCATTAGATACATCGCGGGAATCCATATACGTTTATGTTTATATAATGTGTAGCTAGGGGGAGAAGGGTACAACTGTGGTCATGGAAATCGAAGATATTTCATCCGAGACATCGTAAACTACCGAGGATTACTTTAACATCGCCAACTTTTAGCCAGTAGCCAGAAAAAAGTCAAACCTGAATTGACAAACATAAAATAAATAATTCACACAAAGTATGTATTTGCAGAGCGAGCAAACTCGCCAATAACATTACACGCGGGCTTAATGAAGATTTGCCACGGAAGATTCATCGCGGTGCATTTTAAGATATCTGCTAGGTTTGTTTTCTAATCCGTAGCGGCCAACTCCGGAGCGGGGGGCGGGGGGCGGGGGCATCGAGGAGGGAACGGGATCGGGCGGGAGGGTCGGGAGAGGGTATAAAAGGGTCCGCGCATGCGCCGGTCCGCGTGTACTCCGGAGATCGTCGCGCGCGCAACACGACCGAAAGTTGCCGGTACATTTGATTATCCATCAATCTCCCAAGAGTTTGTCTCTTCTGTTCTCCGCGCAAGTTCGGTAGCCGATTCGAGCGAGATGAGAACCGCCCTGCCGCCCTGTGTGTTGCTGGTCCTGGTCGCTGCGGTCGCAGGTTAGTTCCCACCGGTCCTCACCCGCTCCGCAGTAACACTCCGGAGCTGAGGTCTAAGAATTAGCACGTACGATAAGCTACGGCTCAATCCAAATATTGTATCGACGAACAGCGCAAATAATAATTATTGCGCTAAAGACTCACAAACACCTATTTTTGTCGATTATTATTTTAATTAAAAAAACTCGCGGCAAAAATGATAATCGACGAAAGAAATTTGATATCACACATTTCGTAACACTTGCTTGACATTTCTTTACAAACACCGTAACGGTTCTGATTTTCTGAAAAGTGTTTATTCAAGTGACCGAACAGATGAATGCACGTGCAGCATTGTGCCCGAGCATGTACAAGTGTATCTGTGATTGCCTAAAATATAACGAGGTGAATGGCACTTGAAAAGAACTCACAATAATATATCTTTGTATCCCAATAACGTTGTGTCATTTTCTTTCTCCAAAGATATGTCTTCGCTCGTACTAGCGTAAGATGTTACATTTTTTCGCGTGTAATGAACTTGGCAAAATATAAATAAATGCATCTCTTTGTAAGCAAGATTAGAATAGAGGAAAATGGTAGGAAGATCTGTTTACTGAACTAATAATGAACTGTTCAAAATAGCAATATGATCCTAGTAAAACGGCAACAATTAAAACAGTATGCGCGAGTATAAATATGTACACGAAATATTTTTGTTGTGTTGCACAAATCTTAGGTATATCTTATCTAATTAATACTTTTCATGAACTTTTGAATTACCCTCAACAACTCCTCAAACGGCTTCGATTTACTAAAAGTAGGCACTCTTATTGAGAGAGTAATGTATACTTAGTTTAGGATATAAGATCTATAGGTACTTAGTGGAGAGATTTTTCAATAATGCATCTTTTCGGTCAACATTTTTCATTATGCTCTGTCATTACTGATAATATTGACGATGGAATCCAAATGAACTTCCTACAACACAGGTGAAAGATTTTGGTTTTAAAATAACTTATCTATATCTCTCTAAAAACTAAAACCCATTTCCATGTAAATATCCTCCTACGCAAGTTTATCTCATATATAAATGATACGATTACGTATATTATATATCTGCAGTGATGTTACCGAGGTAATTTCAAACCGACTAAAGTCTTCCCTACATCATCTGGCCAATCAGTGTCAATCTCTTGGCTGCAGACAAATGTACTAATTACATACAAAGCTGTACGCACTTTCGTCAGAACACGACTGCATAAATTTTCCATCACTTATAATAAATATACTCTTAAAATACTGGAATTATACATCTAGTATTTCTAACAGCAACTTTAATTGTCTCGCTTAGTATATTGAAATTGTCGGCTGATATCTATCACAATTCACACAACAACTGCCAGTTAAAGAAATGTACCAATAAGATAACTCTCTCAATTATACGTTACCAGAAAACCTGTTTTCTAGCATAAGTCTCGTCGATAAACAATCAAATACATTGTGTAAGATGAATCAATTTGAAATAACTGTATCGTATAAATTCTAAAATTTGTCGACTATTTATAAGGTTGACGTAGTGTAATTGGATAACGCACTTCCCAGAATAGGAAGAGATCCCGGTTCATATCCTGGTGGCAGATAAAATATATATTTAAATGGAGTTAATCTGTATGTATATCTTTCTAATTGATGCATTTATTTTGTATTAATCAAATACAAATTCGCAAGTTAAATTAGTTCCTTTAAAAATCCAGGAAAAAACTTTCCGTCCAGGACTTCACCATAATTCATAAATGCATCGGCTCGACCGTCGCATCGCACAGGAACAGGACTATCATCCGGCGCGAGGCGGCGTCCTCTGCATCGCTAATGGCGCCCGCCATCGCGCCATCATCTTCCTTCCGCGCCCGGATGGGGCGCCCGCGTGCGGAATACTAATATACCCCTCGAGGACATTCTCTCGGACGGTCGGTAAAGCACGCCGGACTCGCGCATGACTCAGCGGAGATACTGAGACTACTTTCACGGGCTGATTATATATATATATTTCTGTTATTATGTCACAGATTATCAACTCCCTGCCGAGTAAGAGTAAAAATTTTAAAGAAGGTAGTCGATTGTGCGTTGGCTTTAACAATTTCAGAATCATTCTTCATAATACCTGCCATAAGTCCCAGTAACGGAGGAGTAGGTGGGAATATACGCGTTTATAGTAATTATGAAAATTTTCGTTACGTAATTTAAAAGTTTATCGGGGATAACAAAATGTTGTCAAAACTGATCCATGAATCTTCTCGTACGTAACCCGCGAACTTGGATACACGATTTAGCAACAACGAACAACCAGTTAATTGTTATCTCCAATATATTCTAAAGAATAAAAAAATCTAATATTATTGTGACTATTAATTACTTTAATTGAATACGTGAGATAAAGAAAGTACCCGATAGATACGCATTCGAGATTAAAATTAGTTTTGAAAATAAACTACGACAATGCAATTGTTTAATGTAGAAAGGCTGTAAGTGATGTTTTTAGAAAGACGTAATAATTTGATACCTCACAAGCACACTTGCAATACAATTTACTTACTTTAATCACTACAAAGAGAAGTTGTTTTTATAAAACGAAATTTTAATAAAAATAACTTCTCTCTGAGCATGGAAAGCACCGCGAGCGTTACTTACATCATATTATATCATCGTCTACACGGGAATGCGAGAACATTGTTAGATTTTTTTTTATTTCTAAAGGTTTTTTTGATACGAGATCAATTTTTTATTCAATGCGGAACATCTTCGTCCGAGTGTAACCGAAAAAAAGAGATATTAACAAGTCACAATGAAATATTGTTTGCCACAACAAAATAACTACAACTCTCCTGTTACGAGGTGACGTAATTTAATTACAAGATTTTCAGTAAGACACGGGCGGTACTATCAATCATGTCGGCTCACAACGAGGCATTTTTTTTTCACGCGGGGGTTCGTTACCCGCCGATTGCGCAATTAACCGCTCAGAAGATGTTCTTCATCGTCCAGCGTCCGCGCGGAGAGCAGAGAGCGAAGCTCGCGTCGGCGCAGGGAGCAAAGCTCGATCCGCCGGCTAGCTCACCTGGCGCGGCGCGCGGCGGCCCGACCGTCGGCACCGCATTCTATCGCGCCCGCGACGATTGAATAACTTTTTTACTTTGCGTCTCGACACGCTCGGGCGGCGAGGATCGCTCCGCGGCCATCGGGCCCGACTCCTTTATGACATATAACGATATACGAAATAAAATAAAACGTAATGCGATACCGTCGCCACTAGGTACGGTACAGAGAATCTCCGGCCGACGTGACAGGTGCCTTGGACTGACGTGACCTTGCATTCGATAAAACAAACTCCCGAGATGTTTGTAACCATAACTCTTATTAGATTAGAATTTGACAAATATTACAATATAACCGTGGGTTACTAAATTACAAAAAAAACAATTGTATAAATGTACGAGAACGAAAGAAAAAGTACAAAACGAAGAGTCCGATCGCAAGATATAATATTCAAAAGCGATGTACAATGGAGAAACGAAATACGATTCTCATTCGCGATATAAATAAGACTCGATGAAATAAAACCCGAATGTAAATTTAAAACGAAAAAGCATTGTGTGCAAATTACATCAATTTTATTTTTGTACTTCATACTCTGGCCGTCAAAACGTAAAACCACTTATTATTTTCTAACCTAAGTAATAATTAAAAACTTACATATTCCTCCTCTGGCAATATTTTTTTCCAAAGATTAATTAACTCTTTTTAAACCTTTATTTGAAAGACGTCATCTTCCGAAAAAGAAAACGTCGAATTTCAATCCGATAACAAATGTAAATTGTTTAGTTAAATTCTTTACGGACACGTTTTTAAATATCGTGCATTTAAAAAAAAAAATTTAAATCGAAGAATGCTGAATCTATAATTTAAACATATGTATGAACATAAACAATCATAGAGTTCAACATTTCAACGATTAAAATGGCATAAAATATCAATTTATAGTACATTAAAATTCTTAATTATCGGACGGTGTATTTGAATCTTAGCGAGGCTGTCAGGTCAGGTAGGTCTCTTCATCCGACATGCTCGTCTCATTATGTATGGCGATCACACCCTTCGTTATCGTGCCTCAATTTTATGATTGCCACAAGTCGACAATCGATGATGAGCCCGTCTGTTAACTGCCGGTGGACAGCGGGAATGGAGATTCCGTCTCGGGTGGTACAATAGCGGCTGCCTGGGCGGGCGCCTTCCGTACACGAGTAGGTTTTCATTTGGAAATTATATTGTATCAAAAAGAATAGACAATCTAAATATTATACAAAATTCACAAATTCGAGTTGATTCTTTTTAAATCAAGATCAAATAGCGTACAAATATTACAAAAGATAAATTGACACAATGGTATCGAAACTGATGAACATAATAATAACGAACATTAAAAATAGAATAATAAATGTAAAATTTTATGAAAATAATGGCAAAAAAAAGTAAAGACAGTTATTACAACACAACATTAGACAAATTTTTAGATCAGTTGTGTTAGCTGATTTCATAGCGATCAAAGATTCCGATCATTTTTATACTTAAATTATTATAAAGTTGAGTAGATGTAAAATTTTCGTTGTTATTAATAACGACGCCAATATAAAAAAATCACCGCTAAAGATTTTTTGATGAGAAAATGACTAATATTATCGTAATTTTAATTTTGTAAATATACAGGAATTATCCATCAAAGAAAAAAACATTTAATAGGCCGCATTTATATACCGTTTGACTGCTATGATAATTTTGACACATTCGTTTAATTATATTCGGCACTCGATGACGGCGGATAAAGAAAAAATAAAGCATAAGAATTATCAAAATTACTTCCGTTTTACGAAGGTTTAAAACAGTTCACTCCCGCATTGTAAACCCAACGGTTGTTTCATGTACGTGCGATAAATTGTAGGGAAAAATGAATAACTAATTGGTCCAATTGTTAAATATTCCGAGAATGATAAATTATTTGACATTCATCACCCGCATCTTATTCACTAGGAAGTGCACACATTTGCAAGTATAATAATGTTTCACGCGTAAAATAATTTCGGCGTACTGATCGCTTCAGTACGCGAACACTAAATGTGCACGTGAAATATTCGAACTTGAATGTACAGACAATAATAAGCTAGCCAAAAACGCGTAACGTTGTATTATATTTAAATTAATAAAAATTTCAATCGCTTGTTTTTTTTATTAAAATTATACATATCCTAATAACCTCACATACAAGTACATTAAAATAATCTTCAATCACAAAAAAAGATCATTGTATTCTTAGATATAAATCATCAGAGTCTAAAGACCGAGCAATTTCATCCCATCGCATAACATTGCATTGCATAAATGTATCTCTCGGATTGAGTACGAGCACGAGTTTTATATCTTCCCCCTGGAGGCTGTGTCCGCTAGCCCTCGATCCCGAGGGCTATTTTTAGCCTTCGCATTAACCGACTCCGGCGGAACGAGCTAAACTACACACGCATACCTCAGCAGGGCGATACTATGGGAAGACTGGTTTCCAACAGCGCGCCATGTGATCTTATGCCAATGTTTTACCAGTCGATAGAACCTCATAAATGTATTTTGCTTTGGATAATTGACAGGCGAAACGAGAAGACCGGTCGGATTATAATATTTAACTATAATATATGAAGAATCAATTCTCTATTGTGTATTTTTGATCTTAGAGATATATTTTTCTACTTTGAAATGAATACAGACTTATGTCGTGTCGCAGACGAACAGACCAGATAAAATATATTACGTGTAGAACAGTCGAAGGTTTAGATATATGTAACGATACACTCTTCTAGGGATTGCGGCGGACATCTCGCGTGCAGGACGCGCATTCGAAAACAATCGTGTGTTAGTTGTAATCTTGTGTGCGCCGTCTAATGTAATCAGATCATTGATTGTATTCATTTATATAAGAAAACGAATCCAACAGCTTAACTGCACGTTTAACATAATTCAAAATGTGATTTCAAATATAATAGTTATGTATATTGCTTCGAGGGTTTAATTTTAATGTATTTTAAAGAATTTAGTATATTTTCCTTGATCCTTAAATTCACGCTTCATAAACGTTCTATAAAAGCAGTTGAAATAGAATTCTCCAAGACAGTGTTTTTTATGATCCTCGTGAGAGTCTCTAGCACGAAAAATATCGTACATGCAGAGTCCATATACAATAGACTATTGGAGCACATTTCACGAAATGCGCAAACAATGGAGACGATCCCATGCAAATATGCGAGCCAGAAATAAACTACAAAAACTGATTTCGCATCTTCGGGCTTTATCTTGACGTCGGTCAAGAACAAACAAACTAAAAAAAACAAAAACTAACTAATTCAGTATGGTCCTTTGTTGGTTTTTTTGCAATGGTTCGAAGCCGAAGTCTGGATACTTTTTAAATGTTTATTTGATATGCATACATGTGTGTGTGTGTGTGTGTGTGTGTATCTCATTATTTATTGCTACAGTCCTAACGCCCTTCCAGGGTGACCTCTGTCTTTGGGAAATGATTAATAACAGGTATACAACGAGGTATAGGTTAACCCCTTTGCTCAAAATTTGCTGCCAATATAATTAAAAAAAGAATCAGTGTAAGGTACATCGGCAACTATAATTTATTATTGGATTGGTGTAAGCGGAAAAAACTTGCCAGCGAACCAACGAAGCGTCGGTAG
Source organism: Eubasilissa regina (assembly GCA_022840565.1). Lineage (NCBI taxonomy): Eukaryota > Metazoa > Arthropoda > Insecta > Trichoptera > Phryganeidae > Eubasilissa > Eubasilissa regina. The sequence goes on along the minus strand of JAINEB010000022.1, from coordinate 26,179,675 downwards.
TCGTAAGCAAATCTATTTTCACATTTAAAATCAAAATTAAATATGTAAAAAAATAAATGTTTACATACATTATCTTACTTAAATATTGGCAGCCGTTTATTTACAATAAAAGTCCTACATACATAAAAGCTACGCAAAGCTTCAATGTGTAATGTTGTGTAGGGACAAAGCACTATAGTAAGCTTTCCGAAATTGCAGACATGGTAGAAGTCCTTGTAGAGTTATGCACTTGAAACGCCGTGCAAATATTTTTCTTCGTAAAACAAATATTAAGAATAGAAATATTTGATTGTCAGATCGAACTGCCACCGCAACAGCTATACTTACAATCTTAATAAAATGCTCAATTGTGTTATTAATTGATAGCAAATTTTTATCTTAAACACAAACATAATTTCTGAAATATTTCTGCGCAAAACAAAAGCGAGCTGAGCAGACGGAGGATTTCATTGCAATACATGATTTACATTACAGAAGACTCGGTGGGTTCAGAATAAACATAGTGACGACAGGCAAGGACATATCACTAAAGATTGGAGTGACACCAATTGTCCGGCTAATATCATTATGCATATATTACACCGTAGACCGTGGTACCTACCTAAGGCTACGAGAAATATCAACAATGTATACAGATTACCTAGTTGGAATGCAACTACCCTTTTAAAAACAATATTGTAGAAATGTTGATAATAGATATGTGCCCATTATTATTGAATGTGGTCTAAGTCATGTTTCTTTTGTTTTGAGATATTTAAAGGTTTGCGTTTGAATTGATTAAAAAATATTTTTATTTTACACAACGCAATGTTTCAAAATTTATTTAGTCTACTAGATTTATAATTTATTTCGACATATAAATATTGCATGTAGCTTGTAAGAAAATAGAAAATTTAAGGTTGAAATGTCTTTGTCTTACTCTATTATCAAAATAAATACTAACGGTATACCGATGAATACACTGAATATAACGCATCAAATTTTTCATAATTGTTACAATTTGCATCATATTATATTAATTTAAAACAATGTGATGCGACATTAATGTTTAACTACAACATAAACTAAACTCAAAATATTAGAACATGTCACAAATAAAATATTAGTGTCCGTGTCTATTGCAAAATATAGGAACATATCATAACATGTTAGTGTAAGTTCCTCAACTTCTCACTAATATAAAATGATGGCATTGGCAGAAATAAATAGTTTGCAAGCAAAAAAAGATAATATTGTCGAATGGTATGCCAGAACTCCGAAACCCGACAAATAATTTAATTTCGCGGTCAGAATTAACACTATTGTTAAATTTAAGACAATATTGCCATACAACATTAATTAATTTTACTCTCGATCAAAATATATTATTTTTACAACTTCACGGAAGAAGCCTTGTGCGCTAAAATATTCCCCGCACGCACCGAGGGGAGGCAGGAGGGTAAACAAACACTCCGTGCGAAGCGTCCTGGCGGAATACCAAGTCCATGACTCACGAGACGGTACTCGGCTCCGGTGACTCCTCGGAGAACCAAATGGAACGAGGAGTATCGGCTAATCGAGACAGACTGTATGACTCTTCAAACACTATTTATTTTATTCACAACACTTATTTTCTTCTTTATAGGGCCGGTTGTGTGGTCAGTAGTAACTTTTTACTAACGCCCGTAGTAAAAAACCTTTGCGGGTTGTTGATACGTCAAATTTACTACTGTCAAAGCATGATGGAGATGTCTATTAACGCGACAAATAATCATGAAATATGCTCTATTTTATGCATTATCTACGGATTTTTTCGTCTTGGCGTTCGAAATCTGTCACATTGGTGGTGTAATTTTTTCGTATTATGTGCTAATGTATATTAAACAACGAGATAATCATCGAACGAAATTTCATCAGTAAAATAGCGGGATATTGAATGATTAATTGTCAATCAATGAGTCAGATGACTTTTAGAAGAGCTGTGAAAAGTCCGCCATATTAAACTATCGATTCTCGTTTTTACTATCGGATACCGAATAGTAAAATGAATTTACTACAGTATGTACTTTCGAGAAGTAAATGTTTTTTACTAACGATCAAACAACCTATTTTCGCAAATTAAAAAAAGAAATTACTACTAATCACAGAATCGGCCCGTAGTAAATAGGAATACATTGTCGACAGACATTGGAGCAATACAATACTTTAATGCAATTTTACCGAAGCGACCGGTAATAATGTAACAGGCGTATACCTAATATGTTTAATAATAAGTACTTTAGGAGATAAATAACGACTGAAAGAAATATTAAAAAAATAATATCCTTAGTAAAAACAAAATAATTCAATCGATCAACATTTATTATAAAACAACTCGTAGCTATGTGAAAATATACTACATTGTATTCAAGTTTCGATGAAAATCGACATATAGAAATATGAATAACGAATTACGTGGATATGTCCGGTTCTGAATGGAAATTTTTCTAATATACAACAAGCGAGTACACGACAAACTGTAGCGCTGCACTGTACGGTAGATTTAGATAATTATTAAATTTACATCAAATAATATTACGTGAAGATTTAATCATTGCTTCTAATTTTTACATCTACATCTATAATTTATTGTACCTAGTATTTTTTATTAATTTTGAAACCATCCTCATACGTTATTTGCGCCGATCTATGACGAAATTGAAACATTTGTAATATCCTTCTATTCTACATATCGCTTTATAATTTACAAAATAATTGCTAATAAAAACTTATTTAAGTAGGTAATTAAAATGTATTTATGCACTACCACTGACCACCAATTATATAGATATAAACACCAACGCTAATTCTTTGTTCCAATATTTTCATTTTGGTGTCACTCGCGTGATCCCGTTGGTACCACTTACGTAATCAAATAGCTCCGCGACTTTATTTAAAAATACGACTACTAAAAAACTGACAATATAATATGCATTAATGTAAAAAAATACGTCTTGTTTACACAAAGATTTAATTTTCGATTTAACTGTTGCATAAATGTGTCATATGTTAAGAATGTGCGTAGAATGTTCCAAACCTTTACTTCGTGCCTATTCATTCACTGGTTGTGTGCACCACCTATAACTACATGAAGACTTTCCGACCATTTGTGACAGTACACAGACACAGTGGCGCCTGGCGTACCACGATTCACGATGTACACGGGTGCTATGCTATATACTTGGTATTCAGAAATATTGTAAAATAAAAATAGTCGCTTCGTTTGGCCATCGGATTCGTGCCTATTCATGAACGTGATTGCCGACTAGCGATTGGTGTTCGCGTCACGTAGCGCCGCCACTGAAACGGCCATCGGAAGAGGAAGTGACGCCTGACACACAGAACAGGACGCCATGACACATCGGGACGTTCGTTGGATTTGTGGCGACTTCATAAACAGGCATATACTGCGCCATTTTAGAATCGTAATATTTTTTTATATAATATAGTACGAAGCAGTCATTAAAAAGGTGAGTACCTACCTTTATATATAAAGATAAGTGCGTATAAGTTAAATGATTTTTTCTCCATTTTTGAAATCAGGGCACTCAAGCTGTACAATTGAGTGCCTCACAGTAAAAATCCGAGAAAACACTATATTCTCAGCTATAATATAAAATATGTATTCCCCGTTATTTTATTACACGATAAAAATTGCACGAAGATTACAATTGATGTCGATACTCGCCAGTCACGGAGAAGTGAATTCAATAGAATGATGTCGAGCATTCTATAATTCTCTGCATAAATGCATTTTGATGATTCGAATAAAAAAGTAATAGTTAGCGTAACAGCATCCGTTTCCATCATCCAGAAAGTGCTAAAACAATTAATTGGACAATTAATGGATCGAGTTCAATGAATCGGTAAATGATTGGTTCGGACCTCGGACTGGCGACTTCAGCGCCAGAGTGGAGCTCGCGGTCGTGATCAAATTTTTTCAGTGAAAACAAAGAAAAGTTATGCAAGCCGCCGAGAAGCAAACAGCGGTGCAACACTCGTTCACTCTTGGATGCATTCATAGATTATAACTAGAATACATTTTTTAACTTGGCTCATTTTATTAATTGATTCTTAAATAGTCCTAACATTGTACATAAAAAATTCAACATACCTTCAAATAATTAAAACAATTGACAATCGAATCTACATAAATATGATTGTTGCCGTTCGTAATGTCATACATTATTTCGAATAAAGTAGTTCTATAATCCTCTGGAAATTTGTCATTTGACAGTGTATGTAAAAATATCTCTGCACGTTTAATTTTTTAAAATAAATTAATCAAATGATTGCAATTTGCCGATCAAATCTAGAAAAGTATCTACTTCCCATGTGTCCAAACTATTCTGTATACATTTGAAAAATATACTTTTTTCTGTCATTATTGGCGAGCATTTACCCAGTAGATAATAAATAAAAGCCCAGTTTTGTGTTTAATACTTTTTCGTAACCATATTTGAAAGGAAACACATTAAATCGGATAAACTGATTATTAAATTATATGATGATTAAATATGATGATAATCGGATAAACTGATTATTAAATTAAATGATGATTAAAAAAAATTTACACATTTCATCGAATAATTATTTACAATTACAAAATTACAAAATAAGAACAAACAAAAATATTTTGTTCAATGCTAAAAATCACCCCAATTTGTTTTAACTAAATTAGTTAAAAGAAAAATCTGCTCACCAAGAAGAATTTTACAAGAATTGTCTGCAAGGTAAAAAAGTACGTGTTATCACGCTTATAGCTTGACGTGACACGCAAAGTTTAGCGTGTTAACGCGCTCATGATATTTAAAAGGTTGATAGAAAATATTTTTTGTCTTGCGGCGGAACCAGAGTGGTAATCTACTTGAAAATAATAATAGATTATCAACATTTATTATATTTAATTCAAGCACAAATGTTTAATTTTAAAAGTGATTTATGTACTGATGAATTCCATCTCTTTCCACCTACAATACAAACGTAACATTTTGTAATTCCCTGTCTAACCTAACCATGCAGGTTTAATTAATTTTTACCATATTATGTCGACATTTTTTAAGATACCTGTAATTTATCATTTGTTCAATACGAATGAAGTGCATCAATTAGAAAGATATACATACAGATAAGCTAAATTTACCGAAAAAATATTTTAGCTGCCACCGGAAATATGACAGAACTATATTCTGAAAAAAATTACAACTTCACAAATAAAAATGTATTCTTTTTAAAATATCATTTGTCCGTTCACCAAATAAATATGTATTTGATAGTATGTTTACTTTTTTATAAATTTATGAAAAAATAACGTGGTCATAAATAATGGCTCCATTAGGCACAGCGGGCTTCAATATACCACGATGCTCTTCTTTCGAAGGACGTGTTTTTTCATATCTCTACTATTAACATTCCGATCATAGTAAAAAATAGATATTTTTTATTTAGACTAATAAAATGGCTTTCTAGACATTTAATCACCAAACACGATGATAAAGTCGGCCATAATGATATCGTAAAATTGATTAACTTTTTACAAACATATGATATTTGGCCTCTCAAATGATCAATAAAACTGTCTGAATTAAATCGAAGTGAGATAAGATTGTTTATTTCGCTTGATTAAGATTATTATTCACCTATCACATCATCGATTCATAGGCCATTCATTTATTATATATATATATATATATAAATATATATATATATACCTTTTTACACACATGTATAAAGATACGCTAGGAATTATTAGAAGAGACTGAAAAATATACACGTGGATGGAGGATTAGAGAGACCATGGTGAAGAATGTCATTGTCACTACTTAATTGTGTAAATGGCAATGGGCGAGCCGTATTTCAAGATTCAGATATATATATAATTAATAATATTGAGATCTACGAGACAAAAAATGATTTAGAAGAACTTTCGTGACATGGCAAAGATCGGTGAAGGACCGAGTGAAGGAAAAGAGTGACCTAGTCATGGGAACGTCTTCATCCAGCGATGGATTGATTTATATTATATTTATGAATATTTTCTGGATTAGTATATTTAATTGATCACAAGGATACATATCCAATGTAGCAATTTTATATTTATTCCAAACTACAAAAGCGTCAGTTGGCAACTCCTGGCAGAGGTGGAGTGACCGTCGGACGTCGAGGTCAGGGTCCCGCGGTGGCAGCGGCGCAGCGGCGCGGCGACGCGGCGGCCCGCGGGCGCGCGGGGGCCGGCCCCGCCACCATTAGTCGCTGCCATTTCTCTAATAGACCACGGCTACGAATAATAAATTTTATACTTGAAATGTGAAATTACATCAATGATACCCATTCCTCTTTTTATTGCGATTCTTGCGGGGGAACAATGATCAGGTGTACGTTTTCTAGAACGCTTCTGACGGAATCCGGACTGGCACCGCGGTACAAAAACATGACACGTCGACGGTCGTTACAAATGTTTCAGTAAATTACAGCTTACATCGCTCTGCAATGAACGGAATCTAATAAAAAGTTTCTGAAATTATTCCAGATTTACAGGATTAAAAAAGAAAAACACGGATTTACTAGTTGGTTAGTTAGTTGGATTTACTAGTTGTATTTTAAAAGCGAGGAGAGTGATACAATTAAAGAAAACGAGAAAGCGACATGCGGTCGTGTCCATATTGTGTTCGACAACATTTTACAGAGAAAAAAAAACTCGTTCTGAAGATAAAGAGCATGCGATAACCATTAATTTAATAATGTTTTTAAAAGGCCAATAACAGTCAGTATTTATTTATTAGAACAAGAAATGAAAGAAGTGTAACGGTGAAAATTATACAACTAGTTTTTGTGCAAACGATTGGGTCATAAAAAGATTTCAAACGGCAATATTAAATAACGTACCGGTCAAACGACCGGAGATTCAAGTTCGGAGCCTTTTTGCGAAACAAACATTCATTATTGAAGAGCAAATAGCATTAATATTTCATAAACATCATAGTCGGCCCCTAAATTGTATAACATTACACGGGACACGGGTTCTGGGACGCGCGTGGCAATAGATAAGCCCATTAAAACAGTTTATCTCAGAATTCCAATAAGAGAATTATGAATAATCGGTACTCGGTACTCGGTACTCGGTATTAGTTTAATGGATTTTTTATTTTACGATACAGTTTAATTCGTGAAATTACTTAATACATGTGCGATTTGATAGTTACGTATATAGATGAACTAAATCCGGTATATATTTGTAGACTATTTTGTAGTTGAAAGACAATATTCTAACCGCATTCCATATACACTTCATATTATAAATTCAGTTGTCATTATAACTTTATTACGAAACCCACACTGTATCGTGTAAGTGTATATAATAAATAATTCAGAGAAAACATGCGATTGCTTGAATTTACCATTATTTTTGTTACTATCTTAACCACTGTTGATTAACTGTATGTTTTCCAAAATAAATAATAATATTGTAAGTTGTATTGGATTAAACAGATACATATTATTACAATATTACATCTTCATAATTTTTTTTTACACTGCGGGTTCGGTTATTAACGGTGCTGATATGTGGGTGCTTAAAGACGTCCAATTAACGATGTATCGGTATTTTACTTCAATTATATCGGTACATACAGTTTCTACATTTATTTACGAAACACTCTTACCAAATTTTTAAAACTAATTGCCGTATCCTTCCCCTCAAACTATATCTTTGTTAAATATTTATGCTGTTTACATTATAAATATAGTTTTTTAAGGGCGTGCAAATATATTGCATAAGGACGTTGTTTACCCTTTCATTTAGAATTGTTTTATTTAACTCGATAGTCTATGTAACGTGTTAGAAACTTATTTAAGCAACACAGAGTCAACTATGAACGTCGTGCATGTGATACGAAATATCAACTCTAAAGTTTTATCGATAGCCCCAATACATGCATAACATTTTGAAACAATTTCACATTGTGAGAACTGTCTGTGTCGAGCTGGAGTTCCGCGGCTGAGCTGGCCCCGGCCGACCTCACGCCCGACCCCTGTCCCCTGCGACGGTCGTGCCCCGAGGTGAACTATTCCCACATCAGGCCCGGTATTAACCCGACAGTGTACCGTCTGACACGCCGTTCGGCGAATTGTGATGCCTCCTTGCCGATGGTCTAGAGACGCCACATCTCGCGGCAGCTGTGCATCCGGGAAGCATACGAGGAAGTGAATAAACTTATTACATAATTGGTAAAAAAAAAACACGAGAAAATTGCTATTATTTGACAGTTTACAAAATTCACCATCCACCACATAATACAGTTGCTGATGAAAGTCTTTACATTGTTGGGATGAAATTGGAGAGAGTACATATAGTATACGTAAGTTGCGCGGTATGAAAGATGGGATCCTTCGGTAGAAATCAAATGCCGCATTAAGCGAGGTCCTACAATCTACATCTGCATAAAAAAGATGGTGCAATCGTGATTATGCACGCCGAATGGTCAGATGCTATGTGTTCTCATTATTCTTTTATGGAATTCGATTCGAGATATGGATCTGCAGAAGAATTGTCACAAAGTAAGCTGGATGGACAGAGTAACGAATGAAGGTTCGAATAAATAAAGAAAAAAATATTTAAAACAATAAAAATTCGAAAACTTCAATATCTCGCACATGTAATGAGACACTCGGAGAAGTATCGAATCTTGCATTTCTTGGAAATCGTGAGACAACGGTTTGGCTAGTCTAGCTAGTGCAGAGCTTTTCCGGACCGCAGTATGCAAAGTGAAGAAAATTCACCGTTGCAAAATTAAAATATTTAAGATAGCAAGCGCGTTGAAATGCAATAATAAATATATATATGCAAGTGTATAGTTATAAATTGTTGTCCACTGTAAATTATTTATTTAAGTTCATGCTGCATATTCCGTGAAGTCTGAGAGTCCAGTTTCTGAGGAAGACGCCAGCGTTGTCTGGATTCGATCAACGACCCTCGGTTGAACTTGGAACACGCCACATTTGCAACTGGTAATAACTAATGTCGGTACTATAACATTTTATGGGATATCTGGTGTGATCTCACGGTTTATAATACCTGATACATTCTCGGTAGTTTAAATTGAATTACCACGTCGTTCAATGTGTGTACTTGGGCCGCTGTCGAGGAAACGGAATAAAATAATAGTTACATATCGTCACAAAACTAGGCATATCGCAAAATTACAAATTCAAAACAACATTACAGCGGTGAAAAACTACGCTCCGTCTGAGATGGCAGGGGTCTTCAGCCGCGGTCCGCGGACCGGATGCGACAGCAGTTATCTCCGGAGTTTCCTGTAATTCTGCAGATATTTAATAAATTCTATTGCCACTTACTGCAAATTAATGTGTTTATCTTAAACGCAAAGATTGAAGAACTAAATTGTTTTGATTGCAGGTTTTCAACGATGGTGCATCTCATCCATCTTGCGTGGTTTGATATCTGATGGTAGCTTCGAAATAATTGTCCAATGAATTGATTAGTGTTTGAGGGGTAACGGAAGTCTTGTATAATATTCTATTCGGAAAAATTAATAAGAAATTTGCGGATTCATATAAAAATTATTAATGATAGCCTTGCGTAACATAGCGGTAGAGCGATTACTTCATGTTTTTGAGGTCACGGGTTCGATTCACGTCAACATATTTTCTTGTACTGATGAAGATTTCAGGTTAGTATGTTCGAACCTATTGAATGTTATTTGTTAATCACAAATCACCAAATATATAGATAGATATGAACTAACGCAAATTTCTTGTTCCAATATTGTCATTTTGGTGTCACCCGCGTGGTCACTTCGGTACCACTTACGCAATCAAATAGCTCTGCGACTTTTTTAAAAATATGACTCGATTGGAACAAAAATTTAAACGCTGATAATGTAATATGCATTAATGTAAAACATGCTTGTTTACACAAAGATTTAATTTTCGAGGACTAAGTACTTTTACTGTTAAATTAATTAAAATTACCAAGTTAATATTGCTAATTTTAAAAATACTTTTACTGTTGCATACACGTGTCATAAACTATTGGATTTATGTTTCCACCAAGAATGCGTAGAATGCCCCTCGTCTCGCAACTAATGTTCCAAACCCCTCTCCTATATGTACACTTGTCTATTCATTTACTGATCTGTGAGCATTCTTATAAGCTTATCAGCATTCTAGCTGATAAACTTATAAGTTAATTAAAACTGTTCTAAATCCTTCCAACCAAACAGAATGTTTATCAACGTGTATGTATGCATGATATATTTATTATCCCAATGATATTGAAACTTTTATAATCGAAAAGGTGCCATCTGGTAACGTTACGTACTGTCTATCGATAATCAATAAATCAGTTCTGTCCGTGTGCTGTCTAGCAATTCTCCAAGACCGAGAAAAGCGACAAAAAATGAGAGCATCTTCGATCTTCGCGGAGGCTGATAAATAATTTATCGACGAGTTTATCCTTATATTACATATATAGAAGACAATCAGTTCATATTTATTAGACCTTTTTGCCCGATGGTGGATAGCTGTAAAGCCATTATTGTAATGGCCAGTCCGGGCCTGGCCTGGGGCGAAACGTTAGCGATCGTATATGGCCCACGGGGTAATTGTGAAAATGTTAGATCCATTTATACCTAAGTGTGAGAATTTCACAAATTAGAGTATGGCAACGCCCTCGGCGAATATAATGTATCGACGGCCCACAACCTGAACGTGGAATATTATAACAGTTTGTTGAACTCGCCATTTTTCCATTCTTTCACTATCCATAAAGTTATCTTTAAGATTCTCATTTACAAAATTTAATTGTATACTTTTTCCATTTCTCCCTTCCCAGTCTCTTACAGATATATATTTTTTATATTGCATAGATTAAAAAAATATATAAACGTATATGTACATTTATCGGTGATTGTATGGGTAACGAAAAAAATCGTTTTTTGTTATCTTTCCATTGAACCTATTTTAGTATTATTTTTTAAAACTAACTTCATAGATAAGCGATACAATAGTGAAAACACTATATAGTGAACCATGATTAAATACAATATTCTGATATCCCTTTGCCACACAAACACCAACACATCATACATGTAATCGTCTTGTTTTTATTTTATTAAAAACCATCTAAAATATAATACATATTTAACTGATTGTTGTAATAATTATTTTGAGTAGGTAATATAAATGACACGACTATTGCAAGACCTAAAAAAGTTACAAGAGTCACGCCATTAAGAGTTGGTCTTGCGGGGGAGTTCTTCCCGTGCATCGCGCGGTACACGATGCGATGAGTTGCCGTAAAGAATGTGTAAGACATTAGCATTACAAGACGTTGCCATTGTTTGTTACAGGACAGAGGATAACGACAATCCAGCTGGATGGAGTTCAGTACTTCGTGTCGCGCATGAACCCGTACAGCCCGGAGCTCAACTACTTCTTGGCATACCAGTACTGCAGGTGAGGAGGAGTTATACTAATATATTGTAGTGCCATTTGCAGGACTTCGCGACTTACAATTACAGAAATGCAATAACTATCTAACCGAGAATTTACATTTTAATACGCTCAAAAACAATTTTGACATTCGTTTCTTGGTGTTCAAGGTGTTAACAATTGTGAATGCTTTCATATTATCTCTTTCGTAGCCGTGCAGTAACACCAGTCTACCTACCTCCCCAATTAAAATATTTTTTCGATAGATCATTTTTTCTGTACGTCATTCTAACTGTGCATATTTTAAATTTGTTTTAAATATCAAAGAACAATGTTTTGAAATTGCGACTTCACAATAAAAATGTGTATTCATTAAGAAAATAATTATAACTCTTTCTCACTAATTAAATGAAGACATATAAGAAAGTCCTATTATAATTAACATGACGAAAACTCCGAAATATGTAATTATATTATTGTTTTTATTGCTCAATATTTAGAGTAAATATAGGACACTAATTATTTTAAAGCTATTTAAGGATGTGAAACCATTTAAAATGCTAAAAAAAACTCTAATTTCTTACGGTAACACAGCATTGTTGCGTACTCTCAAATTAATAATATCAATCGAAATCTTGTGTATAATATTCAAATTTCCTTCTGTGTGTGTCATGCGTAGAGAAAATTTGAAAGAAAATTGATATCTCTGATTCGATTAAAATGTCAATTTTTTATGAATAATTACGAATTAATGACGTCTTTCGCGCCCGTCCTGAGACGGGTTTTAAACACTAGTAACTTAGAATTAATAAAACAGCAGAGAACTGCTGAGCGGTGAATATCGGAGTATGATTTTTCATAGAGCATCATAATATAATAATAGTTTGCTCAATGTGCTGAATATGGAGGTGGATAATATAGATATGCATCGGTGTACGGTACTGCCGGCGTGCACGAGCAAAAAAGATGCACAAAAAAGCGTGAATTTGATCTACAAGATTAGATACATTTCATAAAAAAAATCTCGAAATTAAAAATGAATTGTTTTATCATTTTGTTGACCGATATTAATCTCATGCACAGGGCACAGGTACGCCGATTTACATTTGAAAATAACTGACCACTAGAATGCTCAATGAGTTCCACGCATAAATTAAGAACATTTTCATTACGGCCCCGTCGCCCGCAGTAGCAAATGGTACATTAAATTACCGTTGTGCTTTGTTATAGAAGATTGATTTCATTTTGTTAGTTAATTAATTAGATAAGAAATATAAACGTTCATTATGCAATACTTCAATAATATTTATATTGGTATTACTTGAGACGTATTTATTTATTTATTTGTGCAATGCTGTTGCAACAGTACATTCATACATAATCAATTTACTTACGTAGTATATTCACTAATCATGAACTATATAATGTCATTTAAAAATAACATTTCATAGTAAAATAATTAGTCAACTTGTCAACCGAGTGTGTGAGAATCTTATTTGAGAATATGTTTGGGTGAAGGAACTGTATTAAAATTAACCAAATAAAAATGTATTTTTTAACTATAAATAAATATAATATAAAATATTATAGTTTTCTTCACATTTTATAGCACGAGTATTAGTGTTATAAGTTATAAATTAATAAAAATTATTTATTTTACTTTTATCTACAAACAAACAAAAGTAGCCATAATAATACAGGTCTCGTCTAGTATGACGGCGATTACTATAAATTTTGCATTGATGTTGTCATTCTTTTTATATCTCACTTGATAAAATTATAGTTTGAAGGTATTTAAGAAAGTGATTGTTCGTCAATTAGGTAGGCACGTATCGTGCAACTCGGTCTTTTAATCATTATTTATGAACGTTTTTAATTAAATTTTTACCCTACGATAGTATTTCCATTCTGAATGTCATATAATTAGTTAATTTAGATATATAAGAGTCAGTCCTCGGCTATCTACTCCATCTTTATGGACCGCAATTTACGACGAGAGAGAAAAAAACCTCAGTCGTTATAGAAACCTCGCGCCTCTCTAATGTCATCTTCCCGCATTCTACATTCACTTGCTTTCTTGTCTTATAACATTCTTTTAGCTTTATATTCACGGTTAGGTATCTAATTTTATTTTGACATTAATGTTTTATAATCCAAATTGTTATTTTACGCATCGGACAATTAATTGCGGGAGTGCAAGCGGTGCAAGTGCACAAGCAGTAAAAAACTAGCGTAGCAGACACGGTAACTAAAAATAAGTGTTAACTTTGATGGCAAAATCGTTCAATTAAAGTACCCGCAATTTAAATGAAAGATTACGTAGATAATTATAATAATGGATTTTATTTCAGTGCTATTAGGTGTAAGCGCTTTATATGAAAACCGTTATGTTATTGCTACTAACAGTTATTTGGCACAGTGACGAGCTTTTCATACATAGCAGGCTATTAATTAATATTTCAATCGGATATCGCCAGAGATTCAAATTGCAATACGTGCGAAATAAATTTAGTGTTGGAGTGGCCATTCAAAAACGTTATTCATTACTGACAGTGGAATGTGGGAAGATAGCAGAATGCAATATTCTAAATGTATTTGAAAATCGCACAAGTTAATTCAAATTGACAGTAGATGGAAAATTATTCCTTTATTTTATTTAAAATTTTGTACTATTTTTGTTACGACTAGTTTTGATAGGTGTAGTCTCTCTCGTCGATAAGTGTAAAAAAACAACTAAATATATTCGATTACAGAAAATTAATATTGTCGGTTTAACAGATAATAATTAAGATTATTATTATTATTATTGTTGATTTACACAATTATTATAATTTATTTAAATATGTGTAGACACTGAGGAAATCTAAAAGTTTATAAACCACGATGAGAGTAGCATATAAAAGATTTTACAAACGTATAGATACCGTTTTTAAAAAAATGTAAAAAAAACAGAAGACAATAAATGTAAAATATATTTAAAAGAACAGGAAAAGGAGAAAATGTGGAAAATAAAGAATTTGAAAGAAAGTAGAAGATGAAAATTGATATGTAGCCAAATCATTACGCGTTATTTAGAATAGCACAGAAGACAATTAAATTATACAAAGTATTCAAATTAATAAAGCGCTGAATAAAATCGTTTTGGGCTTAATACAGGGCACGCGTGAAATACTAGTTTTATACTATCTGATAAGCTTGTGCATCACGTAACGTGATTAATACTGTATCTAATTTTTACTCATCTACAAAGGTAACTGAAATTTAAGTGTTTTTAATACTTCCCGCTTTAACATTTTAACCAATTAGTACATAAACTATGGGCAGCCTATATTGAGAAACAAACGGAAAAGTATTCTGAAATATTCATAATTACTCAGCAAATTATGGATGTATTTCGCGATAATTATAGTCAGTGTCTGTAATCTCCTTAATTCCTTTCCTGAGGCAATTTCACCATCTCGGTAATTACACCCCCGCGTTATATAATCCTTCCGCATTACACCCGAGCGGAGGGACGTTAAGTACCGGCTGCAGGACAGGATCCCCTCCATTAGACGCATCGCATGAAATCAGATTTTATCTAGCGTCATAAATATGTATATTACACGTTTCTCAGATGTACAACTCATCTCTGGGAAGTTATTGTGTGTCAGTCTTTACAGTGTGCTCGTTTTTACAGATCGCTGGGTCTTCAGCTGGCTTCATTTGAGACGAAAGAAAAGGCAGATTCAATCACCACATATCTCACAAATGCTGGTAAGTTCAAACACAACTATTATTTGGCCATAATTTCCTGTGAATCTAACGGTGCTATAATTATTGCTAACAGAACAAATACTGCGTTTCCGTTTTGGTACTTTCGGGGCTGGATCCGCCGATCTTGATCGAAGTGTAAAGTATAAAACGATAGAGACGCGTGTAGGTCAAGAAGTTCCAGGACAGGTGAGGTCAACGGTCGAAATAAAAGTCAGGTTGCTAGTAGGTATGGCGCAGAATAATGGCACAGCTAACCCGACGGACGGGCTTTTTGACGACTGACGATTTGAATCGAGTAGTGCGCATTTTTTCAAAAATTTGGACGCTATTTATTGTCGACGGTCGCAGAAAGACGAGGGTGGGGCTCCTCGGAACATTGTATATTTCTAACATATATTTCATAATTCATACACATTCAAAGCGATAATGATTTTTGAGAATTAATCTCGTTTAGCTACAAACGTGCATTATTTACACATCCGTCACGGTGGCGGCCCGTCAGAGATTAGTCAACAGTCCGCATCTGTCATTACTCTTTCCGGCGACTTCCTAGGAGAAGAACCTTACGTTTAACCTCCGCACACGCGGTCACCGGCCATTCACCGCGGAGAATCATTACATCATTATTTCATTACAAGTCCGGCGCGGCAGCGAGCCGGCCGGGCACCGAGCACCGAGCACCGCGCATCGAGCACCGAGCACCGCGCACCGCACAACGCACACACTGACACTGCGCCGTGCGGCTGTGCGTGGAGCACTATTATTTGCTTGTGATTAATACGCGATCGCGTCTAACGTACATGCACGCTTGATAGATTAAATACAGGGCTGTTGGCAGAGTTTTCCTCGGCGCCCGCATTTAAAATGGAAGAGGGAGAGGTCTGATAAACGAGAATCGAGATGATAATATCAATTTCTACCATTCTCGTGAACGGGAATTTGTAATATACGCTCGCATTTTTCACTAGTGAGTTAAATTACCGAACTAACTGCAGGTAGGTTCTTAAAAATAAAGACAGTTTAATTGAGTAGAACGAATCTAAAGCCTCAACAACCGACGGAGATAGAAGCCCAATTTACATGCCGATGTAAAACTGTTCAAGATATTATTATCTCGGTGAATCCACTAGCATAATAAGATTAATAATATTGACAATCTGAGAGGTTCTGTGAGATTTTGGGACTCTCGCAGTGGCGGATTGGAGAAGATAGTTTATTAGCAAAAGGAATTGAGTGAACACTGGTATGCATAAATGATGTGTACTTTAGAAATTCAGAGAATTTTTTCACGCCAAAGGGTATCATGAAACGCATGTAGTGAAAATATTTTCAATACTGGTCTCTTCGAATTCATGTTATCATTATCATCATTATAATGCCCGGTGCGTTCCCTGGCGTCGTCACTCTGATTTGATCTCCGCTGTCTTTCTCATTGCGCACCCTGGGTAACGGTGTCCAACCACCGTAATTTTGATGTTCCAATACTCCTCCAGCCGATGGGTTTTGTTTTTCTCAAGCGTTTTCTTCGCTTGTCAGTCCAAATGTATGCACTGAACGTGGCCAGCTTATCTTAGCCGTGCTGTCTTAATTATTTAGACAATGTCCGGTTCTACGTCCATGTCTAATTTCTAATTGTAGTGTATGTGCCACACCCCCATCACATTCTAGGCTCCAAATATCTGTCTTAGAATTCATGTTACAGATGATTTTTAAAAAGTTTTATCCTGTACCGATCATCATAATCCGAGCAATAAACTCATTAGTTATTTTTTTTTAATGTACAGATTTCCAACAATCGTTGATTCTTAACATAGGTAGTCAGTCCAATAATGATATTAATATACATTTTTATGATTGAATAATTAAAAACACTTAAAAAAGACATGTTACAAATTAATTATTGAGGAGAGTTAACAAAATGTTAAAAACTACAGCGTAAGTACAGAAGTGCGCGGTTTCAAGGTCAACGAAGTATATTTACATGATACGCAACAGTTCTCGGAATTCCAAAACGAATAGCACGAATGTGACTTACGGATTTATTTACTTTTGGCTAACGACAAACAATTGGTGTATTATTGGATAACAGTAAAATAGGTATAATTAAATGATAAAAATATAATAAAATTCAACTGTCTCCAATGTATGCTATGTCTATTCACGAAGAATACAACAACTCAATGCACGATCCATTATTTCATTCAATTAGCTCGAAAAACAATGTGTAACACTGCTACTGCTACAGTAACTTACTGCTCTCGATAAATTTCTAAAAAGCGGTCCAGGCATCTGGTTTTTCAGTTCATACAAGTCTCGTCTCACGGTCCGGCCGGAGCTGGATGCTGAAAGCGCGATAATTGGACGAATTACAACTCAATGACCTTTGTTTAGCCGTAACGTTGATTTAATTTGGACGGGAATGAACTCGGCCACGGCTAATTGGCGATTGAAGATAAGGTCGGGCTGCATTCACCGTAATCTTTTGTTTTTCTTTCCCGCGCAGAATCATTTAACAACGACCGCGAATAGTCAGTCTCGTGTCCCGCGTCCGCAGCCCGCTGCCCCGGGGAGCCGGTTCACACCATTGTTTGCTTGTAATTACGTCGGAAAATATACCTAATATTTGTACATTAAATTTACACACATCTTGAAATGTGTGAACTGAAGATTAATTTGAAACAACATCACGAGATGATACGATTTCTCAACACGTACCCCGATCGCGACGATGAATCATTCAAATAAATAAAAATGTAATTTTCAAAATAAGTTTTCGTATATTTCCGCAAAAAAAGGCGTTACAGTTGTGGTAACATGTTACAGTTGTGGTAACATGTTACCACCCCTGCATAAAATATGTTTTTTCTATTTACATTATTACATTATTTTTACTAAATATAAATTTCCGTAACAACTCAAACATTACACCCCTCACCTGCTAATCTCCCATGAAATCTTTCAAAAATGTTCTAATGCGCTCTTTTTAACGATCCTCCGATAAAATGTATTCTAAACGGTTATGAAGTCAGCCCCAGACCAGATTATAACTTTCTTAATTAAATATACACAAACCAATTAAAATAAAGACCATTATTATAATATAATATAAGCCATTCGAATGTTAGTACCGCGTGGTTCATTCATTAAATAGTAAGAATAATATTAGTATTTTGTTTCATTTAATATTTACGCTTTTTAAGGCATATATATATACTTACACTTATATATATATATATATATATATATACTTACACTTGAAATTTTAACAATACTCACTTCGCTTTAAGGCGATGGTTTGGACACATTAGCGAGCTATTGTATATATTGTAAGAAATGATTTTTAAATTGAATAATTCATTCCATTTCTTGCTGTGGATGACGATTAACGTTGGAAAGATATTGACACTCGCGAAAATATCGATTTCAAATGGATTATAGGACCTAAATTGATTGGACCCCTTTTTAATGTGGATCCCAATGCATCGCATTGGCTGCATTGGTACTGAAAATGATATTTTTCCTCTGGCTAATAATTTACATTCCGGTTGATCAGTTGACTTTTTTTTTATATATTTGAGAAATATTAATACATTTCGCTTAATTTCAGGGTACAACAAATACGACTTCTGGACGTCAGGCAACAACCTCGGCACAGACATGTTCCTGTGGATGAGTACAGGTCTGCCCTTCAACGCCACCTTTAACTACATGAAGAGAGGAGGGGAGATGACCATTCCGGGGGCGGAATCCGCGCCCCAAGTTGCCCCCTCGCACAGTATGGACCCCCTGGACGTGCCCCAAGGGAGCACGGCCCCCCAACGCACTGCCAGGCACGGGTAAGCAATGCTAATTTGATTTTGTAAAAGAATACGATTCAGTGACTGGGGTCATGGAATTCCGAGTGCCAATAATGGAGAAAGAAGTACAAAAGAATAGGATTCTGTCGATACGACACATATTATTGAACTACGATCACGAATTCTCATGACATAAATTTCAAAATGGGCAGAATAAAATTTGCTATTAATGAAAAATTTTTTTTATCAAATAATAGACTAAATATATTCTGCAATTTTTGTAGTTTGTATATAAATTCTAATAAAACATTATTTTTCATTAATTTTGATTGAAAGTTAAATTAAAAAATTATTTACAACTATTCCGAGCGAAAGACGATATGTTATCCGGAGAAGAACCCTGAAAATATCTTGGATATAGGACTATGCTTGTAATACTGAAAAATATTTTCCTCAACCTATTAAAATACCTATTACTATGAAGTTATAATATTGTCATGAGTGCGGTGTTTCACTGGTTGGTTATATTTTTAAAAGTTTCTTTAACTCTATTTAAAAAAATTCGATTGTCAATATTTACCAACCTAAAACCATAATACAATATCCCACGAGGATTACAATAGTAATAACTACGGTAACCTTAAAAATATTTAATGGTTATTAATTTATTTGTACTATTTATACTTTCGTGTTTTGTTATATATTGGAGCCACTGAATGAGATAAATCAACCTAAAACTAAGAAGTCTATATTATTCTCCCTCTATATGTATACTATTTTTAAGGTACCTATAATCTTTTCTTAAGGTATGATTCAAGTATAATTATGTCTCATATCTACCTAATATTACCAAATTACTACCACTTATCAATAATCTTTGCCACAGAAAAAAATATTAAAGAGGCTACAAAATCCATATTTTTGTATGGAAGGAAAGTAATTTCATAGCAATACAAATGCAATTAGATAATTGCATTTTTTTATTTCATAACTATAAATTTTTTGCATGCGACATGAAGAAGTACAGAGCACGTCCTGAGTAATGGGTGCGTGGCCCTGAAGGCGCCGACCTTCCACTGGGAGCCCCAGCACTGCGGAGACATCAAGGACTTCATCTGCGAGCAGACCAGATGCTACTACTACAACTATGGCTCCATACCCGTCTCATCGGCGCAGGGGTAAAGCAAACACCAGGTGAGATACGAGCCAAAGCGAGTTAGTACCAGTGGCCAGATTCTCTAGAGTGCCTAGCTAAAACTTCACGAATACACCGCGAGAGCCATGCAAATATCTCACATTCATAGTGGCTTTGTGATATGTTCCATATCAAGCAGGTTGAATCAATATGAAGTCATAAATGCTTTGAAATCTCTGGAATAGAATCTAGCCTCTGAAGACATTTGGAACAACCCACCCACCAATTGTGCATATGTAATCATTAAAGTTGAAAACGTGTCACATTTTTTCATCTTCATATAAATACTAACTCATAAAACACTACTATATTTCACAATATCAATCAAAATATACATATTATACTGCTAATTCACTTGGTGGATGGGGGGAAGAGCTTTGCTTGGTATCTCATCATGAATTTGCCACGTGACACGTTTATTGCATGAAAAAGATTCTCAGCCATATGGATAGATTAGACCCCTGTCAATATATTGAGTAACTCCATATTGAAGTTGAAATACATTCCCACTAAAATTATGTACATACTATGTACCATAAATTTAAATGATAAATGTTCACTTACTATGTACCATAAGTTTAAATATAAGCCAGACTTAACTTAAATTCCATTAACTTCTCTAAAACAATTTTCTACTTATACCTGTTAGGTATAGATTTACAATAATAATATATACTTCAAAAACCTTCAGGCTGAGAATCTTAACTCATTAATAACAAAATAATAAAACATAATTTTTCATTTATGCAGGAAGCCCCTTTCTCTGACGACTACAACGACTGCCCCACCTCTGACCAGCTCATCCCCCGCCCCTCCTCGTTCAGAGCATCTGCCCACACATTTCACTCTCAATGATTTACTCGGAAAGCTCCGCCCCAGCTCCCTGGATGGCCTCCAGTCACCTCATTTAAAAGCAGCATCAGCTCTAGCTCATAAGAACCCGCAAATAGACGGCCATTATTCTGGGATCAATCATCATGACCATGTGCAAGAGAACCAGGGTCCGTCTGACAAGGGGGTCACTGCGGCACCAAGTACTTACGATGGGGACACAGATGTCAACGACAGCCCTACCCAACTTTCTAATGAGCCAGACAATTCAGTAGATGAGGAAGGAATAGCTACTCTGGGCCCTTACAACCACAACGCTGACTTGCAAATGGGGGATGATCCAAATGCGTACGCTCCGGCTGCATCCAATCCCGGAGATGACTACGTTTCTACAATCGAACCAGATGTTATAACAACATACCGATCAGAAACTATGCAGAAGATTGCTGGCAAGGTACTTGCAGCTCCATCCTACTAAAGTGAAAATTCACTACAGCTGTGAATATGTCTTAGATGTTCCACATTTAGACTGTGTTTTTATATATCATTAATAACTAACAATAGGACTTCAACAATTCTCCAAGTAATAGTATTCAATTATAAAAAGAGTGTAATCCGATCAAGATTGAACAGAATTTATTTAAGTTGTTCTAAAAGTTATAGAATAAGTAATGTGTCAGTATTTTGAGCATGCATGATGAACCAATCAGGTTTGCCTATGGATTGAATAACTATAAATTATATAATGTTTTGATCATGGGGGTATAAATGCCAGCTTCAATAAAACATTCCAGTGGTTGAAAGCAAAGTTAACAAGATTTTGGCAATTTCAGTCATTGAATAGTTAATGATTACTTGCCAAGATCTTATCATATTTGGTGTCAGAGGGGATACATTGCTTTGTTTTCAATCTCAAAGTATTTGCTGAATAGTAGCTAAATACACAATTTTTTAAAAAGAAGTGCAAAATAATCATTTGACGTACACCAGAGGAAGTGATGAATTTTAGTAATAATGCCTAGTTCATTGTAAAGCTTTATATAAGTAAGGTACAATTATTTTCAATGAACTCATAATTCAAAAATTATTAAATGCATATTTTTAAAAATTGTTTTTATATTAAATTTGTGTCTTCCCAATAAATAACACATTAAAAATATATGAAGAATGCGTATTACACATTGGCTTCCGGCTTATGACAGTGGAACATTATTATATATTTTGTTCAAGCATATATCCGTCACAAAAATCAACAGAACACTGGGGATGCTGGCGACATATTAATGCAAATAAACATTCATGAAGATGGTACGCCTAAACATAAGACAACTCATAGGCGTGATCAGCAGTAAACGTGTTAATAATTTAAAGAATATTATTTACACTTACCAGCCATTGATGACACCTTCAACATTGAGCATTGGAATGATCTTGAAGATGTAGGCTGCCCGCAGTTTGTAGGACAAAACTGTAGTACTCAGTAAACTTCCGAGAGCACCGTCCATTACCCACGAAGCGTTGCTCTCACCAGGATGGACTCTCGATGTCAGAAAAATTATTTCCCTGCTCTGAAACAATCAAATTCACATAAAATTATATAGTAAAGGTAGTACAGTACACAAAACAGGTTGAATTACAAAAGTATTTCATTAAGTCATAATATGTACAAGTAAAATAATTTAAAAATCTATTTTGGCTATACATATATCACATTCACACTGAGGAATATTAAGTTACAGTAGCCTTCACAAATGACACCAAAAAAACTGAGATTGAATTAATGGTATTATTTATAGGCATAGACATTCATAGAATAACAAAAAATATTAAAAAATGCAAATATGGTCGCTAGCACTTACATCAGCGTTAAACCATTGTACCAACCAGCAATATCGTACTAACAACTAAATGGAACATTACCTTATTACCAGCACTCAGATTATTGAGTTATAAAACCGGCAATACTTAGTTGAAATCTTGCTCATGCAACATTATTACAAATTAGTTATAGAATAGAAGAATAGAATAAAGTGCAGTTTTAAAGAGACTTTTAATATTTCTGACTGATTTGTATCAATATAAATGATTGTGAATGAAGTTAGAAGGAAATATGGGTGTATATTTAAAATAAAATGCTTTAAACAAAGTAATTCTACTAGATATAGTTTTTTAATAAACTTTTTAATGTTAAAATATGAATAACCTACCAAATTCTGAAAACATCAAAATTGCTTTGCAAGTGATTGCCGCCTAAATGTCAATATATCGTACATTATGTAGAATAAAGGCTGTGAAGAATTTATCTCGCTGAAACCTTTAATTGATGTGATTGTGAAAAATTCGAAGGACTTAGAGCCGGTTGTGTGATGAGTAGTAACTTTTTACTATAGTAAAAAAGTTACTAAAGTAACTAAAGAAACATTTTAAGTAAGTAGTAAAAAGTTACTAAAGTAACTAAAGTAACATTTTAAGTAAGTAGCAAAAAGTTACTAAGGTAACATTTTTTGCATAAACGGTTTGTTTGATCGTTCGTAAAAAAATATTTACTTCTCGAAAGTACATTCAGTAGTAAACTCATTTTATTCTGCGATATCCAATAGTAAAAATGAGAATAGATAGTTCTAAAAGTCATCTGACTCATTGATTGACAATTAATCATTCAATATCCCGCTATTTTAGTGATGAAAGTTCGTCCGATGATTATCTCGATGTTTAATATACATTAGCACATAATACGAAAAAATTACACCACCAATGTGACAGATTTTGAACGCTGAGGTGAAAAAATCTGTAGATAATGCATAAAATAGAGCATATTTCATGATTATTTGTTGCACTAATAGACATCTCCATTTATGCTTTGACAGTAGTAAATTTGATGTATCAAGAACTCGCAAAGGATTTTTACTACAGGCATTAGTAAAAAGTTACTACTGATCACACAATCGGCCCTTAGCTGCACAGAAAATAAGTTATGTATTCAAGTTATTCCCGGAAAATAGTACTAAAAATATTTTCAAGCTCATTTAATTTATTTTAAGCATACCAACATCTAATTGCTATACCGAATGGGTATTTTGTCAAATTAATTTAACTTGGTCAAATGCAAACAACTAATGTTCTATTGACATTATAAAATCGGAATTACTTGTTTAATTGAACATGATATTCTGGTGTGCTGAATTTTGCCAATACATAAAGCACTAGAAAAAAACTCTTCAGGAAGTAAAATCTTCAGTCAAGTACAAATAGGCGAGTGCCTGGAAACATTATTGTTTTATGTAATATTATTATTTTGATAACTAATGAATACTATGAAAGAGTATTTATTCTAGAAAGTACATACATACCTGAATTGGATTAGAAGGAGAATCGTCTGCAGTGATCGTGATGAGAGGGATTTCATTATTGTTTAATGTGTTACACAAAGTGTCCACCCTGAAGTAAGTACTGCGGGGAAGATTTTGAGACCATATCCAAATTTTCGCCTGTAAAAAATTAGCATCATCAGGTCAGCAAGGTGAGGCAAATTGTATTAATAAAGCATTATTGACACATACTAAAAGTAAAACTAACCATCATCTGAGTGTATGTGTAGGGGAAGTGGTAAGCGATGTAACAAACATCATTGGAGTGTGGGAAATCAATTGTAAAAGTCGCGGTCAGAAAACATTTTAATGGGGTTTTGCTTTTGAGACTTTGGTAACTGTTTCTGTAGTAGCATATATCGGAGCCAACTCTTACCCATCCTAAAAGAGTGGACAAACAATATTTATGCAAGAAATGTAAACCAAATTTCTTAAGTATTATGTAGCGAGTAAATATAAGTGTGGGAAGCATTTTATATGGATACAATCTTACTGACATATTTTGAAATAATGAAAACTTATTAAAAAAATACGTAATAACTGAAATAAGTATAAAAGCTGAAGATGCAAGAAAGCTAATAATAATTTAATCTAATAATGAACATCTGATCACGTGATTTAGTTTGAAAAATACAAAGCACAACTAAAAACTAATCAAAATGAAATTAAATATTTTTAATACAGATTAAATGTATTAATTAGAAAGATATACATAAAAAAATAATTTATTTTTGTTGCTATTGGGATTCGAACAAGGATCTTTTCCTATCAGGGGAAACATGTTACCAGTTACACCATGCCAACAGAGTAAGTTGACGGAAAATTTTCGAACTTATATACTGCAGGTCTTTCCAATTGACACATCTGTTATTCCATTTTGAAAAAAAGCTAATGCGTTTCCCCGGATAGCAAACGATCCAGGTTTGGATCCCGGTAGCAAAACAAAAATATTTTTTCGATAAATTGATTTTTTATGTATAATATCTTCTAATTGATACATTTAATTGGTATTAAAATACCACAGAACTATATATTCTGAAAAAACTGCAACTTTACAATAATGTGTTCTCATTAATTAATAATGAAATATTTTTACATATTTCATTTCTGTAATTATAAAAATCTTGATTAACAAGTATGTATTGCCAAATATTTATGTGATTAAGAACATAATTGTATATATGAAGTTTTGATGAAGTGAAATAAAGATTTTTAAGAACATGATAGGAAAAGTTTTTTTTACTTTACATTAAAAACTTTAGTGAAAATCTAAAATGTAATTTTAAAGTGATTTTTAATATTTCTGACTGATTTGTATCAATACAAATGTTTGAGAATGAAGTTAGAAGGAAATATGGGTGTATATTTAAGATAAAATGCTTTAAACGAAGTAATTCTACTAGGCATAGTTATTTTATAAACTTTTTCAGTGTTAAAATATGAATAACCTACCCAACTTTGAAAATATCAAAATCGCTTTGCAAGTGATCGCCATTCAAATGTTCATATATCATACATTATGTAGAATTGATGTAGGCTCAAAGAGATTGTTTAGTAAGACAGTGCCTAGTAATCGAGTGGTCGGGCCATCAAGGTTGTCAAAGCACAAGCGCTTATCTCAGTTTGAAAATAGTAAGAATATTGATTTGACATGTACACCATGTATGTATGTACATATTTCTATTTTTTTAAATAAAAGATGACATGGAAAATCTATGTGCAAAATTCATAATATGAATAAACAAATACGAATGTAACAGATTATACGGCAACATTAGCTCCACGGCCGCCAGAAGAGTGAATCTATTTGAGTACTTATGCGTTGTTCTCAATATGAAAAGAACATGATGGATGACCTGTCAAAATTTTAAAAAGTAATATATACATATGAAAATTATTTTTTAATATAATTTTATGATATATGTAGACGTGCAATGGCTAGAGCTATTTCCCTATAGATATGTAAATGGAAAATAGTGTTTTGTCATAGTTGAAGATTTGGTAACTTTAAAGGATTCAATTTAGTCTTTATTTGATTAAAAATTGAATGTTGTATAATATAAATTAAGACATAATCGTTACCATTATTGGTATTTTTAGAATAGGGGTAAGTTACAGGATGAGATAAAGGTTAAAACTGAAATTAGATGTAAATATGATTAGCACTTACCGGGTCTTCCCAGTAGATCTTCTTTTACTGAATATAGGACAGGTTTCATTCCAAAATTAAACTGGCTGTCAGGTTTTTCACAATTCACAACATTGAATGTGTAGGGTGCCGAGTTTGACATATTGCTGATCTCAAAATAAAACCACAAGTGACGTTTTTTCGCATTCACATCAGGCATCAGAATAAGATCGTATTCACGTGGACCAATCTAAATTTTTCAAAAATTACAGATAAACATACTGAGAAATAATTTATTTATTCATTCATAACCTCAAAAATTCCAGAACCTTTCTGGAACATTTTGTTCTGTAACAAATTTCTCACTCTGAAAATTATTTTTCTGTGTGATAATTAATGCCAAAATAATCAGGTTAAAATAAAATAAATAGCTTGATAAAAAATTTCTCAATGGAATCAAATTAAGCAGATCTGAAGGTAAGCATGGTATCTCTGAGCTTCAGACCGTGTTTATGCGTTGTTTAAAGAAACTAAAATATATAAGTGATTTCAAATATAAGCTCGGATACTGGAAAGGATCATAAAGAAAAACAGTTCGATCCACCAAATCTGTATTAAAATGTTGTATCTCCCATACCTGTATAGCTTTTCGTAAGTTTCCTGACTCAAAGCGTGATTCGAATTCTAGTTTCTTCAATGGAAATGAATTAAACGAAATCCGATGAATATCTGTGTTCGCTAATAATCTAAAAAATGTAAATGATTAATATACTACAACATAATTAACATTATATTTAACAAGATAATGACACAATCAAATTGTAAAAAAAGTAATAAGGGTTGCGGTTGCAGGAGTGTTTTACAAATTCAAACTCTCTCTTATTAACCCTGGTAACAATATTTTGGCGTGTTTGTTTGCCTTGCGGTTAAGAAACTCGCCTAGTGATCCAGTGCTCGGGGGTTCGAGCCTCGTTTGAAGAGACCACCGAGTTAGTCCTATTTTCATAGCACAAGCGCTTAGCTTAGTTTAAAAATAATAGAAATATTTTTGTCACACGTATTGCATGTTCGCTGAATCTGAATTAAAAAATATATATAGTAAAACTCCGTTAATTCGTAACTCACAGAACCGAAATTCAAAAAAAATTTGAATTACGAATAATGAGAACAAAGTTTTTTAATGACAACATTAGAAAGAAATTTTTATAAAAAAACGTTAGCTTACTGCGTCAGCGATTTAGTGCGCGCCGCCACTGTTGACATCGCGATTTTCATACTGAAACATGACTCCATTATTTCAGCTTCTTATATGTCGAAATGTTTATCAAATAACGTATTTCTCCTGAATAAGAAAGGTGTGTGGTGAGTATGTCTCGCTGGTCTTATTGGTTGAAGCTTATTATTTTCCTGCGATTTTTCAAATTCGAACCCTAAAAGGCATTTGGGATTCGATTTTTTCTGCCAATTTTATTTTTCATTTCAATTTTTTGTCAGTTTTCAAAATAAGCTACATTTATCCAAATGGTTAAGGATTTATTTGAATTACAAGATGTTAATACCATTTTAGAGAATGAAACGTGAAAAAAAATATGAATAAAATATATCAACGTATTTAAATATGAAAGATTTATTGTTTATTAAGATGTAGTTTCTTTAGTACCTACATATACAAATCACAACGTTTCATAAACATAGAAACTAGATCAAGTGATTCAATGAAAACATTATTTTAACAACTAATCTTATAAAATGCACTATAGAATTTGATGTACATATTATATTATGTACATGAGTTTTACCATGTCATACAGCAAAACTCAGTTCAGCATCTGTCATGCCAACGCGCGGCATCGTGATTGGATGGTAGGCGAGGCTAGTTGCAAATGTTTACGAAGGGATGAAGGTCAAATGCCTAGTAACGCGAGTTTAGAGATTTAAAAACATTTCTAAACGTGAGAATTATATGAAAAAATTATTTATTTCAGGTGTCAAAAAAGTATACAAACTGCGAATAATCAGATTTTACAAATTATCAGTGGAAATTAGTATGAAATGTTATTTTCGGGGCAAATTTTTTTGAAAAAAGTGCGAATTCCGTGAAAATACGAAATATAGGGTTACGAATTAACAGAGTTTTACTGTATATGCTAATTAGGAGTTACACGCCTGCTCAATTTTAATTCACATTCATATTTAAATACTAAAGGATATAACATTATATGTAATTATTAGTTTTAAAAACTACTTTTGAAAAATTTCAATACATTACCTGTCTGGCACATATGGTTCTGATTGAGAAACATTATCTAAACTGTACACTACTTCATTCATCATCAATTCTGGATTAATAGCACGTTCTATAGTGTTGATTATTTTCTTTCTAAAAATAGTGTAAATTTATTGATATAAATAACATGAGATAGCCAAATGAAATTAGTCACATTAATTATGATAAATTTATCATCAAATAAAATTATAACAATACCTGCATACATACGCATCCGTAGCATGTTGTAACTCAGGAATACCGAATGAGTTACCACCCTTCAAATCGGGATAAGCCACCTTCACAAAGGGTATTATGCTGCGGACTCTTGAGGCTATATTGAGATAGATTTCGTCTGCCGTATTAAATGTATCAAGGTCATGAAAGATTTTTACGTTACTCTGCAAATTACCTGTAAGAAAATTTTCACACCAATGTAAATGTATGTGAAAATGCATAAATTGTCCGAAAATATTTGTATTGATGGAATATTACCTAAAAAATCAGTCTTATTCAATTTCACGGAACGAAATTGCATATTCATTTGAGTTTTAGTTTTCACGTCAAATAATATGGATGGTGATGAGTTTCCAAGGGCACTTTTGAGTGAGTAAGAATATTTTGATCGATTGACAGAAAAATCTGACAGGGAGAGAGAGTTAGCCGGAGAATCTGGGAGATTTTCTTTAGAGGTACCCTTTATAAGCCTAAGTTGTTTTTGCAAAGTGGAAAATTCTTTGAAAAATTGATTATACCTGAAAAAAATCAAATAGGTACACAGATAAATTACAACAACCAATCAGTTGAGTATAGTGATATGTCGACATGGTAGGCAAGAATCCTATTTCTCAAGGCAAATTTTAGGTTAGAAAAATATTAAATAATCAGCTATCATGAATGTCCCATTTTTACTCAAATAGTAGTTCTTAAATTCTTGTTTACGAGGAAATATTTATTTATGTACATACATTTTTAAGTAAATTTGATCAAATTATATAAATATAGTTCTATGCAAATAAATATAATACAAGTTTAAAACATATAAAATAACAAATATGTTGGACCTTTTTAAATCTTCTATATCTCTTTCAGATGATTGAAATAAAAAACTACAATTTATATTAGCTTGTTGATCCTCAGGAATCTTTAATCCGTTCTCTACGTCAGAATCACTCTGCTCGATATTAGCGTCATCTTCTTCCAGAGCATCTTCTTCATCTGAACTGCTTCCCAAAAACTCAAAGTCTTCATCTGGCTCCGTTATTGGCCATTCCTCTAGAAATTAAAATCATATTATTGTAATCACACATTGTTGTAATATGTATCTTATATATTACAAGATAAATACATTTTCGGCCCACCAATGATGCCTCCAAGATATATCACTAAATTTACCCCCTTTAGACAGAGCAAATAGTCTTGCAAACCTAATTTAATATGTTATTGGTTGTACAAGTTTAAAGAATAATACACACCAAATTGGATATTTAAACCTGCCTGCACTGCAGTTTTAAGCAAAAAGTTTCTGAAACCAAATGTTTTTGCTTTCATTGCTACTAACACCCTCTAAGTAAATATATGAAAATTTTGGTTTCAAGAGAGATGTTACTTTAACTTTTATGATACATATACATACGTGGATAAGATTTGTCTCAAAATATCCGTAAAGAATAATAGAGTTGAGAGCAGAGCAAACTGTTGCATGTTACCTATTATATTTTGTACACAGATAAGAATAACTAACTGATACATGCCAATATTTACTGCCAACTATCCAAGATGAGAAATTAAATTCTCACCCATGTATATGCTTGATTGATAGTTACAAGATTTTATTTTGACAAGCTGTATTGGATTTAATTAATTTGAAAATCATCTTATAAATGTCAATGTTTAAGAAATTCAAACATTCACAACATAGAATAATGATATCAATTTGCGTGCACCTTTTGGGCCCCTATTCAATATGGGCCCCAATGGACCGCATTGGCGTAGTTACACCATTGAGAACATAGGTTCTTTGTAATTCAAAATAAAAAGCAATATTGGCTTACCACTTATTATATTGGACAAATCAAACATTGCAGGATTTTTAGACGGCACTGGCAGCGATCTACTGTTCAGGCAATGACAAATAATCAAGCTGATTTTTGTAATAAGGCGGTCATAGATTTCCTCATCTGGACAGGAGGTGCAAAATTTATACAGAATTTGTATATGCTTCTTGGTTGCCAAAGTACGCCGCCCTGATTCTAAAATATCAAATACATATATCAATTATCATTTTCAGTTTTCTCTGATATCGGAAACACTGGTGCCCTTATTTATTGATCATTTTAATATTGTAAAACTCATATCTACATAATAAATAAAACAAGAGTTCATAAGAGTAAGTTAACAGATCGCTTAACAAATAAATTATGAACATAGCATTGTGGAACTTCATTAAAAGTGTATTTAAAAAAATAAGATGGTCAATTCGTGTCCAACAATGGTGGGAATTGTTAATCTATTAGTGTTTTAAATACACAATAAAAATGAATTCCTTTGATTCATCTACATAGAGCATCTTATATTAATTAGTTTTAATATTGACTTTTTGGTGTAACGTGGTATGCAAAAAATTTAACAGATTTGTGAAAACGGTGCAAGCTTGTAATATGTACAAGCAAATATTTCAATACAAATATAAATCAAATAAATACTTGTGATGCAGACATGTTGTAATGTTTGCAGAATGCGGGAGACCAATTTAATTCTCATTTTTCCCTCATGCTTTTCCCAGCGATCAAATATACGTAGCAATAATATAACAATACCAGCTTTCACTATTTGTATGCAGCATACCTCTAGAAACAAAAAATAAATTACTCAATAAAATATAAAATAAAATATATACTTCTCGATAAGAAACAATAAAAAAAGGCAGAATGGATATATTTATATATAGTAGATGTAGAGTAATTCCTAGCCGATCACAGGTATGTTCTTAAAAAATGCTGCGGTTAGAGTAACTTGGAATGCTGGCCACCAGTTTCACCGACTTCTATTTACCCCAATTCTTTTGCATACTATCTCTCTCTCTTTCATTGTTACCCTTACACTCGTTGCATGTAAATTATTATTAATTTAAAAAATAAAGTGAGACCCACTATTTCTGCTGAGATAATCCACTGAATCTAAAGTGAGTTTCAAGCGTATTGTCGGAGCATTTCCTAGTGCCATTAATACTTTTTCATAGGTTGTCACCACATCATCACGTACGAGAATTGACAGGGAACATGCTGGAAATAAAATAAATACATAATTAAAAATAATATGGTCTGTACAATTTAAGCACAAGTTTTATTTAATATTTTAATAATATTCAGTCAAGAGAATGATTCTTCTTGAAAGTAAACAATGTTGAAGAAAAACCAGAACTTATTTCTTTATGTCAACTCTCATGGGAGATGACGTCTTATATCAATATGTGATCTGTTTCATATGTCAAGATAGTGTGTAGAAGAAAATGATATAAAAGGTTGCAGGAATGAAGGAAAGGGGCTGACTATTCATATCCTGTATCGTATATATGTACGAGCAGGGCCCACTCTAGGGGCGGACAACCCGGACATTTATCCGGGGCGGCAAATCCAAAAGGCAGTATTTTGGCTGTGAATGTGACAAGAGAGCGGGCACTGGCATGAAGTGGGACAATTTAATTCCTGGAACGGCCTGTGATATAATTGTATCTAAAGCATGTGTTTGAACTAATACATTCATAAATTTCAAGCCGATAGAATCAGTCAATTTGTCAATATATTCAATGACTCAATAGAGAGCAATTAAATATCCTGCGATCAAAAATTATTAAATTTAAATGATTATTCCAGTGATGAACCCCAAACAATGTATATAATGATGCACTAATGTAAAAATAGTATAAGAAACGTGCTGACAAACCATAACGGTTTGACACGATCTAGTATAAGGTAAATAAAAAAAAGTTTTTAATTAGCTACGTATTGGGAGAGTAATAGATTTTTGGTATAAAAACGGACATTCGAAATTTAGAGTTTCTGGCCAAAAATTATTATCCACATTGGTCAAATCATAACGGTTTGACACGATCTAGTATAAGGTAAATTTGTAAAAATAAATAAAAAAGTTTTTAATTAGCTATGTATTGGGAAAGTAACAGATAATTGTATTGGTAACATATTTTTGGCATAAAAATGGACAATCAAAATTTAGAGAGTTTCTGGTCAAAAATTATCATCAACGTTGGTCCCTCATGACTGAGGATCGTGATCTCAATGAACTCCCACCCTCTTGACTACGCTTCTCCACTTTTCTCGGCATCCTGTAGATCTTAGAGCTATCACCGAAGAAGTGCCTGTCGCCTTATTCACTTGGTCGGTCCAACAGGTGTGGGATTTTCCTCTTCCTCTTTGTCCTTCGATGTGGCCCATCACAACAAGCTTCACCAAGTTATCTTCCCTTCTCGTAAGATGCTCAAAAAATTGAAGGATTCGTCTCAGGCAAATGGTTGAGAGTCTGTCCTTGATATTTGGTTTCTGCAGAATGGATACATTTGTGCGTCTCACCGTCCATGGTATGCGCAACATGTGTTTCCAGCATCATCATCAAAGGCATCAATCTGCCTAATCTACCTTGCCTTCAGGGTCCATGATTCCATACCATACAAAAATATACCCAATTTGAACATTCTGTCTATTCATCTGACTTCTATGGGTCTCTATTACGACAAAGATCTTCTAATATAACTGATATCCAACATTATTTAGGTTCGCTTTTAGAAATGGGGAAGCTGTATAAGATAGTGTATAGATGCACAAGGGCAAATTTAAAGATGACAATATCCACCAGAGCACAGTTCCCCAAACATATTTTTTTAAAGGTGCATTCCGGGAATTAAATTGTCACACTTTGTGTAGCAAACCAACATTTTGATACTGAATGGTAATCTTTCAAGGATATGGTATTACCTTTCACCAGACAATGGATAGATTAGAATACTTACGGGTTTTTGTGAGTTGTTTCATTATATTAAGTATAGGAAAAACAACTTTGTTATTGGTGAAATGTATTTTCAGAAGGTTATGAACCAACTTGACTCCTCCATACGTTCGAAGTTTGAGAGCAAACTTTGGATCTGTAAAATTATAATCTCATTTTTTACTGAAACACACGGAATTTCATTATTGTTTTGTTTTTTTATATATTATTTTCTGATGGTAAATAGATAAAGTGAGAATAATTTAAGTAATTGTTATAAAATATTTTATGATGAAATATACCTCTCGGAGCCAGCTGACTTAGAATCCACAGTGTGTCATATAATAATGATTCAATATGCATGTTGTTAGGTTCACGGCGAGTGTGGATTAGGAGAAGAGACCGAATTAATACAGCTGTCATATTCTGTTTGACCAGTTGAGCCACGGCCAGAAGACGTGATGAATTATTGGCTATAATATAAAAAAAAGATTTTTATCTCAAACGTTAGTGAATAATTTGCTAGAAAAAAAGCATTGGGCTAGATATTCTTTGGCCAATTGTCGTAGTCTGAAGATAGATGTAATTATTTGCTAAAAAGAGAAATTAGGTTAAGAAAAATTATATAATTTATTATTTAATATTTAAATGTGTTATAAAATATATGCTGGCCAATAACACGTGAGCATCTTCATTACTCTGGCATATAAGTAATATACATTTACTTATATTACACCATTTATGATTAATTTTTCATGCCTCCATTATATTATAACGGCAATGGATACAGGCTTTAGAAATGTGTTGCTAATGAAAATTGAAAATGTTTAAAATTCTTAAAATAAACATGTTTATATGGTTTACTGTTTCTGAAGTAAGTTTGTAGAATTCTATAATCACACATGTGAAAATAAAACACTTGTTTTTTGATTCTACTCGTTTAATTTGCTTGAGACGTTTTTGAGATATCTGAGAACTTTTGTTCAGAACACAAAAAATCTTGGCAAAAAAGAAAAATAGATTCCCAATTCGCGAAACACCTTTTATATAATAATCACAAAATAAACGACCAATCTACATCAATTCCAATGCACGTTGGAACCAAAGGTTTTCATTAAATTTACTTGAACAATTAGAGATTATCAAGTATGGAATAGATAGTAAAAACATAATAAATGAACAAATTAATATTTATAGATCTCCCCTAATAGACCCCATAAAAACACATAATATTTTTAATAAATAATATCTTTTTTACTTTTTAATTTAATTTAATATCTTATTATGACAATTCGAAAATTTGATTCTATCGAAACCATTTTTCTGTTATAGATCTACCAAGGATGTGGAACAAGATCACCAATTCGTCATTGCTGCATTAATTAAAAAAATATATCATTAGTGTCAAACATAATTATTTTCTAGTTTATTAAATATTATATAAATATATAATATATTATATAAATTGGAGAATACCAAAAATGTCTTTCTTGCCATATCGTCTTTGTATAATATAGCTGTCCTTTTCTATATATTACCTATGATATTAAATATTATTAGTGTTGAAACAGAATGGTTACTTGGAATAATTAGAAACATTAAAAAATTTATGGAATTCCTCAGAATTCCAATGAATAATGTTGTCCCTTTACATCTCATGCAAATAAAATTGTATGGCTATCCCTCGCTATAGATATAAATATAAGTTGTTGAGTTAAATTGTTAGATTGATAATGCCATTACAAGGCGAAACGCATCTCAAGTAGTAGAATAAAAAAAACAAGTGTTTTATTTTCACACATCTTTAATTAGATTTAGGTAAATTGGATAGTATAGATAATGTTTAATTCGGTGGCATAAAATAAATATTAGTTGATGAAATTTTTTAGTAATATAATATTTTTTACCAATTTTGCACCCATTAGACTGTCTAAATCAAAAGTGTGCATGCAGTTACTGGCACGTTAAGCCATTGTTTTTCTATTAAAACTCATACATTATATTGTATAATACAATACATGCCATTTTGCAAGGGTTAGGTTAGGCAGAGAGGATACATCTTTATGTCTTTCACATCCTTTGTATCACACACTTATCTTTACACACTCTATAGTCTACAAAGCATGTTATACACACAACGGTGTATATCTTGTTGGACATCGAATGCTATATTAAACAATCATATAAATGAAATAAAAACACTTTTAAACACAATTTCTAAGTGAGCTTTCCTACAACAACACTGTATATCATCTGATATGGTCGATGCCTACATCTTACCTGTGAACATTTGTAAAAATCAATATACAGTGTTGTTGCAGGGGTTTCATTTGTCATGCTTTATACGGCTTTTCCTCACAAAACCCCATAATTGTAATTTTAATACATTTATAACATAATAATAATTGTCTTACGCTAAAGAAAATAGTAAATAAATAAATTATAAATTTTGAATTCTCTTTCTTTCTCGTCTCGCCTTCAAGTTATTAACATGGTTGTTTTAATTGAAATGTAAAAGTAAATTTGAAAGTTTATTGAGAACAAAAGAAAGAAAACTGTACAGTGAAAGATGGAAATGCACTGGCTCATTATGGAATAAATTGTATTGAATTTTTACACTTTTAATTTTTTTTGATTTGTCACACATATCTGGTTTATAATATTTCAGTTGAGTTAATTTGGACTCTGTAATGGGGATCTGAAAAGCAGGTCAAAGTAAAAAACAAATTTAGTCTTATAAATGTGGCGGTGAATAGTCAGTGTAATATTTGTGATATCCTTGAGTAATTCAAAAGAAAAGTTATACATTTTAGTTATGCAGGATTTCTCGAAAACTAAATAAACATAATAAATAGAAACAATATATATACATACATATTTTTTAAAATTCAATTTTATAAAATATTATAGCATGCTCGGGTACAAAAGTATTATATGTGTACTTACAAAATATGACCTGTTAATAATATTGGGAAATGAATTGTTTTGTAGATAACATATTATGAAGTCGAAGAACCTGGTATAAAGATCATATGTGATCATTATTAAAGCTTTGAGTATTTCAATGAAATATTATGCATACATACCCTTTTTGGTGGCGCTATCTTTTGATGTCAGATCCACTGATGAAGATGATATGACTTGTTTTGAAAGACTGCGTGATTTTAGTGTGATGTTCTGCACTACTTCTTCATTGATATCGATGGAACTCTTCTTCTGAGCGGGTTTTCGGGATACTGCAGGTTTATGAAAATTGCAATGGGTGACTGAATAATAATCAAAGCTATTATCATCAAACAATAGGTGTAAGTATTGTCGAGGGAAAACTTGGGATGTCAAAAGGTCACACTTCATACTGAAGTTTCGTATCACTTAACACATAAAAATCAAAAGTCGAAGGAATGAAAATTCATTTTGAGGAAGGAATGGAACAATTGTATAAATATCTCGTGTGATTAATTACCTTTTGCTGGCTTGAGGCACACGGCTTCTCTTATTATTGCCGCCAAGTTGTTGCAAACTCCAATATCTCGACACGTCTAAAAATATTAATGAAAACAATATGTAATTATAATTAAGAAGAACATACCCAGGAATTTTTAAAATAAGTTATAAGATTACTTTTGTAGAACAGGTTTGGATTGATGTAATATAATTTTGTATCATTACTTAAAAAAGGAACCTTATTTCTAATTTGATCATGTATGCGAGTGTTCCCAATTATTCCAAGTGCCATAAGGAGATTTATTAATGTTTTAGGACCATCTTGCAATTATAAGGCAGAAATACTGAAGGTCTTTCTGCCTTATTATTGCAAAAAGACCTTCAGTATGGAGAAAGGTGTTTCTCATTATATATATATGATGTTCTTGGGATCAAATATATGTGTTTGTGTAAGCACCGCTGGGGCGAGATGTATATGTGTGTGTGTGAGTGGGAATAAAAGGGTGACGCGCGCGAGGCGCGGTCTCTTTTGCGTTACCGTTGGTTCCGAGACTAGTTATATACCCTTAACTGTATTATTCGTGTAGTAAAGATTATAATTGTCACATAAAAGTTTCTCTTGAACCACCAATAATCTACTACGAGGTGTACAACTTGAGATATACTACTTACGCAAGTATGTAATAAGTATGCAAAAAGGATAAAAGTCGAGCCTGTCATGGAGTTACAGCTTTCTTTGTTAGTACCATATATACAGAATCTACTGCACTTTGTTTCAAAGAGTCTAGACATAGTTGGTCACATACACCCTGATTTCTTTTAAATATGGTATACATTCCTTGTTACAATTAACAACCTTTCATTTTCTAGTTTCTTTCTAGAGTCTTTTATCATGTATGCATTTGCATTATTTTAAATAAAAGAAAATTAAACTAAAAAAAACACATTTCCACCAATGAAACTAACTATATGTCATATTATGAGAGAAAAATAATTACTTCTAAAAGTCCAGCCATGGTGATCAGGTATGCTGAGTTGTTGCTACAAAGTTTTTCTAAGGTTGACTGGCGTATGTTGACATCTGGAAAGAAAATTTTTCAGTTATAACTACATAAAAAAAATAGAATACTATATAGTGTACTCGTACATGGGATACGTCACATCAATATTATTACTACAATATTTTCAAAGTAAGCTAAGCACTTGTGGTATGAAATTGGACTAACTTAGGGATTGGTGTTTTACCATTAGACTTGATAAAAATATTAAACTTGTCATTGTTTAATTACTTAAGTATTTAGGCAAGCATATTACACTTTCATCTATCCAATAATTTTTTTTTCTGTTTAGTTAAAATTAAAAAAAATGAATGACATGAAAGTTGAACAAAGATGAGGACTTCAAAACGCTTATCAGAAAACTATCTTAACAATACGATCACACATTAAAAGTAGGTACTAATGACTAAACACACAAGTCGGTCCCAGAACGTATCGGTTTTCATTTCCATCAGTTTTTTGTGTGATCTAAATAACACAAATTATATTCTAGTGAAAATAAGATTTCAGGCCCCATGAATGATTAACATTAGGGACACATAAGGGTTCCAGGTAGAATTTTAGTGACTACCTTTACCCAATTAGTGATTGCTTTGTAGTTATTTTTGTACATTTCAACTAAGTCCCAATTTCCTCCCACCCAATCCCATTTTTTCAGTTTCCAATTTTCGGTGAAAAGGTAACAAAGAACGACAATATATTTAATAGAAAATCAAAAATTCGATATTGTGGTTTTCCTCATAACAATGTAGCAAAAATTTCCAGGCAATTAAAAATAAAATATAACTATCTTAACATCATGCCATTTCCCGCAGGAGTAGGCTGAGAGGATAGAGTGCTACACATTCTGTCCCGACACACAATTCTCGCCTCATTCACATTCATACATTTTCTCTTATAAGCTCATTGATTATTGAGGTTTCTAAAAGGACCATCTTTCAATACCTGGTTTACCTGGTCGTGCTAAGTCTTCTGCAGACATCCTCTATTTTTGATGCCATCAATACTTGCATCATATATATTTTTTTACCGTTTTCTTCTCATTCATCCGTTCCATATGACCAAACCATCTAAATGATCCTTTCTTTATCATTCACTATGGTATGTTGAGTTTTACATTTTCTACTTATTTTTTCATTTTTTACTCTACCATAAATGGATCTGGCATAGGTATAAATGCCTAAGATATTTCATTTCTACTGCATTGTCTACTTTTGTTCCTCTTCTGCCAGCTCCAGGGCTCACTTCCATATATCAGTGTCAGGACTCCATTGTGTACTGCTCATCTTGCTTTGGTTGACAAGTTCCCGTTATATATTATTCCATTCAAAGCGCCATTCATTTTGTTCCCTGCAGTCACCCACCCTACTTTTGATATCTATCTCAGCCTTTCCGTTTCTATCAAACATACTTCCCAAATACGCAAACTCATCTACTTGTTCCAAACATTCATTACCTACAAGTATTTAGCGTTGTCTTGCTTTCCTCCTTCTCGAATACCATCACTTTCGACTTGTTAACATTCATAATAAGGTTGTTTTCATTGCATTTTTAAGAACACAAAGCCTACAGTAATATGTATAACTTGATATAATCCAAAAATAATAATCAAATGTGCTAAATAGACACACGAAATTAGTCTGGAAGGGCCGGCACCTGCTTCGGTTATCTAGTATTCAGTTATCTCCAACCTGTGTAATCCTTCTTAAAATTTTTCCTTTCTTTCATACATATGATATCAATTAGAGGGACTAAAATATTATCATAATAGTGTATTTGTTAAGGTACTAAATAGTAGGCCAAGATGTAGATGCTAGAGAAATACCAAAATCGAAAATGCTGTTTGAACTATTTTCTCGTTAAAATCAAAAATAAAATTTACCTATGTATCTGTGATTAAAAAAGGAAAAAAATCGGAAACCATATAAAGAAGAAATATGAAAGAATTAGGATGATCTGTGCATTATTATTATCACCACTTATTATTAACTTCATATTTAATGTAAATGACTGAATGGATTGGAGTGACTTAAATTGAGCCTCAATGCAAAATGGAAAAGAGCCCATAAATATGTAATCTATACAAGATATACGAATATTAAAAGCTACGCGGTTTTACACATTCAATAATAATAAAAAAATATGTTTTTGCGCATTTATATTTATTTATTTATTCATAATACAGTGCGTACTTACGTAAGTATTTTTATATATGCTCTAATATATGCTCTAATATATGCTCTAAACGAGATCAAAATCGTTCCATTTTACTACAACTTATCTTTTCACATATTTCATTTTGAATCTATGTAACTTCTCTTTCTTTCTTATGTTTTCTGGCATTTCATTAAAAATCTTCATCAGTTCATCTTTTTCTCTTGTATGATGTTCGTGCTCTTGTCGATTTGCATCGTATAAATTTCGTATAAATTCTGCCGATATTTTCTTCGTGAGAATTTTATAAATAAATACGATCGCAACTGGAAAAATCCTTACTTCGCTTAACGGCGATTTTCTTTTTGCAGCTATGATCTGGTCCCTAACCTGACGCATGAGTAGGGTTATATATAATACATCGATAACGTTTAACGTGTTTTCGTAATAAATGTGAGAAATGATTTATTAAATATTATACTTCAATTTCTCGCTGTGGTAGATTTTTTTTTTTGTCTTTATTAGAGCTGGGAAGAGTATCGGCATTCCCAAAAGTACTGATGTCGACCTTTTGGGGTCTGACGTAGGTACCAATAAGCGCAATGGCTTAATTACTGTCTACCGGGATTTGAACCTGGAGCTCTTCCTATCTGAGGAAGCGCATTCTCCGATTTCGCTATAGCACTCGAATACTATATACGCGAACTTAAATACATGTTATATTATTTTCTCGTTCATAGCAAATAGTAAAAATGATCACGAAAATCAGAAACCAACGGTTAATGAAGAAGCGGACTAGTTTCTATTTAAGTGTCGAGTATGTCGCAAACTTCTACATTAAGTGATAAAGTGATTTTAAGTATTGTAAAAGCAATTGTATAGTTTAAAAGTGCGTTCGTGAGCCTATGACAAAAAATATCGAGGTTCCCACCGTTTGTCTAATCGGTGACCTAAATGCCGTCCAGACAAATGCTGCATCAGCTGTTCATTTTATGAATCGGCTTTAAAACAATCGTGTTCTCAATATTTCCGTTTACTACTACGCGAACGCTATCACGAGTAGATAGACAATATTATAAACATTCTCGATGAAAGTATAATGTGAAATAAATATTAATCGCAGACTAAACGGTGCCAGAAAAATGTAACGACGCGACGTCAGGCGGCGCAACTAATAAGTCATAAGTCATTGGCGGATAATTTAGCAACCGCCAATCTGGTCTGCGTGTGCTTTATTAAGTCGGAAGTAGAAAAGTGTCAACAATTTGTGGAAACCGTGCACGAACTGGCTCGCTGCCCAACTATCTCGGAACGGAGATATCGGAGTAGATACTGCTGTATTCATAAGAGAATCCCCAATTTTAGTGACGTGCATTAATTAATTAATCACTGCGCACGTCTGTTGCACGTCCGAGCCGAGGTAAAGCCATCTATTTTATAAAGTGCTAACATTTATTTATATGTACGTATGTTATGACTATATTCTCTCTCTTGATTATGTTCTCTTTCTCGACTATATTCTCTCTCTTGACTATATTCTCTCCTTGATTATATTCTCTTTCTCGACTATATTCTCTCTCTTGACTATATTCTATTTCTTGACTATATTCTCTCTCTTGATTATATTCTCTTTCTCGACTATATTCTCTCTCTTGATTATATTCTCTTTCTTGATTATACTCCTTCATCTTTCTCGGCATCCTGTAGATCTTAAGGCTGTCACCTGAAAAGTGCTTGTTGCTTTTTCTACTCGGTAGGTCCAACGGCTGAAAGATTTTCCTCATCCTCTTTGTCCTTCACAACGAGCTTTCCCAAGATATCTTATTTCCTTGCAAGATGTCAAAAAAAAATTAAAGGATTCGTTTTCGGAAAATGGTTGAGAGTCTACATGATGCGTAATTCCTGTAAAATTGAGACATTTGTGCATCTCGCCGTCCATTGCATGCGCAACATGCGTCTTCAGCACCATATCTCCCTTTTTAACAAACAACACTTTATATATTTATATTCGCACTAAAAGCCGTGATATTGATATTAAGACGTCTGACTAGAAATCAAATTATCTCTGGGAAGGCCAGGTCAGGTTCGAATTTTAGCGCTTGCGTGTTTTTTGTTTTAAACTTTAATGTGTTTTAAAACGTGAATCATTTAGATTAAATAAAATACAATCACTTTATATGAAACCACGAAATTTATTATACGTCAACCGGTTTCGCTTATCTCAAGGATTCTTCATCAGGATATATTTAAAACTACATAATCATAAATACAAAAAGAGTGCACTTATATATACATAAAGAAGGAGATAGAATATAAAATTATATGTGAAAGAGAGAGACAGAATGCATATACAGATAGACGGAACATTAAGGGAGGGGAAAAGACATTGTTGATGGATATTAAATTGATGAGTGAGAGATTGAAGAATTGTTTTTAACACTGTTAAAATAGTTAAATTTAAGTAATTGGGAAAAACTTTAATTTTTATTTATGGTGATTGCTTTCTACGAAAAAAGCGAATTATTTAATTTATTTTCACATAATCATTTTTAAATTTAAAGATCTATTCTGTTTTCTGCCAGTCACTATTTCGAACCTAATTTAACCTATCCTAACCTTTCTTGGTATGCGGTACATAAAATGACACTTTAGATAGCAAATACCTTTTTATTTCATTTTGTAACTGTTTAAGAAATATATGTAAAAAATTATACACGACAACAGCACATAGATTATTGAACTGAAGTGAGTGTATAAATGTGATGTCCAAGGTTTTGCATGTGTGTATGTGTGTCGGTCCGCGGACCGCGGGTGAAGTAGGAGGTATATATTTGTGTGTGTGTGTGTGTGTTGTGGGTGAGGTATTATAAACGAGCGTGCCGGGAGCGCGAGCTCTCTTTTCTTTCTCCTCTGTCGCGATTTAGTTGCCACCCCATTTTGTACTATACTGTTGTAAATAATATTGTATTCTTGACGGAATGTTAACTGTCACCTGACAAAGGAGTTTTGATTATCGACTACACACACGTAATACAAGAGGATTTGTCAGGAGACATATCTCTAGCGGTACTCACAACTGCCACTAGAAGAACATTACAACAAATAATGAATCATCCGTATTAGAACGAGAACAAAATATAACAAGCGTAAACTGAGTCAGTAGAAAGTGGCGGGGATATAACCCAAATTTAATTTGCACAATCATCTATTATTATTTAAACTACACTTCAGTAACAGACCTAGTCCTAGGTAGATACCTGACTAATTTACGAGTCGAAAATATTCAAGGAATATGTGTCTAATCTCAACTATGTTTGAGATATAAGCATTTCAAAAAATCGTTATTGTGTGATTATTTCGATTAATTGAAATATTTTATTGATTCCAAATTACATATTGAATACAAGAATTTAAAGCTCATCGAATTTTGAGCGGTTTATATACCAGATTATATTTGTTAGATAAAATATAGATTAATAATGGATAGACTTAAACTTAACATGATTTTGTAAAAAAATAAACAATAATATTTTCCATAATGGTGCATTTTCGACTCGTAATTTAGTCAGGTATCCACCCATAAAATATTGTGGACTAGGTCTGTTACACCCTGTATATTTAGTTAAGACAAACCGCTTTAATTATTTATCCAAATAGCTGTCAAGCTTAGTGGTCAGACTATTTAGCGAGGT
Organism: Eubasilissa regina; assembly: GCA_022840565.1. Lineage (NCBI taxonomy): Eukaryota > Metazoa > Arthropoda > Insecta > Trichoptera > Phryganeidae > Eubasilissa > Eubasilissa regina. Next base: position 26,135,516 of record JAINEB010000022.1, on the reverse strand, counting down.
ACGTAACAAAGAATATTTATAAGATTACAAATATTGTAGGTGCAAATCATTAAGATTCTATGGTGGCCGTTGGCCGCTAGTATACTAAAATAAAATGAATTATCAACTACATAATAATCTTACATAATATAATAATAATACAATGTATAATATTACGCTCATCTGTCCGAGGCCCGCAAGAGCGGGCGAGCGAGCGGTTCGGTAAATTAATAAAATAAAATATAAACTGTTTATTTTGTCGGCTGATGCCAATTTGTCACTAAATTAAAATCAGTAAAAATTCTATTTGCCTCGGCTGAAAACATTAGTTTATTTAATTTAAGTAGATATTTCAAAAATAGCACACTGGGTATAATATACAAAACAGAAAATCGCTTTCGGTGGCCGAAGTGACTTAGAGGAATATATATATTTGTCACGAACAATTTAAAATCAAATTATGATCGGCACAAGATACGCGAGAAAGATTTAACAAAAAGCCATCATATTTTAATATTTATATAAGTTGCAAAACTTTTACGCGACATACCCATTAAATAGAAATTGATTTATAAAGTGATAAGTATAGTTTGTAAACACAAAATGTATTCTTAACGTCCAATTAAATTTTATATCAACTAGCTCGCAGAACGATTTATTTACATCTAATATTTCATTCGCAAACTTGGCAAAGAAATCTAATTAGAGATATTTAAAAAAAATGCACCGCTGTCAAATAATTAATAAAAAAATATGTTTAGTTTTAAACCACTTTAGTGTATGTACATAATTAAGTCAATTAGTTTTAGTAATGTATAGACTGAACTAAGTACAGATATTTAAATAGAAGGTTAAGAGAACAGAACAACAGCATGTCAGAGTGGGATAGACTATCAGGTAGGAATTACACGGGAATAACTTTAAAATCGGACTATTGGATAAATTTATTTGTTTAATTAGTATGTCTAATGCTTCTAAATTATTAAGGTGTCAACCTATTCCATTTTTATGTAACATTTGTTGAACGTACATTTAGTGTACGTACATAATAAAGTGGTTTAAAACTAAACGTTCTATTATTTAATTATAATGTCACAACGTGTTCGCATTCTCTGAAAAAAAAAATTAACAATTAAAAAAATATTTTTTTTCAAATACACTCAGGTCTGTTTTTATGCGGTAAATACGTTCCACAGGAAAATGTATAAAAAAACGCACGAAAAAAGACTACACAAGTATAAAAATGAAGGATACGTTCCATAATTTTCTAAAATCGCATAAAACTAATTCAATAAGTTAAAATATACCGAAAAACGCATAAAAAAAGTTTATTATATTTTAGAAAAATATAATCATAAGATATTCCTTTCAAATTTATGTATAAAAACTTTATAAAAAAATCTTTTTAGCATATTTTTTTAAGAATTATCATCGTTATATGACAATGTTCGGCATAATTTGCGAACTGGTTCGAAATCACTTTCATCACTAGAAGAGATAGTCAGCGCAACAGATCTATGTCCTGTAGATAATGATTCTTCACAAATAAAATCACCCTCAACTTCGCATGTTGATTTTTCCATTTTGACAATATAATCAGTGATTAAATTTTGCGATGACTTTGATAACTTTTTGTACAATTCCTGATATCTAGAAATGCAATTCTGAAGCACGCGTTAAAACTTGAATGCTCGTTCAGAATTATCATCTTTTTCAATGAAATGGTTTGCCAATTTACTGCAAAGTGTATTGTTGATAAACTAACTTATATTGGATCTGACGTTTATAAGAACGGGCCTTAAAGTAAATAACGTACCTGCAATACGTCTGAATGTCGGATGCTCACTGATCATTACTGAAAACAATGGAGGGGAGAAACGCATCCAGACACGTCCAATTTCACTTGGTTTCGGCTGAATTGTACTGGCGCAGAATGTGTTTGCATTTACAGACAAAATTCTCCAAATTTTTTATCCTTTCAACGTGTCAAATTGGTCTAAAATAGTTATTTATAAAAAAAAGCTTCTTGAAATATAAACCGCATAACTTCAAAACCGCATAAAAAGAGACCCGAGTGTAATTATTTCAAATATCGAACAATAAGAACATTATATAGTGTTTAAAGTCCGCCAAAAACGGTAATTAGTTTGCATTTGTGACGATTTACCATTCTATCAACATTTTCCCTATACAGTCTGTTTAATGTCGTTACTTTAACGAATACATCTTTTTTGCTCTTTCTATATCAAAGCGTCGCTTTTTCTGAACCGGATCGTCTTTCATATTAATGAAACATCACGAACTAAACACCAAATTCATTTTTTAATATCTAAAGTAAACACTTTATTTCTTACAGGTCACCTTCTATCGATATCTTTCTCAACTTTATCGTCTCTAGTGAATATTGGTACATTACATATATATTTTTAACCAATACCCGACGGACCCATCATGGGCCTTTACGTTTTGTATGTATGAACTGTACTTACCTTCCGGTCTTAATTAATCTATTATAGGTATAAATGGGAAAAAACGTTTTATTGTCATCTAGAAAAAAAATCAACAATCAATCAATCAAAAATCAAAATGTGTGGAGATCTTTCAGTTCACTCTTGTCACCATCGCCCGGTGAAGCTGAACACGCCCAGCGGTACCGGTGTGCGAGACGAAACTACCATCAGTCGCAAAGACACTCAGTACCGACGCCATGCAACAATATCACCGCGGCACTCTTCTTATTACTACTTTCGACAAATATGAGTAAACAACTCTCAAAACGATTCGGGATAGGGTGTAAACATAAAATAAATATTCGCGCAGTAATTACATTGTATAAGTAAACTTCTGCATTCTCACTACAATAAACTCAGTGCCAACTGTAAGTAGTTTCTTTCTCATAACCAGCAGCCTGTCACACTCACACATGCACTATACATTCCGCGACTTTCAAACGAGCACGATAGTGGTGGATAGAATATTGGAGCATCCACATAATTTAAAACATAACATGCAAAATCTTTCTGATTCGTATCTACATACATAGTATACGTCGACACACATTCATCCGTTAACCCACACGCATTCATTTAACTATCCGCTGACATTTCTGCTCTACAGTGTCGATAAATATTACCATGTAGATAGGGTTGCCATAATTGTCAAATTGTCAAGCAAATGATATGGGACATTTAAATGCTAAATAAATAAAACACGAAAAAAGTTTGTCCTTTTTTCATTAATGTTCACTTTTTTGTATATTCATCTTTAAAATGACGCTTTCTCTTTGGCATCTTTTAATACAGGTATAAATAATAGACAAATACTAATACGGGACTGAGTAGTGAAATACAGTCAGACCCGTATATATGGGACGTATGACAATTCTACATATAGATATCTCTAGCATTTTATTCTGAATGAAAGTGATGTGATAAAATAGATTACTAAAATATTATCAACATGAACTATTGAATATTTGGTATGATGTTGAATTAATGAGACAGACTTTATATACATAAAACAGGGCTTCCCGCCATCGCGTTTAATGTAAACAGGGGAATGAGCAGGTAAATTAGTGCTCCGTCCGCCTTTAGTCAGCGACAACAAAAGCGAAAACGTTGGCTATTTCAAGCCCCGCTGTCGTAAACTCGTAGTACTCTCATTAAAATTCACTATCTCCGATTTCCCTCCATTACCCCAGTCGTGCTCCGACGCAGTATAACGCTGTAGTTAGATATGGAAATTATAGTTTCACAGATAACGACATAAACAAGGAATAACGAACGTCACAAAAATATGGCCCAGAGTAATTAATTACGATGAACGATTTTCAACTGCATGAAAAAAAAGAGATTTATATTTTCACACGAAGCGAACACACTGTGGTTAGACATAATTATAATTTAAATAAAAAATATTATTTTGTTTAAACCCCACTTTATTTGAATATATAAACTAACTAGTTTCGGCTCAGGTTTGAACCTTCATTAGGGTTGAACAAATATATACTAATTAAAAACAAAATTACAACCAGTTAGGAGAGCATTGAAAAGAGAGAGAGAGAGAGATATAGATAGAAAATCAACTTTGGTAGGTAAGAGAGACGGGATAGGGAAGTGGAAAATATCTATATTAAATGTTTCATATTATACATTTGTACATGAATGTAATCAGTTTATAAAAATAAGTAATGCAGCAATAGCGTAAGAAGAACCACTGTACTCGGCGCAGTGACGTCATAAAAAGAGAAGGCTAGAACATTCCTCCCACTATCGAGTTATTTATGGCGAATTAATTATGCAATAAATGAAAATTACAAAAAAAATAGCTAGCTCATTTCCAATGGCACCAGGATATACAGAAATAAATGTACCGCGGGATGAAAGCATTTCTGAAATAAAGTAAAGTTATCGCCCTAATGATGCCTGTCCCGACAAAGAAAAAACTGGCAGTCGACTGCTACAATGCCGGGCTGGATGAGTTTCCATTTAGCATAAAAACACAACTAATGACTATGAATATTCGTTTTCTTAGAGTCTGATGGAAAAGTTTGAATTTTCAACGAAATTTTCTTGGTGGCCGGCCACGGGTAATAATAATAGTATTAAATGAACGATTACAATTAAATACGACCCAAATACATTTCATCAGAGAAGGCAACTCTCGAATTACGGCACACACACACACACACACACGCGCGCCTGTGAAATATAAATTTATGAATACATTAATTAGGTTCCATTGATCAATTCAAAAGAAGTAAATAAACTATTGAAACATACATTTGCCACTATTATTGGGAGTTATTTAAGTGAGTTTTTGACATTTCTCACAATTTTACAACCATCTTTTTGTAAAAGAAGCATTGAAATTTTATATTATTAATAATAAAGGCCTTAGATTAGATAACTTAGAAATTAAAAAATCTCTCGACACTAAGTCTAGCATAATTAATAACAAATTGAACTTAACAAAAACCCGCTGTTTAATATATTCTCTATTTTAATGTCTCCCTGCCAATAACCTCTCCACTCCTACGACTTCTAAGACTCCACTCCCGCACCGTAATTGTACGCCAGTCCTGACGAAGATACGTTAGTATCGAAACCGGTTTGTCGTAAAAATAATTCACAGTGGTTTATACAAAGTTAAATATAGGAACAATTTTTATTTATAATCTTTTAATTATAAACTTTACTACTGAATGTGTGCGACAACTCACTAATTCTAAGCTAAATGTCCGCGTTAATCTGTATATCTTCTTCTTCTTCTTCTTGCCCCGGCCTCGATCCTGTTGGCCTGTGTATGAGGGGTTTGTGTGTGTGCGTGTGCGTGACAGTCGCTACATGTCCCGCCCATTGCAGCCTCCTTGCTTTTACCTTCCTGAAAATATATGGGTCGGCATCCGTTCCAGGTTCTTCATCTTTTCCTCTTTTCGGTTAGATTATTACGTATTGGGGCGTAAATTTTGCGTAGACTTTATTGTCGAAGACCTGCCTCCTGTTTTCTCGTGCTAAAGTACCTGTACATATAGTACTCTCCCTACCCTGGCCACTCTATCCTCTCTGCGATATAAATATATATTATATTGAGTAACATCCTTTACAAATTTTGCTTAGTTGCAGTCTACGACCCTGAGGAAAATACAGCCACCCCCCCGGATATATCACCCTCTCTCTGCTTGGACCAAATTTTGCATATATCGTTCCTTTTTAGGGCCTGCGTACAAACAAAAGGACTCTCCTAATCCCCTATTTTTATATAAATTATTAAATAATCTGAATCCCAGGCAACGCTGGCACTGACCGTTAGTACATATTGAATATGTTTTTGACAAAATAAATTAAATTAAATAAAAACACTGACATATTGGTAAAAAATGATTAAGGTTTATACGATATATGTATACTTTATATTAAAAAGGCGCTCTTCGACGGAAATAGGGGAATCAACCTCCACGGGATAAAATATTGACTTCAAAACTACTTTTCAGAAAAATAAAAAACACTAAAATAAAATCTAGCTTTAATTACTAAAATAATGTGGGATGTAATTGACATCGTCTGTGAAAATTTATTTTTAGAACTTAACTACAGCTGAAAACCAACATTCAGTTATCTGTCATTGAAAAAATTACTGAAACGATATCTCAAATCGCATTACCGAAATTTTTCTATAAATAATGTGACAATGGTGAATATGTCAACTAAATTTGGTATTTTTTATTTAATAAAATAATAAAACCTACTCTAAACTACCATACAATGCTTTAATTGTTGCTGGCAAGAATATTTTCAGTAATAAAATATAAAAGTAACTAACTATGTAGGCACAATAAAATGAAGGAATGTAGTATCGTTCTTGAATATGAACGTAGAAATATCAAACCGAGTGATATTTGTACTTCAATGAATCAATTAAATAGATATACAGAATAAATCTATCTAAAAAAAAAATAATTATTAAAAAAACACTTTGTTTAAAACCACTATATATTGATACATTAACATGTTTCGATACAGTTAGATAAATTTGAAATTTTAGAAATAAGATAAAATATTAATAGAAAATTAATAATTATAAATAACCAAATCCTTTTTGCCAATTTTTAACCTTTTAAATTTATTTTCACAGCAGTTTATAATTAGTTACCCACCACATATACTTTTGTAATTTTTTGTGGTTGTCTATTTTTACATTTTTAATTTTAGTATACATTGTTTCCTGAAGAAGACACCACAGGTATCGAAACATGTTGATGTATTAATAAATAATGGTTTTAAACAGAGTGTTTTTTCTTATTATTTATATATGTTGCCAAAAAGTAATTTTGCAAATATTTTTCGACAGATAGATTTTTCCGTATATCTTAATTAATTAATTTACTTTGTATTAAAATACCACAGAATTAAGTTCTAAAATTGCAACTTATTAAAAATATTATAATATTATTAACATGGTGTGTTGTTAATTGGGACTATCAATATGAATGTAAATGTGAAATAACTCGAAACATACTTTGTCTCCGAAATGGTCGCAGATCGCCTCTCACAGTCATTGGATTATTTTTTGCAGATTTTGAGACTGAGTATTATAACTGTAACATATCAGGTCGGTATAAAGATGAATGTTGTTCCGCAAGGGCACTACGAGATGTTTAACGTTCATGAAATATATGCGAAACAAAAATAGTAATATGTATGTAATCTAATCAATTTTCAGTATTGCATTTGGCTGGCAGAATGAAAACACATGACGTTATATGAGTGCACTCGATTACATCTTTGTTGCCTATTAATTGATTAATTGTTGACTCTTCAAATGAATGGCGTCCATCCCAGACGCCGGCAGAGAGCTATTAATTATCCAATTGATTTGATCAGCGTTACTCGCATTGCCGCCGTTGTTGATGGATGTCAACAAGGTGTCGGTCAAGAGCAACACGAATACATTGTGGGATTGTTGACAAGAGTTTATAAAAATAATTCATTGCCGTGTTTGTGTATGGAAAACCATTACATCAAAATGTTAGGGAAATGTTGTGAAATGTAGAATGGTAGTGTAAGTAGTATGTTTTTTTAGAGCAGTTAGTTATATTCCGGCAGTAACGAAAACCTTATGGTTTTCCTTCATGTTAACTTTTTTTTACATTTCTTTATTATTACATTTTTTCAATATTACATTTTTTTTATTACATTCAGTAATTAGCATTTTAATACCATCATTGGTTGGCTCCGGTATCATTGTACCAGAGCCACACCTGCACAATATGACGTGACGTGAGACTCGTTATCACGTTAAAGTCAGAAGGCAGCCAGAGAGAAGCTATAGAAATCATGCATCCCCAAAAGGGGAGGGTAGACGTCACATTTATGTGTTGCAGTCGCAAAGTCGGTCACAGTCCGGCAGAAATTTACCCTGTTCAGGTCGCAAGAGGTGCGAGGGAGAGCCAGTGGAATGCTCCTTAAGGTCTACTACTCTACCCGGCATCGTCCATCCCAGCAACATCTAGCGGGAGACCCATACCCTGATAAATTCCCGAAAGTGTTAGTAGTTAATAATATATTTGTATACTTTTATGTACTTAATGCACAGTTGCACTGTAGATATCCACCGTCTGAGAATGTCGACAGACTGTGCTGGATGTGTAAATTAGTGATTCATGCATATGATTGTATTTTTGTCGGCGCATTTAATATACTATACGAGTTCTGTCATCAAAATGTAACGCCCTGAAGAATCGATTAAAAAAAAGTTTGAATGACAGATAGACGTGTCTTTACTACTAGCGATATAATAAAAATGTGAAATGTTCGGTGTCATTAAAACTGACAGAATACCTTTATTTCAGCTTAACCGTCGAATACCAGAGATGATATCTAGTCAATTATTTCAATGTCGCCGTCATGTCACCCTTGACGGGTGTTATCGGTCGTGTGATGAAAGCCGAGCGATCGATCATCGGTCCCTCGCGCGACCATCTTCCTAATCCCGAAGCTTGGCGCCGTGCCAGCGACGGTGACGCGTTTTGCGTCATCGTAAAGAAAACACAGACACGCTAGTGAAAATGTAAACCGGTAAAACTGAAAGGGAAGCTGCGAACGGAGAGGTCGGCGGAGGGACGGTGAGCTAATACTAGAATAACTCGTTAGGGTCACTAACAAGCGTCGACCCCAAACCTGACTATATAACGTGGCACTTATTTGAAATATGCGAACAAAACAATGAAAATTATTGATTATACTTTACATTGTATATTGGCTACAAATGTTTTCCGACATTTTCAATTGAAACATGGAAACAATCTAAATGCAGTGCTTGTGTAATTTCCCAGGACAACGTCGTCTAAGGCAAACGTGGCTAAAAACGTGCAGCGTCTAAGATAATGATTTTTTTTATGCAGTTGATAGCACAGAAACTTACTCACTATCTGTATTGTGTATACAATTTATTAAAATGATTGATTTTAAATACTTGACCATAGTATTTTCTTATGAAGCGAAGGATGCGAAAGAGAATGGATGCATGAAAGTAAAGGGTATGCAAATTGTATAGAAGGGAAAAAAAAGAGGGACAAAAAATGTCTAAGAACTTCCAAGAGCTCTTCTGAAATGAAGTTAAGAAGTCCCGAAGCGGTGATGAAAGATGCAGAGTGAATGCAATTAAGTCAAAAAATTCAATAGAATTAATGAATATAATATTATAGAAGTTTGACTCTTTTTGAAAAAACGTACGAGAGCAACGAAAATGAAAGCGAGGATCCTTTTAAGACGTTGAATGGTAAATGACAAAAATGTGTAATGAAGAATGGTAAGGCTGCGGGCCGTGACAATATTTCTACAGAGTACATGAAGTGCGGTGGCCCAGTAATTCTCTCGTGGCTCTGTAGACTTTTCAACCAATGTATAGAGGAGAAATTCAGAATTGGAGAAGGGCTGTGATTATGCCTTAATATAAGGGAAAATGGTACCATGTAGAGTGCGGGAACTACAGGGCTATCAGCTTGTTGAGGTCAATTAAGAGTGATGATGAAAGAAAAAAATTTGGAATGTTAAAATGAGCGTTTAAGAGTGAAAGAGTTTGCATGGATCGCATTTTTTCACTGGCGACAAAGGATTTTGGCAAAAAATCAAAGACATTTCTGTATTTTTGTAGATTTGCTAAAGCTACATGACAGGAGATATGAGAAAAGTTATGGAAGATATGAACACGGGTTGAATAGTAAACATAATATAGCAGTAGCATCTCTTTATGAGGAAGTAGTGCATGCGTAAGAAGTACTGAATCATTCGTATCATGGTTTGATATTACAACAGGTGTCTAACAGGGTTGCGTAATGTCATCGTGACTACTTAACTATTGCATATATAATTGTTTGAAAAAGCTGGAGGAAAGTAGGAGCGAGAATGGGATGAAATGTGATTATATGCAGTTAATAGCTAGTAGTGAAGTGTCTGGTGAGTACGATGTCTGATATACAGATGAAGGTTGAATTGCCGATGAATGTTAGTAAATCAAAAATGATAGTGTTAAAAAGAAATAAAAGTGTGAGTAAATATTATACAATGGTAAATAACCAATGCCAAGAAGAAGTGAACGAATTTGTATATTTACGAGATATATTCTTAGAGATATATTTGAGAGATATTTTATCAAAGATTCTACATGTTTTTAGCTCCGAAACAGTGCAACACGCTCCGAACCAACTGGAAATCGTTCAATTCCAATAAGATTACACAAATATGGACTCAATACATGATCCAATCGGGTAGAGAACAATCAGAAGCATGGCTATATAACATTCTAACATAATCATTATACAGTGCCTACACTAAGAATTCACTAAATATATATATTTTTTAATCTCTATTTTTATTTCTGTCGAATCTTTATCTTAAATAACACCACAATAGCACGAAAAAAATTGTCTACTTTAACACAGACTTCAGTTTAGCAAAGTAGCCAGGACAACACTGTATATATCAGAGGTGGAGTTTACTCCATCCCACACAATAAACAACGACTATTTAATTGCAATATAATTGTATTATCATGTTATATTATAATATATTCACCTCTGTTACAACAAAAATATGTATGTCAATAAAGTCTAAATAAATAAATTCTCTAAGGACGGCGAGAGATTGAGAAGTACCTACTCGTATGTCGAAAAGAGGAGGAGGAGGAGGGAGGTTGAGGTATGACTGCGGGAAATAAAGTGAATAGAGCTTTGAACGCAATTATCAATATATTATAAATTTGACTTCATTAATACAAAGTGTTGTATAATAAGTAATACTACGGTACAACAATTCGGAAGTGAAGTCTAAAATTGACAAAGGTGACCGAAAATAGATCCATTGGGATGTGTAGAAACGCTACATACGATAGAATGAAGAATTATTGACAAATTATACACACAATTTGACATCAGTGTGTTGCATAGTTGATAGAATTAAGAAAGAATCGCTGAGATGGGCCTTCATGTTCTGAAGATACATTTTTAAAAATAGTAAACAAACAAATCTACTGCCAGAAATTTGAACACCGCGCAAGTGTGTAAGTAATTATTTTCATTAGCAGTAATATAATTGATTATATTATCACGGTCGTTATTCATAGTTAAATCGTCAAGCTATGTTTCATTAATTTATTGAAGAACATTCAGTTCTGAAAAAACGGCGCTCAAAGAACGCCATTGGACGGGCGTTAAATACACCTAGTAATGTAATAAATATATACACAATTGTTTCGCTAATTGTACATATATTACAATCCGGAACCATTCCGCGATAAATAAATACATTATTGCTTCAACCGAGATGTTTTCTCGTAGTATATTTTGCAAGTTTCCCAGGTCGTAAATCACGGGCGCACATTTGGCGACTTCTTTATTGTTGTCGGCGATTAAAGCTATTCTACACGCCGCTTTGATTAATTCTGTTATCCGTGACGTCATCGCGGGCGGGATTTTAAATTAGATATTCGCGGGACAACAGACGACAAAACGCGTCTAATGAGTTTGGAGTATTCCTTCAAATCCTGCCAACTGCGAGACAAACGGCCCCGATTTCCTTTAACACAAATAGATGATGTATCTGGGGACGTTGGCGAATATAAATAATAATGAAAATTTTTCGACAGCTGTTCGCCGTATTTCGATGGGACTATTATGCGTGAACGGCAGATTAGCGTATTACATCGACCGCGGTAACGGCTGTGTTTACATTTGCAGTGAAGCTATCGCGCTGAAAATCAAATTAATATTATATTTGGGTGATTTTCCACCACGTCTGGATAAAAAAAAAGACGTATTGATAACGAGATTACAATATTTTTGTCATCTAATTAGAGTTTTAGGTTTAATATTTTTAATGGTGATATTCAACGCTCGCAACTGCGCGTGGACGCGATTTTATTTGATGGGCGATATGAATTTGCGATGTTATGTGTTCTCGGTAGGAATGGAAGCGTGGACACTTACCGAAGAAAGGATAAGGCGACTTGAAGCAGTCGAGATGTGTATCTATAGGAGAAAGCTCAAAATAAGCTGGGTGGATAGAGTTACGAATGAAGATGTTATGGTTCGGATGAACAAAGAAAGGCAAGTATTTAAAATAATAAAAATTTGAAAACTTCCATATCTCGGATGAGACATTCAGAGAAGTGTGAGATCTTGCACCTCATAATGTAGGAAAAGATTGCTGGAAGCCAGGGCCCTGGAAGAAGGAAACCATCATGACTGAAGAACCTAAGGCGATGGTTTAGCCAGTCTATTGTATAATTTTTCCAAGCCGCAGTATAAACAAAGTAATGATAGCCAACGTCCATTGAATGGGTAAAACACTAGAAGAAAACATATATTTTATGTTTGTGTATATGTTGTTATGTAGATTTTCACGAGTTACAGAATATGATGAATTGGCATTATACTTCTGTTCCGTATTCTCAACGTTTTGCCGTTATATCAAATAACATTTATAAATGTTGTACCTACTCTAAAGCCAATTCATAAAATTATTCTGGAATTTGTGAAAACCTACTCAACACATATATTAGAAATAACCCGTCAGTAATGACGGGAAATCATAAATAACGTACAAACAAAATATCTATACACATATATACACATTTTTTCTACCATTTTGATAGTTAAAAAGTACTTACTTCTTTTGCGTGATGTCGATCAACGACGTTCCACATTCAAAATTATTTAGAGAGATTTAGTCGAATTTTTTAAAATTATTGAAACATTTTGCTACCGTTTCAGATGCTGCAGCATAAGGATTACGTAGTATTTGGCTATTTTGAAAGACAGCGATGCACCTTGTTTGTTTTGCATTGCTGCGCGACACGGCCAGATAGCGGACTTAACTGACTGAATTTAAGTGAAAACAAATAATTGTATCAACGCTATCTGTTATTCACGTTATTTCTAAATTTCAAAACACATAGTAAACAGCTGAAACTATATATAACTTAAACATATTATAAGCACAAATACCCACCTACGTACGCATTAATACGATAAACTTGATAGTTCATAATGGTTCTGGTGAAAATTTTGTGAAATTCACATTTAGTACACAACGGTTTGAAGAATTATATTTTAAACACGTTTTTAACATACGTTAATTAATTTAATGTTATACACGCGCACACATACATATTATATCTGTGATAATTGTAATTGGAAAAAAATATATAAATAAAAATAAAATAATAAATAATAATATATATAAGTCTGTTGTACTCACAGATCAGTAAATGTATAGACATAAAATAGGAGAGGGGTTTGGAACATATTCTTGGTGGTATTAGGACGAGGGGCATTCTACGCATATTCTTGGTGGAAACATAAATCCGATAGTTTATGACACATTTATGCAACGGTAAAAGTATTTACTCTTTGCCAAATTAAATCTTTGTGTAAACAAGACAGCATGAATGCATATTATTTTGTCAGCGTTTAAATTTTCGTTCCAATCGGGTCACATTTATAAAAAAAGTCGCGGAGCTATTTAATTGCGTAAGTGGTACACCAAAATGAAAATATTGGGACAAGAAACTTGCGTTAGTTCATGTCCATATATTTGGCGGTCTGTGGTTGTACTAGAAAATTCGAATAATTCAAGGTTTTGCTATTCGAATGTTTCATGAGTTGGATAATAATTGGAATGTGAGTAATGTTAAACTATCCAAAACACCTAATGCGAAAACAGATTATATCAATTAAAAATAAATAATTCAGTAAAATATTAAATAGACTACGTATTCCCGTGAATTAATTTATTTACATTTTAACTATTGTATGTTCTTTCACTTTTATACATTGTATTGTTTTGTATTTTATATATTACATTTTCACTACAAATTGTTACATTTTAAATGTATAACTTTTGCATTTTTATTTATTTTTTTAGCATATTCTTCACTACACAGCGTTTTTATATTTTATTGGGTTAATAATAAAATATTGTAATATATTTTTTGTACATTAACTTTCTTGTATACGATATTCTAGTTCTAAACACAAGAAATCTCTCATGGAGTGCTAGTTTATAAATGATACTTTACATCATTCTGCTCTGCTTACTAATGTAAATTGCATAGGTATATAAGATTTTGTATTGATTTAAAAAATGTTTAAAACTAGTCTAGAAATAATCAACACCTTAAAATTAATAATAGAAACAGTGAAATGAAAGAACAGAAATCAATAATGAAATATAGTACGTATTGACACATGAACATGACGTTTATAAAGTGTAATAAATCAAGGACTACACTGATCTCGCACTGGTGACCGCCATGAGTCGGTGGAATGCTCCCAGCACTCATCGGGTTCGGATGGTCTGGTCGCCGATCAGCAGTGCGCGCGTAGCAATGACCCATATTATGTCTCGAAACTAGGTGCCAAAATATTTTGGCAGAATCGTAAGCGATAAGGAGATAGCGCTCGAGTGATTAATTACAAGGATTTAATCCGAGTAGAATGTTTGAACGCAACTATCAATTTTTTTTTATTATTAAAATATCTGGGTGGTCGCGATGATTATCTGAACGCTAATTGTAGATAATCATAAAGAAGTAAATAATTATCATCATAATTTCCGTTTCCTTATCCTGGAAGGGTCTGAGACCCAAAGTTTCGATAAGGCGCTTCCATTTTCCTCTGCCTTGCACCACTTCAGTATTTTTTTTGTCAAGCAAGATTCAATCTGTCGTTATTTTTGTATTTGCCAGTTGGGGATGACCCACCTGCCGCCTTCCCTCCAGGTTGTCAAAAAGATACGTCATCTCTCTGGCATTCGCAAGACGTCTTTAAGCCACTTTTGTTGAGATCTTTCTATGTAGAAGTAGGGATACTATGCCGGAGGCCTCCCTTATCTCGGTTACTTCATTTTGGCAGCCTGGATTCCTGATATCATTCTCTCTGTAAGTATTCATCTTCTTCGGTGATCCCTCGTTACGAGGATGATGTCTGCCATGGTTTATCGGTTAAGAGCACTGCTGTAGTGACAAATAAAAAAAGCACCAGGGCGGTATTTGACTTTAACCCCCAACCCCCCATGTTTTTCTTCAATGTATTCCCACGGAAATTTGAAATTGATTATGTTTAAGGTTAAGGGCGCGCTTTAAAAATATTTCATATTTTCGTGTTTTTACGAAAATGTGGGTTTTATTATTCATCCATATCAGAAGTAATACACTAGATTTGAATTTTTTAAAAAGTATTGCTTAGATTGGATCTTTACACTAACATAAAACTAATAAACTGAATGTTACTTACTTACCATTATGCCGATTCCCCGCGGGGGTAGGCAGAAAGGATAAAGCGCCACACTCTTCTATACTGACACACAATTCTCGCCTCATCCACATTCATATATCTTCTCATACAAGCTCGCCGTTTATTGAGGATTCTAACAGAACCATCCTCCATTACCTGGTTTACTTGGTCGTGCCAAGTAGGACGTCCTCTATTTTTGGTGCCATCAACACTTGTGTCATATATCTTTCTTACCATTCCCTCCTCATTCATCAAACTGAATGTTGTTTGCCATAATTAAGAAGATACAACCATTATAAGAAATACGGTGACCATTTCCGAGTGCCACAGAATTGCTTTCGCGTATATAAAATATATTTTCTTATAATATTGAAGCCAAGATTACGGAGACCAATCTCAATTGAGACAAATTAACAAAATGTTAAATATTAATAGACTTATAACCATTTAATTTGCAGGACGTATTATCAATTTTCGACGTTTTTAAAATACTTAGTTTTAGTAAAAATATACGTTTTTAAATAATATATTGTATTTACTCACTACTTCAGTTACTATTTAAAATAAAGTTTGATATCAAAAACGTAATAATTTCTTACTTTATTATACTTAAATCGATTCTAATAACGTATATTTTTAATTTTAATTATTAGTGTCAGATCGCTGATGGCCAGCGGCCGTAATGACGGCAGTCCGCGTTATCGTAATTTTTGTTAAAAAATATATGCTATCACGCATATTTTACCCACGTTTTCTTGAACAAAGTAAACATTTTATATACATTATTTTTATATATGTCGCAATTAATTATTTCGTTTATATATAACACTGTTGTATTTTGAACACTAGGTGTCTGTTTCATAAATAGTATATAATTATGAAACAGACATATCACCAAAACGTCAACGTGGCGACATATCACCAAAACGGCAACGTCAACGATAATATTAAACAAAATAATAAATTGAAGCTGTCATAATAATTTTAAATTTAGAACATTGATTTAAGCGATCACTTATAAATATGTAGGTACTTTGCCTGATTTCAAAACATATTAATATGTATTAATTAGGCACTCAATAAATTATTTAATTTTTGACGGATTAATTCAAATGACAACACGTTTTTATTTCATTCCATATATCAATATGGAAAATACTCCGGATACGAGTTGTTTTTGATACTTGTATCGAATGCGAGAAAACAACATTTTTACTGTTGTCTCTTTCTAATAAAATCTTCCTCTCTTTCATGATTTACGTAAAAAATAACGTCATTAATTATTTCTCTGATACTTAAAAGAATTTAATTATTAGCATCATCTTGAAAGTATATCGAATTGGTGTAGAATTTCTTGAATTTCAAACTGGAAAAATGAAAGCTCGCTTTTGGTCTGCAATAAATTAACTTTTGTAAACGATAAAACCATGCACAATCAAAAAAAAACTATCGAGGGATGACTATTTATTTAAGTTGAGTTTACATATTTCATCTGTCTCAAAGTGTATGAGGCCAATGGTTGAAAGAATGGGATAACGCCGGGCGCCTAGATGATCCAACTCTTAACAAAAACAAAACCTATAAATTTGCTCGTAATGACTAACGTTTTGAAAATGCTCCGGTCCCATGTATTATTATATAATATCCGTCCGCTGCACGATATTTGATGTACACAATTCTATGCGGAATATTTTGTACCAAAATATTTTTTACGTGTAGATACTTGAAAAGTAAGATCTGTGTCAAAGACCACTGGTCATGAGTCCGAGTGTGGGCGAGGAGTCCCATTCTCGAACCGCATGTAGTGCGTGTGAAACGTGTATTTGACGACCATATATTAAAGTGACCATGTACACAGCTCTGATTTCTTTATTACCGCACACTATAAAGAGAACGTGAATGGTATCAGCAGCTCCGATTATTTTGTCTATTTCATCTTTCTGTATTTCATTGCTAGAGAATTCCACTACCAGCTATTTGAATTTGTCGAATTAAAAAAAAAACTAATCAAGAAACAAAATAAAACGAGACCAGAGCGATTAAAAACTTAATCAAACTTTATTATTGAATTCAGTTTTATGTCGTATCTGTCGTAAAAACATAATTCACCATCGTTAACGATGAAGATATAAAACTATATGATTTTTCGTGAAAGTGTAAAGCGGCAAAAGCGTCACGCGATGGTTTAAAAAAAATACTGAAGTTGTCTACCGACACGAAGAACTTTTCCCAAATGTTGCCGATGAAAGTCGTAACCGTAAATAAACTTCCCCTAAATTTGAAATATTTCGGGAATTGGCCATTCGAGTCGAGCACTATTAGGCGGCGGTTCGTGTGCCATCAAATAAACGTCGCCAACATTCTGAAAAACCGCATTTCGGCCGATACGTCTGCACACCGTGCGGGCGCACTACGATTTTATTTAATATGCACACGTTTAAAACATTTCTGCATTGCAGACGGGTAAATAATGGCAGATGGATAAATAAATTATGCTGCGGGACAATGGAGCAACTAAACTTTGGCGGCGGAGCCAGTAAGACTTTTATTATCTAAGTACTTGCCTAATCTTTCACCGTGCACATCGCGTGATTGAGGGATTAGGCAGCCATGCAGCCAGGCAGCCTACTTTCGGCAACAAAGAAGGGGGGTTCGATTCCGTTAGTGATTAGTTTCGTTTTAATTCTGCCTCTGTTTTTAGTTTTTATTTTGAATTATAATCTAATATTATATTACATTTTTTGATTAATGTTTTTTTTAACATTTATGTCGTGTAAAAGAACAGATACATAATCAAATTAAAGAAGTAGTCCTAAAAGTATATATTTAATTAACTTTTTTAAAATGATTATGAGAGGGATACAGTTTTTTACACATTAAACATAAATATTTTTTATTTATTCATGCAGTAAAGGAAACTGTAGCATTTTATTTTACTTAGTTAAGCGTGGTATCTTGGGCAAATTGACGGTAGTATATATATCTATATATATAAAAAAGAGTGTCTGTTGGTTTGTATTTTTTATACAAATCTAGTTTTATTCCGAGCTTGATGCAATTTTGCACACTTGACCTTCAAAAGAAGAGGAAGGTCACTGTCTACATGAGATTTCGAAAAACCACCCCCATCTCTCTTTCCCACCCCTTAAACCAGAATTTTGGTACTTTCTGATGAAATTTTGCACATTTGACGTTCAAAATAAGAGGAAAATTACTGTCTACATCTGATTTAAAAAAAAATTTACCTCCATCCCCCTAAATGAAGCCTCTTCACTTTGCATAAAGCCCTGGCAACGCCGGGTACTACAGTTAGTTGTAAATAAAATTAATTGAGATATTTCAAATATTTAAAAGTGTCTCGTTATCTATTATAATATTGTGCTAGGTCGCTATTGTTACTATTAGTGTCCCCTTTCTTTTAAAAATCCACTAGATGGCAATACAGATTAGCAAAAGATAATAATGAATATTGATTGAATTTACAATCTTTCGCATTGTGTAATAGATGTCACTGATGTCTAATATTTGCAGTTCAAAACGGTTTTACACAAAATATTGTATTCACTTGAAATTTTAAGTTATTTTTTTACCTGTCCATATATTATTTCATTTCTTTAAGTTTTCGTCAATTTAAGATAGCTCTAGGTATAAATATGTATACAGTATGTATCATTTTACTCAGTTTGTTTTTTCTTACTGGAAATAAAGACAAAATACACTATTATGGTGCATTATTAAAGTAATATAATAAGAGATTTCCGCATTGAAATATATATCCTACTAAAACCCCGGCCGCTCAGCGGCCACCACTGGCCGGGTAAAGGCCACTATCGGCAGCAAATACTAACCCAGACAGAAGACATCATGTTTATTATCTGTTAAAATGCTGTGTGGAAAAATTTGATGTGGACAAATATTAGGCTATTCTGATTACATTATTATTTATGACAAGGTCTAGAGCAACGTTTCGATATCGACGAAGAGTTTTTTTTTCAATGACCATACAAAATATATTCCACTCATATATTTCTACAAATAGTACATATATTTCTTTATCGATATACATATGTGTATCTTTTGTACAAACTTATTATATTAACCATTTAAATCCCTAGTTGAACATGGCATACTAGGGTTTCTCTTATTTTCTTTGAATTTGTGTCGTTTAGTTTGCCTCATTATGAGGTCGCTTAATTTGAATTCTCCGTCTTCTTCTTCCACGGCACTACATCCCAGGATGGGATTTGATCTCCTCCACAAGTGAGCAAGTAGTTACTCGCCAGAAATAGTATGCAAGGTCACCATTCTAACAAGGAAACTTTACGAAGCCCAACAAGTGATTTATTAGTGTTTTAATATTTAGTTTTCTCGTTTTATAAGTAGTGCACTGAGCTACTGAAGCTCCAATATATTATATTCTTCTAAGAAGCCTACGACTATATTAGGAATTTGAGTTTTTAATAAAAATCTTGATTTTATCTCTTTTTCACGTCATTAAAATTGATATTAGCTACAGTGAAAATATGTGTTACGGCTCTACGAAAATATTGAGATACTGTTTACTTAATATTTGTCTTTTCTTACTAGAAAGTTTGCCAACCGTTGGGTTAGACCATCTTAAGACAGGGTTTACAGAGAAACAAAACAAAGCAATGTTTTATTTTAAATCCAATCAAGTAACGGATTTGCCGGACGGTTATACAGGGTGTAACAGACCTAGTCCATAATATTTTATAGGTAGAAACCTGACTAAATTACGAGTCGAAAATGTTCAAGGAAATGTGATAATTCTGCACCGCAACGGAAAATATTATTAAACAAATAATATATATCTCATAGATACGAATCTACTTTTTAAATTAAATCTAATGGAAAGATATGGAAGTATGGGTAATTGCAGGGCTTACGACCTATCATCGACTAGCTTAAGTGATCACTTTATACAAATATAACATTCACCATTCTCACACATTAAATATATGTCAACTTTTTGGAAACACTTCTAGTACAACTACACTATCGCCGTCTATGAACTAAATTTGATATTCATTTCCTCGAAACAGCATAGACGTCACAATGAGAATATAATTATTTTTGAAATTCAAAAATGTTTTTTTTTTGACACATGCTAGAATACGGATGAAATATCAATTTTTATTTATTTTCTTATATTGATCAGTTAAATATAATAAAAAAATAGCTTCGTCTCCATAAAATATATATTATTTATTTCATAACAGTACCTTTGTGGGTGAAAATCAGTAATTGTGTGTTCTTGGACATATTTAATATTTAAATATTGCTGAAAATATTATACAAAATCATGTTAAGCTTTAGGTTTACGTACTTCGAAATAAATATTTACGAAATGAATCCATCATTATTGTATATTTTTGCTTCAGGCCCTAAATCATCTAACAAAAAATAGCCTGGCCGCTCGAATTCGATGACCTTTATTTTTTTGTATTTAATATATTATTTGGAACTAATGAAATATTTTAATTAATCAAAATTATCACAATTTTTTATTTTAAATGCTTATATCTCTGACATGGTTGAGATTAGGCACATACTCCTCGAATGTTTTCGACTCGTAATTTAATCAAGTATCTACCCATAAAATATTGTGGACCAGGTATAATTACTTGATTGGCTTACATTATTAAAGGTATGAAACGCACAAACGGCGAAAACTATTTCAATATTAATTAATAGTTCATGATTCTCATTGAATACGTCTCGAGAGATTTGAATGCAAGTCATTAAGTCGACTGATTGTAAAATGATTTTTCTAAAGCTATGTTGTTAGTAACACAACTTAATAATATACATCATTCAGTCAGCAGTGGTTGGAAATTAAGAATTTTTATAACCATTAATTTATTTAACAATACAACATAATTGACATCAGTTTTGTTTTGTTTCAATGTGCCATGGACAACTAACTGTCAAATGATTATTTTATGTGATACGGATATAAGGAAATTGTATATGATAAAACAATAATAACTTTTATAATAATCGCAGTATAAAATATAATACTTAATATATTGATTATAATTGATGTAGTATTAAAATAATACCACTGCAAAGAAACTAGATAAATTAAACATAAATACGTAGCTCGGCGACCTATTCGTTTCAATACGTAAAAAAACTTATGATTAATTAAATTATTCACATTGTTCTTACGTACAGCTTACTCGTCTTGTATATTGTGAAAATATTCTATTTGTATTTCTCTTTGCAACAATAAGAAATAAAAAATGACAAATTACAAAATATTGGAAAAGCGTTTATTTTGTGGTTTTCGACATGAAATGAAGATATCATAAATAGTAAAAGGTTACGTACCACTCGCAGGCATGTTCGATGATTCGGGGAAAAAATGTTTGCCAAAAGCCAATAACCGCCATGTCACGCCATAAGAATACGTAATCTATGTTTTTATATAGGTATGTAGGATAGCAGGCGACTTCCTTTGCAGTCGCCAATGGTTTTTACGTTCGTCTGGTGTTTAGAATTCTGAACGACTAATTCATCAAATGTTTCAAACGCCATTACGAAGTTCAAAGAAACACGAGTCAAAATTATGTCACACACCCCCTTGTGGGTACTATTTAACATTTCGCGTTCTTCATACGTAATTTTGAATTCTCGCATCGGAATAAACGTTAGACCGAGTGCATTGCTTAGGGAATGAGCGGTGTATCAGATAGAAAATAAGTGAGCACTGAAATTGTAATATGTTTTTCTCCGAACTTAATTGTCAGTCCTCGTATATTAACTTATTAACGGAGGGTGAAATGTTGTGGTTGTGATCGAAGAAAGTGCACTTAATTTTTCCGGAAGTTGCATCTCTCCAATTAAAACTATTTATATCCGAAATCTATCTAAAACAAAACGAAGAGTGAAGCGTATAATTTAAAAAAAAATACAAATAAGAACCTCGCTTTCCGTGGAGCGTGACATTTTATACGAAAGACGTGTTCCGTTTTATGATAAAATATGGAAAATATTATCAGAATTCAATAATAATACATGTAGTGATATGAATTCAAGGAACAGAAGTCGGTTGAATAACTTTAAGGGTATTTTATTGCAGTCGGCAGAGCGACACACGCAATATTTGTGCCTGGCAGTTTGGCGCTTTCTGTCACGCGAGCCTCCGAGGTGTAACCTTAAATGTTACTTAAATAATTCTTCGGTGAATTTACTATCTTCATATACTACATAAATTTATTATTCGTGTCATGCCATATTTTAAAACTTTCAAGAGTGATTTATCTACATAGATAGCGAGTCGGGTTTTATGGTTATACCGTGTAGGTGAAAACTTGTCAATAATGATAGGAAGAAAATCGTATTTTCAAATTTAGTTGGTAGGTAGTAAATTATTATTGAACTCACGGCGAGTCGGTATCCGAGTTGAATACTCAAAGCTCAGGTGAATCATTTAAAAAAATTGAAAGTTCAGAAAACAATATTTTTCATATTCAGTCTAGTGATAAAGTGCGAGATAATTATTTCATTTTAAATATACCTGCATATGGATTACGTTCGCAGGCCATTACTTAAAGTGTGATCGACGTACAAACGGCGAGAATTATTTTAATGTTGATGGTTAGTGTGGCGGTAATTTATTTACTTATCATTTGCATCTTTTACATATGATCCGTGCCATCTCATTAAATCAATACCCGTATCGAAGTAGGCTGTGTTTAACTCGTGTATCATTACAATAAATGAATTGTTACTACAAAATAACGATAAAATTAAACAATTGAAAATAAATTATTTGAATTCTACCACCCTTGAAGACGTAACAAATACTTAAGTAGGTATAGTGTAAGTAGGTGTAGTATAATAAAACATCTCGTATATTATTATATTGATAATGTACTTGTAGACATCTAACATATTTCTAGCACTGATACTCAGAGAGGTTTTTTGATTTTTAGCATCGTGTGCGGGGAACTGTCCAATTATGTAAACACCGTTAATTATGTTTTTTTTTTTCAATATATCAAATATAAATAGTTTTATACAACTTCGCAGAACAATGGTAGACCATTGCCTCAATACAGTGCATGCAAGTAATCAGTAAGGGCTACGTGCAACCCTTAACCAGAAAATATTGTAGTTTTCTTTCAAAACTTTACATGCCTTACAATATTTTGTCATGGGAGGATTTCTAATCAAAATTATTAACTGAAATGTTTAAATGTATTATTGTTGTTTTGAAGCTTTATTGCACATTCCTGAAAAAGCATTGCAATTACTTGAAAACATCAGTTTGGAATTATCTCAGTAATATCGGATTTGACACCAACGCGCTTTCATACACCGTTCGTTAGCTATTTGATGTATTGTATATAAAAAAAAAATCCTTTCAGAATCAAGAAAATTTGAGATCAAACGATACTCACTGTAATTTCGATATGGATAAATGCGTCCCTAAACCTAGCTACACATGAAGTGAAAACGAGGATCCAGGCCTCAAAGCTTTTTATTAGCATCTTACGACATCGCCATGAGCATCCTATGCTTCCGACTGACAGATATATATTCCTTCCGTAAACCAAATCATGCTCAGTTTGAAGATTGATGTGGCCCGATGCGTAATATATTGAGAATGTTGGTTTGAGGATGTCCACAAATAGCTAATCCTGAATCCAGACACGATGGAAATCTTTCGGTAGCATGTATCTTCTCGAAGATGCACAAAAAATGGTTGTCGTTGCTGACAACTGGCATTGATATTTTATTTTTTAAGTTTCCTATGTGAGAATGCTCGGAGCATGCTAAAGTGATACATATTGGGTATTTTGCCTTATTATGTAATATTTGGGTACTTAGGATCAGAAGATGTCCCTCTGCAGAAGCTGAAAAGTCTTCAAGCTCACTTTCTTCTATTATACAATATTTTACACTAAACGTAAAAAGCATATACTTTAAGCCAATCAGCACACAGAATGCACGCAGCTTGTTCTAAGGGTCACGGAAGTTTGAGTTTTTGAATGCCACGAAATATTATATCAAAATGTAACACCGCTTCTCTGCGCACTAATAATTGAATAAATTGATCTCATTGGTGTATAAAACGAGCCGATCGGCGCTAGAATAATAAAAAAAAAAAAAAAAAACCGTAGTACAACGGGTAGTCAAAATCGACTGAATTCGGTTACCATTTTATCAAGGGTTATTGACTTTATTAACGGAGTCTGGATGTTTTGGTTTCTCTTCGTTTTTAGAATCAAAAGTATGCGAGCATGAGACAAGCCTTCGTGAAATTCAATGACGTGTACTTTTGTTTTTGGGGTACTAAAAGCATGCTATTGCAAATGTTAAGTTAACTTGGTATTTTAATATGTACATTTATTCCACATGTCGGGCTATGGTTTAGGAGATTAGGAGATTGACCGTTTTTAAGATTTTTATTCAATTGCGACTACATATAATTGCACTAAAGTAATATGGTTTACGATGATCCACTACTTTATATACTTTATATGATGTGATATTAAAGACGTTATACCTATTAAAATAGAAACATTGTGAATGTACTTACAATTTAATTAATACAAATTAAATTAATCAATTAGAAAGATATACAGAAAAAATCTATGTATCTATTTCGATTCTGATTATGTCCTCCTTGATTCAGTTTATATTCGTATACAGTCATGATTTGCATATTTAATAACTATAACAATGTTTTATTTTTGTTATTACTTCTAAAATTAATAACGTTCTTCTGATTTGTTGTATTGTAGACTTAAGTGACTAATTACATCTACATTGGTCATAATAAAACAAGAGAAAATAGATTTGTGTTAATCCTTGACAAATTATAATACAATAAAGAAATTGTAGTGATATTGTATAAATTAATGTTACTGGTGTACAAAAAGTGGACGTAAACCCTGCTGATAATCGCACCTTTTGTTCGTGATAACACAAAAGAAGCCAGGTGACTGACTTTATGATTTACGATCAAGTTCTGCAATTATACAATACCGAGGGATGTATAGTAAGTAGGTAACAAGTTTGCAGATCGTGCTTTTTGTGTGATAAACTGCACGGAACAAAGTTACCTTCAAGCGTTATATTATATTATAATTATGGAGGACGAGCATGTCAGGAGAGCTCCGATTCACTACTTCTTAAATATATTTAAGAAATGTACCCTAATTTTTCCGCTTTATGGAATTGTTATTGTAATATCGGTTTGTTAGTACATTTTTTTGTTAATTATTTCTTACTTTTTCACATGAATTTATACTTTTTTCAGTTCCAAATAAACATCGCTGGTTATAAATTTTAAAGTGTAATATATATATATATATTGGGTGTGTGTGTATATATATATATATATATATATATATACACAACAATATATATATATACGGGTTGTTTCGAAAGTCAACGTCGTCCCTTGGGAGGGCAGATAGGTCAACTCATGACTGACCAGAACATCAAAATATGACCTACCCGACACCCTATATCATAAACCGACACCCTATATCAGTTTTTCGAGTGCCACAGTTACAAAATTCCATATTCTAAGATTATAATTTTTGTTACGCAACCCCTAATAGCCCTGCTATTGATCACATATTAAAATTTTATTTTGATATTCTGGTCAGTCATGAGATGGCCCTCCAAGGGATGACGTCGACTTTGGGGACACCCTGTATATATAAATATCTACTTACTCCTACTGTTTAATTAATTTTTAAATTTATTAGATATAAGTCTTTCTATATACTGTTAATAATAATAAAATTAAAAAAATCCAAAATAATTAAAAAATATATATATCCTCTAGGCGAAAATCCTCGAGGCGAAAATATTACAATGATATGGAATATAAAATAGTATAAAAGGGTCTGCGGTGAGCTGGACACAGGACGGCATCTGCGGATGCTACATTGAATTAGTAATAGAAAGTTCGCCGCGCGCCGCCAGAGCGCGACTGGTGCCACGTAAAGAGCCGGCCGCGCGTGTCCATGTATTGCGAGTGAAAACTTTGTCTACTTGCTCGAGCGCGTATATACGCTTATAGACGCGTATTATTAATATTTATAATAATAGGCGTCTATAAATCGTTTATTGAATAAATCAAGTGTTTTCACGCACTCTTCGGTTCATACCATGTCATTGTATTAATTCTTCCTATTCCTCACGGTAAGCCATGCTGAATATTGAAATACCCGAATACGAATGATGGTTTAAATTGCGTCACCTTTTTGATACATTAACTGTAATTATAACCTAAATCTGTAGATTTTTTCTGATATTATGATGATTCATGTGACACTCTTTTTTTATAATTGAAAAGAAAAAAAAATCAACCACAAATATTATATTTCATTCTTCATATATTTTTATGTTTAAATAAATTACGAAGAACGACTCGGCGGAGAATGTTCGTTGAAATTGTTTCAGGAGCACGTGTTTCAGAAAATCATTAGGGAATGGTGTCCAGTATTATTCAGTGAATGAAGACACGAATGGGGAATACAACAATAGGTATAATTTATTATTCATAACATATGAATGACTAATGACGTACGGATAAATAAAAATTTGTTATTTGTTATTTTACTAACTAACTTATCATCACGCCATTTCCACGGGGATAAGCAGAGAGGATAGAGTGCCACACTTTTCTGCCCTGATAGACAATTCTCGTATGATTCATATTCATACATCTTCTCATGCAAGCTCGTCGATTGTCGGGGCTTCTAAGTCTTCTATCATTCACAATTTTCTAGAATCTGGTTTACCTGGTAATGCCAATTCTATTACGTTCTCTATTTTTGATGCTATTAAAACCCGCGTCTTTCTTAAAATTCTCTCTTCAACGTGACCAAATCACGTAGGAATTAAATTTTTAATTCTATTCACTACGCCAATGTTCTCTACTAATTTGTTTATTCTTTACTCTATTATAAATTTATAATTGCTCAACTCCATGTTTCATTTTCATATTTTCAGTGTTGGTGTCAAAACTCTATCATGTACTGCTATTTTTGCCTCGGTTGACAAGATTCCATTATAAATGATTGCATTCAAAGCATCCGTAGTCACGCTCCTTTCGATATCCATAAATGTAATAAAAAAGTGATAACAGATACAGCCAGGAGGACATCCTACTCGTAGTGACCGTTCGATTGATGCCATATCGTGATAGATAAAATAATCGCGGAAATCATGAAAGTACTCTGAAATTCTTCATCTAGACTGTATATAAATAATCCAAAAATATACAGTGCGTGATATTATATAATATACATATGTATACATACATATGTACATCGTAAAACCAGGCCCAACGATATTAAAACAAATAATGGTTTGGAAATAGAGCCATGGCATGGCAGGGATGCATGTAGTATTATAATATATACAGGCGACTCACATAAATGGAAACGCTAGATATAGAAAGCATTTTCTGAATAGGTCCGTATACCTATAATGTGTACAATATTTGTGTTAACCTAACAAAATCACCAGACAAAGTTCGAGAGAGTCGAACACTTCAATGGCAACGAGCAGTGGTAATGTCGCAGAAATATATAAACAGCTAAATATATTCGACATGTTATAGTATAGTTTATAAATACATCGGTATAAAACGAAAATATTAATTGTGGATCGTGCTAATGCATAACGATAAATTTCTCAAATAGTAGTATGTGCGGTAGTTCAAGAGGCAATTTTTTGGGCGCGCTGATCATTAACACTTGTGACAGTGGGTAGGAAATTCGAAGACGCATACGATAAGTTAACGTTGCCGTGAACCAACTGTAGATAATATAGAAGGATACCAAGCGAGCGACTAAAATTATGTCGGTTCACACTCTTGTATTTACAAGCGTAAAATTCGATAAGTATTGTTGGGGAAAAATGTTATGTATTCAATGGCGGAGGAAGGGTGTACGGTGGGTGGGGGCCGCCCCGGGTGTCATCACTGAGGGGGGTGGCAAAATGGCAAAAACACGTATTTAAAAAAATTCTTTGGCTCACGATATTTTTTGAATGTGAATTGAAAATATCAATGTAGGAGTGCATTGATATGTTTTTATCAAGAAGTCGACACTCGCTGCAAAGACATATCAAAAATATATCAGCTCGGTTTGCATTTCTCGAGCCAAAGAATCTGATCACAATTTCAAAAGGGGAACTTCCACAGTTAATACAAAACTCAGTCGTAAACTATGATGAACTTTCTGAAAATGGTATCCTTGGAGACAATCCACGAGTAAGAAGACATCTACAAGGTACCGAAATTTCAAATGAAGATTCTCTGGAATGGTATTCTTTTGAATTTTTAGAGTTTGTTGTTGAATATGAAATTAATTTTGACTTAAGATGCCTAAAGAATTTTGTTAATATTATGTATTTCAGTAGCGTCATGTGAGAGGAGTTTTTCAAAACTAAAATTAATCGAGAGTCGGTTATCTCAGGTCCACTGTGAGTCAAGGTCGGCTCTCTCCGGCTTAGCCATCTTGTAAATTGAAAACAAAGTAGCGAAAGATGATGGCGTGATTTAAGAATTTGCACAGAACAGAGTTAGGAAAAAAGGTTTTAGGTCAGTGCTCATGCTAATAATGCTAAGTAAATAAACCAGAAAATAACACTTGCAATCTTGTATCTTATTTTTACTTATTTTAATAATTTAAATGTGTGGGGGGTGACGAGAAATTTTCTGCATCGGGTGCCTTAATCTTGCAACAAATCTAATAACAACAAGCTCTATCTACAGCAGTTAACAAAAGATTCTTCCAATTCTTCTGCAACATTATGCTTCAAAGTCAAATAGCCTAGGAAATGAGATTACCTTGGACATAAAATTGGACCGAAAAAAACCTAGTAGTGTCACAACGGTGCATAGATACGATGATCTGGAGGGAGTGCGACCTAGGACTGGAACTCGTGGGGGTGCATTACGAACCGAGTTACATCTGATTGAGGCTGAGATTGTCAAAACTGATATGAAGGAGGAGAGAATGGTTATAAGTAGTCGTAAACGTAGAATTATTGGAAGCAACCTGGTATTGGTCATGTCACTGTGACAATTATGCCAGTCTAGATGGGATACACGGGAGAGCTAGGAAACGATCCGATTTAGAGACTGAAGGACATACTCGTAGAATAATACAGTTTTGATGGAAGTCGAGTAGACCTGGAACTAAATTTCTAGAGTTAATCAAAGAAAATCCGGAAAAAAATGTAGAAAAGAACCGACAATATTTAATAGGCTTGTGATACTACAACGACGGTCTTACGCAATGCAATATTAAATCACTTCTTCAATACTAGCAAAATTTCTTTGTGGCATCATTTTATATAAGTGATTAGACAAAATACTTTGTTTAAACCACTATTTATTGATAATTCCACATGTTTCGATACCTATGGTATCTTCTTCAGGAAACAATGCACACTGAAATTAAAAATACAAGCATAGATAAAAACAAAACTATAAAGTGATGAATAAGTAGAACTAATGTGAAAACAAATTTAAAAGTTTGCAAATTTGCAAAGAGGGTTGGGTTATTTATAATATTTTGCTTGCTATTAACACTTTTTCTTATTTCTAAAATTTCAAATTTATCTAACTGTAAACCCCTAGTGTTTATATGCATAATTTCTAAACCCTTGTTAATATCAAAATAATGGTTTATTTCCAAAACGTGATTGAAAAAATCCGAATAGTTGTTATTTAATGTAAATGCCTATATATATTTTCTTCTGCTTGAAGGTAAAATTTATAAGCGTGATTATTTCAAAATAATTTTCAGTCGCCAAATACACGGGTATTATCATGTACGCATGATAATTCTTTGAATTACCTTATACAAGCGGTAAACACAGTAATCAGTCAAAAGTGTATGAAAAATCATAGGAAAATACATGGAAATTTAATTAGCAATTCATTTTACTTCACTTTATGCGACTTTTCACGTGTACCTATTCGTGGAATGGCTTCTCGACATTTCAATACAGTGTCACGTGTGTAGGCTCCGTATATTCAGTTGTAAAAAATATTTTCAAGGTAAAATTCCTGAAAGTCTCTAAACAAAAAATTCCAATGTAATTCTTCTCTAGATCGATTATGATGCCAAAACTTACAAGCTTTGGCCACAAATACATCGGAAAGCACCGCTCGCAACTGTTATATTGTGAGGGTGTCATCACTGATAGAGCCCGGTTAGAAGTCTGGTCTAGAAACAGAGCCCGCATTCACGACATTATCCGCAATGTTCAACCGAAGTTCCACAATCACGACTGAGAGTAAGACGAAGATTATTAATAAATTGAAACATCGTTAATGAGCGTCGATATAGCGATACCCATTAGTAATAAGAAAAAATGCTACTCTTGATTGATATTCGATAAGATCAGTGATTGGATACTGTGATTGTGATCACAGTTTCAATACAATAACGCGTGCGCCGCATCATACACGAAATAAATAAACAATTTTGAGCGTACTTACTTTTTATTATTCAAACATTATTAGCATAAATAACATTCTAGTAAATATAATAAATAAATATTCAATTTAATATGATCCACAAAGAGAATGAAAATGTTAGTTTATTTTTTGGGTCAAATTCTCAGCATTTTGGGTCAAATGCGTCAAACGTTTTGGCAGAATCTACTAGATGGTGCTTATCACGAATTATAACGTCATTCCTTCATGAATATTTTCGTTATATACATGTACGCTGAATCACGATTCACAACCAAATATAAAAATAATAAAAAAATAATTACGAATCACGATATTCCCAGATATTCAATCACTGATAGTGAGTGCAACTCAAAAGTACTGGTGACTTTAAGCTAATCACAAATTTCGTAGTCATAACTGAGTGGGTTATGGAATATTGTACTGCTCGTGTTACGATATGCCTCGCTGGCGCGAAATCCGGGATAAGGTTGCTGGGCATTATTATTTATTTTCCTTAGCAGGCACATACAACATACAATAATAATTCATTCATACTTAGAATTAATATATTTCAATGGTGGAAATTCACTTTGACCGCGACCATCGGATGGACATTGTAAGGAGTTGCCCGTATGTGAGATCCTAGATAATATCTGCGGATTTATATAAATAAATAATTAGTGTTTTTCGACTGAAAATATTTATAGGATGTTTTGTTCAGATTTCGGACGATGCCCAAAATGCTAAATATCAAAGTAAAAATAGTGCTTATTTTTATTTTACAAGTTCTTAATTCTTATATGTACTGTTTTAATTTTAAATAAAATCACACCAACTATTTAAAAAAATGTAAACTTTTTTTATAATAATAGAAACTAATTATCGCGATATACTTTGCCTCTAAAAGCCCAAATAAATTATGATAATAAGATTTTCTCCGATAGATGGGGAAAAAATAATATATAGATACCTTGACTGGATGCCTTGACGAGCAGTTTACCGCTGATGGAGCGGATGAGGTCCGCGTTTTCTCCCGGCTTTCCGGATAACAGTTGGATCCTGTCCAGCAGACCATCCGTCACGGTATCCTCTGCCATGCCTGGAACAAATAAAAGGGTCACATCACAATCTATTCCACTAAAATACTTGTTAGTATTCTGTCCGTATTGTGTTGTGATGTTATCAAAATCAATTAATGCTTTATGCCGGGAAAAGCCTTTTCAATATCCTACTATACTAGATACTAGAACTTAAACATATATATTATATACCTAATACACTCTATTTCAAGTCTTTTAAGTGCACATAATTAGTAAACGCCATTACTAAAAGGTTGAAAGGTTTTTAAGAAAGACTACAACTTTGACATTTTTAAGGTAAGCATTAAAAATAAATCATGTTTTATGTCGTGATAGGCATTATTACTCCAAAACTTTGTGGTTTATTTGATAATATTAAAATAGATAAAT
Organism: Eubasilissa regina; assembly: GCA_022840565.1. Lineage (NCBI taxonomy): Eukaryota > Metazoa > Arthropoda > Insecta > Trichoptera > Phryganeidae > Eubasilissa > Eubasilissa regina. The sequence continues at coordinate 26,103,307 of JAINEB010000022.1, read as the reverse complement.
TTTCTTCTCAAACAAATTAATAATGATGTCATTCGCGTGATATCCAGCCCGGCGATGGTTTAGGACAGCATTTTAAAAAATCTGCCAAGAATCGCTGAAAACATGACAAAATTACGATAGTAATATTTAAATCAAAATATTATTTAATTTATTACAAGATATTCGTGAAGTTATCATTTCATGAACCGAACACTTTAATGTTATTTTCCAAGTCGGTTATAGCCACAAAACATTAATACATACACATCTGTCATCGAGCACACGTACCTTTAAAATGTGACAATACAGCCGATCTTCACACTAATTCTCCGACGATTTCTATCTGCGAATAAACAGCCAGCTGCTTTCACCGGCAAAACAATTGAGCTTTGTAAACAAAACGCCGATGACAGAAGCACTTGTTCCGTCCAAACGACTTAATTTAAACTGTCACACGAGTTTGTGCATGTCCCCGGTGAGGACGGCGCCGCGTAACGTGTGCAAATACATAATTAAAGAATATTCTAATATAGTAAAGATCTTCGAATGTCGAAATTGCAAGTAAATAACGAGACCGAATGAAAACAAGGCCCGCCGCTCTCGCTCGGCAACTATCGTATTTACGGACAAACGTCAAAGTGCTCAGAGGCGAGTTCCGATTAGCCGGGGCCGGCGAGCGCGACGGCAGAGTCGCACTGCGGCGGCGCGGCGCGGCGCGACCGTCGGCGGTCCGGCGCGGCGCGGCAGGAACCGGCATGGCGTAGGAACCGGTAGGTAGGGGGGCGGGGGCGCGGGCGGGACGTCATCATTTCAATTGAAATATTAAAAGCGTGACATTTCCATGTTAACCGTCACGCAACATCTTGAATTCGAGAGGCCACTTATAAAACGTTTAAAGCGTGCAATATTTTTGATGTGAAACATCCCATTTATATTAAATAATCGAAAATTGATAAATGTAACGAAATCTTGTTACGGAAGTGACATTACACCTCTCACCGATTGCGCTACGTAGTACACACTGCACCTACGCGATCGCGTCAATCGCACGTTCATATGACGGAGTGGCTGTGGAATCTTAACAGTTGAATCACATTTAATTCGCTAAAAACACGTTAAATAGCTAAAATACAACGAATTTAACAGTTAAATCTGAATGTTTTGATAAGCTACAAAGAATAGCTAAAAGTAAAAAACAAATTATGGTTCAAGGACCAGTTAAATGATGTTCCAATAGAGGGGTTCAAAAATGAAACTGCCATTATCCAATTGATGAAAAATAGAGAATGACCTATTTGAAAATGCAATAATGGTAGTTTTACAATTTATTGACATTTGCTTTTGAAAACATGTTTTTGTGTTTTAGAAATATTTTATTAAAAGCTTAAAATCCATTTTAAAATCTCCCCCCTGAGTACAAAATCAGTATCTTAATTCCGTCAAATAGATTGTTGTGATTTTTTTTCTGAACTCAATGTCAAGTTAAATTTGAGATTAGAATTTAAATCTATCGCTTCTCCTATCTCCGCTGGAATTAGTTCATAAGATTAAATCTAGTAATAATTACAGCGGCGTAACTACGCAAATGAGGTCAATGCGATGCATTGGGGCTTACGTTAAATAGGGCCTTAAAGGTCAGCGCCCCACAAAACTTTTGGTATCGACAGGTTTGCGAGTATCGATAATTTTCCCAGCATTAATATGACAAATTTTATTTTATTTTTACAATACAATTACGGGCAGGTATCGATGTAAAAAAATATAAACATTTTAACATCGCATGTGAAGTATTCACAGTAGTGGATTAAGGAATTTGATAGCCGTAGTCGAAAAAAATTCGAAGCCTCCTCACCAATAATTTATAAATTAGTTCGAAATTGCAAAGCCAAATAATTTCAGTAGACATCAAATTTTAAAAGAAGTAAAATTTTAGAAAATAATTTTTATACATTTAACTGTGTAAAAATAAACCATTTACATATATATTTTTTTATTTATTACTTTTTTTTTACAAATTGAGATCCGAGAAACTGTAAATAATACATATGTAATATGTAGTAATAAATTCGAACGTTGTTGTCGGGTAGATGTCTGGTGGCGGAACACATTAGTGAACACTGGCGTGTCGCCCAAGACGCTGTGGCGTGTCATCTTTGACATGAGTGTCACAGGTTCGCCATCACTGGACGATAATATTGGCGTGTCGCCCAAGATGCTGTGGCGTGTCACCTTTGACACGCGTGTCACAGGTTCGCCATCACTGGACGACAATATGGTTATATTGCTAATAATGTTACTATGAAAGTACGATGCATTTCCACTAGAGTTTGTATTAATTTGAATTGGAGATGCATTGCTTGGGAAAAAATTCAAGTACATACTTAACAGTATTTTGCTGTAAAAATTATATCTACAGAAAATATTTTCTGTTCTTGAATAATATTATTCTAGGCAAATCCTCCAAGTTATTAAGTGAAGGGTTATAAATATTATAACATAAAATAATAACATATTTATAATGTAATGGACTGTGTACATTCAAGACTGCTGCTTGAAGGGCTTGAACAAATACAGTGAGCTAGGCCACTGTGTAGTTGAAAACATTTTGCATCATCAATTTAAGCAGACGCGTGTATTAGAAAGGTTGCGTGGCGCGAGCGAGGTAAGTATCGCACGTAATTTGTATACATTTGTGAAAAATATGCACAACTTAATTCGTTATTTCTAAATTCGATGTAATTTAGATTTTTTTGCAGAAATACTTCTGTTTATGATGTTCTATATTGTTTTTGCCCACGAATGCAATATATTGAAAAATTCATTCAGAAATCTGTTTTAAAAAGCATTCTAAAAGCACTCACTTTTTTCAAAAATCTGCTTCGGTTGGCGATCGCCGCTTGAATTTTTTTCTTTCTTGGCCGCACATTCTCTAGCGCCGGTTCTGCATTTGTACACTCGCACGTAATATTTTTTTTAATTAGTACCAAATGTTAAGAAAATTGTAACAATTAGCGACTAAAATACAATGTAGTAAGGCGGCAGATACTAATCTATATTTATCTACATAAAAGCAATATTACATAATGTTTCGAAATAGAATATTTTGAATCTCGATTTTATCAAAGTTGCGTAAAATTTAACTTACAAAAAATCAAGCAGACAGCTGTTCCACTCCCGCCTCCGACACACTGATTCCGTTTATCTTATACAAGAGAAACTAAAAAAAAATCTTGGCGGTGTTTAATGTTCAATTAATGTGCAGAAACTTCTACAAGCTATAACGTTAATATATTATTGTCAATTTCTTTCAAGTTTTCACTTTTAGGTATATATTTATATCCGATTTCGACGTCGAGCCACTCGCATTACATTCGCTCAACACTTCAATGTTTATAATAATTTTTTCAACAATAGTGACTTATCCAGTGAATATGATGTTTTTGAAGTTTATGTTTAGCATTGTTTTGTTTCATCTTAAAAATCGAATGAGCAATTTTTAAATAAGTACCTACGTATGAGTGCCTACCACCATAGACATTTAAAAAAGGGGAATACATATTTTTACTTTTGAATAAGTATTAATATTAAAATAATTCTCTCCGTTTGTATGTATGTCATATATTTAACAATGACCTCCGAGCGTAAGCCACGTGCACGCACATTTCGAATAAAATAATTCTATAATCGTCTGGCACATTTTCAATTGACTGGAAAATAAAAAAGTCTCTCTTTATGCTCTATTTTTCAAATAAATGAATCAAACATTTCCCGTTTGTTCAATAATAATTTAATTCAGAAGAGAATAGTCGGCACCTACATACTATTTCGTGTAAACTGAATTATTATTTATTTCTTGTCATTATTGACAGGCTTTCATCTGGTAGTACATAATTATAAAACACCCAACATTGAATAGAGTATATGGATTGTCTATTTAAAAGAAGAAGAAGAATAGAGTATTGTAAACATTGAAATGGATCATTCCAACAATTCATCAACAACTTATATTTGGATATCTTTGCATTAAATTACATTTTGATAGATTCTACTCTGAAGATTAATTTCGTAGATTTCATCACCGGAATTGAACCTAATTATTAACAAATTTGTTTAGGGTAGGTTTTGTTAAGGATCCACTGCCGGAATTGTAGTTGTTAACAAAATTATTTAGGTAGGTAGCTTATTATATTAACAATGGAGAAACAGTGTTGCTGATATTACAGTACAACTCTGTGATATACATAAAAGAGTTTCAATTCTAGTTCTATTCATTTTTATGTGCAACCTAAAAATTTGTGCGCAATATAATAACTGCACTTGAAAAACTATTTTACTTATGCGATTTCTGTCAAACTCAAAAAGAATTTGATTATCGCCCTAAAAATAATGTCTCACGTCTCGACGCACGAATGCTCAATCCTACAACAAATCCATTCTCGGTAAGCCTTGAACAAAAGATTCTTCTAATTATTCGCCCATATTATGCCCCAAAGTGACGACAGCCGAGAAAAACTGTCTGAAGAAACCCTGAAATCAGATGAACAAAAGTCTCGGTTTTGGGTCGCAGGACCCAATGTCAGTACTTGTGTAGGTGCATTACGAGTCGAGTCACATCTGATTGAGACCACTATATGTCAATACTGACATGAAGGCCCACAATTATCTACCCATAATTGTTATCCCACAATTCTCCGTCTGAAAAATTGTTCACCGAATATTTTGAAAGAACATGTTTTTTGTAAATGTGACCTGTTTTAATTTATAAAGGCAATTGTACTTTTTGGCTATTTTAATTTAGAACGGATTGTTGTACATTTGTCCAAAGTGTGCATTTTTAATTCTTCTTTTTATAATGGTTAGGTTAGGTTCGGTTCATTAAATTTGATGTTTATTCTATTAATAGGTGATTCATTTCAGGTACCACACTGGTGTGCTACTCTTTTTTTTTTTTTTAAAATAATACTTAGGTACATAGATAAATAAGTAATAACATAATTATTTTAAAAGTGAATTTTTCAATGTACGCTTCGAAGAATTTTCCAGGCGAAAAATTGTGAAGTATTGAATATAAATTCATACTTAATTTATACTTATATTACGAATAGATTTTGACAACAGAACCGCAGCGAACCATCCGATGTGAAGGTAAGTTCAGAGCTACCCTAGTATAAAACAATAGCGCAATACTACTATTGCGATATACAAATTTTCTTGGGATTTAAAATAGCTTTGAGTATTTGTTTATTTTTCGGGTGCCATTAATACACAAGCTCTTGATGCGCGACGTGCCATTCGGACACGCACGTATAGTTGTAGCATATAAGTAATCGTCACAAGTTGGCACTCGTATAATAGACAAGTATGTAGGTATCTGATTTTGTTATGAATAGTAAAGTGATCTAATTAGTCGGATGTCCGTCCCTTTCCTTCTCGTCATATCCTTTTTTTTCTGAATGTCTACACTAGGTACATTTTATAAGCTGGAATAGTTTGCATTCCTTGATAAGTTTTCCGTATAAGTTTGGAGATTTATGTTTCTACATATTATATTTACTTATTCAATTTACAAATGTAAATAAATACACGACTAGCAGTTTATTGGATTAGGCAAAGGCCTGTATTCCGTTCATTCTGACAGTTTCCAAATTATACGAAACATTAATTATTGATACTCAGAACATATTCATACGTGTTATATATTATAAAAAAAAATCATAGTTTGTGTATTTGGGAAGTACGTTTGATAGAAATGGAAAGACAGAAAGATATCGAAAGGAGGGTGACTGCAGGGAATAAAGTGAACGGCGCTTTAAATGGAATTATAGCTAATGGGAACTTGTCAACCGATGCAAGACTAGCGGTTCATAATAGAGTCCTGGTATCGACACTGATGTATGGAAATGAGGCCTGGAGCTGGCAGAAGAGAAAGCAGTGGAAGTGAGATCACTTAGTCATATATGTATGGCAAATTCATTTATGACAGAGAAAAGAATGAAGAAATAAGGAAAGAATGTAAAGTTGATCTTAGTATGAATGAAGAGACAATGGTAAGAAAGATATATGACGCAAGTGTTAATGGCACCAGAAATAGAGGATGTCTGCGAAAGACTTGGCATGACCAGTTAAACCAGGTGGTCCTGTTAGAAGCCTTAATAACCGGCAAGCTTGTTTGAGAAGATGGATGAATTTGGATGATGCGAGAATTGTGTATCAGGATAGAAGAGTGTAGCGTTCTATCCTCTCTGCCTACCTCCACGGGAAAATGGCGTGATAGTAAGTAATCAAAAAAAATATATACATATTTACATATATAAATATATATTGTGTATATATATATGTGTGTATATATTTTTGTATCTTGTGCTAAAATCAAATAAATCTTTTATACAAAGATTTTGTTTATTTCTAGCACCAAAATTTGCACCTTGGTGTTTTCAGCAAATATATTTTTTATTCAAATATCCAATAAAATGTTCAAGTATTAAAAGATGATATTGTACACATAAAAATGGATGGCAAATAATTCCCTTGTTCACGGACGATAATATCCGAGACAGGGAAATTAGTAAGAATTATGGGAAGGCTCCCACGAGATTGTTTAGAGACAACTCTCGGCTTTCGTAGTCCATAGTGTATACATCAAGTCTCCGAAATTCGCCGTCTCGCGTCTCGCGTCTCACATCAAACTTTTTATACATGTCAAACGTCGTGTCAGTCCATTGGCGGTGTTCCGTTCATTAATCGGGTTAATTTGTATCTCGTCCAACAGAAATTAAAAAGAAATAAATGTTTATAATTTAATACCTTATATATATTTAAAATTTTTATAATAAATAATTGCAAGTGTCTATAGCTCTAGGTGATATTTGTGCGGACGCAAATGGGTCGTCGTACAGACGGGTTTGAATCTCTCTGTCTCTTTCTACCAATCTCAAGGAAAAAGATCAGATCAAAATCTCAACACGCATACACGGTACTGAGATTTATCTCATAGTGTCTCATCCCGTGGACACGGGCCATTAGCGTGATTCAATTATACGACGTAATCAAAACTTCAAATTCTTAAATAAATGTTAACCTCCACCCCTGTAACCTTTTATCAAAAGAGTTCAATAAAATATATTTCGTCACATTCCACAATCTCTGAACGTAAGGCGCGAGAAGATATATCATAGACACAATTATTTGCATTTGAGTGAATAGCAACATGACAGGATATTATGAATTCCTTGTGCTTTGTGTGTGCTTGCTGTCGAGTGTAACAGGAATTCCTGTCTTAAATAGGACGATAATTTCTGAGAGAACTCCGCATAACCGATCCGAAAATAACATATTGACACATTCAAAAGAGCCAGAATCTGGTAAGTACTGCTTATATATTATTTTATATAAAATTATTATATCATAATGTACAAAATAATTATATCATAAATGTTTAACATCCACATACAACTAGCGCAAATACTTATATGCTAAGTTGATTATTCAGAAATAATTTATGATTAAGAAGCTATTTTATGAATATTATATAAGTATTTATTTAATTAATTAATGAAGAGTTCAGGAAAAGAAGGTCCATTTTACTTTTACGTATTTTAGAAATCCCATTGTCAAATATATCATGCTTAAAATGTGCTGAATTCCACGCAACGTCGGGTTGAAAAATTCAGGGTTAAATTCAGTTATTATTACGAACGAATTATTATTGTCTGTCTGACATACTCTTCACAACGCTTTTTGAAAAAAAAACCTCAAAATTTTTTATGTCTTATTGTGGCTTGACTTGGCGCCTATTACGGCTTTTTAATTAAGGGTAACCATTTACTTACTATTCTAATTGAAAATAGTTTAAAAAAATATTTTAAAATGCATATTCAAATACTTTATTGGTAATTATATATTTTAAGCCCAACACAAAGAGTAATTAACCTTAACTTACCACATTTCCGAGTCTCTAAAATTAAAATTTAGATTCCTGACCTCCTCTATTGTTATATTCCCTGGACCCTTCAAATGTATGTTATAAGGTTAGGTGATAAAGGGTTATATTTTAAATATTGATAAAATATAAAACAGTGGAACTAAAAAAATATATAAATATATTGTAAAATAAAATACATGCCTAATTTATATGCAACAAAGTAATTAAATAAACTCATGTCCGTCCTACTAGATATTGACCCGTCTCCAAGCTTGTTAACGTTTTTTTAAATATGACTTATTAGTATTATTAGATTTTAAACAAATAATAGATATCTCATATAGACGAAGCTATTTTTTATTATATATGGAAATATATGGAAGTATGGGTAATTACAGGGCTGATTATGACCTGACTTCGGCTAGCTTAAGTGATCACTTTATATAAAAATAACGTTCACCATTCTCACCCATTAATCAATCTTCATATCTATCAAATTTTTGAAAGTTGTATATATGTTAATATGTGGAAATACTTCGAGTACCACAACACTATCCATAAATATAATAAAATATAGCTTCGTGTCTATGAGATATTTATTGTTTGTTTAATAACAGTGCCTTTGTAGGTGAAAATTCAGTATTTGTGTGTTCTTGGTCATATTCAAATATTGTTATTAGATTTTATTTAGATACAAAATTATTTATTATAATAAGAATACTTTAATTATAAGCGAATTGAATATAATTAAAGCACGTGCAATATACCTACTTGTTAATATTTCAAAATATTCTTGATTAACTTTGTGGAAGTTCATTGTGTTTAACTTAAAAAACTTTTAACAAAATTTTTACTTAACTTGTTAGTTATTGTATATAGGTCGATGTGTTATTCTTCAAAGTTTTATGTGTTAATATGTAATGTTGTAAATAATTATTTGAAGTGTATGTAAAATTGAAAAACTTTTACCATTTTTTGAATTTTAAACCATTTTGACGATTTAATTTAAAGTTCAATATTTGAAACCTCCCCTGCAACCACACTGTATATTGGTTTTTAAGAATGTTGATAGATAGACGGAGCATCGCCCATCTCGGATGATATACAGTGTCGTTGTAGGAAAGCTCACTTAGAAATTATGTTAAATAGTATTTTATTTTATTTGACTTGATTGTTTAATAAACCATTCGATGCCTAAGAAGATATGCAACGTTGTGGAATTCATAACTCTGATCTGCTCAAAATAGGTTGCAGGGGTGGTCTCATTTATAGAAGATTCTTCAAATTTTGAGCAAGTCACAAGTAAAGTTTGAGCAAATGGCAAGCAACATATCAATTTGTACGAGACAGACGAAATGTGCGTCTCAACGGTTGGAACCTGTTATTTAATGTTTTGTTTCTTGTGATTAGGTGTTCAGGAGGCAGACGTTATATTGAAAGATGGTATTTGTGACGAGGCGCGACAGCCGATCATTTACACAGAAAACTTTATTTTGGAAAATGATAAAAAATCTCAAGTCTTTGCTTCGATGAAGGTAAGCTAAATTCATTAAAGAACATAAATAATAAACGTATTTTCTTGTCTGAATCTCAATAAAATCTTTTTTTAAAGCATTCCATGCTCTTACTTTTTTCTCTAGTATCAATATTATCAGAGTTTCAAATTTTTGTTTTTGAACAGTCGCCGCCATTTTAAAAGAATGATGGCGGATCAGGGTAATCAGATATCTACCAGATCAAATTTTCATATAAGTTTGATTGAAATCAGATAATGACTATTAACTGAAAACAGTTTTCGTCTCCTGATCATTATCGAAGAGAGCGCATTGAAATTTTTCGGAAGTTGTGTCATATTAAAAAAATAATATAACGATGTGTGTACGTAGTGGTTTTTTTGTGCGTATTTTTTCAAATTGAAAAACAAACGACTTCATTTCTACCATCAGAAATTTCAAAATTAGAATTTGCGACTGGATTTTATAACTTGCGTTCTAAGACGCGATGGTCAAATAATATTGGAAATTTTGTTGGGAAAAAAAGCACAAGAGCTATAGAACACAAGAGAAAGAAGGCATATATTCAACACTGGATGCAAATCGGCGGAAGAAGAAAATTAAAACGTGAAAAGTTTCAAGAACAGGGTGTTGTTTGCCCGACATCTTGCCTAATGTAATTTGACCTTCGCTTCTTAGGAATAACTAACAAATAACGATAAATTATACAAGAAAGATATTGAAAGATTCTGCTGTTCTGGAGTTATTATAAATGTCCTTTGAAATTATTATAAATATTACATTTAGTTATTGTTGATATTTCATCAAATTGATCAGATTTGTCATAAAATAAAATACAAAATACCTAACTTTAGTCATGATATCCGATAAGCTAGCAGACATGTGTGAGGTCATTTGAAAATAAACTTAATATTTTGCAACTATTTCATTTTACTTGTACGGCATATTTTTTAAAACTATCATCCCAGAATTGGCAACAGGCTAGTTCGCTAGTTGATAAATAATCATGATAAATAAGCTTATGACTCCTTTCTTAACTTTATTACGTCTATTTTAGTACTGTGTATGAAGGTTGCGCCGACAAACTTAATGGAGCCGTGTTACAACTTTGTCTTTTCAGATTGGTATATCAGGAAGGCCAAACATCACGTGTGTCGAGCTGATAAGCAGAAGTGATGATGCGGAGCGTCCGAGCATCTTGAGCGGCGGAGTAGGAAGTAACTACGTCGATGTTGGAGTTAAGCCTGTTTATGGGAAAGGCTTTAATTTCAGCGTTAAGTTGTACGGTAGTTATTATAGTGAGGAGAAAACATAGAAAAATCTGATTAATATTAAAATACACACGTAAATAATATTTAGTTTATCGATATCATTTTTGTCAAGCTAATTTAAAATAACACAAAAAATTGATTTTTTCCTTTCAATTTAGAATAAGTATGAATATGCGTATCAATTAAAAATAAATTATTTCTAGTAGACGTTCTTATTTTCGTGTGGGGGGTATGATTGCATATATTCAAATCAAAACAAATTAAATTTAAAAACATTATTTTTTATTTTATTAAAAATACGTTATTCATTAAGTATCCAATCCAATCCAATCTAATCTAACCCCACAAAAACAACCTGATTGTTCTTGAACATTTATTCAAATTAAAAAAGTTTTGTTTGCATGAATAGATTTCAGGTCCAAGGTCCAAGGTAATGGTAATGGCTTTGTTCAAAAGTTTAATTATGTCTTGGCACTAGAAAATGATTAGCTTGACACGTTGGTATGATGATGATCTTGCCCAGTCAAGTATTTTGAGGATGATCGACAGGTGCAGACGGTCGGATGGGTATTGGTAAGGATTGTTTGCTGGAACTTTCGGCAGTTCCTTAGGGTCCAGGTTCGTGTGAGAATCATCCCGTTTTATCTATTCTGTTCTGTAAAATGTTAGTATTAAGTAAATTAAAATAAGAATATTACCTATGTATTAATTTAGCGGTTTTCTGTTTGAAAATACCATCATAGTTATGTACTTATTAATTATTATAATTAGTCAGCGTTTGCGTTACGCACAGGCGAAGTAGGCGTTTGCCGAAATCGAGGGGGCATCCGTTGCAGCAAATTCCAAAACGATAATAATGAGTAATAAAAATAATCCAGGCATAAACAATCAAAGACAGCAAATCCAATAAATAACATTATAGTTATTTAATAATAAAACAGTAATTTGTAGTCAAACTAGTGTCCAGAACGTCTTTTAGTAAAAAGCCGCTCTTAGTTTCAAAATGCCGGTCTGACGTGTGTGACACGCGAGCGGCCGATTTAGGGGGCGGCCAATTTATGGAGATGGTTTTATAAAAAATTTAAAACATCATCTTCACTCGAGTTACTAGGGCGGAAAAAAAACAAACCTGTCTGTGGCGGCAAAAAGTCTAGCGCCGGCGTTGTAATTAGGTATTTATTATGCGAGAGCAGAGCAGCTATCTAAGATATAAGGGCGATTCATGTAGGGAAGACGAGTGTACGATTGGTTAACAGAGATTGCCGTCATCAGTACAATGTACAGTGTACATATTTATAATATACATTGTACTCTTGATAGTTCATGTGAGAATTATTTGGTTTTTTAATGCATCTAGGTATATATTTAAAACAATCCAGTATCTTTTGATCTATTCAAACTAAATTTTGTGTAATTACGTTATTAAGGAGAACATATTCTGATTATGAAGTTGTAATTATTCAGAACGTAGGTCTGTGATGTTTTATATATTAATTTAATGTATTAATTGTAAATATATATATATAAAATCAATTTTGTCGAAAAATATTGTATTTGCGCTACCGGGATTCGAACCTGGATCTTTATTTCCAGGTTCGAATCCCGGTAGCGCAAAAACAATATTTTTCGACAAAATTGATTTTATATGTATATATTTATAATTAATACATTAATTTAGTTTTTAATTACGTTATGAACACAAAAAGTCAAATGAAAAATAAATATTAACAGGACCGATAAAAATATTATTTCATAATAAATTATAGTATTTTGATTCAAAACATGGTTTAAAATAAGAGTTGAAGCCCTAAAGTGTGTAAGTACAATATATTAACTAGAATCCTCAATATTTATACCAATATGAAACATTTCAAAAACTGACAAATGTATTGTAAATTTTGCGGTATAAAACCGGATTCAATTTTAACATATAGTTAATTTTTTAGTACAGATTTATCTTCGTAATCTTTGTTTTGGTCATGTAAGAAAATAAATTCTACAAACACAAGAATTTTCCGTAACCAGAGTTTTCTGGCACACTAAATTTGAATTTGATGGTCGTGGTTTCTCAAATAATACCTGTATTATCTAAATTATTACAAATAATGTGCAGTTTATTAATTTTATAGTAGTAAAAGTATCTAACCTATGTGTAACTTCTGATATAAACTAATAATAAAAATGACGTGCTTGTTGATCGTATGGTTAAGACACTCGCCTAGTAATCCAGTGGTTGGGGGTTCGAGCCTCATTCCAGTAGACCAGCGAGCTAGTCCTATTTTCATAGCACAAGCGTTTCGCTTAGTTTGAAAATAGTAACAATATTGATGTGACACGTATTTCATGTACGCATTCCTGATTAGAAAAAAAACATGTTATCGTAAAAACGCGAAAAATTAATTATATTTGAAAGTAGACCTATAAATTCTTAATGAGAAACAACGCAACGCGACGTCCGTTCTCTGTATCTAGGAATAACTAGCGTCTGTTTGTAATATTGAATTATTTAAAAAAAAAAAGAAGAAGGAATAAATAAGATTTTTTTTTGTTCAATATTAAAGTAATGAGTTGGTTTTTTATATTATTCGCTCACTCCCTTTTCTGTACTAACCGGGAAGGTTGAGATAAAACTGTATATGTGTTCCCTACACAAATGAAGAATATTCAAATTTGGTTCAACTATTTTTTGAATTTGATAGTCGGGTACAATCATATCCAATTTTTTGATACACCATTCCGAGAATTTTCACAGAACATTACACCACATCGTTCGCAAAAGTGCACCCCCAAAGAACTTGTCACAGCCAATTGGCAAACATTTATGTATAAAAGGAAGAAAGTAAAACCCGAAATACGATCAAAGTTACGTGAATGTTTTTGAATAATAAAGACCTTCCTCTGGGGTCCGGTAATCAATCATCTGAGGGGTTCAGAAAAACGACATATTTCGAGTTCTGTTTTCCCAAAAAATGTTTAATTAAAGTTGTATTTATAATCACCTAGTTAAAGTTTTATAAGTTATACTTACAAATAAATTTTTTAAATTTAAAAAGAATAAAATAGAGATGCGTACACGGAATACATGTCACATCAATATTTTTACTATTTTCAAACTAAGCTAAACGCTTGTGCTATGAAAATAGGACTAACTTGCTGGTGTCCTGGTGTAATGTTTTAATAATGCTTCTCTTAATGTTAAAATATAATATGTTCAAATGGTATATAAAAGTCGAGTGAGTACATTGAAATTTTATTACCAATATTTGAATATGTCCAAGAACACACAATTACTAGATTTTCGCTTACAAAGGCACTGTTATTAAACAAATAATATATATATTATAAAGTAAGTAAGGACGTATGGGTAATTACAAGGCTTACGACCTGTCTTCGGCTGGCTTAAGCGATCACTTTATATAGATATAACGTTCACCATTCTCACCCATATCTATCATAATCAATCTCCATTATCTATCAAATTTTTGGAAATTGTATATATGTTAATATGCGGAAACACTTCGAGTACAACTAAACTATCGCCGTCTATGGATGAAATTTGATATTCATTTCCCTGAAACAGCATAGATGTCACAATGAGTATCTAATTATTTTTGAAATTATTTAAAGCGATATTTTTTATCTGTAAAATGTATTTTTAACACATTATACTATAATACGCCTGAAAAATCAATTCTTAAATTTTTATACATTTTATTATTTTGACCAGCATATTATTAATTAATTAGGTATCCATACTTCCATATCTTTCCATTAAAATATAATAAAAAATAGCTTCCTCTCTACGAGATATCAATTATTTGTTTTGATTTTATTACGTTTATTTTTGACATTTTAAAGTTTCATTTATTAAAAAACGGTTGCTTAGCATTGTACTTTTATAGGTAAGTAGGTACCAGGCACGCATGCCTTTTTTTCAATAGCTTTTTTAGTAGGTACTTAATTCATAAATAAGTTCTATTGGGGCATTGGTCATGAAACGTTCTGAATATATTTAATTCGGACGTAGTATCATTTGTGGCTATAAAGTGCTTGCTTAAACGGTCAGATCTGTAAGGCGCGAATAACGCAAAAACTAACGTGTGTTTAATATCTCTAGGTAAAGATTATTTTAATTTTTTCTTTTTTATATTCAATAACAGTACCTATGTAAATATATATTCAATTTGAAATAAAGTGTACATTGTCTTTATTAGGAGTAAGAAAAAACATACATTAGCAAGTATATTGACATCTGTCATCTTTTCGTATCTATGCTGTCTATGGCAAGAGACAACTCTTATAGCCGCCCGCCGGAGCTAGCAGTATGCATTTGTCAGGCCCTGACACATCGCCAAACAATAATTGATTCGGTAACTTACCATCACGTTTCTCCGCAGGGGCAGGCAGATAAGATAGAACGATTATATCTGGGCCGTTTTTCAAAATCTGGTTTATTTGATCGTGACAGGTATTTCGACTTTCATTTTAATTATTGTATTAAAATACTTCTATAATATATATTTTTTATTTACAAATCGGTGGAATAATTGACCTATTATTAACAAATGATTAGTGGTATATCTAGTAAGTTGGTCATTTTGGATTCAATATATAGAAAATATTAAAAAACTAAAGTTTATTAGTAAACTTAAAGTTAATTTTTGTTGCTATTCATCAAACTTCTTAGAATGTAAAAAGGTATCAGTAATACTTTGATCGAGAATAAGTTGACGAGTATATTACATGACGTAGGATATTATTGACCGTTACGGGTAATTAAATTTTCTATTTCGAGTTCTGGCAAAATAAATTGATCACACTGGCAAGTTAAAGGTAGCGCTGATCATTAGGTTAAAAACCACAAACTAATCTATCTACTAATCTACTAAACAAAACAATATATGCGTCTTAAAAGCTTATAGGTGCCGCATAATATCTATACATTTTTCCAAAAAATGTTAAACTGCATAATATCTTTACGTAACTTACTGATGTTGTAATGTTGTAAAGCTTAAGTAAAAATGTTACAATATATCACCGACTCGAAATAATATTGTGCAAAATAATTCGGTTCCCGCTGTATCTCCCAGTTTACCGACTCGTATCGTACATACATACCTATATTTATCTTTATCATACAATTGGATAGCAACGAAAATGGCTCAAATAAATTCATGGATTTTTATAGTAAAAGTCAAGAATTATACATGATTTATAATATCTGTACAGGTTTTTGTTTTTAATACCTACTGATCTATAAAATTTCCTTATAATATCAGAATTTTTTCTAATCCAGCATTTCTAATTTGCGAGGCAGTGACATCTGTGGGAAACCTGTACAATGAATTTCTAAACCAGTGAACAATGATTTCATTCATGATAAAGAAATATTCATAATGTTTAGATCCTACAAAAATATTTAGAGTTTATTGGTAAATTTTAGCAAGCAATAATATGTTCAATAATATATAAGTACCATAATTTGATTAAATATTTATAAAGTTTAGTTTGTTTTTCGTTTCAACTGAAACATTTTCTATACAGATATAATATCTTATCATCGCAGTAGATGTCGCTAGTTAGCAAAATAAAACTTTTTGGGATGAATTTCAATTATGATATATAATATTGTGTTAATTGGTAGGAAATATGTGTATGAATTTCATAATGTTTTAGCTGCTGCGGGGTACACGTTCATAATATAATGTTAGTATAAATATTTCGATGTCAGTCTAAAGGTTTTTTTTTTTTATATTTAGGATAGATATGTAGCTATTGGCAGACAGTACGTACTCAAACTATGTGCATATAAGTACAGTGAAACCTCTATCTATCGTTTTTGAATGGACCTATTGAAATAAACCATGAATGCGGAAAACAGTGAAAAAAGTTACATTTTTCACACTTAAATGTTTAATACATATTCTAAAAAAGATACACATTTCACTTGTGAATGAATGTGTTTAAATAAAAATAAAATTTAGGAAGCTGCACAGAATCAAATTAAAAAAAAAAAAAACTTTGTATTGTGTAATGTCAAACGGCAGTCAGCAGCAGCGTTCTCCCTCTTTCTCTCTCTCGAATGTTCCTCTCATTGTTTAAGAGTGCCGTTAGTCGAAACAAATTATGTACTGCTGAAGTATGCTGTGTAATTTAAACGATTAATGCGGTAAAATTATGCATAGAGGAATGATCCACGCGATCAATTTTTGGTTGTTTTGTATGAAATTAATTCGGGAATTGAAGAAATAAGCCATGCATGCGATAAAATGATTATTAGAGGAACGATCGATCGAGATTTCGCTGTATATCAGATAAACGATTTATTGAAATTTTTTTTCTTTTAGCCAAAACATTATATTTCATTACAATTCATAACATGGCAAAATATTAGGTTGATGCATAATTATCCCCCGTTTTTTTCGCTACATTTTGGACATTTCCCGGACATAAATGGCCAAAAATAGTACAACATCAACAATGACGTGTACCTGGCCCAGCTTGATCGCCTTCATACCGCTATTCAGCTGAAAAGAACGTGCAAAAATAAATCAAATCGTTTTCTACCACTACAACGCTCGCCCTCATGTCGAACGCCGTGTGATCGAATCCAACGCTAGCGAGAGATGGGACTAGCTCCCCATTCGCCCTACTCTCCCACAGATGCCACAGAAAAATTGGTAGGTTGGGAAAGTCTATGACGATTTGGAGAAGTTGATGGAGAATGTCAAATCGTAGATTGCCTCAAAAAGCTAGTGCTTCTTCGCCCACGGAATCAACCGTCTTCCAAGCATATAGGAAGCAGTAATTGACGCTGAGGGTGATTACGCCTCCTCAATGATAATTGTACATAGTATGTTTTGAGTTTGTTTTTGGTTGTGGTTGTTACAATATAATTTATGATATTATAATACAATACGATTTATGTTACAATATAATTTATAATATTATAATACAATACGATTTATGTTACAATATAATTTATAATATTATAATACAATACGATTTATGTTACAATATAATTTATAAAAAACGACGGATAATTATGCATCAACCTGGTTTTATCCCGCTATTGTAATGATAAAGCTGATTTTTGTGCGTGACAAATTACGTATTTTTAAAAGTAACGCAATAATACGACAATTGTATAAATTACTAAAATATTGATAGATTCCTTTGCCATAATACCACCGATATACAGCAGCGCAGTTACACCAGCGGAATTAGTGTATGCATTCGTGTAGTGCACTGGCGTAGTTGCACTAATGCATCCAGTGCGGTGCGTTGGGACCTACGCCCTAAAAAATATTTCTAAAAATTCATATAAACATGAATAAAGAATTTCTTGACGAACACTGCGGAGCGAGAACTTCAATTGGCGTTAGACCACTTCATACAGAATCAAAGGCAGGTTAAAAAAATAGACGTTTCTAAACTATTTGACAACTTTGTGTGTGCTAAATCGTGATGAAAACCATTCTAGAAATTTGTTGACATTTGAAAGCAGGTTGTTTTTCCATAAAAAAATTTCAGTAATTTTTTAATAATTAATATTTTTTTTTATAACTTTCATCTCCTTCATGAAACCTACACTTTTGTTAAAAAAAATAAAACAATCAAGTTCATCAGAACACAATAGAATACAGTAACAGTTAAACTATGTATAAAAACAAGAAATGACCAATTTTTTGCTTACAATACTTTACATACTAGGTACGCAAATGTTTACTAATTTAAGTTATATCAAAGTACGGTTTGGTATTGAATATTGGGATGGAGCTTTTACTTCCTGTTATTAAATCGCTCCATTACCTTTTCTCAGAAAGGGCGCTTATTTTATTGGTGGATAGGTATCCTAGGCAACTAATTCCACACATTGTGAGTCGTCCATCTGTGGCGGCGTAGGCTGTGGATCTTTGAACTCGCGAGTAGGTACATACCTACACGAACATACATATGTGAATTTGATTCGTTGGCACTTCATTATTAGTATTTAATGTCAGGCCAGAGTTAAATGTAAAGTTTAATGAAGCATACAAAATGCAATTGAAGCCGTGTGTATGTAATATTGACATCTTTATGCTGCAGTGTAACACCCGTGTGTTTTCTACAATTTTCATCAACTCCGATGACTTTGTTAGCGTTTTGTCAGCTGATATAAATTTTTAATATAAACGTAAGTAGCATCAAAATGATCAAAGATAAAAATAAATGTGAACAAATAAAATGATATTGTTATAAATATGTAATAAAATAACAGAGAGAAACAATTGTATCGGAAGCGAGAGTGGAGTCGGCCAGGAAGTTGGTATGGAGAAGGAAAGGATTTAGTATGGAGTGAATTCGATTAATTTTAGTACTATGTCATTCATAATTCACTAACAATTAAGCATGGCTGAATGTTCAAGTAGATTTCAGACAGATTACGTAGCTCACAATTTAAGTTTTGAATAACTAATAAGTTTAATATTACACTACAATTGTATTTACGAATAAATCAATTGTGATATTTTAATGAGGTTTCTGAATTTAACAAACTTCTCCTGTAGAAGAACTTTGAGTGATTTAACGTTTTGTATAAAATAGTAAATGACAAGCTGGACGTACTTGATTTGACTGTGTTGATTTCGTACCGTGTTCCTATTAGGTCGTTAGCAGTGATGTGCGCTAGCCATGGATTTAGGTAATGCTGCTAATATCGACGCTGCACAAGTGATGGATATTGTCTGTAGAGGTTATATTTATCTAAAAGATATACACTCTTTCAGAATCATGTCTCGTGAAAGTATTTTCGTTCTTGAAAAATATTAATATTATTACTATTATTCTTGAAGAATTCTTCCAGTTATTAAGAAAAGTATTTAAAATATTTTATAACGTATAATATTACCACATTTAAAGTGTTTTAGAACATATATATTGAAGTCAGCTTCAAAAACACACATTACAACACGTCTGCTCAAGTAAAGACGTGTATTTAGAATATCGCGCGCGCGAGAATTGCGTTTACTTCATATACGTTTTGGGAAAATTTTTCGAAAAAGACATATGCAGCTTTATTTGTCATTTTTAATTCTTTCTCTAGATAACTCTAGTTAACGCATCAATGTGAGAACTAGAAATTATTAGCCCATGGACCTACAGAATTAATACAAATAACGCAAGTAAACGTAAATAAGTAATTTGGATAGATTTATTTCGCAGAGATTAAAGTTACACACAGCTTTTTTGATTGTATAGAGTGCACGCTCTTGGTCGTTGTGTTTGTCGAGTGTTTCAAGAATAAATGATTTTAACTCACCGAAACAAAGACACCATAGACTTCTTGTGGATATTTTTTTGACCAATATTTAAAAATGTAAGTGTAATGTTTTTAATGCTATGTCCAAGTAATTAAGCCATTCTATGATGTAAGTTGATTATATTATTTTCAACATTTAAAAAATATTTTTAATTAGTATCTAGTTAGCATTTGTGTATAGGTATTTAATGATTATTTGTTGAAGTTGATATAGATACATGTGAACGTTGATAAATAAATAAATAAATAGTAATTTAAATGTTTACATACTCTTATATGAGTTATTTTTTTTAAATCAAAATTTGATGATAAATGTTTTCCTTGTGTGACGATAAAAAGCTGTACAGAAAATATATCGATTTAATTTGATTAATTTTCAAGGTTAAAAGTAAATACGAAATTGTAAAAATAACACACTTCACTCCCAGGACAAATTAGATACATTTTTCAAGGTCTCCCTATGTTTTGCGCAGTACGTATATATATATATATATATATATATATATATATAGTTTAGATCGGTTAAAAGGTGTGGGATTGCAAAGAGAACGGACATAAAACAGACATATGCACATTCTATTATATTTTAAATATATATATATATATATGCTAGAATGCAAATTTAGATATTTATCCTGTGTCTAGTATAATTTATATATGTATGATAAGCGATATATACGGTGCGAACGTAAAATAATGATTATAATGCGATTTTCATACTGAAGTAAAGAATTTGACCATTTAACTGAAGCTGTCTGTAAAAGGCTTATTTAATATTTGATTTGCGAAAAAATAATTTCAGAATATTTATTGTATAATTTTTAAAAATAAAATCTGATAATTATTATGCATCATACACATATCCGTATATTTGAAAAATAATATTAGAATTAATTAGAATAATAATTAGGATTATTTTATTAGCGAAGTGTGAACCATGTAATACCTATACCGCACTAATAAAATACAATATCGAGTGTTAAACGACTCGTGCACTTCCCGTCATACATAGTATTACGTTTATAATGAAAAAGCACGCCGATGGACGTTCCAAAATGAATTTATATTTATTGCGTAGTTCCAGTGCAGCGCGAATAGATGTGTCGCTGGGCATAATTGGATATTGAACCGGTTCGGGTTCACTAAATGTATCCTTTAATATAATCAAACAAAAAGTTACGCACTTAACGCTTCCAGCCGGGCGCCGCACCGACGCGGAACTGTAAAGTACCGCGCTGAATGAAGTGCATTGTTCTGATACGGTACGTCATTGCCGCTACATTTTGACGAACGCAACAACAAACCAGTGGTGGAAAGCCTCCGAGCGTCTGATCAGGCAAGTACGGAAGTGAGAACAGTGTATGATAAAAATAAATAATTAAAAAACCACCTTTATGAAATAATTTTTTATAAATAATTTGTACCAAATTTTTCCTTATCATACGGAAACGACAATTTTTCTAATTAAAACAAATTTTATGAATATTCTACCTTATATATGTCCATTCTGATCAAATTCACACAATTATTAAAATGATTAATATCGTTATACATTTTATACAATTATTAATAAACAATGCTTTATATTTTATTAAGTACATTTTGTTTAATTATAAAGATAGGGAATTAGGGCGAATCGAAAGACGAGATTTGAGTCTGAACTCACTCCCGGCGACTCGCTTCGAGGCGAACGAGATGTAGAACGAAGTTATCCGCAATAAATAGTAATTGAGTAGAGTAATAATTTCAGCCATTTTGATTTTATTCAATAATCCGATCGCTATTTCACAATCTCAATTTGCAACTCGCGGTTACGTAAACGATCAAGTTCATAATAAAAATAAACACATTAACTTGACTTCTTATCATTGCCGTACTTCAAGCCGCCCACGGGCAGAGGGGGCGGGGGCACGTCGGGTATGTCGGCATTCTTGTTGCTGTTGTTCTTGATATTCAAGTCTGAAGGCTGTTCGGCCGCCTTCGGAGGCTGCTGCTCCAGGGCCGGCCGCTCCGCTCTGGGCTCGGGCTCCTGCGCCTGCGCCCGCGGGCCGGGCGGCGGCCGGGCCCGCGGCGGACCCCACGGCTGCTCCGGAGCTGGCCACTGCGGCCCTGCCTGCTCTCCGCTCTGGGGAATACTGTAGAACGAGGACTGGACCGCGTAAGGGCTAAACGGATTGGGCGAGAAAGCCGGCTGGTAATAGGGGCTGTACGGATTCCCGTAGGGGAATATCACTCCGTAAGGGTCCGGGTAGTACGGATTGTACAGGTTGTAAGGGTCGTAGTGGTATGTCACTTTAGTTGAGTACTGCTGCACCGGTACTAGGCTGGGAGGGAGGCCGAGGTCGTTCAGTTTCAAGGGGTTCTCCGTCGTCGTAGAGTCGCTTTGGGAGTTTTCTCGAGCCTTATCTTCTTTGTTTGATGGAGAAATGTCAGACTTAGGAGATTCTGTCGCTTTGGGAGTTATTTCCTGTCTTTTTTCTTGATCCTCAATATTGTTCGGATAACCGATCGCTTCCGGTTGCTGAATTACTGGTGGCTGAAAATTATACTTAGAATTAGTTTTGATAAAAATATGATTACGTTACCAAACAAACGGAATCAATCAAGCATGTTTAGATACACTCGATTATCACTGTATTGAGAAGTTGATAATATTATAAATACACGTTCCTGTAATATAAACATGAAAAGTTGAAATATAAAGTAAAAGTAAAAACTTGAAGCGGTCAAACTGCATCGAAGTACGTAAATGGTTGATCTGGTTTATCTACAAATGCATTGCGCAATACTTGATCTGATACCTTTATCACGACTAACTGCGTTCAGCAGCGTGCGCCGCCCGGGGCAGTCGCGCGACTTTGAAATCTTGTCGTCTCGCCGGGAAATATCGGAGAGTGATTTTTTCTTCGATACTTGACAGATGTAGAGCTGCTCCAACTCCGACAGATGGCGAGTGAGCACCTACATCGTCGCCACAAGTCCTTACAACAATATTATCGACAGATCGATGCCTCGTGAACCTCATTAATCACGCTGCCGATATTTGTCCGCGGGATATACGATTTACGCCTACGGGTCATGATACACGGCTTCGTATTGACATTTCGTATTTTTTATGCCCCTGAACCAAGGATTGAAAATTGTGATGAAAACAAAAAATCGGAATTCGAAATTAGAATTTCGAAAATTTTCATATTATTTTTGGTCAATACTAAAAAATAAAAAACAGGCTATTTAAGATAATTAATATTGTATAAAAAATATTAAAACAATACAGAAAATAATGTTTGTACAAAAATTCAATTAGTGCTTACAGAAAATAAAATTTTTGGTATTCCATTATATAAATATAATATTATTAAATTAAATTGTTGTTTTGTTGCCTAAAATATGTGTTGAGGAAGCAGAGATCTGGTCCCCTAGTCTCGATGCATCTCTTGTAAGTACTTCAGTTCCCTGCCATTGAGAACGCTCGCTCGGACTCCACGCTAAAATTTTTCCTCGCACGCCATTCTCTTCAAAGAATTAAATTTTTTAAATTAAGCTGTTATTTGGTGCTTGTTGAGTTGAGCTGGACGGTTTGTTGGACGTCAAATTAGACTGAATTTTGTTCTCCAACTTTTGCATTAATGACTGGGATTGCGCATAGTGATTACTTTGTTCTTACAAAAACACTTTTTCTATATCATTAATTTCCATCTGGTTGGCTACGAAATATGGAAGCTTCCTTATTCTGTTGAATATCAATCTTTGTGCAAAGCTTTCAATAATTTTCGATTAATTCAACTAATTTTTCGTCGTTCTAGTGAAAGATTTTTGAATCTCACTTTTTTCACCGTTGTGAAAATACTGAAGAGTTCCAGATACATTTGTTCGCCTTTGGCTTATTCGATCTTCTAAATTATACTTCAACTTTAGTGATAGCTCATCAGATCCCAAATTACCAAGCATAGAAGACAATGCCGCATCAGCTGAAAGAAGATTTGCATTCGACAAAGGGCGTCAACAGTAAGCTTCACTGGGAAAAGTGCAGAAATAATGTTGTTAATGGACAAAATTTCAGCATCTTGAATATCAATATTAGACGTGATGTCAATCAATACTTTTCTAAGACAGTTTTATAGCTGGTTAAATATTTCAAGCATTTCTAGGAACGATCCCTTCGGAACACCCCCATTGTTCTGCGATTACTCATTGCGTAGCCGTTAGATCGTAACAAAATTTTATTTTTATATATTAAAATTTCGGAATTCGCTTTGAAATTTTCGGAATTCTAAATTACATTTATGAGGACGAATTTCGGAACTCTCAAAATTTCGTATGCAATCTCTACCCTGGACTTGTGGGCCAAATTTAAAAAATGTGAATTATCACCATTACATCATTGCAGTTATTAAATGTCAAGTTGTTGAAGTTTCTTTCCGTATTTTTGTGAACTTGTATGGTTGACAGAAATAATTAATGTAGGGCTATTCGGCAAGCGTGATCGAATTTATAAAATAGATTTAATTTAAAAAAACAATTTTAATATATATATAATTTCATTCAGATGTGCACCACGACTACGTTTGAAACAATGCATTCTTTAGATTTAATTTTCAGCCATTCTTTCACATAAATCTGGTGCTATTTCATCAACAGCACGAGTTATGTTATTTTTTAATACTCAATTGTTGTTGACGAATTCATTTCTGGAAATTATTGAATCGTTGGATTTTAATTTCAATAAATCGATTGTCTCAGTTTTTGATAATAAGTTTTGTTAACTTTTAAACGTTGTTCCGATGTGAAACGCTTCATGATAAAATAGCAGACTATACTGAATAAAAATAACAATAACAGCTGTCAAAATATTAATAAAAATGGGTACTACTCTTATTTGAAATTCTATCACATTTATTGGACATCCCATCGTACAAAGCTATTAAAAGATTATCGGTGAACCTGACTATCTTCAATTGCAGAGAGATAATATATAAACTATCCGGATAACTGTATTTGTGGATAGATTTTTATGATTTCGATAACAACAATTGAACTCGTAAATATCTTGGTTAAGTTCGTTAGCCATTTTGATCTGGCATCAGTTTCTAAATGGCTGCTACGTAAAAATTTAACTCCGTTAATATCGGTAGGGTATAAAAATATCGTTTCCCTTCTCACACGAATGAACCGCTCTTGAGGCTAGTTCAGTAAATATATTTTTTTAAAGTACGAAACATCGTAAATCCTGGGAAGGAGAAATTCTTTCGCTTTCAAAATAAAATATAAAGTAGACCTTTTGATTTCTTTGAAGAAATCTTTACAAAAACAAAATACGAAACGAAATATTGCCTTTCAAGTGTCGAGTTGCACCGCATCACAGAGTACGCGGGGGGAGAATTTCAGCGACGGACAAATACTTTAAACAGGTAATTAATTGAAATATTTTTATGTACCCTTGTGGTGCAGTACACGGTGCACAGAACACGGCTCGATAGAAACTAATGCACCGAATGATTTTGGGTCACCATTCACAAAGGCGCCATTGCACCGTACGCAATTTTGTTTTCAGTGAAAATGCAATACTTCCAGCGAGCCTTTCTCTCCCAACAAGGTTTTACGGCCAGCTTATAAAGGCACAGCATTGCTGGGAAAATTGGAACGCGGAAAAATAATTAACAGATTCTAAAAAAAGCATTTTTCATAGATCGTGTTCTCGAGCCACTGCTTAAGTATGTTAACATCGAAATAAATGTTCACATTCATATGGAGATTCAGGAAGCTTGTCGGTCAATGAATTGTGATGTTTGCTTTTTAATGAATTGAAAAAAGTCTGTTCAATGGCCTGTGTTCATGTAAGATATATTTATGAGATTTTCAACTTGAAACAATTTCTGAGTTACGGATTTTGTATTATATACAGCTTTCACATTTCCTGTGTACACGTTGTGTAACTTCAAGCCTGTTGTACGTTAAATATCAAATATCAGTCCAATGTTCAATGAATGATGATTGATGTTTCATTCCTCAGTTGGGTGAATTTGAATCTACCCAGCATCAGTTAAAACGAAAAATGTTTGTAATTTAATGCTTTTGTTTATCCATCTTTAGAGAGATAATTAGGCGTTCAAGGCTCTATAAAAATATTGAATAAATAATAATTTTCCTACGTATGTCATACAGAATGATATTAGGGGTAAAATTGGCTCAAAATTTAACATAAGAGTCAAAGAGCATTTAAGATGTTTTTCATAATTTTCCAATAATTTATTAGAAAAAATAATATTTTGGTAAAAATTTGAGATTGTCTGTTTTACATATAAACAGTTATGGTCTTAAATTGAATAATTAAGAATCATTAAAAATAAATAAAGCGTGTATAATTTACCAAAATATTAGAAATTACCAACTAAATTTAACCACAAGTCCTATTTAAAAATTTAAAAAAATAATTTTGAATCTTTAAGTCAATTTCTACACCTTTCATCATTGCAAAAATTCAAGTTAGGTACTAGATCTATTATTAGATAATTATTATTTTAATTAATTTAAAACTTAATAGATTTCCCAACGTGTGAGTGTGGTGCCGAGAAGGAAACCCCTGACCATATATTTTTTGCCTGTCCATTGCGGATCACAGGTTTTTTTTACAGTAATCTCGTCAATGGTAATTTTCAACTTCCGGTTAACTTGTATGGTATTCTTTTCCTTAACTCCCCACATTTAATCTATATAATAGCAAATTTTTAGAACGGCAACGATATTGACTTGTAATATAATATTTCCTATTTTATAATATTATTGTACTTTTTTCTATAAAATAAAGTTTTAACTTGATTAATGGCACAAATCACTCTTGAAGGGTGGATTGCCTATTAAAAAGAAGAAGAATTAATTTAAAAAAGGTTCTTAGAAACGTCAGAATAACGTGATATATATGGTTTTGGTTAGTTAGTTTGACATCTTTAAAATTAAAATAGTATTTTCTAAAACCAGTTGGTGTATTAATTAATTAAGTGGTTAAAAATAAATTAAATAATTTATTCTTATAAAAATGAACACATGGTTGAATTTGCAAATATTAAAAATAAAATCTATTTCTACATTTACTATTTTTAGCTCACTAATGATTGCAATTCATTTCAGGAATTAAACATATAAAGCCTATTTAAAAAAAATTAGGAGATATGTGTGCGTAATAATTCCATGATAGATTCATTCTATTATAGAATACATACGAGGAGTTGACTGACAGTTGATGAAAGAGATGCTAAAATATTGTTAATAAATTTTCCCATGCCTTAATATTTCATAAATTAAAACTTAGTGAAATAAGAGTTCATTAAAACACTAGGGAAATTTACCTGGTGATAAATAACTGATCCTAACGGATATCCTAGGGGTGTCTCATGCAACACGGGCTGAATGAGAGGGAAAGCCCTGCTCGGAGTTAGGTTGTCGCTAGAGCTGATGATGGCGTTGTACACCTTGGGCACTCGCAGCAGGCCGGCCCTGCACACGCTGGCCAGACAAAGGCAAACACACAAACCCAACAGCATCTGGAAAATTGAAATAATTATTAGTAAAGACATTACGTAAGCTTAAATTAAAAAACAAAGATTTCAGCTGGTAAAAATTCTACCTTTGAATATGTAATATATAATGTAAGAAAGAATCACTAGGTGGTTTGATCATATGGAACGGATGAATGAGGAGAGAATGGTTAGAAAGATATATAACTCGTGTTGATAGCACCAGAAATAGAGGACGTCCGCGGAAGACTTGGCACGACTAGGATGGTTCTGTTGGAAGCCTCAATAATCGGCGAGCTTGTATGAGAAGATGCATGAATATGGATGAGGCGAAAATTGTGTGCCAGGACATCCGCGGAGAAACGGCGTGATTTTAATGAGATTTTTGACTTGAGACAATGTCGGATGCATGGATTATCCATTGGAGGCAACTCTCGGCTTTCGAAAATCACTGTATGCACTAAATCTCAGAGATTCACCATTTAACATTTTATTTCACGATTGTTGTACGTCATACGTAATATATTCATTGTCCATTGATGTTCCTTTCATCAGTTGAGTGAGTCTCATCAGTAGTCATTAAAGAAGAATAAATGTTTGTAATTTAACGCCTTAGTCTATCTTTTCAGAACAAATAGTTGAAGGTGTTTATGGCTCTAGTTTGTGCGCACGTGTTAAGTCTCACTGTCAAAATGGACGTTGTGTTTGTGTTTTTGTCTCTTTCTACCAATCTCAAGCTGATATTTGAGTTTTCCTCCGGATCAAAATCTTTACTCGTGTACATGGTACTGAGATTTATTTCTACTAAATCTCTGAGATTTATCTCATTCCATGAACGTGGGCCAATTGTAATACTTTTTTAGTATTTTTTTATCGTATGAAGAAGAATAAAAATACTTACTTAAACTATGAATAAAAAGAACAAAAATATTTAATAAATGTATAATAAAAACTACCTACGTACTTTAATTTATCACTTTTCATGAGACGGGAAGTAATAATTCGTCATTACATAACCTTGTAAATTTAAATAGACATAGATAGGTATATACAAATATGTATTATTTAATGAAAGTCGGCAGAGTCATGTCTAGCTTGCTAACTCACAAATTTCATTAAATTATTAACTAAACAACCGCTATTTATATTAAATTATTATAGAAAATGAATCCCTTGTCTAATAATTATTTTAATAAGTTAGGAAAGCAAATATCATTACTAAAGGAATATTTTATAAAATACTCGGGGGAATGCGAACACTGTGAAGTTAGAATAGTTACCGAACGTGGAATTGGAAATATGTATTTGATTCGAGGTTATACATTATGCGGGAAGGTGAATTAATTATTGAATCAATTATGTTAATAAAATCTCATCAACCCTTATTTTCAGTAGGAACGTAGATAAATTGTATTATTACTTTAGGGTTGCTTGCCCATTTTCAAAAAAAATCTCATATTTTTTGTGCAATCACCCTAACATGTTGGTAGTTCAAAATGATCATTATTTTAATTAGATTGTTTTTGGTTTTTGCGTGGCGGCCATATTTGTTTTACGGGGCGTAGCATATTTAGCAATGTAAAGAGTTTGCGGAAACTGAAATATCGCAGCTCCTGTTTGTCTTATCAACATGGAATTAAAAAGCAATTTATTCAAAAAAAAACTGGCTACAACAAAGTTTTACTTACATACATTTCCAGTGTGAAATTTCTGACTTAATTTTTAGCTTTCGTTTTATAAAATCATTTTTTTGAAGGAAGGGATAAAGTCTAGATGTCAGAAGTTTGTTTACAAAGAGGTGGAAACTAGTTGTGTTCACACACCAAATTTGAATCCTGAGACTTACACCCCTTTTGTTCTTAAAATTCTCATGGTTTGGAAATTTACAAAAACTGCACTTTTCAAGGCTAAATATCTCTGGTGAGGGACCAGATAAAAATCTGAAATTTCAGCCCAAAATAATAGAGCTATGCACCAAAAATGTTTTGAGATTTGACATAGAGAGATACAAGCAGAGGTATTGCGAGCACAAAATGTCAAAAAAAGCTTAACGTTAACATCTTTTATAAATATAACATTTTTGAGATTTATAAATGTATTTCTTTAGTTAAAAGCTATCTATCACCTATTCTGTATTATTCAAAGGTTTTTGGAATTCATTGCTTATAAAGTAGATAGCTATTTGAAAATTAAATAATATATATATATATCATTTATAATATATAAGACTGAAATTGGCATCGCAATATCCCGACTAGGAAAAGTTCCGGTTTCTTATTCCGGTTGAAACCAAATATTTTTCCATAGGTTTTTTTGTATATATACCTTGTGCTAAAATTGCAATTTCACTATAAAAATGTCTTTTCATTAAATAAACAGTATACAAGTGTAACAGACCTAGTCCATAATATTTTATGGGTGGACACCTGACTAAATTACGAGTCAAAAATTTTCAAGGAGTATGTACAAATTTTGTTTAGTTACGGAAAATCATATTGTGTGAGATTTTTACAAAATTATATCAAGCTTTAAGTCTACGACGGTTTTCAAAATAAATATTTTAGAAATTGACCCATTAATAATGTATCTTCGATTCAGGCACTAAATCACCTAACAAAAAATGGTCTGACCGTTCGAAAATAGATGACCTTTTATTTGTTGAAAAAATATATAATTTGGAATCAATAGAATTTTTTTATTAATCACAGTAGTACTTGTATCTGATATGATTGAAATTAGATGCACACGCAGCTTGAATATTTCGACTTATATTATTAGTATGTGTCTACCCTTAAAATATTGTGCACTAGGGATGGTATAGTATATAAATATATGAATGCGATGCATATGTAGAAGCATATGCGAAATTGATCCATTATTATTCCATATTTTGCATCAGATATCTAACAAAAAATTGTCTGACCGCTTAATGTTTGATGACGTTTTATTTTTATATTGAATTTGATAATTTGAAATTGAAGAAATATTTCTGCATGCTGAAATATAATTGCATAACTACGACTTTTTTCAAATGCATGTATGTATGCCAGCGAGCTCTGGTCGAACTACAAACAAGTGACGTATAACCGTCTACGAATACGAATACGTTGGCGCGTTATTGTAGCGCATCTACGATATTTGCTGAAGGCCGTGTGCATGTATTCGTTCCGCTTCTGAGACATTAATCTCAGAGACGTTGAGTTCAGCACCAACTCTTTAGTGCAAACGACGCTCTCACGGAAGGCTGGCTTCCTGACCAGAGAATGGCACCGACTGCAGAGTAGTTATAGATATGATAATAGTCGTAACTAGGGTTTACTATTTATATTTGTGTATTTATTCCTCTTTTTTAAAAATTTATATGGCGAATCTGGTCTTGCACAAACAAGCCGAGTACGCTGAAATAAACATATTATTATTATTATTAAATCTCTGACATGGTGGAGATTAGTAACATTTTCGAATCATATTTTTGACATATATCTACCCCTAAAATCCTGTGCACTAAGTGTATTACATCCAATATAACTGCTTGTACTTGTACCCAAAAATTGGAACTGGAGACACGGAGTGTTGGAGACCGTCCTGAATAAAATCTTTGCATTTTAATCGAAGACAGATGTCACGAAGTGCCAAACTGACATGGTGGAGATTAGTAACATTTTCGAATCATATTTTTGACATATATCTACCCCTAAAATCCTGTGCACTAAGTGTATTACATCCAATATAACTGCTTGTACTTGTACCCAAAAATTGGAACTGGAGACACGGAGTGTTGGAGACCGTCCTGAATAAAATCTTTGCATTTTAATCGAAGACAGATGTCACGAAGTGCCAAACTGACATGGTGGAGATTAGTAACATTTTCGAATCATATTTTTGACATATATCTACCCCTAAAATCCTGTGCACTAAGTGTATTACATCCAATATAACTGCTTGTACTTGTACCCAAAAATTGGAACTGGAGACACGGAGTGTTGGAGACCGTCCTGAATAAAATCTTTGCATTTTAATCGAAGACAGATGTCACGAAGTGCCAAACTTCAGCCATTCACGTTAAGTTCAGGTAATAGCCGGTGAAATGTGTACCATCTGACAGGTATTTATGGGCGTACGTACCAACAAAACCTCCGGAGTACGTGATTTTTGCATTAATGTAGAGTAATGCCATATTTTATGCAAATATACATCCATATTAAGGCAAGTGCGAGCAAGAAAACACCTCGACTGGCCGCAAGCGGACGTGTTCATAGCTCACGAACATTTTGCGTAATTTGGAGCCAGAAACAATGATCTTTCGGGGAATACATTAAATATCTCACGGTTGCTTATACAGATTACGCGGACACGTATCACTCGATATTGTATCGTGGGAAGGCGGACGGACGTATTTCGCGATTTCATTGTATCGTTTTTACGTGTTAGCCAACTCGGAAAACTTCAGGTATGACATGTGAAGAAAATATGAACACTGAACAAATTGTAAACTAGATAACTAATTAAAAACTGTAAATTTCACATATTATACAAAGCGTTAATTTAAAAATTCGGTAGCGAGACCCTAACGACAAGATTTCAGAAGTAACACTTCGTCAGAGTAACTAATACAAATTAAAATAAAATTGAAATATATGTAATACAAATTAAATGTATGTACAGAAAAATCTATCGAAAACTTTACTTGGTTAATAATGTGAAAAATACCATTGAAATATGTTTTGAAATTGCAACTTCACAACAAAAATATGTATTCATTATTATTATTTTCCTTTCGATTACGTCAGCAATCAACAACACAATTTCATTTTATAACAAAGTGATCGTGCCAATAATTACCATTGTTTACAAGAAAACAAATAACTTTCAACTTATGAAAATAAGTATTAAAAATAGTTATTTCGCAAGACAAAAGTAATAGCATCAATACGTGGAACAAAGGGAAATATAATATCGTTTCGCCTCGGCTTCCGACAACACGAGCATTTCCTGCAGACAAAACACAATGCGACCATTACGTGGGTATTTGTGTACAAGTCACAAGTGCATTCCTCTAGGATCTTCTACAAGGAACCAGTTTGTTGTTAACTTGTTGCATTCGGTGTGTTTCTCTGTCTCTACTATCTGATGCTGCCCTCGCATGGCCGCTCTCATGAGCGTCTCGGAACTTCACTCAGACGTGGTAATATCCAATCCACACCTCGCAAAGTTACGTTACATAGATTAATCACGGTTAATATCTGTTGCTACAGACATTTTAAAGGTAATTTCGTTACAAATTTATTCATTTATTTATTTATCACTTTAAATACACGACATGTAGAAATCTAAAATATCACGTTTGATTGTTTCATATATGTATTTAAAAATAAATGGTATGACCATGTGAAACAAAACTTTATTTTTAAGTGGTTTGAATAACTACAAGCGAAGGTCAAACAATCGATGACAGTCATTCATGCATCAGTGAGTTTTTGTTCGACAATGCCTCATTCGGTGTATGACAAAACACAATGATTAATGCATTGACGCCCACGTCGGGTAGGGGCTTAAGAGGTCCACGCCCTACAACATTGTTGATATCGATACTTTTGCGAGTGTCGAGAACTTTCCAAGCGATGTCTACCAATAATTTTTAAAATTCACCAAAATTATGATATAAATACTACTATTACTGAAGTTATTTCTTTATTAATGTTTTTTTAGAATATTTTAGGAGACGAGAGACTTTATTTCATTTTACATTGGGGCCCGATGTTTTTAGTTACGCCACTGTACACAAACCAGGAGTTGGGGAAAATAATGTTTTCTCATAATCGGTGTTAATACTTCAAGCGTACGTATCACGCAATGTGGTGTACATGTGTACGGTGCTTACAATTAACTAAAGGTCTGTGCTTTATTAAAGGCATGGACCGACAACAGAATTTTTTGATAAGAAGTTTTGCACAAAATATAATTTTATATCCCCGGAAAAAAAAATGGATTTGAAGAAAAATTTGTCATTAACGTACCTATTAATCCGTTAAAGTTTTAAAATAATAAGTATTAATATGAAATAAAATGGTTAAAAATATCGATTATTAGAAATTAGATATTTGAACAGTTATGTAATAGAACAAATGCTATTTTTTAACGCAGGAAGAGACATCAGTATGTTTTATGAGATTTTGTGAGATATAACATTTAAATTTTAAAAAACTTGATAAATGATTGAAAAATATTTTAATGAATGATGTATAAAATATATACTCTGCAAACTTTGATAAAAGGAACATATATATATATGATTTATGTAACGATAAAGATTTGGTGATCGTAAAATATGACAAACTTTAATTTTAAAGCCGTGAAATTAATATATTATTTAAATAACAGAAAAAGATCCGAATGACGCAAACCACCCTTGCCACAGATATGATAATATTGTGTAGGAATTGTGAATATTTCATATATATTACGCATATACTCCAATTATGAGATATTATATATGTTATAAATCTATGTTTGCTATTAACGCAATGTTAGAACATATTTGGCAATAAATTTGGCTGAATAAAATTTAATAAACTAAATAACTAACTCACTATCACGCCGTTTCTCTGCGAGGTAGGCAGGGAGGATAGAGCGCCACACTCTTCTGTATTGACATACAATTTTCGCTTCATCCACATTCATACGTCTTCTCATACAAACTCGCCGATTATTGGGGCTTCTAACAGGACCATGCTCCAGTATCTGGTTTACCTGGTTATGCCAAGTCGTCCACAGACGTCCTCTACTTCCGGTGCCATCAACACTAACGTCATATATATTTTTTACCATTCTCTCATTCATCCGTTCCATATGACCAAACCACCTAAGTGATCCTTTCATAATCTTACTCACTATACTAAAATCAGCTTTAAATTATTTTGTTATTTCTTCATTCCTTATTCTATTATATATATGCCACATATATGCCTATGTGATCTCATTACTACTGCATTCAGTCTAATTTAGTTCCCCTTCTGCCAGCTATAGGTCTCACTTCCGTACATTAGTGTCGGTACCAGGACTCCATTGTGTACAGTTAGTCTTGCCTTGGTTGACAAGTTCCTTTTAGATATAATTCCATTCAAAGTACCGTTCACTTTATTCCCTGCGTCACTCCTTTCGATATCTTTCACAGTCTTTCTGCTTCTAGCTAACATATTTTTCAAATACTCAAACTCATCCACTTGTTCCAAATATTTATATTTTGCACGGTGTCCTGCTTTACATTTTCTCGAATACCATTACTTTCGACGAATTGAAGTAAATTAATAGAAAATATCCTCTCCTTTTATTTATCAGCCTGAGGAAGTCTATTGTAGGAAATAAACTTTTTCCATAGTTCGGCACTCCGATTCAAGTATATAATTTGCAGTATTGCAAACATTTGTTAATTATGTTCGTGAACTTTAAGATACTTTTCTTTTTCAATAGTTAATGACTCCAACCCACGGTCATTTGAACTTGATAGGATGAGTGATGTCTGATTTTTGCTGGAGTCCATTATAGATAGACGTACATTTTTAACGTAGATTTTTCCATGATTTTGCCGCTCTTAAATTGTGCCTTGATCAATGACTACATAAATTTTTTAATTTGTGTTTCAAATTTAATTCATAAATTTTGTATTTGCTTTACTTGGATTTACGTTTACCAGGCATTCTAATTTTGGTAGAAGAATTGTCAATACTTATCCTGCATCCTACGATTAGAATTAAGCGTTCTATATTTACTTGTCGAAATTGTAAAAACTGAATGAGAAATCTGTATAATTATTTAGAAAAAATAATATAACCTCGTTAAAGTACGCCAAAAGTAATAACAAATATAAAATTTGTTATTTGACATATCTTTGACTTATCTGAAGCAGATATTTGATCGATTTTCTTTCAAGAAAAATATATTAAAATCGGTGTAAAATGTATTATTACCCCCCAAAGTTAAAGGCCCCTCACAGGCACCGTTCAAGGGCGCTGCTCTACTTTGAGCTTTTTAAAACCTGGCAACCCCAGTATCTTGTTCCTAAGCTTATACATACTTGAAATTCACTGTGGAAAAATATACTTGGCATGAGTCCATTGTCGAATGAGTAATTCCTTATTCGGTCGATCGACATTTTCATAGTTCTCCGCAATTCTTAAACCGGTTGCCAGGACTTATGTCACCGATCCATACGTCATTATTGACAGCATACATTGCAGTAGGTTTGATAAAACCATAATGATACGAATTGATTTCAATATGTCGTATATATTTAGAACTAATTTACCGTGAGAGAAGCAATCAAACCAAAAATTAAAATTAACAGCGTAACACAAACAAACAAAAGAACCTCTACTCTGATATCAATTCACTATCGAAAACAAAGCATGTCTTATTGATTTCCGTGTTGGAACAGCAGGTACGAGAGCCGAGAGATTGGGATCGTGTGACGGCGTGACGCTGGCGCGTGCAGCCGAGGAATGCACGGGCACGGAGCTCAGGAATGAAAAACAAATCCTTTTTATGGTTCCCGTCCACGGGAGGCAGAAAGAAACACGTCCGTACGGAGAATTTCAACGACGGGGAAATATTTTCGGAATTGGAAGAGCAAAAAGAATTTGTACAACCTGGCAGTTATGAATACTTCAAAGTTTTTGATAATTTTTGGGCAATGCATGCACTAAAATAAATGGATGCAATAATTATAAAATGTCTAAATACTACATGTATTAAATATTTTACTACATTTAATAAATATATTTTAAAAAATATGCTGCAAGAACTGTACAGAGATGGTTTAAAAACTAACGAAATCATTAATTATTGCACATCACGCGTAGGTAATGAAATGAACCTTAAATAATATTCTACCGGGAGAAAAACGCATGTAAAAATCTGCTGCATATTAATTAAATGGTCTGATGTGTAATTGATTGAATTCAAATTTTAGTGGATATAATAAGATCACTTAGCAATATATAATTCGATTCTCGGGAGATGACTCTCTTTTGTATATCACAAAGATTTAGTTCATATATGTACAATATAAGAAAATTGACCTTTCCAATTCAATTCTTATTTAAAAAAATAGAATTGCTCCCGAAGTAAGTCCATGTCACATTAATATTCTATCGTCATATTAAGCTTAACCCTTGTGCTATGAAAATAGGGGTAACATGGTCTCCCGGAATAAGGCTCGAATCCAGAATCACTTGATCAATAGACGAATGTGTTACCAATAGACCAAATAAACCAACCAATTTATTTTTAATAAAACACGTTGCTTTGTTGTGAAGTTGCAATTTCAGAACGTATTTTTATAATATTTTTAATACAAATTGAATCGATTAGAAAGATATACAGAACAAATCTATATATCTCCTGGTAGCGACCAAAAATATTTTTTCTAGCAGGTATACATTAATTTAAATAATTTAGGTATGCATCTTTGAAAGAAAAATTCTTATTTTTATGATAATTACACAAATTGTATAACCAAAGTAGATATGTAAATTAAGATTTCTCGATTAATTAACGAAGATTAATAATCGATTACGATTAGCAGAAAGGGATCAGGTTTCAGTTAAGTAATTAACGCAAAAGAATACCCATCAATTAACTTATGTCGCAAGCGCGCTATGTATTTAGGACCAAAGGTTGGTTGAATGAGGAAAACGATATAAATGCAATAAGTATGGAAGAAATAAAGTGTGCAATAAAACATATGAAGAATGGTAAGGCTGTGGGGTATGATAACGTTGCTGCAGAGTATATCAAGGCTGGTGGACCATTAGTTATCTTGTGGCTTCATACGCTCTTCAATGAATGATTGGAAGAGAACTACACCCCGTTAGATTGGAGCAGGGCTGTTATCATGCCTCTTTACAAAGGCAAAGGGTCGAAAATGGAATGTGGTAACTATAGGGCTATTAGTCTACTGAGCTCTGTAGGTAAACTGTATGGAAGAATTTTAATAGAAAGAGCAAGAATGGTGACGAAAGAAAAGGTATGGGATGTGCAAGGGGCATTTGTGGGTGGAAGAGGATGCATGGATCAGATCTTTTCTCTACGAGTGATGACGGAAAAGTTTTTGGCGAAAAACCTAAAACTTTTTTGTGCCTTCGTAGATCTACAGAAAGCATATGATAGAGTTATAAGAGAAAAGTTATGGAAAGTACTCTCTGATTACGGGGTGAATAGTAAACTTATACGCGCAATCGTATCCCTATACGAATGAAGTTCTGCGTGTGTAAGAATCAATGGAGCACTCACACCATGGTTTGACATTACAAAGGGTGTCAAGCAGGGTTGTGTAATGTCTCCATGGCTGTTCAACTTGTATATGGATAAATGTGTGAAAGAACTAAAATGTATGAATGTAGGAGCAAAAATGGGCGATTTGATTGTATGCTGTTTATTGTACGCCGATGATGCAGTACTAATGGCGAATAATGAACAAGAACTACAGAATCTGGTGAGTAGAATGTACGATGTATGCAAGGAAAGCGACTTCATGATGAATGTTAACAAGTCGAAAGTGATGGTATTTGAGAAGGAGGAAAGCAAGACACCATGCAAAATATTTGTAGGTAATGAATGTTTGGAACAAGTAGATGAGTTTGTATATTTGGGAAGTATGTTTGATAGAAACGGAAAGGCTGAGAATGATATCGAAAGGAGGGTGACTGCAGGAAATAAAGTAAACGGTGCTTTGAATGGAATTATATCTAACAGGAATATGTCAACCGAGGCAAGACTAGCGGTGCACAATGGAATCCTGGTACCGACACTGATGTATGGAAGTGAGGCCTGGAGCTGGCAGAAAAGGAACGAAAGTAGACTGAATGCAGTGGAAATGAGATCACTTGGACGTATTTGTGGCAAATCTATTTATGACAGAGTAAAGAATGAAGAAATAAGAAAATAATGTAAAGCTGATGTTAGTATAGTTAGTAAGATTAAGAAAGGATCACTTAGGTGGTTTGGTCATATGGAAAGGATGAATGAGGAGAGAATGGTAAGAAAGATATATGACGCAAGTGTTGATGGAACCAGAAATAGAGGACGTTCGCGGAAGACTTGGCGAGACCAGGTAAACCAGATAATGGAGGATGGTTCTGTTAGAAGCCTCAACAATCGGCGAGCTTGTATGACAAGATGTATGAATGTGGATGAAGCGAGAATTGTATGTCAGGACAGAAGAGTGTGGCGCTCTATCCTCTCTGCCTACCCCCACGGGGAAACGGCGTGATGGTAAGTAAGTAAGGTTGGTTGAAAACTGAACTGCGCAAGTGCAGCGGAAATTTGAGGAACTGTGTGTTCAGTATTCAAAGGAACTATGAATTTTACGAAAATTTGTGTTCGATTGTCGTTCATATCTCGTTATTGAAGCATTATTTATATAGATCGAGGAATATTTAGGTATAATTTAACAAACGATAAATATATTTTTTTAAAATTAGCAATATTAACTTTGTCGTTAAAATTCATAATTTTTTATTTATTATCTTTGTTTTATTAACCACTTGAATTGAGTTTAAATACAAAAGTTTTTCGAAACCGGTAGATGTATTTAAACTCAATTCAAGTGGTTAATAAAATAAAGAAAATAAATAAAAAATATAATATATTTTTTAACTCGATTTAAGTATATTGAAGAACATACACACGTACTCGTATACATGTTACTCAATTGTTATTCCTATATTTAATTTTACTGTGTTGTATTCCAAATCTATTTTACTTTTGTACAAGTTGCATGTTTATATTAAGAATTATAGAAAAAGCTCATAAGAGTGTAAACATAAATGAGTATATAAAAAGAAATATTTGAATATGTCCAAGAACAAACAATTACTGGATTTTCACCTAAAAGTTACTGTTATTAAACAAATATTCCATGTATTTCCATTAATATAATAAAAATAGCTTTGTCTCTATGAGATGTCTTTAATCTTGTCATATTCTTTTATTTTGTCATATTTAATCTTGTCTTTAATCATCTAATATTCTATGAGATGTAATTAAATATATAATACTTGAAATTATAAACTAAAGTACTTATTATCGAATTCTTTATTGCTTTTGGGTGAAATTATTCCATATATGAATTAATAAACTTTAATACCCTTTAGTTAATCCAATATTGTTAGAGATATTATATATATACTTAAATAGAGATACGAACACGGAATAGATATTACATCAATATTCTTACTATTTTAAAACTAAGATAAACGCTTGTACTATCTAGTACAAGCATCTGGTACGCCAGGACTAACTTGCACCGGGAAGCGCAGGTTACCGACCCTAGAACGAAGCGCGAACCCCCGATCACTAAATCACTAGGTCAGTGCCTTAACCACTACACCAACAAACGATTAGCATTAATAGCATTAAATAGATTCATAATCCTTTTTGTACAAATTATCTATTGCTACTGAGGAGCGAAAACGTTATTACTTCTACTGTTAAACAACACAATAAAATATTTATTTAAAAATTTAAAAAGATTGAGAACTATTCATTTTATTTTACTCGATGTATTGTCATAATTTTTTAACGTATTAACTAAAATACAGGAATAATATAACATCATTTTTTTTTAATGTTGCACTTGCCCAACACATCGTCTGTTTAAGACGTAAGATTACACAATATTCACACAAAAATTAAAATTTCATTGAACGTTTACTTATGAATAGAGATATCAATGCCACAAACCTAAATACGTTTATGAGAAAAATGACATGAGCCATTTACAGGCGGCTGAAATGTGTGATTTACCGACGCCGCCTAAAAGAGAGATTATTGGATTTGTGAATACTTAAAGTCGTGTGCGATTTCGAAAACATTAGCATCTCAGTTGCAAGGCTGGCCCCATGATGCATGAGGTCACCACCGCCAGTCACCACCGCTGCACACTCACTAGAGGCAGTTCTCATGAGACGAGGCCCGCGCACCGTACGTTCGGCGCGGGGTCAGCGGTTCAACAGTCTGTTGTCAAACAATCTAGCGCGGTACCGTGTTATTAGCTGTAGCCAGTCAAGGCTGAGGCTATCACTGTTTGTTTTAATTACTTCCAGATGTTTTGTAAAAAAACACATACCTCAACCGTCTCATGTAAATTATAATTTAGTAGGTGTCTTTACACGATTCCATCTTACGACAAATTACTAGAATAAGTAAAAACATTAAAAAGTCTCAACATCCATAACAATATAACACTTCCTCGTCAATATCTGTGGCGGCAGTGGCGACTTCGTTAGTGTCATTTGCTTCGGTAGGCTGTAAAGTACTTGCTTAAACGGCCATGTATGTGAGACTCCTGTTATTATATTTAGGTTATGCTGTTACCAATGATATTATACAATCATATATAATATATGTACATTCATTAAACCAACGTCTTTAGACAAAATAAATCCATCGTTTATACGACCCTACCATGTATTTATTTATAATTTTAATGTACTGCTAATAGTGTTTTTAACGTAAAATAATACCTTCTTATCCATATAAAAAATGTATGTACGTTTTTAAGAACACTTTCTATGACTGAACATGATTAATTTATTGTTTGAAAATCTTTCGCCTAATACTAAAGGAAATAATTATTGACGTGACAACGTCTTATAAATCGATGAACGCCCGCTGCACGCACGAAAAAACATGACTCATTGTCCTGTTTGTCGCGTTATTGTCCCGTTTGTCGCGTTACGCCGAAGGCAAGCGTGCGAGCGAGAGCGCGGATAAGCGATAGAGAGGCACGATCGGCCTACCGTTCGGATTGTGCCGCATCTATCTCTCTTCCACTCGATTGGTCGATGCGTCTGAGTAGAAAAGAGACAGCGGCAGCACACAACTTATACACCTACAGTACCTACACGTGATCTGTTTACAACTGTTTATAAAGTGAAGTGAAATGTTAATGTGGTTTTCATTGTTTATATTACAACAACAATTGCGGCAATAAAGGTAATTAATTCTTTCATATTAAAAATCTGATTAACGTATAACAAATATACTTTTAACAATAAATTATCAACGATTTCTTTCGCAGAACCGCCTAAAGTCACACCATGGCAGACCAACCTGACGAACCTGTGAATCTCACGGATCTGCCACTATCGTCAAGGAGTAATGTACCCATGCACATTGTTACTTGTAAATAAACTGTTCATCAAAGTAATAAACATATTTGAATTAATGAGTGCGTATAAAATATATCAATAAAAAATTGTAGATTTCATTTCACTCCTTCTTCGTATCCATACAAAATAATGATAATTCAATAAAAATGATTCCATTTTATTCATAAAAATATGCAATCATTTCATCAATGTTTTCTTATGACGTTGTCACGTTAAACTATCGTCCGTAAACCGACTTTACAGACAACCAATTTTTTTATTAATGGTTAACGTAGGAAATTATTCTGCCAATTGCTTTTTGTTATTCCCAAATCAAAGACCAATCCATGCACCAAATTTAAAGAACAATCATGTAATCAACACGTTAAAAACAGTAAGATAGTAAAATTAGCGAACTAGTAAAAGAGGAAGTAGACATTTCAATGATTTGCACGCAGTTGTAACCGTTTCTAATGTTATTCTGTTAAAAAACAGCATAGGTAACGACCTCATACTAAACGGATTAGCCGAAAAGAATTTTCAATTCAGCAAATAGCCATTTATATGACTTGACTAATTCACCAGCTTAAAGACAGAATAGAGTAATGTAAATAGCTCGATACGGCGAATTAAAAAAAGCACCATGGGTACAGCGATGAGTTATCGTGGTACTTTTTAGAACTAAGCAATTAAAGTTTCTACTGGTATACAGATGGCGCTAATTGTAAAATAATGTTTTCTTTATGTTAATCCAATTCCCAGAATTTTTAGAATGCACAGCTTTTTTGCTCGAATGCACTGTACGCCCCTGCCTGTCATAGATAAGAAAACCATCCTGCCATGCCATCTATGTCTCATGGTCATATCGCGTCGCACGTTTTGTGTTTATGTTTTTTTTCCTTATCTATGTCGACAGCCAATTACTTTTTGCTGCTAGTATCAATTTATATTTCTCTACAAGATTGTTAATAATCTGATCGATAAATACTAATCTATTAAGTAAAGCTTGAAGCAATTACCAGATCATTAAGGCATCAAGAAACGTTCAGACTAGATGGCTACCACAGCAATGTTGGGTTTTTTAATCTGATTTCACGAATATGTAGATTGTATAAAAACAGTAACACAGTTAATGATTTGGATATATTCTCCTATAGCTCTAAGCTAGAAAAACTATTACTCGACACTTTTTCTTGAAACTATGTTTGCATATTATGTTGGTGCTATATATTAGTTTAAAATTATTTTTATGTTTCTGTATGTTATGATCATATGCATTATATTGTGCTTTCTTGTACGAGTATATTGTATTGTAATTTATTCAGATATATAATGCGACATTTAATTTTGATGTATATTTAATTTCTTTAACGTAAATGGTAAACGCGCTTCGTCGGATAGAAAGAAGTCCAGGTTCGAATCTCGGTAGCAACTAAATATTTTTTAGATGAATGGATTTTTCTGTGTATATTTCTAGTTGATTTATTCAATTTGTATGCCATAGATTAAAATATACTACAGAACTGTTCTGAAAATGCAACTTCACAACAAAAATGTGTTCTCCTTAAAAATATTATATTACTATTATTGTGAAGTTGCAAATTTTTCAGAACATAGGCCCGTCGTATTTTAATATAAATTAAATGTATCAATTAGAAAAATATATGGAAAATTTCAATTTATCGAAAAAATATTTTTGTTGCTACCGGGATTCGAATGTGGATCCTTTCTTATCTGTGGAAAATTCATTAACCGATTACACTATACCAACAAAGTAAATTGACGACAAATCGTCGAAAGAATTTATATACTGCAGTTCAATTTGAAAATGCTGAATGAAATATAATATTTTAATATAAATTAAATGTATTAATTAGAAAGATATACGAAAAAATTCAATTTATCAAAAAAATATTTCTGATGTCACCGTGATTTGAACCTGGATCCTTTCTTATAAACGGAAAATTCGTTAATCGATTACACCACACCAACAGAGTATGTTAAGAGTTAAGTAACTTACTCCGTTGTTGTGAT
This sequence comes from Eubasilissa regina, assembly GCA_022840565.1. Taxonomy (NCBI): domain Eukaryota; kingdom Metazoa; phylum Arthropoda; class Insecta; order Trichoptera; family Phryganeidae; genus Eubasilissa; species Eubasilissa regina. The sequence continues at coordinate 26,059,623 of JAINEB010000022.1, read as the reverse complement.
GTAATCGGTTAACGAATTTCCCCCGGATATGAAATGCTCCAGCTTCGAATCCCGGTAGCAACAAAAATATTTTTTCGATAAATTAAATTTTTTCGTATATCTTTCTAATTGATACATTTAATTTATGTTATAATATTATATTTCACTGTCAACGCACAATTCATACTATAGGTTACTGCATGTTTAAGAGGTTCGATGACTATATTTTTAATATAGCTCATTATTTCTTACCTATATCGTATTATTGAACTGTTAATTCTCTGTGTAATATAAAACAAGAAACAAATAAAAATAAACTTTGCTTCGACGGCAAAAACTCGCGGGTAAAAGTTTGAGGAGATGATTAGTTATTATTGCCCTATTACGCCAACGATATGGCTATTTAGTAGTGTAAAAAGGAAATCGAAACATTATCTTCAAATATACAGCTCGCTGAATAATTTTCATGAATGAATCTGTGTGAGTGGACTGACGTCGTCGCAAAATACCACGATACAATTAATATGATTGAAAACTTTATACTGATAGATCATGTAAGATGACGGCACTGGCTGTAATCTTACATATGTTTTAGATTACATAATATTGGTCTGTACGAGTATGTATACATTTTGTATTATACATTTTTACACAATTTATAATTTATACATATATTTATTAGATTGTCATATAGACAGGTATATTATATACGTACATAAATGCGCGTGATTACCAGTGAGATGATAGGTTCCAAGGGCAGAGTGAATGGTATACTAGGAGTATATTTTCACGGCGAATAACTTAAAGCGGAACAAAAAAAACTCTGCTAGGGTCTGAGAAATACGAGGTTTGTAATATTGGGATTTTACATATACATTTGACCATAAGCGAAGATCTATGACCTCAAGTTTTTTTGTATATGTCTCACATAGAGCAACTATTAGAAAATCTAGAATATAATAATAATAATATATTTTATAGTTTCACAATACAGTGTAACATTATTATAAAAATAAGGAACAGTGTCGCAGTAAAGTAAAAATACTGAACTCGGTGCCCTGCTTGCTACACTAGTATTTTATTGTATTATAGCAGACGGTGTCTAGAGTAGAGTTAAGGTGGGAAAACCGTTTACGACATTGAAAATTGGTGATCCTTGAGGGACACCTGATAGAAGGACGGCGTAAGAAAAAACGTAATAGAAGTGCTACAAATTACGAACTGGAAGACAATCGCCGATAACCGGAGTAAATGAAGGCAAGAGATTCGGGAAGCCAAGGCTCGATATGGGCTGTAGTGCCATTGAAGAAGATGAAAGGGGATACCTACATTCGGCATTGGAAAAACACATGCTGATGATGTCTTGATCATTGGAGAAGATACAAGACCACAATATTTGTAAGCTTTAATATGAAAATTAGTCCCAATTGAAAAATATTGCATCAGGATGGTTCCGCGGAGAATGGCCTCCGTAAGTGAGAGGGGTGGGGTGTGTCGAAGTTGGTGAATAAGAAATCTCCCAGATAACTTCATACTAGGGCAGTTAAACTGGATTTTCTTGCCCTGAGAGAGTCGCGCATGATTATTTGAATGCCAAGCGAATGACATTGTTAACTGACCCATGGCTACTGAACTTTGCAAATCGCGTCCACAGTGTTGTGGCACAAGCTTTATCGACAGAATTGGAAGATACTATAATAATAATACTTACCAGAAACAACCTACACAAAATTCTTATTGCAGTCAAATGAAAATGTATAAACACATTATAGTAATATTTATTGCTATTATGATTTTAGATTAAGGTTAATATTATTTGTAAGAATTATCTTGAATGTTTACATCTAACCTTGTACTAAATTTAAAATGAATAAAATTTGCCAGAATTCTTCAGCGGCTTAAAGATTGGCTTCAATATTTCATCATTCATGAAGACGACGCTATTTATTATGTAAACCAGCATCATCATTAGAAGGGGCCCGAAAAAATAAAAACAGACCTTTTATAAAATTTTATGATATTTACTATCTATTTAAGTATGACGAAAAATATAATATACAGAATGGAACCTCAATATTTAACTAACCGAAAAGTAACGAAACCTCGAGTGCAATCAAATGCAATCATTGGAAACGAAAACGTTACAATTCATCTTTAGTAAGTCAAATTACGAGTAGATTATAAAAAGTCAACACTTCAAAATGCAAATTCATTTAAGATTGTTATACCATCAAGGTTGACACCATGGAAATGATTTGACCGTTAAATTATTATTTTTAAGGAGAACACATTCTTATTGCGAAGTTGTAGTTTTTCAGAACACAGGTCTGTGATATTTTGAACATAAATTAAATATATAAATTAGAAAGATATACATACAAAATCGATTTATTGAAAAAATATTGTTGTTACTACCGGGATTCGAACCTGGATCTCTTCCTATCCGGGGAAATGCATTAACTGATTATACTACACCAACACAATTGACGACAAATTTTCGAACTTTCAAATTGATGCATCTGTAGTTCCATTATTTGAAAGCCATCTTCTTTATATTTACGGAATCTCAAACACCATTGAAAAATCAGATAACGTCAGAATAAATTGATAATTCATTTTTATTAAATATTAGAACGATAGACGTAGCAATTTGAAAGTGTAACATATAAGTTAGCAAATTTGTCGTCAACTCACCTCGTTGGTGTAGCATAATCGGTTAATGTATTTCTCTGGATAGGAAGAGATCCAGGTTCGAACCCCAGTGGCAACAAAAATATTTTTTCGATATATTGATTTTATATGTATATCTTTCTTATTAATATTTAATTTGTGCTAAATTATTCAATAAAATATTGTTCTACACCCCTTTCTAAAATTATCATTAATCTTCGTATATTTAACTAATCACAGAACATTAAAATTTGACTTGAACCGAGGTTTGTATATAGATGACGGGCTCTTTAACAGTGTGCATGAATACAAAACCAGCATATACATATTTACAAAAGTTGAATATATAAATTTTTACTCATTATTTAAAGTATATTGTGTAAAAAAAAGAATCATACAGATTTAGCAAAACCAGTAATAAATATGTAGGTACGACAAACTAAAGGGACATTTTTACACTTTAAATATGCAAGTCAAAAATATTCAAGCTGCATGTGCCTAATTTCAATCAAGTTAGAGATATAAGCATTTAAAAAAGTCGTAGTTATGCGATTATTTAGATTAATTGAAATATTTTATTGATTCTAAATTATATATTGAGTATCTACAATAAAAGGTCATCGAACTTCGAGCGTCAAGACTATTTTTTGTTAGATGATTTAGGGCCTCACCGCAAAGATATAGAAAAAATAATGAATGTGTTTCGCAAATATTTATTTAGAAGTACGTAGTCTTAAAGCTTAACATGATTTTGTAAAAATCTTATACAATAATATTTTCCGTAACGGTAGAGAATTTGTAATACTTCTTGAATATTTAGTCACAAAGTATTGTGGACTAGGTGTGTTACATCTTGTCTATGTAAAATGGATTATGTTCGCACACCGATTCAGAGTATAAAATCAATTCCAAATGATGATAACACACAATTGTGTGAATAAGGTGTACCGGAACCATATACAAGTGAAATTACATTTCGCCAAGTAGTCATCCTCGTAGGGTTTGGAACGACACTTTTTATTATGTATGAAATATATGCAATCATTGGAGTCAACTTTTCATTGTACGATCGTTAAACTAAAAGCGAAAATTAAATGCAGTAACTTGACGAATTTGCATTTTAAAATAATTTCACAGGACCTCTGAATGAGTTAAAAAATTTTTGTTGGTTATTCGCACTATCTAATTTTTAAGTTCATTTATGTTGAAAATTATTAAAAAAATTATAGCATTATTATGTTATTTATACAACAATTAAATATCCAACAACATACAACGTGTCGATTGGTAAATTTTTAAATACAAGTTAGTCGGTAAGTATAATTAGTATTTTATAGATGTCGGGAAAGTCGAGAAAGACGAATCCTTCGTTGACGTACGAACTAAACATTATTTATTGATGTTGACACGGTGATCGGTCGGGGACTTTCTTGATAGTCATTAATACTAATTATTATAACTTGTGACATAACTACTCCCGGCTCGACCGTTAAATATTGTATATAAATATTAATTTCACCTTGTATTTTGGTATTTAGAATTTGTGTACAGTTATTAATGTTAGTAATGTATGAGTATTGTATGGCTGTAAGATGTTTACAATAGTACTAATACTTGCATAAATTTATATATATATATATTTTTTGAATTTAATAAAATACGAAGAAATAACCTTCTTCAAGATTGTTTGGACTTATCGTAATCATTGAACACAATTTTCATGTATACACTATATTATAATATATAAATACACATCGTTTGAAGTATTATTATTTTAAAGGTACCGAAATTTTAATATTATACAGAGAGGACCCAGTAAGACAACAGAGTTTATATATATATAAATCGAGCGAATACAACTCGATGCAAATTAAATGAATCGACTAGAATTGTAACTAATATAGTTGCTTATCCGTTAGTAACAAATTTTTTAGATAAAAATAATTTTTCTGTATATCTTTCTAGTTTTTTTTTTAAATTAACACTAGACTCACAAAACGTCTTCATCTGCAGGTACATTTATATCCATTTGTTACATTTAATAAACTCAAAAACATAACAATTAATCAGTCACCATTTATACAATACATATCTTTCTTACAGGTAAGACTAGTTATTTTCTATAAGGCATTTTTTAATAATTTCTTCTAATTTAGGAGAAAGCGTGCTCTTTTGTAAGTTGATTAATTTAATTTGTATTAAAATACTACATAACTATGTTTTGAAAATCTAATTTCACAACAAAAATAGGTTCTCCTTAAAAAAACGATTACAACTCTTTCAAAATAATTCAAACATAAAAAAAATATTAAAAATGAATATCATTAATTAGTAAATTAAATTTTTATTTTTACAGCCCTATAAAATATATTGCAAATATCTCCAACATTCAAATAATCATTATTTGGTCCGTTTATAAATTAATTCATTATATAATATATGCAAATTCATTCATATTTAGTTGAAATAACATTTTATAGCTGACATGAATGGTAATAAGGCGAGCGCAGTGACCGACAGGAAGACGGATGGATATTCAATGATGGATTTTCTCTGATAAAATCTATTTCGTGAAGTATGTTCGATTGTGTTATTAACAATGACGACTGCAGTTGGATAGTAATACGAATTAATAATAAATGCAATTGATGACAATAATGAAACCTTTGTTAATAAGATCGCGAATTTCTGAATGTATATTGCAAGGTAAAGTAGACAATTAAAGTATAAAAACATTCTTAAAAATAAATCACAGACTAAAATTTCAATTTACAATTTTACAATTCGTAATTACGCACGCGTTTTTTATAGCAATATATAGTTATTTTTTATTTATTATCTTAATTTAAAAGTATATATAGTTAATTCATCTCAGCTTGGAAAATGTTTAATGCATTATGAAATCACGTGTAGTTAAACGCAATCATAACAATATAATAAACACGTTCGTAGAAACGCGTTGCGGTTTAAAGGAGCGGAACTTGTGACTTCAGTCGTACGCTATCGGGACAACGGCGAATCTTTAATCTGTCAAGAGTTGAACGAAGGGACTAACATGTATATTATAGATGAGGTTAAATTGAACTCACCCTAGTCGTCATCCTGGTACCGAGTTGTGCACTAACTTACCGCCTGGTTAACTCTGCTCGCTCCGCTCGGCGGCAGGGACCCAGCATGCCGCGGTCCACGGCCGGGTGGGGGCAGGCGGGAGGGGGAGCGCCAAGGCTTTCGTCGATGAGAGGCAAAAGTAACTACTCGTGCGAACTGACTTACGTGTTCTAAGGTACTAAAAGGAAAGCAATATGCATAATACGCTCTGATTGGAGATTTCAAAGTATCGAGCAATGAGAAGTCTGACACGTAGCCATGAAATTATGGAAATGAAAATAATCTACGTCTCAATAAAATGCATCTGTTTTTTTTAAATGAAAATGATACTGGCACATCGTAAATATCTCAATAGATGCATACAAACATATTTTTTAATGTATCTATTAATATTTTTACAAGGTATTGAAAATTTCGGTATATAAAATTACATTTAAAATACGCGGTATTGATCCTTAATATCGATCCTTATTCTGTGCTAGATCTTTTACTCTCAATATCTTCTGCACCCGTTCCACTCCAGCAACTGGTTCGTAAATGCGTTCCTCGGCCGTTCTCGTCATCTTCTATCTTTTATCATTCTATCATTGTGGATACAAATATATTTTATCGGATATTCATGAATTATACGAACATTTACCGTGTCTATTCGTAATCGTACTTAAGATAAATCTATTTTCTTCTAGTTCTTTCGTAGTGTCGTTTAAAATAGTTAATGTATCGCAATATTCGTCAACACAATTAAGTCTAGTCATAACCTGTATCGATTTGTTATTAAAATTTTTCTTATCGATTCCGATTTCCTTGATAATGATTTGTTATTAAGATATTACAAGCTATTTGTTTGAATTACTAGATAGTTCAACCTTGAGCAAATTTGACACGCCCTTGAAATAAGAATGCTATTTAATAAATACTGTACAATTTTCTTTTTTGCTACGTATGATCAATTTAAACACATTTCTTGAAAAAATAATGTATATTTATCGAAGAATATAAGTAGTATGTACGTGTAAACATTCACTCACCTGAATTCTTTAGTGTCACAGCTTTTGGAAAACTCATTGTGCCTAATTGCAACGGGCCATTGGGTTTATGAAAAGTTAATTTCGTCACTGCTGCCACCCCCAAAGACGGCTGCATCCCTTAGGACCTTAGTACGTGCAGACGGTGCGGTCTCTAAGCACGCGGTAACTTGTTAAATTGTAAAAGGCGAGACCCTTACAAATCAAATCTTGATATCTTGTAATATTGATAGTAGTATTATAAAAGCGACAGTGGGTAAATTTAAATTATAATTGGTACATTTACCAACACAAATTGTGATAATCTGAACATGATTTAAAGAGTCAAAAATTTTCTCAATACTGAATTGTTTTAAGATTTATATAGGATAATGATACCGTAGACACGGACGACAGCGCTCAAATCTCTGTGTGGGATTATTTGAAATAGTGCGATAGATAAGTAAGTCCCTTTGTCTCTTTGTGTTTCTGATTACGATCTATTTGAATATGTTTTACCGCAAGTTATTAGGAATGTTTGATTTAACATATTGTCAATAGTATAATACTTTTAAAATGTATATAAGTATATTCGTATTAAAATACACAAACATTGTTTTGCAATAATTAAAGACAATTTTAATTCCAAAACTAATTTTCACATTTAATTCAATTTTAAATTATTTCGTAATTAATACGAGCTGTTGACGAACGTATTTTTTTTTCTACAAAAATAAACAAATGTATGGTTTATAAATTTTATATTTTTACATTAATAATTCTGTGGATTCTTTCAAATCGATAAGCAGATTGTGTCTTATTCATTATTTTTTAAAATTATTTGAATAGCGATGAGATATATTATATTAATAAATACATTCAAAATGAATAAAATATATCGTAACATAAAATAATGTCAAATTCTTTTTATTATTATTTTTTTTTACTTTAAATTCATGACCTTGTTCCGCTTTTAAAAATACGTCTAATTTTCTTTACATATCATTTTAATAAAAAATTTACATTTCCATATTACTAAATTACTTAATAAAATATTAATTAATAAAATATATCGTAACATAAAATAATGTCAAATTCTTTTTATTATTATTTTTTTTTACTTTAAATTCATGACCTTGTTCCGCTTTTAAAAATACGTCTAATTTTCTTTACATATCATTTTAATAAAAAATTTACATTTCCATATTACTAAATTACTTTTTATTTCAAAATTATTGACGCATGAGCAGGTAGCACAAATGTAAACAGGTGTAGAAATTCGGAAGTTTTGGTATTTCTTTGTAGGAGAATTTTCACCGTCGTTTTGATAATCCCGGTTACTAAAAATAATACTTTGATCAATAGCGGCGCTGCGCCGCTGCCCACAATATAAAGAATATTGATTAAATGTATGTTTGACATTCTCGAGGCAGATTTTAAGTGTTCACTCACTTGTATTTATTTCAAGGTTGAGAGTGCGTGGCGTAAAAATAAGAGTAAATTGGGTCTCTTTCCCACAAACAAATAATTAGCAAACAAAAATAAGAGTAATTTGGGTCTCCTTCCCACAAACAATAACCAGCAAATAAAAATAAGAGTAATTTGGGTCTCCTTCCCACAAACAAATAACCAGAAAATAAAAATGAGAGTAATTTGGGTCTCCTTCCCACAAACAAATAACCAGCAAATAAAAATGAGAGTAATTTGGGTCTCCTTCCCACAAACAAAAATTAGCAAATACAAGTAATTTGGGTCTTCTTCCCACGATGATGTCCAAAAGAAAATAAAAAAAGTCCAATGCGTTTTATGTAGGTACATATTACATAGTTTTAAAATGATTTACAGAAAAATATTATACATATTATTAATCTACTATATGCGACATTTAAATGAATAATTTCTGTCTTAGTATTATAATTATTGGTATTGCGAAGGACAATTATCTGGCACATTGCTACTTAAAAACTAACTTACTATCGTTATAAGTAAATCGTAAACATATTAACGCAGTATCTGTAGTCAGAAATGAATGTTATTCTTTAATAATAAAGTAATAAGGAAACTCATTGTTTATTGTCACTTTTTATAGACAGGATTCAGTTTGGCCGCGCACGCTTGAATCAAAACGAGTCGCGTATTTCCGAACAAATTTTAGGTTTACTTGCATAGACCCGCTGATGTATAAATAATTAAGCTAAAACAAGTTTTATTACGGGCGTGGAAATTCAAACACCCAAACGAGAAGTATAAAATGGTATCACGAGACACTGCGGTCGCTCGGAAACAATTAATTTACGCTGACAATGGCGCATTGTAACCTGGGTCGACGTGTATTTGCCGGCGCGTGTGTTACGAGAGCAAACATTCGGCGGGGCATTACGTGTCTCGGCGTGTCTCAAGGTGAGGCGGCAGCGGCGCTGGACTTCCGTGTGGATCCGCGGCCGGACCCGGCCCGGCCCGCGGACAGAATGGCCGGATGCGTTTCCCACTGGCGGCGGATGTTTGCCAAATCCATCGGTCATAGCTTATTTCGGATGCTGGATTTTAAATATAGCTCGTACCTAAATAAATGTTTTTTAAAATTTTATTTTAAACTAACAACTAACTTTGCATTAACCGCGTTGATTACTTTGACTTTGGGCTGTCCGATATCACTGTATCTTCGTCAGGACTAGCTCATCAATCTCGGGATCCTGGTCCAGTTTACAGTAATGATGAACGGAGGATTTAAACAGGAGTAGGTACACCAAGAAAAGTGAATTTAGCAAAGCGAGTTTTTCCTTTTGACGCCAAATATTTAATGTTATATTTATAAATATAGACAAGTTGTGTCAAATGGTGCCATCATGTCGTGAGTATATAATATTTTCAGATCCATCTATGTACGTATGCAAAATATATAGGATATATTGATATTGACGTTATTAAAATCAAGTGTGTAGGTCCGAATTAAAATTTAACATATCATTTAAAAAAAATAAATTGTAACGAATTAATCATAATCTAATTGAATCTCTGATCTTTCTACCATATCTTAACTATGTTTTTTTTACTTGTTTCTCATGTCTATTTATTTTAATGTGCTTCTACTCTGTTATTACTTTATACTCCGTTCTTTATGTTCTTTACTTTGTTCCTTACTTCTTACATGTCTTTAGTCTGTACCTAAATTTATACTTCGTTGCTTTTATTTATTCTCTACTTATGTCACTTTTATTTATTCTCTCCTTACTAACTACTTTGTTTTAATAATTATTTAATAGTTGATAAGGTATAAATTTAACATAATTATTTAACATACATTTATCGATATAATAATTATTTGTATAAACATTATTTGTAGCTGCGCTGGTATAAATTATTCAGATATTTAATAAAACATTTGAAGTTAAATTAGTTGATATAGTGGTTAAGACGCTGGCCTAGTGATCTAGTGATCGGGGGTTCGCGCCTCGTTCCAGGAGACTAGCAAGTTAGTCCTAATTTCATAACACAAGCGTTTAGCTTAGTTTGAAAATAGTAATATTGATGTGACATGTATTCCGTGTAAGCATATCTATTTAAAAAAATAATGTATTTTTCATCAGATTATAAACAATGACGTAGTGTGATATTTTTTCAGGTACGCGCTATCGTCAAGAGGGCGTGCAGTTTAGAGAGAAAATTAAAGGTTATGTAATTGAATTAATCCCGAAAGATTCGGGGTTAATACATTTAATTTCGGGATACTAGAATTAGATCAAGACAAAATGATGAAACACTCATTGCTTTACTACTTCTTTGGGAATTATTCCGTATAATAAAATTGTTTCACACTCAAATTATTATTTTTAAATTTTACACTATTATTTAGGTTATTTTATTTTATCTTTATTATAAATATGTTGTAAAATTTGTAGGATTTTGTTTTTATTGCCTTTATGTAATAAATTATTTAAATTAATGAGCGAGGATCCGCTGGAAAAACAATAAAACATGTAAGCTACGGGCTTGCTACTGGTGAATAATTGGAAATAATAGGCAGTAGAAAATCGAGTATTGTAGAGGCAGAAAATTGAAGAAGCCAAGGCTCGATGAGGATTGTAGTGTCAAAATGAGCATTTTATAATCCTGGAATTCAGTCTCGGAATTATTAAAATCGATTTCTAAAATCTTGAGATTGACTCGGGATTGGATTCACTTGTCTGGAAGAATGTACACTAATTATATTAGTATGACTATATGTATACGCAATTATTTGTATAAATACAAATATGGCAAGCAAATGTGTTGTAGTTTTCAAAATCTTTTGATTTTTATGAAATATTTAACATGTAACAGTCTTAATTCCGTCCACACGTGTCGCGTAGCTAAGCAATTATACAATAATAATGTTCCAATAAATAAATTTTAATAAAAGCAGACTTTGAATCTGCCACAATTATTTTGAATGCGGAACATCGTTGATCAATAAAAATTACGATGGTCTATGGATAAAAAAAAATAATATTTTATTCAACAAAATATATACAAAAAATAATAAGCCATAAAGAATAATATAATAAAGACTAGCATCAAAAAACAATCGGCTGCTGCCGGCGCTTTCTGTTTTTCTGATAGTGCTTTCTGTATTTCTATCCCTGGAATTGTACAAATGATGTTCGTGTGTGTATATTTATATATATATATATGTGTATATATTAGGGTGCTTCAAAACATAAAAGTTATTTTTTTTTTATCGGGGCACAATTTTATATGCTTTCAATAGCCAAAAAATGTACACGTATTTTTTTACTTTTCATTTAAATAAATTTTACTGATCGCTACCATTGATCAAAGTTTCGAAAATACGCGCCGTTTAGGGCAATGATTGCAATGCTTCAGACCAAACATGTCACTGCATGCAGCATAAATAAGCCACGGGAAGGTTAAACACACCTCTCTCCCGACCCCCGCAGTATTGTAAATAATAGGAAGCGTGTTTAAATGTGTTAGTATCGCAACTAATATATATCGCAACTGACATGGCTAACTGGACAGCTTACATAAACTTTGTTTCAATCAAGATTACCGTATGTTAAAGAAGTTAAGAGTTTGTTTTTTTATTATTAAAATATAGTGAAGAAAAAAATAGCCAATCTGCGACTTGCACTGCGTGTATGAGAGAAAGAAAGTATTCCAAACAGATTAAAGAACATGTATTAGTAAAAATACATCAATATTTTATTGAGTGGCAAAAGTTAAAGAAAAATAAAGCAAGCAAATCTGTGATAAAAAACAAGAAAGAAAAATGGAAAAAAGTTTTAAATGTCTTTTTGATATTGCTCATGTTAATGCACTGAAAATGATTACTAATGAGGAAGACAAACTGTTTCTACTCGTTCAGAAAGAAAAAGGACACCCTGGTCAGATAGGTCGTTTAGACAGCGAGATCGACAAGAAACAAGCGATGAAGTCACAAGAGTTGGCAAAGCTAGAAAGTAAGGTGAGAATCAGAAAACATAAAACGTCTCACTGAAAAGTGTGAGTTAATGATTTAAGAAGACTTAAGTCGACCGAGTTCTCCATTCTCCATTATCAAGACCATCTACATCAACATCACAATAAAAACAAGGCAGAAATCGAAAAATCGACGACCAAATATCAAGATTTACAGCCAAACGGCTGTAAGTCTTGATGTTGCTAAGTCAAGCGGTCGAAAAGTGGCTGTTGTGTTGATATCTATTCTCAGAAGTGCAGGTTGTAATGTTGTGATTTACAACGTCAGCTTTTACAAAATTTCCGAGTCTTTAAAAAACGAGTTTCATTCAACCAGATGTTTCGCTTACTATTCACTGGGATCGTAAATTCTTAGAAAATATAACAGCATATGAGATTGTGGATCGATTACATATCATAGTATTAGTCCAGTGAATAGATTACCCTTTGGCTGTTCCAAAACTACCAAATAGAACAGTACAGGTAATGACCTCAGCTGTTTTTGAAATAATATTATCATAGAGCCTGTGCGATAAAATTAAATCTCTCGGTTTAGATACCACTGCATCAAACACAGGTCGAATTAATTGACCTTGTATCAAAGCGAGTAATCCTTCTGGTTAAAAATTTGAAGATTTTGTTACAAATCACACATTGAATTTTTCAACACAATCGCCGTATCGTATGATTTTTTGAAGAAAGAAGTTAAAACCTGTAAGGATGATGATGACTACAACAGAGTTAAGACTTTTGTACATTATATGAAAGTTGTTAATAACATAGAAGATAGAAAAGTAGCGCTCGTGGAAGAGTACAATCGTCTTCACTCCATAGATGAAGAGCAGAAGCAATAGTTAGTCATGGCGGTTAAAGATTATCGACGAAAATTTCCTGACTCAAAGAAGTCCACGTTGACGTCACCTTGAATAATTATTATTTCTTTTAATTATGTTTATTTTTAAATGTTTCGTGTAATTTATTCATTGATTTTAATCTCGTGTTCAACTGCATGTTTGTAAAAATTTGATTAAAATAAATATTTACTCTTAAAATGCCAATATCTTATATTTTTTAGTTGAACCCTACATTTTGACAGCGAGTAACGACCCCTAAAACCCCTATAAAATATTTGTTAAAACATATGAAAGGATGCCCCTTGGAAAATTAAAAATATATTAATACCGTACATTTTTGAAGCACCCTTATATATATATATATATATATATATATATATATAAAGGGTTTTTCAATAGGGACGCTCAAACTTTCTTTCAACAGGGACAAGAAACTACGCCATATTTCATCAATTTTTTTTGAGGTTAACACTCGTACTTAGTTGGCAAATCATCATGGAGCAACCCTTACAAATTATTCAAATCTACTACCAAAATTGGCGTTCGCTCACCGCAACTTTAAGAGCATTACGACCATTTTATCGTCGTCATCACTTGCCTGCCACATCAACAATTCAACGTTTGGTGCAAAAATTTGAAAGCACATTGTCGCTACACAATGTTCCAGTACCAGTGAGACAAAGAAATGCACGAAGTGAGGAAAATATTACCGCCGCTAGAGCATCTGTTCTTGATGACCCAAATGAGTCACTAATACGACGTTCTCAACAATTGGGCATTTCTGTGACGTCATTGTGGCGAATTTTGCGAAAAAATCTTGGCCTACATCCATACAAGATCCAGTTGACACAAGAACTAAAGCCGCTTGACCATTTGAAGCGTCGTCAATTCCTCAATTGGGCTGCACAACAATTTGAAAATGATGCTGAATTCCATCGAAAAATCATCTTTAGCGACGAAGCTCATTTTTGGCTCAATGGATATCTAAACAAGCAAAATATGCATTATCGGGCAGGCACCAATCCACACGTGCTTCACGAAACACAATTGCATCCCGGAAAAATCACTGTTTGGTGTGGATTACATGCCGGAGGTGTCATTGGACCATATTTTTTTGTTGATGATGTTAATCGTCATGTTACTGTGAATGGTAATCGTTATCGCTCCATGATAACTGATTATTTTTGGCCTCAATTGCAAGGTATAGACTTGACCAATATGTGGTTTCAACAAGACGGCGCTACCAGTCACACGGCACACGCAACAATTGACTTATTGAAAACCAAATTTGGTGAGAAATGGACCAGTTCAATGGCCGCCTAGATCATGCGATTTAACACCATTGGACTATTTTCTTTGGGGCTATGTTAAATCTTTGGTCTATACCAACAAGCCGGCGACGTTACAAGAGCTAAGAGAAAATATTGAACGCGAAATTGGTGCGATTCGGGCCGAATTATGTGAAAAAGTGGTGGAAAGTTGGATTCAATGATTGGACTTTTGCAAACGTGCCCGCGGTGGTCATGCGAGGAAAATTGAATTTTATACATAATTGCCACTAAATGTACTTCAAAACATAATAATTTTTTTTTAGATATATTCATTCGTTTTTATTTTATTTTAAAAAAAAGTTTGAGCGCCCTTAATGAAAAACCCTTTATAAGGGTTTGTTCGTATTTTTCAAACATTCATGTCACATTTGAATATCACCAAAGAGTGCGACGAGATATGACCATAAGATGACAGATGCTCAATATATTTGCTAGCCGTAATACGATTTCGCAGATACATGAAGAGACAACATTTAAGTAATCTTAACCTAGAGATATTACAAATACCTTCGTTTTTACTCTACTCGCGCCTCACATACCTGGCCGTTTAATCAAGTACTATACAACCATAATGACATCACTGAAGCCGGCCTCCAGAAAGTTATAGATGTTGATGGGGAAACAAAATAATATTATGGATAAAACAAAAACCTACCCTAAAATAAAAATATATGCACATTTAAATCAATAGCAACGGGGATGATAAAGGTAAAGGAAAAATGCAAACTCGTAATTGGTAAAGACGCAAAAATTCAATAAATTATTATATTATAGAGTTAGTTACACATTAGGTGACCTGATATTTTCACAAGAAATAATTTTTCATGATCTTAAAATATTGTTAATTGCAAATGGTTTATTAATTCCAGTCAACGACAGTGATCGCGACCAGGAATGTATAACTTTTTAAAATAATGGTTATGAATAAAATTAAAAGCCACTCTAAAAATTAACAATTTTAATTTGAAAAAATAAAATTATAAAAGTTCGCACGTATTTCAAACCCTTTGATAAGATTTGTTTTAAAAACTTTTTAAAAAAGTTTTTACAGACAATTTAAAATGGTTGGAAACTACTAAATTTATTATTCAGTTACGCGTTAGATAAGAATCTTTGTATTATTAAGCTTTTTATAAATGTTTCATTTTAACTATTTACATATAAAAAATGGCAATATGCATACCTGTTTCAGAGAATATAAAAGATATTTACTATTATATGCTTTGTATTTTAGTTTGTTGAGAAAAAATAAATATTTGATCGACCATGTCACATCAATGTATATCAATAACTATACTATATTTAAATGTGTCTCTGTCTATTTGTACTTCATACATTTTTTTTTAACAATACAACGGGCCACGAAGCCCAATTACTGTAGTGAAACACATTACAGAAACTCCCAGGTTTGAGAAAATTACATAGACGTATTGTGACCTCATCGAGAATCGAACACAAAATCCCCGGTATGAGAAGCCACTTCCTGTCCGCTGGATTACGAGGACCACCAACGCCATGACTGATCTAAATACAATTTTGCGTAGTTATTTTTTAGGACCCTGCACAAAACATTTGTGCCCTCCCCTTTCCGTCCGGCTACCTCACCATTCTCCGATATAAATGTATAATGTATTGAATGGCATCTGTTCTAATTTTGATCAGTTGCAATTTAGGACTCTGAGGTACCCTACCTCACTCTCCGGCTACATCTACATACTATTATTAAAAAGAACGCATTCTTATTGTAAAGTTGTAATTAGAATGTAGGTCTGTGATATTTTTAATATTTATAAATTAAATGTATTAATTAGCACGATATACATATAAAATCAATTTTATCAAAAAATATTATTGTTGCGCTACCGGAATTAGAACCTGGATCTCTTTTCAAACCGGGGAAGGTATATTATCCAACTATGCTACGGCGACAACACGTTTGACGACAAATTTTCGAACCCATGTGTTACACCTTTTCAAATTAATACATCTATCTTGTTTTTTTTAACGGAATCTCAAATAACTTTGAGTAAACCGATAACAGACGTCAGAATTAACAATTCATTTTTATTATATTTTGGACACATTAACAAAACTTACATATTATTAAGGAAAACACGTTCTTATTGTGAAGTTGTAATTAAACAAAGCAGATGGCTTTCAAATAATGGAACGATAGATGTATTTATTTGAAAAAGTGTAACATATAGGTTCGAAAATTTGTCGTCAAAAGTACTGTTGCTGTAGCATAGTTGGATAATGCACCTTCCCCGGTTTGGAAAGAGATTCAGGTTCGAATTCCGGCAGCGCAAAAACAATATTTTTCGATGAAATTGATTTTATATGAATATCTTTCTAATTAATACTCGTACATTAATTATACTACTGTATATTACTGACAATAATATTTTTATAACTTTTTTTCAATATATTTTTATAACTCACTTAACATTATACTTACTTACCTCTTAACGTTTACAACTTTTAAAAACTGGACAGGTAATTGCTTTAGAACACAGACTATGTCTAGTAAAGCAATTACCATTTTTTTTTAATATGTACTATTTATGCAACAAAAAATAAATAAAATAAAATAATTAGTATTTAAAACATCTACATATGTACAAAAGACCTTTTTAAAAATAATATTCCATCTATTTATTTTGAATTATAATTAAATTTGAATTCCGGACAACGTCGGGCACGAACTGCTAGTTTTAAATACATTTTATCTAATTATGGGTTATTAAAGTAGGAGTACTATTCATTTTAAAAATCGAATTGCTTCATCACCGAACAAGCCAAATTGATCGAGAGGCTTTTGATTAAAAATAATAATGAAATATTCGCTTGATTGGGTTTAATGTAAAAATGATTTATTGAATTATTTTTTAAACCTGCAAACTATTTCACAATAGGGTTTCAAATCGACTAAAATACAATGAAATGAAGTTTGTTGACTAGAGCAATTAATGCGTTTGAATTGTTAAACGTTTCAAATTGGAGCTATTGTGAGTCTGAACAACCTTTGGGAGTGAGGTAGTCATGGGTGGTGATATTATTCCATTTATTGGGATACGAACATTCGAATAAACGTTTTTAGTTCTAGCCTTCCAATAATTCACGGTCCTAACAAAACACACGCTACCGCTTTATAAAACTCGTATCGATAATAATCTGAGTCGAGCTATTTCAAAGTGGTCTAAGTGGAATAATATTGTACCCTTCAATCACTGTAATTATCGCGATAAAACAGTAAAATCGCTTTGAAGGAATTAATTTAAAACACGTTTTATACAACACCTATTTTTAGCATTTTAAATTGCAAACCGATAATGATAATACTTTCAAATATTTATTCGCTTGTCTATATATCTAATATAAGAAGTACATAACTGAATTGTTCTAAACTTAGAAAGAGGTTTTAAAATAACCATTACACTACATCAGCCATCATCATCGTTGTTCTGAAATCACACCTATTTTTAAAATTATTTAATTTTATTTTAGATTATTTTTTTTAAATAGATGCGTAAACGAGTAATGAAAATAAGACTAACTTGGTGATCCCCTGAAATAGGCGCGAACCCCCGACCACTAGATCACTAGGCCAGCGTCTTAACCGCTAGACCAACAAGCTACTCTCATTACTGATATACTGTTGATTGGCAACACACATATTACTACGTTACACAATATCATTATGACGAAACTTGGGAAATGAGTAGATATTATATTATATTTGAGCTTTTTTAATGTGAGAAAATCAACTATTTTAATACCAACTATTCCCATTATACCATTTCTATAATTAATAACCCACTTAAATATTTGGACGATATTGAAAATAAATAAATTACAAATGTCATCTTGAAGGAGTATGAAATACGTGTAGAATATAATCCTCAAATTTCAAACTGAAAAAGAAAGGAATGTCCTTGTAATGTATGTCTTTAGCGTATACATGGACAAAGTAATAAATGATAAGAAATAATTATACTCCATAAAAACAGATTGGCATCAACAATACCGTGGGTGCTCGTTTAACTAGGTAGTTTGCTTTAGTCGATAGGTACTCAGTTTTTAGCTGTCACGAAAAATTAAACTATTCGAGTTTAATCAACAACAAAAAATAGGGTACGACCGACGCGGGGCGAGAGGCTTATGGGGTTAGCGTATCACCGGGGCAGCAGAGCGAGGCGCGCGGATCAATGGGGCAGCCCGTAGTATGATTAAAAATTGAATTATGTAGATACACCCGACTCAACACCGAAATGCTTCCAGAGACTCACGATCAATTACTGTCATTGCCTTGAGTCTAACTTATAAAAATATGTACGAGAAAAAAAGTAAAAATACATCATTGATAACAGCAGATCCACAGCAGAGTTAATGAAATTGATGAAAGTCACATTAAGTCTGACTGATGTTCATGGGAAACATCTTTTTGCATTTTATAGAAAACATTTTATGCGCCTATGGTGTTGTAGTACAACATCATGTGTATATTAGGCATCGGTGTCTTTTAAAAAGAGGGAAATTTTTTTCAAATAAATATATAAAAAAATGGCAGCACAGTATATTATATTTGAATCAATAAAACAAAAACAGAAAACGAGTCTTTTACAATAATATTGTATATGGAACGTCGTTAATCGACATTATACTAGATAAGTAAGTACTTATATACTTTTAGATTAATTAAAAAAATATTAATATACGTAAAATGTTATTTGTACGAGAGAAACTAACGGAGATTTAAAAAAAAGTTAAAATGACAACATGACATTGTAACGAACTGACTAAAAAAATGTAATAAAAATAAATAATATATTATAATAAGAGAATAAATAATAATAAAATAAGCCGTACATGTTCACAACAAACGGAAATATTATTTATATGAGATTGATGAAATTCAAGACATGCCAATACGATTGGATGTAAGCTTTAATACTCTTAGACGGAGAATGTACTCACACCGTGTCACATTGGTCAACATGGTTTCTTACGGCGTCATAAGGCTTTTCGAGTCCCTAGAGTAAAATTATTATTGGCTTATACTTCTATCCCAAATACAGTTCGTAATTATATATATTTAATTAATCGAATCCATTTTGTGATTTATTTATTTCATTACAGGAAATATATTGTCGACATTAAATAGTGTTTTTTATGAGGAAACTAACAGAACAGGTTTTATTTATTTTTGTATAATGTATTACTGTATTATAAGTACAAAATTATGATACAATTTTGTTCTTTCTTACTGTATAATATTATATAAAAATATATAAAACACTCAATAATAAGATATTTTTTTTAGATGATCTATTATTGAAGCATCCTTAATGGCTACAAATAAACACCGAAAACAATGTCTGATCCAGCTTTTTATTCATAAATCTGAACAATAAATATTCGAGAATTTAATCCATGAAAGATAAAGAGAGTCTGAAAATTGGTGAGTGCCTGAGATATATTGAAAATAAATTCACTTTTGAACGTTCCATTATTAGGACAGTTTGATTCTATTGAACTAACTAAAAATTCTCTTCAATAATTGTTTGTAGGAGGCGATATTTGAGATAAAGAATATACTCAACTTTCATACTAATAAACGAAGAGTATCTAAACTTTGCTCTGAGGGCTATTGCGGTGCTGCAGTTTTCATGCTTTAATTATAAATAAATGTGAAGCTACGACTTCCTTCGGATTCATCGGTTTTCTCAGTAAATAAATAAGTCTTGGACATCTGCGTACTCCGGAACGTCGATAAGGCTGTTATATTCTCCGACTCGAAAGCAGGTCTTGAATACCTCTATGCTAGTGTGAAAGTTTGGTTAAAAAATGAGATAATCTGTCCCATTAGAAGATGTCTATTTAATTTGGACAGCAACAATAAACAGGTGTCATTCGTTTGGATTCCTGTACATAAGGGAATTCATGGAAATTAATGTGCTGATAAACTGGCCAAGGAGGCCACTTTTTCCGGAGTTTTTCCTCATCAATTGCATATTCCGATAAATGACAGGCTTAATATGGTAAATAAATGTACAAATTAAAATATTAAAATATTTTCAAAGATCAATTTCCCGCACTCCCTGGTTCTCCAAAAGAACAATATCAAATATCTCTAGAATGAGAATTGAGTATTGTCAGGTCACATTTACTCAGATTGAACTTAATAGATTTACCAACGTGTGAGTGCGGTGTCGAGGAGGAAACCCTTGAGCATATCATTTTGCCTGTCCATTGCGGATCACAAGTGTTTTTTACAGTAATCTCGTCAATGGTAATTTTCAACTCCCGGTTAACTTGTGTCATCTTCTTTTCCTTAACTCGCCACGTTTAATCCATATAACCATATAATAGCAAATTTCTTGAACGACAATGATATTGATATGTAATATAATATTTCTTATTCTATAATAGGTATTATTGTAGTTTTTTTATGTAAAATAAAGTTTAAACTGGCTTAATGGCACAAATCACTCTTGATGGGTGGACTGCCTATTTAAAAAAAGAAGAAAAAGAAGAAGAAAGGTAGAATATAATTTTAAAACAAATACTTTTAGATCATTAAGTCAATTTCTACGTCTTTCATGAGCGTAACAATTATAGTTAGGTGTCTTAATTATTATAAATTAAATATATTAATTAGAAATATATATATATATATATATATATTATATTAATTTTATCGAAAAATATTGATGTTGCGCCACCGGCATTCGAACTTGGATCTCTTTACTAACCGGGGAAGGTCCATTATCCAACTATGCTACAGCGACAATATTTTTAACGACAAATTTTCGAACCTGTTACCTTTTTGATATTAATACATTTAATCGTTCCATAATTTGAAAGAGCCATCTACCTTATTTTTACAGAATCTCAAATACCTTTTCATATTTAAAATATCACAGACCTATGTTCTGAATAATTACAACTTCACAATAAGAATATGTTCTAATATTATAAATAAATTTAGATATTTTAAATTATTTTTATAATATTTAAAAAAATTGAATTTAAATACACAAGAACAATTAAAAATATAGTTATATTAGTTTGTGATCAGAACCATGAAAAAAAATTTTTTTTTCGTAACTTGGTAAATATAATAATCTCACAGTGGTTTAAAGCGAAGTTAACGTTTTTATTTTTAAATATTTTTATATTAATCTCTTAAATCATACCCAACAGCTTTATTTAAATTAAATTATTATACCTATCAAATGAGACACTCAAATTGCACAGTTTTTCTGTGCTTAACGTTTTCTAGTACTATTTTTGCTAATGAAATCTATTCCGTGAACAATGAGCATCTTCTCCAACCTGTTCATAACTGTTAAATTTGAACTCTGTCACGGCTACAGAGACTTGGGCAGAACAGTCACAATAGACGTAGGAGTGTGCTGAAGAAGTATGAATCGTGAACAGCACGACGCACGGACGCCTTAGTTCTGCAACAAATCTAACCACGGTGAGCTGTGACGGAAACAAAGGGGACGTGTGTAGGTGCATTACGAACCGGCTTTCATCTGATTAAAGCTGCTATGATATGAAGGAAGAAATAAATAAATTGTACGGATATCAATACTGCGGTTTATTTTATATCTGTCTCCCATTATGAATGAATTACTACATATTAAGACAAATAATAGATATCTCATAGAGACGAAGCTTATTATTTGGTATTACAGGCTTACTACCCATCTTCAATGAATTTAAAATTTCAGTCCATAGATGGTGACAGCGAAGTTATAGTTATTACTCGAAGTGTTTCTACACGGTACATATGATACGGTGGATGTGTATTACCAGTGAGAATATATTTTCACTGACGTTTCAGTGAAATCATATCACCAGTGGAAATTTCTACAGTAAATAATTTTATTTAATATAAATGAAAATACTATAAGCGAATAAAAGTGACAGTTGTAAACGCCACCCACGTCACCGAACTATTTGTTGCCATGCAGTAAGGCGACACAGGGGACTTAAGACCAAATACTCCCGCGCGGCGTATTCTCGCTTGTCAACGAATACAAACTCACTAAATGTAATCAGTGAATTTGTATCTTCATTGTTAAATATACATCCACTGACCGGCTTAGCGAAAATATACTTTCACCAGTGAAAATATATTCTCACTGGTAATACAGATTCACTGTAACATATACAACTTCCTAAAATTTGATAGATATAGAGGTTGATTACTTAAGCTAGTCGAAGACAGGTCGTAAGCCCTGTAATACCCACACTAGTATATTTTCCCATATAATAGAATAGGTTCGTCTCTATGAGATATCTATAATTTGTATTAAAAGTTGGTAAAAATCAAGTAATTGTGTGTTCTTGGACATTCTCAAATATTGTTAATATTATTTCACACTTATAATCAAATAATTTATGAATAATATAAAATATATTAAATACTTAAGATGTTTTTTGTTTTATTGATGTAATCTCAATTCAAATTAGTGATCTTTAACTTACCATTTTATCATCAATCACGTCAAATTTAACAACATCTCTACGAGCCATGAGTCCGTGATCCGAGATCGTATCTACGATGGCTTGTCCTTATCAAGTTGCTCCAATTAAGGCTGTCGGAACTGTCTAATTTGTTTGGGAATATTATAGTCAGATTAATATACTTCCTACTCGCACTCCGATTGCACTAACGAGGTCAGTTATTCGCACAAAAAACATTTTAACGCTTTAACTAAATGAAGGACAGAATTAGAATCGTGACTATTAAAGTATCATCCAAATAATTTTTCAAATATGAGTGCACATACAATTATCCTTAAAAAAAATTAAAAACACATGTGCGATTATGAAAATATATCATATAATATAACAAGGAAATACATATTAATAAAAATACGATATAGATAGATGCAAACCCATAAAAGATTTATTCATTAAATGAAATCAAGTTCAGAATAATCTTAATCTAATCTTAATAGAAATCACTTCCGGGATACAACCTGGATCTCTATTTCCAATCTGGGGAAGTACACTACCAATTGTGTTATAGCGCCAGTATTTTTCATGACAAATTTTCGAACCTATATGTTACACTTTTTCAAATTAATATATCTGTCGTTCCATTATTTGAAAGCCATCTGCATTGTTTTTACGGAATCACAAATACCTTTGAGTAAACCGACTGCAGACGCCAGAATTATCAATTCATTTTTATTAATTTTTTTTTGGACACATTGATACAACTTAAGAGAACACATTCTTATTGTGAAGTTGTAATTATTCAGAATATAGGAGTGTGATGTTTTAAATACTAATTTAATGTATTAATTATATATATATATATATATATATATATATATACATATACATATAAAAGAGCAAAAACAATATTTTTCGATAAAATTGATTTTATATGTATATATTTATAATTAAAACATTTAATTAGTATTTAAAATATCACAGACCTATGTTCTGAATAATTACAACTTCACAATAAGAATGTGTTCTCCTTCATAAGAAAGCACTTCATTTTTTTATGTTGTATCATTGATGTTTTTTTAAAATGATCGAAATTCTTATCAAATAATAACATTATATTATTTGAATCAATAAAACAAAAGTATAAAACGAATTTGTTACAATAATTTTAAATATGGAACAGCGTCGATCGAAATCGCACTAGGAATGTAGATACTAAGTAGGAGTGGATGTAGAGCTCCGAGGAATTTCAAAAAGACAAAGAAGTCTTACATTCCATGATACCGATTTGATCAGAGAATATCAAATTTAACAAGGGGCTCGCTGATCTAAGTCTAATTTAACAAGGTATTCGTGCGAGCCTCCCCTCCTTCAACACCGCTCCAGCTATTTTATTACGAATGAACTTCAAAAATTCACGTAATCGAGTCAAGATATCTTCACTTAGACATACTTATCCGCAGTTACAGTTATAGTCATCATTTTTTTTCTTTCTGTTATAACATCATCCTTCTCACCAAAATAGTCAGAAGTTGACATTCCACAGTGGGCTCAGCATCGATCATACGGACATTAGTTTCTCAGCTTGCATACATTAATCAGAACATATCAAGTGTGCCGATGTATTATTTCGCCTACATCTTACAACTCTTCATACAGTTGTCTCATATTTCTTCCATGTTTTGCTGGCATACAGAGGTCGCTAGTCATGATTGATTAATGTGTTAACAATAGTTATTTTTTATATACATATATGCTTAATTAAAGATTTCCGCGAGCACTAGTGTATGGAACCGGTGTCTCTTCTAGGTTGTTACAATGACACGTATTATCATGTCGAAACGTCGACCTAGGTTTTTTTGAAAGAAACCATCTTCAAAAAACGTGACCTAGAAGGGTACACCTGTTCCATATACAGAGTGTGCCATAAGTTTTTGCACTTTTTAAATAACTTCTGCGCGGGGACCGCGCGAAGGAGGGGCACGCGGGAGCTCAGACCTTGGAAATTTAGTCGCAATTTATGTGAAATGAAAGATTATAAGACCACAGTAAAGGGCTTACTAGGGTATCTTTTCATGGCAGATAACATAACCCTCATCGGAGATGTGATTGCACGAGTGGTGGGTGCCGACGGGACGGGAGTGCGGGGATGGAGTTAGGAGTTACCCGCGCAACGTCGGGTGTGTCAGCTAGGTAATGAATGATACGAGTACTAAGCAACGTTTACCGACATTTCAGCAGCCATTCTCCGTATTTTCTGCTGACCTTCCCATAGTTCTGTGCAGGAATCTCAGGGCACGGTATTAATATAATTGTGAATCAATAATGCCCGTTGATTCATAACGGATAATGGGTATCTAGTCTTATAAATATATAATAGGTGACTGGGTTTTTCTTGGAACGAATGAAAGAAACCCAAGTAAATTATTGTATCGGGAATCAGCGTGCATACATATCCACGTATACATAGACATTCACTTATCCTCGGTAAAATGTTCAGTAGAAAATATAATTAACTGAATTGCAACACGACTGCTATATTATTTACGAGACATGACTAGCTTTTAGAGTCAATTTTCTAATTCGAAAATTTACATTTAACAGTAAAAAATATTAAAAATTATTGATTAATATCGGATCGAGTATATCGGACGCTTTCTCCTCAACTAGAAATATGATGAAAATAGAAGGTCGTAAGCAGAAAGAAATTATCTTGCCCAAGTAACCTTAGAAAGTGGCTCAATGTTCAAAACGTCAACCTTCGATAAAAGATGGCACATGAGAAAGAAGCAGAACATAATAATAAAATATTCCGTTAGTACAATGTATAAATTATAATCCTTTTTTTTGTTTAAAGGCCATACCTAGTCATTATACTAAAATCTTAAAATCACGTTGAGGTGAAAAAAATGTATGTAAATATTAGGAAGAGAGAAAATATAATAATGTCATCAGTAATAATTATAGTTTTTTTTTCCAGTTGTAGAAACTAAAAATGTGCAACTAATGAGTAAATAAAAAACGGGCACGAACAAACATGTGTAAAACATTGTGCATCTACTGTTTATTGTGAAATGCAGGATTATATAAAGCACTGATCTAAAGTTAAACCAGAATAAGTTAATCATTAGGTACATTATTTATTCACCTAATAATAGCTTGTTGGTCTAGTGATCTAGTAGTCGGGGCTTAGCGCCTCGTTTCAGGAAACCAGTAAGTTAGACCTATTTCCATAGTATAAGCATTTAGCTTAGTTTGAAAATAGTAGGAATATTGATGTGAAAAATGAGTGACGAATACAAATATTATATGACACTTTTTGTAATCTATTATTATCTGATAAAATCAACAGTCTTACAAGGGTGGGCCAACTTGGACTGACTGTTTTTAAAAATGTAAAACTTTGGTGGTGGTTTTAATTATATATTTTTTTGCAAATAATAAAGAATTTATGAAAGTTTATAATGGCTATATACCTAGTGCAAGAGCGCGTTAAAATTATTGAATTTTGTTATGTTTCGCGACGATCTATTTTCGGTGACCGGCTAATTTAAAAAAAATGCAGATTTTGCTTGGCCTCCCCGTTCCCCAGATTTGACGGCGCCTGATTTCTTTTTGTGGGGCTACTGAAAAGGTCAAATTTACATGGACAAACCAACAGCAATTCAGGAGCTTTAACAAAATATTTGTGCAGAAATAACGAATTTGGAGACAAAACGTTGCGCAATGTAATGCAAAATACTTTAGAAAGAGCAATTATTTGTCAACAAGAAAATGGAGGTCATTTAAATAGTGTTATTTTTCACACATAGATTTAAAAAGAGTTAACAATGTACACTTTCATGTAATAATATATTTTTTTAATAAATATTAAAATTACAAAAGTTATATGCATTTTACATCAGTCAGTTCAAGTTGGCCCGCTCTGTATATATATATATATATATATATGCCTATATTGCCCGTCTCGACACAGAATTTCTCTAGTGAGACGGGCACAGTCCAAACAAATTTTTATATGTATTATATAGTTACAGATAAATAAATAAAATGAATATAGTTCCATAAATTCTAAAATAATACACAACTCAGAAACACTTAATGTACAAATTGACCAGGGTATCAAAAATAAAGGTTGTAATATTGTTTTTAAGGAGAACACATTTTTGTTGTGAAGTTGCAGTTTTACAGAGTATAGTTGTATGGTATGTTAATTTTTTCTCGGTAGTATCTAGAATATTTTTTCTATAAATAAATTTTTTCTCTATATTTGTTCTAGTTGATTAATTTAATTTTTATTTTGTAATATCGTTTATTAATATTTTATATTATTCAAGCTCGCAAAGTATCATCTGTATGCAGGGTGAATGTTAAACTTATTCAGTAATTGTAATCCTTTACGAAGTGTTATGAAAGCAGTTGCGAAATGTGACTGTGGCTAATTATAAAATTTGTATGAAAGAGCTGAAAAAGTATCGAAAGAGTGATTAATTTAATCACTTTGGATTAATTTAATGGAGTGATTAATTTAATTCTGGTTTATGAATGTAAATGATGCTTTAATAATAACAAATAATAATGAACGAAATTTGCAGACGTGATTTTTTTTATTATCTTTGTAAATACATAAATATTACATTTTTTAAACTACGGTGGGCTGTTTACCCAAAGAAGATACAACGATTCAAGTATCGGAGGTAAGGTTAACAATGTATAATGGATATTCGGTATCAACACTGATACACAAAAGTAAAGCTAGAAGCCGGCAAAAAGAGAACAAAAGTAGGATGAATTAGGATGATTGTGCTCTGACGAATCTGTTGTATATCCATTTCTGATAAGGTAAACAATTAACAGATTTGGAGCGAAGGTATAGACTGAAGAGTAGTGAGTATTGATGGCACCAGAATTAGAGCGCGTTCATGAAATACCTGGTATTACCAGGTGAATCGGATATTGGAAGATGGTCCTGATTGAAGGCTCAGAAATGAGTGAAGATGTATGACGATAAAGAGAGTGGTTATTATTATTAACATCGGCTGTCCCTCGTGTTCGATAAAGACTATCCTTCACAATTATAGGTGGTTGAAAAGTCTAATTCTGGATTCAAAAGAATGGTAAGACAGCGACTGTAGGTTGACTTCCACGCCCAGTTTGCTCTTCCTTATCTGTTTGCAGTGTTCTGATGACATTCTGCATCTTTGTACTGGGTGCTACTATAACCATTGCCTTTCAGTTAGATCTATCTCCTACAATTAGTTTACAAGTATCGTTCTTAATGCTTCTTTGGTCTTTTAAAGGTTCGCTTTTTCGGCCCCACACATGAGCATTTTTCTTGGGATAGATGAGAGTACATTATCTCATTTGGTAACTAACCATTCTAACTTTGCGGCCAACTCATAATAGATATTGCTGAATGATAATAGCTTCGATATTCTTTAGTTTAGCTCCTTCAAGCAGATGACAATTTTTGTATCCCTGATTCTGTTGGACGTTGGACACTTGATATCAAGCAGCTGGCTGCGGTGCCCTCGTCTTTCAGACCCCCTCGCCGCACCAACACACCGCGGCCCTGCCGTCTACTTTAAGTCGTGGCTGTGCAATTTGTTAATACTGCAAGCATACACCTATTGACTAACGATTCCAATCTCTAGACGACGTCATTGCTTTCCATGAGACTTGAATTCCTATTCATACTTAAATGTGCCTCGAGCACAAATGGATAAGTCAAACGAAAATACGACTTAATGTGGTCTAAATTAAAGAGGAGTTTCGCTATCTTTGCGCTCGGTGATTTCGTTATTTCCTTTTGTACTTAAATAATAATTAAATTAAATGTATTTTGCGACGCTTTCAGGTGTCTTTTTGATAGTTCACCTTTTGTATTTGGACAATAGGATTGTATTTAATTTTTTGTTGTTGTTATTTAATGGTGTTTCCAAAGTTACAGGTGGGGCACCGTTATACATAAAATGGGTCAAATTACCAGATATCCTTTATATTTTAATTTATTCTCGCTGAATTCGTTACCTTCTATCATTTTATTATTTAAAAAAACTAGGGAGGTATTCATACTCATCACATTATGTAGGTTATTCTAATATTATACTTGTGTAATGTATTGAAAATGTTCAAATAATTTACATTTCTGTCCACTGCTTTTACGCACTAAGTAATACGTATATATGTGTATAGATAGCTACATAGGATTTATCAAAACAAGATACAATTTAATTTGTCATTGATGACGTGGATTTTAAAGGTTGCTCATTGCTCAGGTAAAGGTTTGGGATTAAAATAATATACTTATCAAATTATCTAGATAATGAAATGTTATATGTTTTAGTTCTATATTTAATCATCGCATCGGTATACATAGATCAAACGGGAAGGTCTTTTGATATTTTTTTTATTGACTATGAGATCCTTTATACACAAAAAAAACCTGAATCATCCCAATTTGCAAAACATCTACTTCAAAATAACCATAATTTGTCTTCTAACAATAAGCCAATTCCGTTACAATTTTGTAATAAAGGATCAAAACTCAACATATTAGAAATCAATAAAAATTTTAATAATTATACCACAAATGAAAAAATTAATATCTAAAGTTGTATCAATGTATCCAAAATTTAATTAAAATGAATTGATAATTCTGGCGTCTGCTATCAGATTACTCAAAGGTATTTGAGATTCTGTAAAAATAAGGTAGATGGCTCTTTCAAATAATGGAACGATTAATTGTATTAATATCAAAATGGTAACATATAGGTTCGAAAATTTGTCGCTAAAAATATTGTCGCTGTAGCATAGTTGGATAATGCACCTTCCCCGGTTAGGAAAGAGATCCAGGTTCGAATCCTGGTAGCGCAACAACGCATGTAATTCATATTTTTAATAAATGTTTGTAATTCTCCTTTATTAAATATATTTAACTCTACATAGTAGGTTGATGTCTATGTATACAAAAAATCATATTCAATTATCTGTCTTCACTTGAATTTGTATTAGATGTAGGTATTAGAGATAATATTAAGATATACGTATTGTGCTAATGATACTTAAATATATAGAAATATTGTTTTTCCCCATTAATGATAATAATAACATATAACTAAACATTATACTTATAATTACCGACATTCAATTCATTTTTAGCATTAAGGGATCGTCCAATTATTTTGAAAAATTAAATAAATAACCAAAAAATCGTGTTTGATTTATTGCGTTGATTATATGTTTATTTCAATTATGAACATCATTACTTAGATAAATGACAGTAGGTGTATTATTTCACCGGTCAAAAGAATGCCATATACAAATCATGAGTTATAAGTTATGAATCATCAAGGATGATTGGAAACAAAAGTCGATGTGTCATTTCAAAATACCAAGAAGGTATCGTGATAAATAAGTATTAGTAAATAAAATATTTTAAATCAAATCTACAAAAATCAAGAGAAAATGACCGCCTGTGAATATATGTGCCAGCGAATAACAATAGACAAAGAAATGTGAGAGATACGTGGGGAGGCCTTTATTCAGCATAGAAAACGATACTTCTTGGATAAAAAACGGCTAATAATGATGACGATGATAATGCAAGTAAAATATAAGAAAGTTTGTATAGACCGCTTTGATTAATTTATCGTCGATCGGTTTCGATACTACTGTATCTTTGTTAGTACGATAGATATACTACAAATTTCTAACCTGGCGAAAATGATGTATTTATACTACTGAAACCGGTTTACGTTAAATGAATTAAAATAGTTTATACAAAGTTTGTTTTTTAAAATGAATATTATTAATTTGACTTAGGGTTCAAGTCTTATTCCAGGAGATCAGAAAGTTAGTTCTATTTTCATAGCACAAGTGTTCGGCTTTGTTTGAAAATAGTAAAAATATTGATGTGACGTGTATTCGGTGTACGCATTTATATTTGAAAAAATATGTATGTGTTCCGAATTCGTAAAACACACTTTCGGCGCGTCTTTTCGATTTAGCCGCGACCACTGTTATTGTACAGTGTGGACCTTTCAGCTCCAGTGCACCAGCACTGTATTTTGTGATTGTGTTTTGATCACGCATTATTTGATGTTTGTGTGCCGTGGGTGAATTTGTGACATTGCCGTATTCAATTGTGATTGGAGATCGGCTCATCCACCTGTCATTGTGTGATCTCGGGATCGACTTCAGGGATTGCGGAGGCGTCATATGCAAGGTAAGGTGAGCAGTCCTTCAGAATCTCGGTTCCCCGAAATTCATTAGTTCTTCGACTAGAACCCCTATTCCCTCACCGACCTCATCTTGTACCAAGGTTTCCTTGCTTCCTTCCCATACCTTGCGGTGATTCCGATTTACGACCGAAATTGTTATATTCCATTCCGCGGGACGCGCGACTTGGAGATTGCGCAATTCGTTCATTTAGATTCTATCGATCCGGATTTACAGTTCGGTGTAAGTTCTAACTACACGGTGCTCGGAATTCGGAAAGGTTATACAACTTTTGCCTTTGCTTTAGCTTGAGAACAAAATCAATATGCATTGTGCTATGAAATAAAATTTTATGAACTCTGTCTAAAGGTTCTAAAGATCCACATTTTGCCCACCTTCAATATTTACTGAGCCTCGATTACAAAGGCGTTTCATTGTAGGCATTTTCGTTCCTCATTATTAAATTAAAACAATATGGTTATGGTATGAAAATCCATCCTTAATTCTTCATTTAATAGAATGCAATTATAACTAGGAGGTAAAAACCAAATGATATATCTGGTATCTGGATGGCTGTACGCGAACAGTCGTTTAAATGGATATTAAAAAGTACATTTAAGATCGGTAAAGAACCCTATCTTTATGGAGGCTAATTTACCGAAGCAATTAATGTTCTATATCATTTGTCGGACATCTGTTACGATATCGCAGGAACAGGGTATTTGAATGTAATTTTCATACGTATTTGAAACCTACATTTAACGAATCCAGTCGAAATTGACCAGGTCACCTTTTTTCACAAAATCTGTTAAAATTAATTAAATATTTTATTTTATAATATACAGAACATTAATAGTTCAAAAAATATGTTTTATATTATAGTTAAAAATATGGTCATTGAACTCATTAAACTTCGTAAAATGGTCGTCACGTGGGTATGAATGCATAAAAATGAGATAATATATCCCATACATATTGCGGGGTCTCCTTGTCATGATCGAAGAAAGTGCATTGAAATTTTACGAAAGCCATGTTATGAGATCCTCTGCAACATCTAATCTTTCTAACGAAATCTACGTAGAAAAGAGCCGTTGCCGTAGATAAAACAATATATTGCACATCTAGATCAAAACTAAGACAACTCAAAATGTCATTTTTCAGTAGACAAAATATAAAAAACATTTTTCTCCATTTTTTGTTATTAAAGTTATGAAACTAAATAACATTTCATGTATCCTAAAATGACATTATTAGTAAACTGGGGCTAAGTTAGTTGCGTTTATGACAGAGTATCCGAATACAATAATAACTCAAATTTCTTGTTTTTTTTTAGTTGTGTTAGTTTTGATCTAGGTGTGCGATATGTTTATTATTTATTGCAAGGAAAAAACACTATCGAATGCTTTGGAAGTGTCTGAAGAACAACTTCCATACACTTTTCTCTTCGTATGTAGAGCCGATCGCTACATTTTTAATGCCTTTATATGATATGTACTTTTATATGAACGTATCTGACATCTTAGTATATTGGACGTCTCAGATGTTTATGAGCGTTTTGAACATTTTGGATATAGATTATATAGAGCAGCGTTTCCCAAATGGAGAAAAAAAATATTGCAGATATGTATAGGCGTTGAATACGTGATAAGGATGCTTTTTATAAAACTGCAATTGTAATCCGTGATCCAGGACCACTTGCATATTACATGGACTTGCAGATGAACGCTTCAGCATAACCGAGCTTGGCTAGGCGACGTCAACGCAGCGCGTGCAGCCAGCGACCCCGTGATTCGAACAACCAGCACACCACTTTATCCACGGCCTCGGAGCTATTAGCAGCTTTTGGTGATCATTCCGTTTTACTGCGTATAATTAATAAGTAAATTCATACCTTTGCAATTTGACTTCGAATAAATTCGCATTCGTTTCAATCCTATTTACCTTTTTTGCCATTACTGTCTGCAATCATTTCATTCTGCACCAAAATACAAAACACTTTGACACTGTATACACGAATGGTGACTCGACATTGGAGATGGGTGATCATTCGCATCACATCTCATCTTCTGATATCATCTTCATTATATGATACACAGCACGCATTACCTCCATCATAGATTCAGTATACATTATAGATCATACACTTGCGTACAGTAGTGCCACATATCAATCACACCTCATATCTTGGACCTCGCAATACTGGTGACATGTGACATACTTTCACATACAGATAAGTGATGTATCTTCTACCTCATAATAGGTGACACATCTAACTTCCAAAAATTGTATACTACCATGTCTATCATAACATTGAGAAATTTTATTTTTATTTTATAAATATATATTTTGTCCTATAAAAGGATTCCGCGACTAAAATTATTTGGAAAACTAGAGTATAGTGGCTGGTAGTCGAAATAGATGGAGCGATGCAGGAATAGAAGAATTTCGAAAACCATTTCCAATCCTCAAACAACATCACTTTTCGCTTTATGGAGAGTGAGTATTTTAAGCGTTCACGTACAGACTGCCATGATCGATGTTTGTAAATATTTATATTTTACTTCCTGAAAAAAATATATGGCGGACAATTCCCACGAGTCTGGTATTCATACTGTGCAAGTAAATACGGATGAACTCGGATATAACGAGGACCAGGGGACCAACAAAACTTACTCGTTATACTAATCTATACATAATATAAATATAGCTATATCCATGATTCTATTGCTACCATTCTTCTTTTACAAAGTCGATTCTGTAAAAGAGGTTTCAGGAAACTTTTTATATACTTTAACGATGTTCGCGCCACATTCATTCATAATTTTGACTTTTTCGCGAATTGAAAGGTACATTCTTTTGTTAGCATCGTCATTATCAATTGCGCAATAGCCCGGTATGAGCCCTGGCTACTCCAATTTATCCTCCGCTGTTGCTTTCCAATTCGCAATACCGATTCTATGAGCATCCTTGGTAACGTCATCCAATACTTCTGAGGATGATAGGTTTCGTATCAAACACTTTCTTCGCTAGTCGTTCGAGTCCATTCGTTGAATGTGGCTAGACCACCTCAGCTATAATATCTTGATAACTTGGACAATATTGGAATCACCAAATTCTGCATTTAATTCGTGGTAGCAGCGTATACGTCACACTCCGTTTTAATTTTTGGTACCAAATATCCTTCTTAAAATATTACGGCTTTTTTTTACTGACAATAATTTTGTTTTAAAATTACAAAAGTTATCGTTTCAAGAACGCTGGGAAATTCCCATTTAAATTTAAGGTTTGGTGAATATAAGGCAATCAATTAAGCGGCAGCCATTGAAATTATAACGAGCTCATTCACGGAAAGAAAAACATCTGGCAAACCTCGGTTAGGTCATTAACTGGGCCATAAACCGATGTATTCATAAACATTGATTCGCCCTTTCAATATTTCAAGATTTGGGAACTATCTTAGCAATTATAAATATTCGCAGTATTTTACTGGGCATCAAATGTTGCTCGGTGAAACACATTCATTATAATAATGAGCGATTCTATGAATATATGCGTGAAATGAAATAATTGGGACTTTTTACTCGTTACAGCCATGATCTCGTTATAAGCGTGCTCATCATAATCAAGTTTGACAATTCATTTTTCACAATTCTTCTGTAAAATCTCACCGTGTATCACACGTTGGAATTTCGATACATTTCATTTAAGTGAAGTGTCAATTTTCTTTGAAATGTGTAACTTTGTTCCAAAGGTACACTTTTCAAAATGGTAAATAAACATGTGTAATGTCAGAAATTTTAAAAATTAAATCACCGTGACGCTTCTGTTCTGTAAGTAGGAAATTATTTATATTATCAATAATATTTCTGAAACAAATATTATGTAAGTAGGCACGTAATTAATTATTATTTCATTACGGCCGTCTTCCAAAGTTAAATCTATCATTGCTAATTTTTCTTATGTTTCAAGAAATCGGTTTTTAAAAAGTGCTTGTGGTATTTAGTTTGTAGTGTTTAATTAATATATAAAAAATAGATAAAGATACGATGCTTCGTTCTGAAAATGATTCGCTAAAACAATGATTTAAGTTGGGTTTTAAACACTACGGTGCTTATATAAATCACAGTATAGATACATTGTAGAATACAGATATGTACACATAAACATTTTTAGCCTCGTAGAAGCTCTCATCATCAAAAAATGGAAAATTACTAAATATGGTGAAAAATACTTAAACATCATTGAAGCAATAAAAATATTTAACTAATATAAAAGGATAATGTTTTGTAAGCCTGCAATTAATTATGAATGGTATAAATAATATGCGTTACACAAAATTCTGATATGGTATTTATTTTTACACAAATTAGGTAGACAATTGTTAGCGAGCGTTGTGTTCGTTGATTGTTATGAATAATTATTTAGTAGATGAATAATTAATTAGTCGGTTTGAATTGTAAATTATCTCTTCTATTGTTGAGACGTTATGTACTTCAATATTGATTTTCAATTTGAATATAATTTATAGCTCGTACCTACTTGATACACGTACACTCGAGTTGAAGTCGGTAATCAGTGCTATCTACCTACCTAGCTATTATAAATATCTACTTTACGATAGCAGTGCAAAAAATTAAATCTATTTTAAATTAATATCTTGACTAACGAGGTCGCCAGTCGCCAGGATGCATGTATAATACTTACATTATGATACAGAGGTATCGACAATATTTTAGTATGCCTATTTTTTACTTTTATTGCTTCGAATCTTCCATTGTTTACGGAAACGAGAATATTAAATGATTGCCGTGGGTAATAATTTATTTGGAAACGCCTTGATTACAAATAAACGATTCGTGATTCACGTTTTGATAAAGAAATTAAAAGTTATGTTAATATTCGTGATTAATTAAGTAATTGTTCTTTGCAATAATGCTGTAGATTGTTTTGTTTAAAAAAATGATTCATAGTTAAAGTCATGGCCCGTTTGTAACTTATAAAAAAAATGTACGATATAAACATATTAAGAACTAATTGAAGAATTAATGTCCACGTCATATATGTACGTATATTGCAATATTTGAACTGCAGTACACAAGAAGAAATTAAGGTGAATATATACCCAGGGTCGGATCTATCAAATACGAGGCCAGATTGATACATTTCACTCATTCATCGTTGGAATTATTGAACATTTCATTTACTGGTAGAACGCTTACAAGCACAAACCGCAACTGATCTCAGAATACGTTATCTTATAATCGCCATAGTCCAGCGTCTAAAAATGAATGTATTAATAATTTTCCAAAAATTACCGAAAATGTTATAACATACCGATGGTGGTGCGGCATTCGTTTTGACAAATATTAAATTTAACAAAAATTAAACGCGTTTGTATCATGTACGGCCATACTCTGGGAAATGAGAAAGCCTGAGAAAAAATATATATGTACGAATTAATAATAACTTCTTTACTTACTGCAAAACGAAAACTGTATTAAAGATCATGGGTAATAAATAACCACATTCGTCCCCCTTTAAATATATACATATATGAAAAATTAACTTTTGTATTTTTTCTTTTCTTGTTATTTCCAGACCCCCAATATCAGGTCCAATCGACCTGAGGCCGGCCCTGGATATACATACGTATGCATTATATTAAAATCGTATGAAACCACTAAAATTGTGGTAGTCGTATTAAAATAAATCTTGTGAACTGCAGGTAAATATAATCTATTTTTCTTGATATCAAAATTGTTATTCGAATATAAAACATCGGTTTGGTTGTTGTTAGGTTAGGAATTAATTGGATTTATGCATCAATGTTATATTTAATTGAGGATAATAAAAACTTCACACCGCGTAAATACTGTTCAATAATTTGTATACAGTCCATCGACTTCCCAGCGACTGACGGACACATTGTCTACCTCGCGGCTAAATGACAGTCGGATGAATTTAAATAAAATCAATTCATTACGTAATGTGTATCTGCGCAACTCGGTCCAATGGAAGTTGAATATTATATATATATATATATAGGTTGAGTCATAAGTACTGTCGTATTTTTTAATGAAAACAAAAGTTGTTTTTTTTTTTTTTTTAATTTAATGAATTAATTATATTACAAAATTTCCATTATTGCTAATGACTGTCTCCCATCTGTAAATTAATTTGTTTAGTCTTGATTCAAAGAATATGTCCAAGTGCGTTTTTAGTTCCTGTGTTGTTTTAAGTTTTTTTCCATTCAAATAATTTTGTAGAGATAAAAAAAGGTAAAAATCTTATAGTGCAAGGTCAGGAGTCATGGAGGGTGGATGTTTTATAACATCCCGGTCGAGTTTCTTCAATTCGTGCTGCGTCATCATTGCAGAATGAGGTCGCGCATCGTCGTGGTGAAGAACAACCGCGCGGCACCCACACGTCGTACTTGGAAACCAGGCCAATGCGATGCAGATGTCTCACCACGGTCGTTTGATAGATACCCATCTTCAATGCGATCCCCCTGGTTTTTGACGAGGATCCCCGGGTTGGAAAAGAGATCCAGGATCGAATCCCGGCAGCGCAATAATAATATTTTTAGATAAAATTGATTTTATTTGTATATCTTTATAATTAATACATTTTAATTAGTATTTAATTTAATATTTGTTTCAACTCATTGTTGAACTTGAAAGTTAAATTTTTATTGTGGAGTTATTCTTGTACATAGCCACGTTAAATAAGTTGGGCTGATAATTTACTTTAAATTTCATGACAAATTGTTCCGCCATGATATTGTTTGAATATAAATCTTTGTTAAACTACAACCTGTTTCATTACACTCTTAGATGTCGATCCCATATAAATATTCTATGTAGACAGGAGACAATGGAGCCGAGTAATTGGGTAAGTATGCGGTCCTGGTGTGAGGACCCACTGACACATGCACTGCCTGGCTGGTGCAGCTGGTGGACGGCTGGACCCTAAATTCATCGCTACAATATATATGTTATATCAAAGAATGGAATTTAAAGTTTGTACCCTGAATAAATTCATTAACTGTATATTAAAACATATTGATTTGACAGACTTCATAAAAAAATGTTAATCATATTACATTTACGCATGTGCCCACCTAATTTTTTAGAATCGAAATACAATAAAAAGTTTAATAAGAAAATTTCTCTTTCTACATATTACGCTCCCTTTAATATTAAATACATTTCGCAGTTTTGTTTATTATTCTGTATAGTTTTGGTACTTTTCGCCTGAAAATATTAATTTTATTGATTAAATATTAATATTATTAAATATCACTATATTTTTTGTCGCTTTATGACTATCAAGATATGTTGGAATTTTTTCGCAATACGTCACGTTAGTGATAATGTGAAACATTCAAGAGATTCTCAAATTTTTGTAATACATATTAAATATAGGAGTATTAGACATGTATCTTTTTAATTTATTATTTATTACATATATATTAATTATAATTGCATTTTTTGCCAAACTGCAAGGCAGTTTTAGGACAAGATTGCCTTTTACATGGTTTAACAATATTTTTTTATAAACAAAATATAACATGGGGAAAAAATATAGATAAGAAGATGTTAGATACTTAGAAATATATATAGGAAAAAATCTTTCGAAAAAATATACATTTTTACACGGTGTAACAGACATAATCCACAGTATTTTATGGATGGATGGATGGATATCTGAATATAATATAAAATAACTAGGAAATAAAGAATCAGATAACAATATGTTCTTTTACTTTGTATTTTAAGGTTTAAAATGTTTAATAAGTCTATTGATTTTGTTAATAATTCTTGGCATTACACATTTTCTCGTTCTCACACATTGTTTGAGAGCGGTACATATGTACACCAAGGTAATATTTATTTATTTATTTGTAACTATATAATACATATAACAATTTGTTTGCACTGTGCCCGTCTCACTAGAGAAATTCTCTGTCGAGACGGGCATAAATGACACGAAAGATATTTGATAAAATAAAAAGGAATCTTACGAATGGTAAAATTAGTAAGTGATCTGATCCCGAATTGAAATATAAATATAGTATACCGTCTAAAAATGTTATCAAACTATACAATATAAAAGAGTTGTTCATTATTCTATATAATTTTTTGTCAATTTGTGCATCGGGTACTATTCGGAGAATAGCAGTATTTTCAAGAAAATAGTCAGCCTTGTAGTCTCTGGCGCCTTCTATATGGTGTGGAATCATGGACTCTGAAGGCAAAGGGGAGAAGACAAATTGATGTTTTTGAAGTGTGGTGCTGGAGACATAAAATATTGCGCATAAAATGGATAGTAAGACGCAGGAATGTCTCCATTCTGCAGGAGTTGAAAAAATTAAGAACAGTCTCTCTAAATTTGCTTGAGACGAATCCTTCAGTTTATTGAGGATCTTGCGAGAAGAAAGAGCTTAGAGAAGCTTATTGTGGTGGACTACGTCGAAAAACGAAGAACGAAGAGGAAGAGGAAGATCCTTCATCTGTAAGATCGACCAAGTGGAAAAGGCAAAATACACTCTGGTGACATGTCTAAGATCTGCAGGATGCCGAAAAAAGTGGAAGAGCATAGTCAAGTGGTTGAAAGTTGATAGAAATCACGATCCTCAGTCACAAGTGACCAACGTGGATGATGTGTATCGAGTTTCAGGTAATCTTTCATATATTGCGGTACATATATTAAACAAAAACTGAATTTGTTTAATATTCTTAACTGTCTAGGCGAAACGAGAATATCTTCTTAAACTGCAGCTTTCTCGGATTCAAGTTTAGCCAAAACTAAACTATATTTACAACAATGTTGTGCAATACAAAATGAAAAATTATATTCTAAGCCCTCTAAGTTACAAAGTGTTAAGAGGCTATCTACAGGGTGAATATTTTGTTCCAGGCCGGTGTTGTTTTTGAATAACTAAAAAATATAACATACCTTTTTAATTTAATTCTGATTTATCGAATATATTTTTTATAACAATTATATATGGAATATTAAATCAGCCAAATAGTTGCCTACAGCAACGGCACAAATGTGTGCTCTTTTAACCATATTTTTCATAACATTCTCGCTCACTTTGCGTGTTATTTCAGCAACTCCATTTCGAATATTGTCCTGAAGCATCGAAATTGTTGTTGGCTTATTGGCGTAGACCTTTCTTTTTTAGTACCCTCACAGAAAATAGTCGGGAGCCGTCAAATATGGTGATCGAGGAGGCCAGTTGATATCACAACATTTTGACATTATGCGGCGGGGAAATATTTCTCGCAAAATTCTCGCAAAGCGTAGCTCGGGCTGTGTATGAGATGGCATAGTCCTGTTGAAAACGCATGTGTTGCATCCCCAATCGACCCAATTCGGTCACTGAGAAGTTCTCCAACATGTGACGATAGCGATCACCATTAATGGTTACAGCATTGCCATCATTATTTAGATATGATAGGTATATTTAGATATGATAGATATAGTTAGATATGATAGATATGACGTCGTTGAGATGTTGGACGCTCCATAATAAATTATAATCAACTACTTTCTATAACTACCAAATGCGAAAATGGCGGTCAAACAATATCGGCCTGGAACATTATATTAACCTTGTCTCTCTCTCTTTCTCGTGGCGGTCTTGCCGGCCCGCGCGCGCCGAGCAAAAAGAAGAAGAAAAAAATGACACGACGGAGAGACGACGACGGCGATGTGGGGGTTGGAACCACAAGATGGATTTTTTAAATTATAACTATGGTTAGTGGAGTGTCCAGCTTTGAAGAAGATTTGGAACTCTTCCTGCCTTTTTTGGCATCAGTTTCAAAATTTTCAACTACCTTTGCACCGGCTCTGAATAACTACATATTTTATTACGTTTAAAAATAACATTTATTATCAATTATCATCGCTGTATGACAATGCTCAGTGCGATTTGGCTCGTAATCATTCTCTTCTTCGGGATGTAAGTTTCATAGCTTTCATTTTTCCCGGAAGGTGGCATGCATTAAAAAAATGAAATAATACTTAGTGTACGTATTCCAATACGTAAAATAATTAGGTATATGTACATATATTTAAAATACAAATTAAATGTATTAATTAGAAAGATATACATGTAAAATCAATTTTATCGAAAAATTTTGTCGTTGCTACCGGGATTCGAACCTGGATCTCTTCCAATCTGGGGAAGGTGCATTATTCGATTATGCTATACTAACACAGTAAATTCACGACAACTTTTCGAATCTATATGTTACATTTTTCAAATTAATACATCTATCGTTCCATTATTGAAAGCCATCTTTATTTTTGATTTTATATGTATATATTTTTAATTAATACATTTAATTTGTAATTAAAATATCATAAACCTGTGTTCTTGAATAATTATAACTTCACAATAAGAATGTGTTCTCCTTAATAATATATATATATTTTGTAAGTGAACGAAATGTAATAAATTATTAAAAATATGTTTTTTAATAATATTGTGAATAAACTTTTTTTTAATAATTTTTATTTTAAACAAAACAAACCTATCTTCTATGATACACCAATTTCCTCTTTTTGACTCGAAATATAGAACCTGAATTGATTATAATATTTTTTGAGAGACATCAAATAACATTTGAATTTGATTCGAAACAAGGTATACGATCCCTTTGTTGACATTTGGGCAGCTACGAAATTAATCGCGTTGTTTGCGATATTTTAACAAAAAAATTCGTGGTAGAGGAATGAATATTATTTGATAACTGGTGGATTTTTTTTGTTTTCACCATGAAGATCCCACATGTCGTGTCGCGTGTGGTCATGGAGGCCTACGTGCCCACTCCGGAAGAACTGGAGGGGATGGATGAAGCAGATAAAGTGATATTTCCCGCAGCTGACTTCGACTGGGATTCGAACATCGTACCTAAGCTCAAAGATTTGGCAATTCTACGGCTTTCTCTAATGTTTGATATTGTGCAACCTTTGACTGATACTCTGCAACAAGATGTGAATAGTTTAATGGAAGTTTTGCCCATCGACGTAGACTTAAAATTAACAGTTCCACTTATATTTGTGAGTTAATAATTCTTATTTTTATCTCGATGAACCGGAGAGACTTTATCATAAAATGAAAGTACGTAATACATATTATTTCAGTACGAGATATATTGGGAGCGATGCAGTAGAGGTAGATGGATTGATCACATTTTTATAACGAGGCCATATTTTGGATTCTGGAAAACAACATATCTCACAATGTTTATGGAGGAATATATAGAAACGTCATTACCGGAAGACTTCGATATTGATTATTCTGAAGAACTTGCCACATTGGTTTGAAATCTTGGACAGTTTTCTTTTCTGTTTCTATATATTTTAATTTCTCTACTGTTACACTGAGTAATACTACGCCATTTTTTCAGATTAGCGATTACGTAACTATATTGAATATTAAACAATTGCAAGTTACGAAATGTCCTCCGCTGCCAAATTGTAAGGATGGCATAATCAGAGACGAATGCATCAGGCCAGATAAAGACATCCCATTAGACCACATACCGCTTGAGCGAGCTCTTCGAAGCTTGAAAAACCTAACCGAATTACGCCTCGCGTTCTGCGTACACCCCCTGGCTGGCGACTTTGATTGGAGAGCCTTCAGGTTCTCCGTCGTCGATTGTGAGCTGATCTGCGCAGGATTAGGCGCATTACCGGCCTTGAAAGTACTCCGCATAAATAAATGCGAGTTGGACGATATCCGCTCGAAAATATTTTTAAGGTTTGTCGGTACGAAGGAAAGCATCGAGGAGATAGACTTTTCTCATTGTTATGTAGGAGACGAAGGACTCATTGCTCTCGGAGGGCTACTGATGATCCACCAGAATCTGAAAATTGTAAGAATGCGGAATAATATTTTTGGAGAAACTGGATTGAAAGGATTGTGTCACGCGCTGATTAAAGGACCGATAGCACCACTCACAACCCTCGGTAAATATGATCCCGTAGTGTATTTTTATTTAAAATAAATTCGTTTATAAATGAGCATTTTTTTAGATTTGGGGTTAAATTTTATGTCGGAATTGGGGGCAAACTATTTGGCCTCTGCTCTCATACGATGCAAGAAAATACCAAGGGAAGTTATAATTCCGTGCTGTGGATTTAAAGGTCCCACGGCCGTCATGGTTAGTAATTTATTTTGAATGTGAAAGTTTTTTTAACATTGAATATATTTTTTTCAGATAATCTCCCAGCAAAAAATGATACGTTAGAAAATTTCTTAATATTTTAATTACTTGTGTTTTATTTTACCATTATTTGAAAATGATTTTTCTTATCATCCAGAATGAAACATATACATAGATAGAATAATATGTCACCCCAACAGTTACTAATAGGGTCAATTATACATACATATATATTTAT
Organism: Eubasilissa regina; assembly: GCA_022840565.1. Taxonomy (NCBI): domain Eukaryota; kingdom Metazoa; phylum Arthropoda; class Insecta; order Trichoptera; family Phryganeidae; genus Eubasilissa; species Eubasilissa regina. Next base: position 26,016,102 of record JAINEB010000022.1, on the reverse strand, counting down.
CTTTATTTGTTGTCTTACACGGATTATAATTTTTAATACACTTTGTTATTTACACATTCTTAACATCGATACTAATATTTAATTTTATTAAAAAAGATAGTTACCCCTGGTGAACTTTGTAACAAATCAGTATTAATAAAGAGCTTTACATACGAATTTCTCGGCAGTATATCGGTAAGCAGGTATTCTCGTCACCTGGGACCGGGTTACGATTTCTAACTAATAATTAGAAGATTTATTAATATTATTTTTTTATAATTGGATCATAAATTATTCAGTTAAAGTCTTTGGTCTTTCGTTTATATAATTACATATTTTTTTATTGTAATTATTTATATTACACGATGGCTACTACTGCTGTATAATGTACGATAACAATGGGCATAATAAGAGGTTCACCAAATGTCTCTTAAATATATTCACGATACAATTTGTGAAAATAAATTCAATAAGCAAGAAAATGTAGTTTACATTATTTCAGATTTCCGGAATGCTGGCACTGAATAGAAGTATCGTAAAGTTGGATATCACGGCGAACGATTTCAGCGGAGAAGCCGAGGAGAAATTTATAGATTCCCTCTCGAAAAACAGGCGTTTGTTGGAAGTTGATACAAGAGAGACTGGTAAGTACTGTCTTGAACACAACGCAGAGAAAAAAGTAGAATGTCTGTCATCTCCGTAATAAGATATATTACTACATTAGAGCCTCTATTCTGTTGTTGTACACAAATCATGTACACAATACGTCGTGAATATTAGACAACCGAAACACTACTTTCTTTAAATACATAGTACCAGGGGCGTGCAATATATTCAATATAAAAAGCTGCGTATAACTATAATTTCAGCGAAATAAATCTAAATTAGATATTTATTTGATAAATTATGTATCAAATCCATGCGCACATAATTTACAGTTATCTTATTGATGTGTTTACTAGAGCCATCTAGAGAATGAATTTAGTTATGATAAATTAAGTTGCGCATGCGTTTCGCATAATTTTTCGCAAAATCTGCCTCAAATGTATATCAACAAAACGCAACTCTCGCTCCACGTGGTGTTCTGAATATATTCGTACATCTTCGCTTTTTTACGAAAATGTGAGTTTTAATTACACATTTATATCTGAAGTTATACAAGAAATTAGATGTTTTTTAAAATTAAAACTTAGATAGAACTTTTATACTTATTTAAAATTAATAAACTGAATGTTATTTGCCATAATTAAGATAATACAAGCATTATAAGAAAGACCGCGACCATCAGATGCATTTTCCGCGTGCTACAAAGGTATCTGAATTTTGGTAAATTATGGCATAAACGAAACATATTTTCTTATAATCTTGAAGCCATGATTACGGAGAAAAATCTAAATTAAGACAGAAATGTTAAAAATTAATAGTGTTGTAAACATTGAATTTGTAGGACAAATTATCAATTTTCGACGTTTTTAAAATACTTTGTTTTAGTAAAAATATACGTTTTTAAATAATATATTCTATTTACTCAGATGCTTTGCGGCTTCAGCTACTATTTAAAACAAAATTTTATATCAAAAATTAGTTTTAAATAATATATTTTCAATCATACAAAAGGCTAAAATTTTAATTGTCCATCGAACTTCAATACGCTGGTCTATCCGGCCATGACGGACGTTGAATCCGCGCTGTCATTATTTTCGTTATAAAATGCCGAAAATATAAATTTTTATGCATATTTTATCCACAATATGAATTAATATTCAACTTATTCACAACATTAGTAGCAAATTTCATAAATTAAATGTCTTTTTTACTGACTTTAAGGGAAAACAATGTTTTCTTGAACAAAGTAAACATTTTATGTTCGTTATTTTTATGTATGTCATAATTAAATATTTGGTTTATACTCGTACATTACACTGTTATATTTTAAACACTTTAAGCTATCTGTTTCATAAATAGTATGTAATTATGAAACAGACATATCACCAAAACGCCAACGTGACGTTTTAAATCGATAATATTAAACAAGATAATAAAATGAAGCTGTTATAATAATTTAAATTTAGAACATTGATTTTAGCGATCATCTAAATATTATATATGTAGGTACTTTGTCTGATTTCAAAACAAATTCATATATGTGAATTAGGTACTCAACAAATTATATAATATACGATACGATACTCCAGATACGAGTTATTTTTGACGCTTGTATCGAATGCGAGAATATCAAAATTTTTCTATTCTTGACCTCTCTTTCTATTCTAACCTTCCTTTCTAGTATGATTCACGTAACAAATAACGTCATAAATTATTTCTCTGATACTCATACGAATTTAACGATTAATCTCATCTTGAAAGCATATCTAATTCGTGTAGAATTTATCGAATTTCAAACTGGAAAAATGAAAGCTCGCCCTTAAACAAGGTATTATTATGTGTCATAAATATTTTAAACCCTTGACCCTAAACTTGAAGAATTTCCACAAATATTTTTACTTTTATAAAAATGTAAGTGTATTTCTTTCATATGAGTACAAAGTTTATTGATAATACATACAATCGAATTTTTACAACATTGATATGCAGCATAACCTAACTTCGTGTCCAGTGCGCGCCACTGCATAGTACGTAATCATTTATGCTGCCAGAAAGCGCTTCTCAGCGAACATCGTCTAGCTGTTGGTTCTATTTTAACGCACTTTCCATTTAGAAATAACAATTGTATTAGTGTAAGTAATACAATGTATAATATGCACATTGTAACAGTGTATTAATGAAGCTCTGCGTTTTAATTGGTCAGTTGGTGGGGTTGTCCTTTAAAATATGTTAAAAAAACGTTATCCACGAAAAATGCTAGAATTTTGTAAATAAGAAAAGTCTATATTAATGTTTATATTTATGTCTGTTAATTTTTTTAAACGTATTAGTTGTCATTTTGTCTTTTTATATTATTACCAATATTTGTCTTAGTTCAACGTATTTATTGGTTTATCCATTGTTATAGATATATAAGTACGTATTTATACTATAAAAGCCATATATTAAAAATAAATATTCCTAAATGTATTATATGTTTCAACAAACCATTTTTTTCTCTGTAAATAAATATATTTAACCCTATTTCTATCACATATAAGTACACGGCGACGAAAAACATAAAATATATACCGTAAAAAGAACAAGGTACATGAAAATTTGAGTTCTGTATGCGTTGTGTTTTATTACCTACGAGTTTTCTGGCACCGTGTTTTTATTAAGTATTTTATATTTAAAAATATCATGCGACTTAATATTTTTCGCCACGGCATCATTACGATCGTGGCTGGTGTATAGAAGGTTGGCATTGATTTAGGTAGATTCTAAATACTACCTATTAAATAAGATTTTATGACGCAACATCCGAAAATGCAAATTCTTTGTCATCGATTGTAACCAGAAAAGCACAACCAACTCTCCGTTAAAAACTAACGAACGAACGCAGAATGATCGAACATGACCTAGACAAAAAGCATGTGGAACAAGCGGTGAATCGCAGGTGATATTATTATAAAGGTGGTCCAAATTGAATATCAGATTTAAATTGAAAATAAAATGACGTTATATTAATTTTATGATAGAATTTTTATTGATTATTAAAGTGAATACTATCCGATTAAATATGAAAAATTATGGCCACCTCGACTTTGGTTGCAAATTTTGCTTCTCTTCACAAAATTTTCTCACAATCTCTGATCGATTTCATCGATAAGACGTCGGATTTCATTTTTGAGGTCGTCAACTGTTTGTGGATTACTGGCACAGATCTTGAATTTCAGATAAAGCTACAAAAACAAGGCGCATAGCGTTAAATTATAAGATCATGCTGGTCGATTGATGTCAGCATTCCGTGAAATTATCAGTAATTAGCTGTAAATCAACTATTGCTCGAGTTATATGGCAGGCTGCTGGAACCAAATATATTTAAGGTCCATATCATCCAGTTGGTGCCAAAAAACACCGTTATCATGTTACGGTAACGAACGAAGGCTAGAACTGCAGTTCTAGCCTTAGGTTCAAAGAAATGGGCCTGTTACGTCGTCTGCCCAGAATCAACACCATACAGTGCTTTGTTCGGGTTGCATTTGCTTCTCATGAATCGGTCTAAGATTTTCCGTGCTCCAAATTCAAGAATTTTGTTTGTTTATGAAACTGTCTAATTGAAAATTTGTCTCATCACTGAAGATGATTTTCAAATCAAATTGAGAGTCGACTTCATGATGCTCTATAAACCAACCAGCAAAGTGAAGGCGGTGGGAATGGTCAGCGAGCCAATTACTTTTTCTAATCGGAATCATACATTATAACTGATAAAGTACGCAGAGCTTAGCAGCAATAGCGGTCAACAATGGCCGCGTAGCGGCAATTATTGACTACGAAATGGCTATTAGCCGTCTGACCTAAAACCTGACCGTAAAACGGTCACCAATGAACGCGCAGCGGCCTCTATTGGCCGCGAGGCGGCAACAATAGCTGCCCGCAGGGCCTAACAGTAATCAATCGGCGATAGCATGTAAGGGGTACTGGGATCGATACTTGGCTTTTTTGAAATCTTCTGATTTCATGAAAGTTATGAGATCGGTTTTGGTGCCGGTAAAGGTGAAAACAAAACCCAAGGTACAAAATATAAAAATGTTACGAAGTTATCTAACGCGCAATGCGATAACGCAATTAATATTATAAGTTCAAATAAAGTACAATAATAATTAGTACCAGGTATTGTCAACGATTTGTGTAACTCAACTATCACCACAACCAAATCCATAACGACTGGCAGATATGAAGTTTGAGAAACAAAATAAAATAAACAAATTTCCATAATCTTTAAATTTTTGTTGTGTTCTAGAAATTTCTGAGGAAAACAAAATAATAATTCGCGAGCTCCTGGAAAGAAACAAACAATTCATCGGTGTAGATATTGAGAAAGACGACCCGGAGATATCCCTGCTGTATTTGAATGACCCCGAGTATTTGATTTGGGAATACAACCCCAAGAATCCCGACCACAAGCCCGGCCACTACCCACCCCGCATTGCTGAAAATTTCGAATAAAATAATTGATTCAATCGAATTTCTATTATCTCCGTCCGGAAGTCCCGGGGCGTAATTTTGCAGGAATATTGCTTTGAATTTTACAAATACGCCGAGTCTTTCAATTTTTTATTGTATCCGTTTCATTGTTTTTTTTTTTTAAATTAAAGTTCAGGCATAAAACCGAAATAAGGAAATTTAATTAATTTTTATTTGAAATGAAAATCTTTTTATAATACATTCACCCGGTAAAAGATGAACCCGACCGAGACCACTTCACGAACCGGTTGTTAAGCTTAACTATGTTTTGGATATTGTTTTCGGTGTATATCCGAAGATTGACGGAAATTCGACAGAGCACCGACGGACTTCACAAACATCATATTGATTGTATTAAAATATATATATATTTTTTCTTTTTTTAATTGTTATATTATAATAATTGCTTAGCTACTTTGTGTATGTAGGTAGGTACTAGAAATATATATATATGATTTTTTAATGAAAATTTTTAGGTAGATACCGAATAGGTAGTGAATACCGTCCTGGACCGAACCTTAAGAACCTGTTTTAATTGTTGTAACTTATCGAACATGCGAACTTATTTATTTTATTTTAATGTTATATACCAAAAACCATGCTTATGATTCAATTAGTAAGTATATTTTTGGGTGTAAAAAGTACAATATTTTTTTTACAAAGAATACCGCTCAAACTGGTCCCTAAAACATTTTTATAACGTCAAAATATAAATTCTATTTTAGGAAAATGCAAAAATTTATTTATTGTCTTTTATTTTTTATTATTACGCAACTAGAGCTTTTAAATATGTATATTATAAGTTTTTTTCTTTTTCAAATAATGTTGATTTAGTTTAAACCTGAAAATAATCCTATATCAACAGTTTAGATTTGACACCCGATGGCCTTGATATGCCCTTTCGAAAAAGTTCAAACAGATCAAACCGGATGATCACAGGTACTCTCTGTAAATATATTTAAGCTTAAATATATGAAAACAACCTTAATTTATAGAACGAATAAGAACACTTTCGATAAAAAATTACTTTATTTTATTTATTCAATTAATTCATAATTATTTTTGTTTATAGCTCAAATAATATTTGTATATTTACGTACAGATCTAACAAAATATTTATTATAAAAAAAACTCTAAAAATAAATTATTGTACAAGTTTTTTTTTTGTTATTAAATAGTCACTCAACCAGTCCTAGTTCACATTCCTGATCCGTTAATTTTCAATTAAAACTTAAGTGAATTAATTACTTACGAAATTAAATTAAAAATGATTTGATCTCATTTTAAGGAGACAGATTATCGACAGCTTATTAATTAAAATTTAGTACAGTAGAAATAAAAATTCTATAATAATTTATTACTATATATTTGGATTACTATCCAAATATATAGTAATAAATTACTTCGCAACTTTTTATCCTCTCGCAAAAAAGAATCAGACAAGAATGTATATTGTATCCAAACCTTTTTAACATATATAAAGAATACATCGTGAGATTTTTGAAATGGTGGAATAAAAATTGGAAGCAGAAAGATGTATAATCTCAGTACGCGGGCGATCGTTATATCAAAAAAAAAAAAAAATGACTGTAAAACTCGGTCGCATTGAAGAAGAAAGTAGAAAATTGGTTCTTGAGATGAACAATGAAAGAACAAAGCTAATGCACGTTGATTGACATAATGCCCTTCCAGACCTTGAAATTGTCATGGACTTCAATTATCTCGGGTCCATAATTACTGACAACGATAGCTGCGAGCCAGAAATCAAACGACGTATATGTAGGCGAAAAGTTTTATCACATATCCAGACCATGATATATTAAAAATAACAATTTTAGGCTTGTACAGTCTCTGGCGCATTCTATATTTTTAATTGATGTGGAATAATGGGTCCTGAAGGCAAGAAAAAGAAGACAGATTGATGCCTTTGAGATGTTGCGTTGTAGACACAAGTTGCCTATATAATAGATAGCGAGGCGCACAAATTTAATGTTCTCATTGTACAGAAATTACACATTAAGGAGAGACCCTTAACCATTTACCTAAGACGAATCCATAATTTCTTTGGGCTCCTTTGCAAGAAAGGAAGATAGCTTGGAAAAGCTGGTGGTGGTGGGCCACATCGAAGGACGGAGAGAAAAAAGAAGACCCCTACACGTTGGACTGACCAATTGAAAAAGGTAATATACACTTTGTGGTAGTCCTACTCGCGTCCCACAGACATGGCTGGATAATGAAATCACACAACAGCCATACAGTCCGACTAGTATCCATCAAATCAGATAACAATACGTCGCGCCGCAACCAGTCCAAAGAAGCCTTGAACCGACCACTCTTCTCCTCAGATACATTTACTCGTACCTCGGCACCGCCTCCAGTATACTACGTTTATCTTATATCTTTTATAATGTAACAAACAAGTATAAATTCAACCTGTAAATAAACGCCAACTATTGTAAGTACAGTTTCATCACTTATAATCCGCCCGCTCTAGCTAAACATCTCAAACACATCGCTAAAGTGATGATCTCCGGTGACAGCCCTAAGATTTGCAGGATGCCGAGAAAAGTGGAGGAGCAAGTGATAGTTATAGCAATTTTATAAAGTATACATATTTTTTGATCAAATTGAAATTGTAATTTTATTCACATATATCTAAAATCCCAATGTCTTTACATACGTCACATGTGGGGAAATAGGTATATTTCATTGGGGTGGAGTATCATTTGTGTTTTAAAACATAATAAATATACAAGTTTATATAAAAGTATCAGTATAATTATTTGAAAACTGTAAGTAGATAATTATTTTTTTTTTTCACAGAACCTGTACATATTTCGCGCACGCCTTAGAACCGGCAGGTTTTAAATACTCCTATATTAATATAGTACAATTTAAGCCATTTTTCGTAAAAACCAAAATCTTATATATTTGACATAATCGTTCATTAAGAATGTTCTTAAGTTTTCACGGCCGTTTAGAATTTTTTGTGCGCAGTTTTCTGGGCTAATCTGTCGTGTATATCTGACTCTCCTGACCGACGTAAACTGTACACAGAAGACAGTCATTTATATTTTGCCTTAAGTTTCCATAACAACGTAAATACCCCCCATTTTTGATTGACATTGATGTAACTTGTAACTGTTGTAAGACAAGTCTGGACAGAGTTTAAGGAACACCGTGTCGGATGCGCTGTTAATGTCAAAATCGCAATACCGTAAACCGACATGAATGACACATACAAATAACTTAGAAATGAAATAAACGCACGAGCAAAAGATACTCACAATTAAATCATACAGTTTGTTTAGAAAAGTTACAGTAAAATTATTTGATACAAACTTTGAAACATGACTAGATTCAATGCGTTAAATATTTATGTTTTAGTGGTTTCGTTACCTAAAACTTCTGTGCGGTGAAGCGGATATGTGTTTATATATTCGTGTAGAAAAATTGAAACACGTCAGAATCAAACAAATAAGAAATTTAGTCTTAGAAAATGTATTTTGTGCAATGAAAATGATAAAAAAAGGTAATTGTAACACTTGAGACACGATGAGATTATCTAAGACATTTAGTTGAAATTCATCTCAACACCATGTGCATGTCTTGAGATTTTGATCTGGAGATAAACTCAGAGATCAACCCGAGATTGGTTGAAAGAGACAAAAACTTAAACCAGTGTTCATAACGTTCGATCTGACAGCGAGAATTGACACGTGCACATACACGTCACCTAAAACCGCTATAGATTTGTACAACTATCTATTCTGAAAATTAGCATAAATCACTAACACAGATCACCAAATATACAGATATGAATTGACGCAAATTCCTTGTCTCAATATTCTTATTTTGGTGTCATCTACGTGATCACTTTGGTACCACTTATGCAATCAAATAGCTTGGCGACTTTTTTTAAAAATATGACTAGATTGAAACGAAAATTTGAACGCTGACAATATAATATGCATTGATGTAAAAAATACGTCTTGTTTACAAAAAGATTTAATTTTCGAAGAGTAAATATTTTTACTGTTGCAATTGCAAATTTATGTTTCCACCAAGAATGTGTGTAGGATGCCCTTCGTCTCGCTACTAATGTTCCAAACCCCTCTCCTATGTGTACAATTTATTTCATGCCTATTCATTTACTTGTCTATGGTCACTAAACATTATTATTATAATTACAAATATTTATTCAGTTTTCCAAAACTCCAGATTCAAAATCTTTCCACTGACGGACGACAATGATATTTGACGTACGTGATTAGCGTGAAGTGAGATGCAAGGCAGCGTATCTCTGTGCAAAATCCGTATCTCAAAAATCTAAAAAATCTCATTCGTGGATACGGGCACTTAACACGGGTACGGGTGGATACGGGTACGTGCACGGGTAACACTTCTTATAATAAGTAGCAAAAATATTTACGTTCATCATTAAATGTGACTGACATTTGACTCAAGAATATCTTCGATTATTTATCGTAATTAGCAAATAATACTAATTCGCGTGCTAATATCAAATTAATACCATTCTTGTTCATGCACCATGGAGACAAGGGTGAGCGACGTTTCTACCCATCTCACCAGGCTCGGATCGTACAAAAGCCAGGGATGTTAGTAAGTGGCACGTTTCATACGAGAGTGTAATAAAATTCAAAGAAGACATCGATTCTCACTTTTGACTACTTGTCCTCGCAACTCGTGGATTAAAACTTGGTTGCTTCGGGAGACGAGATTAATTATTCACGGGCTTAGCCGTAAGCAGCTTTCGTCGTGTGTAGGATGTGAATACGAGAAATGCCTTTTCCATTTCCAGACGACGAAGGTTTCCGTCCAGCACCGAAATCCACAAGGATACATGAATTAGGCATTACAACAGACATACGAATACGGTCTATTTTAGGCGCTAATATTTGCATTTTGATTAAAATTTCTTGGATAGGAATAACAGAAAGGAGAATCACTGTTCCGGATAAAGTTCTTGCTAATGAGTTCAAATTTACAATATGTTCAATGTTTACCTATTAAATACATGTTTTATACAAATATGAATTTAAATTTAACGCTGCAATCGTGATACATTTTATATTTATATTTTAAAAACACCATGTGCAATATTTGAGTCAATATCTGTCGGACAAGCAGACAGGCAAAGCTCCTAAAACGATAACAAATATTCGTGAATGGATAATGTAGAATATTATAGATAAACGGCATAATAGCATTGAAAAGTTTTGTAGTAAAAAGGTTCCATGAATGTATTGTGTAAGAATTCGTGAGTACTCAACTCTAGGTAGCTTGCGAGTGCTTTTCACCCCGCCGCGACTAGGGGCGCTATCTCCTTCTGCATTTACTGTCATAATTCGAACATTACCCTAGCAAATTTCAGATTCCAGCCCTTGTGGGGGGAAAAGTTTCAGCAAGTTAATTTAAATATCTTACTTAAACGGGTCGAGGGTTAAGTGAGTCCGTTCGCTGGACTAAATCCTTCCAGATTGTATAACTAATTTGTTACATCAAACAGATTATTTTAACAGGGGATTCATTACGAGATATTAGAAGGGTTATATTCATATTTGTTTTTTTCATTGATTATCTGTCGTAAAAAGCGTTTTACAGAAGGTTTAAAACCCACCTTTATCATTTAGTTAAACTGATTAATACGTATTAATGTTAAAGCTCTAATAAAATATAACAACAAAAAGCTTTTAGATATTAATATTATCAAACATTATTAACAATATTAAAACATATGGGATTTTCATTTTATTATATTTTTATATAGATTTACACCACGTAAAGGAAATAATGCAATACAATACAAAAAGAAAAAATCTATTGAAAACACATTTGGTTGCTACCGGGATAGATTTTTTTATGTATATTAATTAATTTAGTTTATACTAAATTATCACATAACTATATTATGAAATTGCTACATCAATATAAAAATGTGTTTTCATTAAAAATGAAATTATGTAAATTATTTCATTTCGTATTGAGTTACTGTGCAAATGTTCATACAAATTTAATTAATAAGAGTGTAAAAAAGTAATCATACAAATCTAAATATTATTAGAAGATCAATGAAACTTTGTCGAATCTGAATAAAATCGTCAAAGATACCGGTATCTTTTTGCATATTTTAAAAGTATAAAATTTTATAAATAGATTTTCAATGATTGTTACATTTATTATGATGTCGATAAAATGTGAACTTACTTATAATATGACTTATATGTAGATTAATATTCTACATACAATTTCTTAATATTCACATCTTAATGTTCATCCATCCATCATAAAAAAAATATAATATATAGAATCGGATGGAAATATTAAACAAATAATTAAATTCGCATGGCAGGATAAAACAAACAAGTTTTGCTGTCATTTTATTACAAGAAAGTGAGCGATTATCGCATCGAACAAAATAAATCATTTTTATTAAGTAAATTATTATTGCTATTTAGCAACGTAAAACAACATGGTGCATAAAGTCATTCAAAAATAACGAAATACTGTGATTACGAAACGTGTATTTTAAAAAACGGCAACTTTTGTTTTTCAATAAAGCATTTTTTAACAGAAGCAGATTTAAAATCTGTCAAAATTATTTTGAATATGGAATATCGTTGATCGACATCGCACAAAATAAGTGAATATAATAAAATTATATAAATTTTCTGTTTTTATTTACGGGTTATTTCTAGTATACGTACATATATAGTATTATAATAAACAAAAATGAATAATTTAAATGTGAGGATAATAATAAAAAAATTAAATTTGTATAAAAGTATAGTCGAACTCGGTTATAACGAGTATGAATGGATCAGCTAAATTTATTTAATTTACTCATTATAGGCGTTACTCGTTATATACTTGTTATTACAAAAAATATTTAATAACTAATAAAATTAAAAGCAAGTCAAATACATGTGAAAAATCATAAATCTATAATTGTATGAGCAAAAACATTTTAAAGGAAATAACTAGATTCATTCACGTTATTTCTTAACAAAATTCAAAATATTGCTCTGTTTTAAAGTTTAAATCCTACTACTACTTACTACGCAAACAAAATAAACATTAATTGTCTTTTTCTAAGAATTCACAAACCTGAAAGGAATCGTAAACAATAAGGAACCTAGTCAGCAGACGCTCTTTATGACTTCTCAAGAATTAGGGTTTTTAGACCGTGAAGTACCGTGTTGTTCACTTATTTTGATCGTTATATAAATGAAGCGAGCTCACTATAACAGTGAAGAGTTATATGAAAATAGACCTGAATCAAAATAATAATAAGTATTTCCTCACTAAAACCGTGCTTGATATAACCGAGTTTGACTGTATTTTAAAAATAATTTTGAATAGTTAAAAATATATGAAATAAAAACAATCTAATCTGACAATTCATATTTATTATGCACTTGGCTATGCCCAAATATTCATCGTTAATATAAATTAGAAATGTGTTTTTTAATATTAAAGGAAATACAAATACGCTGTTCAGTTGTAGATTTGGAAAAGTGTATTAAATTATAAATCATTAACTACAATCTTAACCGGGCGTGATCTATTTATGTATTAATTTTATTTTTAACTTTGTTTTATTAACCACTTATTGAGTAAAAATACATCTACCGGTTTCGAAAAATATCATTTTCTTCTTCAGGATGTCAATAACTAATCAAAAACATATGTTATTGTTTCTTTAACAGAATCTATTTATAAAAAACAATAATTATTTAAAAAATAAATTTTGTACCTAACTCAAATTGCTACTTGATACAAAATGACTAGAATAAATTTAAGAAAAAAATTTTAGAACGAAATATGTAGTTAAATCCGTTTACATGCAAAATTGACGTCCCAATTTTTTATTGAAACCATGACCATTTTCTATCAAATGATTAGCAAATTCTGAAAAACCACTATTGTTCAAACATCTCAAATGCTCCTTTACTCTTATATTAAAATTTCGACCCTTTTTACCAATATAAAATGCAGCACAATCCTTGCAACTAAATTTATAGACACCAGAAATGTTAAATTGATCATTTTTGTCTTTAGAATTTATGTGTAAATTTCTTACATTACTATTTGTATAAAATGTCAGTCTAATGTTTCGTGGTAGGTGTTTAGATATTTGATTTAAAAAATTATTTATGTATAAAATCCTACGCCAATAACCATTATTAAACTTTGTTTTATCTGTGATTTATATAAAAAACAACAATTATATTCTTTTAATATATTTTTTAAATTCGTGTCTATTAAATCTTTATTATACCCGTTATTAACTGCTATTTTTTTTAATTGTATTTAATTTAATATTGAAATTGGATGTTGACATAAGAATATTGACTAAACGATATATCATGGAGTGGAACCCCGAATGATTGTGTGATAATGCATGATTAGATTCATTATATATGATAGTATCTGTAAATTTGGTTTTCTAAAATTTTTTACAATTTTAAAAATATCTATTATATACCTACCCACAATAATCGGAGATACCGGTTACGTCTCGCTAGAATTCAAGATAGGTGTAATGTTTTAAGTGACACCTTGAGGCTCCCATATTAAGGGTTGAAATACATATTTCTCAGAAAACATCATTAGATTTGTTTGTTAAGGAATTTCAACTGGATGGTTTATTGGATAGCAAACTTTGAAATATAATTATTTAAATGAAATCAGGTCCAAAGGTTGCCAGGACACCAATTATCCAGTTGTTTGATTGGGGCTCAGCCGAGGAACACGTCAATTATTCATGATGCGGCATGTCTTAATGAGCCTCAAGAATTTTAGAAAACAAGGATAGCTGGCTTCAATTCGAATAATCCGTTAGGCTGTATTAGGTATAATCGTTTTTAATTAAATGGGATGAATATTATTGTTCTTTAGAAATTAATTTATATACGTTAAAATTAAATACAAAGGTATCATGTATCATTTATGTAAATTTAAATGTGCTGAGATAATTATGTCATGTGAATTTTGATATTTTTTCTTGGGATTATATGCAAAAATTTCTGCACTATGTATAATTTTTTTGTAAATCAAACTATTTAAAAGCATTGAAGATTTCATAATATTTTTTATAAATACTTCAATACTTTAAATTTAATAAAATTTATTTTAAACATATTTTATGATGGTTGTGATACATATTTAAACGAAGATTGTAAATAATTAATTCTGATCGAAATCAGAATTTAAAAATACTTAAATCATGTTGAAAATCTCAAAATCAAAGCTAATTGCTTTCATCCCAGGTACAGAGTTGCTACAAAGTAACGTCAAACCGTAATACCCAAAACTGCGTACGTCATTAATATTTAGCGGCGTCGTTACTGATGAAAGCGTACTTGCTCTTTCCCGCAGAAGTGATTGAGTAGATGAATCAGAAGTTCTCTTCATGTCGTCTTTTGTAGATTAGGAGCAAAAAAGGAAGAGCTGATACATTTCAGGAGGGTACGTCATCACTTAATTCAAACGAAAGTGACGACTGTGTTGTTAAAAAATGTAATTGTTTGAGAGATATACTATACAACCAATAGTGTGCGAGTATGTTTCATTTATTATTTTTTCTTTGGAAGATTTAGAAAATGATAAACTTCTTAACGCTTAACCCAACATCGTTAAATGTAAATATTTTGGTGGGCGTTAAAACACAAATCGGTGATAATGTTTATTGATTGATTAACTGTAATAATATAATAATGATAACGTGGCAATAAATATTTTAGCAGGGTAAAAAGGCAACGGAAACATCCACCCATCTAATATGTTATTGATTCGTGGACTGTAAAACAAACACCGCCTCGCACTGGTGACACAAGACTGCCGATTCATTATTTTCAATTTTAAGTATTTCTAATCGAATAAGAATACACAAAAAATAATTTTGAATTTATTTATTTACTCACGGATACAACGTTTTTTTAATTATTACTTTATATTAAATAAATGAAGTAATGAAATATATTACTGAACCTGTTAAAGCTATAATATTTTTAATATTTGAAAATAGAACGTTATCGTTTTTAATATTTTAATATAGATTATTTAACATTGCTTTTAAACACTTAATGAGTTATTTTTAATACATCAACCAATGGAAATGATCATAGATTTGATAAAAAATTGGTATTGTCTGTTTTACATATGAACAATGTTGGTGAATAATTTAGTATCATTAGATGTAAATAAAGCGTGTAAAGCTAAACTAACCTAATCTAACCTAACCAAAATATTATAAATAACCAACTTAATTTAACCACGATAACACACGTATGATACTAAATTTTTTTCTAATAATTTATCATCATTACCATATCAATTTCCATATCTTTCATCATCGTAACAATTAAAATTAGAATTGACGTTAATTAATATTATTATATTACAATGAAAAAAAGTATTTATTTTTATTTTTAAAAAGGTAGGTAATATTGTAAAGTTTTGTTGATTTTAATTAATTCCCATGATTATTTCATTTATGTAAATTGTTTATATATTTAATAATTACGCCTAATTGGCGAAGGCCACAATAAAGAGAAAAAAATGAAATAATTATTTGATATCCTGATGATTGAAATGGTATTTTTCATAACCGGTTGGTGTATTTAAATATCTCATTAAATGGTTAAAAACAAATTTAAATATTATGTGTTAATATAATATAACAAATATATATTTTTAATAATATAATCATTATGATCCTAGGCGCTACAACGCGGTATGGAGTCCAAGCTTGCTCGAGAATATACCTCCACCGATTTCTGTTGTCAACAAAAGAACAGGTGTTTATTATTCTTCGTCATATTTAAGGTTTATTATTGAGCAGTCATTTTGGGGGCTACGCATCATCCATATGCTCTATATGACCTAGTCATCGAAGCCTCCCGAATTTTATAAATGTTAGGACTTTTGACTACAGCTAATAATATAATAAAAAATATTAATACACACTTACATAATAAATATATTACAAATGTAACGGAAGACCATGTATTATTGTACTTGTTTTTATATTATATAAAGCTTACACATTTTTTATTAAATAACATAAATATATATTTACCATGAAAATAAATATATAATCATGAAATCATGGCAATACAATTGCTATTGAAATAATCCAAAGCGTTTATGATACAATTAACATAACTAATTTGGTCTTTATTACAACCCGATGAAATGTAGCCCGAAACTTTGACCACGACAAAAATTAATTCACAAGATAACCTTTAAGAAATTCTTGTATTATCTGGTGGTTTGGTCACAACCTACGAGCGCAAGTTTAATATTATTTAAAAATGTATTATATTAAAAACGAATTACCTGGAGAAAATGAAACCAGTGAATTTTGAGGATTTTTGCTCCAATGCCAACCGATATGGTACAAATATCCATTTCTAATGCATTATTTAAAACGAACATTTGGGATAACTTTGAACCTTCGTGCGGCGGAGCCTTTTCAGATCAATATTTTTCCCTCGTTTTTCTCTACATTCATAATATTTTTTTACTTGCTTTGAAACACTTCTATACCTGGAGGGTTCCTTTACAAGTCTAGGTAACTTTCGTTCTGACAAACTTTCTTCGAGTAATCAAATTGGTGTAAAAGCGGTCTAGTATAAATGTAGGGGGATACACTCAGAGATGAGGAAGGGTGATGTCTGATAACAGAACTTTTGAATTTGAAAGGAATTAGTAATCAGAATTTTTGCTTTTAATTTTCATTTCCAGGAACTGTTGTCACTAGCAAAGTGATAAGTTTTATTAGGGGAGTGTCCATTTTAACTTAGAAGGATTGAGTCAAAGTGGATATACAGGGTGACTAAATTACGAGTTGAAAATTCTTCTACTTCTTCTATATCGGTCTGATTAATAATATCGAAGCAGTGAGTAATGTAATTTATGTATGATTATTTTAAAATTGTTATAATGATTAAGCTTTCCAATATTTAATCTAATCGACCTATGATTCTTGAATATATTGGATTTTACTAGCGAGTGTAAAATAAGTGATTCAAAACAAAGCTTTAGAATTTAACAGTTTTAAGATTTCATAGACTTAATATTAAAAGAAAGGGAAAGACGCGAATATAACGATTTCTGTGAAATTTTAAAATAATAACACTGGGCATTCAATAAAAAATCATTTGAGTAGTCAATCACAAAGGTTTATGTAAACATTCATCTAAGGGTCTGGAACGGGTTATAATTAATAGTGGAAAAATTGATTCGGCATTCGTACATACCGCAATATGAACAATCTCCTGGATCGAGTTATGTACTTATAGCAGGGTTCCATTGTATATAATTTTTTTTTTATACCATATTAAATGCTCGATACGATATCCTGTTACTTCGATGCATTTTTTTGCGTTCAAGAATTGAATACTAGAAAGTTTTTCTCCATCAATTCTTATTTCATCACACGCAAGCTTAATCCATCATCATTTAATTATTTCGAGTATTTAATTTAGGTATATATGGATATTATTTTTTTATATGTTATCTTATGTTACGTAATGAAGCATTTTAGATCAATGTTTTTGTAACAATATTTGAATATGTTCAAGAACACATAATTACTGTATTTTCGCCTACAAGGGCATTGGAAGTATGGGTAATTACAGGACTTACCACCTGTCTTCGGCTGGCTTAAGTGATATATTTCCATTAAATATAATAAAAAATAGCTTCGTCTGTATGAGATATCTATTATTTGTTTATATAACATTTTATTGTTCAGAATTTTTTGTTGTACCTATAATAATAATGCACGCCTGATTTAGAGATCTTTGTATGTGTATTGTTTCACTTGAAGGTACGAATATTTTAATTATATTAATATATTTCCAAGAATCATCAGGTATTATAAAATTCAAATAAAATTCAATTAACAACCGCCAAAAATACACAACTCATTCATAACGCGAAACATCAACAATCACGTGTGCTGACGCTGGTTGTCGGTGTTTCGACTGCTGATCAGTCGCATTGTTCGGAGCGATTTGTCGAGTCGGGGTGCGTTTCGAAATTGGGGCTGAATGGGGGTCCATAATTCAAATTTTGCAATATCCGCGAATCTAATTCTGGCCGCGGATCGGCCCAGCCAAACAGTTTGTTCCGGATCGATCGCCCCTTTTGTACGGGCCGATTGAAATGCGCTTCGCCACGTCGGAACGTTACGGCTGCATTTTCGTTAGAATTACTTTATAATTTAATGCAAATGAACACATCACAAACATAATACAAAATTAATACACGTTTTGTGTTCGGAGTGTATATTTGTAGTTCTCTATTGAAATAGACCCATACGGACAATTAATGCAAGGATATCGTGTTTGAATGTATCGACCGGATGTGGCGTGCGTAAATAGGAGAGCAAGCATGTTAGAAATTATCTGCTTATGGGCCGGGTTCACGGAATGAGACACGATAAGGTAAATCTTGGAGATTTAGTACATATGAATTTCAGTGCTTTGCATACACACTTATTGACATTTCAATCTGGAGATAAACTCAGAAATCATCTTGAAATTGGTAGAAGGATACAAAAACTCCAACCCTTGTTCACAACATTCGATTTGATAGTGAGACTAATACGTACAAAAACGTCACCTAGAACCGTAGATACCTACAAATATTTATTCTGAAAAGTTAAACAGTGATATTTAAACTTACTGACGAACAGAACATAAATGGTCGAAGAATTGACACACATGTAAGAGATGAGTTTTACCTGTAAATAAGATTATAAAATATTTGTAAACATAGTTTACAACTAAACACACTAGAATAGCCAATTTAATAAACAATTTATAGGTATTATATACAATGGACGATCCGTAGGTAACCCAACCCGTATTCGATGTTCAGTTTTAAATTAAAATGAATCAGTTTGATGGTTTTATAATATTAGGCAAATAACTTAGGCACATTTTCGTGAAAATACGCACATATCTACAATGTTTTTTTTTTTCGAGAAATTGGTCTTTCGGGAACTTGGCTTATCGGGAATTGGTCTGTCGTGAAATTGGTTGTCAGGAAGTTGGCATTCGTTCACCCAAACCATTGACGTATAAAAAGTGTGACGAAAACGCGAAACGGCGAATCTCTGAGATTTGATGTGTACACAGTAGACTATGAAAGCTGAATGTTGTCTCCTAAGAATTCCATGGGAGTGTAAACCCTGTCTCAAAGTCGAAAATCTCATAAAAATTTCATCCATATACGTATATTTCAATGACGCTTTAAAGTAGCTGCGTATTTTATTATGATACGTGCAGAGTGGCTTTGCATTTAATGTCACGGAATCATGGAAATTAAATAAAGTGATTTTATTTGCCTTGTGTCAAATGCCAAACATGACACTTTAAAAATTAAATTCTTCAAGAGAAATTCTTTGACAATTCAGTCTGCGTTGTTTTGATATTATTAATGAATTTTTTATTGTTATTATTTAATTGTTTATAAAGATATCTCCTAAAACACAAACATATGGACTTCAAGAGTAAGCTCGTTTATAGTACATGAAAAATTAGGTATATCTGAAAAGATTTAAATATAAATTTAAAATATAAATTTTTTTAAATTTTTCGTAAATTAGAAATAACAAAGAGAAAAGTATCGGTTGCAACAAAATACGATAAAACGTTACATGAGTCCTTCTTGGCCCACAATTTTTCGTCAACAATTTTCCTCGGTCACAATTCTTCGCGACTACATTTCTTACATCGCAATTCTTCACCTCGAAAATTCTTTGCCGCTTATATTGAAAAATACTTTATTTTAATAAATGCGATTGTTTTAATTTGTAATAGTATTTTTGCGAGTGGTTTAACAATTTTTGTCCAGCTGTTTTGTAATTTAAGAACACAATCTAAATTTAGTCTTTTATTATACTACCTTACCGCTTTAAAAGAAATGGGAGTTGAACCTACTCTAGAAATCTTTGTTACAGTAGTTTGACGATTGTTACTAGAAGTAATTATTATACCTACTAAAAATTGTACAATTACAAATACAAACAGTAAAGGTTGCTAAGCCTCTCATGGACAGAAAAGAGAACAAACGACATGTGATGAAATTGACACATGGCGGTGGCATGAGTTATAGACAGACATTATAAACATCAGCGGGACACACGGCTGTCAGGAGTCAGCAATCGTGCTGTGCTGACTCCGACCAATCTGCATAATCACCTTCCTGCCGAACCCGAACTTGTCGACATCTTTTGCTACATACTAGTATTTTACTTACATTAAACCGCATCCCGCGACTGATACTACTAACATTAGTGTATAAACATATTCTGCAGTACTTGCTCGCTGAAATGATAGTCTTGGAAAAATAACATAAAGACCATTATAAACGTAGGATGATGCCGAACCGGAAAGGCGCTGACTCGCTGCAACTGGTGGATAAACTCTGCTGGTGGCAATAAGTGCAGCGCAGAACTATGGAGATAGATAACAAATCAAGATTTTCTAGAATGAGGTCACCTTGTGTCAGAAATAACGTGGCGTAATAATAATAATAATGAAATAGTTAATTACACATTATCTTTTTTATTAATTGTCTCAATATGCATGATTTTAATTAGTACCTGCTTATTTTTTTGTACTCGTTTTAAAATTATTTTGGTATGTTATTAAATAAATTCACATTTTATTCACGAAGTTGTGTTGTGTGTTTGGAATACAATTCCAGGATAATTATAATAAATTATTTTCAACTGGAAAGTTGATGTCTCGCTAAAAAATAAGATTATAAGTAGTTCTAACATAGATAGTTTATCTTTATTTAGAGATAAAACTGATTAGGTAAAATACTTAAAAACATACAAATTATGTTAATCCTATTTTAATAGCATAAGCGTTTAGCTTAGTTTGAAAATAGTAAGAATATTGATATGACACGTATTCCGTGTACGCATCTCTATTTAAAAAAATTATAAGCCTGCCTTATTTTGATTTTTACATCTTAATTTCTAGTGAGACATCAACTTTTTTTTTTAATTACAAATATTCATTCAATTCCATATTCAAAAAGCTTTCAACGGGCGAAAATATATGTTATACTAAAAAAGAAAGATAGGTATATAATAGTGATAGTTAAATTGTTATTGTGCCTGTGATTGTGTTTGATTGTAATAATTATCGGTAACTGATTATTCGTAATTCTTCGAGCAATGACTGCTACACTAGAAAGTAAACCTTTAAGAGTTATATCTTAGTTACCAATTCACTACGTAAAGTTTAGTTGTTTTGAAATGGAAATGTCTGTCGGACTGGATTTTTTCTGCAGATTACGAAAATGTATACGAGATGTTGGAATCCCACAAACAGCTATGAGCATCAAAGCTCAATTTCTTCATGCTCATCTAAATTATTTTCCTGACAATCTTGGTGATTTTGCCGAAAAACATGGAGAGAGCTTCCACCAAGATATTAAAGTGATGGAAAAGAGATACCAAGGCACGTGGACTATACATATGATGGCCGACTATTGTTGGATGTTGAAAAGAGACTGTACAACAGAACACCGAAGAAAAAAAAAAAAATAAAGTTTCAAGAGGAGCACAGTGGTTAATGTTAGGTATGTTTGCTTTGAAATATGTATTTGTTACACATGCATACCATCTTACCAGATAATATTTTCACACGTTACAAAGGTTGTTATGTATCAATGTCATTAATTTTTTTTTCTTCATTTTCGTGATTTGTGAAAAAACCTGACGTGGTACGGATTTTTCAAAGTCATTTTCGTAATCTGCAGCGAAAGTCCATTCCGATATATTTCTTTATTTTAATACAACAGAAAAAAAACTGAATTAATTCCGATTGGTATACCATCATATTCATAGTCACATAACGGTTTACCATCACTAGTATATAAACTAAAATCAAAAGGCAATCTATATGGTTACTACGGTTAGTGGTAACTATATTTATTCGATAGGTAATCGTACATTTTTTCAGTGTATCTTTCTAACTAATTTGTTTTAATTATAATGGAACAATATTTTAAAGAATTGCAACTTGATAAATAAAATGTAATTTCATTTAAAAAATAGTTAAATAGAGGTATTTCACAGAGCCTTTATTAAAACACAGATCATTGGCTCAAGATCAGTAGATCAAGAGTTTAGCTTTCCCAATTTCAGTCTGAAATTATAAATATAATAAAAATAAATTAAGTCCGCCCTTGGTGTAAACTAGTTATTTATCTAATTGCCGAGATTAATTCCTACAATTTATCGTAGAATAATAGAGAATTATACATATAATGTTCGTTAATACCGCAACACTATTGTCTGATTGGATCATTCGATGAAAGCGGCAAAACAAATACCGAATATGGAAACTGTATCGAAACCCCGCCGCAAAATAATTTACCAATACATTTTAATTAGCAGATTGCCGAAAGCACTTTTCCCTATAAACACATATGGCCACCAATGGTTATGAGCGATAATTCATTTTGTATTGTTTTTTATTGTCTTTCGATCGCCGGCCGCGATGTAAAATACAGTCAGGGCGGGCATTGCAGAGCCGTTATTTGCCCACCTGTCACGTGGTATTAGCGAGTCCTGGGCGGAACGCAAACATGGGCGGGAAATTATAACGGCCGAGCCGGGCCTGGAGATCGAACAGTATACATTATTTTTGATGGCTTTGATAGTAAATTTTTTACATTTAGGGCGTATGTACATGGATGAGACTTTGCTCCCGGTAATTGTATATTTGATTATAATGGTTGATGTGGGTCAGTTGGTATTTTTGCTGTGCGTAAAAAAAGTAGTTAGTGAATGACCAGCTCCAAGTTCAAATTTGTATTGTTCTTTATGCGAGTTTAGAGAATACAAGTCTCATCCGTGAATATGTGCAGTAAGGGTATATTTTTATCAGATTTTTTATTCGAGACAATTTCTGAGAGATGGATTATGCTCGCTTGAGATTCTTTGGAGACAACCCTCAGCTAGATTCGCCGTCTCGCGCCTCACTTTACACTTGTACAAACGTCAAAAGTCAAACAATTTATCATTCCGTTCATCAGTTGCATGAATCTCCCCCGGTAGCTGTTAAAACGGAATAAGTGTTTCTAATTTAAAGCCTTCTGTTTGTCTAACTTTTATAATAGTTTTATATATGTAAAGCAAGTTTCTAGATTCGCTATGATATTAAACGTCGCATTTATGGGTGTTTTTTTTTGTCGCTTTTTACCAATCTTAATTTGATCTCTGAGTTTATCTCCAGATTAAAATCTCAATAAGTGTACATATACACTTTTGTGTACCTATAAGTAGGCTCTACTATTTATAAATTTACTTATTGTTTATATAGTGCATAAATAAGTATATTAATATATGTTCTAATGTAAACAAAATCAAAATCGTTTCTTTTTACTATAATTTATCTTTGCAGTTTCTCCTGCTTTCTTATGTTTTCTGGCATTTCATTAAAAATATTGTATATCATCGATTTCTGAGATTTAGCTTTCTTCCTGAATGTCAGTCTCAGTCTATATTTTCCTCTTGTATGATATTCGTGCTCATGTTGATTTGTATCATATTTTCTTAGTGAGGATTTTATAAATATATTTTCTGCTTAAAGATAATGAGTCGTATGAGATATGAAATGTGCACAGAACAGCTTCTTTTTTAAACTGGAATAGTAATGTTTAAAAAAAGAATATTGATATATTGACCAGTTTTCAAAAAAATATAAATATGAAATGTTTCAAAAGGCGTTCGGTTCTTTGTCAAAACATCGTCACGTTATATGAAAACAAAATAATTTCGTTACGCGTTTCGCCTTATAAAAGTATATTATTATCAATTTTAAATAAGTGATTTCCAAGATCCTCCCAGATAATATTGTTCCCTGATTTAATCTCTTAACGTCACTCTCACTACTCTTCTTAGGTATCTCATTTCTGCAGCCTGGGTTCTCGACCGATTCTTCTCCGTCAGTATTCGACGATGATGGTTACACGTCAGGGTGGGGGCGTAAAATCGACAGTTTTGTCTTATTGTTGAGCTCTACTTTTCTTATTTCTGAGTTGTAAAGTGACTATAGAACGCTGCTAGCCGAGCCTATTCATTTCCTTGTCTTGTCGCGCATCATGTTAAAAATATCGAGTATTTTGTAGTACCAAATAGAAAAATCTCACACATTTGCAGTGTTAGGGACACATATTTACTTGTGTAAGTGTGTAAGTATTTATTTATTTTTGAGCGAAAATAATGTACTGCGCCTCCTCCCCCGGTACGCCGCCGATCAGTCGATTGGCGACCTTGAACGAGTGGGGTGTATGTGAATCGAAGGAATAAAAATATTATATATATACACACACTCGAGAGAAGACACTCTATAGACTTCGCGTCTATAGAGTGTCTTCTCTCTCGTTGTCGTCTAAAGGAACCTAAACGAAACAGTGATTTAAACATACAGTCCACATTTTGGAGGTACCAGTAGAACCGTACTGTGGTGAGTGCCAAACTGCTTCCGTATATCCTGAAATCTTTCGGCCAGAAGAATATGGAAAAGTCAAATGGAGAGACTCCGAAGAAAGATGGAACTATCAGTAGACCCAAGTAATTGATGCAGCGCAGGACAAAGAGCGGTGAAAGAGCGAGTGTTACTGTTTTGACTGATTAGATAAGTTGATGTAAAAAAGAAGAGTAAGAAGAAGAAAAAGAAAAAATAAGATAATTATGAAGTTCCACATACTCAGAAACAATAAACATCGTCATTATGTTATGCATAAAATATAATTGATACGTTTTAATGTAAAACGTATCAATTTGTTACATTTTAATGTAAAACGTATTTTCTGTTAATTAAAATACTTATTTAACTTTAATTTAAAAAAAAATATAAACAAATTACTGTAATTTTCATAACTTTCCCGCGACAGTTTAGACATTGAATCACGTCGGGTGCAGTAATTGCATTTCCTCAGCAAACAAGTGACAAGGTGCTCTCTGTTGTAAATATTCTCTTTGTATTTAATTAGAGACATCTATCGACGAAGCGAGACTACAATTGGAGTGCTCTAACAAATATTTCATACAAGGTAATTAAAATGATTTTATAACCACGCTTCATATTAACTTTATAAATAAAAGTTATAATTTATTGCCTGGATTACCGAATTGTAAACATCGTGATTGTTGAAAAATTTTCTCCCATAAAAGGAAATAATTTACACCGCTAACTAAAATATACTTTATTAATAAAGTGTTAACGTGGGTTTGGTCCCCAGGCAAATATTGTTAGATAAATATTAAACATTTTTTTGGCATGTTTCGAGTGCCAGAAACATAAGGTATGAGTTGTTAAAAACAAACAAATCGCATATAAATTATTCGACTAATAAAATTAATGGTATTTCTATATGCAAAGCGGTTTTGTATACATACTTTGTATTATATTATATATATAAATATATATATAAAATAAAACACTTGTTTTTTTATTCTACTCTTTTAATTGACTAGAGACGCGTTTCACTGTGATTCAGTATAAATAGTACGGGTAGAAATTTTGATCAAAGGTTCTCAGAACACTAAAATTCTTGGCAAAAAGAAAAAGTAGATTCTCAATTCGCGAAACGCCTTTTAGATAATAATCTTAAAATAAATGTCCAATCTGCACCAATTCCGTTGCACTCACGGTTTCAGATTTAATTTACTTAACAGTTAAAGATTATATCAAGCATTGACTAGATAGTAGAATCATAATTAATGAACAAGTTAATATTTATAGATCCCTTCTAATTGACATTTTTAAAAACACAATTTTTACTATCATAAATTATTCATATTTTTAGGATTTGATTCTGAAAAAGATTTGAAATAAGATCATCAATTCTGCATTATTATAAAATTTCAATAGTGTTAAACATAGTTATTATCAAAAATCATGCAAACATTTATATAAGCCCCAGATTTCCAAAAATGTGTCTCTTACGCTGCGAATGATAATTGACAGAGTAAAGTGGGATACAGTTGGGGAGGCCTTCATCCAGCAGTGGATAGAAAGCGGAAGATAATGCTGATGATGATGATTCTGCCCATACAACTAATCTAGAGCATTTTTCGGTAGACGCACGTCTCTAATACCTTATGTCACCTTAGCAGAAAAATTGAATATTCTGCGGTCATTCTATAATGACCGACCGTAGTATTCCGAGTTATGGAATTAAACTCATTTGTCAGGTGGTAATTAATACATATTTATTCAGGCAAGATTAAAATGGTATTTTCATTTTTATAGAACACTTATAGATAGTAATAGATCGCGGCGGAGTCCAGATGAAAGAGATCCGCCCTATGAGTGCGCCCGCTTATAGGCTATTTTTCATACCTACACACACAGATGTTCCACTCGTTCTTCTCACCGCGCGATCACGGTACACACACACACGTATACACACATAACAACTCACGGACCTCACATACCGATCACGTATCAAGCAAAAAAAAAATACCATTGACTGTCATTATTTTTTTAATGTGAAAGATAAATGTCCTGAATTAGTTTGCGAATTATGTTTAATCCGAAATATATTTAAAAAAATGCGCACCATTTTAAAGCAGATGCGTGACGCGTTCCATTTTATATCAAAGACAAAAAAGTTCACTCAGTGAAATAAAAGAATGTCAATCATTTTTCCGCTGCAGCGTCCCGAGCCGATAAATCCTAAAAACCGCCTACGCGAGTCGTTCCGGCCGTGGGGCGGCGCCCACCTTCTCGCGCCGGGATAAATGACCCAGAAGGGAATATGCCCGGGCGGCTAACGACCCGCCATTATCCGCTCCTAATGGCGGCGCTTATCGGCCGCAGTTAATAAACTTAGAGGAGTCGGAAGCTTGCCCTGCTGCACTGTCACGTCAACACAAACGCAACCAGAGCCACTGAGCTACTGATGGTTGGACTCACGGCACAACCGCTGTTTTATTCCATTCCGTTTTGATAAAGTATAATTTTTTTATGGCTAGCATCCTATGGTAATCTATTACGCTCATGTATTAAAGTTAAATTTGTTGTTACATTAGATATCACATGTAGAATCGTACAATCAAATCCAGCATTATGCGTGACGTCGTGAAAATATATACGGCTCAAAAGTCATTTTACCATTTAAAATTTTAATAGTTCTTTAAATTTATTTTTTAAATGATTTATTTATATATATATTGATATACATATTTTTGTTTCAACAGAGGTGGATACATAATAAACATAAGACATCTCATAGTTTATAGTGTGGCATGGAGTAGACTTCACCTCTGATATATACAGCGTTGTCTTGGCTACTTTGCTAGACTGAAAGTAGCCAGTTTTTTTCGTGCTGTTGTGGTGTTATTTATCGACAGGAATAAAAAGAGAATTACAAATATGTATAAAAAAGAAAAAATAAAATAAAAATATATGTAGTGGGAGTGTTGTAGGACTAGTGAATTATTAGTGAAGGTATTGTATAAATTACATTAGAATGTTGGATATCCATGCTTCTGATTCATCTCTACCTGATTGAATCATATATTGAGTTCATATTTGTGTAATCTTATTGGAATTATACGATTTCCAGTTGGTACTGAGTGTATTGTATAGTTTCGGAGCTAAGAACATGTAGAATCTTTGACAAAATGTCGTTGTTGCTCTCGGAACTGGTAGTTAAACTGGTAAAAAATTAATTAAATTAAAAATGACTTATTTATTATATTGTAGAAAAAATTGCATTTGTGAAGATAAGAATGGGAGGTCATTTACAAGATATTTAAAAAAATAATAAAATATAAAAAGTGTGTACCAACCCTGTGTACAAGGGCTGAAATATGAAATATTTAATACAATTCAAATCAATAAAATGTTTTTAACAACATCGAAAAAAGGCCAGAGAACCAGCTATTAAATATATTCTATGCAGGGGTGATATAAAACATACATGTAACTGTTTTTTTCGGTGTGATCATACCATAGAATATAAATTATATCGTTTGTTTTATGAATGGAAGAACGTTACTTCGAGATCATACTTAGCCAGGGGCGAACCCGGAGGGCGTAAGCGGGGAGGTCGTAATGGTCGATTACTCTGATATACTATTCCCGCAATAATCGTGTCTAAAATACATTTTTTAATAATAATGTATCTTAAATTGATCGTTTTGCTCATCTCTGATATCTCTTAATTTCTTATAAATCAAGTTAAAAAAAACTTGTTCATTTTAACAAAAATCTAAATTCAGCGATCACACATAAAGTCATCCATTCCTGAAATTTTATTTAAAATTATTTATAAATTAGCTAAGTCTAATAAATAAAAAAATGCTGTTTTTAAATCATTCAGTGATCACTGCCAGTAGGGATATGTATTAAAATGTCTATTTTTTTGATTCCTGAATCGATTTCAGATCTGCTAAACTTTACACAGATCTGTATCATATCGGACGTGACTTTTACGAGGCTTGTTATGTATATTTTTATGAGATATAAAATTGTGTATAAAATGTATGTGTAGAATTTCTTATGGGTTACCGTAACAATCGTAAGAGTGGTAGAGAAATAATATTTTTTAATGTGACATAATTTTATTCAGTGTTTAAATTTCGTTAATAATTTCCAAGCAGCATATTATTACAGTAAAATATTAATTTAAAAAAAAAAACTATTTTTGTAATGTTGAACTAGGTCATTTCATAAAATAGTTATACATATATTGTTAATACAAATTAAATGTATAAATTAGAAAGATATACATAATATAGAAAATTTATTTATCGAAAAAATATTTCTGTTGCTACCGGGATTCGAACCTGGATCTTTTCTTATCCGGGTAAATGTATTAACCGATTATGCTTCACCAACGTAGTAAGTTGATGACAAATTTTCAAACCTAGATGTTGTACTTTCAAATTGATACATCTGTCGTTCCATTATTTGAAAGCCATCTTATTTATATTTACGGAATCTCAAACACCTTTGATTAAAATTTGATAGGAGACGCCGTAATGAATTTATAATTAATAATTCATACATAATTAATAATTCAGTAGCAACAAAAATATATCTTCTGAAAAATTGTAACGTCACAATAAGAATATGTTTTCATTAAAAATACATATATTAGATTACTAAAATCTTTCAGATACTATAGAAACGGTGTTATATATTTATACCTAACATATTAAAATATTTGTTTAATCATTCTACTTATCTGACTAATCCTTAACTGACTATCCTTGGTTCAGTACTGTGCTAGAGGATTCTCATGAAACATTGCAAAAAGGTTTAATAACAAAATAAAGAATGTGCATAAACCTTTCAGCTGTTCCGATTTTCATTAAATATGAAAAATAATTAACAGAGATGTGAAGAATAATTAAAAGAGCAACCACATTCAAATTCATTGTAAGCAACATGTTAACAAAAATTATCAAGTATGTACACACCACATTGTTAACAATACCTTGTGGTATTAACAATTGAACGATTTCTGCGAATATACATCCAAAATATTACCCGTGTCGGGTAAAATGTAAAGGAAACAAGTGGGTTGCCTTCGAGTTTATCACCCAGGGCAATAAATTCTGGGTTATCCCATATCCATGATCATTATCATACAGCAACAAAAACTGAAATATTTCCACGAGTATAGTAGCTAAGTGTAGTAAGTCGAAATATTTTATATTATTGAATTATTTTGATTAATTTAAGAAAGCGTGAGACGCAATGCTTGTGTTAGAATTAATGGGGCATTCATATCACGGTTAGATAAAGGCGTCAAACATGACGTGGGCGAAAATGGGTGTATTGATTTATTCTGCTTACTATATGCAGCTGAAGCAGTGTTAGTAGCTAATAGTGCTGTACCTGGGAGCTAAGATGTCTGATGTATTGGGATTGAACTCCTTATAAAAGTCAGCAAATCGAAAGTGATGTTCGAAAGGTACGAAAGAGTGATTGAGTGCGATATAATAATAAATAATAAAAAAGTAAACGAGTGTGTATTTGGAAAGCACGTTTACTAGGGACGGCAAAGTTGAGAACGATATCGAAAGTAGGGTGACTGCGGGAAATACACGAATGTTGCACTGAATGCAATTATCACCAATGGAAATTAGTCACACGAAGTAAGACTAGCGGTGCATAATAGAGTTATAGTACCAACACTTATGTTTTAGAAATGAACCCTGCAATTAGCATTAACGGAATGAAAGTAGACTGAATGTGATAAAATTGCGGTCACTTAGGAGCATATGTGAAAATCTTTGTACGATATTGTAAGGAATGAACAACTCAGGAGCGAATGTAGAACTACTTGTGTTGTTAGAATAAAGAAAGGAAGAAAGGTATTGATGATATACGAGGTGAGTATTGAAGGCATCATGAACAAAGGGCGCCTGCGAAAGACCTGGCGTGACTAGATAAACCAAGTACTGGAGGATGGCCCTATTGGAAGCTTCAATAACCAAAGCATGAGAAGGTATATGACGAAGCAAGAATGGTGTGTCAGGATAGAATAATGTGACATTCTATCCTCTCTACTTACCCTTGTGATGATAAGTTGGTTATTTTCGGTTATATTCTGATTTCAATAATATGGCTATAAAAGCTGTCCTATTCTGTAAAAAATAAAGCATACCTTTCTTTAAAGAAGCCGGAACAAACACAGTAGAAACGATAGTGAAATCAATTACCACTGGAAAAATATTTTTTCGATGTTTAAAAATATTCTTTAAAATAACATAGCCTTGTTATATTTGCACTGAAAATAATCATTTTAAGATTGCAAGGTATAGGAATGTCTTATTGGTTTTACTGTAATTCCCTAATCTCACATAAAGAGCCACCACATTAGGGTGGCGTCCATGTCAACCGCGAAGTGTGGCAGGGTGAAAAGGGAATTATCCGCTGTTGGAAGGAAAGGGTTAATCTGGGTCTTTAAGACCGACCCGGATTGTAAGGATGATATATTTAACACAAAAGCCGGCAAATCATTCCACGTACGAATGATCGCATAAAAGTGTGATTGACGTGCTCGTATATGAAATATGAATACACACACGCGTGCTTCTTTGCTCGTGCGTAAGTGTAAGTGTCCGTTGCTGAGGGTTATGATTTATATACAGCCCTCGGCGCTAGGGCGGAAATCGACCCTTGAGTTTGTCATCAAGTCATTTCGAAATTTCTATTTTATATCGTTTTGCCAGACATTGGAGATTGTCTATTTACTATGGATCGCAGACAAAGTGAATCGCTTTCGCTATCGGATCTTTGTATCGAATCATAGTTTATTATATTAAGTATTTCATAATGCAGACAGCCAAACTTGATTACCTATCATGTTTTCGCACTTTGAGGTAACTTAATTTTTATAAGCGTTATGAAAATAGACTACTTATACATACTCGTATTACGAAAAAATCTGTCATACTAATTAATTTCCCATCATACCGTTCAGAGAATATAATGCTAATTCCTTAAGAGATTTCGAAGAGGTTGACGAGTTGCATCAAAATATGGAATAAGTGAAATAGAAACCCGACAATGAATCAAAACCAGCGATGATCAGTCTGGCGAAGATTTATAGAATTCGGTTGATCCGAAATATAACCAAAATCCATCTGGTTAAATCTCTGGTATTCTCCTCAGCACTGTATAGAAAGGAAACATGGTAATTAGGATAAAAGGAAAATAAAATATTGGATGGCTTCGAGATGTGGTGTTAGAGGCGGATGCTGCGTATTCTGTGGATTGAGAAGCTCATAAATGTAATTGATTAATTAATATTAAAGAATTGACAAAAGACTTTCGACGATAGGTAAGAAAAAGATTCTTGCTTACTTTGGACATATTACAATTGAGAGTCTTGAGAAGCTCGGAATCACAGGGACAGTTAAGAGAAAACGAACAAAGGGGACGGTTTTCTTGTAACACGGATGGACCAAATAAAAAAGGTAATAGGGTTTTCTTTAAACGCTGCGATCAACCGGAGGAATAAACCTCAATACCGTAAAAAATGAAGACTAATTTGTAACAACTTCCAGACATATTAGATGATCACGAATCTCAGCATTGAAGAAGAATAAGAATAATAATATAATAATCTTCTGTTCAGACACAAAAAAATCGTCTTAAACTCTAGCCTCAACCACATTCATTCATTTTCTCACACATACTCGATTCGATATCGATTGTTGAGGTTTTCAATAGGACCATATTTCAAGTATATGGTTTATCTGGTTATGCCAAGTTTTTCGGAATCAACCTATATTCTGATGCCATCAGCACTTGCGATAAATATCTTTCATACCATCTCTTTCCACCTACATTTGTTGAACAAGACCAAATTGTCCAAGCAAATTGCAGGGAATACATTATCCTATTATCGTCGTTAATCAAAAATTGGTGAAATGTATTTTATCTGGTGAAATGGCCAATAAATAAGGGGTTTATGTGGAAGAAAAAAGTGTAATGTTTCAAAACATTATAATAAATTTAATCATATTATAATAATATATTTCTCGTATATGTAGGTAGTTTAAGTATTTTTGTGTACGTGATAAATTTCTCAAAATTGTCAGAAGATCATATCATTTATTTAAAATCTTCGAATAAGAAACAATACATTATGTAGCAATATTTTAATATCAATATAATTCAAGAACATACAATTACTAGGTGTTCACTTACAAAGACACTGTTATTAAACAAATAATAGATATCTCATAGAGACGAAGCTATTTTTTATTATATTTTATTGAAAATATTTCGAAGTATGGGTAATTACTGGATTTACGACCTGTATTCGGATGGCTTAAGTAATCACTTTCCACAATAAGAACAGATTTTACAGATTTACAGATAAATAGTATTGCTTTAAATAATTTCAAAAACAAAAATTAGATTCTAATTGTGACGTATACGTACGTGAAAAACGAATATAAAATTTAGTCCATAGATGGTGATAATCTAGTGGTATTCGAAGTGATTCCACATATTAACATAATTTTCAAAAATTTGATAGATATGGAGATCGATTGGGTGGAATGGTGAACATTATATTGTGTAAAGTGATCATTTAAGCCAGCCGAAGACAGGTCGTAAGCCTTGTAATTACCCATACTTCAATATATTTTCTACTATATATAATAAACAATAGCTTCGTCTCTATGAGATATCTATTATTTGTTTAATAACAGTGCCTTTGTAGGTAAACATCCAGTGATTGTGTGTTCTTGGACATATTCAAATATTGCTAATACATTATATAGCTGAATTCACCTATAGGTATAATGTCACATTACATACACATACATTAAATAAGTTCTCAATTTTTAATGGTTCTAGTATAATTTTCCTTCAGAACTCGTTCTATTTGACATTGTGTGGTCATATCAGACTTCTTGCGCTAATCACTCATTTTATGCCTGCCTGACTATCGTATTATCAATCATTGATTACATATGCTCGAACCATCGAAGTAAGTTTCCTTTATTCTTTAGATATATTTTTTCACATACGATTATAATGTTTTGTTGAACTGACTACTTCGCTAGGTACTGCCTAACCTTATTGGTGAATATGACAAAATAATTTATATTTAATAATCATTTTTAAATTATCAAAAACATGCTCTCTTTATGGTTTTCTGCATCTTTAACTTTTATTCGATCGAATTACTTTTGTATATTTATATTGGTCCACTACAAGTTTGCTGGCATACATACGTAATTTCATTATCAAGAAGAAACGGATATTTTATACAATGATTTCAATAATAAACTACTCAACGTAGTCGCCACCATTATTAAGGAACTTGTCATTGCGGGATACCAATTTTTGTATATCTTCATCATAGAATGACGCCACCTGAGATGAAAACCATGCTTGTACTCCATCTTTGAGTTCATCATGATCAACAAAACGCTTGCCACCAAGGAACCGCTTCAGGTGAAGAAAAATATGGAAATCACTTGGCGCCAAATCAGGACAAAACAGGACACACTTGACGATGAATGTCAGCTGGTTTCATGTTTCGTGCATTCAAGAAACGAATTACGGACTGTATCTCACAGTCGGCGGGCTGATCTATTGACTTGAACATTTCAACCATTCACTACAAGATGAGCATACTATGTGAATGTCTCTAACGTTGCATGTGGTGAGTCAACAGATTAAGGAAACCATTGTGTATGAGCAACATCGCAATCGGAATATCCAGTAACAGTATCATATTTAAGGAAAAAAATAAGATATGAGGATGCAGGTCTATAGGATCTACTCACTAAAAACATTATTAAATAATCATTTTTAATACTAATTAAGGTAATTGAAGATATTAAAAAAAGTATGCAAATATCATAAACTATATATTAGTGATCATGTTTCTTGTCGACGCTCCGTGCTCTTTTAGTCCGTCCCAATATGTACAATCCAGTTGTATGAGACCGTTAAAAGTGTATTAGTATAACATAAAGATTCGAAAATTTGTCGTCAAAGCACTGTGTTGGTATAGCGTAATCGGTTAATGCACGTCCCCCTAATTGGAAGAGATCCAGGTTCTAATCCCGGTAGCAACAACAATATTTTTCGATGAAATTGATTTTATATGCATATCTTTCTAATTCATACATTTAATTTGTATTTAAAATATCACAGACCTATGTTCTGAATAATTTCAACTTCACAATAAGAATGTTTTCTCCTTAATAATATATAAGTTGTATCAATGTGTACAAAATTTAATAAAAATGAATTATTAATTCTGGCGTATCCTATCGGATTACTCAAAGGTATTTGAGATTCCGTAAAAAAAAAGATGGGTTTCAAATAATAGAACGATAGATGAATTAATTTGAAAAGTGTAACATATAGGTTCGAAAATTTGTCGTCAAAGCACTGTGTTAGTATAGCATAATCGGTTAATGCACGTTTCCCGGATTGGAAGTGATGCAGGTTCGAACCCCGGTAGCAACAACGATATTTTTCAATAAAATTGATTTTGCATGTATATATTTCTAATTAATATATTTAATTTGTATTATTAATTAAGTATTCCTAGCCATTTTAATTTAAAAAGCTTTGTACTGAATTTTTGCAACTTAAAAAAAATAATATGAAGAATATTATTACTGGTTAAACAGATTTTTTTTTGTTTCAGAAGCTTGTCAGTGTTCATCACATTGTATTCATCCTCATCACGTCTGCTCGACTCCATATCGCCTGAAAAATCAAACTGACTTACCATTTTATGTCACGATTTCACTCGGAAGAAATAATCACTATGTCAAAATGTCGGGGATCTAGACATAAAATAAATTTTGTATGTTTAAGAACGACGGAAGTACTTGTATAATAGTCACTTGGAAGATCTGATACGTGTACAACGTGACATTTAAATGTTTTTTTAAATGGCAATACTTATAATTTCAAATAAAGGTTTTTTAACTTTAAGGGCGTCATTTAACTGTCAGAGTAACTAATGGCCAACAACGACCACCAATGCTTTTTGTGATAAGAGTAACACGACAAGAAATAAGTACTAAATGAAATAAAATTGCTGAGGCATGATGAAAAAATCTCGGTAGTGTCCACGAACTTCAAACGTTTTTGTCATGTTATATGCAAAAAAAAAATTGTAAAATTTTTTCAGAAACTGAATAATAGATAATCATTTAAAAGACCACAAAAAATATTTTCCAAATTTTTAGTATTTTTAATTGGTTAACGTAGCGAAATGGTAATGCATTACTACAGATGATAAAGTTTCGAGATCGTAATGGCTTATTCTGAAATTGCAACTTCACTATGAAAGTGTAATTTCATTACAATATATTAATACGTGCTGCGCGGGCTGACCGGCCATCTTTTCCACGCCATGGATAGAACGCCAGGCTCCGAGCTCCACGTCACTGGCTCGTTTCAATCGACATTTACAGATATCGAGTTCTTACCGGGTATCGTCTATGGACCGGTTTAAGAGAGTTTCTTTTATCTGTAGGCCAGGGTGAATGCGCAATGATAACAAATTTGTTCACAATTATAAAGTATAATTTTACAACCACCCACGCTTCACTTGACATACCCAATTTTTCTCCTTGTACTCATGACCATGTTTCACAACCAGCTATTTAATATTTTAATATCTCCCTATCGATTCCCTCCGCATTCTTACCAAGACTACACCCCGTAATTGATATCGTTTAAATTTTATGGAATAATTCTGTTGTACGCCAGTCCTCACGAAGATACGTCAGAATCGAAATCGGTTGTCGTAAAAATAACACACCTAAAAATTCACTTCACTTTTGTTTTTCAAGCACTATTTCTTCTTTGATGAATCTTGTCCACCAGAGGCCTCGGAGATCTGAGCTGATGGTAGCCAACGCGGATCGGCTCCTGGAACTTGGAACCGATATCACAGAATTTGAAACCAAAGAACGCCACCAATACAGAACTTTGCAAAAATGCGCCGCCATTTTACCAAAGACGCCCAGCTTCTAGTTATGACCTCACTAGTCGCGATCCGTTCGCCAGAAGTGACAGCTACCATCTTACATCGCGTCATACATCATCTAGCATATTATTGGCTGCTGGGCTTCAGCAAGTTCCACACACAGCGTGACATTTTACATCAATTTTTTGTAGTGGGTAATGATACGTAAATGTATGCATCCTAACGTCAGTGTTGGTGTAGCTCAATTGGATAATGCAATTTCCTCGGATAGGTAGAGATCCAGAGTTCCGGTAGCAACAACAATATTTTTCGATAAAATTGATTTTATGTGTATATTTTTCTAATGAATACATTTAATTTGTATTTAAAAATATATAGTCATTAAACCTCTTAAAAATTCTCATTACATACTTATTCACTACAATACGACTACCCACTGCAGCCTGCAGGTACTACAGTAGGTATGATCCGTGGATTAATAATTAAATATTATATAATGTACATAAAAATTAGATGTTATAGTATATATCTGAAAAAATTAAATTACATGAATGCATAAAATAATAAATTAGAATGTAATTACAAGATAATATAATATACAGGAACATAAAAATAATTATAAAGAAATATTTAGTACCAATATATACAAACACGGTTTCAAGTATCGTGTTAAAGTTTTTTAGAAAATGTCTAACTCATTTACTGTGTTAATGTCATTATGCAATCTAAACATTCGTGAAATCAGATTAAAGAACGCAATATTGGTGTGGTATGCATCTAGTCTGAATGTTTCATGTTTCTTTAATGATCTGGTATGGTACGATGGCGTGAAGCTTTACTTTAGAGATCAGTGTGCTACCGACCAGATTATTAACAATCTTGACAAGAACCATCAGATAACAATATTGCGTTTCATGTTGATACTTTTTATTATATTATTTATGAAGTGCTTTCTCTACAAAATTGTATTATATATATTATTTAACTCAATCGAGCCATTTTGTAACCACAGTAAATATTATTTCTAAACGTTTTATTCGTTTTCTCTTTCTTTAGAATTTATTGAAAGGAACTAGTGGGGAAAAAAATCCATTCCTAACCTTTAAACATATATCGTCCTCGAGCGGTGGGTAGACCGACAGGTGCATAGCGTGGATTGCATTGCTCACCGGCACTGATCGTATCGCCTCGTGTGTGGTGAATCACCGTCGCCGACCGCGTTCCCTTTGAATGGCGTACTTCAACATTTTAAACAAAACGTAGAGGGCAGAGGTACAGTAAAGAAAAAGCAGAAAATAAGGTAGAAAAATAATAAATTTTTCGTGTTCAGTTGCGCTTTCTTTATACTGACATTCTGTTGTAGTCTACAATGGCATGATGATGGTGTCAAGATGAAATTACATAGGAAAAAATTACACATGCAATATATTTCACATTCGCTAAAATATCAAACGAGAGAACAAAAATGTGTATTTGAATAAATATACATAGATCCCAGAATTCCAAAAATGTATTTTGATTTAATTGTTTGTTCTGTCTCTCCTATATTATAAAATTATATAGCTGTCTTTTTCTAAGAATTTTTTTTATTAACCCTCAAAATTCTTAAAATCTCTTTCTTGCCCTATTGTCTCTTCTATCTCTCCTGATTTCTGGTCAACATCATCAAAGAATTTATTATCCTTACAACATAAAAACCATTTATTGCATTTAACTGGTTAACGAAACCCCGGACTAGTTAGGTTATTTTAGATAATTTATTTATTTACGGTACAAAGACCTTTTTATATATAATATTTTTAGTAGATACTGAAATAAATAAACATTGTTAATAAATCAAATAATAAATTTATGGTGAGATATGAAAAATAATATTATACGTATGTAACGTAATTAACAATATTATTTTCAATTTATATTTAATACAGACGAATGTATTGCAACCTCGTATACTTTAAACATTTTAAGAATTGCGTTTGTACTATTTGAATCATATTAGGTAGCATGTTCGAATACTACGCTACAAATTTTGGAACGTTAATATATTTCAATGGATTTGAGTCCTGTAATAGATATATTACCGTCTACAAATTTAATCAAAATCAATCAGGTAATACCAAAGTTTCTTAGAAAGAATTAATAGATCGCGAGCAAACTTCCTTGAATACATTTTAACAAGGATCACGAGCATATTTATTTAATTTAATATATTAATACAGTACAATGTACCACTAACAGCAATAATAGCCTGTCTTAAGCTAAAAGTAAAAAAATAATAATAAAGGAGACAGAAGAAAGGTAAAATATAGTAAATGTCTACTAAATACTGAAATATTTATGAATAAATAACAGTGCATGACCGTGTAACTTGTGTTGCTCTCAAATTAGTTTTTCTGATCTACCAGTTTTAAACAAATATATAAGATTTTTTTTGTATTTCGTCAATGTATATGAACATATACATACATATGCGTACACGTTAGTCAAGTTTTGAATTCTGTGTTATTACACTGTTTAATTAAACTAAGCAACCATCCCAGTAATGTGATAAATTAATTCAAGTATTTCTAGCAGGTGTATAAAAGTTGATCAAGGCTATCAATTTTATGATGCAAAATTTTAAATAGACGTATTAGATCAAAAAGAATTCTCATTTTGCTCAGCTTTATAAGGTAATTGAACGTAAGGGAAAATGATAGTTTAATTGGTATCGTGGTATATTCAGATTATGATTGACCAATCTCAGAAATTTATTTTGTACTTTTTCAATTGTATGTGAATGCGCATTGTAAAAAGGTGACCATACAGTTGAGACCATACCTCAAGCCAATGATGCATGTCTCACTCATGATGTATATAGAGGTTTTAATGTGTTGAGGTTCTTAAAATCTTTTGCCGCTCTCAATACACATCCTAATATTTTTAGAGCCTTAGAAATATTATCAAAATGAGATATAAAACTTAGTTTAGTGTCGAGAGTTAGTTTAGTGCCTAGATCGTTTATTACAGAAATTAATACCAGACTCAGATTGTTTATTGAGCAATTACAGTAAATTGGATTCTATATTTTGAAAAACCTCATAACTTGGCACTTATTTATATTAAGAACAAGCTTATTTTTAGTACACAATTCAAGTAACTTACACAAGTTCATTAAAAGAGTACAATAATTATCAATATTTCTTTCGAATTGTTTTAATAATTTCCAGGTCGTCAGTATACATAAGTACGTTGACATTCTTAAAAATATTGATAGAGAAAACAAATATGAATGGACCGAGATGGGAGCCTTGAGGTACGCTGTCGGATGCAATAAAATCTTACGAGGATACTTGATTATCGACTTAAAAATTCATTTTAAATTAAGTAAATAGTTTTTTAAGGAGAACACATGTTTGTTGCGATGCTCAAAAAGCAGTTCCGTGGTATTTTTAATACGAATTAAATGAATCGACTTGAATCTATTTTTCGAAAAACCATTTTATTAAAGTAAATAATGGCGTAAATACAAACACAGTGGTACAGATTAAAAATTTCCACAAAAAAACAAAGAGGTACAGTATTTGGAAATAGATTCAGTTAAACGAGTTAAACGGCGTTCCCGGAATTGGGAGGGTCGCATACAAATCGATACATTGAACCGTCTCGTCGATACCCTGGCTGGACGGGGCTAATTATGCAGCCGCCCCGAGACGAGCCCCGCTGAATGCACAATGGCCGCTCCATTGGGCGGGTTGAAAGTGAGGGAAAAATCAACGAGCTTCTGCTTCTGCCAGTTTCAATTATGCGTTTGCATGATCAAATTATTGGAAAATCCTCTATTGCCAAAGGACGTGATGTTTGCGCCGGGCAAGTATCAACGCTGGCCTCTGAACCTTCAAGATCAAGGCAAAGCTTTTAACGGGATAATTTGTTTAGAGTAATTTTAACTGTTGCGGCATAATTGAAATCTAGCTTAATGTAATGTATTTTTTTAAGAAGGACATGTTGAAGAATAGATAAAATTACCATTTAGATATGGAAATTTAATAGGCCTGGTCAATCATGTTTTATCAGAACGAACCATACGATGTTTAAAGTATTTTTGAATAAAACAAGAAGTTAAATAATTTAAGGAACACTCATTTTATATGTACCCTGTTTCATACATTTTTCGGTGCTCGGATTTTTCCAGACACTGATTATTCCGGACACTGATATTTCTGGACATGATTTTTGCAGACACTCAACAAATATTTTTAACATGATTCTCCTATTTACATGTGAATCAACTAATATGACTAACAAAAATGTAAGTATTTGATAATTTTATTATTTGTCGTCGCTTTTCCATACCCTGTTCTAACCGGTAATACAAATTTGTTTTATATATGCATTATCCCGTTCGTATTGTCAGTGATTCTATAGTTTATTTAAGGACACTTACACAAGTTACCTAACCCACATTACCCTAATACGGCGATAAATTATGTAGATTTTGTACTATTTCGGATGACATTTTGATTGACAAACGCTCCACGAAAATTAGTGTATTCTTAGAATCTTTCGCAATATTAGTGTAGAAGGGTAACCGGTACCCATTAATATTAGCACTGTGATTGATTTCTCTGCATATTAAAACAAGTCCCAAGAGCGAAAACTGGAAGAAGTGCCGCGTGGCTGTGACGTCACGTCCTCAGTGTCATGTTTATTTTAAATTTAATGACTTGACGGCAGATGAGAGTACTGAGAGTTGAGGGTGGATAGGGGAGAGGCTTCACCGCTCACTCGAGGGGGCTGAGAGGAGAATGTACCTTAGAATGAGAGAGTAATGATACCTTTACTGAATGGGGTATCAAAAGATATCCATTGTAAACAACAGAGGGACAAATAAAACACTATCAAACTCAGAGAGTGGAATTTATTTTGAAAATAATCCGCGATAAATTAAACTTCAAAAACACGAGTCACGTATTTGAAGTCTGTTTCACTTGGCGAAATTGTACACCTGAGTGCCTGAGTTACGTCACTCACGCGTGCCAGCAAAAATATAGTAATAAAATATATTACGCACATACTGCGCGACTTTGGCGTACGCTTGTTCATGTGTTTTCAGGTTATTTTATCATAACCAAACTGTCTGTCGTTAAACTTTGTGGTCTTTAGTATGCATTCTTACTCATGTACTGCAATTTTTTGTCGTAAAAATATATTTTTCTAATTGTGAAATTTAAAAAAGTTTTTAAGTCTATTTAAATTCAGATGCTGTTGAATATCAATTGTATGAACTAATTTGTAATGAAATCACATTTTATTTATGAAGTTAAAATAATATTCATCGATAAATATTGTAATAAATATATTAATCAGAAAGCCTTTTTCAATTTCAACGCAATTACGTGTACATAGACAATCTGCTAATATTATATAACCAAACATCAGGAGTTTGCAGGAATTTTATGTTTACTTTAGTAAAGGTAGCTGTCTAAATACGATTTATGGACTGGGCCCCCCACAAAGTTGGAATTGTAAGGAGGCGATCCGTTACTAAATGCTAACGGATGCGTAGGATCCAGGGCCCAACTCCCGGCGGTGGAGGCGAGGCACAGTCGATTATATGATTATACAGAATATCTGTTGAACTATACTTCTATAGTTTTTAAGTTAACCAATATGCCAGAAACCGTGTTAGTGATAGGTACATATGACTAGTCTCTGGTTCAACATAGCAAGTCTAACGCTTCGATACCGATTGTTTTGCACTAAGTAATATAAAAATATTTTCTGACTTTATTCTTCTGTTGTGTCCTATCCGTTCAACGGACGCTATTATCATTTTGTTTACTGACCAATCATTGCCATGTTCTTCAGCCATGATGTTCTTTTTTTTCCAGAGCCTCGAATTTCAGAAATATTTCACTACATTTTGTGGTGCAAGATCTCGCAATTCTCCGAAAGTCTCATCACATATCCGAGATATTGATGTTTTTGGGTTTTTATTGTTTTAAATACTTATTTTTCTTTATTCATTCGCATCATAACGTTCGTAACTCTGTCCATTCAGCCTATTTTGAACATTCTTTTGTAAATCCACATCTCAAATGCTTTAAGCCGCCGTATCATTATTTCGCTAAGTGTCCGTGCTTCTATGACTAACATTATAAGTAAAACATTTAATTTATCTTGTCGTGATTGAATTTTAGTTTAGTAATTAAATATTTTTTCTTTCGTAAAAAGAAACACAATTAATCAATCAATGTTTGGATTCTTGATCTTTGTACCGATTAAGTACACTAAATTAATTTTTTTAAAACTGTTATTGAGTTCGATTGTAACGATGATTGATAATTGAAAATGTGACTATAGGTTATATATTCAGTGAGCAATTACAGGTTCAAATAAAGTTACCAATCATCGTTGGAATTCAATACCAATTTATCACACAATATGACCACATTCATAGTTCATCACATCACTAGTAAGTAGTGCAGAAAATTTTAATTCCAACAAATTCCTATTTGTATGTGGTAAGTATCTTTGTTGGGTATTGATTTTACATTCATTCGTGTACTATATTTAGACATTTAAGCAAAGGTGTGGTACGTTGTACATAACAAAAACATGCTTTATGTTGTGTGATTAGGGTTTGAGTAAGAAGACGAGAAATAAACAGCAACAATGAATGTGAAGGAAGAGTCGTGCAGTTTGTGTAACGCCTCGGTTTTTCAGTCTGATGTGTTTTCAGCATCCAGGTAAGCTCCCACCATTACAGTAATGCTACAAGATTTAGGGTTGCCAAAACAAAGATATGCAACAATTATCTACATTCATCTATCTTGATAATTCAATTTGTAATTTGTTCAAAGCAACGTTTTGGTAATACATAGGCAATGTAGTATAACTCTGGACCTAATAAGAAAAAATGTATTTTGTACTTTTATGGGGTAATTGGGATGTTAGTTAATAAAATGTAAAAAAAAAACTATTTAAATTTTCTTATTAATGACATAGTCTTATATTATTCACTTGACTAATACAATTTTTGAATAAATAATATTTTATTATTTTAGATTGTTAACTTTGTTTTATTAACCACTTAATGAATTAAATACATTTACCGGTTTTCAAAAATATCATTTTCTTCTTCAGGATGTCATTAACTAATCAAAAACGTAGTTATATTGTTTCTTTAATAGAATCTATTTTTAAAAAACAATAACTATT
The DNA here is from genome assembly GCA_022840565.1 of Eubasilissa regina. Lineage (NCBI taxonomy): Eukaryota > Metazoa > Arthropoda > Insecta > Trichoptera > Phryganeidae > Eubasilissa > Eubasilissa regina. The sequence goes on along the minus strand of JAINEB010000022.1, from coordinate 25,972,296 downwards.
TAAAAAATAAATTTAGTACCTAACTTAAATTGTTACTAAACAACTAACTAAATATAAACACAAGCCCTATTCTAAAAAATTTTCCTAAAAATTATTCTAATAATTTTGAATCGTCAATTAACAATTGAAGAAGAAAATGATATTTTTCAAAACCGGTAGATGTATTTAATTCCTAAGTGGTTAATAAAACAAAGTTATCAATCTAATATAATAGATTATAATCACAAAGTTGATTTTGCTAATCTTAAAAATAATATTTCACTTATTGTTAAGCCTTTTAGCGTGTAATATGTGCTTAACACACAGCTAGTACTGTAAAAGCACAATTTATGTTCTTAACATGTATTTGTCGCTTACTGTCACTTGTCACATGTTTTGATATCGTTGACTTTGGAAGCTGTGCGCCTTTGCATTGCCATAAGTATAATTATTATATTTTATGTTTTTCTCTTTAATTGTAAAAAATGCTTTATTTTTATTATTTAATGTGTATTTTAGAAATTTTACCTCAAGTTGATACTTCTATGTCATGGCTTAATCTTAATATTAGATTTTTGCTTGTTCTTCATTTACGTACTTTAATATGGCTTTTTGGGATTTTTTAAGGGTTATTAACCCAGCCTTACCAAAACGGGGTATTCTTAATACCCCAAGTCAACATTTATCCGGATAACTCGGGAATTAATGGAGTAATTCAACTCATACTTGATGTAATCTTAAATAGATGGATATAGAATATTGATTTCTATAATATTTTGGTGAAAACTAAATATTATAATTAATTACTGTATCGGAACGTGTAGGGTATATACACATCGGGTGTTTTGTTTTTCTCGTGCAAATACATTGAAAGTCCTCGTATAAATTCGTGTGAGCGAAAAAAACTATACTCACCCGGTTCCTCAAAATCAAACAATAAGTATATACAATATATCTATATTTAAGCGTATAATAATTATTACCATGCATTTAACACATTTTTGTTTAAAAAAAGTCTTTATGAAAGGAAATATTCTTGGGGTTTTTTCGTCCCCCTATTCGGAGTGCTATTAATTTTGTTGTACTTCGTATAAGGAAGGTTAAGAGAACTATATTTAATCTGTTAAATTTAAAAAAAAATTACAATATTAAATTAATCTTTTTATTAGTTTGACTAGAATTGATTGAGTATTTATATTAATTTAGTTTTTCAAAAGACCTCTTCATAAACGCTTGAAAGTACGGCGCGACACCCTGTAAAATGACATCGGTTTTACTGACAATGTGCTGGAAGGCTCTGGCACCCCTAAAAATGCTGCTCCTTGAACTGTCTCGCTCTACCGCGCCCGTGCTGATGAGCTTTCCACATGACTCACCTCTCTATAAGTAATCACTAAACTTCTGTATCACTCCTCTATTTTTAACAGATTTATTTAAATGGGTATATTTAAGTACCCATTGGATAGTAATTTAACTAATTAACCTAAATAGTGTCTGCTATCACAAAAAAATAATAATAATTAAATGCCACCCAATATCCATTTTTTTAATTTTCACTACAAAACTTTGCATTACACACATGATGGCAGTTTCTAAAGGTGTAGTCTTTCTCATCATCAAGTGATAATGATGCCCAATATGCATAACAATTTTAAGATGCGTACCCGTATACGCGTAAAATTAAATTAATGAAGCTATTTTCTCATTATATCCGTGGTTTCGTTATAAGCATGCTCGTTATAACCAAGTTCGACTGTATTTTAAAATAAAATCCATTACATCTAATAAGTTTTTATTATTCATTAATTTATTATTGTTTATATCAATTCATGACATACTTACTTTGCATGCTTTTTACGATGTATGATTGCAATAATATTGATCCGTCCTTGTTCGCTTTTTTGTTTTATGGAAAAAAATACACGTACATTCACTCAAAAACTTGTACATATAATGTTAACGATCTAATTCTTAGTTTTTTAAAATTTATTTCAATTTATCATACATAAAGATTATATATTATAAACAATATTATATTTTTACAATTAAAGCGAACATTCAAACATACCTAATCCATTCAAGATTCATAATGTAATTTTAATCTGATCAATTTCTCAACATTTTTTTTTTGTTATTAATTTTCACATTGTATATAAATATATACAATGTGAAAATTAATAACAAAAAAAAATGTTGAGAATATATATATATATATAAGAAAAATCTTGAAATATGGGGGTGGCTATATATATAAATAAAAAAATGTTCACTGTCTCCTTAACTAGACCGAAGTCTGTAATAAAGGAGAACAATACAAACATGAAACTATTATTCACAATCTAAACCAAAAATATTAAAAATGTAGTAAACAGGATTATAAAAAAATTCTAATAATATAATAATAACATAACTAAAATATTATCGCTTTCCCATGATTGAAATACAATATAAAATAGAAAATTAATATAAAGAATTGATGTTCTGTTCATGTGATCATTCCCATGAATCTTTGCTGAGATTCTTTTTTGCTAATACTAATAACCAGCTCCTGAGATGGTATTTGAGATTGTCTGTCGAGAATTGTTTCATACTATTTGACAAAATAGGGCCCAGAAATACATGGGAGGATTGATCAAAGCTGGTGCCTATTCACGGTGAGCCTATTCGCGGTGAGCCTATTCGCATTTGCTGTCGTAGCATAATTATATGAAGCTCTTTATTGGAATGAAAATAACGGATCAGTCTTTTTAAATATAGCTGTCGACTATCAAGAAATTAGCATTCTTCAAAAAGTGAGTCAGAAGGAAACCTCAATGGTTCTTTTTAAAAATTCTGAAAATGACTCAGAGAATGGATTTTTGTATAATTACTAATTGGTTAAGGGCAGCTTTTCCAACTCCGCCATAACCTAGCATCGCATAGCTAAGAAGGGATTGGTAGAGAGCAATATATATCGTTCTCAGCATACGTTTTTTAGAACATTCAAAACTTCAAGAATGTCAGATTTATTTTTAGCGCAAAGTTTATTGATATACTCAGACCAGTTTAAAAGTTGGTCAATCCAAATGCCAAGGTATTTAATACTTTTTACTCTCTCTAGCTCCTTAGATTTGCATGCATTGTATGATGATTGCGATAAAGGTAGTGTAGTGTTACAATTATAAGGTATAATGAATTATCGAGATTTGGGCTACGAGCCTTACTGATACTGAAATATATGTATTTACTTTAGTCAATGTTTAAGTGAGAAAATTTTTTTCACGCCACGGTTTGACCTTTTGTAATCTAATATTAGCATATCTGTAAACTTCACCCCATATTTTTCCATGAAACAATAAAGCAGTATCATCAGAAAATGTAACAATTTTCACATTGGTGAGACTCAATTCACACAAATCTTTTATATACAACAGAAAAAGGGTGGACCCTAGAACACTCTCTTGTGGGACTCCATAAATGATTTTAGAATACTGACTTGTCCATTATCAATGCTAACTGTTTGTTGTCTTTCTGTTGGATAACTTTTAAACTAATCTAGGGATACTCCTTTAATACCCAAAGCTTCTAATTTCCGAAGAAGAATACGGAAAGAAACACTATCAAATGCTTTGGCTAGATTTACGAAGAGTATGAGAAATGATATTTATTAAAAAAATATATCGAAAATAATCCTATGTAAATGAAAGAGAAAACTAAATTAGAATGATTAGAAAATTACGTTCTTAATCTAAATTACTATGTAAACTCGAAAGAAATCATGAGAAAATGTTAGCTAGAAAAGTTCCAAGATAACATATGTAGAAGACCAAAGAATTCCATCTTTGAATCAAACTGGTTAGATGTATTCGTACGTGTATTTCACATTTCATTCCTGTAACAACTTTCATGATTTGTTCGGCGTGTTGGTTATACCGGCCACCATATACACCGATGTTGTTTTCAAAGTAGTAAAGCATGCAACTCTAGAGAGAACGATATTTTGTTTTTGAGTTACGTATTGAAATAATACGGCGACGTATGCGAGTCGTGGTAACGGCTTTTCTGCCAGGGGCGAAATAATATGTAATTACATAAATCGTTGCTGGGCGCTATCAACTTTTATGTCGATAAATAAATGAACATTTCACAGAAACTCGTTAATTTTTAGATTGCACGAACTGATTGCCTTTTGATAAAAGTGAATTATATTAGACTGACTTTTTTTCTAGTTAACTTTGTTAGTTAATTTAATAAAAACTTCTAAGGAATATTTTCATTTTGTCACATTGAGGGTGTTCATGATTTATTAGTGATATGTAAATTTGGTAACTAATTGTTCTTATATTAATGACAATCTATTATAATAATTAATTCAGACATTCTTATATGGTAGCTGGGTTAGAAATAATAGAATTTCAGAAGAGGAGACCCTTTGCCATCTTTTTTTCGCTTGTCCATTATTTTACAGTGAGCCGACTAATTTTCGACTGATATGCATCATTTTCTTAATCTAAAATTGTCAAATCTGATGTTTACAGTATCAATATTTTTAAACAATAATAATATTAATATAAATTAAATGAATCAATTATTTAGTTATTATTATTATTTAGTTGCACCGGGATATAAACGGGTAGTCCGGAGAGGATAATATTTTTTCAATGAACAATTTTTTTTGTATATGTTTCTAGTTGATTAATTAAATTTGTATAAAAAATACCACAGACCTGAAAATGCAACTTCACAATATAAAAATGCCTTCTCCTTCAAAAGATAATAATATTAACTCTTGATATTATTAATTATTCATTTTTATTTATATGATTCATATTTAACTTGTTAAATGATACAAATCACTCTTCAATGGTGGATTGCTTCAATAATAAATAAGTAATAACATTTCAGTATGTACTTTTACGGTTTAATACTATTTTTATATATAAAACCAATTAAACAAACACAGATGTTGTAGTCTGTATTAGCTGGCAGTTAATTAAAAAAATAATTTAAGACACAATTCACAATATTTAGTAAAATCCCGAATCTACCGTCAGGTGGTATCGCAATTGTGTGTCATGACAAATAAAGTTTTTAAATCATTTTTAACATTGAAAAATAGGTTCAACGCACACACCAGTAAATGAATAGACATGAAATAAAATTTGCATATAGGACATGGATTTGGAACATTAGCTGCGGGATGAAGATCATTCTACACACATTCTTTGTGGAAACATAAATGATACATTTATGCAACAGAAAAAGTATTTACTCTTCGAAAATTAAATCTTTGTGTAAACAAGATGTACAGATGTCAGCATTTAAATTTTCGTTCCAATCGAGTCATGTATTTAAAAAAAAGTCGCGGAGCTATTTGATTGCGTATATGGTACTAAAGTGATCACGTGGGTGACACCAAAATTAAAATATTAAAACAAGGAATCAGCGTTAATCCGTGTCTATATATTTGGTAGTCTGTGGTTCAACGGGAAGACTGGCCGAATACACCATCGGTCGCTGATCGGCCTCTACCTAACACGAGCAATTGTTAAGCCTATTGCTTTCTGCTAGTATATTGTCATAAATTATACCACACGGTGTTGGTTTTCATTCTACGCGTACAACTGTCTGCATCGACATAAACAGCCGTCCACACACGCAACCGTATATATATATATATATATATATATTACATCATACATTTTTTCTTGGTCGGTTGCTTTCTGAATCGATATCCGACGACCGAAAGTTATGACTGAAATTTTCAATATTTTCTAGGAGTGACGAAAAACGTTTATTGCGGCCTTTTATTGTAGCCGCCATACTGTATGTATACTATTTTTTCCGGTAGATTATATATACTAAACGATCGAAAATAAGTACTTACAGAAATTTGAATATACACGTATTTTACAACAATTTTCATGTCACTTTACCTGCGGTGTAACAAAAACAAATTAACCCCAGTGTAATATGGAAAAAAGCCCCTAATATTATATATGAATTGTATATAAGATATAAATGTATTAAGTAGGTTTTAAAATATGAGTTTTTTCAAATGTTAAAAAAATTTAATCTATCAGTTTTTAAACGACAATTTCTTCAGCTTCAGTACTACAGTAATAGCGCTAACGTCGATAGACGTATATATATTGAGCAATATTAAATTTATTTTCGCAGGGCGTGACTCAGTCTTATTTCGACACATATTACATACTAAAATAGGTACTTTAATATCATTACTAGATTTCTTCTTCAATATTTGCAATATTATTTTTTGGCAACATATTATATAAATAATTAGAAAAACACTTAAAAGAATGGCTTAGCAATGGGTTCTAGTATTAGGCCTTTAGTCGCTGATATATTTTTAAACAATTCAGAGTAAATTTTTTAATATTTCTGCTTTATTATTAAAATATATTTTTTTCTGGGAAAGATATGTAGATGATGTTCTATGTATTTGGACTGGCACAAAGTCAACTTAATATATTTCTTAATTTCTTAAATAAAATCCGTAATAATATTAATTTTACCATAGAAATGGAAAAAAAAATGCAGCATAAACTTTTTAGATTTGAACTTTTCCATACTGAAAAATAATCTAAAATTGAACGTATTTCGTTTACTAAGTAACTTCAACATAGAATTAAATATTACTAAACAAATTGCAATTAATAATGGTTTTATTAATATTAAATTAATAGATAATTTGGTAACATAAAGTATAACAAAAAGTTTATCAGATCATATGTTTACCCACCAATAATTGATAGTGAGAAGCAGTGGAGGGAAATCGTGTTTTTAAATAATCATACTTCAAATTCAATTATAAAAAATAGGAATAGAATCGGAAAGGAAAGAAAATATATTTGGAAAAAAATACAAAAGTGGTGGGTATTGGGAAACTATTGGAATCAGCAAAGAACAAGAGTCAAGGGAAGACGAAAGTTTGGAGCGTTCGATTAACCTTGATGTATTCTCGTCGACCTTATATATAGCTCCATATCTGACCTTTCAATTCACCCACGAATATTCAAAAATAGTTGCAGACGGTTGGTTGTTCCACGTTTAATATATGAATCCATTTGTTCCGTCCATTTGTCGCATCGAATAATAAAAAGGTCAATTAAAAATAGGAATAAAATAGTCAGCTAACAAAATGTCCACAATAGTTTAATATGACAAGCAACCGTTGTAGTTGTAATGTTACTTTCCGTTCGCAAGAGACTTGAGAGTAACTAAACACTATTTCTTGGCGAAACGAGTGCAACTCTCTCGGACTAAGTCGAGCGCAGTGTAGGATTCAAATATTGGAAGCAATATTCAAAACGTAATATTCATGTCGGTAGAAAGAAACAGATTTAACCAAAACTATTACAAATGAGACCCCCCCCACTGTATATCGGTTTCTACAAATGTTGCTGGATAAATGGTGGGTCGGCTATCTTGGATGATGTGCAGTATTGTTGCGGGAACAATTACTTACAAATTGTGTGTAATAGTATTTTTTTAATTTTATATGCTTGTTTAATATATCATTGGATGCCCAAGAAGAGATACAACGTTGTGGAATTCATAACTCAGATCTACCCAAAACCGATATACAGTATTGTTGCAGGGGTTGATTCAAATATTTAATAAATATAAACCCTAGAAAAGGTAAATAATATGATGTTTTTTATAAAAATAATTATCGTACTTAACAATCCTTTAATGATTTGTTAGGTAATTATTTATTAGGTACCATATTGGTAAGCCATATTTTTAAATTCTAATTATTTTAGTAAAAAATTCTCTCTTAGCTCTACTAAGTATTCACTACATAAAGATGATTATTTTCACTACAGTTTGAAGTGAGTATTTTTAAAGTTGGCGTTAAAGTCAAAGTTTTTAATGAGCAAAAGAACTGAATGGAGTGAAAAGTCCTCACTTGTAAATTTTCTGCAAAAAGCGCAGAGATAGTGCCAGGCCAATGCAGAAATAAAAGTTTTTCCAAGAACGAGCCATTTAACTAATCGCTTTAAAAAGGTAACTTCTTCGCTTGTCGACAAAGTTTTGAATTCTGCCGTTACTAAGAACAACAAAAAAATTAATTCCTGTTCTATGTTAATCATTTTGCCATTTCAGTTTACAGGTCTACTTGTTTCATAGTTGTATGTATTTTCTTAAAATGTACGTTTCCATAAAACACAGTTATTGTGCTAAAAGCAGTGGCGTAACTGTACCAATACAGTTATGCGGTTTATTGGGGCCCATGTTAGGTCGGCGCCTAAAAAATGTGCGCCCTAAATATTTTTAAAGTCCATCACAAAAGGGAACGGAACTAATTTTAAAGTTGAAAATAATTTCTCACTGATACTTCGGGTTAGGGACCAGACCATTACCCAGGCCATTGACCTAGACCAGATAGTAAAGCGAAGCAAGGATTTTTTTCAGTTACATGTAAGTGTCTAAAAACACATATTTTTCATGAAAGCGTTAATATTGTAAAATACAAGACACCAACTTTATTCTTACTATTTAAACCACGTAGTATGAATATTCTTATATACAATACATATTTCTTTTGGCATTGGGACACAATTTTTTTAGTTACGCCACTGAGTGCTATATATTGATCATTTAAATTTAAATCTATATTTTTATAAGGTATGGAATCACAGAGACTGAAAGCAAGGGAAAGAAGATGAACTGATGCCTTTAAGATGTGGTGCTGGAGACACATGTTGCGGATACCATAGACACCGAAATGCACTAATGTTTCTATTCTGCAGGAATTAAACGCCAAGGACAGACTCTCAACCATTTGCCTGAGACGAATCCTTCCATTTTGAGAAGCTTGTTGTTGTGCCACATCGAAGAAGAAGAAGATCCCCCACCCGCTGGACCGATGAAGTGGAAAAGGCAGCAGTCACTTTTCTAATGACATTCCTAAGATCTGTTGGATACCGATAAAAGTGGAGGAGCATAGTTAAGAGGGAGAGAGTTATGAGGGACCGATGTGGATGGATTAAATCGAAGTTGAAGTAAGTACGTACCTGCACAGTGCTCATTTTAAGAAGTTTGTTAATAAGTTGCGAAATAATAAATCAATTATTTACGTCTTCTAATGATACATTTTTATTTCAACCATGAAATTAATGTTTGCAAAATAATTTCATCTTACTAATAAGGATTAATAAAATGGTTTTTCTTGGAATGTTTTAAGTACTTTTACCATTATCGCGACATAAAAAAAGTAATAATTTTATGTGCGGAAAGTTCTCAAATGCTAACGGCCATACATAAAATCCTCTTTGGAATATCAATAGGAAACGTAATCCTTTATATCCACCTTTGAAGTCGATACACAAAACCCTAAAATTCATATCCCTTCATTTTTGAACTTATCATCCAAATTTTTCAAGTAATATTTAAAGACATGCACATTTTATTTAACCCGTGACTTTAATTGAACAATATTAAAATTAAACTACTATATGCATGTCAGAAAATCCGACATTTTTATTTACTTGCTCGTATACTCGTTATATAATATGTATGGCGAGAACTAGTGTATTTTTAGGTTAGATCGCGTTTTTCGTAATTGTTTCTTGGGGAAACATAGGTAGATGTTTCGGCATGGTAACACATGTGTCACTGACTGTGGGAGATTTATATCTCCTGCAAAAAAGTACGATTATAGCGTAAATTTTTGAGGCAACGCCTTGACAATGGCACGTGTTACCGTGTACATTAGCTTACACTATTACTCGCCGAAACCATAAATCTAACATATATAAATTAATATCTAGAATATTCAGTGCAGAAAAAAATTATGTTTAAGTTTGATTTAATTAAAAAAATTACATTTTCTACACAAAATATTTTCCATTTTTTTTCAAAACTATCTAAAGTGGAGTTAAATAATTTAGAAATTATAGTATGTACTCATTTCGTGCCCTAATGTGCAAAATCCCTTTTGAAGGGAAAACACCGATGACTGAACCTCCGTAATCTCGTATCGCAACTTCCACGTGGCTTGGTGAGGTGGGTTGCGTGGGTTTACAGAGAACGATTATTCACAGGGCAGGAAGGATAGAAGCAAGGATTGTGCTTGATTGTGAAAATTATGTTATACAGTAAAATTAAATACAAAGTAAGTTTTAAATATTTCTCCATACGGACAATAAAACGAGATGCGTGATACTCAAGTAATGTTTACAAATTTTAGAGTACATATCAATATATTTTATATCAATTTTCCAATAAAAAAACTGCATTAAATATAAAAATAACGCATCGACCCATCAATTGATTATGAAACTATTGAATTTTATTTGCAATATTTTGATTTTTTATATATTTAATAAAATAGATAAAATAAATAAAATAGCTACGCGACTATTTTTAAAAATATGACTCGATTGGAACGAAAATATAAACGCTGACAATATAATATGCATTAATGTGAAAAATACGTCTTGTTTACATAAATATAAAATTTTTGAACAGTAAATACTTTACTGTTGCATAAATGTGTCATAAACTATCGGATTTATGTTTCCACCAAGAATGTGTGTAGAATATCTCTCATCCCGCAACTATACTCCAAACCCTCTCCTCTCCTATATGTACACTTTATTTCATGTCTATTCATTTACTGGTCTGTGAAGGTGCCTGAAAATAAAAATAGTTTTTTTTTTATTCTAAATTATCTAGCGTCATTTTAAAAAATATTTCACCTCATAGACAATGAACCGAACTCCGCCGAAGAAATTGAAAATTTAATATTCAAAACTTTAAAGCTAAATATTTTGTTGTTGTAAGGGTTTGATGTTTCTTCATAATATCTCTATTTCCAATTGGACAACATTTTCAACCCAGGGAGGATCCGACGATCGGTGTCCATTACGAATTACGACCACTTACACGCTAAAATGGCCAAAACTAAACATTATTTTTTCTTGATAAAAGTAAGGGATTCAATTTACTTTGCTTGAAACTGAAAGCGATTAATCTCGATGTTAATGACCCCTCCTCTGGCACATATATCTCTCGCCATTCCTTCGGATAGAGCATAAATCTCGAATGGGTGTTTATTCGGTCCCGACAGGAGCCGCGGCGGAGGCTGCACGGGTCGAGGCGTCCGGGAGGAGCGGAGCAGCAGATCAATGGCCACAGATGTTGCGGTCGCACTTACCCGTAAATTCCCCTCAAACCGTACTTAAAACTTTCTGGAGAATTATCGCACAGGCCGCAACAAGCAGTGAGGACCCGACCTCATCCCGTGGCCTTTTTATTGCCAATAAAGTTTAATAAGCTATAAATAATAAATACGGGGTGTCGAATTGGCTCCGTTTTAATACTACTTGCGAGTTTGATTGTCGTACCTACTTAACTAGAATAAATATGAAATATTCCTTGAATACAACAAAAAATTCACAGCACGTACATTACGTTCAATATGTACGAGTATAGTTTATGTATGTTTCATACTTTCAGAACAAATAAATGCATCGTTAATATAATAAAAGCCATTACATCAAGTATTTAATTAACTCAATTACAAAATAATATTACGTACGTAAAGATTCCAATTATATGAATCGTTTAAAATGCATTCTTGTTCAGAATTGTTTAATGCTCAACGAATAGAGCAAACGGCACTACAATTACACGTTAATTGGTCTTAACAGTTTCGTTTAACAGTATGAAAATCCACTTCAACTTCTCTATTGAAAACGTATATCTCCTCTTTGTATTATATCAGCTATCTGATATTTTATGCTCACAGTTAAAATCATATTTGAATGCTTTAAAATGGATTTTATTTTACTCATTTGATATATTATACAGCAAGTCAATTATAAATTAATCTTTCGGGAGAATACAAAATACAAAATATTACAACACAATGAAAAACCATAACAGCTGAATACTTAGTAATATAAGTACGTTTAATTTCTTCAACATATTTACATGCAAATGATATTCTTCAGATAAATTAAGGTAGTCGCTAATGATTGTGTGATTTATTTTGAGAGTCTGTATTATTCGTGATATATAATATAAGTAAATGAAATCTTGAACAAATAATCGGTACTAAATTAAATAATATGATATAATTGAAACAAATATATTTTTTAAATAACAAGACAAAACAATTTGTTTAAACCACTATTTATTGATAAATCAATATGTTTCGATACATATGGTATCTTCTTCAGGAAACAATGTACAATAAAATTAAAAGTACAAGCATGGATAAAAACTAAACTATAAAGTTTAAGTGGTGGGTAATTAAGTGGGAACTTCTATGAAAACAAATATAAAAGGTGACTATTTGCAAAAAGAATTTGGTTATTTATAATATTTAGCTTGCTATTAACACTTTTAATTTCTAAAATTTTTAATTTATCTAACTGTAAATCCCTAGTATTAGTATGCAAAATTTCTAAACCTTTTTTAATCTCAAATTAATGATTTGTTTCTAAAAGATGATTGGCGAATTCAGAAAAGTTGTTGCTGTATAGGCATCTCAAGTGCTCCTTAATTCTAATATCAAAATTTACGCAAGTTTTACCTATATAAAAATGATTGAAATTATTACAAATTAATTTGTGGACCCCTGATTTAAAAAAAATATCATCCTTATCTTTGTTATTTAATAAATAATTTATTATTTGTGTAAAAAGCTGGTTGTATAGAATTTGTGTTATTTTTATAATTGAATTTGAAGTATGATAAACTTTTTCTTATACTTTGTGTTTAACAAATTATCTTTTATTTTAATATTATAACTATTATTAATTGAAATTTGTATAATGATATTTAATTCTATGTAGAAGTCATTTATGGATAAGAAGGGAACATTAACTAATCTACTAAGCATGGATTGAAAAAAAAATTAAAATATGAATGATATGTAGGTATTAATTAAATTATGTAGGTATTAATTAAATTATGTAGGTATTAATTAAATTATGTAGGTATTAATTAAATTATGTAGGTATTAATTAAATTATATAGGTATTAAACATCACTATTCACATAAACTTTAATACGTATAAAGTGAAGCTGCACCATTATTTCCTCCAAACTTTATTATTCTGGATAAATACTTCACGTATGTACATACGCTTTGTAAATTAATCTCGTCAATGTTGTCGAATACTCTCAGCACCAGAAACCCTTAAATATTGTTACAAAACTCGCTAGGATCTGGTATCATTTAAATTGGTTTGAGATTAGCAAACTTAATCGGCCGAGTGACTGGTGTACATTCGTAACTCAATTTACTGTTAGTAAATACAAAGAAACGACTCGGATACTCGAGTCGCACACGTACCGAATTTAGTTATAAAATTAATTTATACAACGGAAGGAAGAAAACACATTTTTGGACAATACGAAAATTGAGTGAATAAAATATGCAGTAGTTCCCAACTTGTTTGTTGTGATAAGTAAAACATGAAGGTTATTCCATCGAAGTCTGTATTCAAGAATGATTAATGGATTCAGATTATGCATGTGAAACTGCAAATAGTTTTCGTTTTTTTCATCCCTTTATCCTAATCTGGTCGGGCGCCTGACGCTTCCACCCTTCTCCGTCCTGTGCTGTGTCGATTACTCGGGATCACTGATAGTTCCATCTTTCTTCGCTGAGTCTCACCATTTGCTTCTTCCGTGTTCTCTTGGGTTGTCATACTGGTCTTCTTCCCTCTGACACTTATGAAGAAATATCATTCGAGAGTATATTGAGATGAATCCGCGGCTACTCCAAATAGAAAAAGTTCCGCTAAGTTGGTTTGGATGTATCCTCCGCACGAAAAACGAACAACGCCTAAACTGTAAATATTATACAGTAAAACCTTGCAATGCGAGTAACTTTGTCTGCGAGTGTTTTTCGTAACGAGCAAAAATTTGTAATATACGTATCAGTTATTATTACTGAGAGATCATGCATAAAAATGCATTACAGTGATAGTCAATTCTCTAATTTTTACAATGGGAAATATAAAATTAAATATTATTAATCGTCCATAGTAAGACTTTGATCTCTGAAAGGCAGTAAAGGTACGTGTATATTGGATACATCCACGCGCAAAACATATGGGGTGATGATTCACAAATGGCTTCATGCCGAGTGCTGAACTGTCCTCTATGCGAGCTCGATTCGAATCTCCGAGAGAAATCTCACCTGTAGCCTAATCTGTAGCTGTAATCTCAGCTGTAATCTCAGCTGTATCGCGGGCCATAAAAGTTGGTAATAAATCACGGCTTTAAAGAAGAGTTTTTTAAAAATATAATTACTACTAATATCAAACTATTATCAATCGCTAAGCAATTTTCGTTATCTCTTTCATCAGTCCGATAATTTCGTCTACCCAATAAGATTTTAGTCATCGTCTAGGTTATTTTTTGTCTTTTGGATACGATTCAAGAATATTATTTGTCCACCTATGCATCTTGAAAAATGCCACCCCACTTCCGCATATTTCTATTTACGATTTTTAGTAACAACAATGATTTCCTTTATCTTGGTCTTCCCCATGTTTCTTTTTTGTCTCTTCTAATGATTCATATTTCAGTAAAACTTTGAAACTAATTTAACATATCCAATAACCAGATTCAAAGCCAGTTAAGAAACTCTCCAACTAGTTTATAATATACCACACAAAAATGCAGAGCTGGGATGTTGAAATATGAAGAAGAATTTAATTAAGTTACTATTTAATTTTGCTCTACAGTAAGAGAACTAGCAGTGCCTTACATACAGCCTATAAGTTACAGATGCAGATTTTAAATCGAATGAAAAAAATAAAGACCTGATTGCATTATTTTAAAACATAAATAATAACACCAAAAAACTCCACTGCATTTTTATATATCATTAAAAATAATCGACTCAAACGTCCGATAAGTATTATTTTGAAGTACAAGACTAAAATGTTTTTTTTTTTGTTTGTTTTAGAATTTAAATATATTATATTGATATTTTTAATATTTAACGCAAAAATGTGGTGGTTACTCATTTTAATAGTAAATATTTCATTTACTTCGTTTTTAACCATCACTGATGAAAAAAAATTTTTTTTGAAGTCGGTTGGTGAATATAATTAACACACAGGGGTTTAAAACAAAGTTAGTGAAATATTTATAATATTATATTGAAGTTGACACATATCTTTTTCCTATTTTACACTACGATATTTTAATAAATCGTGCCCTCTGAACAACAAGTTACGAAATGAAATTAATTAATTTTTTCGACGGAGTTTGGTAAATCGCTCATGAGGTGTAATTTTAAAAAATAATTGCTATATAATTTTGAGAAATTAATTAAATTAAATCCTGATTTTGGACACTTAATTTTATATAAATCATACAGTTTCTTTCTATTCAAATCAACGGCTGTTTTACAAAATATTACAAATGCTACTGAAGTATAACTTCGCTTTCTTATTATCTTTTAAAGTATTGAGAATTATTCATATTCGTACCATACCATAGTTTTAAAAAAATAATTACTTTCAGAATTTTGAAACAAAAAAGCCTATTTTTACCAAAATGTCACATAATGCATTAATGTTCCGAAATGATACTACAATGAAAAACAAAATGTTTTTTAATGAGATAGAGTAGCGTTTTCTGAGAATTTCTATATATTATGTAAGCATTATATATAAATAATACGTAGAATATCTCAGAAAACGCTACACTGAAACTTTATCAAACCTCAAGTACCCTTAATTACAATAACTTCGTTTACTAAAAGATAAATATATATTATATAGTTCGTGTATTCATATACAACGTAATAATTACTTTAATTAGAATTAATAAATAAATAATTATAAGCCTTATATTTAAACAGTTTAGTTTTCTAAAACATATTTGATTTTAAACACGTTTTATGAAGTATCAAACTTAAACATTATAAGTTCACCGTTATACTTTTTAATTCACTGTAAGCTGAGAGAAAATTTATTTACGCTCTCGCAAACAATAAAGAAGTTATCTTTAAAACTTTCTGTGTGAATAGTTACGTTTAATGAAATACTCCGCACACAACAGTGTACTGGAAAATAATATTCATCGTGCACCTAGAAACAAAATATCTGCCTTGATACGAAAAGGAAATATAGTTGATCCATTAAAAACTTGTCAGCACTTGAAAGTTAAACGATAGTTTGCAAGTAATAACTGAATACCCCCGGAATACCGGGAGATCATTAGTTTGGTGTGGTTACTTAGAACGGGCGGAGCATCCCTTAGCAGGGAGAAAGTTCTGCAGGAACCTATCAAACTGGACTCCGGGCACGTGCTCTAACTTCCGGTTCCAGACTCCCTTCTGTCGCCCATCTCTTTCACCACCGATCCATTAGAAGCGCTCCACATGCTTACAAGAGTTACTACTTGTCTATCACTGTTTGTGGATGTAACGGCCGTATTATTACACCGCTATAAATTTTGACCGAGTTGGGTAAAAGAGACCAAATTTAGTTAAATAAATTCGAAAATGCGTTACGCGTCTCAGACATATGTGTCATATCACCCTTACATATAATGTTTTTCTGGTTCGAAAAAAATATTTAATTAATTTATCTAAATAAATATCTCCCTGACGGAGAGCCGAACTCTGGAAACCTGCGTGACAGACGGGGTTGCTAATCATTGCGACGATTACGAATGAAACGTGAAAGTAGACATTTGCAAATGTCTTTATTAATATTTGTAATTAGCCGGGGGTAACTATTATATTATTATTATTATTATTATATACTATTAATTAAAAATCATTATTGAAATTTATTATTACGAGTATAGTGCACACATAACAAAACTAAAAAACAGTGTATTAAATTCAGCATTATACTAGCAGTAAGCAATCAGCTGTTTATTGCTGGGCCTTGCGAGCAACTATTGTGGCTACTTCGCGGCTGATAATGGCCGCTATGCGGTCCTTGGTGACCATTGCGCGGTCAAGGTCTCAATAGAATCTATATTTTAATAATATAGCCTCCCCCAAAACAAATCACACGTAAATAAGATGTCGATCTAATTAAAAATGTTCCACCTTCGTAAGTTAACTGTCAAAACGAACAAAAATGACATCTAGATGACATATAAGAATCGCGGATAGACAATTTCTATGGTAAGTAAGATTTCTCCCCTACAGCATAGATAAGAAAAGATGACAGATGTCAATATGCTTGCCAGTCGTCTCATACAATTTCGCTAAAACATGTTTATTTTTCTTATTCATTTTTGAACTTGCATATGTTGCACTCTCAAATTGATACATTTCTCATTCCTTATCAACTTACCACGCTGGTGTAGTGAAATCGGTTAATGCATTTTCCTGGATAGAAAATGATCCAGGTTCGAATCCCGGTAGCAACATTTTTTTTCTATAAAATTGATTTTATCTGTATATCTTTCTAATTGATACATCAAATTTGTATTACAAATATCACAAACATATGTTCTGGAAAATTCCAACATCACAGTAAGAATGTGTTCTTTTAAAAAAAAATAAATAATATATATTTTTTTCGTTTAATAATTCAGTGTTACATTATTACAGAAGGGGCAATGTTGAAGATTTTGGCAGCAAAATAACATACTTAATTTGGTGCCCTGCCTGCTACACTAGTATTTTACTGTATTATAGCAGATAGTGAAATAAAAATATAGCCTCATGCTAAGTTCTGTTAACGAACTGAAGGGGGCCGGGATTTGCTGTCCTAAAGTGAGAAGAGGAATGGGGCTTGGTGGCTTGCCTTGTTCTCTCGCCCACCATTTTTCACTCAATTCTATGACAACTGTACACAAGACAACTGCAGACATAGACAACTGCACAGTTAGTTTATTACTCTGCTGTCATAACTTTACATTAAATAACTTAACCTAACCTATTTTTACCTAACTTAATGTAAGTTGAAGAGAACTATCTTAAAGACATTTACACCATCGTGAGACATATCTTAATCTACATAATATTATATTAATTGCTTATGTGTGCAATTGTCTAGCTATGCACTTTCATTGTGCGCAGTTGTCTATGTCACTTTTAGGGTGTGTATACTGATGTATATCAACATTAGCATTAAATGGAAAATTGATGTAATATTATTGTATTCAAAAGTGAATAAGAATAAGAATAAATAAAATTGTCGGAAAAATGTACGGTAATCCGTTAAATAGCACACAGAAAAAAAAGTAACTTTATATCCCGGCGGTGCTTGGATGTACCTTTATGTGTTCATCCGTTGATCATTGTACACAGTGTAATGTAAAATATCAGTATCCTATCTCTCTCCTTTCTAATCAGAATCATTATCATTCATACACGTATGTTGGGCATTATTTAAAAGATTTTAAATGTAGGGGATTTTTGCTGAAGGCATAGTCAATCATTAATAACTTTTCTTGTCTACCGACGAATATTTGAGGACCGAAAAAATACTTATTTATTTAAACAATGATATATATTTTTTATAAATGTGAATTTCTGTGTGCATTTAGAGAGTTAAAAAATAATTTAAGTAAAACCATTTAATCTGGACATTTTTTTCATGTATAAACCATTTTTTTTAATATTCTGGATCTGGTGATAATAAACATAAACGTTTTTGTAAGAGGTGTGAGTTCTTTTCGCTTCCGAAAGTTTACCATAATGTTTCTAACTTAACATTTCTTTCATCAAAGAACCAACTAAAAATTTAACGTTTGTTCTAAAAAAGTTCTCTCAACTTAGCAATACGAAAATATTTTCTCTGAAATTCAGTCAGGCATAATATCTCAACACTGTTCGCCCTTTCTTAGATTCAAAGGTACGTAACAACACTCTGTACTTTGTGGGTTAGGTAGGGTGCTTTGATTACCGTATATTGTGAGCTGGGGAATTTTTTAAACAATGGAGGTCACACGAATACCTATGTGCCTACTCTTACATACTAACGAATGTAATTTGTTTCATCCAATTTTGTAGTAAAACCTGATTGTGGTACCTATTTATATATACCTATTTATTACCGAGAATGTATAAATGCTGCTTGAGCTCGTGTTAATAATGTTAGAATTATTTTTTTAGTCATTATATTTTTAACGCAAAATATATTTATTAAAGCCTTGTGGTAGACGATGGTGGTGATAAGTCGCTATTTTGTGACGTCTGTGAGAAGTACCACTGGGCAGGTACAGTAGAGGTTAAAATACTGGAACCACCATGTCACGCCGACCGGGATTCTCTCCATACTACTCAGGAAACAGGCGCTTTTACGATCACAGCTTGATTACCGACCACTTTAATATCTTTATGCCATAAATAATTCTTTCAATATTTGCAATGTAAATATAATCTATAACATAAAATTAATGCTAAATAAATGACCAGTCATACTCTCCTTTTACTATATTTACTATACATAGTAAGTACTCTTCTTTTGTTAATCTTATTCCACCTCGTTTCACGAGCTAGGTGGTTGCAAATCAGACGACAGGGCTATGGAAGTCGGTATGTAAGTATAGGCACGAATCATACTACAAATTCCACAGCTTAATTAATTAAATGCCAATTGAAATTACGTGAAGATCGAAATTCCAGAACCTTCGTCAGTTATTCACTTTAATTTAATAATAATACAAAACTAAATGCAGGGGATATGCAATGCAACGTTCTCAATGTTTAAACAATAAATTATAAAATAAAATGAAAACTAAAAATAAGTAAACAATACACGTATATATATTAAAGACAAAACAACATTCAAATGGGTACCCAATAGTAGTGCAATATATTATACAATTATGGAATTCGAGAACTAGCTCTTTTATAGACTGTGGTAAAGATACTTCTATTAAAGATGTTTCTGTTAAATAAATGATCATTTCTTATAGAAGGGACAGAAATTAGTGTATTCTACTTTCTAAGATCATTTCTGTCGCACTACAGTACCTAGGTAGCCGGTACAGTTGTCGATGGTAGCCTTATGAAATTTGTAATTAAAAAAAAATATTTTTAATTTTGTTACTTAAAGTTATTTTTTATTTTATTATTTAAAGAAATTATGTGTAAAAGAAACTTAAAAAATACATTTCTATATGAAATAGTGTGCTGCGATTTGATTATTCAGAAAAGTAAGACGGAGAGAAATATATATAATTTTCATTTGGGTACCTCCTTACCCCTATCCTAAGCTATTATTTTTACTCCGTACTTGCTCTTTCAGCTTTGCATTATTTTCTTTGCCCCTATGTTTGAACCAGCGAAGCGGTCATAGCAGGAAAACTTCAGGTCCAAACTTAAGACAAAGAGTTCAATTTCTTCGAGAACTTTGAAGATTTATGATCGAACAAGTGTGACCTAACATTGCAAACTAACAGTGTTATAAATACTTACCAAATCGTTTGAGTTAACGTTAGATCAAGCCGTCGCGTCAGATGAAAAAAAAAACATATTTTGTTGAACGATTAATTACGAGTAGCCAAGCCAAGAAGTTTGTCGCGTATGTGTTTTGGTTATTAAATAAAATGAAGTGATTAATATTAATAATGTTTTTTCGGTGTGTTATACGCTATTAAATCAATTACTTTAAATCGATATAATATATTAAAGCTTATAGATTCCATTTATTTCTAGCACCAAAAATATACAACGGTCTTAATGCAAAAGTGAAAGATTGCAACCATAGTCTTGCATATTTTTCACAAAAAGTACAGTTCTGGCTCCACGAAATGGGGAGAAATTACGCCCAAAAACTTTTAAAGGTCTAAACCTGAGAATAAAACTGCTACAACAGTATATTGAAATACCTAATTGCATCTCTTAATTATCTGTTTATATATATTTTTTTTGTACATTGATAAATGCACTTTGCTTACTGTTATACCGGAGGAACACTGTCTGCTATAATACAGTAAATTACTAGTGTAGCAGGCAGGGTACCCAAACAAATGTCTTACTTTCTTACTGATACGCTGTATTTACATTATCAAATTTTATACGCATACCCTCGATACATTTATCAGTTATTTGAAATATTACGCAACACTCATAGTAATTAACTAGGTGAAAATGTATTATTAATGAATATTAATTTGAAAGAGTAATACTTCAGACCACTAGATATTATTTATCAATGTATGCACATAATACATGTAAAAAAAGTGAACTTAATAAATGTATTATTATTATTAAAGCATAACTCTTTTAAAAGATTAACTAATTATCGTGTTTAAGAAAGCAGACAAAGTTGTTACAATATTGAAGAGCGTACATAAACAAATAAAATAGATAAAAGAGATAAAAAATAAACAGTAAAGGAGAATTGGTGATAATAATATTATATTTAACTAAATTTGGTAGTCAGGTATCTTATTGTTTTAATTTGCTTAATAATAATTTGAAATTTATATAATTGTTCCCCTTTAAATATTCAATCATGGATATATGAAGCATATTCAATTCCTTGACAGGAGAAATAGTGCTAAGCTGTGCTGATGTCAAATATAGGTATCGCAATATTCATGATCGATCTCGATCAATTGCTAAAGCAACTTGACAAAACATTATTATTATTTAATTATATGCGCATAACTTTGCTTATATCTATATGAAATTTTATATGAATTATTTTTACTGCCCTCTTGGCTGAGATTCCCGCACGTGTGTTTCCTTTACAAGGAATCCACCCGCCTTGAAGGAGTCTTCCTAAATAACGTTTTGAAGTTAAAAAGATAAAATATATTATAGTTTATTTATGTTTCTTATTTTTGTGTGCGTCTTAATATTTTATCAGGGCACTTACGATTTTTCAAATGTACGTTTTTTCCTTTAGCTGTTAATATACCTACATCTATTTGTTTAAAAGTTTCGGGTCTCGCTGGTTGCAGTTAAGTGATCGATTGGCCTATCGGCCAGACGCCTGCTAATGTGCCGCCCGGCAGTGGTGGTTACAGGGGATCCTGGGGGGGGGATAAGGGGGTGTCTGCATAAGGCAGGGATAACTTACTACAATTTAATTATGGCAATTAGAATTTCAATCTAAACATCGTGAAACTTGCAATATCGTGTATATCATAATATAATACAGAGATATTAGAGTGAAGATGAAACTAATAGGTGCATTTAAAAGCATTCGACCATAGTTTATCTAAATAGAGACTAAAAAATTGGTGTGATTTATTTAAATGTTTTTTTAAGAATCTTTAAGATCTTTAAGAATTATTTCAGCATACATGTTTCGTAGAGTACACAGTTAACCTCATTTTATTATGTCAACACAACATTCCGTAACCAGAACAACTACCCAAAACATACTACAAATACCTCTGGACTATCTACATTTCCCGACCGAGATATTTCCTATACTTAACACGCAAACATTATAAAATTTGAGGCTGTAACACAAAGAAAATTCTATTGTCTACTTTTTTTAAAAAGAAATGGCTGAGAAACCATTAGGAAGAGTTGCTCCAATGGTCACATCAGTGATTTGAAAGAGAAGGATACTTTTGTTCGTGTTACCTCTACCTATGTATTATAAAAGTATTCGAGTGGTATTTACTTTTTCTAGCATTAGTCAGATCTATGCTCTACTCTCTCTAATTCTATCTCTCGTGACTTATATTGGCGATTTTATTATAGCCTCCCAACACCCTCTCAATTCCTGAGATCAGCCTGTTATAGGAGCACCAGTGGTGTAACTAAATAATTTTCTATTTCATGGAGAGTCTATGTTTCAACGTACCAGTTTTTTCTCCATATTATCAAGTTTCGTGGTTGACAATGATGTCAATTATGAGGCGGAAATACTGGATTTTGCGTCTCGTGCAAATCCTTGAAGGAAATGCTTATACATAAAGTCTTCTAATAATAAAGAGGTCATTGGTTATGGCCATTCGAAAAATTTGAATCAGTTAATACCGGTACCAGTTTACTAATTTATCATTTTGATCATATTCTTTTAATGTCCAACGAGTATTTCACCTCCTTAGAGGAAAACAGAGGATGTTGATGTTCTAAGTAAAGAATCCTACCAGTGAAATCGTGAGACAAAATTTGGTTATTTTAGTTTTCAGGCTTTGCCAATATTGTAATAATGTCTCTTCTGATTATTATGATGCGATATGTTGAACAAATATTGTGTGACATATATTAGAATATATGTTAAAAATAAATGTAAAAATATTACTTCATTGTTAATCGGTAGTTTCAAACTTATTTGATAATTATATTATAATTTAATCGATTTTTTTGAATAGAGAAAACTACAGATTAAATTAATTTGGTTTAATATAAATCTACACTGTTTCATCCAAATCCATTTGAATGGGTTAAAATAGAGGCAACTGATCTTTAAGCATCATTTGGGTGTAATCCAACTTGAATTATTATATATTTATAGTAATAGATGAACAATCAAAAATTGTTCACAAATAATGGGAAAAATTTAATTTTACACTAAAATTATCTTTAGCTCAAGTATTATTAAGGTATGCGTAACACGAGATAGCCTATACAATATACATAAAAACAAATATTAATTTTGAAATTTTTAATTTCAATTCAACCACCAAGTGTAAAGTAGCGTTCATAATTCTAAATATTTACTATTTAAATCGATAAGACTAGCGGTGCACAATGGAGTCCTGGTACCGACACTGATGTATGGAAGTAAGGCCTGAAGCTGGCAGAAGGGGAACCAAAGTAGACTGAATGCAGTGATCACTTAGGCGTATATGTGGAAAATCTATTTATGACAGGTAAAGAATGAAGAAATAAGGAAAGAATGTAATGTTAGCATAGTGAGTAAGATTAAGAAATGATTACTTAGGTGGTTTGGTCATACGGAACGGATGAAAGAGGAGAGAATGGTAAGAAAGATATATGACGCAAGTATTGATGGCATCGGAAATAGAGGACGTCCGCGGAAGACTTGGCACGACCAGATAAACCAGATAATGGAGGATGGTTCTGTCAGAAGCCTCAATAATCGGCGAGTTTGTATAATAAGATGTATGAATGTGGACGAGGCGAGAATTGTGTGTCAGGACAGAAGAGTGTGGCGCTCTATCCTCTCTGCCTACCCCCTAAAAACGGCGTGATGGTAAGTAAGTATAAAGAAAGAATAATAGAAACTCAGATATCTCAAAATTAATTCAAGTAAGACGATTGTATGGTACGCTAACAGATAGTTCATTTTAATTGTCCTATTATTTCGCGTGTATTTAAAACATTTTTGAATGATAATAATAATTTATTTTTTAGATTCAAACTACGGGAGTGTGGTCAATAAAACACAATATATGTATAAATAAATTATTGTAAATTTAAAAAAAAGATCAAATTTATGCAAAATACTAAAATAATTAAAAATTACCTATTTGTTAGTTAGGATACTTTACTTAAGAAGGGTCGATATCAGTTTTCGCTAGGTTTTTAATTATCATTTTTGTTTTTATATTCTTTCATATTCTTATTATCCAGACAATTATATGGATGAAATGTCTTACAATATCGTTAGTTCACTCAACTTATTTATATTATTAGTTAATTCATTCAGCGCTAATTTGACTATTAATTAAATAACAACATTAACCAATATGTACGAATAATAATGCTAATCACTTTCAAAGATTTCGGATAGTTGAATTTCGAATTAAAAATATTCGCGCTGCATCGGCCGATAGTTTTGTCACCAAGAACGAACATAAAAAATAATTATATTTTAAACCATATGCTGAATTCGTTTACCGAGTTTTCAATTTCGAATATTAGGGTTCACTACCCATGGATAAGCGTAACGGACACTATGACGTACGTCCACCTGACGTGGGCGGTAAGGTTTAAGCTGGCAATCTATAAATGAATAACACACCATTTCCATGATAAAGTTTTAGGCCATTAAAATAAATTTGGGGAAGACAAAATGATGTGATATGTCATTTTTAATAGCTTCTGTGCTTATACAGTGTGGGCCAAAAGTTTTTGCACTTTTTAAATCACTTCTGGGAGGGAACCGCGCGAAGGAGGGGCACGCGGGCGACAGCGCACGGCAGTTTGGTCATTTGAAATGTAATAGCGATGGATCACTTAACAGGAGAACAACGCGCGTTCTACGTAAAACAGTTTTACAAAAACAACGATTCTTATGTGACTGTTCGGCGCGTTTGGGTCATAAGTTTTAGGAAAATCAATAAAAAAAATTACAGGTCGTATGATAATGAATGTTATATGCATAACCAATAATAGTAATATTGCGAAAATGTACAAAGATTGAATTATTATTTTTATGCTTGAGGATAAAATGTGCACTTTCTGAGTATCGATACTGAAAATTCAATGTTTCATAATAATAAGAATATCCAAAATTTACCGTCCTTTGAAAATTTCCAACGTGCGAAACTATTTATCGTTGCAGTAAAACCACTATTACAAGGATTAGGAACGTAAAATAAAATAGATTTCTACTACGGAAAAACTGATTAAATTTTAATTTTAAGTATTAGGAATTCTAATAAACTGGTATTTTATCAATAAATTATTTTTTTCATAATGTACACATATTACAATCACCATAATCAGTCATTATTAATTTACCTCTAATGAAAGCCACCCCGTGTCTCTGTCACTTTTTTCAGTTCTCTGCCAATCTTTTTATATCGCTACTACTGCTCCGATAATTTCATTTACCAACCGAGACCTGATTGTTTTTTGTTCCTTAGGTACCATTCAATAATATTATTTGTTTATCGATTAAATGCGCGATTTAAAATATGCCTCGCTCATTATTTGCAGTGAATGAATTATTCACCACTGTAATAAAATGTTTGAAAATTTAAAAATAGCCGCAATTACATTAAACTGAGAAGGTATTTAAAATGAATTATTAGTATCCGAATTTGATTTTCCTATTTTTTTTATTTCTGTTTGATTTATTTTTCAAGAATAGAAAACCACACGATGGATGGCAGTTCGAACTTAATTCATAAGTCACAATAATAAAATCCATTAAAAATTCAGGGGTAAAATGGTCAAATAAATATTATTGAGTCACATAAAGATTGAGTTTAGTAAACATTAAATTAACTTTATTAGAAATGTTTTAATTTAAAAAAAAAATAACATTTCTTTGTGATTAAACGCGTGACTGAAAAATATTAGGATTGTAATATGCATACATAAAAAATGTGCACTTAAAAATAATTGCCATCACCCATTGCTTCAACAAATCGCTTCCAGCTTCCAGGTGTCCGTCATCCGTTGCTTCCGTAATTGCAGTCAAGCCAAGCCTCTCTTCATATAAGATATCTTTTTAATTTCCCCAACACTGCTCGAGCTGACGCACCGGGCGCCATCCTTCGCGCAGATTGGATTTAATCTTTCCACTGGCACTCTGATTAGCAAGCTAGTTCGTCTGGATCTTTATATAAAGGGTTTCGTACTGACTAAGAAGATTCTTAGTCAGTATCATAATACAATTTCACCACTCACCTCAGAAACCTTGTTTCAGCAACATGGATCCTCGAACGAATTCTCTTGGTAAGAATCCGTGTTTGATGCCTGGAGATTGTTGTGACTAATAGAGTATGCACAATATTGACAAAATAAATTAAGCTTTTTCTTGTTGCATCCACGAATCTGATTGGGTTAGAATTGAAATGAATTATTGCCTTTTTTTTAAAATGAAGTTCTTCGGAGACATCATTACTGATTGTGAACGCACTTATTTACCTTTGGCAGAAAGAAAGGATTATTAAATTATACAAAAGTCATAACAAAATATCATCAAATGCATTCAAGCAACCATCGCCTCGCGTCATGTGCATTATTCGTTCGATATACATATACTGTACAGAAAACGGCATTTTGAGCTTTATATCGAAACTTATGGAAACTTTTCTGGCATTCGACTAAAAGCAAACTGAATTGAAGGAAAGTAGGAAAACAAGGGCGGATATTGATTTTGGTTGAAAATTCACTTTAAGTATTCGCTAAAACCGCCAATATCCAAGGCGTTTCTGCATTAGATCGACATTTTCGCCAAAACTTTTACGAATGAAAATGGCGGGGAAGATAAAGGACTTTCAAATTAGAATAACATTTAAATCTCGCCAAGAAGAAAAATAGTTAAATTTTTAATTATTTGAATGACAAATAGGTCATTCATAACGGTGGTAAGATAAGTGAGACATTTTTATAAATGATGAAAGATTTTATTATTTTTAAATAAGGTTTTATATATTACAGTCATAAGTTGGTTAAATAAGATAAAAATGATTATTATATATTATAAAGGAAATTAGGAAAGACTTGAATTAATTCGAATCAGTAATTACGAAGTCGTAAAAAGTTATAATAAAATAAGAAATGAAATGGGAAATTATTATCAAAAATGTATAGTGAAATCAAAAATCAAACATTAAAATCAGAAATGAAAAGCGGTACCCGGGATATTTAATAATAAGCAGGGAAGAATGCGAGACACAAAAGTAAAAAAAAAACGATAAGAAATATGAACGCAGTTTGCTATGAATAATCTCAAAAAAAAAATGGTAAGACCAAATCATTATTGGAAAACAAAAATGAGAACGGTTAGAATCATCATTTTCCCGATCTTTCTCTCTTGTGCAGAAACATGGAGTCTTAGAGAACGGAAAAGCTGGATAGATACATTTAAAGTGTGTGATGCTGGTGATGCATACTGTGAACAGCCCGTGGAACGAATGACTCGACGATAGAAATATTTAATATCGAGCACCGTTTAATCTCAAATGTGAGGCTCCGAATTCTAAAAATTTGGTCATGTTACCAGACTTAAGAAAGTCATGGAAAAGTTGGTGGAAAGAACCAAATCTCGTGGAAGGGCACCAACACGATGGACCGACCTAGTTGAAACTTTGATGCAGAGTCTACTCCTAGAATACACTAGAAATGTCACGGATCGAAATAAATGGCGAAATACGTTATACGATTCATTGAGATTAGAAGTAGGATAAAAAAGGAGAGGTTAAATTGTAATATTGACCATTTATCAACTGTACAAATAATTACACATAAATAAAAGACAAACATAGTTCTAAGCCTTGTAAATGTTTACTATTACAACTAATCAATCTAATATAATTAGAATTGGTATTTCTAAATTAATTTCAATCTAAAATAAAACATAGTAATCATCTTAATATTTTTTGATAATAGTTTTTCACCTTTGTAGATTGCATCAAATCAACATTATCCTACATAGGAAAAAAAAAATTAATTGTTGTGCATAATTTTATATGTAAATATTTAATTGTCTATTATATTTCTGGCGAATATATAATTTGTGATTATTTGTAAATATAATCTGATGAGATATTTCAAGTCACAAAAAAATCTTTGTTTCTTCAGTCATTCTGATTTTATATAAACAGCGGGAAAATTCAATATTCAATATTTTCGCATGGTTGAACATGAATGGAATGCGCCCTACGTATTTCCTTTGTTCTTCGCTATAGATTTTTTTCTTTATACCTGTCTGAAGGCATTTAATAATAGAGATAAGTATATACATAAAAAAAATTCAATGGCACAATAATATTTAAAGGCTTTGTAAAAAATATGTTTTATAATGATAATACTACTAAAATATTTTTTGTGATACTAGTTTAATCTCGTGGAAAAACATGGGATTGATTCTGCTGATGTCTGTCGGTATCAATCAAAATCATTAATTCATTTTATAAATAGAGTGTTTAACGAGTTTTTATTATAAATCATCATGTTTCTAATGTTGGTGTTGAGACGATATACGAACGCGGAGATGTCTCAGGATAGAATATTATGGCGCTCTATCCTCTATACCTAGCCCAGTGAAGAAACTGTGCGATGACGTGTTAATTAAGCTAATTAAGTTAATTAGCATTACAAAATTCCTTTTTTACATGATATTCATCAAAAGTGAAAATAGCTTACTGCGATTATCAATAGATAAATACATTTTCATAGAAAATAGCACTTCGCGGTCCATTAAGATCATACGGAATTAATTAAATAAATATAATTTTTTCAGTGTTTTAATATGATTTAATTGGAACAATGAGAACTTCAGAATTTTAGCTATATAGAAGTGTCAGGTGTCAATTCTGTGTTATGGTTGGATATCTCGATACCGAGCTCATTGTAGCGGAAGAACTCCTCGGCGGGCTCAATCAATAGCCCGCAGCTGCAGTAACCCACGGATTCTGCCGACTGAGGAAGATTTCAAATACTACATTTTGTGTGATGTGGAGCTTATTTCTTTCGGGAATTATCTGGGAAAAGACTGCATTTTGAAAGTAAACTTGAATCAAGAAGAGAAAATAATAAAATGTCCCTCCTTTGCTGAATATACGGATGACCATTGTGTTTGATAAATGTTTTCCGAGACATCTTATACCACGGACACACTTGTGTAAATTTGTTGTCATTGAAATCAAGAATTTCTATTGCTTTATTCTGTTCTCCGTTAACCACAGTAACATTATAGAAAAAATACAATATTAATTGAGTGGATATATTCAAATTACATATCACCATCAATGTTACCTCTGAGATGTGCAGTTATGCGCGCGCACATGATTTGGCATCATAGCACTGACAAAAAATATAGCGGGTGTTAAGAACGTGGATAAACGATACATATCCCACATAAATAATGTTTTTTTAGAGGTATAGAACTTTAAAATGAAATAAAACATATGAAAATCGTGGTGAAAATCGTCATTGTATTGACTGTATTGGAAAGATAATTTAGTGCCATTTCGTACATATGAAGCTGCAGCTGGCTTGAATAAAGCTCTATCTGGAAGTCAAATTTTCGACCACTTTTTGAAGCAGCTGGGGATATATATCGACAATAACGCGACGAATGTTGGCTTCTAAGTCGTTTATCGACTCTGGTTTATTGACGTAGACTAACGACTTCACTTATTTCTACAGAAAATAATCCAAATCACACGATCTTGGAGCCCAGTGCACAGGTTTATTATGCAAAATTATGGGCTCATCTAATGAGTCCTTCAGTAAATTGATTTTGGCACGCGCTGTGCAGCATGTTGTATTTATTCTGTACTTACTAGGGATTCTGAAGTCTCAGGTTTTTTCAATTCCCGGGATTCGAGACTTTGATTATTTTTCGTTTAAATCATGGAAACCTTTGTAATTTTAGTTCGAAAATTTAGTCCAAAATCCGCAGTTCAGAATATACAGCGACGGAAACCGTAAGTACGAGAAGAACGTATTAGGCTAATGTCAAAATACAAACTGATACTATCAACAATTAAAATCAACCTGAGAAGAATTCTTTTAAATTATTCTAAGAATAACACGTGCATCGTATTTGTAATTACATGCCGAAAAGAATCGAGGGTAAATACTTCAAAATATATTTTTTTCGTTTAATTGATATTTTACAAATAACGACGAAAGCTTTTACTACACGCAATATAATCTCTCGTTACCATAAATCATTATCTGTCTCCTTTTATTTTTGATGGTCGGTAAATGTGAAACGATTTTTTTTTATCACTGCTGAGTGCCGACGCAACTTGACCATGACAATCGAGTCATTTTGCCTATCCCTCTGCTTGCTACCCGCTTGTATACAAACCGGGCATGCGTTGTTTTCGACTATGCAGATTTTATTTTGAAAAGATAAATTTGGGATATATTAAATAAAATTTGAATCGGAATGTCTCGAGTCGAGTATTTTTTTTTAAATTCCCGGAACTCGAGACGGCAAAAAAATTTTTGAATTCCCGGGAACAAATTTCCGAGTTGTCTCGACACAGAATCCCTAGTACCTACGTAATAGCGGGCACACAATTTTTAAGAATTCTTTTTCCTTCATTAATTCTATGCAGATTTATTTCATAGTTGTTATTAGTTACCTTGACTTATTAATGCGTCTTAATATATCTTCATTAGTAATGTGGTCAATCAGGTCTTATTAGTAGCCTTATATTGGTATGGTGATGTTTTTCTTATTTTTTCTCCCAGCGCACAAATAATAGCACTGGTCCAAAAAATTGCGAAAAAGATTTTTAGAGGCACAGCGTGATACAAATTTAAAAGAAACATTGACCACCATGTACATGATATTTATAAAATTAGTTAGAAAAAATATCAGATTTGAAACATTATTGTGAGACAGTGGGTGCATCACAGACGTATGTATGCACTTTGCAAAATAAACAAAACAAATATCTGGGCCGAGGATAAGCGGGATGTTAGAAACTTTCCGCTGTAATACAAACATTGGTTTAAATCGAGTGGTAGAGATGCCCATTCTTGTTTAACAGTGGTCTGTTCTAGTACGAAATTTTCTATGGTCGGTTTTGAGCTATTTTCCAGTTAATATTTCCTATTATTAATTAAATCATAAATATGTAACAAATTAACATGTGACATTATATTTATTACATATTAATAATACAGACCGACATTTTTTTTATGCCAAAGAAATAAGACCTGATCTTGTGAATGTTTAAGATACTAATTCCTAAAATAGTATCAGTTTTGCGTATCAAGTATTTTGGAGATACTGCTTATTTACTACTTTAAAAAAAATCATTATTTTGAATAAAATAACAATCACTTTATATAAAACCACGAAATTTATTATACGTCAACCGGTTTTGCTTATCTCAAGCTTCATCAGGACGTATTTGAATCTAATCATAAATACAAAAAGAGTGCATTTATATATACATAAAGATGGAAATGGAATATAAAATTCCGCGAGAAAGAGAGACAGAATACAAACATAGTTAAATAGAACATCAAGGGAGATAGAATATAATATTATATGCGAACGAAAGAGACAGAATATATATACAGATATACGGAACATTAAGGAGGGAAAAAAAATTCATTGTTAAATTAACAATTAAATTCAAATTTCTCTGTCATTTTGTATTATTATTTATATTATTAGAAATTTACGGTTTGTTCCGTATTCGTAATAAATTAAATGAATTATTATTTTTTATAGGTGAACACTTCTACTTTCATACTTATTCATTCATTCATATTATTGTTAACTGTAGTATATTGTCACCAGTTTTTAGTGTATTTCTACCCCCTTAATCTACTCCCAAATCAGTGCATATTGTTCCTTTGGCTAGATGTTTGTCCTTTTGGAAGTGGAGGAGGGAAAGTGTTCTCACGTGGTTGTTCATGTTGGATCACTATTTCGCTCATACCGCTGTGATTTTTGTTTTATCGTAAACGCGACACTCGTCAGTGTTTTGTGCTGTGTCATAATCCATATTGGGTGAACTTTCGAAAGAGCATCGTGACAGTGTCATCAACCAGGTAAGCCGAGCGATCCTTCGATTGCGTGAGTCAATCCTGGTCCGCTATTGAAGGTCCCCCTCCATCTCCCTAATCCCTCATCCCTCATTCCATTTCTCTATTTCCTATCTAACCTTCCTTCTGATTCCATCATCGCTCACCACTTTGTGACCGGTTTTTTTCTATCACCATCATCTTTAAATGTAAAACAAGATTTCACCAAGATATAAAAATCGTGGTAGAGAGGTACCGTGAGAGATAATGGCGAATCACTGTTGGAGCCTTAAGCGGGACTAACCTCACTCTTGTAAGGATTATAAAATAAGTTTTTTTAAGTTGTGTATTTGTTATTATGTAAGTATGTAAAATCGATAGTTGATATAAACCGAATTAGTTGCTTTCTAAGTAAAAGAGGATTACTTTATTATTTAAGAATTAGAACATCTTCAAAGCTAGATCTGAAAGAGAATATCTGATACTAATTTTAGAATCAGCAACTCGAGTATAAAAAGGTCAAACTTTTAAGCACCAAAATTTCTCATTAACATATACTGGGTGTCACAGAGACAGCAGTTCAAACGAAGTATACTGCTAGGGAGCATCATTAGCTACCTCATTGAACTCAAATAGAGTTATCCGAAATTCGATAGTTTAAAAGCTATTTAAACTATTATGATAATTTTTAATTTTTTTCAAATATCATTTTTTTTTATAAAATTGATCATAATAATAATATTTTTAAAGGTTGATAAATAGTGACAATTTCTTAAATTAGGTAGATGAGAAAAATACCTACACAGAAAAATCTTTCTATCGAAAAATAGTCACTGCCGGGATTCGATACTAGAACTTTATATTTAACTATTTAAGCTACAGTGACATTATACAATGTTCTTAGATTCAGATCCTGGCACCATCTAGCAAGTTTTTTTTAGAAACATTGTAATTATCGCTTCCAACGGGAAAAATAGATGTCTCATTAATAAGGTATCATGTAGATGGAATCAGTGATATTGTTACTATAGCTTAACTGGTTAAAGCTATTTACAGGTCTTCTTTCTGATAATTGTATATTTTGTAGATAGATAGATTTTTTCTGTGTATCTTTTTATAAAAATATTTTAGATATTTTGAGCAAATGTGCAATATTTTACTCCCATACAAGACAGGTTCGAGTTGTATTGAATGAATAAAAATATTCGCAGATATACTGTGATTGTACGAGTACATTATGAAGTATTTATTATACGTACATAAAAAGAAAAATATTTTTATATACTTCATGCAAATACACATGCATACATAGTTGGTGCACCGTTTGTGAAAGTATTGCGTAATTTAAAAAAAAAATTGTGACCACCCCGTGGTAACAATTTGTATCATTTCGAGGTTTGCTCCAAGTCGTGACCTGTGTGATAATTCAATTTTTTTATATTTATTTTGCATACCTTGCAGTTAGGGATGTTTCAAATTGCGCAAACTGCAAAAGACAAGCGTCGTAATGAGGGTGAGCGGCAGACAAAACCATCTCGTGCAGAGGATTGCTTAATTTCGTGCGGAAAATGGGTCCTTCTTGACGAGCAGCGCCTGAGTTGCCACAGGCTGGATTTTAAACGTATCACGAAAACTTA
This sequence comes from Eubasilissa regina, assembly GCA_022840565.1. Classification (NCBI taxonomy): domain Eukaryota; kingdom Metazoa; phylum Arthropoda; class Insecta; order Trichoptera; family Phryganeidae; genus Eubasilissa; species Eubasilissa regina. Next base: position 25,938,396 of record JAINEB010000022.1, on the reverse strand, counting down.
AGTATTTAAACATTTAAATATTTATTTAAAAAATCTAAGGTTAATTTTGATTACATAATTTAGATTTATAGAAGTTATATTGTTCCTATAACATTTTCTATTTTATAGTTTGGAAAGTAAGAAAGGTGAAAAAATTCTAATATATTTGCTCATGTCCCTCTGTGCATTTTTTTATGTACTGTATTTAAAAATAAATAAACAGATATCATATTTATAAAAGCATATATGAAGAATTTATTGCGTTATTTATAGATATTAATTAAATATGGTTAGAGGAAATAATTAATTTAACCTGGATTCTAACAAAGAAAGATGAAGTAATATTAGGTGTATTTGAAAGAAGTCTAAGAAAAAAGCAGTAACCAGGAACTTTATTTCTCATATGATGAGTTGAAAGTCATAAAATTCTTAAAATTAGGAACTGTTCGATGGCTAGGCTGTACCTATAGAGCGTGCACGGATGATGTGCAACCTCCAAAAGAGCTGCTCAATAATAAATCCTTGTGATCACAGGGACAGGTTAGGGGTAAGCAAATGCACGGTCTTTTACATTTGGATAGATCAAATAAAGGAGTTAACGGGATCTACTGTTCATCGTACAAACATTTACGTAAACTTTCATAATTCTATTGAATGATGTAAATAAAATTAATATAGCTGCCCTTTTCTATAGATTAATATTAATATTAGTATAAATTGTTAGATTAATAATGCCCTTTTGGGGGTTATGTTGTAGAAGGTGCGTGTGTATTACGAAATGAAATGATGTGAAGCGATTTGGCGGTCTCGCTCGGCGCTCCCGGGCCAGCAAGACCGCCGTTGTAGAACGATGAAACTGGAGAGACTGCCTGGTGGTGAATTTCGAGCCAGGTTTGTAGCAGCAGCCGGCAGCGCTGTCGCTAGCGTCGATGCCGACTGAGATGGCGGTGGATTTGAATTCCGGTCGCTGCACCCTTATAAGTCGAAACGCGCCTCAAGTAAATAAAATGAAAAAAGTAAAAAAACAAGTGTTTTATTTTCACATAAATATGTGAGTTAACAGGATTTTTTTTAATTCAATCATCAGGATAGCTTAAGATCGGGAGGAATAGAGACGTATTGCGCATCAAGTTAAAGATACCAGGGATGATGGAGAAGATTAAAATACCCAAAACAGGGTTGAATAGGTATGCCAAAAACGAGGTTGTAGTCCAATATAAATAAAGACTTATCCATACCTGACTTCCGCGAATGGGGGAAATCAACTCAGTGCAGAGAGCGATGAAGGTTTTCTTGAGAAGGCCAGTACCCTTACCGGAATGTGGAGTTAGGAATGATGATGATGATGAAGTAATTTTTATTTAGAATTTGTTTGTGTTTAGATCTTTAGAGCACAATTATGTACTGTATTATTTTAAATACAACTTACTGGTTCTACAATGTTAGCGAATGAATTATCAAGATTCATTCATTCGAAAAATGTTAACAATATCATAAATCTCAAGGGTAATAAAAATTTGTCATGGTTTCCTGATGTTAATATCTAGAGCCACGCGTATATAAGTAAATTTATCCAAAATTATATAATACGATTGGTGAGATTATGCGAATCATCTGTAAAATAACAGATTTTCATTTGTTTGGCAATTATTACAAACAGGATGTACGTAGATTAAATCTTACATATTAATATTTACGATTTGCTCGAAGGAGAATGGCAACAAAAAAAACATATATTAGCTATATATGTTGTTTATATATCTTTAAAATAAAATCATTAAAAAAGTACAATATAAGATTAGAGTGATGACCAAAGTGAAGGATGTCATTGTCACTGATAAAAAATAAATATTTTAAGACACAGATATAATCGATAGATGAAAAGTATTCTTAAATGGTATCTAATAAATAATATATTACCTAGAGAACGTCTCGAGAAGATCTCGATGAGTAGAAGAAATTGGTGAAGAAAATAGAGCAGTGAGAGTGACACGGCAAAAATTAAAGGAGATCTTCATTTAGCCAGTGGATGTACGTAATGTTCAGTAAGTAGATGATAAAGTTTAAAGATTAAAAATATTCTAGTTCACTGAATACCGTTAATAAATACCAAAATTATGAAATGCGCTTGATGTTTATAGAGTTAATTTAATGGTTGGATATAAGTATTAATTAAAAAAAACTTTGCATAAACCAATTAGTGTGCGTCCGTCTTGATGAAAATACAGTAGTGTCGAAATCGGTCGACGTAAAAGTTTGTTATTTTTTAAGTTAATTATCGTGAAATGTTCTTAACAAAGACAAAATGAAATATTATATTAATGATATCTTTGGATTTGTCGTTACTAACTTTTCACTGAAAAAACGCCAGCCATCTTTTAGCTAAAGAAAATGTGATGGAAAATCTGCCAATTTCGATAATACAAAATATAATAACAACGTGTTATTACGTACTAAAATATCCGGTTACGTTACAGAAACCGCTGAAAGCAGAAACCGCGGAAAGTCTTGTAACTAGCAGATGAGTCGATATGAAGGAACTATTTCAACAAATGTAATTAAGAAGATTCCACATAAAAACGTCTACATGTAGCCGATAAATCGTCAACAGTAAAGCAAAACAGACAACACCGTAAAAAGGTCAAATCAATTCATATAATTTACAAATAAATCAAATTTATGTAATCAAAAATACGTGCGAAGTAATTTGTACTTAAATTGAATTAATCTTAATACTTACTTCGGATGTGATCTGCCTTCACCATGAACAATCCCCGATATCATTTGAGCTTTATATAATAAAATACATGATGTGAAAAGAAATATTACAAATATTATATAATGGAAATCTTTAACGTGAAATCATGAGAATTGAAATATTTTTTCGGGTGCTGGATGATTTGATAGAATGTTATGTCGTGAAGTCATAGACGATATGTAATGATAATGTATAGGCAAATGGCATCCTTGATAATTATCAGATATCGGCCTAGTCAGAATGTTGAGCGATAAAGTCATAAACGGTAAACAATTTGGTGACGATGTGGCGGCCGGTATATTATTTTGTTAATTTAATTCGCGAGATCTTTTCATGTTAAGCGTATTTTGTTTCATGTTAAAAAAAATAAATGTATGAAACCACATCACTTTTTGTGGAGACTAGAATATTTTTTATGTTGTATAAAATGTTAATATAATTCAGCAAATTGCTGTGCCTCGTGACACTGTCGTTAAAGTTAATGATCCGCAACTTTGACAATAAAATTATGTGTCATACGTGAACGTCTTACTTATAATATCTTAATTTGTTCTAACGTTTCAATTTCTAAAACAACGTGCACTTAAATAGTTTAGTGGCGCTTGGTGCTTGGTGTTTGACTATTTACTGCGTGCGGTGATGGATTTGAAGTATGTCCAAAAGTTGTTGGAGCCACCATGTGCTGGTCGGAGGGTACGGAGCGTTGTTCGGATCTGTGGTTAAAATAGAGAAGAGCGGGATGTCGGATTCCTAATTCCTTTGGTTAAGTCCTGGCCAATGATCAAATAAAAATATAGTTAATACTATTTCATTTTGTTTCTCTGCATTAAAAAATGAACTGTTTGATTTCCCGTGTTATTGAATTAAAAATGTCACATTAAGAGCGTAACATAGATAAGAGAAATAATGTATGCAGAATAGATGAGATGCATGAAACAATTTATGTATTTAATTTTTAATCGATTGCAGAACAAGATTTATACTTTATCACTTCTTCCACTCCACGTGCACTTTATTACGCACCATATAAACCAAAATATTACGCACCATGGAAACCAAAATATTACGCACCATGCAAATCGAAATATTACGCACAATGCAAACCAAAATATTACGCACCATGGAAACCAAAATATTACGCACCATGCAAATCAAAATATTACGCACAATGCAAACCAAAATATTACGCACCATGGAAACCAAAATATTACGCACCATGCAAATCAAAATATTACGCACAATGAAAACCAAAATATTACGCACCACAGAAACTAAAATATTACGCACCATGAAAACTAAAATATTACTCACCATGCAAATCAAAATATTACGCACAATGCAAACCAAAATATTACGCATCACAGAAACCAAAATATTACGTACCATGGAAATCAAAATTATTATTGTTCTTTTTGGAACAGTGTTACAACAGCGGTTTCTTCTAAAACCTTTTTCTTTTTATTTTTGTATGGAGAGTAATACACAATGTATTATTCAATGTAGTCCTACATGAAGATTTTTAAATAGATAGTCGTGAATATAGTTGCAGGAATGAAATTATTCTGAAGAAAGTATTATGGAGCTATGTCCTAAACATAAATTTGCGAATGTGAATGATTCGATACTACGTGTTCCTTGTATTTTTATATGGAATGAAACCATGTACACTCACTGAAACAATGCTAAGTGACATGAGATGTGGATCTACAGATAGCTTCTAAAAATAAGCTGGTACTAATAATAATGGTATATATGTTCCGGATGCGAAAGGAAAAAGAAAACATTAAATTAGTTTGACCAGATTATGAAACATCCAGAAGAGTGCCATAATAAAATTTATATTACGTAATTGCTATTAAATATCTTAATATCAATCATATTTCACTGGCTCATCTATTCTATTATAAATTTTTCAAACATTGTAATAAATTAATGTTTTGACAGTAAGAATTTCAACAATTTGGTTTGTTATGTTTATTGAATGGAATTCCAATAGTGGATATACTTTTTTAATAAAGATGAAAGTAGAAAATTAAAAAATGGCTATTTAGTTTGAAAATATTTCGAAAATTATTCAATTATAATTGAAGATGGCAAAAAATTATAAACAGACATTAAAAATACGTTGTACGTAAAGTGGAAATTTGAATGCATACGAAGTATGCAAGCACATTTTGAATAGAATAATTATATAATCATTTGGCCCTTTGCCACTTTATTGGATATGAAAAAATATGGCACGTTTTATTATTTTAAAATGTTATAGAATTCGATACGTAAAGCCTGGTTCTCAAGTTTTGATTAATATTATTTATTGAACGACAAAAATTATAAGGATATTCCAATATTTTTAAAAATTTGATAAATAAAAATGACATTAAGTGAAGTTTTTTCTTATTTTGGTGGATGTAGTACTAAAATATTATTGTATAGGATGTTCAGCGGAAAAATTTCAAGATTAAATTGTAATTGCTCGCAAACCATCAGGGTGAGATGAGTGGGAGGGGTATTATTCGACGGGTGTGATTTGGGAATTTGCCAATCGCAATGAGCCACTGGTTAGGAGCGCACTGCGCGTTTGCGGTTGAGAAATATTTAAAGTGCGGTGATTAATTGGTTCGTGCGCGTCGCACTTTTTGTACTCGCTTTAATATTCGCTCAAGTTCGACGTGAAATTATGCGCAATTCGCGTAAATCGATAAGGAAGATTGCGGCCTGCACTGGAATAAAAAAATCAACAGTGCGCATTATTTTGAAAAATAAACTTCAGTTTCACCCATATAAAGTGCAAATTGTCAGTATCTCAACGAAAATTACGTTACGTGAATTCTTTTCGTGAAACCTTAGCGAGAATGATACTGGAAGGTTTTGGAACAGCACAAACGCTTGGAAATATATTGTTTACTGACGAAGCACATTTTCATATCGATGGCTATGTTAATAAACAGAACATGAGATACTGGTGCCCCGACATCCAATGCCATCAAAAACGTTTGTATTGCCCAAAAACGACAGTGTGGTGAGCAATTTCTGCCCGAGGGATAATTGGCTTTTATTTTTTAAACCAGCTAGACATAGTCGCTGCTGACGTATGTTACCGAATAATCGACGAGTTTTTGGTATCAAAACTGCAGGTGTTTTCGGGTTTAACAACAGAACATAATTTCAGCAAGACGGAGCCACTCCACACACAGATAGAGTTTCAATGGAGAAGCTGAGGGGAATTTTTCCCAATAAATTAATCAGCAAGTGCGAAGACATATTCTGGGCATCTCGGTCACCGGACCTTACACCGTGCGACTTTTTTTTGTGGGGATACCTTAAGTTGAAAGTTTACAGTAACAATTCATGAACAATTCAAGCCCTATAAGAAAATATCTGCCGTGAAGTTGCTACCAGTAAACCAACGCTTTGCTCTCGCGTGTTAGCAAATTTAAGAGTCCAATTGCTAGAGTGTCTTGAGAGAAATGGACGGCATTTAGACGATTTTGTTTATAAAATCTAAAATAAGCATCATTAAACTACATTTTGTATAAATAAAATAAGAGAATAACATTGTAGTTTTTTTAATTTATTTAATATTAAACTTGAAAATTTTCCGCTTAATATCCTTTAGAAAAGACAACAAATGGAATTGGCTTTTAAGACGAAATTTTAAAGAAAATATTAAATACGATATTAAAAGATATGGAAATAATTTACGAATATCTTTTATTTCGATATTTTATATCGAAATATATTTTTTAAGCTTGCACAGCTTTGTTACGTAAATAAAATATTTTCAAAAGTCCAACAGCTGGTGGCATCATCTAAGCAGAGCTTTGCGTATTTAATAGTAGGTACCTACTTATCAATTATTTTGTGTAATTTTGAAAATAAGTTTTTTTGACGGATTTTCACCGAGTATTGTAATAATTACTATTTATTAATTAATCACCAAGCATTGTAATAATTACGAAGCGCACTTACTTACTTGTAAAATGAAGGATCGTAGATAGTTAGTAAAAATACTAAAATCACTTGATAATGGGAAAATAAAATAATATTGGGAAAAAATTAAAGAAATAATATTTGGCGCAAAGTTACACTTTAAGAACTTCCTCGAGGTCAAAAGAAAGTATTAGCATAAAATAATGGATTTTAAAATATTGTATTGAATTCTCAATGAAGAACGTGCTGATATTATAAAATATTTCTTCGAATAATTAATAAACTTGAAATTCGTTTCAAAAATTGGCACACGATTAACAATAATAAATGTATATTATTTTACGCAATAACATTTAGAAAACGAAATTTATTATTTTCTTACGGAGTTTGTTACAAACAATTCTACTATTAAAATAAATCTTTTGAAATTATCGTAGTTTTTATTATTGTGTTCGGTGAAAATTATGAATGTCTAACCTTTTAGGGGTTGAACTAAATTTAAGAGAATCTGATGGCAATACCTCTCTTTTTACAGCCTTGAAGTTTGTGGACGATATTTCTGCGACGGGGCGTGTTTCCGCTTGTCGTTGTGTCGTTGTACACATTCGTACGTCTTGACATTCGTCTAGACACGTAAATAAATAAGACATTTTACTCCCACCAAATAGATCAAATTAATTTTAAAAATGTAAAGATTTACAAATGTTATGTTCACGGAATAAAACATGAGATAAATCTGAAAGATTTTGTTGAAATCTTCAAGAGTGCCATGTACACGAGTTGAGATTTTTATCTAGATATAAACACACACTGCTTTAGGTTGGAATAACCAACCAGTGCATAAGATGTTGAATTTGATAGCGAAACTTGACAAGTGCATGCACATGTCACCTAGAAAATAAGAACGACAACAATCATGGCGTACAGTCCAATGTAGACCTTGGCCTTTTCAATGATATCCCTTCACTTTTCTCTACTTTGAGCTGTCATCGATTTTTTCTAGATCTCCCAATGCTCCTTAACCCCTCTGGTTTATGGAATGTCAGAGCGAAAATGGCGAGGACTCTTCCATTGGAGCCAGATGCCCAGTCTATCAAAGTCGCTTGATAAATTTGACGACGTCAGGCTCATTACAGAACACTATTTATTTTTAAAGATAAGACAAATAAAAAGTATTATATTACAAACATTTATTCTCTATTGACTCTTGCAAAAGAGATTCTAATTCATTCATCTGACGAATAGAACATCAACGGTCAACGGACTGATATTTGACGTTTGATGTGTAGCAAGCGTGAAGAGAAGTGTCGTGTCTATGTTTGAAATTTGGAGCGTACACGGTGGACTACGAAAACCGAGAGTTGTCTCCAAAGAATCTCAGGGAGCATAATCCTTGCATAATATCTCCAGGCGAAAATTTCAGAGAGAGGATAAAAATATCATTCGTGGATATGGGCCGTTACATTAATTCACATTAGAGAATGAAGATCTGAAATTCAATTTCGGATCTTTAATAGAGTTAATTTCGATTCGTAATTCTATTTACAATAGTTAAGTTTGCTCACAAAAACGTGCAAACAATGTTGCCATTTTCATTGCATATCTACAAATTCGCAGAAAATCTCCAGTTGGAAAAGCACTTTACATATTATGTAAAAGCGGCTTATCTTCATAGTACTTGTACTTATCTTTAAGACGTGTTTGGCTTGAAGATCAACCACTTTGGCTGCAATCGTTTTTTTATACAAATGAATTTTCCAAGTGTCTTATAATCTGTCCGACGGATCTTATGTAGGTGGATTGATGGAAAAAATTGTCAACAAATACTTGATTGAAGAAAGAAATCCATGAAACAGGTTCCTAGATCTTCACAACTGCCAGACAGTGAATAGAGTTTTCCGCTGCTACCTGACCTAATTGATCTATTGTAGGATCCTTCATCAGGGATGTTTAAAATAGTGTTTTTTAATTGTTAGCATTTTCATTGATGGGGCCAAGTCTGCTATAATAAATCCAAAATTTGGATGGACCGTTCGATTACAAGGAACGTTAAAGTGCGATTGGTCGAAGCACGGGCTTTCTACATAATTCTATATGGAGTCAAAACATGAACCCAGAGAGGCGTGATGGCGTCGTGCACTGCGTGTACCATGTACTGCGAAATGAACGAATGCCTCCAATCTTCAGGATCTTTTCATTACTGAAAGGCTCTCCACAACATGCATGCAAATAACTCTTTTATACTATAAGAGAAGAAGATAGCCTGGAGCAATTGATGATTACGGGGGACGCATAAAGACGAAGGGCAAGAAGTCGATCTCCAATAAGATGAATAGAAGCCTCGCTACACGTCGCACTAAGCAAGCATATTGAAGAGTGGCGGCAAGCAGTTCCCTCCGAGGAAGCAGAATAGAAGATTACGATACTCAGTCATGAGTACATCGACCGTGAGAGAATAAGTCTTTAATTACCTTTAAAACTACGATACGAAATTGTTGTCACACAATAAATTGCTATCATAGTATTTTTATTACTTTTTTTAGTATATTTAATTTATTAAAAGATCATTATTTAATCCTTTCATATAACTGTGGTAGATGTAAGATATCCAGGGTTTTGCATATCTCATTAAATGTGTATAATGTGACTTCCTTAAGCATGTCATATTTGAGTAATCTAACATTTACATAGATTTTTATATACTACCTACCTAGATATAAAAACACATATTGGAGCTAATGATCGACGCTTTCACTGGTTTCATAGTTAGGAAAATAAAAAATAAATTTCCTCTTACAGTGAACCTTTAGATATTGTATATGGAGTACCTTAAGGACCAATTTTCTTTATGATTAACAATGCTTTAGATTTATAGATATTATGAAATCTCCTAGTTACGATAATTCTGTCGTAATTACCGCAGCGTGAGGAAGGAATATCGGAAGACGGATATAGGAAAGGGTTGGTAACGGAAAGGATTTTATGAAAGGACCAGTCATCTTGAGGAACCGAGATTTGGAAGGAATGCTCGCTTTACCTCAACTGTGACGCCTCCGAATTTCCTGTAGTCGCTGGCGAAACTACACATTGTATGCACGAGGATGGTCGACGATCTCTTCTCCCAAATGAAGACGGTGATTTCAGTCACGGCACACACAAACAACAAACAATAATTCAAATGATCATAAATCACAACGATCACAATGAGTATGACACTTCTAATCCGAATCTCGGCGAATCCACAATCCAAAAGAAACACTAAGCCGAGCTCACAGAAAAACTTTGAGTACACTGATAATTGGTCCACAATGCAAATGGTGTCGCTATTATTAAGATAAAAACAATAATAATCCAATATTGATAGTGCCCAATGATGCCAAGTTTCCAAATAAAATTGAGACCATGCATTAGGTAATGGATCGAGGATGGGAATTTGGATTCGGACTTGTGACGATAACATTGTTCGCGGCCGATATTAAAGCGCGCCAAAAATGTGCTTTACAATTTTACTTTTATATATTTGATAACTTTATGTTTTATATTGACAATATAATAATATTACGTTAACGGTGACATAATCAATAATACCTTTAATGGATTATGCGTCCAGCAAAAATATATACGTGTTTAAATGATATTTATTTCCAAGAAACAAAATAACAAATCTTGCACAACAAATATTCTGCGTTAACAACGCATTCCTGTGAAACATTATTAACATTAACATTATTACTCAATATGGTACTTAGATATCACTGTTGATGATAAAATAGGGCTGTGCTCTAACTGAGCGTCTTAGAAAGCTGATAGATATACTGCCATGTGATTCTAAGAATCGTGACTTAAACTAATTGAGAAGTATGTGATATAAGTTTTGTGTCAATTAACTAAAATTGAATGTACACCTGTTTAAGACATCTAAACCAAATTTTACACAGATACTCTTTCGGACCCTGCGCAAAATAAAAGCACCCTTCTCCTGGTCACTGCCCCTTTCTGAATGTGACATCTGTTCTAAATTTGGCCGTGTGTTTGGGGAAAATATAGTTTCACCCAATCTCCTAGATATCTCACTATCTACTTGGACCAAATTTGCATATTTTGTAACGATTTAGGGCCTGCATAAGATAAAGGAACCACTCACGCCCCCTAACCGTCTTCTTGATTTCCGGATAACGCCGGGCATGAACCGTCAGTATGTTAAATATAATATATTGTAATATTTTTAATAATGATGAATGTGTTCTCCTTAATAATATATAAGTTGTATCAATGTATCCAAAATTGAATTGTTAATTCTGGAGTCTCCTATCGGATTACTAAAAGGTATTTGAGATTCCGTAAAAATAAAGTAGATGACTTTCAAATAATGGAACGATAGATGCATCAATTTGAAAAGTGTAAGATGCAGGTTCGAAAATTTGTCGTCAATGTACTGAAATATACAAAATCGGTTAATACACGTTCCCCGGATTGGAAGAGATCCCGGTGGAAAAAAAAATATTTTTCGTTAAAATTGATTTGATATGTATGATACTTATGTTTTGAATAAATTCAACTTTACAATAAGTATGTGTTCTCCTTAATAATATTTTTAATACATAAATTAGATGAAATATGTAGTTAAATTAAATTAATTTAAAATAATCAACAATTCAATTCGATTCAGTAACAACGATTCAATTAGAAGAATCATTCTATCGTATTTTATTAGTCAATTCACTCAATACTATTATATATTATTTCATTACCTTAAGAGAGTTAATGTTAAATACATTAAGAGTTAATGTTACATGAAAGTTAATTAATTCAATATATTTTTATATGTAAACTGGTCATTACATTTCTTCTTTCTCCTTCTGCTCACCGATTTGGAATTAAGCTGGCTGTACCAGTGCAGGTACATTATATAACGGTGTGGAATGTAGCGACCACTGTTACGTACTATCTAGCACCATACTAAAAATTGGATTCATTTCAGAGCAAACATTTATTAGTCATAGTAAGTAATAATTTTAAAATCGAGAATAAATACCACACTATCGAATTGAATTAAAGTACTATCCACAAATCAGTAAATGAATAGACATAAAATAAAGTGTACATATAGAAGAGGGGATTGAAACATCAGTCAAGGGACGTTCTGCTAGCATTCTTTGTGGAAACATAAATCCGATATTTCATGACACATTTATGCAACAGTAAAAGTATTTACTCTTCAAATTTTTTTTTTTTTGTAAACAAGACGTATTTTTTACATTAATACATATTGTATTGTCAGCGTTAAAAGTTTTATTCCAATCGAGTCATATATTTGAAAAAATTCATGAAGCTATTTGATTGCAAAGTGATACGAAAGTAATGCAAATATTAAAACAAGGTATTTGCGTTAGTTCATGTCTGTGTATTTGGAAATCTGCGGTGCTATCTTAATTTCTCCAATTGATGCACATAAAATCTGTTCATAGTTTTAAACATCAATATTCAAATTGTAATTTAATATTTAATATAATATTGTTGAAGTATGTTGTACAGCTAATGATCACCTACTTGATGTACTGACATCACGCATATTCTGAACTTTTCTGTTAACACATAATTTAAAATTGTAAATGTATGCATAAGATACCAAAACTATATACTTCAAGCATGCGAGGGCGGTCATAAAATCATTTTCGAGTCGATTTTCAGAATCGTCATTATTTTGTACATTGGGTTAGAAAATTACGATAATGACGTATTTCCTCTTAATAATCGGTTTATTAAATATACGATGACCCATCTCCTGTTATCATTACATCATTCTTCTGCAGCTACATATCGTCAAATACATTCTACCTACCCTTAATTGTAGATAATATATACGCTATATGCCATGTATCCACCCATTCGTGATCAAGTAGAACTAAAATACAATGTCAGAGATACAAAAATTGCAGATCTCAAAGACGAAAGATGATACCGCGTGCCAAAAATGAATTCGGTGAAATGGAAAGCTAAAAAGTCGTAAATCGCATTTATATATCATGACATTTTGAACAATACGTTCAGTTTGGCAAAGTACAGGATCGTAATAAACGTGTAATCAAGTATTCACATATTGAAGTCATATCATATTATCTGCATGAAATATAAATTTAAAAACATTTTTAATTTTGAAATTTAAAATCACTTTGTTCGAAAATTAATATATTATATATTAATTTTCGAACCAAAATACCAAAATATTCATTCGTTTAATCGTCATAATTATTATTGCAGTAATTTGATTGATTTATGATTAATTTGTCCATTAAGGGTTCGAATCTTGGTAAAAAGATATAGTTAGATTATTATTTAAAACAAAAATGATGGTAATAAATAAAAAATGCAGTTTAAATTAGTAAAATAGAGATTAATTTAAAATAAACGCTTAACACATGTGATAACAGAGCGCATAAATTTTGCAGTGTTTGAATTCAGTGGCTAATATACAAAAACAAAAATTAGCTTAGTGCCAACTTACGAAACAAAAACAATAGGCGCAATACTTAAATAATAAGATATAAAAAAATCACTTTTTAATCAAATTTTAAAGAAAAATGATACATAACGTTGAAGTGAAGTTAAATTCGTATTTTCTTTAAAATACGAATTAGGTAGGTATGTTAAAGTTTTGTTCTAAAGGTACATCATTTTTGTAAAAAAAATCAGAATTATAATTGTTTCTGGATTTATAATCATGTAATCTATATCAACTATTCGAATAATATAAATATCATAAACGATCATATTTGACAAGAAACGCTAAAAAATTCTTAATAGTAACAAAAACATTAACTTACAGAATTTATTTAACCTTATGAAAATCAGTCCATCATTTATTTTATCCAATACATAAAAATATTATGGAGGAATACTTAAAATATGAACTCTGTATTTCGTATATTTACAGAGATGTTCACATAATTAGAGGCAATGTCATGATCAGAGAGGAAAGGTTATTTTATGCCTAACTTTCCTGATATTATCGGACCATCACGTCTTAATGTGGTGAAAGGCTAGTAAGATAACAGTAGTGGCATCTGAGTACATAATTTTTAAAATAAAAATACTTCCAATATTTTGATCTAGTAAAGTCAATAAAAATATAAGTAAATAAAAATTACTTAATGAATTTGTGCAGACTGAAAAATTACACGTGTAGGCAAATAGATATTGCAGACATGGAACATAATGAAGCAGACACAAAACAGGTGTAAGGTAACGAAGCGCAAACAAAAAATGTGAATTTAATGCCTAAGAGGTGATTAAAGCAACCGAGGTCAGGGTGGAACCACCACCAGAGGGTGCAAGAGTGGAGGAAGGGGAGGGGTTGACGACGGGACGATAATTAAACTTAGCACCCCCCAAGTTATTCGTTCTTGCGGCACCCGGCGGGAGGAAAAGTTTACCTTCCGGAGATGGAATATATTCCACATCAACGGTATATGGAATGCAAAGCATTGTTATGATAGCATTGCCGGCCAAGTAGATAATATGTTTTGAACTAAGAAAGGCTGATGAAGTATTTACAATTTTGACTATTTGATTATTGATTCCTATCGACATCCTAAAATGGAACCGACATGACAGAAATCACAGACCTATATTCTGAATAATTACAACTTCACAATAATAATGTGTTCTCCTTAATAATAAATAGGTTGTATCAATGTGTCCAAAATTTAATAAAAACGAATTATTAATTCTGGCGTTTCCTATCGGATTACTCAAAGGTATTTGAGATTCTGTAAAAATAAAGATGGTTTTCAAATAATGGAACGATAGATGTATTAATTTGAAAAGTGTTACATATAGGTTCGAAAATTTGTCGTCAGAAGTACAGTCGCTGTAGCATAGTTAGATAATGTACCTTCTCCGGTGTGGAAAGAGATCCAGTTTCGAATCCCGGTAGCTAAACAATATTTTTCGATAAAATTGATTTTAAATGTATGTCTTTCTAATTAACACATTTAATTAGTATATAAAACATCACAGATCTATGTTCTGAATAATTACAATTTTACAATAAGAATGTATTCTCCTTAATAATGCCATACATATTTTTTTTATATTGTTCTATAAATTTTTTTAATTATCAAGGAATTAAAGCCTTTCATGTATAACTTAATATCCGATGGAAACTTATGTATTCTCGCATTCAGTGACGATATTTCGATACATGTCGATTAATCAAATCAAAGTTAAACAAAGCCTTACCCCGAATGGAGTACAACACAATAATCAAGTTGGGAAATCGTCAACCTTCGCGCTAAGTTTGATGTGCCCTCTGGGAAAGTTAGATTACAAGTGCATTAACAATGGTGACTAGGAACTTGCAATATTGAATTCTGCATAAGTAACAAAAACAAAGCCCCTTTAGTCATATATTGTTTGAACAGAAATTCAATTTTAGAGCATTCGGCAGTGTCATTGGATCAGGTTAAGTCTTAAATTTGGCACCTTGTAACTAACTTAACCACTGCTTAATAAGAACAAAACTTTTAATTTTGATTAAAAAATGTACAATATGAAATTGTGACGCGCGATGTTCAAAATTTATTCCCGTCAAACGAAAATATTTGCCGCATCTATACATAGAATGTTCCAAGGGTGGAAGAGAATTCCTGGAGAAAATATGATCTAATTTATGATATTTTGTTGTGATAAATTTCAGCATAAATAAGTCTGTCAAGATTTTGTAATTTTTTTAGATAAGCGTTGATGATTTACAAATTATTCAATAATTTGTCCTTTATATAATTTAATACTAGTAGTCCATACCCGGCGTTGTTCGGTATTCAGGTAGGCGGTTTGGGGTTGATGGGGGGCGTAATACCAGTTATACAAAAAATATACATAATATTGGCGATATACAGAAAAAATCTATTAATCGAAAGAATATTTGGTTGCTACAGGAATAAATATTTTTTTCTGTATACTTTTTAACTGATTAATTTAATTTACTTTAAAAATATCACTTAACTATGTTTCGAAATTACAACTAAACAATACTTATTATGTATTTTCATTAATAATTACATTTTACAATAAAGTGTTATGATGTGTAAAAAATCGGTCCAGACTGAGACAGTGTGAAATATCGGAAAGGAGGGGGTGACTATATTTTTTGCACATCCTAGAGTACAACTGAGAAAAATTTTGAATGGATGGCATTTCATACTGTACATATTTATATCGAAAAAATTCACAGCACAAGCTTTTAGCTTAGTTTGAAAATAGTAAGAATATTGATGTGACATGTATTCCGTGTACGCATGTCTATTTAAAAAAAAAAAAAATTATTTACTTTAATATTGATTTGAAAATCCTTCGATTCTCTCAACGTTTTAAAACAATATGGATATGTATATTATTTATTTATTTATTGGTAAATGATCGTTAATATTTTGTATTCATCATTATCATGTAACATTACTTTTTTATAATTACATTTGACGGATTTTTTTATAGTCACCGCAAAGTGACACATATTAACCAGTGCAGTTACGAATCTTCAATTATTGTCAATTGATAGGTGACTGCAGCTCTCGTACTGTATTCACACGGTGCACTACTTGAAGGCGAGCGTGGTTCGGATATCCTCGCCCCTCAATCTCACTAGAGCACTCTCGATGCACAATGGTGAGAGCATTATGGCTATGTCAGAGATTCACCTGAAGCAAACATTTTGTCAAATAAATACAATCTTTAAACACATGAAATTTTTGTGTTGTTGTGAGATATTCTGGAAGAGACGTGATGCACAGCTACAAGGGCACTCTGTTTGTGGTTTGAGTAGCGCGCATTTGTACGTACATCTACTATAAATTAATATAATTTGCGTGCATGTGCCGTACGATTACGATATTTTAATAAATATTTTTATTTTAAGATATTTATTCAGCGGGTATCTCAGTCAAATTTGTCAAAAATATAACTGCGTTTTTATTTGCTCTGGCTTTTATCGTTTACTTTTTTTTTAGGCGCCCTATAACTTTATTGAAATCATGTTTTGAAGGCGCCGTGTAACTATTACGCTATTTATCACGTGCTAAGCGAGCGCTCCACCATCTTGTTATCTTCCCTTGTTTCATTATCTACAAATTATCATTGCAGCATGATAAAAATCAGCATTTTATAAAAATGCTAATATTATAAAAATATGAATTAAATATATGAATTAAATATATTAATTAGAAAGATATACATATAAAATCAATTTTATTCAAAAATATTATTGTTGCGCCACCGGGATTCGAATCCCGATTAAATGTATTCATGTCAAAAAGGTAACAATATAAGTTCGAAAAATTGTCGCTAAAAATATCGTCGCTGTAGCATAATTGGATAATGCACCTTCCTCGGTTTGGAAAGAGATCCAGGTTCGAATCCCGGTGGCGCAACAACAATATTTTTCGATAAAATTGATTTTATATGTATATCTTTCTAATTAATATATTTAATTCATATTTAAAATGTCACAGACCTATGTTCTGAATAATTACAACTTCACAATAAGAATGTGTTCTCCTGATAATATTACGTATTAAATGATTTAGCAAGCTAAATTGTTAAAGATCATTGTGAAGATCTATTTTCACTTTACATTCATAACCATCGGTAGTGCAGTCTTTAGCATCCCGTCTATCATGCGGAAGACTCGTGTTCGGTTCTTCGACAGCCACGTTTATATTTAATTGAATATTTTTTTTGGATTAGAAAACCATATTTTATGCAGGGCTGGTATAATACGTGTGCTTGGGTATTTCTGTCTTTTTTTTATTCCATTTACCCCAATAATTTTTTAATAAGTAATTTGTCTAAGCTTGTTTAAATTAGCTGTATTTTTTGCAATTCAAGCTTTTTGGGTTTTTGTGTTTCCTTCTCTCTACATGATCTATTAAATTAATTATGTATTCTTGCATTACATGCGAATATTTTTTATGGATATCGTCCTCTATTTGATGGTTTTGATTTGTAAAAAAATAAAAAATTGAATGATATCAAAAATTATACAGTGTACACATTAAAACTCAAATTCATTTAAAAAAATGTATTTATTTGACATTTTATCGCAATTTTTGTAGGTATGCAAATTCAACAAATAACACGAAAAAGCACCCATGTCAAAAATGCTAATAGATTCATTGTGTCTCGCACAATACAACTGTACAGATAAAATAATTAACCAATGCGCAAACAAATGTTTGAATACTCAAAAGTATTTATTTCAAAAAAGTATAAACCATTACAATTTACACAAAAATGTAATTTGTAGACTGTCAAAGTATATTGAAATATTATTTCTCATTGTATATTAACAATAAAAAAATCTAAAAAAATAATAGAAACATTTATAAACTCTACCAGCTGAAATATTTTACATTGATTTTTAATTTATTATATTTCATAATCAAACGATTAAAGCAAAAAAAAAAATTATAGTGAGTCTGCCTTGTTTTCTTACAATATATTCATTTAAATATTGAAATCTATGAGCCTTTATAACAAGACTGATGGAGCTCGTCCCTGTAATCGTGAGCTCTGAGCACCGAGAACCCTGGATTCTCCATGTTATGTGAATGTTCTTGAAAGATCACCTGTGTCCCTAATTTACATAGGACGTGTTTTTTACTGTACGCGAAGTATTACAAAAAAAAGCTTGATTGTAACAAAAAAAAGGCTTCATTGTAGCAAACAAGATAAGTTTGATAACATCTAAACGTTATACATACTTACATGACCATTTTCATATGTAAATACTTAATAAATATATCAATGTTCCACGTAATGAAAAACGAGACATGATGAGATAAATATTAGAGATTTAATTGAAAAAAATTCAGTTCCGTGTGCACATATTGAAATTTTGAGAGTTGTCTGCAAGTAATCTTACGGTAGGATAATCTGTCTCAGAGATAGTCTTGCATTTTTTCAAAGACAAAACAAAAATTAAGATGTGATGTGAATCTTGCATTAAATTATTTTGAAGAATGCGCTTTTGTGGAAATTTTTTTGTACATTTTGTTTCAATGAAATTACATTTTTATTGTGAATTTGCAATTTTAGAACATAGTTCTTTAATAATTTTAACAAATTAGACGAATCACTCGAAAAGATGCACAAAACAATATGAAAAAAACGTGTAGTTACCACCGGGATCTGAACTCAACATTTTCTCTTTCCGGGAGAATGAGTTACCAATTTCACAGTGGTAACAATTTAATTTCATGTCGAATTTTGATCTTTTATATACACATATAATATATTTCTATGCGTACACACATAAAAGTAATGTATAACATTTTTCTGTGTATATTTCATCTAAGTGGTTTTAATTGACTTTTCACAGTGACATAATTTGTAATTCTATAGCGTATGTCATTTTATATTCTCTGGTGACATAATTTGTCATTCTATAGCGCATGTCATTCTGTATTTCCTAATGACATAATTTATCATTCCATAGCGTATGCCATTCTATATTTTCTGGTGACATTATTTATCGTTTTATAGTAATTTATGTATATTAATAATATTTTTATTACAATGTGGTTCTTTTTTTTTAATGTCATATTTTTTTCTGATTTTGAATAAACCACCTTACTTTTACAAGAACTTAGAAATACTAAAATTAGATTAATTATATTACATATTTTTTAATAGGTATTTTTTAAAAAAATAGATTAAGATTCAAGTCATCATCGCAAAAAATAAACCCAACTTTCCCTTGTTTAATTATTTGCAAATGTAATTAATCAAATGTGATTAATTGAAACCGTACGGAACTTTAAAAAAAAAACCGTTAATTATTGTGATTGAAAAATTTCGATAACAGCAGGACATATGTCGATTTCGCATAAAAATTTGAAATAATATGTTGGTTCACTACATCGAAAGCCTTGAGCAATTACAAGGGCAGTGAGCACTTGGTGGCCTTTATCGGCGGATTTTGAAATGTAGTCCGTGACCTTAAAATATAATTCACTGACTTAAAAGAAATAAAATTAAAACCACTGCTTTTTAAGTTTCCGTTATCAAGACTGTCAATTTTTAGTCGGTGCAGAAATCATTTCTAAATTTGCATTACACGGTTGTGCAATAGTTCTCGTGTGATCCTTATTATTCATATTTAATCGATATATAAAAATATTTTTATTGATCTACATTATATAATAATATAATTACTAATATTGCTATGAAGTCGCCTATAAATCGTACGGTCTATACAAAATACTATCATATTATTATCTTCAATATACTTTAATACTCCTGTTCATCATTCGAGACACATACAAATTATTAAAATAATATCGCTGTAAATTCGTATATAAATATATAAATCGTGCCGTAAGTAAATTAAAAAATGTAAAATAACTTAGCTTTAGATATAATATTTTAATTAACGGTAAATTTTAAAAGTTATACAAAACAATATTTTGTTTGATTAATTCTCAATTTAATAAGTCCAGCTAATGTACTTTCCATACATAATATTTCATCTAATTAAATTTACAAATACATACACGATTCACCTGGTAGTCAAGAAATTTACAATATTTATGTTAGAAATTACTATCGTATTATGTGGTGTACGTTATTGATACATGTATTGTATGTGAACTGAATCAATTTAAAGTAAGTATGCACACCATATTTAATAAATGATATACCAAGCACGGAGTACTGGGTGGGAGGAATTTATCCCATACATCTCAAATTATATAAATTAGAACTAAAAAAAATAATTTAAAACAGGCTAGAGATTACCCAACCAATCAAGTATTTAAAGATATATTTTTTTAAATAGAATAAAATAAAATCCACGCGTATTAGACTAAAAAGTTAAAAATAGGAATAAAACATGCGTTGTACATTGTTTTTTACAGTGCATAACCATCTGCCAAAAACAATTAAATTAGCAACAAATATAAATGAGTATAAAAATGTGGTACTAAAATGGTTTAAAGGTCTTCAATATAAATAAATAAATAATGTATTGGACTTTTTATTTATTCCTAAGTTCCAATTTGATGACGTTCACTTAATTTATTATAAAATACATATTTTTTATTAAATTGCATATTTTACTATTATGGATCTTGATAATGTTTTTATATAAATATCGAAATGATCCCCATAATTTATAATCATTTTTATTTGGAGATGAAAATGTTACTGTTGCTTAATTATTTCTTAATATGTACTAATCTTTCGTAATAATATGTGATATATGTATATATATATAAATATATACAGATTTAAATATAGCATTAAATCAGTACATTCTGAACAAACGAATAAATAAATAGATTATCACTATTTAAAAAAATTCATAATCACAAAGTTTGCTGTTAATTCTTTCACGAGAATGTGCGCGGTTATTGAATCAGACACAGTTAATCGTTTTGGTATTGTATTTTTAATCGCAAATAAATTAAGGTTATACAAATTATTAATTTCTAGTTATTATCAACGGGTTATTTCAATTAGAATATATATTATACGTTTTATTGAACCAAAAGTGGACGAACCACTCAACAGTTATATGTTACAATTCTAAGTCCCGACACTTCCGCCATTATTAATTATGGTACCGGGCTGCTTCAGATTAAGAGCGAAGAGAACTTCTCTAGCAAATAATAACGTGAAAAATAGGTAGAGGCAATGTAAACATTCGAGGCGCGCACTGCCACCCCACCCACCGAGCGCGGAATGTCACATCACTAGCCCGACTGTATAAAGACGCGTACACAGTACATACGGCGGCGCTTAAAATACGTTAAAACGTTCGCGGCATTGACACGTTAACGTTTTGAAGGGGAAATTTCAGCAAGGAGGCGAAATCCCGTTTGCTAGTTTGGTAGCTAAGCAAGAATTTTCCATTTCTGTCTGTGTGTGCTGAGCGCGTGCGGTGCGGGGCGCGGGGCGCGGGGGGCCCGCCGCCTCGAGGATTGACTTTGTTTGTTATCCAAATGGTATCTACCTACGGCGTCTGCTGAAATCTTCTCTTAGGGCGGTGATCGCCCGTGACGGGCGGAGAGCTTTTCTCGAATTAATTGCTAGACACATATGGAACGCTGCCGAGGTAAACTGACAGAGTTGTTTGTCTTCATTACAATTCAAAGTTTTATCTGAAATCGATATCTATTCGAATTGATTACGTAAGAATGAGTGGGTAAATTGGATTTTAAAATCGCGAATTTATACGATTTTAAACTACTTCTCTCTTTATACACAATTCAAATTGCGACTAAAACAAATTTCTTACGTAGAATATTAATTAATAGATTATCTAATTGCATTGTATACATTCAGACACAGATATTCGAGTAAACATATTGTCCGTGTTTGTACATATTTGTAAAATTTTCAAGAGGAAGAAAAAACCTTTTTATCTTTCTACGCTGCAAGAACCTGTTAGATATTTCTATGAACAATATTTAGAGTTAAGGTGCATCTATGATCTATTGACACTTTGTGTATTTCAACAACGGCTACAAATTAGCTTAAAAATAAATGCGAGTGAGGAGGTTCTGGTAGTTCACCGTAGATGTTTATTTTCATGTAGCTAAAATGATTTTTAAAACATTAAAGCTTTTAAAAAGTAAAATAGTAGTTTTACTTTTGAGCAAGAAGAGTACACTCTATGCAGACGTGCAAAGTGTATTTACTTACAAAATTATATTAAATATTTTATTTATAAACATATATTTAATGAAATTTATGCTAGTATAGCAATTTTCCAACATTGTCCAAAATGGATACTTGTTTGCCGCATTATCGAGTGGGTCCGATAACCAACCATCCGAATTTAGCCGAAAATCACATGTTTATTTATTTATTTATATTATAAGTACGCCGTTTTTGAAAACATGTGCAGTTCATACAAAATAATTCACGATAGTAAGTACAATACAGTAGAAGCACAAAAGTAACACCGGAATATATATATATATATATATATATATATATATATATAACATAAAATAATAATATAGTTTTAAAAATTGACAGAAAAAAAAGTATAAGTACACAATAACAACTTGAGAAGATGTATGTATGTGAGTAAGAAGAACAAAATATTTAAAAAAGATTTATAAATTAACAAAAATAATTTTTAAAAATTAAGCAATAAATAATTTTTTTTGGTTAAACACAGAACGGTTTAAATAACTTAATCAATTACACTTTTGTCCCAGTACAGCATCAAAAACATACATCACTCTTATATTTAAGCATTGAACATTGGAATATACCGATAAAACCAAAATTGTTCCCATGCCTGTGAAATTTTTGTGTGGGTGTGTTACTATAAAAATTTATACATAAAATAGCGCCAGTGTCTTGGTACTTCGCGCAGGAATATGATACAAAATCTAATCAGTTAAATTAACGGCGTCCAGCATGTCATTTACTATTTTAAATAAAAATAATAAATCATTCAAAGTTCTTCTACACGACAAGTTAGTTTAATTAAGAACATTCATTAGAAAATCATAATTCATTTGTTCAACGGGTATACACAGTTTGAAGTTAATAAACCTTAAAATTTTATGTTGTCGGTCCCACACATCAAAGCTAATAAAAACTACGCGACGTTAATGCAATATATTGTTATACGAAAAATAAAGAAAAAACAAAAGAAATTTAATGGGATTATTAGAAATTTCATAAAAGTTAAAAAACGTAGACCTTCGAGCGTTTCTTAAGTGCCGTATTTATTTATATAAAGCTTATAAACATAAATCCATATAAAAACATAATTAGATTTTTTATTTATTTATTTATTTATTGATATTTTTGTTATAACAGAGGTGAATATATTATAATATAACATTGTAATATGTTTAATGTATGGGATGGAGTAGACTCCACCTCTGATATATACAGCGATGTCCTGGCCTCTTTGCTAGACTGAAGTCTGTGTTAAAGTAGCCAGTTTTTTTCGTGCTGTTATTTAAGATTCAGGAATAAAAATGGAGATAAATAAAAATAAATATATATAGAATAAAATAAAATAAAGCGGGAGTGTTGTAGAATTAGTGTAGGCACTGCATAATGGTTATGTTAGAATATTGGATAGCCATGCTTCTGATTGCTCTCTACCCGATTGGATCATATGTTTTGTCCATATTTGTGCAATCTTATTGAAGTTGAACGATTACATAGTTATATTTGACTGATGATATAATAAAAAATTCATTCCTTCTATAGTATAGTACCACAGATTTTTAATTAGGTACGTTATAATGCATTAAATTTATTTTACGCCGTAAGGTTTTTATGACTTATGATCTTTTATCCGATAGTAAATAAAACATAAGTAATCTACAAAAAAAAGAGCGGCTGTTTTTTAAAAAATTAATATCTCATTTTTGTCAAATCATAAGACAAAAAGATTCAATGGAAATTAAATAAATCAACCAGAAAGATATACAGAAAAAAAAACTATTTATTGAAAAAATATTTAGTTGCTATCGGAATTCGAATCTGGACCTCTTTTTATCCGGAGAAACTTGTTAATTCTTCCACTAAATTTAGAACGTTTAGAATATTTTGAAAATGCAACTTCATAATAAAAATGTGTTCTCCTTAAAAATTCACCAATTCTTCGATTTACGGCCTAGATACGTCCCAGTAAGGTTGGTCGTGAAACGAAATGCCGTAAAACGAATAATTTATTTTGATACAAACCCATACAGATTCATAAGATCCGTTCCAATTACATAAACAAATTATATTAATAAAATATATATATATATATATATATATCTCGGGTCCATAATTACTGACGACCTAAGGTGCGAGCTAAAAATTAAACATCGCATAGGCATAGCGAAAAGTTCTATGACCAGAATATAGAAAGACCGCGGTATTTCCAAGAAACAAGTCAGGCTTGTGGTCTCTGCTGCATTCTATATTTTATATCATGGACCCTGAACGCAAGAGACAGATGATGAATTAATTTGAGATGTGTTGCTGGAGACACATGTTGGAGCATACCGTGGGCTGTGAGACGTGCGAATGTCTCCATTCTGCAGGAACTGAACGAGAAGGTATGATAACTTGGAGAAGCTTACTGTGGTGGACCACGTCGAAGGATGAAGAAGAAGAGAAAGATACCCCACCCGTTGGATCGACCAAGTGGAAGAGTCATAGCCCTAAGATCAGCAGAATGCCGACAAAAATGGAGGAGCTAGTCAATAAGGCGGGAGTTCATGGATATCACAATCCTCAGTCATGAGGGAATAAATAAATTTTAAAAAATGTATACATATATATAAAACAAAATTGCACATCCTCAGCTTCAGCACGTTGTGTGGAAAAACCTGGTAGAAAAAAAAGTCAATCTTTTTGCTTTTTTTAACAGTTGTTTGTTGCAGTTAATGGCTTTATCAATGTCTCGAGAAACCTGAACGCTGCGATCTTTGTCGGGATCGGTTTAAAGTAGAATGTTTATTTCTTGTTCAAAGTGACAAGTGTTGAAAGTGGTTTTTTTTGGCCGTATATCGAAAAATGTTGGGCTGCAAATCGAAGCTGAGCTATAATTTAAAAAGAGCCATTATAGCAAAAAGCCGTATAAATAGCAGCCGTATAGCAAGGTATGGGTATAAAAAGTTTTACCAACCAACCAAAGATTTATTGGAGGTTTCTTGAAATTCTTAAATTTTGAATAGCTTTTATAGCGGATTTTCATTCAGCTAGGTTTGGTAGATCCTACATCCTGTTATGTTATTTTAAGTACTTTTACTTAAGTAATAAATAAATAAACCCTCGGACCCCAGGTGGCAGATGCGAATGGCCAATAGATATTATTGGTTACCTGGAATATAATGAATAAGCGGTTATGGAGCAAAAGCGGATTTAAAAGTGAGGCTTAGCATCTCCGTAGCATACAAAGTTCATATTAGTAGACGAACTCGTATCATGGTAAATCGTGCTGCCACAAAAGCTACTGCGGCTTTTCAAGAGACAGAGTGAAAGATTAAGGCTGTTAACACTGACAGAACTTCTTCTTCTTCGATAACCTTGCAGCCCATATTGAGCCCTGGCCTTCGACTCTCGATGACCGTCGTCCAGTTTGAAATCTGTAGCAGTTCCATTTTATTAGCTGTAGTTTCATATGAGCAGAGAGTTTGGGATTCTGATACATTTTATACAACTTGTCATTGTTTCTTGTTCTACAAACTTCAAAACTATTTAACATTTCATACAATTTGACGAAGATTGTCCACGCTTTATACCCCGACAGAACACTCAACAGAATCACCAACAAGCGTACAATGTTTACTTATTGCTCGACTTCTACAACCAAGTGCACTCTGATTTCATCACCATTTCTCCGGGTAACAGTGAGGGGTTTAGATCTCGGAGAAGTTTAAATTTCCATAATCACGCATAGGTGATGCGAGTGCCCATGATACAACGCCCGCCATCGTTTTAAGTTTGAGGACCTTGAGGAGGGAATCATCACGCTCAAAGTGAGAGAGAACATTAACAATATTTTAGTGATATATTTTCGCTTTTTCTTCTAAAGATTTTTGTCA
The DNA here is from genome assembly GCA_022840565.1 of Eubasilissa regina. Taxonomy (NCBI): domain Eukaryota; kingdom Metazoa; phylum Arthropoda; class Insecta; order Trichoptera; family Phryganeidae; genus Eubasilissa; species Eubasilissa regina. The sequence continues at coordinate 25,912,155 of JAINEB010000022.1, read as the reverse complement.
CTTTTTCACAGAAACTTCACCTTCATAGAATAGTTGAAACTATGTGCTGTAAGCGAATACCGTGCATACCAGAAATATTAATTAATTTCCCACGCTCGTCGATCTGTGTTCTCTGTGAGAGGGAATGTTCCCGTACCTGGAAGGCGGTAACGGGATCGGGCGCTGCGGTGTGTAAAGTGTAAAATGAGCGCCTAATCCGAGAACGGGAACGGGATTCAGACAAAGGACTATGTTGTGGGAGGATTCGTAATCCAATAACAACACAACCCATTTAATTACCCAGGCTGTTTCTTGAATTAAATTTTGTAGCGCATGTCGAAGGTGAAATACCATATACTAAATAAGAAGAACAACACGAGTCGTTAAAAAATTATGGACAATAAATTATCTGCTGTAGTTCTGATCAAGCGCAGAAGGTATTCATTGTATATAATGTAGATTATTTTGGATATTTATGTTAAAATTATTTTCTATCTACTTTAACGCGCTCAATCATACACATACACATACGTATATATTATATAATATATTAACACACATTTTGTTGTTGTTGATATTCTCAAATAATTGTACCGAATACATATATTCGATAGTTAATTAAGTGAATCTGAAATGGATCTATGATTAATAATATTATCGGATGTTAAGGATAATCGCTATGAGAATTTCAAATAAAAGAACCTATGATATTTATTTGCAATTCAATTTATATATATAGGGCAAGATGTCAAAAGATCGAAATCGTCAGTCATTCGAGGAAACTGGTAGTTAGTCATATTTTTCGCTTAACTATCTTTGGATATTAAAGAGGAGGCTTATATTCAATATTATACTAAGATCAGTAGAAGAAGATTAAAAAGTACAAAAATGACTAAATAATAATTTAGAAACTAGACTTATTTGATGTGCCTGTTGATCCTGTGGTTAAGACGCTCGCCTAGTGATCCAACAGTCGGGGGTTTGCAGATTGAGCTTCCACTTTTAATGAGGTCTGTACAAAGACCTGAGCACAGACCGAAAAAGGCTGAAAAGTAACGGAGAGCTCCTCCAGTCGCCTCGGACCACCCCTGCTACTGGATCATGCCCTCCATTATTCCAAGAGTGTGTGTGGGTGGTACTGTGCAATCCACCTATACCGTAAATAATTCCACACACAGGCCTCTGCCATAGCCAACCCAATCGGTTCGAGAATAAGACTCTTCAGCCACACTCGGACAATCGTTAACCATGGCAGACTTCATCCTCGTAACGAAGGACCACCGAGAATGAATGATTAAATGATTTTGAAAGCTGAAATGAATGTTCTGTTTCTGTTACAATTAACATTCGGTGATTTCAGCATTAAATTTTGTCAGACATACTAAATATGGTCGTTTTTAATCTTTATATTATAAATTTTTTGTAAAGTAGGCACAGTTTTAAAAATAATATTAACATTCACTAAATTAAAAGTTAAGTGAAGTGAAAAGTTAAAATCCAGAATCATTTTGACAGTATACATGGACTCGTCCGTTTTTCTATTTGACTATTCTTATTTATTCTATTTTCTTTTATATTTGTATAAGAGACAAAAATGTCACACATCCACCGAATTCGAATATTTCAAAAGAAACTGATACTTCACTCCGATGTAATGTATCAGTTTCCTTTTAAATTTGTCAACAAAAATAAACCGTTAGGCTATTATTTATATTTGAGAATATTTTCTTTTGTCTGTTCATTCAACATTCAAAAAGTTCCACGAAAACAAAAAAAAGTCACTTTGCCAAAAAAACCCGCACAACTTTGGCCGAAGTTGTTCAAAACAGAACAAAAATAAAGATATATCTACATCATAGCACGTCAAAAGGAATTCTCATTATGTGTTTCACTTGAGCTGCTCTACTTTTTGTCCATAGAGCCTATAAAAGCCGAATACGTTCTAGAGGAACCAGTAGTAAAGCTTCCGTTGCACCTGTCAAAAAAGTGAATTCAACAAATAGGCGAGGCTTTTTCTCAGAATTTTTTTCTATTTCACTAATTGTATTATCTTGTGGACTTGGAGTGGCGGGGCGGGGGGGGGGGGGGGGGTGGTAGTTCCATTGTCGAGTATTAATGAAATTAAACTGACAGTTTAGGTTTTAAAATATATTGTACGCGTAGTGTGCACGCGCAAAGCATTTTAAGTGACGTACTAAAGTGAGTGGTCTTTTACAAAATCTTTAATGTTTTTTTTTGTTGTCGGTAAAAGCGTAAATATTTATGCCTAACTTTTAATGGAACCGAGGAAAAGGGAAAGATTTCTTTAAAGAAGCAACATTAAGTGAAAATATAATTTAAAATTCTGTTAATAAAATAAGACTTCTTTTTTTCAAATGTAGGCACTGATTGTCGACTCTCTCGGAGGAGGAAAACTTGTTCTGAAAACGTTAAGATAAAAAATTATAAAGTTTGAAGTAAAACAAAAATGTGAACTCGTTAGGGATGCGCAGAAAAAATGTCAAATGTCTTCGTTATTTGTACAATATGTGGAGAGTATCTGGAGGTGTATTGTAGCTTTCTCTTGATGAAGCAATCAATATTAGTCGACGTTGATATAATTCTACAATAAAGCGATGGTGGTATTAGAAATTGAAATTAGAAAATATTTATAATTGAACGTAAATTGGTGACATAGTTTTAAGGTCATAATTAAATAAAATATAAGTTATAATTAAATATTAATTTATTTATAAATTTTACATCATAATTAGCATATATTTATCAGCCAATATGTCATACATACTAGAAACTGCGCTATTAGGCCAAAATCAAAATTTAGCGACATTTTTAGATTTTTAGGCGGAGTCCAAAGCATTCCAGAGAGATCAGATAAATATAAATTTACGTATATTTGAATATTTATTACTAAGAAGTTAATTTTTAACTTGAATCAAGAGAAGTCTAAATTTAGTTATTTTCTTTAGATCACAATATATATTTATAAAAAAAATAACTAATATTTATTAAACTAAACTTTTTGAATACCTAACATTATTTTTTAAACATACATTTATTTATGTGAATATGTTAATGGTTTTTAGGTTTACAGTAATCTTATGGAAAATGTAGATTTAGATATCCATTACGCCATTACTTCTAGATCCTTTACGACGGTTGTTAAGTTTTAATTAAGTTATAAAGATTTGTAAAATCATGTTTTTATGTCATAAAAATCGTGAACGGCTTTAAAACAATCCTTCTCTGAGAACGACAGATAGAAAATCAAATCTGCAGAGATTGTCTCAAGGAACCATCAGAGTTGGAATAAATCGTACAATCAACAACTTCTGACAACAGATTTACATCGAGATAATGAAAAAGTTTGAATAGGCCCCTGGAATTGAAATATTCTTGAAAATTACTTTTATATTGTGATTTCGTCTGGCTAACGGTATGGTTTGCTCGGTATTGTAAAAACGAATTTAATCGAAAAATAATTTTAACCGACGCGCCACTGGATCCTCAAGATTTCAAAATAAATTCAGATTTAAAAAATAAATTAATGATCTGATAATTGATAAATTTTCTGTTATTTGAGATATAAATAAATCATACATAATATACTAAACGAATGGTAGGATAATATTCCCGTGAATTTCTTGTATCGGCATTTTTATTTCACGGTGATCTCGAAGTTTATCTCCAGATCTAAATCTATATGTACACAGTACTGAGATTTATCTCAACTAAACCTCTGCAACTTCTTTTGCTTTATATATGCGCCCCATTAGTATCCTACTAGCACCGTATTACATTAAGATTATCATGATGTTTGAAAAGTTATAAACTTATACTTAAAACACAAAAATACTAAATTAAAATTGCACCTTTTTTTTTGTTTTTTACATAAACACTTTTAGGTATAGAGTTATTCTTAACATCATTATTTCCTCTGCACATTTAATAACCAAGTCCCGGATATATGTGTTTTCCGAAAGAGTAATTAATTCTATTGAATGATATGTTTCTTTAAAATTGCATGTTTTTTTCTGCTAGAGTATCTGTATATAATAAAATCAAACACGTTCTTTATAATTCTATAACGTATTCAAAATAAACTAGTAATTATATCAGAGTAAAGCTGATTTTGGTGGAAAATGTTAGAAATCTCGTGTAAATAATATATTTAATACCGTGTAAATGCTCTCACGCGATTCAATAATTTAAAGCATGTTATCTAAAACTTCACAACTAAATGAGATGATATTTAACTAATACAATGCTACCACATTTGTTTTAATAATACAATGAATTCAAAGTTAGCATGCCACATTCTTAATTCTGAATCATTGTTATCATGCTTATTTCCATTCTGCGACAAATTAGCTGTAGAACACTTATTTTCTAAACTGATTCAATGTAAGCATGCTCGTTTTCAATACTAATTTAATATTGTCAGAAAATTAGCGATAGATTAAGACATTTTCTAAATTTATTCAACGTTAGCGGCTCCTTTTCATAAATTACTAATTTAATATAGGCATGCTAATTTTTAATGCAAATCAAATATTGGAATGCCAGTTTTCAATATTGATTTAATGCTAGCATTCTTGTTCTCAATGTAACTTTAACAAATTTAGTGAGGTCACGAATAACGCAATCAGTGATGAACTAAAAAATTTTAAAGCCAGTTCCCAGTATTTGAAATCCACTGTTTTTATTTATTTTTTATAATTATACGTTTGACGATAAAATATACTCAGTTAGAAATTGGTTATTAATTTTTATAAATAATTCATTAACTTTGTTTTTAACCGATAGTTTAATGTATTCACCGACCAGTTTCAAAAAATATAGTTTTCTCCATCAGAAAAATTTTAGTCAGGTACTGGATTTAAAAAAAAAATTGGTTTCCTAATATTTTATAAAAATAAAGTTTAAAAACATGAGAATTATTAGACTTATGGTTTTTGTTTTTTATCATCCTGATGAAGAAAAATGTACTTTTAGAAACAAGTCGGTAAATATATTAAACTATAAAAAAATATATCGATAAAATAACATTCTGCTAAAGGCGATACCTCAGTCATTCCTGCTTCTCAAATTGATATTTACAATGGAATTATTGTGTTTTTCCTCGCTCCGAAAGTGTTATGCTCCAGTTACTATTAGGTGTTGCTTATTATTGGTCTGTGTTGGTTAAGATGGATTTTCTCTCCGTTAGCTCGTTGGCTGTCAACTTGTCGATATTGAAGGATATTTAATACAATAATGGTAAATATCAAGAAATATCAACACTAAAATGTCAGTAGAAGTTTTATAAAATCAATTAATTATTTAATGACACAAATATTGTCATTTTAATAATTTGCCTAAATATAAAAGTTTCGTACCGGGTAATTTAATTTCCATAAATTTTTTGAGTAAATTTCAAGCTTTATTTATTATTATCGCGAAAAATAATCTTATAAGCAAAGATTACGTTTGATTATTTTATTAAAATTATAGGTTAGGTTACGTTATTTAATTAAAATTACAATTCTATTTTTAGGTTAGGTTATTTAATTAAAATTACAATTCTATTTCTAGGATAGGTTAAGTTTGGTTAGGTTTGATTATTTTATTAAAATTATATGTTAGGTTAAGTTTCAAACTAAAACATCTATTTTATATGGCGTCAAATGTCATATAAGTTTTTTAATACTTGCGAGCGCCTTAATTTGATTTTATTTATGTAATCAGGGCGCTCAACTATGCCGGGAAAAAAATTAGTGATTCATTTTCTTCTTATTATTAATCAAAGGTTAGAGTGTCACCTGAATCCTAATTCTAACTTTTATCGTATTTATATACATTATCATTAGTGTTATTTTGATAAGGCTGATAATTAATAATATATCGAAATTAATGAATACAATATAATGTTTTTAATTTAATAAAAAAATTCAATGTTTTTTAAATGAATAAAATAGTTTATATTATTAGTAGTATTTATTGTTATTATATGATATAAAGAATTTAAAATTTAAAAAATATTTTTATGCACAAAATACAGGCTCTAATTAATAACAAGGCATTTATATTCATATATGTATATACCTATATAATTTTATAGATTTATAATTAAATATTTATATTTAAAAAATAATTTCTGTCTGGCTGATGTCTGCACTATCCAGTATCCTTTGACTGATTTAAGCCAAATTTTGTAAAGGTATTCATGAGTACCTGCACAAAACATAGGAATCTTTCCCCTTCACCATGGCCACCTTACATCCTCCATAAGATAAAAATGTATATAATATTAAATGCCGTCCGTTCTAACTTTTACTCATTTGCATTCTAGGAACTTGAGGAGAGTATAATCACCCTTTACCACCACCCGGAAATCTCACTTTTTTTATGTTTGGAACAAATACTGCAAATTTTGTTATTTTTTAGGCTGTTCGCAAAACAAAACCATCCCTTACCTTTCGAACACCCTTACCGAAAATATTGCCACCTCATCATGTAAATTAAATTAAAAATGAATAGTGATGCATTTAATTTTACGCTGACAAGTTATAAATGATAACTATTGACGGCTTGCCTGTACACCATTTCTTACCAGGATATTATGCTTATAAATAAAATATTCTAAACCAAACAAGAGTCCACTTATTCTGTCGCCATGTCAGTCGCGTAGTCGGGTTTTGGCCATTGAAGTTAGAGTACGTGTAGCATGTTTTGTTTCTTAATCATTATTGTTTTCTATTGTCAGGTACTTGAATAATATAATAGCATATTAAAACAAATACTTTTATGTTTAAATGTAGTTTTTTATGCAAATGGACTGCACTTGGTCATCCTCAGGCCCATCCATCTTGTATCCAGTAGCGGAGAGACACATTCTGATGCTGATGATTATTAAAATGTATAATCATAAAGTTTTTGATTTAAATATTAAAAATGAATTAATTTGAAAAATAGGTTTGCATATACTGCAGCACCGAAAAAGTGCAGTAAAACCAAAATGGAATGTGGTTTCGCGTATATCATTGCCTCAAGAAATGAACATTTTTCTGCGTCCCTTTCATTCTTGCTCGAGCTCATTGTTGATTTCTTAATTCCATTAGCACAAAGATTACGGTGGCATTTCGTATAATGAAAGCTTTCTGATTAAAACGGCGCCGCCATAAAAGTTCTTAATTAAATTCTACATCACTTTCACTCGCTGTATTTGTGAAAATGTCAGCGAAATGTTTTGATAAATAACTAACAAGGCGTCGGGGCGGTAAACACTATTGTCGGGACGCCCTGTATTCACAGGGAGATAAATGGATTTTTTATTCAGCTCCTGCGCCGCTGCCTGGCCGCTCTCGCTGGTGCAAAACACGCGTGAGATAATTTTTCAGAAAAACAAAGTCAAGTTGTAATTTGAACACAAAAATACTAGACTTTATACATTTTTTTGGTTTGCGAAACAAAAGTGTCTTGAATCATTAATCGCAGAGTAAAAAATCTGAGAAAACCAGATGTGACTGGATAATATTATTTTCTGGTGGTTGCTTTGGGTTGCGAAGGTTTTTAGTAGACAGGCAAGCGGTTTTAAGATAATTATTATGAAAACCGACTGGCCGCCGAGCAAACCACCGTGAATAAACGAATTTGAGTTGTTTGTACATTTATTTATTTCTCAGTGATGTTGTATTTGGGTTGTGATTCTATTTATATTTTATTAATTATTAAAGAGAACACTGAAGTTGTAATTATTCAGAATATAGGTTCGTAATGTTTTTAATGAAAATGAAATGTATTAATTAGAAAGATATACATATAAAATCAATTTTATCGAAAAATATTGTCGTTGTTACCGGAGAACATGCATTAACATCAGATCGGAAGAGATCCAGTATTGTTTATATTTCAATTAAACATGTTTATACATTCTTTATCTTTTTATAATACGTATTTTTTTCACAATCAAATTTTGTTTACTTAAGAATTTTGTTTATATAATAATAATTATAGATTTAGTGAATGGAATATAGTTAGCCTAGTCTTTTTCTTTTTTTAAATAGGCAATTCACCCTTCAAGAGTGATTTATGCCATTAGTATTAGCAGAGAAATTACCTGATCGAATTTTCTCGGCAATCCTAGAAAGATTGCCAGTAGGTTGCCTCTTTAAAATTGGAAAAAATGAATGAAGAATGATAAAAAGGCTTGATGTACATGAGCTGCAGTCATCAATATATCGAAGGACAGGAAGACCAGAAAGTGCCTTGTTAAGGCTATGGATTTCAATACTCTATACTTATATTTAGAATGAGTATAATAGGAAAAATAATTTAAATCTGAAAGAGATTTTATTTAATGTGAGATTAACCGTTAATTTTAGATTAGAAGTTAATAGGCATTAAATTAAAAACAGGTTTAATATATAGAATCAACAAGAATAACAAATAAGTCTGATTTAGTCCGAAGTCTGCGGGCGAATTAAACAGCTCTCGGGTTGATGTAATAAAAACAAGGTTAACCCAAAATAAACATTTATATTTCTACCTCAACTATAATATTTTCTATCGTTCAATACCGCCTTCAGTTTTATTGGAAATTTCATTTCACGTATTAAAACTGGCTTTAAAGAAAAAGTTTCCCAGCCGGTCACTTTTATGACATTTATTGCAACAAAAAATATGTTTTAAATAAAAATAAAGTAATATATGCATGTAAATAAAAACAAAATAATTAATCTCTTTCGTTTTTTGTTCTGTAAGTCAATATAAATTTATAATGTGAAATGAATATCCATCATTTTTCCTTTTAACGGAACTTTTAATTAAAACTCGTGCACTCGTTCATCATTACGTATAAATTAATTAACACTTGTAAAAAGTAGTGAATTATTTTTTTTGTTACTCATACAATCTCAACATGCAGAATATAAAAATAAGTTTAAAGATTTGTGTAAGATAAATCTTACCGTCTCTAAAATAGAATCGTCTTAAATAATACTTTAAATCTATTTTGAACGATTTGCCATAAAAAACCGTAACCTTTTGTACTTTCTTTGACATTTCACGTTGAGTGAGCGTCAGTTGAAGCAAAGGGTCACAGCTGAAGTTCCATCTGGCGGAATGTTTAGGATTTCACGTCTCATTTCACTTGTATTGGTTTTCATACTTCCCTTTAGCCTTCGGAGTGAGCGTGTAGGAGGATGTTTACGACCTATAGACGAATACGTAAGAGTACGTCTGTCGAAGACGAAGGCTTTGACAAACTTTATTTGAGCAAAAAATAGTAAATGCCCGTAATGGTTTGGACGCGAACTAGAAGTTCTGGGTCGAGAATCCGAGAAATCGAGAACCCGAGAAAGACATCGAGAAATATTTAGTATTTGTTTTCAGAAGGATTATTGAAATGATCCGAGATAATGATAGAGCTTAGAGATATAGACAGATAAACGACATCAGAGCTGGTGAAAATTATGTGTGTTACTCGACTTTCAAGATACAGTGTGTTGGAAAGTATGAAATATATGTTAGGTATTCAGAATTGAGATGTAACACAGGCAGTTGTGATTAGCAATAATAAGAATAGTAATTAATTAATCAATTAATATTTAAGCTGTGATATTGACAACTTAGAAAAGGTTGTCAACTGGAAATTGTGATAACTGCTATATTATTCAATATACAAATAATTTCAGAGACTCTTGACAAGTGGTCTATAATAGTGTCTGTTAAAAAAACATAGGTATGTGATAGAAACCAACTAAATAGAAGTCGTGAGATTTTTTGAGATAAAGTTTTGTCGAAATTATTGTCAAATATGCATATTCTAAAATCTTATTGGAAGTTTTCATATCGAAAATAATATCGATGCGTACGTACAATCAACATTATGCAATATATAATCTGTGGAGGTCTATCGTCTTCACAATCTGTGCAAAACGAGGCTCTCATGAATTTCAAAAATGCGCCTGGTACCGCCTCCCAATATACAAGAATAATATGCGTCGCAGCCGCCCAGAGAGCCGGCCTTGACACACCACTTCTCTTCTAGCCGTCTCCCCGACTAGTTCACTAACAAACGATTCAAGTTGACCGCTTAAACTTGTATCTGTAACTGTGTTTCAAGCATCAATTAACATCGATCGACTATTAGTAGTCTTCTTTGTATCTTCTATGCCAAACACTCTCATACGCGTACACCCGCATGCACATTTTGCGTTATAATTCAAACGAACATGTGAGCGAATGGGTGAAATATAATGGGGCAATTATTTACTCACACTAAAGTACATCCTTCTGATCAATCAATATTTCGACAAATACACATAATAAACAATATTACACCTTTTCCTCAGAAATATCTGTTATTATATTAATTGAAATTGTGTACTTTATAGTAAAACACGTATGATATGTATACTCTAGATATCTTATACCATAATGCCGAAATGCACTGTTGTACATCTTTGGTATGTAATGTAACAGCTACTAGTGGTAATATATAGGACAATGAATGAATTGTTTACTTTGGTGCCAAACTTCTATGTAATAATGCTATTAAATTACGAACATGTATATGTAAACTATGAAAAAAGTTGGACTAATAAATTATTATTATTATTGCAACAAAACATTTCAATTTTAAATATTAATTTAATATTTTATAAGAATGATTAAAAATGTAATAAAAATGTCTTAATTTCGGTGACATTTTTTCACAATACCATATTTCGTTGAAGAGCCGTTTTGTTACCTTAGGTGTAGAATGTTTAAATAAATTTTGTTTTATTTAATCCCTGAAAAGTTAATTTCATAAAGACTGTACCGAGTTATAATTGTTATGATTTACTTACAAATATAAATAGACATCAAAACTTTGTTAATTTTGTTACATGATACCTAACGAGCGTTTAAAGGATCTTTGTAATTTTTGAATCTTTGTAAAAACACTTCAGTCTGTTTAACACTATAAATATCTCGAAAGAATTTATGTGAATAAAAAATGGTACATTGAGACCATTATCATTCCAGAACTAATAACACAGTTTTAATATGATATCATTTTGAACATTATTTCAAATATCTATTAGTTATTTTCTAGGAAATGTTTATTCAGTTATTTTTATTTCAGTTAGGAATCTGTTACATATTTTTATTGAGTCAGCCTTTTAATTTGCATTACTTTATTCCTTTTAAAAGATGGGAAATAGGCAAATCGGATAATTTTTTATGCATGAATTAATTTTTTGTATAAGTTGAAAATGGGAGGCAAAGCAGTGGAAACTGTTCATAAACTAAACGACGCTCTTGGTGTGTGCACTGTTGAGAAGGGTACGGTGCAATGATGGTTCCAGCAATTTCGTGTTCAGGACAAGAACCTTGAAAATCAAGAAGGTCGTGGGTGTCTTTCTTCACTTGATTACAACCAACTGAATTAGAACCACGTACAACAATTTGAGAGCTTGCGTAAAAATTAAACGTTAGTCATTCAAGAGTTTTGAATCACTTTAAACAGCTAGAAAAATTGAACAAATGGGTGCCGCACGAACTGAATAAAAATCGCCGTATCGAAGTTTGTTTTACGCTGTGGGGCTATGAAATGCTGCATAATCCACCATACTAATCAGACATTTCCCCAACAGATTATCACTTGTTAAAGCATTTCAACAACTTCTTCATGGGTAAGATCTTTAATAAGCAAGCTGTTGCCGAAAGCGGATTTCTAGATTTTATTAACTCAAGATTTCACCCTACCGGAATAAACAAACATTTATTTTATTAAGAACGCATTATTATTGTGAAGTTGCAGTTTTATCAGATATGATGTGAAATTTTTGTTGCCACCCGAACACGAACCAGGAACCCTTCCTTTAAAATATTTTTTCGATAAATTGATTTTATCTGTATATCTTTCTTATTGATCCATTTAATTTATATTAAAACATTTATTCAAATGGAAAAGATATTTCAATTCTATTTGTAAGTTTATTTAGATTAATAAAGTTAAATTAGTTGAGAAAAATATTTTTGAATTTGTAATTATTTTCCTACCAACCTAACGTATTATATAATAGCAGACACAACTAAACTTATAATGAACATTCCCCCTTGTTAATTCATAAAACGACATTCTTTTGAGTGAATAAATTATTTAAGAAATGCCTGTTAGTTACCTTGTTAAATTCATGGTTCTTAAGTCGTCGCATAGTTGGAATGCCTCTGGAGGGCGAGCCGCGATAGCAAGTATGTAGGTACTTCTCGTTTCCTAGCGGCGCGCGTGCTCCCGAACTTCCGGTTGCCGCCCGACATCTTGCTCAGCCGTTTGCAGCCTCCAGGCGCGCAGGCAGAAAAAGTAAAATATTTCGCACAATGTAAATATTTATATGCTTTCATATCAAAACACGCGCGTGAGTTCCTGAGTTTGCATTGAATATTCTATTCACCTATTCAAGAAGATCATTTCTTGTCAATATTTTCGTTCGTTATAAAATAAATTTGAACGATCTAACTAATGAAATCGCTTTCAGAACAATACAATTTTGCCCGTTATTGGATTTTATTAGAGTACCGAGTCCTTTTATTTTGTATTGTGTGCAGTGGTGTAACTACGCTAGTGTTAATTGAAGGGCGCCGAAAGGTCCTCATCTTTTCGCGGAAGTCTTATAGAAGTAGTTATACTCAAAAAAATTCCCGTCTAAACCAGAAGAATTATTGAAATATGAAAATAAAATAATTATTTAATTTAATATATTACGAAAATAGATGAATATATTATAAATATATATATGAATGTATTATATTATACAGCAGGTGTTAATTAGTTGGATTAGAGAAACAAATATGATTTTTTTTAGTTTCAGCAATGCATAATAATTATTAAGGAAAACACATTCTTATTGTGAAGTTGTAATTATTCAGAATATAGGTCTGTGATATTTTAAATACTAAATTAATGTATTAATTATAAATATATTAATATATCACAGACCTATGTTCTAAATAATTACAACTTCACCATAAGAATGTGTTTTCCTTAATAATATATGTTGTATCAATGTGTCTAAAATTTAATAAAAATGAATTGATAATTCTGGCGTCTGCAGTCGGTTTACTCAAAGGTATTTGAGATTCTGTAAAAATAATGTAGATGACTTTCAAATAATGGAACGACAGGTGTATTAATTTGAAAAATGTAACATATAGGTTTGAAAATTTGTCATGTAAAATACTGGCGTTATGACCCAATTGGTAGTGTACTTCCCCGGATTGGAAATAGAGATCCAGGTTCAAATTCTGGTAACGCAAAAACAATATTTTTCAACAAAATTGATTTTATATGTATATATTTATAATTAATACATTAATTTTGTGCATAATAATGCCTGAAACATGCCGTTGTCTGACAAACATGTGAAATTTTAGTCTTATTATTAAATTGATTATCTTCGTAGTAATAAGATTTTATTATATATACAATGCATATTCACGCGGCTCTTTTATTTCTTTTTTATCTTATTTTCGTAGTAATAAAATTATATTTTATATACAATGCATATTCACGAGGCTCTTTTATTTTTTATTGGGGTTAATTTTTTTTAGTTACACCACTGGTTGTATGTCTAAGATTTCGAAGAGTTACACCATTTATTGCATCACATCAGTAATTCAATCGATATTCTGTGAATGTCGAATTCGCTTTTTTTATAATATAAGTTAAGGAAATTTGACTCATTTATAAAATGAGTAAGTTAATTTATTTTTCTTTTCAAAGTAATCTGATAACGTGATCAGATTGTATTGCTTTTTGATTGGCAGACCAACATTAGCGTCATACCTAAGGCTGGGTATTGTAATTTATATTTTGCTAGATACGCACCGTTCAAAAATACCGACATCATTTTGATTCTTAGCAGTCTTATTAGTACAAAGATTTGTAAGGCATAATTTAAAAAAAATTACGATAGTGACTAATTGCTGACGGAATAAGCTGACCACAATATTCAAGGTAATGTTAAAGAATACAAATTATAATAATAGTTTGCTTTTAAAAATATCGACTGTAGCAGTAAATTTATGGTTAGTTATTTTTAACTAATAAACGACAAGTTACTTTAAATGAGGATACTCCAGAAAGTAAAGGCCTTAAGATACACAATATCTTAATCTATTTCTCCACATAATCACTTCTTACATTTAATCATTTATAATTAATATATTATAGAGCTTTAAGATTCCGTTGTTGTATTCGTCAACCGCCAGTCCATTTAATTAATATTTGTTAAGTGTAAGCTGCAATTCTTTAATCTGGAACTCTTCAAGTTAAAGGAAGATGTGATAATCGATTGAATCTGGACTCGAAAATTTTCAAATCAAAACTGCTCAAAAAAGTTTGCATTGAAGTAGCCAATAATGCCATTGACATGTGACTGGCATTCATTTTCTGAAAATAAATAAGACACCCAGGTCTCCTCACTAGTATTAAAAAAATCATATGATTAATATTGCTGTATAAACATAAAAACTGACTTCATTCCGTTCTTCACAGAAAAATTTTGTAAAGTCGAGTTCATTTTAAATACACTCGGATTTATTTTTATGCGGTAGATACGTTCCACAGGAAAACCCATGAAAAAAGACTAGACACACGTATAAAAATTAAGGTTACGTTCCATAATTTTCTAAAATCGCATGGAACTAATTCAATAAGTTAAAATATACTGTAAAACGCATAACTTTTTTTATTTATTAAATTTCAGAAAAATGTAATTTTAACATATTCCTTCCAAATTTATAAATTTTATAAATTTTTAAAGTCTTTTTTGCATATTTTTTTTTAAGAATTATCATCGCTATATGACAATGTTCGGCATAATCTGCAAACTGGTTCGAAATCACTTTCATCACTAAAAGAGATAGTCAGCGCATCAGATCTATGTCCTGAAGATAATGATTCTTCACAAATAAAATTAGCCTCAACTTCGCATGATGATTTTTTCCTTTTGACAAAATAATCAGTGATTAAACTTTGCGATGACTTTGCTAATTTTTTGTACAATTCCTGATATCCAAAAATGCAATTCTGAAGCTCGCATTGAAACTTGAATGCTCGTTCAGAAATATCATCTTTTTCAATGAAACGATTTGCCAATTTACTGCAACGTTTATTGTTAGTAAACTAACCGATATTTGATGTGACGCTTATAAGAACGGCCTTTAAAGTAAATAACGTACCTGCAACATGTTTGAATGTCGAATGTTCACTGATAATTTCAAAAAACAATGGAGGGGAGAAACACGTCCATACATGCACAATTTCATTTATTTTCGGCTAAATTGCACTGGCGCAGACTGTTTGCATATACAGACAAAATTCTCCGAATTTTTGACCTTTCAACATGTTAAATTGATCTAAAATAGTAATTTAAAAAAAAAAATCTTCATGAAATATAAACCGCATAACTTCAAAACTGCATAAAAATAGTATACATAAAAATGGAGCTGAGTGTATGCATAATGCTGCAAAAATACGTGTTAATACACGCGAAAACAGGTTAGAAAGACGGACTAACATTCAATTTATTGCCCTCATATTTAACCGCTAGTGTTTTATATTTTAATTCCGAAAGCATTTAAAATACGTGATCGGTGATACGGTTCAATATATTTCTTGTATTTTAAGAGTTTATATAATACATAATTTTAACCTTGAACTTAAGCGGTGTAGCGGTAAGATATAAGCATATAAGGGCAGCGTAAAGTTAGTGCTGAGAATGTTGAATTATTCGTTATAGAGATCTGACTGAATGAGTGAAAATACTGACTCACTCTGGTGTTCATATATTGATGTGCATCTCCGAATTTATATTGAATAATTTTATCATGTGTGACGTTGATTTATAAATAAGTTCAGTTATTGAAACGAACAGTTTTATTTATTATTATTAAATGCCACTTGTTCCTATTCAGATGGCAATTTATTATTTTCTTCTTCCAATAAATTTGAAGTTTTGATAAGAAAACAGTGATGAAAAAGTAATGTACTTCATTTTGAAATGGTTTCCCATTCAATGCATCTTTCAGTGATCTTAATAGGTAGAAATTTATTAAAGCAAAGTACGGAAAATGAGAAGAGTATGGTGAAGCCGACCGTTTCATTGAATTAAAAAAAAATCTTGGATTGCTATCACCGTCGGTTACGTGGCGATAATACATTTTTAAATCATCCGTTTTGGGTACTGAATTTAATACTTTTATATTAGAATGTTTACAAAAAAAATACTACTTCATAGCTAACGATAATACACAACTACCTGTAGTGGGGAAAGTAAGTATTATAGATGTCGGTTTTTCGAGAAAAAATAACAATATAAAAATTAATATTATGCAGTATTTCTATGTAAAAGCAATTTATTTAAGTTATATTTTTGTTTTGTAATTTGTATCTTTGTACCGTGACTCTAAACTTTGCACTTCTTAAATGGACAATTTATTAAATAATTTATTAAGACGTTATATTTTCCAGGAATCTGTGTAGCCAGACTCGTGTCAATCTCACATTGTGTAACACCCTCGGAGAGCTCGGGCCGTAGATAAATCTCACCAAAATAAACATCCCACGGCTTCCGTTATGGGAGAATTTAATGAAAATATTAATTGTAAAACCGGGAGCTTTGTAGCGACCAGAGGCGGAGCGGGCGCACACCGGCCCGGATATTTATTTTGTTCTTATCTCGAATAAAAGATTGAGGTTAACGTTTATTTTCATCGCGAGGAATTCTTAATTAGGAAAGGGGAATCTCGCGGGTTCCAGGCTGTATTGTGCTGGAGGACAGCTGACACTCAGATGAAATATGATCATCGTCCCGCGGGGCAGTGACGGGTGGTGTTTGCAGACACTTTAAAACTTCTTATCTATGTTAGGAGAATCAGATCAAAGAAAAGTATTTTAAAATAAGACTGTTTCAAAATTGTATCAATTGCATCAAGATAAGTGTAATAATTTATATTGTAGGAATTAAATTTAATTGGAATGAAATCATGGAAGCTCACTGAAACAACGCTAAAGCGACTTGAGATATATATCTACAGACGGCTTCTGAAAATATGCTGGATCGATAGGGTTACAAACGTTAATACGCGTAAGTATTCGAAGTGAAAAATAAATCCTTAAAATAAAGAAAACCGTAAAACTACATATCGACTATATCACGAGACATTCAGATTCTGCATCTTACCATTTAAGGAAAAATTGCAAGCAGAAGAAGCCTTGGAAGACAAAGGACATCATGGTTGAAAAATCTAAAAATCCACAGCTCAATTGATTTGAGTTTTTACAAACAAAATGTTGTTATATAACGTTCGATAATCGGACTAGTACTAGAAAGATATATATAACTTTGTATGTCTGAATATGTTTATATATATATATATAAACATATTAAAATAGAGAAATTATTTAAATAGAGAATATCTATATGTGTATATATATATATATATATATATATATATATATATATATATATATACATATAGATATTCTCTATTTAGATATATTATTACGTTCTGCTCGGGCTGGACAGGTATCCTATCCATATCATGGATCGAACGCCAGGCCCCGAACTTCACGTCACCAGCTACTTACATCGGCAGTTTCAAGTTATTGGTTCTTACCAGGTGAAGTCCATGACAACTTCATGAGAGGCTCTTTTGTCTGTAGGGGAGGTTGGATACACAATAATATAAAATTTTCTCCCATCTTCCGCCTTTTGTTCATCATCGCGGTCGGCTGCGCGCCTTCTTCGACCTCCCTGTCTCGTTCTCCCCGTAAAAGTGACAGTTCTGCCATATTTCATTGTCTCTTCCTCTGATTGGCCGATGGGCCAGCTCTTTATTGGCGGCTGGACTTCGGCTGGACTGCGGCAGGTCCCATACACTGCAATATTCTACACTGACGTTTTTGGTGGACCCCCATACGTGCACGCATGCATGTCATATTTTCACAATATATATTAGCTTTTCTGGTAACTTATTTCTAAAAACACTATTCCAAAATATTTATTTTCTAAAAATAATTTTATATCTACGAGCGACCCATGCCCAGCATTGCCCAGCATTCAAGAAGTGAATTAGGGGTGGTGGGTGAGAATTTTTTGTTTTGCGTAGGTCCGGTAAGTAAAAATCTGCGAAAAATTTAAACAAGGCAGAGTGTCTATATTTTTATCAGGATCCTAAAGTCTAACTGAGTAAAATTTTGAACGAATGATATTAATTTAAATCGAGATGAAAGGGTGGATGGCCAGAGAGAAGGGAGAGGATGTCTGTATTTTGTGCAGGGTCCTAAATAATATTTAGGACGGATAACGTGAATTATTTCGTATTGATTTTACATTATAAAAGTTATTACGCTGTATGTTTTACTAAATTTTATTACCTAATCATGATTTTTTATAATATTTTAACTATTGATTGAATACGCAAGAACTCACTGTGCTGTTTGAACTGATTTATTTTAGGGGTATTCTCTATTTGTCTATGAGCTATTAAGTATTTTCGTTTAAGAATAAGAATCACAGGTGGCTAAAGATAAGTTTCAAAATGTTTCGAGTTTAAACGTTTCAAACTTCTTCTGCGGGATGTTTGAAAGGAATAAGGAGAATAATTAAACAGATGGTATTTTGTCCGACCATTTTCTAGATGACTGCCTTGAGCCACTTTATTGACTGATTTAAAAGAACGATCCTCGATATATATTTGTTTACAATTCACCGGTTCATACAAATTTAACAAAATTTTTTTTTTGAGAAAATAATCAATATTTTTCTTTTTCTTTTTTGTTTATGATAAACTGACCCTCATCAGAGAGTATTATTTATTTACAATTGATTGAAATTCATCCTAGGGCGTATGCGGAGTCTTTTTATAGGACGATATCTGTGAATTTTTAAAAAAAATAATACAGTACCTTTAGCTTTACAGCTTTATAATTTATAACAATATAAATAAATTTGTTTGTTTACTCTTGCTAATAATTGATAATTTACTCTAATGTAACGTATCAGTTTCCTTTCAAATTTCCCTATGCGTGACATATTGAGGGGCATTAAAATATTATATAAACGAATGAACTACCCGTATTCCCAGGAAAAATTAAAATATATATTGCTTTTTAAAATGATTGTGAACGTTGGGATATAATAAATACGTACAACTAAAAATAATCTGTCAATGAATATGAAACTAATAACCTGTATATATTAATTTATATAAAAATCACCGAAAACAATAGCAAAATAATTTACTTTGGCGAGATAACCGAACACACGGATGTGATAGAATTGTCAACAGATCTTGTTTGAAAAGTTCCCTTGTGACTTTTATTTGTTGCTATGTGTTTGAGTGTATTACTATGGGACTGCAGACTGAAGAATGGGGAGAAGTTAATTATTATATATAGAATTATATAAAAAAAAAAAAAAATGTTACATTATATTTTAATATTTATTTTTGTATTTTTGCCTCTTTCTCTGCGTGTTCATCGACTTAATGATTTGACCTATACTAGTAATACACCTTGTACTAAATTGTAATAAATATATAATTGTTACCAAGTCTATTTCTTGGACCTTCACATTACGAGGTGTACACTGAAGACGTACTTAGAAAACAGGTACGTAACACTAACTAACTACATCTGATAGAAATACAAAATACAGTTGTTACGAGCTTACTATTTTGTGATTATTTTATTTTATCAAATATTATTTATTTCTAGATATATGTATAAACTTGTGGTGGACCTGCCCTTACCCGGAATCGTTTTGAGAGTTCTTTACTCTCGTTTCGATTCCACTCAACAAAACAACGCGTGCAATATTTTACAAAATCTTAATGCTTGTTTTTAGACTATTTTTAGAGCAGTTAGTTAAGTTCGGGCAGCTACTAAAATCTTATCGCTTTCTTTCATATAATTTTTATTATTACAATTGGTTAATATTACTTTTTTTTTATTAAATTCAGTTATTAACAACTTAATGCCATCATAGATTGGCTCCGGTATCATCGTACCAGAGTCATACTTGTAAAATTTGACGTGAGATTCATTATTACATTAAATTCAAAGGGTAGCTAGAGAGAAGATATATAAATCATATACCCTTAAAATTTCAGTCGAATGTAACAATATTTAAAATGTAAGGTTTTATTCTGAAAAACAGACAAAAAATTAAAATAATTTTTAAATTTAAAAAAATATATCACAAAGTATAATATAGCTTAAGGGGACCACCACGTCATGGCAGGAAACTACGTGGCATAACGGAGATAAACCTTTTGGATAGGTTGAATAATCCGTGAATATTTCAGGTGAGTAGAAAATTTTCCGTGTGTTGTATCACGCCACCCCAGGGACTTGTATTTTCCCGTTTTTCTTATATTTTGTTCAAAATTTGACTATCTCAATCATGCGTCTCGGTGTCGCGCGGCTTGTCATATACACAGCTGCACCCTGAACAGAAGGTAGTCAGCACATTTAATAAACTCCACATAGAGCAGTTATAACACAATCTTTCAATTTTTAAATATTTATGCGTCATTCCAAATATAACTCACTCTTTATGCTCCTCCTATGACTCGTAAATACTAAATTATTGTTGTGCTTAGTCATATGTTTTATTTTTTGCAATTCATATTGTAGTACAATCCTTGGTTATTTTTGCAATGTTTTGTGTTTATTTCCATTCAAAAAATTCGTACTAGAATAATCTCAGAAAAAATGTCCAAACAAATTCGTCATACACGTCACCATGGTGAATACATTTGCTATTAAAAATCCATTAACGTTAATCTTGTATTTTGATTGCATTAATTAACATTTTCAAAAAGCCACAATACTTAATTAACACGTTCATTCATAACCCAGTCGGTAGAAAAACATTTTCTCTGTAGGTAAATTCAGTACCTACATGGTAATTACAGAAAAATTCGAATTAAAAAAATTATACTTACCTATACGTATCTAGACAAAAAAAAAATACTAACCAAATATAATATTTTCTAACAAATCTCAAAAGACAATACAACTAATTTTCGTTCCTTTCTTCCTTCCCAGTGAAGTGTAAATCACTTTTAAAAAAAAATTTAGGTTATTATTTAAGTTTTTATACATCGAAAACATAAAAAATAAAGGTTATTATAAATAATACTGTAAACATCAACCCATTTATTCAGTCTGAATAAATTGGAATATGACACATTTAAATACACACAAATGCGTACTAAAATATATAAATACAATATTTTTATTAAGTATTTTAATTTTATTTACACTTAAATTCATAAATATTCTTAGTTTTCCGTCCATTAACATGGTTGACTTTTCTATATTTTAATAAAATATGTAAAACGTGATTATCGAATCATAGTAAAGATAGTTGTTAATCAAGTTCATTCAGTTAATTTCTGCCTGACTCATTTAATAAATTCAGAAACGTTTCCAAAAATGAAAAAATAATATTATATAACAAAATACATAATCAAATGTAAGGAAATTTTTCTTACGCTAAATATGTACACCGCGTATATATATTAACTGAAAGAAAACTCTAAAGGTTATATTGCTGCGTAATCCACGTCTTAAGCAGTGCAACGCTGTATTTATATATCTGTGCGTATATCTACGGCAATAATATTATGTCATAAATAAACTATGTGATGGTGTGGTGTAATCGGTTAATGCATTTTTCTCTATTTCATTATAATTGATACATTTAATTTATAATAAAATACCACAGAATTATGTTCTGAAAATAACACAATAATAATAAGTTCTCTTAGTAAGTGTATTCATCATAAAACTACGTAGTATGAACATGTACATTTTACACGTTTTATACGAACCTACAATAATTATATTTTGAGTCATATTTTAAATAAATATTGTTATCTACCATGTTATATAAACTATAAACTCGCTGCCAAGCAGTACTTTTTTCTTTAATAGTATAAAGATACGCATACGGAGTACGAGTTACATCAATTTTCCAACAATTTTCTAACTAAGATAAGCGTTTATGCTATGAAAGTTAGACTAGCTTGGTGGTTTTCCGGGACGAGGCTCGTACTCCTGACCACTCGATCACTGGACCAACAAGCACGCCACTTGACGGATATTTGGAAAAATATATAAGGTGGTTTTTGCTTTTGTGAAATATATAAAGCGTAGACCATCTTACTAATAACTATGCAAATAGAGTTTAAAAATGACTGTTAAAATAAAGTTAACTATTCTAGTCTAAAAGGTTAAAGAAAATCTCGCACCAGATTGGATTTAATAATATGATTTCTAATCAGACTTAACCGCTATGTCATAGCTAATAATGCATTCTGTTTGAATATTCGTGTGAAAGTGTTATCATAACATAAATATATATAAATAAATTTAAGCGCTTTATTAAATAGATAAAGAACCTGTGAAGTTTCCGTACTGCCTTAAATATTCCGAGGATGTGCGGTGAATAATATTGTCGTGAAATCTCCCGACGCAGAATTTTCTGGAACGTTTTAACAAATAATTAATCCGTTATAAAACAAGCTTCTAGAATGTGCTTCCCCGTTGACAGGCGGAATGTCAATGACAACAGAGTGGCGCCGCGCCGCCTGCGATCTATGGAAAGGTCTCGAAGAAGAGAGTATGTGCTCGACTCAATTTATTACACGATGTAACCTACTGTAACAGTAGACTAGCAAAAAGGCCAGCCTTTTAATATGAAGTACCCAAATGCCATAACTCTTACTAACTACTTTTTTACCAATGACGATAAAAGAGTCATCACTTTTTGGTATATCAATGGATTAAAATAGAAAACTTTTCGATAAAAATAGAAAATGCTTCCTTATTTCAAAATTGATCTGTACTAAACTTTTTTTAGAATTAATTTTATATTATTTCTTTTTACACTTCTTATATATATATATATATATATATATATTTATATATATATATATATATATATATATTTATATATATATATGTGTGTGTAAATTCTTAAGCAAGATATTTATTATTTCCTGTCAAAAGCTATATTAGATAGATCCACAGATTTTTTAAAAATATTTATCTATGCATGTAATTTGTCTAGTTTGTTATTTATTATAAAAACACAAAGAAACTGTGGTTTATTAAAAATATACATTTAATATTTTTATTAAAATTTCGCACTTTTATATGACTTCTATAATAAATCTATATATAAGGTTTAATTTATTATAGAACTTATAAAATTAAATCAGTTTTCAAAAAAGTCTAGAGATAAGTATAAAGAATTATATACGAGAGGCCGCCTAGGCAGTAGTCCTCAATTCTTAAAATAAACAATTTTGCGAAGACTAATGAACTCTTCCCGCGTGATCGGAAATTGTATAAAACTTAATTATATTTGTGAGTGGCTATTTTATATATAGACAAGAACTAACGCGAATTCCTTGTTTCAATATTTTCAATTTGGTGTTCGTCACCCATTTGAACATTTTGGTACCACTTACGCAATCAAATAGCTGCGCGACTTTTTTTTAAATATATGACTTGATAGAAACGAAAATTTAAACGCTGATAATATAATATGCATTAATGTAAAAAATAAGTCGTGTTTACACAAAAATTTAATTTTCGAAGAGTAAATCGCATATTTCAATTTTTTCTCAAATTACGATATTTATATCATTGGATTTGAATTTTCGCGGGGAATCGTTTTATAGCATTAGTTTCACGATAAAGTCCGTTAGGAGCATGCAAATCAAATAAATGTAATCACCATATATCTGTAACCTCCCTGTTAATTGCGCACAAGTCAAGGGAATCGTATCTAAGTTTGGTTCAGTTTTAGTTTAGAAAGAATCTGCTCTTCTTTACAAATCGAGAAAGGTAAGTAATACTTGAGTAATTGTACAAAAATCATTTAAAACTAGTTCTGTCTCTCTCCTGTAAAGTACAAAATCCTTAGATATGTGGTGTTGTTGTTTAGGTGACTTTTACTATTGCATAAATGTGTCATAAACTATCAGATTTATGTTTCCACAAATAATGTGTTTCGAATTCCTTTCATCCCACAGCTAATGTTCTAAAACCCTCCCTTATATGTACACTTTATTTTATGTCTATCCATTTACTGGTCTGTGTGAAGGGTATATAGGAATGCGTTAAAAATAATTTTAGCTTAATTCTTTTTACTTTAAAACATATATTTATTAAATACTATACTAATGGTGCATGTATGTATTTGGCACTGTCTGAAATCCAAATTCAGATTATTTTAATTAGGCGTTAAGAGGGAGAAGGGTGACTTTGTACAGGCGCTGAATATCTAAGAATAATATGTGGAAAATTTATTCCGAGCAATGGGAGGTTGAGATATCCGGGAGCGTGGATTGGGATGATTATATTTCCTCAGGGTCCTAGAGTGCAAGTGAAAAAAGTTTGGATGGAGTTTAATATGCAGTGTCAGTGTCAATTTTTTAGTGTCTGTGTCAATATTCAATATTCAAAAGTATTTTTCATTTTGGTTCATTCGCTCCATCAACGAAACAAGCAGTAGAAAGGCGGAAGGTGTGCCGATCTAGCCGCGTTCACGAGAATTCAGTCGCTATAGAGCGTGTCCTTACCAGTTGTTCGTGAAATTTTCCCTGAAAAATTGATATACCGACGAGGTGATATAAACCGGCTTCCACGAAGCTCCGACTTGATACCGATGGACTTTTTCCTATAGAGCTATCTTAAATTAAAGGTATACGGTAACAATCCTCCCTCTCTGACCAATTTAAAGAAAATATCCGAGAAGAACTGGCAGCGATCACGGAGAATATGTTCCGAGTAGTTCTCAGAAATTTTGTCTCCCGTTTAGAAGAGTATCAGCGAAATAACGGATCATATTTAAAAAACATAATTTTTAAGAAATAAATTCCCAGGGACTGTACTTATTAAATCCATCGATAATTTTATTACAGAATTTTTATCATGAAAAAGGTTTTTGGGATACTATGCAAAATTTGGTCTATATCGGCCAAAAAGGTGTAGGTGTAGTGCACATTTAAATTAATTTAAGAATGTATTTACGAATATTAAATTGATTTTGTTAAGCATTCGTACTTAGGTATCACGTCATTCTATATCAGATTTCCAGAGAACAATAATTATTATTCTTTTCTGTTCACTTCAGGTATTCCGTATAACCGTAAAAAATATTAAATATCATTTGAATGCAAGATTAATTCCGAATGGGATAATGTTAGGACGATTCAGAAAAATTGGATTGGAAGATACAGAAGGAAGAACAACCTCAAGCTAGATTATTGGTTTTTCATTCCAGATTCTACAAAATATGGCCGTGAATGTTAACTGCGCCTCGAAACTGTCGCTAATGATTCCGCCGGAAGGACTTATTAGCAACAAGAGACTTTTAGCCAGTTGTTTTTTTTTGCTGGTTTAAATAATATACTTAGTGAAATGAAATCATACATTTTATAAAAGACTTAACGAAGCGAGTGCCGATCAGACTCACAATGTCTGTGTTGGTATTCAATTTACGGAGCTGAAAATAGTGCCATTAAGAATTATTTTAATGTCATAGTATGTAAAAGTGACCTATACAGTCACTTCTCAACTTACGATCACCTCGACTTACGATCATTCCCTCTTACGACAGAAAGAAAGGAAAATAAATCATTTTAAGAAAGAAAGAAAAGTCAAATAAATGAGGCAATTTAAAAAATTTGAAATATAAACCCAGATAATGATATGTTTTTCAAGGTACAACGCAAAATTCACCAAGCACTCGCTAAAATTGGATATATTTTTGAGAAAAAAGCACTACCTCTGCACTCGCTGGTAGATATTAAGAGTCAGCCATGGATATCAGTAGTGCAGATGATTAAGATAATTCAAAGTTATTTATCCAATAAAATCAAAAATTATTCATCCATTATTACTTATCCATTTAATTGTTTTATGATATGTTTGTTAACATTATTTAGAAATAAAACCTAATTTGTAAATTACTATAAAAGTATATTATTTTTGGTATTGTATATTCGATTTACGTCCGAAGTTTCGGAACGGAACCCCGTCGTAAGTCGAGAAGTGACAGTGAAGTTAAATGGATATTTTTTTATATTAAGAAAACAGGTCTATAAGTTGTAACAATATATAATGACATAATAATAAACTGAATTATATTATTTATAATATTTACTGCAAAAACATTGTAGTTTGTAATTTTTAATACAATTACATAATAACTTTGTACTTGTCGCGCGAGTTTTACATGAAAAACCAACTGGTTTTAGATAAATCATTTTCCTTCATCAGGGTGACATAATCTACGCCTAAACATTAAATTATTGTCTTTTGTATCAAAAACACAATTTAAAAAATATATATTGAAGAAATAATTCTAGTACTTAGATGGCTAACAATATAATAATTGGTATTTGATTCAAGATGTGAGAAAATGATCTTGATGATCTGAAATTATTGGAGACATTTTTAGGATAGAACTGGTAAATTTAAATTTTTCGATTATAACGATTCAAAATTAAACAATTTAAGACCTACATAGATAAGTAATCTAATGAAATAGAAAATTTCAAATTTACCATAAATTTGATCATTTTCCGATAAATAATTCAAAAATTCTGAAAAAATATGATTATTTAAATATCTCAAATGTTCTTTGAATAAATGCCGGTAGCTAAATTTATTATGAATTATTATTATTAATTGTATAAATGCAGTTATAATGTTTGGTGGTGTATTAAGCATTATTTTTTAATCAAAGAACTATAAGTTGTGAAAATATCTTATAATATTTAACTGGATTATATTATGTTGGAGTGAATAATGGAATGAATTGATGGATTCCAGATATCTGTCTCACTGGCGTCACAAGATAATAGGAATGTGACAAAAAAGCTACTTAAATGACTAGATGTCCTGACATGACTTCGATGATTATATAAAACATGAACGAAAAAATATTTAGGGGTTGCAAAATGAGATTATTACAGTTCTGCTGTTGATATATGTCACAGTCGATGGTTCGGACCACATTTCAGTGGCAATCATCAAGAATCATACATATGTTTATTTTTAAGCCATGAATAAAAACACCAAAGAAAAATTATTTACTTTAATTTTAATTATTAGCTGTGATATCGGTTTATGAAACATGTAAACAATTTTTCGTTGAGGTTTTTATTCATGGCTTAACGTATCTGGCATCCCACAAGTAAATTCATCTATTCTCCTTCCTAATTCGTAATTATAGTGCCTCAGTTCTTACTACCTTCCCCCAACACTAGTGACTCCCATCAGTTTTGAACTATGTTTTAATATGGTAGCTTATTATGTAAGGATTCGGGGGAAGGTGCTACCTTTGTGTTAACAAAAATATTGAAAATGCTTTAAATCGATAGCCATATTTTAAGACTAACACTACGCATATACTTATTGATCGCCACCAAAGAGTCTTTAAAGACAATTATAATAAAAATACACTTCATGTAAAAATAAACATACGTATGATTCTTGATAATTGCCACTGAAATGTGGTCCGAACCATCGACTGTGACATATATCAACAGCAGAACTGTAATAATCTCATCTTGCAACCCCTAAATATTTTTTCTTTCATGTTTTATATACTCATCGAAGTCATGTCAGGAAATCTAGTCATTTAAGTAGCTTTTTTCTCACATTCCTATTATCTTGTGACGCCAGTGAGACAGATATCTGGAATCCATCAATTCATTCCATTATTTATTTATATATATATATATATATATACATGTGTTTTATTTTTATTAAATTATATAATACTTTTAATATAAAATTAAACTTATTACACAAATGTTAAAAAATATTAGGATTTGAAAAGGAAATCATTTTTATCGTATTAAATCTCTTACAACATGTACATATTACTGAATCAGAAAATTAAGTAAAAATATGACACTGCCATAATTTTACACTTCCTTTTTGACTCTGATTATCTGAACTTTTAACATCCGTCGCCAGATGGGGATGTCTTCGTGTAGCTTCCCTTCCGACGCCGACGCCGGAGCGCTGTGTCGGCGCTACATGGCGGCATCTATATTTACGTAATCCGTAAATTACTCCCCACTTGCCGAACAGGGAACAGGTATCAAACGTCAAATAGTTCTACCTCGGCGACACGCTGAACCATGCGAGATACTTCGCTCATTTACATATATATCTGGCTCTGGTTGCCCGTTGCTACGTCTGGCTGTACAAACAGAAGGTTGTAATGTGAGTGAACCTGTATGCAGACACTAGATTACTAATTTTATATGCACACGGCGCAATTTTCCATTCGCTAACTAAGGGTCTGCCATAATAATCTCTTCCGCGATGTGATAATTATATCTACATAGGATTTCTAGTATCTACATCAATTAATAATACATCCATTATACTCATTCACGATAACTTGTTAATTTTTGTAAGTTTTGGATAATTAATAATAATAATTTAATATCTTTTTATACATTTATTGTTTAGTTTGTAGAATTTAATTTTAATAAATATTATTATTGAGTTCTACTAGTTTGCGTAAATAATTAATTTCGAGAGAACAGTAACTAGAGTAGTGCTAATAAACTCAAGTAGAGTAATAACATTGTTTTATTTATATCCACCCATTAATTTTTATTGTTTACACAGCCGTTATGAGGAGTCGTACATGCAATATTTTAAAATTAATGATATTATTGAGACACAAATTTGTCGTGAAATTTGAATGACTTACCTAGTTAGCGTAAGAATTATATTTTTTAAATATGAAAAAGAATATTATGTTTTGTATTTTCATGGCTTCCTCGGCTATACGGATGTTTGTATACTAGTATACTTTTAAGGGTTAAAAAAGCGGTTTATTTTAACCAGTTTACATTTAAAAATTTATATTCAAATAAATATACACAACGGCTTAAATTATTATTATAATGAGTTCATAGGGTTGAAAAAAACATAGATAAGTGAACCAATACATCATAAAAAAAAATTTAAACACAGGTTCATAAGTTGACAAAACACTGAATCAAGACATTTGATATAAATCTCTCGGCTTATATGTCTAGGTTAGCGGTTCCCAACTACTGTCCCGAAGAACCCGAGGGTTCCGCCTATAAGTTTGGGGTTTCGGCATATTATGAGTTATTAAATAAATATTTGCTTTTTCATTAGAAAATAGATTTTTTTTGCGTTTTATAACTGTTCAAATGTTTTTGGTGAAACTTTGTGGAATTCCATGATTTCCACTTCGTTTTATTCCCCTATATTTCATAATATTAAATGTTAGAGCGTTTTTGGGAACATCTTCCTATTATAACGGTAAATATAATAAAATATAGGTTTCAACTTTATTTACAAAATAGATATTTCATATTTTTGACGACAATAATTATGATATGTCAGGTTTCAAATTTTTTATATCAAGGTAGAAAATGTTATGCGATTTAAATATGTTGGGAACCGTTGATCTAGATATAACTTCCTCTTGAATTCATTGTCTTTTAAAGTCGATCCACACCCATCAAGCTTATGACAATTTTTACGTCGACTTAGGCAAAAGGCTCATTAATGTGATTAAACATACACTAAAAACGCCAAATACTTCATTCCTTTGGATCATGTGGCTTCACTAATTTGAAATCTGCAGATGCTACTTCAAAGACACATGTCATGTATTTTCATCCAAATGCTTCTTCAGTTTCGTCTTTGAATAGAAGCAATCAACAAAATGCTTTTCTTTGATATCCCCAGGTAGACGTTCGCTACTCACACTGGATTATTATCAACCAATCAACTGTCTTATCTGCACAGTAGATGGAAGCACGCCATTTTATTTTTATTTCAGTGGAAATAAACAACAATGATAAAAGCACGATAAATTAAATTTATTATCTGCAATGTTATTATTTATGAATGTGTCAACTTTATATATCCAGCATTTGAATTGAATAAATTTGTAACTTTGTTTTGATTAAAAATTAAATAATACAAGAATTAGACAATCATATATGATAGCAGATAAGCAATCTATATTTCAATGTAAGAGCTTTCCCCAAATTAAACCATACGTAAATAAAATTATTCCACCTTTGTAAGTTAACTGTCAAAATTAATAAAAATGACATCTAGATAATGTATATGAATTACGGATAGACAATAATAAATACAAAAATGCTATTTTATCAGAAGAATTCATTTAAGTAAAGACGGAATTGGATGAAACGTCAAAATTTAATAAGAAATGTCAAAAGCATAGATAGACAGCATAGATAAGAAAAGATAACAGATTTCATGTATGTTTTTTCTTACTCGTAATAAAGATAATATATATTTAATTCCAAATTGAATATATATTTACGTACTGTTATTGAATATACAAAAGAGAAAACATTTAAGTAATCTTAACCTAGAGATAGAATGTAGCATAGTTAGATAATGCACCTTCCCCGGTTAGGAAAGAGATCCAGGTTCGAATCCCGGTGATGCAACAACAATATTTTTCGATAAAATTGATTTTATATGTATATCTTTCTAATTAATATATTTAATTTATATTTAAAATATCACAGACCTATGTTCTGAATAATTACAATTTCATAATAAGAATGTGTTCTCCTAATTATAATAAGAATTTTATCACAAGTGTCAGACTAGACTGCCATGTAAAAGTATATGTAGGTAGTATCCTCGAAAAAATTGAATATTCTTATCACATAGTCATAGCGCTAATTTTTTATAGTTAAAAATATTTGGACAACATACATATTACTTAATATAAATTAGTTATTGTTGTGTTTTTCGTTAATTATAAAAAATATGATCCCAGAATTCAGATACCAAATTGAACTAATAGCTTGTGAATTTTGTTTGGTCAAATCCAAAATGATGGATGTAATAAAAGATCGTTCGGCTAAATTGGATCGTGTAGCAGGGTATATTCGATGCCCGCCGGTCACTACGACCGACGTTTTGGTTGCAATTTTATAGTAAACATTTTGCAATCATTTCATTTGCAAATATAATCGAATAACTGATTTGAATAAATCCCTCATTAATTATGCCATGACAAGAGTTAATCAAATCAGCGGCGTGCCTCGCATTTTGTTTTTGCAAAATGTGTGCAAATGAAACAGATAAATCGATATTTTAAATTCAAAGTAATGGCCGGCGTTTGGGGCCATCAAATTAATACAAACCCCGTATTTTTATACAGCCTACTTGTACAAATGTTATCAAGAAAATAAACACTACAAATTTACTGAAATTTTCATGTTTAATAATTGTGGAATATTTAAAATGTAAATCAAATTAATATTAAATATGTCCCATTATAGTGCTAATCTTTTTTATATGAAAATTTTCATTAAGTAAATATGAAACATTTTACGGCAATAGGTGATCATAAAATGCATCTTCAATAATAATGAACCTATACAATTATATTTATTTATTTACTTTAAAATAATGCAAATGCAGCATGATAAATTATTAGCAGATATTTTTATTTTTTTATTTATTTGACATTAAATTTTTTTTTTATACATGTATTAAGTATTTTACATTATTAAAATTACATGTTCTTTTTTTGCTTACCTCTTCAAAAAAAGTCTAGCTCTAATACTTGGAGAGGGAGTTACACTATAATAATTTTATATAGAGAGTTATACATTCTATAATTATTTATTGTCTGTTTGTGTGTTTCTGAAGTGTTCTATAATATTATTTATTTTATATTTATGTACTTCTGAAGTGTTCATTTAATTTCTTTCTAAACTCTTTTATATCTTTTATTTTTTTAATTTGTGTAGAGAGGCTATTGAAATTTTTTATCCCTAAGTATATAAAATTTTGCTGATAGTGTTTGGTGTTACATTTAGGGATTTTGAAGTTATTTTTAAACCTTAATGATATGCTCGTTTCAAATTTTACAGTGTTATTTTCTATAATTAATTGAGATTTTTTTGTAAATGTTTTTTATTTTGGGAACTGGGAATTTTCCAAAAAGTGTTGAAAAAGTTGATATTTTTTTAATATTACTTTGATGATTGTTCTCTGTATTATTTTAAACAGGTTTATTGTATTATTGTATGCTCCTCCCCACCCAATTATTCCATACTAGAGTAGTGAATGAACAATTGCAAAATGTACCTTTTTAAAATTATTTATACTTAAAATGTTTCTTAATCTTATGAATATGTAAATACATTTTATTTTATTTTTTTCACTAATTCGCTAATGTGACTATGTTATTTCAAATGTTGATCAATTATTACACCGAGATACATACCTAACAATAAATAATTATTTATGGCAAATAATTTTATTATATATAATTTGAGTAAAATGTTGGTAAAAATTACTGCATTTTTTTGGAATCCATAATAATATTACGCTTCTCCATTTATATCAATGAATTTCTGGATGGACGGCTTCAGTAGTTTTATAATAGCTGTATAGTTCTTGAATAAACAACCAGGTCTGTAATAACGAACATGTTCTTAATATCTCTAGATTAAGATTACTTAAATGTTTTCTCTTTTGTATATTCAATAATAGTACGTAAATATAAATAAAGTGTGCATTGTCTTTATTATTAGAGAAATCGTATATTGACATCTGTCATATTTTTTTTTGTCTATAGTAAAATTATTGAATATCTTTAAACATTATTTCGAATTTAAATTAAGACGGCGTAAGTTCCGAAAATATGATAATCGCTTACTAAAAGACTAGGCATACATATTCGATTTATTAAAAAATTGGACGCCAAAAATTTTAGTAGTAATCATTTGCTTCCGAATTTATTAATTTAAATATTAGTTTCGGATGAAAAACAACATTCATTAGCACGCAAGTAGTAGTAGGTACGTGAGAGCACGCGGAGACCAAACACAAACACCCTCCTGTCCTTATTACATCCTCCAGTCTCGAGTTGAGGCACAGATTGTCTTAAGTACGCAAAGATACAAGTATACAAACAGGATGTATTCTTATCACTTGAAAGTAAAGCACAACTCATACATAATATGTTGAGAAATTCGGTAACTCTAATCCGCGTCAATGCCTTACATAATTTTGTGTTGCAATTTAGAATGATGAGACATTAATTTCTAGAATTGTTTATATGAATTACCAACTGAATGATGATAAACTAATTTCAAGAATAATTTAAATAAATTGCCAGCTTTCTTAAAAAACTGAACGAGAAAACGTTAATTTATTTCCCATGATAATTTCTATTGAATTCTTGACCAGATTAAAATTGCGCTATAAAATAAATTCTTTAATTAATAATGAAAAATAATATCGATTAGAAGCAATAAAAGTAGTTAACTGCTAATTTTCTATTTCATGAACAAATAACAATACTCTGTTTACATGAAATTCAACTACTTCAGAAAATCGTTTTTCCGGAATTATTCGAAATAAATTTATATTTTATCACAGAATATATATCTATGCAAATATATATGTATAATAGATGGAGAATGCTTCTTCACTAAGTTACAGTACTTTTATTTAGAAACATATTTGTTAAATTTCCTGAACAGAGTAAAAAAACTTGTCCACCGTAGACCGGATTCATATACAAATTAGATGATGTGTCAATAAAAAAAATACAATTATTTTCAAAGAATACGGAATCATGTTACATCAATACTATTGCTATTTTTGAAACTACGCTAAGAATCTGTGTTAAGAAAAATTAGAAAAAATAACTTCATGTCTTTCGGGATTAGTTTTGAACCCTCGACTATTTAATGGTGTTATACTGTTAGATCAGACGTTGGAGATAGAAATTATAATACTAATTTAAGTTTATCGAACTCTTCATCTATTAAACTTTTTTATATATCCATTTTAAAGTAATTATTATAAAAGATTTTGTATTTAATATGTATATTCTATGTTTAAATATAATTTTAGATCAAACTTTTGTTTTAAATACGTTTAAACATTTGAACGCTTCATATTATTTATAATTTTTTTTCTACTATTTGTCCATTTAATGAACGTTACCGATCATGTTCGCGATCGTTGTTTTATTTGCTATTTTAGTATGAACTTTCACAAATATTGCATTGCAAGCGCATATCGTGATAATTAATTCTCTTATAGGAGTGTACATAACGAGTGCCGTTAATATATTGCTCCCAGTCTTCCGAGTTAATTATTCAAAGTTAAAATAAGAATAAAAGTGAAATGGTTGTATTCTCATATCACACCTCGCAATGGCTACTGAATCAACAAAAATTACCCACGGCAGAAATACAAAATTCAACAAAAAATTTACCGATTCTGAACAAATTATATATTTATTAACAATAAAATGTTTTTATTTTACGGTAAAACCGTATAATTCATGTATGTACATAATAGTTATCACAGTATTGGAATGTTTCGTATATTTTTCTATTGAAAGTTTTTAGAGTTATTCTGCCGTGTGTCTCCGACGTTTCGGAATGCGTTTCAGGCTTCATCGGAGTGATGGCGTTGAATGTATTAATGTTGGTGATATTTTAAGTAACGTGTCGATACGTTATGTATAAGTTCCATCTATCGCAAGTACTTAGGTGAAACCTTCGATTTTTGAATATATTTTTAGATTCATTAATATTTCACATTCAAGGACCTTTCCTTAACAAAGGCGGTAAAAAATAACTTAGTAGTTAGCAATATTATTACGCTCATATAAATCGCGTTCATGTTCTTATAGAACAAAATAATTTAACAGAAAATTCAGTCTTTGAAAAAATGTGACTGAAATAAGTACATCGCAGATTATTGTTTAAGTACACTTTTCACTGAAAAAATGATCTAAATCGCCATTCTAAATGCAATGACAAATGGTGTAGTTTTCCTCAATTATTCAAAATATTCGCCCTTAAAGAGCTAGCTAGTCTTGTTCCGAGGGGTGGGTGATATTTTGACTGGAGAGCGTCGCTTGATTGCATGATGTCTTATTTCTTCCCTTCTGTGAAGGATTTTAGTACGTTTTTAGGGGGAGTAATAAATAAGGGGTGTTTTCTGAGAAACGTGTCGCCATGATAGAGATTTCAATCCGTTTTAATTAACGCCCGCCCCAGTGAAACAGTAATGGCCTATCGATGCTACTTGAAGCTAGTATTGTTTTGGACTATTTCCATTTTATAATGCTTTTAGTAAACTCGTTTAATTAATTCTTAGTAAAATGGTGTGGGAAGAAATTATAATAATTAGATTAAATTTGAATATTTTATTATTTACTTACGAATTATACTGAAATTTTCAATTGAAATCTATAATTTAGAATCGTAACTGCTAAATTTACTCTTGACACTAACTTCAGTTTCCTTTGCTTGCATTGTGGAACAAATTTATAACTTGTATTAAATGTTGTAACTTGCTTAATGAATTAACGATTATCACTAGTCAAAAATGAGATAGGGATTGCATGGGATCGTATAAACAGTTTTCGATTAAGTGGACTAGAAGAAAATTAAAATAGGTATTTTTTACTACTACGATTGACTTTTACTTTTCACAATTATGCAGGATATAAAAATAATATAACTGAAAACAAACTGCCGTTATCAATGGCACATATAATTCTCTAATAGGAGGATCTATTATAGGACAAACTTTATTTCTAATTTTTATCAATGATAACAAAAAACCTAACGCTACTCTGAATGTGATTGTTTTTTACCAGATGATTCATATCTATTCAACATTTTAATACTATCTGTAATATCACCAGAGAAGAAAAAGTATACACAGTAAGAGCTTTAAATATATATTTTAAGATTTAATGTTAAGGCTTCCCTTTCAAAAATAATTCATATTTCCGCGTTTTTTTTTACAAAAAAATGGGTTTTTATTATTCATTTATATCAGAAATTATATAATAAATATGACTTTTTTTAAAACTATTACTTAGATAAAATCTTTACGCTGACGTAAATCTAATAAAGTGAACATTCAGTTTATTAGTTTTACATTAGTGTATAGTTTATATAAAAGGTCAAATGTATATCTTCTGATATAAATTAATAATAAAAACTCATATTTTTAAGTTAAATACAAAAAAACACTTATCAGCAAATTTGCTAATCCTATTAATCATAGAGTGGTTTTATCAAACTTTGGTAAAGTGTTCGTCACGATGAATCCGTAAAGTAAAACATTACGTAAGAGCAGGTTGAGAGATTTTAAGATAGGCGAGGTCACTTATAGAATAAAAGCCAGGACGCAACAGCAATGGTGAGGTCGGCTTCGCGCAGAAGAATGATTATTCCGCGTCGTTGACCCCCTATTTATTGTTGTCCATTTACGGCGCGCACATTAAAAACTGCGCGCGCCGCTCAATCAAGAATTCCAAGACAGTGCGTATGGGGATTCCATTCATTGATATTACAGTTAATTTACAAAATTATTAAGTACATAGATAACGCTTTAGACATGTTCATATTAATAATTAATTACATAAATTCGTTTCAAACATTTTCGTAACAATTATCAAGGACATAAAAATACGCTTTATACACATTCATAACTTCAAAAATCATGCATAATCATGGATTCATTACATTATATTTGTTATACAATCTTAACATAAACTAAAAATGTTTTTTTTTAAAACATTCGAAGAAGATACAGAAACTCCATATTTATTTTTCCACAATATTACTAATGAGACAAAAAATGTCTTTAATTAGTTTCTGTAATAAGAATAATGATATTCAATTCAGCATTATGGAACTCATTATGAATTTCATTCTTAGTATAAAATTACAATTAATTATTTTCTTCACTATTAAGAAAGAAAAATAAGTTTCCTCCGTTTAATTACACAAGGCACTGATAGTTGATGTTTTGAGCGGCTTAATATAAATAATGTCACAGAATATAAATTGTAATTTGTTGTAATATACATTTATATTTTTTTATGTTCATGAAAAAAATTTACCTCTTCATTCGGATGATGCTACGTCAAGGTGATTTACTATATTTGATGGTTTTATACCCAAATGTAGTTTTTGTAGACGGCATTTTGCAGTTATTATTTTCGCTGTGTCTCGTCTTCAACTATTGTGTGATTTGGTAATTTTTGGAATTTTTATATTGGTAGACAATATATTTTCTGATTATAGGGTGAATAGTAAACTCAAACACGCAATCGGATCTCTACATGAAGGGAGTTCTGCGTGTGTAAGAATCAATGGAACATTCACACCATGGTTTGACATTACAAAGGGTGTCAAGTAGGGTAGTGTAATGTCTCCATGGCTGCTTAACTTGTATATGGATAATTGTGGAAAAGAACTGGAATGTATGAATGTAGGAACAAAATGGGCGATTTGATTGTATGCTGTTTATTGTATGCCGAAGATGCAGAACTACAGAATTTAGTGAGTAGAATGTACGATGTATGCAAAAGAAAGCGACCTTATTATGAATGTCAACAAGTCGAAAGTGATGGTATTCGAGAAGGAGGAAAGCAAGACACCGTGCTAAATACTTGTAGGTAATGAATGTTTGGAACAAGTAGATGAGTTTGAGTATTTGGGAAGTATGTTTGACAAAAAAGGGGAAGGCTGAAAATGATATCGAAAGGAGGGTGACTGCAGGGAATAAAGTGAACGGTGTTTTGAAAGAAATTATATCTAACGGGAACCTGTCAACCGAGGCAAGATTAGCGGTGCACAATGGAGTCTTGGTACCGACACTGATGTATGGAAGTAAAGCTTTGAGCTGACGGAAGAGGATTGAAAGTAGACTAAATGCAGTGGAAATGAGATCACTTAGGCGTAAATGTGGCAAATCTATTTATGACAGAGTAAAGAATGAAGAGATAAGAAAATAATATAAAGCTGATATAAGTATAACGAGTAAGATTAAGAAAGGATCACTTAAGTGATTTGGTCGTATGGAACGTATGAATGAGGAGTAAGAAAGATATATGATGCAAGATTGATGGCACCAGAAATAGAGGACGTCCGCGGAATACTTGGCATGACCAGATAAACCAGATACTGGAGGATGGTTCTATACTTGTTTATTTGACTTTTGCTTCTATTTATGCGTATTGGTATTATTGTTGTTTGTTTCAGCTGTCTTGGAAATTCTCTTCCTTTAATGGATGATTGGTGAGGTATGTTATTGGTGCACATGTAGTTTTTTGATGGAGTTTATTTTGTCATTATCTGGTACACTATCTGCCTGTAAGGATGTAATTTTTAAAATGTATTTTTTATTAACTTCGTTTAATACATAGTTTATGTTGTTAGAGGTTGTTTTTTATATTTCTGTAGCGTATTTGTTGTATTTATCTATCTTAATTTCATTTGCCAGATTTTCTCCACATTTAAAATTATCAATATATCAACGATTCAAATTATTATTGATATTTTTTTTCATATCAAAAAAGTCTTAAAAATGCTGTGTTAAGTTTTCTAAGCTATACTACCATATATATATTACCTTTCTGGTCGACAGCTTAAATCTTATAGCTTAGCCCATCATTAGGGCTGATGTCGCTGATAATAGATTATTTTTAATCATATTAAATTTCAAGGTTTAAAAGTGTCACGTATGACTCGTATATGTACTATTGTTATATATTCGTATTTTAATTTATAATTCTATCTAATTTAAACTGTGTATAATTATTTATGTCATTAGATTTTTGATAAAAGTTGTTATGTATATTTTTAGTTTTAAACTTTATTCAATTTGACATTAATATTCAATCATTTCGAATATTGTCACAATTCTGTAATGACTACACTAAAAAATAAAATGTCTGCTTTAAAATATATTTACTTTTGAAATTTATTTATTCAGACTCGTTTATTGTTCAAATGAATTGAATCACGAAGAAAAACTATACATAATTTATTTTTAAGTACTTAAAACTTTTTAATTTTGAAAAATTTCTTTGCCATCGACATTTTTTGTAACCATTTATTAATTTGTGTCAAGTGCTTGTGAAGAATATTAATTCAAGAAGACTTTGATCTAATTTCTTATTGCTAGATAATATATGTGAAGCAATAAAATATAAAAATAGAAACATTCCTGATGCACCGAATGCTTATTTTCTCAGTGTTATCGTTTGGTTAACCTACTTTTATCAAAAACTTAAAAATTAAGAGATACCTTCGTATAAAAAAATATTTATAATAGGATTCAGTTGAAACCAGGCGCGAACTTCGAATGGTTCGCATTCGTCGCCTTCGTCAAATACGAAATGCGAACGATTATTTATTGGAATTTCCAACAAACGTCATATTTCTTCAGGGCCACATACATTTTTGGCCATTTTTGGATGGAGGTTAATTATACCGTTACTGATTATCTTCAGCTCCAACAACGATGTTTACACAATCAAATCATTTATATAAATAAATATACAAAATACTTTGTTTAAACCACTATTTATTGATTATTCTACATGTTTCGATACCTATGGAATCTTCTTCAGGAAAAAATGTATACTGAAATTAAAAAATATAAGCATAGATAAAAAAAAACATAAAATGGTGAATAAGTAAGAACTAATATGAAAATAAATTTAAAAGGTGACTATTTTCAAAGAGAATTTGGTTATTTATAATATTTAGGTTACTATTAATACTTTTCCTTATTTCTAAAATTTCTAATTTATCTAACTGTACTTGTACGTATAATTTCTAAACCCTTGTTAATATCAAAAGAATGGTTCGTTTCCAAAAGATGATTAAAAAATTCTGAATAGTTGTTATTTAGGTATTTCAAGTGCTCTTTAATTCACCATTAATAGTCACCTTTTAATTTTTTTTCATATTAGTTCTTACGTATTCACTACTTTATAATTTTGTTTTTATTTTATTTTGTTTATTTAACATCGTATTTGAGCAACAAAGAAATTGTTGAATTGATATAATTAATATTCGAATACTCGTTGCAGTAGCAGTAAGTGAATAGCTGTTTCTTGCACATACAGTTATTCGTGATTTGAACTACATATAAGTCAGTAGGTATTATTTTAATCGTAGATTTCTTTGATTAAAATAATGATCATTTTGTGTTTTTTTTACTTAAATATGTTTTATGTATTGACGTTTTTCATGCTTTATTAAATAATGCCATAATTCTGGCATTACTAAAAGTATATATACTTTTAATTTAGGGCGTTTATTAATATGTTATTAATTTGTAATATACTATTCGACCGCTACCCCTAATAAATGTATCGTTTTCTATACCTGTTGATAAGACTCGCTGTAAAAATATTTTTCAATTATGAGTGCATAAGTTTTATTTTTTTAATTTTTACCTAGTAACAAAATTTACAATGTGACTGCTATATCACGAATATTATGACTGACAATATAAATTTGTTTTATCTGCAAATGATGTGTATATAATTGTTTAAACCACGCGTGTTTTACAGATGTTTACGTTCGGAAGTTGTTCAGAAAAAAATGGTAAAACAAACTGTGAAACATTGTTAAACTTCCGCAAAATTCAATTTAAAACTTAGCTCTTTCTATTCAAACTGCGAAAACTATTAAAAGATATAGCGCTTGCCCGGATTTTAGTCCGCAATTTAAAGTTACATCGCCGCGATTGGAATCTCCTTGGCACTTGAGTAATGGATGAGAACGAAAAAATGTAAAACATAAAATTGAAATACGGACAATCTTTTTCGTTTGTGTCGACTGTGCGGCCGCTTAGAGGGCGGATATTTGGCGTCGTGTTATTTTCCTTTAATTGGATAGCTGGAAATTTTATTTATTCATTCCCTTCCGCTCTATTTGGAGACATAGTTCTAAATCGAGGAGAAACGATAAACATATTAGGATGCTGTGGAAATACGTGTTGTGTTAACATAAAGTAGCGTTAAAATATTAAAAGGAAAACTTTATACTGTAAGAAATGTACTATTATAGAAACGCACAAAACGAGAGTAACTTTTTGATTTAAAAAAAAAAAAAATTAGTCAAAGTAAAATCATTCTTCACTAGTGGTAGCCAGGTTCTTATGTTTTGGCATATTTTTACAAAATATAATGATGAAATATTTTTTATGTTACATTTGTTTCACTGTACTCTTCATTTCAATGTAATAAGATCATTTCAAGCGAATAAAAATCAATTTTAAACAATTGATAGGGAATAGTAATACTAGCCTTTCAAAAATATTATTATTATAGATCTTATGTGTACAATTAGAATCTTGTATTTGTTTTAATTAATTTTATTATTATTTGTAAGATAATGTATCATACTTTATATCTAATATAATTCTCAAAAAAATTGTCGAAATCATATCATTAAAATTGGTAAAAATTAATAGAAATTCGCGGACGCTCAACGTTCCTGTAGCTTTCAACATCTCTTCATTCATAGGCTCCATATGACCAAACCGTCTCGGCGACTTTTTAAAAATTGTACTGTCTTTGCTATAAATTTAATTTAATTATATTACAAAAATATTTTTATAAATAATTATAATAAAGAAAATTTATTACAACAATTTTGAACGTAGAACATTGGTGATATAATGGTGAATAAATGAGTAGATATATACAAACTTATTAGGTATCAAAATTTATAGTCGGAAAATAATACGTGTAATTTACAGAGCAATCGGTGAAAAATAATTGGTGTATATTGATTTAAATATTTTAATTATTATGCCATTGTATTACCGTTTTATTTTTACAA
The DNA here is from genome assembly GCA_022840565.1 of Eubasilissa regina. Classification (NCBI taxonomy): domain Eukaryota; kingdom Metazoa; phylum Arthropoda; class Insecta; order Trichoptera; family Phryganeidae; genus Eubasilissa; species Eubasilissa regina. The sequence continues at coordinate 25,870,428 of JAINEB010000022.1, read as the reverse complement.
ATAAATTAAGGTTATGAAAACTACGTATGTAAATTCTCGAATAAAATATTTTTTGTTTGAAAACTTGTAGAATAATGAAAACGAAACCAACATGTTTTAGAATTTCGTTTTTAATTAAGGAAATTCTCGAACAACAACTCGCAATCCATCCGTTTATTCATTCAACCCTTTTTCAATTCACTTTTTATACATGAATCTAAAATCATGATCCAAATGGTCGGTCGAGAAAGAATTATTTATTTTTTCCTCGGCCAGGAAACAGAACTCCCGAATTGATCACGCAAAAAAACAGGTACGTACCCAGATACCCACTAACAAGAGGAGATCATCAGAATTCGGGGGAAAATTTCTCAAACGTGAGGTAAAATCCACTGAAACGGCAAAGCAGCAAGATAGTGGCGCCGAGAAAGCAACGCGGTGTAATACTGTTGCTCGGATTCAGCGGGCGAGCTTCTGAAAAAAACTTTTTTATGTCGGTACAAAGAATTGCAGAATATTTCTGAACGATCACAACGTGGCAATCTCAGGCCTAGCAGAGATAACATAAAGGCTGGTTGACATAAGAAATTTGTTGACATTTTTACAAGTTATCATGCTACCAGCAACGTGAAATGCATCTAAAATATTACCTTCCAACTAAAGGAACATGAAATAATGCCTCTAAAATCTAACCACTTTATTTGTCTTGAATTTTACTTATTAATTATATATTAATCGATTTTACTTATACAGTGGAAAAAGCTATTTATACACAATTCGTTCCAGGAGATTACGAATGCCGAATTAATAATATAAGTTGTATTAATTCATTCCAGACTCCCAGACGATGATAAGTGGCCCGGTACGAGACGTTAATTCCACTTTCAAAGTTATTTTTCAGTTCAATTGTCATTCTTATTGCTTTTTTTTAGACTTGGTTGAATAACTAAAATTTTTTGGACCTATTATTACATTAATTTTCAATGAAAATATTGTAAAATAATCAACGATAATTAAATAACACGGGTATCACGAGTTATTCAGAGAGGATAGAACGCCACACTCTTCTGTCCGGCCACACAATTCTCGCGTCATCCACATTCATATGTCTTCTCATACAAGCTCGCCGGTTATTGTGGCTTCTAACAGGACCATCTTCCAGCGTTTGGTTTACCTGGTCATGCCAAGTCTTTCGCGGACGTTCTCTATTTATGGTGCCATCAACACTTATATGAATTTGTACGTGGAAGAATGGCGGCGTTTAACATAAGTGCACATCGAAACAAAAACATAGCATTAAAAACACATATAATCATATTATTAAGAATCAATCAACGCCCAGATTTATGAATTATAAATAGAAGAAACATACAAGGTTTATCCTACCTATATAAAATTTTAAATAACTTAGTTGACTCATCCTATCTATTAAAAAAAAAAAGTTTAAATTGTCCCACACACCTAACACGATCAAATAATCTTTTTACTCAAATTTTGGAAGAACTAATTATTTAAAAAATTGTTTTGTGACCCGCTCTAGGTCAAAATATAATGCTGTAAATTTTTTTAATAATTCCGACATTTTTAACGATAAATTGCCTCCTTTAAAATTAAACTTCGCCAACTTTTCAATAACAATTAACAATAATTATATATATTGAATCCCATTTCTCTCCCCTCCTTATCCTTTCCACATTGTATGCTCAGTTTAAAAACACTCTTTGGTTTCTTTTTTGAGTTATTTTTTTTTAAGATGTACTATTTTTAAGTTTATTATGTGTAGGTTTATTGTAATGTAAAAGTCTTTTTGTTTATCAGTTTATTTGAGTATACTATTTTGTAGTTTCTCATATACTAGTTATTTAATTCCGAAGAAAATTCACTGGTGTTATTTTGATATATTATGCTATTATCAGTTATTATAGTTTCTCAAAAAAAAAATTCATAAAATTCATAAATCTAGGCAGAATAAAGTTTTAATTGTCTAAAAGAAAGACCTAAAATGAAAAAATACCTTTCCATAAATAATGTTAACAGTATAACAAAAAGTACACCTGGTACTTAGCTAAAAATTTCTAAATAAAAAATTCCACGCTTTTAAAGAAATATCAATATGTACACAACGAAGTCGACAGAAGCTCTTAAATTTACTGCGTTATATTAAAATACTTTATTTTGAATTTTTATACGATTTTGTACGAAACGTTACAAATTGTAAAAATTTAAATACATTCTTTGAATGTTTATTTTCTAAACGATCTTCATTTTTCATAAAAAAATATCATTAATTTTCATGTAAAATTCTTATCTATATAAGTGAAAAAAGAAATGAGTGTTTGATAATAATTAAGAATTTATGATCAAATAAAGAATTATAATAATACTCCATAATTTTTTAAAAATTAAAGTAACATTAACATTTTTCTGTAAATTGATTAGAATATTATAAAAACAAACGAAATTTAATTTATGTACGCGTATATTAATTGATGTAATATGATACATACATACATACGTACTTGCGTAGTTTTCAGAATAATAACAATGTCCTTATCTGTGAAATGCAGTTATTAGAAAATAACAAAATCTTGATAAATGATAAAATACAGTCATGGATTTAAGTTGTACAACTAGATCTATATAACAATAATAATAGTTCATTAAATCCTATTCATCGTATTTTTTCATTAATTAGAAGTATTTTTCAGAGACATCTACTGAAGGTATTGTAAAATTGTCGTGGAAGCCACACAGGAGATGATCCTCCAATTAATCCTTCAGAGATCGCGATCTTGCAGCATGTCTTGGAAACCTGTGGAACAACATGTATATTACGTATGTAATAATATTATATAATGTACATGTAGTAATATTATATAAAGTACAAGTAAAAATATTGAACAATGTACATAATAATATTGTACATTGTAGACGTAATAATATTATTGACTGTACATATAGTAATATTGTATAAAGTACATGTAATAATATTGTATTATATAATATATATGTACTAATATTTTGTGAAATTATATCTCTTACAGATTACAATTATTAAGATAAAAATAAAGGCAACTCGTTAAACTCATTTTAGTCGATTCGAACTTGTTGAAAGGACTTTGGTTTTCAGGCACGATAACGAACGGGCTTTACACAGTTCCGCAACCCCTAACATCCCGGAAAGGGGGTAGCGGTCGTCGGTTGGGGCCATCGCAGTAAATCAATCTTCGATACCGTAACAAGCTGCTCCTACCAACCCTTAATGGAGGTTTATACCTGAGTTTGGATCACAATACTCTATTTACTATGTATTTATTACCACATCTGTATAGCTTCGGTCTGACTATGAAGGATTTTTCGTATAGACAATCACGTACACTTGTTGGATTAGGGGTAGAGCTATAATACAGACCCCACCTTCGCTCTTCGCTCCAAAGTGCCACTCTTTCATTATTACTGACGCTGATTATATTTTGTTGCTATTTTGTGTCTCGTTAAAAGCTACCGCTCATTAGTGAACCTCCGTTTTATTGAAAATTATACTAATTTCCAGCAGAGATTATGATAATTCATTAAATACCCAAGGTGAGTAAATAAAATAGTTTTGTGTTATCAATCGTGGAATACAATTAATTCATAATTTTTTATTTATATTAATCTTACTGAAATTTACAAAAAAACATCACTGAAGGTAGATACCAAATAACCGAAGAAGTATAAATAAGGAGAATAGTGAAACAGAGTTGTATGCTTTCAACAATGCTCTCTAACATAAACTGATGAAGAAAAATGATTTTTGACCATATCAGAAAAGTACCAGATCCTGCATCTCATAATTTAAGGCAAAGTTGTGAGAGTAGAAGAATCCCTGGAAGACAAAGACCACACTAAATTAGAACTATTTCGAGGTACAAATACAATCGCTAATGTTAGATAACAGGACAAGTACTAGAAGAAGAAGAAGAAGATTAAAATTTATATTATATATTATGACAGGGCAAATCACATCCCTTGGACGCCGTATTAAAAATGCGCGCGGTGGCCATGTGAATGTAGTATTGCTAAATTTCCGCGCCAATTGGACGCGAGGAGCGGTTCCCTGGGGGCAAATGGAAGAAGCTGGTGGGGGATGCACTTCCGACACGAGACGGTAGTGAGAGGGATGCTCCACTTAGCAGCTGGCGGCGCGATGGGAGAAAGTTAATCTTTACGACGACACGACATGGAAATGAGTTCTGATTCATCAACAAATTGGAGACATCGTCCGGCAGTGACTGGACACTGTAAATTCCCAGCTGGCAGCAATGTGGACCAGTTTTGATCTCACAAATTGGGATTCAATTGGGTAATTTTAGTTGAAAAAGGGTCGATAATTTGTTATACATTGTTACCACTCACCTGAGAGTTATTCTTTGCATTCATTAAAATTGTCTGTCTTAGTGTATTGATTTTGTGAAAAAGTAATGCAGTTTCTTTAAAAATAATTTAAAATTTTTATATAAATTTGTCGTGTTTGCACTATACTGATCCATTCTCTCCTGTCCGACAAAATATCCAGCGCCGCACCAAGACTGAACTAGTCGGTGGAAATGTTTTTTGACGTTCGATCCGTCAGAGATAGAAAGCACTGTAACAATATATTTAATACATTTATATAATATTTTTAAAAACACTTGTATAGTTATTACAGAGAAATGTTTTTTTTGTTACATAGCGCCTTTTTATTAGTATAATATTATACCTATTATATGACAAAATCATGACTGCAATTGTGAAATAAACACTTTAATAGAAGTGTAAAAAAATATTTTTAACATAATAAATTATATTTTAATACAAATTAAATGTATCAAGTAGAAAGATACTCAGGAAAATTTGAAGATATTTTTGTTGTTACCGGGATTTGAACCTGGATCTTCCCTATCCGGAAAATATTAAATTTAGAATAATAGATGTATCAATTTGAAAGAACTACAGCATATAAGTTCGAAAATTTGTCGTGCACTTACTATGCGGGTGTAACGTAATCGGTTAACGCATTTCTCTGGATAGAAACGGATCCATGTTCGAATCCCGTTAGCAACGAAAAATATTTTTCGATAAATTGAATTTTCCTGTTTATCATTCTAATTGATACATTTAATTTGTACTAAAATAGCACAAAACTATGTTCTGAAAAACTGCAACTTCATAGAAGTGATGTGTTCTCTTTAATTATATTTCACTTCTACATATTAAAGCAAAGTACTGACTAGACAAAACATCTTTTGATTAAGTTAAATGAGAGATAAATTTGATAAAATAAATTTAAAAATCATTTGCGAAATGAAAAGTTCCTTTGTGCTGCGTTCATTGTAAATTCTCAATTAGAAATCGAAGCTCGTGTAAAGCCAAAGGACTGAATAAATAAAAGAAAACTGAGTGAAAATTATATTAAGAGAATCGAGAAGGCAAATTCTTGAATTGTGAAAGATAAAACGATTCTTTGAATCAATATTTTTATAAATCGAAGACAAGTTGCCAGCTTATGGAGGTTCCAGACCGGAAACGAGCTTCTCTCTTCGGGGAGCCTTTGGAGCGTTCAAAGGCTGTTTCTGTTGGAAAACACTTTCGAGAAATGATAAGTAAAATAAACTCTCCAACAAAAGAGTTGATAACATTTTCCATTGTGGCATCATATTTGTTACTTATTTGACACCCTTTTACATAGAATAATTTTATTCGTTAATTTTTACCTTAGGATAGTTTCGTGATTTTTACCTAATAGTTGGGAAAAAGTAGGTAAAAGAAGAAATTTTGTAGAGAAATTTTGAGGCACTAGCAAAATTTCTTCCATTCGTAATGTTATGTGTTATTTTTGTTAAAATAAACATTATAAAATGAGTTTTTTCGGGGTACCTATGCCTTCGTCGCAGTTCACTGTGTTATGTATTATTTTCGATAATACATAATTAGATAATTTCGATACTGTCGGAGTATTGATTTACCTTTACTTAACCGATAAATTATGTGGTGATTAAATAATTAATATTAATTGTATGATTACCTTATTTATCTAGACATCTTCTATTGAAGTAAAATCTGGAGCTGGCAGAAGAGGAACTGAGGATAAATTAAATATTGAACAGATTAAGGGAGAATGTAAAGGTGATCATAACATAGCGAATAAGATTATAATAATAACCACTTAGATGGTGGATAGAAGATATAACGCGAGTGCTAATGGTATCAGAAATAGAAGAAGATTTTAATAAATTAGTAAATGTGGATGAGGCGATCGTTGTATCAGGACTGAAGAGTGTGGCGCTTTATCCTCACCTCCTAACCCTGAGGAGAAATAGCGTGATAGTAAATTAGTTAGTTAATATTAATATTTTGCAGCACATCGATGCATTTAAACTCATGTGTTAATTCAACACGAAAAATAAAACTATCGTCCAGGCTAAATCAAACTGGTTTATTGTATTGGATAACATATAATATAACTCTTCCAGATAGCATTTGCTTACGCGAAGGAAGTGTCGGATCGGCGAAAGAGATTTTAGAGAGAAATGCAAGTTGGTGCTATTTAGGTTTTTAAGCGTTTTTATATTTATCCAAGACTTGATTTATCATTTCAATATATGTAGTTTTATATACATTTTATATATAAACCTATAGTACATCTCATGAAACATAAAATATACTGCTGATAAAATATGGTGACGTGACGAAAGTGAGGTCACATATTCCTATTCTCCATGATAATACTTTCTATTTTTCTAACATGCGATTGTGCATAATTTTTATATGAGGTTAATGTTGTGACTTCACATTTTAAACATTCTTATTTCAAATTTAAATTTGGATTATGTTAAAATCATCATTGAGTATAGGAATGAATTAATTAAATTCTAACCATTATTAAATTTGCCATTTTTTAAATATACAACTTTGTTACACTCAAAACCTCTCTTAATGTGGTAAAAAATATTTTCCTCTTTTTATTGTCTCAAAATACATGAAAAAATCAATATAACTTTTTCCGTGAGAGAACTAAAAAAAGGTTAGTAGGTAATCTTGACATTGAAAATCCATTTCTCATGCTCTCCAATGAAGTGGTCGGCGAAGGTCGAGTATTACTTTAAAAAAAAATTTGAATACATTAAAGTTGATGGTTATTATGTAATTATTTGATATCTCTATTGAATAATATTAAAAAAATTGAAACAATTTTAGTTTACCTTATTTTAATATGTTAATTACTTTAATTGAAGCGCAATCCTTGCCATAAAACTGCTATACAGTTTGGCAAAAAATAAAAATATTTCATTAGAAAACTTACAAAAATAATAATCGAGTGATATTTTATCAAGTTTTGGTAATGAAATTAAAAAAAGTAACCAAGGGTACTCAATTATTCAAAAATTCATAAATGTTCAAATATCTTGAAAATCGTGTGACATTCATTAGATCTATGAAGAGCATGGTCTCAACTATCGATGGTTTTCGTTTGGACCACTACTTGCCAAATGTTTGAGTTAATTGTTTTGATTATTTTATATACATACCATTTCCTTCGTAATAGGCAGAAATGATTGAACGTCAAACTCTTCTGTTTTGACAACTCTCATCTCGTTCATATCTATATTTCTTCTCGTTCATGCTCGTATTTTAACATTATTATTATTATCAATCATTTTTAATATATGTATTGTTTACTTAATGTATGTATATTGTGAACCTTATGTTGTATTCTAAGCATTATATTTTAAGCATGATAAACCTGATTTATTTAATTACTAAGATAAAAAATGATAGTACGCGAGACTTTTCTGAAAAATCTACGAAAACAAATGATGTTGTCCAATTAAAAGAGGATTTCAGAATATTTTGCAAAAGGACAGAAAGGTTGTTAATCTCCATTTAGGGGTCTGTAACCCAAAAAATTATACAAAGCTGACAGTCGGGAAATACAAGCGCGGTACAGCTAGCGTGAATAAAATTTCTTTTTTTTTTCAAAAATATCCACTACGGGGAAAATATTAGTTATAATAGATGAACGTAGTTATAGAAGAATAGCATAGGGAACGTAATATCTCTACGTTTATTAATATAAATTACAATTCTGTCCTTAATACGAACCATAATTACCTTGATCGGTTTACTCTGCAAATTCATTGAAAATGTTGCAGGTGTTTGGTTTAAATTTATCTGTTAGAAAGCAAAATTACCCAAAATATTTTTTTGTTTTTCAAGGATACGTAAGCACTTAGTTGAAGTAAGGGACGAGGTTGCAATAAACATCGGTATTGTTGGACCCACGATACGGTGTGGGAACGGCAATAAGGAATCTGGCGTACGTGACCATAGTCACGTCGGCAAATGCACCATAAGGGATGCATCACCGTCATGCGTCAGTCTTCTTCAAATCCCAGCCGGGAGAGCTCGTTCCACAAAGACGAGATCTAATTTTCAATTAGAAAATAAAATCAATATCGTCTATGATATAAAAAGCAAGCGTTTTGTAATTTGTGATTCCGGGGAAAATTTAAACTGTGCGCCTTTAGTTTAAGCTTAGATTGTGTTGTTCTCTGTGTTTAATCGTTGATGTAAAAGTATAAAGAGGGTCCCGGTGGATCTATATGAAAAAAAAGACAATTAACATAATTTGGTGTAGTGAGAATAAATTGTCGCTATTAGGGTAGACGATATCATATACGGCACGCATACATTGCATAAGAACATCGCGTCCAGAGTCCCAGTTTGCTTGGATAATTGGGCATCATCTGGTGGTCAAATAACTACAAGCCTGAACTTCGTCACCCTACGCTGGCACCGCAACTATTGGCCACACTTCACGTCCAGATTCCAGGACCATCATCTACACGTTGAAGGCGTCTCCCAAGAGGTAATCCCTTACGTGAAGGACCTGCATAATCTACATCAGACAAGCGTCAACATAGACAATTTTGTAAATAACTTTATGCCGGCATGATGGGCACCCATATATATAATGTTAATTTAATTGTAATTATTTTTGAATTGTCTCATTTATAACTAATAAGGTAAAATGCTCATTTTCCACTTTTAATACATGCAAGTTACAAAATATAGATAATAAACTTTATTGTAAACAATGGCATTTTGTAATTTCATTTCATAACCATTTGACTTGATAATATTTAAAAAAGAACCAGTTATGCTAGATGCCTCCCCCCTGAACATGAAGCCGAAGCAGATAAAAATAACCTAACATACCTTTTATTATTTTATCTAAGATTTCATTTAACTCTATTCTTAAACGTTTGAAACTAAAAAGATGAATTGTTTTTCGAAATGATAAATTTGATCAAATATGGAAAAAAGTTTCAAAGCGATAAATGAGAAACTTAGATTGTCTGTCACTTATTTTAGCAAAAAAATATCTCATTACTTCGGTTTTCAAGTTAAAAAAAAAAACTACATTAATTATATTACAAAATAATAATTCTAAAATAAGAAAACATTTGTTTTAATGTTTCTAATAAAGTCAATTAAAAAAATATATTACTGTAATAAATAGTTAAATACATAAAAACCAAAAATATTATATAGTCTTTATGTAATTTTTTTAGAGAATCTGAAGTAATTAAAATAAATTATTTATTATTAATTAATTTTTTTACATCACTAATATTAGAAGAACTTTCTACTCGGAGATTTTTCGGTAAAGCTATGTATGTATTTATAAATTATGTCATTCTACTCTGCGTACAAAATACAATAGAAATGAATTAAAGTTAGCTTCGTGCTCAACTTTGTGATATATTTTACGAGACTTTAGAGATGAGTCTCCGAGAAAAGTCTCATCCATGTATAATGCATGCACCGTTAAATAGAAACGGTAAATATGATATTGTGTTCGCACTACTGGGCGTTGTTTCTTTTCAACATTATTGCCGCCGGATGCCATGCATCGTGTATTGCAATAAATATAATAAAGGCATCGATGTCTTGTCTCTTAAGTTTATAATACCGTAACACTGTTGTTGTATTTAATTGTTTTATTGCTTAATTACTCTTATACCTTAACTATTCCTTTAGATTTTTTTCCCTATGATTTAATATTCTCTTATAAGTCTTTATAAGATTCTTAAGGAGAATACATTATTATTATTGTGAAAAAATATGTTGATTTTCACTGGGATTTGAACCAGGAACTTTTTCTATCCGGGGAAATGCACTGACCATCACACCATGTCAACTTAATAAGTTAACGACAAATTTTCGAACCTATATATTGCAGCTCTTTCAAATTTATACATCTGTTACTCCGTTTTTAAAAGCATTCTACTTCATACTACGGAGAATCTCAGATAATCTTTACACGATTTTAAAATCCTACTTATTTTTGGCATATTAAAAACAATCACTATTACTCCGTGTGTATAAATAAAGGAAATATTAGAATTAAAATATGTAGTTATGAAATTTCTTGTTAAATCGTAGGTACGGTCAAAAGTTTTTGATTATTTTCCGACCAAATTCATTATTTACAAATGATATCCGTATTTCCGATGTCAATAAGTTATAAAATATTTCACGGTAGAACAAACCAGAAAACGTTCTCTGAATGTGCTTTGTTACCTGATACTTCTTTTTATTAAATTTGATATAACATCTTTCGTTTATTAAAGGAATTCTCTAACATCATTTGACTCTCTTACATTCTCTTTATATTATTTTTATTGAGATATACAAAATAATGAATAGCTTCTCCTCCACTGTTTCCAAAGAGCTATTGAAATTCCAACATTTAAAATTTATTTAAGCTGCATACCATAATTTGAGAGCTGTAAAAGTGTAATATAAAACCCAAGTTTAGACGGTAATCGATCAATCATGCGAACGTCGTTTAGAATGCCATTGCTTTAGTTTTAAACTCCTTAATTAATTAATGTTTAAATAACGAAACAGAGAACTTGAGAAAATGTACCTTATCCACGCCACGTGTTTTAAGAGCTTGAAAGTTTGTAAATGGCAGTAGTATTCGTTAAATTTTAAGTGCTCCCGCTCCATATAAAAGGACTTACTTGCAATAGGTAGAATGGATCCTTAGAAATTGATTCATTTCTGTTCGTTATAAAATTTAACGGGTGATATTAAATTTTATAGCTGACATAAAATCTCGAATCTCCCGAGAAGTATTGTATTTTAGGGCTACTGAATGTGTAGGTAGAATTGTAGTGGAAATACTTACGATTAAGGTATTCCTCAAGATAAATATAAATGCACTCTCCTTATGGGTTGTTGAATTGAAATATTAATAGAAGTAATAGCGATGTTTTGAAACAAAATTATTTTTATTACGGAGAAGACTTTTTTTTTGCTGTGAAGTGGCATTTTTTTTTCTTCTCCGAATAGGAGGAGATCTAGGTTTGAATCACGGTAGCAACTAAATATTTTTTTAATAAAATGATTTTTTCTGTACATCTTTCTAATTAATTAATTTAATTTGTATCAGAATTCTTTTTATTATTAGAAAATATACGCTTGTTAAAATGGAGCCACACTAACTAATTACCTGATTTATCATCGCTTTTTGTTTTCTCTGTACCTGCTCCACCGAGAGGACCGAACGCCACACTCTCCTGTTCTGGCATACTACTCCTGCCTCGTCCACTTTCATACATCTTCTCATACATGCACACTTTTCGGTTATTGAAACTTTTAACAGGGCCATGCACTTTGTTTATCTGATCATACCAGGTTCGCTGTCCCTCTCGTGTTCCTGTTACCTTCAACACACACCTCATATATTTTCATTATTATCATCTTCTCGGTCATACGTTATAGATGTCCATACCATTTCACCAACGCTTTCTTAATTCTATCAACTACCTATGCTATCCAAATTAAACAGTTTTTCCTCTCGTGCGACTGACTGACTGTACTTCCACTATATTCAGTCTACTTTCGTTTTTTTGCCAATACCAGTGTTGACGCAAGTCGAATACTCATTCCCTGTCCCTATCGTCCATCCAATAATCTATACCTGTCCCACTCTGACCAACTAATTACTTACGATTTCGCCGACGGAGGAACAGATTGCGCTTAGACATCGAACTATCAAGATTTTGTGTATTTTTTTCTGCAGCCCTACATCCGCGCCGTGCGTATCGCTGGGACCGCGAAGAGGAAGTATAGTGATCTCTCAATAGTTCCGGAAGTGCAGTGATCTCTCAGTTCTGCATGAGAAATGTGCTAGCCAACTGAAGGTGAAGACGACGCTCAACCCAGGACTTTAAAGCAAGGTAGGCCAGATCCATCTGCCCCTATGTTCCTTTGGACTTACAATTCGGGTTGCGTCCACTGATTAATATTAAACTCGATACAGTGCATGGGATCTCATCCCACCAATCAGACTTCACTTCCATAAATTGGTGTACGTACCAGAATTTCACTACGCATCACCAATTTTGCGTTATGTACAAAATTCATATTGGCGATAATTCAGAGTACTGTCTACTTTATTTCCCGCAGTCGCCCTCCTTTCCATATCATTATCAACATTTCCGTCACTAGTAAAATACCCAAATAAATTAAAAAATTCCTTAATATACAAATTGTGTCATTCTATTCATCTTATTCTAAGAAATATTATTGAATATTACATCGCACATTACTTTAGATTTATTGATTTATTGACTCATAATGACGTTCGCTCTCCACGCTTGCATCGTTTGTTATTAAAATGTTAAGTAATAAAGTACCTCAGAAAATTATACTATGATTTGCCGTGGATTTTTAGATATTTTATACAGGTACGTATTCTTAAGAAGAAAACAATTTCTTTCATTAACAAGATAAAAACTAATATAGCACCCGTGAAGTTTCAGGTAGGTTGAAGACAACACCGGCGTGTGTGAACACTAAGCCTTCCCCACCGACGCCCCCGGAGATTTAGGGCGAGCTATAAGACGCATTCTAAGAATTTCATTAGAAAACACACCAGAATTTATAGCCACTGCACCGTGAAATACCGAGTCAAGTGTGGGTCATTTGCTAAAATGAACAAAACAATAATTAAGACATATTTTGAGAACTTCAAAATTGTTTTTGCAGGTTATATTATTTATTTATTTATATTATATACATGAATTTGTGGGCAATTAAATGGACAAAGTTGTTTGAACACAATATTGAATAGACTAGGAAAGTGCCCGTATTCCGGCTGCTTGAATAATTTTTCGAAATATTCTTGTGAAACTTTGTGAAAGATCATTTTAAATTATAACGAAAATAAAAAATAAACTTTCACAAATTTATTGACTGACGCATTATCTTCAGTAATATTACTAATACTAAACTTAAAACTAAAGAACTACGTGATACTTATGGTTCAGGAGCAGGGAGGGGGGAGGAAGTGTAGAGTTGGGTGGGTGTAGGGGCGTGGTCAACAAGCGCAGGAGAGGGAACATAATATAAAGTGTTTGAATATTAATGAGATTTTTGTTACAATAATCGTTAAAATTTTAAAAAAATCAAAATCTTTTTTACAAATATGTACTAATTCTACGCTATCACTGTCGAAACGATGACCCTCGGATCATGCGTGATCCACTGTTTCCGAATTTATGCCAATTTTTTTATTTATCTCATGTGTTCTTTCATTCTTATCTCTATTGATTAAAATAAAATAATAAAAAATAAAGGTAACAAATTATACCGAATGTTTTTATAATTCACAGCAAAGGTACCGACAGAAAAGAAAACAAATTTAAGTATTTAATTTATATATCTATATATAATTTATATAACCAATATTTATAATAATTAATTATTCCTCATTACTGAATTACAAAAATTACGTATATAGATAACTAAAAACTAGAATTACTCAAATTAAAATAGACTTGTACTGTTTGCCCAAAATACATTAGATAGGTACCTCAGGACTTCAGCCAACTCAATCTGAAACTGTTTTATGGAACTCGATTAATAATGTATCTTTTCATATCTATTTTAACATCCAATTACATTTTTCATTCGTGATAGATCATATAAGAAAATTAGTTAAAGGGTTAGGGGTGCAGAAAAGAGTCCTAGACTAAACTAACTAAATAAATATTAATAACATTAAAAAGCGTGAAACACTAAATCTTATACAAAACTTGAATAACAATACAATATAAATAACGCGCCACATAAATGGGGCAATATGTTATAGTGATATTTATATGCAGCGGATTACAATTATTCAATGACTTATCGTATTTTATAAGACTGAAAATATATTATTTAAAAACTGATTATTGTATTTTTGATATATAGATTAGTTTATATAGTAGCTGAAGCCTCAAAGCATGTTAGTATATATAATATATTATTTAAAAATGTATGTTTTCAATAAAACAAATTATTTTAAAAACGTCATAAATTGGTAATATTTCCTGCAATTGAATGGTTTCATCACACTATTTATTTTTAACATTTTGTTAATTTGTCTCCATTGAGATTTGTTTTCATTATCTAGGCTTTAAGATTATAAGAAAAATATTTCAAATACTAATCAAATGTATTAATTATAAAGATATATATAATTAATTGTATGGAAAAATATTGTTATTGCGCTATTGGGATTCGAATAGGGATCTCTTTTTCGGTAGCACAATAACAATATTTTTCGAAAAAAAAGATTTTAAATATATATCTTTATAATTAATACATTTAAATAGTTTTTAAAAACAACACAGACCTATGTTCTGAATAATTACAAATTCACAATACGAAAGTGTTCTCCTTAATAAAATATACTTCGTTTATGCAATAATTTACGTAAATTGAGATAATTTAGCAGCACGCGGAAAATGTATCTAATGGTTGCGGTCTTTCTTATAATACTTGTATTGTCTTAATTATGACAAATAACATTCAGTACTAGTTTTAAATTAGTATAACATCTTATCTAAGTAATAGTTTGAAAAAAAGTCAAATTCAGTGCATAATGAATAATAAAAACCCACATTTTTGTAATAAAACTTGAATTATTATTGAAGGCTCCGCCTTAACTTAACTCGTAGCATATTATGGTAATATATCTCATGCTTATATATTTAAAACCATTTTTTACAAATTAAGCAAAATGCATTGAAGACATAGGGAATCCCAAAACAAAAGTGACAGAAATATTCCATAAATTTATAATTAAAAGAATTATAAACAAAGCCCGTGTTACATATTTCAATGTGATAAATATATTTATTAATTTTAAAAAGTTTGAGACAGTATTCGTAAATACTTCACTATCGATTACCAAAATATAATATTGTAATGTATAGAAATAAAAGTAATAATTAAATACCAACACAAATGCGAGTACCATGTCGGCTTTCACGACATCATCAACTAATCCCTAACTTTAATTCTATAGGTTCTGATAAAGTCAATCTCGCGAGGAGACATGGATTCCAGGATTCAGCTCTCACGGCAATGTAATCTCCTTCTCACTCGCGCTACCTGTTCTAAGCTGTTAATGCTATTGGCTCTACGTTCATCTAGATCTAGATCATTCAACAGCACACATATCAATGACGTAGAGTCACAGGCGTAATCACGTTGAATACGGATAAAACAAATTATTCGGTTCGAGACTTTTAAGAAGGTTAAGGTTTGGTTATCATTATTTTGTTTGTACGTTATCTGATTATTTTGCTTGTCATATTCTATATACCAAATGTTACACCTCGTCGAAAGCAGTTACTAAATCGATCATCATTGGACGAGACACATATCTGTCTCATCGTCGTGAGGTACATCGCTTTTTGGTTAAAAAATTAATCATTATTTTCATCTGGTAAGTGATAAATTCAATTTAATAAATCTTTTGTATATGTTCTCTAAATCAATTCTGTAACAATTGGTCGTCCACTTTTTGAGAATAGGCATTTTTTTTAAAATAGAGATACGCAATTCATGTCACATAACATCAAACGCCTGTGCAATGAAAATAGGACTAACTTGATGGCCTCCTGAAACAAAAATATATTGGAAATGTATAATATTATGTTTATTAGTATAATGCATTTTTACGTAATGTTTAACGTTTTGTCTGTAGTAAGATACTTGATTTCATTTATAACTAAAATTGTAGTAGAGACAAATGGAATTTTGTAGAATAATTTTAATTATTTGTGTTATTGGTATTGCGCTTAAAATGTATATACATAGGATGGTTGGCATGGAAGAAAACATTAGTTGAAGTTCTGGTTTGCATTTTCTTTCATATTTCGTGCGCGTGATGTCTTACAATTCTATCAACATTTTCTTTACACAGTCCGTATAATGTCGTTACTTTATCGAGCCCGTCGTTTTGAATGCCTTTCTCTATCTAAGCGTGACCTTTTCTGAATTAGATCATTTTCCTATTAATGAAATATGATCCAATTCGTATAACTGTAATAACTTAAAACTATAGATACTTTTTTTGTGTATTAAAAAGTATCTATAGTTTTAAGTTATTACATTAAATATTCAACATTAAATGATACTAAAGAAAATGAAATAATTATAATTATTACCTAGGTATCTAAATACAATTTATTACACTTATTTATTTTTAATTCATATTATTTTCAATCATCTTATATAAGGATAAATAAAGAAAAATAAGTAATTAATACAATAAAAATCAGGAAACTTCAATATATCGGACATGTAACGAGGTATGCGGAAAAGTGTGAGATTTTGCATCTTATAATACAGAAAAAGATTGCTGGAAGTCAGGGCCCTGAAAGAAGGAGAAAATCATGGCTGAAGTTTGGACAGTCTACTGTAGAGCTTTTCCGAGCCGCAGTGAATAGTGTCATGATAGCCAACGTCTGTTGAATGGATAGGGCACAAGAAGAAGAAGATACAAGCATAGTAATGTTTCAATTATACATAATAGATTTCATTGTTTACTATTTAAAAAAAAAAAATTAATCTATACACTTCCAAAAGAATTTAACATATCTCCGCAATTAATACTTAATAATTTTATTTATGAGATTTTGAAACAAACTACTTTCCAAATCAATGTTTTTAAGATTTGTGCGAGTAATTTATTTACTTTTCCTTGTTTTCATAAAAAAAATCATTTTTAAATTAAAGTCGAATATTTTGTAAATCAGTTATGTAATATATATTTTTTCATCTCCCCCGAAATGCGCATGCTCCCACCGCAGCCAAGGAGGAGAGCGGACCCATCCGCACCAGCAATAAGCGTTGAAATTAATTTCCGCAAATGGGATCCTGGAGAATAATTTCCTGGCAGGTCACCCGTGAGCATCTGAACATGTCATGCGAGCATTCGGACGAGTAATGTTCGCCGGGCCGCAAGCCTACCCATTGGCATTCAACTGGACTAGGGAATACCAGGTTGGGGGTGTGTGGCTTGAGCGTACCTGTAGTAGCTATATTCGTTTGAATTGTTTAATTTATTTTGAAAGACGAAAAATAATCTTTTTTAAACAGAACACATAAACAATGAACTAGACAACAACTAGAAATGAAATGAAATTAATTATGACTAATTTAATTTGTATTTAAATACCACAGAAAGTATTCTGAAATGCCACTTTACAATAAAAATGTGTTCTCTTTAAAAAGTTGTATCAAAGTTTATCCAAATTTAATACATTTGATTATTTATATAATATAATCTTAGCGTACTCTAGAGTAATTGAGATTCACCGCAATATAAAGTTGATTGCCTTTAAAAATGGAACAATAGATTTAGTAATTGTAAAGATTACTAAATATAATAAGATTACAAAATCTGTCGAAAATGTATCCGATTGGTATAGTGAAATGGTGAACGTGCTTTTATCTATTTTATCAAATATTAATGGAGTTACAAATTTTTTAAGAAGTACAAAAATAATAGGATATTTTTAATAAAAAATCATTTTTATTATGAAGTTGCCGTTTCAGGACATAAGTCAGTGACAATTAAAATAATCAATTAGAAAGACATATTAGTACAGAAAAAAATAATCTTTCACTATACTTTCT
Source organism: Eubasilissa regina (assembly GCA_022840565.1). Classification (NCBI taxonomy): domain Eukaryota; kingdom Metazoa; phylum Arthropoda; class Insecta; order Trichoptera; family Phryganeidae; genus Eubasilissa; species Eubasilissa regina. Next base: position 25,852,434 of record JAINEB010000022.1, on the reverse strand, counting down.
TATTCTTTTTAAAAAATCTGGGAATTGAAACGATTAAAAAAATCTTTATTTTAATGGTTTATTGTTATTTAAAGTATATATTCGTACAAATGCTTGGCAAATAAATGCGAAAACTCGAGAAAATTGTGGTCGGGAAGAGTTGTGGGAGAAAGATATTCCAGACACCTTTAAAGTCTTCAGCCTTAACAAACAACTTTTTTCTCGTACACATCTACACAAACCGATCTTCTCACGTTTTAATATTTATTTATCTCCTAACAAGACTATCTTCTTATGAATAATAGATAATGATTTAGTATAGCAACTAATTGATCAAATTGGGCATTAATCGGTGCACTAAACTTTTGTTGTACCTAAAACTAGTTTTCATTTTGTTATCTCTAAATTACCGTGATGAACCAAATTAATGACAGATCAAATTGTATTCCTAATCACATCAGTCGGACTTACATGTTAATTCTCTCTTATTTCTACAGAATTGCGATAGCAATTAATTTTGTGTGATGAAAAACTATGAGAATATCATCCACAATAATTTTATTTTACTTATCTGTTTGGGACATATATTTATTTGTGTATAAATATATTAATTATTGAACGAAAATAATGCACTGTGTCTTCCCCCCCCCTACCCTACCCTCCCGGCTACGCCACCGACCAGTCGATTGGCAACCTTGAACCAGTACGGTTACAACATGTACGGAACGGTTAATACTGTTATACAATCTCGAGACTTCGTGTCTATACTTTGTGTCGGCACCTTGACGAAATAGTGAGTGAAAAATATACAGTCCACATCCAGATTGTGGTGAGTGCCGAATTCCTTCCGTGTTCTGAGATTTTTCCAACATTTATACTGGTACGTAACATTATCTATTCTGGAACACGTATGAATATAGTTGTATATCGCAAGTGAAATAAATACATGAAAAATTGACTTAAACGATTATTTCCCCTGCCCAAGTTAGCGTTTTCATTGTTTGCGTTCTGTTTCGATTAGAAAATTTATATAAAAAATAACAGTAATCAATGCACTATTTACGGAATTTTTTTGATCACCATACTTTTGATATTAAAGATTTCTTCAAGTTTTTTTTAACTTCTGAGAAGGAGAAAATGTTTGTCTAAGAAAACGACATTGTTTATTTATTCAAGAGTTCGTGCCTCTCTGACCTGATCAACAACTTCATTAAATATCTTACAACATTCCAGGATAATTTAATACCGCATTCCGTTGTAATTGGTAATACGATAGTACAACAACAATCCAATATTTCCAAGTATTTATCATAATCTAAGTAGGTTGCTACTGTACTAATCTAGAACCTCTTGTCATACCTCAATCATCGAAGACAGGAGTTCTCTTGTATATTAAAACAAAGTATATCCCATAGACATATTCGCCTACTCACGAAATGCCTCGGTTGTGATTCATCTGACCCCTGTATTAAGATAATGTCCAACAGCAGTTGTGATTGGTAAATTGTTCGGCCAAGCAAGTCTAACAAGAAGCAAGACGAGATATCATGAATTAATTATGTAATATATCTTTAGAAATAATGCGATATGACACAACGTAGTGATGAGAAATGTAGATTTTATTATATCTCTTATTTGATACCAAATGAACCAAAACAAATGTATGTGAAGGTAATGAATTCTAATTTAGAAACAGATGCCATTAAAATAAAACAAGTCGCTATTATTGTAAGGTAGATATATACTTGTAATATTAAATTTGGTTAATAATTTTTTAAACAAAGATTTTATTACTTTTAAAATTAGCAATATTAATTTGGTGGTTAAAATTCATATTTTTTATTTATTATCTTAGTTTTATTAACCACAATTGAGTTGAAAAAACATCTACTGGTTTCGGAAAATACCTTTTCCTTCTTCAGGATGTCATAACTAACTAAAAATATAGCATTGTTTCTTCACCAAAATCTATTTTTAAATTAAAAAAAAAACAATTATTTAAAAAAATAAATTTAGTACCTAACTCAAAGTGCTGTTCAATACAAATTTAGTCGAATAATTTTTAGGAAAAAATTTTAGAATAGGACTCGTAGTTAAATTTAGTTGGCTGTTTAGAATTTCCCGATTACTTTTACATGCTTTATTTATCTCCAACGATTCTAAATTATTTAATTTGTGACCTACACCGTTTATATGCAAAATTGACAATCCCAATTTTTTATCAAAACCATGACTATTTTCTATCAAATGATTAGCAAATTCTGAAAACCCACTATTGTTCAAACATCTCAAATGCTCCTTTACTCTTATATTAAAATTTCTACCCGTTTTACCAATATAAAATGCAGCACAATCCTTGCAACTAAGTTTATAGACGCCAGAATTGTTAAATTTATCATCTTTATCTTTAGAATTTATGAGTAAATTTCCTATACTATTATTTGTGCAAAATGCTGGTCTAATGTCTCGTGGTAGGTGTTTAGATATTTGTTTCGAAAAGTTATTTATGTATAAAATCCTACACCAATTATCATTATTATCATTATGTTTTATCTGTGATTTATATAAAAACTGATTATTATATTCTTTTAATTTATTTTTTAAAATAGTGTCTATCAAACATGTATTATACCCGTTATTAACTGCTATTTTTTTAATTGTATTCAATTCAATATTGAAATTGGATGTTGACATAGGAATATTGACTGAACGATGTATCATGGAGTGGAACCCTGAATGTTTATGTGATGATGGATGATTAGATTCATTGTGTATGATAGTGTCTGTAAAAGTTGGTTTTCTAAAAATTTTGAACTCAATTTTATTATTATTTTTAGTCAATGTTAGATCCAAAAAATTAAGGGTAGAATTATTTTCCATTTCTAATGTAAATTGTATTTTATTATTAAATTAATGAATTAAATTTATAAATGTAGTTAGTTGACGTTGTGAACCCGATTTGTTAAATAATGTTTTGTTATGGAAAAGGTATGTGGATGATGTATTGTGTATTTGGTCGGGTAGAGGCGTACGGATCGGAATGTGTAGCTTTTAATTCTCTCTGTCTACCCCGTAACGAACCTTCCCATATAATAGAACACTGCAGAAGCACACAAATAGACAATAAATAATTATAGACTACAAATGTATAACTCTCTATATAAAATTATTACAGTGTAACTCCCTCTCCAAGCACGAGAGCTATTCTCTTTTTTGGAGAGGTAAGCAAATTATAAACATGTAATTTTAATAATGTACAATACTTAATTAATAACTCATATTACAAAAAAATTTTAAATAAATAAAAAAAAAAATAAGTGTAATAATTAACAAGAATCTAGTAATTGTTTTCGCACAACCTTGGATGGAATTTTCAGTTTATATATTTTATGTCCATTCACCATTCGCTCGTGTCGCACCGCAACGTCAAACAAATAGCAGCTGTTCATGTTGCATATCAACACCAAACAATATTGACAGCTCTCAGTCAAAATCGCATAATAACAAAATATTAAAAACACAAGATATGCTGTCAATTATATAAAGGTAAAAATTATCACATTAAATAAATATGAAAATAAATCCATGTTTCGAGGTTAAACATACGAAAATGCCAACGCGCTCAGTGACCTGACCCTTATATAAAATATCACATAGTCATTAAAAATAATGATTATGTAATTGTAAAAACTAACCTAAATTCCTTCCATAATAATATATGCAATTTAAATAAAGGTTTACTTTTTTGTGTAAAAACGATAAAAAAATATGTAATGAACTGGGTACAATGATCACGGTTGTGTATTATTTTGATGATGATTTGATGTAAAGTATTAAACAATAAATACTTTATTTTATCAACCTTAGAAATTTACCCCATTTTACCCCAATATGTCAATCATTTACACGGGTTCTTTAAACATTAATGCAACCCACAAGAGTACCAAAAATATGGACATGAACTAACGCAAGTTCTTAGTTTCAATATTTTGATTTTGGTGCACCCACGTACTTTGTATGTCACTTTGGTACCATTTATGCAATAAAATAGCTCCAGGACTTCTTTTAAATATATGATTCTATTGGAACGAAAATTTAAACGCTTACGTTCAAAGGACGTTCCCAAAGAGCAGTCGTACTCAATCTTTAAGGAGATTCCTCCGTATGTAAACTACTATGAATAGAATAAAAAATAGTTGAGGTACAGTGTACTTTTTCGCTTCCGCTCACATGCGCAGAAGTTCAAAAATCTCTCACTATTCTAATTATAAAAGGAAACGTCAAAACCATTCAAAAGTAGCTCACTTTTAACATTTTTATAACAAAACGAATACCGCTTGTTTTAGATATTTTTACAGAAAGATGTTAAATTTGTTTGTTAAATTTTCAATTAATGATTCTCAGTTTTCCAAAACAATCGTAAGAAAATTACTATTGCTATTCAATTAAACGATCGGGGTATGGTTCGTATGTTAAATATGCACATTTTAATATTCAATATTTACAAATTTACTACCGCAAGGACTATTAAAAAATACGTATAAAAGACACTCTTAAGTAAGTTTCAAAAGGATTGTAAGAAAAGTGATTTTTTTGGGAACGTCCTTAATATAAAAAATATGTCTTGTTTACACAAAGATTTAATTTTCGAAAAGTAAATACTTTTACTGTTGCATAAATGTGTCATAAACTATCGGATTTATATTTTCACAAAAATTTGTATAGAAAGCCGCTCGTCTCGAAACTAATGTTCCAAATCCATCGCCTATATGCACACTTCATTTAATGTCTATTCATTTACTGATCTATGATGCAACTGAACGTTATTTAAATACGAAAAATATACGAACATTAAGCGTGTTGAACGTCGTTCTAATATTCTTTAAATTGATGTTTACGAAATACCATTTCATTTCTTAGTGTTTTATAATTTCAATCGTTGCCTGCACATATAATCAATTATTTTCATATATTATATTAATTGATTATTATAACATGATGATTTTTTGATTTTTAAGAAATATTTACTTGAAAATGATATTGTATACGGGGATCCTCGTAGTTTTGGGTTCGATTCCCGGTGACGTCACAATACATTTACGTGATTTTCTCAAGCGTGGATGTTTTTGTGATTCGTAATTTGTGTTTCGATACAGTAATTGACCCACGTGGTATGTTGTAGCGTTAATAAATAAAAATATAATTAAAAATAATATGATTAATTTATAACTGTTAGCACTCCTTAGTGTGTCCGCTTATCGGAAATAATATCAAATTTGTTTATCGATTGTTAATCGAGTATAATGATTTTTTCCGTTTAAAAATATTTCAACAATATAATATTTTATATTAGAAAATTCATCGATTTTTTAGGAGATGAAAAAAAAAATTTTTTAAATTTACTTTAAAGTATATGCAGATTGATTATAAAAGCAAAAATGAAATCGATATTTATTATAAATCATAATTGAGTTGAACGAAGAGCAACTTGTTATTCATTGTTGTTATATTTTGTACGCAGAGTAGAATGACCTTTACCAACCTACCGCCAAATATCGACCTTTACAAAAGTTTCATCTATTAGGATTTCATGTGTCATTAGGATTCAATATGACAACAACGACAAATACTTATACAGTGCGAGTTATGGGTGTACCCTACCATTTTTATAAATACATTGATTAAATGTTCAGTTAAATCCTCCCTCTCTATTAGCAAGAACTCCATGCACTAATGCACGATGAGTTTCTTGTGTTTTTTTTTTAACCATTTACACTCTTAAGTCTACTCAAAAAACATTACAAACTAGGCTGATATTTTCCTAATTTACACTAATATATTCATTTTAAACTTACACGGGTTTATAGAGGACGACGAGGAAAAGCATTATTTTAATAGAGGGTATTAAGAAATTTTTAAGGAAAGTAGCGATTTCCATCAGTAACTTAAATAAGTTTTATTTATATTATTAAATGGATGATTTTTCGAGTAGACTGGGTGGGCGGCGAGCTAACAATAGCGACGGGCGGCGGGCAATGGATCATAAAATGATTTTACGATACTACGGTAACCATTTAAGTGGTCGAGGCGGTAATTCTGTTTAGTTATTAATATTTATTTACTATAAAAATATAGATCTAGCAAAATAGTGATTTAAAATGACATATCACACAACAGGAACGTTTATGTCAAATAGAAAGTACTGTATATATTTAATACATTATGCAAAGAATATGGGTGGCGTGAATAATGCCAAGATTGTTTCGTAAAAAAATGTACTTGCATGGACACGTGGACAGTTAAGTGGCAACATCTGATATTAAAAAAATAAATAATTTAAAACTGTTTTATAATATAGTGTGATTATCTAAACTATATAACTAAACTAAACAATATATATGTATTTCACAATACCGCAATCCGAAACTCCATCTTTCGATTGTTTTAAAATGAAATTGTATAATAAAAAAATGTAACGAATAATCATTAAAATATTTGTTAATACTAAGCGATGTAAATACTAAAAATTGAGATTTAAAATAAGAATAAAATGTTTTTGTTTTACGTCCCGCGCTCCGTAACGAACGATATTCACCCTCCAGCTACCCTTCGTTCCAAAAATAATTCACTGAAGATACAAAAAGAAAAGCAAATTTGCCTTTTACAATTATCATTTATAAATAAGATATTAAATCAAAAAAATATATATTAATTCCGAGTGGAAACGGTTTAAACCGTTTAATTGAGATAAAAATGTGGATTAAAGTATCATTTAAAATAATGTGTACAAGCACTCAATTTTAATGTCAATTTGTTTTGGTATTGCTTAATTTATATGGTAAATTATTGACTCTCGCAAAACATATAAAAATGTGTATACCTATGCATTAGGACATAATATAACGTTTGGCGCGAGTTTGTATGGTTTTTATGTTCATATTATATGACGCAGTTTGCGAGAATGCCGCTATTTATGTAAAATTACATATTTCCGTATTCATGAATGCATTAAAACATTAACATAACCATTTTCTTCAAGAGGTTAGAGCACTTCATCAAAATTGAAGCGCTTGTTTATACCTCTACCAGCGCCATATATATTGCAATTTATGTTCTTCCTGCGTGCATTTATGCAATCCAAGATTGTGTACTTTATTTTGCGAGTGCATTTCTGGGTTTGTTACCGACCGTAAAAACGATACGGAGATGAATCGAGTTGTAAAATGCAGTGGAAGATGTATTCAAATTATTCCAATAGTTGCACTCCCAGTGGAGTTCTTTGTCCTGGAGCTGCCACTGTTCATCGCAATCGCTGAGGAAACGTGCATTACTTTACCGTGTTGCCTATGTGAATATATTTATTGCTCTAAGATGGCGATTTAAGTACTCACAATCATTAAAAACATCTAGATTCAAGAAAATCTAGATGTTTTTAAACCCTCTTTCTTATGATAAAATAATTCAATAATAACTAAGCTGAACTTCACTAATCGAAACCCTTTCTGAGACCTGTGATACAACTGATGTTGCCATTTTCAAACAGTGAATCGTTCTAAAACCTATGGATTACAGTAGTCATGGGATATTTAAAAAATAACGTTGAAAATCATATAGTATTGAAAAGAAAACGTTGAAACAGAACGTTTAAAGATATTATAATGTTATGTAATTAATATTAATATAGTACATATTATATTATATTATTCATTATGGAATTCAATTTCAAAAGCGTTTATTAAGAATCTATTAGATTTATTTTATTGATTTATATTACAAATTTTCATAGAAAATTATTGAATAAATTGATAAAAAATAAATAACCCTTTCAGTTTTTATACAATGTCAGGACTATTCATTACAAGATAGATTTCTGATTGGTATTAGAAAAGAATCAACAGCCGCTGCATTACACAAAATTAAAAATTGCCATAACATATTTTGTAAAATTTATTAAGATTAGGTATATAGAAAGGCAAAGGTTCTATTTATATTAAAATTTTCAAAAAATTAACAAAAAAATTATGATAATTAAAATGAATGATAAAGAACCCATCATAAATGTAATCTTCACAATAAAATGGAAAAATAATTTATGAATGAATTATTTTTTTTTAAGTTTATTTATTAATTCATTTATTAATCTGATATAAGTACATGGATATAATACAATAAAAAAAAATCGTCCTACACTTCTCTTGAACGCATATACTTGTGCAGAGGAGTGGATTTTAATTCACTTTGAAAAATTATTTGTCTGATTGTATATTTTAAATAAACATTTACGTGTGTTGAGAATCAAAGATAATTTTAGTGTTCTTTTTACGAAGAGATCGCACTTGAGATTTATTCCTAGTCATTTGTTGGACCGAAAAGCAGTCGAAAATGTTAACAGAATAATATCTTCGGTTTTCTCTCGCTACCTGGGTGAAATATCGCCGGCAATATGTCTGAGTGCCTGCTGAAATCTCCGCCTAACCCGGGTGGTAAATCTTCGAGTTCCACTGGTCGCGGTGTCTTGAAGACAGACCCAAAGAAACAAACCTACCCTTACAGATGTGATGGCCATTTAACCAACGACAGCTTATTTCTGTATCCATAACTTTAATATAAAGCAAATCTTTAATATTTTCGTAGAAAGCAATCGCTTTGTGGTTTGACGTATTAGATTAAATAAAATACAATCCAAACTAACCAAAACCACTAATTTCGTGGTTTTGGTTGGTAAATTCGTGGTTACATACAAAGTGATTATGTCTTTAAGCTTTCTTTTATCGTTAATAATAGAACCAATTTGATGATATTTGAGAACTAATAGAGTCATACTGCTTTATCAGATATGAAAATTCGTTAAAAATTCTGATAAAATATCAAGTATGGATGAAAATTAGAAAACGGGTTTATATAACTAAATTAGCCTTTTAAAAAAAAATTGTGTATAAAGTACATTTCTTTCACATATTTTAAGGTGCATGTAAAATATTTAATAATATTATATCTATCATTTAATATGATAATAAAAAGCAAATTTTATTAATATTTTTTCTATTAGCGTTCTCCGATACTATTATAATTATGGAATTAAAATAATAGTCTATGACATCTGCTTCTCATGACAGAAAAGCCCAGCAAATTCTGAACGTTCGCCGATATCCAATAAATAATTTTAAGACAGTTTAATCATGTATTACATGTATTATTATAACATTTTTAGTTTAGATTGATGAAATAATAATTAATGCGTTACATTTTAAAAAATCGGTCCAGTAAAATTAGAGACACTGCACTGGAAAAGATCACGTGCTCCAGTCACTACCGCTGAGGAAAATTGACTGGAATAATCTGATAAAAGGGTGACAACAGTAATGGACGTGAGAAGCGCAAAAATTTCCGTAAATTTTGTCTGTGCCGATAAAGAAGCTTCGTTTGGAAAAGTACAATAAGAAATAATAATTGTACCTATTGACGAACGTCGTTTTACTGAAATGTATTTTATTTTGTTTTTCCAATATAAATACTAAAAAGATACAGATATTAAAGATGGCTCTGGCTGACTTGCTGACGGAAATTCACAGTGAATTTAAAAGATGACATGTTCATTGAAATTCACGAAGAACAGGAAATTGCACAATATTATTAGAAATGAAAAATGAAATTGATAAATTTGTCTGCAAACAACAAAAATATTGCATTTTTTATGGTATCGGTTAAAATGTACTCTGTTTAGATTTTTCTTTCAAATTACGTCAGAGGTCTAGCGTGAAGCTTGAGAGTAATCCATACCATGTTCGGCTTTAATAAGTGTAATGCAATGTTTAATGGTTTCCGTGGCGGCAGACGTTTATACATATTTTATACACCGCCATTATCCACAACCCTCTAAAGGATTAAAAACTATATTCATTTTTAAGCATTAAATGTTAATTTTGAATATGTAGAGAAAAATCTTACATTAAATAAATTTATACACCTAAAATAAGGATTCTCCCAGATTAAGTATACAACACGTATTATATTTGTACACAAATTTAATAAGACGATTTTTAAGTATTTAACAATTTCAGTGAAGATGTTATGTTTTTTGACATAAAAATTTCTGGTGCTTATAACATTTTTCAGTTATCTATTATCCTTTCGTACATTATTTTTAACGACCCACCACCTGGCGATTCAATTGAGAACTGACGATTATCCACAAATGGAGATGAGCGTTGTTTGCTAAAATAATGGAGGAGTTTTAAAGTTAAACTAATGACGTTTTTTTAAAAAATGTTTTTATATAAAAAAACTTAATAAAAAAATAATTATATCATTTTCTATCAACTGATGAATATGTAACAACTAGAGGTTAACCCGTTCTAAGACATGTGACTATTTATTTATCAAATATAGAGCATAGCCCGTCTAGGATATTGTTAAACAAAAATACCTGATTTCATTACTCTGTCTTGATAATACTTGATTAATTTAGATTTACATTTCAAATACCTTACTGAACACCGCATCCCGTCTAAATTGAAGTATATCTCCAAGAATTTGTCTATTTTGTAGGTTCTCTATTGTCCGGAATTTTACCTGATCTGGATTTCTTAATCGTGTTATTTCAATGAAACGTTTTATAAGTTAGATTTTCCATATTTTAAACCTCCGCGATTAATTATAGTGAGCATAATCTTTAATTTTAGAAATGTTAAAATAAAGCGATATTTTTTTATTATTATTAGGTTGTTGCATAATTATCTGCTGTTTTTGGAATGAAAATGATGAGGGTTGGGAGAAATTGCCAAGTGAATGATAATTATACATAATATATTTTGAATTTATTTTCGTTTTCGGTTATGTAACAATATATGTGATTTATAGAATAATTTTTTGATACAATGTTTTTTTTTTTAATCGGCTGATAATTATGTATCAAATTAATATAACCAAAATCAAAAAGGCTATATATCAATTTAATTCATACGAGTATTTTAAAGAAAATTGACAATTTGGTCTGATATAATGTATCAGTTTTATTTCAATTTTTCATATATAAAAAAAATAGACTACAAAGTTGGAGTTTTATTAATATTGGATTTTAATTTAATCATTCAATGATTATAATCACAATTTTAGTGTACTCATCTAGGACCTACCTGAATATAAAATACTGACCTTGTAAAACAAACATGACCATGATCAGATATTCTAAAGTACGTCATTAGATCATCACTAGATACTTCCATAATCGGTGATACAACAGTCCATTCCAGTCAATGTATCGCTTCAATGTTTTTTCTTGCATTAAAAAAAAAATCTAATTTAATATACGGGAAAAATAAAAAAATATTACAAATTTGAAAGTGCAGCGGACTTTTGAATGAAACTGAGGATTATCCCAGGCGGTATTAAAAATGCCCCAAAGGCTTTTGAGGGGTTAGGGAGTTCAGCCCGGCGTCGCTGCTGTTCCATAGCGGTGACTAATCGGAAGGATTCCAACAATAAAGGGTTGTTGCAAAGGAAATATATCCGTTTTATTTTTCCAGCATGTGCCTTAAGATACGGACGGCGGCGGAATGTAAAGTGCGGCGCGCGCTTCAAGTACGATATTTGCATTCTATAAAGATAGAAAACCCATTTCAGAAATAAACGTCGAAAATATCTTTACGCAATGCCAGAATAAAAAACGGATTTTATTCGGAACTAGAAATATATCAGAAATTTTTAAATAATATCCACTTCTCCCGTGAATATGGTTTGATGTAATAGTTTTTTTATTACATGGAATAACTACAATTTTTTTTAAGGAATGTTCATTGTCGAAAAAAGCGGACGTGTCAATTAAGTAAGATTAAATAAATGTGAGGAGAATATTTTGTGCATGCCAGCAATAGAAAATTCCCGGCATCAAGTCTCGGTGGCAGCTCTTTGATAATTACTTTCAAAATACAGGGTGAATATTATGTTCCATACCGATGTTGTTTTTGAATAACTAGAAAATCAAAGACAATTCTTTAATTTGGTTTTTAATTATCAATTAAATAGTTTATTACAATTATGTATAAAATACAACATTGGTCAATTAGCTGCCTCTGCAAGTTGAAAAAATGCGTGCTCTTTTAATCATATTTTTCATAACTTTCTCGCATACTTCGCGTGTTATTTCAGCAATTTCATTTCGAATATTGTCCTATAGCATCGAGATTGTTGATGAATTATTGGCGAAGACCTTTCTTTTCCATTTTAGAGAATATTCAGGAGCCGTCAAATCAGGAGATCGAGGAGGCCTGTCGATATCACCACCTTTTAACATTATGCTTTCGGGAAAAATTTCTCACAAAATTTCAAGCGTAGATCGGGCTGTGTGTGAGGTTGCACCGTCTTGCTAAAATCACATATGTTGCAGACGCAATCGATCCAATTCGGCCACGAAAAAGTTTTCTAACATGTGATGATAGCGATCACCATTAATAATACAGCATTACCATTATTATTTAGATAAAATATTTTAATAACTTCAACACGTTGTTGAGGCATTAGATGCTCCATAATAAATTGTACTATTCTTTACGACTAAAAAATGCGAACTGACAAATGTCAGCTAAATTAAAATGGCGGCCAGAAAAAAATGATTTTGAACATAATATTCATTCTGTACATTCCACGTGGTCACGAATTTCTCCAAACTATCTCCATTTCTTCTAGCAACATGCCCAAAGTATGACAAAATTCTTTCACTGCATGTTCAGTGCGGAGTTTTTAAAGAATGGAAATAAACACCTGATCTCGAACCTGAAAAAATAGTAGATGTTAATAACCATCATAGATCTTAAAACTATTTAAAAACATTTTGAATAAAGATATTAGGAAAACCTAATTGATGTTTGATGATGATGATTGATTAATGTTTCATTTAAATATTCCTAGTAAAAATACTAGGAATATTTAAATAAAACATTGGTTCTGACATTGTTCTAGCGTACACAAGCATACGTAATTATTTCACTAAAACTTTCTGAATTTAATATTGTTGTTATACTGGGAATATCCATATATTTGCTTAAGATATGAGAGCTGAACACGTGTTAGCTATAAGAGTTTCCGACGAAATTAGTAAAATTTGTGTAACTAAAGTAGGTAGTAGTAAGATTTTGGGACCATTGAGTTCCAATGATAAATACCAAATTGTTAATGTAGAACGTGAATTATAAAATTATATTAGAATAATCATTAAATCCCTTAGTAAATTATACAATAAATTTTCATTACCTTTTCGATTAAAAAATTCTCAATACACATATATTCATTATTATAGCTTCAGGCTCATTTAAATCTAAGAAACGGTTTAATGACCAAATTATTTCGAACAAAAAGAAAGTAAATTGTCTTTAGTAGCGGTTAGAATCTTTAATCTAAAGGAGCGTTACTTACAAAATAAATTTGGAAATGTGTTCTAAGAAGGTAAGATAAAAAAACATTATTCTAAAAAAAGTTCTAAAAATTGACCGATTTTATCTATGGGATAATACTACAAGGTGTTCTCGGATTCGGAAAATGTATTATTATATACAACTATTTTACCCCAGTACACGTAACCCCCGACTCCCACCCAAATCAATTCTCCCGCCCGTAAAACTTTAAATAAAAATCTTTTGCTGCCAAAAGCAGATTAAGCGTCCTCAAATTCCGTCATTTTAGGGATTATCAGATCAAAGTCATGTTATGTGTACCATATACTTGATAAAATAAATAAGTGGTATTTTTATCGAAAGACAGGGTTTGCACTAGGCGTATCTAGGCGAAACAAAAATAAATATTCATACTGAAGTATGTCACGTACAGTGTTATTTAAAATCTGGCGCGTAAGAGTATTGTCTAGTTAACAATTGTTAACCGTTGTTATTTTACAAATATTTTTCTGAAGATCACGAGATATATTATAGATACAAACTGCACGTTACATTCATTTTGTATAGAAAAGGGTAAATTTTTACGAAGTAGGCTAGTATGAAAACAAGGTGGGCACCAATATTATGGAATTATTCATAATATGTGATCGTTAAATAAAATAAAAACCTGATAGCCAAATACAAGCGTTAGAAAAGTTCTAGTGGTGGAAATATTTTTTTTTAAGGAGAACACATTTCAGAACATAGTTCTATCATATTTTTAATACAAATTATGCGAATCAACTTAAAAGATGTACAGAAAAAATCTATTTATCGTAAAAATGTTTAAAAATAGTTGTTACCGGGATTCGAACCCGGATTAATATTAAGTTGATTGCTTTTAAAAATGGAAAAACAAATGCATCAATTTTAAAGAGCTACAGAATATACGTTTATTGTAAACATAATTAGTTGAAATAGTGGAGTTAACGCATTTCCCCACATAGGGAAAGGTCCAAGTTAGAATCCCGGTAGTAACTAAAATATTTTTTCGATTTTCTGTGTATCTTTCCAATTGATTAATTTAATTTGCAATATTAATATTCACTGTTTGCCAAAGACAAAATTCAAAAAAAAAAATAAAATATGTGAAATGAATATGACCATATCTACATCGAAATAATGACAGTCACTAGTTTATATTTTCTTCTCAACATAATCCTTTAAATCCTTTTCCAAATTGCCTCCTTGCTCGGAACACCCAGCCCGTTATATAATATTATGGTGTGTGTGGGTTTGGAGTAATGTTACCATTGCCCTACCTGCGTCCATATACGGGGGGAATAATTGATTTCCAGGTAATAAAGGCTCCAGCCGGTTTAATTGCTGCGAAGGAAGATAATGCATTCAGCATGCTGGCTAAATGGGTTTCCAATATAAAACTGATATTGCGGGCCCGGCGGTATACACGAAATTTATTATTCAATAAACGCCGCAAAAACTGCCCCTGTAGAAGAGCGGTAATTCCCGAACCGGAAAACGTATTGAACCGGAACGGTGCACTTGACATGGTCGATATTTCTCGCAGTAAATTCAGAACTCGTGCAATTATTGGGTCCACCTAATGGGTCTACACAATATTTATCCGCGACTCTGCAACGTTAATAATATTCTTCAATTTGTGTGCTCGTCAGGCAGTTATTACAGGTAAACTTAAATTATTTATTAACCAGCAATTGGTCACTTATATTCTAAAAAGTTACATCAGTTTCATTATTAGATTATTTATTGTACGATGACCATGACCTTAATTAACATTTTTTCAAATATGACAGTTTTTCAAATATATAATTTAAAATGATAAAACGCAATGATATTTGTAATTTTTTATAATATATTATATTTTGGACAATTTTATTTCTTATTTTATTACACGTGGTCGATTTAATCGATTTTATAATATATTTTATTTAAAATATATTTTATTTTAAAACATTTGAATTCATCGTATATTTGAAATGTTTATTCGTTATTTTGAACAAATACGCAACGTTACAAAACTTGTCAAGCTGACTAACGGGATCAATAGCAAACTGTACGTGAAATTTTGATATATTTGGCCTATAGCCTCAAACGAGAGTTTGTTTTCTTTCGCTCTAAATCAGGAAAAGTTTGGTTAACACTTGATTTGAAATGTTGGTTTAAATCTGGAGGCGACGTAATCGACCATTACGATATACTGATTCAATACGTCTGACTGTTCAAATCGGTTGTTTTTATTTTGGAAGGTAAAATTAGGATTCGTACATGGAATATGTGTCACATTAATATTTTTAATATTTTCAAACTAAGCTATAAACTTGTACTGTGAATAAAGGACTAACTTAGTCATCTCCCTTGAGTGTCTCACTAGAACAAGATCCACCAGAACTAAACAAAAATAAATTATTTTATATAACGGGTGATCCAAACTCACCCATCTCTATGCTGAGGCTTTAATTTTTGCAAAAAATTGAACTTTATAAGCCTTCAAACAAAAAAAAATATGCAAAATAAAGTACCAAGTGCCGTACATTTGCTGTGCACATTTTCTTGTTGATACATTTGGACTTTCGGCAACACTTCCAACAGAAGAAATGTTTTCAGTTGATTTGGTTAAGCGAGCAATGTTTCCTTTTTTCACATCAACAACATTGTCGGAACGTTAAATTTTTTTGATTAAATCGTCAACAGCTGAACGAGAAGACGCACATTGTATCGATCAGAAGCACTTCGAACTTTACGAACTGTTTCCGCGATAGTTTCACAATTTTTGTAGTGAATTTTCACAATTTCAATGCATTGCTCAATCGTGTGATGACTCATTTTGGTATTGATAAGTTTTTGTTTGACAGATGTCACATATGACGCTTCTAATCCTGAAAAAAAGTAGAGTGATATTTAAAAGAACGATTGTGTTTGAATCACCTTTTACATGTCTACCATTCCATAATGATATGAAAAGAATGTTTTTAAAATGCAATAGTATTACAAAGGTTTGATTTCCAATCCAATCGAAGATGTATTGAGGAGAATGCATTCTTATTGTGAAGTTGTAATTATTTAGAACATAGGTCTGTGATGTTTTAAATACTAATTTTATATACGACAGATGTATTAATTTGAAAAAGTGTAACATATAGGTTCGAAAATTTGTCATGAAAAATACTGGCACTATAACACAATTGGTTGTGTACTTCCCCGGATTGGAAATAGAGATCCAAGTTCGAATCCCGGTAGCGCAAAAGCAATATTTTTCGACAAAATTGATTTTATATGTATATATTTATAATTAATACATTAAATTAGTATTTAAATCCAAGATGATTTAATATATTTTGCAAGTATTCGTTATACAGATATCTAGACTAATTAATGTGATTTGCATTATTGTGCGTATAATACTAACGTTTTTAAATACTAAGGGTTCGTCAAATACGACGAAAGTTCGTAATATTTTAAAAAATGGAAGCCAAAAGTTTCTTTTTAAAGTCCACCCAAAATAATTTATTTCTCTTACAAGAGTTGCAGTTGCTTCTTTGTACACCGTACTAGAATTTTCAATACAAAATGGCTTCGAAAGTTTTCAGTTAGCCAATCTAAGTTCAATTTTCCATTCCATTACTTCTTCTACGTACTAGTGAGATGTGAATGTAAGAGAAAAAATAAAAACACTCTAGTTAACTGACTGCAGGCGCACATACCATTTGAATATTTATTATATTTTAAATAAAACAATTTACTCGTAGGTTTTCGAGGGTATTTGTACTACTAACATCAATATGGTAGTCTCAATTAATCAATAAAAAAATAAATCACCATACATTTAAAAATTTGAGATTTTGTCGAAAAAATCGATTGTTTGAAAAAATTTGTCGATGAAAACATCGATTAAGACATTTTTGTAAGCAAAACATCTTTAGCTATATTACGTCATGCCTCTATTACTTTTACGAAGATATAATGATTCAGGAAAAAAACGAATGTCATGAAATTAATTATTATAACGTTTTGGTAGGCAAAGAATAGGTACTCTTCTGTTCTGATATACCATTCTTGCCTTTTCACTTTCATTAATCCTTTTATTCCCGCTCCTTGGTTATTACTGATACTCCAATATTTAATTTTTCTTTAACATCCTCCTCATATATTTTCCTGGTGGTTCCAGATGTCCAAACGATTGCAGCAATCGAATTTTAATTCTTTTGGCTTGATTACGTATCTGAATAATATGTAGAATTGTTGCATTTATTATTTCAGAAAAATTTAACATTTTTTTAGTGTAAATATAATAAAAACACACATTATATGCAAAAATACCTACACTTAAATGCAAAAAAGTTTGTATAATGAAGAAAACATTGCTAAAAAATTCTTGTACTACCACACGATTGACTTATTCCCACGCAAGTGACATTTATTTCATCGATAATGTCAAATTCGTTTACTCTAAATAATGTCGCAAACGATTCGTCAGGTAGTAACAATCGACTCTAGTTAAGTTACTTATCGTATTGATCATTGTGGTCATTATAAGGGTGCACATAGCTACGTCATTGTTAGATCGAACCATAGGATCTCAGTCTTGGGTCACTTTGCAATTTACGAAATTAAGGTAAACGTGTTTATTACTGAGTTTCTAGCAACAATGGAGATTTTAAAATTGATTTGTTTTTAATAAGATACTTCTAAAATATACACTTCAGTAAGCAGCATCAATTGTAAAACTGCCACTATTGCGAATGTCATTTTCAAACATATTTATTTTCGTCAAATGCAAGTGGCGGTTTTGCCTTTGAACCCTTCATTTATTTATTAAGTCGAGCTTTTCTAACATTCCTCTACTCTTTGCTCTTGTCTTCAGTCAATTTTAGTTCATCCTGTCTTAAATCTCCCAAATTTTTTTTTTTTTTAAATTTTCTGACCACTTACACTCTACATATATTATGCAAGTAGCTAACTTAAAGTAACACTCTTCTGGCACATCAGAGGCATCACTCTCGTTTCGTCTACATTAGTACATATTCTCATGTGTGATCTTCGGTTGCTAAAGCTTTTACTAGGGTAATGTAGAAAAATATTTTTAATGTTTCAATATACGAAATAAATATTCACGATTTTCATGATTCCATAAAGTTCCAGCAATGAACACCGAGCTGCATAATTTCACAAATAAATGTATGCATGTATTTACGTGCAAACTGTTTAATTTACGGTTCAGTACATTGATCAAACTGAACTATAAAAAAAGCATTCGTAAATTTGATTACAAATAACATCACGTGCAATTCCAGTGCCTCGAAAATGAGCCGTAACACACTAGAACAAGTATAATATGTTTCTCAGGATACAGAAACTGCGAGCAATAAAATTTTCCGAGAAAAATTAAATCCACGCAAAAACTTCTCGAGATATTTGTCCCATAAAACTTCTTCTACAATGTCCTCAATGGCTGCTCTATCTAATTCCAACGAGAAACTGGCTACGATATTAAAAACTTTAAATCCAAAACAAGTTGTTGGAACATTTATAAAAACTTCATATTTATCGCGCAAAACGAGAACACTGCGGGAGTAAGATTGCTGTATCCTTCTCATATTGAGAATTATACGACAAACAGAAGTTGAAGGGAAAGTTCTACGCTAACTCTATCTACGGCTGCACCGCCATTGAAGTAATTCTGGGATGAGAAGCCTCGCAGAGGGGTGCTGACAAACAACCCACGAGAAAGAACTGCAGGAAGGCTTAAGAGATGGATTGAACTAAGATAATCTAACGTGAAAATATTATTTTTTTGTAGATAAGAATTTATGGATATAAATATTCATTTTGAAAAATATACATACTTTAAATATTAAATTAATGTATTAATTATAAATATGTCGAAAAATATTGTTTTTGCGTCACCGGGATACATACTTTATTTAATTTCTAATTAAGTAATAATATAAAATTGAAAACTTTTATGATAATTATGTTCAAATATATTAATTAAGAAAAACATTTTTAAAGACTAAAATGTTTTATTTTATTTCGTGAACTTCAAATAAAATTGTTTAATTTTTGCTCAATGGTAATTCTTTCTTTTGATAATTTTCTCTTAATTTTGAAATATTTGAGTTTGTGCCAGAAATCCATTAGCAGTAACGTGTTAACTGACATTCCATAAAGTTGTTACATGGTACGACGATAAATTGAGTAGACTAAAAATTTGATCCCAGTCAATCTGCTAAAGATTTATATATATTCAAAATAGAAACGCTTAATTAAGAAATGGTTTAATTATTAAATTGTTAATGTAGAAATATTAAATTGGTTCTTATGCGTCAAGTCGTAATATTTTATAATAAATTTCTCAAAATAATTGGATGCGAATTATAACACAAAAAATTATTTCGAAATTGAATTCCTTCTGATTATACTAGCTGCTTATATTACATTATATTAATTACTTATATTGTACGCCGTGTTGGCTAATGTAACATTATCAACCCTATTGTGTTCTCTATGAATTGTGACTCAAGAGTATATGGAAATTTAATAATATTTAAAATAGAGCGATCTTTAACTCTTCGATCTTCTCTTCTAAAAACTCTTTCATGAAATCAGATTTGTACAGTCCACCTTAATATTTCATCGATTACGAGAAGTGATATTTGTTTCACGTATTATTTTAATACACAAAAATATACATTTGTCAAGGATGTAGAAGTTATACACTGTTTGTGTAATTATTAATAAAAATACATAAAAATATTTATACAATGTATTGAGAATTCATGAATTGTTTTAAGTCCGCACAAATATTGGGTTGTGTAATAAGTTTTTGGAGTTTTGTTTATTCTCCATTATTGTTAAGGACTTCATCTCACAGTTCAGCCATTTTGTTGATGGATTTTCTATAAAAATCGACTGGTCTGGTATCGATATAGTTATCGAGCCAATTTCTGAGGTCACCTTCGTTGTTGAATGAAATGTCACGCATTTGATTATAGAGTGACTGAAATATGTGATAATCTGATGGGACGAGATCGGAACTATAGGCTGGATGTGGCAGAATTTTTCAGTCGAACTACTAGACGACTTTTAACTTAGATGAAAGGCGAAAAGAAGTATATGCCGAAAATGTTCACTTTTATCAACTTGACATTTCATTATTTAAACCCAAAATTAAAAAAAAAACTATAAGATACAGCTAAACAGCGGCACTGACATTTTAGAGTAGAAAAAATCCTATCGAGTAGTATGTCACTTTTTGTCACTAAAAACAAGCTTCCGGGAAATACCATTTAAAAAAAACTGCAAAGGCTTATTAGATGACCTAATATATGAACGTTACAATTTTTTTAAACATCTTAAAAAAATGCTTACGTGAAATACAAAATTTTAATATATGTCTTTTTGTACTTGGTTCATCTGTTTCGTGGAGCGATTTCTACCCTCCATGAAAGCAATGCCACCCTTCACCGATAGTTTGCATTGCCAGCGAGCAATCAAGTTAATGAGTACGCTAGGAATAATCTCTGGGGGCTTTTTCTCAAGAAGTCATTCTCATCTACGTCAAACTATCCAGTGTGATGATATATTGATAACCTTGTAGGGTTAAAACTTTTCATACATTTCTTACACCATTAATTTATCTACTGCTATTATTTTTGTTATTGGAAGTTTAATAGCTATTGCGTGGTTGATGTTACATTTTATAAATTTGTATTATATTTTGGTCGTAATAGTTCTTTCTACATTTGGTTGCGGTTAATTAAAAATCGGCTTTTAGTTTTTTTTAATAAAGCGCGTTTAAAATTTTTTCTACAATGCATTTAAATCAAGATTTATTAATTGAAAAACAGATGAAACCCGTGAGAATAAAGTTTGCTCGACATTTTGTCAGTGAGTATATTACAAGTATCAACATTAACATTAAAATAATTCTCGCCGTTTGTACTTTCGGTAATATAAGCACGCATAATTTAAAAACAATAATTCTACAATCGTCTATCAGCACTTTGTCACTTTATTGCATATGTAAAAGTATTATCCAATTTTTCTAACGAATCAACTAAGCCTTACGTATCCAATCTAGGTAAGTACCTACTTCCTATAATAATTTAATTCGATACCAGATGGTAGGATTTTGTGTAAATGAGTTTTTTGTTGTTGTTATTATTAACGGTCATTCACTTGATATTATTAATTGATGTTTTATGTTTCGTTAAAGCAAGTTTAAATTTAATACTAAACAAATTATTGTGGATGTGAAGTACTTTTAAAGTTCAGCAATAAACTAAGTGAAATAAAATTTAAAAAGTTCACTAAATATATTAGCAGCAATTAGGCAGGTATGTTTTGTATTATATATATATATATATATATATATATATATATATATATATATATATATATATATATATATATATATATATATATATATATATATTATTATACAGTACAAACATATAATAAATGATTAAATAATTTATGTTAACGTAAGTGTATTCTAATTTGAAGTTTAATTTATAACAAAATTGTTCGTCCACAATTGTTCGCGGTCAACAGTTATTACCTCACAATTCTTCGCCTACAATATTATTCACCATTTACATTGAAAATAATTAGGTAACACAGTACTTTAAAAAAAAGTATTACTTCTATAACTAGATATTATAGATATAGAAGTAAAATCTACATAATATCTATTAATAAAACAAAATTCAAATAAATTAATCTTACTGATCCTAATCTTATCTAAACGTTATAAAATAAAGATGTATAAATGTATATGGAACAGTGTTTTGATTAAAACAACTCTAAATTAAAATAATCAAAAATGCGAATATTATAAATGAAAACACATTTATCAAAAGTATGTTTTTTCAATATATTCGGCGAACAACTTTCCAAACAAAGAATTGTGGGAAAACAATTGTGGCAGCGAACAATTGTGGGTGGACAATTATGGTGAAAAAATTGTGAGCACACAATGTTCTGGACATTCCAAAAATGTAATGACGCTTAAGTACTCACGCGAATTAAAAAATATCTTAACAAATTTTATGACTCAAAAGGGGGTTCATTAATTAGGAAATACATAACAAAAACCATATTTGATATTAAATGCGGGACAAAACTGGCTCTGATTAAAATTAGAATGCCTCACGAATTTTCACAAGTGCTTGTTAAGAGTTTTCCTGGGTAACTGGTAACTAGTAGCTAGTACCCCTCGGAGCGGAGACTGCAAATACTCACGGAGGACAACGTCGTAAAGAGTACAATCTCCGTTTATTACGCAAAACTTCTGATCGAAAACTGGGATGGTTCTGCTTTTAAACGGGGACACATCCGTGCAAGGTGTAGTGAGAGCGCTCCTTTGTTTCGATATGCATTGTTAGCGAAACAAGTTTCGTTCCGCCAAGTGCCGAAACTTGGATTCGCACAACTTTCCCCAACATTTATGCCACAATTTTACAGCGTCGATAAAAATAAAAATGTTAAAGGAAGTGGCAACCCCGCCGCGGCCAGTCAACACAAAAGAAAATGAGGTAATTTTCTTCTTTCCTTTCATTGTTCGGTGGTCGGTGATATATTTTATTGCCGGGAAGGTGAGCCCCCGGGCCGTGTCCTCCGCCCTCTGCCTCCTGCCCTCTCCTCCGCGCCCCGCCAGCGATCATCCTTCATGGAATAATGGCCAGCAATTCAAATTTCTCATGAATATTCACGAAAGTATATGAAATAAGCGGCACCTTTTGAAATTTCATTGAAAAATATATGATCACCTGTATTGATTTTGCGAGTGTACGCACTGAATCCAAAGCTCAGCTCGCATCTTTTGCGCGAAAGTTATTAATCCAGCTCGAGATGAAACAATAACCACGTCAATATACAAAAGGTGCTATTAATCATTCGGCTATTAAACATATTATTCATTATTTTACGATACAGAATTAAAAATTCATTGTTACATTATATAAAAATTAACATGTGCTCACATGCCAATTTGTTTTATAATTATTATAAGTGTCTGGTCAGTTGGATTTTATACGTATTATAATCTTTTATTATCATGTTTTGCACGGCGTCTGAAAGAGATAGTGTTGTCTGTAGCCTGATAGCATGTTTCTTCTAATTTTTTTATTAAACGCAGGATTGTTCGCTTAGCAGGTGGTAAATGGTGACCAATAATTGCAAGCAATCATATTTCAGTACCTACCAACAATTGATCCGTTCATAATACGCTTTCACAATAAGTAATCATGCTGAACCGTACAGCGCACCATTTTGAAATGGCATACTGTCTACATAATAGCTATCAAGTATCAACATTTAAAAAGTACCACTAGAGAAATGACGGTAATTTCAAATCGGCTGTTTCTCGTTAGAACACCCATCATAAAGTAATGATTTTGTTTTACAATGCGGAATTAAAATTTATGGAAGAATCTCTTTCATACATTTCAACACATTAATTATAACACAAGAAATAATAATAAAATAATTCAAAAAAAGAAAAAAAATTACCTTACTAATCTAGTTTTCAGTGATTTCCCTTAACTAATAATATTATTTATTTAACTTCTTTATAAAAATGATGCTCCAAGAGAAAAATATTAAAATTTACCATAATTGCCAGGTAATCTGAAAAGTCTAAAACAGGAAAAAGAAAAAAGACATACTTCATACATTGCTTCTAGAGTATAAATAACTTCCAAAAACAATTAGAAGCAATTACGTTTTAAACCCCAAAGTATCCCACTCTATCCCGGATTTGTTATAAGAGTTACGTACTCTCGTTTCGATTCCACTCAATAAAGCAATGCATGCAGTAATTTACAGAATCTTCAAAGCATTTTATAATATATTATATTTAGTTTATATTAATGGTTATATTTCGGTGGTTAGTTAACTGATACTTATTATAACTTATTATATGGTACAATTAGCTAACACATCTGTATAACATTTGGTCATTTAGTGATATAGGTTAACTACGGTATCATCGTGCCAGGCCATACCTATACAGTATTCATCCGTATGGTATCAATTTGATGTGAGGCTCGTTATTATATTGATTCCAGAAGGCAGCCAGAGATTAGCTATGAAAGTCATGCAGCCCCAAAAAAGGAGGGTAAACGTCACATTTATGTGTTGAAGTCTCAGAACTCGGTAAATGTAAACTATTATAAAAAAATAAGTCATTTAATGCTTGAGTGGTCTCAAATAAAAAATATTTTTTTTATAATTTTCATAAGATCTTATTTATTTATGTTTAATATCAATGTCAAAACCATCATAATTCAAGATCATTATTCTTTGGAGGCTTGTGATTTTGTTGTTATTAATGCGGAAATAAACAATTGAATATTAGCAATATTTGAATACGTCCAGGAACACACAATTACTGGATTTTAACCTACAAAGGCACTGTTATTAAACAAATAATAGATATCTCATAGAGACGAAGCTAATTTTTTTATTATATTCAATGGAAAGATATGGAAGCATGGGTAATTACAGGGCTTACAACCTGTCTTGAGCTGGCTTAAGTTATCACTTTATACAAATATAATGTTCAAATAAAATATTTTTAACACATTATATAGGATGTTCAGCGGAAAATTTTCAAGATTAAATTGTAATTGCTTGTAAACCATCAAGATGAGATAAGTAGGAGGGGTATTGTTCGACGCGCGCGATTTGCTAATTGGCAGGCGCAATGAGTCACTGATTGGGAGCGTACCGCGCGTTCGTGGTTGAGTAATATTTAGAGCGCGGTGATTTGTTGGTTCGTGCGCGTCGCACTTTTTGTACTCACTGTAAAACGTTTGTAATGTTCAGAAACGAGTGTGGTGTGCAATTTCTGCTCGAGGGATAATTGGCCCTTATTTTTTTAACCAGCGAGAGACAGTCACTGCTGACGTGTTTTACCGAATCATCGACGAGTTTTTGGTACTGCAACTGCAGCTGTTTCTCAAGTTCGACAATAGAATACAATTTCAACAAAATGGGGCTACTACACACACAGCTAGAGTTTCAATGGAGAAGCTGAGGGGAATTTTTCCCATTAAATTAATCAGCAAGTACGGAGACATACCCTGGGTACCTTGGTCACCGGACCTTAAACCGTGCGACTTTTTTTTGTGGGGATATCTTAAGTCGAGAATTTACAGCAACAATCCTCTTACAATTCAGGTTCTATAAGAAAATATCCGCCGCGAAGTTGCTTCCACTTAACTAACGCTTTGCTCTCGCGTGTTCGCAAATTTAAGAGTCCGATTGCATGTGTGTCTTGAGAGAAATAGACGGCATTTAGACGATATAGTTTATAAAACGTAAAATTCGTATCGTTAAACTCCATTTTGTATAAATAATATATGAGAATAAAATTGCAGTTATTTTTTTTAATTTAATATTAAACTTGACTAAAATACGCCTGAAAAATATATTTTTATATTTTTTCTTATTTTGATTAGTTTATTATTATCAATGTCTTTCCATTAAATATAATTTAAAAAATAGCCTCGTCTCTATGAGATATCTATTATATGTTTAATAATATTTTATCTTATCTTATGTATTTCATATTTACCCGAGTGAAAAATTGATGTGCGTATGTTGCTACGATGTTTTTGTTATATTTACGTAGTCTAATTTAACTTAGTTTATTATGGAATGAAGAATAATCTATATAACAGTATTATCAAAACATTTTCTTGGTTAGTAATGTCATAAATATGATAAAGTATGAATAATTTTATTAATAACGTTACACCATATAACATTGCAAAAAATTTAGATTTGTTTTATTTTTTTAATATTAATAGTATTTGGAACACGTGTGTATATTTATATTTAGATGAACTGTATTTAATCCTTATTGTGCTAAAGTAAGAATCGTTGTTTAGTTAAGGCGGTGGATACGTACCTACCTCCCTGGGAGTCAGACTAAGCACGAACTAGATTCCGCAACTCTTGGATAAGTTTCGCTTCAATATTGTTCCTAGCGGTCGGAAGGGAAAAAAGTTTCAATGGAACTTAAAAGAACAAAAGAAAATTGAAAAAACGTATTTTTTATTATTTGATAAACTATCTAGTCAAGAATTTACAAATACAAATAATTGAAGCTCTGTTCAAAAGAGTTGGGGAGTTTTATGGTAATTATGTGGAAATGTAGTAATAGTGGTTATTTCTGTAAAAATATTTATATTTCAAACTAGATCTTGTAAACTAGATCTTGTAGCCTTAAAAATATATAATTTTAAAATTAACAATATTAACTTTGTGGTTAAGATTCATATTTTGTATTTATTACCTTAGTTTTATTAACCACCGAATTGAGTTTAAAAAACATCTACCGGTTTCGAAAAATACCTTTTCCTTCTTCAGGATGTCATAACTAATTAAAAATATAGCATTATTTCTTCACCAGAATCTATTTTTAAATTTTTTAAAAAAACAACAATTATTTAAAAAATAAATTTAGTACCTAACTCAAATTGCTGCTCAATACAAATTTAGTCGAATAATTTTAAATAATTGTTGTTTTTTTTTTAAATTTAAAAATAGATTCTGGTGAAGAAAAAATGCTATATTTTTAGTTAGTTATGACATCCTGAAGAAGGAAAAGGTATTTTTCGAAACCGGTAGATGTTTTTTAAACTCAATTCAGTGGTTAATAAAACTAAGATAATAAATAAAAAATAAAAAATATATATTACACATGTATATTAAATGCTTCAATTTGCTACTAACAAATTGAATAAATTTCTTTATATTATATCATTTTAAATTTGTTAACATCTATGAGCGGTTATATCTTCGTGGAAATAAATAAGTTTAATTAATATAATAACGTTTCTAGTCTCTTTGATATAATCTTTTTTTTTCTCAAATTAAATTAATGTTTTATAATCATTATATATAAAGTTAAAATTTAATTAGAATAATAAGGTCAGATATACAAATTAAATATAATTTTTCAAATTCCATTTTCACATAATTTATCTCAAGATATTTTAGGTATTGGTTTTAGTGGTTCCTCTTTAATATATTGTATAAAGCATCAGTGTATCTGTCCATATTATTATATAAGATTATTATAAGCATTTAAAAATATTCTAAAAATATATTATGTAATCGCAAAATAACACTGCAATAGAAATAGTTGCTTTCTTTGCCGTCGGGAGCGCATTCTCCTAGGAGACTCGAGACAAATGTTTCATACCCTAGTGGTTCTAAAAAGCAGTTAATCAGCCGAAGCCAATAAACAATCTCAAGTATTATTAAGTAAGTAGATGCGCCGCGGGCCAGCCTACAGGAAGGTTCACACGTGAGGCGATCGATAGCAGTCCAAAATAGATCGCAGACGGAACGACCGTCCGGGTCAGCTCCGGTCATTGTCCGTTCCGACAGTGCACTTTCCGACTGACTGGAAATATTAATGACAGAATGGATTATATAAGTGAGTGGAAAAGCTACTGTTTTATTCACATTTTTCTGTCTGGTCTCGAATTTAGGTCACCACGTCTGATTTGTAATAATTACTCGAGTAAATTTTATGAAATATGCACTACATGCATAACACTGAAATATGCACTACATACATAACACTGAAATATGCACTACATACATAACACTGAAATATGCACTACATACATAACACTGAAATAAACCGGTGAATTTATATATTTTTAAACCTTTATTAAAATATTTTTTTCTATAAATAGGGTACAAGGGTGCATGGCTACTATTAATATCATCTCAATCCGTCCTTTAAATATCTGGATGTTAGAATTATTAAAATAAAAATATGAAATTACTGTGATTTTTACCGGCAGCGACCTTTTTCCTTGGTACTCGGTATAATACACGGTTAATTCAGTTTTCTTTAGGCTGAGGGAAATCTGTGATGTCTCCTTTTAGAAACTATAAAGTCTAGTCCATATACATTCTAGTCAAGAGTGGTATACAACTAATGATATGTACATATTAAATGTAAGGAGTATCTAAAATTAAATTGAAATGGTAAGTTGTTTGTTTTTTTGACGACACACCAAGTATCACATCAAATTATAATCAAGTGTTTAAAGAAAATTATTAGTGTCTGAATGTGAAGCGTAAAAAATATTAAAGAAAGATAAAGTTGAAGTGAGCGGAATCGGGTCTCCCTAACATTAAAGAGATCTGTGTGCAAGTGGTTTTCAAATGTGAGAATGTTAGAAACTTTGCCCCAGAGATGCGAACTAGCCAAAAAAGTGACGCTTCGTATTATGGCATCCGTTAGAACATTTCTACACAGTTTTATTTAGAAATCTCTTGCATGATGCTTGTGCAATATGTACAGGGTGTAACAGACCTAGTTCACAATATTTTATGGTAGGATACCTGACTAAATTACGAGTAAAAAATGTTCAATGGGTGATATGTGCCTAATCTCAATCTAGTTTAATCTCAGATATAAGCTTTTTTTAAAAAAAAAACATAATTATGCGATTTTTTGAAATATTTTATTGATTCCAGATTATATATTGAATACAAGAAATAAATTTTGAGCGGCTAGCCTATTTTTTGATGGGCCTGAAGAAAAGATAGATTAATAATTGAACAATTTCGCCAATATTTATTTCGTAGTACGTAGACTTCAAGCTCAACACGATTTTGTAAAATTTTTAATTAATAATATTGTCCGTAACAGTGCAGAATTTGCACATACTCTTTGAACATTTTCGACTCGTAATATAGTCAAATATCTCCAGTTAAAATATTTTGGACTAGGTCTGTTACACCCGTATAATATATAACAATGTGTAATGCTTTGAATTCTTTAATCTTTCACGCAACTTTTAGAAGTAGCGAGGTGAAGTTTTAAATAGTTTCTCATTGGGTAGTACTTTGTTCTAGAAAACTGTGTTCATGAAAAAGTGTGTTCATATACTTATTTGATTTTCGTAAATTTTTCATTTAAATAACAAACCATTGAAACTTAAAAATTATGTTTCATTTTCTCTTATAATTTAACCTTTTGCTTACACATATACAAATGTTTGATGTATAAAGGATGTCCAGTGGAAAATTTTTGAGTTTAATATTAAATATAAAAAAACACTACAATCATCTTCTCACATTTTATTTATACAAAATTGAGTTTGACGATACGGATTTTACGTTTTATAAATAATATCGTCTAAATGCCTTCCGTTTCTCTCAAGACACTCGGACTCTTAAATTTGCAAACTCGCGAGAGCAAAGTGTTGGTTCAATGGCAGAAACTTCACGGCGGATATTTTCTTGTAGGGCCTGAATTGTTCGAGGATTGTTGCTGTTAACTTTTGACTTAAAGTATCCCCATAAAAAAGTTGCACGATATAAGGTCCGGTAATCGAGGTGCCCAGGGTATGTCTCCGTACTTGCTGATTAATTTATTGGAAAAAATTCTCCTCAGTTTCTCCATTAAAACTCTAGTTGCGTATGGAGTGGCCCGTCTTGCTGAAATTGTGTTATGTTGTTGAATCCGTGAAACAGCTGCAGTTGCGGTACCAAAAACTCGTCGATCATTCGGTAATACACGTCAGAAGTGACTGTCTCTCGCTGGTTAAAAAAATAAGGGCCAATTATCCTTCGGGCAGAAATTGCACACCACACTGTCGTTTTTGGACAATGTCAACATTTTTGATGGTATCCCCTTGGATTGTCGGGGCACCAGTATTTCACGTTCCGTTTATTAACATAGCTATCGAGATGAAAATGTGCTTCGTCAGTAAACAATATGTTTCTAAGCGTTCGTGCTGTTCCAAAACGTTCCAGCATCGTCTTTGCCAAGGTTTTACGTAAAGAATAGTCATTTTCGTTGTGAAACTGCACGATTTGAAACTGTAGTTTCACTGGCGACTAGAAAATCAGCAAATCACGCGCGTCGAACAATACCCCTCCCACTGACCTCACCACGCTGGTTTACGAGCAATTACAATCTAATCTTGAAATTTTTCCGCTGAAAACTATGGTTAGGTCATTTGTTAAATGCGACATGATCTTAAAACTGGAAAAATGCAATTAATTTATTTGAAGAGTTAGAAATAAATCAGGATACAAAATGTATTTTACGAGTTAATATGAATATTATTTATTTTCGCTTAAAAAATACTTACGAACATTGTATACATAAATTAAGTTTACATTGCTACTGAAGACATGAAATTGTGCATGATTTTATTGTAACCTGTTTATACTATGTACTGGAAAAATACTTCTGATCAAATTATTAAGTTTTATAGAAATATTTTTTTTTAAGGAAATTTAAGTTAGTTCTAAGGTTTGTATTATATTTATATTGGTAGTTTTTCAGACATGATCATGAAATATAATAAAAAGAATTAGAAAAATATTTTAGTTTCATTCTGAACAACGACGTTTCAAAACTGTTAGGTGGAAAATTAATTATTTTATATTAAATATCAGTAAAACAATCACAAATCTTTAAAAGAAGAAAAAAAAGAATACAACAATTAAAACAAAACAAGAAACGGTACCGAATATTGTAATTTATCTTATGGCATCACCGCCAAAGTAGTCGACATTGAAATATCATATATTAACAAATATAATACTATTTAAAAAATATCATACAATTACACGTGTGTGCGATCTCTAAAATCATGTATATTTCTCGTACATGTGGAGTAATTATAAAATAATTTCGATATAGTTAAAAATAGATACAAATTGTGTATAAGTAATGTAGTATAGTTTGCCACGGCGTTAAAATAATTAGTATTAAATTTTATATCTCGCGTAGCACTCTTCGTGCTGTAACAAGCCCGGGGCAAGAATTTAATAAGAGCTGCGCGAGAACATTTTAATTTCCACAGATTGCTAAGTGCCGGAGTACCTGTCAACACTTTAATAAAAATTCTTTTATGAAAACTCGCCCTTATTGGCCTCGTTAATTACACCCAGGTATTTTCACAGGAATATTTAACACGAAAGGCTGTAATTCCCCGAGCCCTTGCAAAATCGACTCATCGACACGCATACATTCAGAGAAAAATTAATCACACTGTGACGCAACCCTGTGTTTAGTCTCCGCCCCTGTACCGTGTTAGTTCCGGAGATACGCTGTATCCGGGTAGATAAATTGTATGAAAGTTAAATACTAAATATAAAACTTGAATCTCATAAGATAATCCTTTTTATACAGGTACCGCACGGTAAAAATGAGAAAAAATAAATAAATTGTTAATGAAATCTCAACAGCTTTGTTATCGTAAAAAATATTTTTTCCAGCAGGTAGATTCAGATAGAATAGTTATATAAAACATGTTATTCATTTTTTAAATATAGTTTTAAGTTTAACAGTAATGAATTCAAGAGATTTTTCCATATTCGTTAATTTTATTGAAACGTCAGAATAATTTATTTGCATATCATGTTTTATAGGGATATGTATTTATTATATTTGTATATACATACATACATTCACCAAAGGGAGGTATTACAGTTATTTATTTATTATTTAAGGTGTACACAAAGTTTCAGATATTTACAATAGTTAGTTTTGTGTATGTAAAAAAGTTAACTATCTTCTTAACTAGACCGAAGTTTGTACAACAGTGATATATAAAAAACAAAAATTTTAATCTCAATCAACATAATATTTGAAAACTAAAGAAAAGTATTACTAAAAATTAAAATAAAATATCCTCAAACAAGCAAAGTGCGCCGTAAACGAGTCGCGCACCGATGAGTAACGGCAACACGCTGGCTTGGCCGCATGCGCTGTGCAGCGACTCCTCAAGCTATGCACTAAATCTATTTCCATCTCCAGGCCTGACAGTAATGTTCACTTCGAATTCCAGGTTAATTGCTTATTCTAGAGAGTCTCAAACGTAAACATATTTGTCAAAATTATAAAATACAATATTATATGCTTTCATAAATGGTAAGAATCATGAAATTATAAACAATGATTTATTTAATACTAAAAATTAATAAAGAGTTAGTTGATGTTATTATTGTAAGCGTTTAGTTCTGTGTAAGGTAGTCAGCGTTATATTGAATATTGGATACTTTAATGGTACATAATTAGTAAGTACATTTTCAGAAATGTCGCGTCCAATTTCAAATAAGTAGTGGGCAGTTCTCACAAAGTATAATATTTACGTCATTGTTCGAATGATGTGACATTGTTAATTGTAGTCTTAATCCCAAAATACTGCAATATCTCATCAAATATCATATCATATATTTGAGCATTACCCATGATATATATTTTAAATCCTATTTTATTATTGTAATATTATAATATAGTAATATGATATTAATTTATATATTTATATATATAAAAATATTGGTGAATTTTTCAGTAGGCTCTTCGTTTATTTTTGAGACCTCACCTGCCCAAAAAATCTGTACAAGTGAGATAGGAAATCAAAAATCGAGCGTTCATTGTATTTTAAAGCAAGTCCACTGGCAAAGACTTATTTGATCATACAGAAGGGTTTTATTTCCAATACTTCCCTAGTACTATCGTCATGTAAGGCTTTTTTAAATGGTGGCACACCAATACTAAAGTTTTTGGTGCAAGTTTTTGCAGTTTTTGGTTTTTGGTCAGAGTTAAAGAATTAAAGGCACTTGTTGAAATGGAATGTGCCCAAATACCACTTGAAATGGACCAAAATGGCCATCAGTTAGAATATCAGCTAGCTTTAAAATACATACATTTATTGTTTTAAATTTAAATTATATAGCTTGAATTTATCTTGAAGATTTAATTTATAACCCTTCAAAGTGTGTACATATTTTTAGGACGTGCTGTAGTTATAAAATTTATAAAATCTTTTTTGCTTTCAGAATAGGGATCATCATCCACGTCGGTCCCTCATGACCGAGGATCGTAATCTTCATGAACTCCCGCCCTCTTGATTATACTCCTCCACCTGGGGGCTGTTATCAGAGAAGAGGCTGTTGCTTTTTACACTCAGTTGGTTCAACGAGTGGGGGTCTTCCTCTTCCTCTCCGTTCTTCAACGTAGCCCACAACTAGATACCTAGCTATCTTCTCTTCTTGCAAAATATCCCAAAGTTTAAAGTTTCGTCTCAGGAAAATTATTGAGGGAAAAGTAGGATAGAGTAAAATGTACGCGTATTTTATATTAGTGTTTTCATGTTCACAGTACTTTAAAATTGATAAACATTTGATTGGATACGTGGGATTAAACATAGAAATTAATAATTTTCACATAAATATCGTAAAATTGAATTTGTGTCGGGTGTAAATGGGTTAATAGAGCGGTCCCAAAAAAGAGTGGAAAGTGCCCCCGCCAGAGCTTCCTTACGGAGACAGGTAGCGGCGCTGCCTGAATATTTAAAAGCCTCCGTTGTAGGCTCAGATTTTTTCAGTTAGGTAATTTTGCGTTTTTTCGGAGATACTATTATTTAAATTTATGGATAGTCCTGTGCCCAAGATCACCTGATTAGGAAGAGAATATATTTCCTTACAATGGGTTTTAGGGTCGCCCGGATGTGAACATAATTAAAGTAGCCTTTTGGTTTATACCGTTTCATATTTTACGAGCTTCCTGACTTCAAAGGTAAATTTAGGAGTTTTTCATATACAACGATACAGACACGTCACATATATATTACGTAAATCCACGTGAAAGTATTAACCACAACCCCTTTTCGTATTTTTGAAGCTTTATATTCGTTATGATCTCATTAATCTCCTGTATGTATTCCGTTACTTTCATTTTTTTAAATTAATGTTCACTCGAATACGTGTTGGATAATTAAAAGTAAACTAATTTGTACTGCACCGGTATGAAGAAATATCATGCAGCATAAAATCTGAATATTTTAAATATAAATTTGTGATTATAAAAATTACATTAGGTGCATATAGGTAAATAACAGATTTGATATAAATAGCCATTATTTCCTAATTTTACGAGGGTCGGGGGGTGGGGATGACGACGACGACTCAAAGTCTCGACAAGGCGCTTCCATCATGTGCTGTTTCAATCAGGATTCAATATGTCTTAGTCTTAATATCCCAATTCAGTCTGGAGCATTCCAACTTCCAAAAAAAGTTACTATAAAAGAGACATCTTGGTAATCGTTTCTTTAGAATTCGCAAGATGTTTTCAAGCCACGTCAGTTGAGATTATTCTGTGTTTTTGGCATGACCAAATACTGGAAGATGGTCTTATTAAAAGTCTTAACAATCGACGAGCTTGAGGAGATGAATGAATGTAGATGAGTTGAAAGTTGTGTGTAATTAAAAATTTGTAATAAAATCATTAATATTCCCCTGATTATTTCATTTATGTTAATTGTTTTTTTATATTTGAGATATTACATTATTTTGTCTGTAAGTGCTTATAATGGCAAATTACGCCTACTTGACGATGGCTGCATTACAAAAAATCAATAATCTTTATTGACACCAACTCATAGAATTAATTTTATCTGACGATTTAAAAAGTGGGGTATTTTATTATTATTTGATATAGAGAACAACAACGACGTATATCTAGGAATAACGGAGAAAAGAATCTGTTGTACAATATGATGGATATTAATAACATAGTCTATCTGAAAAAAATTATGAAATACGTAAGCGTTGGCCATATCTCCTTACTCTATTTATCCGTTTTGTTTTTCATAAATATACCTAGGGAAATAATAAATCTATTAATAAGTTCATCATTAGTAATGTTATAATAATTAAACTGCCAGCATTAAACCGCCAATATTAAACCGCTAGGTAAACAGCAGTGTAATTAAACTGTAGGTCTAAATCGACTCAAATCTCTAACCACGTTGTTGGCGACGTGTGATTCCACATCATTTGACATCAAAGATTATTTATTAATCATCAAAGATTAAACCTTTCGATTTCTGACTAATCGAATTTTTTTTGGGATAAAATTAAATATTTATCAAAGCATAATATTCAAGAAAAGTCCGATTTAGAATTATGAAGAAACTGAAATCTTAATATAATGGAGTCAGGGAAAATTTTAAGTAACGTCGGAACAACAAAAGTGATGAAATAACGAGACGAATCTTATCAGCGAAGGCATGTAATTTGGTCTTTAAAAGTACATAAATTTCACCCGTAAATCACGTGATATAAATAGTTTTCTTATGTATGCATGTATGTTAAAAACTGTATGCATAAAAAAATTGAATGCTAAGAGTTTTATAAATTTAATAACTCAATTATATTATTCAATGGCATAAATTTAAAAAATGACATTGAATAATATAATTGAGTTTTTAAATTTCTAAAATCTAACTGATTTTATAGTTATCAGTATAATTTAGTGAAATTCAAAATAAATCAAACTAAGTTTTTTCAAATCTACTAAATTTATTTAATGTAATGACCGGTTCGCCTTCGCACAACGCATCCAGATATAAATCCTTAAACTTTACCACCACCACAGGGATGACATAGGAGCCCAAACGGAATAAAACTGTGAAGCCAGCGAGGCGATTGCTCGGCCAACAAATGTTATTTAAAATTTCGTCGATTTGAGCTATTGAATTCACATTAAATTGGTAGTTATTTACCAATAAAAATAAACGCAATCTGTATAATTTTTTGTATTATTTGATTAATGTAGACTAAATAACACGAGCTCCAAACAAATGTTATAAATTACAATCCGACACCAATTAATTGCAGAGCAGCAGTAGCAGCTGCATAGGCAAAATCTATGAATTTTACAGCTTCACTGATATTTTTGAACGACATCTTATTTTGGATATCTGACGACCACGTACAGTTTACAGGCCAAGTAAAGATTCTTATTTTATTTATGTACAGTTGACTTTCGATTATCAGCGGTCGCATTCATCTCAAATAAGCGAATTAATATAGGGTGTTCAGCGGAAAAATTTCAAGATTAAATTGTAATTGTTCGTAAACCATCAGGTGGAAGAAGTATTGTTTAACGCGCGTGATTTGCGGATTTGCCAGTCACAATGAGTCACTGGTCGGGAGCACACCGTGCGTTCGCGGTTGAGCAATATTTATAGTGTGGTGATTCATTGGTTCGTGCGTGTCGCGCTTTTTGTATTCACTTTAATATTCGACTAGTAAGTGATGGGCCGAGCACGCAACTTATCTGGTGATGAGTTCAAAAGTTTAGACAAGAAAGGACAATGGTTAACCGAACTCCTCCGGTACCATCAACGTCAGCAGCGACGCCAGAACTTGTGGCTCAAGTGAAATTATGCGCAATCCGCGTAAATCGAAAAGGAAGATTGCGGCCTGCACTGGAATAAAAAAAATCAACAGCGCACGTTATTTTGAAAAAAAAAAAGTTTCACCCATACAAAATGCAAATCTTGCAGTTTCTCAACGAAAATGACTATTCTTTACTTGAAACTTTTAGCGAGAACAATGCTGAAACGTTTTGGAACAGCACGAAAGCTTGGAAACATATTGTTTACTGACAAGGCACATTTTCATATTGATGGCTATCTTAATAAATAGAACATGAGATACTGGTGTTTCGACAATCCAAGGGAACGCCATCAAAAACGTTTGCATTATCCAAAAACGATAGTGTGGTGTGCAATTTCTGCCCGAGAGATAATTGGCCCTTGTTTTTTTAACCAGCGAGAGACAGTCACTGCTGACGTGTATTGCCGAATGATCGACGAGTTTTTGATACCGCAACTTCAGCTGTTTCCTGAGTTCAACAACAGAACACAATTTCAGCATGACGAGGTCACTCCACATAGCTAGAGTTTCAATGGAAAAGCTGAGGGGAATTTTTCCCAATAAATTAATTGGTAAGTACGGAGAGATACCTGGGCACCTCGATCACTGGACCGTACACCGAGCGACTTTTTTTTGTGGGGATACTTTAAGTCAAAAGTTAACAGCAACAGTTCTTGAACAATTCAGGCCCTACAATAAAATATCCGCTGTGAAGTTGCTGCCATTGAACCAATGCTTTGCTCTCGGGTGTTCGCTAATTTATGAGTCCGATTGCAAGAGTGTCTTGAGAGAAATGGGCGGCATTTAAACGATATTTGTTTATAAAACGTTAAAATAGCATCATTAAACTTCATTTTGTATAAATAAAACATAAGAATAAGATTGCAGTTTTAAAAAAAAATTAATAATAAACTTGTAAATTTTCCCCTGGACACCCTTTATTTTATTATTTAATAATATTTGAAATGTAATAATTTTTCATTCTGAATACACAAGTACCACAAATACACGTTACTAAATTGCGGTTCTCTTCATTCTGAATATTTTATTATATTTGAGTCTATTGCCTAGCTCGAATCTACAACGTACCGAAATCCTTTCGAAATCCATTTTTCCACACGCAGTGAACGTTCTCGCATATTTTAAACATTATGAGACCCATTTCCCTAACTCAAATCATACTTTTTAATGAAGTCA
This sequence comes from Eubasilissa regina, assembly GCA_022840565.1. Taxonomy (NCBI): domain Eukaryota; kingdom Metazoa; phylum Arthropoda; class Insecta; order Trichoptera; family Phryganeidae; genus Eubasilissa; species Eubasilissa regina. Next base: position 25,814,629 of record JAINEB010000022.1, on the reverse strand, counting down.
CAAGAAAACATTCCAAAATTTGGTAGCAAACGTATTAATTATCACTGGTCAACAAATTTGAACTTTTTTCAAGTAATATTGGTGAAAATAGATGCATATAGAGTATTTTGTGGTCCTAAATCCGAAAATCGTATGTTAAATACTGGAACGCGTACGGTTTTTTTGTTACAGGGGTTGGTGGCCTGATAAAAAAAAGACAACATATTTTTGCAATCTTATGTTTATTTAATATAAATATGTAAAACATGTTAAATTTAAGCAAAGACATTTTACTAAGGATCATGTGGAATAAAAGAATATAAAATTTTACATGAAGACGTCATACAATGACAAAATATTTCACTTTTTTCTCTTGTATTCGGTATAAATATCTTTTTTTAAAAACCAATAGTAATCGCCCAACATAGATGGGTTCCAACGTCCTTGATATCGTGTTTCCATTGTCCTAATATCCTGGTGAAATCTCTCTTCTTGCTTGTCACATACTGCGCCCAAATTTTCCGGAAAAAATCCTAATGCGAGTGCATAAAATGCATTTTTAAGGATATGCGACGTACAAGTAGTTCATAGATTTTTAAGAGTTCTTCTATGAAGGTTTTATCGTTCATATTTTTCTTGTTACCCAGAAATCCTTTCACTACACTTACAAAATAGTTTCAATCTGTCAATTCCTATTGTATACTAATTGTAAGTAGGGTATCTTATTTTCTCAAAATACACGTAGACTAGCGGTATAAAAGGTTACAGTATTATAACTAAGTTAATAATTTAAAAATACGAGTATTTATCATGACTGCCTACCTGCATGACTGCATGACTAACAAATATAAAAAAAAGATTTCGAATAGTTAGTTATATAATCGTCTGACACTATATAATATATATGGTAGGTACCTTCTATTTCCTGTAAATTTTACAATAATGGTATTCTAAACCAATCAACTGTGTAAATTTGAAAATATGATATACTTGTCATTATTGACGGGCTAATATTATGATAATCACAAAACACTTCGAATCACAACAGCTTTTGTTTAAAATTTTTTTCGTTAAATTAAAAGAAGGAATTGTTCCATCTCAAACTGCATACTATAAATATTGTGTATGAAAGATTGTTCGAAACAACCAAAAAGCTTTGAAAATGCCTCCGGAATCGCGTTCATACAAATGCTCATTCCATCGGTGCGCTATTTTCTTTAAGGCCATGCCAAAAATGAAAAAAATATCTCACGTATTCTAACCGAATTGGATTTTCTCTTTCAATCGAAAATCCATCCGACCTTTCAAAATTTGGAAAACATTTACAACGCTATATGACTCTGATTATTTTTATATTTTGACATTGACAACGGTTCATAAATCCTAAAAGAGAATAACATCAAGTAGGGCATACACATTGTACTTATTTCAATTCTCGATATATAATATTTTATTATATTACATTTAAACCTATATTAAATTTATTCATTTTGTTTTTGCGTTCAGAGGGAAAGTTTCAAAGATACATATTATTATACACTAATGTTCCGTACCCGATGTTGATCGGTATTAATATTTAGTTACAATTTAAAGTATGGGTTTATAGGAAAGGGGGCAGCGGGGTCCCTTTGTTTTGCGCCGGCCCTAAATAATAACGATGTACCTATGCAAAATAGGGGTAAAGATAGGGGAAAGGTGAGATATACTGTGGAGGAAGGTGGGATAAATATTTATTTCCTCAGGATCCAAGAATGCAATATAACAACATTTTTATGGTATTTAATATCGGGGGGAGGGGGTGGAATAGCCAAAAGGAGAGAGAATGGTACCTACATTTTGCACAGGGTTCTAAAGAGTAACTATGAGTAATTCTAAATGGATGACACTAAATTTAAAACATGTTATATCGAGGGGAGAGATGGAATGGCTAGTGAGAGGGTGATTATGTTTAGCGCAGAAAGAGTAAGTATTTAGAATTTGGAACGGGAGACGTTCAATATAATATTATAAACATTTATTTATACCGGGGGGACGGGGTGGGAGGGCAAGAACGATGAGAAAGGGTCTAAGTTTTACGTAGGGTCATAAAGAGTAACAAAGAAATTTTTGGAATGCAAAGCATTCATTCCATTTAAATTAATTATCTATTGGAAAGAGGTTACTCAGGAGAAAAAGGGATGGAGTTTATGTTTTGCACAGGGTTCTAAAGATTATGTTTTGCACAGGGTTCTAAAGATTAACCATGCAAAATTTGGTTTACATCGGCTGAGTTCTTCCTGATAAATTGACGAAAAGTGTAATGTGTGTGTTTGGTTTTTCGCTGTGCTTGCCAAAATCTGTACATCCTGCTATTGTACATAGTACGTGTCATCTCATTTTACGCTATGATTTGTGGTTTCTTGAAGCCAGAAGACCTGTAGATCCAGTGGAAGAAGAAAATCCAGATACCTCAAGAAGCAATTCGCAGGTGGGTCGTGTTTCTTCCTGGTTCTGGGTGGTCATTCACCTTCCTGCTCCCTATTCCAGTCCATCTCCCAAATTACTTCCAATCTACTTGCATTCCGTGTTTTCCCAACCACTTGTACAATCAATTTAGTAAATCATTTAAGAACAGAGACAGATATCCAGTTATATATATACATATATATATAACTGAATATCTGTCTCTGTATATATATATATATATATATATAAATATGGATATTGATGTAGGCGTTACTGCATCATATTCTGGTAGATTAGTCTCGACCGTTTCCCTGTGGATTATACCAGATTGCTAAGCGGTGTGAAAACAAGTCTGGTACGACAAAGGTTTTATTATAGACAATTATTTTTTAATATTTATAATATGCGAATAAAGCATGGAGACTATACACCGCACATTCTTCTCGTGACATATCTTTGATTTCATCCGAAACTATAAATATTAAGGTTCTTATCGATTAGACCTAAGCAATTCGTGTGTTTATATTGCGAATGATTGATTAACGTTGGTTAGCTTAGTTCTCCATACAAAATGAGCAGACATCATTTAAATGAATAACTCAAGTTGCTATACACATATGTATTTGATAATTAAAAACTAAAATATTCGATACTTATCGAACATTTTGATTCGCACCACCTCATATGTATCGCAAATTACAAATTTGAGATGGTATGCATTTATATATTTTTTTATTTCGACTTTATTACATAACTGCATTACAGTTTTACGGCAAGAATTGCCTTTTACATAGTAATTTTTGAGTTTTTTACAACATTTTTTTTATATAATATAAATGAAGTGTAACAAAAGAAACAACAAATTCGATAAAAATGTGTTCTTTTACTTTATATTCTAAGATCTCATTATTTTTTACTTTTACTGCTGTCTCATTATTTTTCAAAATGTTTAATAATTGATTATTATTAAATATTATTGACACAACACGTTCTTTCGCCGTACATATTGTTCGCGATCGGTATTCTCGTGGTTTCACCCGATGATCTGTTGTAATGGCTATGATGAGGGTCAGTATTTATATTTACATTATTTATCAACTCTTCGAATATTATAGTACATTGGTGTAATTATTGATCAACATTTAAAATGGCACAATCACATTAGCGAATTAATGAAAAGAATAAGAAAATGTCTTTATATATTCATAAGATTAAGGAACATTTTAAGTATGAATAATTTTAAAATGGTACATTTTGCTATTGTTCACTCACTACTTCGGTATGGAATAATTAGGTGGGAAGGAGCATACAATAATATAATGAACTCGGTAAAAATAATGCAGAGAAAAATCATCAAAGTAGTATTAAAAAAAGATAAACTTTTTTAACACAAACACTTTTTGCTATATTCCCGGTTCCTAAAATAGAAAACATTTACAAAAAAATCTCAATTAATCAATTAATTTAAAAAAATTATACTGTAAAATTTGAAACAAGTACATCATTAAGGTTTAAAAATAACTTTAAAATCCCCAAATGTAACACCAAACACTATCAGCAAAATTTTATGTATTTAGGGATAAAAAATTTCAATAGCCTCTCTACACAAATTAAAGAAATAAAGGATATTAAAGAGTTTAAAAAGAAACTAAATGAACACTTCAAAAACATATAATTGGAAAATAAACAATATTACAGAATACTTCAGAAGCACGCAAATGGACAATGAATAGTATATGTAAGGTATTATATACAATTATTGTAGTGTAACTCACTCTCCAAGCACAAGAGCTGGTCACTTTTTTAGAGAGGTAAGCGAAAGAAAAACCATGTTACTTTTTTTGTCAACTGGTAAGATTTTGCATATTGTAAATAATTTACTATAATCATCTTCATACAAACACTTCGTTCTGTTATATACTATAAGTTTTATAAATATTAATTGTAACTGTATAAATTTTATATGTTAGTCCATAGCTACTCACTCCATTACTGATAACCGAGTCGATCATCGCAAAGTACAGTGAGTACAGTGTGGCCCGAGAGGTGCATAACCTTAACATATAAAATGCACTTAACATGGATTTCAGTTTCTTACATATATTATCAATATGCGGTCTCCAGAAATTTTTTCATCAATTATTAAATCTAAATATTTACATACCTCCACATTTTCAATTTTGTCACATTTACAATTTATTCCATTTTTGTGTAAGTATTCGTAATTATGTCCAATAAGATTAATTTTAATTATTTTTGGTTTAGCTTGTGGTGATCGGGTGTGTAAATATTTAGTTATCTTTATATTTAAAATTATTCCGTTATCATGAGCCCATTTAAGGATATTGGTCAGATAATTTTGTACGTTGTGTTGTATAGTTTTGGCACAGTTTTTGGAATATAAAATGCACGTATCGTTTGCTAACATAAACATTTGAAAATATTTTATAATATTGGCCAGGCTATTTATATACATAGGTCTTGACTTAGATCCAGTTGGCACACCGTATTTTAAGGAACTTTGTTTATTTAGTAGTTTACTGCAAACTTTCTGGATTTCAAGTACTCATGGAATCGTTTGATTACAGTTCCCCTTAATTCAGTCTATTCTATCGCTGTTAATAGCGTGTCATGGTCCAAAATATCAAACGCTTTTTTAACGTCAATGAACAATGCGACTACGTGTTTTTATTTTATCATTTAAGTGTTTATTTATTTCATTAGAAAATTTTTGAAAGAAGAGTCGTAGTACTTTTTTGTTTTTGTAAACCGCATTACCTAGGTGAATTTATTTTTTTCAACGATAACTCTTCCAATGATTTTATTAACACTTGACAACAGTGCTATCGGTCAGTAGTTGGTTGTGTCAAAACGGTCTCCATTTTTAAAAATTGGTCTCATAATTAAAATTTTTAGTTTGTCAGAATAAATCTCCTTTTCAAAACATAAGTTAATCAATTTAGCTAGTACGGGGCTAATTTTATTTTTCACGACCTTTATATTTAACATCCTGATTCCATCTATTCCGGAGGATTTTGGTGATATTTTATTATTTATCATCGGTTGATCCGCTTCGGTAACACATGTGTGCCTCTTTATGAACTTTTCTTTGCACTTGTGTTTTATATTGTCAATTTAAGGTGTAATAAAAGGTTACAGGAAATTTATGATATATTTTTTCAGTTTCACCACCCATATGTTTCATGGTTATATGTTATATGGTTAAATGTGGACTTGGTTATACGTATATGTTTCATATGTTTAAGTATAACCAAGTCCACATTTTGTTTCTCTCTCCTCAACCATTCATTAATATTCTTATAATTTCTTATAATTTCTTTTTAATAATTTTAATAAGGAAATTATAAATTCTTATAATTTATAATTTCCTGCATTTTTTTGAATGGTTTTTTTGATGGAATTAATTTTTTGTTTGATTAATCTGTTTGTTTTTTTTTTCTAAAATGTGTATACTATAGTCGAAATAATATATTATTTAGAGTTTTTCCATTTTCTGTATAGCTGATTCATGGTTCTAATCATACTTTTAAGTTCTGATGTTATCAATTTCTTATTTGGAATCAAAAGTACTCTTTTAAGTGTATAAATATCAACATAAATTAAATGAATCAATTAGAAAAATTCACAGTCAAAATCTATCAAATGAAAAAATATTTGGTTGACACCGGGGTACGAACCGGAACTTTTCTTATCTGGGGAAACGCGTTACAAAGAACTTTTATTCTGTGAGGTTTTTTTTATAATTGACACACCTATTATTCCATTTTTAAAATATATCAACTTTATATTGCAATAAATCGGTTGGTATGAAGAAATGGTAACGCGTTTTTCAGGATAGGAATAGTTCCGTGTTTGTATCTCGTTAGCAACTAAATATTTTTTAGATAGATAGATTTTTCTGTGTAATTTTCTAATTGATTCATTTAATGTGTATAAAAAATTTCGCAGAACTATGTTCTAAAATTGCAACATTTCAACAAAAATATCTATTAATTAAAAATTACATTCACACAAATCAATAAGAATTATTTTTATCAATCTGTAAGATAATAGTCGTGGCCACTTAGCGGTTACCAAGTGGTTATGCAACGGCCTTGAAATATCTTCCCGAAGGGCCTAGCAACAGTAATAAATAAAATAAGAAGGAACACCTGAACATAAAGCTTTTAAATTTTCGAAGAATTTCAAATTATTGAACGATTTGTTCAAATTATTGAACTATCCTTGATTTGTTTAAAAGATGTTTTAAGATCACTAAAAAAATAAATTACTATATATTTCTTCACTATATAATGCTGAAAAAATATTTTTTATTAAAATGCTTAGAAATTTATTAAATGGTAAAAGAAAGCAGTATGCAAATTTATTTCAAAAATTAATTAATTCAACCTCATAAATTTTTTATTAATAAATTTCATTTATGGGATTCATTTATAATACACATAATTCACTTTGTCTCATGTTAGCACATTTCTAAAATATGTGAACTTGTATAAACTGCGACGTTCTTGAAAAGATTTTACGACCACACGATGTTTCTGCTGATGATCAGGTTACACCGCTAATGCAAGAGGCATCAAGCCAAGCTGTCTCTTAAACAAAACCATATCTCAGATGAAATCGTTTTTAAAGTGTCGTTAATGGAATTTTGTCTAGACGTTATTTGTGAAGAATTATAGGGAAAATGGACCGTTTTCGTCTCATTTACCACTTTTCTAAGGTTTTTACAAAGATTAAGTACTCCGCATAATTTGTTCTTTTTATCTGATGGGTAACAATTTACATTGTTGGATAACTTCCTAGTACATTGTAGTATTATTGCACTTGAAATTATAAAATATTGAAAACTATTGTTTAGAAATCGGTTGGTACTTTAAAATTTTATTAAAAAAGTGAATTACATGTTCTCAAGACACGTGCATTATACTACCCCTACATGGAATATGATTTTCTGTCTCTGTCATTCATCTCTGTACCTGGGCACTATCTTCTCAAAATATAACAATTTAAATGGTTTTAATAAAATTAACAGAATAAGTGCTCGAAAAAGGAATTCAGTTAAATATTTATTCAGTTTACATTTTCTATTGCAATACACGTGCAATATTTTTCTGGCGTACCTGTTTTTTATAGTTCCGGTGAAACATAGATAAAATTCCACCGCATCTTCTTCTTCTTCTGTTGCTATATCCAACAACTTGCATGACCTTCACATCTTGGTCTGGATAAATGCCAATAAATTAATAAAAGCCCGTTCCAAATGAAAGATTACATTTTCGGGCCAAAATGATTGACCAAAAATATCCGAGTCAAAATAATTGGGTCAAAAAGACCGGGCTAAAACTGTCTTCTAAATATATTTTTTTCTGTAGACGTGGCAACATAGTGTTACTTAAAATTTTATTTGTAATATTACTTAAATATCGTATAAAAGTCGTCATTTTTTTTCACAACTAAATACATATTACATAAGTATCCGAGAATAAATACTTGGTGCCCTAACTTCTAAAACTTCTGTTCGTGTAAGGTATTCTTCTCTCCTTCTTCTATTCGTATAGCTAAACTTTTCAGTGCCTATTTCGTATATTTTTTTACAAGTCCTAATTAAATAAGTAATTTAATAATTGAGGAGCTTGTTGGTGTAGTAGTTAAGACGCTGGCCTAGTGGTCGGAGGTTCGCACCTCCTTTCAGGATGCCAGCAAGATAGTTTTCATAGTTTTAAAATTGTAATAGTATTAATTTAAAATTTAATAGTATTAAAAAAAAAAAAAATAAATAAAATAAATAAAAATAATTTAAAATTTATTCCGTGTACGCATCTCTATTTAAAAGAAAATGAAATCGTGAAGTTTACTACTGTACGATTTAGTCCTTACATAGTGATTATTATTTATTTTATTTTCCAGTAATATTTGTTAATTTACAGAGATTTAGTTAAGATAAAATCTCAGTAACATGTACATGTGTTGAAATTTTGATGTGGTAGTAAACCCAAAGATCAGTTTACGATTGGTAGAAAGAAACAAAAACACAATCCCGCATACAGCCGTGCATAAACGTCACCTAGAACCATAGATAACTGCAACTATTTATTCCGAAAGTTTGAATAAAATAAGCTATTAAATTACAAATATTTTTTCCATTTTAACTGCTAATGGTGAGATTCAAATTCATTTAACTAACGAACGGAATATCAATGGTCAACTTAACGTTTAGCGCACAACAAGCGTGTAGTGAGGCGCAAGAAGAACAATCTCTGATACTTGGTGTGTGCACGAAATTCGAATGTCGTCTTCAAAGAATTTCGAATGAGCTTAATCCCTGTCTCCAGGGATTATCTCTAGTCTAAAATCACATAAAAATCTTATTCGTCGACACGGGCCATTAAATTTGACAGAACATTCACTAGTTCATAAATCGAAATAGTGTTATTATTTATATACAATTTTATTTTCAACGCACATTTTATAGAACGACTGGAGATATTTTCGTTTGAATATATACAATGTACGGTCATTATCCCCGCATGTCTGTTTGCACTGCGGTCAGTTTTCATAGTCCATTACGGCACGATTTCACTTTGTTTACTTTGCCGAACAAGCAAGCCGGACACATTACCCGCATGCATACATGGTTACAGGTAACACCATATTATGCGAACGTCATAAGCCCCGGAAAAAGATCGGTTGACAGACCATAGGTTTAAAAATACCGTTATTAATTATTGCTAAATTAAAAATGCAGTACCATCATCAACACACATATAGGTACATATAACAATATATCATATAGGTACATTTTGAGTGGATTTTAGTCTCCTCCAAGAATAACCTTCCCTTCCCCATAACTTGCACCAATGGCCTCCAATTTTTTATGTCATCCACCCGAACATCCTCCATTTACGACATTAATTAATAATATCATAATATTAATTAAAACATAATGTAATATTGCTTATTTGGCGTTTTTTTACACATACTTTCAGCTTATTATCAAACGTTATATGCAATTGTAATGTAATATATAAGCCGTTCGGCGGAAAAATTTCAAGATTAAATTGTAATTGCTCGTAAACCATCAGGGTGATATGAGTGGGAGGGGTATTGTTCGACGTGCGTGATTTTCGAATTTTCTAGCCGCAATGAGACACTGGTCGGGAGCGCACCATGCGTTCACGGTTGAGCAATATTTAAAGTGCGGTGATTCATTGGTTCGTGCGTGTCGCGCTTTTTGTACTCACTTTAATATTCGAAGAGTTAGTGATGGGCCGAGCATGTAATTTATCTGGTGTTGGGTATTAAAGTTCAGACAAGAAGGGACAATGGTTAACCAAACTCCTCCGAAACCGTCAAGCGACACCAGAACATGTGGCTCAATTTCGAAGTGAAATTATGCGCAATCTGCGTAAATCGATAAGGAAGATAGTGTAGTGGAATAAAAAAATCAACAGTGCACATTATTTTGAAAATGAAACTACAGATGAAAATGAAACATACAATCTGCAAATCGTGCAGTTTCTCTTACGAAAATAACTATAATTTACGTGAAACCTTAGCGAGAACGATACTGGAATGTTTTGGAACAGCACGAATGCTTGAAAACATATTGTTTACTGATGAAGCACATTTTCATATCGATGGCTATGTTAATAAACAGAACATGAGATACTGGTGCCCCGACAACCCAAGTGAACGCCATCAAAAACATTTGCATTGTCCAAAAACGACAGTGTGGTGTTCAATTTCTGCCCGAGGGATAATTGGCCATTATTTTTTTAACCAGGGAGAGACATTCACTGCTGACGTGTGCTGCCGAATGATCGACGAGGTTTTGCGAGAAGCTGAGGGGAATTTTTTCCAATAAATTAATCAGTAAGTACGGAGACATACCCTGGGTACCTCGGTCATCGGACCTTACGCCGTGTAACTTTTTTTGTGGGGATACCTTAAGTAGAGAGTTTAAAGTAACAATTCAGGCCCTATAAGAAAATATTCATTGTGAAGTTGCTGCCATTGAACCAACGCTTTGCTCTGGCGTGTTCGAGAATTTAAGAGTCAGATTGCAAGAGTGTCTCGAGAGAAATGGACGGCATTTAGATATTGTTTACAAAACGTAAAATTCGCATCCTTAAACTTCATTTTGTATAAATAAAATATGAGAATAACATTGTAGTTTTTAATTTTATTTAATATTATATTTGAAAATTTTCCGCTGGGCACCCTCTATTAATACAAATTAATCGAATGAATTAGAAATTGTTTAAACTCTGTTCTTCTTTTTATTCTACTCTAATCATTCCACCATATGTTTCTAATGTCTATGATTATAATATTATTTTTTATTCTGTTTCTTTAATATGCTGTATACTCTGTTCCTTACTTCTTACGTCTTTAGTCTGTATCTAAATTTTTACTTTGTTCTTTTTACTTATTCTCTACTTGTTTCCTTTTTGATTTTCCTGTTTTTTACTAATATATTAAAATGATTTAAATTAGTCCTACCTTACTTCCTGCAAATCAGTTTTCAGGAATATTAATAACAATAATGAATAGCTAATTAAACCTAATGGCTACCTATCTCAGAATAGGAACTTTACGTATATGTACCTAGCGAGGTAGGAAGCGGCTAACAGGCTTGTATATAAATAAAATGTAAAATTTAATACTTATTGTATTTACTTGTATATAAATAACTTAAAAATGTTTGATGCAAATTGATGCAAGATTCAAAAGAAAGTTGTTTTTCAAATGAACACAAATTTATCGGCAGTGAAACCAATAAAATAATTTATTGAAAAAATATTTAAGTTACTATTGGGATTCGAAACTAGACTTTTCATATACGGGGGAAAACGCGTTAACCAATATCTCAATATCAACCATGCACGCTTACAACAATTATTTGAACTTATATTACGTAATTCTTTGAAATTGATACATATATTATTCCAATTTAAAAATACTAATTTTTTTCTGAAATTGCAACCTCAAAACAAAAATGTGTTATCCTTATTTTTTAAATATATACTTAAATTATTGTCCGTTAAGGTAAGCGCACGTCCAGTACCATAGAAGCTCACCTGATAACATAAATCCTGAATAATAGATGAGAAGCCTAACATGATATGCCCGTTTTTTAAATTTTACCGAAGAGCAATTTTGAACTTTGGTCGGTTCTGAAAAAAATTAGTTTTATTTACGAGCTTTGTTTCATTGTTAATCGATGTATAAAATTATTGTTTACAGAGTGTTTCTTCAAAGTACCTTTCTCAAGGAAGGCCATCGCCTCCACAACCTGCACGCACCCTGAATATACTTGGGTGTAAACAGTAAGCTCTCATCAACCTTTAAAGGAACACCTGGTACTTACTCATAAATTGATGACAATACATTGTGAATTAGCCTCTCCGGGAGCCAGTCATAACCAGTTACTTCTCTTTCGGTCGGCTTCCCAAACAGTTCACCAGCAGACGTTTCTCGTCTTCAGCGCTCATATGTTATTGTGCAACCATCCATACGCAATAAACTTCTGTCAACTGTAAGTCATTATTTTATTTGTCCAACCTGTTCTAGCCACATCCACGTACACATCTACACACACACTCCGTGATATCTTCCTTATCCTAACATAGTGGAGAGCTGGGAGATATAGGACAGTAACCACGCGTCAAACCATTTGATCGACAAATATGACAACGTAACGCGCTTTTATATTTTATAGTATTAACCTTGTCTTTTTTATATAACGCTCATTGTATAATTCTTATTTGATCACAGTTAAACATTCATAAATATAAATCTCTAAAAATAAGTCACAAGTCTGATCATAAATTGCCATCTTAAGAAATTTAAACAATAAACATTGCGTATTGACATAGCTTATTTCACCCAAGAAGACATAGACATACCTTATTTTACCGTCTTGTAGATGTCACTTTAGATGAGTCCGGGGGTACTGAAAATTCAATTGATCAAAAAAATGGACATATCATGTTTTGCCATATTACTACTCTGTAGTAATCATGTTATATTTTTAGTGTTTATTTGAAATATTCACTGACATGATGTGAAGAAATAAGATGAAGAACTTTATATATGCGTACACGGTATTCATATCACATCAATATTTTCTAACTAAGCTATGTAGACGATTCTGGTATAAAAATAAGGCGTTAATGATCTCCCGGAACGAGGTTCGAACCCTTGATCACTGTGGTTGTATTACCGCTAGATAAAACAATTACGTCGTTCTTATTAATAAGTAAGATTAAAAAAAGTAATCATTCTTTTTTATAGATTATTTAACTTTGTTTATATAACCACTTAATGAGTAATTTTAAAACACCAACCGATTTCGGAAAACACCATTTCCTTCTTCAGGATGCCAAATTAACTAATCAAAAATACATATGTCACGTTTTATAAACAAAGTTAAATAATCTATAATAAAAAATGAACATAATAAACCACAAAGTTCAATTTGCAAATATTAAAAATATCAAATTATTCATTTGAAATGACAAACATTTTAGCTCGTAATTTCATCAGGGACCCCTGCAAATAAATCTCGATAATTTTAATACGTTTGTGATCGCAATCGACACAACAAAATATTAACTATTGATCAGGTTGAGTGCTTTTAAGCCTGATGGGAGTGATAAGGTTAATTAAAATGGAATAAATGAAAACTATGGACTGCATACAAATACAGTAAAATTGAAGTATATGATCAGCACTGTCAGGATGTTTGCATAGGATAACGTGTACATGGAGGGGTTCATAATTTTACAAACCTGGGATTTAACTTAAGCACTCTAAATACGACAACGGACGAACTGAAAATCTGTCTTCTAGTTAGGAACACATGCTTCTATGCTATGTGAAAAATACCGAGTTGTCGAAGCTAATTTGCAAAAACAATAATAAGACCAGAGGTTATTTATGGTTGCGTAACGTGGTACCTAACATATAATGAAAAAAACAAAATAGCCGCTTTTGAGAACAAAATAATAGAAAAAAATTATACATCTACAATATAAAATATAAATTACATTATTGAAATGAACCATGAGTTTGAAAACTTCATTGCGAATGAAACAATTGTAAGATTCTGTGGGGTGATTCGTTGGCTACGTTCGTTAAAGAATTCCAGATGACAGGACACCAAAGATCACGAATTATGATTAAGTGAATACCCTGCGAAAGCGATCTAGAAGTGGTTGGACTGGGTGAAAAAGGACTAGAGCAGGATGAGAAATTCGGAAATTGGAGAAGAATGATCGGTGATAGAGTCGGTATGAAAGAGGTCAAATCTCATTCTGGGATCTAGTGTCTTAGAAGAAAAAGAAATAAAAAAAAAACGCGTCGACAATTTATGGTTTTCCAGCCTATTTATAGAAATTTGGCATGGTATTAGACAGGTGTTGTGTACAAAGCATAGATGCCGGAAGAATCTCAGAATGGGAAGGAAATTGACACTCGCCACAATCCGGATTCTTCTGACATTTTCAAAGATGTGAACTATATATTTTACTCACTATTTCGTCAAGGATTCCAACACAATATAGATGTGAAATCTCGAATGGCCGAGAGGGAACGGGGAAGGCACAGTGCATTGTTTTCGTTCAATAATGAATATATACACCAAATAAATATATGTCCCAAAAAACGGGTATGCACTTATATGTGTACTTCAAGAATAAGCTTATTTCAGATGAATAGGTATGTGGAATTCGTCTAAATGGAAGCTTGGAGAAAGAATCTTATTCTACCCCTTTCTCGAAAACGTCGAAAGGGCCGAGAAAATAACTTGCAGCAATGAGACGTTATGTTCCGCAAAGCGCAGTGCAAGATAGGTCTGGGTGAAAATCTCGAGAAATCTTACGTTTGAAGCAATTCGACGGAGGATTGCGATTCGATATGATCGCCAAAATCACTTTTATCATATTACTTTGTCGAGCAAAGAAATGATAAGAGAAGTGAATGGGCAACAATTCCGATAGGTAGGTGATTGTAGAATTTCATACAATCGTAAAAGAAAATGACTTATTTGAAATATTAAATTTGATGAATTAAAGTTAAAGTAATAAAGATAAAATAATAGACTCTCAAAAACTGGAAACAAAAATAGCATTCACTCTAGACAAGGTCTGAAATAGCCAGAGATGGCGGTCAAAAATAAGAAAACACAATAAATATATTTTTTAAATGTATAGCATTATTATTTTGAAACCGATTTTAGATAATCACGTAGAACGAAACAGAAAAAACATGCCTCTCTTAAAAAAGTCAATGGCAAATCCTATATCCACCTTTATGTGGCCCCTCCTAGAAATAGACGTTGGATATTGCTGATGGAGATGGATGAAGGGCGAGCTTCATGCGCCTCTGTAACAAAGCATGACTATGAGAAGGAAAATCTAGAAAAAAACCTTACCAACAACTCGATAGCGTGGAGTGTTATATCCAACATTCCCCCAAAATGATAAAGAGAAGAGTGTGAGATACATGGGGAGGCCTTCATCCACCAGTGGATAGAAAACGGCCGATAATGATGATGATGACGGTAAAACATTATATAAAAATAAATCAAAAAATGTATTGTAGGAAAAAAATATTACAACAAAAATAGGTGAAAATTCAAAAACCACACAAAAACTTAAATGCGTAAGTATTTTATTTCTAAGACTATTTAAAAGATATTTAAGATTGTGTTTTGAATAACTATTTAAAAAAAAGTTTTTACAAAATTAGACTAAACTAGGTATACAGTTTATTTACCCGGGCACCCCTTTAAACTTTGTTTTAGTTCCAAAATTAATTCCAGATTAGCGCCTTGTCGATACTTTAGGCCCCCGACTCCTTAAAATAAGGGGATGGAAATGATGATGACGAATTCTAGATTCCCATTATCTACACCCGAATTCGCTCCAATGGGTCTTCCTGTATTATGCATTAGCAGAAACAGATGATGAAAGTTTCTCGCCAAAATCCGCAATACCTCTAGTTTTCAATTTATCCCAGAGAACCTAAATAATTATAGAGAATTTTCACTTATTTCATAATTTACGAAAGTAATTCAATTAAATGTCACGAATAATTTCAGACTTGTGGTCTCAAAAAATTAAAAATATTAGAAGCGAATTCCGATCTACAAGATTTAGAGACCAAATTGATATTCCAAAACTAAAATATACCGCAACCCAAAATCACTATATTTATTAAGGAATCCAATTTTTTAACAATTTTCCCATTACAATTAGAAATATTACAGACTACTGTAAATCTATATCTGAAGTCAAAACATATGTACACAGACTAACTATCTGAAACATAAATTATACCCTCTCGTATATACTCCTTCTCTATACACGAGTCTTGCTCTCGTAAAGAAGAAATAAATGTTAATAGAAATATATATATGTATCCTACTGATTATTTTAAAAATGTAGTTTTATATATATTTATATATTTATATATATATAATTAGAACACATTCTTATTGTGAAGTTGTAATTATTCAGAACATAGGTCTGTGATATTTTGAATACTAAATTAATGTATTAATTATAAATATTTAATCAATTTTGTCGAAAAATAACATATATATGACGCAAAAACAATATTTTTCAACAAAATTGATTTTATATATATATATATATATATATATATATATATATATATATATATATATATATATATATATATATATATATACATATATATTTATAATTAATACATTAATTTAGTATTTAATGTATTTGTGTTTCATAGCTGTATTTTAAGAAAATGCACCGACCAGAATTGAACATTTCATCTTTCGCATAATATAAAAGTATAATTTCGCAACATTTTGGGATCAATTTGGTATTGTTCCAAATACACAAAAGTAACTTAAACAAAAACAATCCCAATTCGATTACACTTATCTGGCTCCATCTTGTTCTTTTATAAATAGTAATTCGATTTATACAAATTAATCAAGCAGCGTTGTTTCGAAACTCAAAGAGCCAAAACTGTTTATCTCCGAGCGGTATGTGATTGTGAATAGAATATTATTTATACATACAATCATTACCTATTCATAGAGAAATGTTGAGATTAATCAATCAGTGACAGTAACATATATAACTGTAATTGATTCCGTGTATCGTAATTAAACAATTCTCTAATTAGAGGCTCGCAACCGGTATGATTAGCATTCGCACGGCTTCGTGTCAGTTTAATCCCTCGATTTACCTCGATAGTGAAGTATCTTCCGCATCCTACGTCACCGGTACTGGTACCGTCAAAGTAATTTTACATAACTTGACGTAATAGTCCCAGATCTGCCTGTCTGCCGATCAAGCCATAATTAATTCACTCGAACGCCGGAACACAATATCGCACTGGACTATATAATTTACTCGGTTGCAGCTATGGACATCATTATGCTGTAGAATCATCAATCAGCAATCAGATATCCCGGAATAGAGCTAGAGTGTGTAGTTGAATGGATAGTGACGGACTATCTAAAGCAGAAGGGCATCTGTTGATGCAGCAGGTGGTAGTATTAATATATGCATATACGCGTGCATAAAGCTGGATATTAAACAAATAACTGAATTACAAGTCACCTTTCGTCAACAAGTCTTACGAGTCAACTAATAATATTAAGTACGTACTAAGATTTTAACTCACTTTCATTTTGGCTCTTGCTTCGAACGGTCGTCAGTTTAGAGCAGAATTCGGGATAAAAGGCCTTCTAGAATGAGTATTGATATTTACTCGAAACGTCAGGAATATAAAAATCCTTCTCAAGACTATTTGACGCGGATTCCCCCAGAAAATAATCCGTTATCTTTTACCCGTGAAAACCTTCAATATAACGTAAATATATATATGCAAGTGATGCGAGTTTGTAAATTGATAGATTGAGTATTATTACACCGATGTTGCTCATTCGGCCTCCATAAAATAAAGATCGGGTCATGTCGGGTATGCATGCCATCGATGTTTGGGTTACCGCTATAATAATGGGTGATGTGAATATTTTTCCTACCAATCAACTGGTATATTTAAAGATTATTACAATTTTTGAAGAAATTAAATAATATGGGCACACATTTTGTTCAAATTCAAAGATGTAATTCCTTAGAGGCTCACACTGCTTACATGTTAAAGCACTCTCACACTCAGGTCTGCTGGTAGCGACCCAAACGGGCACCCGAACGTTTCTCTTCCGGCTGTTTATATTTTGAATAATACACAATCTAAAAACCATAAACATCCGGCACAATTCAGTTGGGTACATCCGTAAAGCCTGCGTCACAAATGGAGATGAGCGATAAAACAAATCGCTATAAACTTGAAAGAAGGATAAACAGTTCCGAAAAGGAGCGGCATTTTATTGTGCCAAACGAACCATTCCGCGCGACATTTGCATGCTTGCACCGTAAACGAGCGAGCACGCCTCGCTTACTCACTTTTGTCATTTTTTTAAAGTCTAATGTAAAAAGTTTTTCAACATCGTACTGCCCAAGGAGGACGAAGAATTTGTTCTACGTTGAAATGAATTCATTCGAAAAATATATTCCCACAATGTAAATAATATTTTTCTGTGGAAATTAATAAAAGTATTTCCTCTGAGTTTTGGTGCGATTGATCTATTATATCACATATATGAATAGATATATATGTGAATATCATCATAAGTATTCATACAGTATATATTTTCTTATGGGTTCGATATCAAGGTTCAAAGATAAATTTGTATTTACGAAATAATCAAAATTTAAAAATGAATGCAATATTTATAAATTGTTAAATTTGTATAACACTGGTTATTTTTTATCATTTTAAAATGTTTCTAATACATATAAAAAAACGATTTTATTAAACATATTGTATTTACTCACATGCTTTAAGGATTTAAAAAAAAGTATTTTTTAACAAATGTACAATAACTTACTACTTAAATTTATTTTTATCAAACCAATTAATGTGTATTTTTTACTGTTTTTTGGGTCATTTTGCCGAAATGGTTCATTACATATTCAAATGATTTTAAGAATATGTTTGATTAAGTTAAGTTTAGTTATAATCTTCTATGCCATTTTAAAAAAATAAACAATATGTTCAACTTCTGTGTATAGTTTTCTGGGCTAATCTGCGGTGTATATCTGACTTTTCCTTTCCTTTCTTTCTTAGTGATCCGAAAGTATATAGAACTAAACATAACACAACACTACTCACTTCAGACAACACCTATTTTCGACACGGTAGTGCAAGCCAGTATCTAATAAACGACAGACCCTGCTTTCGACACGGTACTGCAAGCTAGTACTTAACAACAACATGAACAGTCATACATCACGTTGGCCAGAAAGGTCAGATATACGCGGCAGATTAGCCCAGAAAACTATACACAGAATATTATGAACTGCCGTGAAAACCTAAGAATAATATGTTTAACATTGAAAACCAGGTTTTACAGAAATACTGGTCGTTTAAACGCTCGCCGTACTTGAAAAAAAAACATTTGGCAACATCTGATTGCTGTCTGTTAGTGATGAACAGTGATACCTCATAATCATATATATGAACATTTTTATGAACTAACTAATTTTGTAGACTTGCCATTTTTCTTTGGAAATATTCTAGAACGTTCCTCGCGCTCGCGTTATACGTGCACAATCATGAACACACATATTTTGTATTATGCAACATTTCTCTAGAACTAACTCTGCATACAATTCATATGCCGCAGTTGCAGTGTTCATGTATTTCAACGGTCCATGCTGTGCAGCATTCAGTAATATTTATAATTCATAATAATAAAATTTAAAAAATACTTGACATAGAATATCATTGTTAATTTTATACATAATATTTTTTGTACATTAAAAAATATGTATAACTACTTAATTTTTTATTTTCATTGCCGATAAATCGGCGTTTATTTTTATAACAATATTCCTTTAGAGCTAGCATCAATATAAAAATCCTTAGTACTATTATAGTAGTATTAATAATACATTTCATTTACTTGCAAGCCTGTTGGCCGCTTCCTACCGCGCTAGGTATATATAAAGTACCTGTTCTGAAGTAGGTAGCCATAAGGTTCCATTAGCCAGAATATAAGTTGGAAGTAAGGTAACAAATTAAATTAAATGGTAAAAAATAGAAAAATCAAAAAGGAGACAAGTACAGAATAAGTAAAATGAACAAAGTAAAATTTTTGATACAGACTTAAGACATTTGTACCCTTATTTGTAATATTTTGATATTGTAAACTTTTTTTATTTGATGTGAGGTACGAATTAATTTAATAAGTGTAAAATAATATAATACAAATTAAATTAATCAAGTAGAAAGATATACAGAAAAAAATCTATCGAAAAAATACTTATTTGCTACTGGTAGCATTAGATTTTTTTTTGTAGGTATATCTTTCTAGTTGATTAATTTAATCTGTATTAAAATAACACAAAACAATTGTTTTGAAAACGAAACTTCAGAATAAAAAAGTATTTTCCTTAAAATAATATAATTATTACGAAAAAACGGACAGTTTTGGTTCTGTAATCGGTTGATTTTAAATAATACATTCATAAATATATTATTTATTATTAAAATGTATAATCATAAAATTATTGTTATAAATTAGTATTGAAAAGTAAAATAATATACGTTAGGAATATGATTTCACAAAGCATCTCATTGTAAATAAATAATATATTTCTTAAAATATTCTCAAAACTGGTATTGCTTTTTTAAACTTTTCCGATAATAGTTACATGGCTTAAGTTAACCATTAATCGGGAATACAGCAGTGTTTGAGATTGTTTTTGGGTAGGTGAGCTGAAATATCTGGAGTTTTATTGTTCTTATGATCGAAGCAGCTGCCCAACCAGGACCAATGGGCCATAAGCAAAGTTTCAAGGATTCTCCGTAATCCAACATCCATATTTCCAGTATTACTAACCCATTGGCGAAGTTCTCGCGGACTTGGAATAATATTGTTACCCGACTTCGAGCATAAATTCCGCCCAATCGATATTTTAATGTTCCCTGGAGCTTCGTTCTTCGGACCTTTAATATTCCACCGATCGCGGTAATTTCATTTCCTTAATTGATATTACTTAGGTGCCACGCGTATTTTAAAGAAATTTGTGCGATGCGATAAATTCAACGGCTTAAGAGGTGTTCTTTAATAAAAGCAATTTTTAAAATCACCCGGCTACAAGCTAAAAATATTTTGTTATGAGTACATTTAAACGTCTTTATTTATATTCTGAGAAATGCTGAGTTAATGAAAAATCCCAGACAAACTTTAATAAGAGATTTATTTATTTAAAAATTATTAATTAAAATAGTTATTTGAACAAATCTTAATTGAAAAGGTTTAGTAAATAAACAAGCTAAATAAGAATTATTGGCATAATTAAATATTTTAATAAATAGGTAATTACTTATTCATTTGAAATTTCTCAAGGAGAGTAAATTACATGGAGGCAGAAAACATCTCGCGTTGCCGCCATACAACTAATTTGTTTTCCAATGAGTTTACTTGGCTGTCTCTAATGCAACAGCCTCCGTTCCAACTAACAATGCAAGCAATTAACTCGAAAAGTTCAACAATGCTTAGATTTTGAGAAACATTTCCCAAAAAGAGAGCCAATTTAATTGATTACTCGTTTTTTTTATTAATTAGTCGACTTGCTTCACCGCAAATACTAATGGTTTGTTTGAAAGATGTTTTATTTAATTAGTTTTTACAACTTTTAAAATCTATTGTTAGTCTTACGTGATCCTTGTTCGACGAGTAACAACATATGGAGCAGAAAGCCAAACTATTGTGCTATATTAAATCCCGATAAAGATTTTTGGTGCGATTTGAAAAGATAACAAATATAATTATTCTAAAAATAATAATATTAAACTATTTCTAATTCAACTAAACGTTGTGTCGCCATCTCGGGTAAGTCATCTGTGAGTATTATTATTTATTTTTATTTATTTATTTATTCAATTTAGCGGAAATACAATGGCAAAATAAATTCAATTTTCAAATAGATGGTTACATACATACATATGGTTATATACATACATGGTTTTTCTTTCGCTTACCTCTCCAAAAAAAAGACTTGTGCTTGGAGAGGGAGTTACACTACAATAATTTTATATAATACCTTACATATTCTATTAATTGTCCATTTGTATGTTTCTGAAGTATTCTGTAATATTGTTTATTGTCCAATTATGTGTTTTTGAAGTATTCATTTAATTTATTTTTAAACTCTTTTATATCCTTTATTTCTTTGGTTTGTGTAAGGAGGCAATTGAAATTTTTTATCCCTAAATATATAGAATTTTGCTGATAGTGTTTGGTGTTACATTTAGGGATTTTAAAGTTGTTTTTAAACCTTAATAATGTGCTTGTTTCAAATTTTCTAGTGTTTTTTTCATTAATTAATTGATTTATTAAGGTTTTCTTGTAAATGTTTTCAATTTTGGGGACTGGGAATTTCGCAAAAAGTGTTTGTGTTGAAAAAGTTGATCTTTTTTTTAATATCACTTAAATAATTGTTCTTTGTATTATTTTTACTGAGTTCATTATAATATTGTATGCTCCTCCCCACCTAATTATTCCATACTGAAGTAGTGAGTGAACAATAGCAAAATATACCTTTTTAAAATTATTTATACTTAGAATGTTCCTTAATCTTATGAATATATAAATACATTTTCTTATTCTTTTCACTAATTTGTTAATGTATATAACATTTCTTTTTTTAGTGGCAACCATTTCCCGTTATGATTCCTTTATGTAAGCATGTGTTTTCAAGTTACCGTTAAGATATTTAAGTTATAAGTAATGATAGTATGTAAGTTTATTAGGTATATTAGATTTGTATAATGGCACATAGTGTTATTGGCGGGCTTCTGAAACCCATTAACTACTATAGTCATGTATAACCCTTAAATGCCATGCTGATAATCAATGTTACTATTTCCTCAATAAACATCACCCACGAGGCTTGTAATTTACAACTTCATTATTTTATTTGAGTTTATCCTTTTGGTGAGCGTCTCACCCTGCCAAGATTGTCTCGTGACGCTCTCCCTGAGCAGCACCGCCATTTTGAGGGCCTCTCGTCCTCGAGGTAAGTTACCGAAGAAGAGGAAGTTAAATTTTTCGTAACAGTATCTTGGTCCGATATGGGCGTGGAATAGGCTAATGGCTTAAATAAAATTAAATAATAAAATATGCCGTACGAAGAACTATCTAAAAAGTAATTTCTTTTTAAATTTGTAAAGAAAACTCTACCATTCAGCTTTTGAATTCTTACCAAAATTAAATATTAAAGTTCGTCAGTAAAGTTCAAAAAACATTTTCAAAAGATTTCATTTAAATAATATTAATAGTAAATCTTCTGTAACGGTATTCACCCAGATCTCCATTGGGAACTATTCTATAAACTCTGTCCGTAGACGAACAGCCCTGATTGCTTTAAATATTACCATAAATAATTCAGCAATATTGTTCACGAAGAAACTTACTAATCTAAAAGCTACACTAACATCCAGGTTATTGATTATTTTTTGACCCATGTAAATTATGTTCTATACGAGTACACAGAAGAGTGGGAAGCAGTAATTTCCATATGAGTGATAAAAGAAAGCCTTAAGGAGAAAGCTTTCAATTTTCAATTCAAATTTCGGTAAACAAGCAAATACTCTTTGGAAAATAATGAGAGTCACAAGTGTTGACTTTTTTCTTGTGATTCAATTGAAGGTGTTATAGATACATTTTATGTGCACTTTTTGTAATGAGGTATCTATAAAAATTATACGTATAGCTTATTCTAATTTAATGGTGGTAAAGCCCAAATTAAACCTTGGCTTCCTCAATACTCCATCTTCAGGATACTTGGTGTTACGAACATGGATAACAATATTACCCGAGAATCCATGTACATTGTGCAGTTATCTACAAACAAATGAATACATGATGCCCCATGTACAACATTTCCTGTATGCCGCATTTAACGGCAAAAAGAAAACACCTGCAAGCTCTATTTGCGACGATTCCTACATTATTCATAAATAAAAACACGTGTACTTATGTTTAATTTAACGGCTTATTAAAATAAAACGGCGATAAATATTTTATAACCAGTTCTCTTGAATAAATCAAACGTGAATCTAACTTGAGTTTTTATTGACAGAGCATTCACGCATTACTTTAAAAATTATCATCAGTCAGTTAAAATATCCAGAAGATTGAAAAAACCAGAACCTGAGAAAGAATACGGAAACAAGGAAATACAGTTTATTCTGTGCACAATACTTGTTCTTCTATTGCCCGTTTACAATTATTCAATTATTCTTCTGCAGCCATCCTTAGCATTTTACTTCACAGTGTCTCCGTTTCAATCATTATTTTCTTCCTCCCTTTGGGAGTAGCTACGGTCTCAGATACGATGACGGGTACCAGCATTAAGTGTCACTAAGGTAATGCGGCATATGGCTTGTACTCAGACTCTTGGTAAATCCAGGTGGCAAAATTAGAGAATCCACTCCTACTCAAACTAGCTGTTCGATTCTTTATGTTAATATAAGAAGAGCTGTTTTTCTTAAGGTCGATATGTAGTAATTTAGAGCTATCCTACTGCCAAAAAACACCTTCAGTTCTGATCAGCATTTCAGCAGTCACGCCTCCAGAGAGTACTATGAAGACTATGTATATATATATATATATATATATATATATATATATATATATATATATATATATACAGGGAGGTCGATGCTCGGGAAAAAAATATGAATGGCATGGGCAATATAAAAATGGACTTCTATCTATTTATTGGCTGTATCTATAGATCTCTATTTAACTAAGAAATCAATTCAATTAATGGAAAAAGCCTTCACTTTTGCCTTTTCAGCGTGGCGTGTAGTGAGGCCCCGGTCCATTTTATAAAAGATCGACATTTCCAATGATAACTAATTTATCAGAGCTTTCTTTATTCATTCTACAACATGTTTAAAGCAGTGGCGTAACTACGCCAATGCAGCCAATGCGGTGCATTGGGGCCCATGTTAAACAAGGGCCTAATAATTCCGCGTCGATTAATCATTTTAAAAATCCACCTCAACATAATGGAATTATAAAATTTCAAAATGTATTTACTGTATCCGATGTAAGTTTGTAGAACTCCATGATCACATATGAGAAAAGAAAAATTTTTTTATTTTATTTTACTAGTTTAATTTACTTGAGAAGCATTTTACCTTTTACCAGACCACTGTCGTAAATGTTTTTTCACTTGCGAGTGCATAAAAATATCTAAAAACACACTTTATTTATCACGAAAGGATGAATGTTATAGAAGACAAGAGACAAATTTCGTTCGTAATATTTAATGGGTAAAACTTAATATTTTTTCATCAATACATATACTGGGGGCCCCCTTTTTCATTAAGCTCGTAGTTACGCCGCTGGTTCAAAGAATTGTAACATTTCTTTTCCTGCAGTTGTGGATAGCCCTTTTTAAAGAAATACGGATGCGCGTGTTGGGAACCTGTGAAACGGAGCCTCGCTACGACGATCATAAATAAAACGTATCCTAAAACAATCCTGTATACACGTTACGCAGTAGGTACCGTGTTAAAGTAAAGAAACCCAAAGATATTGGCCACTTCAAAACTCTCGTAAAGCCCATAAATCGAGCCCGACTTGTTTTAAGATTGAAAGCAGTAGCGGGAAAATATATAAAAAAATAAAATATGTAGTCTCGCAAGAAACTTTCCCAGCGCCATCAAACATGTTCGGTGTATCTTAGCGCCGAAGAAATCAGCGCCATACATCGTTGACGTTTATCGTCCGGCCTATAAAATTTAAAGACCGCGCGGGCGAGATCGCAGCGATCCTTTTTCAGGGCAAAACACCGTAAAGTGCCGTATCGTAAATTGAAGGGAATCCAGCCCCGCGATATCATTGATACTCTAAACGAATCCAATTTACATGTTGAGCCGTGCTAACGGAAGACTTAAAACTCCCCGAAATGGCCGACTCCCTCTCCCGGCACGTGTGCGAGGCGGAGAGCGCTTCTGACGTAGGCCGGCTGCGCGAGCGTAGAGATATCGGAATTGCACTGCGAGACGGTGTGAACTTACATCCATAAATTGAAGTATTTGAAATATCGCCAATGGCTACAAATTTTTGTTAAAGCAAAACAATGATATATTTTGATTCTGAATGAATTGTTCCTTGAAGATAAAAAGCAATTATTAATTTTTATAAGTTAATGAACTTTATACAGGGTGTAACAGACCTAGTCTACAATATTTTACGGGTGAAACCTGACTACATAACTATTCAAAAATTTTCAAGGAATATGTGCAAATTCTGCACTGTTACAGAAAATATTATTGTTTGAAATTTTCACAAAATATGTGCCTAATCTTAACCATATCACAGGAAAATCTTAAATATGTGATTATTTCAATTAATTGAAATATTTTATTGATTCCATATAAAATATTGAATACAAAAAATTATAAGTCATCGAATTTCGAGTGGCTAGACTATTTTTGTTAGATGATTTAGGGCCTGAAGCAAAGATATAGATTAATAATGGAAAAATTTCGCTAATATTTATTTAAAAGTACGTAGACTTAAAGCTTAATATGATTTTGCAAAAATTTCAGACGATAATATTTTCCGTAACTGTGCAGAATTCGCACATATTCTGTGAACATTTTCGACTCGTAATTTAGTCAGGTATCCACCCATAAAATATTGTGGACACCCTGTATAAACTACATTGACCGGTTATGGTACCTCTATATTTTCGTCAGTACAGGTGTACACGAACTAATTCATAAAATAAAATATATAATGACGTTAAATTTCGGGCGGGGGTGTGGCTACAGTCATGATGGGAGGGTGGGAGAAAGAGTGATAGGGCGACATTGAAATGGGAAATATATAAAATATCGGGTTATTCATAAAATATAATTGATTATTGATTATATTAGATTTACAGTTAAAGAGTTTTTTTATTTCTAACATTTTTAAATTGTCTAACCTCAGGCTTCTATTGATAATATGTAAAATGTCAATTTTTAAACGTATGACCTCTTTCTAAAAGTTGGTTAGCGAATTCTGTGAAATCATAATTTTATTTTATGGATTAGTTAGTATACGCCCGTCCTGACGAAGATACAGTGGTATCGAAACCGGTCAATGTTAAATTACTCAATGTGGCTTGTACAAAGTTCGTCAGTTTCAACCGCAAAGTTAACGCTACAAACATCAACAAAGAACGATTAATTAAAAATATACAAAAAATATCCATCTACAAAAAAAGTATTGTCACCATCATGACTAGAATCCAGAACATTCTATTGCCGGTAGACTGCTTTAGCAATTACGCCATAGTGACCCTATAAATATCGGTAAAATTTTGATCTACACAATATGTTACTTTTATTTTTAATGGAATGCATTTTTGTTGTGCAGTTGCAATTTCAGGACATAGTTATGTGGTGTATTTAATACAAATTAAATTAATAAATTTATTAGAAAGATATATTCCAGTAGAAAATATATATATTTTTTTTTAATTAATTTTTTATGTGTATCTTTTTATTAAATTATATAAAAGTTATTTATTTCCGTTATCGTTTTTATTTTAAATATTAAAAAATCATAATAATTATGTTAATTTTTTAGTTTATTTTTTAATTATTAGGCTGGTGGGAAAATAACAAGGATTTTTGTTTTCTTTAATCTTATTTTAATTTTTTCAGTGAAAATGTAATTTTAGTTAAATCATTTTAAGTTAATTGTTAATATAATTTTAAGTTATTTGTTTATATCATTTTAAAATGCATTTTTTAATCGGTTCGACATTATTAAAGTTTTCTTTCGATGTAAATCCTCAACATTCCTTCATTATTTTTATATACATATATTATATATTTTAAACATAAAAGCGGTAATAATTAACTCCTATGTTTGTTTTACACTATAATTAACTATACTATACTATACTCTACTATAATTTTAACAGCAGTTGTAATGTATGGTACATACTTATAGAGTAATTCGATTGAAAACACGTGTGCAATAGAAATGTGAAAATGAGGATTTCACGATCATACAACATTTAATTCATATTCCTCTGCATTATTTTAATCCCATTTTACCATCCTGCACAATAATTAAGGTCAGACTACGTGTCCGGAATAGGCAACGGTGGCGGTCTTTGTGTGTTGATTCTTACGTCACTCCTCTACTCCCCAGAGGGACCGACCCTTACCTTTGGTGAACATCGCCTATAACCGTAAAACAATACTTTTATACATAACATAATTCACATGAAAACACTCTCATAAAGAAAGATATTGCACGTTCCAATGAGAAAGGTGCACGTATATACATTTTTTATACGTAATCTTGTTTACTTTTATTTTTAATATTTAATGCAAAGAGGTTGTGGTTCATTTTACTAATTAATAGTTCATTAAATTTGTTATTTTAAATTGTTAACTTTGTTTTATTAACCACTTAACGAACAACAATATTGATTTTGCTAAGCCTAAAAATATAAAAACATTAACTTTGTATTTAAAACCACTGTGTGTTGTTTATATTTATCATACAGTTTCTGAAAATACATTTTCCTTCATCTGGAGGATAAAAGAACTAACCAGAATCATGTATTAAAGTCAAAGTCAAAAAGTCAAAGGAAATGCCAAAAATACCATAATCTCAGAGGACAACAATAGCATGTTTTCGTAGAAAATTGTATAATTCTCTCACTAATTACATAAAAAAACATTGAGCAACATAGACAGTTCAAAGGCGCAATAAAATTCTGTCTAAAAACTCAGACCAAACGTATGTTCATAGCATGGCCACCCCTTCAAAATGAACACACACAGAGTCAAGACTTCAGAGCCAACATCAAGGAGTGAGCAGCCTCTGCTTGCGCGTGTGTTAAATTTAATTGTACTGTATTATTCAAACTTGTTAAAATATGTATTATCCTTCAGGTAGGTTATAAATTTCTCAAGATCAGATACTGCATGCATTTTGTTACTTATACTTTTTATTTTTTTCTTATTTAAAATTTATAGTTGATAAACTAATTATGTGTGACATGATTGTTGATTAAAAATGTAAAATGTTTGCCTCAGCACTGGCGAAGCCTAATGTACTTACAATATTCGATATTAAATAAATAAATAACAATCTTCTTATGTTTTCAGATTCAATTTTAAAATAAAAAAATATATACTCAAATTGTTACCGCGATAAAAGATGTGGAAAGTGATTTAAAGATTCAAAATTATTGGAATTTTTTTAGGATAGGACTAGTAGGAGGCATTTTCCGAAACCGGTTGGTGAATATGATATAACACAGTGGTTTTAAAAATAAAGTTAATAAACTATTAATTGCTTAGTTTTACCTCAAAAAATATTCTAGTTCATGTAAATCAATTAAACATTTTCATTGTGTGGTAAAACTTCAGATTATTTTTAGAAAATGTAATTTGAAGTAGACGCTACAATAAAGAACTACTTTGCATAATATGATACGAATTTAGAGGATTATTAAAATAGGATAATATCGGTGGTTGGGCCACATGGAGACGATGACCGAATAGCGATCACTGAAGCCATTGATGAACACAAATATAACAGAGCGCAGGAGCTTGGGAAGTTTTACAAATCTCGAACTTAGAGAAACGGCTCGTCCCAGGAATCAATGTAGGAAAATTCTTGACGAGGTAAGACCCACTGGGTTGTAGAGCTACTGATGATGAATATTTTCATTGAAATGATAAAAACAATATTTGAGAATATTAGTTGTAAAGTCAGCATCTTCAATTTTTTCTCTTCTAGTCTTTAATGCAGATGTCTTCTCACATAGTTTTTACGCATTTTATTAATTTATTAATAATTAGATCTTTTTCATGTAAATTGATAATTAAAAATTGATTTTAGTTAGAAGGAAACCCAAAAGGATCCTATCCAATTCCTAAATTATTATGAAAGTTATGTTTTTTAATTATACTCAATAGGGCAAGGCATGCAATAATTTACAGAATCTCCAAAGCTTTTTAAAATATATTATATATAGTTAAGTTCAATAAGTCATGTTCCGGCAGTTAGTTAACTAATACCTTGTAGCTTTCCTTCATAGTTTGTGTTTTTTTTCATTTCTTTATTATATGGCACAATTAGCTAATACATCTTTATTACATTTGGTTATTTAGTGATGTAGGTTTGCTCCGGTGTCATCGTACCGAAGCCATACCTGTACAATATTCATCAGTACAGTAATAATTTAATATGAGACTCGTTTTCGTACTGATTTCAGAAGACAGTCAGTGAGAAGCTATGGAAGTCGTGCACCCCCAGAAGGGAGGGGTAAACGTCACATTTATGCGTTGAAGTCGCAGAACTCGGCAACAATCCGGTAGATTTTCACCTTGTTTAGATCGCAAGAAGGTGCGAGGGAGGGTCAGTAGAATGCTTTGCTGTTCGTCTGTCACCCTAGTTGCCGATCTTCCTGGCATTGTCCATCCAAGCAACCCCCAGCAGAAGACCTACACCCTAATAAATTCTCGGAAAAGTTGTAGATTTCTTTCATTTTTAAGAGGTCATCGTTTCAAGGGGTCCGATGACCTATTCCTTCTAATCCTGTAATCATGATCACACAAACATTATTCATAATCACATAATCTCAGAGAATGTGGTCTGGCGTCACCACCACGGAGGGGAGAAAGGCACGAGTCCATCTCCCCTGCGTGGCAGTGTCCCATCTTTCATTCGCATTTCCCATTCGCATACGAGCAACCAGAGTTTAGCATCGGTCATCCGAGGGCCTGAGGCCAAAGCACGACCGAGAGTCAGGTCTGCTGTCCTTACTACTGCTTGATTAAAATGGGTTTTAGTTGTAAAATCAGTTGCATTTTCCCGCTACCATTTATATTAGGATTCGACCAATAGCATTCTTTGCTATTCTGAAATTTAAATGGCCGCCATCAGGAACTAGCACGTTTTTGGAAGAAGGATTACCATTCATAATAAAAAGTGCATTAATAAAAATGTAACATTGTTGGATAATGCACCTTTCCCGGTTTGGAAAGAGATCCAGGTTCGAATCCCGGTGGCGCAACAACAATATTTTTCGATAAAATTGATTTTATATGTATATCTTTCTATTTAATATATTTGAAATAACATATTTGTTTGAACTTAAAATTTACAAGATAATAGTAATTGTCCCTAAGTGTATCCAAACAAATTTATGAACGATGTTACTCATACTCGCATTTTAATTGTAATATTAAACATTTTTTTTTTTTAAATAAATTGTTAAATTATTTAAATTGCGTGTTTTTAAGATTTTGTATAAATTACTTTATAGACTTGCATCCACACATAAAAATATGTAAAATATTTACCTCAGCACCGGCATGAACCAATAGGCTAAATGGAACTGTATAAGCCAATTTGTGTATAAATAATTTAAAATAATAAGTACCATAATAATTTTAAAATATTAAAAAAAATATATCTTTAACAAAACTATCCTATATGTATTATGGCAAAGCATTACTAATATTACATTTGTAAATCATATATAATGATCACAAAAGTTTTTTTTTTTAATTAATTGGAGACACTATATTTTTTTTGCTTGCCGAGTCAGAAAGAGTTAAGTTAATAAACATGAGCAATAAATAATAATAAAAAGAAGAAATAAATGTTCTATTTTTTCTCACCTGTAAATATTATTATCTAACACTAGGTATTACATAGATATTTTCGGATATTCAAAAATGTTACACTTTATGGACGTGGTCTTAAATATATCTTCTCACAAAGTACCACAGAATACTTCCTTCCTAGATCCGTAGTGGAGACCTAAAGAGCTTCTAGTCAAGGGAGAACGTATCCCCTAAAATTGGTCCGCTCACTTTATGGGCAATAGCAGTCCCTTGGGCGGGAAGATGTGCAGTAAGGCTTATGGATTGGTTTCATATTTTATGTTAGGCGTATCTCTTAAGGAAATTTTATTCCTAAAACAATTCATTATTTCAACTTCTTTTTCATTTATTTCTCTGTATTATCAGATTTTATTTCATAATTTGGATTTATATTCTACTTTAGTGGTAGTAATGTAATACATTTATTTAAAGTCCTTTTACTACATATTATAATAAGATTAAATAATTACTAACAACTAATTGCAACTCTTAGTACATATTACAATAAGGTGAAATAATAGCTAACAAATTAAATTTTAAATGAATAATGAGAAAATAAACAGGATATGAAAAATAATAATATATGCAACGTGACTAACAATCGCGTTTTAAATTAATATTTAATAAAGACGTATGTATTGTAATATTAAAAAAAAGCGTTTGTACTATTTAAATTATATTGAATACTACGCTGCAAATTTTTAAACTTCAACGAATTTCGGTGTACTATTAATAACAATGTATGTATACAAATAATTATAACCTTAACCTAGAAGTAAAAAATAAAAAGGTAGTAAATGTTGTACAACATACTAAAATATTTGTGAAAAAATAACAATGCACGACCGTGCAACTTGTGTTGGTCTCAAATTAGTTCTTCCGATCTGCCAATTTTAACACACTCTGAAGTGGTGGGTCAGATTTGGCCTGGGTGTAAAAATATGAATTACGCTACAAATATCCGTTTAATACTGTTTTCCTTCTAGCTAGTCTTTTATTAAATATTTTCAAATGATTGAGATACAAATAAATGTTATCGGACGAGATTCAAATGAGTTATTGATAAAAATGTAAAAAAAAACGTTAAAAAACTGACCTAAGACAGTCGGATTGAATCTCAGCGCTTACGCCAAAACATATATTGTCAATATTTTGAGCGGGTAGACAAAGGATACCAGGTATGCGTCCATGTATTTGTTTTTACTTAGACAATGCCAGTAATATAATTATTTGAGGGGCGTTGTGCCTACCTGTAAGTTTTATGACGCTACCTGCTCGGGTTCCGACGAGAAGATCACATTCTCAGTGGATGTTTGTATTTTGGCTGTGTAGGGCGTCTGTTGATGCGTGATAATATGTACATTATTCGTAGTACTTTTTAATTTTTAACTTTAATTTTTTAGCAGAAACTTTACGGTGCGTCATGGCATTTTATTAAATTATATTTAAAATGAAATATCTATAAAAAATCTCCCACAAAACGGTTAAAAAACCGAAAACTTGAGGTGGGTCTAAAATGACCCACAACCGCCGGACGTGTTTTGTTTTGACCCACCGGGTAGTTAAGTGTTAAACAAATATATAAGAATTATTTTGTATATCGGTAATGTTATATTCCATACATCAGCAACATATGCGTACTCATTACCCATGTTTTGAATTTTGTGAATTAAATTAAGCAACCGTCCCAGTACTGTTACAGTAATATGGTAAAATAATTTTAGTATTTTTGGCAGGTACATGAAAGTTGATTAGTCACAATAAATCGGGGCGATAAATTTTATGATGCAAGATTTTAAATAGACACATTGAATCAAAAATATTTCTTCTTTCGCTCAGCTTTAATAAGTTCATTGAACATAAGAGAAAATCATAATTTAATTGCACTTGTGGTATATTCAGTTTACAATTAACAAATCTCAGAAATTTATTTTGTACTCTTTCAATTTTATCGTGATCGCGACGGTGTATTACTATAAGGAACCTTCAAAATAACAATCTCTTGAAGTATTCAATAGTCAGGAAGCAAACGGTTTGTAATCAAATTGGCTTTAACTAACATTGAAAAATTTTAATATTTGAAACAGAAAATCCAGACAAATTTTAATCTATTATTGTCATTGCTTAGTACGAGTATCATTTTTTAAGTAAGTACTCACTGTAATTTTTTTTTAAAGAAACATCTGTTTACGAGCTTTGTTACTTCGATTGACACCATTGAATTTCCTGGTTTACAATAATATACATGTGCGTGTGAGTATTGCGGCCCTTTTTTCGGAAAGCTAAGAAGACGGTAAACGACAGGCACTTAATTACATTCCGTGCTTCGACCAGTCCAGAGGTCCAAATCAACCACCAGTGCGTGCTTCGGTCGGTCGAAATCTAAAGAAGATAACCCAGCTAAAAAAACAACATCGGACCAGAAAGATTTAAAATAAAATTAAATAAAAAAATTAGTACAGTTTATATATCGTATAGGTGCTTATTGTTAATCGGAAACCTGGGAACCCGCCATCGAAGGAATTTACATAAAAAACAACATTTTACTTTTTTCGGACGCTACACGCCTTAAACTACTTTTCAATATAGTCACCACCATTATTAAGACACTTGTTATAACGGGGCACCAATTTTTTAATACCTTCGTATGACTGGAATAAAAACCAAGTCTGTACTGCGTCCTTCAGTTTATCATCTTTATCAAAACGCATGCCATCAAGGAACCGCTTCAGATGAAGGAAAATATAGGAATCCTTTGGCGCCAAATCAGGACAAAACAGGAAACACTTTGCGATGACCGTTAGTTGTTTCAATTTCGTGGATTCAAAAAACGAATCACGGACCGTATCTCACAGTTAACGGGAATATTGTCAACTACAAGATGGCCACACTATATTAATATCTCTAACGATGCACGTGGTGAGTCAACAGATGAAAGAAATAATTTCACGTGCGCAACATCATAACAGCAGCGCTATATCGAGAATATACGGCAACAGTACGGAATATTGTTATATGTAAATTATATTGAACGATATCCAAATTTTGCTAAATTTCACTCTAGGATCCTGGAGAAAATATATCACCCCACCGCACTCCCTCGGACATCTTACCTTCCCCCTGCCTGAGCCAAATTTTGCATACGTCGCTGTTATTTAGGTGAAAACAAAGACATTTTCTAAGACCCTATTTTAAGTTATAAATAAATCCAACTCTGGGCAACGCTGGGTACGGAGAGCTAGAAATAAATAATATACCAAATAAATTAATAATTGTCGAATCAAAAATTGAATTCCGTTTTTTTCATATGACATATGAAATAGGTTAAATTAAAATGAATAAATTTTTCATCTTAAGTCTTATTATCAAATGTTGATGGAACCAGAAATAGAGGACGTCCGCGGAAGACTTGGCACGACCAGGTAAAGGAGGATGGTTCTGTTAGAAGCCTCAACAATAGGCGAGCTTGTATGAGATGATGTATGAGTGTGGATGAGGTGAGAATTGTGTGTCAGAACAGAAGAGTGTGGCGCTCTATCCTTTCTGCTTACCCCCGCGGGGAAACGGCGTGATGGTAAGTAAGTAAGTAAGTAAGATCTTATTTCTACGATTTATCGATTACTTCATTATTGCTCAAGTATTCAAAATATTGTTATATTCTGTAAATGGTGCAATGTAAATAAATAAATATTTCCGTATAGATGACATACAGTAATAATATTTGTTTATTAAATAAATCAGTGGTCCACGACGCTAGGTAATTTATTAATGCGCTCTCTGGGTCACGGATCCAATCCGAAAATTCGATGGATGGCTGCAAGATTGGGCCAGGGATGATCTTATTTATACGCACAACAAAAAATACGAGATTAAAATACCCACCCGGGTCTGGACCACCCCTCCCCGTTTCTCCGATTACGAAGGCATAGTTACCGGGTTTGGGGGAACCGAATCTAGATATTGCTTGATGGTTTTCCTGAGCGGAAAATCATAAAAAATAAAGAAATACTTCCCGGAAAGGAAACATGATATGCTCTTTATTGTAAGAACGAGATTTACGATGGACCTTTTCGAATGAAATATTTTTAGAAACAGGAGAATATTTGGCGATTTTATAGAACGGAATTTTTGCTTTATCGTATACAATTTGTTTGATATTCAGATGTTGTAAATTATGACGTGACACTGAAGGACACCCATAATTGTACAAATGGTAAAATGATATTTTATAGCAGTCTGGTTCCAATCGTAATAGTTCATTGAAATTTTAGACCGTTTTTTTTAATCATAAAAAAATACATAATTTCCAAAAGGAAAGTCTCCAAGAGAACAATATCAAACATCTTTAGAATGAGAATTGGGTATTGTCAGGTAGCCTCACATTTATTCAGATTGAATTAATAGATTCCCCAATGTGTGAGTGTGGTGCCGAGGAGGAAACCCTTGACCATATCTTTTTTTCCTATCCATTGCGGATCACAGGTTTTTTTACAATAATCTCGTCAATGGTAATTTTCAACTCCCGTCTAACTTGTATCATCTTCCTTCTTCTTTGTTGTGTATACATGAATGATGTATACACAACAAACTTTTTTAAAATATTGATAAATGCCAATCTATAACGTTTTGCAGAATCGAAAAACCCATTGATTTTCATTACAGCATACACAGCAAGTATCTCAAATTAAAGATCTTGGCATATTATTTGATGAAGAACTAATATTCGTTCTACACATTAATGAAATCACCAATGAAGCTATGAAATGTCTTGGTTTTGTATTAAGAACGGTGAAAGATATCTATTCACTTAAATCGCTTAAAGTTTTATACACGGCTGTAATTCGTAGCAATTTAGAATTCAACTCAACTATTTGGTCTCCATTCTATAAAGTGCACGAATGAAAATTAGAAAGGGTTCATCATAAATTTTTAAGATTTATTAACTTCGAACTGTGTATACCCGCTGAACAATTGAATTATGATTTTCTAATGAGAACTCTCAATTTAACTAACTTGTCGTGTAGAAGAACTTTAAGTGATTTATTATTTCTATTTAAAATAGTAAATGGCATACTGGACGCCTCTAATTTAACTGAACTGATTATATACCACGTTCCTGCGCGGAGTATCAGATCGTCGGTGCTTTTTCATGTAAATTCATTATTTACTAATTTTTATAGGAATGCACCCACACTAAGAAATACTTCACAGGCACGGGATTTTGGTTTTTCAAATATATTTCGATATTCTACGTTTAAATATAAGAGTGATGTTTTTGGTGCTGTTCTGAGACAAAGATACAACTGATTTTGATACTCGGCCATTCTGTGTCAAACCTAAAATTTTTTTTTTCTTGAACCTTTATTTTTTTTTATTTAGTTGGTTTCGCTTATTTTTTAATTAATATTTTTTCTATTCTATTTATATATATGTATATATATTCCATGCTATTTGCGTAGCTGCTCATGTGTTTTTTATTATGTTTTATACCATACCTATTTTGTATAAGCCCATAAGGGCGTTAATAAATTAATTAATAAAATAAATAAATAAACTCCCCCCATTTAATCTATATAATAGAAACATTTTTGAACCACAATCGTATTGGTATACTATTTTATAATATTATTGTAGTTTTTTCTATAAAATAAAGTTTTAACCCGATTAGTGGCACAAATAACTCTTGAAAGGTGGATTGCCTATTTAAAAGTAGAAGAAGAAATCAATAATTTATTATTTACTTATTCATTTCTACAAACGATATAAAGATAAAAGAAAAAAAATCGTTTGAAATAACAATAAAACACATTAAATTAAAAAATATGCATGAAAACGACAAGATAAAATTAGTTTAAACTTACTCTGGATGTGTGTTAATATCATGGAGTGTGCTCGCACCATGAAGAATCCCGAGAACCATTCAGTTAGAACAACGCCATAGTTTTTGGTTGCAGAGAGCAGGTGACATACTCGTAGCATCTTTGATGTAACTTGCACGTTCGATACCAGAAGTAATTTTGTTATCGAATCGGACATTTTTAAATTATATTATAATATACCACAATAGATGATATATTGAATTCTGTAAATAAAAATCATTCAATAATTTTATAAGGATTAACATAACTTCATAACTTTCTTACGATATTATATCTAGAACACAGAATCAATTCATAACCAAAACATCGGATTTTCACAAACATGTTCATTAAAATGTATACTTTAAGAAAAGTTGTCGCACCCTGTGCAGGAACTAATTAACTGGTATGCGTTCCTTGAATTTATTAATGCATCCTAGTTGCACTATATATGTTCAATATTATGTTCATTTTGTGTTGATAATATATTTCTATCCCGTTTACAGTTTTAACCGTGGTGTACTAGCGTATTAGTTACTAACGTAATATATTTAATTTGATGCTAAATGTGATTGATTTTACATATTTCACGACATTTTTTACAGTTTTTTAATAACGTTTGTAACAATAATACCTATTAAATTTTATTATCAGCATAATAAAATTTAAAATGTGTATATAATTCTTGATAGTTTTTTAATTACTTATGTTTAACAAAGTGTGTTAATAATTTATTACTAAAGTAAAAATATTGATTTACAGAGAAGGAATTAAGTACAGACGAAATGTTAAACAGTCGCTCAAATGAAACCTCACTTTCGTATTATTCTTCATTTGCATTTTCTATTTGTATTTTCGATTTCCGTTTTTATATATGTTGGGAATGCTAAAACCAAACAGGATGCCGTATAATGGAAATGTATAAAAATGTTCAAAAGAATATTACATTTCTGCGAACCGCGTACATTGGTCGATAGGTACTTTTTGTTGACAAATCATAATTGATGATGATGTATCAAAATTATTTATGTTTGGTCTTTTAATTGACAAAATAATTCATGAAATGAAATAAGCCATAGATAAAAAGGCATTACTTTGGATTTGGGTAACATGATTATGCTAGATTTGTACTTGAGTGCGATGTTCTCCACTTTAAATTTAAAATTATTTGTAATATATATATATTTTTGATATTTGATAACAACTGACTTTATCGAAAATGATAATTTGGAAATATTATACCTAAGTATTTGTCAAAATTACAAAACTACTTTTGACTTTTTGTAGAAGGTTTCCTAGAGGAAAGCCGACGTTTCAGCACGGTAACATGTGCCATTATCAAGGTTTTACGTCAAAAGTTCACTTGTATGTGGGGGGTATAAATCACCCATAGTTAATTTATCAAGTCAGTTTCCTTAATGAACTTGCTGAAAACTGAAAACACGATCTAACCAAGAAGAGTCACAGTTTAACCGTATTTGTGTGTGGGAGATATAAATCTTCCATCTACAAAAATCTATTCGAAATATACAAAAAGCGCGATCTAATCTAGAAGAGACACCAGCTCTAATGATTAAAAAATATGGTTACACACGATTTACATATTTTCATATTTTACTTTTTTTTTTCAGTCCCTAGAAAAGTGTGTTATTAGAATTTTACTATTTGCTACGTTAATATATATTTGTTATTTAAAAAAATTATAATTAATATTACCACCGCCTGGTTCATTCAACTCATGAAAGCATTTCTTAAGACAATCGAAGTTGCGTAAAATGGGATCAATAGTTTTGTGATCTGTATATTTAGTACAATCAATCAATGAGTGAGTGCACATAAATGTAAGTTTATTTACCTTAATTTGCCCAAAAAATATTGACACATTAAATAAATGTGTTTATTACTATAATTATTTTTACTCTTATTGAAAATTATAATGAATGTGTATTTTTTTCACAAAATCATAAAGTGTGCGAAATGTGATGGATATAAAAATAAGTAAAAAATTAATCGTACTACCAAATAAATTTCATAAACTAATTACTTACCATTTCAGAAAAACATGGCTTAATTGAATATTTTTATAATTGTATACGAGGGGTAGGCCTTCATGAAATGGATTACCTAGACTGATTTTTTAAAAATCATATCATTTTTTATGAGTAAATAATTAAATATAAGAATTTACTAAGATTTAAAGTTTTTTAAAAATAGCTCATTGAATTCAACCATATTTTTCAAGAATCGTATATGTATTTTAGATTATAATGGTTAATGATATAGGGTTGTTATGATTGTAATTACTTAACTGTTAATAAATTATTGTATAATTGATTTAGATTTTTAAAACAAGTTTAATATTAAAGTGCAGAGAATTGCGTAAAATTAAGATGTCTAAACTATTATACCCTTGAAATTTCATATGGATAGCTTTTAAAATATTTAATCCATGGCAGGACGTCTCTATCCTAATCGCAGCATCGTGTTGAAATGATTTTCTCATCATTTAGACAAACGTAATTTTAAAATACTGATTTTGTTTAGGTATGTTAAAAAGTATTAATTTTGTTACAATTTATAATTTTTACGGTTTTGTGGTCGCGCTAATAATGAAAGAATACACAGTTGTAAAAATTTGGATGAATTTCAAGTAAAATCGGCAACAGCGCGACCTGACGACTTCGGACAAAATAATAGTTCGTAATACCTTGAGTGCACGCCGGCATATAAATTAATATAATTTTCAATTTGTATATATGCATTTTTAAAACAAATTTATGTTTACAGCCTTTTTTGAGAGACACAAAAGAAGAAACGTAAAAGTAATCGCATTTAGAGTTTTTCTGAGTGAAACATACGCCAAAAATCTCTGATCAAGCGGTTTCGGCGACACCGTTGTTATCAGTGCTTGTTTTGAAGGTGTCGGCATTTATTTTCTGGTATTATCTGAATTATTCATTCTTTTCAACAAATTTAATTTTAGACATATTTTATAAATATTTATAAAATTCTGTATAAAAATAAACATTTCTCATATATACATAATTACGTACAAATAAATTTTCTATTCTTTCAATGATTTCTTATTGATTCCTTTCCAAATTAAACAAAAAGTGATTTTATGTATATGCAATACGCAATTTTATTATTTATCCTTTCTGTCTAACCTAGACTAGAAATATGGCGTGATGATACATTTACATGCTTCAAATGAAACTAAAAATACATTTCCAAATTATCACGAGTCCACTTTAATTTCAATCAAAAGTGCGATTATGGCGGATCGATTTTAAAATGTAATTGAATTCCCATCTCAACCTCTGATAAAACTACAGCACGGTGATGTAATATTATTACAATACAAATTGTAATATTGTTACAAATCGCCTGAAAGTTATGCATCTATTGTAGACTAATGTTAATGAATAATTTGAAAAAGTTTATATTGAAATATAAATATTAATTTATTTTGTGTTAACCCGATTGTAACTTCATTATTTCCATTTAATTTAAACATAAATGTTTCTACATTAAACATAAATACTTTTAAAATTAGCAAAATTAATATTGTGGTTAAAATTCATTATTTTTATTTCTTAACTTTGTTTCATTAACCACTTATTGAGTTTAAAAATACGTCTATCGGTTTCGAAAAATATCAATACTAACTAAAAACATATGTTGTTGTTTCTTTACCAGAATCTATTTTTACAATGAATGTTTCCACTCTTCAAAAAGGCTCTCCATGCTTTGTGCATGTTAGAAGAGATAGAGATTGTTTGGAGAAAGTGGTGATCGT
This sequence comes from Eubasilissa regina, assembly GCA_022840565.1. Taxonomy (NCBI): domain Eukaryota; kingdom Metazoa; phylum Arthropoda; class Insecta; order Trichoptera; family Phryganeidae; genus Eubasilissa; species Eubasilissa regina. The sequence continues at coordinate 25,773,751 of JAINEB010000022.1, read as the reverse complement.
GAGGAACGTATAAGAACGGAAGGCGGGAGGTCGATCATCAATAGGACAGATGGAACAAGTCCAAAACATGACCGGTGACATGACATGACGCACTAAATTAGGTCCAAGAATGCAATGAATAGAGGCAAGCAGTTCGCGTTGTAGAAGTAAAATAGAGATGATCAAGATATTCTGTAATGAGGTCATCGACTAAGAGAGAAAGAGAATAGCACTAATAATTTAGATTTAAAAAAAGACAACGAAAAGCGCCCAGAAAATGATTCAAGATCGCTTCATACGATTAGAAGTGATGTACAGTGAGAGAACGGGAGAGTATCTTTGGCCATAAATAAGCTAAAAAAAGACTTATTAAATATAATGCAAAATAAAGAGACCCCCAGTGAACTCCATAAAATATAAAGTGGGACACACTCTCTTGTAATTATTTGTTATTTTATATATGCAGTATTATATATTTTATTTTGTTGTTGTTGATTGCTATACGTGAAAGGCAATTCTTGCCGAAAAGTATTCTGCAGTTTGTCAAATGTTGATAAATTATTATTTAAGATACATGTAATAGAGATTCAAAAAAAAGATTTTAATTATAAGCGAATTAGCCAAATCTTTCGAATTCATGAATATAATTAAAAGAAGGAATGGTGACTTCTTAATAAAGTACGTAATTTCCATATTTTTATTATACGTTTGAAATTCCCTTTACGACTATTCAAACATTTTTGACCCCGTAATTTCGTCACGGTGGCCATGGGTTTGTAAGTATTACATAACTTTTTTTTTCATTAGAACATATTATTTAATATACATTATATACATATTGTAGGATAAGGATTAGTTACTGATGATTTTTGATAATCTATTTAAAAATCTGATGAAAAAAAAATAGTCCAGATGACGAAAAAGAATCCCAAGGATGTGAAATAAGAGTGTTTCAGGTAAAAAATTGAAAAAAATCAAATAGATGTGAGGGAAAGGAAGGAGAAAAGGATTTTTAAATTTATTTTCTTCCAAAATTTATAACGTAATAGATTACCTTTTTAGTATTCAGATCAATTTCATTGATAATCATCTGAAAATTAATTATTACAATTTAACCCTGATTAATAGGACTGTTGCATCTGGATTCCCGTGCCTATGGTGGCTAGGAGACATTAGCAATTCCAATCCCCATTAGTGTTAAACCATACGTACTGCATCACCACCACTCGCAAGCTGCGTGTGTGACAGCACGGCATCCCCCATAATCTCTTTTTGCAATCGAATGAACACAGGAGGGGTGCGGATCAACTGTCAGGCTTGCGGGCTGCGGCCGTCATGGGAATTTGGGGGAAGGATATTGAGCTGTATAAATTTATACCATCAAGACATTTTTTGAATTCTGTGTCGAAATTTTGACATACGGCGCGCTTTATGAGAGGTTGTTTATTAACAGGAAAGAGTCGTAAAAATATTTTTCAATGATTGGTACTCGATTTAGTTAGGAAATAATTAATTAAGGGGATTTAACGCATATTGTTTACTTCAATTGTAAAATATTTCGTAAAACCACGTGTGATGAACATTTAAATTAATTTCGTGCGTTCTTTGTTGAAAGGTGTTGTTGTTTAAACATTATTAAAGATTACAAAATAAATCGAAACTCTGAAAATTTGCGTTTGGATATTTTTATGAAAAATAATAATAATACATTTATTTTTTAAAACAAATGAAAAATGTATATATATATATTATATTACATGGATATTTTCATTCATATCTTAATATAGAAAGATTTTTATAGAGTAAGCATTTAATAAAATTCTAGTATATTATGGATTACCATTTAGTGCCCGTTTTTACTGGATGAGACACGATGAAATAAGTCTCAGAGGTTCAGTTGGGATAAATCTCAATACAGTGCACACATGTTAAAATATTGGTCAGGAGATAAACGCGGACATCAGATTGAGATAAGCGAAAAGAGACAAAGACTCAAACCCGTGTACTGAATGTTCAATTATATAGCAGAGCCGACACGTGTACATAAACTTCACCTAGAACCATAGAAACCTACGGAATGACTAAAAAGATTGCTACCACTACTAGTCAACTACTGCAGCTGCATTTTGTTTTTGCCTAATGAAGAAGAAATGCAACAATTGTCAGAGCTGCAAAATAAAGCTTTGAGAACAGTACTCAGAAAAAATATATATACTCGGATCAGTGCAGTGCTGAAAGATCTGAATATGATGAACTTTAAGCAGAAAATATATTTCAATGCTATGGTATTTATTTATAAAATCCTCACTAGGAAAATTTTCTCAGAATTCATAAGAAAAATGGATGCAAATCAACATGAGTACGAACGTCATACAAGAGGAAAAGATAGACTTAGGCTGCCATTCAGGAAGGTTAAATCTCAGAAATCGATGATGTACAGTGCGATGAAGATTTTTTATGAAATGCCAGAAGACATTAAAAAGGAGGAAAAACTACATAGATTCAAAATGAAACTAAGCAAATATGTGAAAGATAAGTTGTAGTAAAAATAACGATTTTGATCTTATGTATGTACTATATTAAGAATAAATTAATAAAATGACAAACATTTATTTAATTTTTCTGACGTTTTGCAACTGCTGCTAGGTATATCCAAATTAACCCAGCTGTTGAACGGAACGTCAATGGTCAGTTTATATTTGACATGCAAGCGTGACGTGAAGCGCGAGGTGCCATAGCACAAAACTCGATATTTATATATTTGGCTATTTAAATATTTCACCGGATAACATATATATACAGGATGTAACATACTTAGTCAACAATATTTTATGGGTGAATACCTGACTAAATTACGAGTCGAAAATGTTCAAGGAATATGTACAAATCTGCACTGTTACGGAAAATATTATTGTTTGTAATTTTTGTAAAATCGTGTTAAGCTTGAAGTTTACGTGCTTCGAAATAAATATTTGCGAAATTACTTCATTATTAATGCATATCTTTGCTTCAGGCCCTAAATCAACAAAAAATAATCCAGCCACTTGAAATTCGATGACCTTTAATTTTGTGTATTCATATAATTTGGAATTAGTAAAATATTTTAATTGATTGATATATTGCCATAATTACGATTTTATAAAAATGATTATATCTTTGACATGATTGAGATTAGGTAAGTATCCCTTGAACATTTTTGACTCGTAATTTAGTCAGGTATCCACCCATAAAACATCGTGGACTAGGTCTGTTATGTCACATATAACATATATTACTTCACTAGGTTAATTCTGCGTCGAGGTGGGCTATTGTTTAACAGGTATTTGTATTTACGTTTTTTGAGTTTGTATTGAGTGTATGTTAAAAAAATTAATGGCTTCCTTTATTTAATGTTTATTTTATATAGAGCGCGTCATTATAATTATTTAACCCATTGTTGAACTACTACAAACTGCTGAAAGATTGCTCCATTTGTTGTATTTTTTATTTCCATCGGCAGTGTGTTGTATTATTTTGTGTCGAAAGAATCTCACGAGAATATAATTCGTGCGTCAGTAATTGTTCTGAGACGAAAATCTCATCTGTGGGATACGGGCCATTTGAACAGTACATGAGCGAGGGTGAATAGTTTTAATTAACAAAAAAAACCAAGGTAAACTAGTTTGCCATGTTAATATTTCGTCCTGTTTATACATCATTGGTGAAAAAAAAAATGGTAAACTGCTACAATTTGTCAAAATTATTAAAAAATACAACTTTGACAGGAGAGCGATGCGAACTTAGTTTAGAACTGGTTTAATTACGGCTGACATCAAATTTGTCAAACGAAATTTGCGGTTTAATTTAATTTTTTTACCGTTGATATTATCACAGAGGGGCTATGTAGAAAGAGTCATTTTAGACGGAAACATAAAGGTAGCTTTGATAAAAAACTTAATTTATTAAAATTCTTTGTCAAAATGGTCGGTAGCGCAAGTTACATAACCGTTCACATTTTCAAATCTCTTGTGAAATTTTGGAATGGCAAAAATTACATCAAATGTATTAAGATCTGGTATGCGATTCATAATTATTATGTGATCAGAAAGTAATCAATTGTAAAACAATATATGACAACATAATACGGAGGAATACATAGGTACAGAAAATAATCGAAAATCGACAAAAAAATGTAATTTTGATACGGAAATGATATCACAACTCTCATCTGTATATCGTTACATGACAGTGCGCTTTTATCACTCGCGCCGATCGCAAGTTCGTCCGACGGAGTGACTGCAAGTATAAAAGCTAAACGTTTCATCGCTAATTACTACAGTTTACGAGTCAATTTGGATAAAACAAATTGCATTCAACTCTACCACATACAAATTGCTCTACAAATAAACTCTACGAGATACAAGAAATATGTTTTTTATTATTTTAAATAATAAAAGTATTGTATTTAACGTCTTTACTTATGCGTCAACCAATTTTAAACAATTTTATAAACGATTTTGAAATAAACCTATTTATATGAAACCTCTTTGTTTCAGTATACGAATGTACTTTTTTTTAAAGAAAATATATTTGTGAAGTTCTGTGTCTAGACGAATAAATGAATAGACATGAAATAAAGCGTACATATATGAGGTTTGAAATATTAGATGCGGGACGAGGGGCATCCTACACACATTCTTGGTGGAAACAAAAATTCGATAGTTTATGACACATTTATGCAACAGTAAAAGTAATTATTCTCGAAAATTAAATTTTTGTTTAAACAAGACGTATTTTTTACATAATTGCACATTATTACATATTATCAGCGTTTAAATCGAGTCATATATTTAAAAAATGTGGCGGTGCTATTTGATTATGTAAGTGATACTAAAAGTGATCACATGGGTGACGCCAAAATGAAAATATCGTAACAAGGAATTTGCGTTGGTTCATGTCTATATATTTGGTGGTTCGTTGTTCTGTGATATTTTTAATACGAATTAAATGTATCATACGTCGTATATTCTTAATTGTATAAAGAATGTACGACACTTGTAAGTAGATAGGGTAATATATAACTTGTAGGTAGATCGGGCAGCGGCGTGCACTAGGTATGGACTTAGGTTTTTCTGCTAATATCTATGGTATAAAAACGCTGGGTATTATCATTACATGTTGTATTAATCATTCACTCTTTCAGGAGCACGTTTTTGTGTCAGTATACCGGTGTGGGTGTGTGCTATTACTATTATTCATGAGAAGTTTTTCAAGTTATTAACTAAAGAAACTAAAATATTTTGTAATATAAAATAATACCACGCTTAAAGTGTATTGGAATGCATACAGTCAAGTCCGCTTCAATGACACACTTGTGGCGTTTTGCAACACGTCTGTTAAAGCGAAGACATGAATACAGACCATCGTGCGGTACGTGAATTGCGTTTAGTTCGTATACGTCTGGGACAGATTTTGAGAAAAAACACATGCGCAGCTTTATTTGTCAATTTTAAATTCTTCCGCTAGTTGTACGGTTTTAGTTAACACGTTAACATAATAAATGAATTATTTTCGCGTAAATTTACATACCCAATATATAAATCAAAAATAAATATTTATTTTGTAAAGATCATAGTTATGCACAGCTTTTTTGATTGTATAGAGTGCACGCCCCTGGTAGTTAGTTACTGACAAGTAATAAGTAGAATATTTCAAGTAGGTACCTTGAATCAAAAGTAAAAGTAATAAGCGAAATAAAAAAAAATCTCTTTCGAAGTTGAGATTACCTAGCCGTAATAGCATTGCGCCCGCGGGACGTGCGAGAGGACAGCTTCCTTCGGCGACAATTTTTATTATTCTCCTTTTATTCGTGTACCGTTTCATGGCCTCATTTAAATAAGCTCGTTTCGTTATAACTACTTTCACATGGCCTCAGATGAAGTCTTAAAAAGAAAGACATAAAATCCGACTTACCTTGCCGGGCTTAGGGAAACAAAAGTACAGACGCCATTAAGGAGAGAGGGGGAGAGCCGAGGGAGCGTGACGGACATGTTTACCACTTAAACGTGCCTCCCCTTGAAATCACCAGCTTCTTTTACGATACCGGGAGCCATTCGTTATTTCTTAATTATCGCCAGAACCTATTGATTTCGGCCTTTCAAACACATTAATGTCTACTAAAACCACTTCTGATCGATCAAATACTCATCATACGTGTACTAGGCACACCATGTTTTCCTATTTTCTAGGTTACAAATATATTTCTCTTTATGGGGCTGTTCGCGGTTTTGGTACGATGGCTATATTTAATCATCCAATGTCGAAATGTAAAAATACACTTTTATGATATTCCGAGAATTGTATAGGATAATTTAAAAAGTATATATAAATTAGGTAATACGTATGTGAATACTTAAAATATAACATTGATGTTTTAACATACAAAAATTATTCAAAATTATTTTACGTGATTTTTTACTGTAATCGCCTATGGAGTTTTGGCTAGGATTGTAGGGAAGAATGACAACTGGTGTGTATTAATTAAAGATGACCATACCTTGAGTTTTGTTGTTTAGTTTATTTGCGATCCGCAGTTGGAATACACTATAAAGTACAAGTATCTGTATGATTTAAAAGTACAAAAATTAGTTACATTTTAATAGAGAACTTGTTAAAGGCGCCAACCACGGTAGCAGAATGGAATTCTGGGCTTGGTGCTCGCGTCTCCAGGCCAGGGACTACCGGCTGCCTTGCCCATCAGCGCCGCGTCCCTCTGGCGGTGTCTGCTTCAATCTCGCTGTGACACGGTATGCGGCGTGTCACAGCGAACCACCGATAGGTGGTACTATAAGTGCATCACATAATAAAATACGGTGAGGTAAATCTCAGTATCGTGTACATGTGTTGAGATTTTGATAAATCAGAGTTAGCTTGAGATTGGTTTAAAGAGACAAAAACTCAAACCCGTTCAATTTGACAGCGAGACTCGACATGTGGGAATAAACGTCACCTAGAACCATTGACACCGACAAATACTTATTCTGAATAATTGGACATACATATGTATTAAACTGCGATTACTAGTGAGATTTAAATTCAACTAACTGATGTTCAAAAAATCAATGATCAATGTACTGACATTTGACGTTTGACGCACCATAACATGTGTGAAGTGAAGAGCGATGCAGCAAATCTTTAAGAAATTAATTTCCATCTAATCTTACACAGTTTTCCCTCTTCCAGATAAGCATTTAATACCATTATGATAGAAATATAACAAAAACATAAGTCTAAATTTGAAACCATTTTGTTATTTGACATGATTTTAAAATGGGGCAATGACATGCACACTATATACTTTTTTTGGGTGCAATCTGTCTCGGGCCAGTGTTTCTAGTGGATTTTCTTTTGTGTCTATTCGCTGCTTTTGACGTTCGTGCGTTATTTTCTAAGCAATGGAAGGTTTAAGGATCTTTACTAATAAAAATGACGAAAATCACACTACAATCTCATTGATTTTACGCATTTAAAAAATGTACTGCTTTGTTGGTGCAATAGTCATTAAATTATAGAAACCCATATTGAACACGTCGATAATTACGAGAGCGAGTCAAAAATTGTTTAAACTCTTGCTATAACACACCTTCAAGGTTGTCATATTGCCTTCTGCACATGCGTGCTTTGAGTTGGTACGACTACGGTCACGTTTGCGAAATTTGATCCCGATCACGGCATTTGTCTTCCGGCTATTACGCTGCTCAGTCAGCAGTTTACATTAATAAGAAACAACGAACAGTGATCCGATTTCTCGTGTCGGAGGGTGTGAAAGGGGCAGAAATTTATCGTAGACTTTTATAACAATGTGGGGACAGTACTTTATGTGTTTTATATGCTATAGTGTTGTGCACGACGAGGGAGCAGGACACTCGTCAATCTGCATCACGGACGATAAGATTCAGCAAGCTCGAGAGATGGATGGTTCTAGCGAATAGGCGAGTTACCTTCTCTGAACATCAGTCATGGTTCTGCCCATCAAATCATCCACGACGAGCTTGACTCCCGTAAAGTCTGTGTAAGTAAATTGTAGAACGAAAAATATTTTTTGACTTGCTCTCGTATGTTTACCTAGCATAACTAACTTCCATAATAGGAGGCATCCAGCTAAATTGTTCGCAGAATATAACAGTTGACGTTTGGATATGATTTTCAAAAGTAATCTTCCACAGTGTTTAAGATAATGTGTAGATAAGCGAAGTAACTCTTAATTGAATACTGACAATCGTCGGACGAATGTAGTCATCCAGTAGTGTTTGAAATGAAATAAGAAGCCAACAGGCCGCCCCAAAACCAGCTAAACTGACAAAGTCATCAAATTCTCGCAGCGAATAACAGAGAAGAGTGGGAGACACTTGGGGAGTCAGGTGATGTAACAGCTGATGATGATAATGATGTATATTATTTATCACATTCAATTAATTCTTCCTCGAATAATTCACTATTATAATAAATTATGTAAAAATCCAATTCAATTTAATTAAAATACATCTTGTTACAATTTAGGAGCAAAAAATAATTCATCACTCGGGCGAAACATAATCTCAATAAGACCTAGCAGCAATTTATTTATCGCCCATCTTCCGCCGGTCACCATCCCTTATTTAATAAGAAGTCTTACAACCGAATTTTACGCCCGGCTGACGTCACAAAATATCCAGTATACAATTTATGCGAAAAGACGACGGACATTTCTAGATTTATCATTCGACTTAAGCCACTTTTATGATGAAGCGGTTTTACCCAGTTCGGCAATATAAGCAGGAGGACGAGTGTAAAAGAGACGTCGGAGACTGTGTTAATATCGTGGATCGACAGCTCTCGTAGATTGTATTGGTTGCCGCCCATTTGCGTACTTTATATTATTCTACCCGGAGCATGGCCGCGGTCCGACTAATGAAACACTCGGTGTGACGCCTTTCTTTCCTTGCACGCAAATACAGGGGGTTCACGAAAATATGGTTATTGAATATTTTTATGTTTTTAAATAAGTATTTTTAATGTAAAAGATTATCAATTGTGACTGACGTATGTAAAAATGAAATACTTGTATTTATCATATCGGCATTATTAATCTAACAATTTAACTCAACAACTTGTATATATAACTATAATGGAGGACAGCTATACAATTTTATTTACATGAGGTGAAAAGAGACAACATTATTCATTGGAATTCTGAGAATTTCCATACATTTTGAATAGTTCTATTTATTCTAAGTAACCATTCGGATTAACACTAACGGTATTTTAATGTCACAGGCAATTTGAAGTTAAATTAAAACTAGTGTTTTATTTTCACGTATGTGATTATGGAGTTTTACAAACTTACCTCAGAAACAGTAATAATTATATCACCATTCTCAGCTGACCGACGACGCGGGCGACATCTACTCCCGTTTTATTACACCACTATCTTCTTAAAGTAATAATATAATGGAAGATGGAAACGTTTACGTCACTTCCAAATAATTTTTAAAATATCTCCACTACACTTAGTCTGCCTCAGTTCAAACTACACGGCCCCGACTGTAATAGACTACAGGGGAAATCGGTGTGCAATAGCTCTCTCCACATTAAACAAATCCACGCTCAGGCATTTTTCACGAACTTGTGAACCAATAGAATTTATGCAAACATGTGGAGAAGACGCAGAGACAGTGCCGAGCGAACAATGCAGCTGAGCGAAGGCAGCCCGCAACCGCTATCTTCACATGTCCATGATGACTCAGAACTTTTGGATCTAGGATAAGAGACTTTTCAACCTACCTGAGGACCATCAGTCGTAAAGGATATTCTTCCTTGGACTGATGAAGATGATCTTAATCCCTAACATTGATTCTGTGGAGCAAGTAAAGGACAATTTTTATCCATTATGTTGTGTTAAGACAGCTTAAAAATACGGTATTTTTTATTTATTTATCTTCGCCTTATCCTGATCATCTGGGGTCGGCTACTCTAATTTCTGCTCCAATTTGTTTTGCGTTCCTAGATCAGGTGGATGCAATAAAGCATAACTTATAATTGATATCGTTTATTGAAGATTGATGCACAATTTACACCACACAAGTTGTAATTAAAATAAAGATAAAGTTTATAACGAGAAGCGTTCACTGGACGTGCGTTCGAGAAGCCGACCGAAACATAAGTGGTTGCTTAAAGTTGGCTCCCGGAGTGGCTACACTTCGATGTAATGTTGTCTAGTTTGCAGTCGATACTAGGAGAGATTATACGGCTGTTGAGAGGCTGACTTAACAGCCAAGTATTGTGAAGCGTGCGCAGGGTCCCTACACACATTTATATAAACAGTGTGATCTTCCTCCCTTTGTATCACATGGCCAAACCACAACCACAACATCCGAAATGACCTTTTTTCATTTTGAAGGAATCGTGGCCACCCTATAAGGACCGGCGACATAAACATTTTTAATTTTGTCCAATCTTGTGACTACACTAGCCATCACAGCATTTTAACCTCTGCTTCATACATCTTGTATACTGTTTTATTATACTCGCCCATTACTCGGACCCGTGAAGCAACTTGATATTACATTTTATTTCTTAATAAAGATTTTTTTTTAATATAATATATTGTTAGTACTTAAATGATCGTCTTGAAGCTTTTGTATTTTTTGGGTTATGGATGCCACTCAACCAGCTCTACGATACGTTCCTGGGTGTTTGTGTGTACTCGCTTATAAATATGAATTTATTTTCGTAAATTATAAAATAACGTAGTTTTTTATTTAATTCAGTACAGAAATATATCTCTCTAGTACATTTTTTCCTGTATAATTTTTATGTTCATCCGTCTTTCCGCCCGTTTGTTCGTGTCGTATGAAAACATAAATCAAAAAATATCTACCCGTGTTATATAGAATCATAAAACACACACACACGTATATATATATATATATATATATTCAGTTTTAAGCTTAAAACATACGAAAATGCTGAAGGGCTGAGTGACATTCATATTAAATAATATTCCCCTATCTATATTCGTATATAATATTGTATAATGTATATTATGGTAATAAAGTGCGATACTTAATAATTTAATGTCCATTTTTAAAAATATAGCATGTAATGTTATTTTTAATGAAATAATTATTTTATTGTGAAATGGCAATTTCGGAACATTGTTCTTTGATAATCAAAATAAATTTTAGACACTTGTGATGTCTTTGGAGTGGTGGGATGGTGTGTGTATGTGTGCCGCACCGCCGGTGCGTGTATGTGTGGCTATAAAGACGGCGCGCAGGAGTGCGCGCGTCTCTTTTATCTGAGGTTCATCGGCTTAATAGTTTGACCTATACTAGTAATATACCTTGTACTAAATTGTAGCTTATTGTAATAAAAGATTTATTGTTACAAAGTCTATTTATTGGACCTTCACATTATGAGGTGTATACTAAAAACGTACTAAGAAGTCAAGTACGTAACACTTAGAAAGATGCACACAAAAAAACCATATATAGAAAAAATGTAGTTACAGCTGAATTATTTATATTGTGTCAACCATTTACTTTCACATCAAATTCTCAACTTTACGAGTATATTATTTGTTTCTTCTATTTTAGTGAAGAATCTATTATTTGATTCTAATGTATGAATATATATATATATATTAACTTAAAATTATACTGCTACCGGTACTTTTCCTTACTATAGATTCAACCTCTCCTAGGAAAACCTCTTATTTGTGGAGGTGATTCTAAGAAAAATCGTTTAAGTTACCTTGATGGTAGCAGGCATCCTTAATACTATTTCTTAGACAAATTAGATGTTAGTTAGATATTTATTCAAAGAGCACGTAGGGTTAATATTAATATTTGTTCTTCACATAATTCTAATTGCATGAACCACAAAACATAGTCTCGTTTTCCCCTTACCCACCTCTTCCCACGTATATATATGTGTATTACATTAAATTTTATTCGTTACAAACTTTTGCTCAGTTTTATTCTAGGACCCTGAAGTATATAGAGTCGCTCAATAATATTTTCTTTCTCGACATATCACCCTCACTTTTTTCCGAACCAAATTTTAGATACATCGTCGTCTGTTTTAAATGTTGCATGTATAAAGTGGTCCGCAATACATACAACTTAACTTAATCAAAAATTCAATCAGATGTATTCTTGAAATGATTTATATTCGTAATAAAATACGTAATGCATCGCTCCGGTGACAACAAACGATTTAGTTTGTTGCCTTACACGCAAAGGCAACGTTCATATGCCGAGTCTGCCATACCTCACGCCTAGTGACAGATTATAATACACAGTGTACATCACTCCTACTGAGTTTGTAGCGTAGTATAATTAATAGATTATTTAAATAATAAAAATATATTTTATACAGAAAAAGATCCATCTATTCTGAAAATATTTTGTTATATTTACGCCATGTTAAATATTTAAGATTTAAAATTTCAATACAATACACACGTTAAGATTTTGATCTGAAGATAAAATAAAATCTCTTAAAAATTTCATTTTTGGATACATGCCATTAATAATCTTTCTATAAACGATACATCTATTACTATTATATTTTAGATTTTTCGATAGATCATTTTTTTTCTAAATATTTTTCTAATTAAATATTCTGATTTGTTTTAATACAATAGATTTAGTACTGGGCGTGACTTGCTGATAAATAAATCCCTAAATACACGACCATTATAAACACAACCCCCTTGTCTAGACGTATTAACATTTTATGGAACCATAAACAATGTTTTCAAATTATTGATACCGGGTCTCCGAGAGAAAATAACTAATAAACACGGCTACAAAATAGATATGTTTATACTTCAGAGCTCTGAGTGTTTTCCATTGGTGTTATAAATGCGAAAAGACGATATTAACGAGATTTTTTCTGAGTTTCTTATTTAAAAAAAACTAGGATTTAATTAAATCCAGTAAATCAATACGGGTGTTGGGTCATTTAGATTTATTGTGGAGCTAATTGCATATAAATCCGGCATGAGTCGAGGCCGAGATAGGCGTACGACAAAGATGCAATAAATAATTCAAGTGTCGCTCGGCTCTGTATATAGGTGAGTAGAGGGGGCCGGGCACTGCTGTCATTAGTACTTTATTTTACATTGAATAAAATAATTAGATTAATAATAAATAAAAATGAATTTGGTATTGCGGCCTGTATCCACGAGTGAGATTTTTGACTCGAGATAAGACACCATGTCTCAGACTACTTCATGCTTATCGCACGTCAAATGTCATCGTCGTTCGTCAAATTGGTGATTTTGAATCTCTCCAGCAGCAGTTAAAACGGAATAATTTAAGTAAGTACTTACCGTATTTATTATTAAAAGAAACATCATTTTTACAATACTTTATTTTTTTCGGACGCTACACGCATAGTCACCATTATTATTAAGGCACTTGTGATAACGGGACACTAATTTATGTATACTTTTGTCATAGAACGACGCCGTCTGGGATGAAAACCATGTCTGTACTCCGTCTTTAAGTTCATAATCGTCTTTAAAATGCTTCAGATGAAGGAAAATATGGAAATCACTTAGCTCCAAATCATGACAAAATAGGACACACTTGGCGATGAATGTCAGCTGGTTTCATGTTTCGTGCATTCAAAAAATGAATCACGGACCATATCTCACAGTTGGCGGGCTGATCTATTGTCTTGAACATGTGAACTACTCACTACAAGATGGCCACACTATGTGAACGTCTCTAATGTTGCATGTGGTGAGTGAGCAGATGAAGGAAACCATTGCGCATGCGCAATATCGCAGCTGTAGCGCTACATTGAGAATATTCGGCTACGGTACGGTATTAATGTTAAAGTTTAATGATTTACATCTAACTTTTCTGAGTACATAGATGTATGGATATATGTTGGTTTGTAATTACGTATCGATGTTTTGTTGTCAGATGAAACATCTTGTACACTGGTACGGGATTTATATCTTCATACCAATATTAAGCTGATCTCTGAGTTTATCCCTAGGTCAACAAGATAATCTACATTGTATTGAGATAAATCTCTAAGTTTATCTCATTGTGTGTTTATCCATGGACTCAGACCTTTATGATTTGTATGCTCACCTTCCGGGTTTTTAGTTAGGTGGCCACCGGCTCTTTACCAGCGCAGTACGCGTCGGTCTGCACAAGTGTATCGATTAGTTATTCCGAGTGGAAGCTACAGCTCATCACCCTGTTAAAGGACCACCATTCAAAATAGAAACGTTGCTTGATAATGGTTTTGTTATGTTGTAGTGACTTCGTTTGAATAGCTAGGATTTAACCCCTTTTCCACATTTCAGCATTGTTTCACATCTTGAGATATGAAATTTCATACCTTGTATTAAAATATCGATAAAAAATAGTTTTTAACGTACTACCTAGGACAGATTTTCATAGACTTACTAAATGTATTTATTTTTACGTATTAACACCATTCTGATATGTTACATTATTCCATTGAATAATCACATTTTAACTTATATATATATATATATAGGCTGTCCAAATGAAAGCCATCGATAGCTGAGACCATGTCCCATTAGAATAATTTATCCTAAGTCTAATGAAGTCACACGGTTTTCGAGATATTTAAACTTTTATGATTTTTTTAATAATTGGTATCCTTTGTTACTTTTTTTAAAAGTTTTAAAAATTCTTTTATAAAATTTTAACAAACTAATGGCCACTTTTTCAAATTACTGCACATTTTAGCAGTAAGACCTGCAATTTAAAAAAAGATTACCTTGAATTTTTTTCAAAAAATGCCTCCTTTGGCTTTAAAATAGCGATAACTTTTTTTTATGTGGAAATATTTTTTTTTTCCAGTCTCTACATTGGCATTAAATGTAGAAGTTTTCAAGCTAATGGCCACTTAGGTCATGGTACTTTTTTTTATACCACAGTGCTTTACACTTTGTTGAAAAATGTTAAATGATCCGAATTTACTTTTAATTTCAATTTATATATTTTTCCTGGCAAAACTGTTTCTGTTTTTAAAAAACAGTGACACATATTTCATAAGAAAATTGATCAGAAATAATAATCAATAAACAGAAAGGGATATTTTATTAGGTTTTGGTAATGACATTAAAAAAAGTAACAAAGGGTACTAATTTTTCAAAAATTCATATAACTTCAAATATATGGAAAACCGTGTGACATTCATTAGACCTATGATGGATTATTCTAATAGACCATGGTTTCAGCTATCGATGGTTTTGGTTTAGACCACTATTTACAGGACACCCTGTATATACACGCAACAATTGTGTTAAGCACCGCCAAATAAGAATAATCTAGAATAGTAGCGGTGACAACTGTTGTATACTTTTTGAAAATATTATTGCATAAAATATTATGATTAAACTTTCGAAAAAACTTTATTGACCTTCGAATCCATCGCTTTTCTGTAATTACGCGAAAATTTTCAATATCTTGTCTACGTTTTACCTTAATGTCTTTATCGTGCTGTCTAATTGACTTGTTGATAATCTATGTTTTTACAAAATAGTAATATATTACCAATACATATATGTACATATATTGTGGAAATAGAGATTCACCAGTTAGTCAGTGACGAGCACAAAATTCTCGGGTCTCAACAACTCATACCCACCTTATTTTATCATATTCTGCCTTCATCCTAAACTGGGAAAAATTTATAACACCTGGAGGTGATGAATAATAAAATGTTACTCATTATAAAAATGGCTTCTAATCAGAAAAGCAACATGAACAAAATAAATAAAATCTAAATACAATCCACTTTAACTAATCCTCATTTCGTCGGGTTGGGCGCATTATGACGTTCTTCAGGCAGGCAGGTCACAACCAGATGCTCCACGAGACGGCATCACTCCGGTCCATGCCATCCGAGCGTCACACTTCCTTGGCCTATCATCGTAGATGATTCTTAGTAATCAGGCCGACGCGATAGGATCCGTAAGCGGAAGTTGACGAGGCGACAAAACCAATGGAAGAAACCAAAGGTGAAATCCAAAGGGAAACATCTTGTTTCCTGTAAAGATTATTTACCATGCGATTAGATTAACAAATTATAGTCAATTATGACTATCTGACAGCTCCTTTGATGATTTTAAAACTAACAGATTATGATACCAACGTAGGGGCTATTACATGTGATTTCGTGGTGCTTGGCAATAAGACAATTTCGAACGTGACTCTAATTTATAATGTCACAATATATATATTGTGAGGTGTAGTCCGCCACGTCTTTGAAGCGCCATTGTGAGGCGTACACGTAGGGCACAATTGTGAGATGTGTGCTGGCGGACTATCTTCTACAGACTAGCAATAGGGGAGAGCATGGGTGTAAGATCGTGAATCAGAAGTTACCTACTTACCATAATATCGAGATCCACCTTGACATCTTCTGGGAAATAAACTTTACTAAAAAAACAGTAAAACATGAAAGGTGATATTTCATAATAAAAGAGTCAGCAAATTTTACGTTAAATTTTTTTCAGAGTTTAAAAGAACAGTTAACTAAAAAAGTTATTAATTTTTTTGGATAAGTAAAATAAAAATTAAACTTCGGAGCTACATATTAGGCGACGACGACAATAATACCTAGTACATTAAAAAATGCGTTGACCTTGGGCGCTTTCTCTTGCTTCTGCCGTAAAACATTATTAACGTCTTCTTGTATCCTTTCGTTTTGGTGTCCTGGGAGCAGCATCCACCCCCGCTTCCGAGTCCCTGGCAAATGGTCAGGACACTCCTTCAACCGGCGGCCCATGCACGAATCTTCTTCTCCCGGGTGGACCAAGATAAGTAATTGTCAAGAGGTGATGGACAGAAGACGTAATATTAAGTAGTGAAGATGTAAAAAGGTCAAGAAGTAAAGTAAAGAAAAGAATGAAGTAAAATAAATAAAAGAAGGAAAATTTTATGATTTCCTGCAACAATATAAATTTTTACGATGCAATTTGAATTCGTGATGCTAGAAATGAGTGCGTTGTGAGATTGATTAATTATATGAATTTTACTTTTTAATTATTATCCCTGACGCGACATCCAAACGCCTCTCTGGCATTGGCTCCGCGCCTGGATCCTGTATGGGCTCCATCTTCAGCGTATCTTCTACGAGTGCAACAATGGCGGAAACAGCCGAATGGCTGCCTGCGGGACAAACTCCCCAGCTCGAAGCGCGAATAGAAGAGAACCACGTACCTCGTTGGCGCTGATCCGACTAGAACGATGGTCGCGATCCTAGCGGCAAATATCGTAATTTGTACTAGGCGCGTGAAATTAACTAACCAGGATGTTCGTTATGTTCAGTACTAACGTTATACTTTCTTGTACCAAGAATTCGTAACATTATAATATATATATAAGGACAGAGAAAAGTGTCCAACTGAAATTCTCCATTCCTTTCACATCCAGACGAAATCTATCTAATTCTTGCGGCCAGCGCCGAATATTTGTGCAATATTTTGTGTAATATGTAATATTTTATTTAATATGCAAAATAAATGTGTCGTGTAATGCAAATATAATATAATTGAGAAGCTGTTACCTCAATAGTGCTAATTTAAATATCACCTAATTAAAATTTTACAAAATCGCCCCGCAACTACGTACGTGTTCGTTTTAAAAAAAGGAAGTTTCGTTTTAGAAAAATAAATAGGCTTACGTTTGTGGATATTACGTAATAGCTAAATCACGATCAATTCATATAATATTAAATACACTAATCGTTGTAGCGTATATATAATGTTTGTTGGCGAACGTCAAATTGTATCTAAGGCTTAAACCTCGGAAGGCAACTGCCACGCGTCGTTCAGAGTGTACTTAATATAGTATACAATCGGGTGTGTCGGATAATATACAATCGAAACGTCAATTGGTAAAATATCTCACTTCATATTTAAACTGAAGTGACCAGATTTACAAAGCCATGTTGCGTAAATATATTATGTTAAATAACAATGCTTAATGTCTTAAAAATTTCATGAATACTTGGAATTAGACTAGGATTAAATTAGACAAATTACTTAGTTTAAGTGGATTGTAATTACATTAGCTTCGTATTATTATACGACCATGAAATTGTATTTCTGTTAGTGTAAGCCCTGAGATTATCGGTCGATTGCACTTACACTAAAATGTTCCGAGGGATAATCTTTTGATGCTGAGCGGAATCCCAAGAACTTAGGAGCAGTGTGCTGGCCATGACAGTGACTACTAGCTGCTAGTGACAGAATCACGATATCTTAAACAGATAAATAAGTTGGTGTTATACTGAAAAACGTTCAAATATGTGATTAATACTATTTACTGTGCTATTTAGTATTATATATTTCATGCGATTGTACAAGAAATGTATTAAATTCATAAGTGTACAATAATTTTATTATAATGAATAGGGGATTCTTTTAAACAAGTTGTTTAAATGATGTAATATGTTAGTTAGTACGTAACTAGTTTATGTTATATTACCCTATTATGTTAATTTGGTTAATATTATACTTATTAAGGAAAACACATTCTTATTGTGAAGTTGTAATTATTCAGAACATAGGTCTGTGATATTTTAAATACTAAATTAATGTATTAATTATAAATATATACATATAAAATCAATTTTGTCGAAAAATATTGTTTTTCCGTCACCAGGATTCGAACCTGAGATTCCCTTTGAGATTCTGTAAAAATAATGTAGATGGCTTTCAAATAATGAAACGACAGGTGTATTAATTTGAAAAAATGTAACATATAGGTTCGAAAATTTGTCATGAAAAATACTGGCGTTATAACACAATTGGTACTTCCCCAGATTGGAAATAGAGATACAGGTTCGAATCTCGGTGACGCAAAAACAATATTTTTCGACAAAATTGATTTTATATATATATATATATATATATATATATATATTTATAATTAATACATTAATTTAGTATTTAAAATATTATACTTGTTAGTTAGGTAGAACCTACGAGTATTTATATACGTTGCTGTATTTGTGTAAGGTATATTTATGCATTCAAAGGTTTTATATCTGTAAAGTGTAAAAAATAAATATCACACAATACTTTTTTTTTAATTTTCAGAATATAACTTTGTACTACACACACGTTGGATTATTTTCACTGTTAGTTTCGAGAAGTGCAATCCCTCTCATCATCAGGTGATAACTAAACAAGATACAGTATTGTAGTCTATTAAGGCAGTGGGGCGGGGCTTGAGAAGAGGAGGGAGGTTTCGTTCGTTAACTGGAATATGGACAGTAAAGCCGAAGTATTCGGGAATGTTATATTATTAATTAGTGTTATCTCCGATTTTTTTTGAATTTCAACGATTTCCAAAACGTTAATTATTAATATATTATAAGGTATCAGTAGAGAAGTTTCATTCTACGACTATCGAAAGAGTGGTTTGTTTCAATTACGTGGTTAGAAAAATCCGAAAAGTTGTTATTTTTGAGACAGCGGCGATGTTCCTTTATTCTCGTATTTCTCTATTACAATACTGTGTTTAGTTTAGTTATCACCTGATGATGAGAGGGACTGCACCTCTCGAAACAAGTAGTGAAAATAACCCAATGTGTATGTAATACAATATTTTGTTATGAAAATTATAGTAATCATGTTCCACCACAAAATAGCCTCCATATCAATTAATTATATCACAATCTACATTCTTTGGAATTAACATGTAAAATATAACTCTAAGCATTTGTATCTAGTCGTATATTTTTCTACTTTAAATATTGATTTTACTTAATGCTGGAAAATTTAAAATGAAATAGGTATTTATCACATTTTGAGTTGCAGAGTTAGTGCAAATCAATAATGAAGTCACAGAAAAATTATTTTGTTTATGTAATCTGCATTATTTGTAGTTCAACTTCAACACGGTTTAACTTATACAGCCACTTTAAAGGCCAGGCTGACCCGGCAGCCATCAGTTCCCATAAGGCAGTGGCGCTGGACCACGCCAGTTTTGTTCGAGCCAATTAGATCACTAACGTCCGAGAACTAATACCATTTAACGCTTTTTATAGTGGTCTCCAAGCCAGACCAAAGGCTTTGCTCAAAATCTAAAATTTAAACTGATTACTATATTAAATAACGAGCTAAAAGCATTGGTATACCATGCAATTTGTTTTACATCTAGATAATTAATTTAATTATTCCGTCAAAAGATCAAAAACGAACGAATAAAATATTTTTCAAAAATTTACATTTATAATTAATTCAATTAACATTTCCGTTACGGGTAAATATAATTAAAAAAAAATTAATGACAATAAACAAACCTTATGATATTATAATAAAAAGTAGATGAGTTTGTGTATTTGGGAAGTATGTTTGATAGAAACGGAAATGCTGAGAAAGATATCGAAAGGATTATTAGCTATAATTCCATTCAAAGCGCCGTTTACTTTGTTTCCTGCAGTCACCCTGCAACTTATCAACCGAGGCAAAACTAGCGGTACACAATGGAGTCCTGGTACCGACACCAATGGATGGAAGTGAGGCCTGGAGTTGGCAAAAGAGGAACGAAAGTAGAGATCGCTTAGGCGTATGTATGGCAGATCCATTTATGACAGAGTAATGAATGAAGAAACGAGGAAAGAATGTAAAGCTGATCTTACCATAGTAAGTAAGATTAAGAAAGGATCACTAAGGTGGTTTGCTCATATGGAACGGATGAATAAGGAGAGAATGTTAAGGTAGATATATGACACAAGTATTGATGGCATTTGAAATAGAAGACGTCCGCGGAAGACTTGATACGACCAGGTTAACCAGTTAATGGAGGATGGCTATGTTAGAAGCCTCAACAATTGGCGAGCTTGTATGAGAAGATGTATGAATGTGAATGAGGTGAGAATTGTGTGTCAAGACAGAAGAGTGTGGCGCTATCTTTTCTGCCTACCCCCGCGGAGAAACGGCGTGACGGTAAGTTAGTTAGCTTAAAGTGGAATGTTTTAAGTTGATCATTATTTTTACTTAATACATACTTAGTGCATTTACCTTAATGTATTTCAACTAACAGTATGAATTCGAAATATTTCTGATTATATTACTTAATTTATGCTTATTTATAAAACAAGTTAGTTTAATGTAAGCTATAGACTGATAACCTTTATGAAACATTTTATTATCGTGGCAATATGAATGCGGTTATTCCCGACGATATCATACAATTTTTGATAGATTTTTCCATTTTCTTTTCTCGATTGTCTCATAGTGAAAAGAAGCGTATAATTGCAATTGGTCGTCCAATTTCCAATTTAATTATAAATAAATAGTCTTCGAAATACATTCACATTTTTGCTGTAAAATTTATAAAACTTCATTCAACACTGCAGGATTCGTTTCTATGAAGAAAAAATATTTTGTAGGTGTTCAGCACTAAAACGGATTCAAACTTGTTTACGAAATACTCAAAATCAGACACGAATTTTGGATCTTTCCAAGATTACTTTTAGAATTAAAACGATCGAAAACTTTTTATAACGAAGTTGTTGGTGAATTTACGAAGAACAGAGACGGATTAAATTAGAATATAAATAATTAATTTGCTTTAGCATTTAACATTGCTCTCACCTTGCTGCAGCAAATGATTAGACCTTTTTTAGCTACTCCAGATATTCATAATGGATGTAATTTTTGTTATTCAATTTTGAAATACAGTGAAACTTCTATTATTTTTGAAGGGACCTACTGAAATGAACTATGAATGCGGGAATATAGAAAAATGTTATATTCATATATTATTTTCTAAAAAAATACATATTTCGCATGTAAATGAATGTGCTTAAATACAAATAAAATTAAAAAGCTCCACAGAAACAAAAAAATAATAATTAAACTTTGTATCATACATAATCTTTTATCACGCATTCGGCATCAGTTATTGAATGTGCATAAAAAAACTCGCCTTTTAACGTCAATGTGCCGTTAGGTAGGAAATTATAAAATAAGTCACGAAATATACTGCGTAATTTAAACGATCAATGCGGTAAAATGATTCGTCGAGGAACGATTGATGCGATCTATTTTTGCGTGTTTTGTATGAAATTAATTCGGGACTGGAAGAAATAAACGACACATGCGGGAAAACGATTATTCTGGGAACGATCGATCGAGATTCCACTGTATCTCATCATACGACATAAGTAAAATCGTATGACATAAGTAAATCAAAAGAAAACTGCATCATGAAAATTATTAAAAACTTTCAGTAAATTTCAAAATCCAAAATCAACTCGACAGCCGCATTCTTTTATAATTTCCGCCAAATATAGATTCATTTATTATAATCATATAACATCTATTGAAAAAATGTTTTGTTCTAAATTTAAAATGAGAGAGTTGTGATTAAAAATTAGTCCCTGTGTTCAAAAGTAGCCAGTTTTAACAATATATATAGATTTATTAACAGTTTGATAATGACGGTTGAGAAAAAGTTTATAAATTACATACATGTAGGTATATTATGATTTTTTTTATTTATTTCATCGAATTATTATTATATCGAAATTGATTAATTATTATTATACTACTAACATAATATATACAAGTAATGGAAAATGGTAATTCAAACCGTTTGAACGTAAATATTGACTTTCGTTTGCAGCAACGGCCAGGTATTGGAGGAATGCAATCCTGAAAGCACTCTTAAAGGAACGTTTGGGGAGATTTGAGGTAGTTTAGAAAAGCTCAACTAAAAAATGTTTATAGAATGATTTAATATATCATTTACAATGTACGTATGTCTGTTAATATATAATTTATATTTACGCGATACCTGGCAAGATAAAAGGTTCTACGAGCATAGTAAAGGGCTTACTAGGGTTATTTTGGTTAAGGGTTATCTTCTCATAGGGGATTACATAGGTCAAAATGTATTATTTTAGAAGAAGTTTCAAGAATTTTTAGATGGTTTTCAAAGGTTCTTTAAGTTAATTTTTTTATCCATGCTAGGTCGGGTACATCAGTTTGTTGTAGTTACATATTATATAATGCAAACAAATAAAAATTTACCTGATATTAGTTTTAAACGCAAAATCCAAATAAATTATAAATATAAAATAATCTGGAATATTTTTTCTTTGTGTAAAATCTTCTAGCGTACTCTCTCCCTTTCAATTTTCGACATGAAGTCGTAAACTCGAGTGATCCCATGACGCCGGATGCGAGATCTACGTGCCAGTCTTCGCCTAGTACTAAGTTAATGTGGAGTGATAAGCTTATTATTACTGGAATGATTTTAAAATCTGAAATGTAGTGATGCTTAGATTATTTAGAAACATCAAACGCACATTTTTTCTATAAAAATATACTAAAGCAAGTAGAATAATTATTTTAATATTGTTTTTACGTTTTAATGTTATATTCGTTACAACTCCTACCCAGTACCTCGTTTCATTATTGACCTTTCAAATTACACAGTAAGGTGATAATCAGACTACAAAATATTTACATTATTAGAAAGCAAAATTATTCTCATAACCTTTTCAATTTGAACCTCAATTTTTCACACCCCACTGGAAATTATGCTGGAAACAAAGAAGTTGTATGGACGTTATCTTAGTACTCGTAGTAATCTCGAGGAGTTAATAGGCACGTACAGGTGTCACTGAGAGGGGTTGCTCCGCCGGGCGGGGGTGTCTGGGGAGGCTTCTCTAATCTGCTATCTCTAAGGCGTACGTGGATCGGAAACACTTAGCATTTTCTCCAAAATTACAAAATCACCTCATTGCGTAACATCTTCTTAAGTATCTTGTTTTTGGATTAATTACAGCTTGCGTAATCCGAGTGGCAACACTAAGTAATGTTTTAATTTTGATATTTAAATCAGCAAAGGTAGATAATATGATGTCGATATTAGTAATTGATCGATTTTTTTTTATTTTTCTAGTAAATCGTATGAATTCTGTAGGTAATAAAATATGTATGTATATCAGTGGCGGTCGTTGACTTATTGTAGAAGGGATGCTGGAAACCTACTATCAAATATAATATATAATTGAAGGATATTCAATGTTTCTATAATGCGGCTTCAAGTAATCAAGCCAAACTTTTAAAAATGTGTCGCGCAAACAAATTTCTCAAAACAATTTGCTCACTTCGTAATATGTGCGCTATTTTTTTTATTATACCCATAAGCTTTAAAGTCGTTTTTTATACGCTGAGTGCTGTTAACGAATACGTATACAGCATTCGAGACAACCGGAACTGAATGCGCATGCGAAAAAGTCGAATATTATCAAACTTTATAGATACGGAACGAATGATAGAGTCCACTGTTGCTGGTATGTATATGTATGCTATTGAGAATGTATATATAGTCCAAAGCTTTTTGAACACAAGGGATGCGGAGCATTCAAAGCATACATGAAGCGACCGCGCCTGATATATATTTGCTATTATAAATTAGTTTTTAAAATATATGCGTTTTTCAGGTCTTCGAAAATAGTCTTACGCACAGTCTAATACTTGATAATCTAATTAGAGAATGGAAAACCTTAAAATTAAAGAATCTGGAATTTTTGTAAAGGTATACCTCTAGATATCCTGAAAAATGTGAAATCTTTATTTAAATCAAATATTAAAATTGCCTTTATTTTGACAAAAAAATAACAATTATTTTTTAAGTATATCCACATTTTCTATTATAAATGCATTTAGTACCGATGAAATCTGTATAAAATAAATTAATTTTACGCATATATAAATTAATTAAGTTTGTACCTATCACAAAATATACCAGTAATTAATCATAACATTAATATTATACTACTAAGTACACTACATGGGGACCGAGTGTACATTGAACATGTTTAGAAGAGATGGTGAGAATTTTGAGATAAATGAGGTAGTGGCGTATCAGAAATTATCTTTTGTGCTGAGTTAAATCTAGATTACAATACTTTTTGAATTTATTCAAAATGTCTAATACATTCGGAGATATTGGCTTTCAAATTTGGGCTTGTTGATAAACTCTCGGATTATCATTATCCACCCTTTGACTCTCTTCCACCCTTTGACATTTCTCGTACGCACCGACCAGTACTAACAATGTTAGTACTGGTGTGTCGGATTCCGACTTGTCGACTCGGAAGATGTGACGTCACACGATAAAACGCTATGAACGGATCGTTTTTAAAACACACAACTTTGAACATCTATCTGTAACTCTGCCATATTTCAAGATATAGAAAATATTCTTTCAATTCTGAAAATGGGATTTTTCGAAGAATTTAAAAAAAAATCTCGTTGTTGAAATAAGAAACGAAAAACTAAAAAATTGGTATAAAAATATCCAAATATATATTTATTTCAGCATTTATTATATACTAATAAAACGTATATAATTGTTATATATATATACATACAGAAACTATTATCAGAAGCTTGATAGTTTAATTATCAAATAATGTGCTCTTGCAAAATGCCTTTGAACGTGTCAATTTTATCAAATATTTGGGCTTACGAAGCTTGTTATATATGTAACAAGCTTCGTAAGCAACAATGACTAATATTACAACCATTAAATTGACGTATCTAGAACACAAGAAATATTATGCAACGATAAGCAGGTATGCATGTTTATATCGCTTCAAGTAAACTTAATTTAACCTGTGGTAAAATAGTGTGGGGCGGATGCTGTAAATCTTGTAAATTAAAAAAGTTTATAATTCAGATTAAAAAAATAAAATCCATAAAAAACTTATATAATAATAAATAAATGGACCAAACATGTCGAACACGATAATTAACTAACGACATGCTAGATATAAATAAGAGGAACACAATATCCAGACAAAGACATCAATCATGTTTTATTTGAGTCACAAAATTTATCAAAAACGCTTCGAAATATATAGAAAATCATTAAAAAATTGTGCCTTAAAAACTCCTCAAGGATTAGTTAATTTTGAGTGAGGGAAAATTTTTTCCTACATTTTATAATATAAATTTAATTGCGTGTATCCGAGGTCAAATTATAATAGATTTTCTACCAGGAGGTAGTTGATTCGAAATTGCCGCCATTTCATTCAGCAACGATCACTTATTGCGAAAGTACATTATGTATATAATGGATCTATTGTTGTATCTTGATGACCCCGCAGAAAAGTAGACAGTAGGTCGCTCAACAATAAGCTGAGATAAACAGCAACAAATACTGTATGAAAACAGATTGGGTCGTGGTTGGTCAGTAAGTATCTATTGAAATGGCGCTAGACAGGTTAAGCTGGAAGCGTCTTGTCGAGACTAGAATAAGGATAAACTGGTATATAATGTTTATAGACTGTATACGTTAAAAGTTTGAGTAAAAAAAGTAACTATTTCTTAATATGTCGTTATGAACTTTACACATTTTCACTCATTTATTTACATTTTATGTTTAAATTAATATTGAATAATAATAAGAAATTTAATATTGCCTAATTTTATATGTAAATGATGTAGAACTATACGGCTTGTCATACCGCAGTTTGGCGTTAATATTTGTATCACTCACGTGTGCTCAAATGTGCCGTAAAATTTAAATATATTGTCTTTGATCAAATAACTTTGAAGACAGAGATATATTGGCTTTAGTGGGTACTGCATTTAACTTCGTACGCGACAGTCACGTTAAGTTGATTTTAATGAAAACCATTTTCATGGTGAAATTAACGTCAAAAACGGCAGTAATTAATTAGCGCTCAAGTGTTGTACCGTAAAACCACTCTATTATGAGAAATTTCATAGAAAAACCTCTTCATTACTTAATGTTTATAATGTTCGCATTGTCACAAATTACTCTAATTAAAGGGTCTGAAAAGAAAAAGCTTTAAAATTGTGACGTACTTATAACATGCCCATCAAAGATACTAGTAATGTTTAAAATAAAATTGGTTTCATTAATTTTATTAAATTTGTGAGAAAAGTCGCGTAAGAACCACACGAAAAAGAAGGATTTAATATTTATATTAAAATGTAATATAATAGTAGTAGTGAGTAGCTTGTTGGTGTAGTGGTTGAGACGCTGGCATAGTGATCAAGTGGTCAGGGGTTCACGCCTCTTTCTAGAACACCAGCAAGTTAGTTCTATTTTATAGTACAGAGTGAGCAAACTTGGACTGACTGACGTAAAATGCATATAACTTTTGTAATTTTAATATTTATTAAAAATATATATTATTACATGAAAGTGTATTTTATTAACTTTTTCAGAATCTATGTGTGGAAAATAACACTATTTAAATGACCTCCATTTTCTTGTTGACAAATAATTGTTCTTTCTAAAGTATTTTGCATTACATTACGCAACGTTTCTGTCTCCAAATTTCTTATGTCTGCACGAATATTTTGTTTAAGCTCCTGAATTGTTGCTGGTTTGTTTATGTAAACTCGGTCTTTTCAAAAATAAATCAGGCGCTGTCAAATCTGGGGAACGGGGAGGCCAAGCAAACTCTGCATTTTTTTTAAATTAGCCGTTCACCGAAAATAGATAGTAACGAAAGATAATAAAATTCAATAATTTTAACGCGCTCTTGCACCGGGTATGTAGCCATTATAAACTTTCATAAATTCTTTATTATCTGCAAAAAAATATATAATTAAAAATAAATCCCACTAAAGTTATATTTTATATAAACAGTCAGCCAAGTTGGCCCATCCTTTACAAGAGTTTAGCTTAGTTTGAAAATGTGAAATGTGTTCCGTGTACGTATCTCTATTTTTTAAAAAAAGGTTGATGCAAAAGTTTTTTTTTCAATACCAAATAAATTTAAATGATAAATTATTTAATATGCTTTCATTAATATGTCAGTTTCATTACGTCTAATCTATACACATATAATACTTTTATAAAAAAGGGCAGAATTCGATACATTAAATTAATCAATTAATTATTGTATTGAATTTTAAATATTTGTAACAATCCGAATAGTCAAAATATGGAGGGCGCAAAGTTAGAAGAATATAATGGGTGCTTCATTACATTCTAATTTATTTATTTTATTGTGCTGGTTTATCACATGCCATATGCCATTCGATTAATTCGTTGACAGACCCAAGAAACACGTTTAGAAATTGTTCACGCGATTCACTTCCACCTTCAACGCGTTTATCTATATTCTTGGTTTTCTAATTAAGACCTTTACTTTATCCTCATCAGCCTTTTAAAATCATCCGGTTCATGGTTTCATTGTTAGAAAAATGTAAGACCGGAATTTCGTAAACCGCCAACTTGGATTAATGGATAATGCCATACGCAAATGTTTCGGTTGCCACAGTCGCGGTTGCCTTTACAAAATTTATTCACCATTCAAAATAAGTTAATAATTCTTTAATGTTCTAGAATAAAATCAAATAGAAAATAAAAATGAATCATCCCTTTACGCAATAGAATAGTTTGAAAACACAACAGAAAAAAAAAGTAATAAAAATACGCAGAAATTTTTGCATCAACCCAATGCGTTTTCGACATAACGTGAAACTTTTAAAGACCAGGTTCGTGTCTCATTGAGACACTAGCCTTCGAGAGTCTGTAAAGGTTTATGTGTGTGTGTGTGTGTGTGTCATTTTAATCCGCGAGCAAAATAGCAATTCACGAATCATCGCTCCATATATTTTGCACGCGGATTAGAATGACAAGTACGTCAAAATCTCTCTGAGAGTTTATCGTTATCACGATCGCGGGCCATTATAGATTGATCGAAAGTATTGAAATCGAATGAAAAATAAATTTAAGAAGGCGTCAATTTATGTCAGAGTGGATTATGATCGATTTATTTACAAAATGTGAGTAATAAACTGACAACTAAACTGTTGGGGTAATCTCATCCTCCGCGCTGAGAGCAGCAATTACACAGCGTATTCTGCCAAGTACTGGTGAGCATGTTTGCGCACGAAATTATTGATATCAGCAAGTAGTCCACAAAATGAAACGACCCAGTGGCCTTTTGGGCAAATTGAAGCAGCGGGCGGTACCTACATTTAAACCACAAATGTAAAGCCTCCACATGCCTCCTGGTTATTTACATGTATGTGCAATACTAGAAATGGGATTTCTGTTGCAGTCACATGTGGATGGTAGAATTATTTCTGGGTCAGACTCGGATGTTTTGCCGCCCGATGGAAAGTAAATTAACAATAATAAATAAATAATAATAAAACAATGGTTACAAAATACGGTTAAGCTACTATTGAAATGTATCAAATATATGCCAAAAAAATATAAATCTAATAAGAAGCCAATTAAAACATTTAAAAAATAATGTGATTTAAATAATCACCAATTGACATTATAATAATTCCTGTCGTTTGTATGACCCATTATTTGGAAAGTCCATAGTCTAACTATAAAATAATGATAATTTTTTATAGATTATTTAACTTTGTTTAATAAAACCACTCGATGAGTAATTTAAAACATCAACATATAAGTTTTTTGATTAGTTAATCTAACATCCTGAAGAAAAAAAATTATATTTTCCGAAACCGGTTGATGTTTTAAATTACTTAGTAAGTGGTTTTAATAAACAAAGTTAAATTATCTATAAAAAAAGAATATAATAAGGCACAAAGTACAATTTGCAAATATTAAAAATAAAATCGAACGTCCAATAACTGAACTAGTACAGTAGTTCTCTAGGCCAGAAAACTGCGCAGAACATTCTAAACGCCCGTGAAAACCTAAAAACATTTTCACAGAAGCTCTATCTAAGACGTGAACAAAAAAATTAAAAAGGTTCTTCTAATTTTTTTAATTAAATATTTATATAAACGTCTGATACTGTCGTATGAAAAAAATCCATTCGGGTACCGTCGGCAAGAATCGGAAATGCGTTTTTACTTTTTCTTTAGATCCAATATCAATGTAAAGTAAACGAAGTTAGCTGAGATATCTAATAGGTTTTAACAGAGGTTGGTTTCGAGGTCTCTTGCTTAAGATCGAAGAACATTGAAATTTTCCCAGTTGCTTCACGAGATCTTCTGACCCACTCCTCTACCTTCTGATTCATTTCTTCTAATGAATTAACTAAGCTTTGCGTGACCAATATAGACAAGTTATTTTCATGTGTTCAATAATCGGTCTTCACCTATTATTATAATAATTGACTTATTTTCATATATGTCGCTTAATAATGTAATACAAATATATTTTATATATACATTCGGGTCTCTTTTTATTCTACTATTTGTATGCGGTTTTGAAGTTATGCGATTTATATTTTAAGAAACATTTTTTTAAATAATTATTTTAGACCAATTTGACATGTTGAAAGGGTTAAAAATTGGGAGAATTTTGTCTGTATATGCATCACAGTCTGCGCCAGTACAATTCAGTCGAAACCAAGTGAAATTGGGCATGTCTGGATGCGTTTCTCCCCTCCATTGTTTTCAAAAATTATCAGTGAGCATAATGCAGAGGATAATTTCATGAATGACAATGATATCATTGATCCATCGAAGAAAAAAAAAATGAAAATGAATCTGAAGAAAATGCAAGTGTAATTCGAGAAGGTCTTCAACTTTGCAGTAAACTGGCAAACCATTTAATTGAAAAAGATGATAATTCTGAACGAGCATTCATGTTTCAACGCAAGCTTCAGAATTGCATTTCTGGATATCAGGAATTGTATAAAAAATTAGCAAAGTTATCGCAAAGTTTAATCAAAAGAGATAAATCAACATGGGAAGTTGAGGCTAATTTTATTTGTGAAGAATCATTATCTTCAGGATATAGATATGATGCGCTGATTATCTCTTCTAGTGATGAAAGTGATTTCGAACCAGTTCGCAAATTATGCCGAACATTGTCATATAACGATGATAATTCTTAAGAAAAAAATATGAAAAAAAGGAATATGTTAAGATTATATTTTTCTGAAATTAATCGTAAATAAAAAAAATTATTCATTTTACGGTATATTTGAACTTATTGAATTAGTTTTATGCGATTTTATAAAATTATAGAACGTATCCTTTATTTTTATACTTGTATCTAGTCTTTTTTTATGCGTTTTTCTGTGAAACGTATCTACTGCATAAAAAGAGACCTGAATGTAGTATAAATATATTGCCAGCTGTCCAAATCGCATGCTAATATAAAACAAACAAGATCTGCTGTCACGTGTATCCATTTATTTATTTTAGTTATTTTGCTGAATTTTTGCTGAATTAGTTATTTTTGAATTTTAGTTAAGAAATTAAGTTTATAAAACAATTCATTTTGGAATAATTTGCAATCATCATTAACGGATTATATCCAGTTTCTTTGAAATAGCCGCGTATTTTTTTCGGTTTGAAAATATATTATTACTAGCTTGCTGCTAGATCCTGCGTTCTATCTTACCATAGATAGCATAGATAAGAAAATATGACAGATGGTTAATATAAATACTTGCCCGTCGTCTCGTACGATTTCGCTAATGTATGGTTTATCTTATTAGTAATAAAGACAATGTACGCTTCATTTTAAATTGTACATATTTTTACGCACTGTTATTGAATATACAGAAGAGAAAATATTTAATTAATATTAATCTGAAGATATTTTTGCTACTTTGGCAAATATTTTTTTTTACTGGCAAGTGACACTGCATCCAGTACATCTAATATAGTCCAGTAAGTCATAGATAAAAGATTGGGAAGCTTATTAATAATAAAGATATTACCCGTCATCGACTTTGGTTGAACGGATAAACTTCCCGAATGAAACTTGCTAAACCACATACGACTCATTCAAGCTTTTACTTTCACCATACACTCTACAAATATTCTTAGTCGCGACAGTTGCGCTGTTTCCTTTTTTAAATTTATACAACACAAAAAGCCGCAAATGAATTTTCTTCTCCGCTATTAGTATTTTTTTTGGGGTTATTGAACATGATTGAAATTGAAAGAAAACTGGATAAATCAGGTGGAATAAGTCCCTTTTAAAAACAATGATAAAAAATAGGTTTATAAACAAAGGATAACCATTTACACCTTCTCTAAATAAGTACCGTTTTAACGGCAATAACTTTCTAACCTAACCTAACCTGACCCAACAGCATATCTACGGATTACATCTCTAATCTACAAATTCGCCCCTGTGCAGGACAACAAATGACTTCTCTAATTTTACTGCAATTTCGATGGCAAAGCATTTGCTTTACGCTGGAGTACCGCCAGTATCTGGCTGATGTGGGCGATTTCTGGCCTACCAGTATTATAGGCAGATGGAGTATTTTCGATCAGCAATTATGTCAATCGCAGCCATGTGTAGAATTTTAGATAATTCACATCTGAAATATGGAATAAGTAGCAAAAGAATTTTTTTTTTAGAATTAAAATTTTATTAATTGCTTCCGAAATCCATACTAGTTTTAAGACAGAATAATAAAGTTTTTTAAATTTTAAATAGTGCCATTTTTTCAATAGTTTAGCAGACCTTTTTCAATCAAGAATGAAAATTAAGTAATAAATTTTGTAAAATCAGCCAATAAAAGAGAGTAAAAATATACATAACACTGAAATAATTCATACAGTTGAGAAAATAAAATATGTGTTAATAATAAATTGTGACGTTACGAAAATAAGGTGACTAATTTATTTTGAATGCGTGTCATACTTTTTTACACTATGGCAACACAGATATATTACGCTTTGATCAATAGCAACGCGGTATGTTGTAATGTGGCGAATTTTCGACGATTCCAGTCAGAGTAACTAAGACAGGTGGTCGGCGAGGGCCGTGTGCCTCGTGCTGTTATAAAAAATCTAAAATTCTGGATCGTCCAGCTTTGTATAAAGGGAAACTGCCCGTTTCGTTAACATAAAAAACCAAATTACATTAATCAATTAGAAATATATATATAGGAAAAAGTCTATGTATCGAAAAATTATTTGGTAACCACCGGGATACGAATCCGGAACTTTTACTTGCCGGAAAACAATGACGCCAATTTTACCTTTTTTACACATCATTTATTTATATTTTTATTTATTTACATTATACTGCATCTGTAATTTAACAATGCCTTTATAATTGAGTCGTATAATTATATTTTAAATATCACAGAATTATGTTATAAAATTACAATTTCTTTACGATTTCAGTACGCATTTTACTGTTTTGGAATCATAGTAACCGGGATAAGGATACAAGCATAATAAATCTAGTGTTGTTCTGAAGGGAAATTCATGATGTATTGGCAAATATAAATCAAAACATTCGATACTGAATCTAGATTTTTATTCACGCCATTATCTGATGGCTATCCCCAGTAAGACGTAATTCAAATACAAAATTCCGCTCGTCCTTTTCGTGGTTGGTCATGTTGAACGAATGAATAAAAATAGTAAGAAAGACATATGATGATAGAAGATGCCGGCGAAAGACTTTAGAAGATAATTATCTTGGAAGCATTACTAATCGACGAGCTTGCATGAGAAGATATATGAATGTACAATAGATGAGGCGAGAGTTGTGTCAGGAGAGAAGAGTGTGGCACTCAATTCTCTCTGCATACATCCGGGGAAATAAACAAGTTAGTTAATTAGATAGTAGCCAGTAGGTCTTTGGTCGTAAAACCTGTGTTCCGTAGTTTTAGCGCCCGAAAGGTATTTAAATAAATTAATATTTAAATTGTAATTAATTTGTATTTACCTCAGTCATTAATTAACATAAGTTATATAGTGGTAAACCATTTCAAATTGTCTGACAAAAATTATGTTTTCAACTTTAAAAATAGGTGTAACTGATTTATAAAATTCATAAAAGGCATTTTGGTGCGGTATGTGCGGAGCTTATTTTGGTTTACTTTTTATACATTTTTCGCTGGACCTGCACAAGGGATAATGGACACAATATAAACTGTACATTTTTTTGCTTTATGAATTCCGGAACTCGCCTAGCAACAACTTTCAGGTCGTAAATGAATAAAGCAAAAAAAAAACAATGTTTATGATTTCACTGAAATTTAATCAGCGAAATTGCGCAGCACTATTTTTCCATCAATGACAAAAAATAATGAAAAATCGTCGTGGGGATATAAATTACTCAGAATGCACGTGTTTAGTGTGTCTTAGTTTGGTGTCTACTTCTTTGTTGAACTTTTTTTTTTATAATTTCAGTTTAGTCGTTTTCGTGTCGCGTACTAGTTACGTGCTTCACATTTTTTCTCATTATTTTTATTTTAAATAACCCCCAGTTACCGTGTGCAAAATTTTTGTTATTCCCCGAAACTTTTCGTATGGTTATTAAACGACATCGATAAAATACGTATATATTGAAATACTTCAAAATTTTTTTTTCTATCGTCGATTAATTTGGATCGTTCTTCCGGTATTAATCGAGAGTTTATTGTACATAATAATTTGATCGGATCTTAGCCACGGGGTGTCAAACAAATGCCAATCACTTCTACAATATCTTTGATGCTTGTCTTTTTTCATATTGAAAATTCGGTACTAATATTAACCCTTTGAAATGTTTGGTTTACACTTAGCAAAATGTAATACCAAAACCATTCAAACCGGCAACCGCACAATAACAAACAAACATTTACTCGCACGCTCAGCAATTAGGACGTCAGAACTGTGTTCGGTCGCTCTCAAGTTGGTAACATTGTTGTATGGAACCCGCGACTCTGACCTAAATGGTCGCTCTTAGTGGAAAGCGTTCTTCGTAATTAAATTATTCTGGACAGGCACCCCCTGCGGTGAGAGCAGTCATGGCTGCCGGCACCAGGTCACATTGCTGCAGGTGGGATTACAAAATGAAACTGCAACAAGGAACGATGCATTTCAACAGCTATGCGAATACCGAACAATAATCCCGCCACGGATTAAACATTCTGGCTGGCCATAACAAACAGAATAATAAAAAAACACGTGTACCTACAGCGTAACCATCTCATTGAGGCCATTTTGCTTTTGAAAATAACATTTTATGTGCGAACAAATTTCGTCAATGTCAGAATCATTCAACTTTTCAAGTTCTTTCCGTCAATTAATAAATCCAAAATACACTAAAAAAAATAATTTAGAATTTCACCACCAATAATAAATCAATTGAAAAAATTATATTTATAGTTACACAATAAATATCAATGTCCATTAACAACTGTCCTTATAAATAGATTTATATTTAAATGGAACTTAGGAAGATATTAAATTAAATACAGGAATATGACGCAAGAACTGTGTCCAAAAAACAGTAATCTAAATTGAGTCGGTTAGGGGATAACACTAGTAATTCATTGACTGTCAAATTTAACGGTTTAGAGGTTATTCAAACTTTTGTGATTTTGGAGAAATTTGAAACCTGTCTTCACAAAAATGAGCACTGTGCCAAAAATAGTTATGGTTAATTAAACAATTATTATAGTCTTACTTTTGGTTAAAATCACAAAATTTCGAATAACTTCTAAATTGTTGAATTTCGGATGACACTTTTTATAGAAAAATGTATTACTAGTTACTAGTGATGTCCCCTAAGATTAGGTTTCATTTGAACTACTTTCTGTGAAATACTGTATAATTTATTTCGTAAAAAATAATCTTTGTATTAAATATCTATTATTTTAAAAAATTGTGTGCATAAAGGGTATTTTTTAGAGGTATAGAACTTTAAAATGAAATAAAACACATAAAAATCGTGGTAATGGCCATGGTATTGTCTTTATTGGGAAGATAATTTTTGCAATTGTAATTTCACGCATATGGGTGCTGCGGTTGGCTTGAATAAAACGCGATCTGGAAGTCCAATTTTCAATCATTTTTTGGGACAGCTGGGGACGTATATCGGCAATAACGTGACGAATGTTGACTTCCAAGTCATCTATCGTCTCTGGTTTATCGGCGTAGACTAGCGATTTCACGTATCCTTACAAAAAATAATCCAAAGGTGTTAAATCACATGATCTTGAAGGCCAGTTCACAGGTCCATTACTCGAAATTATGCGCTCATCGAATGTTTCCTTCTATAAATTGGTTGTGGCGCGCGCTGTGTGGCATGTTACGCCATCTTGTTGAAACCACAGCTCTTCCACTTTAATGCCATTCAATTGGGGAACCAAAAAGTTAGTAACCATGGATCTATAGCGTTCTCCATTGACTGTAACGCTATAGCCGGCATCATTTTTGAAAAAATATGGACCAATGATTCTACCAGTCTATAAAACACACCATACTGTGACTTTTTGCGGAAGTAACGACATCTCAACAATATTTTTTAGATTTCCTTCATTCCAAATGCGGCAATTTTTTTTTTAACGTAGCCATTCCATGTTGACATAGCTCCAATTTCTGCGCACAATGGTTTATCGACTCAATCGGCTTCTCTTTAACACTACGCTCTACTGCAGCAACAGTTTCTTCTGTGTACACTGTACGAATGGGTATTATCGTTTTTCGAATTACTTGCTCGGATGGACGATTATGTCGTTTATAGACGTTGCGCATGGTAAGTTTTGCAAACTGAACCAAGATATTTGAAATAAATTTGCACCATTTGCAATCATTGTTATGCCTTAAGTCTATTCATGGTGAAACGACTAACCAAACTGAGCACAAATCGCTATAAGCTGTCAAATTGGCTGTCGCTGGAAAAAATGTTGCCAATTCGAAAAACAAACCTCTAAATAAAACAGCCTTTATATCTATTATATATTGCTATATATTTGGTAATCACGTATTATTTGGTAGTTTAATTTTTTGTAGTAAAATGTTTTTATTTTATAAAGTTACACATGCATTACAAATAAATACAGTTTAAAGTAATGCATATTTTAAACTTCAATTAAAATCGTTGACTGGAAACTGATGTATGTTGTGAATTGCTCTGAATTGCAATAAATCTCTCTGATAAAATGTAGTTAGTGGAGAGCGAACAGACCTTTCTGAAATGCATGACTACTACTGCATGAGAATAATACCAATGCTCTGTTCATTTTACGATTATTTACATTTTTTGTATCATCAGATTTCACAAAAATCAGCTAAGGTGTATTGAGAGGCCATAAATGAGGTATCATTAACGCCCCAGTTACCATTTATACTTGATAAGTTACCCTGAATAGGTCGGTACCAAACTGTATTATGCTTAGTTAGATTGCACCTCTCGAAACTATAGCAGTGACAAAAGTATAATGCAACGTTTGTGTAGTACAAAATAATCAAATTGCATAAAGAATATGTATTTATTTATTTATTAATTATTATTATTATACACGCCCTATTCAGGCATTTATATAATGGATAAAATAACAGAAAATTACGTACATAAAGAAAAAAATTACATATCATACCTAATATAATAATATAAGTTGTATCAATGTGTCCAAAAATTAATTGATAATTCTGGCGTCTGCAGTCGGTTTACTCAAAGGTATTTGAGATTCCGTAAAAACAATGTAGATGGCTTTCAAATAATGAAACGACAGATGTATTAATTTGAAAAAGTGTAACATGTAGGTTCGAAAATTTGTCATGAAAAATACTGGCGCTATATCACAATTGGTAGTGTACTTCCCCGGATTGGAAATAGAGATCCAGGTTCTAATCCCGGTAGCGCAAAAACAATATTTTTCGACAAAATTGATTTCATATGTATATATTTATAATTAATACATTAAATTAGTATTTAGAATGATTACTGTTGCTAGAGTCTGGGAGTATCTAATTGTGACTAATTGAGCTAAGGTGTAACCATATTCGTTGAAATGATTAAAACGTTACACTATAAAAACAATTGTATGTATAATGCCACCCTCATTGAAACCTTCTCATGTTGAGGCTAATATTTTACCATTTTTGTATGTAACTGCTACTTTATATCATAAATCAAATAACTCTAATTTTAGTAGTAAAAATGTTAATAAATATACATTGAAATTTTTGTGTTCGAATATATGTTATAATTTTTTTTTTATTAAAATAGAGGTACGTACACGGAATACATGTCACATCAATATTCTTACTGTTTTCAAACTAAGCTAAACGCTTGCGTTATAAAAATAGGACTGACTTGCTGGTGTCCTGGAACGAGGCGCGAACCCCCGAAAACTAGATCACTAAGCCAGCATCGTAACCACTATACCAACAATATTAAATTAAATTCATAATTTGAAACAACGCGTAGTTAGTTATCTCACAGAAGTAAAAAAAATTAGCTAGCTTAGAATATAACTGATCTTTCAGTAAAACATAATTGAAATCTGACCGAGGATGAGGGTGATTGATATCGGTATTGAATACAAACAAATGTTTTATTATACGAAGCCCATCAATAATGTCGGGAAAAATATAAATATAAACCATATTCCGTTAATTAATTTTATTGACCTAAGGTATCTAGGTAGGTTTAAATGAAAATGTTAAATGAAACGTCACATTATTAAAAATGTAACATACAGGCGTATGTAATTATATAGATGATAACTAATACGTTACTCTGACAGACACCCTAGTTTCTGATAAAGGTCTGAGAAGAGAGGAAAGTTATGGACCGATTTACATATAACTATTTTAAACTCATGAGTTTCGTATTAAATATATTTTTTAAAAATTCCGACATTTTTTCTAATTAAAAGTCCTTTCATAAAATAAAATTATATTAGCACTGCATCGCATCGCGTGGAAATAATTCTTTAGTACTGAAATCACAATAAATTGTGAACATTTCCCGGTTATTTTGTCAATTTTTCCCGTCCCAGCTTGATTTTTTCTGCTTATCATTTAATACAATAATTTCCTTCCCCTAATATTTACCTTGGAATGCTTTCAGTAGACTGTTGATCTTATTAGTCGACTCTCTCTCTTCTCCTTCACTTCCAGCCAACACGATGGGCAACACCTGCTAATTGGGCGACCCTGAATCGTTTCTTATAAAAATCAAGTACTGTCGTAAAAATATTATGTCTTTCAGTGGAAATAGTTGGATATTTGTTCATATTGTTAATATAAAAGTGAATATTTTTTTTATTTTGGATCATTAACAATGTACGTAAGAAAACTAATTAAAATAAAATAACAAAAGATCATTACAATCCCTGAGACATGGATTGCTCTCATGAGATTCTTTTGTGATGGCATTCAGCTTTCGTTGTCCACCATGTGCACATCAAATTTCAGAGATTCGCCGTCTTACGCCTCACTTCACGCTCAAATGTTAGCCTATTGATCGTTGATGTACCGTTTGTTAGTCGGGTTATTTTGAATTTTCCCAACAGCAGTTGAAACTTATTAGTATTTATAATTTAATGCTTTATGTTTGTCTAAATAGTTTTAGGTATTTATCGTCTAAGATGACGTTCGTGGGCGCGCACACATCGCGTTTTGTCAACAAATCGAACGTCATTTATCACAAATCGAAAATTCATTATTAAATCATTACTTCTCTATGGATATTGTAAGTAAAACTTATATGAAAAAAAAAAAAAACGACTAGCATATAAATTTGTTTTACGTAAGAATCATTCCTTTATATTCGAGAATACTGCTTTATTTATTACATTTGGATTTGTTTAAAAACGTACGTTCAAAATATTCTCATAGAACATCACACGGCTGTGATTTGAAACACGATCGAACATGAAAGCCCGTTTCACAAAGCAGAAACAAGAATAACTGACCGTCTAACATACAAGTGTCATAGAAAATCGAGTAGTTTAGATACGAAGCCGCACCGTGTAGTTTTGGATTATTGTTCCTTCAAGAGACACGTACCTTGTTGATGTTCCTGAACTGCCACCGAGTGAAGTTTGGATCTCGAAACCGCAGAGGAATGATAGAGCTGTAGACACGCCGGAATGGCGGAAACATAGAGTTTCACAAAGCAGTTTTAGATATAAAGCAAGAGTACCTATGTATTGGATGTCGCAAAAAAATAAAACACCAATTCAAAAACGCTATAAGAAACAAGATGTTAAAGAGCGAATCAACTTACAATACAATACTTCAATATTAGCAAAATTACTTTGGGGCCACATATTATAATATATAAATAATAAGATAAAACACTTTGTTTAGACACTATTTATTGATAAATCAACATGTTTCGATACCTATGGTATCTTCTTCAGGAAACAATGTATACTGAAATTAAAAATGCAAACATAGATAATAAAAAAACTATTAAAGTATTAGTGATGGGTAACTAATTTGATGAATACAACTGTGAAAATTAATTTAAAAGTTGACTATTTATAAAAAGGATTCGGTTATTTATAATATTTAAAAGCAAAATAGTCAATGATTGTTGGGGTAGAATTTAGTTATCAAGATTTATTGTATGTTGGTAAATCTGATGGAAATTTTGACTTGTATCAAAAAACATTTAAGATATTTAAAAAATCATGTTTTTTTTAAATTCTGAAATGATTTATAGGAAAATCTTTATACGCATGATAAAAATTTGGTTTATATATAAGAATTGTTAGAAATAGTTAAAGCTTATAAAAATAACGAAAGTATCATAAAAATCAACTAAAAAAAATTTAACTATTAGTCTTTTCTAAATATATTATCAAAATTATTATATAAATTTATTATGTTATACATTATGTATACATATTACTTTTACACGACACTATCAAAACTATGTTTATTATGTTAGAACTAAATATTTGTTTGTCATTATTATACGGTGTAGGGGATAGCAGTTTAAATTCACCACCGTCCCAGCCGGTATCGACACCAGCGACATCTGTATTCAATATCTAGTCGGCGGCACAGTGCTGGCCCAATCTCTCACCGAAAACGCATCTTCCATTCCGCTGCCCCGCCACGGCACTCGAGCCGACACCGAACACCGCCGACTCGCTCCATTATTCTCAACGTCTACGCTCTGCATATCTCACATCTCTATATTTCATTTTTACACGCATACCTTCTGTTCTCTCTGTCCTGTCCTCTATGACAATAAACATCTATATAAACCGCAAATTTTCATTATCACCACCTACCCCATAAATATAATTATATTTCATGTCAATACACAATTCCTATCCACTCGTATCTATAGGCTACGAAGGGTAGTTACATTATAGTAAATCACAAACCAGTAAATGAATAGACATGAAATAAAGTGTACATACAGGGAGAGGGGTTTGGAATATTAGTTGCGGGACGAGGGGCATTCTGCACACATTCTTTGTGGAAACATAAATCGGATAGTTTATGACACATTTGTGCAACAGTAAAAGTATTTACTCTTCAAAAATTAAATCATTGTGTAAATAACATTAATGGATATTTTATTGTCACAATTAAAATTTTCGTTTCGATCGAGTCATATATTTAAAAAAATTCGCAGAGCTATTTGATTGCGTAAGTGGTACCGAAGTGATCAAGATTGCGTAAGTGATACCGAAGTGTCGGACGCCCGCTAGGGGAATATCCCGCGAGGGTGCCGGGCGCTAGGAACTAGAGAGCCATTCTATTCTCGCGGCTGGTGTCTTCAACTTGTCTGATCAAGTATAATATCGTGTTACTGTACCGGACGAATAAAAACCAACAAACTCAAGGTATTGCACTTCTTATTTATTACGCTTTGGTTGTCATCTTCCTAATATAGGTTTCCCCCTGACTCACTGTTCGAGGAATGTCAGCTTCTTGATATTCGACATCTCTACGTAAAAAGGCTGATCCTTTATTTTCATTCCAACAAAGAGTTTCATCAATATCCATCTCATAAATATGCAACGAGAGCAAAAAAAATTAAGCTCACCGTTAAACCTAAAATGAAAACAAACTTTGGTCAACTCTTCCATATGTTTCTGGCCCCCAAAGCCAATAACATTTTGCCGAGTAGTATGAAATAATTCTCGATGGATAAACTCAAACAAGCTGGTTATTGGGTGTTAGCAGAAAGGAAACTGAGCAAAGATCATTTGATCGTCATCAACAGAATATCATTTCTTTATATTCATTTTTATGTTTTGCAGTGTTTCAATCATGGGATAGCGAGAGTATTTTACTTATTTATTATGTTATTAGAATTCTTTATAACCCTGTTTTCTTCATTCCTAATAATTTTGGTTAAGACAAAAAAAATATATTAATAATCGTTTTCATATTTGTATGATAGACAACGGATGAAGCTGTCTTCTTTAGTACATACTTCGGCCTGATTAAGGAGACATAGAACATATCTTATATTATGAGGCCTGTTCGCCTTTTTGTATTTATTTATTTGTAACTATATAATACTATGTACAAATCTGTTTGGACTGTGCCCGTCTCACTAGAGAAATTCTGAGTCGAGACGGAATGTCGGAATGTGGTGTCGAGACGGATAAAAATGTTTATAATATATAATATAATATGTATGTATATTAAGAACATGAACAGAAGAAAATAAATACTTAAAACACCAAAATGCCCTGTAAAAATATATACATAGATACGAGCGAAACATAGAAATAAACCGAACAATAAATATTCTTAAAATAATTAGTTGGAAAACGGGATAATTTATTAGGTTACAATAAAAAATACACCAAATTTAGGGTGTTTAAAAATCAAATACAAATAGTTATCTATATAAATCATATTATATAAACCAGATTGTACCTTTGCGGTACTTGAATACAAATATAATAAACTACGACATATCTTGGAAAAAAATTAAGGATATTTCAATATACGAGTATTGAGTGATTTTCTTAATTAGCAAGTAAGGATTTGTCCAACACATCCACAAAACGACAAATTTAAGGTCACAACAGATTTGAGCAAAGTGTTTCTTTTAGAGAAAAGCACAAATTTAGTTATCTAAGTTATATCCTCTTAGAAATACTAAAAATTAAAATAATCACATGCTCTTTTCCAACTATATGAGATATGTCGGTATTCGAAAGGGTGATGATGAAATATAATATTTGAACTAAATTCGATTAAACACTAAC
The DNA here is from genome assembly GCA_022840565.1 of Eubasilissa regina. Classification (NCBI taxonomy): domain Eukaryota; kingdom Metazoa; phylum Arthropoda; class Insecta; order Trichoptera; family Phryganeidae; genus Eubasilissa; species Eubasilissa regina. Next base: position 25,730,848 of record JAINEB010000022.1, on the reverse strand, counting down.
ACAGAATAGCTGGCGCCACCATTGTGATGACACCAATCTAATCCTTTAATTATAAATTGTCTGCCTTGCGTACTCGGATAATCAGGACATACCACCACGAGGTTGAGAAATGGAATCTCACTAGCAGTTAACACGAGTTAATCCTAGTTTTGTAGCACAAACGTTTGTTTTAAAAAAAATATATTTGACACAATTTGTCGCTCATTTTACATTAAAAAAAAATATATAAGAAATACAAGCCTCAGACATATGTATCATACTACCCCTGCAGTATAAATATATTTTTCTACATATTTCTTCCTCGTAAGTATCTACAAATATACTATACTCCCGTTCACAGCGGTGAACCGAAATATTATAATTTTTAACGTTTTATTTTCAACGCAGTTTTGTGACGTATTAAATAAAACATATTACATGATAAAAAAATTGAATTCGCTATTAATTACTGATAACGCGACCGACTATTTTATTGTAAAAAAAAATGAAATGCAGGAATTTTCGGTAATGTTTTTGCGGCTGAAAGTAATGATTATGTACGTGGTTAGGTTTCGGTGAAATTCGCCGGCCTCTTTTTTAACTAACGTTCCAAAAACTTTTTTTATCCCATTCCACACATGCATGCTAAATTCAATTGTGCTGGTATCATACCATTTCAGCTGAGGTGAGCAGAAAGGTGGGTTTTTTTTAGACTTCGCCGGTTGCATTTTAGTATCTGAAATCCATTAACAATGGATATTATTTAGGGTTCAACATCATGAAAATATGAAAGTATTTTTTATTGAAAAATAATAACTTAACACACTTAAATATTTAACTGCTGACGTGCGGTTAAAACGTCCTCAACAATAATAATATGTTTATTCCAGCATGATCGGGTTGTTTGTGCAAGACCCGACCCATACAACACAATTTAAATAGAAAAAAAAAAATTAAATGTATCGGTGATGAAAAATGTGGAAAATGCCTTAAAAATAAAAATATTTTCTATATTGACTTAATGGTACACTTTTTTTTCAATTTCTACATCTTTCATCATAGTAACAATTTAGGTTAAGTGCTAGATACACATACTACAACCTCCCACAAGAACGCCACTGCTACTAAAGAGTTGGTGCTGAGCTCCAGCTGCAGCTTTACGTCAGCAATTCTATGTCTCAGAAGTGGAACGAATTCATTCACATGGCTTTTGGCAAACATTGTAGATGCGCTACAATAACGCGCCAACCCAAACAATATTCTGTATGAGTTATTATATTTAATCCGTAGACGGTTCGACGTAGGTAGTTCGACCAGAACTCGCAGGTATACATGCTGGTGAAGAACGATTTAAAATTAATGCACTTCACCTCCACATGTATTATAAATCAATAATTAATTTGCATTTTGGTTAGTGCCATTTAATTAAAATAAGAATCGATGAGAGGATAGTAAGAAAGGTATATAACGTTAGTTGATGCAAATTTAAGTACATGTTTGTGATAGATCTGATGTGTATTCCAGATAGGTACTGGGATGGTCTTATTTAAAAAATCTAATCCCAGTTACAGTATTTATGAATCCTGGAGTTTATATCAAAAACCGTGATCTACATACACTAAGATTATAATTATGTGTTTAAAACCTATATTTAAGTAAATTATCAATTTTTATGCAGATACAAAAATAATATATAATATATTTTACATTCGTTTCCTTAAATAGAGTGTGATATTATAATTTAAAATCACGTAAGTACTTCCGATTATTATTTAACTCCTTGGCTGCTCAAGTCGGAAACTTGCGACAGAGAAAGAGATAACGCGATAACTGTCAGAATTTCACGTTGGCTATCGTGATATCCACATGACAACCCGCGACATCTATTTCCTACAGAAAATAACGCATTATACCACCGGCGCCGCGGATCGGATCTTTAACCAAATTATTATTTCCAGTAGTGACATCGTACGGCGCCCCATACATAGATGTATAAATCTGTTTCAACTCAAGGACATCACGGATTTCGTCTGAAATCGAGTGTAAAAATCATCATTTTTCCTCCATACAAAATCAACAGTCGGCGCTCACTTTTGCATTGCCATATTTATTTTATACCACAAATAAAAGTGATTTACACGAAAATTATCGCCATTTCATTAAATTTGAAAATTACGCATACTCTCATGTCGACGTCAAAATGCTGATATTTTTAGTTATCGAATTATCGACAACTTTTTTTATTTTATTTTTACTTTACAAAATATCGGAGGGTGACTTATTTCGTTAGTGGAGATATTGCCGACTTTTTAGACATTCCCGATATGCTCCTTACTACCGCAGAGTCCAATGATGAGAAGAACGCAATAAGCGGAAAAGTATCTGGAACGTTCCAATTTGAGTAAATTGTCAGTTAAATTTTGACGTACGTTCGCAATATTTCTCGTTTTTGTTGCCTAGTAATTTAAGTTAATGAGATATTATTTTTTATTTATTAATTAAAATTAAAATATGGGCGTTTACTATAATCACAGTGAGCGCGCAGTTAGGCAGTATTGGCCATTGCCATTTTATGCGTGTTGTTAGTGGTATATAAGTGCGATGTGTTATGTGTACGTAGTTGTGATGTGAAGTGATAATATTTTTTCGTTTTAGGCATAACATAAAACACAATAATATTAATAAAATTTGATGTCGTCCTTCCAAAAAACAAATGTAAAATAAATAATAATGGTCTGACAACACTATCAACTTTTATTTTTTCATCTGAAAACCGTACGAAATCGCGGTCGATGGACGCTTATGATGAAATAGTACCTATGTTTTTTTTTTAGTTATGCCAACGTTTTCATGGTTTTTTCGTAAAAATAAAATTCGAAAAAGCTAGCCTATGAATTTGGAATTTTAAGAATTTTGGCGCTTATATAGTGGTATGATGCTGTTTCACCTACGATTTTTCTGGGCAGCTAACAAGTTAAAAACTAGCAAGACCAGTACTAATAATTCTAGTGCATAAATAAACGTACTCTTCTTTTTTGTCAGAACGTACCGGCAACGGGCGAATACGCGTCTGCCAAATATTATTTACGATGTTATCACTTGACATCGGACTTTTAAAGAAGGGTAATTATGTTTAATGCTCGTATTAAAAATTCTGGTGTTTAGTTTGTGTGATCGTAATTTGCATCATGAATTTTCTTGTATTCAAAGAATCAAGGTTTCCTTCTATCTACCTACTTTTAACTTCGGTCAAGGTACTTCGTACCATATTTTCTTATTTATACTTGATTGAAATGAGAGAGAATAACACAAGGCAGATTACGAATTATTTTGAGATGCCAGCTACCTACAAGGATATCAATCAGAAGAAGATGACAGCTACGCTATGTCTCTGGAAAGGATCTTTTGGTTACACCGAAGATGCTATTGGTCATCTGATTTCATCAGAGATTGCCATTTTTCAATATTTGATTTCGCACCCGGTATCACAATGGTATTATTTTCGTATAATTGGTCACTGGACGTAATATTGACCATGGTTACTCAAACCGTCTCATTATTCAATCCAAGTACATGAAATTCATGGATTAATGTTTTCATTTAGTATTAACACTTACAGCCCGGAGGGTCAAAACAAAACACGTCCGGCGGTGGCGGGTCATTTTAGACCTATCTCAAGTTTTTCGGTTTTTCAACGGTTTTGTGCGAGATTTTTTATAGATATTTCATTTTAAATATAATTTAATGAAATGGCATGGTGCACCGTAATGTTTCTGCTAAAAAATAAAAAAATATTACGAATAATATACATATTCTCACGCATCAACTGACGCCCTACACAGTCAAAATACAAACATCCACTGAACATGTGATCTTCTCGTCGGAACCCGAGTAGGTAGTGTCATAAAACTTACAGGTAGGCGCACCGCCCCTTAAATAATTATATTACAAGCATTGTCTAAAGGCCACTCGATAAAAATAAAAACAAATACATGGACGCATACCTGGTATCCTTTATCTACCCGCTCAAAATGTTGACAATATATGTTTCGGCGTAAGCGCTGAGATTCAATACGACTATTTTAAGTTAGTTTTTGACCGTTTTTTACATTTTTATCAATAACTCATTTGAATCTCGTCCGATAACATTTATTTGTATCTCAAATTATTTGAAAATATTTAATAAAAGATTAACCAGATAGAAAACAGCATTAAACGAATATTTGTAGCGTAATTCATATTTTTACAAACACCCGGGTCAAATCTGACCCACCACCGCAGAGTATGTGTTAATTAGCAATTTGTATCATGCACGAGTATGTAATTTTATCTAAAGCCCTTTGTGTTGTTTGTCGCATATTGAAGGCGGCTATATTTCTGTTAAATGTAAGTTTACCATATCGCCTTGGTTACCTTATTTCTATTTCTTTTATTTTATAATATAAACTTAGTTGAGAGTAATTTCTTTTAATATTTTGTTCCCGATTCCTTACTATCAATTACCTTTTCTAACTTTCTTATTTTTCCACAAATGATAAACTGATCATTGGTAAAAAAAACAAAGATAAGAAGGTAATTTCTGATGCAAGTATCCCACGTTCGCATGTATTTTGACTGTGTTTTTTTATTTTTTTAGATTTGTGTGAGTGGCTATTCAAATCCACCGTCGTCATCGCCGTCCCCAGCTGACCGACGGCATCTATGCCTGGAGACCGTGCTCAGTTCGTCTTGCCCGCTCCGTTAAATCTTAATAATCCGCTTTCTGTACAATTCTTTCTTATACCTTACTTTATAAACGACCATACAAAAATCCCACGTTTCATTCCACCACCTACATCTACAGATTTGTTCACTAGAGTCTATTAACTCCATTTTCAATACAGAAAAACATTTTGAGTTATAACACTGACGCACACACTTATACGGGTTACGTTTGAGAACATGTACCAAATTGTAATTTTGTTCAAATTAAAATTGTTTGGTACAACCGATAACTTTGGATAAAACAATGCGGTGTAATGGAAATCGGTAGGGAATCACTAAACATAAAATTTTAAGGGAAAGAATGCGGCAACCGACGTCTGTAATCCGAGATTTATCAGAGTAATTACTGGCTCCTTAAAGTCGAGAATTAAGCCCCTTAAAAATTGGGCGACACTATATAGTTGCTTGTGATTTCTCTTACATTATTGCATGTATAGAACATATTAAATAATTAATACCGTGCAGCTGATTTTACTACGATATAAAATTCAAGATGGTTTGAAGAGATTGTGAAAACCAAAGGCAAGAAACTAATAAACATGCTAAAATAATATACCTAATATATTTTTAAATACATGAGACCACTCCTGCAACAACACTGTATATCGGTTTTGGGCAGATCTGCGTTATGAGTACCACAACGTTGTATATCTTCTTGGGCACCGAATGATATGTTAAACAACCAACAAATTGACATAAAATATATAAAAATACTATTAAACACAATTTCTAACTGAGCTTTCTGCAAAAACACTGTATATCATCCAAGATGATATACAGTGTATATCAAAATATAAATATTTGTATATTATAATACAAAACTATTTTAAGTTATTATAAGAGCAATGCGATAATTTGTTTTTGATGAACGATTTATCGTATAGGTGATTAGCCTCAAAATTCCGAACAGATAATTTCTTTACTTTTACAAATTATACATAGTTTTTGCTTTTAATTACGAAGTCAATGTCTTTCAACCCCAAAGCTGCCTTTGCGAACAATGGCCAACGATAATGGCGTCGCCGCTGGTATAAATATATAATAGGGTTGGAGCTGACATTTCAATTTTCCATTGCAGAATTATAATGCTTTGTGGAGCCAACCGAAATCCCGATACGGATGGCGGCGGATAAAAAATAACTCCGTCAGTTGACCCGCTTCCTGCGGGATCACTGCTTCTCTCCGCGCTGGCCGGGTCGCGCCCGATCACAAATATTCGCCTGTAAAACACGATGAAATGTAAAAAAGTTAAAATTATTATTAAATTATTAATTGTGTAGTTGTTTTCTTGATTAGCGCCTTTCGAAAAAGTTTTTCTAAGATAAATAGAATACACAGTATTTTAGAAAATGGCATACTTTTTATTAACCAATTTGAATCATTTAACATCGACCGGTTTCGATACCATCGAATCATTATAATTACTTATGCAATAGGCTCTACTGAGTCATTAAATTATTTAATCATAAATAAATAAACTAAATATTGTATAAAAAGAAGAAAAAAAATAATCAACAGATGTGGATCGACCTTGCTCATCTCGTGCACTCTATATATTAGAAAAATCTTAACATTAAAAATATGTACAGGTAATATATTAAAATGGGTAAGGCCGGCGTCAATGCAGCTAATGTGGTATACGTTAGACGTGGTCCCGAAAATCCGTGCCCTACAAAAATTTTTGTATTGACACTTTTGCCAGTAACGTTTGTTTTCGCAATTCTAATACGGATTCATATTTTTATAAAATTCACCACAGCAAGAAATGGAATAATAAAAAAAAAAACCATTTGTTATATACATTACGAAAGCAATAGTGATCCGAAAATGCGTAGTGTTAGGAACTAGACCATGACCGCATGCAATTAAAACGCAAGTGCAAATCAATGATTTTTTCATGAAATTATTAATATTGTAGGGAGACATTTAAGGGACCAATTTAGTTCTTATTTAATGGATAATACAGCGTGGTACATAATATTCGTAAATCTTGTATATTTAATTGCGAAAATAAGTTTTAATCTCGGTTAAATCAAAAACATCGACTAGTTGAAACTATTAATAATAATCTTCAGACTGATACTGTGTACGCAGATTTCAGCAAAGCATTCGACAAGGTTTCTCGTATTATACTCATCCATAAATTAAAAGCCTCGGGTTTCACTGAGAATATTTTAAAATGGTTTGAAAGTTACCTATCGTCCAGGATACTATGTGTGAAAAACTTTGGTTGTACATTGACTCAATTTGAGGCTTCTAGTGGTGTATCTCAAGGCTCACAGTTAGGACCAGTTTTATTTTTATTATTTATTAACGATATTGTTGGTACATTTGATAAAGTCAACATATTGTTATTTGCTGATGAACAATTGAATCGATAAATGTCTTATTCTTCTATCTAACCTTAACAAATTACATGAATGGTGTACACATAACAAACTTTTTTTAAATATTGATAAATGCCAATTTATAAAGTTTTGCAGAATCAAAAAACTCATTGTTTTTCATTACAGCATAAACAGCGTTACCGTTGAAAAAGTATTATCTGAAATTAAAGATCTTGGTATATTATTTGATGAAAAACTAACATTTGTTCTCATGAATCACCAATAAAGCTATGAAATGTCTTGGTTTTGTATTAAGAACAGTGAAAGATATAAATTCACTTAAATCGTTTAAAGTTTTATACACGACTGTAGTTCGTAGCAATTTAGAATTCAACTAAACTATTTGGTCTCCATTCTATAAAGTGCACGAATTAAAATTAGAAAGGGTTCAGCATAAATTTTTAAGGTTTATTAACTTCAAATTGTGTATACCCGCTGAATAATTGAATTATGATTTTCTAATAACCAGTCTTAATTTAATTAACTTGTTGTGTAGAAGAACTTTAAGTGATTTATTATTTTTATTTAAAATAGTAAATGGCATTCTGGACGCCTCTAATTTAACTGAACTGATTGTACACCACATTCTTGCGCGGAGTACCTGGTTATCGGTGCTCTTCCATGTAAATTCATCATTTACTAATTTTTATAGGAATGCACCCCCAGAAAGACTTCACAGGCTTGGGAACGATTTTCGTCTTGTAAATATATTCCGATATTCTATGTTTAAATATAAGAGTGATGTTTTTGATGCTATTCTAAGTCAAAGATAGAACTAATTTTGATACTCAGCCATTCTGTGTCAATTCTAAAAATTATTATTTTTCCGCCTTGAACCTTAATTTTTTAATTTCTATTTATTCTATATTGCATGAAATATACATATATATATAGAATATATGTATATATATAGAATATATGTATATTTCATGCTACTCATGTGTAGCTGCTCATGTGTTTTTTATTATGTTTTATACCTAACCTATTTTGTAAAAGCCCATAAAGGCGTTAATAAATTAATTAATAAATCTTTATCTAGATACCTAAAAATCTATATTAGATGCCAAAAGAAATTGATATTAAAATTAATAAGAATTATACCAAAATCATACTCAGTATCTTCATACTGATTACAGCAAATGGTACTGTAAAAAATAATGTAAAATAATACATCAATTTTGGTCGAATTTTAAAATTAGGGAAGAAAATCAGATTGTCGAAGTTATCGCCGCATTAAAATAAAATGTGCAATCTTGGGGAAGTTATTCTACGTTTTTAAGTCTGATTCTTAATGGCCTGAAGCGTAGGGTATTCAGGGGATGCATTCAACCGGCGATGACCTACGGTATCGAAACTCTAAGGCTAACTAAGCACTTTGCAAACACGGTTCAGGTCTCAATGATCGGTCCATACTTTGCGTTAGCTAACGTGACTGTATGAAATGAAGAGATATGCTGATGAATCTGACTCAAATATGTCACGAAGGTTATCTCTGACATAAATGAACTTGAACCAGTAATATTACCATTAAAAGAATGACATGGCCCGATACGTTTGGTACCCCGACGATTACGCACAATACAACTGCGCGCAAGCCAATTGCGCTTTAGACTTGCGCGCAGTACAACTCCAACAATCACGCGCAGACAACTGCGCGCAAGGCTAAGGCGTGCAGTACGACCCTGACAACAGCGCGCAGATAAAAAAACTACAAAATTAAAAGTAAGACTTTTTTTTGTTTTCGACAGAAATTTACTAGAGATGTCGATTTTGGATTTCCGTTAAATTTTCAAAATTTGAAAAAGTTTTCAACGGTTCAAACGGTTTTCAAATTTGGTAAGCGGGTTTTGAACCCTAGAATTAATATAAATGAGGACATTTATTCCTTTCATACTATTTATTGTATTTTATATCCAATAAAACTTAAAACATACTGTCACATTTCGAAAGTACGCGCCAAGACCGAGGGCGCCATCTACTGATGCGCGTAGGCGCGGCCGGTGGTGAGAGAGGTCGGAGGAAGGTAGCGGGGAACTTGGTAGCGAGCGCCCGAGCTGAGCGGTGCGTGTGGGCGGACGCCAAGCGTCGCTCCGCCGAGATTAGAGTATTGGCGAAGGAGATCGAGAAATGGAGGAGAATTTATCGCAACAAGGACTGTGAAACGCGGTGAATACTAAAGTTGAAGCCACGATTCACCCGCGTGATGTATGGATCGTCCAGCTGGGATTCGTGTGGAGATTACCGGCGAGCGGCCGGGGTAAACACGTCAAGGTATTCCGATTTGGACCTGCTCAAGATGGCGTGGATTCGAAGGTCATCGATGGCGAGATGGAATACTGGTCCGAGCGCACGGCATCCGGAAGACAACTGAGGTCCACTACCAATGGATATGTCGAGCATCATGGAAACCGCAATTCTGAAAGTGTCTCCTTGTCAGTTGGGAGAGTGGCGAACTTTGTTAGAAATAATTATTGTTTATATAAGATCTGGAACTCTCTGCGTGCTTATAATGTCGTATTTCTTATTTTTATAGTGATTGAAGTGTAAATAACGTGTAGTAAACTAGTGTTATTATTGTCTGAGACCTCCCCCACACATCTGAGATAGATATTCCGACACCAAACCTTATTGACCCACAGACTGAGACTAGCTGGTGGCGTGGTGCGCTGGCATCCCATCCTCTGGTGACCGCGCACGACGTAACAATACTCAATGGACAGTTTTAATTTCTTTCACTAACCTAACAAAAATAACTTTTTTTTTAATTTCAATTAATTAGATTAAAAAAAGTTGTCCTTCTTTCTGAACGATCTTATTTCAGATTTTTTTTTATGTAATGAGTATGTTTTATATTTAAAATACTTTTTAAAATGAAATACATAGAAATAAATGTCCTCACTTACTTTTGTCTCGCGCGTTATTGTCTGCGCGCAGTTATCGGGACACCGTGCGTCTCTATGCTGGATACCAAGAACTTTAAATCGATCAGTAAGAAGATCTTGGAAACAGTGGGTCGATGGTATAAGGTAGTAGTGACGAATAGTAATTTTAATTAAATACTAAAATTAATTAAATGTTTTCTCGCTTATCTAACATTCGATGCGATGCTGTGAGATCTAATAAGGGCCAAGAGATTTTAAACGAAGATCAAAGCAACATCGTTACGCTGAAATGATCATAAATTCTTAGTTAATACCTAATAATTAGAGTGAGGCGGACAGAAGGCGGCATCTACAGCTAGAACACCGAAATTCAAGGCAGCGCGATTCGATGGGGCACGAGCGAGAATCGAGTTTCCCAGAGGGCGCAATGAAACTTTGCCTAACGAGAACCGGCTGACCAGACAGGGCCACTCTCTCTCCTGGACCTGATGCGTGTGGCAGCATTAATTTAGTATTCTCTATACCGCGACAAGATTATTTTATTACATTTCTAATTGTGACCTCAAATTACCAGAATTAGTGTATCAAGCTGCTTATGTACGAAATGAACCATAAGACAGAAACTCAAGGTATGTACACATTTCTTAAACCCCTATGATGCTTGCACATGGCTCATAACTTTGTGTAACTGGAGTATTTTTATTAATTTATTGGTATACTATCTCTGCTATCGTGGATAGCTGACCAACCAAAAATAATTACCAAAAGAGTAATTAATGAATTAATAAAACAGAAAATATCAAATAATTCATCGTCAAATCTTCATTTCCCTAAGAGATAGTGTAACCACAAATGACATATCACCTTAGTAAGTACATTTTATAAAGCTAGCATATTATGAGTAGGTACGTTTAGGAGTATTTTCCTTTCCAAAGAATTATTTCGGGTAGAGAGAGAACATTCTAAAACTCCGTAAAATTTGGTCGCAGTGTTTTCACATGAGTGGGGTCGAACATTATTGACCTGTCGCTGCCCCAAATCAATAATACCCTTCTACAGAAATAGAAAATAAAAACCGTATTGGAAAGGCCCGCTTATAATATTTGAATTGATATATTTTTTTGAATTATGAAAACTGAGAGGAAAAAACATCATAATACATGATATTATCATTAATCATTTTAAATGATAATTTTTGATAACACACTTGATTTTTAGCATATACATATATATAAAATCTACATTATTCATATACCATTTTAATATATGAAAAATAACCTATCTGATATAAGACGATATCATCTGAAATATGTTTGTTCTACTTGTAAAAATTACAGAAGAGATCGTTGCATAAAACATTATAAAATTTCATCTTACAGTTGGATTAATTTCGTGCCCTTGGAATAATAAGATACCATCTGACATGACATTCAACTGAAATATTGAGCTTCAAAGTTTTGAATATCAATTTTTCGATTTCTTCGGCAGAGTTTGGTTCATCGTTCATAAGGTAATTTTTTAATATAAAAACATCGCTACATAACTAAGAGTTGTAATGCAAACTGATTTCGGACATGTTATAAAATAGAACTGATACTTTTTTTTTCGTATTCAAATCAACATTTACTATTATACGTCATTAACGGACGGCCGCAGGACATTACACATACAATTAATTAACAGTGGTTAAGATAGTAACAAAAATAATAGTAAATTCAACCAATTATGTACATGTTTTATCTGGATTATTATATACAATAACACGATAGCTGTACGTTTGGTAGACTGTTAGATTAATATATAAGTTATTAGAAAAACAACTAAAGAAATTCCATTTAATATACTACAAGCACTTTCAGAAAGAAAAATAACATTTTAAAAATATGAACACAATTTATTATTAAAACATACGACGTGCGTAATATAGTAAACATTACGCATTTCTCGATTCGAGGCACGCTTGTTAAATTATGTAAGCACAAAATCGCATTCCTAGACGTGGAACGAGCTGTCTTTTGTTGTATTTCGTACTAAGAGCAGAATGACCAACTAATTTCAAACTCCGAATTCTCAGGTAGGCGAGAACAATTAAAATATTACAGTCATATAATATATCATTTTCTAAATTGGTCTCTGAAGTAGTCTAAATAGGTCTCCAAATGAGTTTACTTTTGTTAGCTTAGTTTTGGTGCAGAAAAATGTACGTTTTATAAAAGAACATTTTTTGGGAAGCAGTGGAGAAAAATCGTGTTTTTAAATAATCATACTTCAAATTCGATTGTAAAAAATATCCCAAATTCTATATAATTAACTTTTTACACTAATAATAATAATTAAAGTATTAAATATTATTGAACGAGAATAAGGACGATATTTAAAAAAATAAGTTAGTCTATAAATTAATTTGCAATGAATGCAATTATTTTTATATAGGTAAAACTAGCAGAAATTTTGATATTAGAATTAAGGAGCACTTGAGATGCCTTAATAGCAATAACTATTCTGAATTCGTCAATCACTTTTTGGAAACAAACCATTTTTTTAACATCAACATTAGAAATTATACGTACAAATACTAGTGGTTTACAGTTAAATAAATTTGAAATTTTAGAAATAAGAAAAAGTGTTAATGGCAAGCTAAATATTATAAAAATACCAAATCCTCCTTGCAAATAGTCACCTTTTAAACTTGTTTTCATATTCGTTCCTACTTATTTATAGTTTTGTTTTTATCTATGCTTGTATTTTTAATTTCAGTGTACATTGTTTCTTGAAGAAGATATCATAGGTAACGAAGCATGTTGAATAATCAATAAACAGTGATTTGATTAAGGTATTTTGTTTTATTATTTAACTAAGATTCATTCATAATTTATTATAATTTACGAAAGTACGTCTTCCTGTGCCAAAACGTCAGAAAGGCAAATTTTTGGGAACCTTCTTTACTGATGTGGACCATCAAAAATATTATTTTTTAAATAAATTAATTTAAAAGTATTTAACAATGCTCGATATATTTAAAAAAAAAATTATAACAATAGTTTTAGAATATTAAATAAAAAGCGACATGAGACAGGCTGTGTTTTAAGGGAATTGGTATTCGGAATTGTTTGCGGTTCTTATTGCATCAACAGAAAGGCAGCCGGGGAAATAATTCCCATAGGCGCTCCTTTTTGGCCGGAGCTTTGAAATCGCTTTACCACCCCATCTCAATTTCCTCCCCAATCTTTATCCCCGGAGCTACCCCTTCCCCTTTATCCCGCGCGTCTTACACCGAGCGTAGCCGGAAATGCAACCGAACGGAGGTAGACACCTCGGTACCAGAAATCAAACGGAATGTTGTTCCGACCTCCAACATGGAGCTTGTTTTCTCAAAATATAATTAAAAATGTTATATTTCAGAGAATTGCACATTATTACTACTTGTAATTTAATTTTTCAAAGTGCAGTATTAATTTAAGCTTACATTTATTATTGTTATAATTCCTTGGTAGGTACAGAAAGTATCTGAGCTAAATCTGAAGTATTCTTAAATATCATCGTATTGGGTATTTATGGATTAAAATATTAAATACAATACAGTGGAACCTCTATATTCGCCAGCCCCTATATTCGCCTGGTTCGATATTCGTCACATTTTAATAACAAACAAACGTTTCCATATTCGTTAATATTTTCTATATTTGTCACTTCCACCGCTCGGCAATGCTATCTAACTGGGCCAAAACGCAGAATATGGTCGAAAAGTGGCACCCAATTGTTGCCATAGTCAACCAAAACATAAATGGATTGAATGGTAATGTAATTGACTACTTCGTGAAAGTTTTAAAAAGCAGACAGTAACAGGCAACATTGGGCAAGTTCTCTGTTAAATCGAGCGCTACTGAATCATCAGCAAATGAAAACCACCACCAGAATTAGTGTTACCTGATGTTTGAATTGTCTCTTTCTAAATATTGTTAACATTCCTTCTCTTCCGCTTCTACCATCATTTCTTCTCATTACAATAAAGATAAAGTTTTGGCATAAAATTTATTAATTTGTGTACTATTTTTAGGGGCTGGGAACGAATTAATTAAATTTCAGTTATTTGTTATGGGAAAAACTGTTTCTATATTCGTCAGGCCCTCAGGAACGGATTAATGACGAATATATAGGTTCCACTGTATGTAATCTCTGGAAATTCTACCTTTAACAACCGTTTAAATATTTGATTACTATATTTATAATGTCATTGGTATGCTACTAAAATCTCATTAATAACATTGTCTTTAATACAACTTTATTATCATTTTTATTTATTTCTTTGAATTCATTTACATAATTATATTCTATCGATTAATTATATGATTATGAAAAATTTTTATGTGTAACTACTCAATCAGCCCTTTCTGAGTTAATGCATGTCTGAATAATAATATACGGCTCATATTCAGAGAATGAGGTACGATGAGATATATCTCTGAGATTTAGAGACTTTAGACTCTAGACTTTCAATAAGAGATGAACACTCAAACCCGTGAAAACGAAGTTTCATTTAATAGCGAGTCTCGACGTGTGCGCGTGCACCACAAAAATCATCTAAAAATACAATTACTTAAGTACAATAATTTATTTTGAAAAGTTGGATGAACATAACGCATTAAATTACAAAGCTTTTTTATGTTTTAACTGCTACTGAGGAGATTTCAATTCGAATAGAACATAAATAGTCTATAAACTGGTATTTGATAAGCATGAAGGGAAGCGCAAGAAGACAAGACAAGGACGGCTGAATCACTAAAACTTGTGTAATGCGAGAGCGAAAGTTGTCTTTAAAGAATCTTATGAGAGCAAAATCCGTATCTTAAAGACTGTCTTGACTTAAAAATCTCTTTCGTGAAGAAAAATCTTAGGGCCCGATATGCCCTAGTGTCAGTATATGCGTAGTATTGAAATCTTAATTAGAATATGATTTTTAAATTGAAACCACGACAATTGGAAATATTCTCTAATATCTTTCTATATTATTACAATAAATACAATACAATATTATATAAAACATACAGCTTATGTATAATAATATTATAAGACATATTTATAATAATATATTACAAATATTATAATTTTTAGTAGATAAGTATATGCAACTATATATATAAAGAAAAGAGTCTGTTGGTTTATTTGTTTTTTATACAAATCAACAGTTTTATTCCGAACTTGATGAAACTCTGCACTCATAATCTTCAAAATAAGAGGAACGTCACTGTCTACATGAGATTTCTAAAAACCACCCCCATCCCCCTTTTTACAACTTAAAGCAGAATTTTGGTACTTGACGAAATTTTGCACACTTTGCGTTAAAAATAAGAGGAAAATTACTGTTTACATCTGATTTTGAAAAAAAACTACCTCCATCCCTTTAAATGAAGCCTTTCTACTTTGCGTTAAGTCCGGACAACGCTGGGTACTTCAGCTAGTATTCTATAATTAAATGTCTACAGATCTTATTTATAAAACATTAGAGGTCTTGAATAATGTTCTCACATCTTTAGTGAATCGTTTTCTGGACTATTTATTATACCTCGTGAATCAGAAAGACTGAATACACACAGCAAAATAACCTCTCTCTCTCTCTCTCTCTCTCTCTCTCTCTCTCTCTCCGAGTTGCCAGCAATCATTTAATTCTTTCAAAATACACAATGCTGCGTATCTAAAATAAAATGAAAAATATATTTTTGAAGAACGCGTTTTATTAAACGTGACCAACTACAAAAATATTTTTTACCGGATTGTAACAAAAAAAAAATGTTTTCAAGCATAAAAACCATTGAATGAGTTTAGCAGAAATCAGCTTTATACAGATCTCGGGTGGCTTACTTTACACATGAACCCAATTTGCTGGAAATTCACATAGGAATTCTATGAGGACGGAAATATAATATTCAAATATCGCACCTTATTCCCGGAGTCATCCTCCTGCTCGATTTTATTTACACGTAAATTTGTACGCCCTTTTAAATTTCTTCCTTTCTTTGAATAACGTCTCATGGATTTCCATCCCCGTGCTTTGTCCCTTATTCGTTTTCAATATCCTCGGGCGGTTTTACTCCACAGCGGATATACGACTCGCGGGCCCGGCCGGACTGCGCCCCCACCCGGCAACGTTAAAGGCAGATGGATGCATCCCCCGGGTTCCACGGTACAGATAACTACTTTTGTTTTCAAGAAAACTCTACCACTAACTTTTTGTCAAATTCTGAATAAAGGTGTAAATTCGTTTTTTTTTAATCCAACGTCACAGTGAAATCAAATATCAAAACATCTATAATATAATTTTAAGTAAACTTCTGATATAAATTTCTGATAGTTACCATTATTGTGACTGTGATTGTGTTTGATTGTAACGATCATTGGTAACTGATTGTTTGTAATTCGTCGAGAAAGGACTGGTACACTGGAAAAAAAAACCTCTAACAGTTAAATCTTAGTTACCAATCATCGTCACAATCACGTCATATAACGGTTTACCTCACTATTAAAAACATTTTAAGTAAATAATAATAATATAAGCTGAAATTTAATATAATAAGCTTGCATGAGAAGATGTACGAATTTGGATAAGGCGAGAGTTATATATCAAGGCAGAAGAGTTTTGCTCCATATTTTTTGGTTATCCCCACGAAGAAATGGCGTGATAGTAAATTAAATTGTTATAATGAAGTTTAATTAATAACTTACCACAAATTTAAGAAATAGAAATCGCCTTAAATACACCACATTGGTTCAAATAACGGTAAAGACAGGCAAAACTATCATCTATAACGTAACCGTTAAGACTATATATAGTATTGTACGGATGCCAAAAGTGGAGCCTCGGGGAGGAACAATAAAATTAAATTCTTGAAAAAATGCTGAACTCTAAGATCTTCGAGCAGCTTACCTAAAATAGGCAAAGATTCCAGAAGCGGCCTAATTGTTCTAGAGCTAAGAGCTATGAGTAGCTTGTTGGTCTAGTGGTCAAGACGTTGGCCTAGTGATCTAGCGGTCGGGGGTTCGCGCCTCCAGGACACCAGCAAGTTAGTCCTATTTTCATAGCACAAGCATTTAGCTTAGTTTGAAAATAGTAAGAATATTGATGTGACATGTATTCCGTGTACGCATTTCTATTTAAAAAAAAAATGATCAATTAAAAATAAAAACAGAACAATATTACAACATTAAACAATATAACTAATTATAAAAATATCATTAAATATATTAACGTTACTATTGTAAATCATTAACATTAACTCATACCAATTCTTCAAAATTAAATCTTCATTTGCTCATATACTTTCCGACCAATATTTTCGATAATTCATACCATAACGATAACTTAATAGTATACGATTTTTGCATTGGAATTTAAACATTAAAGTGGTGTCTACAAAAGAGCTTAGAATAAGATGCCAGATTAGTGATAATATGAGTAAAACTGCGGCAAAAATTTCTGAGAACTGCTCGGCACGTATTTTCCGTGATCACTGTCATTTCTTCTCGCATATTTTCTTTTAATTAGTCCAGAGAGGAAGGATTATCACTGTATGTATTACCTTTGATTTAAGGTAGCCCCATAGGAAAAAGTTTATTGGTATAAAGTTGGTGCTACACGGAGGCCAGTTTATGTCACCTCGTCGGGATATCAATTTTCCAGGAAAAAATTTATGAACAACTTATAAGGACACGCTCCATAGCGACTGAATTCCCAAAGACGATCTAGCGGCTAGCGATCAGCATACCCCACGCCGCTCTCCCGTTCCTGCATAACAAGTATCATGCTGGTGCATCTTAAGAGAAGTCTTTGACCAAGGCATTATTTTAATTAATCCTTACTTATGGTAGCTAAACCTGTATTTTGAATACTAAGCAAACCTAAAAGTTCCAAACGACAAAAAAAGTATATGGGAAATCACTAGAAGAGACTGAAAAAGAAATATGTGTATGATAGAAGGATAAAACTGCTGTAAAACGTAAATAGCAATATGCGGCCCAAACGCAAGATAATAATTTCAAGACGCAGTGATAATCGCTGGACAAGGAATATTCGTAAATTGTAGCCGCGAGACAAAAAATGACTTAAAGGACGCCCAAAGTATCAATAATTGACGAAATTATAAATGCAGTCAGAGTGACGTGGCAAAGATTGACGGAGGCCTGAAATGAGTAGCAGTCATAGGAAGGCTTTTATCCTAGTATATATGTATATATTTATTTTAGTAATTTAAAAAACACTATTTTATATCTGTAATACCATTTAACATAAAGATATGTTTTATCGGGAGCTCCCACAGAATGTTAAAAATAAAACGTTAGAAATAGCGTAAGTAAATTTCTGAACATTTTATTGGAACTTCGCGAGTGGACTAATCCTACATAAGTATGAGTATTAAGAATCTTAGTACACACCGACGAAGAAAAATAAATTTCAAGCATTAGAGAGGTGCAACTTAAATTAATTTATTTTTTAATTGATTAATTTATTCATATTGTATACTTGTACCTTTTATGATGCAAATAATATTGTTATGCTAAATTGATTTTAAATTTAATCAATGAAAACTATACATCGATAGAAATACAAACGCGAGAGCTAACAAAGATTTTCCTATTAAATAGATATCGCCTCAACAACTCGGCTCGATGATAAATAAATAAATATCCGTTGCGGTTATCCACAAACAAGCTGTCAATCAATCACTATAAGCCGAGTCTGGAAGAGAATAATTTATCATATTTTACAGAAGATTGATACGGATCGGATTGAAGTTGTGCTCCGAATCGTCTTTATTTCTGAAGAAGGTTCTGTGTGCTATATTTACAGAGGTTTCTCTTCACGAACCTTGACTGATTTTGACAGAAACAAAGGATTTCGTTACCTGTGACTGCCTGTGACTTACTTTTTGAATTTGGAGAAAATTAATTTAACTCAGGGGTGTTGAATCGAAGAGACTTAAGAATCTAGCCAATTTTAAGGTATGCATAGTTCTTCTGTAAAAAGAGGTTAATCCAATGAGAAATGTGACGTATCGATCTGATTCCGTTGACATGAATTTTTATATTGACCAATCCGTCAACGCCGTTGTCGTTTTGAAGGTCAAGTTCTTAGGTATCAAAATATCGGTGACTTGTGTTATGATCTCCTAAATTTACTCTCATTCCTGATGTATTTAGGTTTTAGGTTCAAAAGCATCTATTCATTTTTTTCCGTTTGCATTTGACTTCAGTAACATAAGATGTTAGGTTGGTAGTATAATAATTACAGTATTAGTTTTCTGAATTCTATTCTTAATATTTTTTAATAAAAGTGTCACTTTAATAAGAAATTATTATTAATAATACTTTGAAACGCATTTTAAAGTGATATTTTTGTAACGTCGAATTGGGTTTAATTTGTATTTGCATTCGACTTAAGTAACATACAATATTAGGTTGGTAGAAAAATAATTGTGGTTTATGACCTTCAAATTCAAATATATTTTTCTCATCAAATAATTAAGTGCATTAATCGAAATAAGCACACATTTTTAGATTATTATGATTTTGACCATTCCACGTATCAAACAAAAAAAAAATTATAATAATAAGTTTACCACATCTATAGTGGTTTAATAACTCCATAAGAAAAACAACTTTCTAGTACGGCCAATAAATCACTTTTCAACAGTAAAATTGCTTTTTTCCGAAGAAACAGCAAAACATCGGCTTTGTTATTTTTTTTTCTCTTTGACGGATGTTTTGAATGGATTTCTATTGTCTATTATAAGAATTGTTCCCGAAAACTATTGGGTGTAGATGATGGCCGTTCTTTTCAATTTAATTAAAAGCGCCGTAAAAATAAAAGTAGAAAAAAACCGGTATCTTTTATATATGTTTTAGAATGTCCGAGTATCTGTTTATATAATGATATGTTATGTAATATGCAGGTGATTAATAAGAAGAATTACAAGCATTGAAAATGTTATGGATAATACTTTTAAAATTAGCAATATTAACTTGGTGGTTAAGATTCATATTTTTTATTTATTATCTTAGTTTAATAACCACAATTGAGTTTAAAATTTGAGATGTTTGAATAATAGTGGGTTTTCAGAATTTGCTAATCATTTGACAGAAAATAGTCATGGTTTTGATAAAAAATTGGGATTGTCAATTTTGCATATAAACGGTGTAGGTCACAAATTAAATAATTTGGAATCGTTGGAGATAAATAAAGCATGTAAAAGTAATCAGGAAATTCTAAACAGCCAACTAAATTTAACTACGAGTCCTATTCTAAAATTTTTTCCTAAAAATTATTCGACTAAATTTGTATTGAGCAGCAATTTGAGTTAGGTACTAAATTTACTTTTTAAATAATAGTTGTTTTTAAAAATTTAAAAATAGATTCTGGATAAATAGAAAAACAATGCTTTATTTTTAGTTAGTTTTGACATATCCTGAAGAAGGAAAAGGTGTTTTCCGAAACCGGTAGATGTTTTTTAAACTCAATTGTGGTTATTAAACTAAGATAATAAATAAAAAATATGTTACGGATAATGTTATCGCTTTTCATCTCATGTAAATAAATTGTATAGTTGCCCCTCATTATAGTTATAAATACAGATTGTGGAGTAAAAATTGTTAACTTGATCATAATGCCTCTGCAAGGCGAAACACGTTTCAAATAAATAATAATTTAAAAAAACAGGTGTTTTATTTTCGCATTTGTGATTTTAATTTGATGTAAATATCAACTGATATTTTATTGTTTCCGAGGCACTATAGGCCTATCATTATGAAGAGGAGTGCAAAGAAAAGGCTTTTTGACAATAGATTGTCCTACGAGTTTTCAGAAGTTTTTAAGTTTAAAATTTTCTACCCACGCACGCATGTTTTATTTTTAGTCTGTTTATATCCATCGTACCATCTTCCGTAGAATAACAAGCCTTAGAAAGCACAAGATTTGAAATCGATTTCTGAGTAAGTCTGTGACTAATTAAGATACAAGATACGATAGATACAAATTTTTACTTAGTGTTCAGGGAAAATCTCGAGATAACTCTCAGCCTACGGGCAATCTGAGAGAGATAATTCTCAATAAGATTGTTATTACATCTACAGTTTCATAACAAAAAGAAATCAATCCGATGCGCGACGCTGACGATACAACATTTTTTGACAACGCTTAATATTCCAGGAGATATCCCTATTTAGATAGGCTTCTAGAGCTTTACGACAAACAAGGGAAAATTCTAACAAAAAATGGCGAAAATCATTTGTCGTAAAAACACAAAGTAATTGAAATATCCCTACAACAAGTGTAAGATCATCTTACTTTATGCAGATCTAAAAACATATAAAATAATTTGTATAAAGTAGATCCACGATAAATTGAAAACATCGATTGTAGAGAGACGTCATTATAAATCTTACGAGTGTTGTCATTAGACATGGCAGGTCTCTGTCTGAGTCCAACTCAATAATTATTGTACAAAAGGGATTAGATTAGAGACCACGTACAACTCACGTTCACTTAGTTAGTTAATTCACTAAACACGTTTCTATAGTACAATAGTTGTCAATATTCGAAAGCAGATAATAATGAGGAATCCAGATCTGAATTGGTAAACCGAGATTCTTAAAATGAAGACAGATGAAATTAAAATGTATAAATTTTCGTAAATATTACTCAATCATCGAGTATTTGATTCTAAAAGCGATATTTAATAAATAATATAAAATTACTTTGTATTTAACGACTTGTGTTTCATTGTTCAATGCAGGACAATTTATCTTTGGATTCGATGATTACTCTAGAGATTGATTTTTTTAAATCTGCAAATATTGACCATTTACAAATTTTCGACATCCTTTTACATATTAGTAAAAAAATATTTCCGTGTTATAAGAGAGTTTACTATTTATAATATGTATTGAGATTTAAACTTTATATAATATGTATTGAGAATTAGATTCAGTTAAATATTTATGATATTTTAGTTGTATTTTACAATTTAATTATTTCTAACGATTTTAAGACTTCTCTTGTTTGCATGAAAGTAATGAAAAACTGCAAATTTAATAAAAGGTTTTGTCCATTTGTAATTAATAGTTCTCAACTTCTGAGAAACTGTGGTAATTAAAACACCTAAGCGCTCTTTGACTATTTGGCTCATTTTCACGGACGAGATTTTTATCTGATTCTTCGTCTCGAGACAATTTTTGAGACAGGGATTGTGCTTTCTATTCTCCAGAGACAACTCTCGATTTTCTAAGTTTAAAAAACTCGAGCACCGTCATATGTCTCGTGCCTTATTTCTCACTTGTAATTTTAACGTCAAATGACTGTTAATGTTTTGTTTATCAGATGGGTGAATTTTAATCTCTCCTACAGCAATTATAACAGAATAAATGTTTGTAATTTCACTCCGTCCATTACAAAATTTTGACATTTCAGAATAAATAGTTTTAGAATCTGCGGTTCTCGATGACGTTAGCGCGCATGTGAGGAGTCTCGCTATCAACCCAGTGTACACAAATCGGTCTTACCAATCTCAAGCACTGATATCAGAATTCATATTCATATTAAAATCCCACGACGTGTACAAGGTACTGAGATTTACCTCAACTAAAACTCTGAGCCTTATCTCATCGTGTCTCATTCCGTGGAGATGGGGTATCGTATTTAATTTGCGCTCGGTTTTGTCAACGTAAGAATTATAAAGTGGTTTTATATATTAAAAACTTTAATTCTTTATGTATTACAAAGATGAATGTTGTATAAAAACTGTGTTAAATTTTAAAAGAATTCTATTAAAAATTCCTTAAAATCATACTAAACAAATAAAATGTATTTATTATATATTGGCAAGCTTTACTTTATGAGGTAAACTGTAAATTACAGAATAAATTATAAATAGTTACATAAAGTGCTTATTTTGATCAATTATCTTAGATGAACAAATGTGTCAGTTCTAAATATTTAACTATTTTCAATTTAGAAAACAATTTCGTTTTTATATTGTCAATTATTATCAAAAGTGGAAATAGTTTTCTGTTGAAAAAAAATAAACTTTTTTTTCCGCCGATTATTGTACCAGGCGGCAGCGGCGCACGGTGGATAATGATAATATTATACATATATAATTTTGTTCTTATTTAATATTTTCTAAAGTCCCACGATTATATGTATTAATTACTTGGGTTTTAATAAATAATGTCAACCGGTTTCAGAATAATATCTGTTAGTGTGCAGTGCTTCGTCAGTGGAGAATATATAATTCTGTTTTTGATTTCTTTAATTATTTCGATATTAAATACAAATTCACGTTAATAAAATATATTACTATATACTCTGGAAGTGGACCTGTGATGGTATTACTCGCGCGAAATTACTCAACAGCCATACAGTAGCGACTGTACCCACCAAATCAGATAACAATACGTCGCGCCGCAACCAATCCGAGGAAGCCTAGAACAGACCACTTTGGCCTTGACCAGCTCCTCGGATACATTTACTCGCACCTCGGCACCACCTCGAGTGTACTACGTTTTTCTTATACCTTTTATAATATAACAAACAAGCCTAAATTTAATCTGTAAAAAAACGCCAACCATCGTAAGTACATTGCATTGCATTAATCTACCTGCTCTAACTATACACGCTGACACCAAATCACCATAATATTTAACATTTCATATACCTACATATGGAAGAAGCATAAAGATATAAGACCATGGATTCTCACCGTACAAATCCTTTTGACACAAATAATATCTATTGATGACTTTAACGAGTCTACACAAACATTAAACACTTAAGTCGCTAAAGACCTCAATAGTTCAACAGTTTCTATCATCTTTCTATCCCATTTAGCTGCAATCTTTTCAATGTTATCCAAGAAACTGGGAAAATGCGTTACTCAGTGAATTCATTTGAACAAATTTAAGGAGAGAAAAATGTTTACTTCACAATTCTGAAATAAAACGTAAATCAGAGACAATTTAACAAATACTACACTTTTTTTATGGGATTTGCGACGTCTGTTTTCAGATATGGGTCACTCCACTGTGTGGCGGCAGCGGGTATAAAGGTCCGTTTGCATCGCTGCGCACCGATGCTGATGCAAGGCCGTCGGTAGAGGGCGCGCCGACATTGTATAATAAATTTTCCTTTCACGTCACGCTTTGACACAAAGGGAATCGCTTTTCAGCCGAAATGAGGCAACCTGCACCATCCGGCTATCCTGAATCGCGCGACTTTTATTTCAGATCATTCATCACGGCAGCGGTAATACTATTGAGTGCTGAGTAGCTGAGAATGTTTGTATTGGAACAGGAGCGCAGGAAACTTCTCGTTATCTGAAATATTAATTCATCATCTGCAATGTTTCCTGCAAGCTGCGCGCACGCCGTGCTTTTGACAACAGCGCGCATTACTATCAGTCATAATCTGATCAATAAATATATAATAACCAATAAACATTTTTATAACGAATAACAACAGAAGATTGCATGTTTTTTTTGTCAATTTTATGACGAGACAATTTTGTTGAGATAATATTGGAGGTACAGATATAAGCACAATCTTTTGGAGTTGCCGCGAAAGGTTGAAATTTTTTGTGAATTTATTACCGACTCAAAAAAGGCAGATAAATTGACAAATGTATGTTACATAAGTAAATTTATGTCTTACGATCTACCAAATAAAATTACCAATATTTATTTTTATTAATACATACTGATGCATTAAGAGTTTGCGTCGTAAAAACTCCTCTTGTGAGAATTTTTACATTATTCAACTCGCTTTGCTAGTTGCACGAAACTTACAAATGAAATACTAGTCAGAAAACTTTATTTGGAGACAGTTTTTAATATATTAGACATTTTTTTCAATAAAATTAACTTTGTACCACATACACTCTTGGTTATTTCGTCACTATTATAGTTTCGAGAGGTGCAGTCTCTTTTATCATGAGGTAATAAATTAACTAAAGTACCATTTCGTGTCGACCTATTGGAGTAGGTACATATTAAAAATATATTAGAGGACCTCCTAGGTAGAGAGGCAGAACACAAAGGCTGGGGGGGGGAGGTTTCAGTCGTTAATGTGAATATGGACGGTAGATGTGAAGTTTTAGGAAACATGATATCATTATTACCTGTACCTACCAAGTAGAGAAGTTTTAGTGTATGGCCCTTGAAAGAATGGTTAGTTTCAATTATGTGATCAGAAAATTTCGAGAAGTTACTATTTTTAAAACAACGGGTGTATTAACGTGTGTTGTGAATTTGAGTGAATATTGTACATGGATATGTTAAATCATGAAATGAGCTCGCACTATCATTGAAATGCTTTGAGCGCCAGCCACCCAGCGAACTAGAAACATAATCCAATAATCGGTAGATCTGCCGGAAATTCATTTTTGTTTCAAACATTTACGGTATTTCATTTATTTAATAAAAAAAAAATTTACAAATTCAAAAAAACATTGGCTGTACTCGAAGGCCTGTCTTCGCCATGATGATAATTAATTAGTCACAATCAAGTCAGTCATTGGTCAATTTTTTGAATTCAATACACACAAGGCACAAATTTCGTCATAGCGTCATTAATCACATTATTCTCAAGGCAATCTTAAGGAACTCTCCAAAACGGACGATGAATATCAGTAATAATTTCTTCATAATATAATTTCTTTCATATTATCTTTTAGAACTTTAGAAAGTTTCTATAACATAAGCCACATGTAAATATATTTCATTCTTAAAACTTGATATAGCCTACAAATCCTGGATCTCAAGTACGTATGTGTGATCTATAGTCTCCAAAATCATCTGAGTGTAAAACAGATCTCCTGACATTCTCAAAAACACGCTCGGTATCGACGACAACATGTACCAATAACATGCGCCCGCAGTCGTCCGGAAGGCCGGCTCTTGAGCGCCATTCCTCTCACTGCTGCCTTCCCGTCAAGATCTCTAGCAAATACTCCTCGGTGTACACATCGTGTTGCATATTTTTAAACTGTAACTGTGCTCAATCAACAATTAACTTCTGTCAACTATAAATTGTTTCTCTTCTACAATCTGCTCTGGCCACGCATACACAATATATCTCCGCGATCATTATCAAACGAACATGTGAATGATGGGTGAATATTGGGGAACTCAACATTCTCACTACAGCAAACCCTTCTGATTTAGCTGCCATAATATGCTACCTAACTATTAACATCAACCCACACAAAGCACTCATAATACAACATAATCGGTAACCTCACCGATTCCGGTACCATTTTTCTGTTATAACATTGTCAATCTGTTATACAATTAAGAGTTTATTGAGTAAAAACTTTATCGATATTTAGGAATGTAGATACTTCGTTTTTTGGTTGAAAGTTTGATTTTAAGACGAAATTTTTAAGAAAATTAGAAGGTATGAAGAGTTTGAAAATAATAATTAGAAGAACTTTTATTAAAAATTCTAAATAAGATTTTTTTAAGGTAACACAGCTTCGTTACGTGAATATAATATTAGGAGAACACATTCTTATTGTGAAGTTGTAATTAATCAGAACATAGGTCTGTGATATTAGAAAGATATACATATAAAATCAATTTTATCGATAAATATTGTTGTTACACCATAGGGATTCGAACCTGGATCTCTTTCCTAACCGGGGAAGGTGCATTATCCAACTATGCTTCAGCGACAAGATTTTTAGCGACAAATTTTCGAACCTATATGTTACCTTTTTGATATTAATACATTTACCGTTTACCTTATTTTTACAGAATCTCAAAATCGCTGTAGCATAGTTGGATAACGCACATAAAATTGATTTTATATGTATATCTTTCTAATTCATATATTTAAATCATATTTAAATATAATACTTTCATAAAAATACTCTACAGTTTTCTTCAACCCTATTATGTTCCTGAGAATAACACCCCTTACCATATCGAATCGTGGTAATTTAGGTAATGGACTATTTGAGAAACTAGTATATTAATTTTGCTTTTTGCGAAAATTAACTGTTTCCTTGTTAAGTCATTATATGCTTTATAATTCTTGTACATCTGGTCATCATATTGTTTCTTTGTAAGTTAGTTGTTTAAAATGATCAAAATATTTTTTTCCTGAAGTTTTCCAGTTCTCAATTTATAAATTAAAGTTAAAGCCAATTGTTCAAAATCTTTTTAAGTTTAGGGTGTAAAAAAAAGTTATTTTGTTGTAACTGTAGATTTATATATACGAAAATAATATTAAAAACAATTAAAATATCCACCTCAATGTAACAAACAAAACTCTATATAAAAGGCGTTAAATAATTTTCTAAATTACATAGGTAACAATTATACCAAAATGAAATGAAAAAAATATGTATAAGTAGGTTATATGTCGTAATATTAATAATTATCATATTAAACGATTAACTTTTGTTATTGACCTAAATAATAAGACGATAATATAAGAATTAGAATACAGTAATGAATATTATAATTTCCCTCCCGAATCCAGGATTCGCTAACTTTGTTTCCGCTGTCTGTTTTTTAAAAACAATCTCTAACAATTTGAGAGAAAACACTTAAACTTTTTGTGCAAATTTAAAATTTCCGGCTCTGATTGAAATGAAAATGCGAATTAACATAATAAACTACGGCAAGCGGGGTTTCAATATTAAATACCCCGGTCCCTGTATTTTCGCTCCAGCCTCTCAACGGGATTTGTTTGAGGAGACAGAGGGAAGACTTCACCACCTCAATTTGCAACGTTTAAATTTGTTTGCGCAGGCGAGAGGCGGCTCGTCGTGTTGGTATTCACAGTTGACAGATTTATTGATTTCACTTCACTTCTTTCATTTTATTCTTCACTTCCTACTTCCTACTCACTGACGGCTTCCTCTCTATCATTCTCAGGGGGCACCATAAATATTATCGGTAAATTTGAAAAAAATTATATTCCCACTTTGAAGACGGCGCGCTATTTTCTTGTTTTCTTCCGACGTATTATGCCAATGATGGGACGCTTCGTAATAAAAAAAGGATAAATTGAATATTTTTCTGTTTATGAAACTTTTTTAACCAATACAATTTTTATTTGTTCTTTACTGTTTAAGTTAGTCAAAATACACCAACAAAATAATTAAGATTTAATATTTTATCAAATAGAAAAATATTAACATATACATCTCAAATAATTCAAGAGAAATGATGATATTTTGTGGCATACATTTTTGTTTTATATTATCCATAGCGCTTTTTCATATTTTACCTATGACTTACTGAACTGCATTGGACTCGGGTATAGTGTCATTGTAGCTGTAAAGTTCTTGGTTAAACGGCCAGGTATGTGAGGCACGAGCACGGCAAAAACGAACGTGTTTTAAATATCTTCAGGTTAAGATTTCTTACTTTTATTTTTTATGTACTCAACAATAGTACGTCAATTTTAAACACGTTCAATTTGAAATTAAGTCCACATTGTCTTTATTACGAGTAAGAAAAAACATACGTTACCGAAATCGTGCGAACATCTCTCTTATCTATGAAAGCCGCGAATGATATCGTACGAATTTGACAATGCTGAATAATGCGAATCATGTATGTAAATATGATTTCGTTTTTTTTTAAGAATGTCTTTAAATGGAATCGGTTTTACTGTTAGGATCTGTTATTGTAGCCCGTGGTAACCGCTGCGCGGTCAGGGCTACCGTAGAATCTATATTTCATCTAAAGCAATATAATAAGAATGCACGAAGCACTATTGTTAAAGCAATATAATAAGGGATTTCCATATTCAAATATAGATTCTCAACAAATGTCATCGGATTAGTGATATCAAATACCTGTTACATTTAGCTATAACGTCACGTGACATAATGTACTATCGCTGTGATGCATATACACGAATGAGACATTGATCTCTCGTCTCAGAGGTTTGTCGGTTCATTCTACTTTACTTGCAAAATACGACAGATTAGTAATCGTAGCTCGCTCCCAGCTCAACTTCTGTATATTATCCTTTATTTTATAACATACAAACAATAACAAATCATAAAAAATATGGTTTATATTATAATTAAAAATACAGTCATAAAACTTCTTAAATATACACATCACCTGTGTTCACCATAATGAGACTACCCACCGATGCCTGTAGGTAGAAGAATGGATATGAACCATGCATTCAAAATTCATGAAAATGAAATTAAAAATACATAAAAATGAGGTGTGTCGTTTTCTATGGTATCTAAGACAACTCTCATCTGTGTACATGCACTATTAGCGTGACTAGCGTGATGATCTATCGTCTTCACCTCAAATACTGTAATTGCTTTTCGCGAAGTGAGATAATTAATTATCCATAAATATTATCGTCATAATAGTGCTCGCTTAATCTAGCGGTAAAACGTTCAAATCAAACGGTTTGGAGTTCGAGCCTCGTCCTGAAAATACTATTTTCGTTTAACCATTTAGATAACCAAGTTAGTATTATTTTATAGCTTATTTTGAAAAGTAGATGAATAGTAATGTTACCTGTAGGTATTCTATGTAGTTACTTATATTTACAACAAAAAAAAACAATATATGAACAATACATATACAATTTTCATAGAAAAATTGAGATAAGGTAATACTTGAGGATAGAAATAAATGATTATGAGAGAAATTAAAGAATTATAACAAAAAAGATTATATTTATTATTCAACTCTGACATCAACGTTTGCTGTCTATTGTATTTTGTATAGTAAATATTTAATATGAAGAACAAAAGTGAAAAATATTTCATAATCAAATCTCGTAAAGCATCAGCGTTATAGAGTTAGCTTACATGAGCTTAGTGTAACACATACTACTAGTCTAACTTGTGGCAGTTCATAGTAAAGTATATTCTATAAACTGTGGAGGCCCTGAACGCGCTTCACAGTTACCTGGTTGACAAACCAGGCTCGTATCAACCTTAAAAGTACATCTGGTACCGCAAACCAGACAACCATAAATTGTAAAGTAGTCGCTATGGGGCCAACCTTAACCGTGCACTTGTCTCTCGGCCGGATTCCATAACACACTTCCAGTAAACGATTTTCGCCATATACTTAATCTTTATTGTCACTTCGACTTGTGTATTGTAAATTGTGCACTGTACCGTCAATGAACGTCATCAACTGTAAGTTATTATCTTATTTCATCTACCTGTTACAGCCAAACACACAAACACATATCCGCGCACACGTTTACACACGATCCGCGATATCATATACAAAAAAAGTGGGCGCTGGGGAGATTGGGGCTCCCAGTCTCACATTCAAACAGATCCTTCTGTTTCATCTACCAAACCTGCATAAACATTAACACTTATAACAAACATAAACACTTTCCTCAGTGGACCTTCAAAAGGTTTTATGGGAAATTTGTGTTTGTAAAGGTTAAAACATGACTGAGAATTTTCAATACCTTCGTGGCGGGTGTTAAAAGTGGATTTAGACTGTGATAGATATGGAAGACCAGGTCATACGAGTAGTGTTCAGAATATACAATTTCAGACTGGTTCAACAAAAGATAACTACAAATAAGACAATTTATTCGATACGTTACGATGTAGAAATACATCACAAATTAATTTTTAAAATAGAGATAGTGATTGTCATAAGTTGTCACGAAATTAATATGTTAGATCGCAGGCGTGCATGTTACTGTCTAAGAGGCACGCCTTCTGTGGGTGTCGACCAAAAAGGGAATTGAATCGAACTACCAGCGGTCCCTCAATTATCTGACGGGACAGAAATATTTAAAATATGAAAAATAAACAAATAAGAAAATATTTAAAAATGTTCTAAAAACTGCAATCACTGTTAATAAAAACATATTTAGATCTATTAGGAGAACAAATTCTTATTGTGAAGTTGTAATTATTCAGAACATAGGTCTATGATATTTTAAATATGAATTAAATGTATTAATTAGAAAGATGTACATATAGAATCAATTTTATCTAAAAATGTTGTTGCGCATATTTTATATGTATATATTTCTAATTAATATATTTAATATTTAGATTTTCTTAGAATAATAATGTGTTCTCCATAAAAAAAAAGATTATTTACTTAAGAACAAGTGACTAATAAATAGGTTAGTTCAACTTTTTTCTCTTCTCGGTCGAGTGTTCCTGCCATTATCAAGCATATTCAAAAAAATATATGTATATATAAATATAATATATATGTTACATTTTCAAATCCGGTATATTACTGAATGAGATCGTTAGTGAAAATTTTTTCACATGCATATGTATACATATAAAGGATGTAACAGATCTAATTCACAATATTTTATGGGTAGATACCTGACTTGATTACGAATCGAAAAAGTTGAACGAATATGTGCAAACTTTGCACTGTTAGAGAAAATATTATTGTTTAAAATTTTTACAAAATCGTGTTAAATTTAAAGTCTATGCACTTCGAAGTAAATATTTGCGAAATTTTTCAATTATTTGTCTACATCTTTGCTTCAGGCCCTAAATCATCTAACTAAAAATATATTAACCGCTCGAAATTCGACGACCTTTAATTTTTTGTATTCAATATATAATTTGGAATCAATAAAATATTTCAATTAACTGAAATAATCTCACAATTACGATTCTTTTGAAATGCTTATATATTTGATATGGTTGAGATTAAGCACATACCTCTTGAACTCGTAATTTAGTCAGGTATCCACCCATGAAACATTGTGGACTAGGTCTGCTACATCCTGTATGTATGCACATAAAATATTGAACCTACCATAACTAATAGAAAATTAAAAATTTCACCATAATTTTGCACTCTCCCATAACAGTATTATTTCTGTATATGTAGCTATAGAAAATGAGTGTACTAGACAGGGCACCGAACGAATTTTTTACATTACTGCAAAAACTCTCAGTAACTAAGTTATAGAAATTAACAAATAATTATAATTATTGTTAATTTTTAAGGACAACACATTTTTATTGAGAAGTTGCAATTTTTCAGAACATGGGTCTGTGATATTTTTAATACAAATTAAATATGTTGTGAGGTATCGAACTAGGGGGTTCGATACACAATCGGCTAGTCAGTGGAGAACGATTGGAGGATTGTGGATTCTTACATACCCGGGATGCTTAATTACTATAACTACTGCATTCTGCTTCTGCCCTTGGCAGAAGAAAATTTATAAGTGACATGAAAGATCAATTGAATGAGATATTCTGTTTTATAATTCATCTATTTATAACTTCGTTAAGTTAAGTTTAATATTCGTTAAGTTAAGTATAATATTCGTTAATATAGTCATAACAGCGACATGACAAATATCAAAGCTTCGACTTAATCATATTCTAGTAATACATCAGTAGGTACATTAAGTGATTGACAATTCTCACCCGATTAAGATTTAGTGCTCTGACAAGTGGCGGTAGTTAACCTCAAATTTTCTTGACACACCGAATACAACCCTACTAGAGGTAACCAAATATTATTTGTATTGACAAAACATTACTCAAAAGGTCATTCCATCACGGATTGACGTGATAACAAAGGATTTTAAGTTGACTAAATTACACAAGATTTGAAACATTTAAACCAAATACAAACACGGTGATTTCACCGACTGTCCTGCGTGCCTTCTGTATGCAGACACCTGACAAGGTTTACATTATAACAAGGAAGATATACACAGGATACAACAGTTACGTGATTCTGTTCGTGAACCACTATTGCCTGGATCCCATGACGACTATCGTGGATCATGGCATGACAAATAAGCATGGTTTTCTCACCTCAAAACAGTGACGAAGTGATCATTTCCGCAGATCCGATCGCAACCCTTATACCTCGGTTCGCGTAGATGACGTGGCTAACATCTTTCCTTCAGGCCTGCAATCACCATAAAGGAACTCTGCTACCAAGAACAAATGCAGGAATCGTCCATCACCAACCACGCCATTATCACAGCATCGCCATATTTTTCTACCAAGTCAGGGAAGAAATATCAATTTCTGGAAAGACAGTTTTCATGCAATTAGGTACAAACAATTAACAAATAGTGCATTAGTGATTGAATAGATGAATTAATATTTACCCTCTAATTTACAAGATAAGTTCCTACTTAGCCAACGCGTGTGTAGCCAAGACTTCGTCTAATGACAGGGGAAGCCCGGCTCCGGCAGCAAGCGAAATTTCTCAACTCTCGACCACATATAACTATTGACTCAGTAAACTGAAGATCGCTCGGAACTTATTACTAGAATGATCTAAATGGGGCCATTATATAAAATTACTCAACCGGAGTGATTATTCGGATGTTCGATAATTAAAAAAAATAACATTATAGCGTTAGTGTTGGTAATAGATAAAACAAATTTAAAAATGCGGGAGCATCATAAAACGGGTAATACCCTTTCTTTTCACACACACGAAATCGACATGATTGTTGATAATGAAAGCTATGTTTTTCTAAAAAATTTACAATAAAATTTCAAACATTATGTAGGAATGTAGTCTTCTTTCAAAAAAAATATACGATAAACCGAATTTGCGACCCAACTAGCAAGTGGAAACTAATTATTAAAAGAGCAAAGAATGTGTGCGCGCGTGCTGCAATTCAAACGTAGAATTATGACAGCCGTCATATGACGGGTTGGTAATCTACATACATAATTAACAAGAACCGAGCCATGATTTCTCATTTAAATTAATTACAGTTAATACTGCTCAATATTCCGCTGCTGGCAGTGTTGGACCCGCCCGCGGCGGAGCATCCGCCCGGCGAGGGCTCGTCAGTGAGCCCAGTGAGCGGTGTGGATAGAGCTCACAAATTTTCAGCGTGTGATCGGCCCACATAGGTGGCAATGCTAATCGCCAGTGGAGCCGTCGCAATAAATCTCCCCCGTACTTGTAGGCTGTCAGAATTTAGAATTTCATTATCAATTAATTATCCAGAGAACAGTGGCGTATACTTCATGCCGCCCGTACAGTACATGCACTGGCATCATTTATCAGTTCTGGCTTGAGCGTCCTGCACACCGTATCTACGTACCTATACGTTCCAGTTGGCAATGTGAAAATAGATATGTCAGAATTTTTTATAATTTATTATGATTACAACATAATCAATTTTATTCAATTCATTGTTGACAAATCTACTTTTATTATTATAATGCTAATGGCCCGTATTCACGGGTAAGATTTTTATGAGATTTTCGACTCGAGACAATTTATGAACTACTGATTTTGTTCCCACGAGATTCTATGGAGGCAAACCTCCACTTTTGTTGTCCACCGTGTACATACCATATCTCGGAGAAACGCCATCTCGTGTATCACTTCACGCTTGTTGTATGTCAAACGTCAAATGTCGGTCAATTGACTCTTGATATTCCGATCGAATTTGACTCTCCGTAGCACCACTTAAAAAAGAATAGAAATGTTTGGTATTGATGTTTGTCTAGCTTTTTAAAATATTAGTATTAATGATTCTCAGCGATGTTTGTGCAGTTTCGTCGTGTACGGGTTTGAAAGTTTGTCTCAATCTCTTTGAGTTTACCCGAGATCAAAATTTGAACACATGTAGTACATTATACTGAAATATATCTCAACGAAATCTTTGAAATTTATGCCATTGTGTCTCATTTTGTAAACATGGGACATAATAGGGACATATCGTGCCCTTGAAACAATAAGGTATCATCTGAAATTTACATCTGTATAAGAAATTGAGCTTCAACGTTTTTATAATTAATTTTTGATTTCTTTGGCGAAATTAGTTCATTACCCACGTGGTGAAAGTTCTACAAAAATATCACTATATAATTTAACTAATAAAGTAAACAGATTTCTGATTATGAGCACCTTATTTAATATAATCTCATACATTTTATTTATATTCAAATCAACAGTTGTTCTGAATTTAAATTTCTAGCAATGACATGTTTGTAATACCGATATTTATTAATTTTATTAGTAAAATTATTTCACACGTCAAAATAGTTAATTGATTAAAACGAAACTTTAAATCAATTTAGCAAAAATATGTACCAGGTACGCAGATATATTTATTTGTATGTTTGAAAACACAAAAGTTTATATATTAAAAAAATTACTAATGTATTCATTTTGTTGAAATTAAATGATAAACAAAGGAGTAATACGAGTTTTATAATAATTTAAGTTCTTAAAAAATCGAGTTTATTATTAATTTATTAATTGTCAACATACCTTAAAAAGAATGAATAACCGTTACTAGATCGTACAGTAAATACGGTCGCGAAAACATTTTACAAATTTGCCAATATTTTTTACAGATTTGCGAATGCTTTTTACTAATTGGCAAAGTTGAACTGTACTTTATAATCTGTCATCACAGCTGGCTGCAGAATGGAGCGAAGTGGTCAAATACAACTTCTATTAATAAATAGTGTATTTTGTCTGAAAATTCCTGAAAAAAAAACATTTGTTATGCAACATGATTACTGAAATAGAGTCATATATTATATATTTGTCATGTCTGATATTAATAGACAATACAATAGTGTTCAACAACAATGCGTTAACCCTTAAAATTGAAAACATTAGTTAAAGTTAAATTAGTGAAAAGTTATATTCTTTATTTGTAAAAATATTTTAAGCAGTTTAAATCTTTGCAAAGTATTTTTGTTGCCATAATAAGTTAGTCAATTATTGCCCAAAGAAATTAAAGTATCAAATCTATATCGTTAATACCATAGTTTAGATTGAGTGAGAAGATTTTCCATATGATTCAGTCTTTATTTAAATACGTATGCCGATAAGGTAGCATTTTTATATTCATATAAAAAAATACATTAATATATAATTAAAACATTTCTCGTAATATAATTATCTAAATACGCCATTTTCACGTCATATTTTGACAACTATTGTTTCTGTGTACCAAAGAATAAGAGATGGTCAATGTACTTGCCAGTAGATTTAAAAGAAAGAAACGTTTTTTCTTTTCTTAAATTTAACACGTATTAGCGTACTGTAATTTAAATGCAAAATAAATATATTTTAATATATGAAAGAGAAAACATTTAAATAATCTTATCCCAAATATATTAAAAACACGTTCAACTTACTTATATAAGACGGACGATCTCTCAACTTTAGCATTTTGGTTACTGGCAATGTATACATTAAGACATTAAGATAATATATAATGATATATGATGCCCAGAGAAGTCGACCAAAGTGATAAATATGTATTCATTTAATACGTACTCTCCGGCCGAAGTAATTTTTTGAATTAAAATCAGGACGTTTTTATAACATTTATCCTAACCTAACCTTGGGCCCCAGATATCAACAATATTTTTTAATATTATCTTGATTTTTTTACATTGAAATTTCTATACCTGGTATATTTAATTATATATTTGCAGATAATTTCCGTACCGTTATAGAATATATAAAAAGAAAACATTAAAATAATCTTAACCTAGAGTAATAAAAAAAACATATTCGTTTTTATCCTACTAGCCATTCGGATCCATTACATTCAATACATCCTAGACGTCCAGAAAGTCATAGAAATAGACGGGGAAACGTAACATTATTATGGATAAACCAAGCAATATTTTTTTTTCAAATAAGTAGGTATTTTTTTAGAGTTCTTGAATCAAATTTGTTTTATTTTTCTCGCTTAGTATCAAATTATGAAGATTAGATAAATTAAAATTACTAAGATTATAGATTTTCGTAAGAAAGAACGGTAGCTATATTGTGAGGTTAATTGTAGAGATTGTAACTGTAATTGGAGAAAATGCAACATAATGCATAATGGCCGGTCAGTGCGATAAATAACACAACTTTTTCACTTTATTTATTTATTTGATTATTTGAGCATTATACGTGCATAAGTACACACATATTTTGCATATTACTCTATTATTCACTTGGTCAGTAATATTTATACTATAGAGGTACTGAGACGATCTTTAACTATTTTATTACACTCAATAATACATTTTAACTTTAATACATCGTTCGAGACGTTTCCACATAAATAAGTATAAAACTAATTCTCTTGCACAAAAAAGACTCTACAAAAGACTAATAATTATCGTCTAATTTTTCTTGTTTCCCAATTAATAAAGTGATTTTTTATGTTCTATAGTCAGATTACAAAACATTCTCTCATTGTAAATACTACCAGAAAAGACAGAATCTGTTAAAGACCGTGGAACTAGAAAGCAAATTACAAATGTACTGCAGATGATGGATAAGATACGTGAGTTCTCCATTCCATTATACATTTGAAAAAATATTTTAATATACTCTTAGTTAATAAATTTTTCACTTCAAAAAGTCCACCTCAAGTATCCTTCACAATTTCATCCAAAACTCACACACCACATCATACAATCGGTCGGCAAATAACTCACACTAAATATTATACTACGATAATATGTTAATATAATTTTGTTTAATATTGTGTGGTTCATGTTATGGATGCGTGCTTCGTAAATATACTATGTGAACTGAACATAATTATAATATATGCACTCGTAATGGATCAGTCAATTCCTATAGTAATTATATTACTCTAAATATTAATTTAGAATAATTCTTAAAACCAGTGTAATGTAACCGTATTTTTACATTGTCGATGTTTAAATAATATAATTGTGAATTTGGGCCCCGATGGCCTTCGTAATCTGCGTAGACAGCTTCTACAAAACCATAATATTAATTTGGCCAAATAATCATCTAATGGTTAAGAATATTCCCCGTGTTATGTCCGTAGTAAACCCAATTCTTTTAATCTGCGTTTGCAATTATTAAATACCTAAAGTTTCCAAATATTCAAATATTATAGCCGTTCAAATACCTATAGAGCAATTGTTAAAATAAATATACCTATTATCTTATAGTATGCGATTAAATAACGGAAAAACTTCCAATCATGCGGTATGATACCCGAGCGCACTCGTTATAACATTTAATTTTACTAGTCTTCAATTTATTACCTCTAATTCCGAAACGTTATTTCCGCGAATGTAAATAAGTGAATCTCGGTGCGAGCCAATTATCATAAAGTTGGGTATGTATTATTCAGAGCTGGAATGTAAGAGTGTGGAAGAGATATACAGGTCACCAACCTTGTCGTAGACTTGTCCTCGTGACTGTGGCTACTTCGTGGCATTGCCTAGCTGTTCAAAGATTATGTGGACATGTGAAACAACATGCGACATGCTAAGTGCCTGTCTCTACATGCTAAGTGACATGATAGATAAGTATGTTCTGTGATTATGATACGTTCTCTAGACATCAGACTATGGCGCTCGCTCGGCTCCCCTACAAAACCCCAAATTCCCAGTCTGGTACATATTTGTGTTAGACGACGGGTAATTAACCCCGAGCTCTCTTACCCACGCGTTCAAAAGTTAATGATGATGATGATGATCCAAAGTTTTGATTCGGCCAATGTCTCAGTGAACAATATCATCTGTTATGACTCATTCAAGACGCATGGCCGAGGTCCTTGTATCTCTAATATGCTGCTGTTCAGTATCGGTAGGAAAATGGCCAATCCGTGGCAGCGTCCGCCACTGAAAGCAATTAATTGTGATTGCTCGTACACCATGACAGTACGATTCTTAGGATAGTTGCTGTGGCACGTCTGAGAACATACGTCATGTGACAGCGGTGTCTGAAGGATAGTTTTGTTTATCTGCTGGATGATCTTCGGTGTCTCAGTCAATGCGTCTCGAATAGAGTCATGAACAATTCAGTTAGATGTGTTAATACTACTAAGTCCGTGTAAAATGACGCCTTTTGATATAAGTCTCCCTCTCGTCGTTTCGTTAAGATACTCACGCTAAGGGGTGTGAAATGACAATCTCCCGGCATTCACATTTAGAGACCTACAATACGCTAAGACGTCCTATCCTCTGGGATCCATTCGGCCTCGGCGTCTCAATACTCGCGGATTTAAATTAGAACACGACCCTTGCGAAACCGGTAATCCTCTCAACTTCATTTTTGAATCGACCACTGCGTAAATCTCGAAAGGAAATCAGATTTCGTACCCCAAACAACGATACGTAAACATTTCTTTTCCCGGTTCCAAATCGACTCCCCTATAGCTCTCCTAGCCCTCCCAAACCCGACTGCCTTAAGAAGCGTTCCCAACCCCCGACCCAGTGTTCTCTCATCTCCCGACCCGCTGCACCCTTCTCCTATCCGACCGCCCTAGAAATTTCGCAGAATTCGTATTTTTATATCGGTTGGTTATATATAAATCATTACACACTGTACTGTATCAGAATTCATTAAAAAATAGTATAATTTATAGCTAGCCAATGCCTAGCCTATTAGCCTTTTAAATATATAGACGCCGGATAACTTCACCATCGTATCGCATAATCAATTAATGATTTCACAATTAAAAATAAAATATATACATATAATAGATATTTTATTATTATGCTACGCGTTCTAATAATTTTACAATCATGAAATTTTTATTTTGTGTGCATATTGGTTTGCCTTTTTCAATATTATGATTTTTCATTCTTCTCTGCAGTTTACATACTGGTAGCCCAAGGTCACCATTTGCCCCTAAGGTCCTAATGCACGGATGAGATATTTATGAGATTTTCGACAATCTTTGAAACAGAAATTATACTCCCATGAAATTATGTGTACACAGTATCTCAGAATCTCAAAGATTCGCCGTCTCGTATCTCATTTCACACATACTTCAAATGTCAGTCTTGTAATAATTTTTTTTTTCGTAACACTAATATGTAATAAAAAATCTTTCTCGTTCATTCAAGTGATTTGCAATTTATTTTGATGCCAATTGACTATTTTCATTTATTTCCCTGAAATAAAATTTCTCCATAGATTATTTGAATGTACGAGTATATACCTACTGCAGGTGATAGATAATGATGTGATAAAATTGAACTATATTTTATATTTCATTCCATTACTATTTGTTTATTTAAAACAAATTTCTATAACAATCGATGCTGTTAATGTCAAGCTTTATTTTATTATTGTTAATAATTACTCTAGTGGATTTAAATGTGAACATTTTTTATAAATTGCTTGTATTCGATATTAATTTATCCATTTAAAATAATGTTAGTGTTTAACTAATTAATAGCTAATAATTGTTTGTAATTGTGTCAGTTAATTTATTAATATTAAGTCACATTTCCATTTCTTTCAGTTAAAAAAGTTATTTATTTTGAAATATGTTTATGTCGCAACATTTTATTTTCTAATAATTTAGATTTGTATTAACCTATTTAATAAATCCAAATTTTTCAAAAGGAAAATACATTATTATTTTGGTAACCAAACTCAATGTTATTACGCAAGTAGGTATTTAAATTGAGTTGTTTCCTTCAATGGATATGGTTAAGCTATTTAAATCAATAGAGTATTGAATTTCAATCAAATACATTGTAATAATTCTTATTATACTCTTTTTAATAACATTAGTCATCACAGTATCAATAAGTCTATAATTAATGTAATAGTTTATTAAATATATAATATATATTAAGCCTCTTCTTACATTTAAATTTGATCAAGAAAATGGTATCCTATTCGCTAAGGCAAATTTTACTGAGTCTTAATAATTTACTGTAAATAATAGGGGTTTCTTTCGACTTTCAGAAATATATCAGTTTAATGTATAAGAGCCCCTGTCGCCGCCTACTTACATAATCCGAAAGCCTTCCATTTGACAAGGGTCTCATACAATGAGATTTTTCGAAATAAATTGAAGATATTTATATTACCGTGTCTAATAAAACAATACAAAGTGTGGCAAATAGAGGTAAACCGAGCGCTTTATTTGACTTCACTATTATTATTACTTAAAATTTATTTTACTCAAATTCAAGTACGCTCAGTTTCATATAGACAAATTATTGATGGTTAAATCAACCCTCAAGCATATAAATATCCTATATTATTATTGACATGAGTAAACTGTTTCATAACACGATATGTCAACTCTGTCGAACGATCAGTTGGCGTGACAAAAAGTAAATATCCATAAATTTACACGTATATCGTAGCTTTTCTATGGCTTTAAGATATGCCTAAGCATAAAATAAACGCACATGAAACATCTGATATTTGTCATTCTATTTTATGACGCATATTTTTTTATGTAACTACCTACACATAAATACATTACTGAACACGAAGCCATACGGAGCAGATGTTCAGCAAGGGGGTGGTAAACGACCTGATGGAAAATGTTAATAATAATAAAAAAATTAAAAAATTTTTCAACAATCGGCATATTTGTGTAGTCTGTTAGTAAAACAGTCGCCTGAAAACTAGAACATATTTTAGTTTTTTCATGTTCGAGCTTCGTCGCAGAATACCACTAAGTCAATTATATAATAATGATAATTACATAACAATCTAAAAATAATAATTACTTTTCGCCTAATATAAAAAAATAGTCTTAAAACTAAAGTAAGTCAAGGTATTTGTACAAGGGAAATCGTAATTATTTACACATATTACTATAAAATACATGTTATATATTAATATTATATTAACATAATTTATGATAATCATACTACGATGAGCTTGTGGTCTAGCGGTTACGATACTTGTCAAGTAATCCAACGGTCTGGTCATTGTTCCAGGAGGCCATCAATCTAGTCCTATTTTCATAACATAAACGTTTAGCTTAGTTTGAAAATAGTAAGAATATTAATGTGACTACATTAATATTCTATTGTATTATACTACCAAGTAAGTTTTTACATTCATGTCTTTATGCTAAATTAGACGTGGAATTGTATAAAATGACATTTTCTTTTGCAAATATAATATACAACTGATTAAACAATACAAACTGCTAACTAATACTAAATAACTCGAGGAATGCGTGTACTTGGATTGAACCCGGTTTGAACAAACCCGGTTTGATAAACCGTGGTCAATATTACACTCTGACAAATTATATGAAAATAATGCAATTGAAATACCGGGTGTGATCTCAAATATTGAGAAATGACAATCACTGATGGAATCGGATGGCATTTTCGGTGTATCCAAATGATCATTTCCAGGGATACAGCATGGCTGTCATCTTCTTCTGATTGATATCCTTGTAGGTAACTGGCATCTCAATATGAATCGTAATTTGCCAGGGACATCACGGTATCCGAACTTTGCGAAGCTATCAATGCGAGTTCCATTCCGGAACGAAGTACCTTGACCGAAGTTCAAAGTAGATGGAAGGAAACCTTGATTCTTTGAAAGCATGAAAATGTATGATGCAAATTACGATCACACAAACTAAACACGGGGGCAAGAGAATTTATAATATTAAACATAATTAACCTTCGTTAAAAGTCCGATCAAGTGACTACATCTTAAATAATATTTCGCGGACGCGCGTCCGCCCGCTGCCGGCACGTTCTGACAGAAAGAAAGAAAGAGCATAGATATGCGCTAGCTTTCAGTGTTGCAATAGCGCTGACTGTGTGACTGGTTCTTAAATAATAATCGACAGTACTTACGTGATATTCAATTGTAACGTCACAATAGGTGGAATTCAAAAATGGAAAGAGAAATAAAAAATGAAGAGCAAAAGTGAAAAATGAAATCCTACTTCTACTATTAGCGAATATATACTAGGAGAAAAGTGGATATCAAAAATTAAAAGAGATATGAAATCCTACATATATATCCTCGAATACAGGGTGAATATACTTAGATGAAATTAAAAAATAAATGTAAAAAATATTGGCGGAATTCAAAAATGAAAAGAGAAATCAAAAAGAGCAACAGTAAAAAAATAGCCGCTCGCAGGGCCACGTAACGCCCACTATTGACCACGAAGCGACCACAATAGCCGCCCGCAGGACTTAGTACCAAGCAATAGGCCATAGCTGATGAGATCCAGACCGCGCAGCGATCACCAATGGCCGCGATCGGCCACAATAAGCCTAGCAATAAGCTTTCGGCTATAGTATATATATATATTATATTTCCTCATATCTATTTATATAAATGATTATTGTATGAGTGCACAGTAATCTCAAATTATTAATATATATCTTATATAATTTCACTTTGGCAAGTGACATGGGTCTGATGTCTAAGTTCGTATTAAAAAAAAATAACGATCTTTATTTTAGAATGTGCTGTTTTAGTATTCATACAGAGCAGA
This sequence comes from Eubasilissa regina, assembly GCA_022840565.1. NCBI lineage: Eukaryota > Metazoa > Arthropoda > Insecta > Trichoptera > Phryganeidae > Eubasilissa > Eubasilissa regina. The sequence goes on along the minus strand of JAINEB010000022.1, from coordinate 25,687,619 downwards.
GCTTTGGCAATAGGTTTTAGTGTGAATAGACCATTAGGTTTGTAGATCAGGCCAATAAATTATTATTTTTGTTACACGATTAAATACCGACCAATTCGATTACACTTTTCAACATTTGGTTGAATGAATGGTTTTGTTTCTTAACAAGTGCTTAATTACTGATATATTTTTATAGTGCTGTTTAGCATGTTGGTATGTACTTATAATATCGATAAATATCATTTTATTTACTGTTCGAGTGCCTATTTAAGCGATTTTATCGTATTTTTAGTGTGTTAATACATAAGTAAGTTAGGTTTCAGGTATTTATTTTATCATTTAGTTATAAAAATTTATTGGTGCCAACTTAATGGACTAAAGTTCGTGGTGTTAGTCGATTATAAATGTGATTATAAGTTTACTTTGTGACATCAATATATTTTTTTAATGTAACACTAATACATTGATTGAACCAGAAATAAATTCCACATTTTTATGGAACTGTTTTTCCAAGTGAACACATTCTTTTAAGTAATACATAACTTACAAAGCAAAAACCTGTTTTTACTGACTCATTTCGTTAAGAAAAACATCAGAGGAAGACAATACAGAAATCTCAAATCTAGGGTTGAAAGGCTTCAATACCTTATCAAGATTATTAGTTAGGTTAGGTGGCTTTATCTCAAGGGTTATCTTAATTTTAGGCCCTTATGCGTTTCGTGTTTCCAAATATTTCTAGTAATCCCTTAGACTTAGATTTCTTCCAGTAGGTAGGTACCTAACTATTCGTAATGTTCTTATCACATGCACACATTTTTCATAGATTAGATAACGTATTAAATCATGATAAATCATAGAATATTATATTTTGGAAGGGTAAAACGTGTCACTAAACTACTATAAAATAATTAATCTTATATAATAATATGCAACGAATAAAATTGTTAATAAATGATATATTATGTAAATGTATAATTTATCTTTTTTATATTCCACAATACAAAATAACATCATCTAAATTTAAAATAAAATTTAAACGATACTTGAAGACATCAAAACAAAATACAATGATCAGCATTGGAGGTGGGGGCGAACCAGAAAAACCTATTCATGCAGGGGTGGTGTGATCCATGTGTCTGAGATATATATTTTACCTCCCCGTTTTAAATGTTACGAAACTGCGTTAAATATAGAACGTTACAAAAAATACGTTTGAAACTGCGAGATATAAAATATCGGAAATTTTATAAGAAGTTCACGAATGGGGGTGTAATATATAAGAACGTTGTTGCGGTTATTTATGCCTATGTAGGCATCAGCGAGGAAGAAATATGTTGGAAAAATGTATTCCATGGTACATCAGGGATGGTATGGTATATGTGCCTTAACGTTATATGATACATGTAACGCATTCAGTTGTTAAAATGTTTTTAATATTCTTACAAACTATGTAAAATAATGTAAAAATAGAATTCGTTCAAGTTCATTTAACAAAAATTAGGTTTGATGTACGGTTTTGTCTGAATTTATAAACGTTAAAAAATTTACATCTAAATTGGATACGTTCCCTTACATGAACAAAAATTGCGATACGGAGTATTTGAAACGAGCCTTTGTTGGAAAGAGTACACTCGCTGAAGGACACTATGTTGCCATTCGATTCCATTTCACCGGAAAGCGGACCAGCTTAGGTCTTTGAATCGTTGGAATTGACGAGATTAGCCGTGCCCCGGCAGGCGTTCTGGAGATGTCTGTCAATTTTGCTTTTGTTCATTCTTCCGAGAGTCCATTACACGGGTACCAGAAAAGAGGATTGTTGCAATTTTAAATTAATCGAAAAATGTTAGCATAAATGACATGCTATACAAAAGATTTTTCAAATATTAATGTCTTGGCCAAATATAAAAATATGGTTAGTAAAATGCCGAATGAAAAATAATATCGATTATATACTGCAACATTATTAAAACTCGACATCAATTAATTACTTTTTTCTCAGTTGTTTTTTTCGATGTGAATTGAAAAGGTATTTTTTTATAATATTGAATTGTTTTACAGTATTAATGTGTGTAAAAGTCTTCAAATATAAATATGTTTAGAAATTTAGAAATATAATGGCCCGTGTCCACGGGTGAGATTTCTCTCAGGGATTCGATTCGAGTGGGTATAAATAATTGTATAAAGTTCAGCGTGAAGTGACTCATGAATCATTACTACATATGTTTTGCATCTACATATGTACTTTTGCTGACTCTCAGAGTTTAAGGTCTCATTGAGAGATTATCGTGTACATGTGCCAATAAATTCGCTTTCGGCTCTCAAAAACAATTAGTGTGTTGTAATTTTTCCGTAAGATTTACATGGTTATAAAAAATGTATTTATATTAAACGTACAATTGTATGATGACAATTAAAATCCGTATGTTATCTTTGGAATTTATAAAATATTAGATTAGTATTCGCAAATTTAATTATAACGTCAGTCCGTGCTGATGAATACTTATATATTTATTATCTTTGTTTTATAAACCACTGAATTGAGTTTAAATACATCTATCGGTTTCGAAAAATACCATTTTCTTCTTCAGGATGTCATAACTAACTAAAAACATATATTATTGTTTCTTTACCAGAATCTATTTTTAAAAAAACAACAATTATTTAAAAAATAAATTTAGTATCTAACTCAAATTGTTGCTTAATACAAATTTAGTCGAATAATTTTTAGGAAAAAATTTTAGAATGGGACTCGTAGTTGAATTTAGTCAATTAATTAATTAATTTTTAACCACAAAGTTAATATTGCTAATTTTAAAAGTAATACTTATATTACTACTCCGTACTTTAGATGAATCAAAAAGACAATATCAGTAAAAATGTTAAAAAAGAGACATTGATAATTTTGTATTTGAATATATTACATTGTTATATAATGTGAATTTGAATAGAATACAATTAGTTATGATTGAATTTGATAGTTACTTTAAGATTGTTATTTTATATTAATAAAAATAATAATAATAGAAGATTACCTAAATATTTTTCTGTGCATTATCATGTAGTATCATTACAGCCATATTAAGAATTGGGACCATATTGGTATCACAGACATATTAATTAATATTTTTATTATGTTATATTATCAACATATATATATATATATATATATATATATATATAGTTACGCTGATCACTAACTCGCTGACTCTGTAACGCTTACATTGCATAAATTTTACATGCACACTACTTTCATAAAATATGTGTTGTGAAGTGCATTTGAATTTTTCACCAAAAGATGGCGCTAGAAGTTAAAGAAAAGCTTACAATCATCATCAATTTATCGCTGAAAATCAATTTAAAAAAGAATTCATTAGCATTAAATAAAAGAGCGATTTTAATTGCTATAAAATTACGTTAGAAAAATTTGACAGATTCAGTGTTTGAAGACGAAGATCCTGCTTCTATAAAGCGTCGCTTGGCTAATGAAAAACAGATGAGGTGGCGGGCAAATCAAAGTCAGAAATCGCGTGTGAAAATTCATGCCTTAGATGATGCTGCCTCTCATCAAGAACGCATCAATCAAATGACACCCGAATAATTAGCCGCACATCATGTTGCTCATAACGCATCACGTTATGGGAGAATCACGTCGCTGGTTTTACACTTGACTACTTGAAAAATGATCCAGAAAATGTTGCGATCAACAAAGCTCTCCATGATATTAACTATATTCTTAAGGTGGAAATCTTGGCTTACTAGTCCCGATAGGAAATGCTCATGTCGACGATGATCAAGCTCTTGACATTTCGGAAGAGGAACGAGATGCTGATAAAAGAATGACACAACTCAATGAGAAACAATTTGACGCATTTAATCGAATCATCAGAGCAATTCACAATCCAAATTTAAGAACTCGATGTTTTTATTTCGACGGTCCGGGTGGCTCTGGAAAAACTTTTCTCTACGAGACACTTTTAGCATTCATTCGAGGTCGAGGAGAAATAGCATTGGCATTTGCCACAACTGGAATTGCATCAACATTTCTCAAGAGTGGAGGGACAGTTCACAGCGGTTTCAAACTTCCAGTTCCATCGCTTGATATGTCACTCTCATCTATGTGACTTAATTCACCTGAAGCTGATAATTTGCGAAAATTTTAATTGATGAAAACACGTTGTTGCCGAAAAACGGATTACGTAGCATCGACAAACTTTTGAAAGAAATTATTAAAAACGATGCAAGTTTTGGAGGCAAAACAATAGTTATTAAGGAAAACACATTCTTATTGTGAAGTTGTAATTATTCAGAACATAGTTCTGTGATATTTTAAATACTAAATGAATGTATTAATTATAAATATATACATATAAAATAATGTAGATGGCTTTCAAATAATGGAACGAAAGGTGTATTAATTTGAAAAATGTAACATATAGGTTCAAAAATTTGTCATGAAAAATACTGGCGTTGTAACGCAATTGGTAGTGTACTTCCCCGAATTGGAAATAGAGATCCAGATTCGTATCTCGGTGACGCAAAAACAATATTTTTCGACAAAATTGATTTTATATGTATATATTTATAATTAATACATTAATTTAGTATTTAAAACAATAGTTGTCGATGGAGATTTTCGACAGACGCTTACGGTCGTTTCCAGATACAGAGATCATTGAATGCTGCATTAAATCGAGTCCACTATGGAATGATTCTAAACAGCTAACTCTTTCAACAAACATGCGGAGCGAGGGTCAAAATGAGCACAATAATTAGCTTCTCAAATCAGCAAAATTGCCTCAGGTAGCAGGAATGTGTGAAGAAGACACTATTGAAATTCCCGCGGGAATGATATCGACTGGAGACTTGATTGAGACAATTTTTGGCGATTTGCAGCAAATATCAATGCAAAAACTTTCAAAACGAGTCACTGTCGCGCCAACAAATGCGCAAACATTAGAAATGAATAGGAAGGTAATCGATTTAATTGATGGCAAAAACAAACATTAAAAACAATTTTTTTGTCAAATATTTTTTATCACTTCATATGTATATACCAGAATAAATTTTCATTTGCACAATTATAAAATAAAAATAATAATTTTTAGTAAATATTTCGTGTATATTATATTAATGTGTATGTTATATTCATCATTTTTCAACGGGCGCCTTAGGCACTTTACAGCTAACTAGTATGTAATATTTACATATTGCGTTTCCCAAATATAGTAGTAGTCATTGAACATTAAATAGGGTTATCCAAATTTAAATTTAAGTATTTATAGCACAGCACTCATTTTTGTAAAGACAGGTTGCAAATTCCTTGAAAATCACAAGAGTTAGAATAACTTCTGAACGGTTGAATTTCGAATAACCCCATTTGACGTTCAATGGATTGCTAGCGATGTCTCCTTAACGTAGGCTCCATTTAGACTACTATCTCTTGAATACTTTTTGTACGTAAAGTTATATATATTATATATTATTGTCATGTACTAAATAGAACTGACTTCTGGGCTGAAGTCATACGCTCATAGCTAACTATTCGTCTTCTACCGCGGCATTACATTCTAGAGTAGGATTTGGCCTCCTCCATAAGTGCTCTCTACTGACTGCTATCCTTAGCCCTTCTAGAATGATAAAACAAAACACTACAAGCTTAATTTCAAACTATGTTATCTCTTCCTATCTACTATATATTTTACGGCACAACATAAGTTTAAGTATAACATTGAGTGCTATAAGTCACACTTTATCAATCCTAAATAAATATTTAACTTAGTGTCATACTACGCGGTTACGCAAAAGAGTGCTAAAAATATTATTTTCAAATTAATTAATCAATTTCAAGTAATATATCACACATAATATTATTATTAATATTATCTTCTAGAGGGTGGTAGGGGTGTTTTACAGAATTTCAAATATCTATCGAATTACTCAAAGGTATTTGAGATTTCGTAAAAATGAATAAGATGGGTTTCAAAAAATGTAACATAATGTAGATTGTAACATACAGATTTGAAAATTTGTCGTCAATGTACTGTGGTGATATAGCATAATCGGTTAATACACTTTCCCCGAATTGAAAGAGTTCCAGGTTCGAATCCCGGTAGCAACAACAATATTTTTCAATAAAATCGTTTTTATATGTACATCTTTCTAATTAATACATTTAATTAGAATTAAAAATATCACAGACCGTCTGTTCTGAATAATTACAACTTCACAATAAGAATGTGTTCTCCTTAATAAAATAATTTTTTAAATATATTTAGTGTACAGAATAGTGCATTCAAGAATATGCATAAAATTAATAAAATAATCGGTTCCATCTTAGTAAGCCCTTTTAAAAGTTTTCTTTCTCAGAAGTGGTTGCCTACCGCCGCAGATGAGTATTCTCCATACATCGCCGGGTTTCCTCGCGCAGCTACTTTCTCTCTTCTTAATCAACCGATAAACTTCTCTACTTAGCCTAAGTTACAAAACTTTTAAATACAACGTTTCGCCTAAATTTATCTGAATTATCGCTTAAAATGTAAATCGAGATCGGAAAGGAAAAGTTTCAAGTGTGTTTCAAATTACAAATTCATATAAAAAACACAAACTTTTATGAAAATTTGTAGAATTTGTTGTCTTTATTAGAATAAATTAAATAATTCAGATATATAAATACATAAAATATTAATATTTTATTTAAATACAAACAAACTGAGTATTTTGAATGCGCTGATAAACTGACAAGGCCATTCTTTCCGGAGTTTTCCCTCATCAATTCCATATCTTGATGTATGACAGACTTAATATGGTAAAAAGACGTACGAATTCTATTTGGACTGCACAATGGATGGATCCAAATAATCATAAGGGTAATCGGCTTAAAATAATTCAAAGATCTATTCCCCGCACCCCCTGGTTCTCCAAAAGAACAATATCAAATATCTCTAGAATGAGGATTGAGCATTGCCAGGTAGCCTCACATTTATTCAGATTTAACTTAATAGATTTCCCAATGTGCGAGTGGTTCCGAAGAGGATAGCCTTGACTATATCTTTTTTGCCTATCCATTGCAGATCACAGGTTTTTTTTATACAGTAATCTCGTCAATGGTAATTTTCAACTCCCGGTTAACTTGTGTCATCGTCTTTCCCTTAATTCCCCACATTTAATCTATATAATATCAATTAATATTATTAACAACAATATTTTTTCGATAAATTGATTTTGCATGTATACTTTCTAATTAATACATTTAATTTGTATTAAAAATATCACAAACCTATGTTCTGAAAAATTGCAACTTCACAATAAAAATGTGTTCTCCTTAACAATAAATATTTTTTAAGCACGCACTACTACCTATGTATTTAAACAACAATTCTTTCAGAAGATGTATGAATGTAGATGAGGCGAGAATTGTATGTCAGGACAAAAAAGTTTGGCGCTCTATCTTCTCTAACTACCTTCGCGGGGAAGCGGCGTGATAGTTAGTTCTTATACATAATAATTATGTATTTTTGGGAACTAACATTAATATTTTTTGTCGGAAAATTACAAAACCTATTATCAGAAAATAATTTTTGTTGATTCTAGGAAATTCTTTTCTAAAATAAAGTATTTAATATTCATATCTCTTTTCCAAATTTTGTAAATATAAATAAATAAATAAATAATCATTAATCATTAATAGCTCATTAAATCACTTTTATACAGCGAGGGTGCACTTTAACATTTCGAAATTTAGCGACAAATAATCAACCTGTGCTACAAGAATTTGTTAGAAGCTGATGATTATTATTACCTACAACTACATTTAGCTGTTCTCCGAAATGTAGGGGAAGGTTATGTGGGGCAGGGAAAGAGGGTGAGAAATCCGACATCGTTCACATCGGAGGTGCTACAAATGATCAAACAAGCTTTTCTGATTTCATAAAAGTGTCATAAAATTGAATTACGTAACAACACAGGCGATCTGATTTTTTTTATTTCGTGCCTGACTTTTGCTTACTCTTCTGTCGCTCTGTATGACCAATTGCATTTGTGTCCTAATAGCGGTTACCTGCGTATGAAAACTCGTTTAGTAATAAGACGCTTTATAGCAGTGCACATCTTTAAATCAGGTTTTGGAATTGTGGTCATATTTTAGGTTTTTCTTTTTTACTAGAGGGTTGTAATTTACTTTACCTTCATCCCTCGAGCCGACGCCGCGTGCTGGACGCCTCACAGCGGCGGCGCGCGTCGAGTTAGCCGGTCGTGCGGCTAGTGTCACGGTGCTCTCATCACGTCGAAGGTGATAAGTTTCGTGAACACATGTGACTCGTATTATTTGTGCACAAACTTTTTTAAACCTCCAAGTGGATTGCGACTGTTGACTGACAATATTTCACAATCTCTCTTACAGTTAAATAATTAGACATTTTTCATTATTATTCTAGATTCTGTTCTGTTCTGGATTTCCGCTAAAAAACTTTTGGTTTAACGTGTTTAAAGTGTGGTATGTGGTTCTTTGTAAAAAAATAACACCAGGTAAGAAAATAATATAAAATTATAAAGATTTTTTTTTACTTACATTATACGTAGGTAATTGCATGATATTGGATGAATTAAAAATTGTTTTAAAACCAAATATCTTTTCGCCACGAATATTGTATATAATAACATCAATGAAATAATAAATTTAAATGATCATCTCTTGCAAAATATTGTATTGAAATTTGATTATTTTTTTAACAAAACTACTATGAACTTTCACATAGAATATAATAATTAATTTTGTAATATAATTAAATAATGTGGTAACAATAATATATTGCTATACAGGTTGAAAATTCAAACCTTCGAATTACGAAGTCATCCAATCTGATTTCCAACATTTTTAAAAATAGGTACCTACTTGTTTTTATATTTGTTAACTGTTTTTGTGATGTAATCGTACATAAAACTCGTATGTGCATTAGAGAGAGCTTATTCTTAAACGAAAAAAAAAAAAAAAAAAATTCACATTTATTTGCAAACGGAGAACCTACTTCACTAAAATACAAGATGTAGTGTGCATAGCAAAAAAATATTGGATGCATATATTGTAAAGTAAAAAAAATTGATTTCGTACAAAAGTTATTGGATGTATTTATACAACAAAAAAAGAATCAATGTATGTATATGCTGTGCGCTCCAGACCTACTTTTGAAGTAAACTAGTAAAGACGGTCTTGCAAGACCTCGGATGTACTAACATATTGTAAATGTACGGTTACTGCATATCTCCTTACCTTATTTCAGAATCAAAATTTAAGTAGAAATTTCCTATATATTTTATGAAAAGAAATTCACATCACTTTTTTATGGCAGAATTAGCTTTGATATTAAATATTATAAATATCAAAAAATGAACGGCCTAATAAATCTTAACTTGTGAAGACTTAACTTGTGAAGTTTTGAAATTTGTTGTAACTTGACATTATTTTAAACTGTTTTTAAAAATATTACTAATATTTTGATACTGAATATTCAATTTGCATAATCTATGTAAAAAATCAAATAAAATATATTATAATTATATTTTTTAGTGCAAATGAAGAGTCCAGCTGGAAAATATCGTTTTCATTCCGAAACACGTACATTGCTCATGTCATTTAAACCAGACCTCGCATACATGAGACGAAATGGTCTGAAGTTAACGAGAGACCTATATCCTCCGTGGGATAAAATATGGTTTGCGTAAACACGAATTACCTATAACATTAAATGCTTTTTTTATGAAAGGAGGCTCTAAAATTCATAGAACCTATTAAATTTTTCCACATCAAAAAAGATATTTACATTTTGTTTTATTCTGATTAAAAATAACATTTACTCGCTGTTCGTCCATATCATCTACTGACATGCACGCAATGTGTGACTTTTATTATTTTAAAGTAATGCATTTTTCTGCCAAACTGAATTGAATTATTATTTAAAGAAACATTTTCTTTCAAATAACTAACTTATCGTTATGAAGTTTGTCTGCAGAGGCGGACAGAGCGGATAGAATGTTCTAATCTATTCTGATATACCACTCTTGCTTTAATTTCATACATCTTTTCATTATCATTTTAAATTATGCAAATGATAATGTAAAAAAAGCAATTCGTGCTTGCAATTATATGTACGAGTATATATGATAGCACTTAACTAAAATTCGAAATAAAATATATCTTTTAATATTCATATTACAAATACATACTGTCATTTTATTTTATTTTCGACTATGACTGATTTGTATCTTGTGATTTTTTGAGGCAACGCGTTGACAATAGCACGTGTCACTGTGCCAAAACGTCGACCAAGTCACTGCACAAAAAATGCGATCTAACCTAGAAAAGACGCCAGTTTCATACACTAATAGTAGCGAAAAACTTTAATCAAACATATGTATATGAAGAGGGTGTGTCCACCCAGGAGATCTTTAGCACGCGTTGATATGGCCGCATCTAAAATGCCAACAGACTTTTAATAAAATCTATTTTAATGTCTAACTCGACTTCATAGAACTGTATGGATATGACGCAGCGTATTATCACGCTCCAATAGGGAGTCAGGCTAGTACCTTGATTGCAGAAGAGATTCTTCATTTTCACGAAAGTGCATCTTGGCATCATCATTGAAGATGTTAATCAGATTGAAACAGTGAACACTCCATTATGACACAATAACTCAATTTGATGGTTATTTCTATATATATAAGTGTCCCAAAAAATGTGTATACATTTTGAAAGGTTAAAAATTCAATATTAATTAAGCTAAATTTATGTTTTTTATACTTCAAATCAATGAAAATATTCGTAGATTTTTTTAGATATCGCATACGTTTCTACTCATCCATTCTAGCCTAGGCATTTTTTATAACCCAAATAGCTAACATTTTGTAATTTAATTTATGCCAGTTTTGCACCATCAAACTTCTGCGAGTCCCCGTAAAAAAGAGCAATGGCACAAGATCTGGAGAATGTGGGGCATATTGAATTATATCTCTTTGGCTAATTCATTTGTTGGTCAAGATATTCATCAAAATAGGTCCTCGTGTTATGATGATAGTGGAGGTGTGCTGGAAATAAAACTTCTCATTTACAAGTAAGATTTTTCCAATAGGCTCACTTTAAAATGCAATGGACACTCAATTTTGAATCTTGTGTCTCATGTGTACCCGTAAATTTTTTGGAATCCTCTATATATCATTTATTATGACTAGACTAACACCGCCAGTGCCCATAGCCTTAATTGGCTTGGGAGTACTTCGCATAAACAGTGAAATATACATTTGTCACAAAAAATAAATATTTGTGTTAACGTTTTTATGAGTATAAGTAACTAACCCATAAGTTCTATTTGAACCATTCTGTGTAGGGTGGTTTGAAAGATGTGACAAATTACACCGAGGAACAAAAATTTACTTTTATTTTGGCGTGGCATAGAATATGTGATTCTAAGAACATTTTTTTGAATTCGCTGAATTCAAATATGTTGTTATATTTTTTCCATCGCCTACCATTTTTTTTTACACGTAGGTGAACTTTTATATAAATGCAAAAATTTACATGCAGTCAGGCCACTGTTCAACTTACCTAAAATGTACTATTTGTTGTTTTCCTTCTGTGTTTGACGTCTGGAACATCTCTCTTTAGAGTCCAATAATAATCTGTGAGCATTCTTGGACTCCATTGTTGCTACTACCTGTTTACCATAACTGAGATTTGCTAGTGGTAGTGATTTCCATGCACGCCCCTGACGACGCTGAGATTATTCCGAAAGAAATTAATTTTGAGGAATATATTACACCCCATATATTTGTACGACTGTAATAGTTCATCCACAATGTCGCGGTAGATTTATGATTTTCTAAAAAGTTTTGCTCAACACATTTAAACTACTTCCAGGCTGATTTTTCGAGTTGGCTTAACAGTTCTTCGAATTTTCCATCTTTTATTTAGAGACCCACAAAAAAATCTTTCCTCGATCTTAGCGTCACTAACAGGAGGAAATTTTTGTTTAATATAATGAAATCCGGCACCTTTTTTAACCATCGCCTTAACAAAATTAATAAAAAGTCCTAATTTTTTATCGAGTGGAGGTAAAATAATGATTTCCGAGTTAACTATTGGTGGATTTACAACATTTTTCTGCCCAGGCGAAAGCATTTCACGCTTTGGCCATTCCTTCTTGACATAATAATTTGTCATGTCATGTCCTATTCACACAAAAAACAACAAAATTTCGTGTAGCTAGGCTGTAAACCCATTAATAACGCAAGAACAATTAAATCACTACATAATGCCCAGCAGTACTTGTTGTATTGAATTTTTTAACAAGATTTTGATATTATCGAATGTTTCTTTCATATTAGATGCATGAGCTACTGGCACAGAAGGAAAATTGTTACCGTTGTGCAAAAGTACAGCCTTTAGACTAGTTTTCGATTAACATTGATGCCAAAAAAAAAGATTATTTTTGAGGTGGTTTCAATACTTAATTAAATTATTATAAATATCTTTTACGTATTTGTATTTCTTTTCTGTTCAATTATGATATTTTCTTTCATATTAAGTTTTTTAGTCAATTTCTTAGTACAGAATATAGTTATTAGACACCTTTTGTACATCTTTAGAGAAAATAGTCAAAATTGTGAGAAATTGAGTTTTGTTGATTATTTTATTGAAATCAAGAACGTACAACGGAAATAAATAGATCCAAAATGAATATAACTATAAAAATTTTTGCTTGGAAAAAACTAATAACACTACAAAATAATAAATAATAAGCTAAATACCCCCTGAATACTCTCTCAAATAGACTTAAATATCCTTGTCCCATACCGAAATCTCAAATTCTATTTCACAAATTTTACAATACTAGTCCAGGGTATTTCTTTCCCCTGCCTAGAATTATACATTACTTCAATGAGATCTCATCAATAAACACTCACATTGATATATTATTCGTGACACAGGCTCAATTCAAAAACTAAATTATATTATTTATGGGTAATAAATAGCTATTCGAACAAAGAATTTGCGCCTAATATTATATAAACCAACGCTTTTAACGCCAAAAACTATCTCTTATACCCAAGCACTTAAAGACTGTTTTTTTAGAGGTGTGTTTTTCGAATTGGCAACACTTTTTCCAGCGACAGCCAATTTGACAGCTGATTTTTGTTCAGTTTGGTTTGCTATTTCACCATAAATAGACTTACGCCAGCACAACGCTTGCAAATTGCGCAAATTTATATTGAAAATTGTGGTTCAGTTCGCGAAACTTACCAAGCGCTACGTCCATTTTACGGTCGACATAATCGTCCATCCGAGCAAGTAATTCGAATAACCATGGATCGTTTTCGTACGCACCACGCATACTCTAATTGATAATACGCATCTGCAGAAACGTCGTACAGTGCGCATTTAGGAAGCTGTTGTTTCTTCAAAAATGATGCTGGTCAGAACGTTACAGTCAATGGAGAACGTTATAGATTCATGATCATTGACTTTTTTGTTCCTTAATTGATTGTCATTTCAACAAGATGGCGCAACATGTCATAAAGTGTACACCACAATTATTGAAGGAAACATTCGATGAGCGCATAATTTCGCGTAATGGACTTGTTAATTAGTCTCCAACATCGTTAAATTTAATACCTCTGGACTATTTTCTGTGGGGATGTGTGTAGTGACTAGTCTCCGTTAGACAATAGACGACCAGAGACGATAGACGATTTGGAAGCCAACCTTCGTCGCGTTATTGCCAATATACGTCCTCAACTGCTCCAAAAAGTGCTCAAAAATTATACTTCCAAATTGAGTTTTATTCAAGCCAGCCGCCGTGCCCATATGCGTGAAATCATATTTAAACACTAATGGCATAAAATTATCTTTTCAATAAAGCCAATACCATGGATATTACCACGATTTTTAAGTGTTTTATTTCATTGTAAAGTTCTATATCTCTAAAAAAACACCTTTACTTCTGTAGTTTTAAATATATAGTCCATTCTCTTCAACTATCAGTTTGCTTTTATATAACTTTTATTAAATTTATTTTGTAACATACTATAACCTTAATTGTCATAAATTGCTTATATATTATATCTTGATACCATATAAAGGATTATCTATCAGGATTATTAAGGGCCTATTGGTATTATGTATATATATATCTGTGATTGTATGTGATATAAAATTACAAAAAATATTTTTTGTAGTCCATAGTACACATTTTTTGTGAAATAATTCCTTAATTTTATAACATATATAAATAGAAATCAATTATAAAATTTGATCAAAGAAGCCGCGTTAGATTTGTCCTGTATATAAGTAAAATCTGTTAATAATTATTTGAATGAGTCACGTTCATGGAAGGGAGTCCACCGCACCAGGGGGGAAATACGACGAAGCCATGAGAAATAATAACTTTGATCTATCTAAATAGGCAGAATAATTTTTTACCATCCCTTTAATTGAAAACATAACAGAAAACACTTAATTAATTTAATTTTAAAATACTAATTCCAATTTCGATACAAAATAGTGTATATATTTGTCGATTTTTATTTTCTTAAATATAGGTATAAACTGAACCGTGCACTATACTGAGTTATTACTATAATTTCGAGAGCGATGCACAACTGGCAGTACAAAAAATGGTTTATATAAATTAGTTTTTATTTTTAATTAAAAACTCAAGCATGTGTGTAAATATATAATTATATCCATGTAAACACAAATAACATACATAATGACAAGGTTTATAACAGCGATGGCAAACCTATGTGATACACGTGGAAAGTTCCAAATTTCTTTCTAAAAATTTGTTAGGTATGAGTAAAGTAAATATGAATAACATTGAATTAAAATACACATATGCGACAATGACACGGGTCATGTACGACTCGTCGATGAATTTGATCGAATGATAAGAAATCGATTTGGAAATGATTAGATTAATCTGTATAATGTTGAGGTTTGTGTGAATTATCATCACTAGTCAAATTTATGGCAATTATTTTTTAAATAGTCCTTAACGTATGAATATATAAATATATTATACCCACATTTAAAAAAATATATAATTATAAAAAAATTTTATGTGTTTTTTTTTAACATTTTAAGAATTGAGTATATATAATACTTTAATAACACATAAAAAAAGATTTGCCATCGCTGGTCTAGGACCTTTACCTAACTCCGCTGGGGCCATGTGTTTCAGTAAACCGTGTTTATGTTCTATAATATTATATGGGATAATGTTATATTAGTATGCCGGGAGACTATCCTGATTATACTTATATTTATTTGCTCAGTACTTTGTAAAATAAATGGTCAGTATATATGAGGCCATCCAGAAAGTAAAGTACCTTTAAAAAATAAAGAAAATATTTTTTAATCCAATTTTATATTTTTTAAATACACAGTACCTTTTAAAGTTGATTGGTATTTTGTCTTTCTTTCTTTCTGGACTTTCGTAAGTATCTATATTAAATCAAATTTTTGGTCAGTAAATAATAAAATTGTAGTAATATTTTTTTTAATTGAATTTATTTAATTGGTTATATGTAAGGTGAGGTTACTTAATAATACACATTATTATTATTTTCTTTATAAATACTGACCATCTATTTAAAATACTAATTGAGAATGTTTATAATCATTGTCTCGATAAATACCAGTTTTCTGATCTATATATTAACTTATCGTTTTAAATCTTATTTATAATCACGCACAAACGTGCCTTTCATTTTATACACCTATTTTTTCCCCACACCCATCGTCAACCGCCCACCTGGTGCAGCGCTGGTCTCCACCAGGGGGATTGTTAATTTCTCAATTTCGTTCCGACCCTGGGGACGATCTTAAGTAATTACTGCCGCCTACCTCAGGCCAAGTAACAGGTACCCGCCGCCCCAGTTCGCCGCCCAGTCTGCCGCCCAGAGCCATCGAGGGTAAGGTGGGCCGAGTTATATTTCTGAAATTTCAGCCTGTTACGAAAGTATTCTCGTTTACAAGGAACATTAAAGGGCTACCTCAATAATAAAAGTTCGACCTAATTACTTGTCTTACGGTTGTATTTATTATTTCCGAGGTAAAGTGATTGGATCTTTATTTCTTTACGTGTTCATTCATGTGTGGTTACCTTCACAGTAAATGTTTTAATCTTAATCGGTTCATCAAATAAATAAAAAGTTTTTTTTTTAAAACAAAAATTAAACACTTTGATGAATACAGAACAGTCAAATCATCATTATTAATTCACTTCAGTTCCTGATGATCAAGGATCGTGATCTGCATGGTCGTGCCGATACGATACTTTACTCGGCATCCCGCAGATCTGAGGACTGTCACCAGAGAAGTGTATGTTGCTTTTACTGCTTGGTCGGTTCGACAGGTGGGAGAGGATCTTCCTCTGATATGTTTAATGAAATCATCAAAATCAATTTTTATTCTCATGTTGCAATTTTAGAATATACATAGTTTCGATATTTAAAAAAAACTATATTTAGACTTTATATGTAAATCGTTAAGTTTTTTTTTTAACTCAGATAGAAAGTTGTTTTTTCATCAAGAATTTTATTAAAAATTATTTTATTAATGGAAATAAAAATAATATTTTTATATAATTAACACTAATGTGTGTTGTATATATTACCTAAATTTACTCATTATACAGTCACCAAATTTATTTAAATACTAAATATTTGATTAAGGAGAGTACATTCTTATTGTGAAGTTGTAATTATTCAGAACATAAATTTGTGATATTTTAAATTCTAATAATATGTATTAATTAGGATAATTTTATACATATAAAATCAATTGTATAATTTGTATTATACAGTCACCAATTATATTTAAATACTAAATATTTGATTAAGGAGAATACATTCTTATTGTGAAGTTGTAATTATTCAGAACATAAATTTGTGATATTTTAAATTCTAATAATATGTATTAATTAGGATAATTTTATACATATAAAATCAATTGTATAATTTGTATTATACAGTTACCAATTATATTTAAATACTAAATATTTGATTAAGGAGAATACATTCTTTTTGTGAAGTTGTAATTATTCAGAACATACATTTGTGATATTTTAAATACTAATAATATGTATTAATTAGGATAATTTTATACATATAAAATCAATTGTATAATTTGTATTATACAGTTACCAATTATATTTAAATACTAAATATTTGATTAAGGAGAATACATTCTTTTTGTGAAGTTGTAATTATTCAGAACATACATTTGTGATATTTTAAATACTAATAATATGTATTAATTAGGATAATTTTATACATATAAAATCAATTGCATAATTTGTATTTAAAATATTACAAGCCTACGTTCTGAATAATTACAACTTTTCAATGTGATTGTGTTCTCCTTAATAATGTATAAGTTGTATCAATGTGTCCAAAATTTAATAAATATTAATTGTTAATTCTGGCGTCCGCTATCGGTTTACTCAAAGGTATTTAAGATTCTGTAAAAACAAAGTAGATGTCTTTCAAATAATGGAACGTTAGATGTATTTATTTAAAAAGTGTAACATATGGGTTTGAAAATTTGTCGTCAAATGTACTGTCTGCTGTAACATAGTTAGTTGATTAAAGCACATTCCCCGGATTGGAAAAAGATCCAGTTTCGAATCCCGGTAGCAAAACAATATTTTTCGATAAAATTGATTTTATATGTATATCTTTCAAATAGTGAAAATAATACTAAATGTACGATTATAATGTTTCACAAATACTTATTTTTTTTTATATAACAGCCTCCTCTATTTAAGCCTTTCTTAGTTGCTTTTGTTTTTTTTCGCTTAAATTAAAATATAACCTAGTCAAATTTGTTTACACTTCTTTAAACGCTAATCCACAATTTCACACTCTACTTCGAAAACACCCGCTTCCAAATTTATTCTTCCGATTTAACCAAGTTTTAAGCCTGAGCCCTAAATCCTGCTCAATACACCCGCTCGATCATTCTGAATCATCTCTCATTTACATGTTTTAAATCTCTTCCCGTATATATTATCTCTCCCGAAGTCATTTTCCAACGCGACTCTTGTCTCACTCTCACGTTCAATTATGCTAACCCACCCGAGTCTGCCGAGTACCCGTTGTTCTTATAAGCATTAATGAAAGAACAATGATTTAACAGATTAACAAAAATAACTTATACTTAACCAGATTTAATATAAGGTAATGTGAAAAACCAGGAAGGGTCCAAGAGAGAGAGTCTGCGCTCGGAGGTCTAGGGCTTAGGGTGAGGATGGTGGAGATGGTATTCTTTATAAAAAAAATGTATTTAAATTATATTAAAAGACGTAAGAATTCTTTCGAACGTTCGTAAGAGCTTTATTATATCGCCAGAGATTTCTTTTCTTGATTTTTTTAAAATGGTAAATTACTTTACTATAAAAAATTCAGCACTCTTCAAGCGCTCATGTACTTAACTATGTATATAAGTATGTATTTAGATATGTCAGATTGAATAAATAAGCCTCTTAAGCCTGAGAAAATTTTTCAAAATCAGATTTTAATAAAAAGTAACAATTAATTCTTTGAAATTAATTTCTTTTTGAATTCTTTGTAATTTGGTAATTTGTTTATAATCAATTTATATATTAACCTCACCTAACCCATTTTCCCTCTGTAACGAAATTCTGCCAAATGTTTATTAACTAACAATCCAACCGCACAACTGTTTTTGACAGCATGCGTTCGAGTAAACATGGTTTAATTTAATTCCATACTTAACGTGACTCAAGTCAAACGGGAAACCACAATTGTGTGAATGTTTAAAATTCCATATGTTAGAACAATTGTTTCTGAATAGTAATGAAGTGCAAAGGCTTTTTCAAAAATATTCATTTATCCAACTAACATATTTCCGTCGCTTTATGCAATATATTAATATTCGGGAAAATTAATTTCAAATATCTGATCCATCACCGTTTCGGATGAGTTAGGAGAGAAATCAGCTCACTTATCTGCGCAACTTTTCTTGATTGATCTTTCCAGGGTGACGTTTTAAATTTATTTTCAATCTAAAATCTTCGGGAAATAAATCTCAAGTAAACCGATCACCAAACATTTCATTAAAATTTTGATAAATCATTCTTTACGTAGCGCTACAAGCGCGGCTCGCCGCACCGCACCGCGCCGCACCGCGCCGCACGGTCGGAGCGAACGTTCCGTCTTTTCCCGAAATCTGCGTGACACCCTCCGTCAGAAATTGTATCAATTCAGATAAGGTGTCTTCGCTAATCGACTAGGGATGGACACAATTCCCAGTTCATGATATAAACATGCTTGTTGATCTAGTGGTAAGACACTTGCGTGGTTATTAAGTGGTCGGGATTTCAAGTCTCTTTACATGACACCGCCGAGTTATTCTTATTTCTATAGCACAAGTGCTTAGTTTAGTAAGAATATTAATGTGTGCAATAATATTAATATGAATTTTGATTATTTTTTTAATAAAAAATTACAAAAATAATCATAATTTTGCTTCTTTCGCTCAAAAATATGTTTTTTCATAATTCTTCTTGACCTTTTAACAACCAATCGTATTTAATATGGGAGACGTCAAAAAGTTGGCTATGAATGTATCAAAAACTGTCGTCCAAAATCGGTACAATGATTTCTGATGTATGAAAATAATATTGAAAATATTCTTTAATCCCACTTTTCAAGTTTGAAAAGCGCGTGCAATCACGCTTATGGCATGGTATGATAAACAAAAATTTGACGTATTAACATGCTCGAGTCATTTAAAAGGTTAAATCACAAAACGTAATACAAAAATTAAAAAAAAACTTCTTTCATGATTTACTAAGTATTGAAATGTGGAATTGTATGCCACTCAAGCAACTCTTCTCAAGTATTAGTACCAAAAGTGTATTGTTGGCAGCGATACACTAATCAATTTTTATTTTCATACTTTGCAGTAGATATCTTAATGTATCAGTTTAGATTTACGATTGGAGGCTGAACTGAACGTACATAAATAATGTTATACATTTTGTAGTAAAGTATGTGCATATATTTTTTTAATTCTTCAATAATTTCATTTAATTTTTGCTGATAAGATTAAACATATTATACTAAGTACGAATGTTTTTTTAATAATTAATTTAGTATAAATAAAATATATATTTATTATATACATAAAAATTATAGAATATTAAATATTATTCGAATAGTACAAACATTCAGTCAGATTTATTAATCTTATTCTTTTTATATTTCTATTATGGTAAATCTTAAAAAATGTGCCATATTTCTACGTCAAGTAAAAAACAAACGAGTTTATATCAAAGTTATTTAATATATCACAACGTCATGTTTTAAGCAAGTAACAATATCAATTTATATATACGAGAATATATATATTTATAGTATATTTTTTGTATCAAGATATCAATATTGAAACTAATTTTATAATAGAATTGTGAAATGTCTATAAATCTTGAACATAACAATAAAAAAAAACTTTCTTTGTCACAAGCACAGTTTCACACAAGTACAGTAAGTAATATCATAAAATATTTTACAGACATTTTGTATTCACCTGAATGGTGGTTAAGAAAGATAACGAATTAGTATCTTAAAAGAAATAAAATAAAATCAAAGTACACTAAATATAAAAAATATACATTCAAGGTATCACAAAATATATTTTCTTTAAAATTTGCCTAGAAAAAATTGTCTTAAAAGTTATTATTTGAAGATGTCCATTCTCTTACTATTTTAATATAATTTTATACGTTCATTTCAAATATATTTTTCTATATTTATGTACGCTCTTTCCAAGCATCGCTGTAAAAGAGAAGTACAATATTTCTAATATTATTTTCATGTTTCCTTTGACTTGTATATTTTTTGTAAAACTAATAAATATATATTTTTTAAACTTGTACTTAAAATTTACGAGACTAGGTATGTGCTTTTAAGAGAAGTAACGTCTCCTTACTTTGAGATTTTTTTATATGTATATCAGAATTTGAATAGACGTAAAATACATGTATTCAAACAACTACGTCATATTGTATTGATTGGTGGTCATAAATACACATAGGATGATTAATGCACAAAGCAAATTTAAAATCTGATTTTTTAAATATTTCTCTCTTCGTTTTCCTCAGTATTAATTAAATTGAGCATACAAAAAAGTGTATTTTAAATTATGTCCACACTTCAGCTATTATCTATTATTTTATAGCTGTACCTCGTACGATGTTAACATTGGTATTTAATATAATAAAAGCCCATAAATATCTCACGTGATGTTGCATCTGGGTAAAATCTTAAGGGATTTTTAGCGATATATAATAAACATTGTCTGCACGAGAGAGTTGAAGAAATACCGGATACAGGAAAGGTGGAAGGAATTCGGGAGAGGAACAGGAATAGGCGGCTGAAGGAAAACCCAACAGTACCAGAAAATGTGACCCACCGGTGAAATGCTCCATTCGGTATCTGGATCTTCTTTCATTGGATACATAGGTCTTCTAGCTCCAGAACACGTACTTCGATGGTCCGCATGAAGAACTCTTGGACAAATACTTCGGTGGTAGCGCGACGAGTTAAACAAGCACAATGCACAATAACACGATATACACCACTAATTGGTTCGCACGGTAGGGAGAAACCAATTACACACAAACAGTATATATCAGCCCCACACGGCAGGACGATACTTCAAATCAACAATTCGTTCCCATATGACAGAACAACCTCAACTACTAAAAATCATAGAAAACACAACCACAGAAAAGATAAACATTTTCAAAGGGGGGTAGTGGGTAGGTAATAGACAAGAACCGCCGATCTACGTATGTTATGTCATATTCGCATGCGCGCACACGACGACCGGTGATCCATAAATAAGTTACAAAGATTGAACGTATATATTCGATACCTGAAGTATTGATATAATACTTACATCAGGTTTTACTGAAAAGTATTTAAGATTCACCGTTGATTTAAAAAAGCAATAGTAGATGTAAAAATTATAAAAATACATATACAGAATATAAGTTCAAAATTTGTTGTAACGTAGTCGGTTGATATGGCGACATGGTAACGGATTACCACGGATAATAAAAGGTTCAGGTTCGAATCTCGGCAGCAATCAAATATTTTATCGATAAAAAGATTTTTTCTATATATCTTTCTAATTGATTCATTTAATTTGTATTAAAAATAGAACCATGTTCTGAAATTGTAATTTCACGGCAAAAATGTGATTTCATTAAAAAATACACATTTTGTCTTACCATAACATTATAGCGCTTTCAGATAAAATAGTTCCACACCGAGCAAAAAATAATGTGTTTTATTGTTAATTTTACTGAGCTTTGGAAGTTTAATTAAATGTACCCATATCGAAGTCTTCACAGAATAATACTTCGTAGTTTTCCTCGACAGGTATTTTCGTTCCTCTTAATGGACTTTCAAATGCGGCAAGCGAATGCATTTGCTTAATGCTTTTGTCAATACTGCCAGTCTTATTGCCTCCCCGGCTGCAACATTGCATCTGATCTCGCTGCAAATGGAGGAATGAGAAGGTCGCCGGAATTTATTGTTTAGGAGGGAAGTAACTTTGTTGTCTGTCACTTTTGTGTATTGAATTAGTCCATAGATTTTTTTAATAGTGACAGTAACGGCGTTATTTCGAGATAATTCATATTTTAGCGATGTAATCTGTGTATTATTGGCATCCGCGTAATAGACAAGTAGTACTATTTTTTTTTTTTTTGGTACAATTTGTTAAATAATTTTATTTTTAGGTTTTGTTGCCATATTACTCTGTACTAAATTATAATATAACTTTGTTTTTACTATAATACTGTAAGTACGATACTAACCTTAGGACAGATATTAATAAAAAATAAATTACTTTAATTGCATACAAGAAAACAAGAAATAAAAGATTATTAAAATATATTTTAATTAAATACTTTTAATAATAATTATTTCAATTAAAAATAATTTTCTTAGAAGTTTACGCAAACAGTTAGAATCACAATTTGTCAGTTTCATTATTTTATAAGATAAGCGGGCGGGTCGAGGATGACGTAGGTACCCATTTATTTAAATAAAGAAGAGATTAATAGATTTAAATTAATGGATATAATTATTTATATAAAGGAGAGATTAGTAAGAAGATAGAAAATATCTCTACGTTGGGTTAATTTAAGTCAGTGGATGGGTAAGTTACCCAGAAACACAAATGTTCAATACCCGTATAGACATTCATAATAATATTCTTTCTACGTACTCTAAAAATTATGTTTCATTTTAAAATAATAATTTAGCATATTTATAATACTTATACAGTGTTATTTGTAAATCTTATTTTATTACGAACGCTAAAATAATTATTAGTATAAAATAATATGCAAGTCGGTGAAAAAAACCCCACCAAATTAAAAGCGTGTAATTTTTACATATTCACAGATACATCTTTTTTTTTTAAACAGAGATGCGTACACGGAATACATGTCACATCAATATTCTTACTATTTTCAAACTAAGCTAAACGCTTGCGCCATGAAAATAGGACTAACTTGGACTTGGTGTCCTGGAACGAGGCGCGAACCCCCGACCACTAGAGCTCTTGATCACTACTCCGAAAAGCTACTAAAATAGGTACCTATATAGGTACATTTCCAACATCTCATTAAAGATTTATTTCGATTTAAAAATATTTAATCATTCACAAAAATGTAAAATACACTATATTCAAACGAAAAACTAAAATTCCTTGTGATCGGACATTGCCAATAACGATCAATCGATTAAATATATCGATAACAGTATAAAATTAAAATACTAATTAAATGTATTCATTATAAAGATACACATCTAAAATCAATTTTATCGAAAAATATTGTTGTTGCACTACCGGGATTCGAACCTGGATCTCTATTCCAATCCGGGGATGGTGCATTACCAACTATGCTACAGCGACTCTATTTTTGAAGACAAATTTTTGAACCCACGTGAACCACTTTTTCATATTAATACATCTATCGTTCCATTATTTGAAAGACATCTACATTGGTTTTACGGAATCTCAAATACCGTTGAGTAAACCGGCAGCAAATGATAGAATTAACCATTATTACATTTACTTAGTTACATAGTACTTGTAACAATACATTTAATTAGTATTTTGAACATCACAGACCTATGTTCTGAATAATTACAACTTTTCAATAAGAATCTCTTTAACACAGTGAACCTCTCATAACGAGCACCTCTCTAACGAGCAATTTGCATATCGAGCAAAACAAATTTAAAAAACGGCTACTTTAACGAGCTTATGCGAAATGTCGCATAACGAGTGACGCGCTTCTGTCTCCCAACACCACTCAGTTACTCCAGCCTATGGACCAGCAGATTATTTTTAACTTTAAGAAACTCTACACTAAAACACTCTTCGAGCGTCGTTTTGAGATGACTGAAGGGACCGATCTCACCCTCAGAGAGTTTTAGAAAGATCACTTCCACATCGTTGCTTGCCTCAGGATGATTGACATGGCGTAGGAAGGGATTACCGAGAGGACACTCATTTCTGCTTGGAAGAAGCTTTGGCATTGTCGAATGTGACTTTGAGCGGTTTGAGACAGCATCTGTGGAGTCTGTAGATTGTATCTTTGGTCAATATCATAGGAATGGAATTGGATTATTTTGACATCGATGAGCTTGTAGAAGAGCATAGCCAAGAGCTGACCATCGAAGAGCTTATGAAGTTGAACCGTGTTTCACAGCTAGAAGTTGCGGAGAAGAGTTCATCAGTGGAAGAGGTAGCAAAGCAACAATCTTCTGGCGCAATAAGAAATGCTGAAAGTATGGGAAACTGTTGCATCGTATATTGAGAAATATCACCCTAATAGGGGGCTGGCTAAGCGCCCTACAAATATATTCAATGATAATGCTGTCACATTTTCACCAAATTTTGAAGCGTCGGCAAAAACAAATGTCTCTAGACAGCTTTCTAATAAAAAAT
Organism: Eubasilissa regina; assembly: GCA_022840565.1. Taxonomy (NCBI): domain Eukaryota; kingdom Metazoa; phylum Arthropoda; class Insecta; order Trichoptera; family Phryganeidae; genus Eubasilissa; species Eubasilissa regina. The sequence goes on along the minus strand of JAINEB010000022.1, from coordinate 25,662,589 downwards.
AATTAGTTATTGTCATAAATTCATAAATAATAATAAATAATTTTCTTTGAATAAACCTTACAAATAAAAAATTGAGTATTTTTTGCGGCATGAACGCATTATCGTATTTTACATTAATTTATATGGGAAAAATTATTTCGCTTAACGAGTGTTTCACATTACGAGTAAGATTCTGGAACGAATTATGCTCGTTATGAGAGGTTCCACTGTAACATAAATTGAGAGTGGCTTGTACTTATTTTTCAGACTATCGTCCTACATATCGCGAATATCATCAATAAGTACAATTTCAATGGTTATCACGAATATTTTAATTTGAAATAAACATCAAATCGAGCCCTTTTTTTGTAATTAAAATATCAATATTTTCTAAACAACATGCACATTCCGCTGACATTCTACAAATAATCCATTTTCCGGTCCACAGGCTAGTATCCTGCATTTCTTTCACGCACGCTCCCTCATCAGTATAACGAAGGCCGTTTTCAGCTAAGACGCGCTTCAGACTTGGATTGTGATAAGTCCTTTGTCGGATATTGATGAAGGCGTTTTAAGCCGCATTGCAAAAAGACTGATAAAAACTATTCTGAACTATGTTTTCTGAAACATTAGCTACTTCTCTTTATTATCACGAGTACTATAATTATTTTCTATCTTATACGATAATAAGTTTTCTTTTTTTCTAAATATATAACGCGAGTGCAACAATTGTTATTATATATTAAAAAAATGTTATAGTTTCTAATAAATATTTTAACACCCAAAACTCCGATAGACTGCTACAGTTTTAAAAAACGAGTTTTAAAAATTAAATTCAACGTTGTACATTAAATTAGTATTTAAAACATCACAGGTCTATGTTTTAAATAATTATAACTTCACAATAAAAATGTGTTCTCCTTAATAACTGTATATTTATTTGACCGAGGCGATCTTGAAAATGAATTCTTCAATTGTATAATGCAATTCCTTAAAAAACTCGTGCAGTTTGTCCATCACTATCCACGGTTTTGCATATACACGGTAACTGATTTTTTTATTTTTAAAATAGTGAATTGGACAATATTATAAATAAATTAGTATTCAATTTTTCAATCGCTAGAATGTAACTTATTGTAAGTTTTCTTCAGTGGTATGCAATGATTATATATATATATATATTTTTTAAATCATAACGAAGTTCAATTTATACAAATATACATGAATTTTAACATTAAAAATGTTAAAAATAAAATATAAATAGATGGTAATTTTAGAATAAAATCTACATTATCGAAAATCATCGAAAAGACCCCACCATTTTCCGGAACCTTTTCATAAGATTTCACTCGTGTACCAGTTCTTTTTAATAATGAAAAGTTTAACTCCCGAGAATCTATATGCAATTATTAAAGATGTTTTATATTATACAAAAAAGAAGATGAGATGTCAGTTTGTGAATTTAAAAACTACACCTTTTGATACGTCTATGTGCTTTCTTTATTAGTAACAACATACAGATATAAAGTTAATTACAGTTGATCAACTTAAATAATAACAATTTTCAATACAATAAAAAGAGATGCAGAGTTATTTTTTAAATAAGATAACTGTCACTACTGTGATTGTCCTATTTACATAATAGCATCACTAATTTATGCTTGTGGTAATTAATTTATGTATAATAAACTTTGTATTTAATCACAATATTACAAATCTACATTATCAAACATTTTTATAGTACGTTCTTCAAATATTGCATGCTTCGCTAACAATTCAACAAATGTTCTATAGAATAGTCAATTAACTGTCACTGCAGTGTTTGAAGGGTATTCTCCACAATGTATGAGTTAGTAAACATAATCCTCACCCTCTTCTGAGGCACTCTGGGACGTCTCCTCGGAGAATACTTTGCGAACACTTTCCGAGGCAATCTCTTCTTTAAATTAATTGCGAGAGAGAGAATACTAAAACGGATAATGTGTTCGTGTGCAGTACGGGTACTTGTGATTAAATGATTATCTGATGCAACTCATTTTTACTTTTAGAGTTGTCATTATACACATATTCAATTTCAATTTTTTTATTCTCAAAGACTGATAATTAAACTTCTAGATTGTAAAACAATTCATTTTAGAATATTTTGATTGTACCTACATATCCATGTCTCTATTAAATCGCTTTACGTTACATTTAAAGATTATAATATACACGATTTTCTGTATATATAAAGATTTTAATTTGTGTCAATATCACGATGTTAAAAAAATATTTTATTCCACCTTCGAGCGAGCCTTTTATTCGACCAATAACAACAAAACATAAAATTTGGTCGGATATACGAATACATAAAAATCTAAATAACATTTATTAAAATCATTGTAAAAATGTGCGTCTTAAGATGGCGTTAATTTCATCAAAAATAACCATATAAAAAATAAACGTTCATTTATAAGGCTCGGTATTAGAGCGGTATAGAATTTTTCATAGTTCCTAAAAAGGCGTATCTAGCTGTATAGAAACATTTTAACCTACTTACAGGAACGGAATTTATAATACAATAAAACTAGTGTGTTAAAATCGTCCCAGGACGGGCTCGAAATACACCTAAAATGGTTTCGCAAAAAAAAGGTAAAAAACTTTTTCACACAATAAAATACTTTGTAATATGTGTTCGTCGACATACCACATTAAATCTTCTTTGATGATAATGTATATTAGACCTTTTCTTTGATATCATATCAAGGTACTCTTCTTCTTCTTCTTTTAAATAGGCAATCCAGCCTTCAAGAGTGATTTGTGCCATTAATCAAGTTAAAAACTTTGTTTTATATAAAAAAGTATAATAATATTATAAAATAGGAAATACTATATTACAACTCAATATCATCGTCGTTCAAAAAACTTGCTATTATATAAATTAAACGTGGCGAGTTAAGGGAAAGAAGATGACACAAGTTAACCGGGAGCTGAAAATTATCATTGACGAGACCATTGTAAAAAAAACCTGTGATCCGCAATAAACAGTCAAAAAGGACATGGTAAAGGATTTCTTCCTACCAAGGTACTCAGTAGCACCGTATTCGAGTGGTAATCGTAGTCTTGAAATGTTATGATCAATAAAATCTTTAAAAAATCATCGTTAGCAAAAAATTTCTCAAAACATTATTATCAAAAAAAGATAAGATTTTGAGCTTCTGAGTAAAATAGATATGGTTAAAATTAACAAAATAATCTATCTAAATAGTATACGTATCTGAAATATGACTATTTCCCACAGACCACCAATTATATGGACATGAATAAATTTCTTGTCCCAATATTTTTATTTAAGTGTCACCTACGTAATCATTTTGGTACCACTTACGCAATTAAATAGCTCCGCAACTTTTTTTAAAATATGATTCGATTGGAACGAAAATTTTAACGCTGGCAATATAATATGTAAAAAAATATGTCGTGTTTACATAAATATTTAAATTTCGAAAAGTAAATACTTTTGCTGTTGTATAAATGTGTTAAATACTATCGGATTTATGTTTCCTCCAAGAATGTGTTTGAATGCCTCGTCCCGCAACTAATGTTTCAAACTCCTCTCCTATAAGTATTTATTATTGTACTGGTCTGTGCTGTTTTCTTATTCCTATTTTTAAAACTTCTGACAATAGGAATTGAAAATAATATCTTCAGAATGAATATTTCTAAGGAAAATGCATTTTCAATCCCAATCAAGTTTCTCTAAGAAGGACATCCAGTACATGAGAATAAACTGGTTCAAATGTTACATTTATTATTGTGTTACTTATGTTAACCAGGGTTAAACGATGTCTGGACAATCCTAATAATTATTCATTATATTCCCCGCGTTTCGATTACCGTGTAGCAACCAAAAATTTTAAAATATAATTTAAAAGGCCCAACTCACACAAGAAAGATTTTCTGTCACCGAACCCCTCCCGCGGAAAGACCTGGAGAAGTTAATTTGCATACATAAAGTATTCCATTAGAAGGGCGGATTCCAGTAATGTTTGTGGTGTGGCATTGTTCTCTTGGCTTTATTACCAACTTTTGTTTTTGGTCGAAGCCACCAGCCCCAGCGTCCGACGGGAGTCAAGAGTTACAAGGCACAAGATCCGAAAAGTTTCTAACACTCTCGCTGCCGGAAGATGATAATCCCCGCAGCCAGTGTGGCATAATGCATTTAGAGATTCTTATCCAGACGGTTTAAGCGATTCGTTTACAGTTACTCTGGTATATGGGCGTGTTCGTTGCGTATCTTTTATGTAGTAAAGTTTATTCCAAGTGTTCGTAGAAGAACTAAAAATATCTTGTCAAAGAATAATAAAAATAATTCATTTTTCTTTACACTTTATACAACATATAGAATAAAGTCCCTATATTAATAATAATACAAGTTGTTTTACTTCAGCGTAATCGAGTTGCGTGTGCACGATATAAATCATAAAAATTATAATATTTTTTATTTATTACCTTTGTTTTATGAACCACTTAATTGAGTTTAAATACATCAACCGGTTTCGAAAAATACCATTTTCTTCTTCAGTATGTCATAACTAACTAAAAACATATATTATTGTTTCTTTACCAGAATCTATTTTTCAAAATAGATTTTTTTTAATGGATTCTGGTAAAGAAACAATAATATATGTTATTAGTTAGTTATGACATCCTGAAGAAGAAAATTGTATTTTTCGAAACCGGTTGATGTATTTAAACTCAATTAAGTGGTTTATAAAACAAAGATAATAAATAAAAAATATTAATTTTTTACACAAAGTTAATATTGCTAATTTTAAAAGTAAAATTATAATATAATAAAAATAAGATATTTAGTAAAAAAAAAGAAAAAGTCAAACATGCAAACATAGGATTTTAACCATTATATATATCACAATATTATATTATATCTAATAACTAAAATATTCATTTGTATGCTTGTAATACCGATTTCTAAGTCAAATTGCAATGAAAAATCTAAAGATATAAAATAATTAAATTCCTATTTTTTCAAATTCTTTAATTAATTCAAGACAAGATTAATAAAATTAAAATTTCAATTTATATAATGAAAAGGGACAACTTATTCCAATTAATAATATTGTCCCTTTTCATCTCATGCAAATAAAATTATATGGCTGTTCCCCATTATAGTTATCAATTTAAGTTGTTGAGTTCTATTATTAGATTAATATCGTACTTACGAGGCAAAATGCGTCTCAAGTAAATTAAACTAGTAGAATAAAAAAAACAACAAAGTTACCCCGGAAACAGTAAATTAATGAACCCCTTATTGACTCACATTTTGGATCCTATTGCAGAGTTAATAATTAGGGCCAGATATCCAAATTCCAGTGCTGGACTTACACAATATGAACTCTAGAACCTGCATAAGGTAAGGTAGTGCACACTTTATATACGTTTGATATCCATTATATTGATAATTTAGTACGTACATAAATAAATTTTTGAAATTTACAGAAAAATATCTTGTAAAATACATTAATTTATTTAGAATTCAGCGCATATTAAAATCATTCACTTGAAACCGATACGAAATTGTTTTACATTATATTTAGTTAATAAAAAATAATTTTAAAGTTATACTTTAAAAATATCTCATCATGGCGCTTATAGCCTGGGGTGGTCCTCGGTTTCCTCAAGGAGATACCTTCACTCCTTCGCTTAGCCAGTCGTCGACATCGAGAGTTTGTAAGTCCCCATGGATCCTATTCTGCCAACGGAGTCGCGGTTTACCAACACTACGTTTCCCCTTCACTTTAATGAAATGTTAGGTGTACTTTACTTTAAATGTACTTCTGTTAAGAATGCTTAACATATAAAAACTCGTAAACCTCTATGTATATTGCAATAGAGGAAAAAGTGAGCGCACAGTTTTAGAGTTCGCGCGCCTGTGGGCCTCATCGGGACAGCCATACATTTTAAGTATTTAGGTTGTAGTTCCCGGGAGCTAACGTGTTGAAAAATAAAGTTTGGAAGACTATGCGAATAGGTACACCACGAAGTAAATCGGGAGTTATAATGGAAAAACTTCGACAGTAAAGACTAACAGTCTCGGTACATCCGCTTTGTCCGCTAAGTGAAAAAACATGGAAATCTGTTTTCGTGCCCTCCGGAGACGAAAGTGTAAACCGTATTCCCCTCCGTATTAAGGCGTTGTATTTTTAACACCAAAGTACAAGACTTCTGTTCTTTGACTTTGGCAGTTTACGTTATTTTTGTTTTCAAACTCGTTCATTACTGATACCTGTGTAGGTATTTACTTGCCACCCAGAAGAGATAAAAATATAGCTACTTTGTTCATTGCTCTTTCGTAACAAAAAATATGAACAATATTGTGAGCAATACAATCAGAACACTTCAACGGTTAGCGTGAGAAAATATTATTGAAATAACGTGTAGATGTGTGGGGGACCTTGTATTTATTGTGTATTATTCGTATTATTAAAGAGCAATATATTTTTTAACGATTTTTGTTACAGAAGGTTTGTTTATATTTTCACTAAAGAAAGATTATGTTTTTTTTAATAAAGTTAAATAAATATATATTTTCGTAGAAAGCAATCACTTTGTGGTTTGACATGTTAGACTAAATAAAATACAATCACATTGTATGAAACCACGAAATTTATTATACGCCTAACGGTTTCGCTTGGCTCAAACTTTGTCAGGACGTATTTAAAACTAAGTTTTATGTATTTTCGGAGCCGAACAGCTGCCATCTCAAAAACTCTCACAGTCCCCGATCTTTATTTATTAAGATTTACGTTACAATTGATTACATCAATGAAATAAAATAAATAAATAAATGGAAAGGAACGGTATATAAATATTTCAGAAGTAAACATGAAAAAGGGGAGAAAATAAAACAAAGTAAGCAACATAATAATAATATAAGATTGCAAAAGATTATACAATGTCAACAGAGAACTTTGCTCTCTGTGGGCTTGAAAAAGATTATTCCAAAATATTTTTTTCGATGTATGAAAACAACAAACAGATATTATAACTGTAATGTCTTGCGGTGCCTCCAGAAGAGACTTCAGGATCGGACTTCAGTGTTCGCAGGTGTAGGTAGTCAATCAAAAAATTTTATCAGGTGACAATTTACAGTATTTTATTGATACCCGACTGTAATATACGATATAACAATACAAGAGAATATATGTTATTTGTTACGGGTCAGAGCAGGAATAAGATGCCCCGCTCTAACGTCGCGCTCACATACATACACACACACACAACACTTCTTATTTCGTGTCGCACTCCGTGGACAGATACACACACACACACGTTAACCCTTGGACAACACAATAACGAACGAGGTTCTAGAATCATTTACGTTCGTATAATTTTTTTTAAATTTGCTTCTTCTTCGTTATATATAAGACTAGTCGGAATTATAAATTCTATGCTGGATACTGTGGATGACTGCATGGATCATCTGTCCATCTATTCTGATCAGAGCGTCTATTCTGTTACGCTTCCGCTTTCTCAGAAACCATTCAGCATCATACATAAACACTGACATATATATAAATATTTCCTCATAAATTATATTTACTAAGGGCCGGTTGTGTGATCAGTAGTAACTTTTTACTAACGCCCGTGGTTAAAATTATTTGCGGGTTGTTCGAACGTCAAATTTACTATAGTCAAACCACAGATGGAGATGTCTACATGCGCGACAAAAAATTTAAAAATGTGCTTATTTTATGTATTATCTATGGATATTTTCGCCCAGGTGTTCAAAATCTGTTAATTTGGTCGTAAAAATTTTTCGTATTAAATGCTAATGTATATTAAATAAAGAGATCATCATCGGACAAATTTTCATTAATAAAATAGCGGGATATTGAATAACGAATTGTCTTATACTGCAATCTTTAAAGTAACAATATGTCAGACGACTTTTGAAACAGCTGTGAAAAGTCCGCCATATTTAATTATCCATTTTCGTTTTTACTATCGGATATCGGAAAGTAAAATGAGTTTACTGTACTTCCAAGAGGTAAATGTTTTTTATTAACGATTAAACAATCCGTTTTCGAAAAAAAAATTTTCTTATGTTACAACCGGGCCTAAATTGGCTTTGAGCGTGTATAAAGTGTATAGTATGTATTCACGTAATCAGTATAACGAAACAGGAACATTAATAAAGTAAAATTATTTGTATTAATAAAATATAATGTAAAATTTCGTATAAACACAATTTTGGCGCGCGTTAGTATCGGCGCAACATTCTATTGTTACGTGTCGGCTGCGTATCCCTCCGCTCTTCCTTTGACTCCTGACCCTATAGTGCGTTCATGTCTTAACTTTGAGAATACTTATTATGCATATTTGTCAGCCTTATCAAAGGTATATTTCGTCAGTGTCGAAAAACTCATCTCCGGCACTATGGTGCACTGTATCGAATGTCATTTACGAATTGAATTTATTGTTTGCGGATTTTCTGTGTGGCTTCGGAGTGAAGAAATTAGACATCTTCGCTAACCGCGTAATGTGGTACTCGAGGCCTCACCTTCATCCGAGACCACTGGACCTTCGTTAGAATTCTCCTAATAACCTTCCTATACCCATTTCTCAATTCCATTCACACCCCGCGGCAATTCCGACTTACAATCGAAATTACCGTATCCTCTCCAAGGGACGTGCAATACGGAGATTGTACATACATACTACTAAACTGTTGACAAATAAGTGGGAAACAAACAAAGTCAAACATCAAATAAGTTGAATTGGTCAATGTTTTAAAGTTTGTCTCGTATTGTTAATTATAAACACGATTGATTCACTCGTTAATGAAAGAACGAAGAATGAGAGAACTGGGACGATCGATAAATCATCCAAAAAGTTATGATTATCTTAATTAAATTAAGAATGTTTGTTAATATTTACCAATATCCATAAATCAATCATTGTTATTTAAAGCCTATTTTTATTTAACACTATAAAAATATAACTTCTGCGATTTGAGTACGTAATTATCCCGGCGTATGTATATTCTTCAATGATTCAATATTGTTTACTTCATAGTCTTAGCACGACCGAACTGCCTTCCTTAAATCGTTTTTCTTGGAGATAATATTTCACTCGGGTTTTCTCAAGTTTGTTCTGTCTTAATAGAGAAACGACTTGAATATATTCAAACTAACGAGATGCTTATTGTTATTCAAAAAGATACTCCATCTCGAATAAGGGAAACCTACATCACAATCGCAGGATAGGGTAGAACTACAAAAGTAAACTCGGAACCATTTTCAATAAATTTTAGACCCTCCCCTAAATAAGGTTAAATAAAATGGATTAAGAGGGCTAAAAGCATGTAAATTTCATTGTTTTAGATCCCGGTAGTAACTAAATATTTTTTCTATTAATAGATTCTTTTATGTATATCTTTCTAGTTGATTAATTTAATTTATATATTATACAGTGTTTATTATTATCCCCAGCTTCTCGAAATCCTTAATTGTTGTGTTAATTATTTTATTCCAGACCTACGAGTAATTCTTATTCCAATTTTATAATACTTTAAAACAAATTAAATGTATACATCTTTGAAATAATGGTGGCAGTACCTACGGTAAAAAAATATATCAAAAAAATCTATTTTTGTTATTGTTGTCTTTCTATTAATCCTATTGCTATATTATTAATGCCTTTTTTTAATATTCATTTTTGACATTCATAAATTTCAGCTTTAACTGTACTATTTTGCAGAAGTATGCACCTACATTAAATCTAAATTACATATTTATAAAGTATATTATGTATTAAGTATGTACATACACGCGCAAATAGTTATCATATTGATGTGTTAATTAGAACCATCTAGCGATAGAATTTAGAGATGACAAATTAAGCTCCGCATGTTTTTCGTACAATTTTTCGCAAAGTTAACCCCAAACGTACACGAAATAAACGTAATTCTCGCGCCGTACGGTATTCTGAACACACGTCTTCGCCTGAGCAGAAGTGCTGCCAAACTCCGCAAGTGTATATTTGAATATATGTTCTGAATCCTGAAAGCTTCTAGGATTGATGATAAAGACAATAATAATAAGAAATCTTTGTTGGAACTAGAAATGAACAATAAAGTGAGGCGTGCGACAGGGATGTATTCTCTAACCCGTATTGTTATTCAGAAGAAATATTCAATGAAGCTACTCAAGGAATTACTATAAATGGAAAGATTCTTAACAATCTGCGTTATGCAAATGATACGGTACTTCTGGTGAGTAACATTGAAGATTTACAATTTTTGCTGAACCAAATAGTGAACACGTGTTAGAACTTAATACAACTAAAACAAAATATATGCTCATTAGCAAACATAACGCAGATTGATAATGAAAGTCTTTATATTACTGAAAATAAATTGGAAAAGATAGAAAATTTTATATACCTAGGTTGCGATATAAATGAAAGATGGGATCCTTCATTTGAAATCAGATACCGTATTGAGCAAACTCATGCAACCTACATCCACACAAAAAGATGTTCTGCAGTTATGATCTCAACCTTAGATTACGAATGAGAATGGTCAGATGCAATGTGTTCCCGATCTTATTATATGGAATGGAAGCATGGAAACTTACCGAACAAACGATAAGGCGACATGGATGAATAGAGTTACAAATGAAGATGTTATGGTTCTGATGAATAAAGAAAAATAAGTAATCAATACAATAAAAATCCGGAAATTTCCATATCTCGGACAATGAGACATCCATAGAAGTATGAAATCTTGCACCTCATAATGCAGGGACAAATTGTTGGAAATCGGGGCCCCGGAAGAAAGAGATCATCGTGGCTGAAGAACGTTTGGTCAGTCTACTGTAGAACTTTTCCGGCCACAGTAAATAAAGTCATGATAGCCAATGTCCGTTGAACGGATAGGTTACACGAAGAAGAAGATTCCAATATACTTTAAACATGGCATTATTCTATGTTATATTTTAAGCCATCGGTTTAATAACTTGAAATAAAAATAAACTTAAAAGAATAATAGTAACTCACAGGTGTACTTTTAGAGAGTTTTAAAGAGTTTATTTATTTCATATGAATACAATCTCTAGTTCCAATCGGCCTATCGTACTTTTACAACATCGATATTAGCAGCGTAACCGAAGTCCACGCTTAATGCACGCCATTGCTTTTTTACCATGTCATGAATTATGATTTAATACGACGAATTGAACAAGAAATAAAAAATAAATTGATAGATTCATTTGTTATCATATCATCGATATACAATGAAAAACAAATATTTCTTCCGAAAGAATATTGCCGAGTCTTGAATCCACAATTTTCTACCAGCTATGGAATGTTTTGAGTTCTATATTTTTTTGAAAGCTACAATGGTTTTTGTATATTTATAAATGATATTACATATCTTATTTGTTTCACTCAGTCTCAGGATATGTTCTAACTAGAATACAATTTAACCATTCAAAAACTTTTTTAAATCTAATTCTATATTAAATAATTTTTGTAAAAGCTGACAAACAGTGAAATGTTTCTAAATAAATAATATATACGGAGCCGCGCTCTGGATCATTTTGTTATTTGAGTTCAGACTAGAGAAGGCACAATGCGTATCGACAGAGGGTACCAGTTTTGCTTTCTTCCGGAATTCTAACTTCTCTCACAAGCCGCATTTTCTCTAGTTCCGGCTCATTACGGGAAAATAACATTTTGCTTCCTGGTTACCGAATATTTATGTATCTCGCTCATTTATTAAAGCACTTTTATCTTACGTATGTCCATATGTTTGCTTTTGAAATTCAAACCGTTTTATGTTTAATCTTATCCAATATTGAATTAATATTAATAATAAGGAACAAATGTATATTTTTAATTTTAAAATGCAATCACATTTCATATTCATTTTTATATGATGGATACTTGATAATTAAAATAAATGAAATGAGAAAAATCTATCAATCAGAATGATATATCCGACGAGAAAAATAGATGTCTCACTAAAAATTAACATATATGGATACAAATTTGTCGATCATTAACAGAATACTATAACTATATATTGGTAAAGCAGTCTGGCGTCAATATAAAGTTCCCAGTACAAGTCCTGGTGGTAATTATATTTTATTTTATTTGTTTTGTATATTCTAATTCATCTAATTCTATCCATATTCGTGAATTACCTATTAATGTATGTATAACGTATATTTATCCGAGTATGTATGACGTATTTAGAATTACCATTTCAATGCCACGTTGCCCTGACATTTATGGTTTTCAAAATATACTATTGTTATTTCCAAGATCTCATTAAACTATTGATTCTTAATTAGTTTCCTTAGTTAGATATTACAATTCAGCTGGATATACGAGTTTACAGAAAATGTGTTCACCTAGGTGTAGAGTAAAGAATAAACAAATTAGAACTGTTTGTAAATCAGTCTAAAGAATTACGGATGGGTGCCTACTGTGATTTAGGCATATGTATCGTATGAGCGTTGAAAGGATTCTAAAAAAAAATATGAGTCAAGTTTTGAAGGCAACAGAAACAGTGGCAAAAGACCTAGTATAATCAGGTAGGCTAGTCATTAGAGGACGGCCCTGTTAGATGTTTGAACAATATCTGAACTTAGAACGACAAATAAATTATCAAATTATGTATTATAATATTATTTTAGTCTTTTGATTGTGAATTTTTCTGATAAAATAATATCGTATGTTAGCAATCCAATATCATATAATAATATCGATTCAAATCGAGTAAGGCGTGGACATCGCAATAAAAAATAATAGCTTACAACAATGCTTCAAGCAATGTCTGTATGAAGCTTTAAAGTTAGAACTTATCTAAGAAAAAGCGACATCAAGAGATCATTTATTTTATTATCATATATAAGTCAAGCGTACGATTTGAATTCAAGAATTATTTTTTTAAGTCCTTGACTGTACGTCTTAAATGTATTTTATAAATTACGGGTAAAAAATTTGTTCGAGGTAGATAATTCAAAACATAATTATCTATCTGTACAATTTTTTAAATAAATTCCTTCCCTTTCTTTAAAAATGTAAATTTAAAAAAAAAACGTACGAATTACAATTATGGATGTATTTTACACTCTTTAAAATAGTATTTTTTCAGACATAATCAAATATTAAAATTTTTGTTTTTTTAAACGATTCCGGTTTATTAGATTTTAGATTTTCATTATTAGAATAAATTTTAGATGTCATAAAAAAATGTTATATTTATCAAATGTTTTAGAGTAAAATACATGTTTTCCAAGGTGCCCCCGTCATCTTATTATTCTGTTTATGGAACATTCGTCTCACTTTCATGTTCGGTAATAGCAATCCGCCACCAGCATATTGTTTTGTTGACAGCACTGATGTTGTTGACGTTTTACACTATCGTATGCTTAGATAAATAAATTGTTTATTAATAATTACCTAAATATAAACAAAAAATAGTACATTAAATTATGTACTTACCAATATATATAAAATGGGATTTTTTTTAAATTTATGGTTTCTATGTATTAATTATACTATTATCAAATTATCATAATTACTTTTTGGTAATAGTAGATTAAAATCAGAAAGACAAATGTCGTCGTCATATCCAACACTTACTTTAGATAGTTTGATTCAAACATTAGTCAAATGCCAATTCGGTATATAATTGATAAAACAAATTAAATTAGTCAACTAGAAAGTTATATTATTAGGAGAACACTTTATTAATGTGAAGTTGTATTTATTCAGAACATAGGTCTATGATATTTTAAATATTAATTAAATGTATTAATTAGAAAGATAAACATATAAAATCAATTTTATCGAAAAATATTGTTGTTGCGGCACCGGGATTCGAACCCGGATCTCTTTCCAAACCGGGAAAGGTGCATTATCCAACTATGCTACAACGACATTATAAAAAAATGTAAGAGTGAATATATCAGAAGGATATGCAAAAGAGTGTTAATAATCCGCCTCCGTAAATCAGAGCATTATTCGTGTTCTGGAATTTATGTTATATTCACCTTGGTTCATAATGATGACAGAATTCTGACAATAATGTACGTGAACAATAAGTACTAGTTATGTAGATTTATTGAGTACAGATTACAATATGAACTCCAAATATGAATTAAATACGAGTTGAAACTCTGCATTCTGAATAATTTTCAACGTGTGAAAGCACATTTCTTGCTTGAATCAGATTCGTTTTGTAAAATAAAAAGAGATTAAATTAATAACATTTTATTATTGTGCACGAACGTGCATGGATTTAAGCTGTCACACCTAAGTATTGTATGACTCATTATTTCCTTCCCAGATTTATGTTTTTATACAACTGTCATTTCTGTTCATATATTTATAATTCAAAAACGCTTTTATACACCATTTGCTGATTATTTTAAAAACGTCTTTTTTGTTCTACATTTCTGTGAAATTCACCAATTGTCGTTTTATTCTCTGTTTACCTATACAAAATAATAAAACAGTAATATATAAACAGTATTTATAAACTCCGTTTGAATATAATAAATGTTGGATATTTTTACTTTGAGTCTTTTTACACTGAAGCCATCAACTTTTATTCAGGAAACTCGCTTTGTTGTAATTTTCATTCGAGTCGGACAAAGCACGCATTATATTAATTAATGGTGCCATGTTTATTACCAGTATAACAGTTTTTTCTTTCATTGTTTCCATTTAATCTATAAATACAACGGCGTTAAATATCTTTTCTTATAGTTCTAATATTTTTCAGTTTTATATTCCGTTTTACTACACTTTTTTCTAACGAAACATTTTTCTCTTAAAGACTTTGAAACTCAATTAATGAATCATCATTTCATAAATTTCCTGATAAAAATATATATGAAAATATTTTTACATTTCTTTATAAATGACAGCAAAGTATTTATTATTAGTATAGAAATACATCAGCAAAAATAAAAAATTATATTATACCCTTCTGAAAATGATAATTAAATATTTGTACTAAATTTAATTTCCATTCAATGAAACATTATGAATTTTGCCATTTTTTTGTTACTTAGCTTATCAACCCGATGCCACAATTGATTTATCTCAATTGGAATAGAATAAAGTTAACGTATTGGCTTTCTGTAATGATAGTTTAAACAAATTGCTCAAAAATGTAATACCTCAGTAGGTCTCTAAAGCGTACAACCTTTTGCGTTTTACATATTATAGAAACGATTGGCAAAATTTTCTAGTTTTTTTTTTGCGATCTCTGATTAATTAAATTATTTTTAAGGTCATTTTTTAGAAATAAATGAAGTATGCAACTCCTTAATGGTCAGTAGATTTGCTATCTTAACTGTGTTTAGGCTTTGACAAAAGATACCGATTATTGCCTTTCATACTAAGCAATTTATAACAATTATGCAAAATAATTTTTTTGACATCGATACCTAAGCTTAATTTAGCCCGATAATATAATCTGGATATCTAAAGTAAGTTAAGATGGTCATAAGTATTATATACATAAGTATTGGGAATGTTTCTTTTGTACTCGCTAAAATATGAATACAATAATTCTGCCAAAACTATGAAATTCTGAAATAACCTTCTTGTGATGCGTGTCCACAAATCGGATATACCTTAATAAAAAAGTATACAATAATATCTTGAAAAAATGACGTATTCCGTTGAAGATATTAATATTAATCACTATTAACTTCTATGGTGGTCCTTTAATTGATAAATCAATAAGAACTTGATTGCGGGGCTTAACTTTCCAAAGCCCAGTCTTCAATTTTACATTTAAATATTAACTATTAATTCATTAAGTAAATTTAAATTTGAATAATTGTATAGTTACATCGGTATAGTATAGTTGGTACAATCTTGTATATATATGAACTCGTAAATAAAACTTTTGCGAAATATTTATTTCAGGAATATATTAGATTATTTGGAATCGTTCAATATATTTTTAATCCTCTTTCGAGCCCTTTCTCTTTGTCTCTGCACTGGTTGAAATGTTTATATTTAAAATTTACATAATGTACGTATAAATGTAATCTCCACTGTCTGTTATGTCACTAAACACCTCCCCCGTCAGGATAACGACATCTGTTAGTTGTACCAACATTTAATTCGTCAACATTGACCCAAGGTAATTGCCGCCATGCCGTCGTGATCGCACGACAACATGAAGATTGATCGTCGTTGTATTGTCAAATGGCCAATGAGAGGAAGGCTTCTGATGACCATCAGCCAATCGTATTAGTGATTTCAGCATGAAAGCCTTTCCGGCTCCGTTTATTCATTCCGGCAAAGGTATCTGCTATCAAAATATTTACTCGCAAATATTGACATTTTTCCTAATGGCTATCTCAAATACGGACGATTCGATTCGGTGATTTTTAAAAGCCATTTTGTTCGAAAAATGTTATATCGGCTCATTTATAAAAGTGACTTTAGGCTGTTAGCTAGTTTATTTGGGTTATTTTTAATATTTATTTTGAAATTTTTGAAAAGTAATCTAATGTAATAAGCTAATAGTTGTAATTATATATCTACTGCTGAAACCAAAATTATAGAAATTTTATTATTTTAAAATATATATATTTTAAATATTAATAATCTGATTAATCCGTAAGATTACTTCATATTAACACAGGGAAAAACACGCCCCTTATTCATGAAAACCGGAGTTGATTAAGATTTCTAACGAGATTTCTAGATGTAAATGGAAAGACACAACATAAACATGCATATTACTTTGTGTGTACTTTTTGTATATATTAGCGTAGGTACTTGTTTGGCAGTGTAGTCCCAATGTGTTGATTTTTGTGAATTATCTTATTAACGAAATCAAGTACACTTTTGTTTAAATTAATTATCGTATAGAACAAACCCGGCCCACATTATTCAATATGAAATAAGTATTATGCAGCAATGATCTTAAATTAAATTTTCTTACCAGAATAATACGATGTTGTGTATTCCTCGTACTTTTACATGGACTGAAATCATGGACACTCGCCAAAACAATACTAAAGCGACATGGAGCACTTGATTGATAGGGTTACAAATGACAATATGATGATCCGGATGCGAAGCAAAGGAAATCCTTGAAACAATAAATACCCTTAAATTTCAAGATTTTGGCCATATCATAAGATTTCCTGAAAAGTACCAGATGCTGCATCTTATCATTCAAGGTAAAATAACTAATTCGAGCTGCTATAAATAAAATAATAATCGCCAACAACGCTAAAGTTAAATAATCGGATAAACACTAGAAGAAGAAGAAGAAGAATTTACATGAATATATTTAAAAAAATAAATTATTAACTATCTAATTTTTTCTACCTACTTACTCGTACACGTTAGGAATAGTATATAAGATTTGTTAATATTATATAATAAATTAAAAATAGATAAAATAAACAATTTATAATAAAACTTTCCAGCAAAATAGAATTCTATTAAAAAGGTGTACTATATTTCATAATGCAGACATCAAAGAATGGAAAGTGTTTGTAATAAATATATGCACAGATATTTATTATAAATTACAGCGTACATTTAAAAAAAGTGGATGAACATATAGACATATATATATATATCCACGGATAAAACAGTTTATTTTGGTTTCACGATTTAAAGATTAGAGATATGTATTTGAAATATGTCACAACGTTACAACGGCGTTAAGTGACGTAAATTAAAACAAACGTTTTTTTGACTGTCCAATATTATGTAATTTATGTTTCAAATCGTGTGTCAATTACTACGCCGTGACTAAAAATATTTCACTCCATAAACTCTTATCTTTCATAGCTTTCTCTCTAAGTACACCTACATTTCACCTCTCATATCCATAAAATAGCTTCATAAAAATAGTTATTAAAACCTAACCCAATCATTCTATTGATAAAAAAATTATCAAAGTCGTCAAAATGGCTTTTTGCCTCAACGGCAAGTAATATTACATTTAGTGACACATTATCACTAGCTGTGTAGGTCTGAGAAATGGCAAGTCAACATAAACCAACTATTTGGTGTTTGTTCAGACTTTATTCCTCTCAGCGCCCTCAAAGCTTACAACACGATTATTTCATCCGAAACTTTTTTCCTGGGCGGTCAACAGAGAATGTTTAACCATCCTCCGTTTTGGGGTTCGATTGAACAAACACAAGGATTTTCGGGATCTATAACTACTTTAAAGCTTATATAAATTAGCTTCTAGTTATTTCAGTATCTTCATCTGAAACGTTGCTAATACGTTCCCCAAATCCTTCATATAGCAAACCATCGTTGACTGAAAATAATAATATTTTCGTAGAATTCTGAGATATTACAGGTGATATTACGAAATGTTTTAAATGAAGCATAGCATACTCAAAACAAGATATTATATCTTAGTGTGAAGTTGTAATTATTTAGAACATAGATCTGTAATATTTTAAATACTAATTAAATATATTAATTAGAAAGATATACACATAAAATCAATTTTTCGAATAATATTGTTGTTGCGCTACCGGGATTCGAATCTGGATCTCTTTCCTAACCGGGAAAGCGCATTATCCAACTATGTTACAGCGACAATATTTTTAGCGACAAATTTTCGAACCCGTATGTTACCTTTTTGATATTAATACATTTAATCGTTCCTTTATTTGAAAGAGCCATCTATGTTATTTTTAATTCAAATTTAAAATATCACAGATCTTTGTTCTGAATAATTACAACTTCACAATAAGAATGTGTTCTTCTAATAATAAAGTCGTATCAATGTGTCCAAAATTTAATATAAATGAATTGATAATTCTGGCGTCTGCTATCAAATTACTCAAAGGTATTTGAGATTCTATAAAAATAAATAGATGGTTCTTTCAAATAACGGAACGATTAAATGTATTAATATCAAAAAGGTAACATATAGGTTAGAACATTTGTCGCTGTAGCATAGTTGGATAACGCTTCTTCCCCGGTTAAGAAAGAGATCCAGGTTCGAATCCCGGTGGCGCAACAACAATATTTTTCGATAAAATTGATTTCATATGTATATTTTTCTAATTAATATATTTAATTCATATTTAAAATATCACAGACCTATGTTCTGAATAATTACAACTCCACAATAAGAACGTGTTCTCCTAATAAGATATTATATCGTTTACAAAACATCTCTAGTCTCAAACAGAGGTAAAACCGTGTCTAATGCAGAAGCAAAAATGATAATTTTTTGTGTTCCTTCGCAACACAACATTTGTAGAAAAATCCGTAAATAAATATAATTATGTTTTTATGGATGTTTCAAAAATGAAAGAACAATAATATACAAAATCTAAATATAATTTATATAATATATTCAAGATAAAATTCAGTACTGAGCATTTAACATCTCTTTTTTACTATGTAATAAAATAAAATGAATAAATGGAATAGGAAACACAAAAAAAAAAAAATTAAGAATTTTAGAAAACTTTAGATTCAAAACATTATATTATAATAATACAAGATGTCCCAAAAGTTTTTTTTGTAATAAAAATTCTGTAATGGATGAATTTAATAAAATAATGTTTATTTTGCATTTAAATACCGTCCATGGAAATTTATTTCTTAAAAATTAGTTTTCTAAATGCGATTCGTTATTTCACACTCTTCTAAATGTGAAGCAAAATTTCTGAGAACTGCTCGGCACGTATTCTCCATGATTGCTTCCATTTTTTTTTAATTAGTCCAGAAAGGGAGGATTGTTACTGCATACCTTTGATTTAAGATAGCCCCATGGAAAAAAGTCCACTAGTGTCAAGTCGGAGCTACGTAGAGGTCAGTTTATGTCACCTTGTCGGGATATCAATTTTCCAAGGAAAATTTCACGTACAACTGTTAAGGACATGCTCCATAACGACTGAATTCCCAAGGACGCGGCTAGCGATAGGCATACCCCCGCTCCTCTCGCGCTTGTTGCGTTGGTAAAGCAAATGAACCAAAACAAAAAAAAAATTTGGGACATCCTGTATAATGATCACCAAAATGATAAACATTAATCCATTTAAAAATACATTTTCCCTCTCCCCACTTTGTACAAGAGTATTTTCTTATGGTAACATATGCTGCGCCTATATATTTTTAACAACTCCATATTTTAAGTGGAGTGTTTTCAGAACACATGTATTATCTATGGTGCTCGTGACAAGGGAGCGCAGATTCCCCGAAACTTTTATATTTTTTTCGAAAATGGAACAGACTCTGCACGTGACCTGACTCACGTCATATTCGTCCCTATCCTTAAGCACGTCCGGAAGAAGTACCCAAGTTTTTGCAATACCTTTCTCATGACATTTTGGAAAAAATAATAAGTTCTTAAATTAATTGGTAAAAAAATAATCGTCGTTTTACTATTATTACCTTATTGCTTACCGACTACTGCTTACCGAAAATAAGTATGGTCATATTTTTAATAAGTATATTGTATTTGACGGGATAATTGGATTTGTCTAATTACGCCACCGTATGGGTTGTGTTCAAAACAACAAGTTCTTGTCAATTTAACAAAAATAAGGATATGACAACGCAAAATTTAAATAAGGCACTCGAGATGTAGCGGTGCCGTGAGCTGCGTCTCTCTGCACTAAAACAATTGTGACGTACAGAACCACCACATGATCTTACGTAAAAATTAAATAAGATTATTTTTTAATGTAAGCCTATAAATAATATCTCATTAGGAGAACACATTCTTAGTGTGAAGTTGTAATTATTTAGAACATAGGTCTGTAATATTTTAAATACGAATTAAATGTTTTAATTAGAAAGATATACATATTAAATCAATTTTATCGAAAAATATTATTGGTGCGCTACCGGGATTCGAATCTGGATCTCTTTTCAAACCGGGGAAGGTGTATTGTCCAATTATGCTACAGCGACATTATTTTTGACGACAGATTATCGAACCTACATGTTACACTTTTTCAAATTAATACATATATCGTTCCATTATTTGAAAGCCATCTACTTATTTTTACGGAATCTCAAATACCTTTGAGTGAATCAATGGCAGACGCCAGAATTAACAATTCATTATTATTAAATTTTTGAACACCTTGATACAACTTATATATTATTAGATGAACTCATCCTTATTGTGATGTTGTAATTATTCAGAACATAGGTCTATGATAGATGTATTAATTAGAAAAAATGTAACATATAGGTTCGAAAATTTGTCGTCAAAAATAAAGTCGCTGTAGTATAGTTGGATAATGCACTTAATTAAATACTTTAATACATTTAATTAGTATTTAAAATAATCTTTAATTCTTTTTATATGAATTAATTGCATGTAATAAGGCTGTTAGATGTGTGCAATGCTATGTCATACACATAAAGTAAATATATATGATTTTCTATGCTACATTAAAATAATACATAATAATGCTGAATATGTATCATTAGTGTAAGCCAAAATAATATCTTTATTTTCAAAACGCTGTTTGATTCTGTTGTTACTCGAAAATACATACATTTCGACATATCATATCAATTATGACCGTAGGGGAATTTCTTATAAAAATGTTCAATATCTACCCGAAAACAGATGTCGTATAAAAAAGACCAAGTCGACGAAGATCGTTAAAGATTCACTTAATTTTGCATCAAGCTGATGGTAGTATGCATTTTTTTTATGAAAATCTGACAGACAATAATCACAAAATGAACGCCTTAATCGGATGTTTCACAGATCATCATTATTTTGTTTTGTCTACAATCTGCGCGAGAAGACAGAGTGTAACATCAGCTGTATTAAATAGGAATCCGATAGTTCAGCAGTTTTATGAGCACTCGGTAGGCGGGACAGTTCCCGCCTCCACCAGATCTAGGTCCAAAGTGTTACATGATCTCCGTTCTTTGCAGTAGTGCCTGTAATATATTTTCCAGTAAATTGACACTTTTATTTTTTATTACAGCCTACGTTGTACAAGATATTTTATGCTCTCGATAAAGTAAGCATTACTAATGTCGTGCTGGCGACATTTTTTCTATTATCTCCCATTTGGAAAAACTCTCACTCCAAGGATATGGTAATTCTCCAATGGCAGTACGACATTGTCGCGTCTCTCCGTTTAGAGAATATTATGTCATCGTTCCGTACGACACGCCGTATTATTGTAATAGAAAATCAGAATTTTCAGTTATTAAGGACTTTATTAAAACAACATCGTCATCAGAAGAGGAACGAAAGTAAAACGAATGCAATGGAAATGAGATCATTTAGGCATATATATGGTAGATCCATTTATGAGATAGTAAAGAATGAAGAAATTAGGTGAGAATGTAAAGCTAATCTCAGCATAGGGAATAAGCTTAAAAAAAGATCGCTTGGATGGTTTGGTCACGTGGAGCGTGATGAATGAGAAGAGAATAGAAAGAAAGATATATAAGTGTTGACGGCAACAGAAATAGAGGACGTCTGCGGAATACTTGGTACAACTAGATAAAAACCTGATTCTGGAAGATAGTCCAGTTAGAAGCCTCGATATTCGACAAGCTTGTATGAGATAATGTATGAATGTGAACGAGGCGAGCATTGTGTATCAGAACAGAAGAGCGTGGCGCTCTACCTTCTCTACATACTCCCACGAAGAAACGGCGTAATGGTAAGTTAGTTTAATCATCATCAACTTTAATCAGTCCACTGTTCGATGGAAGCCTCCCCGCCAAATCACTTACAGCCCAAATTAAGCAATAGTAATCTTCCTCCTTCCTGATATTTGAATGTCTGCTGTCCATTTGCAATTATTTATCAGCAGCATCCTATCCTAGCTATCTGTCTTTACATTATTTACCCAGCGGAGCCTTCTTGGTCTTCCAATCAGTCTTTCCTCTCCTGAATTTCCTTGGAGTATCCTTTTTGGGATCCGTGAATCGTACATCCGTTGCAGATATATTGTCCAACTCAGTCCGACATTTATGTAATGTATTATCTCCTTGCAAATACAGTAAAATTCGCCATGTCACTGCCACTAATCCTATAATATTTGAGCGTCATCTAGGTTAACTTTTGTCTCATGAATACAACTCAAGAATATTGTTTATCTTTCAATTAACAATCTGTACATCTTAAAAACTTTCTAAATAACGTATTTATTTTTCTGTATCTTCTATTGTAGTCGTTTTCAACATATTTATTTCACACTGCGCTCTGTAGTTTGGAGCTTCCGAATTAGGTCCAGAGTAGAGACATAAGGGTTATAATTTGGTTTCAACACCAAATGTAAAGATGCATTTGTCAAAAATTTTTCTTCTAATAAACAGTGGCATGTTACTTCTAAATACCATATTTATTCTTCCACATGCAATCCAGCTTATCTACTTATATATATATAACCCTTAAATGCCTTAACCCTACTATTACGGCTGCAAATAATGGTGTCTTCTTGTGTGTGGGAATTCCGGTAGTCAAGAATTATGAATTCAATATAAGTGATGTGTTCTGATCTACGATTCCGGAAAAAGAGAGCGCGCGCACAAACGCGACGCTCTTTTATCCCTTACACGCTGCCATTCACCCCAACTCGCGCGCGTCATGCAATCGCTACATCATGATACATTACATGTATGTCTGTCCGTTCTCTATGTAATTCATCATCCTCTGATAGATCTGTACATGTTATATACTTATTATATGGATCATTTGGCATTTATATGACATTAAATGCCATCTGTTCCAAATTTTACTGGGTTACACTCTAGGATCCTGAGGAAAATGTAGTTATCCCACTCCACCCGCCATCCATCCATCCCAATCGAAGATTGCACCCGCCCCTATTTAGACGACATCCTTTTTCATTTCCGCACATCCTTTCTCTTTACGAACTACGCGAAGGCAACCCAACCCTCTAATTGCTATTTTTATATTTAAGTTTTTTATTATGATTTATTTATAGCATAAATAGTACATGTCCGGATGAATAAAAACTTAAAATAATATTATTAAGGAAAACACATTCTTATTGTGAAGTTGTAATTATATTATATTATATATATATATATATATAATTACAACAATTATATATATATTTTTCGTTTTTCGTTCGTATATAATAAAATAATTACAATATTTTTCGACAAAATTGATTTTATATGTATATATTTATAATTAATACATTAATTTAGTACTTAAAATAATTTTCAACATATTTAATACTGTCTCGCACTCTGCATCCAGGCATATGAGTAAGTCATCATCAGATAAAAATATTTTCAATATCTGTAAAGTTCATAGTTGAGCTATAATATTTTCTAATACTTTATTGCCTTATTTGCAACATGCAAATTTTATTGTCGTTTTTTAGTTATTATTTTTAAATGCCTAGATAGTATGTAAAAAACATCGCAGTCGTGGTTTCTTCAGGAACTGAGTCAGGAGGAGGAGGTTAGGATTCATTTTTACATTAATATTTTCACATTTTTGTATGCTGAAAATAAGGATTTAAATTTACTATAAAAATATGGTTAATTAATTAAAAGGAGAATTTATTTAATTAAATCTAATAATTTTATAAAATATGTCAGACATAAATCTGATAAAATAATACATATAAAATATAAAATCTGAACTAAAAAAAACTCTTACCTTCACGAACATTTCAAATCTGTCAAAAATAATAATATTCTTGGACACGATTTCTTATGTAATCTGGATTAACTTATGTTTTTTGATATTTTACACTCTCACAAATTTACATGTTAGTGAAATTATTAATTTTAAATCTTATTATTTCACTTTTAAATTAATATTATAATTTTTGATCAATTTTAGAGCAAAATTAATACTTCATCAGCACATTTACTTCACTTTACTTCATCACCGCAGAAAACAAAACATTACGTATCGTGAAAACCAACATTATTATTATTATATTTCGGAACAATTCTGTAGCAGCGGAGTTTTCTAAAAGCTTTTAAGCGGCCATCTTTCTTTTCATTTTTATATAGAGCGCTCAGGTCATGGTTTCATTCAATAAAATATGTTTCGGAATGTTTCTCAGTGTTGCCTCATCGGCGATCCAGTTTCCTTCCATTCCACATATTAGGCGATCTTCCAATCCGCTCCCCCGACCTCTCCCTTGTCCGCAATTCCTCACAATCTGTTAAATCCTCTCTTAAAGGATTACTAAGCGACCCTCTTTGGTGCCACGATAAGCATTAAACTGTAATGCGGATATAATTATGGCCATTTCATGCGTACCAGAAGTGTGCCGAGCCCCATTATCGCGAATGAAATACGCGTTCGAATATGGAACTTGGATGGATTTTCCAAATTTACAAGACATTCCAACCCTTGTATTTTGAACAGTTTTTAACTCAAATATAAGCTGGCTCTCGATTTAATACTGGAGCCACAATTTACTAAAGGAATCTCACTAATCTACATCCATATTTTTAATTCACTCGTTATAGACTAGTTATATATTTGTTATCACTTTCTTTTTAAAAGAGTTATTCATGATAACGATATTATATAAATCCGCGAGGCTTGTATATTCTGTACGGAGCCATTGTAGAGTTATAAAATCACCACCAATCGTACACCTTTACGCATTAAGGCTCTCCGCAATGTATCGATATAATTTACACAAATTACAGTAAAGCTTTTTGATAAGTTCGACCATCAAATATTAATTGACAAGTTGATAAAAATAAAAATCAGTAATAGAAACCAAGCGGTGGTTATCGGCGATTTTAAATCAGACTGGACACCCACCTCTTCCGGAGTCCCTTAAGGAAGTTTTCTAGGTCTACTACTTTTATAATCTATATTAATGATATACACATATGCTTTTAATTTGTCAACTTTCTTCTTTACGCGGATGATATGAAAATTGAAGGACTGCCATAAAATCCAAAATGATGTCATTCTCAAGGAATTTTAATAATATTCATTTTACTTACACAATAGACAGCATTCAGCTAGAAAATAAAATCAATATTAAAGACCTAGGAATAATCCTCGATAGCAAATTTATTTTCAAAAATCACATTAACCAAATTACCTCCAAGGTCTATAGAATGCTAAGATTCATACTTCGAATCTGAAAACATTTCTAAAATCCATTTTGCCTCAAAATACTGTATTACGCATTCATACATTGTCATTTAGAGCACGCATCTCAAATCTAGAACCCATAGTAGATTACATATATTGCGAGATTAGAACGAATACAAAATAGGTTAGATCTAAGCTATCAATCAACTCCCATTTAACAAACTTCCACAATATGAAAATCCTAGAACATCAAAGAACACGTGCTGACTAAATACTTCTCTCCAAACTACTGCAAGGCTATATAGACTGTCCCAGCCAATTAGAATTAAAATCTCTCCACGTACCATCTAGATCGACCCGGCAATCCGAACTCTTCTACATTCCTAGAAGTAGAACATCTTACATACAAAATTCATTAATTTACCGGTCATGCAAATACCAAAATGAGAAATTTACAGAAATTGACTTTTTCAACATTTGCCTCACTACGCTCAAAGGGTTCTTTTTATGAACCACCACAATCTCAATTTTAGCCAATCATTCTACCTATAAACATATCTTGCTCTCCTTTTACCGCAACAATAGTTGCAATCTGTTTTTTTTTTCTTTTGATTTATTTTCTACATCTAAACATACTTATGTACCTAAACATTTTTGTGGATTTTCATAAATAGTATAACATGTTAAATATTTATTATGTTAGTTATAATATCACTGTCAAAATTCCTCAATAAAATAAAATAAATAAAAATTACTGTTATTAGAAATATTGATACCATATAAAACTGTTTACTCTATTTTCAGCTATTATTGAGTTTAAAAATCTCAAACACGTTTTATTTTATCATTACTGTATTTCAAAAGAAGTTATTAATAGATAAAAACACTGCTTTTAAAATTACACAAGGCAGATTTCTCTAGATAGTTCATTCAATAACGCAATTCATTTGTGTGCCACAGTACGTTTTGTTGAATGCCAATATGCATATTTTAACTTGACAAAGCAACCACGAAGGATCTGCGCGTCTGTGAGATTCCCTTGCGAAAAAGGGCAACAAGAAAATAATGGCGGAAAGCATGCATCTCTCGTCCTAGGCGGGAAATGCAATTTTCCATTTAAAGTGGCGCATTGCCTGATCACGCCGCAGCCGCGAGGGCTTCACTGAGACAGGTCACCGTCACGTTAGATAGGCTCGGAGTAAAAGAGCAACTCTTTATATAATTTATAATTCATTTGACACGATCTCATGTATACATGTTTTTTTACACATTTGAGTATGCATAAAGGGATTAATTTTTGTGGGAACGCCGATTCAAATTCACGCCCATCGCCACACTCACTAATTGACACGGATACCGACGACATCTATGTCTGTGTGCAGGTTGCGCTCTGTCCCAACGCGTACCAATTCGCTTCTCAACATGATTTTACCAAACGTAAAAATAGTGAGAATTTTTTCTTCTATTGAATGAATAATCCGAATCCCGAATCCCGGTGACGCTAAAACAATATTTTTCGACAAAATTGATTTTATATGTATATATTTATAATTAATACATTAATTTAGTATTTAAAATATCACAGACCTATGTTCTGAATAATTACAACTTCACTATAAGAATGTGTTTTCCTTAATAATAATAAAAAGCACTAGAATTAGAAGGAGAAGAGATAAAAAGATAAAAAAACAACATTTCCAGGGGGAACGGAAGAGTGAATATAAAGGAAAATGGGATAGGGAATAAAATCTGTATAATATAAATAAAATTAAGGACATTTATGAGATAGCATAAATATAGATTAATACAGATTCAATTATTATTAAACATTAATTAAGAGATTATCTTTTAGAATTAAATTGATTTGCTATACTATTATATATAGGGGTTTGTCTAAAGATATTATAATTAATAAAACACATGAAAATAGACAAATCAAGTAAAAATCAAATTTATACATGATTTCGAAACTTTAACTTGACAATTCTTAATTAAATTAGATTTAAATTTAAACATCTCATTAAACTCCATATTTCGTATGAATTGAGGTACACTTTATAGACACTCTTTTTTCCTATTTTTCGAACTTTTACCTGGTCTACATTTTTTAATCGTGTCATTTTAATGAAAATGGAAGTGTCGTATCAGTATGGTTTTCCAGATTTTGAACCCAGAATTCTGGTGAACTCTGGCGGACATTTGAAGACCGGATTGAAGGCCGGCTATCTACAATAATGACAATATCAGATATATATATATATATATATATTATACAATCGTTATCTCATTATAAACTTTTTATTTAATTTATTATCTTTGTTTTATTAATCACTTAATTGAGTTTAAATACATCTACCGGTTTCAAAAATTCCATCTTATTCTTCAGGATGTCATAACTAACTAAAAACATATATTATTGTTTCTTTACCAGAATCTATTTAAAAAAAAAAAAAAACAATTATTTAAAAAATAAATTTAGTACCTAACTCAAATTGTTACTTATACAAATTTAGTCGAATAATTTTTAGGATAAAATTTAAGAATGGGACTCGTAGTTAAATTTAGTTGGTTGTTTATAATTTTTTGATTAGTTTTACATGCTTTATTTATCTCCAACGATTCCAAATTATTTAATTTGTGACCAACACCGTTTATATGCAAAATTGACAATCCCAATTTTTTATCAAAACCATGACAATATTTAATAAAACAACAATTGAATAAAAGACAATATTTAATAAAACAAAGATAATAAATAAAAAATCAATTTAACCACAAATTTAATATTGCTAATTTTAAAAGTATCATTATAAACTTGTTTATTTCCATTTTAATATACATATTATATTTTCTCGACCCGCTTGTGCACAGTACTGATTTGTCTGGACAGCCCGGAACACGAGAACACTCGAGAATAATCATTTTCAGTACTTCATTGTTGCAGACAATTCAAGCAGTAAAAATAACAAACACGGCGGTTCATAAATTCCGAGATACGCGAATTATGAATAACTGCCCAAAAAGAATAAATAGATACCGAGATATAAAAATACGATAAATTGAGGTTAATTGTTTTAACCGTCTCCTGCTGGGTGACATTAATCAATTGATGGATTTTCTTTTTGTTATATAATCGTTCCCGGCTAATTTAATTTAACAATTATTTTTCCATTTTCTACTGCGAAAATAGTTCTAGAGTTTGGATTAAGATTGGGATAGAATTGGTAAAAAGTATTCCAGATCGTAGAATATAATTGAATCATTTTTAATATATTATCCTGTTAATAATAAATAATGAACTAACTTTGTTTTTAACCACCGAGTTAGGTAGGTGAGGTTCTAAATATCCGCAAAAAACTGATACTCGCAATCCACCGTACTGCATCCCGTAGACTTTTCTTCATACATCTTTTCTCATAACACACGTATAACCACAATTCACTCGCTACACCATAATGGACTCACGCTCGTATATTTTCAATTCAATGTGAATTCTTGGTCATATTGAGTTCCTAATAAATTATTTAATATTAAAAATTAATAACCAATATTAAATACTAAAAATATGATTATATTGTGATTATTGATTAGTGATGTGCTAGCCGATCAAAAACAGTATTTAAATTGAACACATAAAAAAAGTTGAAACCTTCTAATGTCATATTATATTTTTATAACACAAGTATATCAAATTAATTTGAATGGACTATTTACAATACTGTAGAATATTCTCAAATGTTTATATTAATTATACAATATTTCATAATAAGCAATAAATAATACATTACAGTGGTTTTATGAAATATTATATAATTTCTGATCAAACTAGTTTCATGATACATGTGTATATCAAAAATACGCGAATGAAATGTAATAAAATTAAAGTCTTCGGTATAATCTTATTAACGAAATAATAACAACGCACTTCAATTATCGTAAATGCTCGGTGATTTATCGTGCAATGCAATTTAACTTTGCTGCGAAATGCGTAACAAATTATAATTATATAAAAATCTATTATATACATTGTTGATTTATTTTACTTGATGCACTTTAAGATGTTTTGCAACAATTATCTAATATCATAAATATCAAATATACATAATATATGTCCGTCTCAACATAGAATGTTCTAGTGAGACGAGCACAGTCCAAACATATTATACACATCGATTATATAATTTAATGATTACTCACTAACAATACCTACAGTTGAAATATAGTAATTATGCTATATTTTCGACGCCTTTAAATTTGCCATTGTTTAAACATATGTTGGTAAGTATTAATAGAAAGTAGTATTGCTGATATTGTATATAACGGCAATATTCTAAGATTTTTGCATATTCAATCTTCAATTGCATATTCGCCGTGAGCCTCATTCGTCCTAACATGGCACTACACTATCGTGGTGTCCTTTGTAGCATTGCGTACCCATGTTTGTACTACTCACGTAATAATATGCGACGCTAGCGCGATACCCAGAAGTAGATTGTTGATTTATGAAATGATATGTGACCAAACAGTATAGCGTTTAGTAGTAATTTAAATGACAATTTATATTCAAAATAAAACCTTTGTAGTTAACTAGTAATCGATATTTAGTGCGCAAAGTATAAATACAGAATTCTAACAATTTATAAATAAAATAATGTATCACTCATTGTTTAGATATTTAATACAAAATACATACACGAGTTTAATAATAATCATAATAAATTAATACTAGTACTTACTAACTTACTTACTTACCATCACGCCGTTTCCCCGTGGGGGGTAGGCAAAGAGGATAGAGCGCCACACTTTTCTGTCCTGACACACAATTCTCGCTTCATCCATATTCATACATCTTCTCACACAAGCTCGCCGATCGTTGAGGCTTCTAATAGAACCATCCTCCATTATCTGGTTTACCTGGTCGTGCCAAGTCTTCCGCGGACGTCCTCTATTTCTGGTGCCATCAACACTTGCATCATACATCTTTCTTACCATTCTCTCCTTATACATCCGTTTCATATGACCGAACCACCTAAGTGATCCTTTTTTAATCTTACTCACTATACTAATATCAGATTTATATTCTTTCCTTATTAAGCTACTCATTATTACGTGTCTAAGAAAACTTAATAAATATAACTTGAAATCGGTTAAATTTTCTATTTTGATAACAATTTAGCTTAAGCCCAGGTATAGACAAAATCAGAAGACACATTTTTGGGCTTTTATAATTATTACGCGTTTAGAATTATAAACATAATGTACTTTATAATAATAATATTCGTACCGTTTTCTTGCCATATATATAGAAGAAAACTATTTTATCATGAAATCTTTCGAATTTTTACTTCTTCACTTTTCACTTGATCGAATGTTTTCTCAGTAGGTACCATGAGGGTGTTTTCAACTGATGCTGTGAATACTTTTATAGGATGCAATTTCCTCCAGGACGTTCGTAGTCAATAATAATTCCTCGTACATTTCCTCGCGTTGGAGATCATTTTATACAGGATTGCCGGAACTTATTACATCCGTGTCGAGAACAAAGGGCACAAAATGATGCATCTGTCTCTATGATCCCCGGTCTGGTGGGATTTTCTTCGATAGATTTATACGTAGTGAGGAGAACTGCGCTTGTTTTACCGCGGGCTATTGCATCACTGACGCTTTAGTTATGGCATAGAAACGCTGATGGCATTCAAACATACGATGTTAACGGGGCGAGTTGCTCGAAAAGTTTGCGACAATGTTTCGTGTTGCTGGAATATTCTCAGCAAACTGCTCAATCTGCATCCAGATTCTTGACATACTTCATACGGAAAACGCGCGTTGTATGGTGAGCACAATGACAATAAACGAATCGTAAATTATCATGAAAGTATAAAATGGTGTGTACCAACGGATGAGATTTCGTACTGTGAATCATCATCGCACGTGCATCGCTCCTGGATTAGAATGACGCATCCAATACGTACGCATTTTTATTAAGTGATATCTTTACATCATTGAGAGATCACTCTAGACACGGGCAGTATATATGTATATATATTATAGGAAACGGTCCAGCCGCCAAGTGTGGTTGGATGTCCTTCACCGGCTAGACAGGGGAGAGCATGAAACATAATGTGAGTTCGTTTATCTGCTGGTCATCATCGGAGGAATGCGTATTTTTTTAATCTTATTTATGATGGTGTGGATGTGTTTGTTAGAAGAAAGGTTATTCTAGAATGAAAGCGGACTTTAAATTCAAATTAACAGATTATTTATTCTACATAACGAAATTATATAAAAGTTATCGCAGTGCACTTATCTAGTGCCTTCATGGGTAACTTGCAAGTCCAAACCCACTTGCAGGTACTGGGATCAGAGATACAGAACTTAGCATCCCGCACATCAGGGTAGTAAGTAAATTTTCGACCTTCGTGCGGGTCCACCCATCATAGCTGCGTTTGCCTCCAGTGGGTTTGTCAAAATATAACGGGCGGACAGGACCAGTTTTTTTGCCCGCCTCTTACATACATAAATAATAGCGAAACGATTCTTTAGTTCCCGCAGTCAATTATTTTGACGGAATTCGAAACTTCGAAATTCTCAATTAACAATAAAAAAAAATTCATGATAACAACTCGCCCGAATATTGGACACTTTTGCGAATTTTAATAACTTCCCACCTCAGCCGAGTGGTGACCATAAATACTACCACTCTTCTGGGCCACCATTTGACGTCTCTCGATAGGAGCGAACCTCTCCCCGCGGCTGTCTGCTGCCGCAACGGCATAGATTAAAATTTTTCAAAGATAATGATGCAAAGATAAAAAAATAAATTTAGTGATACCGTGACCTGACTAGATTAATTTCTATTGTCAAATGCATGACGTTACTTTATAATGTCATAATATATATACCACATATGAAATGCCATGTTTGCCACTATCTTCTGATTTGTCACTATATTTTTTATTGCAAAACTATATATATAAATAATTCTCTAATAATGGCCCGTGAGTACAAGCCATACGCACGTATATTTAATATGATATGAAAAAGTATTCCTATCTGAACGTTTACAAATGATCAACTAATCAACTAAGTATCGCGAATCAAACTAGGTGGGTATTTACTTCCGGTGTTTTTAATAATAATTTAATTCGATGCCAGAAGATGCCTACCGATTATTTTGTATAATCTTTTAAAATACGGTTAATTCTATTATTTGTATTTTAAGACTTTCACTTAACTTAATGAAACTAAAATAAATAGCATATAATCATGATGTTCACACTTTGATTTCTTTGTTTTTTTTATTAATTAAGGGGATTTTAATAGTATTAATAATCATAATACAAGATACATAATATATAGCATATGAAAATAATTATAAAAATCCACAAATATGATCAGGCAATGTAGTAGTGAAGTACATAATATAAGGTAATATAGCAGTTTACAATATAATGTAATAGTATATTAGTAGAAGAAGATAAAAACAAGTGTAAGAAATGGTAGGGAGGTTGAAACTATTGTTGTGGTAAAGAGAAAGCAAAATGTGTTTATAGGTAGAATGATTTATCACAATTGAAAATGTAGTGGTTCATAAAAAAGCTTCCATATTCTAGGGGTTTCATATTGTGGAAGTTTGCTGCATCTTAACAGGAGTTGCTTAACATGGTCATTACTAGCCGCAAAGCGGGCACTAGCCACCTGCAGGGCTTATCAGAAAGCAATCAGCGACAGCTGATGAGACTCTGACCGTACAGCGGTCACCAATAGTCGTGTATTATTATATTATGCAACACGCCAGTATCCGTGGTCCATGTTTAGCAAGTTAATAAATCTTTTAATTTTTACAAATATCCGTCAAATGCTACCAATAATTGCTTGGTGGCGAGGTTATATTTACAACGTAGGTATTTTTTTTTAAAATACGACTCTAAATACTATGTATATAAAAAATATATATAATTGACGTATGTTCTTTTTAAAAGAAAAATAGTTTCTTTTGTTTAAACAGAAGAATTGTCATTACAATATTGGGAAGCAAAATTGTGTAAATAAATATATTATCATTATATACTTGAATTAATTACAATTGTTTCAAACATTTTTAAAAAATTGGAAAAGGTTGTCAACAAAACAACTTTCAAATTATGATATGATTACGTAAATATAATAATATTTTACACTTTTAAAACCATTATTAATTTCTAAAGTTTTTTTTTTCTCCATATTATAGGAACACTAATTATGCGTAACATTTTTAAAGTAACTTCTTACATATAATTGTTCATGTCCCTGGTTTATAAATGCAAGTATTATTTAACATTTCACATACTGTACACTGTAAACCACGTAACGGGCTGACAGAGTTTAGCATAATCGATCTACAGAATTGCGCTTGACACGAATCAATGAAGACGTCACACTGCAAGCGATTGAGAATATTGGATAAGGAAATTTGGTCTAATGATAAGGTACTCGCTTAAAAATTAAGAGCCTCGATTATAGTCACAAGTACCTAGCTAATCAGATAATATGTTAAAATAAAAAACTTGTTTTTTAATTTTACTAGTTTAATTATAATTGTATAATAATTTATGACATAATATTAAAATAAGACCAGTGAAGTTTTTTCTTAGCTGGATAAAGTAAAAATAATGCATACTATCAAAAAAATTGTTTTTTTAATCTACTAATTTAATTATAATTGTATAATAATTTATGACATAATATTTAAATAAGACCAGTGAAGTTTTTTCTTAGCTGGATAAAGTAAAAATAATACATACTAATAAAAAAACAAAAAGGTATTTTTAGACTGTTTATAGACGTTGGGATAGGGTGGAAAATGAATTCAATAAAAATATGTAATTTGCTTGATGCATTAAAAATTATATACTTTTACATATTCTTATATTTATATAAATTCAGCTATACACACGCATGTATATACAATTTATGTCAGTAGTTATTAAAAAGTTGGCGTTATTTCATTTTAAAGGGAAGCAATTTATCGTTGAAAATGTTCAAGTTATTAGAAAAATTTATGATATTATATTTTGACATAAAGCGGGCCATAAAACATTTTTTAAGTAATTTTTTATGCCAAAATTTGGATAAAACATATTATTTGAACCCATCTCCAT
The DNA here is from genome assembly GCA_022840565.1 of Eubasilissa regina. NCBI lineage: Eukaryota > Metazoa > Arthropoda > Insecta > Trichoptera > Phryganeidae > Eubasilissa > Eubasilissa regina. The sequence continues at coordinate 25,627,396 of JAINEB010000022.1, read as the reverse complement.
TCCTCTCAGTCTTAAGTTATATTGATCGCAAAGTTAAAGAGGACTCTGTTAACTACTTTATTTGTGTCTGTCTACTCATCTTCTCGAAACTCCACATTTTTCTGGAAATATGTATAAACCATGCAAGAATTTTTATCATGTTATCGAAAGTCTTTCGATAAGCCATAACTCCTGGAGGATAGAGACATCTGCCCCGCAGCCCACGTAACACGCAGTATCTGCCTCCATCACCACATCTCGATGACATCCAACATGTTTATTTCCTGCATTATTAATGTTCGTATTTCCATTTCATACAGTATTATAGAAAATACCAGAGATTTCACTTGATAGATTCTGGATCTTTTTAGAATGGACCGATTTCACCATATCTTCGTCAAATTGATCATTGTTAACTATGGCATTCCATTTCGTCTCCTAGATTTTCGGATTTCTGCTTCACATCTTCCACGTTTTGAAACAAACACGTACTCGTGCATATATTTCTTATTTACACGCATATTTTATCATATTACACATAAATCTTGTTTTTAATTAACACATTACCACTACGCAAAATTATTATTTGCCTAGTTATGTCATTATCTACTCGTCAACCATTTTGTAGTTCATAAAGGAATGAATCTTTATAAAAGTTTTGAATCAATCTAGTTTACTGCTCTTTACTTCTATTCTGCGGAGTTGCTCAGTCATTTCATCCTCGTCTTTGTATCATCTGTGAATCTTATGATGAAGATCTTTTAACCTCCCGTCTAGTATTTTCTTCAATGTGTAATCCCTATTATTGAATTATTTACAAAATGAAGTGTATAAACTGAATGTATATAATAATCTAAATAAAACCTTCATAGCTATATAAACTACCCCTTGCATTCCAACCGAGGACCACCATATTTAGGGATTGCGAATATTCCCCGCTCGTCTGACATCCCTATGACTGAGTACGTTTCCTCTACACCACAATATATACACAACCTAAGGGATGGCATATTTTCATTAGGCGATTCCAACGAAATACGCTCTACTGCTAACATAATTACCGAGAGAACAACCAGCACACGTTTTCAAGAAGGCTATTACGTAAGAATGATATTTCGTAAGCATTTTACCTTATCCACAACATTTTGACTTTATCTTACAGGATATACTCGTAATACGTTGGTACATAAAAAATAATGTATAAACATACACTCTTAGTATTGTAAATAACATGTTTTAACATTTAAAGCAAATATATTGTGGTTCATTTTTAATAATTAATAGTTTATTTTATTAATCACTTGGATTCTTTTATATTGAACCGGTTTTGGTACAAATACATTTTTCTCCATAAGGATGAAAAACTAAAATAATATTGCGTTAAAATATTCTTATTTTTTCAAATTCAAGTTTAAAAAAATGTATTAGGAATAAATCTAGTACCAAACTTGACTTAATTTTGAATCATTAAATTAATTTCCATATCTTTCATAATTGTAACAGTTTAAGTTAAGTACTAGATTTACTAGATGACTAAGTAAATATTCGTATTATTGTGAATAGCTTCTTCTTGTTTTAAATAGTATGTGTTTTACGAAATATATATATTTTTTAATATAACGTTAACTCATTAGCATAAATACATAATTAACTAACAAATATGTCAGATGAAAAGTGTAGAGGCTTTTTGATTACGATTCTAATTGAGGTTTTTGTTCTATAATTAAAACAGCCTACTGTGTTTTATAAACGCCGCTTAAACTAATTATCAAAAACTTTGAAGGGATTGTACTAGGCTGAAGTAAATTACTTTAACTTTAAATCTTTTTCTGACATTTCATAATGTGAAATATGTTCGTGATAGTTTTTTAGTTATGCAAAAAAAATATATTACCAACGCGATGCGAAATGTTCAAAATAAATTTCAATCACTGTAAATATAAATTTCATTATATTGTGCCACAAATGCGAATTGTACATCTTTTACTTATTAAAAATATGATAATACAGACTCATTTAGAATTCCCGGTCATAGCCGAGTGGACTCAGACGCCAGATTAGCCAATCAGATCTGCGGCCGCTGTTTCAAACCAATTTAATTATTGAATTTAGCTAAGACACAAACCACTTTATTAATCCCCAATCTGTCGCCAGAGATGCGTATTTAAATCATTTTCAAAATCGAAAAATATGTTTAACTGATACACTGGCCATGAACGCGTAACGGCCCCATTGACCGCGAAGCTGTCATTATTTATCAAATGCAATCTGCGAACTTTCTGATAGTAAAATTAAACTATCTTTGATGCCTACTATGGGGAGCATTTCACTTCTTTCATTTTCAATAGCGCGTGTCCAAGAAAATATTTTACACATTCAGTTACGTGTACTTTAGTATTTTGGTGATAATTTGTATTTGATTAAATGATAATTTTATACAGGTATAAGAATTCGTAATATTTTTTTGGTTATTTTAAATTGATACAATTAGTGTATTCATTTTTTAATGGGCATTAATGGTAATGGTAAATCAAATGTTAAGTTTGTCTACAAAAAATTGTCCAAAATGTGACAAAACAAATGAACAGAAATGATTAGAATGGAATGAAAGACATAGCTCGAGATATTTCATATATCTAATTACTAATAATAATCAAATTTCAGTCACTTTGATCAAATTAATTCGTTTTCTAGTTATACGATTTGTTTTTAAATACATTACTACAAAAAGTAAATTTTAAAATACACATGTGTAAATAAAATAAACCCACGTGCATTATTTGCCTGGTGTTTTTATATAAAAGATTTAGACACAAAATTGTAAAATCTGTCGACTCGCGTATACCATTGAATGAATAATAATGTACCTATTTAAATTAATGCAAATTACTGGAATAATTATATTTATTCTACTGCTGGATCTGGTGCCACTGATGTCGAGTGACAGGTCAAAAACAAATAACAGAATCATTTCCACCACTTTCAGCTACTAATTAGAATTAAATAGCAATAGCAGGGAAATAATAAATTTTGTCTGAGTAATTACATACAATTAATATACATGTATTTATCATAATTACATGTTATCAAATGATTAATTTCATAACTATGTTGTGTATTTTGTAAACGGTAATTGCGTATGATTTTTGTAAAAATTGCGTTTATTTTTTTGTTTACATGTACAATATGAAGAAGTCAATGAAATATTTTTTTATATATTACACATGCGAAAATAAAACACATGTTTTTTTATTCTACTCGTTTAATTTACTTGAGACATTATCATTGGCATTATCACTCTAACAATTTAACTCAATAACTTGTATTTATATTTAGATTGATAATGCCCTTACAAGGCGAAACGCGTCTCAAGTAAATTAAATGAGGTGATCAAAAAAACAAGTTTTTTATTTTCACAAATGTGATTATGGAGTTCTACAAACTTACATCGGAAACTGTAAATAAATATTTGTTAATTCATGTTAAGGATTATCTCAATGATAATTGAAATAAAGTAGAAAAGTAATTATTAGAGAACGTTTGATTAGCGTGTTAAATTTTTTCAAAAATAATATAAGTACAATTTAATAATTTGTACAAAATTATTAATTATCCATTGGCAACCCTGATTTATTATTTCTCATTGTTTTTCACGTCCCAACTAAAATAACCGAGAACGTACCTCACCATTCAATTGTAATAATAACGATACTTCAACAATTAAATTAAATTAATGCAAAATATTTGTAACCGAAGTGATCATTTCAAGCAAAAAACATTAATTCAAATATCGATGACATATGAAACATCATACGCTTTCAACAAAATTTTATTTTAAGAGTACTACGTCTTTATATTACGTAATATTATTTTCGTGTGCAAATAATATATAACAATGAAAAAAATATTTAGTACTATGTGTTTTACCTTTGCATGTCTTTATGAATCCTTAATTATACTCTGTCGAAAAGGCGCAATACAGTCTTCATTAGTACAAAAACTCATCAAAGTAGCGTTTCTATGGAATTGTATGTTTTATAGTATGTAGATTATTCTATCAAATGAATTATTATCTGTTTACATATTGATGTTTATGTTAAGTCAACATCTATAGTTTCATAAATTACACCTGTCAGAAAACATTAGGCAAAGGCTACATAACATGTATTACGTTATTTAAAAGCAGTCTAATAATAAAATTTACCGCTAATGTGGCGAGATTCAGATAGGAACTATTGTTAATGTTGAGTTACGTTATTAATGTTTGATTATGCATTTGTTTACATTAATTGGTTAAATTAATTTCACTGAATAGAGGGTCATCGCTTCGACAGTGACAGCGTAGAATTAGTACATATTTGTAAAAAATGAATTAAACTAGATATTTTAGAAAACTTAACGATTAATTATAACAGAAATGTCATCAATATTCAAACACCTTCTATTACGTCCCCTCTCCTGCGCTTGTTGACCACGCCCCTACACCCTTTCAACTCCGACCCAACCCCTTCCACTCCTCAACTGTAAGCAGCAAGTAGTCCTTTAGTAGTTAGTATTAATAATATTACCGAAAATGATGCGTCAGCATTGAAAACGTTCTAGTAAAATAAATTAGTGGAAGTAAACAGTGTTTTTATTTTAAATATAGGTTAAATTAAGTATTATTGTGGAAGACCACTATAATTTAATTATCATATTTATTTTCAAAAGAATATTGCTCATTAACTCAATATACCGTTATATTTTCAATAGTGGCACATTTTTGCGTTTGCCAGACATAAACAAATATTCCGTTGAAAGTATGCATTCTGCGTTTAGAGCACAAACTGTTTCGGAAAATGTTTTTCCGGACGTATTCGTGAGCTATAAATTAATTTCTTTACGAGTTTTATCGTGTCCCGAAATCATACGAGACAGAAGTTTTTATTGCGTTATTACTTCCGTCGAATAAAACCGCAATTTCCTGAAGCTCGATGATCTGTCCCGCTGATACTCCTGGCGCACGCGACCCGCCGCTCCCCGCACGGTTCCACACACGCACCGCGCGCACACAGACGCAAGCTGGCTTTTACGATCGGCAAAATATGCCTTTTTTATATTCCTGTTTACTGTGCCGCAGTCTTTTTCTTCGACAGTCACATACTTCACTCAGTTAAGATACGTCATTTCACGAATTCATATATCCTAGGCTAACCTAATCTTGCCTTACATGGCGCAACCCGTACACAGATATGCTATTACTAGTTGTTTCTTTAACAATGTTATGTTTGTCACGATGTACATTTATTTAAGTTCAATTCAGACATATTTTTTAGTGGAAAAACTGATATAATATGTATAAATCTAATACTAACTGAATATTATTATATTAAATACTAGAAAGATATAGAAAAAAAATATTTTAGTTGCTACCTGGATTCGAACCTGAATCATTTATTATCCGGGGAAATGCGTTAAATACAAATTTTATAAAAAGGAATTGATTTAATTTCTAGCGTCTTCTAGCGTAAACTACTAAAATGTATTTAAAATTTGTCGTAATAAAAAGATGATAGCTTTTAAAAATGGAATAACAGATGTATCAATTTGACAGAGCTGCAGCATATAAGTTCGAAAAAAATGTATCGTCTTACTTTGTTGGTGCGGTGTAAATGGATAACGCATTTTTTCAGATAGGAAAAGATCCAAGTTCGAATGCCGGTAGCAACAAAAAATATTTTTTCGATAAATTGATTTTTACTGTATATCTTTCTAATTAATACATTTAATTTTAATTCAATACTACAGAAGTATGTTCCGAAAAAAAAACTGCAATTTCACAATAATAATGCGTTCTCTTAAATATACATATATATATATATATATATATGTCTTTTCTTTGTACAATATATAATCCTATAACCTTTAACCGATCTAAATCAAATTTTGCATTATAACACTTCCTTGCTGTCTCGATATGAATGTATACAATATTCAATGGCATCCCTTCCAACTTTTAGATCACTCTAGGATCCTGAGGAAAACATAGTCATTCCTCTTGAACTCTCTTCTCGTTATTATTTAGGGCCCGCGTGAAATAATCACCCTCCCGCCACTCCCTAACCACCACCCACAACGATTTCATGAAAATCTGAATATCGGTAATACCGAACACAAACCGTCAGATACATAAGACAAAAAATAATTGAAAATTATTAAAAAATCTAATAAATCGTCTGCTATTGGGTGAGTAGTTAGCAATCATCCCTTCAGCACTGGAGATGAAAAGTTCGGTTCTACATTTCATCAGTATATACTCGTAGCTTATGAAAGTGACTTTAAAATAATAAAAATGTGGCCTTCACTTTTGGATTAGTAGAGTGAATAAAATCTTGTTACACCAAAGAATTATGGTTCGTGTCTACGGAATGAGACACGGTGAGACAAATCTTAGTACTTTGCACACGCGTTGAGATTTTAATCTGGAGATAGGCTCAGCTTGAAATTGGTAGAAAGAAACAATAACTCAAACTCTCATACACGAATGACATTCGATTTGACAGCAAGACTCAACACACAAGTGTCACCAATAATTATAGATAGTTACGACCATATTATTTTTTCTGGAAAATGAAGGCATTCAATTACATATGTTCATTTCGTTTTGACTGCTGCTGGTGAGATTAAAATGTACCCGACCGATAAACGGAACATCAATGATCAAGAGACTGACATTTGAGCTACAGAATGCGCGTCATGGCAAATGTCTGACCCTTGGTGGACTAAAAAAACCAAGGGTTATCCCCAAAAAATCTCATAGAAGCATACTCTCTGTCTCGGAGATCACGTCGAGCCAAAAATCTCGTCCGCGGGCACGGGCCGTTAAACTGCGACTCATTTTTCCGAAACTAGATGCAACGGTGTTTTCAATTCATCAAGCGAAATGGCTCCTAATGCGCGATCAGTTTCCCGAGCTCGTTTCGGCCATCATCGCGCTCCGGTGGTGTTCCCCGCAGATTCGATAAGCCAGCGCAAAAGTTGATTAATGTAACTTAATTAATTCTAGAACCTTCCTTCAAAACAGAAGCTGCGGTCGCCGCGCAAGCCGGGAAGAAGCCGGGAGGGACGGGTTCTCCGCGGCCCGAACTGTTTTCGATCGAGCACGCCACCCATAACGTGTGGAGGATAACAACTCCGCCGTATTGCAAAACTTTCAGTTGAAATTCGGCGGTTGCGAGATTTATACTTGGCTCAAAATAGAGCGTCTTAGTTTCTTTGCCAAGTTTCCGGGAAATGTACAAAAGTCGAGGCAATTGATACTTTACCGACTGTTTCGTCTGATTTAATATTTTTCTCAAAAACATTTCCATTACGGTGCTCGCTGTCATTTATAAGCTCGTTCCCAGAGCTTAATGTGCCATAAAACTCGAAAGTTCATAATCTATATCAGACATTTTATGTTTTACAATATATTTAACATTGTAATGGTGTGTTTCTGTGAGAATATGCCTTATAGGTATCCCTGTATTTGCAACGTACACACCCTTCAGAATAGCCGGGAATATAAATTATCAGTAAGGATTTTCAGTGTGCGAAATATGAAATCGTTTGGCCCCTACCAAATTACGATAGAACTTTAAATTACCGTTTTAATTATAGTTTCAGTCTGCCTAAATATTCATTATTTTAAAATTATGTAAATGTACCAGGAATTTGATTATTTATATATACATATTTTTTTTAATTTAAATAAATATGTATACACGGAATATGTATTCTAACAGTTTTATCACTTTTTTCAAACTAACTTAAGATATGCATCATACTTTGCTCCTAGATTATATAACCAAATGCCAATATCAACTAAATTAGCAGCAAATATAAATGTGTATAAAAAAGTTAATCTAAAATGGCTTAAAGGTCTTCCAAATATTTATATAATTATGTGTTCGACATCTTTCTTATTCCCAACAGTTCGACCTCTCTGAATAACAAGGTTCTAACTGATACTGACACTGTTTTGAGATAATGAGCTTACGTACGATGACCGACCTTATATTTCTATACAGGATCATCAATGGTATGGGAGACTGTCCCCAGATTCACGCACCATTGAGACACAATTCATCGTTCTATTATAGTGGTAATGTCAGAACTTATGCATTAGCTAACTCCGCAGTGGGCAGGATGCATCCTTTGAGGAATGAATATGCCGAGGTATTCGACTTTTTGGCTGTAAATTTAACTTTTTATAGAACTACATTATTACATTTTTTTTATGTTTGTATTGCATTTCTGATGAAATTTTTTGTTATTTTACAAATTCTGTTAATGCCTGAATAGGGCGTGTATAATGATAATAAATAATAATTAAATAAAAGTATTGATTTAATTTAAATATATATTCATATATATATTGTTTTATATGATCAGTTTTAAGATCTTAACTTGTTTTCAGTATTATCAATGATCATTCTGAGATGGGGGAAATTAAAAATAAATGAAAAAATTGCAAATTAATAATAATGATCCATAAATTAAAATAAATAACTGATGCAGTTGGAACTTTCGCTTTTGCTATTTCCTTTAATATCAGTTAAATAGAGTTGGTGTAGTATAGAACCCATTTCACGCAATAACTCAAATTGGCCCGAAATGTTAGTTGGAACCTTGTTGGAGTTCTCAACCTTTTTTTTTTATATTCTGTTATTAATTTTCACATTGTATTATTATAGATCTTGATCTTGTTTTATATAAATGACAACAGCCACCCCCATAATTCAAGATCTTTCTTATTTAGGAGTGCATAACTGTTGTTGAATGTATATGTATAAATAACATAAAATAAAATAAACTTGTGCTGTGAAAACAGGATTAACTTGGTGGTCTTCTGGAATGAATCGCAAACCCAGTGGTTAAACACTTGTCTTTTATCTACAACAAGACTCTAGTGGTAAGGCTTCTACTGACTAGACCAACAAGCACGTCAAACTTAAAAGTTTTATGGGAATATGAGAATTTGGTTTATGTATGTTATGTATCTTTTGAGATTAACAGACACTTAAAAGAAATTGAATAAAAATAATTAGAATATAAGATTGTCATTTAAAAATGTTTCATTTACACTACGAAAATATATTGTGAAAAATTTATATTAGGAAAAAATGTTCTACTAAAGATACCATGAAGCTTGACCTGGCAAGCGGATTCAGACAGAAGATCATCCCAAGGGTGGGTTTGAACGTATTAAGATATTAGAACTACCGATTTCAAAACAATTTTTAATATCTATACAGGTTGCGGCTGTAAAGAACGTTTTCATGAATAAATTTCAAGTATCGATTTATTTTATAACTTTCAAATTATTTTTCGGCCCGGTCCCTATCCATTAAATTTTCTTGGCAGAAATGTTATCAACCTATATTCAAACTTACCGAAGGACGAAACTTTATTTATAAGCTTGCAAATTTGCGTTAAGGGGCTTTCCTGCGAGAGTTAGTTAAAGAACTTACGGAACCTTTTAACCGCAGTAAAATGGCGGAGGCTTTATTCGCTAAGTGAAAAATCACGTAAAGAATCGCCTGTATTAATGAGCCACCATCTCCTCGAGACAAAAGTGACAAGGATTGAAGGCCAACAACTTCCAAGACTGAAGATGTCTTCTAAAAAATTAATGTTATACTCTGTTGTCGATAGTCTGCAGCGATTATAAAAAGAGAACTACGTTTTTTCTGCTTTAGGCGATATTTTAATGAGATTGTGGTATGATAATATCACGATTCATAAATAACGGCGTCTTATACTTCAATTCTTTTATTTTATATTTTATTATCGGAAAGCAGTTTTTCCGTAAAAAGTATCACATTAAATTATATGTTCATTTGTTGGTTAATTTGAACAGAATAAAATAGAAATTCATAAATATTTTATTATTCTTTGAGACCAATAATTTAAAACAAAAACATGATAATATATTCGTAAAATTTGAATTACGTAAAGCTTGGTTTCTCATGTGATATATTTCATGTGAAATCACCTGAGTGTGGTTGCTTGACTATTTCAGATATTTTTTACTTTTTTATCATAAGTAATCCCATCAGTTTGTAGCTCAAAATAATTTGTATTTTATTTTTATCTGCCACCATCTTTGATCTGGGTTCAATTTTCTTCGCAGCGACAGGCAAAAAAGGGACTTTGCAGAGATTTAAAAAATAATATATTGTTCTCCTCCCATAAAATATTAAAGATACTAATTTTCATTAACATAAATAAGATATAATAAGGATATGGAAAATATATAGAATTAATAGGAAATTATATACAAACCATGATTTAAATGACCTTGAAATATGTAAAATTTGGAAGTAAGTTTGGAAGTTGAAATTTGGAATTTCAGTTTTGATGACCTTTTAAGGCGACTGGAGGTTGGATCCACAAGATGGATTTTTTTGTTATAACTATAGCTATCTATATCTATCTAATATCTCGAATGAGAGACCAGATGAAAATATAAGTTTTTGTCCAAGGATACGTATACTGATACTTAACTAAACCTGTATGTTTCGTTATGTGATTTAAGGTGGTTTTGAAGTTACAATTTCCATAAATTTGTGTAGGTTACAGTTATTACATTGTATTAATATTTACATATAGGTACCTACGTGTCTGTGGCAGCCTAGACTCATAAAAATTGAAGTTCTAAGAATTCAGGGTGAAAAATTATATAATTATAATAATGAAAGACGACATAACGACACTTTTTTCTTTAATGTATGTCTTAATTTCTTAAAAAAGAGGGTAAGAATCTTGATCTATGGGTACAATTTTCAGCAATATTTGAAAATATGCATTCGGTGAAGCCAAGAGTCTAGACCATTATCACGTTCTTCTTTTAAATTGGTCTACTTATAAAAAATCTTTAATATGTTAAAAATGATTTATGAAAGGAGAATTCTCTTTTTTTGATATTATACTTTCCAAAGCAGGTCGTTCCCGGCGTTGCGCGGGATCCAGATTTAGTTATAATCGAAATTAGGCGATTAGGGGAAAGTGGTTTGTTTTTCGCAGTCTTAAATAGTAAGTTCGGGGGATGGTGACGTAATTTTACTCAAGCTTCTAGAGTGCAATTTAGCATAATTTGGAAAGTATAGCATTTAATGTAATCAGGAGAAGGGAATGGGATGCACAAGAAGAGAGAGAGAGGGTGGTATTAAAGAGTAACTACGCAAAATTTGGTTTATGTCGATTAAAGAGTATAGAAAACAGATAGAAGTTATTGCCAACATGCATATATACTTGTATGTACTATATAGAACTACAAACGGAGGGTTTATTAAATATATTTGATTAAGAATTCTCCCTTTGTAATAAATAACGTCATTCAGAATTGATTACATTTATTTATGAAAACTGAGAAATGTATATTTATTTAATGAAAATGTATATGTTGTGACGTACTGTCATTTTTTTTTTTTTTTTGTGCGCACCACCCGGTCTATGCAATGGTATCCCTAGCCTCAGCAAATAGGAGTGCTGCGAGAAGTAACATAATGGATTTTTACATTTCCGAATCAAAGCCAGACAGGCGGGCGGTGTCCGCTCCGTTTCTAAGTGTTAAAAATATAAATCTATTATCATCCGGCCTTGTAAAAAGAAAACGTGAAGTTTCCTTTTTGCATATGGTATTCTTTTACTGAGGGCTTTTTATAATATGGCAGTATTAGGATGCGAGTCCTTTGGTGAAAGTTAATACTACAATTTATAAGTCTTCAGTACCAGCCCCGGAATAGAATGCAGATCTTCTATAGTCACACCGAGTCAGAATCGTAGGGATGGGGCTAATCAGGAATGGAATCCAGAAACTGAATTGTGGAACATAAAACGAAAAAAAGCATCACAGGATTTTCATAAACTCAGTAAAGTAAAATTATCTTATGTTGAAGTCCTGCGTAATGCAGACAAAATAAAGATCAGATAACGGATATATCGGTAAAATTTAAGAAGTGATTTTTTTACCTTAATCTAAAAATATTTCATCTTTCCGATTTGATATTATTATTGATTATTGATGTGTTCTATGAAGCAGCTAGTGTTGATAATTCCATAATAAAAACATTAGAAACTGATATTATTTGAGTCATTCCTAAAGAAGTTACCTGCGTAGTTTTGCATTTTAAGTTATTGAAAATTAAACATTTTCATACTGAAGCCATTATTTGATGTGTTATTTTATTGTATTTGAATGCATACAGGAAGTTTAAATAAATAAATTAAAAATGTATTATTTAAAAATGAGCTTAGCTCATATTTGATCCATGTAGCGCATCTACAATTGATTCAACTTCATTTGTTTCTTCTCATCATACCTAATTATTTTATAAAATAGGCAAAATAATTTGATATTTACCATTAGCGTAAGCATTGCTATATTTAGAATGTTTTTTAAAATCTGTTGATTTATTAAAAAGTCACATTGGGTGGGCCACGATCTTATGCTCTTGACTGAAGCTATTGGTGGAGGTGTGAGACCCTCATTTCATCCCTCACAGTATATACCTATAATGTGATACATGAATGTGAAAGGTATAAATCATCATCATTTCAATATATTTTTTAATATTTTGTACATTCAAGGAATAAATAAGAATGATGCACTTGATATAATGGTGATGCTGACTGATAATAATTTAAATCAGTTTAGAGAAAAGACCAAAATGGTATGAAATCATATATTAAAATATGAAGTTTTATGGAAATGTAAGAAGAATTGTGGAATGCAGTACTTGTGAATTTTGCGTAAATAAACAAAATATTTGGCCAAGGGAGCGGACCCCGGCAGGATACACTCGTAAATTAAGGCGAAGGCTGAATTCAGACGTGAGGGTGGATTTGTAGAAAACGTGGATTACGGTAGAGGGTGGATTTGGGTCTGGGGATGCATTCCAGAGAAAGAGTTAATTCGGAAAAGACAAAACATAATTAATACAGCCGCAAAAATACAGTAGATAAATAAATTCCTGGGAAAAAAAATCATTTAGTTTAATTTTTAAAATATTATTATTCAGAATTTTAGAACACATTAATATTTTAAACATATTCAGATTCAATTCTTGTCAAACGAAAACAAATTTAAATTTTTCTCTTCATAAGATCAATATTAAGAAGAAGTTGGACTATAAATGTCTCATTATAAAAATATGTGTTGTATAAGATAATTTATTATAATTATAAATATGCTTAGATAAGAATGAAGTAAAGTGAAGAATGAACCTCTAATCATAAATTAAACAGAACGGTACACATATTCGTAAAATAGTTTATTTTGAAGAAATTTAACAACATAAAAATTGTAATATTAATCAATATGTTCGAGTATGTGTACCATAACCAAATCTACCTATAATATATTGCGAATTTAAGTTTTTAATTTTTATATTATATCAACGGAATAATTTATTTGTCTTATCTATGATGCTGTTAGAAAGTTTTGGTTCAATGTACTTAAAATTCATTTGCCGATATATAGTATGCGTTTTTGGGGTTTGTAATGTGCGTGAGGCAATAATGTTTTGAGTTGCTTTAAAATAAATGTTTGTGTTTGTGTAAGTAATTTAGAATAGTATTAGAATAGATTTGTCTAATATCAGAAACACCGACTTAATACTTGGTCGGTCTTTGTTGTGGCCTTGAGAAAAACTTTCTAATTAGTTTTCAGAGTTGGTCTACTAATGGATTAATTTCAGTTACAGTCGATCCTTTCGATGCAACTACACTATACCCTGTGACCTATTAACGAACTGTGTAGGGTGATTAATTAATACTTAATAAATTAGAATCAATTTGGATTTTTGGATTTATGGAAAAAATTAGCAAACAAGATGCTATTGCAATAATAAACAAAATTCCAGATGACAGTGACAAATGCATTGGTATATTTATAGACCTAAAAAAACCATATATCATATAATAAACTACATAATAAACTTTAAAATATTGGCTTCGATGGCAATGTTATATCATGGCTAGTAAGTTATTTAACATACCGAAAACAAAAAGTAAAAATAAATGGACACAATAGTACATCTGAAACTATTAACTTTGTTATTTATTTTATAGTCTAATGATATATTTTAACTTAAATTATATGATAAATCAATATCTTATGCAGACGATACAGTACTAATAATTAATAAAAAAAACTTGGACTGACGCTAACATATTGCACACATAGATCAAAAATAAGACAAAAATTCTTGTTTTTTTGAGTTATTATTGTATTCGGATACTCTTAACTAACTTAACCCCAATTCTCGAATAGTGTCATTTTAAGATACATTTATGACCTAAAATGTTATTTAGTTTCATAACTTTAGTAACAAAAAATGACGAAAATGTATTTATTTTTTTGTCTACCGAAAAATGACTTTTTGAGTTGTCTTAATTTTGATCTAGGTGTGCGATATCTGCAAAAAAAGATATTAATACCATAAAAAAGTGGACGGATGATAACCTACTATCAATTAATACTGATAAAACATACTTTCTACGAATTGCTATTCAACAGAAAGATCACACTGAAATTAATATTAAAATTCATATCAAAGCCTGTATTCAAGAAGACTCTTGTGACCAGTGTTCTCATCAATTGAAGAAAAAGACTGTATCAAGTACCTAGGAATCATAATAGATAATAAACTCAAGTGGAACATATTATTAATCTTACGAACAAAATAAGGAAAACTGCCTACATATTTTTAAATCTGAAAATAATATATTACGCGTTCGTAGTCACATTTGCAATACAGTATTATTGGATAGGGAAAAGCATATAAAACTTCAATATCGCAATTGTAAATCACTCAAAATATAATGATAAAAATAATTCTAAAATAAAAAATGACTATCCAAGCATCCAACTCTTCGCAGATGTCAAAGTACCAAAAATAATAGACATATACATTTTTTTTTAATTAAAAAGAAGTTAAATATTAGAAGCTAATTCCGATCTACAAGATTTAGAGACCAAATTGATATTCCAAAACTAAAATATGCCGCAACCCGAGATCACTGAATTAATCAATGCATCAAATTCTTTAACAATCTCCCCATCACAATTAGAAAAATTACCGACTACTATAAATCTGTATCCGAAGTCAAAAAATATGTACACAAACTAACTACACATAAATTATACACTCTTGTATTTACTCCTTATCTATACGTGAGTCTTACTCTTATAGAGAAGAAATAAATGTAAAAAGAAATATATATCTTACTGATTATTTTAAAAATGTATATCTCATTATATCTTATAATAAAAAAATAATTTTACATTGCACTACAACCTGTAGTTTGTCAAAAATAAAATTACCAACAAGATGGGATATTTCTAATCCAACTGATTTCATGTGATTGTTTTGCCTTTTTTAGTTAAAACATCGCGGTTAAACTAAAAATTGAAAAATTGACGCGTTTAGAAATAAAAAACCATTTTCTGTTATAACAATAATAAAAATGCAGAATTTATTCGTTTCTTTATTAAAACCATTTTAATGGTTCTTATGAGACTCGTAAAAACTCGTATTAAATAAACACTTCCGTGAATCTCATTTATCACCCATGACAGGGGAATAATGGAGATAGAAAAGGATTCTGGTTGCGAATTGAATTTTGTTTTTATCAGAGAAACTATGGTTGATCATTTTTTCCTATGAATGTTGCTGAATTTCAACGTTCTAATAATAAAAACACAAATTCTTAAAAAATCGATCGGAAAAATTTACAGCCTTGTAATATAATCACAAATCACTATTCATTCACCTTTGCTTAATAAATTGTACAGCCTCTTCATAAAATTATTACAGTTATACAATTTATTGGAGAACTAAGCGTATTCAAGAGAGAAGGCCTTGACTTAATATTAATAACATCTTTTCATTTCTTAATACTTACAGCCCGGTGGGTCAAAACAAAACACGTCCGGCGATGGTGGGTCATTTTAGGCCCACCTCAAGTTTATTTTAAATATGATTTAAAGAAATGGCATGATGTGCCGTAATATTTCTGCTAAAAAATTAAAGTTAAAAATTAAAAAATATTACGAATAATGTACATAATCTCACACATTAACAGACACCTTACATAGCCAAAATTCAAACATTTACTGAGCATGTGATATTCTCGTCGGAACCCGAGCAGGTAGTGTCATAAAACTTACAGGTAGGCGCAACGCCCCTCAAATAATTATATTACTGGCATTGTCTAGGAGACGCCAGACGAAAATAAGTCAAAACGAATACATGGACGCATACCTGGTATCCTTTGTCTACCCGCTCAAAATGTTGACAATATATGTTTTGGCGTAAGCGTTGAGATTTAATCCAACTGTTTTTGAGCGTTTTTTCACATTTTTATCAATAATTCATTTGAATCTTGTCCGATAACATTTATTTGTATCTCAAATTATTTGAAAATATTTTATAAAAGATTAGCTAGATGAAAAACAGCATTAAACGAATATTTGTAGCGTAATTCATATTTTTACAAACACCCGGGTCAAATCTGATCCACCACCGCAGAGTATGTGTTAATCAATGTTTTTTTTACGATATAGAGCGATTCAGTAAACAAATACTCATCATCATCCCTGGATCTAAAACTTGGTATGGGTTCTGCTCTCCTCAAAAATATACCTCCCTCTGTATAGTCTCTGCACTGGACAGCTCTCTGCTAATTATTGATACCAATAATGGATAAGTCTTTATTTATCCTATCCTGCCATCTCATTTTGAGCCTAATCATTATTCGTCTTTCTTCAGGTTTATTATAGAACAACCATTTCAAGGGTTATGCACACGTTTTATATGGCCTCGCTATCGAAGCCCTTCTAATTGTATGAACCATACAGATCGTAAAGTTACTGCTGGTTACAATGTTTACGCCTCATTCCATTTTTTTGACAGCTGTGAAAATTCTTCTGAGAATCCTTCAATCAAATATATCTAATTTTGCTTCATCCTTCATTGTTAGAGTCAAGGTTTCTGAAACGTGAATAGTCTTATCAGAGTTTTTTACAGTATTTATTGATTTTGTTCTTCTGGACATCTTGTTTGACTTCAGGTGTCTTTGTAGGTCAAAGTAGCTACGATTAGTACGCACTCATTGTACGAGTTTTTATTTCTTCGTCAGGAATACATAGGAGACATTTTTATTTTGTTAATAAAAAATGTCAATTATCCAATAAAATATGTATAATTTGTCCAATGAACGATTTAGTATGTCTTTCAGGTACAAACCCTCGACAGAGTAGTATTAGTTTTTTACTCACTTACATAGGGGCGAATTCTTGTTTCAATATTTTCATTTTCATGTCACCCACGTGATTACTTTGGTACCACTTACGCAATCAAATAGCTTTGCGACTTTTTTTAAAATTTGACTCGCTTGGAATGAAAATTTAAACGTCTTATTTACACAAAGATTTAATCTTCGAATAGTGAATACTTTTACTATTGCATAAATGCGTCATAATCTATAGGATTGATATTACCACAAAGAATAGGGGTAAAATGCTTCTTGTCCCGTAACTAATGTTCGAAACCCCTCTCCTATATATACACTTCATTTCATGTCACTGGTCTGTGGGAAGAAACAAACAATACTCTTTTTTGTCAATTATTTTTGAACGATAACGAATTCACGGCATATAAATAAATTAGAAAGAAATAAAAAAAATCGTGAAATTTACCCGATGACATAGGTATGTATTTAAACAGAAAATCATATTATTTAATTCAAACCTGAGTATAAAACATATCCTAAAATAACCTTAAAAGATTATATCTTTGTTCAAAATTTAATAAAATATTATTAGGTAACTATTTTTAATTTACTTACAATAATAAAATCATGTCAATTATCTTTATATTCTCTTACTATCAAAACTGGACTAACATAAACGATCACCGTGAGATTCATATCCTCGACTTTGCTGCCGAAAGATATTGTTTATATTACTCGACTACACAAGTCTGACAAATTCTTCCAATAATTTGTATGTTTCCCAATGTTTTGAAAAAGCCTTACGATAATGGTCATTCGCGACCTAGAGAAAGATGTAAACTATGTTTATTATTTCCGATTAAAAAAATTAAACAGTGAGATATCTGTATTTTTCAAAGAAATACCAAACTGCGTAGTAATCGGAAGTTCCCATAGCTAAGTACAGGGATGCTTTAATTTATATACTGTACTGCTCTGAATCGTATCGACAATTATTTTGGTATTATTTACATTAAATTGTTTTTTATGGGAATCAAAGAGTCTTTGATAATTCATAGATTTTACATAACTACATAAACGTAGTTTTTATATAACTACATAAACTTCATATTACAAATATGTGTTTGTATTTATCCTTTGATTTAACAAATTCAACACCATTACTAACTAACTAACAGTTTAGATACATTTTTATTCTAATATAATTTTTCTGGAAGTATCTTAATGATGTTAATCCGACGAGTTCTTAATTATAATAAAAATATATTCTATTGCAAATAAAATACGACGAAAATAATGTCGAATTCCGACAATGCAATGAATTATATTTTGTTGATACGTATGATATATATCTCAATATAGAATTTATTACTATATCAAAGATACAATAAAATTTATCTCCGTCTTCCACCACAAGTGACCTTTGTTCGGCGTATCATATTTATATAATATTTGAATCGAATGAGCAGCTACGAATAGATTTTTATTTACCTACCAATATAATAATACATGAGCCCTAAAAGACTATAAGTCCTTTTTTGTTGTCTATAAAAATGAGTTAAATGCAAAGTTTATGTAAATATTTTCAAATAAGTTCTAAATCTGTAATAAAATAATATGAAATCGGAATATCTACCAGATAAGTAGGTACACGGGGCATGCGAAATGAAATACCACGTCAGCTGGCCACAAGGGTTACACAAAAATTTAACCTCTGGACAAACAATAAACTTACTTTATGTATACTGTAAATTTTATGAATTAAAGAAAGTATGAATAAAGTATAAAATCGGTCAACGGTGGTCCGCCGTTTGAATTGTCATATTCATTACAAGAATTTAAAACACCAATCTTTGAAGTTATTCTGAATGTTTTTTAACTGACTTGCGTAATCTAAACTAATCTATTTTGTAATCAATCAAAACGTATTACCCACCATACTATCGAGATTAGTATATCGATATCGATATTTAGCCGAACCTGTAATCTTATGTAGAACTTGAGTATTAGGTTCTGTTATTAAAATTTAGAATTTCAAAATATTGACAAAATTCCTAAATTAAATATAATATTAATGTTTCTGTTAATAATTCTTATAAAATAATCGCATAGATTAAAATTAAAATTTTGAATATTTTTGAAATTATTGTTATGGTACTCTCAATACTCACTCAAAAAGGTCGGAATATTTAATTCGTTTTCTATTGTTTTTTATTCCCAGAGCAGAATGACCAATTGATGCGTAACAACCTTTACCGCCAGATCCTCGAACTCGCGGGCAAAGTTTAATCCCTGTACCCTCTGTACACCCTTGAAGTTAAACCATTACTCATTGTTTTAAATTTCTGATTACTTATTTCACAATTAATGGACATTTTCTATGTTTTTTGGGTAAATTATATTATTAAGAAATATATTAAAAATCGATGCCACACAAAATTGAGACATTTTTTAATACAAATATTATAAAATACTACTCTATATTTTGTGATAAATAACAACTCTGAGGTAATATAATTTTCTAAAACGTAAGAATTATAGTTATAGAAATAATAGCCATTAAAAAACAATATGTTTAGCCCACGTAACGTAAAAAAAACAAATATTTTGGAGGTCTGAGTTTTTTCGCTCTCAGGCTCCTAGGTTTATATTCTCTGCCTACAGTTCGGTTTACGATTGGAAGGTTTGGCATCATATTTTGTTGATTTAGGTCTACAATATGGAGGAAGGAAGTGGCAGCCACACGTGATTTCTCGCCACATGAAACGCAAAAAAATGTGTAAAATTCGATCCAGAAAGTTTTCCCTTTATTTGCTAGCCTTCCGAGAATGTCGAACAATGAGCTGTACGTGTCTCTTTCCTATAACCCAATTAAGTTATCTTGTCTCGTAAGAAAATATAAAAACCAAGTTGGATCTACGTATGTACGCGTGCCTAATCGGATCTATAAACTCAAAAGAGAATAGAATTAAAAAATCGACTTTAAAAAAACTTTGTTTGCAGAACTCCATAAACACGTACGTGAAAATAAAATAATTGTTTTTTTTATTATACTCGTTTAATGTACTTGAGACACATTTCGCCTTGTAAGGATATTATCAATCTCTTTATTGTTTGACAATTCTTTTACAGGGCGAAACACCTCTTAAGAAAATCAAACAAATCAAAAAAACAGGTGTTTTGAAATTTAAAGCATATATATTGCAAAATATCCTACTATATATTACTGCAAAATATCCATTTTATCAAAATTATTCTCAAACTTTGTGTAAGTACCTACCTAGAAATGTTTATAAAATTTACATCTTCAAATTTGAGTCCTTTTTGTACTGTACAATTTACCTGCCATTCAATATACTGGTGTTTACCTAGTAGGGAGGACATGGGTTTTGTGTTTTTTTTAAAGTATCTATATATGTACATAATTATATAAAAAAATGTTAGATTTAAGGTTTCCGAGAGCACTCACTAGATTCAGTTTTTATAGATGGTTTCCTTGGAGAAACCTAGGCCGACGTTTCGGCACGGTGACACGTGTAACGCGTTGCCTCGAAAAATTACGGTACAACCGTTCTTTTTCGTAAGCGATATAAATCTCTCGCAGTCGAGTATATATCCTGCGAAAAATATATTCCTACATATAATGTGCCCATTATTATGAAAGTGGTCTAAGTCAATAAATTGAAAAAAATGAGGTCATCAATTATTTCGCGTCACATTGGTTTAAATCAATATAATATGATGCAACAATTGCAAAAATTTTGAACCGTTATATTCAGTGTATTTTTACGACGTTCATCGGTATTCCGCCAGTGTTTATTTTAATAATAGAGTAAATCATTTCAACTTTAATTTTTTAATTTCCTTATAAGCTACTTGCAACATTTATATATCGAATTAAATTATAAACTTATTAGACTAAATAAATTTTGAAACATTGTGTTATGTTATATTTTTTAATTAATTCAAACGCAAACTTTTAAATAAGTCGAAACGAAAGAAACATGACTTGGACCACTTTCATAATAATGGGCACATATGCAAAAAAAATATCGTAATTAATTGTCATTGTAAAATATTGTAATTAATTTTAGCTTATTATTATACGTGCATACATGTATGTAAATAAAATAAAAATACTATTATCATAAATTCTGTCGACATTAGCGTTTCTGAACTTTTGCCCTATAAAAAGACACATTGCCTTTTGCGCATCATAAAACCTCACCTAAAAACAACAATAATAACACTTTTGTAAAAAATATAATGATTTTCAGTAATAATAAATTTCCTGAAAAGAAAAATAAAATAAATTTACTTGTGGTAATAAATATGAAATTGTCGACTGTTGACTTATTCTCTCTTATTTGAATAATTGTTAGTGATTCGGTTTGACGTTATTATTTAATAAATATTAATCTTTTCTTCGATAGATTTATAAATTGTTCTCGTGTAAATCTAATTTTATTATATGTAACTGTTAAACCGTGAAACTCGATATTTCTTGAAACGTTAAGTAATTAAATTGAAAATAAATAAAATTTCAGCTTTGTGTTTATTATCGCTTTCCGTGTAGGCAAATTTGAAAGATGATAAAATTAATGTTATTGGAGTGAATTGACAATTTATTTTGAAACGCGAATTAGGTGGATATGTATGTTTTTATTAAAGCACTTTTTTTAAAAATGAAAAACAAACGACTGAATTCGAAATTGTCTCTGAATTTTACGACTTGATCCTTGTACCTTAAATGAATTGAAAAAATAATATTTGCATTATTGTAAACGATTAAGTATTAGTATGTTTGACAATGTGTTATCGATATGTTTTATTTATATGTGCTATGTTAATAGAAATTAAATATTTTAATATTAAAGTAATCACATTTTTATTTACGATGTAACATTTTCTATATAACTTAGTAATTTACACATAAAAATCTATTTATACAAAAAATACATGATCACAACCGAGATTCAAATTCGGAATTTTAAATTCCTAGTAAAAAACCTTACCAATTAAGCTATATCCTGTAGATTGTTCTCAAACTTCATCAAGTGTTTATAAATCAGGCCAATCCTGATTTTAAGTTATAAAAGCTTTAAAATCATTATAAGTATTATATATGCTTTCCGTTTACGTATAGTTTTCGTTGTATATATGTATACATGTTGGTTCCAGCGAGTTTCAGTTAATACCGGGTATTTTATAAATTCTTTTGTTTTATTTATATTAAAGAACTGTCGTTACAATGCTTGTCAGGACATCAAGCAAAAGGTGTCTGCATTTATCTTGTTCATTATTAGTGAGTGTATGTGCCTTGAATCTTCACTGCAAAAACTATGTAAATGTCTCACAAAACAACGTACTTTGTACTTTATGGGTTGCATACAAATAAATCATTAGATTATTTTATTATCAATTATGAGGATTCACCGAACTTTTTTTCGTGCATCTTCCCTCGCTGCATACGTATAACCACAATTCACTCGCTGCAATATAACGGACTCATGGTCATATATTTTCAATTTAATTCGAATTCACGGTCTTATTGCGTTCTCAGATAAAATTGTAATACTCTTCTTTTATATGCAAAACGTTATATTGTGTGGTGTGTGCATTCCCTAGGGAAAAGCCTGGAAGATAAATCGACCGGCTTTTCTCTATTTTCATACACCCCCACATCATTCACTCTTTAAACTCGTTTTTCGATTTTAAGCTTTTCAGCTCCTTTGAAATTTCTTATTCTTTTTCTTCTTCTTTCTTCCATAACTTTCCGCATGATCCGTATGCTCCGATTTCACCGAAATATACGCGTTAGATGTATCTCAGACACTATCATCCCTGCATAGAATATACTTTTCTAGTTCTCTCCGCCCCCCTTATATATGGACTACTGTACTTTATTTTGGTATCTTCAAACATCGTCTGTACAGGTAAGGGATTCTGTATCGAGACAACCCGGTAATTTATTCCCAGGAATTCCATGTTTTTTTGGTATCGAATCCCGGATCTTTAAAAAAAATAAATCGAGACTCAAGACTTGATACTAATCATTTTAAACAAGTTACGTTAATTCTATTGTCCATTGACATATAGCAGGTAGTGACCCAGCAACGTGCGGTGCGCGTGTAACTATATATTTTTTTTAATTGAAAGTTTCCATAGTTTATATATTCAGCCGTAAAGATTATTCCATTAAGAATAAATAAAATATATTTACTACGAAAAAAAAAATCTGAGGTAAATGATTTTGTTGCTTTGTTCAAACAGGGGATTATGCTTCATTATAAAATATCATTTTTTTAATCAAAATTTGTATGGGAGGTAATTATTTGAAAATCTTCATTAGGGGACTTCAGTTGACTTAGCCAAATACATACGTTATTGTCTTCTGATATGTTTCTTATGTAATTGTTATTTTTTAAATTATTTGTGTTTTGTAATTTTTGTAGATGAAAATCTTTTTGTATTTAATATATGTATACGCAAACTTAATTTCATTAAAAAAAAGTACTTTTACATTATGAAAAAATAAATATTTCTTCAAACAGTTTTTATTTGTTTATAAAATGAATATTAACGTACATTTTTTTATACAGATAATATCCCAAATACCTTCTGTACATAATCATATATGTGAATATTTAATAAAATTTATTTTCTTATTAATTAAATAAAATTCATGAAGTCGAGTCCTGGGAATTAAAAAAAGCCGAAAATACAGAATCCCTAGTGTACTTTTGTTTTGTGAAAAAAAAACTGTATCCCTACGCTAAATTTATTTTATTTATTACATATTATTTTATAAAATGTTACACACTTTTTAACGAACTTCCGGAAAAATATTTTAACTAGTTCGGCCAAAAGCTTCGTACTTTTAAAACGGATATAAAATTTGATTATTAAATTAATATTTACTACTCGCGTTATTAAATCTCTTTTGAGAGCACGACAACGTAACGAGTTTAACTATTAAATAACTGTAACATAAATTATAATTAAAATATAAAACACGTAAGGCTATTCCCGTCGACAGTCCAATGCGAGGCCCATACTACTTCAGTTCCCATTACCTTTCCAAGTGGCACGGCTACAATTCCACGTAGGAACATATTAACCATAAACATGCGCGCACACTGCACTTTAGCTTTTAACTAAATGGCCAAGTTTTAACGCTGTTTCGTACGCGATCAACCCAAAAGTCGAGTAAGAGCTCGGGATTTATGTAAATCTCTCCCGTTTATGTGAGTCCGCGCTATAATTGGATTGCAGATGGAAGTGTCTGTATCTAGCACCGTGAACAAGAGGATGCTAGTGCGGCAGTCGTAGCCAGCGAAGCGGCGTAGAAACTGCATCTCAATCATACATTAGCATAATCCGTTAAAGGTTGCAGATTCTCTCTCTTTCTCTCTCTTCTCTGTATGACTGCTCAGTGTCGTTTTATTTTAATTATTCAGACTTGAATTTATTATACAATTTTTAATACATCCATTTAAAAATAAGTCGAATATATAATTGAAGACTTATTTATTATATTTCCTACAATGAATACAGATATGAAATTTGGACGCTCAGTATTAATGTTCACCCGCCGTTCAGATAAGTCTTTTAACCCATCTAGATACACATATATTGTGTACAAGTTTGTATTTCTTAAAAATGTATCTTATATGAGTTACAGTTCGAATATATTTTCTTCTGCTGTAGCGATAAGTTTGAGAAGGGAAGAAAGAAAAGATATATGATACCTACGTCTTCACGAATTACGTGTTATACAATAAAGAAGCAGTTTTCTAAGGATTTATGTAATAATCGCGTAAATATTTTACGCACAATTTTCTATGTCTTAGAGGAGACGTTCGCATATTCTAAAATATGATATATATTTTATACATTAAAGTTTTGCGTATTACGTATTGCAGTTTTCCAAACATATGGAAAAGGATATACCTATATCTAGCTATTCATATACATGTAACTATTAAAATTTATATTCATTATCAAAAACGTGTCGTCATTGCAGGGCCACGGCAACCACTCCAATATCTACACAGTAATATCACTAATTGAATAAAGTTAATAGATGTACTCGTAATATTCTAAACAGCAATATGCAAATATGTAAACTCGTACACTTTATATATTGCTCTAACTAGGTGGTCCCATTCAAGTACATTGTCTTTATTGTCAAGAAGAAAAAACACCAAAATACCATTTATTTAAATCAAATCAGTAGGTAGTGCAAAAGTATCCAACCTTTTGATCACTGGGAGCTACTTTTCTATTTTAAATTTGCTTCGGATCGACTTCTAATAAGATTCTTATGGATAATATAATTGATATTTTATATCATTTTTCAAAGTTTAAATGTACACTTTAAAGACGAAATGTCTTTATATGTATATTAAAAAATGATCCAATATTATTATATCTTTCTTAACGTTTTAGGTGCAAAAAAAAAAATCATACAATTTTTATTGTTTTACAATAATACAAAAATCTAATCTAAAATCTTTTCTTGATGGGTTTCGGGAACGACCAAATTTTGGCTCGCGATCGATCGGTTGGACACCCATGAAGTAGTGTATTGTAGGTACTATTATAACACAACTATATAAAGTATATAATGCTTTTTATAGATAACAGCAAACATCTGTCAAAATAATGAAAGATGATTCCAATTCTACGCTTCGAAATTATAGCTGATTAATTTTTATAAATTTATCTTGGATTGCTTTCACCAAAAATGGTTTAATTATAATTCACAGTTACACATTAACTTCAGTTAATTCATTACTTTTATAGTATTTTTCTTAATAATAAATATATTTTGTTGCTATAATTCTTCGATGGATAGTATTAGATGTCAGGCATTTGGATATTATTGTATTCGATCACATTTCTTTACAGTCATGAATTAAGGGGTATTGAAGAATAGGCAACTTTCTACTGCAATGATCAATTAGAGAAAAATGCTAAAAACTGATAAAATATATTTAAAACATATTCAGATACTTTTTAATAATCAAGTTGTATAAATATTATATGGATATGCAGTTTAGATTATAAAATTAAATTTTTTATTTATTGATATTTTCAAATCAATAAAAAATGCAAGATTTTTATGACTCTGATTTTGTTTGATTTTTTAGAAGCGATCTTCCTTTTCTGAGCTTTAGATGATGAGACTTCTGCAGGATGATATTCTTTCTTCTCCATCAAATTGTTCGGCTCATAATTTTAAAACTTGAAACACGATTTTAAACAGGAGCGATAATAACAGTAGCTTGTTGGTGTAGTGGTTACGATGCTGGCCTAGTGATCTAGTTTATTTTCCATTCCTATTTTCTTAGCACAAGCGTTTAGCTTAGTTTCAAA
The DNA here is from genome assembly GCA_022840565.1 of Eubasilissa regina. NCBI lineage: Eukaryota > Metazoa > Arthropoda > Insecta > Trichoptera > Phryganeidae > Eubasilissa > Eubasilissa regina. The sequence continues at coordinate 25,600,777 of JAINEB010000022.1, read as the reverse complement.
ATACTGAGAATATTTATGTGACATGTATTCCGTGTACGAATCTCTAGTAAAAAAAAAAAAATTACATAACAAATCGAATAAATGTACTGAGCGGCCATTTTGTCACGTGATTTTTTTGTATGAGAATTTTTTTTTGAAGATGGCTTTTAACGTGAACTTGCTGAATTTTTTTTTTCTATTAATGATGAAATTGCGATTCAAATGTATGTTTGCAAGCCATATAATGACTTTATCTAAATTTTTGCACTCATACGTTATTTTTTTGATTTTTCCAAGATTGTTAACTTTCTTTCTGTACCCCTCAATTATATATTCAGTATTAAAAAGTTGCGTGTTTTTACAGCCGGGATTGCGCAGCTGTCAACACTAACAACTAAAAGTAATGGGTGAAGACGATTGTTTTCTGCTAGTTCAACTTTATTCGTGATAATGAAAATACCAGAAAAGATGAGCATAAATGTGTTAACAAAATGTTATAAATTGCAAGTCTTATTGTATAAAACGTGAAAATCGTTTGGGTAATGGGCAGAATCCCGTCAAGCTGTGAACCTCCCCGAAACTTGATTTCGAAGCTTTTCATTATTCTGGCGTTCACCTTTTCAGCATTATTTCGTGATTTGTGACACGTTAAAAAATTGTTTCTCAAAATAATTATAATATCATTGATCGACTTTTATTTAAGAATCCAGAGAATTTTTTCATTACTTAAATTATTTAATTAACTAACATTTATTTTTATTTATTTATTTAATTTAGCGAAAATACAATGGCAAAATTAATTCAATTTTTAAATAGATGGTTACATACATACGTATGGTTATATACATACATGGTTTTTCTTTCGCTTACCTCTCCAAAAAAGAGACCAGCTCTTGTGCTTGGAAAGGGAGTTACACTACAATAATTTTATATAATATCTTACGTATTCTATTCATTGTTATTCATATTTGTGTGCTTCTGAAGTATTCTGCAATATTGTTTATTGTCCAATTATGTGTTTTTGAAGTGTTCATTTAGTTTCTTTTAAAACTCTTTTATATCTTTTATTTCTTTGATTTGTGTAGGGAGGCTACTGAAATTTTTATCCCTCAATATATAGAATTTTGCTGATAGTGTTTGGTGTTACATTTAGGAATTTGAATTCCTTAGGGAGGGAGAGAAACCATTTAGGGACATTATGTCGCCAAAATATTAATTGTTTACAATTACAGCATTAGTGAATTCATTAAATGCCCAAAGAGAGCGACAAAAACAGATTAACTTAATTTTCAATTTTCGTCTTCTTGTCACGTGATCACATTTTTCTGTCTTATTATACCACGTACAAGCACTGTAAATTATATTGTTTTTGGGTAGATTTCGACAGAAATACTGCCTATTACAAATGGTCTCACGACGTGACTTTCTAAAATTTTACATGGTTTTTACTTTAATAGATCACCCTTCGTTTCAGTTCTTCCATGTACGATATGTACACATACTCGTACATAATTTTAGAGTTCAACTTGAGATTGCTAGAGAGAGACAAAATCTCGAACTCGTATACATGACGTTCGATTAGACAGCGAGACTCGACATGTGCGCCTAAATGTCACCCACAATTATTTGTTCTTATAGTTACACAAGCAAAAAGCGTTAAATTACAAAGATTTATTTTCTATTAATTGTTACTGGAAAGATTCTAATACATCTAACTGTTAAAAGGAATATTAATTATCAATGGACTGACATTTGACGTACCTACAACAAGCGTGAAGTGAGATGCAAGACGGCGAATCTCCACAATATATACGGTCCACGAAAGTCCAGAGTAGTCTGTAAAGAATGTCTTGGGAGTATAATCTACGTCCCAGAGATTATCGCAAGTTGAAAATCTCTTCCATTGTAGTATTATAGTCATAATGTTGTTAATAAAATTATTTTATTTCATAATTTTCAGATAAGACTCATAAATTTATAAATTCTAATTATTATTATTAATAATATCTGTTTGTATTTGTCCATTTCCAATTTTAATATATTCATTGTTTATAAAAAGGCTTGAAACGTCAAATATGTGCGATTTTTTTGGTGATTTCAGATTAGTACAGCTACATATGAAAAACGCAAAAAAAATCTTCGAAATTAAATTCCAGATCTGAAAAATAATAAAAACACTCCCGTATGATTAAAATTCCTTGCCATGGCTCTCAGTGATGATGGCGTAATCCTACAAGGAACCCTCGTTCATTTTGATGGATCGATTCTTCCTGCGGATTTCCTATCCCTTCTCCCGCTTTTCTGAGCAGATATTCTTCCGAGGTTTGGTTTCTGCAGGTGAATGGAGGTTTATGTGGATACAGCTGGAATTGCTTATTGCCTCGGTTTTGAAAAATAATATGACTTAACCGAAAGACATAAATGAACTTATTACAATAAATTGTTATTCATATAATATATTATATTAGCATTAAACTAAAATAACTAACATTTAACAATTTTGAAAAATAATCAAAGATTTCTAAGATACTTAAATAACAGCTCTTTAACTTAACTAATTAAATTACTTACCACTACGCTGTTTCTCCGCAAAGGTATACAGAGAGTTAGAACGCGATAGATCTGACATGCATGTGCATGTAAACTAGTTACTGAAAACTGTTCACATTAAAATTTTTAAAATCGATTAGCATTCGTAAGAATATGTATAAATATGGGAAAATCCAGAGCCGTATGTCAGATTAGGTGCTATTTATTTTTCACCCACCTATCCTCGTGAGAAATGGCGTGATATTATATTAGTTAGCTAGTGGACAAGGGTGGGTTTAGATATAATTTTGAAACAATATAATATAAAATTATCTCAAAAATAGCCAAATAATTCTACTAAACTAAACGACAAATCCAATTTTAAGTGTGTTTACAATACACACAACATTCTTCCCTACCACTGGTTCTACTTATGTATCTCATTAATCGCATGATATTTGAAGCGACAGTCAAAAACATTTTTTTATTTTCATAACGTGTAATATGAACTCGAATTCAATCAGAACACAATGTTTGAATTTTAAATGTACATAATGAGATAATTAATAGCACTACTATTAAGTCAATTGAAAAAAATACACAATCAGATAATAGTTTTATACTGATTTATTCTGCCATGACGCAGGAGCAGTGGCTCTGATCACTGATAGGCATGAAAAAATAAAATCGCGCTCATACATGAAAAGTTATTTTTAAGTTTAACACAGAACCGTTAACTCTTAATTGACATTTCAAAAAAAAATTAGTTTAAAAAAATATACAAAACAATTATAATTTAATTATGTTACGAAATAATGTATTTGGAAAATAAATAAATAATAAAAATTTTCTAATGTAGTATATAATGTAGAATCCGGTAACATTAACATGTGTCATTGATTTCGATTTTTATGTTCAATATAAAAAATATTATACACATATTTGTGGTTCAATTTAATAATTTTAATGTAGAAAATTTCTGAAACTCTCACGTGTCAAAGAGACCCCGAGGATTTGTCATTCGAAACATTTTTTACGTAGACCTTTTCGTGCACTAACGTGTTACTTGAAAAACTTAATATATTATATTAAAACATCCAAAGATTTCATATTTTTAGTAAAAATAAATGAGTGTGCCAATATATCTGATAAATTTTCTGACTAAATGAGGAATACCAATATGGAATATTAAAAAAAATATCACAACCATATTGTCGTATAACAAGAGTAAAATTTTATTTCCGTATATGTATTAATATATATATATATATATATATATATATATATATATATATATATATATATATATATATATATTATACAATATATATATATATATATATATATATATATATATATATATATATATATGTATATATATTATATATTATATATATATATATATATATATTGTATAAAATATTTATCAATAGTATGTAGTAGTACTGTACAAAATATTTACTAAAACTGTGATCTAGATATTTTTTACGTAGGTACCTTTGGAAGTATTAAATTCAATAGAGTATCACCGCTCAAGGTACGAAAATAAAAAGGTCTGTAATACAATAGAAGCTCAATTTACCGAATTCTCTATCACTCACGTTTCGTTTTTCTACACGGCATTTGCTCATTACCTATATATAAAAGAGCAACAAAAGAGACATTTAAAAAATGATAAAACTTTATGAAAAGATACTCCACGCGATAAATCGTCGAGTCACTAAACATATATAGAATATTAGGGTTAAATTATGTAATCAATATCCAAGTCTCTTTAGGGGCATCACAATAGAGGCTGGATATGGACCTCGGATATTTTCGGCTCCCCCGCCTTCGTGACGAGATCTTGACATTATCAATTTAATCATCCGCTTCTACCGGGGAAATCATTTCCCTCCGTATAAATCATATTCTTTTGTACAGAATGCGGATTACTTTTGTAGCGGCGCCTGGTCTTGTTCGCGGTGATTTATCACTTCGCTGGATCCGCCATGTTGTTACCACGCGTTGGATCTGTTCCAATCTGGAGCCTGCTGGCTGCTGGCTGGTGGCCCTTTGGTTATATCGTCAATTTTCAATATTGTCAGACTATTAGCGGTGCGGAATTGGGCCGTAATGCAGCGGCTGTATTCTAAAAGTAGAATGTAAATGAGAGACTGTTCCTCGACGAGATAATAACGGCATGCATGTGAAGCAATTTAAAAAAATAAAATGAACCATATTTAGTTACGTTTGCGATAAAAATAATTCTTCTAAACTCTAGAGAGACGATGAAAAAACATTCTTATATTTAGGAGAACACATTCTTATTGTGAAGTTGTAATTATTCAGACATATGTCTGTGATGTTTTAAATACTAATTTAATGTATTAATTATAAATATATACATATAAAATCATTTTTGTCGAAAAATATTGTTTTTGCGCTACCGGAATATGAACCTGGATCTCTATTTCCAATCCGGGGATTTACACTACCAATTGTGTTATAGCGCCAATATTTTTCATGACAAATTTTCAAACCTATATGTTACGCTTTTTCAAATAAATACATCTGTCGTTCCATTATTTGAAAGCCATCTACATTGTTTTTACGGAATCTCAAATACCTTTGAGTAAACCGACTGCAGACGCCAGAATTATTAATTAATTTTTATTAAATTTTTGACACATTGATATAACTTATATTATTAGGAGAATACATTCTTATTGTGAAGTTGTTATTATTCAGAACAAAGGTCTGTGATGCTTTAAATACAAATTTAATGTATTAATTATAAATATATACATATAAAATCCCGGTAGCGCAAAAACAATATTTTTCGATAAAAATGATTTTATATGTATATATTTATAATTAATATATTAAATTAGTATTTATAACATTCTTATAACCTTAAAATGTTAAAATAAATAATAATATTCGATGACGTGATACAAATACGAAATAAGTGATATAAAGATTTTGCCTCAGTCCCAAACTAGTCTTACATCTATAAAAAATACTTTAATTGAGCAGGTATCTTGAGGACTAGACCTAAAAAGGATAATTCAAGTGTTTTTTTTTTAAATGAAACTCAATAAAATTACGTAAACAAGATAAATTCGCGGAGTATCGCAGTAACCTCCCTTGAAACGATGCTATGCATATTAGTCCGTCGTAAGATTAAGGAATATTTAAAAAAAAGCTGAATTATGCGTTGGGAAGATAAAAATGAAATTATATACGAGTATACCATTTTTATTTAATCTTGATTAAAGTAATTTGTATAAATTATATTTTCTCAAAATTAATTAATGTTTTAATTTCTCAAATATTACACAAATGACGAATCATTTGACTTCAATAAATTATGTCCAGGTTACAAAAATGTGGTTTAAAAATGGTTTCCGATTTATTTCAACCGGTACGCATTTCTGGAACGCGGATTTCTTGGGGCATGTAAAACCGTTGGACTCCTCGGGGGTGGAGAGCAAATGACAAAGTAAGACGGGGAGAAGGCTGGTGGAGATAAGGAGAGGGGAGACAAATCACGTGATCCGCACGAGATCTTATCCAATTCAGACTCGGGCAGTACTAGAGAAATCCAAAAATATTCATACTTCAATATGGGATTACTTTAATGTATTAGAACGTTCTACATTTTATCTATAACGGGGTGAAAATGTTACAATATTGTAGGGGTTTTCTCACTGAAAAAAATGTTTATATCAAAGATGAAATATTTTTAACGCAAAATCAAAATAACGAGTGATCCAAACTAAAGCGTTATTCGAATTATTTTTTACATATTTAAGGTCTTACCAAAAGCAACTCGGATATTAACCTTTAATACTTACATGGTTTTTGAAACATTAACGTAGGCTTTATCTTTCACATAACTCTACAGAAAAAGTTGAGAGTTAAATCGCACCATCAGGGCGACCAGTGGATATTTCCGAAACGAGAAATTACGCATTGAGGAAATTTATGATATAAAACTCGATTGTTTTCCAGCTTGTGCGACACGTATCCCCATAATGCTGAAAATAGACATCATCCAAAAGCATTTCGAACTTTATGAACTGTTTTCGCAAATTTTTTACAACTTTTATAGTGAACTTCCTCAATTTAATGCACTCCTCAATCGTGTATCGACTCATTTTTATTAATAATATATGATAATTTTCATTTGACAACTTTTATAGTGAACTTCCTCAATTTAAAGCACTGCTCAATCGTGTATCGACTCATTTTTATTAATAATATATGATAGTTTTCATTTGACATATGATATTTCTACCTCTGAAAGGTAAAAATTTGAGTGATATTTAAAGTAAGAGTTGAATTTGAATCATTCTGTATATACAAGGACAACATGAATTCCTGTTCAGAATCTCCCAGAAATTTGCGAGTTTTCTATAACATTGGGAAATGTTTAATTTGTAAATGTTTACACTTTTTTGTTAGGTTTATAGTAAATATTTATAGATTTGATATATATTTTTTAGTATTACTTTATTGTTTAAAATCAATATAAAGAATTTGTTTATTATGTATTCAGATCATTATTTCGACAAACCAATTTCCACGCAAGCCAAATTCCCGAAAACCAGGTTTTTAAAAACTAAGTTTCTGGCAGACTAATTTCCCGAAAAGAGAAATCTAAGAATATATACAGTTATGATCTCATATATATTAACGAAAATTAGTATAAGTTCTTCGCCTATTAAAACCATCAAATATGTACATGTAATAAATCAGATATTAATTTAAAATTGAATTTTGAAAATTATTCCTAATAGGTTATGTAATAGGTTATCCATTATATGTACTTCGAAAATGATTCTGATATTTTGGTATTTTAGAAATAATTCCAGTATTGTTTACTAATAAATAATGATCTTATTACTGATCGCTTAACCCTTAATTGTAGGTAAAATTAATCCACAATAATTATAAATTTAAATACACTCAGCAGGAATACAAGAACACTGTTCAATTTTAAAACATATATAGTTAACTGTAAATTAAATTTGAAATATGAATTAAATATATTAATTAGAAAGATATACATATAAAATCAATTTTATCGAAAAATATTGCTGTTATCCTAACCGGGGAGGGAAAGAGATCCAGATTCGAATCACGGTGGCGCAACAACAATATTTTTCTATAAAATTGATTTTATGTGTATATCTTTCTAATTAATATATTTAATTCATATTTAAAATATCACAGATCTATGTTCTGAATAATTACAACTTCATAATAAGAATGTGTTCTCCTAATATAGTTAATTATATTTAGATGATTTTTTTAATATTATGTGTAATTATTATTAAATAACTAATAAATCTACATATAACACTATTTACAATATATGGTTTTACTATCGGCAAAATTAATAAAATTTACTTTTAAAATTAGCAATATTAATTTTGTGGTTAAAATTCATATTTTTTATATTTATTATCTTTGTTTTATTAACCAAAATTATTATTAACTTATCTACCCTATATTTTTGTGTGCACTTATTTACAGACGATATATGAAATTTTATTTTTATGTTGGTCTGTCGCTACCTTGGCTTGTTTTGCCAGGAAGTTGGCCATCGGGTAATTGTCCGGCACCCTTTTGTGTTACGTGCGTCATTTGAAAATAAATCATTGAGATTTGCGTTTTCGTCGAATATTTAATAATTTTCTTGACAGTATAACATTTTCTCTTATCTGTCGGAGCTGATACTTTCTGGTAAGGGACTCGGCTTGATTTTCTGTCTTGTTATTATTTGGTCACTATCTTGATCTTCCTCTCTGTCGTCTTCTTTAATTCTTCTTAAGTAGCATTTTTAGATAGTTTTTTTTTTCTTTTATTATATGATCGATCTGTTAAAATCTTATGTTTTTAATAGAATTGATATTATCCTTTTTTCATTTCTCCATCTTGGTTTACCAACCATTGTTTCTTATTAGATTATGGTCCCCACTTCACTTACTTACGCGTCATTAAACAAATCTCTTATCCTATCAATTAATAATACTATCGAAGCCTTGTTTCTAGTTAGATGAAGTCATTTATTTAAAACACTTTTATAGGAGTTTAACAATTATTTGACCAGATTTAATTTGAATATCGGTTACAAATTAAAGTAGGTAGGTAGATATGTACAGGGAATTTGAATGGTGATAAATTATTCTTCGAATTTGCAAACTCATAAATAATATTTTCATATCGCTTTTGGGAGGCTCCGTTGTTGGAGTTTTTAATACCCGTGATGATTTATTAAAAATATATTAAACTTCGTTTTCCAACAAACTATACGGAAAGTATTTCAACAACTATCTTTTATCATTATCAAATATTAAATTCTATGTAATTATTAATTATTACATCGTAACAAAATTAAACATAAAATACTATATCATCATAAATATAATAATAGTATAAAATACAAATTAATTAGAAAGATTCACATATAAAATCAATTTTACCTGAAAATATTGTCGTTGCTACCGTGATTCGAACCTGAATCTCTTCCAATCAGGGGAAAGTGCATTATCCGATTATGATATACCAACACAGTGGATTGACGACAAATTTTCGAACCTATATGTTACACTTTGATACATATATCATATATCATTCATTATTTTAATACATATATCATTCCATTATTTTAATACATATATCATTCCATTATTTTAAAAACCATCTACTTTGGTTTTACGGAATTTCAAATACCTTTGAATAAACCAATAGGAGACGCCAGAATTAACAAATCATTTTTATTACATTTTGGACGCAGACACAACTTATATATTATTAAAGAGAACACACTATTATTGTGAAGTTGTAATTATTCAGAACATAGATCTGTGATATTTTAAATAAAAATTAAATGCACAGACCTTTGTTCTAAATAATTACAACTTCACAATAAGAATGTGTTCTCCTTAATAATAATAATAATAATTTTATTGACCTATTTTAACGAAAAATAGTTTTCTCAGCTTGAGTATACAACTTTAATAAAAATACTATTTTTTAATACTTTTTACCTGCAACTGTAACTATATCTAGTAAGGATACATTAAAAAATGTAAATATTTATTTTTTGTATATGAATTATTATTTATTTTAAATATAATAAAATATCGAACGTCGCCCGCATTTGTCAGGAACTACCTTCCCTGAGGTGGCAGGGACGAACGACAAAACCCCCTCCGGCCTCTTATCTTCATGTCCTCAGCTTACTTACCGGTAAACGTCACGCCACTTTACGGTTTGCTCGAGAATTATTTAAGAACATGGTTTTTTACTATTATTAATGTTTATACAACGTGCTCTAGCTCAGCAGTTTTTTTATTCTAACGCATGGTCGTAAGTTGACATATGACCGTCTAAATAGATTTTATTTTTGAGTTTATTAGAAGCATTTTAGATAAACTTTTTCGTAGAAACTTTTAAAATGTGGATGGAAAATATTTACTTTTTTTACTGAATGAACGAAATTCGTTACCAGGATGTCTAAACATGATATGTTGAGGAATCATTTGAGATATATTTAATACAAGTAATAATGACGGATAAAAATTAATACGGAAGGATAAAATTATGCTTATATAAAAAAAAAAATAGGGTTACACATACACGTCATAAATATTGATACCTCTTTTCAATCTAAGCTAAGCGCTTGTCTTATAAAAAATATAACTAACTTGGTCACTATGTGAACTAGCCACTCACTAATTGCTAGACCAAATATAAACATTATTTTTAATATAAATTAAATGTATCAATTAGAAAGATATACATATAAAATCAATATATCAAAAAAAAAGTTGTTGTTGCTACCGGGATTCGAATCTAGATCTCTTCCTATCTGGTGAAATGCATTAACCGATTATGCTACACTAACACAGTGAGTTGACAACAAATTTTTGAACTTGTATGTTGCACTTTCAAATTGACATATCTGTTGATCCAATATAACCCATCTTCTTTGCGTTATATCAACTCACTGTGTTGGTGTAACATAATCGATTAGTGCATTTCCTCGGATAGGAAGAGATCCAGGCTCGAATCACGGAAGCAACAGCAATATTTTTTCAATAAATTGATTATATCTTTATAATTAATACATTTAGTTTGTATTAAAAATATCACAGACCTTTGTTCTGTAAAATTACAACTTCACAACAAGAATGTGTTCTCATTAAAAAAATAAAATAAAATAAAGTTAATATAAGCACGTCTGCATATCTATTATTTTATGTCGGTATTTTATTAATACTTATCACTAACTTATATGGGTATTTAAGCTAGTGAATAGTGAATGTACATTCATTTCATGATTTATTTGATGGAAAAATAATGTTTAATAAAATAACAAATAAATTTAAATGTAGACTGCGAAGGCGGTGATTCTCTCCCAACCAACGTGCGACGGCACACCACTGTGCCATGAGTGATTGGGAAGTGTGCCGTGTGGTATTGTTGTGTCCAGTAAAATTGGTGAAAAGCGGGTTGACTTTTTGTAAGTTATCCCGTATAGCATATGTCATAAGAGATCGGATCATAAAGATGAAATTAATATGTTCAAAATTAGTTCAAATCAGTTGATATAGCATAACGCTAACAACGGATAGGAAAAATTCCAGGTTTGTATCCTGGTAACAACCAAATTATTCTTACGATATATACCTACCTAGATTTTTTTAAATCTTTTTTCCTTTTTAATTGATTAATTTTATGTGTATTGAAAATACCACAGAACTACGTTCTAAAATTGCAACTTCATAACAATAAGGTGTTTTCATTAAAAATAAGAAAATTTAATTTCTTCCATCATTCCCAGTAAACTGTACACATAACACTCACACACATGCGTGCACGATACTTACGCATAATCATGAGAGGACGAGACTACTAATCAAGGGGTACACAAGCAAAACCGCCACTATCCAATTAACAAAATTAAGAAGAACGTATTTATATCTGATTTGTAGCCAAAGCAGAGATATTGAAATTGATACACTTTTAATAAAATGCTTCTAAATTATATGATTATCCTTTAAGCGCTGTTATATATTGCAAAACTGTCCCATTTACTAGATAATCATTCTCGATCACGTATTTGTTTTCCGATGTTTTTAAAATTAACAGGTAAATAATTTAAAATTGTAAATGGTATACTGGACGCTCCTAATTTAACTGAACTGATTGTATATCACGTTCCTATGCGGAGTATTAGGTCATCGGCGCTGTTCCATGTAAATGCATCATAAACTAATTTTTATAGGAATACACCCACACAAAGACTTCTTAGACTTGGAAACAATTTTGGTCTTGTAGATATATTCCGATATTCAATGTTTAAATAATATTATAAGAGTGATTTTTTATTGTTTTTCTGTCTTGAACCTTAATTTTTATAGTTTATTTTCCTTATTTTTCAATTATTATTGTTTTTAAAACTATAAATGTATATTACATCAATTTCTATTTTTAAATATATATTCCATGCTACTTGTGTAGCTGCTCATGTTTTTTTATACCTAACAAATTTTGTAAAAGCCCATAGTAAATAAATAAATGTTAAAAATTCTTTATTTTTTTTGTTCTATATTTCAAATGAGATGATCAAACTCTGCTCTTGGCGAGCAGAGAGCGGCGCTGCTCCACACTAGCGCGCTGGCAAGTCACCACGTATATAAGTGGTGGTGTGGGCCTCTCGGTAATTGGCCTTTCTTTCATTGTCTAATAAAACACCCCTAGCGGCGCAACCGCCGCCGCTTCCGGCGAGGTCGAACCGCCGCCAACTTCCCCGCTGTGCTAATAAGGGGCGAGCGGGCGATGTAAAGTAGGCACCCAGTTAAATAGATACGCGGTTACTCAGAGAGATGCACCGAGCTGTTTTTTAACTAAATTGATCTGTTATCGTGAGAAATGTTGTGAAAATGTTTGCATGTAACGTCCGGCCATCTTATAAACAAGCATTTATTTCAAAAAGTTTAATAAAACATCATGTTTAACAACAAGAAAAAAATGCATTACATTTTATACCATTGCTGCACATACTGCAGTGGAAATCGGATATAACGAGAGTCTGGGAACTAACAAAATATTTACATTACGAACGTTATATGGCTCGTTATATGCATGTATAATTACGATTTATTTTTCACGACTTGAAAGGCATTTTATTTTATTAGTACTATTAGCTGATACGTTTCTGATGTAAGAGTTTATTTCTACTTGATAATAATTTGGGTTTAAAATTACTAAAGTTATGAATAAATTTATCGTTTGAAGAATGCTGGGAAACCCCTAAATAAATTTAAGGTTTAGCGAATATACAAAGCAGCGGCTTGATAAGCGGCCGCCAATGCAATATTAACGAGTTTGTCTTATCTTGAAAAATATTATTATAGATCATAATTCTATGCAAATATTAATATAATGTTAATATAATTAATATAATATTAATATAAATGTAAGCCTTAGCAATGTTTGTCTACTATTCTTAAGATTTGGGGACTATTTTAGCAATTGCGAGTGTTTCGTCAACTATTATTCGGAATATTCGTAAATCATGCTCGTTATAATCATAAGTGATTCTATAGAAATACGCGTAAAATTAAAATATTGGGACTTTTTGCTCGTTATAAGCGTGCACGTTATAACCAAGCTCGACCCTACATATTTATATTTTTTTTTTTAAAGAGAGATGCATACATGAATACATGTCACATCAATATTCTTACTATTTTCAAACTAAGCTAGACGCTTGTGCTATGAAAATAGGACTAACTTGCTGGTGTCCTAGAACGAGACGCGAACCCCCGACCACTAGATCACTAGACTACTACACCACTTGACTACTTATTATTTTTTATTACATATTTCTCCCTCGTTGGTGTCTACTACGTAGATGCTAAATACTAGTAACAACGTAAGAAATTTTCTAACGCCTTATTTTTAACGCATTTTCATGACATATTTTACCCGGTAAAATTCCAAAAAAGTATGATCCGCGTTAATTTTTTTTAGGTAAAATACAATAAATTTATTATTTGAAATATGTTAAGTTTTATTTTGTTTATAGATCGTTTATTATTTTAAATAAAAAAATAAATTGTATTTTAAACAAATATGAAACGACGAAAATTTTCCAATATGTTACGAAACTTTCTATCGCACTATTTCTACATTTACGTGACAAATTTTACTCTATTTCGTGACATATTTTACTCTATTTCGTAATATATTTTACTCAGAAAGCCTCAAATAAAACATATTCTTATTTTATATTAAAAATCATTGCACGTGACATTTCCAATGCAATCACATAAATATTTTCTTCTGTACTGCTTAATATTAATTTTAATTAAATTGTGTTCTGCGATGTTTCACTGTGGTATCATCACTCTTTTAGATTGTGTTGTGATGAGGTTTTTTTGCGGCACTCAAACATTCTGGATTATTAATCAATACTAAAAAAAATCATTTTAAAAATAGTTATAAAACTAAGTAGGTACGTACTAGAAGTAAATATTTATTATGAATTATATATATTCTTTTTCTAAATACAGAATGAGCCAAAAGTATTTTTACCATTTATAAATTAAATAACGTTTTGTGTATTTATTGTTTTTTATTTTCATTTTACACGATATTTTATATTGCTTCGATCAAGTCTTACGAGTATAAACAATCCCAATTTTCGTCTTCACAAATACGAGTTTTATTTATAGGTAAATTAAACCTCAATGCATCATATAACAGAATATCATGGAAATTTATTTATTTTTTTGTGAAACATAAATAAAAAAAACATATTATATAAAATAATTAAAGAAAATACAAAAAGTTTTTTTAATCTTTAAATGATAAAATTAATTTTGGCCCGCCTGTATTAAATTAATCAAAAAAGTTAGAAAGAAATTAAATGTATAGTAGTTAAGTAGCAAATAAAACAAATTAAAACAAAACAAATCAAACAAAACATGTTTACTTCATCATAAAATGATTGTGTATATACATATAATAAATACTTCAAACTTTGATAATTTCCCAAGATACAAAATACTTATTTAGGCACATTTTAGTGTCTGGTTCTTTTACAAAATTGAATATTAGTTTTATATTATCAAAAATATTCGTTTAGCGAGGATTCGTTTATTTTCTAAGTTTTCCGTTTCAAACTCCTTTGTTAGTTTTGATCTGAATCAATAAATATGTCCAAAATTAAAAGTAAAAAATCGAACTTTAAGCAAATAGTTGTGAAATAAATATCTTTGTGTACTACAATTCCGTAATGATATCATTCCTAATGTCTTCATCGGAGCCATCATCTTTTAAAAACGTCTGTAATTTCAACGGTACCTTCGTTTTTTTAAATTAAATAACATCTACTGGTAATTTATGTTTTCATACACATTGGGATCTAGATTCTAACTAGCATTACTTTAGATGTGACTTTTAAAAAGATATTATTTTCGATATTACCGGTAATACAGACAGTGGATTTTGGTTAATTTACCTGTATTACCGGTAATGATAAAACCAGTAATGGAATCCCTAACCATGATCAACGTTTATATTTCACCAGCTTTACGAACAATAAATCAAACCACACTGAAGTAATATTTTGGTGTATAATAATAAACTATAAACCCTAAATTAAACTGATCAATTGAGGAGGATGGGTATCCGTTAATGATGACAGAAATCTAAATGTTTCAAATATAATATTTTTATATCGTCGATGAATATCGTTTTTATAAATTATAGAGGCACCGTCTTTATGAAAATCTTATATATGTACATATTTAAGGGTGCATACACAAGAATGAAATTTCACCCTCGAGCCGAGATTTGGCCGGAAAAATTAATATGCATCAGTTGATAATTAGATTCTGCGTACAAGGTTTACTTAAAGTGGGTATATTGGTTACCTTGGTTTTGCCTACTGATTTTTTTGTTTATTTCATTATCCTGTCTCCCGTTACTAGAGATTTACACTCTGAAGTCTGAATTTGTCAACTTGCTTTAGCTGCGCCCCGTGGATTCTGATCGTGCACTGCTCTTGGTATCTTCCTTCAACTATTACCTTCGTTTTTTCAGTTGTGATCTTCATTCTTGAAAACGTGAGAACATTCTTCACTGTAAAAATGTATCCATTCTTATACGTTCTCTTGTGTGGACAATAGTCTCGCCATGTCGTTCGCGAAGAGTAAGAAATTAATTTTCACGTCTTCAACCCTCACGACCCTCCAGCTTATCCTGTATATAAAGAAAGTGAACAGAATCGGTGAAAGCGGCCATCCTTGCCGTAATCCTATATTGGCTGGCAGGACACTCCTCAATAAGCTGGGATAAATAGTAAAAAATAAATGTATGAAGACAGATTGGGCCTTGACTGGGCAGCTAGTACTGATAGAAGCGCCTTGTCGAGTTTTTGGGTCCCATACACTCACAAGAAAAGGGGATGACAATGTACAAGGTATATACATCGTATGACAGCTCTGTACTAATTACTACCAGTCCTTGCATAACTTTCCAGGCTAGGTTTTATTCGCAAACACGCACGAATCAATAAACTAAAATTTATAATTATTTAATGACGAATTAAGGAAACAACACAGTAAATTAAAAATAATGCTTGTAGAACTATAACGTTTTTTTTGTCAGATATATAAATTTGCACGAAAAACTTATTCCGAATAGATTTTTAGATTACATAATGCTGATATTATTTTAGACCGTTCTTATTTTTAATTTACAAAACAGTGTCGCTCACTACAACTTTTTAGCAATTTTGTTGTGGGTTTTGTTTAGCAACTTAACAATTATATCCACAAATAGCCAGACTTAAACCCAAATATATTTTTCCAACAGAAAAATCACTAAACAAAAATAGACTTAGGATCAGTGATTAAAATAAATATTATTAGCTAGTAATAATACACAAATTCATTAACAATAATAACCTTTTGTTTGAATCCAAGAGTATTGAAGAGTTTGAATCAAAGAGTATTCAATAATATTTGTTACTTTCTTTTAATCTTTGTCATACTGGATCATGTATGAGCGTACCAAAAATGAGATTTTTAGGTAATTTGTACACTGTAATTTGTTTTAAATATAAAGTAAATGTATTAATTAGAAATATATACATATAAAATCAATTTCATCAAAAAACATTGTTGTTGCTAATTAAATTCTATCGTCTCCTATCGGTTTACTCAAAAGTATTTGAGATTCCGCAAAAACAAAGTAGATGCTTTCAAATAATGTAACGATAGATGTATTCATTTGAAAAGTTTAACATATAGGTTCAAAAATTTGTCGTCAATCCACTGCGTTGGTATAGCATTATCGGATAATGCACTTTCCCCAGATTGGAAGAGATCCAGATTCTAATCCCGGTAGCAATAACAATATTTCTCGATAAAATTGATTTTATATCTATCTAATTAATACATTTAACTTGTATTTAAAATATCACAGATCTATGTTCTGAATAATTACAACTCCACGATAAGAATATGTTATCCTTAATTATTATTTATTTGGTAAATCAGGTATTGCTATCATAAACCAATTAGACTGGAATAGATTAATTAGTATTATTATCGAAGTATCACAAATTTATTAACATTTTATTTCTACCCATTTCGCAATATTTTTATATAATGTATATTAAATATCATAATAATAATATTTTAAAAAAACATACGGAGTTCTTAGGAATTTTATACATTAATTATAATATCACGTTCATCAAAGAAGTAGGGAGCGGACTTGATAATAAACTATAATATTATACGTAACTGTTTTTATCACCGTCGTTTATGTTTAATTTATTAAAAATTTAATAAATCATATATTTTATTTTAATAGAACAGTATATCTGTGTTTGTAATGTATATTATTTAAAATGAATTAATTTGATGATTAAGTCACCTGCCATATGCGAATTGTTTGCTTCTGTTTTGATTTTGTCGATAAATTTTCAAATATCTTGTTGTTATTAGTGAGAGAGTTTTAACTAGCGGACGTGACGCGCATTATTGAGTTAATTCCTGGATTATCTAATCAGAACTTAATACTGTTGTTAAATTGTGAAATCTTTTTAAGACTAGGATAATAGAATACATAATGTAATAATATCGTATCTTAATATGGGTCGGTTTGAGCCATGGGGGTGTGATCCCGCCACCCAATTTTTTTTTTTATAAATACTACTTCAATCTAATAATCTTCCAATTATTTTTTCCTTATACAATGAAGTGCGCTGCAAAATAGCACAGAAAAGTCTGTTAGTTGACAGTTGACTTTGAACCGGATAAACGTCAGGTAGGTCTCTTGAAATTTAAGATCGACTGAAAATTAGGGTTTGCAATGTTAAAACGCTTATATCATTTTATAAAACTCAATATAACTATCAAAGAATAGTATCATATAATTTTTTCAAAACAAAAATAAAGATGATATTTGTTTTACGTGCGAATAAAATAACTGATACAAGTCACCTTACCAATATTAAAATCTCACCAATATTAAAATGAAAATATTTATTTTTATACGGGACTGTTTTTTTAGAGGTATAAAACTTTAAAATACATTAAAATCGTGGTAATGGCCATGGTATTGGCTTTATTTGAAAGATAACTTTATACCATTAGTATTTAAATATGATAAAGTGCAATCTTCGACCCCTTTGCCGTATATCGGCAATAATGCGACGAATTTTGGCTTCCAAGTCATCTATTATCTCTGATTTATCGGCGTAGACTAGTGACTTCACATATCCCTACAGAAAATAATCCAAAGATGTTAAATCACATGATCTTGGAAACCAGTTCACAGGTCCATTACTCGAAATTATGCGCTCATCGAACGTTTCCTTCTATAAATTGATTGAGGCGCGCGCTGTGTGGCATGTTGCGCCGTCTTGTTGAAACCACAGCTCTTCCACATTAATGCCATTCAATTGGGGAACGGAAAAGTTAGTAATCATGGATCTGTAGCGCTGTCCATTGACTGTAACGTTCTATCCGGTATCATTTTTGAAGAAATATGGACGAATGCTTCTACCAGCCTATAAAACACACCATACTGGAAAAAGTGTTGTCGATTCGAAAAACAAACCTCTAAAAAAACACCCTTTATTACACATTTATATGTTTCATGTACACTATTCTGCATATGACTTTAAATTCCAAGAGACTAGATGTATTATAATAATATCCAATGCATGTATTAATTACTCACAATTTTTTAATTAATACCTGGCGTAAGTTAACCTATACTGTCGGTATCTCGTGAATAATATTTATGTTATCATTTATAATGACGAACTTTTTCATAGTCCTGTTTTTACCGTAGAAAACTTGCGGAGTCAAGAAGTTCCCGATACGTTTCCAAGTTTCTCGACATAATTATTGTTTTACACAATGTCTGATTTTATCACGTCTCGCTTTTCACAGATTTTTTTCCTACGCGACACAATAGGAACCATTACAGATTGTTCCTGGGATGAATGTCTCCGTAGTGTCGAATGAGATGTCGAGCTCAGCAACAATTGACTTTGATTTTATATTTCGCTATCTACTGCAAGATCTTTATTGTCTGCATCCCCTAACAAAGGGAATTTCTTTTTGGGAAAGAAGTGAAATCAGATATATTTTACGGCATGCTGTCGCGAAATTATATTATATCCACTCGCATTTCGGCGCTCAGTAGACGTTATCTCTAAAACAGTAACCGATTTCTTACGTATAAAATAAAAGACTTAGCTATTTTATTCAGTATTAAAAATAATAAATTAAATTGTACTTCAATTGATTTCAGAAATAATTTTAATTAAAACAGCACGTAAATATATCGTTTATTATTATATCGTGGAATCTAACTTGTTTTGTAGAGAATTTAATTTAGTATGCTTCTTTTATACATATTTTTTTATCTTTTTTAAGTAAAAATAAAAGCAAGAAAAACAAACGAATATTCTTTGTATGAGCAATTATTTTAAATTTAATACCAGGAACTTGAGTATAATGAAATATAACTTTTTAAATGAACAAAATATAATGTAATATAACATATAAAATAACGAAATATCCTAAAGGTTTTTTTTTGTGATATGATTATTTGTATGAATCCGAATGTACTTTAAATTGTGTTTTTTAATTGAATACTAAAATGGTAGTATTATTAGGCAAGACGTTAAAAAACTAAATAAACTAAACATGCTCGATTAAATCCACATTATGAAACATTTTGAAAATATTATATATTAGTTTAAATAATATACAATCACTTTGTATGAAACCACAAATTTTATTACACGCCAACCAGTTTCGTTTAGCTCAAGAATCGTCAGGTCGTATTTAGAACTAACGATAAATATAAAAAGAGTGCACTTATATATACATAAAGAGGGATATATAAAATTGCAAGTGAAAGAGAGAGAATACATATAGTTAGATAGAACATCAAGGGAGATTACAATTTTATATTCTATCTCTATATATAACTATATATATATATTTTTTTTTTTAATATTTATTATTAATTTTAAATACGTTCTTACGAAGCTTGAGCTAAGCGAAACCGGTTGGCGTGAAATAAAATTCGTAGTTTCATACAAAGTAATTGTATTTTATTTAATATAATATGTCAAACCACAAAGTGATTACTTTCTACGAAAATATATTATAAATTATGTAACGTGAATAAATTATGGTCACTTATTGATTTTTAAATGCACGCCACATTTTTTTCTTCACTGTGATTATAATTCGTAATGTAATTTTTTTTTTGCATAATACTTAGTTAATCAGAAATCATCAAAACACCCCATATAGCATAATCCACTGGGTTTAAATCTGGGTTGTTCGGTGGCCACATACCTGGCTCGATGAAATTAACATTCTCACGACGATGAAAGTTGATTGTATTTCTAGCTGTGTGAGATGGAGCTCCGTCCTGCTGTAATGTCCAGTTATGCTGTAATGTCTAGCTACACTCCAGGCTTTGTTTTGAAACTCTTTGATCATTTTTCTAGCACCCCAACGTTTATCAATTAATCAAAATAGGTCTTATGCAGTGATTTTTGTAATTCTGGGCAACAATTTGAAAAAACCAAATATAAACAATGGGAAAATTAATAATCAAAGATGGCCACCGGAAATTGTCGAAATAAAACGCAATATAGGTAAATTGGTAAGTAAGTAAATTAGTAAGCTAATTTTGATGTAATTATATCACATTTTACGAAATGTTCTCACTTTTTTTGGGCACCCTGTTTTATATATATATATATATATATATAAAAATTGGGCACCCTGTTTTATATATTTATATATATATATATATATATATATATATATATATATAAAGGGAAAATATCTAAAAATATAAATACGAGTGCACCCATGTGGAAAATAATTGTGCCTAATCTGTATTGTGTAACTTTTTTCTAAGAAACTGGCAGTTTCCCTTTATTTTTTGTCAATGGAGTTTTGTTAAGATGGCAGTTTTACACCGATGGCGTCTGTTGTGATAGAGATTTTTCTGCCGATGTCATTTTTCTTTTTTCGATGGAGATTATTGTAGTTTATTTTACGATGGCGTATCTTTTGCATACGACATTTTGTACTAATGGCGTATTATCACACGATGTAATTTGGATCTGAGTTGTCCTTTGGTGTAGGCTACCACACAGTTTCTAAGCCCTCAGTACCAGTCCCGGAAGCAATAAACTCAGGAAAGTAGTATTATCTAACTGAAATGTAGACGATAATATGGGAAGAGAACTTGTGAAGCTGTAAAATTGTTAGGAGGGATTTTATTTACTGATTCTAGAAATATTTTATCTTTCCTTATATACCATCGCTCCGTAATTATTTTGATTTGTTCTATGATGCAGCTAGCTTCTTTTCAAATACGATCATCAGAATTTGTTATTACTTGTGGCATTTATACTAATGTTATTGGCACACACTTACATTTTGATTTCAGTTGTCTGATTTAAATTTATTGAATGTTAAGTCATTATTGGCATATTATTTGATTGTAATTTAAATGCTTACTTTTAATTTTCTTAATATACGATTTTGTTAATATCAAACTTCTTTCAATGTTGGTAAAATGTATGTCCCTATCTTCGTATTAGAAAATTTTATTTAATTTCTTCTTCAATATTAGCAAAATTACTTTGTGGCTGCATATTATATAAATAATAAGATAACACATTTGGTTTTAACCACTATTTACATGTTTCGATATCCATGGAATCAATGTACGCTAGAATTAAAAATACAACCACATATAATGTATTAATAAAAATGAATTGATAATTCTGGCGTCTGCAAGTCGGTTTACTCAAAGGTATTTGAGATTCTGTAAAAATAATGTAGATGGCTTTCAAATAATGGAACGACAGATGTATTAATTTGAAAAAATGTAACATATAGGTTCGAAAATTTGTCAAGAAAAATACTGGCGTTATAGCACAAAGGTAATGCACTTCCCCGGATTGGAAATGAAGATCCAGGTTCGAATCCCGGTGACGCTAAAACAATATTTTTCGATAAAATTGATTTTATATGTATATATTTATAATTAATACATTAATTTAGTATTTAACATATAATGTTTTTATGTATGTTTGTATTTTAATTTTAGTTTGCATTTTTTCCTGTAAAAGTTACTATAGGTATCGAAATATGTTGATTTATCAATAAATAGTAGATTAAACAAAGTTTTAATTTTATTTAATTGATTATTTTATTTTACCATAAGTGAAGGAAGGAAATTTTATTGTTTAAAAGTTAGTAAGTAATTCTGATGTTGAGGATCCATATTTCTCATATCTTCGATAATGCTGTGATTGAAGATTTGAAACCCCCCTATCTCACTTCTAACAATATTCTGGTACAAAGATTTAACGTCTTTATACTGTGTTTAATTTCGGATCTTTTTAATATTTGCTTTTAGATAAACTAATACATATTTAATCATTTTGTTATAAATACCATCATAACATCAAAAACCATTTTTTTTTTTGCAAATATAGCTTAAATATCGTAATGAATATATCAAAAATAGAAGAATATATTAATACGCTCATCAGTGGTAATGACATCGGTGGGATATTGTTTTATTTGTAATAAAAATAACAAAATATCTCATTTGCTTTCCCTGAACCTAAAAATAATGCCTTTAGAACGATTACTGCTCACATAAACTTTTATTTTAGCATCGAGCCTCACATTCATTTGTTACGTTTCATGGTACGCCCCTTTCCCCATAGGACGATAGCTATTATTTAGAGGACCTACGAGTACGTACATACCATACGTAGTTACTACAATTGGCACCAAATGGTGGCGAACAAAGCAATTGAACCCAGTGACAGATAGATCCAATAGTATTTTACTCTCTATTGCCCCGAGTAGTCATTTGAAGGGGTTCGCAATTGGCGATTTTTTAATTAAAATTCGCTTTATTACTTTGGGAGCTTTGTAAGAACATGTATTGTATCGTAATATAATTGTTATGTAAAGAAAATTAATGTGCGTGGCGGATTTCTCTTCGTAATTGCATGTGATTTATCTTTATATGTATCACACATTATTAAATTCCATGTAATCCATGATTTAATGGTTTATCTTGCTGATATATTCACATTGGCATTTTTTTTATTTCCGTGAAATAATTTATATTTGGTACAATCATTTATCAATCTAGGTCGTATTTGAGTGTACTTTAAAAAAATGCGATAACGTAGCATTTTATTTTTCGAGACCTCTCCTTTAAAATTACATTAGTGAGAAAATATTTAAATATTCATTACTTTTGTGAGTTTAAAAAAATAAATTTTCTGTAAAATAATAGACGATTCTTTCTTTATATTATTTTCTTTTTCAACAAAATCGAGTTTAACACGCCTAGTGCACAATATTTAAGGAATAGATACATATTAAAAGCACGAGTCGAAAATGTTCAAGCCACATGTGGCTAATCTCAACTACGTCAGAGATATAAGCATTTTAAAAAGTCGTAGTTATGTGATAATTTGGTTAATTTAAATATTTTATTGGTTCTACAGTATATGGTAGAATACAAAAAATAATAGAAAGTCGTCGAATTTCGAGCAACCGGACTATTTTTTGTTAGATGATTTAAGAATATATAGAATAATAATGGATAATTTTCACAAATAAAAGGTGTCCAGTGGAAAAATTTAAAGTTTAATATTAAATAAATAAAAAAACTACAATGTTTTTCTCATATTTTGTTCATACAAAATGAAGTTTAACGATGCGGATTTTACGTTTTATAAACAATATCGTCTAAATGCCGTCCATTTCTCTCGAGACACTCTTGCAATAGAACTCTTAAATTTGCGAATACGCGAGAATTTACGAATACGAAAGCGTTGTTCAATGGCAACAACGTCACTGTGGATATTTTTTTATAGGGCCGAATTGTTCCAAAATTGTTGCTGTAAACCTAGACTTAAGGTATCCCCACAAAAAAAGTCGCACAGTGTAAGGTCCGGTGACCGAGATACCCAGTCTCCGTACTTACTGATTAATTTATTGGGAAAAATTCCTCTCAGCTTCTCCATTGAAACTCTAGCTGTGTGTGTAAAGTGGCCCCTTTCGCTGAAATTGTGTTTTGTTGTTGAACCGCTGCAGTTGAAATACCAAAAACTCGTCGATTATTCGGCAATACACGTCAGCAGTGACTATCTCTCGGTGGTTAAAAAAATAAGGGCCAATTATCCCTCGGGCAGAAATTGCACACCACATTGTCGTTTTTGAATAATGAAAACGTGATGGCGTTCCCTTGGTTTGTCGGGGTACCAGTATCTCATGTTCTGTTTATTAACATAGCCATCGATATGAAAATGTGCTTCATTAGTAAACAATATGTTTCCAAGCTTTCGTACTGTTTCAAAACGTTCCAGCATCATTCTCGCTAAGGTTTCACGTAAAGAATAGTCATTTTCGTTGCGCAACTGCACTATTTGCAGTTTGTATGGATGAAATTGTACTTTTTTTTCAAAATAACATACACTGTTATTTGTACATGTTCTGGCGTCGCTGCTGACGTTGATGGTCCCGGAGGTGTTTTGTTAAGCATTGTTCCTTCTTGTCTCATCTTTTGAACCCAATGCCAGATAAGTTGCGTGCTCAGCCCATCATTTACTCGTCGAATATTAATCTGAGTACAAAAAGCGCGACGCGCACGAACTAATGAATCACTGCACTTTAAATATTGCTCAATCACGAGCGCGCGTTGCGCTCCTGATCAGTAACTCATTGCGACTGGCGAACCCGTAAATCACGCGCGTCGAACAATATCCCTCCCACTTACCTCATCCTGATGGTTTACGAGCAATTACAATTTAATTTTGAAATTTTTCCACTGAACACCCTATATTTATTTTCAAGTACGAAGGTTTTAAATCTTAACGTGATTTTGTAAATCTAATACAATAATATTTTCCCTAACAGTACAGAATCAGTACATGCTCCATGAATATTATCGACCCGTAATTTAATCAAATATCCAGCCATAAAATATTGTGGATTAGGTCTATTAAAGCCTGAATTATTGTAACTCATTCATTATTCTAGAGAATAATTATGTTCGTAATACATAATAGATTGTTAGTTGTCTACTATTTTATCGCGTATCGTGCCTTTTTTCTACTAGCATCTAGTACTATGCGTAAGCGTATATTTTTCTTCCATCTAACTGAAAGGGATGGTTTTTACTTTACACATTTGACCGCCACGGGGTTCTTTGAATCAGTAATAAGTTATCTGATTTATACGCTCCGTACCGAACGTGACAAATGGACATTGTCCTCTCGCAGAAAAACCATTCACGGAAAAAATCCAGGCCAAGTCACTTTTCCTCCCTCATATTACTCAACTTCTTTATATCAAACAATTCTCAAGGACCATTTTAACATTTTTTCCAATAAGTAAACTTTTTTATTTAATACATAATACCATTTTTTATTCTCAGTGAAGAAAAAATAAATTAAACAAATAATAGATATCTCATAGAGACGAAGTAATTGCATGCTCTTGGACATATTCAAGTATTTCCAAAAATAAATTGTTTGCATAAAAGTTGATGTACATTATTTGAACTCATAGTAAATTATCAAACCGTAAACACTTGCACATCGTAAAACTTTAACTGTCTTGTGTTTAATAAAGAGTTATTATTGTGAAGTTGCAAATTTCAGAACATAGTTCTGAGGTATTTTAATACAGGGTGTGCAGCGGAAAAATTTCAAGATTAAATTATAATCGCTCGTAAACCATCAGCGTGAGGTAAGTGAGAGGGTTATTGTTCAACGCGCGTGATTTTCTGATTTGCCAGTCGCAATGAGCACAGCACCGCGTGTTTGCGGTTGAGCAATATTTAAAGTGCTGCGATTCATTGGTTCGTGGTACTCACTATAATATTTGAAGAGTAAGTGATGGGCCGAGCACGCAACTTATCTGGTGTTGCGTTCAAAAGTTCAGACAAGAAAGGACAATAGTTAACCAATCACCTCCGGTACCATCAACGTCAGCGACGCCAGAATACGTGGTTCAAGTTCGACGTGAAATTAAGCGCAATCCGCGTAAATCGATAAGGAAGATTGCAGTCTTTACTGGAATAAAAAAATCAACAGTGCACGTTATTTTGAAAAAGAAACTACAGTTTCATCCATATAAACTGCAAATAGTGCAGTTTCTCTACGAAAATGACCATTATTTAAGTAAAACCTTAGCGAAAACGATGCTGAAATGTTTTGGAACAGCACGAACGCATAGAAAAATATTATTTGCAGACAAAGCCCATTTTCATGACGATGGCTGTTTTAATAAACAGAACATGAGATAATGGTACTCCGACAATCCAAGGGAACGCCATCACGTTTGTATTGTCCAAAAACGACAATTTGGTGTGCAATTTCTGCCCGAGGGATAAATGTCCCTTATTTTTTTAACCACCGAGAGACAGTCCATGCTGACGTGTATTGCCGAATGATCGACGAGTTTTTGGTATCGCAACTGCAGAGTTTCAACAACGGAACACAATTTCAGTATGACGGTGCCACTCCACATACACAGCTAGAGTTTTAATGGAGAAGCTGAGGGAAATTTTTCCCAATAAATTAATCAGTAAGTACGGAGACACACCCTGGGTATCTCAGTCACCGGACCTTACACCCTGCAACTTTTTTTGTGGGGATACCTAAAGTCTAGATATTACAGCAACGATCTTGGAACAATTCAGCCCTACAAGAAAATATCCGCCCTGAAGTTGTTGCCATTGAACAATGTTTTGCTCTCGCGTAGTCGCAAATTTAAAAGTCCCATTGCAAGAGTGTCTTGAGAGAAATGGACGGCATTCAGACGATATTGTTTATAAAACGTAAAATCTGCATCGTTAAACTTCATTTTATATAAACAAAATATGAGAATAACATTGTAATTTTTTTATTTATTTAATATTAAACTTGAAAATTTTCCGCTGGACATTCTTTACAAATTAATTACCTTTACGCATTTTGATACAGAGATTTAATAGGAAACTAACCTCATTATTTTATGTACGTACTTCTAAATTAATGAGAGAAAAAAATCATCAAATTACTTGGAATATCAAATATCAATTATCAGTTACATGTCTATTTGCCCTGTAGGCCATAATTTCATAATTGTAAATACACAACAGGAAAATATTATTATTTTTATTGAATTAATGTCTTCATTGCCTAACGGCAGGCTTTCCACTGTAAATAATAAACAAAAATAATATCTCAAACATGCCTTTGGAATGAAAATTGAAAAATACTGTCTTTACACTTGTCTCGAATTTTACATATAAGACACTTATGTATTCTATTTTATATGCAGAGCATAATGATCAGCAGATGCACACCATTTTTACCGCCAAATTACTTAAATGTTAGAGTAAAGTTTCATTCATGTGCATGCACAGTAAGGAAGAAGAAATTAATTGTTCACGTTATTGATATCTCTATTACTTATATACGAATATATTACCAATATTTTGTATAACTAAACTAACAAGGGCGAAATGTACAAAAAAATCTGTATAACTAAACAGAAAATAAATAAGTACATTTTATTTTGCACATAATCGTGGTGCCTTCTCTGTCTGATAAATGATATATAACTGCTTTTAATTAAAAATAAAATAAGTGACACATATATTACTTATTATCCAATCCAAAATGGGCAATTATTGTAATATTAAAAGAATGAATCACATATTATGAAGTTTTAAGCACACGTTGCATCATTTTTAGACGTGCAAAAATTTGAGGTTCAGGAAAAAACTGCGATTTTATTTTAAACTTCAATAGCTTTTCCAAGTCTCCATTCTTTCATGCTGTCTTGCCGCAGTACCGAAAAAAAAAATTGGATTTTTCATGAAATTTAGATATTTTCCTTGAAGTCAGAAGATTAATATATTGATTATAGTATTTTATTATTATTTTTTATTTTTAATTCACTTAAAAATATTGAGGTTATAAAGTTTATTGTATAACACTCCCAACTACGTAGTATGTGATAAGGTACAACAGTAAATTTTAATTTTAGACCGCGCTTAAATTTATTTTCTTGAAATTTGGCACGATCAGATTATTAAAATATTTATATTAAAATATTATATTCACCAATATTCATTAGATGCTGAGTTTTTAAGACCCGAAAATGGGTGCTTTATTAAATTTGCATGAACAAACAGACATGCTACTTTAGACGCAGTCGATATTCTGGGGATTCCCAATCTGCGAATTACAGGTGACCTCTGAATTCAGACAGTACTATATACAATAGATAGTATGACTGCGTAGACGATATACAATTTTATTTCTAATATACCGTTTTCAGGAAACTTCTGACTCCTGTTTGATCTATACTGTAGATAATTTTTGTTGTTAATCAAAAGAAGTGGTTGCGTTCCACTGTACACACGAGTAATCGGTGCATATCTTACTAGTCGTGTTGTTGTTGTAGACTAATAAATGACTGTTCATGTTAACTAGTAAAATAAATATCAGATATTACAATGTGAAATAGTAGAATCTTTTAACACTATGTGATTTTAATTTAAAGACAATAAAATTGGTATGTTGAGGAGCGGTCATGGACACAGTGTTCCGACAAAATTTGAGAATGCTTTAATTTTTCCCTGTGTGTGGAAACATATAAAGCACGGATTACACAACACATTTCAAGTGCTTTACTACTTCTCTAGAGGAAAATAAGATATCTTTAGGGTAACTTTAGAGGCTGTGGCGTGACTGCAAAACCTGGATTAAAAGATTTAACAGCGAAGAAAAGTAATTAACAAATCATTCCTTATTTATAATTTCAAATGCAATGCATATTAATGTTCAAAAAGTTTAAGCGTCATTAAATTGTGATTTTTTTCACAAAAACTCATTCTTGTTTAACCAAACGCATTTTATTCTGCGTACAGTGTTTTTTTGTATGAATCTGACTCCTCTGTTTCTCTTTCGAATTCCATTTCAATGTCCTCAGGACTGATTTCGCCAGTGCTTAGGTATGCTTAGGTAGCGGCTTGAAATACCGTGTCGAAAGCAGTGTATATATATCTTTATGTGCACCACCAAGCCTCATAAGTCGCATCAGCGACATCAGCCCTGATGATGGATCGGTCGCATACATACAACAGAATAGCCCCGAAACTTCTAGACAGAAGTTTCCGAATGGTTTAGAAAGCCTTAGAACATTTTCCATTCTCATTCAGTACCTATTCTTTGTCCATTTAGTGTAACATAATTTTCACGCGGTTTCATTAGGTTAGTAAAGCGTTATATTAAAAGCGAATGATTAAAAACGTAAGCCTAAAATCCCAGAGTGGACTCCCTTGTAGGAGAGGGGGGGATGAGAGATATTTTATCAAAATATAAACAAAAGAGGAATTTTTATCCCCTCGCGTGCGACTCGCGCCGGCTCTAGCGATAAATATTAAATCGGGGACGGGTGGGTGTGGGGTCCATTTCTATTTTTCACAGCGGGTCAGGGGATGAACGGGGATATCCTCGGTACATGGAAACTCACTCACATAAAGCCTGCCTAAATATTTATGACACACTGCACTCGGCGTAGAGTAAATAACAGCGTATGCTTATTGTAAAAATCTTTTATTTTTCCCTTCACGCAGCACCCGCCCCAAAATTGTGATAACGTAACGTTTATATATATACATATATATAAATTTACATATATTATAAATATAATAACTTTATTAACATATAATATAATAATAAAATCTCCACCTTTTTATTTGGTCTTAATATAACAATAAGTTAACATTTTTACGTGTCTCATTTGTATTGTAAATGAGGGACCATATCTAGACATATAACACTAAATGTCTGTCTGTACTATGTATAATCATACACATCTTGAACGACATATACAAAATTTAGTATAGTTACATTATAGAATTGGCGCCCTCTTCCTGGCCGTCCTGTCCCTTTCCCAAGATACAAATGTGTATTAATTAAATACCACCCATTCCAAATTTTACAAAGTTACTTCTTAGGATGCGTTAAACATAGACACCTTTCCTCTTTGATATAAATGTATATTACAGTCACCTCACCTCCTCCTACCGAAATATATAGTGTATTATATTAGACATGGCATGCCAACCATTCCAAATTTTGTAATCACTCTTTAGGACCCCGTAGCGCGAGACTTGGACACCCTACCCTCTCCCCTAGCCACCCCACCCATTCACCAAATTCAATCCGACTTATTATATTGTATTGTATTATATTGAATACCAACCAAATTTTATTAAGTTGCACTCTAGGATCCTGAAAAAAATATAGTCACCGTACATCATTCCCCCGGACATTTCATCCTCTCCCTGCCTGGACCAAATTTTGCATATATCCTTATAAGATATTTAGAGCGTTCGCAAAATAAAAGCAAATATTAAAGTATAACTCTGAATCTAAATACTGGATGCCCGAGAAAAAGTAATGGTGGTTTTATTACATTTAATTTCATATTTTTTGAGATCATTATTAATACATGCTTTTTGTATCCATCTAAAATGAAAATGTAATGGCGCATACATAAAATATGACCAAATAAAACGACTAGCATATTTCATACGATATATTTTGTATGTACCATTTAACAGATATAAAATGTAAAGTAGATAAAACGTACGATTCTGTTCTCAGCTAAATTAACACATCTTTATTACTCGATAAACATTCAGCTCTCGAGATAGCTACAAAGGGGTCTCATTAAGCGACGTTCAAAATAAATATTTGCAGATTTTGTACAATATAATATTGCAACAATATTAAATATTAAAGCGAGGTAAATTTGAATTTAAGATTCTAAAAGTATATTTTCGTATAAAGACTTATCTTTTCATTTTATTTCGATTTTAAAATATAAGAAAATATTTTAAAATAGTACAAACACAGTGACAAAGCGTAAGGGGTATTCTTTTCCGAATGAGTTGAAATCTGTGAGCCCGGTAAGTTTACGATTCAGTAAATCATGGTAAAATATCACTTTTGTAAAACAGTTAGAAATTATAAAATTTAAGCAATTTGTAAATAAAATTCCTTTGCCAAATGTAACTACTTATTTTTGTACGATTATCTTTGAATATGACTGGATTTAAAATTGTAACTACAGTATCATGTGACAACCTAACAGCGTTAATTTCTCGATAACACTATATCACCAAGTCCCGGCATAAGTTGCTCTGGATGTTCATTTTATTTTATCAAAATTGTTAAGTTCTTTCTAAGACACCTTACGTCTTCGATTTTCTTCGGTCGTACATAAATTTTCAGTTAATGGGCAACGTCTTAATTCTACGTTATTTATGCCGCAGCATCATACAGCGGAAGAACACATTACTCTACTGAAACTGTTCAGGATCACTTGCTGTGTGAAGAAGTGCTGGAACATTTTAACGAGTCTTCAAATGTGGGGTATTATTTAATGATAAATAAAAACGTAATCTTAATAAAATTATTATATTTTTATTCCAGAATCGCATACTGAGAATCTTCTTCATTCTTGTTTTTATTGCGGATAGCGGTTCGGACAGTTCATTTTGATTAGGACAATCGTCAATTGTTAGACCGAGTTAGGAAAGGTTATCTTTCTGTCTATGTTTTCTTAAGTCCACCTTAGGAGCCTCTTTTTTTTCATTAGATATGTTCAAATCAGCGAAATCGCGGATCGTTCCTCAGATAGTACAATGCTGGAGTATGCCACGATAAAGAGAAGTTGTTAACATTCAACTCCAGACAACATGGCTTGCCAATTTGACTACCGTTTTGTATACTTGACTTTTCATTTGAAGAAGTATTGTAGACAATTTGTGCCACCCATTTTATACGTGATTGACGGTTTCACCCAGGTATTTAAAATCATTTTATATTAACTAAGTTAAATAATAATTAATATTTATTAAATAAGTCAATACCTTTAATATGCATGAATAGAACTCCATTATGAGGTTAGTAAAATACTCGTATATTATAATTAAAAATTCTGCGTATTTCTCATTCAATAGGACCTCTCTAGAAATTATTAAAATATTTTCTGCCTCATGTTTTATAATGAAAAACATACTTCCCGGAAAGCTAAAGTTTTGTGACCCATGCATTACACAAACATAGTTGCTTCTTCTTTGGAATATTTAATGTTTAACTCGCGCGCCAGACCCAAACTACGTGTTACACATGTCTTAAAGTTTGTTTATTTTTTGGTTTTGTTTCGGTGTAGCAGTACGACATTAATGAATTGTTATAATTTTCCAGTCTTCGGAATAATGGCAGGCTAAATGATGATTTCAACGTTTATGTATATTTGATAAGTTCTTTGACACGATTTAACATATTTTTATTTTTTCTATCATTTATAAAAATTTTAGTCTTATATTTAGCCAAGATGTATGTATTTTATGAATATGTGAAAATATTAGTTTTATTCGTTGAAAATAAATTTTTAAATGTTATTTTCACTTAGATTTCATTAACTTAAATAAGATCAAAAGACGTTACTCAGATAATACATACATTCATTGACAATATATACATTCAGATAATTTGTCTTTCTAAAGAAAATATATTATAATAATATTTAAAACTTCTATGTGAATATCTAAAATCAACAATTAAATCACAAATGCGTAACAAAAAAAATTTTTTACTTTCGTATTTCTGTAGCGAATTATGTTTAGTTAAGCGAATTAAGTTTGCTTAGTACCTAACTGCTTTTTAACGTTACGTGAATAACCGTATTTTGTTAAAATAGATATAAATTTCAATTTCAATTTATTTAACAATCACCGAAAACAATTTGATCAATAAGTCTTATTATCCCTTAAATAATACCTCTAGATATTTTAAGCTTCATTTTGTCAGACCTTCCTTTCGGGCCAATCAAACTGAGGTTTTGTCCTCTGCATTACAAAGAACGCTTGGATAAAGTGAAAAGTGTAACAATATAAAATTAAGAAAACAGCTGTAATATTTAGTTTAATAAACAAACTTAATTCGAGAATTTTAGAAGAGAAATTTATTACAATAGCTGTTATGATTATTTTTATGGATTGAAAATGTACCAATTTTTAATTATGTTGAACTATAGAATCTTATAACTAAGAAAGTATTTCACCAATGCGAGGTTCTCGACAAGTAAATAAAAAAATCTGTGGAAACGGAATACAGGGTGGCTCGAATCTCTTCTGGCTGAAACCCACGTCACGCCGCAGGCCGCCTCGATCAGGTTTCTAAATTCACGATGTCTCGAAAATTGCACTGTATCTCAACCAATTCAAAAATGAGGCTTTATTTTCATGCACTGTTTAGAGTTAAATGGTTGACGCGAACCATTCAACTCCGTCATATTTACTGGGCTAAAAAAAGGTAAGCCGAACAATTGAAATAATAATTAAAATGACTTAGTACATATTCTAATGTATACATTATCCCTATAAATTGGACGCAGACAGAGCAATGAATGAAGTATTTACTTTTCTACTAAAAGTTCAGCAACATTTAATAAAATTCTAACAGACATGAATTACCCTACTTCAAAATGTATCATATTTGGATAAAAAATTTAATCGATTTTTTTGTGTCAAAATGAATGAAGCTTTCGTGTCCTCTTTCCAGACAATTAAGCTGAAATGCTACAAAACTCGTCAATTTACCACGTGAATTTTCTTGCTTTCATCACCCTTCACCATAATGTGATAAATGAAGTTGTGGCGAAACTCCACAAGCAATGAATACGCCATAAACAACAATAAATTGAATGACAATTTGACAATCCTTTTATACGCGGCGGGGCGGGTGCCGATCGGGAAAGACCGCCGCGCCGCGGCTTTCCGAATTTATGGTTACAGAAAAATCCAGCAAACATTATAACACGGTATTGTGCCGCGCTGACTGTCGGCTGGAAGATTAATGTGTTTTCATATGAATTCATTGTAACAACATGCGAGTGTGCCAGTCAAGAGTGTATTTATCCCAAAACCGAATGGTGGGAAAACCGCGGCGCCCCTCCCTCGTGGGGCCGCCCCGCCCCCCGCGAAAGTTCGACCGGGGGTGGCTCCACCACCTTACGCGTGGTGCAAGGAAGTCTTGGGGATCTGTTCGGCTTTCTTGGGGTTCAAAAAACATTGTGTAGGATGATAGGCTTTAGTGTGTATAATTGAAATGAATTAGACATCAAATTTTGTTCAGATATCTCAATTATAATGATGTTTTGAGAGTTTAAACGCATAAAATTTTACGTGCATATGTAGATAATTGGCAATTATTAATATTCAACAATTTATTTTGTGATTTTTGACAAAAATTATCGATTTTTGAAAACATATTTTTATTTTGATTCTTCTTAAAGGACATTCCTTTTCCCTTGTAGCTTTTTTCATATGTACTCAACTCAACTCCAGAATAGCTAATAAATGTTTTTCTTGACTATTTTCTTTTTCTTCTTCTTTATTCTGTCTTTCCCTTCACCGTTGTGGTTATAAGTGTTTTGATTCCGAAGAATTATCGTCCTCATGTTGCATCTATGTCTTACAAAAAGTTGTCATTGCTTTTCAGTTTCATCATTTTTATAATTCTCCATCAGCAGCCGATTTCAATAGCTCACAGATTCTCTTTGTCTCTTTTCATTAGGCTCCAAATTGCACAACCATACAATGCTATGCTCCAAGCAGTTTTATAGCCCCAGCAATGGAAATGTCCTGGAGGTAGTTCTATTTTTTTAGAAAAAAAAAACAATTTTGTGTTTTTTGCATTTTTTCAATAGTTTTTACTTAGATTTGATTATCAAAAAACATATAACATGAATTTGTTATTTATTAATAAATATTATGTTACTAATTAATATTTTTTTATGTAACAATTTAATCATGTTCGTGCCCGTATTATATCATACTATTTATAAAATTTGTCCTACGTAGTATATAATTTAAATTATATAATATACACACTACGGTAAATGACTTAATTAAATTAATATATATATATACATACTACTCAATACATATACGTTAATTTTATATTAAATAAATGTATTTACCAGCAATGAAATTAAAAATTTTACCGGTAGAAGCGTGCATTTTCACACCTGATTTAGTGAAGGTATGTATAAAAAATGCAACAATTTATTTTAAAAACTTTTGCACGTGTGCAACACATAACTTTTAAACATTTTATCATGCCTATTTGTGAAAATTAAATTAAATAAATAACATTTTAATAATTGGAGCAATGAATTAGGTTGAGTTATCAAGGCTATTCTTCCGGGTATAGTACACATATTTTAAACAGCTGTAAAAATCTGAGAACATTTTTAGGATAGGTTAGATAAAATAAAATAAAATAAAAAATTATTCATTTCACCTTAAGATATTTATAAAAAGAACATTACATATCTCAGGTATCACACCATCTTTGTATAGAATGTTTTTGCTAGTTCGAAAAATATATTAATAATTTAGTTAAATAAAAATCTCTCTGGCGGGGAAGAAAGCAGAAGAAAAACCCCAGTCTCTCACAAATTAGATGGGAATATTTATTACTGTACTACCAAGGAATACAATGTCTACAAAAAATAATATTTTATAAATATATTATGTTTTTATTAATTTCGGTAACTAAAGAACTAAAGACCATCAGAATAACAATTTTTATTTAATAAAATTAAATATCAGTATTAAAAACTGATCTTAATAATGCATTATAAAATATATAAGAAATATAATCAATGCATTCTAAAAATTCTAATACAACAATTTAATATACAGGGTATAACAGTCCTAGACCACAATACTTTATGGGTATAAAATTACGAGTATAAAATGATCAAGGGATATGTATCTAATCTCAACCATGTCAGAGATATTAGCATTCCAAAAATCGTAATTATCGGTTATTTCGATTAATTGAAATATGTTATTGATTCCAAATCATATATTGTATTCAATAAATTAAAGGTCATCAAATTTTGAGGAACTACACTATTTTTTATTAAATGATTTAGGGCCTGAAGCAAAGATATAAATTACAAATTGAACAATTTCACAAATATTTATTTATAAATGCGTAGACATCAAGTTTAACACGGTTTTATAAAATTTTCAAACAATGTTTTCCGTATTAGTGCAGAATTTGCACATATTTTCAACTCGTAACTTAGTCAGGTATCCACCCATAAAATATTGTGGACTAGATCTGTTATAACTTTCGGGATTCGACCGTGCACCACGAAGTGCATTATGAAGAGTAATAATTAACGGTTTTTGTAACCGGTGTGGTGGGTTCAGTAGAAGCACTAGTCTGATACTAGATGATTTTTAAATAATGATTACAAATAAAAAACAAACGGTAAAAGTTTGAGAAAAATTATTACGAAATTTTCTATCATATAGTTTTCCAAGCAAATTTTATTGGGGGTTAATTAACTCAAAATATTATTATTTTACAAATGTGTTGTATGTAGCAAGTGTGTAATATACACATTGACTAGTAAGAATACATTTATTTTTCTGTGTTACTGTAACATATTATAGAATATATATCTTTTTATACGACGCTTGTAACCTTGTCAGGGAGTTTAATGTATTCACTCATTTTGAATACCGAACCGTTTGACAATTCAGGGCACGCGGTAATCGGCATGAATCGCTCAGCCCCGCACGCGAATGGTCGCTCCCAGAAGGAAAATTACCATGTTCTCTCGTCAACATCGCATTCCCTGCGATAAAATTCATCCTCATCGGCCAATAGACTAATACTGATTTGGCTTTCAAGTCCCGTTTATAAAATGGATTCCCTAGTGTTATCGTACGCGTGTGCGAGTTACACGATCTATATTTTCATTAAAACTTAATTAAATAAGGCTCGTGTTTAACTGCTTTTCAAATTTAATGGAAACATGCATTAAAAAAAAATACTTTTGTTTCCCAAAAATAGTAAATACTCACCAAATTCAAGATCATATTTAATTTTTAAAATCTTAACAATCATAGATATTTATTTCTTGTTACTCTATTATATTATTTGTGTTCTAACCTAAAATAACCTAACTAAAGGTTTGCAAACGAAAGCTCTAAGACACTTTAGGGAATTACATATGCCACTCAACAAGTCAGTATTGTCTTGTGGTAATTCTACTTCCCACCCCCGAACATTTTTCCTTGCACTCGTCGAATGTTTTCCAGGAATTGTTGTAAGTTTCACATTCGATTGCGTCACCACCAGGAATTCCGTAACACCACTTCAATTCAATGCTATTTTTGATGATAATATTCGAAATCGTGCATCTTACAAGTATTTTTTATATAATTTTTTTTGGAGTACTCTTATAGTATTTAACTTGGTAAATAATATCGTGATCACAGTGTGGTAGAAATATGAGGTAGAAAGGAAGGCACTTACTTTTCATTATTAGATTCCTCTCCACCATTAGTGCAAGCGTTAAGACGTGTATACTCGCGATAAAAAGATTATTGAGTGTAAGCGGAATTAAGGTAAGATTATTATCTAAAAAGCGGAATGAAGTGACGGTAGTGTTTCTGTATAAAGTTCTAAGCGCACTGAACTTGCTGCAGTTGGAACACTTTAATCACTGCAACATCTTCTTTCTTCCTTATGCTTAAGGACATGTTAGGAAAGAAAGAGACGGAGATACGCACGTTAAATTTTGATAAATCGCGAACTGAATATATGCATTAGTGAGGCAACAAGTCAAACGCCAAAAAATTGAATAGAATTAAATTAATTTAAGCGGCACTAACACAGAGCAGTTTCCAATTTTGGTAATAAAACTGTATACTAATCATTTTGAAATATGAGGACTGACAATTGAGTATGTAGAATATTTTTGTGACCATTATTCGGCAGCATTGCGACATCGGCAATGAGTTATCAGCGGATTATTATGGAAATTTGTTCCCAAAGGACAAACTAATGCATCAATTTATCTGAAAGTAATAAAACCATTACGAGCGCTAATGAGAAGCGTTCGACTTGAAAGCTGAATGTTGCATTACTGTGAAGGACTTTTTCGCAAAAATTCTAACACCGTATTGGAATACTTACCCTATTTGCCTGATCTAGCCCTATCGACTTATTTATATTTCACCAAAATCAAGGTATGAAGGATTATCATTAAGGGTCACGAGCGGAGATGGAACAGATTACAACGCGTGCTCCAAACAGCCTCATTGAGAATAAGTTGCAATACTGCTTCCAGGAATGGAAAAAATGTTAGAACAAGTGCTTTAGAAGGAGACTATTTTGATACTGATCACATACTAGATCATGAATAAGTATGTTCTATAATTGAAGTAAATAAAATTCTATGAACTTTATTTTCAGTCCTCGGTAGTCATTTTTTTGTTCTAGTCCTTAATCTTTGTTCATTTTTTCAATTATATTATATGTATATTATTCCAAATTTTCTTCTGTGCGTCACGCTTAGGAAAATTTATATGGAAATCGATTTTTTACATTTAAATGAAGTGCCAATTTCATTTAAATTACACGAATATTTGGTATATGTAATCTTTTTGTTTTCTACATTTTCAAATAACAAACAAACAAGTTCATTTCTAATGCCAGAAATTTGTAAATCAGAGCGCCATAATGCTGCTATACTAGAGATATGTAATTTTTACGATTAATTATTAAACTATACACGTAGTTAGAAAATTATTTAATTTATGTCATACGTATGTCTTTCGCATCCATCCCACGGATTTAAAACACTAGTTCATAAATTTAGTGCAAATATAAAAAATAATATTTATTAAGTATTTCAAGATAACATTATGCTAATATATTAAGGCAGATTCCAAGTAAAGAAGGTGGATTTCTTAGAGATTTGTAGTCGAAGTATATTTTGAGTGTTCATTTGTCATTCTAGGGTAAAAGTAGTTGAGCCCTCTGATTGACCAGGCCTATCTATATCTGTCACAATTTGCTATCAGCAATATCAAGTCAATGGCAGAAAACATCTACAGAGACATTTTGTTTGAACGGTTTTCACGAAATCATCACGCATTGATGGATTGCCTCGAGAACCAGCGATAATTTTCTTATTCCTTACCTGATTATTATTATTATTCTCTGTTGACTCTTTTCTAATCCCACAATATTTTCTAAATGACCGGTAGTGAAGGTAAATAAAAGTTACTTATTTAACTTGGGCTGTGAAAATTTGATGACCTATTAAAACAATTTTATTTTTAAATACTAAATTAATGTATTAATTATAAATATATATATATAAAATCAATTTTTGTCGAAAAATATTGTTTTTGCGTCACCGGGATCCCGGTGACGCAAAAATACGATTATTTACAAATTTACCTTTGTAAATAATCGTATGTTGTAATTATTGTAACTAATCATAATTTACCAACAATTTACTCGAGTTGTGAAGATTTCGTTTCTTATTTCAATAATTTTATGTTGTTATTATTAAAACTAATCATAACTTACGACACCGATACACGATTGATGAAAACCAAACTTTGGACCCTAAAGAAGCCTGAGGCAACACGAGGGGTGGTCCTCAGTTGAATAATCGATATTTGCCGAGGAGTTAGAGGGGAGTGGTTGTGGGAGAATTGTAGAAATAAGATGGTTTAGTCGATTTCCTTTTGCGACTATTTTTAACATAAAGGCTTTTGCTGAAATATCGATTTAGCCATTTAGAATTGACGCGTTGCTTAAAATTCAAATTTACTGATGTATATTATTTATTCCTGGTGTAAAAATTTTCACATGATTTTCGCGTACAAATTAAATTAATCAACTAGAAAGATATACAGAAAAAATCTATATATCGAAAAATAAAAATTGACTAACGCGTTTCCCAGATAGGAAAAGGTCCAGGTTCAGATCCCGGTAGCAATCAAATATTTTATCAATAGATAATTTTTTTCTATATAT
Organism: Eubasilissa regina; assembly: GCA_022840565.1. Taxonomy (NCBI): domain Eukaryota; kingdom Metazoa; phylum Arthropoda; class Insecta; order Trichoptera; family Phryganeidae; genus Eubasilissa; species Eubasilissa regina. The sequence continues at coordinate 25,560,729 of JAINEB010000022.1, read as the reverse complement.
CTTTCTAGTTGATTAATTTAATTTATATTAAAAATACAACTCTTTCCTTAATTAAACTAATTCAATATTTCCTTAGATTTCAAAAAACGATTTACCTTGATCCAAATTAAGTATAAAACAACCTTTTGCCAGAAAACCAACGAAATTTACCCATATTTCGTTATTCGTTAGATGTAACACATAATAAATAACATAATTACAATGACCGCAGTCATTACAGAGCGCCATTTATCCCTCGATGTTGTGCTCTGTGCTGGGGACTCTGCCTCTGGGGTGTCTGCCTCTTGGAGGTTCATCATGAAATTATTTGCCTCCTCTACATCTCGGCATTCGTTTCAATTTTGGTAACGTGAAGCTTCTTTAAGTTCTTCGATAGGCTCATTAGCAAGAGTGTCGTTAGTAATAGTGTTGTATTTGTGCCCAGAGCTTGTATTGAAACGAGAGCGCATCATATAATCACTTTCAATTTAGAATTAACACCTTAAAGGCATTAATGAAAGCTGTTGAAAAGCTATTTTTCTCGCTGGACATATTCTCTGTAATCTGTGTAAACATCGAACTGTGAAATTTTTCTCATTTTCCTGTTATATGATGCCCCAGTTTTCCGTGACGTTCCTAGTATAATATGATTACAAAGACTCCTAGTCGGGACTAAGCAAATAAAGAGAAATTACGCGATGCCTTCGTTATCCGTTCACGATGATTTCTTTTTCACTTCATTCCCTTATTTTTGCCATTCATTCACGCGAGGAGGGTAAATAAAGGAAATGGGCCGGGTGCCCGGAGATTGATTGATTTTGAATTGAAATAAAAATATATAAAACCCGCGCGGCGCGGCTCCGAAACGGAAAGATTTCCAATTATTTCCTTCGTACAGACGAACAGTTACCTGGCGGACAGATTCGCCCTCTAATGTAAACATTGGAAATTGCCTAACGCTTACGGGGTTATTTTAAAATATTCTGCCACTCTTTGAATTAAAAGTGAGAAAATGATTGTAAGTTCTCTAAAAGCTTCAGTAAAATAAAAGCACTTTAATACTTATTTATTTTGTTCGTAGAATATAAGTAAAACAAAATATGTGCTCATTAACAAACAGAACACAGCTGACAATGAAAGTCTTTATATCCCTGGAACGAAAATGGAGAAGATACAAAGTATTGTATACCCGGGTTGCAATATAAATGAAATATGGGATCCCTGTGTTGAAATCAGATGCCGCTTTAAGTAAACTCGTGCAACTTTTATCCACCTAAAAAAGATGTTCTGCAGTATATGTTATACTTTTCAAATTAATACATCTATCGTTCCATTATTTGAAAGTCATTTACATTGTTTTTACGGAATCTCAAATTCCTTTGAGTAAATAGGTTCGAATATTTGTCGTCAAAAGTAATGTCGCTCTAGCATAGTTGGATAATGCACCTTCTCCGGTTTGGAAAGAGATCCAGGTTCGAATCCCGGTAGCGCTATAACAATATTTTTCTATAAAATTGATTTTATATGTGTATATTTCTAATTAATACATTTAATTAGTATTTAGATGATGTTATCGTTCGGACGAATAAAAAAAAAGAAGTATTTAAAACAATAAAAATCTGAAAACTTCAATATTTCGAATACTATTGACATCCAGAGAAATATGAGATCCTGCACCTCATAATTTAGGGAAAGATTGCTAGAATTCGGGACCCTATAAGAAAGAGAACATGTTGGCTGAAGAACCTAAGGCAATGGTTTAGCCAGTCTAACGTATAGCTTTTTCGGACCCCAGTGAATAAAGCGATTATAGCCAACGTCCATTAAACGGATAGGGCACGAAAAAAAGAAGACTCGAATTTTATATATATTCTTTGTTTAGCACTACATACTGTATATTTTTTCATCATTCTAATATTGGTTAAAAATTCATCTTAAAACAAAAATAAATAAAATCTTTGGAACAATACATTGGCAGCAATAGAGATTTTGATATTATATATATAATATTTTGACGTAAATTTTATGACATAATGACTCACATTGTTTTTGAAGTATTTCTGTCGAAAAATATGTTTTAATATTTGAAGGTACCTTATTGTATTGAAAATATTTATTTAATAGTGTCATTTTTTTCCCATGTGTTTATATTTGTATTGTACTATGTAACGCATCTCAAATCTGGAACCCATGGCAGATTACATATATTGCGAGATTAGAACGAATACAAAATAGGTTTCTTCGATATCTTAATGTTAGATCTAAACTATCAATCAACTCCTATTTAGATGCAGCAAACTTCCACAATACGAAAACCCTAGAACATCGAATAACACGTGCTGACCAAATATTTCTCTTCCAACTACTGCAAGGCCATATTGACTGTCCCAGCCAATTAGAATTAATATCTCTCCAGATACCATCTAGATCGACCCGGCAATCCGCACTCTTCCACATTCCTAGAAGTAGAACATCTTACATACAAAATTCATTCATTCACCGGTCATGCAAATACCATAATGAGAAATTAACAGAAATTGACTTTTTCGACATTAGCCTTACTACGCTTAAAGGGTTCTTTTTATGAACCACCACAATCACAATTTTGGCCAATCATTCTGCCTACAAATACATCTTGCTCTCCCTTTACCGCAACAATAGTCGCAACTCCCCATCTTTTCTCCCTCTTTTTTTCTTTTTATTTATCTTCTGTGTCTAAACATACTTATGTACCTAAACATTTCTGTGAATTTTCATAAATAATAATGCATGTTAAATATGTATTATGTTAGTTTTATTAAGTTTACACTGTCAAAATCTCTCAATAAAATAAAATTAAAAATTAAATAAAGCTTGACAAACAAGCGTAGAAATTTTTTGACAATTTATTTTATCATTCACCCCTTTTGTAGCGAATTTCTTTTTTATGTTTTACCGGAATATCAAGCCACCCTTTTATTAAATGCTATATCAATTTTAAAAAAGATATTCGCCACAAAAGAGATAAATGATCAAATAAATCGTCAAAAATTTCTACACTTATTTGCCAAGTTGTACGTATTTTGGTATGTAAGTATATATTTTCATAAGTGCTATGAAAAAGTTTTCACAATATTTATTAAATGTCTTAAAACAATGCTGCGTCTTTCAACTTTTATTAGGATGTTAATAATATAAAAGTAAAACAAATTTAGATAAATCTATCACCGACTACTTTACCAATTACGCTACGGTGACCGTGTAGACCGTCGTCAAATTTTATCTGCATATGTAACTTTTATTTTAAGGAGAATACATAATTGTTGTGAATTTTCATTTTCAGAGTATAGTTCTGTGGTATTGTTAATATAATTTAAATTAATCAACTAGTATGATATACCTACAACTACATATACGATAAATATATTTTATCGGTATATCTTTCTACTTGATTATTTTATTTTGTATTATACATATGTAACGTTAATTAGTAAGATATGTATTTTTTCCTATCGAAAACGACCATCATTTTAATTACAATGTTTCTCAAAAACCATTACATGGAAGCTACTAGATGGCACTAGAATTTCTATTCTACAAGAAATCGTATTACCTACGTTTTGAAAATCATTACTACAAAAATAAAAAATGAATTAATTTAATTGAACATTTGATTATGTTATATGAGAGAGTAGTTTTAGTTTATTTCATGTAGATATCGTTGTTTGTAAAAAAGGTCAAGAAAATCGTATCTCCTTGTGTAAGTCCTGATGAGAAAGCGTAATACGTTTGTTCAAGAACGTGGTTCAATCAGCGGACAGAACAAACGAACGGCACACTGAACTGCGAGATGTCATTTTGAAACCACAGAGTTTGCCCTCAGTGAGAAAACTGGCAAGAAAGGCAATTGAAATTGTCCGTCGGCAGAGACGGAAGACGGAATCAGAAGAGCGGCACTCGAGTCTGACTTCCTGAAAATTCTGCTGACCGATCCATCATAAAAAATTGAAAAGTATTGCTAAATATATATTGTTAAAAGTTAAGTTTTTATATGTCCTTATTAAATATAATTAGCCTTTTTTGCAAGATAATGTATATATGTATTTAATTACAGCTATGTGGGTATATCGCTTATACGGAAGATTACGTTCCAGCCACTACCATAAAACATTTTTTCAATTGCGAAGTAAACGCGCAAATTCTATATGTTAACATATCTAACGCGAGATATCATAAAAATGTTGAACAATTGAGCAGAATTGACGCACACATCACGTGACTATTATTATGTACCCCATATGGTCAACACTGCACTGTAAGAATGAAGAACAATGCAACTCCAAAAATGACTTATTATTTTCATAGTCCAGTGAGCATGACACTAGCTTCTCGTACCTGGGGTTCCGGGTTCGATTCCCGGTGAGAACATGATACCTATGTAATTTTTTTACAGTAATTTAGCTTGAATGAATATTGCTTGTTGTGGTTTTTTATTTATCATGCCTATTGAAACAATAATAATAACATTAAATATAATAATAGGTTTTCACGAATTGCAGAATAATTCAGAAAAGATGAAACAGAACCATAATAATAACAGAGTTAATGTGTTAATAATAATATTCATACGCTGGCTCATGTAGATACTGGAAAGTTACTGAGATGTAAAATACCTAATACGTAATAGATATCGATGAAGACAACTACAACAAAAAGGTAATGTCTCGTAATAATAATAATGTTACTAAGGAGAACACATTCTTATTGTGAAGTTGTAATTATTCAAAACATAGATCTGTGATATTTTAAATACTAATTAAATGTTAATTAAATTGAATAAAAAATGAATTTAATGGAATTAAATTCTGACGTCTCCTATCGGTTTACCCAAAAGTATTTGAGATTCCGTCAAAACAAAGTAGATGGCTTTCAAATAATGGAACGATAGATGTATTCATTTGAAAAGTGTAACACATAGGTAGGTTTGAAAAATTTTCGTCAATCCGCTGTGTTGGTATAGCATAATTGGATAATGCATGTTCCCCTGATTGGAAGAGACCCAGTTCGAATCCCGGAATCAATTACATTATTTTTCGGTAAAATAGATTTAATGTGTATATCTTTCTAATTAATACATTTAATTTGTATTTAGTAATAATGTTATTGGATAATTGATTAGCGCCGTTTTCGTTAATATTTCAACTCATGGTTAAAATAAAGAAGAAGAAGAAAAAAAATTAAGAAAAAACATTAATATATGTTAATTAACATTACACGTTCAATCTAAATGATAATAATTAACTATTCCGTAGTTTTCAAGTAGAGCTGTCACGTGACTAATACAGAGCATTCCGCAAATGAGTTCAGACGGGTGGTGAAAGGCTCTTTTACATAATATTACTCTCATTAAAACTTCTCCAGCATCACAGGATCCAAATTATTAGTTATTATATATCAACACCGCCCGGCGCAGCCTATACCAAGTTATGGGTTGAGGTAGAGCAAAAACCTACATACATATTTTACGCGAGCTTTATTAAATTTACTTCACATGTTTTATGGTTCATCAATATTGTTTGTACACCAAAATATTGTTTGTGCTTCTCTTGTTCCCGGGATTTACAGTGACAACCTCGTATAATGCAACCGTGTCATAAATTTATTGTAATACCTTAAATACCTGAATCCTGTAATATAATTGCAAAATTCACAAATTTGTCCTATCTAGGGATTCTGTATTCTCGACTTTTTCAATTCCCGAGAATGAGAATCAATATTTCTAAATCTCGGGAATTTTCGATAAGCGAGACCATGCATTTTATTTTATTAAAAATAATAAATAGTTTAATCAATATTCATACGTATTATGTACGGTAGCATTAGTATTGATTTATTAAAACAAATGTTGGATAAAATATTTATTGATTCATAGTGTGGTAGTACTTTTTTAAAAATTAAATTAACCTTACACGTATATTGATTAATAAAATAAATATATTTATGAACATTACAAAATAAAAACAATTTTAAAAATACAAAAAACAAAAAAAAAACAGAACGAATAATAAAGAAACACGTCGGAAGAAGTATTTGGCAAACTGAAATCCTCTAATAAACTTTTTCAAATAATTTCATATAATTCAATTTTGTTTCGTCAAAAGATGACGAATTTTATCTTTAAAATAAAAGATCACATTTTACAAGGGACATAATTCCCTGTTTGAACAATCCAATTTTTTTTTATTAGAAGTTAATACACCGCTCGCCGCTGGGTCACTACCTGATGTATAACATTGGTTAGCTGGGATTTACTTAACTTGATTTATTTAAAATTGATAATTTCTAGAAAAATTAGTGTCTCGAGTCTAGGGTTATTTTTTTTAAAGTCCCGGGACTCGAGACAGCAAAAATCCACGGGATTCCAGATAATTTATTCCCGGGTTGTCTCGACCCAGAATCCCTAGTCCCCACCGCTTTTCAGCAAACAACTCAGGCGCTGCACATTGTCACCTCGAATTAAGCTTAGATTATAAAACCCTGTAGATATCATCCTCATCATTTACGTCAGTCTCTCAATGATGATCGTGATCTCCATAAACTCACATCCTTTTGACTATGCTCCTCTAATTTTCTCGGTATCCTGCAGATCTTAGAGTTATCACCAGAGAAGTGCCAGTTGCCTTTCCCTTTTGGTCGGTTCAAAGGGTGGGAGATATTCCTCTTCCTCTCCGTCGACGTGGCCCACCACAATAAACTTCTCTAAGCCATCTCTTCTCGCAAAATACCATAAAAATTCTAAATTCATCTTACTCAAATGTTTGACATTCGTTCGTCTCACCGTCCATGATATGCGCAATATATGTCTTCAGCTTCATATCTTGAAGGCATTTATCTGTTTTCTCTATCTTGCCTTCAGAGTTCATGATTCTATACCATATATTTAGAAATATAGAATGCATGCTTGGTTGTTTTTAATTTGCCGCGGTCTTTCTATACTTTGTCAATTCAGGGCATAGATCTTTTCGTTCTATAGATTCTATCACTAATACATATCTCGTGTGAAAATACTACATTTTTGTATTACGTTATTTATAACGTCCATATATAGAATAAAACGAACATTATACAAGTCGAACTTCTTCTACATCTTCTCTCCAAGTTGTGAATTTTTGATATCTTTGACTTCTTTTCTGTCCGTATCATCTGTCTTTCTCTGCAATCTCAGATAGCCGTTATAATAGGATAGCCAGGAGCATTATTGATCTGATCCGTCCATCGATTTGGAGATTTGCTCTCTTCTTTTCTGGTCTTCCACCGTTGCAGTCACCGCCAATTTTTCCAGATTCTGAATCTTCTCTACGGAAAGTGTGTGAAAATTAGAGAATGCGTCTCAGAAAGATTGTGGCATTAGAACGCATTGCTATCCAAGGGATGCTTAGGATTAGCTTTCAGCACTATATTTCAAAGAAGTCAGGTTATTAGGTTATTAAGAGAGTTATCTCACTTGCTGTCAATATTCATGTTTAAAGAACGAGAAATATTTTTTCCATATACTTTTTTTATTTGAATACAGCACGACATAGAAAACAAACGTTTGTTTCTATAGTAATATTTTAATTTAAGTAAAATTTGCGTCAAAAAATCACTCCTACATCAATCTTCTTAATTTTAATCTAGAACTTTTTTAAGTTAGTACCGATCATAGATCTCGGTCTGAACATTTATTAAGTGGTTAATTAACCAATTAACTAACTTATACTCACTTCGGTTAACCGCGAGTTCTTCTCAAGCATGCTCATCGATTATTGAGGCTCGGGAGCAGGACTATCATGCAGAATCTAGTAACCTGGTCACACTAGGTCTTTCACAGACGTTCTGTATTTTTGATGCCATCAACATTGGTATTTTGTACCATTGACACCGGTATTGGTACCAGGACTCTGTTATGCACGATTAATTTTAACTAACTAACTTATCACCACGCTGTTTCCCAGCGGGGATAGGCAGAAAGGGTAGAGCCCCACCCTCTTCTATTCTGACACACAATTCTTACCTCATCCACATTCATACATCTTCTTATATAAGCTCGCCAATTATTGAGGCTTCTAACAGAACCATCCTCCAGCATCAGGTTTAGATGGTCATACTAAGTCTTCCGCGGATGTCTTCTATTTCTGGTGCCATCAACATTTACGTCACATATCTTTCTTACCATTCTCTCTTCATTCATCCCTTCCATATGACCAAACCACCTAGGTAACCCTTTTTTAATCTTACTCACTATACTAAGATCAGGTTTATATTCTTTCCTTATTTCTTCATTTTTTACTCTGTCATAAATGTATCTGCCGCATATACGCCTAAACGATGTCATTTCCACTGCATTCAGCCTACTTTCGTTCTTTTTCTCCCAGCTCCAGGCTTCACTTCCATACATCAGTGTCTGGATCCGGACTCCATTGTGCACCACTAGTCTCGCCTCGGTTGACAAGTTTCCATTAGATAATATATTAATCTTGCTTTGGCTAAAATGCTTCAGTTAACCTCTTTCGATATCTATCCCAGACTCACTGTTCACATAAATCATACTTTTTAAGTTATAAACTATTCTACTTGTTCCAAACTTTTAGTGATTAATTTATTTTTTAATGATAATTTTGATGAGTTAGCATAACCTCTAATCGTACCTCCAATCCACTAATGCTGACGCCTCTTACTAATTTTAATTAACTATTAAATCTTAATCTTTAATTAATTATTTAATTAATCTCAGATTCTCCAAAGTGGAGCCTAAAACATAATATCGATTTCGAGAAACAGAAAAATTTCCCAAATAATAATCTGTTCTTTTAATTAAATTGCCATCTAAAAGCTTTAACCGGGGATCTTAAGCTCGGTATTATATTGTCTATTAATAAGCCAATATTTTATTTCCATTCATTTGACGTAAATGGAACTTTGTTCATTTTGATTTTGCCTAGTCATTTGTAAAGATATGGTCTATGGTCAGAAAAATTATTATTATCGAGATTAATTTTGGGTTACTTTATTATCTAATTTATTATTGAGAATCAGCCTAATAAATTATTATTATTATATATAAAATAAAATAAAAACTAGAAATTATGATTTAAACTTAAACAACGTATAAGATTTATTTTTATTATAACGACCGGTCATTTTATCGTAAAATCAAAACAATTTATTTAACTCGAAAACTTACTAATTACAATGAAAATATGTCTTAAACTACTTCTCGATACAAACTGGTTAAATAAAGAGCCTGCAGTTTCGTGGTTTCAAGCGTATTTAGTCAAAAATATCTTTAATTTAGGGAAAAGATTGAAGTCAAGATGGCGCCAAATCCGGACTGCATGGAGAATGTCCCGTCAAAACTTCTGCTGAATCGGCGGAATTAATGATAGACATGGCTAATAAAATAATAAATACCAATGAGAAAGTACGCCTGATGCACTTAAAAGCTTGATGTTATGATAAGTTCCTGTTCAAAGAGTCAACTTACGTTGTTAGAGTCAAAGTAGTGTGTTCTATTAGAAATGTATGTACGAGGGCGTGGACGGTAGTACCTCAGCCCAAACATCAGTGACACAAGAGTAGTCTGATAATGTATGTGTGTTAAACATATGTTGAGACTTGTCCAATTCTTCCATGTTAACAACAACTAATAATAAATCATGGTCACTCAAGCAATAAATCATGGTCACAACACAAGACAATGAACGAACATCTACACACCAGTTCCGAGAGCAACAACGACATTTTATCAACGATTCAACATGCTCTTAGCTCTCAACACACTCAACACACTCAACACCAACTGGAAATCGTTCACTTCCAATAAGATTACACAAATATGGACCCAATATATGATCCAATTGGATAGAGATCAATCAGAAGCATCGCTGTCCGATATTCCAACATAATCATGATACAATACCCACACCAGTAATTCACTAGTTTTACAACAATCTCACTACATTTTTTTTTTATTATTCCTATTGAATCTTTATCTTTCTTGAATTAAATAACACCACAACAGCATAAAAAAAACTGGCTACTTCAACACATACGGCAGTCTAGCAAAGCAGCCAGGACAATGCTGTATATATCAGAAGTGAAGTCTACTTCATCCCACACAATAAACTAAAAGTATTGTACTTAATTGCAGTATTATTGTATCTTATGTTTATCGTGTTATATTACTATATTTTTATTCACCTCTGTTACAACAGAAACATTATATGTCAATAATGTCTAATAAATTAAATATTCTAATATTTAAACGTGAATTATTTTTAATTGTTAAAAATGAATTTGTATTAAGTTGAATTCCCTTCCAATCCGAATTACACAATACTATTATAAATGAACCACAGGTGAAAGATAAAGGTCGTTAGCCAAAGGTAAGTGAGCAGGACTCATTCCAGCCGAACCCACACTTTTCATGCTCTCTGATTGATCAGCCGGTGACGGATGGAATGATGTGATGGCAGATAGAATTTTAAATTATAAAAGCGTTACTTTTTGACACAATTTAAAAGTACATATATGAACAGATTTCAGGTATTCTTCTATATATTTATCGTGTTCAAACAGTGAATCATTTCCTTCCTTCATTTTTTTTATAATTTACAATTTTTATTTCCTTTTTTCTTTTTTTTCTTTTCAGTATTCCGTTCTCCGTTTTGCTGTAGAAATCGAATTCTTTTTCGACAAATTTTAAACTTGTATTCTGTAATATTTCTAATTGATAAATCTACAATTCCACTTCAAAATTAAATGCAATCAACTTTATATAACTTTATGTATATTATAGTCTTTTTTAAATTGTCCTCACTATTTAAAGTATACTATATTTTCTGAAAAAACATGAAACTGGTTAAATTATAGTTTCGCTTTCATTATGATTTTTATTTTTATAGACAAACTGTATATTTTCCTAATAAAATAAAAATATATTACAGTGAATCTCAAATACCTTTGATACTCGATATAAAATGGAGAACGCGCTTCCCTGGATAAGAAGAGATCTAGGTTCGAATCCCGGTAGCAACAAATATTTTTTCGATAGATAGATATTTTTCTGTACATCTTTCTATTTGGTTCATTTAATTTATATGAATATGTACAAATTTTACTGTATTGATTAATTAAAGAGATATTCTAAAGCGATAAACGGGAATCTGATTCGAAAATTTGACATAGATTCATGAAACTGTATTTAAATAATCCAAATGAACGTACGAGTGAAGCACAAATACATTTCAGAAGACTAGTGCAGATAAAGTGTTAGGGATGAAAGCAGAATCGGGGGCAGCTAAATCTCCACACCTTGTAGCATTTTACCAGGCAACATTTCACCCCGATGAATTTCCTTCCTCCCCGGTCGAGAAACTCTCCGCAGCTTTAGCAATATGTTCTTGTCAATTAAGTTGATAAATAGCTGCAAAAGTTGGCAAAGTTTTACTAAATGCTAATTCGTTAAATAAATCGCTCTTTATTTTCTAAACGACCTGATCGCAAATTGTTCCCAGCGTGCGATACTCTTTTACAACAATATTTAGCTAAGTGAAAAGACTTTTCATAAATTTATTGTCATCGGGGATTCCTCCTTTAATTTGGTAAGTAATTAGTATTGATATATTATTCAAATAAAAGAAAAATGTTGACAAACTAATTTAAAAACTTCAGGGTGCATAATAAATAGACATTTATACAAAATCTATCGCCATTATTGCCTTTGATTACGGCGACATCTTCAGGATGACAACGAAAATGGATTTCATGTATTGTATCGCACTTTACCTGCCTTATTATTTTTCTTATGTGCAATACTTAAATGAAATTCTTAATGAAACGGAAGTATTACATTTCAATTTTTATTTAATAAGGTATTTTATTTATAAAAACTTCAATTATGTTATGAGGAAAATAAGTTTAAAAATCACATTTAACAGAGAAAAATCTTTGTAAAAGAAATCGGGGTAGAGGACGGAAATCCTGGCCGATAAAATGAAGAGGCTGGTTCGGGTACAGGTCTACTGAATAATTTTTAAATATTATAAAACAATAGAAATAGCGCATTTAAAATAGCGTTAGAAATATTAGAATTTTATAGGACGGTCGCTCGTATTCTGTAAAATTCATGAAAGTAGTTTCTGGTATTTACTCTTTATATACGTACATATGAAAAACAGAGGCGGAATGATACATGTATCTGAAACGTATAACATTTTTATTGAATTAAAAATTATAATAGTACCCAATAATATTTTTTAAATACGTCAAATGATTCACATGTAAGTAAAAATGAGAAGAAAAAATGTTTTAAGCGCGTAATATTTTTAAAATTAAGTAATAAATAAAACGTAAAATAGTCTCTTGATTATTGAGTTATTTAATCATTTTATTATTATTAATCCTTCCTTATATTAATTATTGATTAATGCTTCCTTTCTTTTTTTGATAACATTGTGCGATAAGATGCATTTTATGATAATAGTCACCCCCTGGTTCAACCACAAGAAGTCTATTTGACTATATTGGTAACCGTAAGGATTAGAGTTTGAACTGCGTGAAAATGAAAAAAACTAAACGATGTATGAGATATGCCAAATCAGAAAAAAAATCTTTAAAAAATAGAAATGCGTACGGAATACATATCACATCGATATTCTTACTATTTTCAAACTAAGCTAAACGCTTGTGCTATGAAAATATAAGCTAGTCTCCTGGAACGAGGCGCGAACCCCCGACCACTAGATCATTAAGCCAGCGTCTTAACCATTAAACCAACAATATAATTTAAATCTCAAATGCTTTTATTACGGAATATTTATTTAAACCTTTAATAATTTTTTACATTTTTCCTTACAGATATTAATTTTTACAAGGATACAAATTACACATTTTCATTAAAACAAATTTATTGGACGTGTTTAGCAATTTTCCACAAATTAGACGTACATTGGCTTATTAGCTTTTAAATGTTCCTTGTAATAAAGCAAATTGGTCGCCAAATCGTGGATTATGTAAATACTGTTCTAGAATGGGGTAAAAACCCTAAGGTAGAAGAACTCGAGGGATAAATATACTGTTCTAGAATGGGGTAAAAACCCTAAGGTAGAAGAACTCGAGGGATAAATATACATTTTTAAGCTCATCATACCTCGCTTAATCCCTTTTTGTTCGGGAACCCAATACTTTAATTACGATGTTACCTTTGACTACCCCCAAACACAATTAAATAATTATGACCTTCCTCATGTCAGGGTGCGTATTTCTCGTAAGCCGTAAACTGAAAATTCCTTTTGAACCTTCTCATTAATTATCTGAAAAAGGGAATGTAAAATAATCAACAACATCCTCTTTGCCTAGCGGCAGAGCGCATTGTCGATCTGATATACACGTTAATTAAAACTTTGTTTTTCCATGAATGAATTTGGTTTTAACTTCTCGGCGACTGTACTAGATGTGCTGCCATGTGACATGAATGGCTCAGAAACATAAATAGGTTTGTCGAAAATTAAATTATAGTTAGTGTATTTGAAATAGTTACCATATTGTTAATTATATTATATATACGGTACGATAGTTATCGTTAAAGTTATAATTTCAATGGAAGCAATATTTTTTATGTAATCTTTTTAATCAAGTGATAAAAAAATAATTTTAAACTATGTTAAAACTATATTACCATTCGTTACTTATTGTAAACCTGTATAATACTAATTGTTTATTGAATAATTTTAAGCCTTTGTTCTCTTAGTTAAATTTTAATTAATTTCAAATATAATTATTAAAAATTATTGAGTAGTTATCAGTCATCACATTGTAGAGAATTAGAAATGAGATTATTCGAGGAACTGTTTATTTCATTACTAAACGTGAGGCAGAAAATATTTTGATAACGAGAATTTCCCAGAACTTTTAATTCTCCACTGTACGTAATAATAACATGTATTATATATGAAATTCTATTGACAAATATTAACGGTATTGACTTAATTGATAGACGTAAATTATTATTTAAATTGGTTATGACAAAATGCTTTCAAATATTTGAATTCAACCATCATAATGGATGTTGAATGTTAAGAATAGAATACAAATGGGTGACACTAATAACTCGAGTTAACTGAAGTAAGATTTGACCGAAGAGTTTATCTTAAAGTGAAAAGTTTAATATACAAAATGGTGGTCAGACATACCATGCCGGAGCTGAATGTTAGTCTCTGAGATTCAAGTAGGAGTAACTTAAATATTTAATTATCCGAAAATCAATTAAGACGACGCCGATAATTTACTAAGTCCACGAGGCGCTATTTCACTGATCTGAACATGTTCTAGGAAAAGAGAATACTTCTTCGTTGAAAGAGACTACGAACTGGAAACTCTTTAGTAGGTGCCTAATATACTGAAGAAAATATTGAACTATACACTAAAAAAGCACGTATTTCAACTCAGCCTAACAACCGCCGATCATTACAACCGGAAATGATGGAAAAGAGGTATCCGAACTGCTAATCTTCAATGGCCGGGTTAAAAGCGAAGAGAAAGAAGTTGTGCAAATATTCCTTCGATAGCAGATTCTGATCCTGGGTATTCTATTCATAATAGAACCGTATCACTTAGTAACACAGATCACCAATAACCTAGAAAGTCGACCGATCTCTCAGATGTAATCCGAACTACTGGCAAATTGGCTGGTCCTCTGCTGATTCCTTATGATCTCCGCTGCTATATGGTTTCGGTTGGTCTCCATAAATTCCTCGCGGGCGCTAAATTTACTTCCTAAAACGTTTCTTGATAGTGGTCCGATTCCAACGGTGGTTTGACAACGTCTGATCAAGTCAAGTAGCGACTTCTCCAATACTGTGTAAAACAAGCATAATACAACACAGTACCCAGAGCTACAATCGAAGGAATCAGACACGAGTAAACAGAAGTAGATATTTATTTAAAATTTCCCATTACCTTCCTGAGGTTTTGTTAATCAGTTTGAAGATAGTTTATAAACACAAAGTACGTTGTGTAATGTGTGTATGAAATAAAATTATTTCTGATATTTGGTCATCACAAATATTATTTTATGGATAAAATTTCACTTTTACATAACTACCTTTCCTGTGAGGTAAAAAAATACTTTTTTAAATGTTCGTTTGCGAAAATAAACAAAACAAAAAACTGTATATACGTAGTTAACAACTTTATAATTATTATTTTTTTAAAGAAAACACATTATTATTGCAATTTTTCAGAACTGTGGTATTTTAATACAAAATAAATGTATCAATTAGAAATATATAATCGATTTATCGAAAATATATTGTTGGTTGCCACCGGGATTCGAGTTGGGAACTTTTTCTATAATAATAATTATATGTTTTCCTTAAAGGTATATATATAGCTATAAGTTGTATTGATGTTTCCAAATTTAATAAAATTAATAATTTATTTAATTCTGGCGTCCTCTGTCGGGTTTTACTCAAAGGTATTTGAGACTCAGTAATATAAGTGGATTGCTTATAAATGGAATAATTGATGTATCAATTTGAAAAAAGAACAGCAACATATGGTTCAAAAATTTGTCGGTAACTTACTAGGGTGACATGGTGTCAGCGCGTTTCCCCAGATAGGAAATGTTCCCGGTTCAAATTCCGGTGGCAACCAAAAATATTTCTTCGATCAATTGATTATATCTTTCTAATTGATATATTTAATTTGTATTATAATTTAAAATATTGTTACGTCTTGAACGAGGAATAAAATAAAAATTTAATACTAAAGCGGGAAACACGATTTCAATAATATTTGGTAGGTAGGTACCATTTCACAAAACATGGGAGATAAAATTTTAAATTTCATGGTCTTCTCGTTGCGGATTTTATTAAAATAAAAAACATTATACTACTTTGACGAATTCATAAATCATTTCATAATTTAATTTCATGGAGGCAAAAATATTATGTCAATAATATGAATTAGAAATTTTCATTTATATACCTATGAAAATGTCTTTTATACGAACAACAGATGTTAAAAAAATGTTATTCTGCGATATTACTCAGTATTT
Organism: Eubasilissa regina; assembly: GCA_022840565.1. Classification (NCBI taxonomy): domain Eukaryota; kingdom Metazoa; phylum Arthropoda; class Insecta; order Trichoptera; family Phryganeidae; genus Eubasilissa; species Eubasilissa regina. Next base: position 25,544,675 of record JAINEB010000022.1, on the reverse strand, counting down.
CGAACCACGTTTCAACCAGGGTTTCATGAGGGTTGAAAGTTCGACAATTCCAACCTATTTATCATGAACCCGAGATATTTTTAATTCTGGTTAAATTGAAAAGGATGTCTACCATTTCCCTAATCGATTTTCAGCATAATATTTATTTCAAGACTCAAGCCCGGAGCAGAAGATTGGCCACCGCAGGCGTTCAATCCCCCACCCGCTGTGTCGGCACTAGATCTGAACCGCAGGGTAACAAATACCTGGTTTACCAAACTGGTTTCGCTAAATAGATAAACATGTTGCTTAGAAAAAATGACGATAATACTCGATATAACCATAATGCATGCAGTCAGCGATTTATCAGTGTCTTTCGATTACATAAGGATGTTAAACTGTAAATTTTTATTTTCACCATAATATTTTTCTTTTAATAGTGTTACGTATTCAATATAAAATAATATATAAAACGATTTATACATTTAATATACATTTTACATAATTTAAGTGTTAGTGCTCTAAAAATAACACTACTTTGATGGTCTTCTGGCATAAGACTCAATGACGTTACTTTTTTGTTTAGGAGATTTTTCGACGTATATACTCGTATGTATATATATAAAAAATTATCTTTATTTTAAGAATATAACACCACCAAACAATCTCCCCTCCTAATAAATAATTAATAAATATTCCACTATCCATTAAAAATTTGATTTAGAATTAAATGCCTTGCTCAAAATTGCTTCAAATAATGTATAATAAATAGTACTAATGTAATGAAGTAATGTAACAATCGAAATTGTGGAAAATTAAAAATTCAAAGAATTAACTAAACTAACTTAACCCCAATTAGTTAGAAAATAAGCATTCAGTATGCTAATGGAATGTTCAAAACCGTCTCCCTATTATGTTATCAATTATACTCTATACATGATTTGAAAGAAAATACCGTTAATGTATTCCTTATTACCAGACAAATCAGAAGACACGTTTCTAGTCAATGAATTAACTCAGCGGTGAATTGTAAGCGCAATAAACTGTGTTCGCAGTGAATTGTTGGCGGATAATTGTTGGAAGTGAATGTTTCTGATACCCATATGGTTGCGAAACGAGCGAATAACCGCTGAACTAAATGTAAACCTGAAGGAATATTATATACAATTTTATTATAAATGATTTATTTTGCCATTTTTAATATTATATAAGAAGTTGGACTATTGGTGTTTTGAGAACATACTTGTTAAATTGAAAATTGTTGTATAATGATATAATTATACGATGTTACGTATTCTTTGTACTTTATATGGAATCATTGACACTCACTGAAACAATAAATAAAGCGACTTGAAGAATTTGAGATATAGACAATGTGATGATTCATATACGAAAGGTAAAATAAATCCACAAAACATTAAAACCTCGGATAAATACACAAAACATTAAATCCACAAAACATTAAAACCTCAACATTTTGGTTACATCATGATATATCTAGAAAAATATTAGATCCCGCCTGTCATCATTCAAAGCAAAATTGCTAGCCCTTCTATTTCGAGTATGTTTTGTACATCTGTTATTGTTGTGGTTTTTATTATTTTTTTAATGTTATACTTTATTTTAATCGGAAATTTTTATTTGATTAAAAAATAATAGAGATGCGTACACAGAATATTCTTACCATTTTCAACTGTACCCTTGTGCTATGAAAATAGGCCTAAATTGGTGATCGTCTGAAATGAAGCTCGAACGTCCGGTACTGATAATATCGAGAATATGGCCCTTTCTCAGATTTTTACGAAAAATATTTTTTCATGCATAATTTATTTATTTAATTCTTAACATAGTGCATCCAAAGCACTCCTATGCATGCTCTAATGTAAACAAGATAAAATATTTTCTTTTACTAAAACTTATCTTTTACATATTTGGTCAGTTTCATCTTAAATCTATTCAATTTCTCCTTCTTTCTTATGTTTTCTGGCATTTCATTAAAAATCTTCATCGCACTATACATCATCGGTTCTGAGATTTGGCCTTCTTCCTGAATGGCAATCTCAGTATATCCCTTCCTCTTGTACGATGCTCGTGCTCTTGTTGATTTGATTGATATTTTCTTATTGAGGATTTTGTAAATACATACCATTATATTAAAATATATTTTCTGCTTAAAGGTCATCATATTCAGATATTTCAGTACTGCACTGATCCGAGTATATCTATTTTTTCAGAGTATTATTCCCAAAGATTTATTTTGCAACACTGACAGTTGTTGAATTTCTTCTTTATTAGCCAAAAACAAAATGCTGCTGCAGTAGTTAATGTGAGGAATAATAACAGAGTTGTGCACTGTTTTACAAGACTACTAAGGTACTGATAAATTTTCTGATTCTTCCCAGAAGTAAGGTATTCTTAGCAATCTTTTTAGACACGTATCTCGTATTTTGCGATAAATTTAATTTTAAATCTATTATGACTCCGAAATATTTTATTTCAGTTACTTCCTTCAGACTTTCACCATCTATGACAATTATTGGTGTGATTGGTATTTTTTTATTTCCAATGTTCATTAGTTAGTTTATTTAGTTTTGTCATTTAGTTTATCATTTAGTTTTGTTTACATTTAGTTTTAGTTTATTTTCTTCGGCCGCATTGCTGTATTGTTTAAGTTTTAGTTTAATTAATTTAGTATAGTTGCATAATTATCTCCAGCGATATATATGGGTGCATCATCTACAAATAATCTTATTTTGTAATGTTTTAGCATTTTTACGATATCGTTTATATAGATAATGAAAAGGATAGGTCCAAGAACTGGCCCTTGTGGTACTCCTAATGATATAAGAAGAGGATCAGATATTAAGTCACCTAGTTTAGTGATTTGGTATCTATTACTTAGATATTCCTTAAACCATTTCAAAGGTGTTCCCTTTATTCTGAGTTTCCAAAGTTTTTTTTTTTATTATTATATTTCTGTCGATGGTTTCAAAAGCTCTTTTGAAATCCCGAAACACTGCAATGATATATTTCCTCTTATAAGAATCGTCTTTACAATCTTCCAGTATAAGATTGAGAGCCATTTCACACGAATGGTTATTTCTAAAATCACATTGTTCTTTTATGATATATTCAAGAATTTGATCATATTTAGATAGTGATCTGAATTCTTCACATTAATTTGTACTTTTACTTTTTGGTATTGGAATTACCCTGCATATCTTCAATGATTGCGGAAACTCTCATAAAGTGATGGATTAATTTATAATATTTAATAAGTATTCTCCAATGACCGGTAAAGATTATTTAATTAACTTTATTGTAATTCCATCGTGAGCCCCGATTTCAAAAATTAAATTAAATATACGGTATATTTTAAAGTTTCGAATTTTCACCATACATCAAACGCTTTATCTATGAATATGATGAATTAACTAATATAATAAACAAGAAACATTACAAATACATACAGTCCTTTCTCAAATTTTTTTTACAAAATACACTTTTTCTATTAAAATTTAATTTTTATTACTTTTGAATGAAATTGGTTAGTTCGATTTGATTAGGTTATGTTATATAAGCAGACGATAGTGTATTTTTTGTATGTTTAATTTAATTATGGTATGATATTATTATCACATTTTGGTTTTTCACGATACTCTAAAGTGAAATAATTTTTAGTTATTTGGAAGTAGAATACCGTAGTTTATTGGAAACCACGTCTTTTTCAGAAATCTTAAAAGTTAACCATTAATGAAAGTGTTAAAGTGGTGAAATTTCGAAACATTAAAGTGTAATAACTTTTTAAATACTTACGATCAGATATTTTTGAAATCAGGGCACTCAAGTCTATAAGAAAACATATTTGTTATAAAAATCCGAGAAGAGACCATATTCTCGATATACGCCCCAGATTACTTGACGAATGTCTTAACCGCTAGACAAACGAGGACGTCAAAAATTAAACAATATAATTTAATCATAATACCTGTTACCCCGCTCGATTGCAATTAGCCCATTTCCCTTTACCTGAACAATAAATATTTCTCAGCGCCTAGTGTCACCGCCACCGCTCCTGAATGTGGCGCTGCGTGGCGCCGGTAACCGGGAGGAAGTTTCCATAAATGGTTATTGAAAATGCAATTTCCGCGTGTCACGGCGGCCCGGTGCGCCTCCTTTTTTATACACCATCTGCACGGTCATACAAATCTCTCCCGGCTGGGGGTATTGCTGGGGCTGCGAGCACCTCTTTACTTTCATCCCGATCCCGAAAGGAAAATTGTTTCCGTGGCATTTCACCCGAATATTACTTTTCTGTAATTTTTCAAATCATGCCATTACATTTGCAATTGGATTCGTACCTAAGTTTTTCAGGCACTAATTGCAATAAACGTCATAATGGACAAATTGACATTTTGTAATACATTCATATACATTATAAAGAAAATTTTGCATTGTCCATATCTCTTTTGCTAATATATTAATCAAATATTCATCTTGTAAACGCCAAAATAATATTTTGGTTATCTTAACAAAAATACTTCGAAGTCGTGAATATGAAATATTAATATTTGAAATAATATCTATCGATTAGTATCCCAATAAATAATATCATAGTTACATACATTAAAAAAGTGTTTAAATTATTTATTATCGACTAGGTATATAGAGTACAGTGGTGATATGTCCAAAATACCAAACTTTTTAGAGAAGAGTTAAGATTCATCCACGTCGGTCATCATCCACGTCGATCCTTCATGACCGAAGATCATAATCTCCAAAAACTGTATTCCCCCACTTTTCTCGGTAAATGCCTGTTGCATTTTCCAATCAGTCGGTCCAACGGGTAGGAGATATTCCTCTTCTTCTTCGTTCTTCGACATAGCCCACCAAACAAGCTTCTCCAGCTATCTTCTCTTCTTGCAAGATGCCCAAAAACTTGAAGGATTCATCTCAGGTAAATGGTTGAGAGTATATTCTTGACATTCAGTTCCTGCACTTACCTTAAATCGCAGAAACTGTACATTAAAACGAAATTAAAATGTTGCAATACTAACCATATATTGGAGAAACTACATGTAAACGAAATTTTAGATTAGTCTACGTATCTATCTTTTTATTTTATTTTTATGTAACATGAGATATTAAAAGGGGCTTATAATAACCTTCGTATTTTATACTGCCAAAAAATACATAATTTGGATACATAACTTATGTGGCGTGAAATAATATTTAAAAATGAACATGGAACAATGAATATTCATAACTCATTATAACAAAATTGTGGAAATAATGCTCCATTGTGCTCTATATACTTAGTCGTTATGTTATTAAAAATATTTATTTAAAATTATTATATAACTCAGTAATAAATAACAAAAATAAGATGCATACAACTAGCTTAAGTTGCTTAGAATCAACTTACGAAAATATAAAAAGACATTGATATTAATCTAGTAACTAAAATAATGTCGGTTCACACTCTTGTCTTTCCAATCTTCATGTTTGCATCAAAGACTTAGACACTCCGCAATAGCGATAATCATAAAATAGACACCTTCTAAATGTATTACTGGAAGATCATGTGGATAGCCGTTGTTCAACAGTTTTTTATAATTAGATAAACAGGTAAGTTTAATAAAAACAATACTTAAAAATACAAAACTGTGTTAAGTTATATCTACATCAAAATAAATAAAATTAATTGTATACACGAGGGGATGGAGAAATAAGAGATATAGGAAGGGTGGAAGGAATTCGGGAGAGGGAAAGAAATAGGGAACAGGGGCTGGCTGAAGGACAACCAGAAAACAGAAAACTAGACCAACATGTGAAAGGCTCCTTCCGGAATCTTCTTCTACTGGATCCACACGTTCTCCGGCTTCAGGACACATACAACGATCTTCAACATGATGTACACATACTTATACACTTCGGTAATAGCACGAAGTGTCAAATAAGGACAATGTATAGCACTAATCGAGTCGCATGGTAGCGAAAATTCAATTGCACATAGATAGTATCAGCCCCACACGAACGAACTTGGCGGCAAATCAACGCACCCAACGGTAAACATTTTGACAGTTCAAAGGTGCAACTTTAACTTCAACACCCCGTGAAAAAGGTCATGTCCCAGTACAGGAGAGGGTAGTGGGTAGGTACTGGATAGGCGATCGCCGATCGTTGGATAGTTCAAAAATCGAATTTATTGTAATAATTTGATTCTATGTCCAATTTTATTCATCGTTTCGTGCATATTAGCATAACTTATTTCTTGTTAAAGTGAGCCTTATCAATACAATAACCATATAGGGTGTGAAAAAAACAATCCAAGAATTATTCAGAAAAAAAATTCCAATAAAAATCAATCAAATTAGTTACCCCTAACGGTACGTTTATTCCTCAGAAGCACGCGATCAATCTTCCCTTTTGTATTTTATTTCATTCATACATATTCCAAATACCCTTTCTCGTCACACAATCCATCATTGAAACACATTTTTATGGAATACACAACGTAAGCAGCCCCTCGCCAGCGCGGGGTCGATTTGCTTCCCGGTTTCGGATATTCCTTCGATCCGATTCCCTGTATGTCTGCGTTTAGGAGACCTCCGCTAAAGCCTCCATGAATTATTTATTTTGTATGCTGGAAGCGTAAACGCAAAAATTTTACGACCGATAAATGAGATTATGATCGACTTGTGTTATTTATTTATTCCACAAACACCGAGCGAGGAGCGCTGTCTTTCTCAGATTTGCAAATTTATTGCAAAACATGTAGAAAATTTTACCTTAAGAATTTTGGTTTTATTGTCCGGAGTTTACATTTTGTTGCGAAACGTTTTGTTGATTCTGTATTTATGACTTTTACTTTTGACAAGTCATTATTTAAACCACAATGACAACGCAAGCTTCTGTGTCTTCAACTTAAGAGTCACTAGTTTGCCCATGACTGGAAATACCGCGGAGAGTTATTGGTTCTAATGTAATATTCATTTTATTCACGACTCGGCAAGAAGCGGATGATGTGTGCCGAGACACAAATTTCTCTCCACCCTCACCTACGGCTTGATGGTTGATGTTATGTATGAATATATTTTATTATCCTGGGTTATTCCAATTTAAGAAAAAATATCTATAAGACCAGAATATCTATGATATATTCGGCCGTGAAATATTGTTAAAATTATTTTTCGTTAATGTGTAATAGAGTTATAGACGAATATTATTTAATACAAATTAAATGTATTAATTGGAAATATATACATACAAAATCAATTTTATCGAAAAATATTGTTATAAATATAAAAATATCTAATCCAGGAAACGTGCATTAACCTATTATGCTATAGCACCACAGTGAATTGACGACAAATTTTCGAACCTATATGTTACACTTTCAAATTAATACATCTATCGTTCCATTATTTGAAACCCATCTTCTTTATTTTATTTTATTTGGAAGATATCCAGGTTCGAATCCCGGTAGCAACAACAATATTTTTCGATAAAATTGATTTTATATGTACATATTTCTAATTAATACATTTAATTTGTATTAAAAACATCACAGATCTATGTTCTGAATAATTACAACTTCACAATGAGAATGTGTTCTCTTTATGAATATTATTTAGAAACATATTATATAATTCATAAATTTGTTATTTTGATTCACGATATCCTGCTAAAAAGTTTTGGAAAAATATTATAATTTATATTTTTTTATATTATTATTTCTAGAACTATACGTAAGAGTTTAAGCGACCTCTTAATAAATATAAATGAATATATATTTATCAACCCTTAAGAGCCTAAAATACTATTAAACGCGCTCTACCAATGATATCTCGCGCACATTGCTAAATTTCCTTATCATGTCTGTTTGAATTCCAAAACCTCGTGCCCACGTGAACAATTGTGTACTTGTCACGATTACTCCTAATAATAATTTACTCCTACGTTACCGCTGTGATTTATTTATTGAAAAATTGTCGTTTTGGAAAAAATTCTATAGAATTTATAATTTTTTATGTTTGAATTGTTTTTATGATAGAAGATCTGAGATACCTACGTAATAATGAATGAGAAATTAATAAATGAGAAATTTTTAGTATAAAGTTGTTACATTATCGAATCCTCCATGGAATTCAAAATATATAAATGCAAAATAAATGTATAAATAAATCTGACAATAATTTCATTCTACTGATTCAACATAACATATTTGTATAAGTCACAGATTTTATATAGGTATATCAATCAGGTCGAGAATTAATTAATCGTTTACATCATTCTGTTAGAAAAGCCCGGAGTTGTGTGGGTATAGGTATCCCTTCCGGCCAGAGCCTCAATCCTTTCACTACAACTTCTCTCCGCTGTGATACCCTTCTCATAGATTTCTTTCTCCCTTTTCCCCTATGTCCATGAATAATACAATAAAACATTTTAATTTTGAAAGTGGGAAGTGTTCCGGTAGAAAGGTGGCGGACTCTTATGTTCGTCTCGGCGAGTAAAATATGCCTCTATGTAAGATTTTAGTCGTTTTAATGTGTCTGACAGGAAATCGAGTTTAAACACAATTTATCAGAATTGTTTATTATTGATACTCATTAAAAGTTAACATACTCTTCTTTAATGTGTGTGACTCCAAAAAATAACAAATGTGTGTGACAACAAAAAATAATTACAGGAATTTGAGTATAATTACACAAAGGATGGGTAACAAAGATTGTCTCTTATTTCTAAACGAGTGTTGAAATTCAAATAATTCTATCTAAAAACAGCGCGATGCTTTAAATTTGAATAAATTACCATCGGATTAAAAAAATAGATTCTTAATCTGACGTTGTCATTCTGTAGATAAAAATCTCTCGACTGCTAAGAATGTTATCTTAATTGAAGCCAAATTAAAAGCTCCCTTAATAAGAAATTCGCGAAAAAACTTAATTAAGGTAAATCTCTCGGGGATTCAAGGACCACCGCTAGAACTGAAGTACTTTATTAATTGGAGTTTTTAATTTTCTCAATTATAAATCCTTATTAAGTCCGTAGGCTTAAAATTGAGAGATCTGCCGCCGAGATTATATAATATTTATTTGCTAACGGGTGGAAGAATTGTTTTATTGATCAAATGTTTTCGTGACACGCTTTACTCGCCCTTTCTTCTTTTGAGAGGAATTTGGGTGAAAAAACATTAACGCATAATAAGATAATATAAGAGTTTATTTAAAATTATCAGATGTACTCGGCAATCTCGATTATAAGTATATTATTTCATGTTTTTTTAAAACTAACCTAATGTTGTGTTAGAATTTCTAATTGGCATTTCCCTTTCTTCTCTACCCCTTTATTCTATCTTCTGGGAATTTGGGTTTTAAGCAAGATAACTCCTCCATATTATAATTTAATGTAAAAACACCTCGAATAATTATATTGCTTAAGCAGGGTCTTCGCAGAAGTATGGTACACCGTTTTACCTACAACAAACACTTTATTAACATTTCAATCCGAAAAAAATCATCATTTAAAAAATCAGTGATGATAACAAATTTATATATTTCACATTATTTAATTATTATATTATTTCTACATTAAATATTATAGATTAATTTACTAATTTATTTTGAAGTATAAAATTAGTGTCACACATCAGCTATGATGATTGTTACTGAAATGTGACCCGAAAAGTCGGCTACTTAAGAAGCTAAGGCAGAATAAAAAAATGTTTCGTCTGACGACAGAAATATGCTAAAAACTCTTACATTTTGGCTTCGATCAATCCATTATAAAGTATGGCATAAATAAATATTTCTTATCTTTACCCTGTTTTAATACTATCTTGTATTCGTGCAATGTTATTTGTATGAATATAAGATTTTTTTTATTTATTTGACATTTTTACAATTTTTTATAACATTAATTAAGTATTTTACGTTTTTTAAATTACAAGGTTATTATTTACCTATTATGCAACTGGAAAATTTGGATTAATGCTAATTAACTGCACGATTTTTTATCGTTGGATCGTTTGGTATCATTCTGTGCCACGATATTATATAATACGCGTACCTAATATTCCATTCCACGTGAAATTGTGCATCTATCTGTACGAACTATACACGCAATATTAAATGTATCAGAATCTTCTGTATTAAAAATATGTATTGTTCTTTAAAAAACATTACACTATAATTCATTATCTCATATTGTTTCCACCCTCAAAGAGATGTGTATACTTTTGTTAATATAAATTAAATATATAATTTTTTATATAACACCAGACTACCCCATACATAGACATGAATTAACGGATATTCCTTGTTTCAATATTTTAATTTTGGTGTCACTCACGTGATCACTTTGATACCATTTACGCAATCAAATAGCTCCGCGACTTTTTTTAAATGTATGACTAGATTGGTACGAAAATTTAAACGCTGATGTTATAATATGCATCAATGTAAAATGTATGTCATGCTTACACAAATATTAAGTTTTCGAAGAGTAAATAGTAATAAATGTGTCATAAACTATCGGATTTATGTTTCCACAAATAATGTATGTAGAATACCCCTTGTCTCGCAATTAATGTTCCAAACTCCTCTCCTATACGTACACTTCATTTCATGTTTATTCATTTACTGATCTGTGTACACTTTTCATATTATTATAACACATTACTATTGTGAAGTTGCTGTTTTTTTCAGAGAATAGTTCTGTGGTATTTAAATACGAATTAAATGTATCAACTAGAAAGATATTCAGAAAAAATCAATTTATTGAAAAAATATTTTAGTCACTACCGGAATTCGAACCTGGATCTTTTCCTATCTGGGAAAATATATTACTCTTACACCAAGCCAACCGAGTAAGTTGACGACAAATTTTCGCACTTATACGCTGCAGCTTTTTCAAAATAATACATCTAGTATCAATATAATATTTTTGTAGTTAATACATTTAATTTGTATTTGAATATACGTTTGCCTCCGATGCGGTGGAAACTTGCTGTATACCTACTTGCTGTATGCATATACTGTACTGTATGCAAATATGAATTGAATGTAAACTATTAGTGTAAAAATTATTTGAAAAATGGATAAATATCTAATATAAAAGAGATAATTATTGTACATGGCAACTTATAAAACTTTACATTTTGAGAATTGAAACAAAAATAAAATCGATCGTAAATTAAATTAATGTTTGTTAATAAATTACTTACATTTTGAGGTTTTTATTTTATTTATTTGTTTCGTTTAAGAGTGTGTAAATTAAATACAATTGATCATCTCGTTCACCAGCATTAAGATGAGTGATTTTACGTTCTTTATAATTTTGAAATATATGTATAGTAAAAATTACCTTGAATACGGTACTATAGTTTTATATACCTCTTTTACAATTATCTACATAGCAATTACAGTTTTTGAATAACTTTCAGTAGTAGAATATAACTTAAAATAATGTAATTATCTACTAATTAAATGTATTAATTATAAATAGATCTATGTTCTGAATAATTACAACTTAACAATAAAAATGTGATAATCTTAATAATATAATTATCTTTAAAAAAAGTAACTTTAATTAATTATTTCTCATTTAAGAGGAATTTGAATTTTCTAAAACTGGTTTTTACGATTTATGAGAAATACATTTCACGATATATTAGAGACTTAATAAAAACGTGTGTTTTTTGTCTTAAATCTCTTTAATTTGTATGTATAAAAATGAAAAGTACTAAAAGCCACATAAAATTTAGCTTTATCACTGTCATCGTAGACACGTAACTTCGTTACCGATTCAGTAAACTCCTCAGCTGAAGATCTATTAGTTTCTCATTTCCCAAATAGGTTATCGCTGATCAACCATAAACCCCATTTACCTATCTTATGAACCGAAAAATATCGCCGAGTGAGTTTAATCACCCGCAGGTCCCGTAGCACCAGCTCCTTTATCTTAAGAGCAATGAGACGAGTTAAATGACGCATCAGCATCTTTGATTATCCCAATTGAGTTCATAATTTTCGGTGTACTTTATACTTATATTACTTTATATTCCTTCAACGTCAGAACCTGGGATCGTAGAAGTTACTCCTATCTAGAAAAATTCTCTCAACTTTTTAAATTGGATCTTCATCTCAAGTGATATATTTTTGGATATAATTTAATAGTTTTAATTAATTGTTTAAAATATGCTTTCCTGCAGAAACTTTAAATAAATGCAAGCCATTATTGGTACTTTACTTTATTAAATGCATGAAAACATCGTGAAAATAATATTTAACTATATTATTATTATTCTATACAAAATATACTTGTATATTTAAATAATTCTTTAGATTTAGCACTGACATTTAAGTAAATTATCATGATCTATTAACAACGTAATATATCTCAATTTTTTCATCTTTCATTCGGATCATTAATATCTGAATGTAATGAATAAAATAAATTTTGTGATTGTCTCTTTATAATAATAAATATGTCTATATTTCAGGTGATCGACTGACTTCAAGGTGGTCGGTTAGTTTTGTGACGCTCTTAGCTTCTCAAATTGTTAATTAAATTCAATTTTCCTATCAAACTCTCTAAAATAAATGTAGCGCTCAAAATAAAACTATTTCTTGTGTTTGTTTTATTACCGGGAAAATTTGTTCAAATCAGAGAACCATAACGTGCAGCAGGTACGGGTACACCTGTGAAATCAATTCCAAGTACGTGATGTAAATCCGAGAACGCGGCTTGCTACGAAATGGGGTATTAGGAGCGCAGATTGGCGAAAAGTCGCGGACGGAGAGTTACGATGCGCGGCGCGGAGAGGTAGGATGAACGAGCATGATGTGGTGCTGCCTGTCACTGCTTCTGCTCTCCTGGTGGGTCGGCACGGCCACTGCGCAGGTCGCCTGGACGCCAATCTACGTCGACGGAAGCAGTAAGTTAAAATAATATATTTCAAATAATATTTCAAGATAGCTTAAGAATATTAATTAGAACCAGAAGGATAAAACGCTCTGAAAATTACGTTTATAAATGATATGTTTAAAGATAAATTTCTTACACCACCAATTTAAGTATTAATTTTTCATAATATTTTTCTTAGCTTATAAAAATGTAATATATTTTTACTGTAATATAACGTAAAATAACTTGTAAAAAACGGGTTTTATAGAATATATAGTAGTCTGGATCGAAAAATATTGATAAATTCAGTTTTCACTCTAATCAAAAATGAATCGCGTAGCGGCAGAGTGACCCAATATTTCACATTTTTAGTTACATACACTACTAACATGCTCAAAATCAATTGTTTTGTGTTGCCTTCATTTAATCTGCAGAGATATATAGAAGCATTATATATTATAATGATGTTAATACTTTTTTTAAATAAATAAAAATATGAAATTATGTCGTCTTTTCAATCCCTTGTATCGCTATTTGATCACTTTGTAGATAGGTCACAATGCCGCTGTGCGACTCAAAATGTGCGTTATAAAAGTTTTATTTATTTTCACTTAAAAAATCTTCCCAGCGGGAAACCAACCATGGTCTTCCACGGTACAGGCGAGGATACTAATTATTATTCTGCCGAAAACTATCTGCTTCACATGAAAATGACAGTTTACTACTATAATATATTAACCTCTATATTAATTAATACTGGTTTATTATAAATTTCACTACGGTTATTTTTTTTTAAATAAAATTAAATATTAGTACTTATTAAAATTGTTGTTAAGAATGTACAGTAATAAATTAATGAATTAAATTCTATTTCTTGCATCATCACATACAACTTTTTAAATATTCAAGTAAATTAAATCTTTGATATGATTATATTAACTGGATTAATTTATATAAAATTATTTTTCGGATGTTTCATATTATATTTTATTTAATAGTTTGCCAAGTTTAAAAGCTGGTCCAAATGAAAGTGGCTCCAAATGACATATTCCGACATGGTCAATGGTAGCCATCGTAATCGTTCTGAAGTATATATTGTAGGACTTTCTTCACCTTAATTATAATAAATTATTTTATTATTCATTATTGTATTATTTTTTGTTAGGAATTTCTATACATTAATATAACAAGTATATATATTATTCCAGAATACTAATATAACAAGATTTCATTTTCACATTTGGGTATGTAACTATATTAGAAAACACATATATATATATATATGTAGATCGTATCATTTCCCAGAAGTGTAAAGTTACCTGATAGATATCACACTCCTATTCAGGAATTTTCCGACTTTAAATATGTTGATAATCAATAGTTTCTATACCGTTTCACTTATCTAGAAATGGAAATGGTTACATTTTTTATTAAAAAGTAGTTGATTTTATTTTCTGCAAAAATGCTTCGATAATTTGAATAGAATACATAAAAAATTTATGTATATATTTATTTACCCTTTTATCCATATTCCAAATAAAATATGAATATTATTTCGACCTAGTACCAATAAAAATACTCAATATTTATTTTATATAATTCGCGTGACAAGGCTGTATTGTCTATAGCAGTGGTTCACAATCGGTGTGCTGTGGTATACCAATGTCTTTACTTTATTTTGTTATATTTAATTATGCTCTTATTTATTTCTAAAATTAACCGATAGTAAACTGTGGAATCTTTATACTCGTGGCTGAGTTATATTGTCGAGGTATTAAATAAAGTAATAATATGTATGATGATAATATTATTAATTCCAGGTAACAATATAATAATTAAGTCGGAGCTAAAAGAATGGTACCGATCGAAGTATCAAAAAACGTGTGCAATTTTTATATGTATATATTTTGCTTTTCAAAATTCTTTCTTACAATAAATTGCAATTTGACATCTTTTTTCAAATGAAATACTTAAGGTACGTTAATTTAAGAATATAAAAAAACGATATGCATATAAGTACTCATCAAAGTGCTGTTAAAATGTTATAATTTTAATAATGTGTCGTAACGGCAAAAAGGTTGGGAATCACTGATCTATAAGCTTCTCGATTCATGGTACTCCGTGTGGATACTCAAAAGCAATCAGGCCGGTCGAGTCTCATTAACTTAATGGATCTCCAGGCACATGATAGACCGAACAAATTCGCCCTCCATTTTTTTGCAAATATTTGTCGTTTTTATATCCAAACGTGCTTCATGCTAATAAAAGGGGCAGACATCATTGTTAACTTACAACATTTTTTTTATTTCATTTCTACGAAATTAAATTTCTTTATTCTCAAATTATTATTTATATTAATGTATGCCGAATTTTTTAAATTATATTTCTCAATTTTAATGAACCAATTTTTTATAACAAAATTCCACCAATTATAATTATCTCTTGGCGTGCATGAATATTATTGTTTTGATGTATTTAATAAATACAATTTAAAACATTTTATCATCACCGAAGGTTTTTTTCTGCGTCATTAAATATACGGTAAGCATAGCCAATTATTAATGTGTTAGGAATATTACATTCATTCAATAACTTAGAGGCTCAGACGTACCTACAAGAAATATACAAAAATAAAAGATCATTTGCCACCGTTTATTGCGAATTTGTACAAGATACGAGTATAATAGATACAACATACATTTTTTCTTTTTGTTTCCAATTTCGGAAGCATAATAGTGCAGTCTCACAGCGGCGATCCTGCGTTCAGGAAAAAAAAAAATATTTTGCATCAATGTGTCCAAAATTTAATAAAAATGAATTGATAATTCTGGCGTCTGCAGTCGGTTTACTCAAAGGTATTTGAGATTCTGTAAAAATAATGTAGATGGCTTTCAAATAATGGAACGACAGGTGTATTAATTTGAAAAATGTAACATTTAGGTTCGAAAATTTGTCAAGAAAAATACTGGCGTTATAGCACAAAGGTAGTGCACTTCCCCGGATTGGAAATAGAGATCCAGATTCGAATCCCGGTGACGCAAAAACAATATTTTTCGACAAAATTGATTTTATATGTATATATTTATAATTAATACATTAATTTAGTATTTTTAAAAAATAAAGTTTGTGCGCGCTATCACGAAATACGTATTTATTTATTTGACATATTGACATAATTTTTTGAACATCAGAAGTGAACGTATAATAATATAACACTTATTAGTTAACTGTATGAGATGCAGAAAGTATCCACCTCTGATATATAAAAGTCTGTACAGGTAACTCCCGTCCATCGCGACCCCAGTGAGTGCGGATTCATTATACATTCGCTTCGACACATTCCAGGAATTGTCATAATGTGTGGCTGCACGAGTCAGCTAACTTTATTTTTCGTTCACTCACATAATACACATGTACATACAGGTAAATTCACGAGCGCGAGTGAGACAAAATATGTAACGCTGGTACGCCGGTTCCTGGTAAGTTTGGGTTTTTCTGTCAATCAGCTGTCCTTCAATACTTAAGTGTAATCTTAGCTGAGTATCGAACGCAAGCTCCATATTTTTATCCCTTTGTTAAAATCAACCCTTAACTAATGAAGAGTTGCAGGAAATGGACTGTCATACAATGTCACAAGAAAATGACGTCTCGGAACTTGTTCCCGTGCGAAAATGAAGTGTTCAAAAAATCTAAAAAGCCCTTTCTTTTCACAATCAGTGCATGCAGTTGTTAAAATAAAATGACGAAGATTATGAGCGAGTGAGTGCTGTAAAGCGTGGTTGTAATGGATTATTTGACGGTTATAGACTTATTTTACAACAATAAACTTAGAGAGGCCAAACAAGGAAATCTAGATTCTTTTTTGCAAAGCGGAAAAAATAAATAAATAATTAATTACATTTTAATTGACATTGTTATTTAATGTTTATTTATAAAATAAAACGTTTTTTAGGATCTTAAAACGATTTTTTTTAAATCCTCCGGAGATCGTGGAATTTCGCTCATCGCGGCCATGTCCAGTACGTATCTTCCGCGATCAACGGGGGTTACCTGTATTAAAGTAACCAAGTTTTTCCATGCTGTTGCGGTATTATTTAATCAAAATTAAAAAGAAAGAGTCAGATTCAACAGAGATATAAAAAAATAAGTAGAGACGATAAAGAAGTGTAGTGAACTATTAAATGCGTCATATTTACTACGTGAGACTGCGAAGTTAAAGGGTGTGTATCGGGAGAGAGGGGGAAGGATTATGTTTCTTAATCCGATGACACCCTAAGAAACAAATTACTAAGCTCTCAATTTCGATTTAATTCAAGGTTTAAAACCGCTATTGTTTAACAAAGTTAGGAAATGTCTATATTGATTTTAGAACAGCCATTCTAAAATCCATTTGCGAAGCGGAACATTCGAGACTTAACACGAGTATATATCAATCCAGACAATAATATACATCTCGAAAAATTTGTTAATAAATACAACACTTTTTTATTTACTAGTATTTGTTATCTGCGACCATGGTTAGCGTGTCCGGAAATGTAAAACGAAAAAATAGCATTTTTTTGTGACCATCATCCCTTGAACTGCCAATGATGACAGTCGGTATTTATTTTTGCACGTCTGTTGTACGTGTGCGAGTATATCTCAAACATTTAATTTCACATTATGAAATTGCCTGACGCCGCGCATATAACAATTCTAACTTGTTAATATTTGGTTATGTAAATTAAAATTAATTTTAATTAGTATTTATCAAAAACACCGCGAATTTCCTATCAAATATCCGTACACGCGTTCAATGTTAACACACTGTGTGAAACAAATAAGATATTAGGTTTATTTAATAATTTTTCTTAATATATACACATGCGTACATGTAATTAACGTGTATATAAAATATATACCTATGTATATAATGATGCATAATACTATTGCAACCTGATATTTTTGCACCATTTATTAGCAAATACAAATTAAATGTATTAATTAAAAAGATATACATATAAAATCAATTTTATAGAAAAATATTGTTGTTACTACCGGGAATCGAACCTGGATCTCTTTCAATCCGGAGAACGTGCATTAACCGATTATACTACAGCACACAGTACATTGACAACAAATTTTCGAACCTACATGTTACACTTTTCAAATTGATACATCTATCGTTCCATTTTTTGAAAGCCATCTTCTTTATTTTTAAGGAATCTCAAATACCTATCGGATTACTCAAAGGTATTGGAGATTCCGTTGCTATAGCACCACAGTGCACTGACGACAAATTTTCGAACTTACATGTTACACTTTTCGAATTGACACATCTATCGTTCCATTATTTGAAAACCACCTGCTTTAATATATTATTTTTTTACCGGATTGGAAGAGATCCAGGTTCGAATCCCGGTAGCGACAACAATATTTTTCCATAAAATTTATTTAATAAGTATATCTTTCTAATTAATACATTTAATATGTATATAAAATATCACAGAGCCATATTCTGAATAATTACAACTTCACAATAAGAATGCGTTCTCTTTATTAACATTTGTTTCCCACTACGCAATATTTTCCTTTAAATCGTCGTGTTTTCGGATAAAAACGAATTCGCAATTTGTAAAAAAAAAAAATTCCCCCAGTCCCGGCCACCCCTTCCCCCTTCCAAAATGCACCAAAAATGTCTGAAAAATTGATTTAATCTTTTTCTTAAAAACTTTCGCGCAATTTCCTCCTCCCCTCTTGGCAACTTCTCTCCACATTGTGAGAGTCAATCTGCGGAGGACCATTTTTTACAATGTATTCCGCTGGCGGTTTCTCAAACTTTATTCAAGCTGAATCAAAACTTGCCACTTTTTGTTTGGGACATCTTTCTGGATAACAAATTATTCATGCACCAGATTCCTCCGCAAATAACCCGGACCGGCCCGAGAATAAACGGATCGATGATTTTATTCTGTACGGGAATTTAACGGCTTTTGAAGCACTTTTAAAATCACCAGCCATTGAATATATTTTCATAACTATTTATACTCATGCAAATAATAATACAATATTTTGCTTTAGAAGAGGTCCTTCGTGGTGATTACTATGCCGCATTACAATGTAATTAGCGTTTAAGTCACCACATGCACGTCTAGTTTGCTTTTGTTCTCATATTTCTAACGTTTACCGACGTTTTGCCATTCTCCAGTTTGTTTAATATCATTACTTTAACGAGATCGCATTTTTTCTACCTTTCTTTATCGAAGCGTCTCTTTGTCTAAACTGAATCGTATTTCATAATAATCAAACGTCACAAACTAAACACCATAAACACTTTTACATCCGACGTCAACTGATAAGCCAAGGAAAAAAACATATCAGAATAAGGTCTAATACCTTGGCCATGTATTCAATGAAGATGGACAAGATGATGATGTCATAGCACGGCAGATGAGACAGTTAAGCGTTCGTGCAAATGTGCTGTCACGGCATTTCTACCGAAGCAGTAAGAAGGTGAAGAGGATCCTATTTAAATCGTTCTTCATCAGCATGTGTACCTGCGAGCTCTGGTCTAAATACAAGCAAGTGACGTACAATCGTCTTCGAATTCAGTATAACAACTCATACAGAATACTGTTCGGATTGGCGCGTTATTGCAGCGCATCTACAATGTTTGCATGGATTCGTTCCGCTTCTAAGACATCGAGTTGCGGGCTTAAAGCTGCGGTTGGAGTTCAGCACCAACTCTCTAGTGCAAACGACGCTCTCATAGAAAGCTGGTTCCGTGACCAGAGAATGACAACAACTACAGAATAACTACAGATATAATAATGGTCGTGACTGAAGTATTTATATATGTGGTATTTGCATTATGTTTATATTTATATATATTAATATTTTCCTTGGTTTTTTTTTCATAACATAAATAATATTTCGTAACTTATAAATGTATTATATAATATATATTATCTTTATGGCAAATCAGGTCTTCATTAAAAAAACCCGATCACGCTGGAAGAAACGTATTATTATTATTTTTATAATGATCATAATTAAATAATTATAATTACTATCTAGGTACCTACATAAAACATAAATCACTTAATTATTTTTAATTTATATATTCATTTAAATCGCCTTACATCAACAATGCACTGTTCCATTTTTTAAATATCAGAGAGTAGATTCCTTCGTTTGCTTTATTGAAAAAATGTATCCTCAAAACAAAGAGGTATTTTTATACTTGCAATGGAATTTGACACTCTCTTTAATGATATGTATGAATTTCTGATTCAATTTTTATTTATGATTAACAGACGTAAGAACACTTAGGATTTTATTTATAATATATATTATTATTAGCTATAATTAATGATTTTTTAATTTCGCTCTTATAAATTCTCGTTAAGGCAATACGTTATTATAGAACTTTACTTATCTGTTTAAATTCATGAACTGGTAATTTATTTGAGGTATGTATTCAAGACTATTTGGAGCGCACTACGGTTTAAATATTTCGTCTTTCCAAGTATTTCTGGAAGTTTGGATTAAAATCAATATTGACAATTTCTAACTTTGTTAAACAATGGCGGTTCTGAACCTGGAAAAGGAAATGGTGAGCTTTGCCTTTTGATTCTTAGGGTATTACGAAACTAATCCCCTAATAATAAATGATCTTCTTCCTCTCGCTCAATCCATATAATTAACTTTTCGCAATGTCACTTGATACGTAACAAATCTCTTTTTGGGTTTTAAAAACTTCACCTTGCAATACCGTGCATTACTTGTACAGTTAGAGAGTTACAAGCAAAATAAATTAATTATCCATGGAACACATTGAAAAAAACTTACAGAACTTCTATAACAAACAACCAAATAATGCTATTCAATTTATATGTTATATGGTGAAGAAAAAAATCAATTTCGCTAGAAAAAAACTTAAAAATATTGATGCCTGTATTTACCCAAAGTAAAGTAAAATGAAAAATTCGTTTATTTTTCTCAAAGCGTACATCTATATTTATTTCTTTGCTTTTTATTATATTTTTTTGTTTATGTAAAGTTAACTAAATTGAATTCCAAATATAAACACCATTATGAACAATGCTGAGAAAATGTTTTACACAAACAAGGAATATATTTAAAGACAATAATTTAGAACGTTCATCGGTAACAGAGATTTAACTGTTCTCTAGTGTATCAGTCATTGATCGAATAATATATTACCAATAATCGTTATAATCGAACGCAACCAAAGAAATAATGGTTAAAATAATGGTCGGCATAACGATTTAACCATCACTAATCAAAATGCTTCTTTCAGAGTTCAGATACAAATATCCATAAACTCAAGAGAGTTTCATCAAATATTATATCAATGATTTGGAAAAAATAACATATACGTATAAATAGTACCCTTTACGTGAAAACGAAAACAATTATCTGCTTACTCTACATTTTTAATAAAATACTTAATTAATTAATTATTTTTAAATCAACTCTACTAATATAATAAACAATTTAATGTTCCACGAAAACTCATTCGCCATACTTAAGAATATAACTTCAACTAAACAAAGAACTCTTGAATCAACAGCTCTGTTCCTGTTACAATGAGAGCTTTTCTGATTAAGATGTATTTAATTTGATTTAAAATTATTTTAATTAAAAAACTGAATGTAAATATTAAATGTCGGTTACAATGAAATCTTTTAGTGCTTAATTAACTATGATTTAATCTGTTATCTTCTCATTTTCGTAAACCCAAATGTGTTATAGTTATTTAAAAAACATCATACATTTATGAAAATAATATTTGGTTTTGAATTTTTCAATAGTCTTACTGTAAATATTAAATATGCAACTAATCAAGCCCTAATTGTCATAAATAATAAATTAGTGACTCGTGATTGATAAATCGATGTCCTAATAACACAAAAAATCATAATACAAATTGTCATGTTTTAGAAAAGAGAAAAACATTTTTTAGCAAATGTAAATAAATAATTAAAATAAATTTTAACATATTTACTTTTAAAGTTAATTATAAAATAAAGTTGGTTTATTTCACTTCGTAGTTATCGAAAAATATTTTTTTATTTATATATATATATATTGACATACATATTTTTGTTTTAACAAAGGTGGATACATGATAAACATACATAATAAACATAAGACATTCTCATAGTTTATTGGGCGGGATGGAGTAGACTCCACCTCTGATATATACAGCGTTGTCCTGGCTATTTTGCTAGACTGAAGTCTGTGTTAAAGTATCCAGTTTTTTTTTTTCGTATATCTGTGTTACAGATAGAACCTTTCATTTTCAATAAATCTCAGTGCTTAACTCTGAAACGTATTTTTGTAGATAAGTTTTTGTGTTATTACGTCATCGAATAATGTGGTGTAATCGATATAATTTTTTCAGGTCAGGTAGACCTGTGGACGCAGTCCGCCACCGGCTGCGCGTGCTCCTGGGACGGCTCCCGGCAGGACTGCGCGTGCTGCGTGAAGGATGGCGCCTGCGCGTGCGGCAGGGAGGCGCCGACTCGCTGCGCGCAGTGCGGACTCGAACCCTATTGCTCCAACAGTAAGTTTTTTTATCCCTTAACCCTTCCCTAGCCACGCAGTAACATAGGTCTACCGAGCCAATTAAATCGTATTTCTATAAATATACACAATGTAAAACTTACATTTTACCTAGACCTAAAAAAATCATTTGCACTTAGAAATGACTAGTGGAAAACCAATTATGTAAAGCGAATCATATTAAAAATATTATTTTTTTAATAAATGCTATATAAAATTGATGCGTTGTATGCTATCTGCTTTAAAAATACCATTTGTACTACGTGAAAAAGATCACACATTAATTTACATGATGAGAGATAAAGATGAAGATCATGTTAGACGGGTCTTTTGACAAATGCGTTACAAGAATAACATTTGAGAATAAAATGAACGTATTTTATTATCATATTTATCATTTCTTATTATATTTATAGAATCTATGACATTAACCATTTTAAAGTCATTTAAGCTTGTAAAAGCATTTTATTCCCATTTAAAGTGTTAAAAAAACTCAAATTTCTTGCAGTAACACGAGTTGACAGCATGGCTGCGTAGGGTATTTTTAGCATGGTATGGTAAAGGTTAAAATGATTTCGTGGTCGTTCATGTTTATTCTATTTCACCGGCCCGTCAAAGTTCTGACATGGATTAATGTGTACTTTCAATCGTCAGTTGGAAACTGTTATTTATATGCATGTTTATATTTCTCATTCATCTTAAATTTCATTAAAGGAATTGCGATCTATCGCCACCTATATCGGCCTGTGGCATTTCTATTGTATTCTAGAAGTCTTTCATATGTTTTAAAGAAAAATACATTTTTGTTGTGAAGTTTCATTTTTAGAACACAGTTCTGTGATATTTTAATAAAAATTTAAATGAATCAGAATTAGAAAAATATACAGAAAATATCTTTTTATCGAAAAATTATTTAGTCGCTACCGGTATTCGAACCTAGATCTCTTCCTGTCCAAGAAAATGCATTCACCATTTTGCTATAGCATTCGAATACATTTTCTAAAAATGTTGAACTTATATTCCGTGATCTTTCCAAGTGATACATATATTATTCCATGATTAAAAGAAACCAACTTCAATCTTGTTTTATTCTCAACGAAAGCAGTCGTGATAATGAAATTACGGCAATTGGCGGATGATCTGTCGCCACCTATTTCGGCCAAATTATATAACCAGGACGGCCCATCAAAGCGACGACCTTCCACGGGATTTGGTTCCTTCCACCCTCCCTTGGATCACCAATCTTTGCATGGTGTCCGCATGTCTAATAACATGGCCAGAATATCTGTGGATTTTCATATTTATTTGATTTCAAAATGGGCTAGAATTACGGTGGAATGTGAAATTTATGTTTTCCAGCAATTTACATTGAAATTTGCTGGTCTCGTTTCAGTTTCATGGAATCCGGTTTCACAATTCCCCGGAATTTACGACACAATTCCTCGCAATTTACGCACTTTTCGTGGACGAAATGTCAAACTGTCGAATATAAAAAGCAATTTTATATTATTCTTCAATCGCAACTTCTATTTCCGTAATGTTCGTAATTTTATGTTTGCAATGCTAAAACCAAACACAATAGCGGGAAGAGGCTTGATACAGAAATGTTCAAAATACTACGATAATATTTTTGCAAACCGAATAAATCCTTTTTTAACTTGAATTAATTTATTTTGCACCGTTTGAATAATTAAATAACAATTAATTCACGATTAAGAAAATTACGTTAAAAAAGTCTAAATAATTCTCTAAATACAGAAAAGCCATAGATAATAGAGAAATTAACATGAATTCGGAGTGCTAGGGTCGAGTAAGGTTAAATTGCAATGTACTGCGTTTATGACAAACTAATAATTAGTAAACGATTTTAGCATCAAATACGCGGGAATTAGGTATATTACACATTTCGAATTTTAAAAATAATTTATTACGACTTTCGATCGCTACTCAGATTTTTTAAATTATATCATGATACAGTATATAATATTTATTTATGACGCAAGAAGCTCAGAATTATCTGTTATTAGAATAAATTTTCAAGATTTTATTAGTCACTGTAAAAGTTCTAGTGGTTCGGTTATATTTCATTGGAAATGATTTTTTTACTTCTATTATTTTTTTACCGTAATATATAATATACATCAAAAACAATTAACAAAATAGAAAAATTGTTATATTCAAAGATAATTCAAGATAACTTATAAAAATTACACATAATATGTAGAAAAATGGTACATTTTTAAAAAATAAAATATTTTAGATAGAATAAAACCAAACATAAACCAGTCATATCAATAATGGCTTGACTTTTAGATGCACATTTGGCCTAAAAGGTAAGAAATTGTAAATAAATGTGAAAAAAATTAAAGTGCACGTTCAAACCTAAAATGATATCATTTAGAAAATTATTGAAAATTAATTTAGTTGCTTTCCTGATTTAATTATTACTTTCTGAAAAAACCTGAAGAATCCTCATATTTCTTGAAAATTGTGGCGTTTAATTTGTCGAGTATATTATAGAATACTTTTTAGAAAATATTATTATTGCACCTTTTTGAAATATAAATTAATAAAAAAATACAGTGAAATCCTTTTAATGCGACAAAAAATTATTCATTTAACGTTGATTTTCTTCAAACGAATTTTCTGACATACACGTTTTTTTAAATGTTTCTTTTCAATAATTGTATAATTATGAACATATATTCTTAAATATTCAGTTCACATATCATGTATAAATTATATTTTATACATATTGATACTCATGTCACATTTATTCTGACAAAAATATCAGTATATTAGATATTCTGCACCGTTACGTCATTACGAAAACCGACGCCCAACTTCAAGCCGCGTTGCAACGACCGTCTTCGTAGGCGAGTCTACGTGACTATACATTTTCACACCGATACAAGTTTTCAACCTTGAAAGGTCGGATCTCAAGAGAGGAAGGTAAATACTACGCGGTAGAATACAAATGATGTGTTGAATCTTAGATAAACTCGTTCAGTTCGCCGGAAGCGTCCACTGGACCGAGTGACCCGACCCGGGAAGGCCGGGAGACCTTCCCGTATTGAGTTCAACTTCCACCCCTTCTTAAGCAACGTCCCTATTCCTTGCCGCTTACGAAGTGATTTTTTTATAAAAATCACAATCAAAACATTCGTGATCTCATCTTTCTATAATATGTAATTTTCACGTAATGGGAGGAGTCTAATCGTGGCCGATCACCGCTGGCTCCTCCAATTCTTTTGGCACGCGCTCATTCGGCGTTTTGCTGACCGGGTATTTTTCTCGACTTGCCTCTGAAAACAAAATTTCGAAAAACCCGTGTAAAATCATTATCCTAAATCTTATAAAATGACCCAATAATAAAAGCACTGATTACAGCAGGCACGATTTTACCTTTAAACCACCTTTAAACTAACAAACTTTATATTTCTCTATGTTGGAACACACATTTACGTACCTTATATGTTTAAAATGGCCATTGCTCGAATGCAGTATTGTATAATGGCAAGCTTTTACTAGATTGCTATCGACTATAAAGGCGAGAACAGTCTGCGTCATTAAGTTTTTATCGACTGGAAATATTGACTGTTTCCTTTCACATTTTGCGTGGGTAGTTCGTATTCATTCAAGATATCTCTATTTCTAGTTTTAATTCTGAATATTTATGATCTAAGTGAATATTGAAGTTCGTAACATAAGTTAATTTCTCCTTTGTTCATAATAATATTACTTTTACAATATTGCGTTAGTTGTGTGAATATTTATTCAAGAAAACGACCATTCAAAAAATCTGATCACTTCAGTGACATCAGATGATTCATTAGGAATTAAATAATTTCATCTAAAGATGTCATCCAAAAGGATACTTATTTTTAAAATGAATTTAGAGTTTTTCATGTCACGATTAATCTTTTGATTTCTAAAATAAATCTAGACTTTCTAATAGTTTATTGTAACGTGAATTATTTTCATTTTGTAATAAATGTAATAAATTTTTGTATAATTTAATGATTTAAGCACATCAATTTAACTAATTTAAACTAATTAACAATTCACACAATGGCTTTGCATTACTTTAATTTTAAAATCTGTTTTCCCTCTTTCTACTGTGCAATCACTTTACACAGTATTTAACTAGGTAATTATAAAATTATTTATGATCTCATAATCGTGAATCTTTACATTTATGATTATAAATAAAATTAGAAATAAAAAATATCCCGTAATAAAATTTTAAAAAGTCACGATACTTTTAATCAAAAAATAATTGAAAAATGTTTAAATGACTGTGGGTGCTGAGATCTATGCGTTATTTTTTTATTATTAAACAATAAAAAAAATTATTTTAGGCCCTATCGGTAAACCACTTAATCTCCCGAATTTAATCAAAGTGCGTTTCTCAATATCGGCGCAGACGCTACGATAGAAACTCGTTATTGCAATCTCAGGAGTCAAGAGAAGCTACTATAATCAAAACCATCTTCTCGCCTTGATATAACGAGGATGTAAAGCTAAAATTAATTGCAAGCTAAGATTATTATAGCCCCATAGCGTCACAAGTGCAGTGCGATAGTAGCACTTAACGGTGTTTATCTGAGCGTGCACACTTTGCACTGTTCGCCTCTGTGGGGAAGGTTTTTTATTTTTCAAGATATAAGAGCCATCGCGTAGTTGTGGAATTACGGTCGACATATACGAGTACTTCACGATTAGTTCAATTTAATAAATCAAACCACACACATCAGTGTGTTATTAAACTACATCAAACGCAAGTGCCAAAGATCTTATACAGTTTATTAGGTTCACCGCCAGTATTTAATTATAAACTATTTTTACAATATTTTAATCGATCATACTATTGTTTTATGTTTTAATGTATTTATTAATATTATTTCTACACTATCTGTCAGGGGCATGTCAAATTCTAGCCGTTATTTTCCGGATTGGAGTAACCTTGCCTATGATGTAACCAACGACTTTTGTCTAGCCGTGGGTTATTTATAAAAATTACGAATCATTTTTAACAACTTCATGCGCACGCTGGTAGGTAAATTCCCAATACGTACACGTTGTTTGCATGTCATTTGTTTGTTCAATCTCCATAATAATAGTACTGAACTAAATATTTTCTTACTAAAGCTACGTTGGCATCTTGACGTCTGCGAATTTTCTACATTTTTTAAACAATTTGTATTTAATTCTGTTGTTAGTGAGTGTCTCTTTACTTGCTATTTACATACATCTTACTGGCAAAATACTGTAAAAATGTACTCCTTTTCAATAAAAAATAAGTCAAATTCATTTAGTAAAAAATATGAAAATATAACAATCTGTCTGTCACAATTCTTGAGATTTGTCAATCTGTGATTTTTCTGCTAATACATAATGAATTTTTATTATTTTATAAAAGAATACTGTAATAAAATGATATCGCTCATATATTATATCCATTTTATATATTGTGCATGCCGTCTACTGCACGACATTGTGGTTAGAGGGGCTTTAGTGACAAGATCCAACCATCAGGAGATCATGAGGCAGGAATTATCTCAGCCAATGTGCAGGGATTTCCGGTGCAGCGATCCTAAGAGGATCCAGAGAACCATGATTACATTATGTAAAGTAGCAACTGCGTAATATAATCACGTCTCTTGAGAGGGCACAAAATATAGCGCTAATACTCCATTTTAAAACACAGCGTCGTTTTCTAAAACTGATTAGAATCGTGTCCCTATATATTTTTTAATGCTTTGTGTTGCGTATAAGCATCAATGCGGGAAGAATTCAAAATACGGAAAGAATTTGACACTCACCACAATCCGGATTCTGCTGACACCTCCAAAGATGTGGACTGTATACTGTTTAACTCACATATCGTCAAAGTTCCGACACAAAGTATAGACTCGAAGTTTCAAGATTGTATAACAGTGTTAACTGTTATACAATTGTAACCGTACTGGTTCAGGATCACAAATCGACTGGTCGATAGCTTGCCCGGGAGGGTAAGAGGGGGGAAAGGCCTATGCCTATGCACTATTGCATTTTCTTCGTTCAATATACAAATAAATATATATCCTAAATACTTCGTGAAGATTTAAACGAAGAACAACTAAACGAAGTATAGATATGTTGAATAGTTCTATATACAGACTTGACAAAATATGAAAAGATCGCTGTATTTCCAATACAATGAAGGTCGGGCTTGTACAGTCTCTGGCGCATTCTATATTTTTATTTGGTGTGATATCATGGACCCTGAAGGCAAGGGAAAGATGTGGTGGTGAGACACACCAATGTCTCTATTCTGCAGGAAGATCAAGGATAGACTCTCAACCACTTGCTCTAGACGAATCCTTTAATTTTTTAGACATCTTGTGAGAAGGGAAGATAGCTTGGATAAACTTCTGGTGGTGTTTCCCCTTCTGTTGGACCGACCAAGGAGAAAAGACAACAGGCACTTCTCTGGTGAATGCCCTAAGATCTGCAGAATACCGAGAAAAGTGGACAAGCATAGTCAAGAGGGTAGGAGCTCAGGGAGATCCCGATCCTCGGCCGTGAGGGGCCGACATGGTTGATGAACAAAATAAGTCAAAAGAATATAAAACGGTGACGTGACACTATGGCTTGGCCTTAAAATAATTCTCCATAATAATATCATTTTTCATAGCAAAAAACTAAATAAAGGGTTTAAAGGTTTAAGGGTTTAGAAAACTGTCATACAATGTTTAATATACTACCACAAAGTATTCGGCTTCGCCGCTAGGGAGTGAAGTGGCTACTTTGCGGCCGGTGTTGACCACTGCATAGCCACATTTCCGTAAAACTTATTTTTCAATGTCAAAAATACAATTTAATAACCGAAAAGTGATCTAGTACTGTATAACCTATCTTTACCAATTAACGTAACAAACATTCAATCAAACATAATATTATTCACGTAACTTAATGTTCCTGCGATACACGTTTCACCTGACGATAGATTATAATTTCGAATCTGGCTACCCTAGCGGCGATATTATTATTAATAGGTCCGAAATATTTGTGTCTTTGATAAAAACTGCTCTTATGCAGCATGGGATTCTGCATTCGTAGCGTATTCAATATAGGATTATGTGAGCTGTTAACAAACATCCATTTCTTCAATAAAAATAATAAATATGTTATAAAGGGTGTTCAGCGAAAAAATTTCAAGATAAAATTGTAAGTGCTCGTAAACCATCAGGGTGAGGTAAATGGAAGGGGTATTTATTGTTCGACGTGTATGATTTTTGCATTTGTCGGGAATACACCGCACGTTCGCGGTTGAGCAATATTTAAAGTGCGGTGATTCATTGGATCGTGCGCGTTGCGCTTTTTGTACTAATTTTAATATTCGACGAGTAAGTGATGAACCGAGCACCCACTTATCTGGTATTGGGTTCAAAACTTTAGACAAGAAGGGACAATGGTTAACCAAACTTCTCCGGGATCGTCCGGGATCCGGGATGCCAAAATATGTGGCTCAAGTTCGACGTGAAATTATTCGCAATCCGCGAAAATCGATAAGGAAGATTGCAGCCTGTGCTGGAATAAAAAAATCAATAGTGCACGTTATTTTGAAAATGAAACTACAGTTTCACCCGTACAAATTGCAAATCTTGCAGTTTCTCAACAAAAATTACTATTCTTCACTTGAAATCTTAGCGAGAACGATGCTGGAACGTTTTGGAATAGCACGAACACTTGGAAACATATTGTTTACTGACGAAGCACATTTTCATGTCGATGGCTAAGTTAATAAACAAAACATGAGATACCGGTGCTCCGACAATCAAGGGAATACCATCAAAAACGTTTGCATTGTCCAAAAACGACAGTGTGGTGTGCGATTTCTGCCTGAGGTATAATTGGCCCTTATTTTTTTAACCGGCGAGAGACTGCTGACGTGTATTGCCAAATGATCGACGAGTTTTTTGTACCGCAACTGCAGCTATTTCCTGGGCTCAAAAACAGAACATAATTTCAGTAAGACGGGGCCACTCCACACACAGCTATTTTCAATGGAAAAGCTGAGGAGAATTTTTCCCAATAAATTAATCAGCGAGTACGGAGATATACTCTGGGCACCTCGGTCACCGGACCTTACACCGTGCAACTTTTTTTGTGGGGATACCTCAAATCGAGAATTAACAGCAAAAATTCTCCAAAAATTCAGGCCCTACAAGAAAATATCCACCGTGAAGTTCCTGCCATTGAACCAACGCTTTGCTCTCGCGTGTTCGCTAATTTAAGAGTCCGATTGCGAGAGTGTCTTGAGAGAAATGGACGCCATTTAGACGATATTGTTTATAAAATGTAAAATCCGCGTCGTTAAACTCCATTTGTATAAATAAAATATGAGAATAACATTGTAGTTTTTTATTTTTATTTAATAATAAACTTGAAAATTTTCTGCTGGATACACTTTAAAAAAGTGTCTAAGCTATTTTTTTTAAAAGTAGTTAACTGGAATTTGATTGATTTCTGAAATCAGCGTCTTAAATCATCCGGCTGTAGCCAAGTAAACAGGGTGCGAGTAATCGTTTATATAAACGTATATATATAATATTATGCGATCCAGCATTTGAAACAATATAGTTATATACTCTAGTGCTACTCTAGCGCCACTCTAACGCAACTCTAGAGCCACAGTGCAAAACAATATTAACTACCACTTAAATTACTACATTTTTAAATAGGAATCATTTTGTATATTGTGATATTAAATTTCTGGCATTCTCGTGTACTTTAACACAAAAAAATATATTTCGAATATGACGAGTGACAAGTACAAAATTAGAAAAAAAAAAAAAAATTTAATTCATCTTTTATATACGTACTCAAATATTTTAATACAAATAAACATTTACCAAATAAACGAGTTATTAATATTTATAAAAACTTTACGAATTAAGTTAAAAAGTAAATATATAATCGTTGGAAACTCTCCGTAGCTCCTACCAAGATTTATCACAATGAAAATTATATTTGGCTTTGAATGTGACAAGCTAATGATTTTTTGCAGGACATATTTCATATCTTCGAATAAAAGAATGAGACCTACCATATCCTTGAACCAAAGTGATAATTTTTTGCCCTAAAGTTATCTTATTAAATTATTCGTTCGGGTTTGTTTCAGAGATCTTTTTGTGAGTTTCGCCGTTTTGCTACTCTTCAACGATAAAATATATTTATATGTTTTTCGTCTTCTTAATGATATTCGCTTGTCGCCGCAGTTCTCTTTATTGGTCCCTTTTTATCGCCAGGTATTTTACTTCTCGCTAGCTTCTACAAGTATATCTGCTCAGGTCCTGCAACTGGTTTATGAATATTTTCTTCGGCGTCCTCTTCTTATTTTTCTTTCTTCTGTATTTTAGTATATCACTATTGCTACGACTATATTGTGCCGGAAGATATTTATATTCTTTAAATTATATATATTTATTTTGTAAGTGTTCTCGGAGCTTGATCAGTAGAAAATTTTTACCATGGTTGGTTTTTACTATAGTAACTTTTTACCATCGCTCGAGGTAAAAAAACATTTACCAGTTATAGGTACGTCAAATTGACTATTGTCAAAGCATAAATTAGAAATAAATATGCTTTATCAATGGCTTTATTCGCCTTTGTGTTCGAAATCTGTCACTTCGCTGGTGATTTTTTTCGGATTATGTGCTAATGTATATTAAACAACTAGATCATCATCGGACGAACTCTCATTACTAAAATAGACGAATATTGAATGATTATTGATTGATACTGCAACTTTCAAAGTATTAATGTGTCAGATGACTTTTGAAACAGCTGTGAAGAGTCCGCCATATTTAACTGTCGATTCACATTTTTACTATCGGATATCGGAGAGTAAAATTAGTTTACTCTGGATGTACTTTCAAGAAGTAAATGTTTTTTACTAGTAAATTTTTTTTACCATCGTAAAAAAAGTTGCTACTGATCACACAACCGGCTCTCAACATGTTTTATATTTTACTTATGTATTAAATATCTATATAAGTAAAAATATATAAGATAACATAATTTTATACTGAATATAAAAATTAATAATCGTCAACATATGTTTATCCAATAACAAATCTCAGCTGTTAAAATCATACTTTTTTTAATCCATAATCATACAGATAATAATTAATATATTTTTAATATTTAATTTTTAAAAATTATAAATTTAATATTTTCATCTACTCTATGTACTCGAATATATTTATTTTATATGAAAACAAACAAATGATAGGTAACAAAATTGTAATATTAGAAATTTAATAAAATTATAATACACAATCATCTACTTAAATGATCCGATAACAAATTGACACGACACATGACTGGTAGATGAAAAGTAAGGAATTCTTTAGTATACGAATCTGTACAAAAACATTAATGTTCTGTAGGCATTACATTTTTTCAAGGGATGTAACGCGTATAACTAATAAAATTTATATTACGTCACAAAATACATATTCATATCACAGATCTGGATTTACAATTTAATTTGCCAACCAAAACACGTTTTAATTCAAGATTTTTTTTATTACGCGAGCCAAATCATTTTTAATGATACATTTGTATTGTAATATTGTGTCGCTATTTTATATATGATTTATCAAATTTTGTTTTTTTTAATAATATTAAGAATTCGGGAAGAAAACGTCAATATATCAATTTATCCATATTTTAAAATTGTAATTAAAATTATTTATTTGATCTAAATTGAATATTGAATTTAAATCTTTTGTCGTATAGTTATCTACAATTGTAACGAGCACGGATGTAAAGATTAATATTTAAGTACAAAACAATATATTTATGACATAAAAATCTTACTAAATACGTAGTGTAGATTTTATCTCATAATATATTGTAAATGTACAAAAAGTGATATATATATCTTCCTACGGAAGCATGATTTAATTGTTGGATTCAATTGGGAAATTCGATGTAATGTCATTTTCGACTTCAGTTGTTGCGCACTGCATCTGATGGAGATAGTGCTGCGAGGCTTTCGCGTACAGCTTCTGTTTACGCGCTTTATACTTCGATAGGTAGGCCTGATATAAAATTTTGAATATGTGTATTCTATTTGTGTAGATTTGAAAAACAGAAAACAAAAGCGATGCTGCTTCTGGGAAAAGAGTTATTGTGATTCGGACGGACTTTTTACAGCGGCAATAATAAAACTTTTAGTATATATAATTTCGGATTAGCGGTTGTGTGAAGGTGTGAACGTGGCTGACCAGCATATTTGCGGACCATCAAGCTACAAGGATAGCGACGTCGGCCTCAACCAGCACAGGTTCGCAAAGGTTTGTGTAATTTGAATTTACATAGATTGAATAACTGTATTCATCATTACCAATAGAAAACCCAGAACTAGCTATCGAAGTATTTACGGAAACAGCTTCAATGTTTTCCTCTGAGCGTCGTGTACGGTGACGTGTAGATGTTCATATACCACACATCGAGTCTCTTTCTTTTAATTTTATCATTAAACACTGGATTGCCAGTTGCAGTAGTGTCATTATGGCTGAATAGTGCTTGATTAAATAGCCAGGTCTGTAAAAACGAACGTGTTTTTAATATTTCTAGATTAACATTACTCAAATGTTTTCTCTTTCATATA
Source organism: Eubasilissa regina (assembly GCA_022840565.1). Classification (NCBI taxonomy): domain Eukaryota; kingdom Metazoa; phylum Arthropoda; class Insecta; order Trichoptera; family Phryganeidae; genus Eubasilissa; species Eubasilissa regina. The sequence continues at coordinate 25,510,549 of JAINEB010000022.1, read as the reverse complement.
TTCAATTTGAAATTAAGTGTACATTGTCTTTATCGCGAGTAAGAAAGAAACATATTTAAGCGAAATCGTATATTGACATCTGTCATATTTTCTTCTGTCTGTGGTGAAGGAGAAATCTCACTCACCATAGAAATTGTCTATCCACGATTCTTATATTCATATAGGTATCATTTTTGTTCGTTTTAACAGCTAACTTACAAAGATGGAATAATTTTAATTACACCGACATTATATTTACGTGTGGTTTGTTTTGGGCTCTATTATTGAAATATAGATTCTAATGAGATCAATAGGTACCATAACGGCCACCGTTGGCCGCGAAGCGCCATAATAGCCACCCGCCAAGCCTAGCAGTAAATAATCTACTAGTATGTATGATTAATAAAAGTGTTTAAAAAAATCTTTTATTAAGGTTAAAACAATGGAATATTTATTTGAATATACAAACGGTTTCAATTATTTTTTGTGGGCTTTAAATGTGCGTAACTTTGCACCTACAAGGAATAAATGATGCACAAACATCCCCAACATGCGGAATGTAAAAACCGACGTGGAAACATACATATTGGGGTCCCCTCGACGCCTGGGAAAGATCACGTGAGCCTCCCACCATTTTGACATGCCTGTAGTAATTCGAGTTTAGCCTTCCATAAATCACTTCTCTCTTATACAAATTCTTTTTCACTTTCAATTCTCCGTGCGGGTGTGAGGAGTTGCGACCGAGCACTCACACACACACACATATATGTACGTAAAAAACAAAATAAATCACATAATTTTATATTATTTTGGTGATGTGTTAGATACACTTTAATGTGATTTTAGTTACGACAATCATCCATCCATTCTCATTTATTTGAATTGAAAGAGGCAAGAAAAAAGAAGAAGACTTAATAAATCACCATTATTATGGCGTCATTCTACTATTGGATGAAGATCTCCCCATCTGGAAATCTACGTACGAAAAGAGCTGATCCCGAGTAAATGATAAGAGACAAGAAAAAATAAGATAACTTCTTAAGTCTTAGTCGTTTCACTATTAGATAAGGGCCACCCCATGGCTCTGCCACCTCTTCTGCTCTTCGCTAATTTATGCTGTGTCACCCCCACTACTACGATAATTTGGACTATCTATCGAAATTTTAAGCTTCATCTAAGTCATTTTTTGTCTTGTGTACACTTACCTAGAACATTATACGTTCATTAGTTGCGTCTTAAAACACAACCAGCATATTGCCGTGTATACTATTTAGCAGTGGCATAATATCGTCACTTCATAAATATTTACATAAAATAAAAAAATGTATTATTCTAACAATATTAATACATTTTTTTTAAATTTGATATATTTTAATATATATTTATTAAAAAAATTCTGAAAATGTTCCTGTTTCTCTTGATGCTCAGAATACCGTGAGTGTCGCATTAATATAGAGTTTTGTGGCCTTTGCTTCCATTAACATTTTTTAATTTCACTTTTCGCTTATCATGTTTCAACCCTTCCTTATATGGACAGTTTTATTTAAATACCTATTCTACTTCTTAGCGATAAAAAAAATCATTATCATCGTAAAGCCGGCTTTCTATAATACATTCATTTCATCATATGTAAATAAATATATGTACTTATTACATCGTTTTTTGTTGTCTGCTTTTCGTGCATATTTTTTATAAGCGTAGTCATAGTTTTTATTATATTCTTTCTATTGCCATAAGAGACGAAATTCATGTTTTTACAAGAGGTTTAAAGAAAAAGTTTGAAAACGATTTTTAAAAATCATACCTATTGAACTTTATTAATATTTTCGTTGAAACTTTACAATATTTATTTAATTTTATAGGTACAAACTTTTATGGAACATATTTCTGTTTTACGTCACTCTCACTGAAAAAGTTGACGCCCTTTGCGCCCTTCATAAATGTAAATACAACATTAAAATAATGAGCGTCCTTGTGAGTTAAACCATGTCAAATGCTGCAGGGTACAAATCTGTCATAAATTACCGCTTACATTACATGATTCATAAACAAAATCTGTTTGTGTATGATATTTGAATCGTATAGTTCCAAAACTGGTTGGTATCCTTATATATTGTTTGACCAGTCTATTGTGGAGCTTTTCCGGGTCGAAGTAAATAAGGTAATGATAGCCAACATGGTAGGTAGCCAACGTCCGTTGGACGGAGAAGGCGAATATGAATGGATATCCTGTATTTCGTATTAATCTCCAGAAATTCTTTTGTATTTTCAGAATATATTGGAAAATTCGCTTCACTTGTAATTTAAGGATTTGTATGTACTACCTACCAAACTATATTTATATTTTTTATTTATTATCTTTGTTTTATTAACCACTTAATTGAATTTAAATACATCTATCGGTTTCGAAAAATACCATTTTCTTCTTCAGGACGTCATAACTAACTAAAAACATGTGTTATTGTTTCTTTACCAGAATTTATTTTTAAAAAAAACAATTATTTAAAAAATAAATTTAGTACCTAACTCACCTTACCTAATACAAATTTAAAAATCGAATAATTTTTAGGAAAAAATTTTAGAATGGGACTCGTAGTTAAATTTGGTTGGTTGTTTATAATTTTTTGATTAGTTTTACGCGCTTTATTTGTGTCCAACGATTCCAAATTATTTAATTTGTGACCAACACCGTTTATATGCAAAATTGACAATCCCAATTTTTTATCAAAACCATTTTCTATCAAATAATTAGTATATTCTGAAAACCCACTATTGTCCAAACATCTCAATTATAATATAAGTAATTTATTTTAGTTTGTACTTTATTAGAGTTTTATTATACTTATATTTATTTACATTTAGAAGTTGTTGAGTGTAGATCTATTTTCAGGTTTGTTAAATTTAAATTAAATTGTGGATATAATTAGTATCAGGATTAGGTGAATGTACAGAAAGATAAAATAAATCTTCGTCCAGTTTATTTGCGATCGAACTTAAAGTATCTATTTACTTTAAGGAAAGTCATCATTATATCAACATTTTAATTTACTAATTCTAGAAGGGCTGAGGACTTAAATCTCTATAAGCCCCCATAGTCAAGACCTGCCATCCATACTTTATAACCAATAAAGGGCCGATCTATCTTTATAGAGTCTTTGTCGCTGTTTATCCCAATTTAATATAGGGCGACCCACCAGCCGGAGTTGCCACGAAGGTACATCTTGGTAATCATTCTTGTGGTATTCGCAAGACGTGTTCAAGCCATCTTAATTAATATTTTATGTAGAAGTAGGGACATTACTTTTTACCCAGTCTATTATTGTTATTTAAGGGGTGAGGGAGGGAATTAATATAACTAATTTAATAATAAATAATATAATTAAGATAACGCCTCGATAAATATATATTTAACGATTTTCTGCTAAAAAAAAAAAACGAAATATATTATGAGTGAGTAAGAAAAAATAAGATACAAATCTTGCTAGGTAGTTATTAAATTACATTCTATAAAAAATGATATATTGTTTTTAATTTGCGTAATATTGCCTGTGAAGGTATCGTACATTATAACAGAGGCGTAGGAGGGGTTGTTGACTAAATGTATTTTTAACGTCCTCCAGACACTTCCATCTCCGGAGGAATATTGCTTCCTTGAGAAATGAGGTTATGCTGCGAAAAGGCTGTGTGAACACTATCACTCCACTTTTAACTCTGTAAATAAAAATAATAAAAATCTATCACATTATAACATGGATCAAGTCTTCTAGTTTAATTTCTAAAACTATGTCTTGAATCATTTTTAGTTTCTGAATAACGTGATAATTGTAAAACCTTGTTTTATATATTCAGTACGTTTGGCAGAAAGTTCTCAAGTCAAATTTATTATTTTATAAAACATTAATTATAATTATGTATATTATTGAGTAAGTAATGTAATCCATTTTTAATTCACTTTATTTTGTTTACTAATTCACCTTAATTTTTAAAAATCTCTTTCTGCACTAACCACAAGAATCAGGTAGATATCGTCTGTGTGTTTTTACTTTTCTTTAGATCCGATAATAACGAAATTACAAATTTTTAATAGCCAACATTTTGAAACATGATGACGTATCATGATGGTTTCAAAATGTTGGCTATTAAATTAAGAAGATGTATTGTCCATAAAATCCTTTTTATTCAATGTATACTGGTGTAACAGACCTAGTCCACAATATTTTATCGGTGGATACCTGACTAGATTATGAATCAAAAACGTTCAAACAATATGTGCAAATTCTGCACCGTTACGGAAAATCTAATTATTAGAATTTTTTACAAAATCATGTTAACAGGTCTACGTACTTCGAAACAAGTGTACTATTTGCAAAATGTATCTATTATTAATCTATATACTTGAATCAGGCCCTAAATTATGTAACAAAAAATAGTCTAACCGCTCGAAATTCGAAAACCTTTATTTTTTGTATTCAACATATAATCTAGAATCAATAAAATATTTAATTTAATCGAAATAATCGCACAATTACGTTATGGTTGAGATTTGACACATATTCCTTAAACATTTACGACTCATAATTTAGTCAGGTATCCACCCATATAGTATTGTGAACTAGATCTGTTACACCTGTATATACCAAGCGCGTGCAGTCAGGACAACGAAATGTATATTTTGGGAAAAAAAACGAAATTAAATATTTATCAGTCAGAATATTATTAAAATATGAATAAAATGACAATTTGATATTACGAAATACATAGTTTATTTCAAATTATTTCGCATGAATTCTAGTTATATATAACTAATTATAAAGTACTGACTAACTGCGCGCCGCTGGTATATACAATGTATGTACACGTATGCTTACGTATATGAAGTTGCGTCACGGTACCCTCTACGATAAGAAGTATTTTTATCAAAATCTACCTCAAAATATATTTCCTCCCATATTACATTAATTACACGAAAACGGACGCAAATATATTTTTATCAGTTAATTGTAGTCGCTAAATTATAATTCAAAGATGCTAATCCTATCGAGACTATTCAGAAAAGTATTTAATCCAATGTTAGCAATACGGTCTCAGGTTTCGAATAGCTTGTTTATCCTCATCTCTGATACTTTGTATCTGAGGTTTTCTCTGATCAAACGTCTAAACTGTCTGAATTATAGAACAGATAATATTGTGCAACGTGCGCGTTTCCTCGATTCGTCGGCTGTCTCCATTGTTTGATTGTGATCGAGGAATATTAGTATCGAGGAAGGAAGTTTAGTCAGGATGACATGACGGGAGATTATGTTCAGGAGCGATTACCGCTAGAAACAAAGTTAACGTTTTGTATGTAAGTCCTTGTTTGTTACAGATCACAACTAGCGATCCACAATGGCACTCCCTCGGTACTGACACTCGGGGAGATATGCCTCAACTATAACTTCTTATTATTATTATTTTAAATAGGCAATCCACCCTTCAAGAGTGATTTGTGCCATTAATCAAGTTAAAAACTTTGTTTTATAAAAAAAAGTACAATAATATTATAGAATAGGAAATACTATACTACAAGTCAATACCATTGTCGTTCAAAAAACTTGCCATTATATAGATTAAACGTGGCGAGTTAAGGGAAAGAAGATGACACAAGTTAACCAGGAGCTGAAAATTACCATTGACGAGAAAGATCGTTTAGTAACGTCAAGGGAAAATTAATTTGTGCCAAGTAATTCGTCGTCCGTCATCGCGTAAGAAACTGTAATACATGTTAAAAGAGAAGAAATGTCAAAATTAACGTAATTTAAATATATTTTTTTGTTATTTGATCTGTATATATCTCTGAATTAAAAAGTTATGAAATAATTTTACTAAAATCAGAATGGAATAAACTTGTAGTAATATGTTTCTTCTTCTTCTTTTAAATAGGCAATCCACCCTTCAAGAGTGATTTGTGCCGTTAACCAAGTTAAAACATTATTTCATAGAAAGCAGTACAACAATATTATAGAATAGGGAATATTACGCTACAAGTTAATACCATTGTCGTTCAAGAAATTTGCTACCATATAGCTTAAATGTGGTGAGTTAAGGGAAATAAGATGACACAAGTTAACCGGGAGTTGAAAATTACCATTGACAATAGTAATATGTTTATATTATATAAAATCAACGATATTAATAAAATATTTACTTATCAAAGATATACTTAATTTATTTTACCCGCATAAGTCGTATGCTTTAGGATTTCAATAAAGTAATTGATAAAACCCCATTTCTCATCATTCTGTTGAATTTCTTCGAAGATGTAAAAAAAATATTAATAATTAATTCCTATGCCGACTAATCATTAAAAAACTGTTTATAGGTAAATTAAAGTATCAATATGGAAAACAAATACAATTTTATAAAATATGTTCACAAATAATGTTCATAGTAATTTAATAAAATGTTTAAACTGATTCTTTAACATATACATGATTCTTTTTTTTTTTTTATTATTTTGAAATTTTGACAATTTTATATAAAATACGAGTTACTTGAATCAGTTACAAAACTAAAGTTAAATATTTTTGTGAATCGCTGTACCTCTCCAAAAAAGAGACTAGCTCTTATTCTTGGAGAGGGACTTAGCTGTAATAATTTCTATAGAGTTAGAAGTTATATATTTGTAATCAATAATATGATTTATTATCTAATCGTGTGAAGTGATGTAGATGTATTTTAACTCCATTAACACTCTCATTATAAAGATTCTTAAAATATTTTAAGCCTTTATAACCCATTACTCCATCGTTATAAACATTTTTCATGGCGACAAAAATATTTCTCTTGCCCTTAGATTTTCATTTCACCTGAGCTTGAAAGTAATTCTTGTCACGAATTATTAAAAATGCTTCTTGCAAGGTTTCCTTTGAATAGTTTTTATGCAATCTGCTATTGGGTTTTTTCTTGTATTGATACACGATATCGTTTTTGAAAAAATATAGATTTCTAAGTATTATAGCGTCATAGAAAGCAATAAAATCTTCTTTAAAACTTGATACAAATGTAGATAAATAAATACGATAATTAATCGTGATCAAATAAGATGCCTTGACTACTTACTGCTACAAACATACTTTATTGAACGTAAAGTTCAATGTATAACACAAAGTCATATACCGATTTCAAAATTTGTAAATAAATAATTCAAATATTGTGACATGCTTACATTTTGTCGACACACGAAAATTGATAAAACTTTAATATACTTCAAAAACTAAAATCAACCCGATTAATACAACCACATTATTTTATGTTCAGCCGACAATAGATAATAGATTCGTTTATTATTATCACAGATTATCAATTGAAAAAATCTGAGCAAAATAAAATATATCTATCTTTATTCGAAAAGTGAGAGTAGCGACAAATTAGCCCCCGTGTTTAAAATTAACCCCTTTAGACGGTACCTGTCAACCAATACTACCAACCATAGGACAGAATTTATGGCCGCTTATTTGTCACTAGTGTTATTATATCAATATAGTAATAGTATCTGCGTATTGAAGCATCCTGGTATGATGAGAGTACTAGAAATACAGGTGCACAAATATTTATTTCTTAGAAGACCTTGGTGTAATATAAACCATCCACTTAATGTTTCCACCGTAACCTTTAAAACTTTAGGTGTATTGCCCACCGCCATAATGATGGCGATATGAAAAAATTTGTTGTTCTTGGAAAAGTGAAGAGATTTTTTGGCACTCCACTGTCCTTGGCATACCACGCTTCCGAGGGTCGAGTTGAATTAGAGAAGGCTAGTGTAATATTCACAATGTTAGGGTTCACGATTCTTAGTTAAAATCAACCGACTGTGAGCAAGGTAATTATTTTTATACTTGTCCAGCGGGTTCTAGAGCAACCTTTCAGCTTCTTCCTTCCACTTGGGTACTTGAGTCTTTTTGCTCGCTTTCTTTCAATAATCCCTGAGATCACGAGTTTCTCGACATTCTCATAATTTCTTCTGGCAACATGTTCAAAGTACGCAAAAATGCTTGTTTTTCATGTTGTCGAAAGATTTTTAGTAATCCTGAATTCCTGGATGATAGAGACATTAATGTACGCTGCATCCGCCTCAAGGACGCAAAGATCTCGAAGGCATCCAACATGTTATTTTACTTATTTCTTGATATCGATGTTTCCACTCTATATAGTGCTGTGAGGAATGTCAGAGATTTCACCAAATAGATTTTGCTTCATTTCAGGATGGACTGATTTCTCCATATCATCGTCAAACTATCACTGAGTTTGTCATTACAAGTCTACTTCACATCCTTCGTGTTTTGATACCGACACGTATTTCTTATTTATACACACATTTGATCGTGTTATTTTATATTATATAAAGCAACGCTGTCCAACTTCTCTTAGCCCGCGGGCCATTTTTTCTTTTCCAAACATTTTGCTGGCCAAAAAAGGTAGACAGGTAATTTAAAAGTCAGTTCATGTCACCTCAAAGTTATTTTATTTACACGAAAAAAATAAAGTCAAAAATAATACGTTACTAAAAATAATAAAAAAATAACAGAAGAAAGATATTTACTGGGAGCATTGTGGCCGTGGTTGTTGAGCAATAATTAATTTTATGTCTATATTCTTCAATTATGCCCGAGATCATTCAGGTATTGCTCATGAGTTTTGGTCAAAAACACATTAGTTAGAATATTATTTATTTAAAATTTTACTTCTAGTTGGCTTCTAATTGGACAGCGCTGATATAGAGCATTAACAGTTTAATGATACAGCGTTGTGTATTGATAATTAAATATAATGTATATAAATACACATATAAATGCAACTGAACAAATTACAATCCAAAATACATGAAAGTATAATATTACATAATACATAAGAAATAGTAAACTACTAAAACATAAAAGCAGTTTTAAAAATAATTATTTTTATAATTAACATATCTTTTAACAAAATGCTTCTTTGTAAAATTTTAATGTATAATATTTAAATATGTGGGTTTGTTTTATAACTTAATACAGTGTACATATTCTTGTATATCTGTATTGAGTTTTCCGTTAAGGCTTTTAACTCACAAATATCCGAATCTGTGTACAATTAATTACCAAAAAAACTTAAACACTAAGCTAACCGGAGCTAACAATGCTTGTTTACAAACCAGGGTAAAGTTTATGTTTGTTGTGTTGGTACTATTAGGCATTTATAAAGCTGGGTCCACTCGATCCCGGCTGCTGAGTTTACGTGAGGAGAAGGATAGGATTATCAGGGGTGTGTTGCGCGTTGTTCCCTTTAGTTAATTATTAGGTGACCTTTTCACTTGAATCGCAAAGTTAAAATAGTCATCGTTTTCATAACTCACTCAATTTTCTCTCAAAGTAAAAACAAAACTCAAATAAGAAAAAAAAAATCAATTCTCTCAACGAAATTTCAAAATCCGAGGTTAATTTTTGATATGCGAATTATGACAAATTTCGTCAATCGCCGTTCCTAATTCTCAGAAATGTTCATAATTGATGTGGTCGAACTTTGTGAGCAAAGTTTTCTGCAAGTTTTAGGGTCACTTCACCCACCTCCCACCGTTCACCCCGCCTACTCGACATCATCATTCCACAATCCTGTAGACCCACCGAGGTCCTGGGAACTGCGGAACAATTTTCATATGCCAGGAGACTTGTGTAACCCTTGTCCTCGCAACTAGGACCTTACCGGGCCACTCGAACTCGGTTTGGATTGCGCGTTCATTGCGCGCTCTTTGTAATATTTATTTTATGATTCAATTACATTTAATATATATTTTTTAAAGTGAACTCTTAATAAATATTTATAATCTTTATTTATTTTTTATCATTAAGGTTTCACAATTTCAAAGTACGATCGTTGTTGATTTTTTTAATTATGAGGTAGTTAAATAAATTAATTTAAAATGTTTTTTACAATATGTTGTTATTATATTCACTTTTTATGTACAGAACAGTAACAAAAATACTTTTAATTTCAATCACTCTCTTCTTTTTACAGTTAAAGAACGAAATTTTGTGAACTAATTTACGTTGGGTGGCATTTCGTTCTAACATAATCAGAGTATTTTACTTATAGTGAACTATTATGCCTTACCATTGACTATGTTTCGTTTTCGTATAATCACATTTTTGCTTTAGTATCGGAGCAAAAATGTTGTTGTCACATGTCCGCGACCATATTCCTGTTTTTCTCGACCCCTATATCTAGCGCTCGTCTTCAGTATGAACCTGGTTCCGGAACCTATCGTGCGGTCACTGGGTCAAAATTGGGATTTAACTCATACAACAGTGATATCGTTCGTATTGTGGAACATTCATGTCCGGTGCTATGGTACACTGTATTAGTATCACTCAAAATGGATTTATTGTTTTGTGGATACATTATTTTGATGATTATGTATGTGCCTTGGATGATGTCACCGTTTCATATCTTGGACATCTTCACGGACTGCTTAGTGTGTGGTCTTGACAGCGACTACAGGGAGTTTGAAGACATCATACTCGAGATAAGGAGAGCATTCCTTCCAAATCCCGGTCATACAAAACTACAGGACCTTCCTAAACCCATCTCCTAATTTCTTTTCCCACCAAGCGGTTTCCTATTCTCTCCGCGGGGCTTACGACTATACCTCATCATTATCGTCATAATTTGGACCTATGGTCACCCAAGTGTAAGGCCGACTGCATAAAGTATACAGTTCTTGCATCTCACAACGTAGCCGGCCCATCTGTCACTCCGATTTTAAAACTACACTGGCATGTTTTGAGATTTCCTTGAGTTGCTTGTTGTATCTACAATAAATAAAATATTACCAAAGAGAAATGTTGAATGATTTCAACCCTGTTTTCGATTTTGACGTAATGGTATGACTTTATGGTGGAATGACGTAATCGACTCACTTATTTTATATTTTCATAAACATACTGGCCATCCGGGTCATCCGGCCATATTCGGTTATAAATTTATCCCCATAAAAAAACACGTACGACGATACCTGGTAGTGGCCTTTTTATCTTACCTTCGAGAAGGTTTTAATGGTTGCTCCTATAAAAATATATATTGGTACCAACATTACAGTTGTATATAAATTTATAACTATCTTATATTTTCGTGTATTTTTATTCATTGCAATATTATATTATTTTATTAATTTTAATAAAATCACATATTATTTGTGAAGTTACGATTTTTTAAAACATAATTCTTCGATAATTAAAACAAATGTAGATAAATCTTTTTAGAAAAATCTATGTCTCTAAAAAGTATAGTAAATACCGAGACTCGAACCTGGAACATTTTATTGCCGGTTGAGATCTTTTCCAATTAATCTAAAATGACTACACAGAAAGTGTAGTCATTTTTCATCTACGTATGTTTCTATGTGAGATCTTTTTTTTAGAAGCGACCATTTTTCTGAATATTTATTATGACTTAATTGAGTAAATCTGTCTACCTGCAATTCCGAGTTTTAAATCATTTATTATCAAAATTGTTATTACACTATTTTTTTTTATTAGATACTGTCTTAATTATTAACCAATAAAAAACTACATTGTGGAAAAAACGAGTCTAGTTCAATACATAAATATGCCGCTTTCTATCTTATTTACCAACTTCTACATTAATATGGAGGGTGTTACTTTATAAATGAATCCTCTCAAAATGCAGCTATCATCCCTAGCGTAAGTGGAATAAGATCTATATTTCTCTTCAAATATTCTGAACAATGGAGAGAAATCGATCTTGAAAAAGTAATTTAGAAATATTGTTGTGTATATACGAAAAAGCATCGATATGTCTAACGCGGAAAAACTTCCCCCGAGACTTACCGAGTAAATTCAACGAGTTCTGTATGTCGACCCCTTAGAATAACAAGGTTCCAACTAACATTTTGGCCTAATTTGAGTTATTGCGTGAAATGGGTTCCAAATGCATTATTCTTTATGTCTTCCATACACACCAACTCTATATAACGCATATTAAAGGAAAGTTCCAACTGCAACAGTAATTTATTTAAATTTATGGATCATTATTGTAAATTTACAAAGTTTTTATTTATTATTTATTTATTTTTAATTTCCCTCGTCTCGCAGTGGTCATTGATAATACTGAAAATAAGTTAAGACCTTAAAACTTATCATATTTTCATATTCAAAGTAAAATATACATGAATACATATATTTTGAAATTCAATCAACATTTTTGGGCTCATTATCTCAAAATAGTGTCAGTGTCAGATGGAACCATGTTTTCTGAGGGTCGATATATTGGTTTGTAATGTGTTCATTTAACGAACTTTTTTAAATAATGATACGAGCATAAAGAATTCTACTTCTATATTTATACTATTTTCAAATTAAACCAAAGCTCAAGTTTCTTAAAAAATGAACTGGCTGGAAAGGCCGCTAATGGATTCAACCCCCTGGCATTTGTTATAAGAAGGGGGCATTCTGACTGCTACGTTATAAATATAAGCGAGACGTTAATTAGCATCTTATTATGTATGAGCAAAGCATGTGTGCCTAATGACAGTGACGTTTCATTGGTAATATATGCCCTAGAATGAAATGTTTAAGTATAGAAATAACAAATTTTATATCTACCTACATAATAAGTAAAACAGTGTACTTTTTGCTAATTATTTTTTTGATTTTTTCATTGGTAAATAAAATTAAATACGTCGTTAAGAAATAAAAAGGTTTTTTTTCGAAAATTATCTGAGCTGCCACCCGAATATGATCTCTTCTTCTTTTTTTTCGTGCCTTATCCATTCAACGAAGTTATCTTTCATCACATGTTTTCTTCGGTTCTGGAGACCAAGTTTGGCCAGGATATTCATCCAAGATATTCTCCTTTTTACAGGGACCAGATTTCTAGCAATATTTCTCTGCATATGCAAGATATGATACTCTTTGAATGTCTCATTACGTATCCAAGCTATTGAAATTTTCGTATATTTATTATTTTAAATACTATTCATACGTATTCATCCTAAAATTTTCATCTTAACTCTATTCATGCAGCTTATTAGAAGGAACCAATGTTTCAATTTTTTTTTAATAGCTGACTTTGTGTCTTCTCCAATTTCGTTCCTACAATATATATGAACACTGGATCTTCATATTTTCAATAGACTGCTTTTTCACTATTGTACGATGTTCTCTTAACATTGCCAAATTTTATTATTTTCATTCTTCTACCAGTATAGTTGAGATTAAAGCTTAGAGAATAACACTCAAAAAAAATTATATACTCAGATCAGTGCGATGCTGAAATATCATAATCATAATCATAATCAAAGAAAATGTTGAAAACTACAGACCGATTTCAAAATTGTCAATTCTCAGTAAATTAATGGAAAAAATGATATACGATCAATTATTCCCAAGTGTGCGTCCTATAATTATCCCCAATCAGCACGGTTTCTTTCCACAGAGGTCTATAGAATCAAATCTCTTACAATTTACCGACATTATTTTGAAGGTGATGGACAAAGGGTTACAAGTAGACACACTGTACACTGACTTCTCAAAAGCTTTTGATAAAATCAATCATCGAATACTTCTGAGAAAGTTGCGATGTCTCGGTATACACGGAGACCTATACAGATGGTTTACTTCCTATATCAAAAATCGAAGTCAGGCAGTTGTGATCCAAGGGTTTAGTTCCATATTCCAAAATGTCCCATCTGGAGTTCCACAAGGCTCACACCTTGGACCTATTTTATTCTTAATTATATTAATGACATTAAAGAATGTTTCTTAAATTCTGAATTTTCACTATTTGCTGACGATGCCAAAATTTTCAAAGAAATTAAATCACCCACTGATTGCCTCCTGCTACAGGATGATATTAATAGACTTTCAATCTACTGCCAAAAAAATCAACTTTTTCTAAATATTGCTAAATGTCACATCATTTCATTTTCAAAGAAAAAATCTAATTTGTCGTATAATTATCAACTTAATAGTAACATACTCAGTGTCTGCACACAAGTGAAGGATCTTGGTATCATCTTGGATTCTAAATTAACTTTTATCCCGCATATAGAGTCGGTAATCGCTAAGGCCTATAGACTCCTCGGTTTCATTGCTAGAACGTCTAACCCATTCCAATCCCCTTTTACTCTTATCATCCTATATTTCTCATTTGTACGCAGTCAACTTGAATTCGGATCGGTAGTTTGGAACACACATTATTCCACCTACAGCGACCGACTTGAAAATGTCCAACATAAATTTTTTAATATATTAAATTCACGTGCTCGCTTAGACATTAAATCTCATTCAGAAAGTGAGTGTTACCATAAAATACCCCCCCCTCTTAAATAGAAGAAACACTCAAGATTTATCCTACCTCTATAAAATTTTAAATAACTTAGTTGACTCGCCCTATTTATTAGAACAAATAACTTTCAACTGTCCAACGCGACAAACACGATCAAATAATCTTTTTTACCCAAATTTGAGTAGAACTAATTACATAAAAAATTGTTTTATTATCCGCTCTACCTCAAAATATAATGCCGTAAATTTTTCTAATAACATTGACATTTTCAACGATAAATTGCTTCCTTTTAAATTTAAACTACGCCAACTTTTCAATAACTATTAACATAAACTGTATATATTGCATCCCATTTCCCTCCCCTCCTTACCCTTTCCTCTTCGTATATTCAGTTTAAAATCACTCTTTTATTTTTTTGTTTTTCTTCTTTTAGTTTATTAATATTATTATTTTTTTATTAATATATACTAGTTTTTAGTTTATTATGTTTACTTTTATGTAAAAGCATTTTGTTTATCAGTCTGCTATTTTTTAGTTTATTATGTACTATGTATTTAATTATGTACTATTTACTATTTTTTAATTTATTATGTACTATGTATTTAATTTCCGAAGAAACTTCACTGGTGTTATTTTTATATATTATGTAATTATCAGTTATTATTGTTACACTGTTTGTTTCTCCAAAAAAAAAAATAATAATAATAATAATAATATGATGATCTTTAAGCAGAAAATACATCTCAATGTTATGGTATTTATTTTTGAAATCCTCACTAAAAATATCGATAGAATTTATAAGAAAAATTGATGCAAACCAGAACACAAACATCGTACAAGAGGACGAGATAGACTAAGACTGCCATTCAGGAAAAAGGATAAATTTCAGAAATCAGTGGTGTACTGTGCGATAAAGATTTTCAATGAAATGCCAGATGATATAAGAAAGGATGAGAAACTATATAGATTCAAAATGAAACTCAGCAAATATGTGCAAGATATGTTATAGTAAAAAGGAACATTTTGATCTTGTTAATATTAGAGCATATGTATATGTACTTATGTATGCACTATATTAAGAATAAATAAATGAATTGAAAGCAATGTTTCTCAAAATTTAACTTGAATTGAAATTTTTTAATTATTGATATTAAATTTATTTTTAAATTGACAGAGTTGCGATTTTTACACAACGTACCTACTTGATAAATAAATGAAAATCAATGTCATTAGAAATAATTGTTATTTGCATTTTTTAAATGGCATTAAATTTATTATATTTCTATATATAATCTTCGTTAACATGATATTACCAAAATAGTGCATGCATATGATTTTAAATTAAATGCTTTTCATTCTAGAATATACCGTACATTTTAAAACACAAACAAAATAATAATAATATTTTTATTTTATTCTTTATACAGTGTGCAACATGACTATAGATGCTCGTCAACTCCGCAACAAGTCCGGGAGAACCTCGGGTCAAATAAAGTCTCCAGCGCTAGAAGGTCCTACATCATGTTCTTACAGACTGCAGCCAGCAGCCGGGCAGAGGGTGGAGATTCAACTCTACAGATTGGTCGCTGCAGGACATCACAACGGGACCAGGTAAAGAAGACACCAAGACAGAAGTATATGCTTTAGCTGTGATCACTTTATGTTATTTGTGTGTAAATAAAAATTAATTTCTACTCGAAAAATAATTATCTAAATTGTTATCTCTATAGACATACATATTTACAGAATCACGAAATCAAATAAATAAATTTATTTATCGAAATATGGTGGAACTCGATGAAATCATGTGTCGCTGTTAAAATTAGATAATTATTGCAATTTTAACCCCTCACTGATGATTGTATATTTGTTTTATCTTCAAATGGCAAGTTTTATTATTATTTATTTATTTTTAAATTAAAATACATTTTTTTGTTGTGATGTTTCTATTTTAGAACATAGTTTTATGGTGTTTTTGACACAAATTAAATAAATCAATAAGAAAAACATACAGAAAAAATCTATATATTGACATTCATGACAATATGAACTTAATTGCTTTTAAATATGAAATAATAGGTATATCAATTAGAAAAACTACAGAATATAAATTTAAAAAATTGTCGAAAGCGTGTACGGTTGATAAAACGAAAATGGTAAGGCGTTTCTCCTGATATATACAGGCTTAAATCCCGGTAGCAACCAAATATTTTTTCAATAAATAGATTTTTTCTGTTTATATTTCTAATTAATTCGATTATACTGTGTTGTTATTATTATTACAATGTTTTTTAACTCACTTTTATCTGAACCCTGATGCCCTTAAACTTTAGCCCTCTGGTCTATGCTCCAAATGAATTCTCCTAACGTTGCATTGCAAAATAAAGACCTAATGATTATGCATTCATGTGGAACAGTGAAAAAATACTTCTGAAATCTATTTTTGAAAACATCAGATAATAAAACTTTGTATGGGAACACCGAATATGTATGGAATTGGCAATTTGGTAACAGCCTGTTTTTATAAACTGTCCGTTATTTCCAAACATAGAAATACATATTAAAACTTTATTACATGCCATGTGCTGCCATTTATTGGTTCCTGTGGTTGTACCCAAATTATGTTTATTTGGGAATTAATTAATGAAATTAACGATGTATACAGTATTAATATTTTTCGTTTATTCGTTAAAATTAGAATTGTCGAAACATTAAAAAAACATCCTAATCCTGGATTTGGCTCACTATTTAAATTAGTACGCCACAATTGAGGGTTATTTAATTTGATGGTTCCAGTTGCCAGGTGGTTTGCTTTTATTAACTATTATTATAATATGAAACCACAATGTACTACAATAAAGAAAACATATAACCATTTATCACGTGTATGTCTACACTCTCCGCTTGACGTTTTGGCTTGATGATCTTATGAAGTCAGAACGTGGATTTTTATTGAGTTTATTTTCAAATCGTCTGTTGATTACCTCAAAAAACTGTTATGACTTAATAAATTAATATACTATTACAAATTAAATGTATCAATTAAAAAAATATACAGATAAAATCAATATATCGAAAAAATATTTCTGTTGCAAGCGGGATAAATGAATTTTATTAAACGTCAATCGATTTCGCTTACCTCAAACTTCGTCGTGACGTATTTAAAACTAACAATAAATACAAAAAAGTGCACTTATATATAAAAATGGAGACAAAATACGTATACATTTACACAAAACATTAAAGAAGGGGAAAGTACTGTGTTGATGGATATTAAATTGATTTAAAAGGAAACATTCCTAATATGGGGCTAATAGATAAATTTATTTGGTTATTAAGAATGGCACTAACGCTATTCTGTCTTTTTTTTATCTCACGGGCCTCTAAATTGTCTAAGCGGAGAGCAAATTTGATGGAAGATATTGACCCTTGGGCTATTATTAAATGTATGATCTTTTTCAATAATACGGTTGGAAAATTCTGAGAAACCATTTATTTATTTAGACTTTATTGATACATATTTTTGTTGTAACAGAGGTGAATATATTATAATATAACATAATAAACATAAGATACAATTATATTGCAATTAAATACTCGTAGTTTATTGAATGGGATGGAGTGGACTCCACCTCTGGTATATACAGCGTTATCCTGGCTATTTTGCTAGACTGAAGTCTGTATTAAAGTAGCCAGTTTTTTTCATGCTGTTGTGGTGTTATTAAAGATAAAGATTCGACAGAAATAAAAAAAATATTAAAAAAATCTTTTTTTTTTAAATAAAAATGTAGCGGAAGTGTTAATATATAATGTATGTTGGAATGTTGGATAGCCATGCTTCCGATTGCTCTCTACCCGATTGGATCATATATTGGGTCCATATTTGTGTAATCATATTTTAACATTACTGTTTAAACATTTAAGATGTTGTTTGTGATTGTGATTTGTTTAATTTAATTTAATATGTCAAACCACAACAAACCACGAACAGTATGGTGAGCTTATATACAAAATTCTTTACATACATTAATGTTAAGAAATAATGATAATAATAACATGTAACTAAAGATATTATCCTTGGTAGTTCTAACATCCTTAATTTTAGCATTAAGAGAACGTTGTATTGTTAATCACCTAATACATAATACCCAACTTTGTAACAAATTTTGTATACAAGCTCACCACACTGTTCTATCAGTTGGTAGACAGTGGTCTATACAGCCGAAACGATCGTTCAATTATTTGAAAAAAACAAATAGAACCATCAAAATCGTATTTGATTTATTGTGTTGATTATAAATATTATTATAGACTGGCTACCTTAGGGGGAAGATGTCTACAAATACTTTTAATCTTTCTCAGTTTCAAGTGCATTGCATTGTCTATTGTTTTTTTTCCAATTTTTTAACCATCTTTTTGATATTATTTTTTGATTTATTGATCAATTGAATTGATTTAGCAACCCTCACGTTCCACTATTCCACTATGGTTAATCGTGACAGCGAAGCGTTTAGGGCGTGCTTACTATACGTTAACTCCGTTTAAAACTGCGAGGTCCCACTTAATGAATATTAGTATTTTTGTATACTTTTAAAACCATTTTAACATTTTCGTGTTGGTTTTTTAGCTGCATAGGTGGAGCCTTGCGGCTAGGCAGTACAGAGCTCTGCGGGGTTAATGAGCGATACACCCCTCCAGTTGTCCTGTTCGCAGACCATGGAGATACGGCACTGCTTTTTGAGTGAGTCCATCATTATTCCTTTTAAGACATTTTGAAAAATATATTGGTTTTCGTTGGTATAATATAATATTTCAATTATTAAGTTCGGTAAGGTAAGAGATCTCTCTGCCATAATATATTCCTTTTAGTTATTTTCTTATCTTATTTATTTTATTATTGCGATTGCTACACAATTTTCAAACATGAAACCAAAGTAAATGGCATAAAAAATTGGATAAATGTTATTTATTTAAAGTCGATTCTTCAAAATAAAAAATAATAACTACCTATACTTTATTAAATGTTGCTTTTACTATACACGTGGAACAATTCACTTTTTCCATGTACTACACCTCCGCAAATTAGTTTAGACGGCAAACAATCAAATAAAAATATATATTCCATTAAAATCTTTTTACGGTAGCGAAAAAATACAAAGGGAAAGCAATGTTTGGTAAAAAAATAATATTTTTATTTGATAAATAATAAATAGTGAATAGGTGTTTTAGCACGTTGTAGCAGTAGATATGTGTATACATATATTAATACCCAGATAAAATACAAATGGGAAAAAAATATATTCTCGTCATAGTGAAATATACATATTGTCATATTGTGTATATTTGTTTTATGACATATTTTTCATAGAACATCATCATAATAATACGTAATAGGAAAATGACCAGCAGGTGGTGAACTCGGTGTTGTCCAAATTGATGTCGCAAACGACCTCTCAAATGTCTGCAAGCAGATTAAGATTTATTTTATTACATTTCATATAATCAAAACATGACAACTAATCCGTCATAGTTTAAACAATTCATTTCACGCTAACAAGTAAGACAGGTTATTATCGATAAGCCATTTTTTTATCATTTCTTCCAAATTGGAAGAAAGCGTACTCTTTTGTAAAATCAATGTAGGAACAACAAATTCTAATGTTGTCGATCCATACTTATTTTCCAATTTTTTTCGAGGCAGTTCATGAATTTTCGAGCGAACATAATGAAAAAGAGCTGCTCATTTATTTTCCCCAGAAACAGATCATCATAATTATTACGCTGTAAAGATTTATTCAAAACGCTCCACATAAAAAATGTGAGCCAAACATATAAATTAATACGATCATTATTTAAGCTGATCAAAGAAAAATTAAATGAGGCCATTCATATTCAAGAAAAAAGAGCGCTTATATTACCTACTACGTGTCACAAGATTTATAGCGAGAAAAATCCATTGAGCCCCGCTTCCCGATTCTTGGTTGTCTGAACTCCGATTCTTGGTTGTCTGAACTCTGTAATTTGTAGCCTGAATTAAAGTCACGTTATTCTAGAACCATCCCTCATAATCTGGGAAAATAATTAAGCATTGTGTAACCAGTATTCTTTGTTTGGTTTCATGAAAATTGATCGACGTTGATATGGGTACGGTATTTACAAAAATCGTCAAAGCTTAGCACGATACGCCATTATAAGACGGCTTTTCAGTGAAAATCTTTTCAAAAAATGAATTTTACACATACATTTAATAACTACGGATAACAATAATAAGTAATGTTTACAGCGAATCTGAGAATCTAAGTTTTGAGCTTAGCACTATAATTTGATATTCATATAATAATATAAAAATAAATAAAATATAGTAATACTAATGACGTAATGTCTGTAAAATTAATTTGAGCAAAATGAAATGTAGTTAAATTTTTTCGAATTCTATTTCTTATCACCCTCAAAAATAATGTTTATATCTATTTATCGTAATGTTATTTGTTTAGTGAAATAATATTAATTTGAAAATTTATATTATTATATATATGATAGCATTGGGGGTTTAGCAAATTAAAAATAACTTTTTTTCATATTATTATTTCTCTAAAATTAATATCCATCTGTTTTGTTAATTTTATATTGTTTGTTTTGTTATATTTAAATACATTTCTTAACACTTTATGTATGTTTGTAATGGACAATTATGCCCAAACAGGTAATCACTTTAATAATGTGGAAAATAACCATGATAAGCTACAAATAAAATCTTTTTTTTTTATATCAGTTTGTACACAAATAATTTCTGTAATTCTTGTGGTGATCCAAAGAATTATATTATCATTGAAACATATCAATGTATTATAATACCAAAGCAATGGTTACCCTACCCTTAAAAGGGAACCTGATCGCTCGATTACATACGCCAACTAGATAAATAATATGATTTGAAATATTGATGGAAATCGTCTTATGAAACGTGAGAATATTACATTGGTACCTATCCAAATAGACATTATTAATAATTTTGGATAATATTACGCATATATGTATAAAGTGTTGGTTGTGCATCACAAACTGTTTTCTAAATACTAATAATTAAATCATTCAATTCCAAAAACAGTTAAGAATTTTGAAAATATTGAAGATTTTTATATTTTATCAAGAAAGTTATATTGGTAACGCTATAATTTTACAAGAATAATGAATTTACAAGATGTCTCAATAAAATGTATTCCTAGAGATGAAAATATTATTAAAATATTGTACACCTTTTTCTGTATGATTTCTAGTATCGTGATTTAAAATTTATGCAGTTTTGAATTAAAAAAGTGAATGTATACGTACAAGTGCTTGAATAGAAATATTCTGGTAAGTAGAGAAAGGAATAGATACACCCTGGGAACGAGAACAGAACAATTATCAGAAAGGCTCCATCGCTTTACATTACAACGCAATCTAAGTCGTGATTGGTTGGGATCTACTAGTAATTGAGTTTATGCCCGATTGCTTGGGAAAACTATCATCCGCTCCAATAATGAAAATCTCTATTAACACATGCTCCTTAAACCCCAACCTTCCATTGAGCCTCCCGGTATAGGCTTGTTTGATAGATTTAGATAAAGCTCTCAGTGTTACAAGATGATTGAACCATCGTTAGTGGAATGGCTACACAAATTCCTAAGGCAACCATTTTAATTATCATCAAATAATTACTTTTGTTTCCTAAAAGTATATTGCGAATGAACGAGAGCTCTGGATATATAGTTTTGACGACACTCGTTCGTATGTATGCGGTGTACATGTGGGAGAGTGGAACAGATGCCTGAGCATATTTTGTGGAATTGTGAGATACTTCGAGATGCACGTGAACGTATGATTGGTGGTTTACCTGGACTTAGACAATGCCCGCCCAAGAATGCAGACCTAATTAGTAATGGGACGAATCTTGTTTTATGTAAGGTGTTTCTTCGGATATGGGTGACTCGTTGGAGCTCCTTAGGCGGGTAGTTAAGCCAGCCTGCGTGGGTGGGACTCCACCTACGAGCCTATCTCTCACTCTCCATACCTCGTGTTTTGTAACTCCGTTAGTCTGTCCGTGTAAGTGTGACTCAACCCATTTTGTGTCTCGTCCACTGTCACTCTTTTGGGAGTGTTTTTTAAAGAATGGATTTCTGAGTGTCTGTCTTGAACTACTGCACCTTAATTTTCCATAAATTTTCCATCCGATATATCTATCAATGTACTTTTTATTATAAATGATAATCCTTATAGTCCAAAGTTTAATAAAAATGCATTGTTAATTCTGGCGTCTGCTATCGATTTACTCAAAGGTATTTAAAATTCCGTAAAAACAATATAGATAGATGGCTTTCAAATAATGGAACGACAGATGTATTCATTTAAAAAAGTGAAACATATAGGTTCGAAAATTTGTCGTCAAAAATACTGGCGCTGTAGCATAGTTGGTAATGCACCTTCCCGGATTGGATTTATTTTATTTTATTTGGAAGATATCCAGATTTGAATCCCGGCAGCGCAACAACAATATTTTTCGATAAAATTGATTTTATACGTATATCTTTATAATTAATACATTTAATTAGTATTTAAAAAATCACAAACCTATGTTCTGAATAATTACAACTTCACAATAATAACGTGTTCTCCTTAATAAAAACATTTAACTTTTATTCTTATATATTTCTCGAATTATAAATTTAAATAACCCGTTAATATCTTATGCCAAACATTAAAAAAACTTTTGTACGGAATTTTTATTTGTTCCTAACACCAAAAATATACAACGGCCTAAATGCAAACTTAAAAAGTTGTATCCACAGTCTTGCATATTTTTAACAAAAGTTATGTTCTGGCTCCACGAAAAGGAAAGAAATTATACCCAAAAAACTTATATAAGCTCCGACGATATGAAAATTGCTACAACAGTATATATTGAACATTACTCTTTTTACTTTTACTTTTTATTTTATCTTTTAGGTTTAATTAGAATTAATTAATTGAATCTCATAATTTTTAATTTTATTTATACATTGATTACTACTAAATCGAAAAAGTCATGCTATAATACACTAAAATAATAGTGTAGGAGGAAGGGCACCGAATGAAGTATTTTACATTCCTGACAAAACCTTTAACTACAATGCTAAGTTAAGTAAAAAGTATATTATTAAATTAAAAAACTACTGTACATCCTTTAACCGATTTAAACCAATTTTTTTTCTAATAGTTACCCAGTTATCCTTTAGAACCCTACACAAAATACATAATATGGCCATCCCGATGCCTCTCCACGATATAAATATGTATTGTATTGAATGTCATCTATTACAAATTTTTCTCAGTTGCACTCTAGATACTGAGGAAAATATAATCGTTCAACCCCACCCCCGGACATTCCATCCATACCCTTCCTGAACAAAATTTTGCGAATATCGTAACTTTTTAGGGCCTGTTATAATCTGAATCTCGGGCAACGCCATGTATGGGCTAGTAAACTATAATTACCAGTTCGTTATTATTTGTTCTGACACTGAAGAAAACATAAGAATATAATATTTTGAATGTTATAAAAATAATGTACAAAAAAAAAAATTATAATAAACCTGCGTTGGCAATACAACGTTTATTAATTATGCTAAATATTTAACATCGACCTTATTCAAAAAAAAATTAATTCATAATAATAAAATCGAAATCTGTCTGAAATTTTGTGTGCAGTGCGCAGAAAAATTTTTTTGGTGGTGGATTTGATAGACGTTTCAAATTTCATTATAGGATTCATATCAGAGGGCATCATGTTCGAAGCGAGTTCTTTGTTAAGACATAAAAATAGCGCGATTGTCATAGGGTAACATTGTTATTGTAAATTTACAGCAAAAATATTTCAACAAAACCTTGCTAAAAATAAATATCGTAAACAACGCTGCAGTGATTTAATGCGAGCGTTGAGCATCGGCCGTTCGAGCAACCCCCGAGCTCGCAACCGGAACGGAAGCGCTGCAGGATCCTCGTCGAGAGGAAAATATTCATATTTAAATGCTGGATGATAATTTGTTCTGCCGCTTCTCCGTGCGTGAGAAATGGCCCGGAATGTTCAGCGAGACGTGTAGCGAATCATCTGATGCTAGCCGGATTTCCACCTCGACGGCTTCCAAGTCTTGTCTCGGCGTATGTTCTCGGCAAATTTGGCTTCGTATCTCGGGATTATCGAATCAAATAATACGTTTTTGATATTGCTCTACCCGGCAGGCGGGTGCGCAGTTATCTTTGAAAGCCTGCTCGATATAATTTCGCCCGCGGTGAGTGGTCGGAAAAAATCTACACATGGAGATCATTTGATCGAATTAAGATACGCTTTCAGATTGTGAATAGAAATTTAAAGTGGCCATATATTTGGTGATGGTGTTAGGATGAATGAAGTGGTGATAAAATTTATAAGTGTGAATAATGCTCAGGGAATGTTAGTGAATTTACTAGGTACCTATTAAACAAGCTTATCTGGGATAGAATACGATATTCAAAGGAGCGTAGCTACTGAAAGTATAATAAATGAAGTCTTCTGTGCATTCCGTTATCAGAAAAAGTGCTTTATTTAGCGATGCGAAATAGCGTCTTAGGACCGGTTGTGTGATCAGTAGTCAATTTTTACTATGGTAACTTTAATAACTTTTTACTAACGTCAGTGGTTAAAATCGTTTGCGGATTGTTTGAACGTCAAATTTACTAGTGTCGAAGCATAATAGACGAGATGTCTATAGGCGCGACAAATAATCATGATATATGTTTTATTTTACGCTTTATCTTTGGATTTTTTTACCTCTGCCTTCGAAATCTGTCAGTTTGGTGTGATTATTTTTTGGATTATGTACTAATGTATATTAAACAACTAGATCATCATTAGATGAACTCTCATCACTAAAATAGCGGAATATTGAATAATTAATTGTCGTATACTGCAACTTTCAAAGTATCAATGTGTCAGATGACTTTTGGAACAACTGAGAAGAGTCAGCCAAATTTAACGGATAACGGAGAGTAAAATGAGTTTACTACTGGATGGACAGTAAATATTTTTTTGGCAACGATCAAACAACTTTAGTAAAAAAATACGTTTTTATATAATAATATATTTATTTTCTGATGCCGTGACCGACTTGATAAGCGAGCGCTCTATGTATTAATTTATTCTGGTATGGGTTACTCATTGGAGCTCCTTAGGTGGGTAGTCAGGCCGCTCTGTGTAGGTGCGACTACACCTACGCACCTACCTCTCACTCTCCACTGCCTCGTGTTTTTGCAACTCCGTTAGTGTGTCCGTGTAAGTGTGAGTCAATCATTTTATGTCTCGTCCATTGTCCCTCTTTTGGGAGTGTTTTTGATAAAATGATCCCTGAGTGTCTGCCTTGAACAACTGCACCTTAATTTTCCATCTGCATGTAATACTATTTTTTTATGGATTTATGTAATATGTAATATTTTAATATGTAATATTTATGTAATATTTTATAAATAAATATAGCACTTAAGAGACGCTGGAGGGTTAAAAAAAAATTAAAATCTTAATTGCCAATATCCATCTTGAATTTCTTCTCTTTTTTTTGTTATTTAATTGTAAAAATGTAATTGAATTAAAGTCGCGTATTTTTTATTAGCTTTGATGAGTGGAACCGACAAGAAAGCCCTAGCTTCTAAACCGGTCCCGGGAAAGGGTGGGTTCCCCCCCCCCCCCCCTCCAGATGTTCTTTATTAAGCGCTCTTCCTACTTGTCTTGCCCTAATATACTGTATTGTCAAATTGTCTTGTCAGTGTGTTTGCTGATTTTTATTTCTTGAAATTTATTACATTGATTTTTGATAAACTTTATTATTTATACATTCAGAACATCAAATTTTAATACTAATTTTAATTTATTCAAAAAAATAGTTATGCATGTTGCAATTTGTTTGTAAACTACTATTTTCACATCTTATTGATTTTTTAGTAACGTAATAGTTGTACTCCGACTGGGAGAGTCTTATTTTTATTTTATTTCTTTAACTAATTTAAGAAATATTTTGTATTTAAATAATTAAGTAAGTTTTTCTGGTTCAAATAATTGAACTAGAAAAACATATCGTATGGAGGGGTGGTTATGATACATATAACTGAGATATGTAACTTTTGTTAAGTACTGTACCTACTCTCAAATATTTTATGTAAAGAAATATATATATGTATTAAACTAGCGACTTGGCTTGATGACTGAGTGAAAGTCATATATCTAATGTCATTTTTATATAAAGTGTGTATTTCATATTTATGTAACTTATATGAGGGCATAAGGTTAACGCGAACAAATGTCCGGAAAAGATTTTCTTTAGATTGATTATTTAGATTGTCGTGAAAATAAAGTTGCCTTTACTTATAAGACTACCAGTTAGCAGTTGGAAAATATTATTTTCCTTTTCAAATAGATCGAAACAAATAGATATTTGATAAAATTAATGCACCTTATTACCACTTCTCAAATATTATTTATCTTTTTTGTATTAGCAAATACATAATACATTCTACGTTATTAAATTTGTTTTATTATACTTCGTATTGTCGTTTTTTGAATATTATTTAATTAAAACTTAGTTTCTATGATGTGACAATATTATTCAGTTGTGTGTGAAAAATGCGCGACGAATGTAATAACAAAATCATACAAGACTAGTTTCAATGGAAATCATATTTTTCCAATATAGTACTACCTCTAATATAAGAGAAAAATCTCGTGTTTAGTTATACCCAATTTCTTATGTATCATTTTTTCGTCATTTTATGTTTTCTGGAATAATTTGTGTAAGATTCCTCGTGCAAGTTTTATTTCTATGTAATATTCCCTTTTAATCTCGGCTACCCTGCAAGGGTAGCTACCTCTACCCCACAGCGGTAGGCCCATTTAGCCCCGCGATACCTTAAGTTTATGTTTAATTGATGTCGGTCGGTCCTCTCTCCACCGCAATGCAATCAAGATCGACACGATGGTGCGGGAGCCAGGGGCGGGCGGGAGGGACCAGGCCAGAGCTGAAACGCGAACCGAGGACTATAAATCATAAGACCCTTAATTTCCTCGGCGTATGTCTAACACTCGGTTATCAGGCTCTAATTATCAAATAACATTGTAAAATCATCAAGATTTCACGTTTAATTGAACTTCTTTGGTTCTAACATATTACATTCTTCATCTTAAGCCAACGCCCTCCCGCTTTTGGGTAAAAAACCTTCACTAATGACAGCCTTCTTTACTAACCTTTTTGCTTGTACCCACGCTTTGGTTTCCAGTATGATGCTTTGACTCAGATACAGTTTTCCCGATACAATTTCCGTAAATGTGTCGAAAAGGACAGGTTACGATATAAAAGCGAAGGAAAACGTATTGAGTCGTAGATTAAATTTAAATAAGTTAATTAATGGATTAAAAAAAAATAACAGCACAGTATCAGTACAGATGAGGAAGCTAATCTGAAAGAGAATGCATTTGGATGGAAGACTGGATTCGAATAGGAGAGTAAAATGGGACGTAAAGAAAATGATCCTACATATACATACAATACCCTACTGAGCCTTCGCGTCCACGCGTGTCCCATAGCAACAAAAGTATACTCCAACAATAATTCAAACAAACAGAAAAGCAATCGGTCTGCTAGGCGCTTTGTCTTTATTTCCAGTAAGAAAAGCAAAATATTAGTAAAATGATGCATGCTATATACACATGTGCACCTAAAGCTATTTAAAATTGATATAATTATCATCAGAATTTTATTAAAAACATAAACATGAAGGAAATAGTGAACTTAAAGAAATTAAATAATATGTACAGGTAAAAAAATTACCTTAAAATCTCATGTGAATATGATATTTTGTGTAAAACCGTTTTGAATTACAATGCTACAATATCCAAGAATTATTTACAACAGTTATTGATAAATATTAGACATCAGTGACATCTATTGCACAAGGCGAAAATATTGCAAATGAATATTAATATTCTTTCCTTTTTTTGCTAATTTGTACTGCCATCTAGCGGATTTCTAAAGAAAAAGGACACTAAGATTGCGTACAATAGCTACAAAATGTAATATATATATATACAATAAAGATGATTTTAAATATATTATGACGTTACAAAATTGGCGTCATGTTTGAAATTTTTTTATTTATTTAATTCTTAACATAGTGCATACATAAGCACTCCTATGTATGCTCTAATATAAACAAGATTAAAGTCTTCTTTTACTAAAATTTATTTTTTACGTATT
Source organism: Eubasilissa regina (assembly GCA_022840565.1). Lineage (NCBI taxonomy): Eukaryota > Metazoa > Arthropoda > Insecta > Trichoptera > Phryganeidae > Eubasilissa > Eubasilissa regina. The sequence goes on along the minus strand of JAINEB010000022.1, from coordinate 25,481,960 downwards.
TGGTGTTTCATTTTAAATCTGTTCAATTTTTCTTCTTTCTTGTGTTTTCCGGCATTTCATTAAAAATCTTCATCCCGTCAATTTTTTTTAATGTCAATCACATTTATAATTATAAGCAACAGTTTAACGGTTGGTAATACGCGCTATCTTCACGGTATAAAATCGGTAGTCATCTTTGGTGTTTCATATTTTTGCTCGACGGCGTGAACGAGGGTTGTCATTAGATACGGTGGTAGACGTACGCACCATAGCGACTCCCAGCTCGGCCCGGCAAGCCAATATTAAAGGATCTAAGGTGTAACCGAAGGGTAAATGCTTAAATTACTATTCAATCACTAGTGCAACGTAGTTTATTTAAACCTAATTCCATGATGAACGATCTTTTCAAGAAATGAGATACTTCCCATCTTGCTACCCGTATTCTTTCTAACCTTTCTTATTTCGCCTGCTTGGAAATATGAGGACATGACAAAGTGACGATGGCGTTACTGAGAGGCTTTAATTTGGATGACTAAAGAAACCAATCATTTTTAATGGTAACCTGACTAGGTTTGGCATCTTTGTGATGATGACGTGATGTAGACATCTACCGTTACTGGAATCCGTGGAATACGATGGCATGTTAAGCCATATTTTTGTCAAATTTGAATCTTGTCACCAGCCTGAACTGAAGCTCATCGAATTCACGTTCGACTCGACGGAATTTTGATTATTTTATTTGGATTGCAATCGTTCAAATTTAACTCTCCGTTGTTATATTCTTAATGGGAATCTATTTATTTTATCTTTTGGTCTGGATGAGTTTGATTGAATAAATGTTCATTTGTACTCGAGTGATAAATCTGTTTAATTTCCAATATGTTCATTTTTATACTGAAACATCTTTTATTTATCACTCCAAGGCATCAAAAATATTTTTTCCAATTTAGGACGAAGATAGAACGTGGCAAATATAAGGTTGGTATGCATTTCTGATGTGGAAAACCCGCTATTCTTATGCTCTCCTCTATCAGTGAAGAAGTTAAAATGTCATTTTCTACCCCCACAATATAAAAAATTATTATAACTAAATCACACTTCGAATCTGTCATATTTATTTTGAATATGGAACTCCGTATATAGTCACAATAAATCAGTTGGATTAAGTATTTACTTCTACTAAATAAAAAATGTGTGTGTGTGTGTGTATTTATGGAATAATAATATGAGTTTATCATATTAAGTAACTGTTATATTCGTTGTTTTTTTTTAATAAATTAAGATCATAAGACTATTAATTTTCCGTCAATATTAATATACCTACCATCTTAAAAATTCTCCAATACAAGTATCTTAAAAAAAAATTCTTGAGTTGCTATATTTTTCCTCGTTATTTGCAGAATAAAATAGTTACCATAAATCAAGGATGGTTATCATTATTATTCGTATGTCTTCCCTTCCCCGTTTACTTTAGCTAAGATAATCGGTAATTCTACTTTAAATCTTGAATGTATATACAATTTTAAAATTATTTTGTCAAAGCGTAAAACATTATTTAAGCAAATTTTTATATCAACTAAATGACGAGGATTATAATGTCGTTAATTAATTATAATCATATTAAGAGAACACATTCTTATTGTGAAGTTGTAATTATTCAGAACGTAGGTCTGTGATATTTTAAATATAAAATATAATTAATATAGAATATAAAATATAATTATTTTTTATATTCTAATAATCGATGCCGATTACTAAAATTCTTGGTATCTTTTGCTGGTGAATATAATTTTTCAAATAAATGTGCATAATTTTGAAAAAAAAATTAAATGCTTACATTATTTACCTACATTCCCGATCCTCCACCGAATACCAAAGGCCGGACCTGGTTAAAACTATCAAGCTGGAAACTACCGAAACCCTCGAAAACAGCCGCAGGTTAGCTAAGGGTAGGTTTCTACAGCAGGTCAAATGTATTAGCAGTAAAGACCGTCACAAATAAGCTTCTAGTGTCTTCTCTATTTCTTTATTGGTCACGTGACTTTTTAATTTAATGATTCAATCTTTTAACTGACAAATAAAAGTGGAAGTCGATATTTTAAAACTCCTAATTAATTATTCTGTTAGCAAAAAAAAAAACAATTAACCGGGTTCGTGTCACATTAACATACAAGTATAATGTAATGAGAGTTTATCCGCGATACGTTTACATCATTTATGCAAAGATTAATTAAAAGTTTAATACATATTTTTGACGAAATAACGAATACTAAAAAGTAATAATAACGGGTACTAAAAAGTACTCAACTTATTAATGAGTTTTACTCTCTTCGACCATCGACCCAAATAATGCGGGTCGTTAAATTGAATTCAAGTGAATTATTTGGAAATATGCTATCACAGAATTATGTAATTTTGCTATGTGTATGTATAATTTGGATACAAAAGTCGATCCTCATAGGTTTTAATACATCTAGGATAGATTCTGGTGAAGAAACAATGCTATATTTTTAGTATCCTGAAGAAGAAAAAGGTGTTTTCCGAAACCGGTAGATGTTTTTTAAACTCAATTGTGGTTAATAAAACTAAGATAATAAATAAAAAATATGAATTTTAACCACCAAGTTAATATTGCTAATTTTAAAAGTCTAACATCTAGGACCAATCAAATGAGCACGTTAATAAAAAATTAATGATCATGATATTGATTTATTGAAAAAATTTCACATATCCTAAAAATCGCCTTCCATTTTTAAATTAACCAATCACCTACCATTTTAAAATTGTGATTCTTTTAAATTAAGCCACAATTTTTTTTTTTTCAATCGTTTTTAATGGTAACCTAGCTAGGTATCTTAAAATAACTCAGTTAAGTTATTTTAAGATGCCAAACAAAGATGCATCTTAAAATAACTTAACCGAGTTATTTTAAGATGCCAAATCAGTGCAAGAATATAGCCGACATTTTTTAATTGGGACACGCAAAACTTTAAATGAGACATCACGATTAAAATTAATTTGGGTAAATGTTTTATTTTAAATATGAATTAAATATATTAATTAGAAAGATATACATATAAAATCAATTTTATCGAAAAATATTGTTGTTGCACCACTGGGATTCAAACCTGGATCTTTTTTCTAACCGGGGAAGGTCCAACTATGCTACAGCGACAATATCTTTAGAGACAAATTTTCGAACCTATATGTTACCTTTTTGATATTAATACATTTAATCGTTTCATTATTCGAAAGAGCCATCTACCTTATTTTTACAGAATCTCAAATACCTTTGTATATCTGATAGCAGACGCCAGAATTATTGATTCATTTTTATTAAATTTTGGACATATTGATACAACTTTGCCACAACAATATTTTTTCAATAAAATTGATTATATATATATATATATATATATATATATATATATATATATATATATATATATATATATATATATATATATATATATATATATATATATATATTGTGGCAAAGTTGTATCTTTCTAATTAATATATTTAATTCATATTTAAAATATCACAGACCTGTGTTCTGCATAATTACAACTTCACAATAAGAATGTGTTCTCCTAATAATTTTTTTTATTATTTTCCTGAAGGTAAACGCGTACAAGCTGAACTTTGTTAGCCACAGCAATTTTTCTTAATATAGTATTTACAACATTCTTCTATTTCACATGTATTTTTCTAGAAAAATTACCTTTATTTTTTTCAATTACGTATTACTTTGATTTAATTATCAAAGATGCGTCTTGAAGAATCGCAAGTTAACCGATAAAATTAATTAATTATCCGATAATATTATTAATTATCATTATTTATTACACGCTGTTTCGTTTATCACTGTTCCGCTAATCGTTTTAATGAGTATATTAATAATAATATTAGTATTGATCAATAGCGCGAGGGATTAGTATTAACGAATATCAAACAACCGACCATACTCAAAAATTTATGAAAACTTCTTTCTGCGAACGCGTATTTTATTATATTCATGTCAGTGTAACATATTACTTTATATTTATATTAATAAATAATATAAAAATCTGTAATAATAATATTGGACAGCGTACACCTCTCCATAAAATGATACAACTTCATGACCAGGAGCAGAATATCGCTTTATATCGTAAATAATCTTAAGGTAATGAAAAATTTTAATAAATAAGTCAAATAATACAACAAAATAATAATGAAATTGATAAACGTATTACGAAACAAGGTTTAAAATTTAATGTATTATTATCAAACTGAGAAACAAGCATTTATAGACAGTCTAAGAACAATTTTCTATACCATATATTATGGCCCGATTTAGATGTGTCAGTTTCAGTTTAGAACTCATGGTTTCAATGAGACACGGTTCATAATACGCCTCAACAAGTCTGTATTGGATTGCTCTCTTAGCTTAATCCAAGGTTTCTCCAGTCAGATGCAATGTGTTTCTCCACCGTCATGTTCCTCTTTCAGGTATTCGTCATCCTAAAGTTGCCCCCAGATAACAAATCTTTCTTGGCTATCATATTATCACATAATGTGACCAAAAATTGCAAGAATCTTTTGAACATAGATAGAACTTGGCGTTGTTGGGTTTATTGAAGATTCGAGGTGAGCTAGTAAAGGGGGCCTTATACATGTAAACCTATGTTTAACTATTTTTTTCATATTTCACAATTGTAGTGCTCTTTTAAGGTAAATTACATTACATGTTATTTAAAAACGCCATTTTTAAATCACTCGAATTAAGATTTACTTTCATTGATTAAGGCGCCCCAATAATAATTAATATTTTCGCGTTTTTACTAAATTTTTGGATTTATTATTCATTTATATTAGAAGTTAAACTCTAGATTTTTTTTAAACTATTACGTATATTATAAACTAATTAACTGAATAAAATTTGCCGTATTTTTTTAAAAATATTTTTCGTCAATGGAATATATGTCACATCAATATTCTTGCTATTTTCAAATTAGGCTAAACGCTTGTTCTATGAAAATAGAACTAACTTGGTGGTTTCCAAGAATGAGACGCGAATCCTCTTACATTAAGACTACACAAGCATTATAAGAAAGACCGCAACCATCATATTCATTTTCCGTGTGCCATAAAATTGTCTTAATATGAAAAATTATTGCGTATATCTAAAAGGAGACAAATTAAAAAATATTACTAAATTAATAGTTATAAGCCGTTAAATTTGCACTTTATTTACTTTTTTTTTGTGAAAACATACATTTTCTAATAATATATTGTATTTATTCACATTTTTTGAGGCTTCAACTAATATTTAAAATCAAGTTTTATATTAAAAACACAATAAATGCTTAATAAAAAATATTTATATCGATCCTACTAATGTGGATTTATATTGTTTTTTTTTTTTGCTTCATTTCACCGGTCCCGATCCACATGATAGACATCAAATTTTACGCACTCGCAATTTTCGTTAAAAAAATATGTTTTTAGGCATATTTTAGCCATAATATGAATAAATATTGAAATTTTTCACATCATTGGTTGCAAATTTAATAAATTATATGTTTTTAAATTGGAAAAAAACGTTTTCATAAATGAAGTAAAACAATTAATGTACGTTGTTTTGTATGTAAGTCGCAGTTGAATATTTATATGTATGTACTTTTGACTGGTCTCAAAAGATATTTATATAATAGATATGAATTGGGTACTTATTTCAATAAATTATTTAATTTACAATCGATCGATTCAAATGACAACTAACATTTTATTTCATTTCATAATATTAAAATGAAATAACTTGGATAAGACTCGAGATAAGAGTAACTTTTGACAGTCGTCTCGAATGTGAGAAAATCAACAATTTAATTGTCATGTCTTTCTATAATAATTTTCCTCTCTAGCAAGTTTTACTATACAACAAATAACTTCTTTTAGTATTTAGGTGACACACTTAAAAGAAGTTTAACAATTACTCCCGGCTTGAAAGAGTGTGTAATTCGCGTAGAATTTCTCGAATTTAACTAACTTACCATCATGCCGTTTCCCCACGGTGGTAAGCAGAGAGGATAGATAGCTAAACTCTCTGTCCTGATATACAGTTCTCACCTCGTCTGCATTCATACATCTTCTCATATAAACTCGCCGATTATTGAGGCTTTTAACAGGACTATCCTCCAATATCTGGTTTACCTGGTCGTGCCAAGTCTTCCGCGAACGTCTTCAATTTCTGGTGCTATCAACGCTTGCGTCATATATCTTCCTTACCATTCTCTCCTCATTCATCCGTTCCATATGACCAAACCACCTTTGTTATCCTTTCTTAATCTTACTCACTATACTAAGATCAGCTTTAAATTCTTTCATTATTTCTTCTTTCTTTACTATGTTATAAATGGATCTGCCGCACATAAGCCTAAACAATCTCATTTCCACCGCATTCAGTCAATTTTCGTTCCTCTTCTGCCTTCTCCAGGCCTCGCTTCCGTACATCAGTGTCGGTACCAGGACTCTATCGTGTATCGCTAGTTTTGCCTCGGTTGATAAGTTCTCATTAGTTCTCGTTCTCGTATTTTAAACTAGAAAAATGAAAGTACACCCTTAAATGATGAAAAATTAAATTCGACCAAACTTAACTGATTTCCGTACATACATAATTTCCACACGTATGTAACATCCGATACAAAGTTCCATATTTCTTACAATTACCATTGTTGACTTTATAATAGGCAGTGTGTACGCGAGGCCATACCCCGTCGGGTAGGTACGGGCAGGAAAGGTACGGACTGTTGATGAAGGAAATTAAATTTATACACGACATAATCCGATACGATCTCCCCTCATGCTTGACATGTTATAATCTGGAGTTTTGTTTTGACGAGAGCGATGTGGGTTAAAATTACCCGTCTCCTTTAATAACACGCCCGAGTACTCGTGAAGTTTTATGGAAATATGCCAGAACTCTCTCTAATGGCTGCTTTTACCGTTCCGACTGTAATTGTACCTAATGACTGAGCACCTAAGCATTAAATGCTTCGAATTTTTTCGGTTAAATATTATTTTAGTCACAGTTGGTTGAAAATTTTTGTATTTTTTCAGATACTTCAACTGTTGCAAATTTCAATCGATAACATTTTTACGGTGGATACTTTTACAATTTTAACATTGAAGCATTTTCGTTGAACACATTTTTATTATTGATTTCAAATGTTGTATTTAGTACAAAAAGTAGCGAAAGAGGCGGAGGGGGGAGGGATTAAACAATATTTATGAATTGTTATTAATCAATGCGTTGCATATTTAAATGTGGTTTTCTAGAAATTCTTACTCTTTTTATCAGGCAATTTAGCTATGTTTTTCAAAACTGAATGGTTACTGAACAAGATTATAAGATTAAAGATATTTCAAATGTAAATGTATTTCGATTACCTTCGTACGGAATTTTTATTTACATATTGAACGTTTGTGACTTATGGCGTATACAGGCAGATATTGTGGACCACAAAATATTGTGGAATCCAATCACAAGTACAATTTTCAGACGAATTACATAAAATTACTTTGTTTATTTCTATAACTAGGTCTCACATATCATCTTAAGGAGTATTAATCCATATTATACATACTTATTTTTGAATGATTTAATTGTTTCCTAGAAAGGTACTTAATAGGTTTCTTCACATTGTTTCGTCTTCAAACACAGTACTTCTTTTTTGAATGATTTAAATGTTAATTTAAATCTTTTTAATATATCATATAAGCCTGCCCGCAGCAGCTACCGCACGGTAGCAAACGTAACCTTCAGAGACGCAGTACTCTGTGGTCAATCTCCAGATTCTAAAAAAATCGCTAATACACTTTGATAAAACTATAAAAAGTGTTTTGATATGAAAATAAGAAAAAGAAGAAGGGAGAAAGATCTATATGCGTTACACGTTTATACATCACCAGAACTTTTAAATTTAAATATTGAACTAAAACTGACTCATCATCAGAAAATCATAATGTGTCCACGAGATATCTTTTTAATTCAAATAATAAGCAATGCGCTTGTGGCATACAAATCACCAACGCTAGATGGTATACAATTTGCGTTAAATAAGCACCAGCCCACAGGGAAAGTCACAATGTGTCCACGAAATATCTCTATAATTAAAATAATAAGTAATGCGCCTATGGAATACAAATCAGATGATATACAATTTGCATGAAATATGCGCCAGCCCATTATAGTCATAAAAAATATATTTTATTCATAAAATCAGGTTTTGTATATAAAAAAGATATGATAAAGACTTGTAAGACAGACGCAGTACACTTTTGTAAATCTCCAGTTTTTTTCTAAGTTTTTATAATATTAAATAGTGCCTAAACTCACAGGGAAAATCATAATTTGTTCACAGGATATCTCTTTAACTTAAATAATAAGCAATCCGCCTGTAGAATACAAATCACCAACCCTAGATGGTATACAAATTGTGTTAAATAGGCACTCATAAAAAATATATTTTATTCATAAAATTCAGGTTTTGTAGAGAAAAAAGATATGGTAAGGTCTTAGCAATATGCGCTAAGTAATTAGCAATTTTGTGTGTGACTGAATCGATAATGTTGCATATGATATATAAACATATAAAATACCCAATTTTATTATATTTGATATTCTATTTAAAATATTTATTTTCTTAAGTAATTGGTAGAGATGAATTACCAAATTTAAAATAATGAGATAAAATTATGAAACATGTAAATATATATTACTTTCGTATCATTTCAGGTACAAGAGCTCTTAGTTATAATAAAAATAATTCTAATGCCTACGATAGCTGAGATTGGTTTTAGTCACTATTTAGATATATCTATGTAATTTGATTTAATCTAAGCTCGCCACAGAATATTTGAGATACTTAGAATCATCTAGAATATTAGTTATGTTATTTTCTTCTGATTACAATAAAAAAATATATAATAATATATAATATTCTTCAAACGCATTATCGGTTTTATAGTGGCGTAGACATGGACTTATTTTATATTACTAATAACGATGTTATAAATGTGCGATGAGCTTTATTGCGACTAGAGGTTGAATTTATCTGAACTGGAGGCACAATGCCTGGGGAGAAATACAATTTTTCAGAAACATTTCTTTATAATGCGAGTATACCTGTGGGAATTATTTTATATTCTTAAAAAAACTTCGTCGTATTATTGTGCGAAGAGTACGCTACGTTTCTAACATAGTCGAACGCATACATTCAGGTTTTCTCAGATTTATTCCGTGTATTAGAAAATACTGCGTAGGGTGAGCGAGATAAGCATTGCATTTAATTCATATACGTTTGGGGTGAATTTTGCTAATAATTATGTGAATTACATTGACAGTCTTATTTGATATTTTAATTTATTTCATTGAATGATTCTAGTTAACACTTTAACAAATTAATTTTAATACAACAAACAATATTAATATTTCTACTGCTGCTTTGAAATACGATTTTCTTCATACGAACATGAAACATAATAATTTTGATGTCTAGTCCATCCATTAAGTGAAAATAAAATGAAAATGTTATATTTGATCTTATAAAGTTGCAAGTTTCTTCCAAATAGTGCTTTGAGAAATAATATGAATAGTTTGTAAAGTTATATTGTGATTTAATGCACAAATTGCATGAGGCATCATATCAAAGTTAAAGATTTATTCTTTCAGTTGTATAGTAAGTAAGACCTTCGCGGTATTATAATATACCGACTTTAAGGTTCATGTGAAAGATGAATTGCTCAAACTAGTTGAAGACTTCTTCGCTGTGCACTGTTGCCATTATATTTTAATCCTGTCAAGAGTTCTCCGCTGCCAGGCTAACTTTCCTCCTCACGAGACATTAATCATCAGAAGCAACAAATTGACAGAACTTTATTTTTACCGTGAGTGTTGTATTCATCGGTGCAATTAAATCGCTATTTCAACGTAAATCCATATGTTCTGTCATCAAAATGTTAAACTATATACAATACGTACTAGGTTGAATTTTTTTAAATTAATTATACATAACTAGTCTACGAAAAAACTTTTAAAATGTTATTTTTTAATGAAAATACATTTTTTTTTGTAGTATTTTTATTATAAATTAAGTAAATTAATTAAAAAGAAATTTTACAAAAACAAAAGTTGTTTTTGAAAGAGTCGAATACAAGATATTTTAAAGTAGTCAAATCATTGTATAAGACACCATCACTGTATGGTTAAAAAAGACAGAAGTCAGAGTATGCACTCATATCGACAATCTAATTTCTCAGTCTAATATAAATGTAACAAAAAAAATTACCTCTTAAAATCTATACATTTCAAAGACAACATAGTACTATACTTTTAAAGTACCACCAAATAGAAAGTTGTTATGTTTGATTAGTACTTTTTTCTCATGTTTATATAATGTTTTCGAAATGAAACAGAAAATGGCAGGTCTACTGCGCAGGTGTTCTAATTTTGAAATACATTATAAAAATTATTTAATCGAATATTTAATATTTTGTTAATGTTTATGGTTATGGTTTATGGTTGGTTATGGTATGTATTTATGTTTCCATTTCAATCAATTTAAAATTATTTTTAAGAAAAATAAATTGCACTAGGCTGCAGTAACGGGTCGTTGAAGAGTTGAGTTTAACATATAATTATTTTATTTACCTATGCTAGTTCAGTGAAAATTTGCAGGGAAATAAAAGAAAATAAATTTACTATGCAATCTTTTATATGTGAATACATTTTTTTTAATTATTCGATTAAAATGCCTACCATAAAACGATCCTTACCTTTCACACACATTTGACGATGAAATCTACCCGATTCTTGTTGACAGTCCAGAAAGGGATGTTTACAAGATTTAGCATCACTATTTTCTTATTGTAATGTTTTAAGTTTCTTCCTTTTTTTCTTAATACACCACATATTAATTATTTTTGATAAAAGGTTTATTAGGTGGTTCTCCTCTAATATTTAAAATGCTGAATAACGAAATATCATTAAAAATATATTCTGCAAAATTATTCTAGTTACTATGCCAACGTACGTTTTAAAAATCGGTAAATATTGCATTTGTTTTTTATCAAAAAATATTACTAGTATATTTTAAAGACTTATTCCACTTCTTGACTACAATATTGTTTAAGTATGTATGTTAATCTTTAGTAAAATAGTTATAATAAAATAATAATTAGTATCTTTTCTATTGGATGGTTTGCGGTTAAAAATAAAACATCTCTCTCCTTGGGATTCTTTATCTGGGCAGTACGAAACTAAATATTAACATGTAACTTTTCTTTGAGTTTATTAATTGTCTCGAGAGTTCTATTTAAATATCTACATTTTTCAAGTTTGACAGATAATTATATGGTAAGTTAAAAAGGTGAAAGATAAATAATAATAGCACACGATTGATAATGGCTACCACAGAAATCAGTCCGAAGTGAATATAGGAAGAATTTATGTTGCGCATGCGCGCCAATTCAAAACATCAATCTTTGTCACATGATCGATAATAATAATTATTTAATTCTAACAAAGTTCCTAGTAATCTTATATGTTTTAATATATATTTAGCATCTTGTCGTGCATTTCCGATTAAAATAATATGGGCTCAACTTCAGAAGATTATAGATTTATCTGTAAAAATATCATTGCAATCTGACTGAGAATGAGGGTAATATCCCTTCAGATAGATGAACTAATATATTACTGGTGAGATAATCGAACCACAAAACCAATATTCTCGAAGCCTAATTTACGATTGACTGACAGCCGCGTTAATAATGAATGATATACGACTACACACTTCACCCCATTAATAAGGGTTTGAAAGTTAGTCACTTTTTATTTTAAATCCGCACATACTACGTGCAGTAATTAATGGTCAATAAATTTAAATTATTACTATTACTATTGGAACACTTCCGTATTTAAAGGATTAGCGACGTTGGATTTTTTAATTTTATGCTGGATTTTTATAATTATTCTCTGCCGCGTTGACATCCAAAGACGACCATCCAAAGAGGAGTTAGGGTCCTTTCAATGCTAACCGTCTAATCGTTAACCGTCGAACCTTCGAACTGGTGCATGCCTAACGAGTCTTTTCAGTACGACACGGTTAAACATGGATCAATGGTAGTCAATATTCACGTCAGCGACCAATGATCCTAGGGTACCGAGCACTACGAGCGGGCAATCGCTAATCATATGAGAATGGCGGGTGATTTTGGAACCGCCGACGGGCAGAAAACCGTCAGACCGGCGACCGCGTACCTCTACAATATGTATATATATATATATAAGCGAATGTAATTATCACTAAGCCGGTAACCGCTCCCGCTCGGTGGTCAAACGTTTTGCACTGAAAAGGGCTTTACAGAATTCTGGCATGACCTGGGTCATTTTAAATTATACTAAAACATTTTCCCTGCGACCTCTTTCTCGGAAGCGGATAACTATATATTATATGTAAAAATAAATAAAATGTTTAGTGTTAAATGTTGAGTCTCATCTTCATGAGTTTCCCACCCACCCTGTACATATTATGAAAAACCGTGAATTTGATACAAGTCACGAAAATACTTTCTATGATATCCCAATCCAAAATTGAACAATAACAACCCAATAAAAATATTCCGGCTCACTTGTTTTTTAAACTAATTGAAAATTTATTAGTTTTGTAGGGTTCGCGCACGCTCGCGGTGATCGAGAAAAGCTTGTACAAATATTTAATCCAGCCTATGATAGCAGTCCCGAGAGAAGACACCACTAATTAATTACGTCTCTCGCTTTATTGAGGTCGGAACGGGAACGGGAACACAATAAACGTTCCCGGGATAACCTCGTTAAGCATTACAATATCAATTCGTAAATGTCATCAGTTGGAGTATTTTTTTTCCTTTATTTCATCGCTTTTCCCAACAGCGAGCGCTGAATTCGATTATATCAAGGCATGCTCGAAACAACCTTGTTGAGAATCAACATATATTTTTTGCGGAAAATTCCTTCCCATAAATGAATTACCCATCATTTAGAAACGTTTTTTTTTTACTTTTTACGCATGTACCTCTGTATTCTCAAATACATAAAATACGAAGGCTCTCCATTGAATATCCAAAAAAAGTACTTTTATGTTTATCGTTCAAAAGTTTATAATTTAAAAACATATCATTTCACATCATTGAAATACTAGTGACTTTTTTTGCGGGTCACATATCAAATACTATCACTAGACAATTACTCACTGACATTTGATTATTTATAATGTCTCAGTAGTGCAATATGCATAATAAGGGCAAACTTGACTTCTCATTGTCCACAATGTCCACATTGTCCACAATCCTATTCCATAACTATTATTAGTCTCGACCAGAACGGCTCCACCAACTAACCATATGATGTGCTGTGTAACGCGGTACACCCTCATCAATTAACACACTAACAAATTAATTTAAATAATGTCATATATTTATGTGAACTAGATATATTTACAACACGGAAACTAAACAGTATACTAATGAACGACACGGATACTACTTTAGTTATTTTGCTGTAAGCAACCGGCTCTCGTTGATTGCTTTCTTGTTACTGCAGCAGAATGTTTCCATTGTATCTATTAACTCTTGTACCTGTGCATTTTTATTTGTGCAAATGTAACATCTCTAACTTGTTCATTATTGGCTGTGCGTCGCGTATATGTGATTGTGCAAATCAAAATTTTGAATAATAATAAAATGTTTTAATTTCTTGTTCTTCTTCGTCTTCTTATTATTATTATTCTTCTTCCTCCACGGCACTACATTCCAGGGTAGGATTTGTCCTCCACAAGTGGTCTCCACCGACTCTTATCCCTATCCATTCTTCCCAGAACCCAGAACCTCCCATTCTGCTCCAGTTCTCTTCCACATTTCTCCAGGCAGAGCTCCAAAATTGCCATTATAAATGACGCGTGGTTGCTCAATACTTTTATATTTTCCATGTTCATTTTAAAACCTAGAAATAATTAAATATATATGTATACAAATAGAAAAATTATAATCGTAGAATAAGTATTCTATGTCTAAATACATTGGTCCCACAAATTTATCATCGTAGAGGCTTCTTAGCAGTTAACTTGAACAATTAAAAAATCAGCATATTTGAATTTATATTTCTGGTACTGTAATTAAAATTTTAATTTCATAATAATGTACCAAATTAATATTAAAAATAGCCATAATATTTTTTTATAATCACACAATCAATTTAAATCACTAATATCAATTAATATTATCTCTAAGGTCACGTACATACAAGAAAATATTAGAGAATTTTATTTTTAAAAAATTCACTGGGTCATGGGATGCCTGATCGCTTTTTTATTTCCTGGGTCTTTAAAAAAGGGTCCTTTGAAGACTCGGATTAACGGAAACCTTCCCGCGGACCTTGGTCTCCCATTCATCATCCGTTACCCGCCTCGTCCGTTGTATCGTTGGATGTTTTTTAAAGCCTCCACGTTCACAAACACGCGTGAGATGTAATACGTGATTTTATACCATCTAGTGATTAATTTAAAATACTTTAAAAATGTTCTTCATATCTAAGAATCTAAGATTTTTCATTTTACCTCTCTTTCGTTAGTGTATATGTATATATATATACATATTAGTAAAAAAAAGTAAAAATAAAAATTTGTATATTTTATTTTAATTTGACATCCTGAAGAAGAGAATTGTATTTTTCGAAACCGGTTGATGTTTAAAAATTACTCATTAAGTGGTTATTATAAACAAAGTTAAATAATCTATAAAGAAAATTAAATTAAAAATAAACGTTTAAAACATATTTTGTAAGTAAACTGAAGGGGGAGGTTGCACGTGTTTTGTTGTTACGCCACTGATGATACTGTCAATACTTAACCAAACTAAATAAACATATTTTTTAGAGACATACATTATTTTTAAACATTGTTTCTAATATATAACCTGTTAAAAATCTGTTTTAAGCCTGTTACTTATAATGCAATAAATAAGCAAGTCGAAAATGAAGTTAAAACAAATTTAATTAATTAATTATAAACATATACACAGTAAAAATGTATCGAAAAAATATTTAGTCGAGTCCCGAAACTTTTCCTATCTGGGGAAAAGCATTACCATTTCACCACATAAACCATTTACCAATCAAATATTATATTTATGTAGCAAATATTTTTTGATAAAAAAAAAATTCTGTACGTCTTGCCAATTGATTGATTTGATTTGTTTTACCAGTAAAATATCACTAGACTATATATAAAATGTGTTCTCATTGAAAAACTATTGAGCTAATTCAGCCAGACACGAAAACCCTAAAGGGTCGAAAATTTGTAGAGAATTGATAATGCAGAGAGAATGGAGATCAAGAAGTGCGACAGGACCGTGGACCCTTGACTTACCTCGATCTGATCGGATCTCCTATTCCTCGGCTAACGAAGCTCGCCGTTGCTGAACTCCACTCTTGACACTAATTATTATTCCTGTGCAATGCGACAATGTCGGCAGCCAATCCCGCAAGAGCGATAGATAACTAAAACAGGCGATGCGACGAAGCTCAAGTTGCAATCTCGACGATATTAATTTACTGATTTCGTACAGAGAAGTGTACAGTGCGAGAACTACTACTTGTAGAGCGGAAAGATTTTCTTACAAACAATTAAAACAGACTTTATAATATATAATGGTAGTTATAAAGGTGCGTGGATATGCATTTGAATATTTATGGATTATATTTAAGATTAATATGCATCAGTGGGTCAATCTACTCTTCATACAAAACCTCGAAGACTGACTCAGCACTATCATCTAAAGCCCGTGTCCGAGGAAAGAGACACGATGAGATAATTTCAGAGATTTATTTGAGATACATCTCAGTACCATGTAGGGGTTGAGATTTTGATCTGGATTTTAATTCAAATATTAGTTTGAGATTGGTAAACTGAAACAGAATCTCAAACTAGTTTACAGACTATTAAATAAAGACTAACGTTACTACAAGGCGTTAAATTATAAACATTTATTAAGTTTTAACAACTGTTGGTGGATTCAAAACCACCCAACTGATGAAAGACCATCGCATTTGACGTTTGACGTACGAATAGCGTGAAGTGAGGCCCGAAACGGTGAATCTCTAAGACATAATGTGAACACAAGGAATTCAAAGGCTGAGAGTTATCTCCAAACAATCTCATGAGAGCAAACTCCGAATCGCAGAGATTGTCTAAAATGAAAAATGTCTTAAAATCTCATGGCACTCCTAACATGGTAGGATATTATTTATAACATGAGTAAATAGTGATATTATTTATGCTAATTCGTGAAATTATAATATAATTTTGATCATTTCAGTTTATGCATGTTTTGAGATCATGTAAATCTACAAACGAATGACGCCAAAAAGGATGTTTGACATTCAAAATTATTGTGGCAGCTTTGTTTTTGCTTTTGCAATAACCAACTTAAATACAAAACGATGTCATTTTGTAATCTGTTAGTTTCATAATTACGTAATATTTCGATATATTTAATATAATATTAAATATATCTAATATAATACGGAAAATAAAACCGCGCTAAATTACAAAATGACCCACATAAAATATTTTCTATGTTCAAGAAAACGTTGTTTTCTCTTAATATTAGTTAGTATCAAACTGTTTAATTTACGAAATTTGTAACTTATTGTATGAATGAGAACAATATTAATTCATATTATAGCAACATATGGGTGTAAATGTATTTTATCGACATTTTTTCCAAAAACTTAGAGAGCGTGGATTTCACGCCTATTCCAGCCGCCCGGACAAGCGTAATGAAGCAAAAAACTAGTAAAAATTACACATTGATAGAACCTTCATCAAATCTTCAGAAATGAAAAATCGCCAAAAAAACATTAATCATATGTATCGATTTTGATATCAAAATGATGTATGATTTTGTATCATATGTTAAATCATGATTTTGTATCATGATTTAACATGACAATTTAATTTTTATTTTATTAAGAGATTTTGTGTAACCAACATAATAAATAATTAACATACGATACTAATTATTAAAATCCGCAGAAATGTTTATGTATATAATATAGCAGAAAATAAAGAAAAAGAAAAAAGTTGGGAGAATGGGTGGGGAGGTTGCAAGTATTGTTGTGGTAAAAGGAGAGCAAGATGTGTTCGTAGGTAGAATGATTGGTTTTAATTGAGATTGTAGTGGTTCATAAAAAGAACTATTTAAGCGTAGTAAGGTTGAAAAAGTCAATTTTTGTTAATTAATCATTATGGTATTTGTATGAACGGTGAACAATACATCATGTTAGAGTTTCTTCTTTCTGCCTCGGCTTCATATTCAGGGAGGAGGCATCTAACTATTAAGGCCTAACTGGTTCTTTTTAAAATATTCTCAAGTCAAATGGTTATGAAATGAAATTACAAAATGCCATTGTTTACAATAAAGTTTATTATCTATATTTTATGATACTTGCATCTATTAAAAGTGGAAAATGAGCACTTTACCTGATTACTTATTAATAAGACAATTCAAAAATAATTACAATTAAATTAACATTAAATATGTGCGTGCCCATCATGCCAGAATAAAGTTATCTACCAAATTGTTTATGTTGATGCTTGTCTGATTTAGATTATGCAGGTCCCTCACGTAAGGGATTACCTCTCAGAAGACGCCTTCCGCGTGTAGATCATGGTCCTGGATCCTGGACGTGAAGTGTGGCCAGATGCTTGTGGTGCCAGCGTAGGGTGACGGAGTTCAGGCTTGTAGTTGATTGACTACCAGACGATGCCCAATTATTCAGGCAAACCGGGACTCTGGACACGATGTTCTTATGCAATATTTTCGTGCCTCATAGAATATCGTCTGCCCTGATAGCAACAATTTTTTCTCGATACACCAAATTATGTTGATCGACTTTTTTTATAGATCCACCGGGATCCTTTTTATACTTTCACATCGCATCACAGTCTAAGCTTAACTCGAAGTGCACGGTTTAAATTTTCCCCGGAACCGCAATTTGTAAAACGTTTGCTTAATATATCAGAGACGATATTGATTTTATTTTCTAATTGAAAATTATATCCCGTCTTTGTGGAGCGAGTTCTCCCGGCCGAGAATTGGAGAAGACTAACCCATAAGGTGATGCACCCCTTATGGTGCATTTGCCGATGTGACTATGATCACGTACGCCAGATTCTTTATTGCTGTTCCCACGCGTCTAACAATACCGATGTTTATTGCAACCCCAATTAAAACAAAATATTATTTTGGGTAATTTTGCAATCTAACAATCGTTAAACTCGCTGTATTCAGTTTTTTAATTAATCTTTTTACTTGAACGAATACGATCCTGCAGGTGACGTCAGTACTCTACGATGATATGAATTGTAATTAATTTATGGACTTACGAATGGATATAAATTATTATTTTTACTTTTCGGAACTATTTTGCAAACTAACTTATTAACTTGCCATCACGCCGTTTCGCAGACAGAGAGGATGGAGCACCACACTTTTCTATTTTGACACACAATTATTGCATCACCAACATTCGTTCATCTTCTCACGCAAGCTCATCGATTTTTGAGGATTCTAATACGATCATCTTCCAGTATCTGATTTATATGGTTACGCCAAAGTCTTTCGCTGATTTCCTATATTTCCGGTGTCACAACACTCATGTCATATATTTGTCTTACTCCTCATTTATTCGTTCTATATGACCAAACCACCTAAGTGATCCTTTTTTAATCCTTTTGACTATGCTTATATCAGCTTTACATCCTATTTTAATTTTTTTAATAGTTACTAATAAATTTCAATAGATTTCCATTTTTACAACATTAATAATAACAAGTATGTCAAATTTTATTACAGTACAGGTATTTGATTTAAATTACATCACTTTTATTAATAATTATTGTATAACTCATTCAACATACCAATACAAAGCTTTTTTTTTTTTTAATAGTTACGTACACGAAATGTCACATCAATATTCTTACTATTTTCAAATTAAGTTAAACGCTTGTACTGTGAAAATAGGACTAACTTGCTGGTCTCCTGGAACGAAACGCGAACCCCCGATCACTAGATCACTAGTCCAGCATTTTAACCATTAGACCATAAAGTTTATTGCACAAATTAAATCAATCAACTAGAAAGATATACGGAAAAAATCTATCTATCGAAAAAATATTCGGTCCCTACCGGCATTTTTTTTCGATAGATAGATTTTCCTTATATCTTTCAAGTTGATTCATAAATTTATATTAAATACTACAGAACTGTGTTCTGAAAATGCAACTTCAGATCAAAAATATGTTTTCCTTAATAACTTAATGTTATTTTTTTTACGTATTGGAATATTGTGATAGTTATAACTGATACATTCGCTTATCAACAATGCCTTATTATGTCGAGCTCGTTCTAAACAAAGCAAAATTATCAGCTTTGTGTTTAGAGTTTGATGGGAAAACTTCATCACTTGAGAGTGATTATTTGCATTGAAATTAAAACTTTTCCACCCTGAAGAGAAAACTCGTCCCGCAGACTTCGGGAAAGAGGTCAATATTACACGTGCGAAATAAAGACACATTCTTTTATATATTTTTAATTAAAAACGTGTGGTACCTAATACTTATTATATCTTATTTCGGTGCGTTCTGGCCCCTACGGATAGAACGCCAGGGCACCGCCACCGGCTGAACAGTGGTTGACATGAAAACGTGGGTTCGGCTGCAATAGTCAATAGTTCAGCTGACGACCTTTCTTTCACCTGTGGTTAATTTATTTTAGTTATGTGTAATTCAGACTTAGAATCAAAGCTACTAATAATTAAGAGGTAAATTTACAGCAAGATTGTTTAATACAAAATAAATATCAAGTGATTGATTTCTCCTTCTGACATTTGTACACAAATCGTGACAAGGATGTGGAACAATAATAAACCCAACGTTGTAGGTACGATTCCTGTGGCGAGCCTCTCGTATAGGACGCAAGGCAAATCACTACTGTAAGTTTGGTCCCACCTCCACGGTGGTGAACTGTGGTTCTCTCTTGATGTTTTAACTAAGTTAAAATGATGGTCACGTAACCTCGAAATCCTTGTGCCGTAACTACTGCACACCCTTCATCTTCCATCGTATGGGATCGTGAGCGTCACGCTGGATGTGCCGAAGATTCTTCCGTCCCAAATGGAGACTGCTTTCTATCGCACGTCCCAGCTACCGGTGACGCCAACTCCAGATTAGAACCGGATACCCTTACCCTGGGGCCCGAAAATTGACATTTCTGCATAGGAAAATTAGATAACAATATTCCACAGATGATGCACCAGCATCAACAAGATCTAAATATTATCCTGTTATTCCCTCAATCTTGTACGAATGGATCCACGACCGTGGCCACGCAACGCGCCACATCGCGCGTCTCCCCGAACTCAAGTGGCGTTTTAAGGGATAAAATTCTAACATGATAATTTTTACTATTGTCACAGGACCAACCAAACTCTTCATACATGGCCAGAACCTTTCCTATATAAACAAGCTTTTTTGGCTTTCGAATATACCTTAATTTTTTGTTTCGACAAGATATTCGTTCAGGCGTATGCGTGCATAGCACTCGGTCATACAAATTGCAATTGTTTTTAATGAAATTGTCATTAATTAAATAAAAATTATCCCGACAAAGGCGCAATATTGTGGTGTAATGATGCGATTAAAATTGCAACTGTTTTACTTTTACCTCCCCCCCCTGGCTATTCTAATCCATAAAAAAAAGAAATTATTATTATATTTCTAAAAAATATTTTATATGCACCGTGGAGATACGCAAGATGACAAATTAAAACACGAATAGTCGATCAGACACCGCTCATTAATAATGAAGAGCCAATAACTTATTCAAATGCTTTCTGTATCACATGGTACGAGTATTTAACTTGGAATATCGTTTAGCCATAGAATTCGTATAAACCGTGAAACCAATTAATGGCCCACTCATAATATTTAAGGTTTTCAAGATTGCCGTTTGATATTGCTTAGAAAAATCATATTCACAGAGGATATTGCCATTTTTTCCGATAATCAATCTCGATATTACGGGTGATTTTATTGCCACAAATATTTTCAATTTCTATACCAAAATTTCTAAATTTTATTTTCGATGCTATATATAATATATTAATTATTACCTAGTTTTTACTACTAAAGAAATATTTTGAACAAAATCTGAAATGTATTATTATTCGAGTATTTAATGATAACTTCCTTTATAACCATTATATAATTATTTTAATGATCTCAATAAATCTTTTGTAACGTTTTAATTGACTATAATTATACTTTAGTCTATTAACATAATAATAATTAGGAATTTTTGAATAATTAAACTTTTTTTTATACTACATCTAAAGTAGAATACTTTCACATAGTATACTGAAAATAGGAATGTTTATTTTTTCAATTTATATATATTATGTTCAATTACTACTTATTAACTATAAGTCGTGTTTTTTATTTATTTTCATTTATTATTGTTATTGTATTTTTATTTTTTGTACTATGATGTACGCAAATAACGGATTACTGTCTTTTATAAGCTTTTATACCAGTTAATGTGGAAAAATGGAAACCGATCATAAACACAAATATATATATATATTACGCTTACACGATTCCGCATTCACGCATGCTATATGATAACGAAATTATACAACAATTAATAATTTCAAACAAACGCACACCTGAAATCTCATAATAATTTTAACATCATAGATCGATTTTACACAAAGTCAGTCAGTCACATGCTTTTTAGCAATCAAAATTCATTGACGGAAGGAAAAAGAATATTAATTTTTAAAAAAAACTATCAAACTTTGCATTACTAACTTTACTCTAAATGGTTTAGATAAATTTTTTTTAGTTTTTTTAATTAATAATTGAATCACGGTACAAAACTAACGCTATAAACAACAACAGTATATAATATATTTATAAAAAAATATATGTTTAAATTCATTTTCTATTATTGTTAATTTTTTAAATGAATGAAGGCAATAAAAAATATTAAATTCCATATAATTATAGTCGGATTACTCATATTTCATTATATTGTTGTTCGTTAATTTGAAATATTCAACATGTTTTTAAGTGAGTTCATTTGGCGCTATCCCCACGCCCTGAACTCGCGACCTGCACTCGAACCTCTTGTGAGCATTCTCTGACAGTCGTGATTTTAAATAATTATTCTTATTATAGAGCGTTTTGAAAATTGCAACAGTTATATTTGTTATTCTGATAGGACTGTATGTATACATGCCATCGATTATTATTTATTTTCTTTCATCTTTATTATTTTCTGTTATTTTTTGGGTTTTTCACAATATATTTAAGTAAGTAATTATATTTTTTATTTATTATCTTTGTTTTATTAACCCTGAATTGAGTTTAAATACATCTACCGGTTTCGAAAAATACCATTTTCTACTTCAGAATGTCATAACTAACTAAAAACATATATCATTGTTTCTTCACCAGAATCTATTTTTAAAAAAACAAAAAGTAGGTAATTAAATATATTTAGACAAATAAAAAATTAAACGAGTTAGATACGATTTCATAGGTGCAATATTAATTATCATAAATATGATTTGTGAGGTGGAAGAGATTTATCAAAAGAGATTGTTAGGATATAATCTTGTAACGTGATTGCGGTTCATCGCTATTGGATTTGAAAGTTGGCAGTTGGGAATTAGTCCTCGTGTCTTACACTCCCTGTTGATCCATAGGTGTTGTGAAGTCATCCTACGTTTAAGGCGTAGTTTTTTGTAGAGCCTCTTTAGTGTCGCTGTGTTTGCACTTTTATTTCTTTATATTATATTGTTAATGTTAATGTATTATACTGTTAATTCATGGTGGAATTCCATTTTAATGATTTATTAAAACATTTTTCATTAAGGAGAACACATTCTCATTCTGAAGTTGTAATTATTCAAAACATAGGTCTGTGATATTTTAAATACTAATTAAATGTATTAATTAGAAAGATATGCATATAAAATCAATTTTATCGAAAAATATTGTTGTCTCTACCGGGATTCGAACCTGATATCTTCCGATCCGGGGAACGTGCATTAACCGATTATGCTACAGCACACAGTGAATTGACGACAAATTTTTGAACCTATATGTTACACTTTTCAAATTAATACGTCTATCGTTCTATTAATTTCAAATAATGGGACGATAGATGTATTAAGTTAGATTTAAAATTAAGAGATTTTCTTTCATTTTTAGCATTCGTAAATTTCGATGCCGTTTTATTTATGAAACATGTGACCTGTCTCTGAAAGATGATTACAAAATTCAGAAAAAATATTATTTTTTGTAGTATCATAAATGTTATTTTATTATATTATATTTATTATTTTCATCTGAAATACTCACATAAAAATTATGATGGGAATTTTAAGTATGTAATCAGGTGGTTCTGATAAGAGCCAACTTTACTTTTTCCAGAATGTTTATTTTGGGTAACTATTAGTAAGTAAAATAAACTGTTTGTTTAATGAAGTAATGTTTCCACAAGTTGACTAAATATTTGCTTTTCTAACGTAAACATTTGATTTTCTCCTCTACTCATCCCCTAGGTCTGTTTAAGAACCAAATTAGTGCTCCTTGGATAACAATTGTTGGCAGGATCCCGACCTCCGCCTCTCTCCTCTCCCCCTCCCGCTCCACGGCTTTACTCCTGCCATTATCCCGATTACCAAACAACAAAGATTTACTGCTCCGGGTCCCGAGAAAGAACGGCGCTGATAAACGTCTTAAGAGAACCGTTTTAGATGTTGTAAGGAATTCAATATTTCTGGTCTACGGCACCAGTCTAATAGAAGATATGCCTTTTCTATTAATATTAATTTATAATAAATAATATAACTCCTGGTCCAAGGCACCATTGAAGTGATTTCGACTTTCTATAGGCTTATATTTAAATATTATTAGGTTTATTGTAAATAACAAACCTCTAGGCCTCCTGGTCGCGAGCACCAATGAAGCGATTTCCGACTTTCCTATATGTTAGCTATGTCTAATTTTGATATTACTATTTCTAATTTAATGCGGAATCTTCAATTTCCCTGTGCGGGCGTCCTGCTCGCAAGACACGCCTCTGTTATGGATTCGGTGTTCTCCTACGTGCGAGCTCTCCCGGTCGCCAGTGTGGAGATCTATCTTTCTACCTTACTTAATACTAATTTTACGCTTAATGCTAGTCTATTCACTTAATATCTAAATTTGGCCAACGTGATCGTTCTAGCGGTTAAGAATATTCCCCATGTTTTGTCCGTAATGCTCCTAGTTCTTTTAACCCGCGTCTTCAATTTTCAAATACCTAAAGATTACAAATATCCAAATATTATAGCCGTTCAAATACCTATAGAGCAATTATTTAAAATAAATATACCGATTATCTTATGGTATACGACTAAGTAACGGAAAACTTCCCGTCAAGCGGTATGATATTCGAGCGCGCCCGTTTAGTATTAATTATGTGCGTGTTATTCAGAGCTAGAATGTAAGAGTGTGGTAGAAATCATACATATGTACGCATTATTCGGAGCTAAAATGTAAAGTGAGGGTGAAATTATACGTATGACACAAACCTTGTCGTAGACTCGTACTCGTGACTGTGGCCGCTTCGTGGTGTCGCCTAGCTGTTCATAAATTATGTGGACATGTGAAACAACATGCGACATGCTAAGTGTCTGCCTCGCTTGACAAATATGTTCCGTGGTTACATGATAAGTTCCCCAGACACCAGACTGTGGCGTACGTTCGACTCCCCTAACCCCAAATTCAAAATCCGTACGTCTGGCGCATATTCGCAGTAGACGTCGGATCCTGAACTTCGAACCCTGATCACCCAACGCGTTCAAAAGTTTAAGATGATGATGATGATAATCCAAAATTTTGATTCGGCCAATGTCTAAGTGAACAATATCATTTGTTATGACTCATTCAAGATGCATGGCCGAGGTCCTTGTATCTCCAATACGTTGCTGTTCAGTATCGGTAGGAAAGTGGCCAATCCGGGCCGCGTCCACCACTGAAGGTAATGAATTGTGATGATTGTGACAGCTATTCAGTATCGGTAGGAAAGTGGCCAATCCGGGCCGCGTCCACCACTGAAGGTAATTAATTGTGATGATTGTGACATGACAGTACGATTATCAGGAAATTCCCTTAATTCCTTGGGTGCGTCTGAACACGTAGGTCATGTGACAATGGTGTCAGAAGAATAGTTTAATTTATCTGCAGGATGATCCTCGGTGTCTCGAACAATGCATCTCGAATAAGGCCAGGAACAAATAGTTAGGATTATTATTACTGCATGCTGGTGCGTGTGTATGTGTGTGTGGATTGCCGACGTGGCGGCTTAATTGTAGCACATTTCAGGAACACTGTCTCGGGGCATTAACCTCTAGAGACACTACTATCATCCTCCTCATACAGCTGAAGTACGGGTACCACGGCGACCACACAGAAATCACCTCGATGCAAACTCAGTGCGGACTAAGCTATTTACGCCAGATTATATATCGGAAACAGATCATGAACGGTAAACATACGTAGGGTTAGCCTGTAGCCTTGTGCACCCTACGCAGACCGATGATGTTCAATAACTCTTTCATTCTGGCTGTCACTACCAACCCAATATAACCATAGCTAGCCCGTCCACGCTTCATGCCATCGAATGACTCTGTTCAGCCTCCAGAAGCACCTTTTCCTTCCAATCAAATCATCTTAGGAAAACTACAATTCACATAGGCGTTGGAGGTCGGTAGAATGAAGCACCTGGTTTCGGCTTGATAACCGAAAAGATAAATGTTTAGATAATGTAGGAATCAGTGCGGAATCTTACTCGTGAGATGTGTCGTAAGGTAAAATGTTCAGTGAGTTATTGCACAATATCGATTATAAAGATCAGTACGATTCGCATACGCATGCGATTGTGTATTCCCAAAGTAAATACACACACAAAGTTCTCGGATAAATTCTATCATTTCTACCTACTAGCCATTACTTCGGATCGAAATGTAATCTATAAAATGCGCCCGTCAGGATTTATGAGATTTTTAGATCTAGATTTCCGCGGGTAAGTAAATATACAAATAATTACGTACATAGTTACATGATTATCTACACGGCCAATAGTAGTATATAATTGGTCCTAAACAATGAGATACATGTAACTGAAACTTGTAGGTGGGTGTTCCCAATTTATAAAACGGACAGTAATTAAATAAAATGAAATATCAAGTGGCCTAGCAGTTACTCCAGTCCCTTTCTATGAATGAGTGATTACATGAGGATCCGATTCACACTACAGTATTTGTTAGCGGTTTTAATTATGTATACAAGCATGCTAAAAGGTAAACTTAGTATTTTGGGTCCTCTGCTGCGGTTCTCAGCGTCTGCGCCAAACCCGGTCTGCCTTCAGTCACCACACTCGCGATTTCGGAATTTCAACACGACCTTCGCGGACCCGAAAAACAACCCGATCACCCCTAAAACACTCGCGGCGTAAACCTCGAAAGGAAAATCTTCAAAAGCGACCCTCTCCCGTGCGATCACGAAACTGACTCCCCGAACCTGCCCCTTGGACCACCCGAAGCTCGAAGCCGACCCCCCGCCCGCTCGGACCTGACTCCCCGAACCTGCCCCTTGGACCACCCGAAGCTCGAAGCCGACCCCCCGCCCGCTCGGACCTGACTAACTTGAAGCTTTCGTTTTTCAACCCCCGACCGTCTTCACCCCTCCCCCGCCCCTGGCGTCTCCGCCCCGGCCCCTGCCGTATCAGCTCTAGAAATTTCTAGGAATTCATATTTTTTTATCAGTTCGGTTATATGTGGATCATCACAGACCTCCCCATATTGAAAATGGAATTAGAAGGAATTGATAATTACATTTCTCAATACAATAACGCAATGATCCACCCACAGATATACAACTATGAAGGTTTCGTTTTACTATCACCACTACTTCCACCCTTACAAGTTTCTTGTAGGATTCTGCCAGGCGCGCTAATCATCTCTCTCCCTCACTCTGCAATGTGGCCAACGTTTATAGTTAGAACTATACACTATGTCCCCTCCCCCAGAGATTAATCCCATCGCTTGGTGTGTCACCATCATAATTCTCTCAACTAGATATCCGAGCCGATAATCCTTACGCAAGTCCTCAGCTATCTTAGAATCTACCATAAAGATAACGCTTCTACACATCTAACTTAAAGGTGGTCATATACCTAAAGTACACATTAATATTACCTCCCCCGGTGAATAGCTCATTTGTCTCCGGTAAACTCATTGTGATTCCCTTTCAACTAGTCATCCGAGCTGATAATCCTCATACCTAGTCCTAACGCAGTATTTAAAGATAAGGCATCCGCACATCTAACAAAAAAAATAGTAATATACCTAAAGTATACATCAATATTACCTCCCCCAGCGAATAGCTCATTTGTCTCCGGTAAACTCATTGTGATTCCCTTTCATCTAGTCGTCCGAGCTAATAATCTTTACACATAGTCTTAATGTACTTCTTATTGACAAAGCATTCACGCATCTTAATGATCGACCTCTCATCACGATTTCTCGTAGGATTCCAAGTCGCCTCTTAACTCGGCGCTCCCAACTTCGGTTAATGGCGCGATTCCAGTTAGATCCTCTGCTTTTGTAGAAGCTTTCCAATCCTCCTGTAAAAGTTCCGTTGTTTTTTTTTTTCTCTCCTGACAAAGCCTACAGTATCCGATCGCAAAAAAAACTCTATGTCCTAAATTCCTGAATCGAAGTACTAAAATGTTTAAAATTAGCGGTTTGGCAGTCGATCTCATACACCTATTACATTTTTCACTCCAGTAGTATCATTTTTCTACATTATATAAGCGAGTTTTGCTTATATCTTCCAGTAGCTTTTAGGGGCTATATCTTAAAATGTTTTTTTTTTCAATTCTCACATTCCACAAAATTAGAAAAAAACTTCTCAATGTCGAAAATCGGGAAGACCGAAACTTATCCTAATTTTTCCTAATTACATACCATTAGTTAATAGTAGTTAAATTGCAGGAATACGCGGTACACTCACAATACACTTAAAACCATCTAATCACTAATCAATTCCTCTGATAAAGCTTAATAATATCTTATAATCGATCCGAACAATCCATTACTTATGCAAAATCTCGCCAGGTGGTCGGTATTCGATAGCACTTCCAATGTATTTTAAAACTCTAACTAGTTCAACTAATTACTTATACTATATCTTATTATTTATAAATAAGGCTTATTGTAGTACATTCACTTAACGAACCTATAAATGCAATTAAAATAAGTACTTAATACTAAATACAATTCGAAGTCACATCCCCTCCCCAAGTGATTAAGCAGATAAGACTGGCGTCACACTACTCGTTTCGTCAACCAATTTCCGTCTTTCCATAGAACTCCTCTCAATTCGTCCTTACTTTATACATCCTGGAGTCCTCACATACATAGTATTTCTAGTTGTGCTGACAAAAACAATTGTTTTTTTTTTTTTTTTCTCTAAAATAGGTATACAGCTCCACACTAATCGATCGAAAACGCGGTTGCGTAATTCCTTTCCAATTGTGAATCTCCAAGTCTCCACACACCAGTGCCCTCCCATGTTCCAATAGCATCATTTTAACATCAGTGCTTACAATTATGATTTTATACGTGCATCCTCTCCATTATGTCCTCGTATATAATGGTTAAACTAGAACTAACTTAACTAATTTATTACTATATTTTAAAACTAACTATTATTATTTTTCTCTCGTATATAAATATGTATATCTATTTGAAATTTGTTATTTGCTCATTAATGGTTGGATTCTTTGTCGAAGTTCTTCTGTAAATACTGCGGACACGTACGATCCACTTAAGTCAATGCACCTACCTAGATAACTGTTGTATATCATAATGATATTTCTAAAGGCAGTATTCTCGACTTGTAAGTGAAAGACTTATATTTCTATCCTATATAGCGATCTTACTCTGCCTATCATTTTACTATCCCCTCCAATCTTATTTAATTGATTACTTATACTATTATAATATAACGTAATTACGATGAATTCCTAATCGTGGAAATTCAAACTTCTGATTCGCATTTGTTTACACAATTATATTTTAATTTCATCCCAATTCGGTCATGTCGGCCGGTACGCAATCCCAAGAATTGTCGTGTTCTAAAAGAATAACACATGTCGCCCACCATACAATCATATTACGCCTATTTTTTTTCTGTTATATCCTAGGTTCTTAACGCCATGCTGAAAGAAAGAAAACCGCAAGGTTCCAGGGTAATATTTAACTATCATTGCATATCGAAGCATGATATACACCCTTTATACATTTGGATAAATCTGCCTAATAATTTAATTAACCCATATTAAATTAAATCTTTCAATAAAGTTACACCATGTGTCAATTGAAGTCGCTTTACAATTAAGTACCTATTTGTGAGGATAATCCGGGGACATGTTTGTACTTAAGTTATCCCTACGTTTTAAAATGGTGTATTATCATAACTCCACAGATAAAATATTATTGTTTACTTAAAGGCCCATAAGAGCGTTGTCGATAATAAATACTAAAATAACCTCAGCTTTAATTTTTTTGTTCTCTTTCGTTCGCACGACCCAGGCCACAGCATAAAGGATCGAACCCAAATAAGCTAATTTATCACCTAAACTCGGTCCAAAGTCATCCTGAACCCATCCTTTTTTTGTTTTCTTTGGAATGTTTAAAATTCCCAAAATGCACATGTTGCACAAATACATGTCTCCAAAAAATCTCAATCCGGCGGTGATATGCGTCAGATGTATCAAACCATTTTAGTTCTCGGTCCAGTGTCTGATTTTCTTTTCTGAATTAGTTCATTTAGTAGAACCCACTAACTTGCTTTATAATATGTATTTCCAATATTTTATCTCCATCCACCTCGAAAATGGCGTAAACTAAGTACTAAGACATCTTGCTATATGAGTAATTGAAACCTTGTAAACGATCTCTCGTATGGAAATACGTAATAAGCCATTCCCGTAGAAAATGTCATAATGCAGAATTTTTACAAACTATTTTTGCCGATCGAGCAATAAGAAGTGAGGTATTTACAAACTAATATTATCGACGGTGAGATATTTACAATCTAACTTAACTAACTTACACAATCTAATTTATGCGAGATATTTACAATCTAGCTTACCGCTAGTTTCCTTTCGTATCTTTAACACAGTGTAAAAAATAACGAATCTATTATTTTTCTGTTGCAGTATGGATAGTGTCACTCTTAACGTATCTTAAAATTAAAGATTTCGGCGTATCATTCGACGAAACCATTCATTCGTCCCACACACTAATGAAATCACATATAGGCTACCAAATACTATACTAAGGCGGTGAAAGAAATCGATCCTCTTATACGCGGCTGCAATCCATAGCAAACTAGACTACAATTCGACAATTTAGTCTCCATTCTACATAGAATCTTCTTAATCCTCTAGAGGTATTCTGTAAGTTTTCCTGAATCTTTACTTAAAATAATTTATTTTTTTCATCTTATCTTATTATGTTTACGTACAGGTTTCCATTAAAATTAATACTGTGCACTCCTACAATTTTTTTTCTCTTGTTCCTATCTATTCTATAAGGTAATCTACTTGATTCGCATATGTTTCCATATATACTCTTACGAAACCCCACGAAGCGCAATTATAAAATACTTAAATAAATAAAATGAAGATAAATAACCCCCCGTTGAATTATTAACATAACTACATCCCTAAGTATAAATAATAATAAGTAAGTCAGTAATAATCGACAGCCGACCCAACGGTTTATCTCCCCTGCAAATGCAGAATGTTTTTCTAACTTATGTTCTTGGTATTATAATTGCGAGGTGTTACTTCGATCTTTCCCAGGCCAAGATTTTTTGTTGAACGTATT
Organism: Eubasilissa regina; assembly: GCA_022840565.1. NCBI lineage: Eukaryota > Metazoa > Arthropoda > Insecta > Trichoptera > Phryganeidae > Eubasilissa > Eubasilissa regina. Next base: position 25,450,888 of record JAINEB010000022.1, on the reverse strand, counting down.
CTAAACACTTGAGGAAAGTATGCTTTCGGTAAAAAAAAATAAAAAATGGCTCTCTCGCTTTGAGTATAGATCGTCCACTTCAAAATTCAGAGAATTTGGATTTAGCCAACATACAATCTCACGCCCATAAATAATAAAAGGATACCACCACCCACTTATTCTCCGTGTTGTCAAATGTTAGACCCTGTCTCTTATAAATGCACAAGTCAGACGACCAAACAATTCAACGTAAAGTTTAATATTTCAACCGTATCAATGAGAACTACTTTGATGTACTAAATATACAAAGTAACATACGCCAAACGCATTTATAATATCTCTACCTAATGTTAGTTGGTATATGGTGGAAATTAATTAGTTCTTCTTTACTATACTAGGTGTAAGGATACTACAATGCATATATAATTTTTTCCTTATACGCACACCTTTCAATTATTGTTTATATTTTGATCCGATTCGCCACAAGGACAACAAATACAGTACATCATACTTTTAAGTTACAAAGTAATATTTTATTTTCGCAATTAAGTAATTTTATATTTAATAAATCATCCGGACATTCATTTATATTCCAATTTTTTCATTATTTCCTTATTATTTATATCCGATCATAATACGATTTTTATTATTTTACATATATATTTTTTTTGTAAGTCGGAAAAATATTTCGCCTGTATACAACACCGCTGCATTTTAAATAAAGACCATCCAAACACGTGTGGGCACTCTGTCCGACTTCGAAACACATTCAAGATAGAGTATTAAATTCCGATCATAGAAATAAATATTTTAATTTCGTGTTTTACTAATCTACAAATGTCTATCAACTATTATTTTTTTTTATTTAAACCACGTCGCGCGGTATTTTTAAACAGTAATGGGATCTATAAATTTAATTCTACATGCGTGCAATTATATTCTTATTTTACGGCTCTAGAATTAATAAAATGGATACTATAATTCAGACGTTTGTATTGAAAAACTGTCTTACGAATCTCCTGGTCACGGCACCACTGTAAGGAATTCAATATTTCTGGTCTACGGCACCAGTCTAATAGAAGATATGCCTTTTCTATTAATATTAATTTATAATAAATAATATAACTCCTGGTCCAAGGCACCATTGAAGTGATTTCGACTTTCTATAGGCTTATATTTAAATATTATTAGGTTTATTATAAATAACAAACCTCTAGGCCTCCTGGTCGCGAGCACCAATGAAGCGATTTCCGACTTTCCTATATGTTAGCTATGTCTAATTTTGATATTACTATTTCTAATTTAATGCGGAATCTTCAATTTCCCTGTGCGGGCGTCCTGCTCGCAAGACACGCCTCTGTTATGGATTCGGTGTTCTCCTACGTGCGAGCTCTCCCGGTCGCCAGTGTGGAGATCTATCTTTCTACCTTACTTAATACTAATTTTACGCTTAATGCTAGTCTATTCACTTAATATCTAAATTTGGCCAACGTGATCGTTCTAGCGGTTAAGAATATTCCCCATGTTTTGTCCGTAATGCTCCTAGTTCTTTTAACCCGCGTCTTCAATTTTCAAATACCTAAAGATTACAAATATCCAAATATTATAGCCGTTCAAATACCTATAGAGCAATTATTTAAAATAAATATACCGATTATCTTATGGTATACGACTAAGTAACGGAAAACTTCCCGTCAAGCGGTATGATATTCGAGCGCGCCCGTTTAGTATTAATTATGTGCGTGTTATTCAGAGCTAGAATGTAAGAGTGTGGTAGAAATCATACATATGTACGCATTATTCGGAGCTAAAATGTAAAGTGAGGGTGAAATTATACGTATGACACAAACCTTGTCGTAGACTCGTACTCGTGACTGTGGCCGCTTCGTGGTGTCGCCTAGCTGTTCATAAATTATGTGGACATGTGAAACAACATGCGACATGCTAAGTGTCTGCCTCGCTTGACAAATATGTTCCGTGGTTACATGATAAGTTCCCCAGACACCAGACTGTGGCGTACGTTCGACTCCCCTAACCCCAAATTCAAAATCCGTACGTCTGGCGCATATTCGCAGTAGACGTCGGATCCTGAACTTCGAACCCTGATCACCCAACGCGTTCAAAAGTTTAAGATGATGATGATGATAATCCAAAATTTTGATTCGGCCAATGTCTAAGTGAACAATATCATTTGTTATGACTCATTCAAGATGCATGGCCGAGGTCCTTGTATCTCCAATACGTTGCTGTTCAGTATCGGTAGGAAAGTGGCCAATCCGGGCCGCGTCCACCACTGAAGGTAATGAATTGTGATGATTGTGACAGCTATTCAGTATCGGTAGGAAAGTGGCCAATCCGGGCCGCGTCCACCACTGAAGGTAATTAATTGTGATGATTGTGACATGACAGTACGATTATCAGGAAATTCCCTTAATTCCTTGGGTGCGTCTGAACACGTAGGTCATGTGACAATGGTGTCAGAAGAATAGTTTAATTTATCTGCAGGATGATCCTCGGTGTCTCGAACAATGCATCTCGAATAAGGCCAGGAACAAATAGTTAGGATTATTATTACTGCATGCTGGTGCGTGTGTATGTGTGTGTGGATTGCCGACGTGGCGGCTTAATTGTAGCACATTTCAGGAACACTGTCTCGGGGCATTAACCTCTAGAGACACTACTATCATCCTCCTCATACAGCTGAAGTACGGGTACCACGGCGACCACACAGAAATCACCTCGATGCAAACTCAGTGCGGACTAAGCTATTTACGCCAGATTATATATCGGAAACAGATCATGAACGGTAAACATACGTAGGGTTAGCCTGTAGCCTTGTGCACCCTACGCAGACCGATGATGTTCAATAACTCTTTCATTCTGGCTGTCACTACCAACCCAATATAACCATAGCTAGCCCGTCCACGCTTCATGCCATCGAATGACTCTGTTCAGCCTCCAGAAGCACCTTTTCCTTCCAATCAAATCATCTTAGGAAAACTACAATTCACATAGGCGTTGGAGGTCGGTAGAATGAAGCACCTGGTTTCGGCTTGATAACCGAAAAGATAAATGTTTAGATAATGTAGGAATCAGTGCGGAATCTTACTCGTGAGATGTGTCGTAAGGTAAAATGTTCAGTGAGTTATTGCACAATATCGATTATAAAGATCAGTACGATTCGCATACGCATGCGATTGTGTATTCCCAAAGTAAATACACACACAAAGTTCTCGGATAAATTCTATCATTTCTACCTACTAGCCATTACTTCGGATCGAAATGTAATCTATAAAATGCGCCCGTCAGGATTTATGAGATTTTTAGATCTAGATTTCCGCGGGTAAGTAAATATACAAATAATTACGTACATAGTTACATGATTATCTACACGGCCAATAGTAGTATATAATTGGTCCTAAACAATGAGATACATGTAACTGAAACTTGTAGGTGGGTGTTCCCAATTTATAAAACGGACAGTAATTAAATAAAATGAAATATCAAGTGGCCTAGCAGTTACTCCAGTCCCTTTCTATGAATGAGTGATTACATGAGGATCCGATTCACACTACAGTATTTGTTAGCGGTTTTAATTATGTATACAAGCATGCTAAAAGGTAAACTTAGTATTTTGGGTCCTCTGCTGCGGTTCTCAGCGTCTGCGCCAAACCCGGTCTGCCTTCAGTCACCACACTCGCGATTTCGGAATTTCAACACGACCTTCGCGGACCCGAAAAACAACCCGATCACCCCTAAAACACTCGCGGCGTAAACCTCGAAAGGAAAATCTTCAAAAGCGACCCTCTCCCGTGCGATCACGAAACTGACTCCCCGAACCTGCCCCTTGGACCACCCGAAGCTCGAAGCCGACCCCCCGCCCGCTCGGACCTGACTCCCCGAACCTGCCCCTTGGACCACCCGAAGCTCGAAGCCGACCCCCCGCCCGCTCGGACCTGACTAACTTGAAGCTTTCGTTTTTCAACCCCCGACCGTCTTCACCCCTCCCCCGCCCCTGGCGTCTCCGCCCCGGCCCCTGCCGTATCAGCTCTAGAAATTTCTAGGAATTCATATTTTTTTATCAGTTCGGTTATATGTGGATCATCACAATGTTTAACACAAAACAACATTTTAGATTTCAAACATACTGTCGAATATGACAGGAACCATTTTAAAAATGTAACAAAATGATTTTTCAGCATCAAACATATCATTGAATATATCGTTTTAGATGTTTAACACAAAACAACATTTTAGATTTCAAACATACTGTCGAATGTGACAGGAACCGTTTTAAAAATGTAACAAAATGATTTTTCAGCATCAAACATATCATTGAATATATCGTTTTAGATGTTTAACACAAAACAACATTTTAGATTTCAAACATACTGTCGAATATGACAGGAACCATTTTAAAAATGTAACAAAATGATTTTTCAGCATCAAACATATCATTGAATATATCGTTTTAGATGTTTAACACAAAACAACATTTTAGATTTCAAACATACTGTCGAATATGACAGGAACCATTTTAAAAATGTAACAAAATTATTTTTCAGCTTCAAACATACCGTTAAATATATCAAGAACCATTTTAAAACTATAAATATTCAAATATACTCGTACTATACTGTACGTAACTATGTCAAAAATCATTTTCAACGTAATCTTTGTAAATGAAACAATGAATTTCTTTTAACTACTAAATAAAGTCATATTTTATGAGATGGAGAAATCATGTATGTATAAAACAAGTCACAATTAACTTTAGTTAATTATAACTGCAAGGAATATTACAATACGTACAAGGTTTCATAAAACTTAACTTTCTAAAAATTAGAAACGTATGGTAATGAAATAGTGGAGATAATCAGTATGATTTTTGGCGGAATCTCTATGTGTTAGACAAGATATTCGTCATTAAACATATACCTAATGGAAAAATACAATACATCCATACTATTCACCTAGTTTCCGTTGACTTTCAGAAGCTCTGTGATTCTATTAAGAGGTTACAACTAATTAAAGTACTAGTTGAACGAATAATTTATAAAAATAGCAGAAGATATTTATTGTTGTAAGATAAAAATGCATATTTTTAATGATATAGCATTTTATAGTGATGTTGCGATTTTTAAAACATAGTTTTTTGAGATAATTTATATATTTCTTCTATCGATTTTTTTTTTATTAATATTTATGTGCATATTTTTAACTTTTTACGTGTAATATAAAAACATAAGTACACATAATTTTGCAAATATATTTATTAATATAGTTTTTATGTATTTGTTTAATATATTAGCTCAACACAGGTTTATTATAGTGAACTGGATTCTGTATGCAATATTTTCATATACCAAAGTAAAAAATGCTTGTATTAATATTTAGTTTTTTATACGGGACTGTCGACTAAACAAATTACTATAAAAAATTACTGAATGGTAAGAATGGGATCGATAATCTTTTAAATTGAACACTTTAATTTTTGAATAACACCGCATACGAGACACACTATCACAGTTGGATTCTTCACTTCTGTAGCTATTTGTTTCATGGCCGCTCGGAAACGGAAATGTCACCGTGTCAGCCGAGTTCATATCAGAGACGACGGGGTGACCCAACTCATATATTGTTGGTATCCAAGCATCGCGTGACGACCCCATCCGTGTCCGCTCCCGTTCTGCGACGGGACAGCTTAACTAAAGTTGGTAACCTCAGAAGGACAATGCAATTTGTTACAGGACAAAATTATATCTTCAGAATTCAAGGACTTTTCGTAAGTGTCAGATTGCAGAGGCGATATAATCACACGCCGCGTAAATTTGACTGTAATAATATTAATTGTAAATATTAATAAAACTTGAACAATCGAAAAATATCATATTTTAATTTTTATATCAAGTGTAATATATATATTGTGACGTGGTAGCCTATACGTTACTGTAATCGTCAGGATAGGACGCCATGCTTCACACCACCGACTTTCTCAGAGGTTCACATGAATGGGCGAAAGTCTTTGGTTGCAGAATTTACATACTGTCTTGCCTGTCACTCCAGCTATCGTGCTCAGGGAAAATAAAAAGATTATTACAATTTTTTAACACTAATTTAATATAAAAAAAACTAAGAAAAAATTATAAAAGTAATAAACATCATCAACATTACTGCATAATTCACAATTTAAACAAGAGATTGAGCTCGGCAAATTTTGTCACATAAAATCCATAGTTTACAATTAAATTTTTACCAAAGCCAAAGGAAAAAAATTGTTACCTGACAGATCGTCAGGTCAAGTATAAAACATAATAACATGGTAAATAGAACGGTAAATACTAGCTGGAATACCATGAGTTCCAAAATTAACTATAGAAACAAAATATTCTCCAAAATGATAACTAAGTTTGAAATTCCTTGTACACAAATAAATGAATTTTTACAACCATAATGTTTGCGTTAATCATTGTCCATTTCTGTCAAAATTCATTGTTTCCGTCCATTCGGTCAGTCCAAGAAATATGCTGAAGACTTCTCACTCCTGGTGCCGTACATCAGGCAACCAGGATTTTGACATTTGGCTTTCCTTGAGTCGCCCACATCGCTTGCGGTTGGAAAAATTCACTCTATAGTCCACGTCAGAGTACCATGTTGCCCTCATCATCTGTACGGGAGAAATCCCGTTGCATCCAGTGTGTTGTAGCGTGGCTCCTTGATTGTCATGTCCGTGACATGAGTCGTGACAAAAGGCAACAACACTACCATTTTGTCAGATTTTGAATTGCAAGTCATGGGGCAATGTGAATCATTGATGAACAATCCTTTAGAGCAGTCAAAACTATTTTTATTTTCATATTTAGTGTTAATATCTCAAGTACTAATCTATTAGTTTTACAAAAAATATATATATCCTGTGAAATTTTCGTACTCTATCAGCGATGTTGACTTGGTATCAGTTAGGAAGATCAATGATCTGGGTGTCATATTTGACAGTAAATTATCATTCATTCCCCACATTGATTCGATAACTAATAAAGGTCTCAAAATGTTGGGATTTGTTTTGCAGAGTGCAAAAAACTTTTCAGACCTGCACACTTAAAAAGATTTATACACTTCTCTGGTCAGACTTCAGATAGAATATAGTTCGGTCATATGGTCGCCACACTTCATTGTTCACTCGACGGTGGTTGAAAGAATCCAGAGAAAGTTTCTAAGATTTATTAATTTTAAATTAAATATACGCTCTGAGGATATCAATTATGATTATCTCCTTGGCCGTCTGAAATTATAAACTTATCAGTGAGACGTACGATGACTGACCTTATATTTCTATACAGGATCATTAATGGTATGATAGGCCGCCCCCAGATTGTTGGTCTGCTTGACTTTCACGCACCAATTCATTGTTCTATTACAGTGGTAATGTCAGAACACGTGCATTAGCTAACTCCGCAGTCCCCAGATTGCATTCTTTGTGGAATAAATATGCGGAGGTAGTCGATATTTTTGCTGCTAATTGAATTTTTTATAGGACTACACTATTACAATTTATTGTATCTTAACTCAATAGTGATGGATAAATTGCTACTGGACATTTTATGTTCATTTTTAATTTTGATTATGTAAAAACATGCTGACACTATGAAGTTTTTTCTTTTGTGTTTTCCTTATTTTACAAATTATGTTAATGCCTGAATAAGGCGTGTATAATAATAAATAAATAAATCTATTAAATAAATAAAATTTGAAAATTGTGTTAACTTTCACAATTTTTATTACATTTCTTCTTCAACGGCGTCATAGCCCAAATAAAGCCTTGGCTTCTTCAATCTTTCACCTAAATGATACTCCATATTTTTCTGCCCATATACAATTATTTCCCACAGAAGGTATTTGTTAGACTTCTTCATACTCTCTCCCAGCGAAACCTTGATCTTCCGAATCAGTATTTTTTCCCCCTGAATTTTAATTAATTCAGATAATTTTTATGTGTATCAAGAAATTGGGCTCCTTGTACAGACAAAAAAGTTTTACAACACTTTTTAATCATTTACGTGTACATTGATATGCCCTAATATTTTCGTTTCTAAATTATCCACCAACTCAGTATTTTTTACTGATATTCACAGATTTTACTTCCATAAGGCACCGGATAATTATTTTGCACACAGTAATCTTAGTTTTTTTTATGTTTTAAACTAAGTTTTTTTTACTTAATGGAAGCTAATTAAAGATACTATTATTATATTATCCAAACAGAATAGAATGGACAGTAGAATTTTTAAATGACTAGTAGTATAATATGTTAAGGTTTGTTATTTATGACAAAAATAGTTAATTAGAATTTACCGAATTGGTGAAGTCTTATCATCGAACACCTGGGTGTTTGTTCTTTGGGCTTTTAGGAGAAGAAAATTAGTTTGATTAGAACTGAAAAGAATTATGTTTTAGCTAGAGCACCAACCTACCATAATATCAATATAATATACTTTTTTTAAAGATTAGCAGTAATCAACTTTGTGGTTAAAATCCATTATTTAAAATTGTTAACTTTGTTTTATTAACCATAACATTTTAATGAATTTAAATACATCTACCGGTTTCGAAAAACATCATTTTCTTCTTCAGGATGTCATTAACTCATCAAAAACATATGTTATATTGTTTCTTTAACAGAATCTATTTTTAAAAAACAATAATTATTTAAAAAATAAATATAGTATCTAACTTAAATTGTTACATGATGATACAAAATTAATAGATTAATTTTTCGGAAAAAAAATTTTAATGGGACTTGTGGTTAAATTTAATTGGTTGTTTATAATATTATTATATATTACAAATTGAAAGGTTTTTGCGTTTTTCTTTAATATTATCTACTTTAATTTTATAATTCGTAAATATTAAATAGAGTTGAATATTTTTAAACAGTGAAGGAAACCTACAAAATCATCATGATTCATGCCATCACTGATTTAAATTAATTATTAAAATAACCAATAAACTGATTATCCCAAGGTAACATAAGTAATTACTTTTAAAACTTTTCATATTTGGACTAGATATAGCTTGGACGGGTACAAATGGCGCATATACTATTACATGCCAACAATAAAATCATTGAAATAAAACGAACATAAATACGTTAGAAAGGAGATTTACCACAAAAACTTTCATATCAAATATAAAAGCAACAAATATGTAACATCATATTTCTCGGTATAAAAGGGAATGAAATATGTTATATGATGTTTCCCCTAAGGACGCCAAATTTTCCTACAAAATGGTCGCGGTTACTTGCGCACACATCGTGGTGTATTTCTTCTAGAACATTCGCCAAATATTTGTATATTTTATGGCGTATTGAGCTCAATTCACGAGGTATTCAAGAAATTCTTGAATACAACTCTGCCAAGAGCTTTATTTTTCCTAATTGTTTATTATGATTACTTCTAAAATCACAATAAATACATTAATAATTCCGCGTAAAAGATATCGAATAAATATTTATAATATCCGTGGTTAATGTGCAAATTCTCTCAAATTATGAAAGAAAGTTAGGTTTTAATAATATAGTATTTCAAATTAATTGAGAAACTGATAAAAGTATTATTAAGGAGAACACAGAATAATTAATAATATTTTAAACGCTAATTAAATGTATTAATTAGAAAAATGTAACATATAGATTCAAAAATTTGTCGTCAAAAATACTGTCGCTGTAGCATAGTTGGATAATGCACCTTCCGCGGGTTGGAAGAGATCCAGGTTCGAATCCCGATAGCAACAATAATATTTTTCGATAAAATTGATTTTATATGTATATTTTTCTAATTAATACATTTAATTTGTATTTGTTAAAATTCCGTAAAAGTAAACAATTTCAGAGCGACGCTTCACCGAGAAGGCATCCCCTAGTTAACAATGGTCCTTCTTAGGACTACGAGTCGCAGGATTACCAAGAATCATCCTTTCTAACGTATATATATTAGTTATATATGAACTAATATATATATATAATATATGTATGTATATATTTTATAATGTACACACCTCGGAACTTATGAAAATGTCTACGCACAGTGGCATAAGCGCTGCGCGGAACCATTTGGTGCCCGAGAGTTCAGATAAAACTCGAATTTACATTAAACCTTATCAATGGGCGACCGCCCTACGTCATGTAATAAATCGATGCATATCCTCAAAGCTGTGATAAAAAATATTATTCAAACCCACCACGCAGTAAATGTGAAGGAGCGTTTTGTTTACGATATCCTGATATTCAAACCAATTTATAAAAGCTATTCGCATCCAGAAAACAAAGTCAACGAATGTCAAAAATAACAGAAGTTTTTTTCAAAATTAATCGTTAAAAACATAAAAAATATTATTTTCCGTTAAAATTAAGTAGATAGGTAGATTTTTATTTTCATGTTTAATTATATATATTATTACGAAGATTAAAAACTGAAGCTAAAGATCTTTTAAATTGACCACATTACTAATGAAGAAGTACTATGATTCATAAATAAGTCTAGATAACTAATAATAACCCTCAAACAAAAGAAAAGCTGCGTACTTCGGACACGTTCTCTGCTTTGAGAGTATGATAATTTATAACTCATTATGCAGAGGATGATAGAAAGCGGCAGAAGGGTAGGTAGAAAGAGATTATCTTGGCTGTAACTGTCTGTGTAACAAAATGTCTGTGATTTCATATATTTTGCTCACCATAAACTAAGTAACATGCTGAAACATGATCGCTTACTTAATAGAAGATGGCATATGAAGACGAAGAAGAATAATTATTACGATCCCAATAATATGTTGATAAACTACGTTAATTAAATTTAAATAAATAAATATAAGTTGGTTTTTACATCTCATAAAACATTATGTTTAAATAACAGCACAAATAAGTACAATAAGTTTAAATGGAATAATATAAAATAACTATAGGATTAAAATATATGAAAAGTAGGTGCGTGTTCGTATATTCTTAGCTACAAACTTGTATATTTTATTATTATTCTATCGATTTTTCCATTAGCCTGGTTTTTATTGTGTCTATATATGTCTGAAGACATTATCTTTGTATTTAATTAAGAAATTCTTAACTTATCCATTTAAATATATATGTATGCATACAGCAAATAAACTGTAGGTACAATACAATATTATTGGACACGTTTTATTTATACTAAATATATACACATATATAAATATATACTAAATATATACACAAATTATTACAAATATATTTAATCCATTTACATTTACTCAAATTATACGAAAGCAAACTATTATATTTACTGAATATATGGTCTTTGATAAAAAAAGTAAAAAGAAGATTTCTATATTTCACGACAGAATTTATTCAGATGGATTACTAATTAGGCTGCGAAGAGTAAAATAAAAATAAGATACAACCACAACATCCACGCAAAGGACCCAACAGTATCCGGCTACATTTTGGTAGCAGGTATTAATATAACATTTAAATAGTTATACCCTTCTTTGTGATTATGTGTATCTTAAAAATTGTAAAACTGAGGGAGTAATCAACTTGTTAAGATGTTTTATAAACGTTTTATTTAAAAATTGAAGCATTTAAACATCTTTGAGATTACACATTACATTTTAACGACGGGGATTTCATTACATTTTTTAATGAAATTTACAAAAATACTCACACCTTGCTTACCTCATTAAACGGACTTTTAAGACTGTCGTAAAAATATTCATTAAAAAGAGTGTTTTGAATTTACCATAAATTTATAGAAGTATCGTGGATGAAATTGCGCTTTAAATTCTGTAGTAAACAAAGCAAACAGCTCGTGAGTTTTCGTATAGTCCGAACGGCGTATATTCTACTGCTAAAGTTTAAAACGACTATCGCAGTTCAATCTGCTTAGATGTCTTATTAGTTTTCTTAAAAGTTTTTGCCAGAATATAAAAAATAGTTTCTTAGATTACCTAGGCATTTCATACAAGGTATTGTAAATTTGAAAGTAATTTTACGACACTGCTTTAATCTTCATAATCATCATCACACTCAGCTTCTTTGCGTCTAGCATAGAACATATTCTCTTCTACATTGTATTGAGATTGGTTTGGAGAATCCATTTATGTCAACTATATCCATGCTATATCGATACCTTTATCTGCAAAGCAACTAACTCCACCCATGGTCAAAAAACCGTTTTTGATGCCATTATTTTCCTCTTTTATTTCAATAATAAATAAGTACTAGGTGTTGAAAAACCTTACATTGATTCATGCAAAAACCTTAATTTTTTACCTGACACAAGTGTTGATGGCACTAGAAATAGAGGATGTCCGCGAAAATCATAATGGTTGCACTATATTATCATGGTAAATCAGCTATCTCCCAATAATATTTTACAATTTTGGTAAAAAAAATCAGCTAACTCCAAATATTCAAATACAAGTACGAAATAAATCAAAATATCAATAAAATTTCTCAGCCACCCTATTTCTACATTAACAATCTACCAAAATGTGTTTTGGTATTTTCGTAATCCGTTTAATTACAAAATTAAAAAGTTTTTTGTTGCTCCCGAACATTTTATAAAAATGGAGTTAGCTGCTTTTCAGATTAAAGTATCGATATGTGCTTTTAATATCTCGGCGTACCTATAGTCATCCAGTCATTTCTAAAGTACATCTATCACTGCATACGTCTCAGCAGTATTGAATGATTTTTTAAAGTCTATAATTTAAAAAAATATAGAAAATAAAATGTACGCTGTGCTATTCATTAATTCATTTGACTTATATTAAGAGATAAATAATAATGAATCTATATGAACTTATCTAATCTAATATTATACATTATTTTCACTCAGAACATCGAATTAACCGATAGCGCGTAGCCACCGATTCAGATTAACAATGTTGCTTAACTTGCAATGTCGTTTAGCGAGATTTTTAAACTCTTAATTAATTAATTATAAATTTATTGTCTATATTAAAGGATGTTCTCAATAAACACGGTACTTTGGCTTACTTCCAACCTTAGACCTGGTTCAGCTACCGATATTTTAAATGACGACTGAAATTAATGTAGAATGTGCATAGAAACTTCATTTCATTGATTTGATATGCATTATGTATTTTAATATGATTAATAAAATAAAGACAATGTTAATATTAAATAATAGATGTGATTTTATTCTGCTCTCGTGAACGTATTGTCACTCCAAAACTGGTTATTCGTAGTTTTTAGATTAATTATACAATATACATTTATATACAGAATGAATGTAAATTCCGGGCCGATTTTGTTTGGCAGCCATTTAGTAGTTATAGGCGGTAGTTTATTACAATTTATTTTGGAACATCTAATGCCTCAACAACGTGTTGAAGTCATTAAAACATTTTATCTAAATAATAATGGCAATTCTGTAACCATTAATGGTGATCGTTATCGTCACATGTTGGAAAACTTCTCGGTCACCGAATTGGATTGATTGAGTCTGCAACACACGTGGTTTCAACAGGACGGTGCCACCTCATACACAAAAAGTGGTCATATCGACTGGCCTCCTCGATCACCTGATTTGACGGCTCCCGACTATTTTCTGTGGAGATACTTGAAAGGAAAGGTCTACGCCAATAAGCCAATAACAATTCCGATGCTACAGGACAATATTCGAAATAAAATTGCTGAATTAACACGCGAAATGTGCGAGAATTCTATGAAATAGATGGTTAAAAGAGTACGCATTGGTAGCCAGTCGGCCGATGTCATATTCTACACATAATTGTAATAAACCAAGTAATCGAAAAATTAAAAAATTTTGTTTCATTTCTTAGTTATTCAAAAGCAACATCGTGCTGGAACACTCTGTAGTTACGATGCACGCATTTATTTATTTCTGTAAATTAATCTTTTAAAATTATGGACATTTAATATAAAGTTTATTCATCATATTTTTTATCCGAATACTGAAATTACTATTGAACAAGTTTTTACTCTCGTCTCCTACAACAAATCAAAATACAAGGATTAGCCTGAAAAAATCTCATCTGCCAAATGTGTAGAAAATATGAGTAATTTAAGCAATGCAATTGCGTAACAAGGTTATCTTATTCCCCAGGATAATAGAAAAGACAGCCAGGTCGCAGTTCTTGGCGTACTACAGCTTCACAGCCCTGAGTAACTCGCAAGGGGTGGGATTTCAGCCGCGAGGGGGTACCAGGATTTTGCATACCGGTAAGTTTATTTGAGACACTTATTAAAGTTCTCTTGATACTTTCATTAATTTATTATGTTACTGTACTCGATGGTAGCGCCTATGTGCCTCGGGACGTTAAACTAATTGACGCCTTCAATATGTGGTGTTGGCCAAAGATGCTATGCCATCTTCACGATGGAAAATTAAGGTATGTATATTCTATAGGCCGTGTCATCGGAAGAGATTTTCGACTTTCAATCTTTAAGATTTTTTGGAGAACTCTCGGCTTTCATAATCCCCATGTTTCAAATTTTTGATTTATTGCGTCTCACTTCGTGCTTGTTGTACGTCAAATGTCAGCTCATTGACTATTTATGTTCCATTCGTAAGTTGAGTAAATTTTTAAATGAAGTGAACCTCCCAGTAGCAGTTAAAACGGAATAAATGTTTGTAATTAAATGCATGTATTTGTTAACTTTCAGGTTAAATAATTGTACATATTTATGGCTTGTGCGCACATGTCAGTCTTACGGTCAAATCGAACATCGTATACATGGGTTTTAGTTTGTCTCTTTCGATCTCTGAGTTTAACTCCAGATAAATCTCAATATTTGTACAAAGTACTAAAATTTATCTCAACCAAATCTATTAGACTTGTCTTATTGTGACTGAAGCACTGAGTTATTTATTTATTTTTTTATAATTGAAAATGTTTTTTTTTCTTCCCAATAATGTTAAACTTATTTATTTTGATATTTTTAACTTGTTTACTAATGTAATTTTAATTTCTGATTTACTAAATTCATCCAATTTACCTAATAATTTGATTAAAGATCTATGTCGTTTATTAAACCTTTGTATGAACCAAAATTATTTTAGATTTATAAATATCATATACAATCAAACAGAGGCTCTTCCTTTGGGAGCGCCCACAAGGTCATTAATTGCAGATATTTTGGTAGACAATTTAGAGAAAAGTATTTTTGATTGTGATTAAAAAATGTTTTGTTGTGGGAAAAGGTATCTTGATGATATATTATGTATTTAGTCATGTTCACAATGTTAACTATCAAAATTTTTAAATCGCATTAATTCATTTAATAGTAAAATATAATTTACAATTTAGTAGAAATAGAAAATAATTCGACCCTATTTTTTTTTGGATCTAACATTAATTAAAAATAATAATAAAATTTAATTCAAAATTTTTAGTATACAACTTTTACAAATACTGTCATGCATCGTGAATCTAATCATCCATTATTACACAAACATTCAGGGTTCTACTTCGTGATACATCGTTTATATATAATATAGAATTAATTCAATTAAATTAAAAATGATAGTTAATAACGGGTATAAAACAGATTACTAGACACTATTTTAAAAAATTAATTAAAAGAATATATTAGTCAATTTTTATATAAATCACAGATAAAACATAATAATATTATTGGCGTAGGTTTTTATTCATAAATAAACTTTCGAATCAAATATCTGAACACCCACCACGAAACATTAAACCGACATTTTATACAAATAATAATACAGGAAATTTACTCATAAATTCCAAGGACAAAGATGATAAATTTAATAATTCCGGTGTATATAAACATAGCTGTAAAGATTGAACTGTTTTCTATGTTGATAAAACAGGTCGAAATTTTAACATAAGAGTCAAGGAGCATTTGAGATGTTTAAATAATAATGGTTTTTCAGAATTTTTCAATAAACAATGTTGGTTTTAAATCAAATAATTTAGAATCATTAGAAATAAATAAAACTAACCAAAATATTATAAACAATCAACTTAATTTAACCACAAATCGCATTCTAAAAATTATTTCATACTAACTAATTTTTAAATAATTATCGTTTTTTTTTTAAATATATATATATATATATTTGTTTTTGATTATTTGATGACATCTTGAAGAAGAGAGTGATATGTTTTGAAACCGGTAGATGTATTTAATTCATTAAGTGGTTAATAAAACAAAGTTAACAATCTAAAAAATGCATTTTAACCACAAAATGAATATTTCAAATCCTAAAAATAAAAAATGATATCAATTAGATGTTTAATATTATTTATAGATCGTGAAAAATTGTACATTATTTTACGATTGTAAAATGTACTCTACCATTGCATACTGAGCCTGATGAGGCGGTCAACTTTATATGTATTATTGATAATTTAATTTAAATAATATGAGTGCTAGCTTTTTAATACGATCTTCAATAAAAAGAAAAATTACTACACTCTGCACAATAAATGAACAAACAATGCTTCAATAATCATATTTGTGAACTTTATACCTGGAAATCACCAACTTCTGACTGCAGAATCACCAACTTGAGATCTGATCACCAACTTCTGACTGCAGAATTGGAGCTAAAATTAAAAAAAAACTAGGTGAAATTTTGTTAAAATACTAATACTAATGGCGAGAGACACTAATTGCATCAAGTATCAAGGAATCACAAGAACATGGCTCGAGACAGAACGGAATGTATTGTGAAACAAGTTTCAAATGTTTCAGGGTATCACGACGGTACGATTCAGGGTACGATAAAGAAGAAAAGTGGATTTTATTTTTGTTCTTGATTTATTTGTGGTGTAAAATAATTACAATTTAAACATTTCTCAAGACGTTCTTTGGAAGAGAGAATTTCATTCAAATTACGACATTCCATTACGTTTCAATACAACTCGTTCCACCGTTCAACCGAATCACCAATTTGGAGAAAGTAAACCTAACTTAAGATCAGGTATTTTCTTTTCCTCACGTAATTCTCCACCTCCCAACATTATTTGTCTACCGCAGGAGCTATCCACAAGTGCAGACACTTGTTCGCTGGAATTACTCGAGGGAATCCTACATTTCGCCTGTAAAAGGGCTCCCTCCCTCCTCCCGTGTGCTTTTTACCCTTTCGCAAATGTTTACTTCTCGCTAAAATGCCAAACCATATTTTCCCTGTTTATTTATGTATTGAGTGATACCGATATACAATTGACAAATAAAATTTGTCTCTCTGTAAAAAAATTCTTAAATCCTCATGAAAAGGCATTGCCTTTCATGAAATTTTATTCGTTTTATTCTGTTTTGTTGTAGACTCAATAATGGCACTATTTTCGCCGCAAACATTTTATTTATCAATTGGATCGATGTCGTAAAGGTCTATCTATCTATCTATCTATCTATCCTAGTGTTTTTCAAACTGTGTTCCGTGGCGCACTGGTGTGCTAGTGTCCTAGTGTGCCGCCAAATTTTCTGAAGTTTTATAATATTTCGTATAATAATTTAATTGATTTAATATGAGTAATATTGTAAGTACATTGGTACCACTCAGCGTCTTAATTGGTCAGTAAGTCGTCAACGAGTGGAGTTATTGATTGATATCCACCAAAAACGGTATTCACGCAATAATTGAATATTTTTATGTTTACATCTGTGATTTTTTAAATGTAGTAGTTGTATTTATATTATATTTTTATAATATTACCAACATTTATCTTAATCGAATGCAGTTGTTGCTTTAACTATCATTATAAATTTAAAAACCCCTACATATATTATAAAAGTCATTTATTAAAAAAATATTCCTTAAAATAAGTTCCTATAAACCATTTTTTCTTTGTACATATGTATATAATACTCAACTCTACATCAATCACATATAAACGGCGTCAAAATATATAAAATCGCAAAAAAACATTTTTTGAAAAAATTGTTACTAACACTTATTTAATTCAAGTGCTAGGTGGAAACAGTTCTTCCTACAAATATTATAATAATATATAACAGAACAGCAAACCTTTTAATAAACCACACCCATGACAACAATGGACGGATATATTACTAGCTAGGCGCAATTAAGGCAGCTCACCTGCATGATCATCATACACGACACAGTTTAGCACGACGATCGATCATCAAACTGGCTATATCGTCAGTTCCCACGTCTTCCACACGACCACATTTAAAAAATACAAACTTCCTATTATTCTATATTCTTTTTGCCTTTAAAATCACTTTAATTCGGATCTTACAATTTTTAATGCACGATCAACTATTTTTTCTATTTTCTACACCCATCATGCCCGTCCACTCTACCACTCTACCGCCGAATTGCCGCAAACTGCGTTATTAGCCGAAGCTACGGTCGTCAATTAATGAAATTAAAACTTTATCAATCGCACAGGATTGACAAAGTTTGTGAATCACACTTTGTTTATAGGAAGCATCATATCTAATTATTATTATGTCGATTCAAGGTGTACCACACCGTAAAAAGATTGAAAAACACTGATCTATTTATTTTCAAGCAAAATATTATTTTCTAAGAATGTCGTATACCGTTAGCTACGATTTACCACAAAGAAAAATAAATATTATCATTGATTTGATATTATTTTTAACACGGTTGAAAAACTAATCTCTTTCGATGAAACATTTTATGGAAAAATAAAATTCTCAATACATTGTCAATAACATTGTTCTATGGTTTGACCTCACATTTGTAATTCCATTTTATCAGCTTTGGATCAGCGATCCTCATAAATATATATGAGAAAGATTATCCCAAACCTTGAAACCCTATTGGAAACGAGGGTTTTTGTTCGTTTCTATATCACGCGATTGTTTTAAAATACGCTTGTGGGCCAAGCAATGGGTCATTAACGTGTAGATATATCTATTTTGTACTTCTTTTAGGTCAGGTATTTTTATGGAATTCATCACTCTGACTCCGAAATAATTTACATGAGATGAAATATTTACAAGTGAAATAGCTCTGGGCTTTGTGAAGCGACTATGTATGGCGTAATACCAAGTACACTAAATGAAAAGAATTTTAATATAATAATATTTTTCCAGGTTAAAAGGTTTGCATAATGGTCGTATTTTCCGACTTATTTGGCTGTATAACTCGTCTTTAAAAAGCGTATATTATGATAATAAAAGTGTTTTAATGCTTTCTTATTATTCAAAGAGCATTTTCAGAAATTCTTATTTCAATGAGTTGTATTAAATATGATATATTTTCATAAACTTCTAACTGTCTAATCTTTACCAGCAAGCAGTATATCAATAAAGAGAAAAAAACGCCTAGTATGAAAAATTTAATAGCGTAATATCCAAGCAACCTGACAATATCAACTTGATTATGGTAGGTCCAGATCGGTCGTTTAGTTGAGTCGAGATAATTATTATGTACAATATCAGTATTTGTTGACCAAATAGATATTTGTACACTACCAGAATAGAGTAAAAAAACCACAATTTATTATTGTTGTTAGCATATTAACTAAGTAAATGAAACTGGTAACTTGTGGTATTTGTATAATTTAATTAGACACTGCTTTGAGTGGCACTGAAGATCGGACCCCTAGCAGTATTAGTGAATGATGTAGATTTTTTTTTAAATCTATTATATTTGTTAACTAAGATAACTAAACAATACAAGACTGAAAAATATGAAGCATTAAATAGCGTGAAGTATAATATTTCTATAACTTTTAGATACGATTCCCAAATTTATATTTGTTTAAAAATAGAATACTATGAATTATTTTATGCACTTTTATGGAATGTATACATAATTAGATAAACTAATTTTTATTTAGAAAGAACAATGCATTGATGTGTGTAACAGCCCATTTCAAAAACACGTAATATTTTATTTTTTTCATATTAATTTTTTTAACATTAAATAAATACATGGTACCTGAAGAACTCGTAGGAAATAGAATACGCAACACATTTTTTGTTTTTTTTTGCAATATATATCATATATTTTTATGTTTTCGTGTATATGATAGAAATAGGGTTAAGTATATTTATTTACAAAGAAAAAAATGATTTATATAATGATTTTAGGAATACTTATTTTAACAAATGGCATTTATAACGTAAGCATGTTGTAATTTACGAGTTTTCGAACCTATATGTTACCTTTTTGATATTAATACATTTAATCGTCCATTATTTGAAAGAGCCATCTACCTTATTTTTACAGAATCTCAAATATCTTATAGTAAAGTAATCTGATAGCAGATGCCAGAATTATCAATTCAAAAAGGTAATATATAGGTTCGAAAATTTGTCGCTAAAAATATTGTTGCTGTAGTATAGTTGGATAATGCACCTTTACTGGTTTGGAAAGAGATCCAGGTAAGAATCCCGGTGGCGCAACAAGAATATTTTTTGATAAAATTGATTTTATATGTATATCTTTCTAATTAATATATTTAATTCATATTTAAAATATCACAGACCAATGTTTTGAATAATTACAACTTCACAATAAGAATGTGTTCTTCTTAGTTTAAATATTTCGGTCAAAACCTTAACCGTCATATTTTTTTTCTTTTTTGTTCGAAACTGGAAAAAACTTATTTTTCCAGATAAAATAAAATAATTCAAAGGTAATCTAGATGCGCTAGCTTAGACCACTCACTGGCCATTCCGCCGGGTTCGTTTATTTATTTACAGATGCTTCGATGTGTATCTAGTGTGTTCTGCAACAAATAAAAATCTAAAAATACGTACGACTCGGCCCATAAAGATGTTTCTTTCTTACTTCCATCGTCGAACGTGTTCCTGGCCACGATTCCGCAATAGGTATTACACACTCCCCGGGGGCCGAAATAAATTTTAATAAAACAGTCCCCTCCCGGACGCGCGCTAAAGTATTAACTCAAGGTGCTGGCGGGCCGGCCGGCGTATCACGCCAGAGTAACAGGAGCGGCGAGTGAGACCGCGATTTAGCGAAAACACAGACTTCATGTGCACTGGAATAAACCGGATCGTATCGTAAAGTCCCGGGTACGCGGATTACCCGGACCGCAGCTGCTGAACTCCTGCCGACGCCCGCGCCACACCCACCGACGCTATTCGACCCGACGCCGGTGCTCCCTCGTAAACTAAGCTTTTACGGTCATTTTTTGGGAAAGGATAAATGCGTGCTCCTGCATAACGTAGAACGGAGCTTCGGATAAACGGCGGCAGGTGTTCTAGCCGATAAAACAAGCTAAACATCCTTTTGACACTAGGTACGCAAATTACAAATACCGCTGACTCACCGGCCTGTCTCCGGTATCCTAGATACCAGATATTGAGAAATTCTCCATGTTTTCCTATCGCCGAAAAATCGCAGCATTTGAGACGATTCGCCCTGGGCGGTGTAATCGTCTGTGCGTATAATATATTTTTATTATTGAAAAATCAGCGAAATATTGGATGGAATAACGTTTGACGTCGGAATGCCGAGAAGAAATCGGTCGATGGAAGCGGAGGAGCTGAGGGTGCAGAGGGAGCAAAGAGCGGGGGGCGCGAGGGGAATAGAGGAAATTGTAGGCCGCATAAGGCATGTGATTTGGCACATGATGACTCGAACAATCGTAAATCAAATGTTTTGAGGTTTTCATTCAACTATGGAACCGTGGAAAACGTTACATGCTGGAAGTAATTCTATTCTACGAGAAATTCCAAGTTACAAATACTAGCTGCAGTATTCAGTTACACTCGCAACTGAATCATTTTCTATAATTTATAATTGTAAATTCAATATGCTCCTTAAATGAATTATCGAAAATTTAAAATGTACAGGTGGTAAGTGTCATAACTTTCTGTCGACTTTCATCAATTTCAGAATTAATCGAAGCCACTACTTTAAGAAACATTTTTAGAATTCTGGAGTTTATATAAAGTTTGCATGATTCTAGGTAATAATTATGTTCAACAAGAATGATATTTTTAACTATAATGAACGCTCCGGGAAAAATTTCGATGAACGCCCCGGGCAAAACTATGATGAACGCCCCGGACAAAACTATGACGAACGCCCCGGGCAAAACTATGATGAACGCCCCGGGCAAAACTATGACGAACGCCCCGGGCAAAACTATGATGAACGCCCCGGACAAAACTATGACGAACGCCCAGGGCAAAACTATGATGAACGCCCCGGACAAAACTGTGATGAACGCCCCGGACAAAACTTTGATGAACGCCCCGGGAAAAATCTATGATAAATGAATAAGTAAATGCGTGAGTTTATACCGAAACCATACTTAAAAAATATATTTGTTAAATTTATGTTAACATAATCGGACATACGCAAACATTTTATGAATATTGATAAACGAATATTTTATATTACGTGGGCTAACGTGGCTCACAGAGCATAAATATTGTTAATATATATGTGGAATTAAATAAGGGACATCTTGAAAATATTATTATTTACATATTAGATGTTCAAATGTACAGTAATATCTAACATCAAATGCTTTAATGTATTATATTTTATAAACTAGTCTGTAAAATTAATTAACAGGATGCATTAAAATGTTATCTATAAATATATATTTATTAAACGCAATCTAATCCATGAATCAGCAAAAATCTTTACTAAGGTATACAAATTTTACAATAACTATATTAATCCAATCCGATGTATCGAAACATCAGAAATAAGCACACTGAATTTATACACGCATTTAATTAAAACTTGCCAATCTACAAGAGACCCTTGTTATTTAATACTTTGACGAGCTTATTTTTCTCTAGCGATATGACTGTCCTAGTCTCGGGAGTCCATCAAGTTTGTTCTGTTTTTCATAATACAAGTTATTCAGTATAATATTAAATATATTAATACAACGATTAATAGTCGTGTGGAATAAAATAGTATATTGATTAAACCAAACTAAACTATCACCAGAAAAACGCAAAGGACAAAACTTTCAGGAAAGCATTCTACCGATTCTACAGAAAGTTCTCGGGTGGCAGCTGTAATTTTCTTTTTACATTTTATTTTTTTTACTGACATTTTTACTTACTTACATTACTTAAGAACACAATATCACAAATAAAACGTGAATTTATTTTTTAACTGTGATAAAATATTATAATAAGTACTGACACCATCAAAAATTTTCACTCAATTTATTTCGAAAAACCTTCCGGCCCTATCCCAATCCTTTATTATTTTTTAAAGGTTTTTTTTAAGAATTAGAAAAAAAAATCTGTGTTTTTTAATTTTTTCTCTAGGACTTCTTGTAAAATTGTGTTTTTTTTACTTTTCCCTAGGACCAATATTGTTATGAATTTTTAAAGTTTAACACATACCATTTTTAAAAAAGGATATCATTCTGCTTAACAAACTTAGCTGAAATATTTACCAGGCTAATTTTTCAGAAAATATCAAAATCTGATTAGAAAAACTGGAAATTATCGTGTCCACAAAATTTGTTACGTCCCGTATAGACAATATAATATAATATATATACAAACTTTTAACGAAGGGTGGTTTCGGGGTCTCCTGACCATCAATTAGAATGTAATCGGCAATGGTCAAAATTGTCATGAAATTTTCCGGATGTTGTGTCGTGGGACTCCCTGCCATAGATAAGTATCGCTTTATAAATCTGCTTTAAAGATGATTCTACTAGAAAAAAGTAGATGGCAAAGTCACTAATAAAATGTAATTTGTAATGTTTAATCGTATATAATTAAAGATCTTCACGGTCATCAGAAAATAGTAATCAGGCATTGTTGATTCCTGTCAGCCGCGATATTGACAACTCTTGAGAAACCAGCTATGATAAAACTAACCCACGACAGAAAACCCTTCAAAAACTACTTTAACATTAATTTTTTTTAATTTTAAAATAAACTCATTAACATTAATTAGTATTTAATGTTACTAGTTTATTTCTATTTACTAGGGAATAATAATATTTTATATTATTAGTTTTAAATAAAAAAAATTGTTCATTTTATGATTAAACGTGTTTGGCGTAATATTTAAATGTTTGGTTTACTCATTTCTTAGAAAAAGTTATATATTCTGTTTTGTATATTTTTCAGTTACAGTTTTTATCTGTTTTGGAAATGTTTCTCTTTAACATACATAAATAAATGTATAATTTACTTAATATCTCTGTGATTATAAGCTTAAACTTTAAAAACATTTAATAATATTTTTTTACAATAAGCAGAGGGTGGAAATTACCCACCTTTTCCCGGAACCATTTTAAAAGTTATACAACTCACGTATCGGTTCCACTCGCAAAGCAAACCAGTGCCTTTAATTTAATCCAATTAAAATATAAGATTACATGGGATTTTTTCCGATACTCTAAATTTATCCCTTTTTGGACATTTATACTCTAATTAGATTCACATGAGTCAAATGTTTTTAATAAAGAAAGCTTACAAAGTATTAATACATATAAAAAGTGTTCATTCGATTTCTAATTTACAAATTCCAAGTATTATTTACAAAATCACTCCCAGGTGGGAAAGAAATTTATTAATGGTCAAATATTACTTGAGATTAGATTCTTTTGAGATAGCTTTCGGCTTACGTAGTCTCTGTCTACATACATGTCTAAGAGCTTGTTGTTCGTCAAACGTCAGTCCATTGATCATGTATGTTCCGTTCATCAGTTGAGTAAATTGTTAAATGAAAAAAATCTCCCCACCAGTTAGAACGGAATAATTGTTTGTATTTTAATGCCGTATAACTCACATAATAAATAGTAGTATGTATTTATGGTTATTGGTCAAGTCTCACTATAAAATCGAACGTCGTGTATACGGGTTACAGTTTTTGTGTCTTTCTACCAATCTCAAGCTGATCTCTGAGTTCACCTCAGTAACTATAAAAATCGGGCCCCAATGCAAAATTAAAAAAGCCCCCTGTATATGTATTACATGTAAGATGTAAAAAATATTGAGTTCTACGTGGTGTTAATAGTGGAATAAAACTGAACTTTTGTGTCCTACAATTTTCACACATTGGTTAAAATCGTTTTTTAACACTCGTGTGTACTCGCAACTCCTTACTTCGCTTTACCGAAATTAGCATTTTGCGGCGATAGTCCTCTCTCTAACCCGACATATTATATTAGTGGGGTTCTACTCTATACATCGATAAAGTTTTCACGTTGCACGTGAGAAAATATTTTATTAAGTTTATGATTTCATTTCTTGCTGGGGTAAATTTAAAAAAAAATGATTCCATATTAACGATGCGATGAAAATCGATACAAAATATAATTTAGCTCGCGGATTTTTGGGCCTTTACCTAACATGAGATCCAATTCAACCCACTGGCTGCATTGGCGTAGTTACGCCACTGACGAGAATGCAGCTTGTGCTGCTAAGAATGGCATTATACTCAGCGAGCCGTAATTATCTCTCTCTTTCTCAAATCTTTGAAAGATTTGAGAAAGAGAGAGCCGGTATGGGTACAAGATCTGATTGGTTATGTTAACTCACTCACCGTTCAACTCTGCACTATCCTTAAGCGACTTTCCAGGTCCGTTTACACGTGCCATAAAATTTATTGTATTGAATTCGAACGGTGTTACTCGCCTGTAGTTGGAGCATAGGTCACACACAAGTGTACTTGCTGGTAAAAAACAATTTAAAGTGGATGTTCTCCGCCTTCTTGCTGCATCGAAACGAAACGGTAGCATATTCGCACGAACGCGTGACAATATACAGGGATGGGCAACCAGGAAACTGTGCGACGCGTTTAGATCCTCTACAAATCTTTTTTGTTAGTCATTAATGTCACTATCGTCCTAATCATATTCATTGAAAATATGGTCAAGATATTTGACTTTCTTTGATGACTCAATTTTACTCCTTTCAGCCACATGGGAGGGATTTAACCCTCCTTTTTATATATGAACTCCATTAAGCAGATCGATATACACTTACAAATAGTGGATCACAGTGGCAGTATATCGGTACTTCCGTTACAATGTAAACTGATGTTTAATAAAGCTATAAATATGTTCTTCGGTCTCACCTTCTTAACTCACCCAATATAAATTCGGAGACACATTGGGGTAATGTATGGGAGATCGTTTACACAACTCTTCCGCCCCTTCAAGTATCGATCGCTTTAGTGCCTAAGGAAGCCCTCTCCCCCAAGTGTTGGCCCGAAGGTTTATAAACCCACCATACTTTATTTACCAAGTTTGATTCTTCAACTATAAGTTACTTAGTATTCTATGAAAAGCAACACGAGAGCTGCGTTTCGTTTATAGCACTCTAATTGTTAAACTAATCTTTAAAAGTCGTCCTATAACGGACACGAAATACGTATATAAGACGGTTTCTGTTTAAAAAAAAAGTAATAATTTTAAAATATTTTTAATGAAAACACATTTTTATTGTGATGTTGCAATTTCAGAACATTGTTCTGAGGTTTTTAATACTAATTAAATTAATCAATTAGAAAGGTATACAGTTTATGCAAATTTAATAAAATACAATTATTTAATTTTGGCGTCTCCTAGCGTGTATTACTGAAAGGTATTTGGGATTCATTGTAATATAAAATTGACTAGAATAACAGATATATCAATTATTAAAATAAAATCAATATAAGTTCAAATTTGTCATAAACGTAATCGATGTATACATGGTAATGGTAACACGTTTCCCAAGACAGGAATAGATCCAGGTTCGAATCCCAGTAGCAACCAAATATTTTTTCGCTAAATCTTTTTTCTGTAAATCTTTCTGATAGATTAAATTAATATGTATTTAAATATTATCTATCTACGGTGTTCCTGTTTCCAAATTTCTGTTTCTATTTGTAAAATGTACCTTCAAAGCAAAAAGGTGGCAAATCCAAGAAAAGACATTTCACCCCAAAATTAGTTTTCTTTTAAATTTTCCTACGCGTGACACATAGAAGGACGTTGACATATATATATACATCAGGGGCGTGTACAAAAGCATTACTAAAAATACTGGGAAATAAAAATAAATCCAGTAATCTTTATATTATGAAGATACCATATAAAATTCTAGCCGTTGCCACCCGGATTAGCGTAACCTTGTCTATGACGTAACCAACGTCATTTGTTCTAGCCGTGGGTTATTTGCGAACCATTTGTGCATTCTGCTCCGCAATTGGCTAACATTTAGGTTTTGAATAAACCTAACTTGTTTTTTCAATCCTTGTATTAATTGTACTGAACTAAATATTTTCTTACTGAATTTATGTCGTCAACTTAACATTTTTTGCATTTTTCAAACAATTTCTGTTTTAGTCTGCTGTTTTTAAAAGGGATTACTCCTTAGTGAAAACTGCGTAAAATGACATTTTGTTTTACTTAACAGACTACAAGTTTTGTTTTCTTGGTGTACTCCAACCTATGATTCCATATTTCGGTGTTTGCGTAGATAAAATTTATAGGTTATAATTATCTCATTAATTATTTCAAGATATTATTAAGTTAAATTATAATCAATATTAAATTAAATGTTAAAATACAATTATTTCGGTAATAAATTTCAGCTATGCTAATTTGTAAAGCCAGTTATTTAGAAAAATGTTTTTGTACACTGTTAATAAAACATTTTAAATCCGTTATCCGAAGGAGAAATCGTAGAAAATATTTTAATCCAAATTACTAGAGAATTCTAAATTTAAATTGATAGAATTGTTCTCAAAATTAAAAAAATCTAATATTTTATTTATACCCAGTATACCTACTTATTGTATATTTAGTTAGCATCATCGGTAACCACATAACCTAAGTTTAAGTGCCTACTGCACGCCACTGATATACATTATATACTTAAGACACTTTTTTTTAATTTTGTTTAATACTTTCTGTAATCATCGCCGTATCATAACGCTTCAAAAAAATGGGAAAGGAAGTAATTTATTTCGGAATTTAGCTTAGGTAAGGTTAAATCTATAAGTAATCTGCACGTAGAAATAAAATAAAAACGATGTATTCGCCAAGCACACCCGTTCTAAGTGAAACCGTTTTGCGTTTTATCATTTTTTGTTGTTATTTTTGTCTTAAATTATATTTTGTTTTTAATGATTTTAATTAAGTGAATGACATTTAAGAAAGAAAGGAGTTTTTTTTTAATAAATGAGAACAGTTTTAATTTTCTAGTTTATTTCAGCAAAAACTATAATTTGCGAGCACTCAATGAAAATTAAACCTGTACTCTACTCGCAACTGCTCGAGACATGAGCCTAACATGACTACTGTAAAAGTGAGAATAATTTCAGAAGCATCGAATTAACACCGTGAATAACCTTTAAATGGGTGAACGTTAAAACATTACCACCATTGAGTGTCAGCAGGGTCATCTTGAAATGAGACAGTTCGACATATTCATCATCTTTTCTCTTTTGTCCATGAATTAAGCGGTGCGCGTTTGCATTTCAGGTTTCTCGATAAGGTATTACATTAGTCGCGAGAATTAAAAGTGTAGTAGTCTACTGGAGCAAGAATCGAGTCGCCGACCTACTAGTGTACTATTAGGATTACTAGTGGACCAAACGCATGTAGTAAAAGTACTTTTTTGCTATAACGTATTAACGGTTTAATGCATTTATTATCAATGGTCACAAATACTTCAGTCGCTGTTCAAACAATTACTTTGGAGAGCAATTACTATTGGGCGATGCGATTGCTAGACTTATATCGTACAATTTCTCCGCGAGGGTAGGTAGAGAAGTGTATAGGATATGTTTCTATGGTGATAGAATGAAAAGCGTGAAGTCTGGACTCTGAATGCAGATGAAAGAGTGCTAAACTGTTCTGTCCTGATAACCGAATCTTATCCCGTCCAGATTCATAGATCTTCTCACGTACGCTCGTCGATCTTCGCTTTATATTCTCTTCTAACAGGACCATTTGCCGGTGCCTAACTACCTGGTCATGCCAGATCATTCACTATTTAAACAACTTCAACTGGTAAATGTAAAACGTAATCAAAACTTTATTCCTTTCTATTAAACTGAATTAATTAAGCTTTATATCTGCCGCTGAGGCTGTTCTCATATTTACCCTAGTCTATGACAGGCTCTTGTCCCGAATTTAGTTCATTTTCGTTGTTGTATCGTGAATTTTGGAGAACATATTTTGTAAAATTTAAACTAGAAACATCAAAGCTATTCTTATTACCTCAAAAAATTAATAAAAAATATTGTATTTTTATTTAATTATTTATAATGAATTAAAATTCTTTTTAATCGCACTTCGTAGAACCATATCCAGTAGGAATTCCAGGTAGGCAGCTCATTTCTTAACATTCTCGTCACTGGCCTAAAACGGGCCGTGTAAATTGTTTGGAAGTATGTCTTAACTCCTCGAGTCTAGTTATTCTCTGCAGAGAATTGTTATAGCCTATTCGCTCGCTTTCTTTCAGGCGCAATTTTCATTTGAGAAAATGGTCACCTCGTGTGTGGAGTCCCCGCCGCCGCCCCGCCGCGCCGCGCCAACCCCACGGGCAGTGCACTCAACGCGTATAATGTCCCGGAGTATTCTCACGCAAGTAAAGAAACTTAAACAAGCGACGGAGACCTTTTTGTTTAGAACTTGCGAGAGGGACGTGATTCTCGAATTACTAAAAGTATTTTTCGCCGTGTCCGATGACCTTTTTCTTTGGGAATGCTTTATTTATTTATACATACTTTATTTATTTATACGCAGAAGGAAAGAATAAATTATACTTTTGTTTCCGTATATTTAAAAGCGAGAATCTAACCAGCACAACGGATAGTACGGCAAGACTAAATAATCTAGTTTTCGGTGAATTTAATTCAGCTCGGGGTGGACTTTGACCGCCTCACTCCCACTCCCACTCCGCTTTGTTCCGCACTACGGTTCGTCCGTCATCGACATCCCTCAGCGACTTCAACCCGTAGGTCCCTCTGGACCCCATCTAATCAACGCAGTAGATGCTCCATTTCCCCTCTGATATAGACTCTTCCATCCAAGCTTGCTGCCCGGCCTATCGAAATCGTTTTTTTTTAAATAAATTCGTGTCTGGCTCATCGTAGAGTTTATAAACTCCGGAATTGTAGCGACGCTACCAAATATTTTTTTCGCAAATCGGACACTTACATTTTTAGAGATACGTATCAAGAGGGTTAGATATCATTGAAAAGTTATCTTCTCGTAATCTTAATTAAAGGTTTTTATGATATTAGTTGTAAAAAATGTGTTTGCATTTAAAATTTTGAAAAATAAAATGCTACGCTTAATTAATAACATTTGGTGTACGTTGAAAAATACCGCCTTCTAGATATTGGTTACCTTCCAATCATCGTTCTTCAAATTGAACATTTAGGAATTTACTATAACTATTTATTTATCTTAAATACTTTTCCTAGATTTATGAACATACAAAGAATTTAGAACCCCAGATTATAATCTTTTTTCTATTTAATTCAAATTATTCTGGAAAGATTATTACTGCAGATACCTATACATATTTTCTTATAGTTTATTTTTAAAAGTTATTTTATCAAAAAATGTATGAATATCTTGTTACAATGGAATTAATGCAGAAAATGTCGTACGGTGTTAGCTTTTCTTTGTAATGAATAATATTAAATTGTATTGTTAAACGGGCAGAATCGTATGTTTTCGGATTTTATTAATTTAACAATAACTCTGTGAAATATTAAATGCGATAATTATATTTTTGAATATCTGAAAATCTAAATGTTTAATTTTTTAATTGGACGCATGTGTGAGCGCGTATAATTTGTTTACTGCATCATTAATAAAGTAACCCTAATAATTAAATTATTAGTCATTTTTCCCGATGGCTTATGGCAATATATTTTTTTGATAAATAAATATTTGAATATGAAATTATTAAAACTATACATATACATAAAAGATAATTAAAATGTTTGACGGTAAAGCTATGGCTATATTACAAATTTAAAAATGATTTTTATTTGCATAATTTAATTTGTTTTTCCTATTTTACCAAAATCATGAATTCTGTATACGTTTAACGTAGAAAGGTGTTTTCTTCCAAAATGTACGATTTCACGATTCATTGCACGTGACAAATCAAACAAAACTATGTTCGTAAGCTTAGGATTGTGTCGTCTTACGTACAAGTTACGATATCCCATTAAATCGGATAAACAAGAAAGTAATATTTAAGTCGGTGGTGTACTTATTTATTAGCACATTTTTTCGATTGTGTTATTTAACAACTTTTTTATTAATTTATTTAGAATAAAAATGTAAAATATTTTGAATATATAATGCAAATATTAATCATGTCGTTATTGAAACTGTTTACGTTCTTATACCTACTACATAACAAATATGTATTTCTGAAATATTACGGATTTACTTTAGGTTTGCTTGGTGGGTTCAATATTACTTTTTCGTTTATTTAATCACATGAAAGTTATATATTTGATTCCAGTTAGCCAATTATAATCTCAGCAAGCAGAAACAGTAACAGGAAGAAGGTAAAATGTCCGTAGGTATTATCTACACGGTGATCAGGCAGCTCAGTTAGTAATAGGTCCACATTACCGTTGCACAGATGTGAGCGATTCCCTTGGACATCATATAATATGTACATATCTGTATGGCTAATGTAGGTGTAGGGATGAAGGTAGACGTGTGTGTAAACATGTATTATGATTCTAATATCACCCAAAGCAGTAAATCTTGTGTGTATTTAGGTATCTAACTCAAACCAGCTCCATTACAGTGCAAAGTAAATTTGTACAATAGTGATTTATTCCCTAAAAGGTAAATATGTATGTATAGCCGACCGATTTGAAAATAACCAACATGTATGAGGGATTTATTATATCCGAAGAAGGAGAGAAAGTTCTCCAAACACTCGGTCATGA
Organism: Eubasilissa regina; assembly: GCA_022840565.1. Taxonomy (NCBI): domain Eukaryota; kingdom Metazoa; phylum Arthropoda; class Insecta; order Trichoptera; family Phryganeidae; genus Eubasilissa; species Eubasilissa regina. Next base: position 25,419,026 of record JAINEB010000022.1, on the reverse strand, counting down.
TTTATGGCGATTTATTTCCTAAAAGCGATTCCGTAAAGAGCGATAATCGCCGTGACTCGTCGATTTATAAAGCTAAGCCATTTTGGACCGATGACATCTGTCAGATGCAGCTTCCCGCCATAATGCCAGGCAGAGCGCGGGAAACCGCTCGGAACGCGGGCGCCATGTTTGTGTGACAAAACGCGAATACATTTTTTTCTTTCATCAAATGGCAAAACCGCCCCAGTTCAATTGCGTTCTTTTGACACTGTCCAGATGGCTTTTTTATTTGATCCGTGAGAAGCCCGCGCCGATTGGCAGATGTGACTGTACATGTCACCTGCATGAAGGGTGTGTGTGGGGGGAGCTGTTGGGGAGAGGGCTTATTTCGAATCGCAAAAAGTCGTGAATTGCTGAATAATAAGGAATGATTCAAGGAACGACTTAACCACCCAACTCATGCTGAGCGCATTACCATATTTGTGTGCACGTACGTTTTTTCTCGATTGCCTAACAGAATAAGGCAAATTCATTAACTTGTCAAAAAATGAAGCACTTTCCATATCAGTCCTTAAATGAAATAACTTTATTTACCAAATACTTTCACATCCAACAGGGCTGTTATTACATTTTATCCAGATACGTATTTCATTATTATGTTGTTAAAAAAAAATAGTGAATACAATTAAATACTGTACCTGTTTATTTCGTCTGTCTTGTGTAATCGAGCTATCAGGAAGCCAAACCTTAATAAGTTCAGCGGTCTAGAGGGAATCTAAACTAACTCATTAACACAAAATTATATTAAAAAAGAGTTTGAAGACACCGACAATATTGCTGTAACATATTTTCAGTTCACCTTTTTTTTAAATGAATACTATATTTTTAAATGAATATAGAATATTAGATATTAATTTAATATCTTTTTTTCCAATTCCCGTAATGTGATACGAATTCCATGATGAGGAAATCAATTAGCAATCAAACTATAGTTGAATACACGTAATTCATCTTCTCGTCTATCTGTAATACAAAGCATTTTCATAGAATTTTCTTTCTTTTGCTCCTTCCAACCAAAGTTACAATGATTAATAGTTTTCTCGTAGATTGGTAATTTCCGTTGGAAAGAGCACCTTTTATCGGCGATGCTATTTTCTTCCTCCTCTCTATCTCCCCTGCGATCTCACTAAACTCCCGCTGTCTCTTTAACGAGCTCTGTAAACAGCTCGTCGATATAAAACCCCATTTAAAGATATTCCTCTCGTAAAGAAGGTCAGCTCTGCACACCAGCTTATATACATTCCTCCAGGTATCTAAAACAATACAAAATTTATTTATTTAAATTTGTTAAGTTTGTGTGATGCGTCGATCGAGCCTATTCGCTGTAGTTGCTTTATGACTTGACGCATGTCGAATTTAACGACAAAAAATCGTGAGAGACCTCGTTTATCATTACAGACCGATGCAAAAAATCCTGCTCATGAATATGCGGCGTGAAAGGCACATAGAACAATGTCATCTACGAATACAAAAGAGGTAAATGAGCAGCCGGTGGAGAATTCGGCGATGAGCATAATAATAGTGACTCGTTAGCGGTTGTGAAAGGAGAAATAAATAAAACTAGTGCACGGCTTATAGAGATGTTTTATTCGAGATTATTTTTTAAAAATTGTTGCAAAATTTATCTCATTTAATGAATATCTTAATTAAACGCAGTTCATTTTATCTAAATCAGATCACAAACGGCGTTATATTTTTGGTGATGAAACGTTTGGCAAGTTATTAGTGATGAAACATTTGGCGGTCACACTTGCAACCACTCGGTCGGTGCGAGCGACAACATCACACATCACAATACATATCGCACTAACGGTACAGCGCTGTACTGCCGTATAGCACTGTACCTTTAGTGCGATGTAGTGTACTGTGTAGCGCGATTGATGAGAGGTATATGTAACATATGTTTCTTGATTTGATTTCATTCTTCGATTTTCAATGAATAATTGTCTAGCATTAGCGTGCAGTCAGTTCTTTGAAATAATCAGTACTTAACTAGAATTTCTGCGAAGCAAATCAAAATAAAATATATATCTCATAATTATTACCGTATACTTAGTTCATATTTTAATATGTCCCAATATTATGTCAGATAATTATTTAATTTTGCTTTATTTCTAAAAATATACAGTTTCGTACAACTTAATTCAATGTATTGACTACAAGCGCCCGCTGACTAGAATGTTTCACATTAAAATCATAATAAAGAGAAAAGGATAATTTTTACAGATTTGAGAAGCGTTAAAATATCTATCCATACACACAAGGTGGGCCATAAGTTTTTACACTTCTACAGGTCGTATGATAATTAATGTTTATTTCACAGAAATAGCACAATTTGGCAAATCATATGCTAATAATAATGTCATTTAAATGTACACTATCCCTCCGCTAGCATCCTTGAATCTGGCACCTAGATTTTGAAAAACTCTACGACACAAATCGCGTGGGATGGAATCATCGGGTTTTAAATCTTGCAAAAAAATTGGATCTTGTATGGGTGTAGTTTCAAGTCCAATTTCAAAATATGACGCAAAGTTGATCTTGGTATCGTAATAGTAACAGAGCGCTTGAGAGTCGGCAACCTCGGATCTTCTCGCACAGACTCGTTAACTCGCGCGACATTCTCTTCGCTTCCCTGCTCCGTAGCCGCCCGGTTTTCTTCTTATTTAGCTTTAAACCGATCTCCTCGAACTTCCTGAGCCACGATTTAATCAAATTAATACTCAAACATTGATTCACATTGTGTAATCAGTAGTGAGCGTGAAACAGGCACCGAACAATCATATAAGAATCGTTTTTTTTTGTAAAACTGTTACACATTCATCCATCCATCGCGATCTATCGCGACTAAATTTCCAAGGACCAAACTCCCGCAGGCTGTCGCCCACGTACCCCTCTTACGCGCGGTTCCCGCGCAGAAGCGATTTAAAAAGTGCAAAAACTTATGGCCTATCCTATGCTAGAGTTGTAATTCTACCTACCCTACTTATCTTTAAGAAGTTCTACTGATGCTATGTACGCCTATTTCAAAGATTATTAAATGAGCAACCGACACTTTCCCTATAGAAACCGATAGAGAGTGTCTCTCACACTCGACACCGCGCCGTCTCAAAATACTTACATAATATTCCAACTCATAACACGCTTACGATTACTTGATAATGATTATGAAGGAGAGAATTTCCTCGAGTAATTGAGTAGATCCTAGGATTTGGCCGCGGGAATATAATCTGAGCATTTCACTTCGTTGACTCTTCAACTAGTCCTCTTGTTGTAATAGATTCAGTTTATAGCTAAAATTTATGTTTTAATCAAAATTATTCCGAGAAATACTTACAGTTCGCGCTGAACAAATTGTTCGTAAATATAATCCAATAATTTTGTACAACATGACTAAAATAATATTCTAGGGTTATGTTATGACTAAATAATGTGATAAATCTACGTTTGGTTGATTAAATAATAAGCTGTTTATAGTATAAATTTTGTACATTGCCAAATATCTAATTTTACGGAGAATTATTTACATCTCGACTACAAGAGGGATCTCTCGGATATCCAGCCAGCCCTACACATAATAATACCCTGTGAAATAATGAGATATATTATGTTACATTATAACTTTTATTTGCGATAATTATTGCGATAATTTTTTTTAAATCATTAGATACTACACCATAGTGTACATGAACGATTGAAAATAAAATATGTACGTGCTTCAATTAAATATTATTTTTGTTTGCTATTAAAAATATTGAATATAAAAATAACATTTAAATTACATGATGGATGTTTAAAATTTTTTGCAATGTATTTGTATTTCTTACGCTTGTGCACGTCTTAGTATTTTTGTCGTTTTTAAATACGTCAATGTTCAATTGACTTGTTTATTATTGAAATCATAATATTATTTTAATCCACTAAAGAAAATAGTGATCGATCTACTTTTGTTCTTGCCTGGTTCACCTACGATTGTGTCTAGTTTTGAGATGTTCTTGTATCGTGTTGATATTCTTCACACTTTTGTATACTTCAATATACTCGCCTCTAACATTAGTAATTTTGTTCACAAGTGTGTTGTTTTGTAGAATGTTTCAATTGGTGGCAGGTAATTCAAGTTATAAACAAAAAATGTTGTGTCTTGAAAACCCTAAAAATAATTGTAATTTTAGAGTTGTAATAGGAACGTAACTAAATTTATAATATATTATTATAAGTTCGCTTGCGCAGAGAAATTCGAGATTTAAACTAGAGAAATCGTAATATATAATTATTAATAAATAGTTACAGATATATTATTAAAAGAGAAAAATATATACTTGATTGTGAAATATGATTTCGATTGTAGTCAATTGCATCCATAATCAGCCTGATTATGGATAATATTCTCACAATATTATAATTATTTTTTATTCATTTTTGCCCAATATTTATTTAATTGTTTACAAACAGTGATAATTATTGTCCACATTACCATATTTATTTTAAAATGTTATTTAATTTATTGAGGTGTCTTTTTCCCAAAATTAATTTACATCTAATTTTTTAATCCTTTGGATTTCTTTAATGGCTTTGTTAGATATAATAAATTTATTTAATTATTTCAAAGGGAATGTGAGTAAATTCTCAGTGGTCACTTAATGTTGTTAACTTGCAAATAGTGAATGCTTGAAACAACTAAATAAATATTTATATCCTGGAAGCAACCTGAAAAGGAAGAACAAATGATAAAAAAGGAAGGAGCTGAAAATAACTTTTTTTTTTAAATAGAACACATTCTTATTATGAAGTTACAATTTTATATAACACAGGTCTGTGATATTTTTAATGCAAATTAAATGTATTAATTGGAAAGATATAGATATAAAATCAATTTATCTCAAAACATTCTGGCGCCTCCTATCGGATTACTCAAAGGTGTTTACGATTCCGTAAATATAAAGAAGATGGCTTTCAAATAATGGAACGACCGATGTATCAATTTGAAAGTGCAACATATAAATTCGAAAATTTTTCGTCAACTTATTGTAATCGCTTAATGCATTTCCCCGGATAGGAAGAGATCCAGGTTTGGATCTCGGTAGGAACAACAATATTTTTTCGATAAATTGATTTTATGTGTATATCTTTCTAATTAATACATTTAATTCGTATTGAAAATAATAATATTCATCCTATATTATATATGCGTAGAAATGATAGTAATACGCCATCATACAATGTTGCATATTTTAATTTTTATATTACGATACTACACATCCTCGACAATCGGTCGTGGTACAGTGGACTAAGTCTTAAGTCGCGGGTTCAGACCAGCTGGGAATTTTATTTTTATTTTATATATTTAGCCAAGATACAAACCATTTTTGTCTCCAGGCAGTATCGAAGTTAACAGTGTCACGTCAAGTTGTGCTGTGATAGATCACATTCATTTATTATAAATATAATTTCACCATTTAAAAGGTTTAAGAAGTTAGTGCGATACCATGGACCAGTAAATGAATAGACATGAAATAAAGTGTACATATAGAAGAGGAGTTTGGAACATTAGTTACGGAACGAGGGACATTCTACATACATTCCTTGTGGAAACATAAATCCGATAGTTTATGAAACATTTATACAACAGTAAAAGTATTTACATTTCGAAATTAAATCTTTGTGTAAACAAGACGCATTTTTTACATTAATGCATATTTTATTGCCAGTATTTAATTTTTCATTCCAATCGAGTCACATTTAAAAAAATCCATAGAGCTATTTGATTGCGTAAGTGGTACCAAAGTGATCACGTGGGTGACAACAAATTGAAAATATTAATATTGATAGTCTGTGTGCAATACTCAATTCTCCATATAAATATATATTATATCAAAGAAACAATAAACATAAATATTAAATATAAACAAAATTAGTATAACAATTATAAATTATACCAATGTATGAAAAAAATATATAATTTATAGTAGTTCCAAGTCCAATCCAAAGTTTTCAGTTTTTATGATTGCCGGCAACCAGGACATCATTTAATTCTAACAGCATCTTTCTTACGCTGCGTGTACACGGATGTCTCGAGACTCATCTCAAAACTCATTTATCGGATATGTTGTTCCATATATAATTCCCAAATGTCTACTTTATGATTAAATCAAAATTTCGGTATTTTCTCTAAAAAGCTGTGTTTTATTTAAAATTTTAATTAAATACTAATTTAATGTATTAATTATAAATATATACATATAAAATCAATTTTGTCGAAAAATATTGTTTTTGCGCTACCGGGATAAAATAAAATTTTAATTTTCCGTTCTTGTTGGTACACTCTTTATTTTACGAGTACACGACGAGTTGTATTTTGTATTTTGTACTCAGACTAGAATAACTAACTGGTGCATAGTGAACTTTATTGGTAAATCTCCGAGACGCGAAATTAAAGTCTCATTCGTGTATACGCATTCTTATTCTGGCAATCTTTCGCCGTATCGGGGCAACGAAGGTAGTAAAATAAGGTAAACGAGACGTCAGGTTTCATTATTAGAATGTGAAACTCTAAAGAGAATCGCGTCTAGTGATCTACAATGGGGTCGTGGTAGGTATAGATACTCGCTAGATATATGCGCTCCAGCGATACGTGGAAATGTTAGAGAAATGATAAAAATAGTCCAAATGCGCTAGAATAGCGGCAGACAACAAGAATGTGTGGGAAATCTAATAAGTACTCGTACATATATAATATAAACAAAAATATAACTTGTAAAAAACGTCTAGTCGAGATTATTAATAATAATTCTTCTTGAAAATACGAGTATCTTAATTATTGAAGAGTTTATGATAAAAACGCCCTCATTACCGAACAACTTATAATATTGATTAAAAGTACCTATTACTTTTTAATGAATACAAATTTTATTTATGAATTTGCCTTTTTTCAGAAATAGTTTCATGATAATTAAAACAAATTTGACAAATTACTTTAAATGAAAAAATATATTATTAAGGAAAACACATTCTTATTGTGAAGTTGTAATTATTCAGAACATAGGTCTGTGATATTTTAAATACTAAATTAATGTATATATTTATAATTAATACATTAATTTAGTATTTAAAATATCACAGACCTATGTTCTGAATAATTACAACTTCACAATAAGAATGTGTTTTCCTTAATAATATATGTTGTATCAACGTGTTCAAAATTTAATAAAAATTAATTGATAATTCTGGCGTCTGCAAATCGGTTTACTCAAAGGTATTTGAGATTCTGTAAAAATAATGTAGATGGCTTTCAAATAATGGAACGACAGGTGTATTAATTTGAAAAATGTAACATATAGGTTCGAAAATTTGTCAAGAAAAATACTGGCGTTATAGCACAAAGGTAGTGCACTTCCCCGGATTGGAAATGAAGATCCAGGTTCGTATCCCGGTGACGCTAAAACAATATTTTTCGACAAAATTGATTTTATATGTATATATTTATAATTAATACATTAATTTAGTATTGAAAAAATATATATTCACCACCGGGACATGAACTCGGAACTTTCTATTGCCGACACACAGCTTTACCAATTAAGCTGTAATTACCCTATAGATTGTCGTTAAATGTTATTTCTTATTTTTTTTCTTCTTGCGCCCTATCGGTTCAACGTACGTTGGCTATCAACACTTTGTTTACTGCGGCCCAGTGCAGCTCTACAGTAAACTGGCCAAACCGTTGTCTCTGGTTCTTCAGGTATGATGTTCTCCTTCTTCCAGGGCCCAGACTTCCAGCAATCTTTCTCTGCATTGTGAGGTATAAGATCTCGTAGGTACTCTTCCGAACGTCTCATCACATATCCGAGATATTTAAGTTTTTGGATTTATGTTGTTCTAAATATATATTTTTTTCTCTATACATTCGAACCATAAAATCCTCATTGTAACTCTTTCCATCCAGCTTAATTTGAGCATTCTTCTATAGATCTCAAATTCTTCAAGTCGCCTTATCATTTCTTAGGTAAGTGTCCATGCTTCTTCTTCTTCTTCTTTTAAATAGGCAATCCACCCTTCAAGAGTGATTTGTGTCATTAATCAAATTAAAACATTATTTTATAGAAAAAATGACAATAATATTATACAGTCGGTAATATTTCATTATAAGTTAATACCATTGTTGTTCAAAAAATTTCCTATTATATAGATTAAATGTGGCGAGTTAAGGGAAAGAAGATAACACAAGTTAACCGGGTGTTGAAAATTACCATTGACGAGATTACTGTAAAAAAACCTGTGATCCTTAATGGACAGACAAAAAAGATATGGTCAAGGTTTCCTCCTCGGCACTACACTCACATATTTGGAAATCTATTAATCTGAATAAATGTGAGGCTACCTGGTAATTCCCAATTCTCATTCTAGAGATATTTGATATTGTTCTTTTGTAAACTTCCCTTTTGAAGAATCAGGGGGTGCGGGAAATAGATTTTTGAATTATTTTAAGCCGATTACTCTTATGATTATTTGGATTCATCCATTGTGTAGTCCAGATAGAATTCGTACGTTTTTTTAACATATTGAATCTGTAATACATCGTGATATGGAATTGATGGGGCAAAACTCCGGATGTTCATGCTTACATTCCATAAAATAATATCGAGAACACGTAGCATCTGACCATTCTCATTTGTAATATAAAGTTGAGATCATGACTGCAGAACATCTTTTTCATACGGATAAAGGTTGCACGAGCTTGCCCAATGCGGCATTTGATTTCAACTGAAGGATCTCATCTTGCATTTACATTGCAACCCAGATATATAATAGTTGTATCTTCTCCAATTCCGTTCCAGCAATATTTACGGCCAGCTAGCTGCATTTATGAAATTTCATTCACATTTGCTTTTAAGTACGACAAGTATGCTTTTAAGTCTTTTTACAACATTAAGTATATCAATCACTAATAAAATCACACTTTATTTGTGACGTTGTAATTTTACAGAACGTATTTCTATGGTAATATCTATATAATATAATCTATCAAAAAAATATAATCATACTGGTGATAACTATATATTTTTTTGTGAAAGAATTTATTATGTGTATCCTTTCTAAGCAATTTATCTACTTTGTTTAAAACAAAAATGATTTTGTGGCTTTAATTGGCATTTTTTTTTATTTTTGATAAACACTTCTTAATTAGGTTATGTACATGAAAGAAAATATGTACCTTGTAAACTAAAAGGCAAGCCTAATTTGAAGATTTATGTAATATTAATTATTTTTCTTCAGCGATTTGTTCATTGATAATATTATTATTGATTAAATGATTAACAATTTCATTAATAAATTTTGGTCCAAGTAAAACTTTTTTACGTTCACAAAGACAATGTTCTTCTGCGTTATTTTTTCATTTTCTAGTGCTTGTCAGCTTAATGAACGTTGCGATCATGTTGGCGATCATTACATTATTTGCAGCAGCTCAAAGTAGTTGGACTGTAGTTTAACGCGTTATTAAAATATTTTAATTTTTAATAACACGTTTAATAATAATAGAAAACACATTTTTGTTGTGAAGTTGCAAATTCAGAACACAGTTATAAGTTATATACAAATTAAATTAATCAATTAGAAAAATATACAGAGAAAATCTATGTATAGTAAAATGGGTGAATATGGCATCGATTTGTTTGAGCGAGATTAGCTGTTCCAATTTGAACATCAGAAATTTAATATGTCGTGTTAAAGAAAATTCATCTCTTAAACAAATAATAGTCACCTGATCCAGAAATTGAATGATTAATAACAAAATGAGTACATAAAAAAAATGGATTATTACCCCGGACCTTGGGAATATGGCACCACCAACTCGGTTACGTTATATGCATGTATATGTCTATATAAAGTTTTTAATATCAACATATAAAATTAAATACAAGTGGCAATTGATACATATAAATGTTTTAAGTTATGCACATGACAAAATATTATAGTAGTAAATAATAATTTAGCAAAACAATCGTCACAAAAGTTTTCGTGAACATGATTCGTGCAACCAGCAAAGGCGTGCATTGTAACCGATCACATTTTGACTGAGTGCTTTATATAAATTTACGCTGTTTTAGTGGTGTATTGAGATGTTAGTATAATATTTTGAAATATGCCTCACATATAAATATATACGTATCTACGTAGACATCATTCTGGCTGTTTATAGGTTACACTTAATATATAAAAATCAAAATTATATAACCATCTGTCACGCTATCACATGACTGGGTATGATGTCCTATTATTTTTTGTATGTTCTATTTTTTCAAATTTATCATTTTACAATAATTACAACTTCACAAGAAGAATGCGTTCTCTTTAATAAGTACAAATTGTGTGAAAATTGGCAGACGTAAAGATGCTAACATAGGTAGAGTAATAAAATAGTGTATTTAGTTCAATATGATTCTTATATAGATTGGACAAACAAATTAGACGCGTTCATAGGTACTGGCAAATTGCCTGCCAGCATGGCCATGAATTTATATACAAATGATTCGCATTTTTTTCTGAATAAGTATCGGCTATACAAAAATCTAGGCATGGATTATGCTAATCCGGGTAGTAACGGCTAGAATTGTATAGTGTATTTTCGTACGATAAGGATTAATTAATTTATTTTTATTTTCCAGAATTTTTAGTAATGCACAGCCTTTTGCTTGTATGCAATAAACGCCCCTGTGTATATGCTTTTATACAAACAATGTCAATATTTTTCTTTTTTACCATAACTTATCTTGCGCACATTTGCTTAGTTTAATTATGAATTTTTATGATTTCTATTGAAATTCTAGTTAATTCCTATATATCTATAAAATTGATAAATCGTAAGCCGTAGACTAGAACAAGAGCAATATCGATGTTGCTTATATCATGGACAATAGTTTGGCTTCTACGAATGGTCAATCTAGTGAGCCATCACCTATCCAGAGACTGACCGCGACCAGTTGTGCGAAATCTCGCTAGCGCCCAGCCAAACGCAGGCCATACCCGCTGTCATCACAAATTCATTATCTCGGCAGCGACAATTCAATCATTGGGCGGGGAAGCGACTAATTGGACTAAACCCCACGAAAATTTCCCCACCGCGCCGAGCCTTAAGGGAATTACAGTATTTAAATTACATAAATCGATAAAAACTCATCGGTAACAAAATAATAATTAGAGAGATCAAACGCGTCGATGGTTCTAGAGCATACTAAAAATAGAAAGAGCTGGAAAAAAACAACTAGGTGGTCAGTAACCGCCATTACATTACAAAAGACGAAATTTATTAGTTATAGTAGTAATAATAAAACATCACCCCCCTATCACGCAAATAAAACGACCGAGTGGAAGAATATTATCATATTTTTCGTTACGTTATTTCATCTCCGTGGAGCAAGTCTTGTCCTAAAGATGGTTGTTCTCTGAAGTAGGATGAAATTGAACATGATTATGCTTTTATGAACCTCCTTCGCCACCGAGAGGGATGGGAACTCATTAACCAATCCCGAGGCAGGAAAAAGGGGACAGTGCCAGTAAACGTTAATACAAAACTAATTATTTGCCTTTTTCTGCGATCCTTTAGGCGGGAGGCTCGCCCGCTGTTGCTGGGAGAGCCTTCTACGACTATGGTTATTATCTTGGAATTTAGTAAACTGGAAGATCTCGCTGTGTGAAAGTGTTATCTTTCGATTAATCTCACGAGCATTTAAAATGGTTCGTGGACTCAAAAATTGTATTGATTTTCTTTATTTTTTCCTTATAAATATAACAGAGAAATTATTGTTTTGTTAAAATACGCTATATAACAAGAAATTCGAAAAATAACAAAGTTTTTAGATTATAGAAAAAAATTCGTATTTTCACGACGGCAAATATGTATGACCGGACGGCGAAAACGAGGAATAATGGACTGTCATTGTTATTTTTTGAAGTTAGATAATATCATCATTAATTCGGCAACTGGAGGGCCGTAGTTCGCCAACAACCTCCCCCGAGTAGCAAAGTTAGATAAAGGCATGTAGTCTTTATCGCCTTTGTTCCTTCGTGTGCAAGAAAGTCGAATTTATCGTCCATTTTTGGAACCACCAGATATTTATGATAGCCTCTGTGCAAAAAATAATGTACAAACTGGTCACTTTGTTCGACTTTATTATTTAGCTATGTCTTTTATATCACATTGAAATCATAAACCTCTTATTCAGTTATCACAGTCTTCATGAATGTATTTGTGTTTTCTTCAATGTTAATTACTCTATAATTACCTAAATCACAGCGGACTTTCGTATAAACATATGATATATAAATATAATGTATTACCTGTTACCTTCATTATGAGTAGTAAAATAAGCCTTGAAGTTTGTCGGGAGGGAAACCTTATATACGTAATTTTGTAATTATGATAGTCTAAAACTTTCGAGGTCTACAACAGACATGATCTCAGTTTTAGAAGGGTTGTCAATATATTATAATATATAACGTGTTTTTTGTGAATTGTTTTTTGTAGAATGTGACTGGCTGTACCAAGACGTTGGCTGCAGGGCGCGCGGAGCCTGCGTGGCCGCCAGCCCCGGCTACCCTGGCCTGTACCCTCCGCGGGCCCGCTGCCTCTACCTTCTGGCCACCAGCTCGGTCCACACGAGAGTTAGACTGAACTTCACATCCGTCATATTCCCCAGGGGGTAAGTTGAAACACTATTTCATGGCATCTTATTATAATACTAATCAAATTCATTCAACAAAATTGAAATTATTTTACTAATATTGTTTTCTTCTCTTACATTCAGTATTAACATATAGTAGCATCAATGTGATGAGACTCACCTTGTAATGCACCTCCGCAAGTCTCGATCCTAGGTCGCCCTCACGCCTGACCTCAGGGTCTCTTCAGCCAAATATATCAACGTATCTATCAACCATTGTGACACATCCGGGTCTTCTGGGCAGTCACTTTGACTCATAATATGGCCGAAGAATTGGAATAATCTTTTGTTTGCTGCAGTTGGATTTATTGCAGGATTGAGAAATTCGTGCGTCGTGCTATTCACGGAATGCTAAACATCCTTCTCCAGCAATTAATTATTATATTTTCCACTTGTTGCTATTGCGGACTGTCCAAGTCTCCGCTGCATGTATAAAAATTGGAAAGACAAAAATGTGAATCAACATAATTTTAATTACTTGCTTGATGTAACTGTCTTTCCGTATTCTCGGAACTTAGTTCATATCAACATTAACTAGTTGTGTAGGTCTTTGAATTTCCTGCCCACTCATCAGTATTCGTGATCAGCGCGCCCAAATAAATTTATTCTTGAACTATCTTACATCCTGCTATTTGGGAAGTTTGTTGTACTCGTAATGCATTAACACTACCCATAATATTAACAATAGACACTACTAATGTTTCACAGCGCAAACCCTTTTTTGCCACAGTACACAAAAGTCAATTTGTGAATTTCTAGAAATGAAATAAAAATATTGAACAATTCACAATATTAAATTATAATCCACCTTTTAGATTTATGTATTTTTTTATATTTTTAAGACACCTCATTTCTTAATTATTCATTTTAGACTCCAAAATTTATTGTATATTCAAGGTTGATGGGAAAAACTTCCGGTTTTGGTTTTCTGAATTCTATTTCTTTCAATGAATGTGTCATTTCATAGTGTTCATATTAATAACGCCAAATTCAATTTTGGTCCGTATTATGGTAGCAAATCAGATTTTTTTAAATTGTATGAGTTCAAAACCGATAAACGGATTTAATAGAATATGCTCCTAAACCAAACTATGCTTTTAGTGTGTAACATACGGTGGTTCCAAAAATTTCATTTTGAACCTCGAAGATGAAGAAAGTTGTAGGCGTGTTTCTTCAGTTGAAAATGACGAACTGAAGGCGTTAGTTAAATCAGAACCACGCAGTACAAGAGAGTTTGCACAAATGTTAGGCATTAATCATCCAGCATGCTTAATTGGAGAAGGCCACAATAAAGAGAAAAGAAAAGAAAAAACCATCTAATAGCTTTGAACCATTTAAAACAACTAGGAAAATAAAAAAAGGTTGACAAAGATGTGCCGCACGAAATGAACTATAACCAAAAAAATCGCCATTACGAAGTTCGTTCTACGTTGTGGACACTTGTTGGGCTATTAAACGTTGCCTAATCTACCATATTCATCTCGCCAACAAATACTCGTTTAAACATTTTGATAACTTCACAACTAAGCTACTGCCTAAAGTGCATTTCGAGGTTTTATCAACTCCAGAACTTTACAACACCGAAATAAATAAATTTGTAATTTGTAAAAATGTGTCGATTCTAATGGTGCTTATTTCGACTAAAAAAATTAATTATTAGCTGTTAAAAAAATTTTTAATTCGAAAGACATAACCGCAATAATACATCTTTCGAAAGGCAATAATGAGAACATGATTAAATTAATACAATTTAAAAAAGAAGAAGACGTCCGCGATTTTACATCAATTAATAGAGTACAATACAATATTTATCGTTCATTCATATACGCGATCGCACATTATCAGACATAACCTCAATTTTTATGTGAATATAATGTAATATATGTCTCGCGGATATTGACCTCATTTTACATATATATTGCATGACTCTTGAACATTGTGTACCATATCCCTAAAATTGCTTACCAGATAATATATATTATATGTAGTATTATATTAACATATTCAACACACTACACTTTTAATAACATAATTTACGTTAACTTAAGATCTTTTAAAACCAAATCTCAAGTAGTAACCAACAAACACTTGGCTTGTGCTCTTATGTACTTCGTTGCGTATCTTTTAACACCCCACTGATTACACCTGTTGGGGTTAACTTGGGCATTTAATTTGAATGACACGTACATAGTAAGTTATATTTTTATTCTATGTATTATATTTGAATTACTTCTGCATATATACACTATTTTTATGTTTACTATAAGTACTACTAACGTCGGTGTAGGTATGTACATCCTTTTGAAAACTTAGTTTGTTAAGCCAGAAATCCAAATAATTGACATAGCTGAAGGGAATGATAGTGGGATCTATGTTTGACTAACACGAACAGATTAAATTCCTGATATCTGAAACTCCTAAATGTACTAAAGTTATTAAGATCTGAAAACCCTGAATACGAACGTACCAAAGTTTATTTACTTGTTTATTGAAATATCTATATTATTTACTGCGTTCGGGATTCTGTTATACTTTGTACTGGATTTTACTATTCCAGATACGTGTGGACAGTTTATATGTACTATTTTATAAATAATTTTATTTCATAAAATAATAATATTTAAAAATTAATATAGTATTTCATTGATTTTCTTATTTTAGTACTACTATTTTATTGACTACTGAAAATATATTGGCTCTTAATGTTAGGTATACTGTTGAACCAATTCTGGATTACGCTCTTCTATAGTGAGAATATTGATATATTTTCTGTTTCATAACTAATATTTAAAAATTAATAACAATATGTGAATGATATATTTTTGTATTTTTTGTGTTCATAACTTTTTTTTTACATCGTACTATGTTTTTTTCGTATCATTTTATTGTCCATGTAAAATATGTTAGGATATAAGTATATTGTCACCAATTTTTTTCTCAACGTCCAATGCCTTTATACTTATACCTGTGTTATTTCCATTAAATAAATAAATATTTCAACGATTCTCAGTTTCTCAAATAATTTGAACACTTTGTTTATTTCTCGAGAATTGTTTTTAGGACTGACGATATTTTCATACTTCTTTGGAATTATTTAACTAAATCTATCTGTTTCTAAGAGTTCTATCTCTGGAATTCCAGTCAATGACTGTTAACTATCTAATAGTCCTCCTGAGATACTTAGAAATACATATTTTTAATACCGTATTGGATAATCGGTAATACAGTCGTTTTTTATTTGTTATTTGGGATTAGAAAACTTGACAGGGAATATAATAGGAAAAATAACCAGTTTTTGGTTATTTGAACATTTTCAAATAACCGTTTTCATTTTAAGCCTGTTTGGAAGCCCTACTCCTATCTAAACCTTAAATACTTAAATTACTGTCTTACACAAGACCCCGAATCCCTTGTGTGGGTTCATGTTAAGAATATAATATTTAGGGAGACTGCAATCTGATACATTATTTTTAATCTTTATCCTTTTGGAAGAACTTTGGAATGTTTTAACTACAAGATCATTCAATGTAACATTCTCAATGTTATTAAGGAGACACATTCTTATTGTGAATTTGTTATTATTCAGAACAATTACAACTTCACAATAAGAATGCGTTCTCCTAATAATATATAAGTAGTATCAATGTGTCCAAAATTCAATAAAAATAAAATGTTAATTCTGGCGTCTGCTATCGGTTTTATCAAAGGTATTTGAAATTCCCTAAAACAATTTAGATAACGTTCAAACAATGGAACGATAGATGTATTCATTTGAAAATGTGTAACATATAAGTTGGAAAATTTGTCGTCAAAAATACTGTCGCTGTAGCATAGTTGGTAATGCACCTTCCCCGGATTGGAAAAAATATCCAGGTTCGAATCCCGGTAGCGCAACAACAAAAATTTTTGATAAAATTAATTTTATATGTGTATCTTTATAATTAATATATTTAATTTGTATTTATTCTTAATGTTGACTGCAAGATCATTCAATGTAACATTTTTAATGTTGACTGCAAAATCATTCAATGTAACATTTTTAATATTGACTGTTTTTATACGAGAAACGTAATACTTCGATATGTGGTGGACTATTTATTTACTGTTCCCCGGTATTATTATTAATGGTGTGTATTCAGAGATAAGATTTGTCGTCTCTCTCTTTTTCTCGTCTCAGAGATTTATCGGTAAAGGTCACCATGTATCGGTAACGTCATTCTACTCTGCATGCAAAATGTCCGTACTGACCGGATCTTTGAGACAAATCTCATCCGTGTATATTTTTCAAAACAGATAATCTCGGATGTTGGATCTTGATGTAGTTTCCGCAATCTCTTTACCGTATAACACACTCTTTACAACGTTTCCTCGTTGGTACCCGTTTACCTGAATTTGAGGGACAAGGTAAGAGTTAATCAAAACGTCTGCAATTCTCATAAACTTCATCATAAATCTGTTGTGTCCACCGTTTTAATTTTATAAAAACAACACACAATGATACGGCAACAGCATCACATTATTTGTAGATTAAAGAAAAATGAGTAGTCGAAAATGTGGTCATTTTTCAGGGCAGAATAAAAGTGGGTTGGCGTAATTGAACATCATCACTACCATCGTATGTTCTGCATTCCAAGAATTCGTAGTCGGAATTTTATAAAAATTTCACGACTTCAGTGGGCGGGACACGTAATAAGGTCGAGCGATGAGGAACCACCAGAACGTCTGTTATTGACTTACCTGGGGGGTGACGAAGAGTCGGGCAATCCAAACTTCACTGGATAGATGGAGCAAAGATGTATACATTTTAAACATCCAACATTAGAAATCCATCTTCAACCAGACTAGGACTCAACTAGGGCTCTCCTGCCAACGATGTTGATGACAACTACCATTACAGATTTTAATGTTTTTTTATTCATTTCTAGCGTTCCGTGGTCGCATTTGCCCGGGATTCGGATTTAGTTATACCTAATTTTAAATAAGGCAAATTAGATACATAAATATTTTATTTAGTTCACGCGCCTTGTTACTTCGATTGGCACCACTGGGTTTTCTGGTTTATATTATAGTAATGTACATGTGTGTGTGCGAGTATTGCTGCCCTTTTTTTGGAAAGCTAAGAAGACGGCAACCGACAGGCGTCATTCAATTACATCCGGTGCTTTGATCAGTTCAGCGGTCCAAATAAACCACCAGTGCGCGCTTCGGTCGGTCGAAATATAAAGAAGACAACTCAGCTAAAAGAAGAACAACACCAGAAAGATAGCAAAATTAAAAAGGTTAGTGTAGTTCATAAATCATACGTGTGCTTATTGTTAATCGGAAACCTAGGAATCAGCTATCGCACATGGATATCAGCATATACATAAATTTATTTATTTATTTATATATATATCGACATACATATTTTTGTTTTAATAGAAGTGAATACATAATAAACATACATAATACATAGTTTATTGTGTGGGATGGAGTAGACTTCACCTCTGATATATACAGCGTTGTCCTGGCTACTTTGCTAGACTGAAGTCTGTGTTAAAGTACCCAGTTTTTTTTTTTCGTGCTGTTGTATTATAATATAATAATAACCTACATATATTTTTAATAATAATATATGTCATAATAATATTTAATAATAATATATATAATAACTTACATTTTTTTTTTTCCGACAGATTTCTTCTAGGTCTTGAGCAATATCTATTCTACTCCTTAATCAATAGCAATATTTAAAAGTGTCAAGTTGATTTTGCAGATATGTTAGTTTTGTCACTATTTAAATAAAAAAAAGTAAATAAAGCATTTCTTTTCATTATTTCAACTCTGAAATAGACCTCAATCTGTAAATCTCTTCATGCCGGTTTGGTATGCTGCATGCATAGTATATATGCTTAAGCTGCAGTTACACGCGGGAAAACTATTTATGACTATATATGATAAGGGAGCTGTCGTAAATTTCACTCAAATTTGTAATATCAGACATTCATGCATGCCTCTCATCTAAGGTTGGGCATAATTAAAATCATACATTTCCGTTAAAATTATAATCAAAGAGAACCCAAACTTGTTTTCTTCAATAACTTCAGCGGGTCCTCAAACTCAAGCCGACCGCCACGCCCCAAACTCCAAGCGTAAATTCGGATTTGTAATTTCTTGTATTTCTTCCAAATTGATGAGACAGAAAATTTGATCCGACTGTTATTTTCCAAGTACCTAACTTGATCATAGCTTTTCACTGTGACAAATTGTATTTTTGTTCGATTCAGCGACTATTGGCTCGGACCGATTACATGGCATTAGAAACATTTATTGTATCGAGTAATTGATAAAGAAAGCTGCAATATTTTTCTTCTCGAGTATAAGGACAGAAATGGCGAACTGAAAACAGTTTAAATACCATACAAACCCATAGAACGCGCGCCATAGAGGCTGATGAAAACAATTCATTTTAATGCCGACGTTTTCCGTGTACTCATACGAATTATTTATTATACATACATATGACGTATATGCATACATATTATACATACATATGACGTATATGCATACATAATATTCATAAATATGAAACTTTAAGCAGTAATACCTTTATGCCTGGTTTAAATTTCTGATAATAATAGCATAACGCGATCAACTCTGTGTAACTCTACCTTCTACTTGCTGACTTAATTCATTAGAAATTATTTACGTACTACATCCTTCTACCTGAGCATACAGATTAAGTTTGGCAGCTTTAAGAGTCATCTCCTGCTTATTGTTAGAGTATAATTCGTTTTAAAAAAAATATATTCTCGCACAGTTTAATTTTCAAAATATTCATGTATTATTAAAAATATATCACACCAAAATTCGGTATGTCTCCCGATTTGGCCAAAACTGGTGTTGATTATAACAGAAATAACATCTTGTGCTTACTGAATCAATATTTCTACACATACTTTCATATATTTCACACCATGATCCTTTACGTGTAACAATCAGTTGATCATTCCACTTTGCGTACAAAATTCGGCATAATATAATGAATTACAGCTAGTTTCACGCTCAACTCTATACTATGTTACAAGATAAGTCTCATTCGTGAATACGTATCCTAATGATAAAATTAAAAGAATGTGCTGTATCGATGAGTATTATTCGATTTTTCAACATTCGCCTAATAAATAAGTGCGTTCATATACTCACTTGTGACCCAACTACAATACTTAGATCTCTCGTTTCGCGAGATTTAGCGGTAAAAAGTAGATTTGCATTACACGGTCGTTTTACTCTATCTACTAAATATAGCGGCAACTCTCCGCGCTCAACTCTGTTATGTCGTTTAGGCGACTTCCGTGTACACGGACCATTAGATTATTTATAAGCACGCAATATTACATGAGATATTTCATTATTTTTGTATATTTATTTCTCCTAGACCGAATATAGGGTATAATAGAATTGATTAATCCTTATAGAACTTACATAAATAAACTCACTAATCATAAATTCAATAAAACTATAAAAATTGTGTTATTTTTTTCTCTATGACGCTATAGTATTATTATTATTACGACCACATCATTAAAGCAGGTTCAGACGTCGGAAAACGTAAACCGAAACTTATAATAAAAACGACATTTATTCATCGGGGCATTCTTCGCGGTGTCTTAGAAACGAAAACAATGGCGTTCCCTCTTGTTACAAAATACTTACGACACGTGGAAACCCAGGGAAGTTTCCTTTCAACGTTTTTACGGAAAGGCTTTTCTGAAAAGGTGAACCTTTTACATATTCATCACATTCAAATCGATCGGTATTTAAGCATATTAATAAAATTGTGGCTTTGAATAACAAAGAATTTCCGAGAAGATTATACATTCATAATTTTATGGTTTTTCGTATTTTGTACAAATATACTGCTTCTTTATTTTATTATATGAGTATTATTTCATGATCTAACATTTGGCGATTTGAGTTTAATCACTTGGGCTCTTACTAATATGAAAAAATGTTAAGGAACACCTCTGAATTGCCTTTTATAGGATGTCCAATAAAGATAATATATAAAATGATCATACTTTTGATAAAAATTTGGGATTGTCTGTTTCAAAAACAATCAATTTGGTCATAAATTGAATAATTTTAAATCGTTATAAATAGGTAAAGCGCGTAAAATTGACCAAAATATAAATAACCAACTAAATTTAACTATAAAGTCCTATTCTAAAAACATTTTCTATAAAAATTTTCCAATTATTTTGGATCATTAAGTCAATTTCCACACCTTTCATCATCGTAACAATTTAAGTTAGGTACTAGATTTTTTTCATATCTTAGTTTTTTTAAATTGAATTTAAAAACAGAACAATGTGACATATGGTTTTAGTTAGTTAATTTGATATCCTAATGAAGGAAAAAGGATTTTCCGAAACCGGTAGATATAATAAATTTAACTCGTTAAAGTAATTAAAAATAAATAATATTATATTAAATAATTATTTCCAGACATTAGTAAGTATCGGTATCAGAACTCTCTTATTCTATTTTTATTTTTTATGTATTTTTATAATTTATGTTAATATTTTGTATTATGCACCGTTAGTCTTTCTACGTTGCTAATAAATTCCTATTGACGGTTATTGCATTCACATAAGGATTGCATACGAAGTTTCGAAATTTAAGAATACTAAAACTCGTTCTCATAAATTCCGAAAATTTCATACCGAATTTTGAATTATAAATATATTTTAAAAACTATTACGATCAAAGACTAATGTCTGCACAATGAGTAATCGCAGAACAATATGGGAATTTGAGTTTTCCGAAGGGATCATTCCTAGAACCGATGCACTCGGCCGGCACTTAAACAGACAAATAACGCTGACAGACAAAAGATGGCGGCTACATCAAAGAGATGTCCGAAAACTGAGGGATCAGCGTTGAGATATGATTTGTCGAGTGCGATGATGCGGTGGTGCGGTGTGTAGTTTGTTATTCTGCCTCGGTTTTCTATTAAATTATTGATATTTTTAAACAAGGTAAATTTATTTATCTTATTTGATATAATATTCAGTAGTACCTCGTTTATCCGGACTAATAGGGACCATGGATAATCCGGAAAATATAACATATAAACATGGGACTTCTTAAACTCATCATTATCAAGTGACCACAATGCATATTAAAGTGTTATGGGGTAAATTGGTTATGTTGACGTATTCCGTACGAGGTTTTCCATAAAAATTAATCCTCAAGAAAAAACAATTTATTTTTAGTTTTTAGTAGAAAAAAATATTTAAAAATTACAATAAATAATGGTGAATTTATTATCTTAAATAAGCTGTTTTTCATTATTAGTATTGAGCAAAAAATAATATTAAAATTTTCGAAATTCCAGTTTTTTTATTTCGTCAAAATTTGCAATACTTACATTTCCTGCAGTCGCCCTTCTTTTTATACCATTTTTAACATTCTATTCTATACCACTTGTTCTAAGCTTTTAATTTTTATTAATCTAATTTTCATAGTAAATTAATATAAACTGCTTACTTATTTACCATCACGCCGTTTCCCCGCGGAGGTAGGCAGAAGGATAGAGCGCCATACTCTTCTATCCTGACACACAATTATCGCTTCATTCACACTCATACATCTTCTTATACAAACTAACCGATTGTCGAGGCTTCTAACAGAACCAGCCTTTTCAGAATATTAATAAATGTTTTAAATGAAAATCTAATTTAATAATTAATTTTCCGCGGTAAACGTGTGCATTTTTTACAAATTTGACATACAGATGTCGCTATACATGCTGTTTCAGGAAAAAAAATATATTAAATAATTTTGGTTTATATGTTTTCACAATTTACCGAACAAAAATGAATTCATATTCATTTTAAATGTTTTTTTATGTAAACAATTTTTTGAAGTGAAGCGCTCGAGATACGTTTTTAATATATAGAAATGTAATATAAATAAGAAATTTCATTTCCAAATTGAAATATTTACGCGATGTTTTCTGCGTGCATTTTTTTCTAGGCCATCTTTACCGCCGAATAGAACGATATTTTGGTAGTAATTCCTTAAATTATTAATTTATTAAATTTAATTTCCTTAATTTATTAAATTTATGGCATCTTATAGCCTTTTCAGAATATTAATAAATGTTTTAAATGAAATTTAATAATTAATTTGTGCGCATTTTTTACAAATTTGACATACAGATGTCGCTATACATGCGGTTTCAGAAAAATAAATATATTAAATAATTTTGGTATGGAAAATATGTTTTCACACTTTTTCTTAATAAATATAATTTAGTTTCCTCAAAAGGGTGAGGAATATTTTAAATATATTTTTTAATGTAAACAATTTTTTGAAGTGAAGCGCGCGAGATGCGTTTTAAATATATAGATATTTAATATAAATAAGAAATTTCATTTTCAAATTGAATGTTTTCTGAAATTTGTTTTTTAAACTTTTTTGCTATTTTTATTATCATTTACATGATAATAATCATCATAATCATCATCATTTAAATCACCACCTTCTTCTTTGATTTTCACAAACGACGTACAGGATAGTACGCCGCGCAGTGCAGATAATTGGAATGCTGCCTATTATTATTTTTAAATTCAAAATAGTATGAATATTCTGAAAAGAGTGTTTTGCGTCATTCAAGTCTTATTAAACATATCGTGTTGGATATAAATATAATACGCCTGTGCATTGGCAATCCGTGTAACGCACAGCTAATAATTTGAATTAAAGAGATATGTGTATATATTAAAGAGACGCCTGGTTGACTGCAATCGAAATAGCATTGGCGTTAGTTTTAGTATACAACAGGAATTTATATATTTTTATAGCTCTATTAATGTATTTATATGAACAATGGTTTTTTTGATTATATTGGTGCCATAATCGGAGTTTCCACCAAAATAAAAACTCGAGATGTTAATATTCTTATAAATGGTCTAGACATTATTTTTATGGTGATCCCAGAGAAGTGTTATGGACACCGGTGTTTATGTAACTTTAAATAAGTACTATGGTCCATGTGTGTATATATTATTATACAGAAATATTAATAGTACTTTCTGAAAGGGGATGACGTCAGCGCCTCTAAATGTTCATTCTATATCATGTGTCTATTAATTTGAATATATACTCTTTCTATTTTGTTTTATTTGTATATAGGTATATTTACTACAGTGCAATCTGAATAATATTGTCAATCGGTTATCGTTATTTTAATCAGTCGATCCCAAAACACTGTATATAAAATTTATTAAAAATAATCTGCTTATTATAATCAAACTTCAGTTATTGATGTAAAAGATGAATGAAATTCCTACAAAATGACCCTTACTGATGATGACAAAAGAGAGTGAATGTAATACGCACACAGAAGATATTTCAGAAGCTTCTCCAACGTATGTCCAGATGCAAGATTCGCAACAAATTCTTTGACGTGGTGTTTATACAGAGCAATAAACTTTGAAAAACACTATGAATTTGAGGATTACATTCAGGGATTAATATATTCAAACGACGAACAACAATTAATGAATTTTTACAATAAATTATATGTTTTTAAAAATAATGTTAAAAGAAATGTAGCTTTAGATAAATAGTTAATAGTCGTCTTATTCTTTAATAAATTAGGTTCAATAATTATATTTTTTATCTATTTACACGATAAAAATCAACATCATCATCATCATCATCGTTTAAATCGCCACCTTCTTTGATTTTCACAAACGACGTAGAGGATAGTACGCCGCACAGTGCAGATAATTGGAATGCTGCCTATTATTATTTTTAAATTCAAAATAGTATGAATATTTTGAAAAGAGTGTTTTGCGTCTTTCAAGTCTTAATAAACATATCGTGTTTGTAATATTTTTTAAGTAACGTCGATTTTAAGATTATTATTTATTTAAATGGGTATAAATATAATACGCCAGTGAGTCGGCAATAGGTGTAACGCATAGCTAATAATTTGAATTAAAGAGATACCCCGTGGACACATAATGAGTTTGTCTGTGAGTTTTAGTTGAGTACTCATGTTTTTAAACCTTCTGGAGAATGACAAAAGTGTACTGTTTCTATCTCACATGTGTTTGTCATATCGTTTTTATATAGAAATTACGGTTTTAATAATAAAATTTTCGAGTATAAATGAGTAACGCCTGGTTGACTGCAATTGAAATTGCATTGGCGTTAGTTTTAGTATACAACAGGAATTTATATATTTTTATAGCTCTATTAATGTATTTATATGAACACTGGTTTTTTTGATTATATTGGTTAGTTTAAGTGCGATATTAATTTACTTAGTTTTCTTAGTAAATAAGTATAAACTGCTACTTACTTACTTACCATCACGCCGTTTCTTCGCGGGGGTAAGCAGAGAAGATAGAGCGCCGTACTCTTCTGTCCTGACACAATTCTCGCCTCATTCACACTCATACGTCTTCTCATACAAGCTAACCGATTGTCGAGGCTTCTAACAGAACCATCCTCCGTTAACTGGTTTACCTGATCGTGCCAAGTTTTCCACAAAATAAATAAAATATTTATGAATTAATTTTAAATGTTTTTTTTTATGTAAACATTTTTTTGAAATACAGCGCACGAGATGTCGTTAAAATACGTTGAAATTTCTTAAGAATAAGAAAGTCCATTTAAAAATTGAAATTTTTACGCGATGTTTTTTCTTAGCCGGCCGGCAGTGGAAATTTTTTTTTAAAACTTTTATCGATAAGAGTGCTATTTTTATTATCATTTACACGAAAAAAATCATCATAATCATCATCGTTTAAATCACCACCTTCTTCTTTAATTTTCACAAACGACGTACAGGATAGTACGCCGCGCAGTGCAGATAATTGGAATGCTGCCTATTATTATTTTTAAATTCAAAATAGTATGAATATTCTGAAAAGAGTGTTTTGCGTCATTCAAGTCTTATTAAACATATCGTGTTGGATATAAATATAATACGCCTGTGCATTGGCAATCCGTGTAACGCACAGCTAATAATTTGAATTAAAGAGATATGTGTATATATTAAAGAGACGCCTGGTTGACTGCAATTGAAATAGCATTGGCGTTAGTTTTAGTATACAACAGGAATTTATATATTTTTATAGCTCTATTAATGTATTTATATGAACACTGGTTTTTTTGATTATATTGGTTAGTTTAAGTGCGATATTAATTTACTTAGTTTTCTTAGTAAATAAGTATAAACTGCTACTTACTTACTTACCATCACGCCGTTTCTTCGCGGGGGTAAGCAGAGAAGATAGAGCGCCATACTTTTCTGTCCAGACACAATTCTCGCCTCATTCACACTCATACGTCTTCTCATACAAGCTAACCGATTGTCGAGGCTTCTAACAGAACCATCCTCCGTTAACTGGTTTACCTGATCGTGCCAAGTCTTCCACGGATGTCTTCTATTTCTGGTGCCAAAACACTTGATTATATTGGTTAGATTAAGTGCGATTTTAATTTTGAAAAATTCTACAAGTAGGTGAATACGTAATGTATTTAAAAACATGAATTATTCATTCTTCTTCTTCTTATTTTCCTACCAAAACACTTATTATAGTTTTATTAAATGTGTTAGGATTTTTTTTTCTGCAAATTGACAACAGAGTACTGCGTCTCTGATACGCCTGCTGCGGGCGGCAGCTGTGCGGGTAGGCTAGTATATATTAAAATAATAAGCCCTATTTCGCGATGTTTATATATATGTTTATATGTAACCGATTTTGTCACACACGTTTTGGTTAATATCTCGCTTATTAGGCTTTCTATCCGCATTCTGATATTTTTTCCAGACGTCCGAAGGTTGACTGAGTCTTTACATCTTTTTCTTTTTATTCTTCTTCTTCTCCTTTATTTGTTACAACTGTTTTAGTTTGGTGATTTTTGGAAATTTTAACTTTTTAATTAGCCTAACTTTTTTTTCATTCGCTTATAACTCTGCGAGTTTAAGAGCTAAAATCATTTTAATATTTTTTGGCAATTGCCACCGATGAGTAGTATCGTTACACACTTTTTTTTAAATTCTTCGTCTTCTAATTTTCTTATGAAACCTGATTTAGTGAAATTTCGTATTTTTCAGCTTTTCTCTGCGAATTTACGACCAAAATATAATTTTATTACATCTGTGCATACATCACAATGGAATATAATTTATTTTCGTATTTGTAAGCTTCTATCGTTTAAAATTCACCTTTAAAATCTAAAAAACGCGTAATTTTTATATGAAAAATCGACGTACCTACCTACATACAAATGAAGTGAAGAAAAACCTTGATATTTTCTTAATAAACGCAACACTTCATATTTTCAAGCAGCAACCGTGGGCTGTAATTGGTCAATACCCTCATTGGTTACATTTCATACATGGCTGCCTGAAAATTAAATAAACAGCTGTTTACCTGTCATTATTGCAGTGCGTAATTTTCGCGCAATTTTTTTTTTGACGTTTCAAATGTATGACTTTATTTCGACTCGGCATTGTAATAAACAGCTGTTGATTTTCGCCCATTTTTTTATGTCAGGTATCGACATCCAGATTTCACAGCTTGCAATAGTCATAGATATTTTATATTTTCCCACACAAGATAAAATTGATGTTTTCACTCCGGAATTCGGTTAATTGTGGTGAAATACATACAATTTTTCTATACGTTTTTTTCGATTTTTATAGGTTAGGTCTAGAATGACACAATGATGATTTTTTAAATGCGTCATTGAATTAATTATTATTTCGCAGTTGTATACGTGACTTAAGTACGTCTGCCTTACTACAGACCGGTCGAAGGAGTTAGTTCTTTTACGCGTCTGTTATTCAATATTTAAATTGAATACTTCTGGTGATAGATAAACCTGTAACTTACTTACTTACCTATCATCGCGCCGTTTCCTCGCGGGGGTAGGCAGAGGATAGAGCGCCATACTCTTCTGTCCTGACACATAATTCTCGCTCATCCACATTCATACATCTTTTCATACAAGCTCGATGAGTGATGGATTATTATTCTTCTCTTTTATTTTTCTTCTTCTTTTCCTTTCAAATCACTTTTTATGATTTTATCAATGAGTATTAACAAAATGTTTGTTTTTTTAAAACCTGGAATGATGGGTTGGTTGTGTATATCGGCTCTGTTTTTTACAATTTTAGGATGCCGAGAATAGTGGTATTTTTTTACGTGGTAAGTAATCTAACCTAACCTTTCTCAAAGATCAACACGCCTTTGACCATCTCGGGTTGTTAGTTGTGTACGTCGGCTCTGTCGCTTTTGAAAAATCGACGTACCTACCTACATACGAATAAAATGTAGAAAATTTTTTTCAGACTTATTAATCAAACGCAACCGTCTATATTTCAAGCGATAATCGAAGATTCTTATTGGAGGAGCTCTGATTCGTTAATTTAAAAAATGGCCGCCTGAAAACTGTGAAAGATCAGCTGTTTTACCTGTGCCATAATTTTAGCGCGCTTTTTTGACGTTTTAAATTTTCACAAAATGGTCGCTGAATAAACATCTGTTTTATGTCATTCAATTCAACCTTAAGCTATGACTTTGACGTTTCTGGTCAGCCATGTTTTTTTTGAGCCATGAAATGAATTCGATAGAGGTTAGTAAGATGTCGAAATGATTTTTGGGAAACGTGTAAAAATTGTACACGTGGTTAATAGGAATTTGGTTAATTATGGTGAAGTCATACATTATACTTAGAAAAATTTTCTGTACGTTTTTTTTGGATTTTTATAGGTTATGTCTAGAATGACACAATGATGATTTTTTAAAAGCGTAATTGAATTAATTATTATTTCGCAGTTGTACACGTGACTTAAATATGCCTGTCTTACTACAGACCGGTCGAAGGAGTTTGTTCTTTTACGCGTCTGTTATTCAATATTTAAATAGAACAGTTCTGGTGATAGATAAACCCGTAACTTACTTACCATCACACCGTTTCCGGGGTAGGCAGAGAGGATAGAGCGCCACACTCTTCTGTCCTGACACATAATTCTCGCCTCAACCACATTCATACATCTTCTCATACAAGCTCCATGAATGATGGATTATTATTCTTCTTTTTTATTTTTCTTCTTCTTTTTCTGTCAAATCACTTTTTATGGTTTTATCAATGAGTATTAACAAAATGTTTGTTTTTATTAAAACCTGGAGAGATGGGTTGATGGTTGTATATGTCAGCCCTGTTTTTTACAATTTTAGGATGCCGAGAATAGTGGTGTTTTTTTTTTACGTGGTTAGTAATCTTACCTAACGCTTCTCAAAGATCAACAGGCCTTTGACCCTTTTGGGTTGTTAGTTGTGTACGTCGGGTCTATTTTTTACAATTTTGGGATACCGAGAAGTGGTATTTTTTTTAGGTGCACGGGGTGAGTCTGTGTAGCTCCTGCACAATTTCTTCACCACCCCTTAGGTTGTTGGCTATGTACGTCGGTTCTGTTTCTTCCAATTCTGGGATACCGAGAAAAGTGGTTTTTTTTTTGTTGGGTGACATTGAAAACAGAGTACTGCGTCTCTGCAGGATACGTCTGCTACCGTGCGGTAGCTGTGCGGGCATGCTAGTATTCATTATTTTTATACGTTTGCGTCTAAAATAATATATCGCATGTTAAAATAATATACCTAACCTTTCGCCACGCCTGTGTTATATGAGTTGTATTTACTTTGAATTCGAAGTTTGATCGTCGACCAGGTAATTGGATTGATCGGAATAATATGGTTTATGTTTCATATTTTAACCGCATTACGTCACGATCCTTATAAATATCAATATTTTATTCCCTTTACGATTAAGCATAGAAAATAAGTTATGTTTGACATGTCGCCTTTTCCAGTCTTAAATGTTTAGAAGGAGATGTTTAGAAAATACTATATATATATATATATATACAATTTTTTTAATGAAAATCTTTATTTAAGTTACTATTTTGTAATATGGATATTTTTAAACTTTAAAAAAATATTAAACCAATTTTTTCGGAGTCTTAAATGATTAACATAACGAAATTGGTAACGTAGTAAAAAGTTTCGAGCTCGTATCCCGGTGTTAATCAAAAAAAAGTTGGATAGATTGTTTTTTTACGGATACCTTTCTTATTGATTGAAACTTCTAAGTGTCATCTCATTATATTTAGTTTTTTTTTTTTGTAAACAACCTTATTTATTTTTTCGTTTCAAGGATTTAAAAACAAAACCGTTACTTATCCAATTGACAAGATTGATATAAAGTTGTTTATAACTAGAGCTGAGATTTTAAAAGTAATATTAAAATTTTATGATTTTAAAACGTTCAATCAATGATAAAACTGCTACAATTACCAGATAATCATTTTCAAATACGCCTTCCTCTATTTTTCGTCAAATGGATGGTGATGGTTTTGTGCTGAATCTTCTTAACATTAGATATTATAATTCTTGTTTTTAAAACGACCTTCAGTTTTTCAATATTGGTTCCCCAGACGCGCGTCACTCCTCCAGTCACTACCGCCTGTGAAAGAGTAAACGGACGTGGCTGATGTAATAAATACTGTTACGCATTATCGTTTCCGTGAACAAGTATTAGTCGTGTGGGAATTGTCTGTGGATGGATACTGGCTAAGATGTTTCATTTTGATAAAGCCTGTTATAAATAAAATATTGGTGGTATTCCTATAAACGTTGTGTACTAATAGAAAGCACATTGCTGTTGTTAGATCTTGCCGGCGGTCATGTTGTATGATGTTACCATATGGCAGCACAGCACATCTTATATGCTGTTTGCTAAAATAAATAAAATTATGTTTAAAAAACATATAATGCCAAAATTTATTACAGATAATATATAATTTATTAAATTTGAAGCGCTGTGTGATATACAACGAATCACATTATTGCTGTATTCTCACTGTATATTATGTTAAGTTAACAATATACAATAACCTTAATCAGGAATCATGAGTTGTTATAAATAATTTGTATTACCTCAATTTCACCGTAATTACTAGTTTAACGTAAAATTAATTCGATCGTACCTTCATACAAAGAATTTTAAGACGAAATAGTCGCATGAACGAACGGCGCGCCTAAATTTAGAAATCAATTACTACCGTGATGATTTTCAAAATACAATCGATTCCGCTCAATTGGGACACATTGGGCCCAAACATTTTGTCGCACAATAAGCGAAATTTAAGGTAAAATTAAAAAATATTACGTACATATTTTTGAACTTTATTTAATTATTGAAAAAAAAATAGTGAATTACAGAAAAATAATATATAATTATTAGGTTTACATATAAATATGAAAAAATAAAATAATCATAATACTAAAGAAAATTTTAACAAACAATTATAATAACAGTAACTTAGTAAAAATAGTCATGAAAATATTGTACATAATACATTTACAACAATAAAAAATATATTTCTGCAGGAATTCATCAACGGCGGCCTGTCTTGTGTTTTTGTGGAATTGCAAATGTACAAAATCAGCGCAGACGTTCAGTGCGAACGTTGGGCATTTATTAACAATTTATTTATAACATATTTATTAACATATTTATTTAGTCCCATTCTAAAAATTATTCGACTAAATTTGTATTAAGTAACAATTTGAGTTAAGTACTAAATTTAGTTTTTAAACAATTGTTGTTTTTTTTTCAAATAGATTCTGGTAAAGAAACAATAATATATGTTTTTAGTTAGTTATGACATCCTGAAGAAGAAAATTGAATTTTTCGAATTGATGTATTTAAACTCAATTAAATGGTTAATTAAACGAAGATAATATATAAAAATATATCATTTTTAATTCACTGTCCCAATTAAACGGAATGGTGTCCCAGATAATCGAAGTAAATTACTATTAGTTACTTTATTTGGTTTCCGTTTCTTGTCCCGATAAACCAGTGGTCCAATTGAGCGGAATCGACTGTATTCATATTTCACTTTGTATGTATGCCATATCATGAATTTACGTTTAAAATTAAAATATGGGTATCTACAAATATACAATAATTATGTTACGTACAAGATAGATTTTATATTGACATTAGAAATAACCTGTCAACTTGACGGGAAAAATTATGATTTTTATTTATTTATAATATTAACGAAAATACAATAAAAATGTAATTTACTTTGTTTGGCTCGATAACTATATGTTTTCTCGTGATAGACAGTTGCATTACACTTTGAAATATAGATTTTCCAAATATTTTTAGGATTTCACAAAGATTTATACATTAAACTACTTGATATTCCCGGCATTGCACGGTTAAAAAAAATAATTTAAAGGACCCTCGAGAACTCTGTGCAAATCCCTACCGTCCTAATCTAAATCACGCACCAGCATGCACCGGCGAAAATATAATGTGAATATTAAGGCGCAAAATAAATATAAAAAATTATTTTAAATATTGTAAACAAAAAAAGACAACGAGTTCACACCTACGAGTGAGGAGGAGAGGGAATAAACAGCGGTTGGTCTGGAACCGCCGCCAGCTCATTACTCGTCATTAATTCTAGTACAGCATTAAAAGTCAATTAAAATATAATTTACACTGTATTCCCGTTCCCGTGTGCGGCGGGAGTGCACTTTATTTTGTTGGCTTAATTTTACATTTTTATGAACATTCCTCGTTCACACTAGGTACATGTTCATTAGAATCTGATAGTATTCTGGATACGTCAAACGGTAAACTAATATTTATTTTATTAAGGAAAACACATTCTTATTATGAAGTTGTAATTATTCAGAACATAGGTCTGTGATATTTTAAATACTAAATTAATGTATTAATTATAAATATATACATATAAAATCAATTTTGTCGAAAAATATTGTTTTTGCGTCACCGGGATTCGAACCTGGATCTCTATTTCCAATCCGGGGAAGTGCACTACCTTTATGCTATAACGCCAGTATTTTTCTTGACAAATTTTCGAACCTATATGTTACCTATATGTAAAAATAATGTAGATGGCTTTCAAATAATGGAACGACAGGTGTATTAATTTGAAAAATGTAACATATAGGTTCGAAAATTTGTCAAGAAAAATACTGGCGTTATAGCACAAAGGTAGTGCACTTCCCCGGATTGGAAATAGAGATCCAGGTTCGAATCCCGGTGACGCAAAAACAATATTTTTCGACAAAATTGATTTTATATGTATATATTTATAATTAATACATTAATTTAGCATTTATAATATTTATTTATTATTTTATCTAAGAGCCACTAATACAATTTGAAACTGGCATGTGTGGATAACAAAAATCATTAATAGGTCTCTTTAAAAATTAAGTACAATTTTTTATAGCTTTTTCATTCTTATATTACGTGTATATATAAAAACGGTTGAATGTTTTGTTTGAAATATGGACATGGTACTTTTTGTTTTGAAGATACAATTTTCTTAATTATAAACAAACTATTATATATAAATTTACTGTAATATTGCTGTTCTTCAGTTAGATAATTACGTATTAGTATATTACATTTTTTCACAACGAATACATTATGTATAGATTTTATCATTGTTTAAAAATTATTAGATACACGACATACCCGTTTATTTATTTTTGCATTTTTTATTACGAAACCTTTCTATGTTTACATATGTTTCTTACAAGTCTTAAAGACTTGTATATTATATTAATGTTGATCTAAGAATCTATTCACATTGGATATGTAAAAAATTCATTTATGCAACAACGAGGCAACATACGGTTTGATCATAATATATATTGTTTATTTTCGAAAAATGATGAAATGGCAGTTGCCATGTTATTTTTTCTTTCAAAACATCTTCTTCTAAAAATATCTGACATTTACTTCAAACTGAAACACTTGGTTTCTAAAGTTTTGAATAATTATTTTTCAATTTCTTCGGCGGAGTTCAGTTATATAATTTACTAATACATTTGACTTATTTGGAATACAGTTTTGAACTATTTAAGATATTGAACAGAAAATTTTGATTCAAAAAAGTTAATTTTGGTCAACATATCAGATGGTACCTTGTTGTTCCAAGGTCATGCTATATCGCATTGAATGCATAATATACAATGTGCAATTTACAATAAATTTATTTTTTAAATTGAGATACGATATGAAATACATGTCACATCAATATTCTTACTAGTTTCAAACTAAGCTATATGCTTGTGCTATTAAAATAGGACTAACTTGCTGATCTCTTGGAATGAGGCGCGAACCACCGACAACTAGATCACTAAGCCAGCGTCTTAACCGCGAGACTAACAAGTTAATATAATATAAACATCAGTAACACATATTTTCCAAGCTACAAACATTTTTTAAAGTTAATCTGTTTACCTCACATTGTTAATGTCTTTAGTATAAGTATTCTTTTAAAATTTTAATTCAGTATAAAATGATAATTTGAATTATTATTGAAAAATGCTCCAAAGAATTCGCACTTTCTACTAAATACATATTACTTAATGCGATATTTATCCATGATTTTTTTCATCAATACTCAGTCTCTAAATTTTCCAAATTATGTCGTTAAATAAATCATTATTCTGAGATTGAGTTTTTAACCGCTCGTCAGAACTATGCCAGTGAGGCTGTTCAAAATGGATTATTATCACAAATCTTTATTCTCTTTATTTGTAAATATGAACACGAGCATCGCCCTTTCAGAGATAAAGTTTTATACAAAGGTACATTGGTCATATCCCCCACATATTTGATTATTCATCCTATTTGACAAGTTCCATCTCTAAATCAACTTAAGTTTGGTAAAGGGAAGCACAGCTTACCGCCTAAATAAACACGAAAAACCCTTTGAAATGTAAACTCTATCTAGTTATCTCTATCCAAATCCCACTTATGTATCATGTATTTTTATTCGTGTAAGTAAACACGAATTCTAATATCTCAGTTTTCTTTTGGATGTTCGAATATTTGATCCTTGAAAATGTACACAATTCTTCCTGTCTCAGATGCACGTTCGGGATGGGAATGAATATATTGTTATTTGCACTTCACGGAAGTGCATTGTTTATTATGGACCCTGCATGTTGTGTTTTGTATTTACGACAATAGTTCAAAATGTTTTTTTATTATAATCTTTATCAATGCCTGTTTTTTTTATACATTACAACACCCCCCCCCCCCCTAACTCCCACTCAATCACCCTCAGCGACACCTTTTTGTATTCCCTCAAACCATCCACTACTATCTCCTATCATCCGTAATCTCCAAGTAAGCCCTTTACTGTGCTCTTAGAACCTTTCATATCACCATTCATCGTGTGCATAATAATGACGAGCTAAAATATTATTTTAACTATGATTGTAAGATTTGTGTTCGCTTTTTAATGATTATTCGGCGATCAATCAATGGTGTACTGGAAACTGAACATTCGAAAGTTAAATCTCAGTGTATATGCTTTAGCTCACAGTTTAGGTCATCACTAGTGTATATACTTCTTGTACACAATATACAGGCACATGGAAATACTAAAATGCGTATAAGATTAATGCTCTTTATAAAATTATTATAAATAACACAATCAAAATTGTACGATTCGTGTGCATAATTCCAAATCATTAATATCAACTACATTTGTAGCCAGCCATACGCCAATTCTGCTTGTCGTTGCAAATGACATAATACTAATTTAAGAATATAATAATATACTAGTACTGAATACACTGGTTAAAAGAGGACGGGAGCTCATAGAGGTCATGATCCTCAGTTATGAGGGACCGACATGGATGATGACAGTTTAAAACTCGTAGATGCTTTGTATGATTGTGTGTAAAAATAGTAAATTTGCATAATTTTCCAATTATTATTATTAAAGTCGTACGTCTTTCTACTTGCAGACGATGTTCCACCGACTTTCTGGCGCTGTATCAAGGATCCTCCCCCACGGACCCCTTGCTAGCCAAGGTTTGCGAACCCAAACCCACCCTCCTCGAATTTGCAGGACCAAATCTCCTTCTCGAGTTCAGGTAAATTACATTATGTATTGTCATTTTGTTTATAGGGTGTGATTATATTTGTTTATTTCGTTAAACGTGCTTCGTTATCCTGTAAATTTAAATGTAATACAAAAGTGAATAAATATCAATTTAGGTGTAAAATATATACATTTTATTTAATTTCTAGCATATTGGCTTCGTCGATTACTTTATATAGATAGTGGCCGCTTCACGGCCATAATCCTTATTTCCATGGCAATCGCTTTCCAATGTAGTGGTATAAACTTTTTTCAATTATTAAAATATAATTTATTATCTAAATAGGAAAGTGGTCTACCGCATAACATCTTAACTAATCAAGTCAAATATTAACAGACATAGTCTTAAAATTATTTAAATTATAATGATTCTTATTTAGTTTCATTAAATTATGATTATTTGACTGCCTTTAAATAATCCAATAAAACTGAACGGTTTGTATCTTAGATAAATATTGTTTAACCTTAAAGGCGAGCTTTCATTTTTCCAGTTTGAAATTCGAGAAATTCTAAACGAATTAGATATGCTTTCAAGGTAAGGTTAATATTTAAATTCTTATAAGTTCCAGGGAAATAATTAATGATGTTATTTGTTACGTAAATCATGCGAGAAAGGAAGGGTTGAATAGAAAGATACGACTATAAAAATGATGACTTTCTCATATTCGATACAAGTTTCAAAAACAACTCGTATTTTCTATATTGACATATTGAATGAAATAAAAACGCGTTGTCATTTGAATTAATCTATCGAAAATTTAATAATTTATTGAGTACTTAATTCATATATATGAAATCAGAGCAAGTACGTACATATATTTAGATGGTCGCTAAAATCAATATTCTAAATGAAAAATTATTAAGACATCTTCAATTGATTATTTTGTTTAATATAATCAATTTAAAACACCACGTTGGCGTTTTGGTGATATGTCTGTTTCATACATACTATTTATGAAACTATGTTTTTTCTTGCTGGCATTAGACACTATACAACACTACAGTAGATACTCGCCTTTTTGAGATGAAAACGTTCTTTGAAATCATAATGATTATGTAAACATGAAATTCAAAAATTCCTATTCCATTGATATCGAATATCTCAGAACCCATATTTCTGAAATTTTTTAAAAGTTTTTGAAAAGAGTATTTTCAGTCATTTTGTTGATACATGTGTAAATAATAAATATATCTACGTTTTAGTATACAAAACGCTTTTCAGATTAGTGCTCACGTATGCGTCTGAGATATGGGTACCGACTAAAATGAATGCGTGCACACTGGATGTTTTTGAAAGGATATTTTGAGACGAGTCATTGGGCCGATTTTAGAAAATGAATTTTGAGTTGAAGATTCATTAAAATAAGAAGAATTTGGTAGTTAAACCTTATGGAGAGGATGACTAATCAATTGCCGAAGTCATTTCTGAACAATCCCAAAGTTAAGATAGAGTGGCAGTGTCTTCAAAAACATATCACAAAACCGCGTAAAAATACATGTTTATAATGGACACATTTCAATTAATCATTATTTACATACTTAATATAATATGTATAATTCCCAAAATGGGCGGATAGTTTAGTATTATTTGGTGTAAGAGCAACTTTAAAATAAGTTCCAACATAATCTCAATCGGTCACTTTAGGTTAAAAAAAATAATATAGAGGTTAGAAAATACGGTTACGTAACTTTGAGATTATAATCAATAAAGTTCAAAGATAATATTATAGTATCAAGTATTTCAAACTGAATCTCAATAAATCAATATTATCGTCATAAGTTTTGTGTTTGAAGATAAACATTACAGTTGCCTAACTTTGTTTCCGCTTGACCACAAAATTATCTGTAATCCGATAATAACATAACATTTTGTGTTTCGTAGTGTCTTTATAGTTTTTTATAGGTACTGTCGAACAGCAGGTACTCGGTTCGTGAATATTTTTTTTTCCGTTTTTTTTTTCTTTTTTGCCCGGTTTAATTAAATTATTGATTTTCGTATAAAAAATAAAATAAATTTTATTTGCATTTTTTAAATTTTATGAATAATAATACTTCGATCATACTATTATATCTTTGTAAAAATTTCTGGCACAGAGAAGTAGAAAAATTCTGGTTAAACAATTCAGTGACGAATTTCACGGACCGCAAACCGAGAATTTCTCACGGCCAAATTTCTTCAATTTGCTATAGATTTTAAGTAACTGCTAATGGACTATCGGCAATTTGAAGAAGGTGTCGGCCGCCTGGGTAACCCTCCTCTTTTACCCTCCCTCGACATCTTCTTATTATCCTCGCCACCTCCCCTCTCTCGCCTGTCAAAGAAAATAATTATGGAACCCCCCTTCCTCCCTCACTTTTTCCATGGATTATCAAATCAAAAGAACCTTTTTTAGGTTTCGTGATTTGATCCGGGTCAAAGACGGGTGAGACACAACCCTAATGCGTATTTTGCCTCTGAAGGACAACTTTCAAATGAATATATCAATCGGAGAAGCGATGTAGAAAGTTTAAATCTGTAGAATTAATTAAGCAAAATAATTTAGTGCGTATAATAACTATTATTATAATTTTAGCTTTGATAATCAAAAGTAATTATTATTGACATTGACAGCTGCTGTTGCTTTTACTAGCCTGGCATGTAACTAGCGTGCTTTATTAATTTATTTTTATTTTAAGGAGACAAATTATCAACAGATATGATCGATAATCCTACAAATAGGTATAAAGCACAGTGTGAAGGTAGAAATGTTTGACAGTTTGTGATTAAAAAGTTATAAACATAGATATATAATAAAAAAATTGGAAAATAAAATGTTCCAGATTACACTATCAATGGTTGAAAAGATAGAAACACAGTTTTAAAAATGACATGACTAAACAAGATGTTAAAACTACCGCACAGGTACAAATCACGTGAATTCCAAGATATCGGAACACGTAACGAGCGATAGTCCTCGGTGTTCAGTCAGAAGTGAATAATGCGAACTCGATTATATTGAAAGTACAATATAATTTCGCTTTTAAATTGAACCTGTTATTAAGAATATATCCAGATTAACGTTCTTCAGGGAAGACAAATAGCCTAGATTGAAACTGTAAAACTTGGTGCGAAATAGAGTTGGAGATCTCATTGAGCGAACAGGGATTTTTAAGTAAACTTATATATAATTACATAATTTGTTTCCTAGTTCTGGAGACCATGTGCCACCGTATGACTACAATGGCTTCATGGCTAGCATAGAGTTTTTCGAGAGGCCCGCTACAACTGCAGCTCCTGCGGCTCTCAGCACCAACACCACGCACGCCCTGGACCTGGCTGCGGCTCCTGCGTCAGGTAATATGGCTCACTCTCAGAAGCATGATGGACATTTCTGTTTAGTGAAATCCTTTTAGGTATAAATTTTTTAAACATTAATTAAAACGTAACGAATTGTTTTTGATACTCTCTCTCGGATTACGCAATTTTTTCTTTCTTTTGTGTAACACCATTACTGTTAAGATTTATTCATCCGAATCCATCATCTCAAGTACAAAAAGCTTCGTTCATGAGAAAAAATAGGACACATATGTATTTCTTTATAGCATGTCCTATCACAGCCGAGGCTTGAACAGTAATGATCATATAATATATTCAGTATTCAGTTCTGAACCTTTTTCTTACATAATGAAGGTGTGGTCGTTTAGGAAATAATAGTCTAAAATGAAACTTATGTATTTAAATTGTAGAAAAATTCAGATTCCATCGTTTACTGAAAAACAAAATTTTCGGCGTAGTACACAGCGTATACAGACTTGGCAACAATATTTTGACTACTGCAACTTTCTTTTATAAATGAAGCTCTGCACACAGACAGCAAATAAATAAGTGAATAATCAGAAGCCACCGGTAAACTAAACGAGACTACATGTGCGTGTAGATTTTGAAAAAGACTAACGAAATGTTTTTTATTAAAATATTGTCTACAGCAGGTATTAAGCCACTCACAGGTCCCGAATTTAAATGCTGACAAACAAACATATTTTTCATGTGAAAAAATACCCCTGTTTTCTCAATCGCTCTCTGCCTCCGGGCTAAGCCAGCTTTGGTTTTACACATACATATATGTTCGTTGTAAAATACATTTCTCCTTATATTTTTCTCGGTATGTTACTAGCAAAGCATAGAATACTGGTCTCGTATAAAAGTCCTAAGCATTCTGTTTTTGAGGAGTTTTTTTTATTTTCAACCGAATAATATCTACGACTCGCTCCCTTGTTAACATATTATTTTATTTTTAGGAAAAAAAATACACGAAAGTACTTCATTTAATAATTCATAAATTTAATAAAAGACGTCTTTACAAATGCAATAAAAAGAAAATACATAATCTAATATATTATAATGTAATTTTATACATGTAGATATATTGCGGTAATACATTTTAGAGAACTTATTAAGAAGAAATAAACAATGATATAAAGAGAGAAAGAAATAAACAATGATATAAAGAGAGATCAGAAAACGAGAAAAGGAATCGTACTTACATATAATTTTACCTACAAAATATTTCTCTTGAATTTCAAACTTACGAAACAAATATTTGAACTAGGAGATATCATCAACAACGTCCCTGGCTCTACAAACTGGTATGAGTCCTATTCTCTTCAAGAATACACCTCCACCGGTCTCTGCACTGGGTTGCTTTGCCTTCTTCTTCTTTTCGTACCTTATCCGTTCAATGGACGTTAGCTATCGTTACTTTGTTTATTGAGTTATTGAGACCTGGAAAAGTTCTACAATAGCCTGGCCAAGCTGTTGCCTTTGATTCTTCAGCTATGATGTTCTCCATCTTCCATGGTTTAGACTTCCAGCAATTTTTCCCTGCATTATGAGGCGCTTGTGTAACTTTAACTATCGTATTAAAATAATTCACTGAGATTGCGCTGTCTCCACTGGTCACCCACCCAAAAATCAACCATGAATTTGAATTCCTTGTTAAAATATTGACAGATCACTGCTACTTATCGTCGTAATAGGAATATGATGCGTTGAAATAATGAAATATATCTGTAATATAATGAAATATATATGTAATGAATAATGATTGTAATTAACAATATAAATAAAAAGTTTAAAAAAAACTATTCAATGAAAAGTTTTGATGTACGATGCTCCCGAATTGACCACGTGACAGCTGAATAGAAATTTATTTTCACACCTCCCACAAGCCGATGCATCAGGTATTATATTTTCCATTGTTCGCCGCCCACGGTGGTAGAAAGTTGTCTGTTTTGTTTGGACACCTGTCATCGCCAACTTCTGCGGCCGTTGTTCAATTAAACCCATTACGCAATGCACAATACAAGTATAATTACTTCCTATATCTTATTTACATTCTGCGGTGGCTGAACTACCGACATCTATCTCTCTCTCTTGGCGTTACCTAAGAACTTTATAACTCTCTAATATTGGGTCGTCCCATAAATAGTGCGGTGTCATCAATTATATGAAAATACAGTCTAAATGATGAGCTTTGTTCTTGAAATCTGTAGAGCTCGACGAGAATGTCCTGCAAACTCTGATAAAGTAAAATCTCATCGTAACTGTTGAGAAAGCTTGGACTGTTCATCATGAACCACGTGCGTGCCATCGGAAAAGTCAGCAAATTGTTCTAATCGCGTGCAGAGAGTGAATGTATACTCTTCTTTGCTGTCATGTCTCAGGAATGAATATTTTTTAGAACCCCACCCATCATATTTGCCGGACATTGTCCCATCTGATTGTTATTTATTCCGCAGTCTACAAAATTATTTAGACGGAAAAAATATGAATTCTGTGGACGAGGTCAGAACAGTGCAGGAGGAGTATTTTTCGTCAAGGACAAGCGAGTTTTGAAAAAGGGGCCTTACAAGTCTCAAGATCGAAGTCTACTTTCCATCTTTTTGGTACCATACTCTTCTGGTGATTTCCATACTTTTGAAAATGAAGGAAAATATATTTTTAATTAAAAAAATAACTTTATTTATGTTAATTTTGAAAAATAAAAGAAGTATAAAGATACCGCATTATTTATGGAATGACTTAATAATTAACGTAGACATCAAGACTATTCCGATTTACTTAGGGTTGGCTTACTTAGACGTGATACTTCTCTAGATGTCTCATCACATGTCCGTGATATTAACGTTTTTTGAAGTTGAAATACTAATTTTTCTTTATTCATTCAATCTATATGAAATTCTTTCGTAAATCTTCATTTGTAACTCTATCCATCCAGCTTGTTTTGAGCATTTTTCTATAGATTCGCATCTCAAATATCCAAGCTTCCATTTCATAAAATAATACCGAGAACACATAGCATCTGACCATTCGCATTCGTAATCTAATGTTGAGATTATGACTGCAGAACATCTCTATCATGCGTATTAAGTTTACACGAGTTTGTTCAATGCAGCACTTGATTTCAACAGAAGGACCTCCCTCTTTTATTTTTATTCCAACTCGGGTTTATAATACTTTGTAACTTCTCCAATTTCGTTCCAACAATAATAAAACTATTCATTGTCAACCGTATTCTTTTTGCTAATGCATATATATTTTCTGTAATTAAGTATTAAGTTCTAACCCAAAAATCTCACACGCCTTCATCGTGGGTTCCGCAGAAGTGGTAAATCCTCATTGGTACTTAATAGAAGTACCGTATCATCTGCATAATGCAGGTTATTCAAAATTTGATTTGACGACAATTGACGGCAGTTGCTTTGCCGTCCATTGCTAATGCCAAAAATAAACTAGTGTTTATTTATAACAATATAACAACGTGAGAGTTTCCTCATTTTGAGTATCCCTATCATTTGTCTTCCTTTATGTTGGAAGGTGAAAAGAAAACTGGAGTACACCTCTCGTGAAATCATTTTTAGTTAATACAATTATGCATAATGAGAGAATATTGGATTTTAAAGGCTAACGGACTCGCAGGATCTTATACCCTAAACACACCAGTGGAATTGTTTCGTACAGCATTATATTTATATATTTAGTGTTTAGGTACAGTAGATTTATTAGATTTGTTATTAGTCTATTGACGGGGCAATTATTTATTTAAGGAACCAAACCTCCTTAAAAATACTAAGGTTATGGACATAAGCGAAGCCTCCATCTTTTTTTCTTTTTTTGAGAGTCCAGGTTAGACTGGTACTTTGTTTGAGTAAGCACTGGTCTTAGCAAAGTTTTATATAGCTCTACCTTTGTTTTCTGAACATCATGCTCGACTTTAGCTGTTTGCAGACCTCTAAGTAGCAACGATTACCACTCCTTTTTTTACCTCTTCTAATTTATTATAACAAAGATAGACTAATAAATTACTCAAATTATTAATGCAATTAGATTTCGGAGCAAACAGTGTGATCATAATTTGTCTTCGTTTGTGAACTACTTTAAGTTAAACAAATATTTAAACGTTGTAACTTGCACGACGGAACGTCCACCGGTTCACCCAAGATATAACATGAGACATGTGGGTCCAATGTACAGAATTCGCCATTCGGTCTCCCGTCCACTTGCAGCAGTCATTCGCAAGGAAAATAAGTAAGATTAAGTCTGAGATTTTACAACATTATAATTGGTTCAGTTTTCATAATACAAAGATTAAATAATTAAAAAAATGTTAACATCGATAGATGATTAGAACGAGTAGCTTCATCAAAACTACAGAAAAGCATTAAATTACTTAATACAGAAATGTAATTGAAATATTATAAATTTCGTTCTCTGCGAAATGAGCAAACTTTGACTTACCAAATCAAAATGAAATTGCACTCAATGAGCAACCACAATTCACA
Organism: Eubasilissa regina; assembly: GCA_022840565.1. Taxonomy (NCBI): domain Eukaryota; kingdom Metazoa; phylum Arthropoda; class Insecta; order Trichoptera; family Phryganeidae; genus Eubasilissa; species Eubasilissa regina. Next base: position 25,375,421 of record JAINEB010000022.1, on the reverse strand, counting down.
TCAATTTTATATTAGGTTAAGTCACCATGTCGAATCCCGACTACATTACTTGTGTGTATGGGTGTAATCCATGATGAGGTATTGAAGTATTGCTTCACCATATTGAGAAGATCATGTTGAGCAGATGGGAACCGAATCGTATTCTTCCATTGTACTCGGGCTCATGAGCAAACACCTCCTTGTCGTGGAGGCCAATCGGGAAAGGGATTACAAATCCTGTAAAACAAATATAATCACATAAACACTTACACAACATGGCAAAGCGCAACACAGATGCCTAACATTTAATAATTATTCTCACCCTTCCTTTTTAAATTTGAAATCACATTTTGTGAGACTTGATTCCACGAGACGTCTACCGCGCTCTACCCAGTCCGTTACCGGAAATGCATAGACAAAAAAATATTTAACGGTGTCGTGTTGCCATCGCTCTAAAACCGCATTTCCAAGCACCCTATCGGCAGGTAGGTACTATAACGTAATGTTATTACGTGACCATTTCTAAGCAATATAGGCGAGATAGTATACTACGCTTGGATAATCCTAATAAAATTCAAGTACCCTTATACATATAGTCAAAAATTATAAAAATAATTCATTTTGAATCACTATAAAATTTAAATAATGTGATCTGTCATAAACTTTACTTAGTTGTACTGCATTACACAAACATAACCTTTAGAAAAAAACTGTTATTTTAACTATTTATTTACGAAGGAGTCTAAAGTTTTCAATATTATGAAATCAAGAAGATTAACAAATATTCACAATGCAACATAAGCGATTTTCCAGCATATATAAGAACAATGAAAAGAAATATAAAAATAATCGTTTCGTACTTTGCTGATAACACGTTTACAGAATTATTTATATAATACTTCATATATGTTTTATTAAACGTGTAGAGTTCCTTATTTCGCTATCTATTCCATTTCCAAGATTTCCATAATAAATTTATACAAGTTCGCTAAAGAACGACAAAGTACGCCTACTTCAAATACAATACATTATGTAAATGCACATTCAATTGAATCAATGTATAAAAAGTCTTCGCGTGCAATGACAATATGCATAATGCATGTATAGTATGTACATCATGTAATGCTTTCTTCAAAAAACATTTAAAGTTCAGAAATAATAAATAAATATAAAACGTTGTAAATATGAATTAAATATATTAATTAGAAAGATATACATATAAAATCCGGTTTGGAAAGAAATCCAGGTTCGAATCTAGGTGGCGCAACAACAATATTCTTCGATAAAATTGATTTTATATGTATATCTTTCTAATTAATATATTTAAAATATCACAGACCTATGTTCCGAATAATTACAACTTCACAATAAGAATGTGTTGTCCTAATAATAAAGTTGTATCAATGTGTCCAAAATTTAATAAAAATGAATTGATAATTCTAGCGTCTGCTATCAGATTACTCGAAGGTATTTGAGATTCTGTAAAAATAAAATAGATGGCTCTTTCAAATAATGGAACGATTAAATGTATTAATATCAAAAAGGTAACAAAAAAGTTCGAAAATTTGTCGCTAAAAATATTGTCGCTGTAGCATAGTTGGATAATGCGCCTTCCCCGGTTTGGAAAGAGATCCAGGTTCGAATGCAAGTGGCGCAACAACAATGTTTTTCTATGAAATTGATTTTATATGTATATCTTTCTAATTAGTATATTTAATTCATGTTTAAAATATCACAGACCGTCTGTTCTGAATAATTACAACTTCACAATAAGAAAGTATTCTCTTATAAAAAGTTGTCCAATTACTATGTTCTTTGAATACGCATAGTATTTTAAATGAGTTATATTTATTCAAAACTCCATATTTATTTTCTGTTGACTAATTTAGATTGTTTTCATTTTATCATCTTCGTGTGATGGTTAGTTATTACGGTACAGGTAGGTCTCGTATCCAGTATAACGCCTGTAAGATTTCCTTATAAACCTTTGAGACGCCTTCTGGGCAAACGTATATTAGAGTAATACAAATTAAATGTATCAATTTTTATTGAGATAAAAACAATATATCGAAAAAATACTTTTGTTGCCACCCGGACGACTCGAGTTTATCTTTCTTATTGTTACATTTAATCTGTATTAAAATATCACAGAACTATGTTCTGAAAAACTGCAACTTCACTATAATAATGTGCTCTCCTTATTAATGTGTACCTATATTAGAGTATTCAGAACACGCTACACTATTTGAGGAACTCAACACTTAAGGAGTGACTACGTTAAACCCTATTTATATGAGTATATCAAATCTGTACACCAGCTGTGGAAAGTTCGGATACGACTCTCACTGCTCCATAACTTCCTGAAAGGCTGAATCCAGGCTGCTTTGTCGTTCGATCTACCACAAACTATTTATTTATCACATTTGCAGTTTCCTACATTCCCGTCTTCATCTATTTTCCATACCGAACCTGTATAGAATATTTTGTATCCCGAAAAATTATCTGTATTTAACGAGGCGTTGAGTAAATGTGCTAGTATCATAGTATAGCAGTATTGAGAAAATCTGTAAAGTTCTCTCCGTATCGTCAGCACCCGCCTAATAAGTTCAATGTGGGTCAGTATCGGCAGCTACAAAGCAGCGTAGACGAATCTCTGCATTTAACTGAATATCTATTTTACTGACATGTGAGCTATAATCCCAAACTACAGCGCGGTATTACAGTGTACCAGCCAGCAGAATAGTGATGTAAATCAAACAAAATTTTGTAAAAAGTACATGATTCTTAGCTCCAGAAAGATCCTGCCACTACCAATCTGCATTAATTAATACATATTGGGATTTCACCACACATCGCATAATCCAACATTCTTGAAATATTTCATAATCAACAATGTCCGTTTTTACTTCATCTCCATACGACCAAAAGTGAATCAACCTTTTTTGTGTGTATATAAATGATATCATATAGTAGTACATAGAAAAAAGAGAATTCAAGTAAGTTCATAATTTAATTATATTAATAATTCTATATTATTTACATTAATCTCAATTTTTTATCTTTAATGATGGTAGCCTTCAAAATAAATTATTTCTTGAAATTTTGTCACGGTATCACATGCTATGTTCTGAAATTTTGTCATGGTATCACATGCTATATTCTGAAATTTTGTTGTGGTATCACATGCTATGTTCTAAAGTTTTGTCATGGTATCACACGCCATATATATTCTGAAAAAAATATTAATGTTAAATGATCCCCCTAAGTTTTCCATTTCTAAATTATGTTACGTTCGTAGTCCAGTAGGTAAAACGTTGGGTTCTCATACGGGAATTCTGGGTTCGATTCGTGATGAAGTCATGGAAATAACAAATTATAACATAAAAAATGTATTTTCAGAAACTTTCTGGAGAAAATGTACCGCGAAACTACTTTTAAAAAATAATGATAGAAAGTACATTTTTTTTTTTTACAATAAGTGTGCCACTTCACTTTTTTTTATTAATATTAAAAATATAATACAATTTGAATAATCAGTAGATATATATATATGTATTTTTTAACATTTGCTTCTTTTCATGAGAGTAAGACTCGTGTATAGAGAAGGAGTTAATTTATGTTTCAGTGAGTCTGTGTACATATTTTTTTTACTTCAGTTACAAATTTATGATAGTCCGTAATTTTTCTAATTGTGATGGGGAAATTGTTAAATAATTTGATGCTTGATAAATATAATGATTTTGAGTTGCGGTATATTTTAGTTTTGGGATATGAATTTGATCTCTATATCTTGTAGATCGTAATTCGCTTCTAAAATTTAATTGATTTTTAAATTTGAATTTTTTTTGTATATGTCTACTATTTTTCGTACTTTAAAATCTGTGAACAGTTGTATACTTTTTTTTTTTAGAATAATTTTTTTGTATCATTTTTTGAAGGTGGTTCATGGGTGGGGGTGTAATATATAAGAATGTTATTGCATGTATTTATTATCTTTGTAGACATCAACGACGAAGAAATATTTCTACAAAACAAAAGAACAGCATCTGAACTTAAAAAAAATTTGACAATATTTAAAGTGTTCAAAATTAAATACTATCTGTGTACGAGGTGAAACTAGGCAAACCAGAAGACCATATTATATGCAGGGGTGGTATGATGTATATGTCAGAGATATGTTACGCTGTGTTTTAAAGTATTTTGCGTGCGTATAAAATAATAATATAGGAAGTTATTTCTTGTAGAAAGACAAAACTAATTACAAGAAACCTGGAGGTGTTGCTTAAATATCTGGGCAGTAAAAATAGCCAAGATATCGATCAACCTTCCGATATTAGCTCCCCACTCAAGCCAGTCGCCCTTCCACAAACAGATGATATTTCATTCAATGGCGGAGCTGAATGGTTGGAAACTTTCAATGACTATGAAAACAAACCCAATTTATGTATATATAAATCTCGAATCATACAGAAATATATATATATATATATATATATATATGTTTGAGTTGAGGTTTCCACGAGCACTAGTGTATGAAACTGGCGTCTCTTCTAGGTTAGTTCACCTTTTTGTAGATGGATTCCTTGAGAAAACCTAGTCTGATATTTCTGTACGGTAACACGTGCCATTGTCAAGGCGTTGCCTCAAAAATCTCGACTGTGGGAGATTTATATCTTCTGCAAAAATGTACTGTTGAATACAGAACTGAGATTCACACTTTGAAGATTAAAATGATTTAGGCATATGAGAATGTTTTTGATAACAATGTGATAATAAACACAATATATAAAAAATAATGACACAATCTACAGTAATATATAGGGTGTCCCTGAGACAGTAGCCCAAATGGAACCTTCGGTTAGGGGACATCACTAACAATCCATTGGGGTCAAATAAGATTTACCAAAATTAAACGGTTTAGAAGTTATTTGAACTTATATGATTTTCACCAAAAAAGAAAAATATATTTTTTTTAATTTGCCATAAAAAAAATTATCTTGTAACATTATTGCATCGTATGTGTGCCAAATTTCATATATTATTCAAAAATATTGAGACAGTTCCCAACGTAACGGTCCCCAAAAATAAAATTAGTATCCAATTAGTAAACGTAGATAGGAGTCAAATTTATGGCTGTACTCGCAAGGCCGGTTGAATATACATCATATATGTATATTAAATTGTTCTATATTAGCATTAAGCTACATTTTGTTAGATTTCGGTAAAAATATCGTGTATTGCAGAAAGTTTCAAGATGTACTTCCGTAATATACAATAAAATAAGTTCGTCAACTTTAAAAGTCGAGCGCGTACAATTAGTACTATTATGGTTATATGTAAAGATCGCTTGTGTTATGTGTACAGTTCACTGACATTTTTTTTACATTTATTTTTGACTTACGTTAAAATTTAAATTGTTAGAAAACTAGCTTAGCATTGTGTATATACTGAATTCACAAAGAATTTTTATCTACCTAACGCGACGTGAATGGACATATTTTCGAATATATTAATGTTATAGCTTTTCGAACATTTCTAAAAAGTGGCAAAACGTAAGTTTAACGTTTACGCAATTTGTTTATTTACTTTTCGGCACGTATTTTTCTAAGATTATTCTACTACAGTACGATTTTTATTAGAGGAGGTCGCGATTTAACACATTAAAAATTCGTAACTCCGTTATTAAAGGACCTAGAAATAACAGAACAGCAGCGTCGAAAGGGATTTATTGAAATTAACTGATTCTAGTTTTTGTAAATATGATCGATTATATATTGCACAACCAACCCAACTGTGCCATTCACATTATTTTTAAATACATATGTTAATCGCGTAATTTAAAGTTATAACAAAATCTGTTATAAAAATATTACCTAACGTGATGTAATGATGTGATTGCTTATAATTCATCGAGATATCCGTTAATAAAAAGAAAGCTAATTCTGTGAAAATGATAAGTTATAAAGATTGTGTACATAACGGCAAAATGACATTTCTAATCGGCAGCAGATAGCGATGGCTTCCCTATTGTACCGAGAGTGAACCGAAGTGATATGTCTGCAAAATTAATGATTCGATTAGGATGTCGGGTGGAGCCTTTGTGTTCCCCTTTGTATAGTTCCAGCACTGCAGAAATTGGCTCTCCGTAAGTTCGTAGAAGGCTCGGGCAGTTTAATACCTCTGCTGCATCGAATATATTTTCCGTCTTAGATTCTAGACCAGTTTGATTTAAAAGATTTGCCAACACGACAGGTTCTAAAAATAAAGCATATTCACATTTCATCAAATTTAAAATTTCATCAAATTTAAAATTTCATCAAAGCAATCTGTTTTTAAGGCTTTCATTTAACGCTACGTATTAAATTGTGTAATTGAATCTGTCGACGCGTTCATTGAAATATCGATGTTGAATTAATATTTCCATTGAGTTTCAAAGTAAATTTTAACTTCACTATCATATAGTTTTATAAATATATTGATTGACTTTTGTACTTCTGTTTGATTTTTTTTAAACCTTTACACCCTTGAACAGAATGTAACAATATTTTTAATATTTAAATATTAAACACGTATTGGTTTATTTTAATAATTTATAGTTCCATATTAACTATTAATTAGACTGTAAAAAGTTCATTAATTTCTTCAACTAAATAATTTTTGGGAACAATAATTACTTTTTTCTTCTTCTTTGCCTAAAAAATACTTTTCTTTCAGAAATTCGTGATTAAAACACTTTTTAACTTATTAAAAAAAAGTAAAATTAGCCATGAAAACTACATTAGGAAATCTGTTTCGCAACATTTTTATAAGTATATTCTCACTTTTACCTTGTTTAAACCTTTGCCAGAAAGCTTTATATTATAAAGATTTTATAGGGGCCGAATACCAATTCCGCTACCTCTCACATACTAAGCGAGCCTCCTGCCATCTTAATATTCCTCCTTTAAACTGTGGTGTCAAATTTTCAAATAATAAAATAATTAATTTAGTCATCATTATCAATGTCGGTCTCTCATGACTAAGGGTCTCGATCTCCATAAACTCCCGTTTCTGCTCTGTGACTAGTATTCTATGAAAGGAAACCAATAAGAAAAGACAATATCAATTTTAATCATCAAGACAGTATTTCTAGAAATTTTCTGTTAAATTGAGATTCATAATGATTAATTTATAGAAATATTATGTGAAAACATCATACCTATCTATAAATAGAAATCTACCGTATACTCGTTCATTATATTTAACAGTTTAAGTTAACCTTGCGAATATTATTTCGGAGATAATATTTACTTTGTTAAATAATAACGAATATACTATTTTCTCTTTCATGAAATCGAACAACGAATGTAATATTTTTCTCTAAATCTTTAAAATGTGTATATTATGTATACATAGGAAAGAAAAAAGGTCAGAATTAAAATAATAGTTCTGACAACTCTCTAAAATAAACATATTTAAATTTAAGTTCAGTGTTAATATTAATTTATCTTTCATGAAATACATATCAAGCTTTACATTTTTGATAATGTTTTTAGCGCCAAAATCATTTTATTTATTATAAAAATTGTAATATTTTATTCCGTAAATTTAGGTATGTTTGTTTTATATTTTTTATAAATCATAGTTAGGCACAGCTTATTTGAATGCTCAAAGAGCAACCTAGTAAGTAAAGTATTAGCTATAGAAAAATCCGCTAGAGAACAAGAAATTTCGAGATTCTAAATTATCTTCTTTATTATATTTGTTTCAAAAATTAATGAATAGTTAACCAATAAAAAGTAACAAAATATAAACACATTTTTTATAATGATTGCCCGCGATAATAGCTTTCATAAACTTATGAGAATGAGTATAAAATTAACATACATGTGTAATTCTTTTCAAAAGCTTTTCTTAAAAATGACTGTGATCATCCTGTCGGAACGTCGAAGACCTCTTTACAGGAGAACAATTCCATACGGAATGCTTAGAGAATAGTAAACTACATACATATGTAGCAGTGTCAAAAATTACCTTCAACCACGCAGACACAAACGTGCAACTAATATATCATGAAAAATGTAGAATAATAATAAGGTCTTCGGGGTTCGGTGTCAGAGGTCCGCGGCAGGACGGGGTGGGTGGGAGTGGTGAGGGGTTGGGAGGGCAATTTCTTATGTAAAACGTTTGTATGCAAATTAAATGGACCGAGGATGAAAGCTTAAATAAAGAATGAAAGCGACATTTCAGGTTGTTTTTACATAATAGAGACATACTTCATGAAGCTCGTGCGATGGAAGTAGGATTTAGTGAAATAATTAAAGGCAAAATGATTTGATCCCGTGAAAAAATATAATTAGATCGAAAAATACTGTTGTTTTATAATTTTTTTAAAGCATGAAGAGTCTGTCAACTTACTTACTTACCATCACGCCGTTTTCCAGCGGGGATAGGCAGACAGAATTGAGCGCCACACTCTTCTGTCCTGACGCACGATTCTCGCTTCATCCACGTTCATACATCTTCTCATACTAGCCCGCTGATTGTTGAGACTTCTAACAGAGCCATCCTCCATTAACTGGTTTACCTGGTCGTGCCAAGTCTTCCGCGGACGTCCTCTATTTCTGGTGCCATCAACACTTGCGTCATATATCTTTCTTACCATTCTCTCCTCATTCATCCGTTCCATATGACCAAACCACCTAAGTGATCCTTTCTTCATCTTACTCACTATACTAACATCAGCTTTACATTCTTTCCTTATTTCTTCATTCTTAATTCTGTCATAAATAAATTTGCCACATATACGCCTAAGTGATCTCATTTCCACTGCATTCAGTCTACTTTCGTTCCTTTTCTGCCAACTCCAGGCCTCACTTCCATACATCAGTGTCGGTACCAGGATTCCATTGCGCATCGCTAGTCTTGCCTCGGTTGATAAATTTCCGTTAGATTTAATTCCATTCAAAGCGCCGTTCACTTTATTTCCTGCAGTCACCCTCCTTTCCATATCATTCTCAACCTTTCCGTTTCTATCAAACATACTTCCCAAATACACAAATTCATCTACTTGTTCTAAACATTCATTACCTACAAGTATTTTTCACGGTGTCTTGCTTTCCTCCTTCTCGAATACCATTACTTTCGACTTATTAACATTCATAATGAAGTCGCTTTCCTTGCATACATCGTACATTCTAGACACCAGATTCTGTAGTTCTTGTTCATTGTTGTAGTCTGTCAAGCTACAGCTTTAGTTAATTCGCAATTTTTCTTATATTATTTTTACTCTTCGTTCTTTAAAATCAATTTATGTAAAGTTTCGTTTTATAATAACTACTATGTATTGAATACTAAACCGAAACAAACGTTTTAAATATCAGCACAACTGCTGACATTGGAAAGGATATCATAATACTAAAATCTATGATCACATCTATTTGTACTTTGTACGCCACCTTATATTTTCAGACAATAAATAAATCACTTTTAATCGACCTTCGTTCAAATACAGTGTATTAATAAATATTTATTTAAATATTTGCGCTGTTACTGTAAGAGGTTTTAATATAATTTTAAATACACACATATTTTGTCTTAGTTCTGTGCATAAACGACCGTGATATTTAAATTTGTACTGTTTATTTGTTACCTGAAAATTACGACAATACTATTAGAGATTATATTATATTTGATGTAATAATTTTAATATTCTCATTCATAAAAATATTACTCATAATTATACATATATGATAAATAAAATTTTAATTACGGTTACATTATCTTTTGTGTACAGTTTTATGGGCTAATCTGCCGTGTATATCTGACCTTTTTGGCCGACTTGTGTGCACAGAAGATTCTGAACGGCCGTAAAAATCTAAGAACATCTTTAACGGTTACATAAATTTCAAAATATAATAATTAACACATATAATTAAAGTACTTTTTCCAGATTTTGAGGTTATTACTTAAGTTTTATATACATAAGATATTACAGAGACTTAAGACTTGTGGCTAATGAGAAGTGATTTTATCATCCGAAAATAAATTGATATATGTTTTTAATTATCTTCAGATACACCACCCCATTTACATTTATATAACCTATTTTTTTTGTTTGAAACCGCCAACAATATTAAATGTTTATCTATAATCGAAACCTCGCTTTTCCATTAACTATTAAATATTAACTCTGCGCGATTTCAGGTACATCGTGTATAAGTAGTTGAACGAATATAAATTGTTTTAATTCCCTCGCAATTATTATTGATCATGACTCACACTTTTGATTGCGAGAAATGTATTTGTAATGAAAGAGGTATCGGATATTACCTATTTAGTTAATACGTAGTTTTAGCAAAAGGCTTTATTTCTTTAAAATAATCCACATACATAAATAACAACAGACTTATTATGATCTGAAAGTGTAAAATGTACTTAATATTAATACCTAAATCTTTTATCAACTCTATCTTCAAAAATATAATAGTTTTGTATATATACAATTAATGTTTTATATTGAGCACGATATGTTTATCTTTATTATTTTTAAATATACTTTTTTTTCTACATACTTTAATTGTTATACATAAGGATAAAATTACTTTTCACAATACAGATCTTCATCTAGACATTCTGTTAGCACGTAGATGTGCACCGTACATGACATAAAATTGCTTAATTAAACTTCATGTACAGTAATTAAATTTATTTATTAGGAATTTTTAGGTAATAAAATAAGATTAATCCATTGAATAGTCTCCGTGATCTTTACATCTACTTGTCCTATATAATATTCTTAATATGAATGGCTAATCGTTTTCTTGTTTGAATTTCGTCTCAATTTCCTCTAGAAGGGTAAACGTGCCCCCACATCCATTAGCCTCTGGTATACAAAGTATTTTTGGTGGTTACTATGCCAATCCCAGTCCTCAGACTAGTTTCGAACTCAGCAACTTTGTAAAGTAATGAAGAACGCGGAGTTTTGAAATAACTTCATTCTTCCGTTTATTTCGAAACTTTTCCAACAGCCTTACAAGATAACATGTCTCGGACAATAGTCTGACGAAATGGGTATTTGAATACTCGTATATTTCATATGCAGGTAATTATTCTATATTAGAATATTTTTTATATAGAGAAAATCGGGGAACAGCAGAGAATTTTTAAAAGGTATAAAATGTATCTATCTATACATTACCGCAGCAACTATAAACAATTTTAATAATTAGCTTTATTTTAACGTTATAATTTTTAGGCAAATACATTTATATACGATAATTTGTATCAGTACACAATAAAATAATTACATATTTATTACGTAATAACGCACATAATTTATTTTTTTTAAATAATCTTACTCCAAAAATTTATTTGCGTGTCATTCTAAGCAAAAAATAAATTATAGTTTTAAATCTATTCTTCATTAATAAAATGTTTCCAGAAATATTAAGTGTTAGTAACGTATACATCACTGAGAAATTAATTTCATTTGTAATATTTGAATCGGTAATCTTATGGTTAGACATTTTAAAAATTAATACAAAATAACTCTGTATCTTTTAAACATTGTCTTTTGTACGTTTGCGGAGAGAAGATTTAACATCTTTGCCACTATTTTCAAATGCAAAATGATTCGAATACACATGTACTTTTAAATGTGTATTCAAATTATTATTAAAAATTATAAAAAATACATTTGTCAAAACTACAAATAACTATTTTTATCGATGTCCTCATTTTAGACGCACGTGTTGGCTGTTGTCAATTAAATTAGCTCGCATAAAGAAATTCTTTTTTAAAATTAAATAAAGGTTTAACAAATTTTCAACGACATTTTTTCCATTTTTGTCTGTGAATATTCCAAAACTGTATAAATTTTGAATGATGCTCAAGCTCCGAAACTATCCGTATGTAGGGGATGAGCACTTAGAAGATTGAGCACAAATGATACCCTTTGTTGCTGAACAAAATATACCAAATTGAAAAAGTTCCACGCGTCTTCTCGAACCTTTAAGACTGCTCTCCGTTTATAAATAGTCATCTCCATACTCGTACCTGTTGGACAGATCGGGGGCTTGTATCCCCCGGGATATTGCTATTCCCAAAATTTGTAACCATCTGTAAGAAGTAGCACCCCTTCTCCCGCAGCAGGCCTCAACTTGATGAGATGGATTTATGGTTGCTCCCTCGCTTGGGCCTGCTTTATTTAATATTCACGAGAGCCTATCGGTTCAGAAAAGTTTTTTATATAATTTCTTACGCCGAAGTTGGGAATTTCCGATAAGGCATTTGGAGTTTTATAAAAATGAAAATGGATTTTTCTATATTTCTTCAAAATAATACGCTTTGACACTGAGTCACCTTGCTCAGGTATATTTTAAATTTACAATATTTTAAAGATATGCAAATTGCTAATAAATTTTATTTTAAAATCAATAAACTTTGTTTTGTGCTTGTAAAATTAATTAATATAAAAAGCGATTTATAAATTCACAAATATTATAATATATTACTGTCCAATATGAATGTTACTTTTTTCAATACTTTTTTAGTAAGTATTTACATTATATGCTTGAAATAAATGCATTTTTGTTTATCATTGTTTATAATGATTCCATAATTTATTTTTAACATTAGAGTAGTTCACTAATCGTAATAGTAAAGATATAAAACGTTATATAAATAAAATCTTTTAAATTTCCCTATTTCTGTCTGTATTAACAAAATTAATATTTACATTTTACTCTTTAAGACCATTTATATTATATAGTACGAGTATGTAAAAATTAAATAGCCATCACACTAAAATATCTCAACAAATTATTGTTATCTTCTGCCAAATTTATTTTTCAAAATCTGCGCAACTTCTTCATTGCTCTTGATAATACTTTATTTTCGCTAACTTCTTTTATCATTCAAATTTTTCGTATTTATCTAAGATGAATATTAATGAAATAAAATTTTCTTTTATAAATGAAATTAGATTTTCCTCGAAGCTTTCCTTGCAAATAAGCCAGTTACTCTTCCTCACATTCCTTCTTTCAAATTATGTGTCTTTTATATTAATATTTCTCTTTTAGTAACAACCTTCCTTCGTAAAAAATTATTATAAATTGTAAAAAAAATATATATACAAAGAATCAAGGAAAGTGTCAACATAAAGACCTGATCCATATTTTGACTTTTTTTAAATTAGACAAACTAAAGCATTTAGGATACGTGTACACGAATGAAATTTTGCTCTCAAGTTTCAGAGATATAGCGCTGAAAGTTACGTGTTATTTAGTCTGCGTTAGATACAGAATACGTTAGAGAACGAGTGATACAACACACTCAGAATTTATTCTGTACGCGAGTTTCTAAAGCAAAGTATAATAATAATGTACTTGAATTACTGCCAGAGTTAACACCTGCATATGACCTCAACCGCACACGTCTACATTATATAATATTTAATAACGTATCATCTGTAAAATCTCTTAGAATTATGAAAACTTTACCTTGCCTTTATATGCGGATTACCTATGCACCTTTTAATAGAGAAGCGCACATTAAACAAATCATTATTGTTTATTATTATTATTGTTTCAAACTAAGCAAAGGTATAAAAATATGACAAGCTTGATCAATAAAATACTAACACCTTTGTGACACAAAATTCATATGTAAATCTAATATACCACATATGAATATTTGGTGTAGTAGTTAAAACGTTGACCTAGTGATATAGTGGTCGGAAGTTACACCAGTAACTTAGTCTTGTTTTCATAGTGCAAGCGTTTAATTTAGTTTTAAAATATTTATGTGACATGTATTCCATGTAAGCAGCTCTATTTTTTTTTTAAATATATATATATATATATTGTGAGCTATGGAGCCGGGGATTTCACACCTCCACCCGCTAATTCAGTGGCAAGCGTGAGATATGGATCCACCGAGTCATACCTATCAAAACTCCTTACCTTACCAACGATTTCCCAAATCTGCATTCGTCCCTCGAAGCAAAAGAAGAATAATTGTAAATACTAATTTAATGCATTAATTATAAATATATACATATAAAATCAATTTTGTCGAAAAATATTGTTTTTGCGCTACCGGGATAAGAATAATTTTAAATAACCAAATGATGAAGAAGGTTTTTTCATAATAAATAAAAACTTGATTGTCAAATGAACAAAATTGAATATATTGAACTCTACTTAGTAACCAACTAATACTATATACTATATACATATCATACTTTACATTTTCGGTAACTTAAGCAAAGAAAACGTGGGCAACAATATTTACAAATCAAATACTCTTCCGTTCCATATTGAATGATTGTACCTTCATCCTCCGAGGCCGCACCGAGGTACAGAACTCAGTGTGCCAGACTTCGATCACAGCAGTAATATATACATATAAATATACATACAGCATCCATAGTACGGTTCCGCCCCGAATATGGCTTGACAGAACCACATCCGCCCCCATCCAGAAGCATCAGGGTCTTACCGGGTAGGACCAAAACCCTCTGCCCGACCAGACAATAGTTCCATTTTGGGTCACGTGCCCATCCCAGAGTGAAGAAGACCTTGGCAGGAATTAATCTTCTGAGAGTTATTATTATCTTAAGAGAATTAATCTTCTGAGTTTCCAAGCCGGTAAGCGGAGCCAATACTGGCTTGGAATCAATTATATCTCCGTGTAACGGACTCTTTCTACAGATTTAAAATATTCTCCCCGCGATCGAGTAGCAGACATAACTGCTGCCCGACTCGGTCGGGCCCCGATCGACGTCTGACGGCAGCGTGCTCACTTCCCGCCGCCCGGGCGGCCATGTATAGATTTTTAATTTTATAGATTGGTTATCACCATTGTAGAATAAAATTTCCTTCATAAATTTAGTTATCGGGGCGAGTATCAAAGTGCAACGTTACAATATATATATGTTTATAATAAAAAAAAATAGACTTGCGTACACGGAATACATGTCACATCAATATTCTTATACATATATTTGCATTCTGAAATGAACTATGAAGAACTGGTCAATATATTTTATTTACTACAATTACAAATTATATTTTTACATTTTCATATTAAAGAACTGTGTTATGTGTCTTGGATCCTACCCAGAAGTAGTATATACATAAATGTCAGCATTCGCCTTGCTCGTTATTTGGTGGATGTATTTTCGCCTGAACTTTCTTCTCCCCTCAATCTTTTTCTCAGTTGTGTCCTATCTATTAGCACCTTCGTTTTTGATATTGTCTAATGAATAGATCTCTTTTCTTGCACTCTCCACAGAACATACTCATTTGTAATTACTTTATCCATTCTTCTCCAGTACTTAATTAACAAATTATTCCAACCTATTTTTATTTATATGTATTTTATTCAAATGAATAATGAATGGAACGTTCTTTTTACAGATTCAGGTCGAGGATCCCGCTGCGAGCTGTCCTTCTCCGCAGAGAGGGACGGACGCTCCGGCAGCTTCGACACGCGCGCCCTGCCATTCCACCCCGAGTGCAGGATCACTTTCACCGGCCGGCACACAGACGTGGTGCACATATCTCTCTTCAATTATAAACTAAAGTAAATCTCACTCTTTACTTAAAATCTGCCGCATCTACCACCATAGTTACATTCTTATAAAAAGATTGATGCATAATTATCCGCCGTTTTTTTCGTAACATTTTGTTTATTGAATTTGACGTTTAATTGACATTTGTCGTAATATGATTATTTAATAAGGTTAGGAAATTAAAATGTGCATCGAAAACCATACGTCACATTATGCTATACCAGTTCGAGGAAGAACGGAAAGCTGTATTCATTTCGCAATCTCAACGATCTTTTCGGCGAAGGAACGATTAGCGAAAGGGCATGTCGAAAGTGGTTTGTTCACTTCAAAGCCGGTGATACCAGCTTAGACAAGTCAGAAAAGGGTCGATCTTCAGATTTTCATGACTAGGTCCTTCTGGCGGCTGTGGAAGAGGACGAAAGTTGTACCACTAGGACACTGACTGAGAACCTCAACATCGATCGATAACGTTGACTACGCTGACAATTTGAGTTTGTTTTCATTTTTGGTTATATTACAATACAACATAATTTATCTTACAATATATTTTTTTAAAACGGTGAATAATTATGCAATAACCTTATAATTATCTAAGATAATATCCTAATAATTATCTTAGAAAAAAAATTCGATTGACTGTTTCGACGGTGCACCGATGTTTGATGCTCCGACGTTTGATCCCCCGACAATTGATCCCCCGACAGTTGATCCCCCGACAGTTGATCCCCCGACAGTTGATCCCCCGACAGTTGATCCCCCGACAGTTGATCCCCCGACAGTTGATCCCTCTGACAATTGATTCCTCGGAAACTTGTTCCCTCAGACAGTTGTTCGTTCTGCCGATTGATCCCCCGGACAATCGACCCCCCAAAGCTTCTTGAAGTACCTATTTATATTCGTAAATACAAGCATCCGTGAATGTTATAAATAGGGTGATGACAAATTAATGAAAATATTTCTCTCGTGCAAAATTACATATAATTCCAGATAATTAAGAGTGTTTTCATATTTACAATAAATTGTTATTATGTTAAATATTACTACTTTTATAGATTGGTTTTGTGATTTTTATTTTTTATTTATTTTTATTACATTTTAATATAATTTTCTCGTTTCTCTGTGATTCGGGGGCGCTCTGTAAAGTGGAGTCCCTCGTAATCGCGACGTGTACGATTCTGTAATTCCACCACTAGATGGGAGGTAGTAACCGCAAACATGGAGGGCCAGATCAAAAACACCACTAGCTATCTTATAAGAATAACTATCCAAACTGCAGTTTAATAATGATGGTGAAGGAAAATCATTAAATACAACATCAGGTTCACAATCAAGAGATCACGATCTTCAGTAATGAGGGAACGAACTAGAGAAAAAAAACTACTTATCTGTTATAAGTTTCTGAATAAAAAAATCTTCACCTTTTCAAATAAATCATAATAGATTCGTTTTATAAATTTGTACAGTATTTTATTCGTATATGCCTACAGAGAAAAGAAAGACAAATGTCTTAAAGTATTCCGAGAAAAAATCTGTTGAGTGTATTTCGAAATACATTGATATGATGTTCTTTTCTTGAATTTATGTTACTCATGCTCGTAACCAACAACGTATGAGAGTTACTTTTGCTCCAAATCAAATAACCTATCAATTTTCGGGACAATATTACATTACATTCACTGACGCGAGAGAGCTTCACGAAACATCACCTACCACAGCTGGGCGCTTGTTCCAGGCCGGCAGCGCGGGGGGAAGATATTGTCAGTTCAAATAAACATTGCCTGTAAAAACAACGTTTCGATTTCTATCAGTTTGTGCAAACAGATCCATCTTGAAAGAAACGTTATTTCCGAATGAATATATTTTTTAAATAGACTGAAATGGTACTATTTTTTGAAGTGAGATTTCAAAATTATTTGCTAAATTTAAGATAATTGAATTCGCGCATTTCTCTTATTAGATTTTAGATTCTACTCTCCTTCACAAATACGCTCTTACATCCGAATCTATTATACTTCTCCACTAACCATCAGAATCCAATTTAAGACTTGAATCCACTCTCCAGTCAATTTCACTCAGCTTCAACATTTATGTGCACCCACAAAATACGGTGATTCGATAATTTCAAACACAGTTTTTTTTCAAAAGATCCGAATACAATGTAATATTGTAATTTTTCCTCAAATCAAGCTGAAACAATATCTCGGTTAAATTAATTTATATTTAACATATATATATACATGTATATCAATTCTATGTAATACATAATTTAAATATAAATTACTTTGTATTTTATCATTGAAGCGGATAAATTCTACAAATAAAACGGATATTACAATTGTTATACAATGTAAAATATACCTAAATATTATTATTTTAACCTTCTGTTTATTCCTCATTTCCGAATTTATGAAAAGGAAGCGGTTAAATAATTATGTTCACTTTGAAATTCGCAACATGCTATTTATCAATGTGTAATACGCGATAGTCAAAATAGCTCAATTGCCCAATGCAAATATTTGATTGATAAATATTAACTACTGAAATTACAAATATTTCCGTAATCAAAAGAATTTTTTGAATAAAGCAGATTTATTTAATCCCAATGAAAAATATTTACATTAGTACTATAAAACTTGTTTACGCGCTTTATACTTCGATAGGTAGGCCTGATATAAAATTTTGAATATGTGTGTTCTATTTGTGTAGATTTGAATTTACAGAAAACAAAAGCGATGCTGCTTCTGGGAAAAGAGATTGTGATTCGGACGGACTTTTTACGGCGGCAATAATAAAACTTTTAGTGTATATAATTTCGGATTAGCGGTTGTGTGAAGGTGTGAACGTGGCTGACCAGCATATTTGCGGACCATCAAGCTACAAGGATAGCGACGTCGGCCTCAACCAGCACAGGTTCGCAAAGGTTTGTGTAATTTGAATTTACATAGATTGAATAACTGTATTCATCATTACCAATAGAAAACCCAGAACTAGCTATCGAAGTATTTACGGAAACAGCCACGTTCACACCTTCACACAACCGCTAATCCGAAATTATATACACTAAAAGTTTTATTATTGCCGCCGTAAAAAGTCCGTCCGAATCACAATCTCTTTTCCCAGAAGCAGCATCGCTTTTGTTTTCTGTAAATTCAAATCTACACAAATAGAACACACATATTCAAAATTTTATATCAGGCCTACCTATCGAAGTATAAAGCGCGTAAACATCCCGCCCCCTAACCATGCCTGCCTTGGTTACTAATTATCCAAAGGTAACTTGCACAATTTTGAAATAGGCCTCAGCAGGACACCATTTTGCGTTTTAACTTCTGCGACCCGAACTACCCCATCCCTGCCAGGTAATAATTTGACCAATCGTCCACGTCGCCATTGCAAAGGAGATAAATTGTCTTCCTTAATCAACACTAGATCATCTTGCCTGGGAGGCGCCGTTACCGAGGTCCACTTATATCGTTGTTGCAAAGTATGGAGATATTCTGTCCTCCATCTTTGCCAAAAATGCTGAGACATTTTTTGAATGTGTTGGTAGCGGGACAACCGATTATGTTTAATGTCTGAGTAAGGATATTCAGGTAGCGCCACCAACGGTTGACCTATCAAAAAAATGTCCCGGAGTCAATATTTCGAGATCCGAGGAATCCGTACTCAGAGGGCACAACGGTCGTGAGTTCATCACCGCTTCCACCTTGGTAAAGAACGTGGTGAGCTCCTCAAAAGTGAGCCGAGTCTCGCCAAGCACGCGCCGAGCATGGGTTTTGGCGGATTTGACCGCTGCCTCAAACAAAACTATTAAATATAATAACTAAACGGTTAATTGGGGTAGCTTCAAATCTCAAGAAACGGAAATCACGCCAAGGAACTTACAGTAATTTACATCGCATAATTGGGACAGTAAATTTAAGATACTATACATATAACATCAATGATATTAAAGCAACTAATGATTGGTTGTCTCGATGTAAAGCAAGACACAACATCAACCCGTGGTAAAAAGGGCAGGTCAAAAAATTTATTAACATGTTCCACAACAGCCAGAAAGATTAGTGCAAAAATTTCCCTTTTGCAAGCAACACAGTTTGTCACTGACTGTGGCAAGCTATAAAAATCAACACCATACAAAATTGCATTTGCATCTTAAAGCTTTTATACATTCTTCAAATTTTAAACAATCAGGAAAATGAGGACATGTTAGAATTGTTAATTGTCAAGAATTTTTGACATAAGATAACAATTTACCATATTACGATGAAAATGAAGACTGTGAGGATGCAATTGTTGTAATTATTAAATCTAAACATTAAAAATTAGATGAAAAAGATGATTATGATGAAGATCCACGTATTTTTTATTACTGAATTTATTAATAGGTATATAATGTGTATTTAAAGAAAAATATTTATTGTTTAATATAATCTTAATAAACAAATGTCCTTATCCTAATTTATCTTAATTTACCTTATGTATTTGTACATTATTATATATTTTAAAGTAATAATTAGTCTTAAATTTATATATATATATTCTAAATCAATATTTAAATAACTTTTGTTTGCATACCTTAGTAAATCAGAAGCTTTTTGTTCTGATGAACTATATATGAATATGAAGAAATAATTCCTTTGATATCCAATTATCAAATTTGTAGCTTTGTGAGACATTATCTCTTAATAAAAAAAACTGTAGGTAGGTACATAAATGTCTTCTAATGTTTTATTATCTTTATTTTCTTATACAAAAAAAGTAATGGTAACTCGACAAAAAACAAAGAAAGGACCCCTGCTTATCCCAATTGAATTCATTTTTCGCAATGCGCAGCAAAACAGTAATAACATAATGTTGATATCTTACAAATCGTATTTACTCGATTCACAAAGTATTGAGATAAATCTATGTTATCTGTTGACTAATTTCATGTATACATCTGTTTAAATTTCATTACGCTTTTCCACATTGGGACCCAATCTATTAGAGTAATTTGTCCGTATGTTTCGCGATGTTAATATCTCACCGGTGAATTCTTATTATTATATATTGCATTTCCCCATCTGAAGGGGAAAATTTTCAAGTTTAGTATTTAATAAAAAACTACAACTTTATTCTCATATTTTATTTATACAAAATGCAGTTTAACGATGCGGATTTTACGTTTTATAAATAATATCGTTAAGGAGAACACGCTTTTATTGTGAAGTTGTAATTATTCAAAACATAGGTCTGTGATGTTTTAAATACTAATTTAATGTATTTATTATAAATAATATAAAATCAATTTTGTCGAAAAGTATTGTTTTTGCGTTACCGGGATACGAACCTGGATCTCTATTTCCAATCCAGGGAAGTACACTACCAATTGTATTATAGCGCCAGTATCCCGGTAGCGCAAAAACAATATTTAGGACTCCTAAATTTGCAACACACTTGGTTCAATAGCAGCAACTTCACGGCGGATATTTTCTTGTAGGGCCTAAATTGTTCGAGGATTGTTGCTGTAAACTCTCAACTTAAGATATCCCCATAAAAAATGTCACTCGGTGTAAGTTCCGGTGACCAAGATACCCAGGGTATGTCTCCGTACTTCCTGATTAATTTATTGGGAAAAATTCCCCTCAGCTTCTCCATTGAATCTCTAGCTGTGTGTGGAGTGACTCCGTCTTACCAAATGATCAACGAGTTTTTGGTACCACAACTGCAGCTGTTTTCTGGGTTCAACAACAGAACACAACCCGGAAAACAGTCCAATAGTCAATACACGTCATCAGTGACTGTCTCTCGCTGATTAAAAAAATTCGGACCAATTAGCCCTCGGGCAGAAATTGCACATTTTTTGTCATTTTTGGATAATGGAAACGCTTTTAAAGGCGTTCCCTTGAATTGTGGAGGCACCAGTATCTTGGGTTCTGTTTATTAACATAGACATATTAATATGAAAATGTGCTTCATCGTGC
Organism: Eubasilissa regina; assembly: GCA_022840565.1. Lineage (NCBI taxonomy): Eukaryota > Metazoa > Arthropoda > Insecta > Trichoptera > Phryganeidae > Eubasilissa > Eubasilissa regina. The sequence goes on along the minus strand of JAINEB010000022.1, from coordinate 25,353,920 downwards.
TGTTCCAAAACGATCCAGCATCGTTCCCGCTAAGGTTTCACGTAAATAATAGTTATTATTTTCGTTGAGAAACTACACGATTTGTAATTTGTATGGGTGAAACTGTAGTTTATTTTTCAAAATAATGTGCACTGTTGATTTTTTTATTCCAGTATAGGCTGCAATCTTCCTTATCGATTTACGCGGATTACGCATAATTTCACGTCGAACTTGAACCACATGTTCTGGCTGACGTTGATGGTCCTGGAGGAGTTCGGTTAACCATTGTCCCTTCTTGTCTGAAATTTTGAACCCAACACCAAATAAGTTGCGTACTCGGCCCTTCACTTACTCGTCGAATATTAAAGTGCGATGCGCATGAACCAATGAATTATCGCACTCTAAATATTTCTCAACCGTGAACGTGCGGCGCATTCCCGACCAATGATTCATTGCGACTGGCAATCCTGCAAATCACGCGCGTCAAACAATACCCCTCCCGCTTACCTCACCCTGATACTTTACAAGCAATTACAATTTAATCATGAAATTTTTCTCTGGACACCCTTTATTTCTATGACTTTTTAGACGTCTTGGATCTATTCGATCCATATGGCTATGTAGTGCTTTATTAAATGGCCAGGTCCTTAATATTTCTAGGTTATTGGATCGACTTGTTTTCTTTTTTATATACTCAATAACAGTACCTATATTCAATTTGAAATGAAGTGTAAATTGTAAATCAAAACATTGTGTTGTCATCTCTCTTATCTATGGTCATCTCGCGTTGTGCGTTAGAAACCGTGAATGAAATCGTATGAATTTTTTCTATGGTCGCATTTGCCAGTGCGACCATAGAATAATGCAACGCTGACAGATTATAATATTACGTATATTTAATAATCATATATGTAAACATAGTCTCAGTTTTTTCAAGAATATCTTTAAATAGAAAAAGTTGATATGTAATACTGATAATCTTACATTAATTCCAGGAAGGGGAATACAGAATGTACTATTATAAAACTACTACTAGTGACAGTTGATTTGAATCCAGATTAAAAGAAAAAACTAATACTCAACCGAGATATCATTTCATATCTTATTTATTAGTTTGACTTTTTCACTTTCACGTCAGTCAAATTTGTTACGCCCTTAATAAAAAAGAATAAATATTTTTAAATATTTTTATTATGCTTATTCCAAGGGCCCCATCCTGCCGATCCGTGATCGAGGTCATAGATGGGGAATGGACGGACAGAGGGAATAACGCCCTAGAAAAACCCATGTTGTTGAAGCTGTGCAGCCCAGCTTCGAGGCAAGCTAGGGATGGAAAAGGACGCTTCTTGGAGCCAGGGACGCTGGTATCCAAGGGACGCGCGCTCACCCTCCTGCTACGACGGCCTTCCCCGCTTCATCAATCTGCCGATACGGAGTACCTGGACGGAGCCTTCATGTTCCATGATGGTAAAATAATCATTACTTTTTTCAAATATTTAATAATAACTACAAAATCTTGTTAAAAAATCACAATGAGATCAAAGTCTTTTAATCTCGAGCTTTACAATTTATTTTTCCCACAAATTTTCAAGGTCTCAAAATAACGAATTAATTAAGTTTTATAGATTATCACCAATTATTTTAATATACTTGCAGAAAATATATTATGTAAACATGACATGGATTTACATTTATATGCCAAAAATTACTCAAATAAAAATATATCAGAAAGAATGTACCGATAAGCTAGCAATTTTTTTCCGAGCGTCAGTTTTTCTGTTAACTCGTTTTCCTGTTCACGAGTTATGAAGTCATCAATATTTTTAAATGGCGTTGTGTAGGTTTTATGTCAGCGTTAACAAAAGCTTTTTTTCTTTATAGCATCGTTGAAATAAATTGCGGGGTACTAATATCTAATATTCACCATTTAAATATACACAGTATAAGTTATTACATTTTTCTGCTGACTATGTCAAAAAATATATTTAATAATGCACACAAATAAACACGCAGTTTTATTTAATATTTTTTTTAAATTTCAAATAAAAAACTCTAATAAAATATAATATGGCGTTGAAGCCGTTCGTTTTGACATACGCAAGATGAAGCTATGCAAAGGATTCGGTCAAGTTTTCTAATATTGCGAGTAGCTGACACAAAGTATGGCCAATCGACAAAAGAAATTATTTTAAAAATATTTTAAGTACCAATTTTTTTTTTCTAATAATGTTATATCAATATTCTAACTGTTTTAAACAAAGCTAAGCGCTCGATCCATGAAAATGAGATTAACTTGGCAGTCTCCCGGAACGGTATTCGAATCTCCGTCTACTTAATCACTAGGCGAAAGTTTTACCTCTAGTTTACACACATGTAAAAATAAAACATTCGTTTTTTTATTCAACTCGTTTAATTTACTTGAGACGCGTTTCGCCTTGTGAGGGCATTATTAATCTAACAATTTAACTCAACAATTTGTATTTATATCTAATAAAGGACAGCTATATAATTTTATTTGCATGTGATGAAAAGGGACAACATTATTAATTGGAATTCTGAGGATTTCAATAAATTTTTGAAAGTAGAAAAGAACAACTATATATTACAACACGACCAGAGAGACATTTTTGGTATTCTGGAATTTATATAATGTTTGTGAGGTAATAATTATGTTCAACACGAATGATATTTTTAAATGAATGCATCAATGTCGAATCAGTGATCTTGTTTCACATCGTTGGTAAAGATCTATAACAAAAAAATGGTCTCGGCAGAATCAAATCCTCGTATTTTCTACAATTTATGATAATGAGAAATTAAACGATAAATGTATTAAAAAAGGTTTTTATTTAAAATATTATAGGTTTTTGAAATAGTCAATTAGGGGAAATCTATAAAAATTAATTTGGTCATTTATTATGTTATTATGTTATTACAATCTACTCCATGCTTGATAATCTCTAACTGTTTAAGTAAATTTAATCTTAATGCGTCTCAAGTACGTAAATTAAACGAGTATAATTAAAAAACGAGTGTATTATTTTTATACATTATGTCTTATCTCCTGATCAAACTATCAGATCACACTTCACTCATCACTTTTCACAACCAAAAAGCCTCAACTTAAGAAGATTACAGATTTTTCTGGAAAAAACATCATTGCACTTTGACTAAGGATGAGACTTTTATCGGTATTGCAAATATTTAAAAACTAAAAATAAAAGTTTTTGAACCAGTTGGCCCTGTTTAACAAGGCCAGGTTAACAAGGTCTTCACATTCTGGTGTAATTGTTTGTGTCCACTAATGTCAACAAAATCATGCGTCATGAATCAATCACAGATATCTTTAAGTCACAATCATTAAAGTGATTAAGAATCTGAAAATACATCGGTTTTCTCAGCAGAATGTTGAGCAATTAAAGAGGCCTTGCACATCTGCGTACTCCGGAACGTCGATAAGGTTGTTATATTCTCCGACTCGCAAACAGCTCTTGAATCCCTTTCTGCTAATATGAAAGTTTGGCTAGACAATGAGATAATCTGTTCCATCAGAAGATGTCTATATAATTTGTACAGCAACAATAAACAGATGTCATTCGTTTGGATTTCTGCACATAAGGAAATTCATGGAAATGAATGTGCTGATAAACTGACCAAGGAGGCTACTCTTTCCGGAGTTTTTCCCCATCAATTCCATATCCCGACGTATAACAGACTTAATATGGTAAAAAAACGTACGAATTTTATCTGGTCTGCACAATGTATGAATCCAAACAATCACAAGGGTAATCGGCTTAAAATAATTCAAGATCTATTCCCCGCCCGCCTTGGTTCTCCAACAGGAAAGTCTCTAAAAGAACAATATCAAATATCTCTACAATGAGAATTGGGCATTGCCAGGTGGCCTCATATTTGTTCAGATTGAACAAAATAGACTCCCTAATATGTGAATGTGATGTGATGCCCTTGACCATGTCTTTTTTGTCGGTCCATTGCGGATCACAGGTTTTTTTTACAGTAATCTTGTCAATGGTAATTTTCAAATCCCGGTTAACCTGCATCATCTTCTTTCCCTTAACTCGCCACATTTAAGCTATATAATAACAAATTTCATGAATGACAATGGTATTAACTTGTAACGTAATATTCCCTATTCTATAATATCGTTGTACTTCTTTCTATAAAATAATGTATTAACTTGGTTAATGGCACAAATCACTCTTGAAGGATGGATTGCCTGTTTAAAAGAAGAAGTATCTGAAAATATTGTCAATCAAAATATATACGGAAATATTTTATTAAAGAATTCAATTTGTTAATAATTTGCTAAGGATATTTTTATTCGATTTTTATATAAGCACATAAATTGTAAAATAAATATGCTTTTTACGCGTATGAATATTATTTCGAGGCTAAATTTCAGTAATTTATTTATTTTATTTGTGTGATATTTAAACGAAATATATTAACAATACATAAAGCGGTGATCGCAGTCACAGTTTTTAATCACTTATATCATCAAATCACACTCACGCCAGTGAGTCGAGAGTGTTAATTTATCTCTCCACTAGTATCCACAAACTAGCAACTTATACTCTGGTGTGGTCTATTTGAGACAATTCTAAAATGGCCCGTGTCCATTGTGATCTCTCAATAATCTGATTGTACCGAATGCATCATTCTAATCCCGGAGTGAAACGCATGCGATGATGATTCATAAAACGCTTCACGCTGAATTCTAAATTGACCATTACCCTCTCCAGAGGCCATCGATCAGTCCGCCAGCATATTCGCTATCTGTTGCACTATGTATATATTTATATTGGAGCAGAGCAGGTGTCGGGCACCCTGCAGCCCGGAGGACTATGCGACGCGCAGTACTACGGAGCCAGCAGCGTACCAGCCGGCCACCTGACCAGCCCCGCGGCGGTTCCACTGTTCTGGAATGTGGACGGACCTCTGCGCTGCCGCCACCACTTCGTTCCTGCAGCTAACCAGAGCGTTACAATTACGGTATTAAGCCTGTGTAAATTTAACGCTTTATAATTTTAAAAATATTTATCGCTATTATTTACCGGAATTTCAGTTGACAAATTTCGGTTTTTTATTACTTATTGTTCCGTATAGAAAACAAGAATGCAGGCAAGGATGATTCGCCGATCTCAGTTTCTCTCAATCGGCAATGATGATGATGATGATTATGAGGTCGATAGAAATGAAACACAAAAGATGTTCAATATCAGTACACTATTGACGACACAACCGAGAATGCCTTTCTGCCTGCAAAATACCATGTATTTATTCAAATACGTAGCACATACAGTCGAATTTTCCAAGTATTTTTGGCACCACGCCGATGATTACACATTTTAATTACTGACACGTGTCTTATCATATCAATTATATGGCGCCTCTGCTGCGACCTCGCAATTCTGTATGATACACTTATTATTTTACAAAATTTATTTTTTCTTGTGCATTGGTATTTTGGACACTTTCTGAGGTTTCGCAACCAAAATTACTTACTTCTACATACGTTTCTGCTATTTTTATATTCCCCTGCTTAAAAAATTGTAAGAGGTCATACTTTTCATTGCGCAGAATGTGTCTGAAATATGCAACTTTCCTTCGATTAGTTTTCTTGACTTATTCACGCTTCTTAGATCTCTTCATTGGTAATGTGGTCAACCCAGGAGATCTTGAGCGTGCGTTAATACAGCCACACCTCAAATGCCTTCAGCCTTTTAATGAAAACTTATTTTAACGTACAGCCTGCGATCCCACAGAGCAACACGGGTATGACGTATCATTTTAATACTCTCCAACGAGTGCTCGGGCTTATGTTCTGATCACAGACCAGTAAATGAATAGACATGAAATAAAGTATACATATAGGAAAAGGGTTTAGAACATTAATTGCGGGACGAGGGGCATTCTACACATATTCTTTATGGAATTAAATTTAATCTTAAAACATTAAATCTTTATGTATACAAGACGCATTTTTTACATTAATGCATATTATATTGACAGCGTTTAAAATTTCATTCCAATCAAGTCATATTTTTTTTAAAAGTCGCATAGCCATTTTATTGCGTAAATGGTACCAACATGAAAATATTAAGACAAGGCATTAGCGTTAGTTAAACGGTGGTCTGTGGTCCTGATCAAAAAATATCCTTCTTTGTTTTTGTTGTTACACAAAAAATGCCAATGCATATTTATTGTTAACTATTAACGTTTTCATATCGTCTCGCACAGAGACAATACAATATTATCCACGTCCCCAGATTCAGTCCTTGGGACGCGTGTCCCACGACAGGCACTGCGTGACTGTGTGCGGAGACGGAGGCTGCCAGTGCCAGGCCGCGCTGCTGCCCCTGGAGCAGTTGGACCACCTGCTGCTGCTGGCCGAGGGGGGGCAGATAGCGGCATGTCTCTGTGGAAACTTTAGGGTGAGATTTCAACTGTCACATTTCGTACCTTTTATTTTTTCCAAAAACATGAATATTTAATGAATTTTATTTTATGTTAAAATTTTTTATCGTAATTAAAAAGATGTTCGGTTCTAATGGGAAATAATTGATATTTCAGTTAGTTGTTAATCAGTTAAAACTCTCTACCAGTAATCGAAAGTTCCAAGTTCTAGTCCTAGTGATGACTGTATTTTTTCGGTATATTTTCTAAGTTACTTAACTTTTAATTTAAATTCAAAAAGAAAGATATACAGATAAAATCAATTTCTCGAAAAGATATTTTTGTTGCCACCCGGACTCGAACCAGGTACCTTTCCTAACCGGGAAAGGTACACCACGTCAACATATTTAATTTGTATTAAAATATCACAGAAATATGTATGTTCTGAAAAACTGCAACTTCGCAATAATAATATGTTCTCCTTAATAATACTTAATTTTGTTTTAATCTAAATATACACTAACATTAAACTCAATCACACTCACATTAATGAAATGCCAAACTATTACTTCTAAAATACATATGTTCACCATTTCATAAGAAATATATACAAGTTAATTTCTTCTTTTGACCTAATTTATTTTTACTGAATTAACTTGAAAGAAGTATTTCTTAACAGTACACGTACGCGAACGATTTTTTTTTTTATAATTCACGTAAAGTACAGAGTACAGATATTAGGAGTGACCTATTATTCGCTGTATATTACATATTATACGCAGAACAAAACGATCAACTGATGCATATCGATCCGATTTTTTCCGCCTCAAGTTATAATCTTAGAAATACTATTCGCTCAAATAAAAATACATATATGTTTTCGTATTCATCTCTTCCATTAGGTTAGTTATTTTTCTTCTTTGTCGTTGTGTATTTTGTATTTCTATCTTTTATATACTTACCTCAAACCCTAGCTCAAAATAAACTATTACCTAGTGAACACAGTTTTTGGTTCAATGATGAAGCAAATAAAATTATTTTTATATTAGCTTATGTTTTACAGTCTGTCATTTTATTAAAATGAATGTAAATTTCGCTCTGTTCTTAATTAAAGACTGTGCAATGTTATGTTATAATATTTATGCCAATTGAGCAAACCAAGTACTTTTTTTTAATGAACTTACTTAATATAACTAATCTAACACGTAGAAAGAATATTGATCGATTTAATGCAAAATAGTAAATATCAAGCTGGATATCCTCGATTTTACTGATCTAATAACGTTCCGTGTACCTACTTGAAACACTAGACTGTTGGCACTGTTTCATGTTAAAGCATCGTCAACAAACTAATATACCAAATTGATAATACGAAGACTTCACAGACTCGGGAACGAATTCAGTTTAGCCAACATTTTGCCTAGCTTAATACAAATGTAATGTTTTGATGCTATATTGACACAATAACTTAATGGTAAAAAAAGTCTTCCTTTATTTAGATTTTTATATTAAGTTAGTGTATAGATGAATTTTACATTAATCATATACCAAACACATATTGTTAAAGCCTATATGCACGTTTGTCAATCAAAAAATATTGTAAATTAGCGTATTAGTCACATTTCCATAATTAATATGTATATACATATGTGTAACTGGTGTCTCTTCTGGATTAGATCGCATTTAATATATATGGTTTCCCTGGGGAAACTTGGGCCAACGTTTCACGGTAATACGTGCCATTGTCAAGGCGTTGCCTGAAAAAAATTACGGTACGACCGTACCTTTACGCAAGAGGTGTAAATCTCCTACAGTTGAGTTTTGAGGCGAGAACTTGACAATGGCACGGGTTACCGTGCCGAAATATCAGCCTAGGTTTCCCTAGGGAAACCATATATAAAGAACTCGATCGAACTTAGAAGAGATACCAGTTTGATACACAAGTGTTTACAGAAACTTTAAAATAAATATATATATGTCAAATTGGAATTCGTTGAGATCTGACTACGATTACCAGCTGTAGTGACTTCTTACACCTGAAAGAAATGTTTTTTTTTACAATTATTATACATCATTATAACACAAATTTGTTTTAAAAAAAATATATTTTTAAAAAATAACTCTGACATGTTTCAAATACACCGATCATACTACCCCTGCATGGAATGTGTTTTTCTGTTTCGTCCCGCCCCACTTCGTATACAGATCATTGGATTTTGTATTGACCTCTTTAAAAATCATATGAATTTTATTTTAAGCTCAAATGGTGTTTTTTGGTTTCTTGTAAAATAGATAATATACACATTTATTGTATCTCATTCTTGCGTTTCATTCTAAAATATGTTACGCACTTTTTTAAGGTCGTTTTTTGAAACATTTTATTTGGAAAACCTTGGTAAACGTACCTCTTAACAGTAATAAATAATAATTATAAAACGACGTTATCTACACCTGGTAGTATTCCAATTTTAATCTTAAATAATCAAATCAAAAAAGTTTTATTGGACAATAATTTTATTATTTAATTGATGATCTAAACCAATGTACCTTTTCTGCAATAATATTCATCTCTATTTATCAAATAGTATATATGTAGAACAACTATTGATTGACATGTTGTATAAAATGAAATTAATTCTCACTCTGCTTAAAAAATTGTAAATGATTACTTCAGTAAGTATTATTCACGAATAGGCAAACATCTCTGTATAAGTAATCAATTTATTAATTAATTCAATTATCTATATGTATATTAAGCTGTGCATGCATACAAAAATTTTAATACGAATACCAAATTATAACTCCGCCACGAAATGTGCGCTGAATTTGAATTCCCATGATTTTGTTAATTTCACGTGTAAATGTTTGTCATTTGAAATATTGATTTTCAAACTATGACGAACGAATTGAAATAGCTCACCACTTTTTCGGGAGGCCAAATGTAATTTTCATATCAATGTATGCGTGAAACAAACAGGGTAAATATACTGGAATGTTTTTCAAACAAATATCCCATTTTCTGTTGATAAATATCGCATATTTCATCGCTTTTGTGGTACGTAAATGCTTTCCTTTTTCCATTTCCGCAATATTGAAATGGTAAAGAAAGATATTTGGAATCCCATATAAATATACCGTTAGTGATAATTTATGCATCTTTAAGGAATTTTATGAAAGTAAATTCATATTGCAGTAGAGATTATTATTTATTTTACTCTTCTAATTTGGAGAGAAAACTTGAATAGAATATTTCATGAGAAAAATTAAATTTTATGTTTACATATATGTTTATATGTACGATATCTTTAAGAACACCCTATTCGTGTTGTTATAAAAAAGTCTAATATTTTCCACGTCCACTACGTATTCAGAATTCAGACGTTCTCCGAAATAACATTGTCTGGAGTGGCGGGGTTTAATGGCCCAAGACGTAAAGGTCTAAAGACGAAACCAACATGACAAGGTCTTGTTACATGATCCTCATGAAACGAAATATGTTGGTGTCTATTGTTTATTTATATGAGTTTCTTTGTTACGTTCAATTTATTTTCCATCCACATTTTTGCAGAATTTTTTTAAATGCCTTATCTCAAATTTAAAATATTAGGAAGGTTGTCGATATTTTTGAAATTATTCATTCATTCTTAATTCTATTATTTTCGTAAATGCTTTCGAATTTATATGCTGATACGTTTTTAAACACGATACCAATTCATATTAAAGTTCTTATTTTATTTATTTAGAAAGGCTTACCTACTTATTAGGGATTCTGTGTCGAGACAACCCGGCAATCCCATGGTTTTTCGATGTCTAAATAACCCGAGACTCGAGACTCGGATTTTTTTGATATTATTCATTTTAAACAAGTTAAGTTATACAAATTAAATTAATCAACTAGAAAGATATATACAAGAAAAAATAGTTAAGTTGCTAACCATTGCGGTACAGCAGGTAGCGACCTAGCGGCGAGCGGTGCGGCGGTGAATCAATTCTAGTAACTACTAAAAAAAAATGAAATATATGGTCAGCTAAAAAGATTCTGAAGGGAATAGTTTTTTCGGTTTGTTCAAACAAGGGATTTTGTTATCTTGTAAAATTTAATGTAAATATTCAAGATAAAATCGTGTTATCTTTTGACGAAACAAAATTTAGATGGAATGAAATTATTTGAAAAAGGTTATTAAGAGAATTCAGTTCGTCATTGATTTTGACTAAAAATATATGTTATTGTCTTTCGATGTGTTACTTGTTTTCTTTATTATATTTTTAAAAATTGTTCGCGTTTTGTAATTTTTACAGATGTATTTGATTTTTGTAATCAATTTATAAATCTAAGCTTAATTTCATTTTAAAAAACCACTAATAATTATTTTAACAAACAATTTTTATTTGTCTTTATATGGATAATATCCCTAAAAGCTAATGTACGGCATACATATGAATATTTACAAAAATATTTTTTCTTTTTAATTAAATTAAAGTCATGGTCTCGATTCCAGGGAATTCCCGGGACTTGGAAATGTGGACTCTCGAGTCCCGGGAATGCAGAATCCTTACTACGTATTACTTTCATAACATTTTTTCAATTAATAACATCAGATAGGTACACTTGTAGGTTTTCGCGGCCATCGGATGATCACTCTACTCAATTCCATTCGACGATCAATCTAGATGTTCGTGTCATATTTTAATGGTCATCAACGAGGCTTTTAATGAAAAACCTTAATTCATTTTGCATCACGTAAAAGTAAATAACTAAAAAAGAATTCTTTTAGATGATAACGTGATCAACTTCTTGATTTATTCAATTTACTATATACATGATAATAACCGTCATTCGTTAACTATTTGCCTTCGCTCTATAACAATACCTTCCGAAATAGTTGCCTTCCGAAATGAACTGAATATATTACACGTTTCACCTTTAAGGGTACCGTAAAAATTCTTCACAACACTCTTCACGCTATCGACCCCCGCCCGAAACTCCATGCACACGGGTCCGTCCATATCCATTATGTCTAAACCCTTTCTTGATCCCCTATTATGTTCATACCGCGGTCTAGGATATAATCGGAAGAGCGCTACGGACGACTATTGAATACGAAGCGATGGTATTTTTATGTTTTAGTGGCGTTCGCATTTGTGGCCAGATTTTTTGAGTTGTTAAAACAGTCAGAAAGGTTTTTGTTCGGAATTGGATATTATTTTACTATTCCGCGTTGCTGCTTGGGAAAACTAGAATACAAGATTTTACGACCGACGATAGGGGACCGCCACATATTAATGTTGTATTGATTCCACCGTAGGATTCGTGACAAATTGTCACGCATGCCTCCCCTTCGATCTTCGCTATCGGAAGTAAGGAAATGTACGTTTCCGAACTTTATTTTATTGTTTAACCCTATCTTTTATTTTGATTTGTGTTATATTATAATGAAAAATAATATATTAAATATCACGTCATCCGTATTTCATTTATTAATATATATATATTAACGTTGCCTTTAACAAGTTTGTAATCTTTAAACTTAATTGTGTTTAATTTATTTTTATTTATGAAAATACTGATGTGGATCTACAGAAAAATACACAAAATAAGCTGGAACAAAGTAATAGCCAACGTCCGTTGAATGGATAGGGCAAAATAAGAAGAAGAATAAAAATACTAATATGTACATATCACTAGTCGTTAAAGTCGGAATCACGATTCAAACTCAATTTTCAAGCTATCGGCGTCGATATTTTTATGCAGCGGCCATTGTCACTATTTGAAAATAAATCAAATAATTTCCCGATCTGATAACATTAATTATCACATTTTTTATTTTACATTTATAATTGCAATATTTTTTATCTCAGTATCGTCACTGAACTCGTCGAGCGTGATTTATTATCATTTAAGAAAAAAATATAATACGTTGCCCATTGTCTCTTACAAAATAACGCCTTCAGCCAAAATTGAAAATTGATTAAAAAAAATAATGTCATTACCGCTTCTTACCATTCTAAATTAATGTTACACCGACATATAAATTATTCTGTCGTTTTATCATTTCTCGAATAGAGCTAGTATGTCAGGTGACGTGGAAACAAATGATCTTTATAATGAAGACGATCACTTATTTCACGTGGCTCTTCATCTTTTTAGTCGTGTAACATAACGATGTGTGAATATAAAGAACTGTATTTGGCCTAAAGCGACAGCAATACTTTGCCGTGAGAACATTCCAAAAGTAGCAGAAACTGTGGGACGCAAAATCTAAAGTTGAAGGACTCTCCTATAGTCCTCCAGCCGCCGTCGCTGGTGTCGGCCCTCTTACCATTATTTTGACTGCTTTCCCAAAGGGTTTTTCAAACCTTTCTTTCGCTAATCTGGTTTAAGTTTGTCCTTCCACAAATAGCACAATTTTTCAAAGAAAATATATATGTTATAATGTTTGGTAGTTAAAATTCGTCTACATATTTAATTTGTCAAAACACTAGAAGATGATTGATGATGATGATAAATATGATAATTATAGACATCAAATTAATCAACTAAAAAGATTTACTTAAAAAAGTATTCAATTGCTACAGGAATTCGTACCAGGACCTCTTCCTATTCGGGGAAACGCGTTCACGATTTCAAATGGAATAAAAGATGTATCAATTGGATAAATTACAGAATATAAGTTCAAAATAAGTCGATAATGTATTCGATTGCTATAGTGAAATGGTGAATTCGCTTCCCCGGATAGGAAGAGGTACAGGTTCAAATCCCGGTAGTAAATAACAAAATATTTTTTCAATGAATAGATTTTTTCGGTAAATTTTTCTAGTTGATTCATTTAATCTGTATTAAAATACCACAACTGTGTTCTGAAAATGCAACTTTACAACAAAAATGTGTTCTCCTTAAAAAAATTGTTAATCAAAAACGTGCTTGTTTGATCTAGCGGTAAAACACTTGGCCAGTGACTAAAAAATCTAGGGCCACGGAAAAACCATCAAATTAATCAATTTTCATAGCGCAAACACTAAGTTTGAAAATAAAATATTGATGTGACATATTATGTCACATTCCGTGTACTATATGAATATAAAACTTTATTCAAAAATCTTTCTTAATAATCATCAACTTCTTAATGTAACATAACAACATATTTAAAAGTATTTATCTACTGTACGAAAACAAATAAACTCACATGCGAAAAAATGTCTATAGTCTCCACAGCGTTTTATTTTAGTATTCGTAAATGTTTTAAATCCCACTTAGCCTTGACGAAAGTAAAAAAACTTTGTCATCAAATTAAAATCAACGGATATCCCAATACGAGAAATATACAACTACAACAGGCCCCGCTGTTGTGTTCAACTGGGTTTTGTTGGACAAAACTTACTTTTGTTATTATTCCCACAGTTCTGTTATTTATTTACTTCCCCTAAATGTAATGTTTCCTTCTTTCTTTTGTGTATATTTACTACAGGCTATGAGGTTTCAATATATTGATTCCAGTGTTACGTTATGTCGTGAAAGCAATATTTTAACTGGTTCATTTTGTCTCAATGTCTGCGTATCGCGTGGGTAGCGCATCGGATTTTCGGCGAAGGAACTTTAGGCGTCATCGTTAGACCTCGATTAAATCCAGACTACCACATAATCTACCGTAACCTATATTTTTCATTTATTATTTATTATTATTATACACAATTGAATTCTTTATGCCAATCTCAATGGGAATTGCCCGTGCCAAGGCATCAATATAAAGAAATTAAATTAATTAGTTGGATTGAAAAATCTATTTTTTACTTAATTAGCAATAAAATTATTTGTCAACTTTTATATACGCCTAACCTAACCTAACCTAACCTAAAACAGAACTAAATAATTTTAATACATTTTTCGATCACGACCAGAACATATAACATACTCGTGTATATTTATAGGTATATAATTCCGTATGACCATCCTCATAATAAGCCTTTTCTCCATATAAGCGAAAAATCCCAGTAAACCTTTCACTAATCCATGTGTTATATTCATCTTTGCTTTATACTTTTCCTTCATATTTTCTTTTTAACTCATACGTGATCTTGCATTCATTTTTAATGATGGCAATTCATTCGGCTTTCATTCTTCTCCTGTCACTTCCAAGTTAGGCAAGTGAACACACCACAAACTCGATACTTAAAATGATGCCAATCATTTTATGTTTCGCCCTGCTCCAAGTTTTAGTATTCCAACAATATTATTTTAAAAAAATATTATTTCTAGAAAAATATGTAATATTTTTTCCAAAACTGGGAAACATTTAAAATAATTACCACATAATATACTTATCTAGGTGTATGATGTAAAAATATGATGTATATCTAAATTTTCTCTCTGCTTTACCATTTTTAAAAGTCCGTATCTTTTGATTTTGCTCCAATTTCCGGTATCCTGGGTAGCTTCTGCTTATAAAAGGCATTTTTACCCACCCTTTGTATCGCATCTAATCTAAGTAGACATTTTTCATATCGGTATTGTCGTGAATAAGTATACTGTTTGTGTTAGGTTTTTATTTTATGGCTTTATGGATATTTTATTAGATGGTCACTAAAAAAGTCAATGTCAATTGTGCAAATCAATATTGTCCGCATTTTAACGTAGTTAAAATAAAATTGCATACAATAATAAAGATTTTTAGGAAATGAAATAAAATATAGGTAATTAAATATATGACTCGATGAACGGGTCGTAATTTATAATCGAATAATGCTGTAATACTAAATAGTAGTCTAGCACCGTGCTCACTAATTATTTTTACACTAGTTATTATTTATTGCTTACTTTTTATAACTAACTTAGGAGGCCACTAGCAACTCGGACCTTCAAACTGTATCACTAAAGCATCCTAATGACTCGATCACATAAGACTTTGATTTAACATATTACACGCTTACCTCGTTTAACATGTGAAGACTACAATTCAAATTCACCGCCGTCCCCAGACGGCATCGATACCAATAACAGTCTGGTATGACCGCTCGCCAACGACACATCTTTAGATCCACCGCAAGCCACGAATTTTCGAGACCGAGTGCCGCCGATTCGCTCCTCTACTCTTC
This sequence comes from Eubasilissa regina, assembly GCA_022840565.1. Taxonomy (NCBI): domain Eukaryota; kingdom Metazoa; phylum Arthropoda; class Insecta; order Trichoptera; family Phryganeidae; genus Eubasilissa; species Eubasilissa regina. Next base: position 25,338,434 of record JAINEB010000022.1, on the reverse strand, counting down.
CTTTTTCATGCTCCGCTATCTTCTGTATTCATCCTTTTCTATTTCTGACCAAATAAACCACTCTACATCATCGCCGTCCCCATCAAAAGTTATAGAGTTAAATCTTTACTATTTTACTTACTAATTACAACAACCAGTTAATTAATTAATTACAACTCCTCGAATAGATCCAATCTATAAATCTGATGTCAAATATCTGACAGTTATGATAAACGCTGAAATGGCCCTCGAATATTGGTCCACCTAAATATGTATTGAGCTTGAAATATTCTCGTGATAAATCAATAATCTCAATTAATATCTCAACAGGTAAATAAATAAGGCCCAGAAAGAAATTCTTTTGAAATTGCTCAATGTGTAGGGGCTGTCCCCACGAAAAAATAAGAAAATATGAAAGCCTTAATGTATCCGCTTTTTTAGGCTTTGAGAACATTTTAATAAAAAAGAGAGTATTCCATAATGATGTCTTATTCTCCGAAGAAAAACAATGTTATTCTGAGTGAGAATTTTTCCCCGTTTAACCTTTGTTCTTAAAGAAAGATTCTAAAATGAAATGTGGAAAATAAAAAATAAAGAATGTGATTCTCATCATTAAAAACGAAGAGATTGTAATTTTATATGACATGGTTCGTATATTAATTCTAAGAATTATGTGAAACAATATAACAAAATTTGATTTAAAACCATTAAACACCTCCGAAGTAATTTATTATTAAATAATATTTTTTATGACATATTATTGTATTTTCAATACAAAGAAATATAGCCGAAGTTGGAATGTTTATAATAATCAACAGCGTAAGAATAAATACAGTATTTTGTTCAGATTTGACTTTTTGTACGAAATTTAACTGCATAAATCTTTGGAAATGTCAAAACAATACATCAAGATTAATTTTTGATTAATAAGATTAAGGGTTAAGTGAAAGGCTGATAACCCATCCACGTAAAAAAGTTTAACAAAATTAAATTGTTACAACAAAGAAATAGCCAGCTAGACAATGGCTAATGACAAACGCAAAGATGTAAGGGCTTGAAATACGCTTCGTGGAATGTCAGAAGTTTATATTAACCTGGAGCTGTCAACTGTCAAATAAATACAAATCTGCAAGAAATAGGTTGTACCCAGTAGACTGGACCATAACGGAGGTGTCAAGGGATAGATTCTTGGATAGAGGGAAGAACACTGATGTGGCTGCTGGTGTACACTTCCCATGGAGTCCTACCAAACCGATAAAAAAGAAGAGATACCTTTTAATATTTCTGAAGACGCATTTCTTTACGAATCTCTTGTTTATAATACTTTTATTTTGAAAAATCTCCAGATGTTAAGTTTAATATCTATGATGAGTTTTGCTATTATAATACATATTTATTTAATACATAAATTCCACGACTTATTTATAAAAGCGACTTTATTTTTCTGTATTTTCCAATTTTAATTCTTTTTAAACAACTCACTAAAGTAAGTAAATAGTCTCTTGTTACTATGTAACAGTCTGCAATTTATATTTTCATCGATAATTTTGAAATTATTTAAAGGGGCGCTAAGAAAAATGGCGACAGCTTGTTCATATTTACGGGACAAAAACCCTTAGGAGAAGTATATTCGAGGAAAGAATCCGCCCTTAAAACTTAATTTTAAATAACTTATTAAAAGAAAATGAAATTTCTATATTACTATAACTTTTCTAATTACAATAGTTTTAATAATTCTATGCTGAGCATGTTTTCCCTATGATATATGCGAAAAGTTATAAAATGTATGCAATATTGTTATTATATTTATAAGATTATTTTTATTTTACTACAGCTGTGAAACTAAATTATCTAAACAATCATTTTCCACAAGCTATTCGCTTCTCTAAAAAATAAGCAACCAAATGTTCTTCTTGCAGGCTGAATGGCTTCCTGTCGCCTTGAGGAGTTGGAGCGGGGTACAGCTGGTATATTCTGTGGGACACTACACGTGGACGGCCAAAGGGTTTACTTTCGGGGCCTCCTACCAGTTCAATGATGACGCCCTCTGCGGACACCACACGGTGACCACTCACTCTGGTAAGGATCAGTCATTTCTATATTTTAACACAATATTTTTAAAATTGCCCTTAGTAACGCAGGTTGCTCTTTTACAACTTTAAATATTTTGAATATATTATATCATTTCTAATCGATCTTGTCAAAACTGTCAATAAATTATTATAGTTAAATTACTAAATATACCAAATATGTTTTGACATGACACTAGTTATAATGACAGTAGTTCTGAAAACGGTACATTTATTTATTGTATTATTATATTATTCTACTGTTTATTTCGAATCGAAGGTGATGGTAAACCGTTACGTGACTGTGATTATGACGATGAGTGAGAACTGATATTTAATGATGATTAGAAATTAATATTTAACTGTTGGATGTTTGTTTTCTACTATGCCAGTCATTGCTCGGAGAATTACGAAAAATCAGTTACCAATCATCGTTACAATCGAACACAATCACAATAATGTTTTTAATAACGATCACTAATTTTGATCCCTGCGAAATGTCTACTGCTAAATCACTATTTTGGGTTAAGGGGAAAAAAGGATAAATGTAAAAGCTCATTACATATCTTGAGTCCTTTAACAGTAATTTTTTGGAATATTTTCTGCAACGCTGTGTAATAAAGAAAGTGAAACATTAATACTCAGTTTTATAATATTATAATATTGCAGATCCACAACTAATATTAGATTAATAAACATGACGTACACCCGGCCAAAAGAATGAATGTAACATTTGAATATATTTTTTCGGCTTGGTTTTAAGATCTCATAAATGATACGTTTCATTAACTCGACCATCTGCATGATTTACAAAACGAACAGAAATAAATATTCTATTTTCAGATGTGAGTTTCGATTTATTGTTTTTAATATTTTTATTGTTTTACAAAGTACACTATTGGGTTTGTAGATCGTGAAACCTAACTTCTGACTCTAGAAGTATTAGTACTTTTCGAATTAATGAAGTGGAATGCTACTTATTTTAAATTATGAAATTTAAATATTTTCATTTTTGATCTCTTCAAATTGTATTACTGAAGAGTACATGTCTTGTCCTCCCACGTCAATTGTTTTTCTAAATAATAAAGAGAAATAAATATAACGGTTCAACTGTTTTTATATACTAAATTGTATTTTTATGGAATGATTTTGCTCGTATAATATAATTTTACTAAGCCAAGTATATTCTGATACATGAACATAACAAAATATTTTCTGATACATAAACCTCAATCTCCAAGGCCTTTTTTATAAAAATCTGTAATAATTTTTTTTTTTAAATTATTATTTAAAAAAATATTAATTATTATTCGTGATTTTTGGCCTACCTGTACAATAATACTTTGCTTTTCTTTAATTTTGTTATTTGTATTTTGCTCTTGTATTGAAATATCATTTGGAGCATTATTCACATAATTAAAAACTTACCAACAAAATTAAAGCAATACATTGAGTTTTCTCAAAACAATTGTTATTTCTATAAATAATAAGACAAAACACTTTGTTTAAATCACTATTTATTGATTAATCAATATGTTTCGTTACCCATGGTATCTTCTTCAGGAAACAATGTAAACTAATATGAAAGTGGTAGGTAACTAAGTAAGTATATTTAAAATGTAACTATGTGCAAAAAGGATTTGGTTATTTACAATATTTAGCTTGTTGTTAATACTTTTTCTTATTTATAAAATTTCTAGTTTATCTAACTGTAAACCCCTAATACTTGTATGTACAATTTATAAACTCTTGTTAATCTCAAAAGAATGGTTTGTTTCCAAAAGGTGATTGGCGAATTCAGAATAGTTGTTGATTTGACGAAACATGTTGATTTATCAATAAATAGTGGTTTAAACAAAGTGTTTTATCTGATTATACATGTAATATGTGGCCACAAAGTAACTTTACTAATATTGAAAAATTGTATTATCATTCATTTTTCATTATTTCTCTTACAGGAGAAATACACTCAAGGAATCTTACATCGATTGGATCCATAAACAACTTTTACCATCAGCACTGTACATGGATTCTAGATTCCAATGTCGAAAGGCAACTATACATTGAAATTTCAACTAATCAGGTATTTGAAAATATATATAATTATTATTACAAATTTAATATTAACCTTATAGCCTGAAATCAGAACTATGGTATATCTTTCAGAAACCAACAATGAATAATACGAGTAATTATCAATTTGATAATATAAAGCCTTACAAGTTTCTTATTTCTACTCTTGTTTTATTCCTCACGTTACACGGCCCTGGGAAAAATACATTTTTTAAATCGTTCTTCACTGTTTCATATCTAAAATACACACTTTTAATAAACTTACAAATTTCTTAAGTTATATAATATGGCTCAGGGCGAAGCAAAGATGTTAAAATATCTTAATTTCTCAGTTTAATTGTTTTGAATACACGTTAAGCCATCTTTCAGAAAACTTATAATTTATTAAGAGAAAATAATCCCGGCCAAAGGTTATCTATATATATATATAACTGTGCAACAATGGCTGATATATCCGGTGTCACACGGGTAATACAGCATCATCCATTCCCTGATAAACTAATGTTATCCGTCTTGGAAAAATACCTGTGCTCTTGAAACCATTCATATGTAAATGAACTTAAATGTTGTATATCTACCAATAATAATAGTGGATAATTTTTATAGCGCCATGTTCGTAAAAAATTACACCGCAAGGGCGTGGTCTGTTTAAAGTCCTACATTATCTTTGTATTTAAAATTAAAAACTGTTATTATAACTTATGGAAATCATTTTAAGGTGCGTTTTTAGTCTCATCTTAAATAAAGTCTGATGCATGTTATGACGGAAGACAGGAGCATTAAACTTAGACTTCTGGTAACGGCTGGTCGGCTCTACAATCCTTCCTGCGGCTGAAGTAGAGACTAACTTGAAAGTTTGACGTCTACTATTCAAATTGTCTGGGATACAAAACTCTCGAAGATACAGAGGCGTCATATTATGTGTCACATTATATATATATATAATTCCGGTATTATATATATATATATCCGGTAGTATTTGTGTATCTATATATATCTCACCTAAGTTCACTTAGTTTCAAAATGGCGGCTATTCAAAAACATAAAAAATTCGTAACTCCGTTAATATTGGAACACCTAGAAGAGAGTAAGTGTATGATACATAACCAGAGCCTCGCTATACGTCGACAATCGTACACATGTTAAAACGCTACACGTAAACGAGGCCCGAAATAGCGAAGTCACGAGTCATGAGCACATCACCGAAAGTACGAAAACGAAATCTACATGTTTCTTGTAACAAGTGTCGGAAGGGATTTTCTTCATCATAATTACTGCGAGGTCCAAACATTGAAGATTGATCAAAGATCAATCAATCAAAAACACATTTAGATAACTAACTTACTATCACGCCGTTTCTCCGCGGCAGTAGACAGAGAAGATAGAGGGCACACTCTTCTGTCCTGACACACAATTCTCACCTTATCCACATTCATACATCTTCTCATTCAAGCTCGCCGATTATTGAAACTTCTAATACTACCATACTCAAGTATCTGGTTTACCCGGTCTTGTCAAGTCTTCCGCAGACGTCCTCTACTTCTGGTCCCATTAACATTTGCGTCATATATCTTTCTCATTTCTTACCATTCTCTTGTCAACCATCCGTTGCATATGACCAAACCACTTGAGTAATAATTTCTTCATCTTACTTACTATACTCAGATCAGCTATACCTTACTACCTTATTTCTTCAGTTTTTACTCTGTCATAAATAGATTTGTCACATATACGCCTAAGTGATCTCATTTCCACTGCATTCAATCTACTTTCGTTCCTCTTCTGCCAGCTACAGACCTCACTTCCACATCAGTGTCGGTACCAGGACTCCAATGTGTACCGCTAATTTTGCGTCGGTTGACAAGTTCCCGTTAGATATAATACCATTCAAAACGCCATTCATTTTATTCCCTGCAATCACTCTCCTTTCGATATCTTTCTCAGCCTTTCCTTTCTACCAAGCATACTTTCCAACTACACAAACTCATCTACTTGTTCCAAACATTAACTACATACAAGTATTTTGCACGGTGTCCTGCTATCCTCCTCGAATACCATCACTTTCTAAAAATGGCTCGTATGGCCCTGGTAAATGAATGAGACTTTTATAAAATTTTCAAATCGTGGCAGCGATTACTTTCTCATGATATGCTGTAGGGAAAACTCTCGGCTTTTGTAGTCCACCGTGTCCACACCAAGCCCTATACATTTATCACCTCACTCCTAACTTCACGCCTACTGGTCAAACCTCAAATATCAGTTCATATACTATTAATGTTCCGTTCGTCAGCGGGATGAATTTAAATGTTGGTTGTAAGTAGCTATGGTTCTAGGTGACGTTTGTGCGCACGTTTCTAGCCTCGCTGTTGCGCTTTGCCTCTTTCTATCAACTTCAAGCTGATATCTGTGTTTATTTCCAGATCAAAATGTTAACAAGTTTATCTACTAATTTTTCTCAATTATATATCAGAGATATTGCTCATCGTGCCTAATTCGGTGGACACGTGCCACTAGATGAAGACTATTTTTAATGAAATTTACATACCATGGGCAAATCACAAGCAGCGTTCCAGCAATCCAAATAATTGTTCCCTAACGATATCGCCTACAACAATGAGTGCGCCGTGGGCGTCAACCACTACAAGCGACAAAAACTTTATCGGTAGGGCTTAATTGTTTGCTCTCCAAACGCATGCAACTCTGAAACTCTGCCCTGCACTGGAGCGGAGCGTAATCATAGCGGACACATTGAGCTCGTCTATCCGACAGTAATTTACAAGGATGCCGGAGACCTTTCGTAAAAAGGACACGTTCAACTGCTTATGGTTGTACAACAACAAAAAATTTGTTTTAACAAAAATAATTTCAACATTTTTAAGCCGTCATCGGTGTTTCTGTGAAAATAATACAATGTTAATTAATATACAATACATGTATGAACAAAAGAAATATTGAACTATTTTTATTATTATTGCTTTGCAATATTATCGACCGATGTATTTCTTGCGTTTTATCCTTTATAAGATTATTTGAAAACATTTTTTACACTTATTTCAACGTAGAAATCATTATTAAGGAAAACACATTCTTATTGTGAAGTTGTAATTATTCAGAACATAGGTCTGTGATATTTTAAATACTAAATTAATATATTAATTATAAATAAATACATATAAAATCAAATAAATTATATATTTATAATTAATACATTAATTTAGTATGTAGAAATCATTGTTTGTATTTTAATTTTACAAATATAAAGTGTGTACTTCTTTTAAACTCTTCTATAATATGTATCTTATTAGCGTCAGTATATATAAATAATCTTTTTTTAAAAAGTGTAATGTTATTGCTAATATATTTTAGAGCATCTGTATATCTGACCGGTATGCGTAAAATATACAGTTGTAAAAGATTCTTAAGGGTTCTTGACGATAAAATTTTCTACACGTTCAAACCCGAGTATATCAGCTAGAGTCATTTAGTATACAATAGTTGTATAGTAAAATGAGGTACCCTATATGGCTTTAGGGTGCCATTTTTACATAAATAAATATGATTGCTTGAAATGCGCTTTTGAAGCCGGACGTTTCAGTACTTCCTATGTTATCTCAACAAACTGACGATGTACTAAAATACTCCGGAAACTCGATGTCGCTTCAAACAGTGCAGCAGAAAGCTTCTGTCGCGGAATAACCCAGGACTTCAGGCTCGATGTGGAAAGTTGAGCTTCCCACTTCATCTCATGGACTTAATTAATATACACTCCGATATAAAGGGTCGTTTTAATAGCTTGTCTCATTTTCAATCAGGCTCCAGGCCATTAAAACAGGTTCAATCTGAAAACGTTTCTTTAATAATTTTAATAAAGCTTGTAATAGAATCTCGTATATTTTTTTTAGAAAATTAAAATACAGCATTTAAAAATGAAACGTGAAAGAATTTAAGTCAGAAAAATTTTAGAAATGTATAGCTTTAAATAATCGCGCAGTTTTCAGTATTATGTTAAAAATCTTTTGCTAAAAAAAAAAAAAAATTAACTTTTTTTTTAATGTATAAAAAATCTGTATTGTTATACACACTCGCACTTTTATCAAAATTATAATTTTTGTGTAATATTGTATAAAATAAATTGTTACGATGCATTTTGGCTCCTGCAGATAGAACGCCAAAGCAACGCCACTGGCTAGACAGTGCTTGACATGAAAATGTGGGTTCGGCTGGAATTGAGTCCTGCGCACTTACCTTCAACTGACGACATTTATTTTACTTGTGGTCAATTTATTTCAGTGTTGTGTAATTTGGACTTGGAAGTAAAGCTGATTAATGAGAAAAGTTAATTTGGAACAAGATTGTTTAATACAAAATAAATATCAAGTAATCGATCTTTTCGTTCTGGCATCTATTCACAAATCATGACAAAGGTGCGGAACAACGATAAGCTCAACATTGTAAGCACGATTCCTGTGGCAAGCCTCTCGAATAGGGCGCAGGGCAAATCACCACCGTAAGATTGATCCCACCTCCACGGTGGTGAACTGTGGTTCTCTCTTGATATTACAAATAAGTTAAAACGATGGTCACGTAACCTCGAAATCCCTGAGTCGTAACTACTGCACACACTCGATCCTCCATCGTATGGGATCGTGGCCGTCGCGCTGGATGTGGCGAAGATTCCTCCATCCCAAATAGAGACTGTCTTCCATCGCACATCGCATCTACCCGTGACGCCATCATTAGAACCGGGGACCGACTGAAACATCTATTTTTCATCGCCTTAAACATCAAATGTACCTTGAAAATTTGAAACTTTAAAGTGTAATAATTTTTTTAATACTTGCGAGCGCCTTAATTTGATTTCATTTATGTAATGAGGGCACTCAACTATGCCGGAAGAAAATAATTAATATAAGCGGTAAATGTAAACAATACCCCATAAATCACATTTCCTGATATACTTTCGTACACTTTCCAGCTTCACGAACAAAATTGACAGAATTGATTGAATGTCAAAGATAACTTCGTTAACACAGATAAATTATGAAGTAGATTTTATTTTTTTTACTTATCTCCTATTTTGTCTCCAAATCTGTCAAAAGGACTCGCGATGCCAATTTAAAATAATTTATTTGGAAATGATTTAAAGAGAGTACCTCCAGTTGTTGTAGATGTTGCTGTTGAACATTGGAATCCAAATATCGATCGAATTCTACTCGTAATAGCAATACTGGGATACTGGAAATTGATGAGAAATCGATACCAAAATCTTATATATACAATTTATTTATGTCCGTCCGTGTCACATAGAAACATAAAATAGAGTTGCATTATATGTTAAGACTCGTACAATATTTCCATTCTAATAATAAGTCACCCCTAGTAATAAATAATGGTCACAACACGAGACAACGAATGAACACCTACACACCAGTTCCGAGAGCAACAACGACATTCTTTCAACGCTCTACATGTTTTTAGCTCCGAAATTGTACAACACGCTTAACACTGACTGAAAATCGTTCCCTTCCAAAAATATTACGCAAATATGGAATCAATATATGATTCATTTGGGAAGAGACCAGTCAGAAGCATCACTTTCCAACATTCCAATATAATCACAATTCAATACCTTCACTAATAATTCACTATAGATTTATAATGCATTCACTACATTTTTTTATTATCTCTATTTATTTTATATCAAGATAAGGATTTCAACAATAAATCTGTAACTGCTAAGATCGTATCAAACTCCCGAATTCTGAAATTTTACAATAAATACGCTTGTGTTAATTCAATTAATATAGTTACTTATTGGCTGAAAAAAATGTATTTGAATTTAAAGATCGTAAACCACAATTATTTTCCCAACAAAATAATATTTTCCATCAACGAATCCAATAATAAATACTGTTGGATATTTTAAAGAATTTTTACTTTTATTTTTATTAAGTTATTTATTTTCTTTTATTCGTAAAATAATCAGCTCTGCAATTCCCCTTGGTTATCATATGTATCAGACTCTCAAAAATTGTTGTTCGCAGTTTTCTAATTTCTAAATATTATTCTAGGGCAATATATGAATTGTTGCTACGCATACTTCCGATACGGTCTTTTATTGAGAACAATGTATAAATTTTCAAATTTCACGATTATCAGTCGGTAATAATGGCCAATAGTACGCACGCAACCATTAGATTATTAATGTATGGTTTTAGGTTAATGTATAGTTTTGCAAAATACATATAAATACTCGAGAAAATTATACATTATAACAGTATAATATTGTAGGAATTCCTAAATAAATAATAAAATAAAGTAGAATGCGCATTGTAAACTGTAATAATAAGTAATAAATAAGTGTATGAGAATAAAATAAAACTGTATTTTGAAATACAAAATTACTAAACACTTTTTGTTGTAAATTAATTATAATACAATAAAAATATAAATTTAAAAAAAAAATTTAACTTAAAACCTACGTTAGGATGTGTGCACATACAAACTCGTACATGAGAGATTTTTTTTAAAAAAGGACAGTACAGAACTAGTGCGGAGCGTGCAAACATTCGTTGCCTACAATATTTTACACGCACATCAAACCGATTGATGCGTACCGATCTTTACAACAAAATCTTTAAAATTTGAGGGAAAATTTTTATCCCTATACGCGCATCCTAAAATATCATTCAATGTCACTATGAAGATCAAAATTATTTGCTTTTTTTTTACATTTTATTTTTGTGCGACAAACACAGACCACCAAATATATATATAATAGATCTAACGCAAATTTCTTGTCCCAATATTTTCATTTTGGTATCACTCCCGTGATTAATTTGGTACCACTTACGCAATCAAATAACTCTGCAACTTTTTTTTTAAGTGTGACTCGATTGAAACGAAAATTTTAACGCTGACAATATAATGTAAAAAATACGTCTTGTTTACACAAATATTTAATTTTCAAAGAGTGAATACTTTTACTGTTGCATAAACTGTCGGATTTATGTTTCCACCGAGAATGTGTGTGGAATGCCCCTCGTCCCGCAACTAATGGTTCCAAATCCCTCTACTGTATGTATACTTTATTTCATGTCTATTCATTAACAGGTCTGTGGCGACAAGTTTTTAATTTTATCTAGTAATTTTCTTTTAATCAAATATATTTCAGCAGTGGTGTACTTGTAGGATATTTTATTTTTCGTAACAAATTACATAAATTAATATAAAAACATGCGTTGTTTTAAGACTTTTCTGACATCTATCATTAAGTCTGACACAGACTTCATAATTAAACGTGGCAATTTTTTTAAAAGAATCTGACAGGGATTTTTAAGTACTCCATCAAGAGAACTTCATAAAACTAAACTTTAAACTCAAAGACTCTACGATTGCATTTCAATCTAGTTGTTGAAATTGATTAAAAGTGTTTTATAAATTGTTTATTTATTTCAGATCTAGTATAGCCTTAAACTGAAATCAGTACCGTGGGGCGGTTTGCAACTAGCAAAATGGCATTACGGTGATTTGCACCATTTAAAAACACATGCCAAATTAATTTCATGTATCTACATATTTTTCTTCCATGTCGAGATCGTGGTAAAATATTGTAGTACCATCGAAACAAATACAATAATAAGATACATTAGTCTCATTTGAAAATCATTTAAAAATAATTTGTAGAGATAATGTTCAATATCGTTGCGTTAAAAGCTTATATTTCTTTAAACATATCAACGGAAACATAAGAAACGGAAACTCTCACGTTATTACAATACTTAACACATTGTAACATTAATAGACCGATGACGTCTATTTCCTACGTGTTCATACATTCCCGCGTTTGTTATTTCGAAAATATTATGTTTGCATTTATTATATGAGAATTGGACATCGCTAGGTGGCCTCTCATTTGTTCAGATTGAACTTGATAGATTCCCCAATGCGTGAGTGTGGTACCGAGGAGGAAACCCTTCACCATGTCTTTTTAGCCTGTCCATTGCGGATCACAGGATTTTTTTACACTGGTCTCGTCAATGGTAATTTTCAGCTCCCGGTTGACTTGTGTCATCTTCTTTCCCTTAACTCGCCACGTTTAATCTATATAATAGCAAGTTTTTTGAACGACAATGGTATTGACTTGTAATATAGTATTTCCTATTCTACAATATTATTGTACTTTTTTATATAAAACAAAGTTTTTGACTTGATTAATGGCACAAATCACTCTTGAAGGGTGGATTGCCTATTATTGGAAGAAGAACGTATTATATTTCAGATTTATAATTTTAATAAATACGACCCAATACTGTATGGATTTTTTTTCAACGTGATTTAAATCAATACAATTCAAATATACAGAATCACTTCAGATGTCCAGATCCAGAAAACAATCTCCATAAAAGCTACAGAACTAGAAAATAATTTATAAATAACTTAAATTGAAAAATAAATAATAGCATACTTATTTAACAAAATATGAGAACTTAACTAAAATAACATTATATTAAATCTATACTTATAATCACAAACTAGTAAAAACAAAGGCAATTGTACTTAGTTATGCAGAAAACAGTCAGCCACAAAATTCAATCTGAGATAAAAGCACTTTTATAAAAAGTTCGAATACTCAAATATGTATAACTTTAATGTTTAAATGATAAATAGTATATAGGTACCTTATTTTGTATGACTTTTAGGAGGATCTAAAAATAGACTAGAGATTTTGGCGCTTTTATATATTACGAAGTTTTTTAGATTTTAAAATGGGGTTAAAATTTTTAGTTGGTGATTATTTAATTATTTAAACACATTATAACGAAATAATGAAATGGGTTAAACTATTAAATGTTGGTGAAGTCATGCGGAATCTCAGCAATTCTCCTTAGGACCTGACGTTACACACCACACTTTGGTGCGCCGAAGGTTAAACATGTTGACGTTTTGCCTTAGATGTCGCTAAAGTAATGTTATTACTTGCTGACCAGCCGATCAGCTTCCAAGTTGGAAACGAAATTGACTCAAATACGAGAGGAATAAAATATAAATATAATCAGACAAAATTTTCATAAAACCTATTTTTGACATAATAATTGAATGCATATTAATGCGTTTGGTTCGGGCTTGTTATTTTGTAATGTAAAGGTTGGCATTGTGGTTATCTCATGTTCTTTTGGATAACTTTCTAATATTGACAAGTTTTATTTTTTTACGATGTCTCTTGTCATAGAATTTTTTATTAAGGAAAACACATTCTTATTGATTTTATATGTATATATTTATAATTAATACATTAATTTAGTATTTAAAATATCACAGACCTATGTTCTGAATAATTACAACTTCACAATAAGAATGTGTTTACCTTAATAATATATGTTGTATCAATGTGTCCAAAATTTAATAAAAATGAATTGATAATTCTGGCGTCTGCAGTCGGTTTACTCAGAGGTATTTGAGATTCTGTAAAAATAATGTAGATGGCTTTCAAATAATAGAACGACAGGTGTATTAATTTGAAAAATGTAACATATAGATTCGAAAATTTCTCAAGAAAAATGCTGGCGTTATAGCACAACGGTAGTGCACTTCCCCGGATTGAAAATAGAGATCCAGGTTCGTATCCCGGTGACGCAAAAACAATATTTTTCGACAAAATTGATTTTATATGTATATATTTATAATTAATACATTAATTTAGTATTTAGAATTTTTTCATTATCGTCTCACCATAATCTCAAAATATTTTTCATTATGCTTTATTATATCAGTAAAGCATATATCCAGAGTTTCATTTAATTTTTCTTTATCTACCGAATCCAGTGCATCTTTTCTTTATACACTTTTTTCTTTTGTAACATTCTTTTTCCTTTTTCATTTTCTCTTTACTACTTTTAATATTTTTTCAAAAATCACTTCTTTCAATCATAGGGTTCCGAATCAATGTCTGATATTTTGCTGTTATTGAAAACAGCCTGGGGAGGATTATTACGCACTGCAACCGTGATTATTTTAGTCATTTTTTGTGTCAATGTTTAAAACAAATTAATAAAATTTTGAAGTCCAACACCGTTTGATAAATTATTATATTTCAAAAAGATACAATATTTCAAACTGAACCGCGCTGTACGATAACTGTTCGTACTGTAATGTAAATATTGCGGAGTTGTAAGGGGTGAAAGAGAACAGCGAAGGGTCGAGGCGTCGGCGTCGTGTCGCGTTGGGGGGATGTTAAGTCCATTTGTAAAAAATCGATAATGTGTGATATAGGAGTATCACGAAATTTAATACATTACCGTTCTATATTTGGGTAACTTATGCTTTTAATACTTTATCGTCTTCCGTTAAAGGTCTAGAAGGTATTACAGAATTTCAAATAAATAATATGTTAATATTAATTATTCTTAGTGCTGAAATTAATATATATATATAATAATAAGCCTTTTGTGTCTGTCTACCATATCTTCTTTGTGCGTAAATATGAAAGGAAACTGAATATTTATTATAAATATTATTACATCGGAGTGAAGTGTTAACTTCCTTTGAAATAAGAATTAGGAAGGTATTTGACCTAAATGTTGTTTCGTTCATTTTTAAAATAAAATAAAATAATGACTTTATTTCCATGATGTATAGAATTTGTTACTAGATATTATAACATTATATCATCGTATCGAATAATTTAATAATAAAAGCGTCTAGCAATCAAATTTAGTACGTCTGACAATATAAAACACTGAAAGAGAATTATTAGACACAAAATATTTTTTGATAGCAACGCTTGAGCATTTCCAACCTATCAGAATTTTTTTAACTTAATGAAAATTACTTCATCATTTAAAATGGAAGCTTACGCTATAACCTTTCCTAATGCGGGCGTGCTAGTTTTTTCCACAAATATTTTATTATTGTGTATTTAAAATTTTATTGTATGGTACATTTTCTCTTTTTAATTTTGTATATCTGCCGATCTAAGCACAGTGTTGAACATAGGTCCAACATTTTCGCTTTACATATCCCTGTATTTTAGCGCTCTGCTTCTAATTTTGCCTGACAACTTACCTGGTATTACCTGACTACCGCCTACATCAAGATGTATTATTAAATAAACAATAGTTGCTAGTTTTATAGTTCCACTGCCAATTAATTTTTAGAAGACAACGATTTGTTTATTCTCAAATACAGTTCAGAATAACAAATCGGACAAAAATCCATTATATATTTACTTATAGTTAAAAATTAATTATTAAAAAAACTGTGAAACCGCGTTTGGCACGAATTAATCATCCAGTAATTTAAAATTAATTATTACGTCATATTATCCGATCATGCAAATGACAAATCAATATTTAATTTCGATTATCTCCCGAATGGAAGAGAATTTTCAAGCAGACCATTTTCACCATATAATTTGGACATATATCCATCCGCTAATAAAATATAGTGGGATGAGTCTGTTACATCCTGTATAGGGTTGTATAACGCAACTTAAGAACGTCTACAGGATAAGGTTTCCCCTAGGAAAGGAAATCCCAACGATATTCACCCTTCAAGTGTACCCCCTCTACCTTGCACACGGCTTGTATAATAGGTAGTCAAGATGTGGGGTTGAAAAATAAGACTTCAATGATTTTCGAATTGTTCGCCAAGGCAACGAACTAAAAACATTTATTACGTAAGTAAGAACTTGTAAACGGATATCGTCCGCTGTGTATTTAGGAGCCTAATGCAGACTTCACTCACGTACTCTATTAGTATTTATGAAGAACTGGAAATGACTGATACCTAAAACTGTTGCCGTTATTATCTTTCATTGTAGCATAAAGATAGTAAAATAAAACAATCTGAGTATATTGGCGCCCGGGGTTTATCGTAATGATACAAACAAATGTAGTATTCCTCCCTTACATATAATAATTTGCCTAATTCCGTGGAGCTGAAAATGAAACAAAACATGTGTATACAGTGGCTGGCTACTGTGTAACGCAAATATTCCAATTTTGAAACACATGCTATCAAATAAGTTAAGTACTTGCAATAATAAATTATTTTATATTTTATATTAGAACTTGTTATGTACTTTTTTATAAAGCAAACAAAAATACATTTATTGTCATCCTAATTTTGAGTTCACACGCCCTAAAAAATAATGTAATTATTAAGAGAAAACTTTCATTTATCCAGTTTGAAATTTGAGAAATTTTACACGAATTAAATATGCTTTCAAGATGATGCTAATAGTTAAATTATTATCAATAATAATAAGTATCATATAAATAATTAATGACGTTATTTGTTACATAAATTATGCCAGAGAGGAAGGTTTGAATAGAAAGAAACGACAATAAAATTTATGTTTTTCTCGCATTCGATACAAGTTTCAAACATAACTCGTGTCGAAAGTATTTTCCACCTTTTTTCATATTGATATATTGGAATCATATGGAATGAAATTAAAATGTGTTTTCATTAGAATTAATCAATCGAAAATTAAATCATTTATTGGGTACCTAATTCATATGTATGAATATGTTTTGAAATCAAAGTACCTACATATATTTAGATGGTCGCTAAAATCAATGTTCTAAATTTAAAAATTTTATGACAGCTTCAATTTATTATTTTGTTTAATATTATCGATTTAAAATGCCCCGTTGCTACTTTGATGATTTGTCTTTTTCATAATTTTATACTATTTATGATACAGATAGCTTTGTTTAAAATGCAACAGCGTTATGTATTAACAAAATTTAATTCCGACTTACATAAAAAGTTTACTTTGTTCAAGAAAACGTTGTTTTCCCTTAAAATCAGTAAAAAGACATTTAATTTATGAAATTTGCTACTGATGTTGTGAGTTCAATATTAATTCAAACCGAGGGTAAAATATACGTGAACGCATGTATTTTCGACACTTTTTAACGAAAATTACGAGAGCGCGGACTAGAGGTCATTACGACCGCTGTCGATCGGCGATCTTAGGTTATAAAGAAAATAAAAAATACGCTTTATTAGGTTCGATATAAATATTATTTAGTAAGAAATTATTGCGCTTTTGATATCAAACTTAATTTTAAATAGTAGCCTCAAAACATGTGAGTAACTACAATATATTATTTTAAAACGTATGTTTTCACTAAAACAAAGTATTTTAAAATCGTCGAAAATTGATAATATATCTTGCAAATTGAATGGTTTATAACACTATTTTTATTTAGCATTTTGTTAATTTATCTCAATTGAGATTTATTTTCGTAATCTTGGCTTCAAAATTATTAAAAAATATATTTCGTTTATGCAATAATTTGGTATATTAACACAATTTTGTAACACACGGAAAATAATGCTTGTATTGTCTTAATTATGGTAAATAACATTCAATTTATTAGAGTTAAATGAGTATAAAGGTCCTATCTAAATAATTGTTTAAAAAAAGTCAAATCTAGTGTATAACTTCTGATATAAATGAATAATAAAAACCCACATTTTCGTAAAAAACGCGAAATTTGAATAATCATTGAAAGTTGCCACCCCTTAAGCTAAATATCACATATGATGATGTTTTACAGCAATAAAACGCGAAAAAACTTTTTCTTGACATATTGAATATATAAAGTTAAAAATATTCATTGGAGCGATAATTTAAATAATAAAAAAATAACAGCGGTTATTGGAACAAGCTTAAAATGCCGATATCTTTATTGAGGCATCTTAATGTGTAACACAGTGTTCAACAATGTTGTATAAAATAAATATTTTCAAAATGATATCATGTACTTAAATAAATAAAATTTCATTTAAAAAATTTAGGTAATTAAATAAGAATATAATGAAATCGAAATCATAAGAAATTGTAAAGATTATTTCACCTATTTCAACAATTTAACTGCTCAGATATTATATATTATAAAAAAAAAAACATTTTAAATTCTAGTTAGAAATACCTATTTTACGACATTAGATCCTAATCGAGGTAAGATAAAATTATCCAAAGTAAATAATAAAAACGAACAATATGCATATTCTTACATAATACTAAACTTAATATATTGAGTAAATGTTGATCCAGCGGAAAGAAACTCACTTAGTGGTCGGGAGTTTAAGCCTCGTCCCAGGAGACCAGCTAGTTAGTCCTATTTTCATGGCACACGCACTTAATTCTAAAATTACATTAATATTCTGTGAACATATTTTTTGTGTTAAACAAGGTAAATTGTTTTACTTTTGTTGATATTACAAATATATTAAGAATAAAATAAAATACATTTTTATTGTGATTAGCAATTTGAAAAAATGGATAGTTCTGTGATATTATAAAACAAATTAAATTAATCAATTAGAAATGTGTACAGAAAAAATATTTGGACTCCACCGGGATACGAATGCAGATTAGAGATCCTTTTTCATTTTTATTAAAATTATATATTTTCGTCATTGTCTCGTATTCATTATATTATATTATTCATAATTGTGATAATAATCACACTAATCAACGATGATTATCACAAAACAAGTGACGAACTAAATTTACCAATTATTTTCATAAATACATCGAATATGTATTTTTTTCCAATCTGCTGAAATTATGCACGACAATCACAAAAACGATCATTCTTGTATAAAAAAATACAACGGTGACAACACTATTATTCTTAATTTAAAATGAATTCTCTCATAGTCTACAAACCCCGAAGAGATAATAGGCGAGGTTGATGGATCCATCCATCATCTCGTCTCACAACTTCTCGTGATGGACCTAAGTTTTCTTTACTTCACTGTATTCCACAATTTATAATGGAAGAAAGCCTGTTTCTTATTTGTATTGTACCAAGCGGAGATGAACAACTTTTTTTTGAATTAACTGAAAGAAATTGGATGATTGCCCGCTCGGCCGCCGACACGTAATGACTACAAAAGCTTAGCAACCTCCAGGTAGCAGTTCGCGGTTAGATGTATAAATCTTTAATTAATTCTTCGAATTCACAGTAGAACTACATTTAGCTTTCATGTATTTTATAGGAGATTTTCGTGTTGAATGCCTCGTAAATTTCAACATTTTCCCTCTTTGTCCTTCATTTCCGTTTTAACCGCACGACATCCGTTTTCATATTAATGTTATTCCACCTTCCTGGTGTCTTGCGTATCGGCATCGGTGTACATATTTTTTCGAAATACGTTTGAACAGTTGAAGACCTCCGCCCGTTCGGAAGCCATCCATCACCCACGCTGTTTGCGGAGACATATATTAAAGCTCTGAATGCGCTTCCAGATAAAATCTTCCGAGTGGCGTCGCACGTAAAAAATTTTTTTTATAAATTTGTACCCAACTCGGAAGAATATTTAGAAAACTTGTTATTAGTTTATCAAACAAATTCAAAGCAAACATAGTTTAGATTTAAGACAAACATAATATAAAATGTATATTTTAATGAGATCGCGCAATTTTAGAATATAGATTTTATTTTATTACCATTCCTTATCTCATCCCGTCCTTATTACATCATTACTTACCCTTGTGGTCTTCTACATAAACAATAAAATAGTGTCAACGAAATTCAACTTGTAACCAAGCCAATGCATCCGTGTTATTGGTCAGCTTACGACATAGTTATTTCTAGATCTGTGATATTTAAAAAAAAATCACTGTATCGATAAAAAAAAATTTTATTATCATCTGGACTCGAAATCGGAACTTTATCTCCCAGGAGAATGCATATGGGTAGATTATTTCATTATATCTTTGCAAGTGATTTATCTAAAAAACTTTAAATGAAAACAAAATAGGCAATTATTTCATCATCTTCATGACCAACCGTTTTTTTATCCACTGCTGGATGAAGGCCTCCCCGAATGTCTCCCACTTTTCGCAGTGTGTTATTATTCGCTGCCAAGTATTTCAGCAAAATTTGATGATTTCGTCAGTCCAGCTACAGATTCTCTTCGGGTAGCACTGGATGACTGCAATTGTCCAACGATTATCCGTTCTCCAAACAATATTTATTTCTATCATCTTTCCATGACTCTGCGCGTTACTGTAACTTTTTTGATCTCTTTATTTGTGGCGTGAAAACTGAAAGTATGCATTAATTAAGCACTCCAATCCCGCCTTTTCTGCTAACCATTTCGGATATACCTCCCGTTACATAAATTTGTGGTCATGGGTAGATTTAATTATAGACTTGTTCGTGCTGGGTTCCACTACGAGATCGAGACAAACAAAGCAGTTCATTCAAAACCCAATTAATTCAATATCCAATAATAAACCTAAATAAATTATTTTTTACCATTCAAATTCTACGGTTTGATTCTGACCGGTTTCAAATCGACCGCCAAAACTAATCGTAAATATCTTATGTAGTTTTATTGTTTCAATTTTAACCTTTGCTATACCCAACCTGAGAATGAAGAAATTATTTTCAACCTGTCATTTCAAGCGTCACGGGACTGATAAGAGAGAGAAGGGCAAAATGTATCATTAAAATTGACATTTGAAATTGAACTGATCTTAAATTGACTTGAATACTAACGAGATTTAGTATGTTATTTATTTTTAACTTTTCTATATTAACCAATCAAAGGCCTCCTTTGTTTATAAGTATGTAAAATAGTAATTTCTAATATTTTTCAATAGTAATAAATGTTGTTTTACTTTATCTTTTAAGCATTATGTAAATATTTAAAAAAATTCTAGCGTTATATGAAAAACTAATTTAATATTTTATAAAAATATGTTTACAAATACTTGTATAATTATCATTTTATTTGGATTCATGTGAAAAAAATATTAATATTGGCTAGAAATACAATTCATTACATTATTATTCAAGAGTTATTCAATTAAATATTTTATGCGTGGTCCTCTTTGTTAAATTGTATTTATTTAAATACATCTCATTCAGTTTCAAAGTTTGATGGTATATTATTAAATACCACTTTAAATAATACATACATATATTGAGTCCAATATCAGTTTTATTATTTCAAGATTTTTTTGATAAATCATCTATTCTACATCAACAACCAATTTACATATTCATATGATAAATTTCATGATTGAATAGATCGTAATTTCGTAGGTATATTTTCTAGCTTTGATAGAATATTTATATAAAAAAAATTATATTAAAAAACCGAAAAAAAACCTTGATGTTTATAATAAAATATAAAAAAGCATTGCGATCCCGATTCAATTGTGATCCTTTCAATTTTTCCAGTACTTCGTTGTGATGGATTTTATCCAATAATGAGACAGAAGCTGCTTCAGTGAATTTAAGGGTTGAAATATTAATAATCTTAATTAATAATAGTAAAATTAATAAAAATATATATTTACTCAATTGTATAGAAGCGACATCAATATATCAGTAGATTACAATGATATTTCCACAAACATTATTTAATAATTTGAGTTCTTTAATTCTTAATATTAATTATTTATCCGAGTTTTGACCACAAAATACAAAGACAACCATTCTTGCCGCTATGAATTTTTATTCTTTTTTTCTTCATGTCAGTATTGATATATTACAGTGGCCTCAATCAGATGATTAAATGCTCGTAATGCACCTCCACAAATCTCGGCTCTGAGTCGTCCTCACAGTTGACTCGAGTGTCTCTCCAGCCAGATGCAACGCGTTCGTCTACCGCTGGGGTCATTACAGATCTTGTTTCCCCCATGGGGAAATAAGGAAGCAATTATGAAAGAGTGTTTTGCGGATTATTGTTTGATGTTTGTGCGGGCGTGTGGCTGCTGAATCAAAAAAGATAAGTTGATGTGTGAGTGGTGGGCGCCCCATTAATCGCCCATCTCTCACATGTACGTTTGAGGATGATCGCAGAGTGTATTGAATAAGTGTGTGTGGTCAGAGCAGGTTAAAAAACGCAAACTACTTACGATTGATACGAGTATATTATTACACAGTTACGGATTAGAGATATACAATAGTCGTACATTTTTCTCAGGATAATTTATTGTCTTGAGGTTGAGACATTTATGGGTCATGGATTAATAACATTCTTCTCCAGCAGTACACTTCAAAGGTGTCTATTTTAGACTTGTCGCTATTGTGGACTATCCAAGCTTTTGCTGCATACATAAAGATAGGAAAGGCAAAGATTAGTTACTTGATTCTAAAATAAGTTTCAAGTGTCAATACCACGTGCCATTTGGACAACATTTTTTACTACGCCAATATGCACTCGGAGCCTAGTTGGGGTTGACGTATGACGCGCTTCGTCACATTTTTATTCAATTAAAATTGTGTGAAAAGTTTGAAAAATACCGAAATGAAACTGAAATAAATTCGACATATTTTTGTTCAATTAATGTTGTGCAAAATATTTGAAAAATATTCTTTTGCGTTGAACGTTTTAACATTACGACAACTTTTGTACCATTGAATTTATAGATCACATTTTTAGATACTTTTACCTCTACATATAATTTCTTAACTTCACTTTTTTATGTGCAAAACAGCTACAGGACAAAAATTATTTTATTAGCTACGGCATTTCACCATTTCCACAAATCAATATACACATAATTTTAAAGAAATTTAGTGTAATCAAGAACTGAAGATCAGCTCCTATATAAATATATAATATCAAAGGCGTGCAGTGCATACAAGTAAGAAACCTATGAATTACCAAATATTCGGGGAAACAAATATAAATTAAATAATTGGATTAACATAAACGAAAACATTATCTTACAATTAGCGCCATCTGTATACCAATAGAGACTTTTTGCTTGGTTCTAAAAACTACCACGACAACTCACCGCTGTACCCATGGCGCTCTTTTGTATTCGCCGCGTCGAGCTATTCACATTACTCTGTTCTGTCTTTAAGCTAGTGAATTACTCATAAATGGCTATTTACTACAATGAAAATTCCTTTCGGTTGATCTGTTTTGCATGGAGTCGTTACCTGTTCTGTTTTTTAACAGAAATTAGAAAGGCTTACAACTGCATGCGAATCATTGATGTGTCTACCTTCTCTTTTACTAATTCGCGAATTTTACTATCTTACTGTTTTTACCGTGTTGATTTCATGATTCTTCTTTAAATTTGGGGTATAGATTGGTTTTTGATTTGGAAAAAACAAAAAGCAATTGGCAGAACTATTTCTTACGTTAACCTTTAATAAAAATTATTATTTAGTTATTACGTGAAGGATTTTCAAACAATAAATTAATCATGTTCAGTCATAAAAAGTGTTCTTAAAAACGTTCATATATTTTTTATACGGGTAAGAACGTATTATTTTACGTTAGAACTTATTCTTTAAAAACACTATGAATATTAACACTCTAAAATTATAAATAATTACATGGTAGAGTCGTATAAACGATGAATTTATTTTTTCTAAAGATGAATGTTTGTTTGTTTGTACCGTATGCGTTCCTATACCGTTCATCCGATTGCGATGAAATTTTGGTGAGTTGTTGTGTACACGCCCGCGAAGGTTTCTGAATTAGTACAACTATTTTACAATAGGTGGCGTGCGAGTCGTTTCAACAAATGTGTATATTTCATATAGTTTATTGCCATGAAACTTTGGTGAGTTGCTGTGCGCAAGCCCGCGAAGGTTTCTGAATTAGTACAACCATTTTACAATGAGAAAGTTCGTCGAAGAAAGCGATCTGCCCGCCACGGCTATTAGTTTCATGGCAAACCACATATCGTAAAATGTGAAATCCGGACACGTTGATTGGCTATTTTTAGGATTCTCTGTGGTGAATTTTCCAAGAATTATCACTTTTTCTGGTGACTTCTCTCAATTTAACAAATGTGTGAATTTCATATAGTTTAGCGACAGTTCGCGTGTGTTCGGTGTAAACTGTAGGCGCCTTAGATACGTCAAGTTTACCGAAATGTCAAAAACAACAATCCAAAATAAATCATTTGTACCGTGTGATTGGTTCTTACCGAGATAGCTGGCCAATCACTGGGTTGGCTTAGACAAAAGTTATTTTTAACTTCATATTTACGTTTGATATTCGCCTTGATTACATCAAACAATCCGGGGTATTGTGAACAATTATCAAGTGAATTTGTAACAGTCGTCACAAAGCATTCCTTTCGCTATCAAATCAATGATGCCACCGCCACCCTGCAGTTTCCGGTGCGACTCGCATTTGCAATGACTATCGACAAAGCACAGGGACAAACGCTACAAGTGAGTGGACTAAATTTGGAAAATCCACGCTTCTCACATGGACATCTGTATGTTGCCTGATCACGCGTTGGAAAACCTTCTGATTTATTCGTATACGCACCAGACGGAAAAACAAAAAATATTGTGTATCCAAAAATACTTGAATAATCAGAATTAAAATACAAACATTTTCTTTCTTTGAGTGGCATTGCAACGCATGCCGGGTACTCGCTAGTATATAATATATAAGTGTATAATATCATTGGTAACAGCATAACCTAAATTTATTCCACTGTATAATATATACTTAACCATTAATTAAATCATGCTATGTATTTTATACATGAGATGAAATATTCAGTAGTAGATAGTAGTCGGGGTGTCATTACAAACATATTTGTAGAAGCAGTCAATCAATCAAATATAATCAAGTCTTGTAGTCTTTGTAGTTGAGTATTCGCATTCACCCTATGTATTGATATGATTTTTCTAAATTGAATTAATTATTAAATATCCATATCAGTGATGAGCTCAAAATCACGAACCGTGAGTCAATCACTGATATCTTTGAATCACACTCACGCTCGTTGATTGTATATCTGGGAATATCGTGATTCGTGATTCGGTGCATGTGCATATGAAATAAAAATATTCATGAAGAAATGGCGTTATGATTCGTCATAAGGACCGTCTAGTAGATTCTGCCAAAACGTTTCATGTATTTGACCCGAAAAATAAATTCACATTTTTAAAGATTTTCATTACCCTTGTGATGATATTATATATATTAATTATATATGTTAGAATATATTTTTTACACAAATTCAATTTGAATAATATAAGTAAATACGCTCAAAATTATGTTTTATTATTTATTTAGTGTATTGTAATATTGTGCGGCGCACGTGTGTTAGTAATGAAACTGTGATCACGTTCACAGTTTTCAATCACCGATATTATCGAATATCAATCACAATTAGGGGTCGCAAACCGAGATCCCGACTCTCGAAAATACTGGGATACCGGACTAAAACGGATACTTAAAATACCGGGATTGGATTTATGAAAATCGGGATATTCGAAATTTTCGGATTTTCATTATCAAAAAATATAAATCATTTTTCTTAATTTCCGTGTCATATTTTAAAAAAATAATAATTTATGCGATCTGCGAACCCCTCACGCCACGTGGCTCAACTGCGCTAGCTGTCGATGCGATCGACCTGCGGACTAGATCTATGTTCTGCGATTCATTTGTAAAGAAGCATGCGTTGTGATTAGTTTTGTTTTTATATCGTGCGTGAAGAATACAGTCCGACCAACTATTCAGGAAAACATTGTGTTATTCGAAAGTCTTAAGTTTTAGACATTTGTGTTGTTGTTAAAAGCTTTTTAAAAAATTTCATTTCATTTTTTCTGATGTTTTTATATCATTAATAAATCATCACCTCTAATCTCGACGAAAGCTTCTCTAAATATCGGGATTCCGATACTCGTAAAACTTCAATATCGAAAATACCGGTTTTGGTAAAAAAAAACCGGTATTGCGATCGTTAATCATAATCACACCAGTGAGTCAAGAGTTGCATTTTTTCTCATCACTAATCTATATAAGTAAGAAGCTTAACATTCCAAGTATAATTGAAAGATAAAAGAACAGTGAGCAGACTTTTCGTGTATTTAAAGCGTCACCGCGACACTCCTCGCCGCTGCTCTCCAAACAGCTGATGAAGCGAAGCCGCGGGGCGACAGCGCCAGGGGCAGGGGGGTGGGTCGGTTCCAAAGGCTGCCTGTTGACCTAAAACTGAAACAACTAAGCGAGTCATTTAAGTGCAACAGAGAAGTGTCTGAGAATTGCCAACCGAGAAAAATTCAAGAGGCTTCAGCCTCCGCGTGTGAAGTAAACTTTGTGTTCTTCTCTTGACCTATTTATTTGTTCATCATCCTCGTTTCACTGAGTATACTATGTAGGTATGTATGTATATATGTATACGACTAGCAGTAGTGACCTTCGTTACAATGAAACCAAAAATGTTTTTTATAAATCAGTCACATATAATGGAAGATTGAGCAATTCCTAGTGTTGGGGTGGGAGATATTTCTGTACCACTCTGGTTCGCGACCGCCAATCATTCTTAAAATAAAACACTTGTTTTTGGATTCTACTCGTTTAATTTACTTGACGCGTTACGCCTTGTAAGGGCATTATCAAGACTGATAGTACCCTTACAATTATTAAATTTCTACTGACCGTCGACCTCCTGATTCCCCTCGGGTAACATTGGCTGACTACGTCACTCCAACGATTGTCCATTCTTCGAAGGATGGAACTTGCCCATTTTCATTTAATTTTCTTTGCGTATTCTATTATATCGATCACTCTCGTCTGTTCTCTTACAAACTGTTCTCTCAACATATTAAATATATTACATCATTAAGTATTAGAAAATAATACGTATTTCAGAAGGTCTCACGATGCAACTTTTTAATACACTTATTCAATCATGACCAGGAGACCTCGAAACCGTGTATCGATTTTTGTGGACTCGAAGACTCTCACAGTTCTTATCAGACTCGAATAAAACATTACTGTGAAATTGACCTGGTGTGTATCTCGGCTAAGTTCGTTAAAATGTTTTAACTCTTTTAAAATGGTGGCTATTCAAAAACGTTAAAAAATTCGAAACTCCGAAAAAGACCTAGAGAAAATATATAAAAATTCTTATATACGTGAACAAAGCTACCTTATTCTTATTGTCAATGCCGGGGAATAATTCTGATGGGATTTTTATTGCCTAGATTTGTGGTTAAATCCATAATGAGGAAGAAATTAATTATTAATTAATAAATATATTTTTTAAATACTAAATTAATGTATTAATTTAAAATATATACATATAAAATCAATTTTGTCGAAAAATATTGTTTTTGCGTCACCGGGATTCGAACCTGGATCTTTATTTCCAATCGTGTTATAACGCCAGTATTTTTCATGACAAATTTTCGAACTTATATATTACATTTTTTCAAATTAGTACATCTGTCGTTCCATTATTTAAAAGCCGTCTACATTATATTTACAGAATCTCAAACACCTTTGAGTAAACCGACTGCAGATTTATAATTAATACATTAATTTAGTATTTAAAATATCACACACCTACGTTCTGAATAATTACAACTTCACAATAAGAATATGTTTTCCTTAAAAATATATATTATAATGAAAACATATTTTGTTATAGAGTTGCAATTTCAGAGAATACAAATAGATCTGTGGTATTTTATTACATATTAAATTAAACAATTCGAAAGATATACAGAAGAAAAAAAAAACTATATATAGATTAATTCTTAAATAATATTGATTATAAAGTTACAAATATTTCAAGATTGTATAAATAAAAAATATGAATTTTAACCACAAAATTAATATTGCTAATTTTAAAAGTAGTATAAATATGTGTTTTGTGAAGCAATCATACGTGGAAACGATAGCCCGCCGCCCTCGTGTGCGAGTGTATTTCCCCATTGAGCGTCAGAAGCGCCCATGAAATATACATAAGCCGTCCATGTTCCGCACTAAAGATTCCCATTCGATGATTTCTCAAGGAAAACATTTTTAGGGCTTGTACGACTCCGGCGATGTGATAATGGATTCTCGGAAGTAATTTAAATACCTCGTGAATCGTCCGCGCTCCAAACTGGCAGCAGCCGAAATAGCTCATTTGACCGCTTTCCGGGCGGCGCACCTCTCGGCGACTTCTGTTTTCCTTTATTATTCCTGACTCGAACCTTTTAATATTCTGACGTTTCCCTTCCGTCGAGTCTTCGATAAATTGTGTTTACATTGCAAAAGAAATCTTTAACGGAATACTAATAATGCGTACTCGTTTTTATTTTTAAAAATCTAACGCTCGAGTCCGACATAATTATCCGTCTATTTATTTTTATTTAAATTAACGGCGTAATAAAGGGTGTCCAGCGGAAAATTTTCAAGTTTAATATTAAATTAAATAAAAAAATACAATGTTATTCTCATATTTCATTTATGCAAAATGGAGTTTAAGATGCGTATTTTACGTTTTATAAACAATATCGTCTAAATGCCATCAATTTCTCTCGAGACATTCTAGCAATTGAACACGCGAGAGCAAAGCGTTGGTTCAATAGCAGCAACTACACGGCGGATATTTTCTTGCAGAGCCTGAAATGTTATTTTTCAAAATAACGTGCACTGTTGATTTTTTTATTCCAGTACAGGGTGCCATCTTCTTATCGATTTACGCGGATTGCGCATAATTTCACGTCGAACCTGAGCCACATGTTCTGGCGTCGCTGCTGACGTTGATGGTCCCGGAGGTGTTTGGTTAACCATTGTCCCTTCTTGTCTGAACTTTTGAACACAACACCAGATAAGTTGCGTGCTCGGTCCATCACTTACTCGTCGAATATTAAAGTGAGTACGAAAAGTGGGACGCGCATGAACTAATGAATCACCGCACTTTAGATATTGCTCAACTGCGAATGCGCGGTGTGCTCCTGACCAGTGACTCATTCCGACTGGCAAATCCGCAAATCACGCACGTCGAACAATACCCCTCTCACTTACCTCTTGAAATTTTTCCTTTGAAAACACCCTTTATTATATAATAACTCAACATGTATCAACTCTAACAACTCACTAGCACCTATTGAACTTTATTAGCCTTCGAGGCAAGATCTTTATGCAAAATGCAGTGTCTAATTGCTGTGCAAGTCTTCTTATTGACACATCTGGACTTTCGGCAACAGTTTCAGCTACAGCTGAAATATTTTCAGTTGATCTGATTGGGTGTGCAATGTTTACTCTTCTCATTCTAACGTTAACATTTTTCGATTAGATCAACAACAGCTGAACAAGAAGACGCATCATATTAACCTAAAGCATTTTGAACCTTAAGAACTGTTTCCGCGATAGTTTTACCATTTTGTAGTGAATTTTCACCATTTCAATAAGCTGCTCAATCAAATATTGACTCATTTTCGTTATTGGAATAGTTTTTATTTGATAGATATCACATATATGACGTTTCTAACTTCGAAAGATAAAAAAGTAATTTGTTTGAATTACTCTTTACTATGGCCAGTTTCTGAGATAATCTCTGAAACAGGGATTATACTCCCGCGAGATTCTTTGGGGACAACTCTCGGCTTTCTTAGTCTATCGTGTACACACCAAATTTCAGTTCACGTTTGTCAGTCAATTGCTGTTCCATCCGTCAGTTGGGTGAATTTTAATCTCCCTAGCAATGGAGAAACACAATAAATGTTTGTAATTTAATGCCTTCCGTTTGTCTAACTTTCAAAAATGAAAAGTTGTAATTTTCTGTGGTTCTAGGTGACGTTTCGTCTCGTTGTACACGGGTTAGAATTTTTTGTAGAAGGGTTAGAATCGAACGTAATGTACACGGGTTAGAATTTTTGTCTCTTTCTACCACTCTCATGCGATGTGAACTCTAGATTAGAATGCATCACGTTTATTTATCTCAACTAAATTTCTAAGATTTATCTTTCGTGTCTCATACCGTGGAAACGGGGCTTTTATAAATGATAATTTTATTATTTGTCTAGTG
The DNA here is from genome assembly GCA_022840565.1 of Eubasilissa regina. Taxonomy (NCBI): domain Eukaryota; kingdom Metazoa; phylum Arthropoda; class Insecta; order Trichoptera; family Phryganeidae; genus Eubasilissa; species Eubasilissa regina. The sequence continues at coordinate 25,308,539 of JAINEB010000022.1, read as the reverse complement.
ATTTAATTTAATACTTGTTTATTTGTTGAAGCCGCTCCATCGATGCTCGTCTCGAGATATACTTGAGAAGAGGCCATATTTTAAATTTTATAAATTCCTCGATAAATTTTATATTTTTTCCGAAGAATTTAATCTAGAGAAATTAATTGTTTATTTGATGTGTTTATTGGTGAATTTTTAATTTTTATATTTTACATGTCCAAAATTTAATTAAAAAAATCATTAATTCTGGAGTCTTCTATCAGATTACTCAAAGGTATTTGAGATTCTGTAAAAATAAATAAGATGGCTTTCAAATAGTGGAATGATGGGTGTATCAATTTGAAACGTATCAGTTCAAAAATTTGTCGTCAATACACTGTATTAGTATAGCATTGTGGTGGTTAATACATTTTTCCCGGATGGAAAGAGATCCAGGTTCGAATCCCGGTGGCGCGACAACAATATTTTTCGATAAAATTGGTTTTATACGTATATCTTTCTAATTAATACATTTAATTTTTATTTTTTTAATTGTTATATCTGTTTTTTTGCTTGAAATTATTTATAGGCAGTAACAATTTGCTTGTTCACCCACTTCGTGACCAATGGTGGCTGCTGCGCGGCCACAGTCATTTTCTTCGGAATTGATAAAACAGAACAGCGTGCGTGTGTCTTATCCCTTGTACAAAGTCCATCGAAAAATTATGATAATAATAAAATAAACCAAAATAAACTTCAAATTACACATTCATAATTATACTATTACGCTAGCTCTGCTAATCACAACATCCAGACCGAGGTTGATTTCTGAATTAAATAATTAATTCACGTATTTTTCAACGTTGAAAATATAATATTTATTATCAAACAAATGAAAGTGGTTTATCCAATTATACCAATTAACGCAAATAAAATAAAAATTTGAATTAACCTTTAGGTTTTTTATTATTTGTTTTTAAGTTCACTTTTTTAATTAAATTAACTTCAGTAGACTTCGGTAGAAATGCTATTGCAAAAAGTCTCATTTCTAAACTTCAAAATTCTAAATATTCCAATGTACTTTCTTCAATCGTGACCAGGAAACTCCGAAAATACTCTTCGTTAAAAAAAATGTCTGAATATTTATCTACATACATGTATCATACAGAATATAATAGTTTTCGTAAACACGATTGCTCCCGTATTTCTTGTGAGATTAAGAAAAAAAAACTGAAAAATTAACTTAGTACCTACGTTACCGGCCTAATTTGCCATCCTGCTTTAAAATGGCGGCTGTTCAAATTATTTATTTCATTTAATTTAAATTTTAACTGTAAATCTATTAAAATTGTAGAGTAGCCTCATGTTACCATAAAATGAGAAACATAATTTCCTTTCACAAACAGGCTAAATATAATTCTTTCAGCCAGTGTCGAAAGGAATTTCTTTGATCTTGTATTCCTTTGAGTATTTGTTTTAACATCTCAAAAACGTAAATAGAATATTTAGCTCTACCGCGTTATTATGACGTGTACCTAATGTGTGCGTTATATATGTTGTGATCAGTCCCGTCCGTGCGTGGCCTGGAACATCTCTGTGCACGAGTATTCGGCGGCGGCAGAGGAGCAGCACCACGCGGGCGCGCTGCTGCACACCTTCTGCCCCCGGGACTCCCGCAAGCTGCTCACCCTTCCGTGGAGGCTCAACACCGTGGTCGTCAGGTACCTTATCCACTTCATCCGATAATTCAGTCAAATTGGGTTTTTTTCAGCTCGCATTTCACGTAATTTGCACACATAATGAATATGCTATTCATTGGCTCCTATGATTTTCTATGGATTCAAAATGAATTATTTTAACCTATTCCTTTCTCCTTGATTAATAGTACAGGATTCACTTTCATCTTTCGTGATTTGATTATATCTTTTTTAGCATCAAAAATTTGTTTTGCCATTAATTATAGGCAAGTATACCTATAAGTAATGGCAAAACCAGTATACCTATAAGTGATTTTGTAAGTATACCTATAAGAAACCACTAATAGGTATAAGTGATTTTGTTATTGCCATAACCTTTACAAAATACCTATATTATTTTTTCATATTTATTATTTTTTTATATATTTCTGATTTTGCTATTACATTTTCTACTTGCCAATGTTTGATGATTTCGTCGTTAGTTATATCAGTCCCGACCACAGGGGTGAATTAGGTGGACAGCTATGCCGTGCCGCGATGTCAAGAGTGGCCTCGAAGTACCGTACTGTGTAAAACAACAGTTAAATCAAAATTAACTCTTTCTTATTAAGTAATAAAACTTTGTTTGTAAATAAAGAATGCACAGTTGCTCACTCGCTTTCGATGCATTTCGGCCTTACAAATGCACTTTTTTTTACTAAAGAAGAGGGTTGAAAACAAAATAATATTTTAATTTAGTTTTATCTTGGGGTATTATTGTTCTTACTTACAGGCTGCATTTTTGTACAATCGGTTTTAGATACTCTACTATACCCTATACCAGTCACCCTGTATACGTAATGGTACTTTGAATGTATCTAGGGAGATTCCATAACCAATAGAGTACCGGACCCCAAAATAACTGCCGCGATACCTGAGTTCTGTACAAAAAAGCTCTTATATTTTCTAAATACCGACACACTACGCTTGTTCACAGAATTGTATTATAGAAATACTTTGTCAAAATGTGAATATTTTTCAGTAGGGCTAAAAATACTTTCTAACATCACATTTCATTAAAATGTGTAATTTAATTAATGCGGTCGTGTGCATTAGTAAATAACATATTTTTAACAGATAGATCGTTCACACGTGATCATCTGGAGATAGACTAACTATACCGTCTTATGGCAGGAGACCCACTATTATTTCTAAATTACTTGTAAAAATCGATAAAATCGACGGATGCGAGAATTCTGTGCACTAAGCAAAATCAATACTTTAAATAATCTTCTTGTAAATGATAACATTTAGTAAAGTTGTTATTTGTGGCAGGGTTTTTGCGATGACACGCACGGCCCCCGTGTACCAGGTGCGCTGGCGCTCCAAGGCTGCGGTGGGCGGCCCCGCCCCCGCCGCCGCCGCCCTCGCAGTTCCCGCCGCCCCCCCGGTCCGCCCGCTGATGCTGTGCACCGCTACCCTCCTGCTGTTTCTCCACTCCCGCGGACTAAACCTACATCTCGTCACGTCACGCAATTCATAGCTGATCGCATTATATAGACTTAGTTGAACTGATGCTTGAATGATAAAATTTAATAATGTAAAAGTAATAGATAAGAACTCGACACAATTATTGTTACACATTCACATTAAGACTAAGCGGATAGCGATCGAAAGATCGAATTCAAATATCTAGGAAAAGAGGAAAGAAATCTAGTTGTTTAATTTAAAATAATAACGGATATTGAGTAGCAGAGCTGAGGTGCCTCAGAAGGCACTTATTTTTAAAAAGTTCTCAATTATCTCGGCCCGTCAAATCAAATCATTTTTAAATCTCTACGGAAACAAAATAGCCAACTAAGCCCCGAATCCAAAATAATCTTCAAAATTAATCGTATTTTACCAGTTATTAGTTCTGCTCACAGAAAAAAAATCTGAATTTAAATGTGTTTTTATAATTATTTTAAAAGGAAAGCGTTCCAAAGCACAGATCAAATTTAAAATGAGTTCGGGTGATATTTTTTGCTGTTTAAACATTACAGCCACTGACTTTTCAACAGCTGTCTCGCCTGTCTGAGCTCTGCAAACTGGCAACATCGAATTTCAGTTCTCCCAATAATTTAGTGTTTTTTACTTACGCAAAAAAATTTAATCTGTTTATAAAAAACGCAATTTGTGAAATATTAACGTTTGCGTAATGTCATACGCCAATACCTCGCTATCCGGCAGCTTTTTAAATTGCTTTTCACTATAACGACCGCAGACCAGTAAATGTATAGACGTGAAATAAAGTGTACATATAGGAGAGGATTTTGGAACATTAGTTGCCGGACGAGGGGCATTCTACATACATCCTTTGTGGAAACATAAATCCGATAGTTTATGACACATTCACGCAACAATAAAAGTATTTATTTTTCATTTATTTGTGAAAAAAAACGTATTTTTTACATTAATGCATGTAATATTGTCAGCGTTAAAATTTTCGTGTCATTTGTTTAAAAAAAGTCGCGGAGTTATTTTGATTGCGGTGATCACATGGGTGACACCAAATTGAAAAAATTAAAACAAAAAATTTGTGTTATTTCTTGTCTATATATTTGGTTGTCTGTTATAATAGCCTTTTTTAAAATATAGCGTTTCCATTTGCGGACCAAAATTTTTCGATAATTTTTCCATTCGGTCAAAAAAATACACTTTTAGCATTTCGAACAAGGAATAAATATATATATATACATCAAAGAACGCAGCGCTAAAATTTCTCGAGGTATTAGTACAGCCATTAACTGCAATTAGAAGGATAAAACAAAGAACCATCTTTTTTACCGGGTCCTATCACGACAACAGGTGGAACTGTTGACAGCATGATGTCATGCTATTCTTAGAACATAGAAATAAAAGGTAAAAAATAAGTTTTCAATGAAAAGATTTATAATTTTCTTACTTTTCCATAAAATTGGAACAGATCTTATGAAATTTGTATGGGTTTATATCAAATAAATGATTCGTTATACGGCATTTCTCTTTCCAGCCAACTTTTCCGGAACATCTCTAAGCTGTAAAACGAGGTATTGATGTACGTCTCTGGTATGACAACCAATTTATAGAAATTACAAAATATCACCTATTCTTTTAATTATCATGACGACTTCTTAGAGCATCGCGCACCCCACAAGCCGACTAGATAAAATAATAAATTATTTGGAAAACCTCGTGTAACTGAATGCTGATTCAGAACCCCGACGATAACCCTTGACCCGATGACTCGATTACCGGCCAACATCCCACAAAGCGTGCAAAACTAAATGCATTTACTCAAGAGTGCGCTGATAAGTCTATAAGTATTATAAATTTAGATAAAATAAATGGTTTATTATTGAAGTTTCCAAAAATTACATTTTTTTTGTAAAATGTTCCTTAAGCTCATTTTAATTTTACGACTCGCCGCTGAAGGGCGCGGTCTGATAACTGCTGAATATCTTTTTATTAAACTAGCGAATATCGAGCGCTCAAGAACGCTAGGAGAAAGGAAAGGAGTGAGGACACAATGAAAAATTCTAACTTTTATACAATATTGAGTTAATTAATCGTTATTTATTTTTTTAATTATGCCTCTAAGGTATTATCTGACGAGGTGTATCGATTTTTAACCGTCATTATGAAATATCCACGATACATACTGATTTACTAGTAGTCAATATCGATCAAAATAATAAATTTAAAATTTACTGGTTTTATTTCTTTTCAAGGGAAAATGAAACGATTCTTCTAATAAATAATACATTTTTCATTTCAAATGGTTATAATTCCACCAGAAATAACTTTATACAAAATTGAGTCAGATCTTATGGTTTATTTTCTTTCTTGTATAAAAAGGAAGATGTAGTCGTATAAAAAATATTTTAATAATTAATAAAATATTATTCATACTTTCAACATTTTGTTGTGAGCGATGTGCTATGTATGCAGTGTGACCAAAAAGTATGCAACGAAGCAAAGAACAAAAATCGTCTTGGTACCATTTTTTGAAATTTTACTGAACGCTCTTTGTATCAATAATAATAATAATTTTATTATTAATTTTACATCCATCGTCCGAATTTGTTCAGCTAACGATGGATACCCTTAAAACACAAATTTTTAATGTGATTCTGTATGTTATTTCTGGATCTGTTTTAATATTTGTATTATTTGTATTCAATAATCCATGATCCATTTGTTGAGAAATAATCCACTGCTGTACGATCCACGCCCTTATGGAAATGGAATTAACAAATGTGTTTGCGATTGCAAACTGTTTCTCATATCCGAATACTTACAAGATACAGAATATCAAACGGTATTTAACATTATTATTTAACTATCGAAACCGATTGAAACTAAATTTGTGTGAAATGCCAATGTTAAGGTTAACAGGAATTTGAGTCATAATTACGGTACGATACAGTCTAATATTTTATTCAAAATTCCATGTGCTTCGCACTTCATTGTAAGATCTTTCGTGAATGTGGCATTTTTTTTTAAATAATATTTAAGTATTATACTTTAAACCGAACTGATAATGTTATTTATGATTTTTAATTAATCTTAAAAAATGGTTCCTTATCTAAATAATTTCAAAGTATTAATTAATTTGCATCTTTGATGGTCCTACGTAATGTTGAGACACATTATATGAGTACATGCTTGTATTTGTACACATGCGATTCTTAACTGATCGCTTAGGGCACGTGTTAAACACATATTTGAAATTGTTTTCAACTCTGTTAGGTTAAAATCGATCATGATCATTCGTTGCATAGGTACGTAATATACTGTAATCACAGCAGCATCCACTGTCGAGAAATCGCCCGACTTGACATTGTTTAGTAGGCTGCATCACGCGATGTGTTCGCACGAAGGACGTACATTGTACAGTTGTGTAAAAAATCTTCAGTATTTTCACATTTTCCCACGTATTGTATAGTAAATAATGTATAACGCACCATCATAATATTGTGTCCATGTAATAATAATGTTTTGTAAATATTGTTTTTAGGAAGAAATAAAATTTTGTACACATTAGTTTAATAATGTAGCGCCAGATTAAAACGCATATTTTAAAACCGCATTCGATGTGAATGTATCGTTATGTTTTGAAAATACATTGTATGTTTGACGATTAAATTAATAATATTAATATTATTACAAAAACGTTGACTCATCGAAAAAAAATGTAGAAAAATTATCATTTTTAATTTTGTTTTCGAAATAAAATATTGGATAAAAAATAATATGCGTTTTATTTTCTAATTCTTTCTGCATCATTTCTTGTTTGATGCATTTGTTTTATGTATATATATATATATATGTGTGTGTGTATTTATAGTAAGTATGTAGGAGTACCTACCTATATTAATACATTGTACTTCAGTGATTTATTATCTTATATTGTGGTTTACAACGTTCCTAAGTTGTTTTCCAGTCTTGTAATTTTTTGTATAATTTTTTTGCACAAAAAGTTCTAAATTACTTCTTACTTTTGACTTCTGAGACTTTTGTCTTCAACTGAGCTGACAAAAGTAAACATCAAATGTACTAAAAGCGGTTCATCTCTAGCCGAGGGCAATTAGCCTATTCTATAGTACAGGATGGGCGTAAAGTCTGGACACAAGCTAATATTATATATGTATTATTTTATTAATGAAATTTTTCAATATTGTTTCGATAACGATAATTTACTTAACTGGATTGGAATATGTGGCCACGTGGAATGAGCACATCGTTTTCCAGACCTTAATTCCCTCAAGTTATTTTTCTGAGGTAAGGTTCAATAAGAAGGTTTATTCCGAAAAAATCAACGATATTAATCATCTGAACGTAAAACACTAAAAAATCAACGATATTAATCATTTCAACGTAAAACACTCAAAATCGACGATATTAATTATCTGAACGTTTAACACTAAAAATCAACGATATTAATCATCTGAACGTAAAACACTAAAAAATCAACGATATTAATCATTTCAACGTAAAACACTCAAAATCGACGATATTAATTATCTGAACGTTTAACACTAAAAATCAACGATATTAATCATCTGAACGTAAAACACTAAAAAATCAACGATATTAATCATTTCAACGTAAAACACTTAAAATCGACGATATTAATTATCTGAACGTTTAACACTAAAAATCAACGATATTAATCATCTGAACGTAAAACACTAAAAAATCAACGATATTAATCATTTGAACATAAAATACTAAAAATCGACGATATTAATCATCTGAACGTTTAACAATAAAAATCAACGATATTTATACGTGAATACGTTAGGATCGATGGAAATAATGCATTACTGTATCCTGTGCACATCAATGTTCGACCACATTGAACATTAAATATGTCATTAATAAAAATATATGACATTAATAAGAATAAAAATAAAACCTGTATTTTATTAGTAAAAATATTAAGACTAATATTTAGTGTCCAGACGAATATTATAAAAAATAGTTCGCTATTTCATATTAAATGTAAAAGGACCATATCAAAAGTAGTAACAATATTACAAGTTTACGAAATCCAGTTTCTTAACAAACATTAGATTTCTTAGTTTATCATACCATACTGTCAAAATGATTTTAGTATTGAATTTCTTTTCACTCAAAACTTAACTGCAAACTTATTTATCAACATTTCATGTACTTCAATGTTATTAAATGTTGCTTGTATATGAGTCAAAAAAATGTTGATGTGATATATCGTTTATATTAATTTACACGAAGTATTGAAGGAAATTGTCTCTTATTTATCACGATTATAGCCTTAAATCAACTTTATTACTTTTATGTCACATGCAACTTTTTGTTTTATGTGACATTCAATAATTATTTAATTTAAATTTAATCTTCCCCAAATAAAACATTATTCAGACAATCTGATCATATTTGATTTTCCTTATTCCGTTTTCTACTTATATTGAATTTTCAAATTCTTGGGTACAGAAAACAGCATCAAAGATTTGTTTCAAAAGACTGTACTACGTTTTAAATATTCTCAAAATTTCCGTATACGTATTACGTCAGGGCTGGTAAATATATGCCACACCGAAAATTTTGGAATTCCAAATTGAGGAAGAAATTTTAGCAGTAGGAAAGCACACCAACATTTTAAAATTATATTTTAGGTCACTGATTTTTTTCAATATTTTAAATTATTTTATAAATAATATATGACATTCAGATTACTATTCTGCATCAGAGGCATTGTACTTTGCACATATCTTTTGCATTCCAGCAACGAAGTCATTAATGTTTTCCTCTACCTTCTATTTTTCCTGCGGTTACGAATGAGTTATGCCCAAATATTTATACAAATGCTGTTCACTATTGTTTTCTTGATTCTGTTTGCTTTCCATCCAACTAATTTTCATCATTCCCATCTTCTCGTTCTGTCTCTCAATCAAAAGCATATTGGCACGCGAAATTATTTCGACACCTTGGTCAAATCCAGTTCGCCAACCCTGCCTTACGCTATCTAGTCCGGTAGGTGTATACCTCCGAGGCTGCAACGTTCCCTTATCGGGGGAGGATCCTTGTGCGAGGCTTTTTGTTTCTTCCCGAGACTGCTGGCAATCGGAAAAACGGCGTAGGGTACGGTTGTTCCAAATAAATTATAGATAGTGTCAGCATCTGTAGGCATAGGCGGCGACTTGCTCGGATAAGGTTCACAGAACCTTATCCGAGCAAGCAAGTACCGAAGTTTGTAGAGGTAGCATTCAGCTAAAGGTAAACGAATTTCTCGGTATCATTTGGCGGACGTCCAAAGAACAACAGATCTCCTTTGTTTGTTCTTCTATAATTCTCTGTTTATTACGTTTCATAATATATCACATGAGATACAAATATCTTCTCCGATTAGATATAAGCTTAACATACGTTGCTTTAATTTCTCCAAACATAATAATTTCTTAAGGTAATGGAGCGCTTACTTTTGAGTAATTTCCTTGGAAAGCATTCCACAGTGAAAAATGTATTATTTCATATAAGATAAACACCATTGTAAGTAATAACATTGCTGTAGTAGTGCTAGTAACATTGATGCAGTTATAGAAATAATATTGGCGAATTTATTGAAAATTTTCACCTCTTTTTCTATCTAACACGATATGATGAAAATCAATATTAAAAATCTTCCTTTTTTAACATTTGTTTACTTTGATATTATTTATTTCTTTAATTTTGTTGTGCGAGTTTCGTTTTAATTAACATTTAATTACATACAAAATAATCGAAACTTAAAATATACCAACACAGTTCAAAGACAATACGTTTCGATATTTTTTTACATTCTAGAAAGAAACAAAGTTGAACAATCGCTACTTTTTTATCTTCGATAGTTTCTATCTTATCATAAACTACTAAATATTTTATTAAATATCACTTCACAGGAGTAACAAATAATCACACATAGAAATTATTACTTTAATAATATAAATAGAAGTGTATATTAATAATTAAATATTATATAAATAAATCTACAGTGATTATTAATTGCCCGTAAAAATTTTCGGGAGGATGAATATCTAACGAGGTATTTTTTATCATCATCCACTATGACTAAGCATCGTGATCTTCATGAATATCCGCTGCCCTCTCGACTATACGCCTCCACTGTTTCGGCATCCTGCAGATCTTTAGGCTATCACCAGGGAAATTCGTGCATCTCGTCGTTCATAGTACGCGCAGCGTGTGTCTCACCAGCACCATATCTCAAAAGCATCAATCCGTCTTTTCTCCCTTGCCTTCAGGAATGCACCAGATACTGTATACTAAAAGATACACCCGGCATTTCACGGGTAGTAACCATCCTCTACCCTACCTCACCAGATTCCGCACCGAACTGTTGCCGTGTGTACGATGATATACAGATATTATGTCAATTTAAATAGTATTTTTTTAATCACTTTATCACACATAGTAGAAATCACTTTAAAACACATCCTAAGACGGACGCGAAAGGGCCATTATTTCAATAATTACTAATCTACGATACACCAGGATTAAAATTTCAAACTTCTGATAACAAAAATGTGTGTATTCAGAACTAAAAGGTCACATATCTACCAAATTTGTATATTTCAAAAGAAATTGACATTCTAATATCATTTGTTTTTCTTCTTCTTCATCAGCGTCATCTATTCCCTATTTCTCGCAGATCTATTTTAATATTATCCACTTATAATGATGATTAAATCGATGTTCGATTTATAACGATGACCGGTAACTGATTATTCGTAGTTTTTTGAGCAATGACTGGTCCACTTGAAAATAATCCTACAACAGTTAAATCTCAGTCAGATATCGATTTACCATCACTATCGCTTACCTTCGTGGGCTTGGAATAGATGAGTCCGTGTTACAAAAACCACAACCACATTGGAATTATGATTGTCTTTTTCGCCTCTTAATGTTCATATTTATATTTATTTTTCAATAATATCAAGTTTTATATTTTTTTCTTCAATAATGTAGCCCCTGGCATAATTAACGCGTGGCACTAAAAATTCTACGAGTCAAGCGACATTAACGATACTGTCACGCGCCAAAGCTGGCGCGAGAGTTTTACAAATGGCCGCCTCGATGCATTACAAGCGTGTCCCAACTGTAATACAACGTTAAACCATTCCAGATAAGTAGGGTAAGTAATACACTTTCATGGCAAACGTAAAAAAATAATCGAAGTCATACAAACTCGACATATCGAACTCTATGCAAAAATTAAAATAAAGAAAGTTTTTAAAAGACAAATAATCTTAGTTTCCATGGTGCGTAATATTTCGATTTCTATGGTGATTAAGTAGACGTGGATTGGAAGTGTTAATGAAGTATACATTTTGATCTGCAATCAATTAAAAATTGTAAACAGTAAGACGATTTAAAATGAATAAATTCACAACATATGTGAAATATCAGAAAAACCTTATTTAATCCAAATGACAAAAGAGATTAGGCCTGAGAAGATTTTCTTTTGACAGATATAAATTGTTTGTTAAGATGACAATTTGATAGTGCGGATATAATAATGTTATATAAATATTCTGTTCAGTGTTTATCTGAAATGTTTTATAGAACTGTTGGATTTAATTGAATATATTATCTTTTTAATAAGCTAACCATTTTTTTATCGTAAAACCAAATTATATTTAAAATATAATTGTAAAATTCACTTTCACTTTTTTATAGATTAAGTATTTTGAGCTTCTCATAAATATACTCGTATTATTTCTCTTATCTATGGTAAAACTACACTTCAGTGTAAAGATGACTTTTGAATATGACGGGAAAAAATCTGACTCCGCACCCATTTCCCCACCACGCTATATATGACCGGTCACTTGTTTTGGTTGAGAATTGAGGCGGTCACTAGTAATAAGCGAACAAACCATTAATCATATTTTTGGTGTAACTAATGGAGCTGCAGGGACACGCCGCCCTCGAGCAGGGTTGCCAGACGCCGGAAAAAAAAAATCTGTACAGTACAGGAATATCGCAAACGGAGAACTTTACAGCAAAAAAGAGTACTAAGCCATATTATGTAAATAAATATTAAAAATGTATATGATAAAATGTATCTTAACTGTGTTAATACAGAACTTCCGAAACATAGGGATAATCTCGCAAAATTATTAAAAAAAAAGTTTGGGTATATTTTAACATAAAGTAGGTATATTTTATCGGAGGCTCCCTGAGAACGTTAAAAATAGAAGGAAAAATAAAAGAAATAGAAAGTTTCGGAACATTTTATAAGAGGTTCACAAATAGACTAGAATGTATAAGAATGTTGTTACGAACGTTTAATATCTTTGTAAACACCAACGAGTATGTAAGAAAAATATTATATGCAGAGGTGGTACGATCATGTGTCTAAGACATGTAACGTGTTTTTTTTACTTCTTTATCTTCGTCTTGCTCTCGGTTAGAGCAGTCGTAATCATAGAATTGCGGATGATCGGTCGCCACCTACTCCCATTCATTTTTCATGTTTTATACGGTTCTGCATCGAAGTTCAAACCAGGTCGATCCATTGTGTTGATGACATATTTCTATTCCAATTCATTTTTCATGTTTTGTACAGTTCTGCGTCGAAGTTCTAACCAGGTCGGCTCATCGTGTTAGTGACCTTCCATGAGATCGATCCAACCTCTCTTGGACCACCATTTTTTTAGTGGTGTCCTCACGTCTAGGAACGTGGCCGAAATATCGAACAATTCGGAGCTGTATAATCGAAACATGCCTGCAGGCTGTCCACGGAATACGAAGCACGCGTCGCGATAAAATTTCAAAGTGTCAAATTTGCGTTCTAGTTCTATCAATGCCCACGTTTCAGCACCATAGAGAAAGATCGTAAAAATAAGGTATCTAACCAGTCTCATTTTTGTATAGAAACAGTGAGTAGTTTAAGAATTGTCAGATGCGACACCGACCGACCGTTTTCATTGAAATTTCATTAAAGTTATATAATATAACTTGCAGTTTTAGTTGTACCCCAGGATCACAAGAAATGTTATAATTTTCTCCCGAAACTTCCAAAGGGTAGTACAGAATCAGTGCCGAAAATTTCATTAATTTTATTACATTTTTTTATTTGTATGCAGTGCAGACTGACTAATTGACCTTACTGTCAAATCTTCAAAACTCGAGGGCCTTCTTCTGCACCACATCTCGAATATTTCTGGTTAATCGTCCAGGCGCAAAGTGCTCCGGATGTAGATTTCGATGAATTAGTATCTGGAATAATATTAATATTATATTGCATTGAAGAATTGCATGAAATCACGGACTTTCAGAGCATCAAAAACGAAGATAATCATTCAAACTTTTGAGAGGGTGGCGTAACTATGCCAATACAGCCAATATAGTACATTGGGGGTAGAGCCTCCAAATATTCGTGATTACAACTATTCGAATATCGAATAGTTAATGCTAATATATTCTAATATTCGAATATATTCGTAAAAAATTTAAGAATGGAATGATTTACTTCAGATGATAAATACAGAAATGTTTCAAATGTTTCTCCGAAAATGTAAGATTCGTGATTAATAACTTGCAGAACTCGAACTCTTCGCGGAGATAAAGAGGCGTCAATATTCTCTTGATAACTGACAAAATTTTAGATATGTTTATATTACTTCATATCTCACATCCCACGTGCAAGTTTTTTTTCATTATTTTGTATTTAATTTCTTGTTTGTCGGCTCAAGTATTTATGAAAGCTAAACACTAAAGAATATTAGAAATCCGACTCCATCGTTGACAAAACAATGTATTATAAGTGCTCGTTGTCATAAAGCCATAAAGATAAGCAGGAGACTTAAATAAAAGGCAAATGCAAAAGATGTCCGACAAAGGCTTTTACATCTTTATTGTCCGACTTCCATATAGCCGACAGCGGTACTTCGGGAGAAAAAAATCGTATACCTGAATGAATGAATGAATGCTTGCATATGACTTCCAGGGTTCGTAAACCTTTGTTCCGTTTAGAAAAATATTAAAAAATTTATAATATAAATATGAGCGAATACTTTTTAAAGTATTCGAATAACGAATACTTAAAAACAGGCGAATATATTCGGGGTTCAAATATTCGAATATTCGGATTGGAGGCCCCAATTTGGGGCCTACGTTAGATAGGAGCCCAAAAAGTTCATGCCCTACAATCCATTTACATTGATATTTTTGCAATTATCAATAGCCCTTCCCAGTTTTAATAGTAATTCACGGTAAGGAAAGGTATTATAAAATTATTTCTTACGTGTATTACGAAAACACATCAAGGCATTGTCAATGTGTACAATAGCACTGCCCCACTATACTACTATGTCAAGTTAGGATCCAGATCATCACCGCAAAGTGAAAAGAAATTATTAAATTGCAAGTGTTTGTAAATGTCTAAGAACAAGTCTTTTTTTTCATGAAAGTGTGAATATTGTATGTGACAAGAGACTAATTTTGTTATCAATATTTATTGGCTACTACTCTCATTAAACCATGCAGTACAGTAATTCGTATATCTTATACACAATACTTATTTAGGGGGCTCGTTTTTACATTCTGCATTGGGCCCCAATTTGTATAGTTACCCCACTGTTTTGGTTGCGGTGTTGGAGACACTTGTCGACGATAATGTTCTAAAAATTTGAATATATTCAAGATTGAAATATTTAAGAAGTATTGATCCTTGTAAAAGTGTATGGCAGATGGAGCAGCGTTAAATTTCCGAAGCGATAGAGCGACCAAAATGTGGATTCTGTTAGTGCCGACCGAGTTAAATATGGAAGAGGTTTGCAATGGCTGGGGTGTCGCAATCCTCAATAATGAGGGACAAACTGCAATGAAGAAGAAATTAAAACATCGAAAATGTCTTCAAAACACGAGGGTTAATTACTATTGGTCCAAGAACTGGTAACAAAAACGGAGGACAGATCCTCGGTCTGGTCCAACCCTACGGTTAAGCGAACCATTCATTTTGAATTCAGCGCACACACGTAACAAACGACCTTTCCAGCTTTTTCACACAGACAACATTCAACATTGGAAAGAGTTCCAAATGAACAAATTTAATTCCGCTAGTCGGAAAAATGTGTCGCGATTGTATACCGCGGGAACCAACCCAACAACCTACAACTCGTGATATAAAGAGAATTTTAATATTTTCCAACCCGATGCGGTGGTCAGTTTATTGATTCAATAAATACAGTACAGTACAGTAATTGTACACATAACGTGTATCGTTTCAATAAAATATAATTAAATGTATTAATTATAAAGATATACGTATAAAATCAATTTTACCACATTATCCAACTATGCTACAACGACATTATTTTTGATAACAAATAGTTGGATAATGCACCTTCCTCGGTTTGGAAAGAGATCCCGGTGGCGCAACAACATCTGTCGATAAAATTGATTTTATATGTATATCTTTCGAATTAATACATTTAATTAATACTTAAAATATCACAGACCTTTGTTCTGAATAATTACAACTTCCCAATAAAAATGCGTTCTAATAATAAAATATAATTCGTATAATTAATTATGGTAATTCGTGAGATCTACAAAGTTTGTTAAAAATTCGTTTTCATTTCTAATTTCGAATATTGAATGATTCCATTCTTTGACGCACGTCGTCACCACCATCATCACTATTGGCTTTACAACCCGTTGTAGGTTTTAGTATCTTCAAAAGATTTCTCTTTTTTGTACCGTTTCTCTCCAGTTTTGGGTTTCTAAGACAAATACGTATTCAAGGGCATTGTCGCTTCAGCTTATCTTTGGCCTTCCCAAGCCCTGTTCCGTCATCTTCTCAGTATGCCCCAACCACCGAAGTCTTCATTTTAATAATCTTTTAAACACCTCATTGTATAAGTTAAAGAGCGTATTGTTGTTGCGTTTACTCCAAAACCCTTTTTCTAAAACCGGCCCAAAATTTTCATTTAAAAACGTCATTCTTCTTAGTCAATACCCATAACTCAGACGCTTGTATGAGCATTGGTTTAAACGTTTTGTAGACTAAAATTTTTGTTTTTTAAAATAAATCGGGATATTATAAAATTTAAGACGGAAATAACAACACAATTTAATAACATAATTATTAATTAATACTCGTTACATACCTACTGAAATTAAATTATATTTCAAGCAGGTGATGTCATCATCCTACGATAACACATACTTTAATCGAGGTAACATTTATTCGTATTAATAAATATGAATAATTCAAATCGATCTAGAAGTTTTTTTACTCTAGGTACTGTTTTATTTGATTTTTTAAATATTATAAAAATGTGAAACTACCCTATCTATTACCTTTCAAGCCGTTTCACAGCAGTTATATTTTTTTAAGTTAACATTCTGACATAATTCGTTAGCGTAATAAGTTGAATCGTTTTTAATAACACCAATAATATATTTTTTATCATCATTTAGATATTAAATCATAAAAGTTATGAAATTCGTGAATTTCAAAAATTTTCATAATAGTCTGTAATATGTACGCCAAAATTTCAATTTTATATTATAGATACATCCGATCTAAGCCAAAATTTTGCATAATTACTCTTTGGGATCTTGTGCTTTTGCGCATTCATAGGAACCTCCAAGTCTTCCTCCACGTAGTCACTTCACTCCTTCCTCTCGGTATAAAAGTATATTATATTGAATATCTCCCATTCTGAATTTTGCGTAAGTGCTCTTTAGAATCCTGCTCAAAATACAGAGAACTCCCACTGGTCATCCCACCTCTTTTCCTCGATGTAAACATATGTTATTTTAAATGGCATTCAAATTTTGTTCAGTTGCGCTCTAGGATCCTGAGGAAAATACAGTCATGCCACTCTCGCATCGCATCTGATCCTTCCCTTGACCGGACTAAATTTTGCATGTATTGTTACTATACCTGCGCACAACAAAGACAATACCCATTCCCTTAATCTTCTAAACCCCTACTCCGCCGCTTTGAGTCCTGGGCAACACCGATAGGACCGTTTCTAGGTGTTTTGCCGCCCTACACGAGAATTGAAAAATACCGCCTCCTCCCTTTCACTGCCATCACTCTCTCCCCATGTCATCTAGGCTAGAAGAATTACTACATTAGATATAAAAGAACTTTATTCAAAGTTAAACAATAAAACACATCGAAGATTAAATAACTAAATTGATATTTTATTTCGTTTTTAAATTTCTCTCTTCTAACTTCGATGGTGTTTTGGGTTCTTCCTTTTAATCTAATGGTACCTTCCTTGTCATTATTTTCGCAAAATCTTTAATAAGATTTTTAATGTCAAAGTGATAAGCCATGCCTTTTTCAACTGATATTGTAGTTAGTCCCACGAGTCTCTCTTGGCTCATTGAACTGCACATTCATTTCTGTTTTAAGAAATTCCTCTCTGCACTTGTCACTGACATCGGTAAAGTCAAAAGAATACGAAGAGCTTCGAACAAATTAGGAAAACCATTTTCTGACTTTTTTTGACACAGATAGTTCAGCACATATTCGGGTTTTGCATTATTTTGTTCCTTGACGCATGTTCCGCGTCAATGTCCTTTAGAAATGGTGGGATTTCTCCAAGGCTACGCCAGGTTATATTGTATAGAAAACCAAATAATTTTTGAATTTAATACAATTTATTTATTTTATTTTACAGAACTAATTGCCGTGTCCAATATTGCAAAATAGTCATTAACTCTGAACTTCTCTTTGGAGTCAGCGATGGGTTCATCTTCTGATTCGTCAACGAACATTTTCCTTTTTCTTTTTCTGATTTCTGGCTGAAAAATTGGCTCAATATTGATTTCTTCAGCTAGCTCTCGAGCGTCAACCATTCCATGCCACTCCTTATGTTTTCTAAATACTTCCGCAATATTTTAAGCTCATTTACTCTTTTCTCGAGAGTTTTCTCTTCTCTTGCAGCAATTTACTGGTCAAATTGATTTGAAATAATACACTGGACCCTATTACAAGTTTTTTCCCCTTTTTATTTTTTCGCTGTTTGATTTTAATTTTTTTTTTCCGTCCTAAACACCGGGCATGGTATAAAACAGAGTTTTCTGCATAAATACATTAGAATTTCTGAACTAAAATTCACGTAACATCATTTTATTCAAACTACATACTTAACATTAAAATTGAACCTTTATATTAAGTATTTATTCGTGGACTTCGAACTGTGTTCCGGTTACTGAACACTTACTTGTGTATTCTCGAACATTCCAGTATTCCCAACGCAATAACCAGAACTTGGATCTCCTTTTCAATTTCCCGCTACCGCCGGGATTTGATGTTGCAGAAAATCGGAAGGATGTCCTGAGCCAATCCTAGCTTCGAGGATTTACTTTACAATAACTTTACAGCGTACCTATACTACTCACATATTTACTAAAAATATCTTTACAAATTCACAACAGACAAATTTTAAACACCGCGAGTGATTTTATTTTCCAAAATATTACATTACACCTACACTTCATTAAAATAATATTTTCACCAATTCTTCAATCAGATTCATTCATACATTTTAATAAATCTATTAAAAATTAAACAAACTAATAAGAAAAATATTTTTTATTCGTACATACTGGAATGGCTTAGATATTCTCTGAGATATGGGAACTAGCTTAGGAAGATGAATTAATACGCACTAGACGTTTTTGAAAAGAAAATTTTGAGACGTATCTTTGAGGCGGTTTTAGAAAATGAATTTTAATAACAATTGTTTTGATATTTTGATAACAATGAGCTTTGTTTATAAAGTTAATAAGTTAATCAAAGTTTGTCAAAATTGTAGGTCTTCGGTGGTTGGGCCGTGTGAAAAAAATGACTGAACAATGAACACCGAAAAGTTGTAAGCTGAGGTGAAGCGACAATACCCTCAAAGGCATATCTACCTTAGAATCCAAAACTGGAGAAAAACAGCGAAAATAAGATCAATGAAGGAAAATCCTTGAGATGGGTTGTACAACCAACAGTGATGGTGATATTTGACTGAAACAATAAAATGAATTATTTTTTCTTACTAGCTGAGTTTTTGTCTTCATATTATTGTTAAATATTTACTCTATACATTTATTTTGTCTTCTTTATAATAGATAATGAAACAATTCAATAAAGTTACGAAAATATCGATACACGATTATTCCACGGTTTATAATTTAAAACGAAAACGTGGTATGTTATTAAAGTAAAACCCATGTAGATCGAAAACGTTATAAAAATTTTAGTGATGACTTAAACTTATGTTTTAATATAATTTTATTATCATTTTTAATATTTTCTCAATCATTTTTTAAAAAATTGTAGAATTAATTGAAATAATCCTTGTCAGGGCGTTTAACAAACGGAACTCTTTTTTTTACCAGCCATAAGATGCTGTTTTTTCTATGTTTTGTCACATTTATTTCTAGAATTATAAATTGTGCAGGGTTTATGAATCCGTGGTGGGAGAGCCTTAAACTGTATCTAGTCTTCTTTGGATTTTTTGGCGAAACAATTATCGGAAAATCCACCTCTTTATCGCTTCTATCGTTAAAGAGTTTAGAAGTGAAATCGACCAAAAAACTAGGAAGAGAGAGGAACTTATTCTGAATTGTTTCTGTGGCTTGATAAATAATTTCCGTCTAATCCTGTGCTCTGGGGAAGCCGGCGTGGATAGAAATGGATGCCCCGTCCATTAGCACCATGGAAGCCTTTTCCGAGTCTTGCCTATAAAATCAGCGTAAACGTTTATATCTTAATGATTTTCACTCTTTTTGATTTATAACTATAAAATCGTTTAAATAAATTATCATGAAGACTCGACTAAGTGATTAGTTGCGGTTAAGTGATTGTGAAGTTGATTTTTCTGTTTTTACACTTTATGTCCAGTATGTTAATGTATGCAGGTAATGACTTTTGCTGAATATTCACTTCCATTTGATAACTTCTAATACTTCTACCTACTTACTAATAATACTTCTTTCTACCACTCGATTTTTGATATTTTCTCTTACAATGTTTTCTCATTTTTCCTTCAAAAAATAAAAGATTACATATTTAAAACCACTATTTAAATGGAGCATATTCCACACTTGTAAAGAAAATTGTCCCCACGCACCGAGTTACGAAAATCTATGAGAGCCATATTTGAACACCTTGCCGCTTAATACAATGCTACAATGTGTAATATTATAATTAATTTCTACCTAAATAAATCATTTCAGGAGTGAGTTATCAAAATAATGTAATATAATTTAATGAATTCACCAACAAATGTTTGTTCGAATTCTAGTTGTTTTTTTTTCCTTATAATCTCTTCGAACAAGTGGCTTTCGATAAAATTACATAATGTAATTCATACAACAGAATTCTAGATATGAATAGTGAGACGAATTCTCGGCCGAGACTTATAAGTATTTACCGATTTTACCATATGCATAACATTGTGTGGATTGCCAAGTTTGCGTAATCTTTGATTCAATTCGCTATTGACTTATCTATTTGCATTAATGATGACGTATCAGCTTCGTTCCTTTCACATCAAATCAAACTGGTATCTAGTTTAATTCGAACAAAGATAGCTTATCTAACAGACGTCGTGACACGCACCTAAGACGTGTAAATAATGTTGATAACATGTGATTTATCTACGTGAAGTGTTCCTACGAAAGTGGGTTGATAAAAAATATAAAAATATGAAATCATTTGTTTCCGTGATTTGAATACCGTAATAAGTACTAAAGGTAAGCGAATAATTATGTAAATTTTTGTATTATATTCTTTTTGTGTTGATAATATGCTGTAGTTTATGCATATCACTAAGTATTCATATTATTGTTATCTAATCAGGTGATCTACTGAAGTATAAACTGCTGTGCACGGCGCCCTTTAATATTATATGATTATTACTTTGTGAAGAAACATGTGAATTGAGCCCCTCAAAATCGTTAAGTCCGGCTTGCAGACAAAGTTTTATTTGTTTAGTCACGATGGCGGAAGGTCTACGGGTTTTGAAAAATTACTATCTAAAACTTTGCACAAAGTTTATTCAAACAAATTCACAAGCAGAAATATTCTTCAGTGAGTTTTAACCTTCTTTCATCGTCAAATAGAATGGTGTTGGAATATACAATCCTTTCATTGTACGATAAAATAACACTAAGAAGAAAACAATTATAATTTTTGTAATTCTATAGGGTAGAGTATATTTTATTTCATTTTTTAATGACACGTCAATAATTTGATATATTTAAAATAAACTTTTCTAAATAATTCGTAGTAAAACAATAAAAGTTTGTCTCACTCTCGATATAATACTTTACAATATATATTATATATATGCTTAATTATTTTACAATATTTGATAACACATATCGTAATACGTTAATACATCATCTAACAGTCGGTTTGTTATATATTTGTGATCGCTCTTATGTATACTCGTATTAATGCCACAATATCGTACTGTTGTATGTTATACATTGCTGATAACATCGGCTTACAATGTACTATAATTTAATATTAAGATATATATTAAACATTATTTAAAACCAAAATTAAAATATTGTTAATATTATAAAATCAGGTACTTATGTAGTTTATTTTATGTACTCGTATAAGAATATAATGTTAAATATGAAATCTTATTAAATACCACGTATACCGTAAATCTAAAAATAAGGTACGTAAGGATAAGATAAAATTATATCGAAAAGGCTTTGGCTCTTGTAAAATATTTTTGACGTTTCTTTTTTGCACCGTGGCCCTGTTTCCTATGTGTCGCATTGTTCCAGAATTTATTAAAAAGAAAAGCATTCACTTGGATGGTTCTGGTACATTGTTGTGAGGAATGCACTGGAACAGTGTCATGTTTTGGGACAGAGAATTGTGTGTTTTCAAATGACAGTTCATATTTATAACAGGTCGGCAAGATAATCGGAATACGTAATATTAGTGAAATAAGAAAATATTAGTGATGTAAGAAAATATGTGAATATATACATCTAAAATACTTTTCTATTTTTCCTATGAGCAATTATTTTAAAACAGTAGAATTCCGAGATGATGTTATTTTTAAAATAATCAGAAGCAATAGAGTGATAAAAAGAGAAAGCGTCTCTTTTATAACCTGAAAACCGTTTCAAAACCTTGCAACTCAGACCAGATCCTAGCAAAGGATTAAATAGCTACCTACAGATTTAAAATAAATTTATTTTTTTGGTGGAGTCTCCAATAGTAAGCAGGATATTATAAAATATGCTTAATAAATAAGCCTTTTTATAATGATTTAATTTAATAAAAAAAAATATTTTTACAGTCAATGCTCGAAAAAGAATACAAGAAAACGAGCTGATCAAAATTCAGTTTAAACATCGATCTACGAGGTATAATCTTTTCAATTTCGTACATAAGCAAATATTTGTATACTTTTCGTAAAATTTGTTAGAGTTTTACCATAATATTTGAAAACTTTATGTTTTTTCGTTTCAGGATTTTGGTGAAAATGCGGCCAAATCCAAAACTATGGAGAGAGTCTGCGAGTATCATAGCGCTTGCAAAAAACGGGCTAAACAAATTGCACAACAAGCACACTAGCGATTACAGAATTCTCGTACAGAAAAGAAGCAATAAGTCTAAATTCTTGCCCAGTACCGTGGTGTTTCCCGGTGGAACGGTCGAGGAATGTGACTCCGGTGAAGACTGGTTGAAGCACTTCAGCTCGTTTGGGTTGAGAAGAAATGACTTTACACATTTCTATTCCAGAAACACGCTGAATCCTCCAATACTGCAAGGTTTCAAAGACCCCGTAATCAGGTACCTACCTAACATTTTATTCGTGGGTAAAATTTCGATCGAATAAATTCCTAACTCAAGTGTTGACTCCAGAAAGTTAATTTATTTTTATGTCAGCCGCTTTCGTCCTTCTTTTTGACAGCTACCAATTAATAAACTTTGAACTGCAAAATACAGCTAGAACTTCATCTTATTTTCCTACCATACACTGTAAATATTCCGATGCGATTACAAGTTTCCCTGAAAAAGCTGAATTTATTAAAATATTGTAAATGTAGACCGATTTACAATAATTTTTCAGATTAGTTACCAAATAATTGATGATAATAATAATAAATATCGTGGGAAGTCTATTCGCGAAGCTATAGTCAACAAGCAAGTTATTATATATTAATAATCAAGAATAATCAATATTGTTGTAATTCAATGTTCTTATAATTTTCACATTAGTTCTCAATACTTATAATTACTATAATAAGATTGATCTCAGATAATATACCTTTAATTTTGTAAACGTTGGCAGATTCCCTACTACTACTACTACTACTATCTACTCTTAAATGTTCTGGTATATTTTGCTAACTGTCGGTTTAGTGATAGTGGAAGTTCAATGCAAGTATGTATAATACATTAGAGGTTCAGCCTCGGTGATGGCCCATGTATCCGTGACCGTGGTGATATAGTTCTGAACGTTAGCTACCACAACCGACACACGGCAAAACATCCCAGAGAAAACATGTACAAACATCATATGTATTATAAGATTTTATTTTTTTTATTTATTATCTTTGTTTTATTAACCACTTTTTGAGTTTAAATACATCTACCGGTTTCGAAAAATACAATTTTTTTCTTCAGGATGTCATAACTAACTAAAAACATATATTATTGTTTCTTTAACAGAATCTATGGTCATTGTTTTGATAAAAAATTGGGATTGTCAATTTTGCATATAAACGGTGTTGGTCACAAATTAAATAATTTGGAATCGTTGGAGATAAATAAAGCATGTAAAACTAATCAAAAAATTATAAACAACCAAATTTAACTACGAGTCCCATTTTAAATTTTTTTCCTAAAAATTATTCGACTAAATTTGTATTAAGTAACAATTTGAGTTAGGTGCTAAATTTATTTTTTAAATAATTGTTTTTTTTTTTTAAAATAGATTCTATTAAAGAAACAATAATATATGTTTTCAGTTAATTATGACATACTGAAGAAGAAAATGGTATTTTTCGAAACCGGTAGATGTATTTAAACTCAATTAAGTGGTTAATAAAACAAAGATAATAAATAAAGATTATGAATTTTAACCACAAAGTTTAACCAAAAGGTTTTATTTTTGTTCAGGCATATTTGTTTGAGGATAACGGCAATTCGAGAAACATTTGAAGAACTCGGTATTCTCATATGTAAACAAAGGCACGAAGATCCGTTGACCAACAATAAATGTGCTTCGTTCATGACTGACTTTGATGTAAAGCACTGGCAGAGTAAGGTACTTTCAATTGATTTATCTTTCAAGCTGTATTCTTACAAAGACTTAGCAATAAGCAGCGATGATAAATATAAACGATAATACGATAACGCAGTCCATGATGTCAAGTTCAACGTTTAAAAGACTCTAGCGTATCTAAATAATATATTCCACCAATAAAAATTGACCGAACATAAATATGTGCTCTGATGACATAGACTATCGTCGACGATTATTTAAAAAAATATTGTTGAATTTAACAAATCACGTTAATTAATAATTTCTGACTGTATAAATCATCAGTGCTCCATATTATTAAATTTAAATAATCGAGTTTAAAACCTCATGAAAGATTTTTTATAAAAATCAATAGTTGTCTTTAAAATCGGAGAAAAATAAGTCTTTTCTACTAGTATTTTAAGGTAAAATAATTCCAAGCTGTATGCTTGTGCTATTAAAATTGAATTAACTCGATGGTCTTCCGAATCGAGGATTGAACCACATCATTAATATCTTACCGCTGAACCGAACAACACGTTAAGATACAGGTACGTATTTAGATACAATAGCTTGGTAAATATAGATGAATTAGCCTAGTACAGGCAAACTTCCTAATGCGAAGAGCCACATACTAAGTAAACAGAAATTTCCGTAAAACCGCAACATAAACTTTCACTTTAGCTATATAAATTTTAGTGACGAGAAAAAACTAAACCAAGAACTTTATTTAAAATTCAAATTCACAATGTAATCGTAGGCTACTTAGAAAAATAGAATGTATGGGATATAACTCCCATACATTATATTCTTCTAAGTAGCTAAATATAGCTTCAGTAGCCCAATGCACTACTTATTAAATACGGAAACCTAAATAATTAAACATTAATAAAACACTTTTTGGCCTTTGTAAAGTTTCTTAGATAGAATGGTGGCTTTTATTCTAAGTCTGGGAAATAACAATTTGTTTCCCATTTTAAGCGTGATTGTAGTTTATCGTCGGTTAATTTTCTTCTTAACTTACTTTTTATTTAATTCATGGAAAAGAATGTCTGTTCATATAAATAGGTAGAGCCAAACATTCTGAGAATGGCAAATACTAGTTATTTTATTGTGTCATATGTTGCAGGCAAACTATTCCATGTATTAAATATGATCGTAGATGAAAATATGAGCTGGAGTTGAAGAGTCGGAAATGCTTATGAAAAGAACCGCATGTAGCTCGCGAGCCGTGCTTTGCCGACCTCTGGCCTAGTACGTACAATTTGAACCAATTTGACACTAATGGTTTATAAGATTTACAAATTATCTGCACACATCTTTATGCGTTCATTTTAATATTTTCAGTCGTATTTATTTCTTCAGGTTCACAAAGATCCAGAGGAATTCCTGCTCCTCTGTCAACACTTGAATTGCTACCCTGACATCTGCTCCCTGTTCCTGTGGAGCAACTGGCTCACCCCTATTGGATACGCATCTCAGAGATATGACACGCTGTTTTTCGTAGCCGGCTTCGAAACCGCGCCGCCCGTCGACGCGGAAAGGTCTGAAGTTTCACAAGTCTGGGTAAAATTATTAAACATTTTTATATACATTTCTTACAATATAATCCACAACATGTCTAAAAGCATTAACAACATTAAAATTTTGCGAGGTTCTCTTCCCGAAGATAAAAATTGTTTTATTAAATTCAGGCTGGTGATTACGAGGGCCATTTTTAAAGTAAGAATCATTTTAACGTAAACTCATAACACTCAAAAAATGTCTAATTATAATTAAAATTTGTCTTAAACTTATTTTCATTATAGTCACCGTTGACGTTCAAGCATTTTAGAACCCAATAGATAAAAATGACAATCCTCTCGTTGAAGAAGTCTGCCATCTGTTCCTTGAACCAGTTGTTGACAGATTCGTGGAGGTCGTCGCCATGCATTTCCACCCAAAAATTCATTTAATTTAGGGAAAAGATGAAAATTCGATTGTGCCAAGTTCAGGCTATATGGAAAATGATCTAGTAGCTATGACTCAAACTTCCGCAACTCTTCTGCCATGTTTCGAGCAAACGTAAGCATTAAAAAAACGAATCACCGCTCACACCTCGCACCTCGCAATCGGCGGGATTAATAATTATAGACATGATCATAAAGTACCACTGAGAAATTACGTGTGACGTACTGAAAAGCTCAGAACTGACAGGCAAATTTCAAACTAGTTCCTGATAACATTCCAGTCAAAGCGCTTACTTACGTTGTTAATATACGCAAACAATTCTTACTTCAAAAATGACCTACGTATGTTCGGAATGTTTTGTGGTTCTGATTTGTTTTAATCTATAAATGACAATTTCTCTGATCACATTGTATAATAATGAAATTGTATCCGAGATTTGTGTTCTCATTAAACGGAGACAGTATTTGGGAAAGTGATCACGCACTTTCCGCTGGCGTAGTGGCGTGTGAGTAGATGTATTAACCAATCTGTTGTCTCGAGCGGACGATATTTCTGTATTATTCGGGTATAAATATTGAATATATATTGATAATATCTTTAGTACGCTTAATTAATAATCAAACATAAGTATCTGTATATTCCGCTTATATCTCTTTTTCCACTTTTCTGTATACCGATTAAATATATCGCGTCTTGATGTAAAACGAAGTTCCATTTATGAGTTTTTTTTTTAAAAACAGATTTTTGTTGTGAAGTTGCATTTTCAGAACATAGGTATGTAGTATTTTTAATACAAATTAAATTAATCAGCTAGAAAGATACATAGAAAAAAATCTATTTATTGAAAAAATATTTAGTTGCTACCGTTAAACTGCATTAACTTTTTTTTAATTTGATACTAAACTATTGTAATTTATCGTCCTAAAACAGTGGATAAAAAAATTACCATTCTATTTTCATACCGCCTTCGGATATAATTCGACGATTTCACAGCAGTCGATTATTGTGTTAACTTTTCAGTGGGGATCACCGGAAGACGTGATGGAAAAATTTAATTCTAAAGAAATAACGCTTCCACCGCCACAATTTTACGAATTATCCCGGTTAAGTCACCAAAAGGATATTAATAAGCTGTTACAATATTGCTCCATGAGAACCTCCCTCGGCTGCGATCAAATCTACCCGATACTTATTAACCCCACAAAAGGAAGCGGGCACATCGCTATATTCCCAGGTAAAGAAATCATTTATCAACGTTGCTCAGCTACTTTCATTTTTAACGATTTACTTTTAAGGAATTCAGACATTTTAAGATATAAAATCTGAAAGGACTAATGTTGATTGAAATCTGATGACTTTTTGTCTGCAAGCAAAAATCGAAACATTATATTGACAGTAATAATATAATTAATAACATTATATTTTGGCCATAAACAAGCGATTGAAAACGCTACATAAAAATACAAAAGTAATTGGAAAAATCTCTAATATATGATTATTTAAAACTGATTTCTATTTTTGCCCGTATCAAATAATTCATATTTCTCCATACGAGGTAAACAATGAAGCTTAAGCCGTATTTTTCTAGATAGATCCTTTTATCAAGTTTGTTTTCACATAAAATGTGTTTTTATTCTTTACATTTTGTTAAGTAATGTATACTAATTTTTCAGAAGATGTATTCTCTGTATTTTCCAGCAGCATTTGTATATCTTTGTAAATTTATGCTCAAACTATAAATACGATGTTATTGATGTTTTATCCACTTAAACGTAATAAAATACCCATATATTTATTTCCAAGTTTTTTTTATTAGAGTTCTTTTGATTGTTTTCTCGTGCAAAGTTTGTAAGTTGACAGGAAAATGTGTAAAAACAAATCAAATTAATGAATTAGAAAGATATACAGAAAAATCTATCTTTCTAAAAAATATCCGGGATACGAACCCGGAACATTTTCCTATCCAGGGAAATGCTTCACCATTTCGCCGCATAAACCATTCACGTTTTCGTTAAATTTGAAACTTATATTCTGTAGTTCTCATAAATGTATTATTCCATTTTTAAAAGCAATCAATTTTTTATTGTAATGAATCCCCAAAATCTTTCAGTAATACATGCTAGAAGTCTCCAGGATTAACTTAATCCATTTTATTAACTTTGGATAAACTTTGATACAACTTATAAATATTTTTAAAGAAAATCATATTTTATTTTTAACTGCATCTGTATTTCAGGCATCTCATTTTTCACTCTGTACGTTACATTAATAATTATTATTTTTAGGAGATGAGTTGTATCCCACAAATCCTGACTATGAGAAGCAAGATGTAATAGACGTGGATAACGCAACGATCGAAGAGCTTCAAAATTCAGCAAAAGTTACCCACCGAATGGAGATTTACGACTTGTACACAATAAAGCATCAATTGAAGAACTTCGCGCCTGTGCAATGCCAACTGTCTCCTGTAAATGGATCTATGCCAAATTTAACTAACGTTTTCTGAGTAATGAATAATTTCATATTTTCAAAGTTATTATTTTAATGTGCTTATTTTATAATAAACATAATAAAATACACAGCCAGTCCTAACTTTCTGTTCCGCCGAACTGCGTCGAAATTGATCGGTAAACGAACTTCTCACTATGCGCGAACGCGCTAGGCCTAAATCACGTGCCCCACCGTACACATCGCTTGAATTTATTTCTCAAGATCTCAAGATCTGTAGCCTTCTTTGTTTCTTACTGCTCCCTTCAGGTATAATAACTAGTGCTCTATCTTTTGGTAGACATCCTGTACTGTGGGTGTATCACCACAATTTTATTTTATTTTAATGAAAGTATAAAGTATTATAATTTGGCCACGGATTGTGATCTGACTGAATATGGACAACGCGCACTGTAAATTAAGGAAAGAAATAAGATACTCCTTGACAGTATTGTTGCCGATATGTTGACATAGTTGGGCGGTCGATCGCTTGGCGCTAGAGATAGACGATGCGACACATCTCATAACGAAGATGGAACGCAGAGATTCGACGGTTCTCGCACAAAGGGCGTAGGGTTGGTAAGACGTAAGCGTAAGCGGTCGCTAAACTAGATTGTTGTTAAGTAAGGAGTGCCTGTAAATATAAATGTAGATAAACAATTCTTTTTGTATTTAAAAGGAACCTTGTACAAAGAGGAGGTGTTTTGTATATGACAATTTGTATGCAATATAATATAATAAGAATTCACAGGTTTATTTATACTTTTATTTGCTTATATTATAATCGAATGTGGGAATTGTAACATTTATTTATTTTAATGACGTTGTTAACATGCTTCTAAAATAAATAAATATAGCTTAATGGCTTAAATATTTTCTTGCGGTTTTTTTTGTACATGACTAATATTCATATTGAAAGACTGTATGTATCTTTTAATTTTAGTAATTCAGATTTTTTTCTAAATTACTTTCAGAAGAATGAAATATAACTTTTACACCTCATTCCAATCAATTATTCAAAGGCAATACAAAATATATTATTCAAATGCTTTGAACGTTCATTTTTCTACAGTGCAAGTTCGCGGATGATACTTTAATCTCACGTCTCGGAGATTTGGAGGTAAAAGTCGATATGCATCAGTTATTCATTCTACACTGCATACGAAAAGCTATAAACAACGAATAATAGCTCGTAAAGCGCGAGTCTCGATACAGGTCTCGTGCCATTAGATTTAAAAATACATTTAAAAAATCTATTAATTGTGTTGCAATCATTGAACATTTTCGTCAATTATTACATACATACATTTAATGTGTTCTATAAAATTTATGTTATATAATATGTTATCACGGAAACGCATCCACTCAAAATTATTATTTACAACGTTTCTGTATATTTTAATATCAATATGCCTCAAAATGGTTTATCGTTAAATAATTAATGTATTTTAATCAAATGGTTGAATTCTTTGCCACCTTATTTTCCATGATATTATTTCTTTAATATTTTTTTAATATAATATGCAAATAAACAATATTATTCGATATTTGTTATTCCATTATTTCCATTAAAGTACTCTTCAAACCTACAAGTCTGTAAAAATGTTATATAATAAAAATCAATGTTCTCTTCTGTCAATAAACAGCCTGTGAATAAAGCTCTCAATAAGTATTACGTAATATTGTAATAAAATACGCCAGATCAAATGTGATCGTAATTTGGTTTCACCAAAAAACCAGAAATCCCTTTCTCCCCACTTTTTTCGTCGCCTTTATTTATTTATTTTGTCACTCCAAAACTGTTGTACGATGCTCGGCCAGACTGTTCGGCGAATACGATCTAGGGGTGCTGGTATATTCTACTATGAATCGAGTTTTATCATAGGCGAATCGACATCTCAATCAGAACTGATGATGACCGAATGTTGTCCGAAATATCGGCTACGACTAAAACTGTCCCTCGGCGTAGTAGCCCAAAAGAGACTACGCTATTATCTGAAGGCCGTCATATAATAAACCCGGTATTAATCCTTAGCTTAACGTAAAAATTAATTTATATTAATAGCATCTATCGATATTTTTTTCAAAATAAAAAAATTATTTTATGTAATCTTAATAGCTTAACCCATAACCTCTCTCTAGACGCTGATCTTCAAGTTCATATATATATTCTTAACATACGTAAAATATTCTACAATGTACTCTGTTTTAACAAAACGAACAAAAATTCGTCCAGTATAATTTATGTATCCTCGTATATACATATATCGAATATGTAAAACTGAATGTCGGTCTGCCTGTACTCTGCAATCCTGATCGATCTACACTAAACTATGCACTACCCTTTGATCGATCTACACTAAACTATGCACAGTTACTCTTTAAGACCCTGAATGCAAAATGCAAAACATAGGCACCATCCTCCCTGCCCCTGGCCCCCCACCCCATTGCCACGATATAATTGAATGCCATCTATTCCAAATTTTATAACGTTACTCGTAAGACCCTGCTCAAAACATAGACATTTTTCCCCTCCCTCTAAAGGTGTAGTTACTCTTTAGTTTAGCAAAACATAGCACCCTCTCCTCCATATAAAATTAGTATAATATTATATTGAATGTCATCCATTCAAAATTTTGCATAGTTACTTTAGAACCCTCCACAAAACATAGGCACTCTCCTCCTCAATAATCAACTCCTCTTCTTGATATAAATGTATAACATCATCGAATAATTAGCAATACCGGATATCTAATTTTTTTGACAAATTTTTTATTTATTTTATTTTCGTGCTAATTTGGTAAAAAAACTAAATTCAGCACTTGCGTTAGTTCCAGTAAGTATAAAAAATGTTAATAAAATAAGAACATACATACTGAAAGTACAATAATATAAAGTTTTTTAGTTTAAGATACGCGGTGTTGCGATATATCAAACGCCATCTGTCCCAATTTTTTTTAGTTCCTTCCTAGTAGAACCCTTCGCCCTCACCTGGCCATTTCACACCCTTATGTCAATCATTATGATTACCGTCCGTTCCAATATTCAGTTGCACTCTAGTATCCTGAGGATAATATGGTTGCCCCATTTCACCCTTCTTCTGGCTGGACCAAATTTTGAATACATCATTGTTTGAGGTCTGCGCAAAACAATGCCACTCCGCTCTTTCCTCCCCTTAAATCCTTGTTTTAAATTTTCATTAAATCTGAAACCCGGTCAACGTCACGTGCAGACCGTTATTTATTTTTTATTCTTATGGTGTCAGTAAAATGGTTACCTACAGCTAATTCATAATACAGCGGGTGTTTTACCGTAAATATTTTGGTATGCAAGAAATAAATTCCCATAATTAATCAAAATTGCATTGGTAAAATGTTATAACTTACATAAAGTTTGAGAACGGTTGAAAACGAATAATTTTGAAAATAAACCATGTGCCCTTTATTCTCCTAGTCCCTTCATCGTGCACAGTAGAGGGGCTTTACATTTGTTCTGCGAACAAACTAATCCCGGACAAAAAATGACTTTCATAAAAATAACACATTCTTCCTTTTTCGGTAATTCACTCTTTATACTTTTCTTCAATATTTTTCGCTTCACAACCGATGCTATAAATTGTTTCATAAAAAATAGACTCCTCGTTTTTCTGCCCCATTCAATAATTCAGCGACGAGTGGTATCCCCATGTACCTACTACATTTGCTGCAAGATCCTTTTGTAATTGTCACCGATCTTTGTTGGTCACTATTTCGCAATAATGACGCATTATCTTTTATTGCGGTTTTTCTTTGCCAGTGTTTCTTTTACTACGGTTTTTCTTTTACGATCACATTTTGCGGTAAATTTAATTAGATTTCCAACGCCGGAGTACTGTTTACAGATCGCAAAGATTGCCACACTGCTCTGTCTTTGTTTAGAAATGTAAATATGCTATAACTTTTACTCACTTAACTGCGGATTTTCAACGAGATATTCACAACTCTAAATTTAAATAATCTTATTCTAATTTTAAAGCAAAACTTTTAAAAATACGCAATATGTTTTGTATTTAAAAGTACAATTTGGTATTATTTTATTTACCTCCCAATGCTAGGTTTACAATCAGTGGCGTGATTACAAAAATAGAACCTTAATGCAAAATGGAAGAAAAGTTTTGGACTTCAATACAAAATGAAAGAGTCCCTTTATTGTATACGTAGGGGACAGGATTTCAAATTCACCGCCGTCTTAGCCGGCAGCGATACTAGCGACATTAGCTCTGCCGGCTGCCGTAACAGGTCTGGCCCGATCTCTCACTGACGACCTCTCTTCCGTTCCACCGCTTCACCACGGAGGGTCTTTCCCGGCCCACGCGCACCGGGCGAGACCGCCGACTCGCTTCGAATTTCACAGTTCACGCTCACCTTTTGCATCTCTTCATTCTATCAATAATTCTGTATTCTTTGCTCTATCATACTGTCACAATAAACATCAACACGCCAATCATTACTCTTTCATTTAACCACCGACATAACACCCAAATATATAAGAATATTAAGTACTACGCGGTTTCATCACATTATCAAATAGTAAGAACAAAATTGGTCTCTTGTCTCACATAACATTCATACTTTTATGAAAAAATAACAAAAAAATTAAAAATTGCGGTAATGGTCTAATGTCTAATCCCTAACTCGGTGGGACATTATACTATGATACAAATCTTTAT
Source organism: Eubasilissa regina (assembly GCA_022840565.1). Lineage (NCBI taxonomy): Eukaryota > Metazoa > Arthropoda > Insecta > Trichoptera > Phryganeidae > Eubasilissa > Eubasilissa regina. The sequence goes on along the minus strand of JAINEB010000022.1, from coordinate 25,274,955 downwards.
TACCAACCAAATTAATGTATTACTAGCATGCCCGCACAGCTACCGCACGGTAGCAGACGTATCCTGCAGAGACGCAGTACTCTGTTTTCAATCTCACCCAACAAAAAAAAAAACACTTTTCTCGGTATCCCAGAATTGGAAGAAACAGAACCGACGTACATAGCCAACAACCTAAGGGGTGGTGAAGAAATTGTGCAGGAGCTACACAGACTCACCCCGTGCACCTAAAAAAAATACCACTTCTCGGTATCCCAAAATTGTAAAAAATAGACCCGACGTACACAACTAACAACCCAAAAGGGTCAAAGGCCTGTTGATCTTTGAGAAGCGTTAGGTAAGATTACTAACCACGTAAAAAAAAAACACCACTATTCTCGGCATCCTAAAATTGTAAAAAACAGGGCTGACATATACAACCATCAACCCATCTCTCCAGGTTTTAATAAAAACAAACATTTTGTTAATACTCATTGATAAAACCATAAAAAGTGATTTGACAGAAAAAGAAGAAGAAAAATAAAAAAGAAGAATAATAATCCATCATTCATGGAGCTTGTATGAGAAGATGTATGAATGTGGTTGAGGCGAGAATTATGTGTCAGGACAGAAGAGTGTGGCGCTCTATCCTCTCTGCCTACCCCGGAAACGGTGTGATGGTAAGTAAGTTACGGGTTTATCTATCACCAGAACTGTTATATTTAAATATTGAATAACAGACGCGTAAAAGAACTAACTCCTTCGACCGGTCTGTAGTAAGACAGGCATATTTAAGTCACGTGTACAACTGCGAAATAATAATTAATTCAATTACGCTTTTAAAAAATCATCATTGTGTCATTCTAGACATAACCTATAAAAATCCAAAAAAACGTACAGAAAATTTTTCTAAGTATAATGTATGACTTCACCATAATTAACCAAATTCCTATTAACCACGTGTACAATTTTTACACGTTTCCCAAAAATCATTTCGACATCTTACTAACCTCTATCGAATTCATTTCATGGCTCAAAAAAAACATGGCTGACCAGAAACGTCAAAGTCATAGCTTAAGGTTAAATTGAATGACATAAAACAGATGTTTATTCAGCGACCATTTTGTGAAAATTTAAAACGTCAAAAAAGCGCGCTAAAATTATGGCACAGGTAAAACAGCTGATCATTCACAGTTTTCAGGCGGCCATTTTTTAAATCAACGAATCAGAGCTCCTCCAATAAGAATCTTCGATCATCGCTTGAAATATAGACGGTTGCGTTTGATTAATAAGTCTGAAAAAAATGTTCTACATTTTATTCGTATGTAGGTAGGTACGTCGATTTTTCAAAAGCGACAGAGCCGACGTACACAACTAACAACCCGAGATGGTCAAAGGCGTGTTGATCTTTGAGAAAGGTTAGGTTAGATTACTTACCACGTAAAAAAATACCACTATTCTCGGCATCCTAAAATTGTAAAAAACAGAGCCGATATACACAACCAACCCATCATTCCAGGTTTTAAAAAAAACAAACATTTTGTTAATACTCATTGATAAAATCATAAAAAGTGATTTGAAAGGAAAAGAAGAAGAAAAATAAAAGAGAAGAATAATAATCCATCACTCATCGAGCTTGTATGAGAAGATGTATGAATGTGGATGAGCGAGAATTATGTGTCAGGACAGAAGAGTATGGCGCTCTATCCTCTGCCTACCCCCGCGAGGAAACGGCGCGATGATAGGTAAGTAAGTTACAGGTTTATCTATCACCAGAAGTATTCAATTTAAATATTGAATAACAGACGCGTAAAAGAACTAACTCCTTCGACCGGTCTGTAGTAAGGCAGACGTACTTAAGTCACGTGTACAACTGCGAAATAATAATTAATTCAATGACGCATTTAAAAAATCATCATTGTGTCATTCTAGACCTAACCTATAAAAATCGAAAAAAACGTATAGAAAAATTGTATGTATTTCACCACAATTAACCGAATTCCGGAGTGAAAACATCAATTTTATCTTGTGCGGGAAAATATAAAATATCTATGACTATTGCAAGCTGTGAAATCTGGATGTCGATACCTGACATAAAAAAATGCGCGAAAATCAACAGCTGTTTATTACAATGCCGAGTCGAAATAAAGTCATACATTTGAAACGTCAAAAAAAAAATTGCGCGAAAATTACGCACTGCAATAATGACAGGTAAAACAGCTGTTTATTTAATTTTCAGGCAGCCATGTATGAAATGTAACCAATGAGGGTATTGACCAATTACAGCCCACGGTTGCTGCTTGAAAATATGAAGTGTTGCGTTTATTAAGAAAATATCAAGGTTTTTCTTTTTTTTCATTTTCTTTCATTTGTATGTAGGTAGGTACGTCGATTTTTCATATAAAAATTACGCGTTTTTTAGATTTTAAAGGTGAATTTTAAACGATAGAAGCTAACAAATACGAAAATAAATTATATTCCATTGTGATGTATGCACAGATGTAATAAAATTATATTTTGGTCGTAAATTCGCAGAGAAAAGCTGAAAAATACGAAATTTCACTAAATCAGGTTTCATAAGAAAATTAGAAGACGAAGAATTTAAAAAAAAGTGTGTAACGATACTACTCATCGGTGGCAATTGCCAAAAAATATTAAAATGATTTTAGCTCTTAAACTCGCAGAGTTATAAGCGAATGAAAAAAAAGTTAGGCTAATTAAAAAGTTAAAATTTCCAAAAATCACCAAACTAAAACAGTTGTAACAAATAGAGGAGAAAAAGAAGAATAAAAAGAAAAAGATGTAAAGACTCAGTCAACCTTCGGACGTCTGGGAAAAATATCAGAATGCGGATAGAACGCCTAATAAGCGAGATATTAACCAAAACGTGTGTGACAAAATCGGTTACATATAAACATATAAACATCGCGAAATAGGGTCTATTATTTTAATATATATGATGATGATGATGATGATGATGGAACGCGGACGTTTTGGGATCCTGTCTAACGTGGGATCGCATCGCATTGGCTGTGTTGGCATAGTTACGCCACTGCTTACAATAAACATTGTTAAATTCATAAATATACATAAGTATTATGTTCCATTCATGGTACTGCTAATTACTATTACTAATTACTATTATTAATTTCCATTTTCTTTCAACTCTTTTCTGAATAAAGATAGAGTACTGATATATTAGTCATATCTACTTATAATATATTTAATAACGTACCATTCCAGTGGACATGGATTGGACTGATCTCTCGTTTCAGAGATAAAGATCGGTAAAGATCGGTATGCATCATTTGCGTCACTCTACTCTGCGTACAATTATTATTATAATATTTACTGAAGTGTTATTAGTTGAATCATAGCTCGCTCAGCGAACAACTCTACACTGTTCTTTGTGACTTTTCTAGACGAGACAAGTTTTATCCGTGTACATGCGCCATTATAATTATAATAAAATTCTGAATATCCAAACGTTTTTGATATTGCAACAATAATTATTAAATAAATCTAAACATATATTTGTGAAGGAGTAGTGGTACGTACCCGACGTTGCCCGAAGTTCAAATTTAGTATCAAAATTTGGAACGGATGGGTTTCAATATTTATATCGGTGTGATGGGTTGGAGAAAGTAGTCAGATGGAGGGGGGATGGAGGCTATGTTTTGCACAGAATCCTAAAAAATAAGTATTCAAAATTTGGTTTAGATCGGTTAAAGGATACATAATTGTATAAAGAATGGACAGACATTAAGTTTTATATATATATATATATATTTATTTTTTTTGTATAGACTTATTAAGGATATGTGATGTGAAATATACGAATATGTATTTTACTTATAGATGTACTTATTTTAATTGTGTGTTCATACATTCATATGCACAATTGTATTGTCCTTTGCTGAGAAACATTTTACACTTTTCGTATGTAGGTGCAAGCTCCTAAAGTAAAAATATACAAACACTTAAAAATACTATAAATATCATATAATATATTAATTTAATAAATAAAAAGTGAAAAATACAAAAAAGAGGAATATAATTATTTGAATTATAGTGGAAATACATTTAATTTTATATACAAAAATTAGAAAGTGGAACTATAACATTTTGTTCACTTTCAAAGTAAAGATAAATTGATTGAATTGATTTAAAAATAAGTACATATCCGTCATTTGGAATCACAGATTCATTTACTGTGTTTGGAATATAATAATTTTAGAATTTGACGTAAGTAGGTATATGTAGGTAAGCACCAAAATATTAATAAAAAATTTAGGTTTACTAGTCAACGTTTAAGTCATTTACTACTAAATCCTTTTGAAATTTTAGTCCTGTACCATATAGAGTTGTATGCGATTGAATATTTAAAGCAAAATTTGTAATTATATTATATAATTATATCGAATGTTAATAAAAGCTTAAAAAAAAAAACTTATCACGTCACGGAGTGAAGTGTGAACTTCCTTTGAAACCGAAAAAGTGGTTTAAATATGGGCAGTAGTCTAGTTATGGGCTAGTAGGCCTTTATATCAATAAATTAACTGCCATCTAGTGTAGAACACTTAAAACTCGTTCATATGTAGATAGCTAATAGTCATAAACGAGACAGACTGCTAAACCGATGCTTGCGTGTTCAGTGTTGAGAAATACTTGTGTTACTACGAATTAAATTGAATTATGTAACCTTCTATTTCTAAACTTATGATAGGAATGCTTTTAAAGACTCTTAAAGAACTTGTCACGCAGTCAATCGCGAAGGTTCAAAATATAGGAAATCAAACTGATGCGACATTACAATTTTCATTGAAGTGACACGATAAAGAAATCGAGACCAGGTGAAAGTCCGGATAATATAGAATTCACAAAAGAACAGCTTCTGGGAGACATACATTGATTTAAACGGAATATAGTGTTCAATGAGAGATGTTTGAAATGAAAATCTAAATGAATGAAGAATTATCAAACCAAATTATACTAGGGATAAATTCTATTTTTATTTGACTAAATTAGTTTATCTATTTTTACATATTTTATTATCACAACGTCCTAGAACAGGCTAACCACTAAAAATAATTAGAATTTATGAAGAAATCATCCAAAACAATTAAATTGTGAACAAATAATATGTGTATACTATATTTTTATTACTATGTACTCTAATGGTAAGTGAAATAAAAGTAGCATCTAAAAATTGTTATTTACAAGAATAAATTTAAATACATATGTGAAAATAAAACACTTGTTTTTTTATTCTATTCGTTTAATTTACTTGAGAAGGTTGATAATACCCTTACTAGGCGAAACTCGTCTCAAGTAAATTAAAAGAGTAGAATCAAAAAACGAGTATTTTATTTTCATATATGTGATTATAAAGTTCTATAAACTAACCTCGGAAGCAGTAGGTAAATAAATTTAAATCTAATAAACCTATAATAAATATGGCCAGCCTTTACAGCCAATTTTATTGGTATCGTAAATCTCTGCCCTTCAATACTTCAGGTGACTCGAATATATTATGGGAGAGTAAATTAAGACATGCTTACGGCGCTATCATATTGTCTTTCAGTGTTACTTTCAACTCTTCGTTAGATCAAAATTAATTTTGAAGGGAATTTCTACTATTAAAGGCTACCAAGGTGTTTTAATTATTTGGAAAAATATCGATAGTTAAAATAAGTATCTTTAATAATTTTCTCAGATACTTTAAGAATACAGTTTTAATATTTCCGTTCAGTATTTACTTAGGAGGATACTAAATTTTCATCACTTACTGCTCGTGGCAATTTAGTGATGGTGAGAATTTAAGGTTTCTTCTAGAATTGTGTTTTTGAAGCTTTAAATTAACATTGGGGGTGTTAAATGCCTCGCGAGTTTCTGGGGCAAAAATAAAATAACTTTAGTACTAAGGCGTGCTAACCGGCCTGTAACGAGCGGCTACATGCACCTGGGACATTGACACGTGAATATTATCCATGGTGTGATATAAAGCTGTGTTTAGCATAGATATAGATGTTGACCTTTGTCTTCACGTTGACGTTTGTCATATGTTTTGAATTTGACGTGAGGGAGTTCTAAGAAAAAAATTTAAATTTCATAATAATTTTACAAGTGATATTTATTCGGTGAATGCTCATCTATGCTCAATTATTATAAAATTCATTTCACAGGATAACCAAAAAATGCATGCCAATTTAAAGCACTGGAGAGAGTCAGCAAGTCTGATAGCTCTTGCCAGATCTAATATAGCTAGGGATATAAAACCTCACGTGTGCAACTATGAAATTCTTTTTCAAAAACGTAGTGACAAATCTGATTTTATGCCGAGCAGAATTGTTTTCCCTGGAGGCGCTGTTGAAAATTGTGATTCTGACTGGTTCAATCACTTCAAATCTTTTGGTATCACTGATGATAAATTCAACGATTTTCATATACCAAATGCATCAGTTTCTCAAATATTCCAACATGAAAGTGACCCAAATATAAGGTAATTTGCCAAAATGCATCTCAATTCTTATTTTATTTTTCTTATCGCCAGTTTTGTTATATTATTATATTTTCTTAGTCTTGTTTTGTGTGTTTTAGATTTATCTAATGCTTTTTAGTTTTATATAAATTAAGGTCACGGATTTTAATATAGAATTCTTATTTAGTATACAATTCAGCCATTCCATTATTTTAAATTACTCTTGAATATTTATCTGTATATTTTTTAAGTGAACATGGAGACATGTTGCAAAAAATAAAAATGTTTTTACTATTTTTAAACTTGTGGCCCATGCTATAAAAACGGGACTAACTAGGATTTTCTTTGGATACTTCACTTTATTTCAGACATGTCGCACTAAGGATTACTGCAATTAGAGAAACCTTTGAAGAATTGGGTATCCTAATATGTAAAAATAGACATAATTCCAGTAGTAATTATTCTTCAGCTACATCGTATTTGACAGATTTTGATATTCAACATTGGCAAAAAAAGGTCCTCCCTTTTGTACTACTTACATATCATTTTATTTGTATATCTAATGTTAAAAATGTATAATTTTCCTAATTAAAAATATTATTTTGCCTGACTAGGCAGGAAAATACAAAGATATACAGATATATTGCTTTTTAATAGATCTTGTTATTTAATATATGAATATATGTATTTTGTTTTCATTATTCACAGGTGCATAAAGATCCCTTGGAATTCCTTTCATTATGCCAGTCATTAGATTGCTATCCAGATATATGGTCTCTTCATCTATGGAGCAATTGGCTAACACCAGTTAAAGTAAATCCTCGCCGATTCAATGCAGTTTTTTTTATAACATTTTTCGATAACAAGCCTCCAGTGCACATTGATGAGAAAGAAGTTTCACAGGGTTGGGTGTGTATTTTTTTTTTCATTCGCTGAAACTAGTAATACAATAGAGAACCTCGATTATCCGGACTAATTGGGGATGAAGGTAGTCCGAATAATCGAAAAAAATCATAATTGACAGTGAAAGACATGTACATACAGTTGAATAATTTTTATTTGTCTAGATTTACATATAGCTTCAATATTAAATTATTTTTTATTAAGAAATTAAATTATCGATTTTTGCTTAAAGCTAGCTGTTCTCTTTGAAGCTGCTAAATCATTTTAAGACATTTAAATTGTCCTAAGTTACACTCTTTTTGGTTCTCAAACCACTTCATGGTGTTATCTAAACATTGAAAAGTTTCAGAATGTGTAGGACCAATATCTCTTACTTTGCAAATCTCTTCCTCGTCTTCTCGATCTTGTTCATTTGAGGCAGATATTTCTTTAATTATTTCCTCATCATTCAAAATTTGGAATCCAGGATCGTTCGCATCACAATTTAACCAGTCGGTTACATCTTCTTCGTCACATTCAGCACATATTGAAATTTGTGCTATTGCTTCCGCAATGTCTCCTATACCAATTTCTACTGTGTTACTGGAATTTACTAATGGTCTTTTTAAAATTTTGTTCCATGGTTTTCTCAAAGTTGATAACATCTATATAGTTCCAACTCTCTGCTGCCATATAGCAAGTCTTTTAAATTTATTTTCTTATGGAAGCTGATAACTGTTTCTTCATTATTTTCATCTACTAGCAATAATCGTCGAAGCATCTGTTTTCTATATAAGCGTCCAGACGATCGTCTTTGTATGAACCACATACAAATACACTCTTCAACTTCTTAATTTCTTGATTTTTTCATAACTTTACGCTCTGATGTTCCATCTTCTGGCATTAAAAAATTAGTAAACTTCATAATTTTTTCACTTTGTTTGTTTTTTTATATCTGAGATCGTAGACGTTCCAATACCATATTTATTAGACAAAGAACGTCCCGAGTCACCGCATTTCAAAGCATTGATTATATCCAATTTGTCTTTTAATGATAATACAACACATTTTCTTTTCTATGACATATTGGTAATATTAAAAATAAATATTTAAATCGTGATCAAATTTTCAAGAAACAAATGTGAAACAAACTGCCTATTGTTTAAAAAATCCCAAGAATGACCGGATTCCATCTCACTGCTCCAAATGGTTTGATATCTTTACCCAGGGTTTCGTTTAACAACGCGCGTATTGTATTGTGTATTTATAAATGTATCAAGTTATATTTTTATTACGACGCAAAATGTATTGTATTTTGAACAATCCGGATAATCGAGGTTCTACTGTACTTACAAATTATTAAGTCGAGAATCAGAGGTTTTACCCATTCTTTTCAGTGGTCATCCCCGGCGAAAGTTCTTAAAGCATTTAAAAATAAGCAGTTGATATTAGCAACCCCTCAATGGTATGAACTTTCTAGATTAGAGCGACACACTGATATGGATCAACTTGAAAGATTTGCAGCTGCTCGAAGCCGTTACGGATGTGAATTGTTTTACCCTGTTTACCAATCTGTAAAAGATGGTAATATTGTGATTTTGCCAGGTTAGTGAGTCAATTATTTATCATATAAATTAATGTTGATATATTAGGTTTTTATATGAGGGCTGTATGATAAGTACCCATATTTAACGACTGGTGACGCCACTGATGCAAAATCTGTATACCATTGTTTAACACTATCTTTCGAACGACACCTGTCAAAATTTCAGACACATTTATTAAGTAGTTTTATTTTGATAGCTGTTGAAAGTGGGAAAGTTAGTGTTTGTTTGCAACCACTAACTTGGTTGCAAAGAGCAATATCGATCAGTAATTCATTTCCTTTTTTTGGGTAGGAAGACGTATGATGAAATCAAAGTCGCATGTCGTTTATAAAGATCATGCAGCTTCGATGACTACCATCAGATATTGGTTTAATGAATTTAAGCGTGACCGAACATCAGTTTATAATGAAGAGCACATAGGCCGTCCAATTGAGGTGACTATGGAGGATATGGTCAACAACATCCATAATACCGTGTTAACATACCACCGGATGAAGATCGCTAACATTATAAACATCTCAATTAAAGGCAAATGAAAAATAGGGCATGAGAAAGCTATCGGCGAGGTGTGTGCCACTTTTGCTCACAGTGGAACAAAAACGGAACCGTATGACAACTTCGAAGCACTGTTTAGACATGTTTAAGCGCAATCCAAAAGAGTTTCTGCGGTGTTTCGTAACTGTTGACGAAACATGGATCCATCACTACACGCCAGAAATGAAAGAACAGTCAAAGCAGTGTACTTCCTTCACCTGGCAACCCTGCTTCAAAGAAGACAAAAATGGTTCAATCGGCCGGAAAGGTCATGGCCACCGTTTTTTTGGGATTTGTGAGGCATCATCTTCACTGACTATTTGGAGAAGGGAAGGACAATCACAAAGCAGTATTATGCTGATTTATTGGGCCGATTCAACGCAGAATTTATGAAAAAAGGCCCCATTTGGCAAAGAAAAAAGTGTTTTTTCACCATGACAACGCACCAGCTCACTCTTCCGCAATCGCCACAGCAAAACTGGTCAAATTACACTACAAATTGCCGCCTCATCCATCCTATTCTCCAGATTTGGCCTCAAGCGATTTCTTTTTGTTTCCAAACATGAAAAAATAGCTTGGCGGGAAGCAGTTCACGTCAAACAAAGAAGTCATCACCAAAACAGAAATCTATTTTGCTGAGTCATATTTTTTTAGATGGCTTAAAAAAGTTGGAATATCGCTGGACTAAGTGTATTAAGCTGAAAGGGGACTGTTAAGAAATATATATATTTTTTAATTAATGCATTTCCTTCCTTAACATCGGTACTTATCATACAGCCCTCATATTTTATTATATACAGGTACATTAATTATGTTTATTTTTTTAACTTTATTTTCACCTCTATTTGATTTTATTCCCAATGATCAGTCAATTGTAAATAATTTATGGTTGTTATGCAATTTACTGATCTACATTACGATATTGACTGTTGCCTAGACATCTTGTGTATAACAAAGTAATCAATCATCAACTCGGCAGGGCTGCCAAAAAACTTTGTTTTTTCCACATCTATAACATTGTACAGGACATACACAAATAAAACAATAAAAATTTGTCCAGTTGATTTGTTTTTCTCAGATAATTACAAAACGTATCAATGTCTTAAAGTGTATAACTTCATATTTCTCAAGAAAGGACAAAAATTTTACAGGAAAGGCAAAAAACTGTGCAGTTTTTTTAAATTCATTGGAATTGTTTTTTTTTCTTTAATGATTTGTATATTACAAGAGAACACCCTGAATTTAATAATTATAAAATGTTAACATTTGTGTCATTTTATTGGCTTTTTTAGGAGTTAGTAAATGTGTATGAAATGTAATTTTCGTAGGAGTTTTTATGTTGAATATTTTTTTAATTGATTCTGTATTTATGTAAAAATATTTGTGTAAGGTTTAAATTAATAAGTGAAAATATAAAAGTTTGCAGAAAAGAAATCACAGAGAAATAAATTAAAATTAAGAAAAATAGTTATGTATTATGTATTATGAAAAAAACATACAGAAATGAATTAATATTAAAAAATTTACTATTCATGGGGAAGATTGAGATAAAATTCATGGTAATCTATACTCTTGTAAGTCTGTGTATTTTCGTGAAGATATTTTCAGTTGTCTTATAAGGTTGGCCAGATTGTTAATTACTTTAACTTCGATATTTTTGTTTTTCCGTTCCATTCCATCCATTCAAGGTTTTCATTTGCTTCAGTAAATTGATTCTCTTTGGATTTTTTCAAATTTGAGTGGTAATTTTTAACAGACTTCCTTTCCTACATTTCTTGCCTATATTACTATACTCTTTGTCTTGCAAACAATCTGCTTGTTTTTTACAATTTAGTAGTATTATTTAGTTTAAGACTAATGTATGCTTACACATTGTTTTGCATTCACGTAAATCGTTATTATTATTTCTTAGAAAATATACTGTAGAATAAGATCTTCTAGATTTATCTGAATCTTTTCTATCTCTTATTCTTTTCACTGTTAAAATTAATTAATTTTAATTTTAATGAACCTATCATAGACTTTCTTTTATTCCAGCTCATGTTCCAAAATATACTGAAAATAATTTCCCTATCTTCATCATATAAGTAATAACACTTCACAAAATCTTTTGAATAAGTTTTATACTCACATCTTTCTATAAGCTGTCTGTATTCTTTTGGTACTCTATTATTCCAAGTACCATAGTCTATACCGGCTAAAATATTTTTTACCCTTCTCTCCGTTCATAGAAGTATCCACTTGACGCTTTTTTTTTCTTTTTCTTTGAATAATATGTTGTAAGTTACTCGCAATTTTGTTTAATTCATCTGAATCTGAGTGTTCCGAGTATGGTACCAAGAAAATTTCTGCTTCAACACCATCATCATTACTAACAAAATCAGCCGAAACTAAACATAATTGAGAGGTTGATTTTTTTAATGATTCAGCATAGGAAAATCTGTCAATTGGATGATTATTAGGATCACTGTTAACCAATACAATTGATGTATTCATAATTAATCTTGGATTATTTTGTGGAAACTCAAAAGATGTTATATTAAAATAAAAATGCTATTATATTAATGCCTAAAATGCTGTTATATTAAAACATAATTCATAATACTGTCTACCGTTGCCCAGTAATTAAAAAATATTTTTTTAGCTAGAATAAGTCTGTTAATGTTTTTGGGAATGTTACAAATAAAACCGAATGGGTTAAATAGTTTTTTAGGAACAGTTAATTATTCATTCAGAATGTAAAGTTAACACTTGTAACATGACCCAGAAAAATTTATAAATCTGCTGCATGATTAAAAGTGAAAATTTTATGAGATAATATGATAAGATGATATATAAATAAGCTTCCATAAATAAATAAATAATATAGTGTGTACTTCCGTTAACAGGATTCTATTAAACTCATTTTTTAAATGAACCGCTTGAGGAGCTGACGACTCACGTGCAAGTTCTGACAAGCCCATGAACGAAATTATGGAATTACACAATTTGCAGTGTACATTTATCGATCCGGAAGTTACCAAATTTTCTTTTTAAGCGCTTTTGTAGAATAATTTGTTAATTTTTTAAATGTCAGATTTTCTTAGGATATGTATTAGAATGGTGGGAGTAAAATGATATTAAGTCATTTTTTATCAAAAGTAATGTTAGCAATTTTACACTTTAAGACATTGATATAACTTTATACTTTTTTTCAATTCCCTTAGAATTCATGAAAAGAAAATTCTGTGACAAAATAATATTATTATAAATATTTATTTTCAGGTGATGAACTGTACCCAAAAAACCCAGATTTGTTTAGTAATGCTGATTTATTAATTGGTGATAAGACAATTAAAGACTTAAAAGAATCTTCGAAAGTCATCCATCGTATCATATACCACGATTCTCAAACAATGTCCTATGATATAAAGAATTATACTCCAGCACACAACCATCTGTCGCCTGCGATGGAAAAAATTCCTTTATTAAACCAAAAACTATAAGTGTTATACTATGTAATAGAATAGAGATATGTCACTGAAATAAGATACAATAACAATTCTGACAAGGTTAACAAGGCTGAGAGAGCATTTTATTTTTTTTAAAGAAAGATGTTTTTTTCATTGACATAATTTGGTTTAAGAACAAAAATAATTACATAAATATATTCCTTTCATAATTGGATCCAATTGGATACTTTTAAAACTGAAAAACATCTTCTTCTTCTTTTAAATAGGCAATTCACCATTCAAGAGTGATTTTTTGCCATTAATCAAGTTAAAAACTTGGTTTTATAGAAAAAACTACAATAATATTATAGAATAGGAAATACTATATTACAAGTCAATACCATTGTCGTTCAAAAAACTTGCTATTATATAGATTAAACATTGTGAGTTAAGGGAAAGAAGATGACACAAGTTAACCGGGAGCTGAAAATTACCATTGATGAGACCACTGTAAAAAAAACCTGTGATCCACAATGGACAGGCAAAAAAGACATGATCAAGTGTTTCCTCCTCGGCACCATACTCACACATTGGGGAATCTATCAAGTTCAATCTGAACAAATGAGAGACCACCTGGCAATGCCCAATTCTCATTCTAGAGATATTTGATACTGTTCTTTTGGAGACTTTCCTTTTTGAGAACCAGGGGGTGCGGGGAATAGACCCTTGAATTACTTTAAGACGATTACCCTTATGATTATTTGGATCCATCCATTGTGCAGTCCAGATAGAATTTGTATGTTTTTTTTTACCATATTAAGTCTGTCATACGTCGGGATATGGAATTGATGGGGGAAAACTCCAGAAAGAGTGGCCTCCTTGGCCAGTTTATCAGCACATTAATTTCCATGGATTCCCTTATGTGCAGGAATCCAAACGAATGACACCTGTTTATTAATGCTGTACAAATTAAATAGACATCTTCTGATGGAACAGATTATATCATTGTCTAGCCAAACTTTTATATTAGCAGAGAGAGATTCAAGAGCTGCTTGTGAGTCGGAGAATATAATAGCCTTATCGACGTTCTGGAGTACGCGGATGTCCAAGGCCTCTTTAATTGTCCAACATTCTGCTGAGAAAACCGATGAATCCGAAGGAAGTCGTAGCTTCACATTTACATATTTCTAATTAAGGCATGAAGACTACAGCACCGCAATAGCCCTCAGGGCAAAGTTTAGAACCGTTAGTATAGATGTGGAGATAATTAAACCATTTCGAATCAAGTACATTATTAAACAACTTGTTTACATGATTTTCATTTAGCTGGGTTGATTTGTCTAGTCCTGGGATTACATCAATGTTAGGAGAGAAAAATATAGCACGATAGGGGGTAGAATAGACTGGAAGAGTGGAATAGCGAGGTGAATCGGGATATTTTGTTTTTAACTAGTTTAATTTATTTGATAAGTATCTCCGAGAGTCTATCAGAGAAGTGAGAGCGGAAACCTTTTGTGATAGTGGGTGGGAAATGAAACTGAACCTTTTTGGAAAGAATTTATCTGACAAATATTGTCGCCTAATGAGGAGAGGCATCTCTATACATTCCACTTGGAAAAAATTGATTGGGTATGAATTCATAGCTCCCAAAATAAGTCTCAAATATTTACACTGGATTCTGTCAAGCTTGGATTGAAAGTAAGCTGGTAAAGGATCTAACAAAAAACTAACATAGTCCAAATGACTTCATACCAGGGCTTGATACATGAGTTTCATGGTAGATGGATGAGAGCCCCACCATACTCCACAAACCGATCTTGGAATATTAATATTTTTTTCACATTTAGCTAGAACCATATCTATGTGGGATTTCCAGGAAAATTTTCTGTCCAAAAATGCCTAAAAATTTAACTTGGTTTTTGACTGAAATACTCACATTATCGATGGTTATTGACATGGGAGGAACTTTGAGTTTCCTCGCAAAGACAACAATGTGGGATTTCGAAGGCGATAGGTCTAAACCATTACACTTCAGCCTTTTATTAAGATATTTAAAACCAGCAGATAGTCTACTAATCGCAGAATCAATATTGTTGTCTGAAATATACATAGCAAAGTTCAACACGTTACATAATTTTGATATCTTAATTATGAGGTCCGCAATATATAAATAAAATAGTGAAGGACTCAAAACCAATCTCTGGGAGAGGCCTCTTGAAATCACTCTCTTAATACTCCCTTCCTGGCCGTCTACAACAATAGATCGCTCAGCAAAAATATTGTGTATTAGTTGAGTGAGATGGCTTGAGATATCGAGGTTTTTCATTTTTTCCAGAAGAGGTAGAAGTACATTATCACAGGCTGCATTAATATTAATACGGCCACTGTAAGTTGTTTTTTCACAAAAGATGCATGGATGCCCGTAATAAGAATACTCAGATTGTCAAGGCAAGAAAGGAATTTGCGAATCCAAACTGAAACGGAGATAAAAGAAAATTGTGTTCTATATGCCATTTTAATCTATTTTTAATCTTACGCTCCAGAATTTTTAGAAAACACAATGACAGGGCGATTGGGCGGTATGATTGTCCTTGGTTGGGATATTTATGAGGTTTTAAAATGGGTATGATTCTTTGGGCTTTCCACTCCTGTTCCTGAATTTAGCCATGAATAATACAAGCCCAATAAGTATTTATGAAAATCCGGCGGGAATTTTTTGAGGAAAGAGTAGAATAATTCATCAATACCTGAAGCGGAGTCAGATACAATTTTTAGGGTTATCAATAATTTCTCCATGGAGAAGGGTCAATCCAGCCATGGAGGAGAGTGATTTAAAATTGAATTTGGAAATATTATTTCACTCTGATTAGGGGGCATAGGATGGGGCTATTTTATCGACAAATTCTTCAATCCACAAGGAGTTTAATGGAGAATGTTTAGGAGCGCATGTGGAAGCGGAAATCTTTTAATCATGCACCATGTGTAAGAGGGGGGAGAGAGAAGAGCAAAATTTATACTATCCATCCCGTTTTTTCTTTTTCAATAATCTCTCGACCTTGGCTTGGATAATTTTGGTATTAAGAAAATTGTCTGTATATCATTTTTATAATTGCGCATCGCTTCCTTTCTCGACCCAATCGCCTGTGAACACTCCTCATCCCACCATGGGTTTTTATGAACATTTTTTGGAACATGGTTTGACTTTAAGGACAGCTGCATCCGCTGAATACATTATGGCCAATATTTCTGAAAAGAGTGTTTGAGGATCGAGCAAGGTTCCTATGTCTGGGTTGTTTTCAATGTTACTATTTATATACTTATTGGGTTGTTTTTCTTGAACTGGGGGGGGAAGTTGTAGAACCTGATGAAGGGATGGCACACCCCACCGACAGGTTTGAAGGCTGGCCATTAAAGTAGGATAGTAAGTTTGGGGGTTAGGACGGTGGTTAAATGAAATAGATGTTTGCTTGCACGTTTTGAGGTTTATTACATTATGATGAAAACAAGAAAGACATAGAATGAAATGAATTAATGTAAAAATGAAATGATGTAGAAGGTGCGTGTATATTACGAAATGAAATGATGTGAAGCGGGCTGGCGGTCTCGCGAGCCGGCGAGACCGCCGTCGTGAAACGCTGAAACTGGAGAGACTGCCTAGCGGTGAATTCTGGGCCAGGCTTGTGGCAGCAACCGGCAATGCTGTCGCTAGCGTCGATGCCGACTGAGATGGCGGTGGATTTGAATTCCGGTCGCTACATAAGTCATCATGAACTTTTTTTTTCATAATATTAGGTTGGGTAATTCAATGGGATTACAACTTAATGCATCCACATGCTTCATTTTGCCCCCTGGCCTGTATTTGATCTACATACCGAAATCCTGAATACTCAGCCACCATCTAGCTATTCGCGGTATCATATCTCGTTTGGTTAAGGTAGATTTTACTGAAACGCAATCAGTTACCACTTTAAATATTAACCTGACCAAATATATTCTAAAACGTTTTAAAGATTCTATGACAGCAAGTGTTTCCAATTCGTAACTATGGTAATACTTCTCTTCTCTTGTAGTGACATGACTAAAATAATGAACTGGTTTTAAACAGCTATCTGATTATCTCTGTAATAAGATTCCCCCCAATCCATTCTTGCATGCATCGGTATGCACTTCAGTCTCTAAAGATCTATCATAAAGGGCTAATACCGGCTTGGAAGTAAGAATGGTTTTTAATTTTTGGAATGAATTTTCTTGTGTCTCCCCAACCCCAGACAGTGTTTTCTAGTAAGCAATGTTAACAGTAGTAGGCAATGTTAACAGTAACAGTAAAGTTAAGCAATAATTGCAAACAAACTTCCAAAAGTAACTGGCAAGTCCAGTAAATTGTCGAACCAGGTGAACATTAGTAGGTTTCTGAAAATCTAGAACCGCACTAATTTTCCGATTTTCTGGTCTGATTTCCCCGGCCTTGACTTTGTGACCCAGATAACTAATCCCAGTCTTTAAGAAGGAACATTTACTCAGATTAAGTTTTAAGTTGGCCACTCTTATACATGCAAGTATCTTGTCTAACAACCGGATACCCTCTGGAATATCTATCGATGGTATCAGGATGTCATCCATAAATGCCAGGACTCTTTCATCCTTCATGCTTCCCAGCACCCTATTAATCAAGCGCTGGAATTACTGCTGGGCCATTGGCGAGTCCAAATGGTGTTTTCACATACTTGTATTGGCCATCAGGAGTTACAAATGACGTCTTATTGATAGATTCCTTAGCCATAGGTACCTGGTGGTATCTCTGCGCCAAATCTAGACTTGAAAAATATTTACTTGTTCCCAATTATTTAGTTGATCCTTGATGTGAGGTAATGGAAAATGATATTTTATAGTAATAGCATTGAGTGCGCGAGTCTATAGTCGCCTGATTTCTTTTTTACAAGAATCACAGGAGAGGCATAATTCGAATTTGATTTGTGAATGATATTGGCTTCTAATAGTGAATTTACTTTGGACCTGACAACTTGGTTTTCCGCAAATGACAATCTGTATGGCTTATGGTAAATAGGTTTTGTAGTTGTTAAATCAATTGTCATCTCAGTTAGGTTCGTGGTTCCCAAATCATACTCGTGCTTTGCAAATACTCTTGCGTGATTGTTCAACTCATTCTTACTCTCGGCAGGCACATCTCCCACACTCAACATGAAAATGCTCAATTTCCTTGGGACTGGCATTTTTACGTGCTCCGAAACTTCCATTTCTGCCGCAACTGAAGCAGCAACTGATCCATTAGGTTCGACTGAATTTTGTCAAACCTGACTGAAATTTTCAACACTTTTCTGCTTGGGTGATTATCCGTCCCGCTTTCCAGCGGACAGGATTATTCCCCGTATTGGACACTGATATAAGGCCCATCTCGCCGCACACAATGGTCACGGGGAGCATGTAGCTCGTCTCTCCCATTTCAAAGTATCGGGGCTTGGTGCAGACTGTGAACCCCTCACCTCCAACAATTTCAACTGAGACATATGATGTCTCTCCTGGCTCCACACCCACTTCCTCCCTCGACTTGACTGTGATGCGCGGCTCCTCACATACTTGTATTTTTTCGAATTGGTCTTCAGCGTATAATCATCTCGAGCAAACCCCTGGCTCACGGTGAAAATAACACCTGGGTGATTGAGAACCGACCGCCCAATAATAAGTTCAGCCCCCTTCATCTCCGCATCTGATAACAGCTCTTGTGTCTAGTTCGACACCATCAACCTGCAGCCTGAAGATAACCGCACCCAGTGACAAGGTTATGCCTCTAGCGAACCCAACCAGTGGTTCATGGTTCTTGTCAATCTTCAGATTGAGAGTGGCTGCCACTTTCATTGACAGGATATTCATTTGACTACCACTGTCTAGGTATGCTGTTATTTTATGCTAATTTATTTTTACTTCCTTGAAAAATGCGTTATCTATTAACCCCACGAGTAAGATGTTGGTTCTTCCTACCTTTGCATCCTCAGGTTTTTTTTTCATCCAGTAGTCCTTTAGGATGTGCCCCTGTCTTCCACACCCCTTACAGCTTCGCTGATCTAATCGGCGACACTCCTTGGAAGAGTGCCCCCGTTGCCCACAGTTGTAGCAGCTGATCGTTCTGCCCAAGGGTTGCAGATCTCAATCTCGTCTCACATCCTTAAAATGACTCCGAATGGGTCAAACTTCAACCCGTGACGGGTGCCCTTTCCCAGTATGCGGTACCCTATAACTATCCAATAATGACAGAAACCCTGTATAGAACCCTGTGGACTCGTGCACTGGAATGCCTTGGGATCTTCCTGAAGTTCCGCTGGCAGTCCCCGAATGATGCACGAAACTGCATCTTCATTATCGATGCGGCACCGGTGAAGTAGCGCTATTTTCGCATGAAAATAATGCGTCATCGACTCGTCCGCCATCTCCTTACGAGCGACGAGTTCATCTATCGATTCTGCAAAATCGTGATGCCGCAGGAAAGCTTTAGTTAGGTGGTCCTTCCACTCAGCCCAAGAGAAGTCATAGTCTTCAAGCCTGTTGAAGCACTCTTTGGCTTCACCCCCCAACTTGGACTGCATGTAAAAGGAATTTGTATACTCCTCCCAGTTGTGGATGGTTCCCAACTGATCAATTTTCTGCAGCCACATGTTGACATTATATAACTTATTGTCGGGGTTAAACCTAGGTATCAGTTGATCACCCCTCATGCGCGATGCCACCACCGGTAATTCACTTCGCGCAAGGTAGGATTCTACCATCCCCTTCAACTTGTCTTTCATCAGACGTTTTAACAGAACACCGGCAGACTCATTGCTCGAGGTCAACTCGCTCTCCGTGTCGATATTCTCCTTCCTCAATCTTCGGGTATAACGGGATCCTCGCGCGTGACGTTTCATTATTCCATCAACTGTTCAAATTACACTACGAACTTGGTATTGAACAGTTAAAATTGCACAATTAAGAAACTGCGATTCACTAGCAAGTCACTCAAAAGCTCAGAATTATACCCGGTCCAATTTATTTTACGCACCAACAAGGGAATCAAAATGGCGTCACGGCATCATACACATGGGCAGCACATGGGTATATTGTGATTACAGAAATATTCACATTTTTAACTTATAATCGTCTTTTTTCGAGCTAACACTATATCCCACTTCTGAATTATTAGGTAGGGTATGATTAATAAGAACGTTATGGGTTTATTTTCAACTTTATTTCCATGGCGCGATCTGACTACGCACGACACACATGGCAAAGGCGGTAAGAAGAGTGCTATGTCCCGAAGTTAGTTGCGCGTCATTCCTTCTAGCGACAATCCTGGTAATCTCTTGTAGTGGTTATCCTGGAATGCAGTCTTTGAGGCGCGTAACAATATGAAGTAGACTTTTTCTCCACTTCGTTGATTGCTCCCTATTTATAAAGCATATTTGGAGGCTTGAATGTTGGGATTGGCGTCAGGATAGTAATAGGGGTTTTATTAGCTGTAACATCTGCAAAACTTTTTGAAGCTGTTGGATACAGTTTAGAAGCTTGTATGTAGGAAAGGTTTTGTGACGTCATGGCTTGTTTGATCTTCCTCTGTCTTAGTAATTTGGGGCAAACGTTGCTTACAACGAAATGATTTCCTGAGCAATGAATACGAGTGTTATTAGCCTCTACTGATCAATTTTCACCTAGATGAGCTTCTGAGCATTTATAACACCTTGGGGCCAAGCAACATTGTAGTTTCGTATGGCCGTACCAACAATATCTCTAGCAAATAATTGTAGGGTAGAAATAGAGCTCGACAGGTAAGAAGTTGTAAAAAAGGTATACATGAGGAGTAGGATGTAGGAGTGATTGACCTTCGAATGTCAGGACTACAGTTTGAGAGGGTTTCCGTGATGGAGTATCAGGATTTATCCTTATAGTTAAGTCTCCTTACTTTCAGGATCTTGCCAAACTGAGCTGGAACCGATGCGTGTTCAGTTATTTCCTCCTCACTTAACTCGGTGGAAATACCGCATACTAGACCCATTTTGGTAACATTATGTCGTGGAATATAGGCTTTTAAGTCGTTAATTACAAGAAATGAGGATTTGATAAATGTGTTAGCCACGGCCGGGTTCGTAAAGGTTATAGATATTTTGTTTCGCCCCTCAGATTTAACACCTCCGGGAGCAATATTAAAAATTCTACTCTTGAGCAGGAGACTTCCCATTTTTATGGGATGAAGGGATTTAGTGGGATCTTTATCCTGGACCAGAACCAAAAAAGGGCCAAGGGAGTGTAATGGATAATCAATCGTAGGAATAATTATTGGGTCGTCAATCTGAATATTTGTCGTTGTTGGATCCAAAGTTAACATAACTGGAGAACAGGGTTCTTCTTCTTCCCGACGTCTTTTATTAATACTAATGTCCAGTGGGTCCGGGGGCTTGGCTGTATTAACCATAATAACTATTATCTAATACCGTGAAAGAAACCTAGATCTAACATAAACAATAATAAGCACAAATGAAAGAGCAAGTCGTATACCCCGATATGAGCTGGCTACATATGATAAGACAATAAAAAATAAAAATGATAATTGTAAAAGAAAATATTAAAAAATTAGAATGAAAACAGTCTTATCTGAGCATTTTGCAGGTAGATCCGTAAAATGTCACCGCTTGGATTTGCAACAATCCGTGCAAGCCTCAAATCACAAGCAACACAACCGCACACTTCGAATGTAACGATCAAACTCCCTGAAAAACATCCTGCAGTACCAGTATTGGATCAGTACCAAAAAAAATTTCATGAGGTATTAACGTAAATATAAATAACAGCTTCAACATTGACAAGCCAGTTTGAATTTTGGTTTGAAGTTTATATGTTTCATCTTGCTACTTCAATATTTTCATTTACAATTAAAATTCGTTAATATATAATATTATTTATTTATTTTTTATTAGAAGATATAATCATACATTTTATATATACATAATCAGAAAATTATATATTATTTTACATTTTTTTCTTCTCTATGAGAGTTGGAGACTCGTGTATAGAGATGAAGTATATAAGAGAGTATATTATTTATGTGATTTGTTGTGTGTTTCTGATTGATGGGGGGAGATTTTTAAGAATTCGATACCTGTTAGTGGTTTTGGGTAGCTAAATGGGGTGGGGTGGGTATTTAAATTTTGAAATAACAATTTTGTCTAAATCTTGTAGATCGGAAATCGCTTCTAATATTTAATTTTTAAAATTTGGATTATTGAAATTTTTTTGTATATGTCTATTCTATTTGATACTTTGAATTCTGTAAAGAGTTGGGCACTTGGATAGTCATATTTTTTTAGAATTATTTTTATCTTTTTTTTGAGTAATTTCTAATTCTGATATTGAAGTTTTATATGCTCCTCCCCATCCAATAATACTGTATTGCAAATGTATGACTGTAATGTAAATATTATAATAATATAAATAAAAGACAAGATAAAAATAAAACATGTTTTTTCCTGTATTTTTTTTTGTTTATTTTTTATAGAATAATGTGACATATATAGTATTAGTTGGTTAATTTGACATCCTGATGAAGGAAATGGTATTTTTCAAAACAGGTTGATGTATTAAAATAAGATAATAAAAACAAAGTTAAATAATCTATATATTAATTTGGAAAAATTCTACTAATAGGTGAATTTGTTATGCATTTAAAAAAAAGTTTTACCTAATTCCTTTTCTTCTTCTGTTCCCACCACACTGGGTTTTGTGATTATATTAGTTAGTTCAAGTGCGATATTAATTTTGAAAAATTCTACCAATAGGTGAATTTGTTACGCATTTAAAAAAAAGTATTACCTAATTCCATTTCTTCTTCTATTCCCACCACACTGAATTTTTTTTTTAAATATTTATTTTTAATCTGGAGATTGACAACAGAGTACTGCGTCTCTGTAGAGTAGGTTAGCAACCGTGTGGTTGCAGCGGGTAATCTATATAAAAATTAACATGAACCACAAAGTTCAATTTGCAAATATTAAAAAAATATATATATCTTACCACTGATAAGATTCAAACCTACACTCCCAGAAGGAGTCTGATCTCTAGTTAAAAGCCTCAACATGTCTACCACAACTGCTTGATGTGAGGTATGTAGATATTATCATATTTATAATAAAAGTATATACCACAGGAAATTGCATGCATATTAATAAAACTTTGAATTGTCTGCTCAGATCTATCCCATTACCTACCTACCAGCAATATTTTTTTAAATGACAAAAAAAAATCAATTAACTATTTCTCAATCTCTGTTTTTTCTGAGTCATGTTATTGCAATGGTGTAGCTAGAAAAATTGGGCTCAAATGCAAAATGGAAAAAACGCCCCTCTGTATATGAATTGTGTGTAAGAATATTAAATATTATTCAGATATTAATAATAAGAACAAAATTGATCTTGTCTCTTCTACAATATTAAAATTTTCATGATACGAAAAAACTAATGTCGTATTAGGTATTTATGTGCACTTAACTGAAAAAGATCTTTGCTTTTCGACAATGGTCTGGTCCCTAACCAATATTTAGCAGGGTATTACTATTTACATTGATAATATTTTCACAAATTTTCGTAATACACGTGAGAAATCATTCCTAACATTTTATGTCAATTTCCTGATGTGATTTTTAAAAAATCTATGTCCATACTAGTGCTGGAAAGAGTATTGATACCAAGAGTGATGTAGGGCGCAGACCTTTTGGGCCCCAATATACCGCATTAGGTGCATTGGTCTAATTATACCACTGTGTTAATAACAAAATTCTGAAATATAATTAGAGGCACGTAAACTGCATTTGCAAACTCTTTAATTTGGCCTAAGAATACATTATTCATATAGAACAATAATATCCTTTGGCCACAGTATGCCCTTTTTAATATTAATTGTGCGTGATTTGACCTTTAAAATATGTTAAAGTCTGTGAAATTACGTGTGCGAGTCATGCGGCTGCACTAATGATAGGAAATTTATAGTTTGTAATGTGTGGTAACAGGATTTTTTAATAAAAATACTCCGTAAGCGACACTCACCTATGTAAGAAATAACTAACTCTCAAATAATTGCACAAACTTTGGTTAATTTGTTCTTTAGTTGAAGATGATAACAATTATACGTAAGGAGTGTTATCAAGATCATAACACACAAGCGGTTTGTCTGTTTGAAATTTTTTTTGTAACGTTTGAAATTGAGCATTGATATTATTCCCCATCTTGCTCGCCCAGTCGAACCACCAGCCTACCGCTTATTATTGCAGGGATATCATGTCTGCGTTGAATTTAAACTTTATTAAATTATTTAAAAATCTTATAATATGGATCTATAAGAAAAAGCTTTACAGTAGGTACATGACAAAATCAAAGTTAAATAATTATCAAATTATTAACTATTTTCAATGACCTTGTAAACAACTTAACTAAAAATCAAAAAGCTAGTGACATCAAAAACTGCAGACCTTATGGGTACAATCGGAGAAATGATTGTTACTCTGGGGACTTTAGTCAGTGAACTGACTATCTTCAAAATCCAATCAAATTTCCTCATAATGCCACCACCTGGGAATAGAGTAATTGATATTTGCGAAATGTTGACTGAATCGGAGGAAAGAAAATCTAGGTCTAAGTAACATTCTTCTCTTCAACATCTCCAAGAGTGATTCGGATTTGACAGTAACAAGAATAACTAAAGACATCCAAAAGGTTTCATCATCCCTGAAAGAACTGGAAAACACCTTCAACTCCAATGAAGCAAAAATACACAGGCTAGAAATTAAGAAACTTGGCAAAACCAGATCGATCAGAATTTAAAGATCCGGCTATAGCTAAATCCAAAATCAAAGTTAAAGAATGATGTCAAAGCTGCAAGCAATACAACAAAACAAACTACCTCTGAAACGTGGTGAACTCAAATCCAGAATGAAAAACAGTGAAACTAACCTAACCATAAAATACATTCATTTGATCCCAAAAATTGTTAACACTCAAACAAAAAACTTTCCAAATTCGATACACTAATCTTATACAGTAAAACTCCGTTAATTCATGTACCCATATTTTGTATTTTCAAATAATAATACATTTCATATTAATTTCTGTCGATAATTCGTAAAACCTTATTATTCGTAGTTCATATCCATTTTTTATACCCAAAATAAATAATTTGTTCACATATTTTTAAATCAAAGCTCACGCGACTACGCATTCATCATTCCTTCGTACACATATGTAGCTAACTTCCTTATCGCAATAGATCGAAGCGTTTAGAGGTCGCAAAACCGCAGCCAAATTGAGTGATACAAATTCTGCCGTGCGTTTTATAAGATTTGTTGTTATTTCGACAATGATTGTCGGCATATTGCGAATTACATATTTCTACTCACCCTTGTAACCCCTAATTAAAATAATTTGAACAATTCGTATTCCGTAATTTATTTATTAAGGGCCCGCTTTCAAAAATAATTTATATTTTCATGTTTTTTACGAAAATGTGAGTTTTTATTATTCATTCATATCAGAAGTGATACACTAGATTTGATTATTTTTTTAAAGTATTACTTAGATTGAACCTTCACATAAATATAAAATTAATAAACTGAATGTTATTTGCCATAATTAATTAAGACAATACAGCAAACATTATAAGGAAACACCACGAAAAATGAAAGTTTGCCCTTAATTGTGTACAACAGTTCTATTGATTTTATATCCAGTTTTTTGTTTATGAAATGTTGCGATTTGTTTATTGTAATAAAGGAACTGAAACCTTTGTATTTAAATACGCAACCTATTTTATAATTTTTTTTTGTTTTCTAAAATGGCACGAACATCTTGTAATTCATGTAAATCCTTGACTTATTTTAAAAACCGATAAAAATTTATGTCAAAGATAAAATTAGCGGGAAAATTCCAATCCCGAATACCTTTCTGAGTTCAAACTTGAAGAATCGCAGAAAAATAATAAGCTTCAATGAAGCATGAAGATTCAACAGCTTTTCATTAATAATTGGCCCTTATTTTACATTCTATTATTGCCATATCCATTCTAGGACAAAGATAGGAACCTAGATATGGGATATGACAGATATTCTAGGCACGCTATGCAATGCCAATTAATTTCAGATATTGGTTTGTGATTTCAAAAGTAAAACTCAAAAGTTATCATGGTTCCATTTATTACCATTATAATTTAAATATAAAATTCAGTAAAGCATTAGAAATTCGCAAAATCATTTTGCATAATTGAATTGAACATACTCAAATGGAATATTTTACAAATTTATAAAAGCATACAACTTGTAATGCATAATTTTACATAAGCGACACTGTTACTGTTTCTCAAGAATTTATACAGTTACATTTTTATTATACTTTATTTTGAAAAAAATCTTATTTCAGCGCTTTTACTTATTAATTATGTTTCATATTTTCAAATTGTTATATTCTTAAGACTTGTTTGATTTTTATACCTTATATAAAAGTAAACCAGGTGTAATAACTAATATTGTAAACATCTGCTTAACCGAATACTTCTACAATTCAAAAGTGCCCTTCAACGAGTGAAATGTATGTGCGAGTAATCCATTTATAATCCAAAAAACAAGATACAGTGGTACTATTTCAAAAAAATTTAATGATCATGTTGATAAAAATTTCATTTAAAACTTGGAACATTGTTTATCTCATAATTGTATTAGTACATTTCAAAACAAATTGTATGACAAACATACTAGGAGTCTATATAAAAGAGAAATATTTTGGACTTAGATGTAGGTGCTTTTTTGAAAAAATGCAAAGCACAGGATTAAGAAGAATAGCTTTCACTTTTTTCTAAGATTAGAAAGCTTGCTCAGGTAATTTTAAA
This sequence comes from Eubasilissa regina, assembly GCA_022840565.1. NCBI lineage: Eukaryota > Metazoa > Arthropoda > Insecta > Trichoptera > Phryganeidae > Eubasilissa > Eubasilissa regina. Next base: position 25,248,136 of record JAINEB010000022.1, on the reverse strand, counting down.
ATATATAATTAGAACTTTATTTTTCGGGTCCCTCGAAATTAATATTAATATGGTTCTACAATACTCTCTTTATAATATTTAATTATTATTTACAGTGAAATTGATTTAGTTTTGAGTGGATCTTCAATGATAATATGTTGGCACCCCTCTTCATACAGATTTTATTTAAAATAAGAAATTAAGTTGTAACTTCAAAAAATGCTATAATATATTCTAATGCACAAAATGGCATTAGATGTTAATCCCAAGAAGTGGAAGTGAAATGAATCCTCAATAAATTTCAGAAGTGAAGAAATACTTTTAAAAAATGTTAATTAATTTTATGTGAAATTACAGTAAAACCTCAGATATAATGAACTAATTTGTGTGAATAGTTAAAGGCAAAAGTTCCTTATCTAATCAAGTATACTTCCCAAATATGTATGTTAAAAAATTGAAAAATTAATTAGTTCACCTGTTTAAAATTATCGAAATACATTTGCGTAATTAAAATTATGTGTGTATGAAAAGTTTAATTTTGGATTTAAATATGTAGAATATAGTTGTAGATATGTACATACTTATTTATATCAGCAAAATTACTAGTGTTTTTTCCAACATACAGCTAGTTTGATAAAATTTATTAAAAATGATGATAAATTAACAAGAAATAACCTGATAATTTAATTACAAGCAAATTTTGATTAAAACCATTTTAAAATTAAGAGTGTTCATTTTCACATGACATGTAGACTGGAAATTGTCTGTTAAATCCAAAGTCAGTTGAATTGAGGTCTGCAAAAGCGAAGTTTTACTGTACTTTTTAATTTATGTAAATAATCACTGTTCTTAATACATTTATAAACATTTAAAAAATCTGCTGATAAGTAATTTTACAGTTAGTGGGATTTTTAAAATATTATGTTTTAAAATATTATACTTAAATAAATGTACAAGTAAACAAATAAAAAAAACTAACGTCAGAAGCAACCTCAGCTAGGATATTAAAACTAACATCAGACACTTTTTGTTTTATTATTATTTTAAAAATAAGGTAAATCCACCTGAATCGTGTAAAAACAACATAGAGAAACATGCACATACATGTTTATAATAACCTGTATCATAGTAGTACAAAGTAGAAATTAATTTTAAAAATACATAAATAGCTGTGCTCAAAAACGTACTTTACATGAAAGGGCATTATTTTTCACTTAAAAATATTAACTTTTGAATTATTAGGTGTAATCAAAATGCACATTAAAATATTGAAAGCGAGCATAATAATTATCATTATTAATTTTCTATACATTATTTGTATTTTTAATTGTTTGGGTGTTTATGAATATCTTTGTTTGAAATTAATTTGGCTATACCAGTGCTTCCCAGTTTAATTAAGGCATGGAATCATTTGTGGAACCCCTTAATAATAGTGATAAAAATAATGTGATATTTTTGACAAAAAAAAAAGAAATGGTTAAACATAACTTTTATATTTATAACATGATTTTCTCACAAAACAGTGATTAGGAAACACTGGTTATGATTTGGATACAGAAATATATAGATCAAACTAAATTCATTACTTATCACTACAATAAATAAAAAAACATAATTTCTTGACCATTTTAATAGTTAGTCATATTTTTAGAATTTAAATTAAACCATGTTTTTCTGATATTTGCACATAATTTTAAAATCTGTGTCATGGGCAGTATTATTACATTGTTTAAAAATATTTACATTCATTTTGAATTACCATTAATTAAAAAAAAGTCAAATTTAGCTTAGAAAAGAGTACACAGCTATATGGCACTGTTTATGTATTCGAATATCCTTAAAATTTGCTTAAAAAAAATCTCAAACTGGGTTATCAAATTTATATCCAATTAAAACTATATTGTAAAGTGTAGACAATAATAAATGTCTATGTTTTATTATTACAAATTTATGTCATCTAAACAAGAACATTGGTAAACGGTAAACTTTATCCATGAACCAAAGTAAGAAGACACACGAAAAGCCAAAATCATATGTAAAAATGTTGATTTTCTCAAATTAACTATTTTTATCACATTGATTTGGATGGCAATATCTCCACTAATAGCATACTTTACAAATAGATAGTACAATGTATCAACAAATATCAAATTTTGTATATCAGCTTTAAAAGTGAAATAGAAATATTGTCAATTTTAAATTATATTCCATAATGAATTGAATTAACCATTAATTAATTAATATTAAATCACTAAACAATTGAACTTTTTTAAAGCACTCTTTATATGATTTGAACCTGTACATGGGCCAGTTATTAATAGCACACTGTACAGAATATTAAAATTAGCATAGAATACTCCAATTATAGCTCACTAATAATAATAAATAATAATTACACATAGTTAAATATATACATATAAAAATGGACTGAAAAATGAGATTCTTGTTATATTGAAAATAATTATATATTTGTAACTGTTTATTTTACTTCAGGTTAAAACATTAATATTTTTTTCCATTACATATTGCTTTGTGCTTTCAGCTTTTTCAGTTCATAAAACAAGGCAGGTACTTTTATTTATTGATTATTGCAGAAATAACCGTTTAAATAATTAAAATAATATGATTAAAAAATCATTAATTACGTTAAGACAAATTTGTGCCATTAAAATAATAACTTAACTTATATTTATATACAGCTAAAAATAATTGTTTGTATGTTGTTAAAAAATCATAGTACATAATAAAAATATAATTTTTGGTTGCCTTTGAAACCAAATAAAAATGACTTTATTATGAGAATTAGTATATATGGTACATATTCAATAAAAAAAAAAAGCTTTAAACCAAAATGTCATACTACTGGCATCGTTTAATAAACCTAATCTATCAAAACTGTTCCTTAAGGCATTATACATAATATGCAATTTTCAAAGAGAAGCAAATATTACATAGGATATAGATTTCAAAGTTCCTCTCTTTTTATCCACAAGGCAAAATCAATCAAATACTTTAATGCAATATTTGTGAATTCAATTTTTAAGAGATTCAGCTAAATTTTGTGAAATCTGCCCGTAAGTTAAAAATTCTTATATTTTTCCAAGAAATATATATTTACAGATTCACATTAATCTATTTAGATTGACATTATTACATTGATATTCTTATGAAATAAAATTCATACACACTTCATTTATTTGAAGGATAATGTGATGGCTTTTCAATTAAATTTTCCAGTTTGCCGTTTTTTCTACAATTTGAAATTACAGGTTATTTATTATTGCATAATAAAGCTCAAGAAAAATTCCTCATAAAAAAGAAATTCTCCATTCCTGACTAGCCATCATTATCATAATATATATATATATATATATATATATATATATATATATATATATATCATAAATCCTCTTAAGTAATAATTCATTTACAGTATTTAAGAATTAATGTGTATCAATATTTTACTCAAGCGCCAATGCTTCTGAGTAAAATATTGATTTTTGTCAAGACATACTTTGTAATGTATAAAAATATAAAAACAAATACATTTATTTTGTGTTGAGCCAACATAACTTAGTCATCAGTGCTGCAATCATTTATCGAGATTTCAAAACAGCCAATTATTATTAACCTCCATGTAATAATTCAATATGACAGTAAGAGAACATATGAAAAGATTTTTGATTTTCTAAACAAGTACCATTAAGAAGGTAGACGGTATAATGTTTTAGTTTACACACGACATTCAGAGGGTAAACGAAGGATTATTTTACTCTCCATGACATTTTGTGATTTACTATCCAACAGAAAGTGTGGAGGCAAGGTGGATATGCTATATTTTACTTTCTATATCTGGATTTTATAGTGGGAGACTGAAACGATAACGGCAAAGTAGACGAGAGATTGTTCTACTTTCCAGATTTGATAGTTATCAAGATATACCAATCTTTTTAAACTATAAGTAATAATTACATTATTATAATTAAGTAAAAGTAGAAATTTTATTTTAAATAATAACTTACATTAAAAATAAAGTAGGTCAATAATATCAAACCATTGTACTCTCAATGCAATGAAAATTCTATATGCAAATTTTACTACTACTGCTAAAGTAGATAGGTACACAATTTTGGAATGACGCATATGTTTTTGCATTTTTTATTTTATACAATGCTATGTTTGTATAGCATTCACTTCACAACCACATGACAAATCGTTAAATTTGATGCTTTTGACTAAATATTAAATTAGAACTACAGTGGCAGATGACTAAGACTGTGTTAATTTGTGGTCAATAAACTTATCAAACGTATGTTTATTTCAGTTCTTATTATTAAAGTAATTTTATAAACAAATTCAAAACAAAGTTCTCAGTAGATAACAAGCACCGCCAACCAACATCTCAGTCGAACAAGAAAACTAATGTAACCTTACGGGAGATGGATATTTTGTGCAGGCTATAGCAATATTAAGTGTCCACAATACTAGTGCAATGTGTTAAGTAAATAATTTATGATTCTTATTATATATTAACAACAAGGAAACCCAGTCAAAAAAAGAGAAACCAAACTTGATTTCTTTGATAGACAAAAATGACTGCAGAACTGCCAGCGATCTTCGCAGAGCTCTTTTAATTGGTCCATAAAGCACCCTAAAGCAGATAGCATTTCTGTAAAACTTATTTTTCTAAAATGTATCTTGGCCAAATTAATATTTTTTATGCTCCCAGATTCGATTCTGATTTCTAAACCTGGCTTTTTAACACACTGCCACATCTAATAATACAAAACCTGTTGATATTATCATATTTATAATAAATACAAACTGTAAAACATCATACTCTGGCATTTTACTTATATTTTCTATGCCAACATAATTAAGGATAACAGTGTGAACATCTTTTCACAGTGTGAATTATCTGAATTAGGAAAATTTCTTTAAAATAATTTTGATATCATTTAACGTAAAACATTTTTTTAACATATTGACTACCGATCATGCCCATTGGTGTTATTACGTTGCCTTGCTAGGTGCTGCCAACACCCAGGGGCGGACCATTTCCATACATATTTATTCACATCAATATGTCGCCGGCGTCCCCCATGACGTACTGTTTTTGTAGCGGAAGTGTGCTTGATAATATATAATTGGTATTTGTTAAAGTTCCAAAAAAGAGCCGGCAGTCAATGGGTTAAAGACTGAACATCCTCTTCCAGGATGATTCCGCGCTTTGCCGAGGAGCCAAACTACCAAGACAACACTTTGAGAATATTGAATAAAAGAGACCCTTTTGGATGACTGCACACCAGAAGGTAGAAAACTGAACAAATTGAACCATTAAGAATTTTGATATTCTCTATCAAAATCATAATAAGTCTATTTAAAAATATTTTTTAGGTCAAAAAGAATATTGGGATTCTTTGAAATCTTTAATGGGAATAAAAATTTTGGTGAAGCGTATGATCTTGCAAAATCTGCCACTGTAACTGACTATAATTTGAATGTGGCAATGTAAAAATTTCACATTTATTTGTACCTTTTAGATCATAAATATCTATCACAATGTATGCTTCTTTGCCTATAAATTGACAGTTTCATTTACCTTCCACAATGACAAATATCAGAATTTTTAATAACTACATACACGCTCCTAGCCTAAACCAACTTCTACAATTAAAATATCTACCATATAGCTTAAGGCCAATGAAATAATATTAAAAATATAATATATACATATATGTGTATGTCTATATGTACCTATTTAACCTAATAAAGTTGTCAGCAGCAGTAAAAGCTTATTCTGGAAATAACTTTCAAATTTTGTGATTGGAATAATGTATTCATGTTATAAAAACATGTTTTAATAATATGTATGTACATATAAGCACAACGCCTGTGATCTAATGAATACCGTAAGTTGTACATTATACAACACAAATCTAACTACATTTATATTTATGTCATTGACTCTTGTAATTATTATTCATTATAAAAAATGTATTTAAACTATTTCAATAAAATAAATGTCAGATTGAAATGCTCTTATGTATAAAATAAACTTAATTATTTATTTCAAAAATTTCAAAACGCTTTAAAAAAGCTCTGAAACTTATAACTATTTGCACAGAAAGATTCATATTAAATATTTTTAAATAATCTAATGAAAAAAGTACTTGTGAGTTATGTGAGCGCCACTTATATACAAGCCCATCACTGTGCCATTGTTATTATGGAAATACTGACATTACAGTTACCTTGTATACACTGTCATAACATTAATAAATCCCATGAGAAATTTATCAAATTGAGTTTGTATAATAAACACAGGATGTTTATAATATTATGCATAGTGAATAATATAACCGATTTATGATCATTAATAATGCTATCGGGAGCAGTGAGAGGAAAGCTGTTTTTGTTATAAAATATAAAATAAAAATGTTTTATTTTCAATGTTTATAAAAAATATAACCTTCAATATTCACATCTGTTAAATGTAATAGTTTTAAATATTTAAAATGTTAAATGTAATAGTTTTAAATATTTAAAATATTAACAGAAATTGAAGAATGAAAAAAATACTTTGGCTAAACAACAATGCTATGGTATCAATTTATTGTATCTGTAAGATAATATCGCAATTATAAGCTTACGTTCGGGTGGCACCCATATAACAGACAAGTACCAAATGTACTTTATGTACATTCCAAACAATAAGTTTAAGACCAAATTGCTGTATAAAGTACACCTGATATGTTTAGCACAAGCGATTTAACTCGCACGCTTTTTGATAACTCAATATACATTTTTGCATGCCGAAAGTGATGTATTTTATTTTTAGCTTGCAAATTTGGAAATATTTTTGTTTATTTCACATAAAAAATATTTTATGACGTTTAGTATTTGTTGTAGTTACTAATTAAGGATCAAATAAATCAAGAGTGAATCAAGTCAATAAACGAAAAGTATTAGCGAGAAATGCACCTTAAGGATAGCAGCGGTAATAAATGGAATGTAGAGTGAAATATTACTAGAAAACAACTGAAACTTAAATTCCTAGATCTTTTTATATAATATATTTTTGGTAGAAATGCAACATTCTGGGATCCTTGACACGTAGTAATATTTTTGCTTTTAGCTAGGTAACAAGCGTTCCAACAAATTTGTGCCTCATCATGCTTTTGCATATGCAGATAAAATTGAAAATTCAAAATTGAGATATTTTTACACCTACAAGTAGTTACAGAGACCAGTGAGAAGCCAAAAATCACTCCCATGCTGACGATTTAGGCCTAGTACGCACTGCGGTTAAACGCGCACGGTTTTTACCCACAAGAAACTGTAGCTCATAGATTTATATGCAAGCGCACTGACTTGCGTTTTATTCCCTTATTTGTGATTATGGAAATTTATGGTGACACCCACATAGCGGTTAAACGCGGGCGGTTTTTTTCAATCAGTACACGTTGAATACGGAGAGGCTAGATGTATCGTCACTATATCATCAACTGACTCCGGCCTACGTTTGCGGCGACATCTTATGAGAATATATCAAGACAAAATTAAAAAAACGACCTGCATTGTATGATAAAACATTAATATCTGCTGTCGACTTCTTTTAGTAATTTCAAAAAGAAGAATTGGCAAATTGAGTCTTAGTATTACTACAATAATTAAATAATTTGCTATAAAACTGTTATTTACTAATCTCATAATCTCAAAGTACCAAACCTTCTGATGATATTGATTTACGAAATGTTTATCCTGGGTCGGAATATAATGACACACCCGCCTTTATTAAAAGTTTGTCAAAACTATTTATTGACATTCTATAGTAATTAAAAAACTTATCAGGATGTTCTCGCATATTATGGTACAGTTTATAAAAATTACTTTTTAGGTAACTAGTCAGTTAACGGATGAACTCAGTATTTATGATGGCAGCGGCAATTATTTTTTCTGTTTCTGATAACCAGAAATACAACACAAGCTGTCATCCAAAAGTTCATTTTGTTACTGAACTGAAAATACACAGTTAAAAATCACAGACGTGTTGGTGTGCGGTTTTGTATATCGCGGTAAAAAACCGCGGCGGTAATAAACTGCAATGCGTCCTAGGCCTTACAATTAGTTTTAACTAACCATAACAAAAGAATGACAACACCTGAATAATGAACTTAATTCAATGGAGGTTGGGAAAACCCCAAATTCTTTGAAAACCATTAATGCTCAAATGTACCTAAAAAAAAAACACTTCTATGATTACAAAATAAGATAAATAATAATTTTAATTATACGGACAGAACCAGATGGTGAAAATTTGTGTCACTGAGAAAAATGAGAATATATACATATTCTGAAGAAGTTTGGTAAAAATGCCTAACTATATTTTGTAAATAAATAGAAAAAAATATTATTATAATGACAGTATTGGTACAAAACACTTAAAGAAAGCTTTTCGGAAGAATAAATTGTAATCATTAAATATTTTATTTATCTTATTTTATTATTAATTATGTACGAAAACATAGCTATGTTCACAATTTAATAATATATTTGAAAATAATTTTAAAAATATTATTTTGGTAAATAATTGTTTTCTATAATGGTTATTTACTGCATGTGGTCTTAAATTTTCTGACTGGAATGCATATACATATTAAATGATTTCTACAATCTTGGAAAAAAAAATCACCATTGTGCCTATTTTTAATGAATCATCAATTGACCAGTCATAATTAAAATGTTTTATTGCAAAATAAACTAAATGATCTAGATCATTGAATATTTCTATTCCATCAAAAATAACTAATTTATTTTGTTCATTTATGCACAATATAGAAATGGAGACAAATATTATTATCTAAACATTTGGGTTCAATTTTAATTAATGAAAACATTTGGTGAAACGTAGCAACAGCCAACATATAAATAAAAATATTTAATAAACTATATAAGGAATGTGCAAAATCTTCGATGCAGTATCACAAAACAAAATCAAATCACTTTACAAAAGCATAAATGTGAAATTGAATAAATATCACAATAAAAAAAATGTAAATCAATATTGATACATAATTTGACATTTATATAACAAACATTATGTTAATCAATGTATACACAGATCATTTGTGAAAAAATTGTAAAATAGAGTTAATCAAAATAATCTGGCTACAGTTTGGCGCATATAGTCCTTCAGGGGTCTGTAGTAGTGATAGTGAAGCGACACAATCTCGGGCCATTGTCGAAACCTTTTTAACAGAGGCCAGTCACACTCCAAAACCAACACAGTCAGAAATAATAAAGAAAAACAGACAAATAGAAAGGAAGGTATGAAAGCTTTTAAGATACTGAACCTCTTTGTGGTAACAAGTGGAGGTTTGGAGCTGTGGGTAGATATGGTAGCGAGAGCGCGTCGACTGGGAGTATGACTGCTACTTGACTGGCGGGATGACTCCTCGGGGCCACGGCCAGGTGCCTCCACACCAAAATTTGTCAGTTGCGATTCCGACGAAGAATGCTCAAACGAATCGCGAAAGTAGTAGTCATTGAAATGATGGGATCCTTCTGCGTTGCCTCCTACAAGAATTAAAAATGTGGATATATTATAGTTAAATTAAAAACTTCAAGTAGTCATTATGCTGCGGAAGGAAATCGAATATGGAAATTTATTTTAAAAAATAATTCATGTACAATTGCACACTGCACAGTTTAATCATACTTTATTTTCAAAATACTATTTTTGAAAGAATTTTATAAAGTCAACCACTACACACTTGTAAAAATCCAATCAAATAATTAACACATAATATGTACATTTTTCATAAATAATAAAAATTAATATTCATATTATTATACAATAAATAGTCATGTTACATTGGTGTACTATGTCCGTCAATAGAAGCAGTGAGAAAAATGTGATATTTTTACATTTGACAGCATTATCTTAACATTATATTAACCCAAAAAAATTGTCAACATTTTCATGAAATTTTTTTTTTACGAATTAACACAAAAAACCAAACAATAATATTAATAAGATAAACAAGAGCTGTATGATAAGTACCCGTGTTGGGAAGGAAATGCATTGTTATTTATTTCTCAAGATAGCCTCCTTTCGGTTCGATACACGTAGTCCAGCAATATTCTAACGTCTTTAGACCATCCAAAAAATATGATTTGTCAAACTCAGCAAAATAGGTCTGTATTTCAACAATGAATTCCTCATTTAACGTGAACCGTTTTCAGTCAGGCTATTTTTTCATGTTTGGAAACAAAAATAAATCACATGGAGCCAAATCTACAGAATAGGGTGGATGAGGCAGCAATTCGTGGTGTAATTCAACCAGTTTTCCCTTTTCCAAATAGTCGATGAAGATGAAGCCTCGTGAATCCCAAAAAACAATGGCCATGACCTTTCCGGCTGATGGAACCGTTTTCGCCTTCTTTGGAGCAGGTTCGTCAGGTGAAGTTCACTGGTTTGAATCTTCTTTCACTTCCGGAGTATAGTAGTGGATCCATATTTCGTCAACAGTCATGAAACGCCACAGAAACTCTTTCCGATTGCTCAAACAATGTTCCGATGTTGTCATGTAATTCCGTTTTTGTTCCACTATGAGCAAACGTGGCACATATCTCACCGATAGCTTTCTCATGCTCAATTTTTTATGTAGGATATTTTGAAAGCCTACAATTGAGTTATTTACATTATCAGAAATCTCTCTGATCTTCACCCACGGCAGTCTGCTAACACGATATCATGGATTTTGTTGACCATATTCTCTTTAGTCACCTCAATCGGACGGCCTGGGTGCTCTTCATCAAGAACGTATGTTCAGCCACACATGAATTCGTTAAACCAATATTTGATGGAAGTCATCCAAGGTGCATGGTCCTTATAATTTTCATGCCTGCATGTATGAAATTTTGACAGACGTTATTCGAAAAATGGCGTTAAACAATGGTATACAGATTATGCGTCAGTGGCGCCGGCAATCATTAAACACGGGTACTTATCATACAGCCCTCATACAACCAATAACATATATAAATCATATGTAAACATTTTTCGAAACCTATTCCAAATTCCTGCAATCCAATTTGTACAATCCTAAATAGAGTTTTAAGGCTCAGTTACGAGTTTATTTTTTATAAAGTAAAAAATGCACGTACACGGAATATACGTTACATCAATATTCTTACTATTTTCACTTAAGCTAAGCACTTGAGCTATGAAAAAACTTACTGGTCTCCTGGGACGAGGTTCGAACCTGATCAATTGATCACTAGGTAAGTGTCTAGACCAGTAATGGCGAACCTTTTGGGCTCGGCGTGTCAAAATTTCAGAAAATCTAACTTAATTTAAATTTAACTGGAAAAAATATGGAACCCATAGTATTTGATTGATGTCAATTAATTAATTGCTTATTTCAATTAACTGTTTTTTACACAAAGTGAGACCCAAAAGAGATACATAATATGTAATATGTACATAGTGATAAATTCGAACGTTGTTGTCAGGTAGACATCTGGTGGCGTGACACGTGTTCTTTGACAACTCTAATATTAGTGAATGCTGGCGTGTCGCCCAAAATGCTGTGGCGTGTCACCTTTGACACGCGTCTAGACCAATAAGCATAATTATATACTATATATATATATAATAGACACAAATACTAAGTGATAAACATCATAAGCATGAATTTATAAGTAGCGATAAAATAACTGTATAGTAGTGTGTAATAATGTAGGCAAATCAAGGTGGTCCTCTTACGCAACACGGTGACGTACTGCGCACCAGTGATGCATGCAGTAACACCTTTATTAATTCAAAATTTAAAGAATCAAAAAAAAACTTTTTAAGTAGACAGAATTTTTTTTAACACAATAAGTTTATGAAAATAATATACTAATAAATATATTTGTGAACATAGCCGTATATATTTATTCTGTCTTTTAAAAAATTACAGTTATAGCTGTCGATCAAATAAAATTTAGTGGTGAAGGACAGCTAAGGTCATTGTGAAATGCATGCGAATGTGTAGTGAGTCGAGATTGTGTCCCTAAAAAAATATGACTTGCTATGCATGCAAGTCTTTAGCAACTTATTTCCGACACAAAATTTTACATAACTAAATGCAAAAAAATTTACCTTGATACATCATTTTGGAGCGTTGCTCTTCGCTGACTGGCGATAATATATGCTCAGTGCAATAATGGGAATGTGCATCTCCAACAGTTCCAAGACCCATCCCCTGTCCTACGAGAGCACAGCCGTTACAGGAATCCAAGGGCTCACCTAACGGGGCAGAATGTGTAGAGCGGGGTAGGCTGCTGTAAGCTCCACCTAGTTATTGTGTTACATGTTAAAAAGTGTAATAGATGGTGGTGAGCGCTCAGTATTGACACACTAAAGTGAGGAAAACTGACTTTGCTGATCATTATCAATTTGACTATGTCGATAGTGTCATTAATATTACACCATTTTTTAAACGATTTATCAGATGGAGTAGGAAAACAAAAAAATCTTAGTCAATAATATAATTTCCATTAAAATCTAATAGTTTGCCATCTTATTAAAAAAAAACTAATGTCATTATAGCAGAAACTTTTAGGTTTAATTAGAGGCAAAAATGAAAAAGTGCTGTTTATAAATCCTCTAAATTTTAAAAATATTTTACATCCAAATACGGCTGCAAAATCGAAAAAAATGATAATCTAAAGGAGCAATAGTCAAAGAATAAGAAGGATGCAGCAGTAATTCCCATTGAAATTCATACATTTTTGACAGGGTTTTTAATTCCAATTATTGGCAGTAGATGCCCAATGTAATCAATTAATTATTTAGTAGAATTTCAAAATGAATCATCGAATTGAAAATGTTTTAAGAGTCTTTAGCAAAAAAAAAAATAATATCACTCCACAAATTCTTTTCTTAGGCATTTAGAAAACATGGATAGGCATTAATGGCACTATCAGAAGTATTTTTCGTCATACTAGAGGCCTATATTCTTGAAGAAGGCAAAGATTCAATTTCTAACAACTTTCCCTTGCTCAGCAATATCAATGCGTACCTTAATATGTCTGTTGTGTTTCACATGTGTCCAGTATGGATTGTCATCACACACCATGAGCGCGTTTATAGAATACATACTAGAAGAAAAAATCCTCGGCCCACCTTACTTCTTCAGAAATTGGGGTCCGAGACACTTAACAACATGCCAACTAAGAGTAACAACCTCTAAGAACGATACACCACTAATATTAATTAGCAAAGATATTATAACCAGGATGCAGGTTAACCGAGATGTCAAAACGTTGATGGGATCTGCGGTGCTTGATTATTTTGCCTACTTATCTGTTGACAGGCTTGTGGTGATCTAATGTGAAAAAATTGCAAAATTGAAAAATATGAATCTTTCAAAATGAAATACGCTAATTATTTATTATCTAAGATACTAAGATATAATAAATTATCTAAGAAATTCTTCTTATCCCAAAATATCTAAAATACGTTGTGACAAAAAATATAGTTATATAAAATCAGGCTATCAATAGAGACAGTGTATTTATTGTGAAGTGAAATGAGCGACAAGTACGTGAAAACATTTGATTTACTAATGATGAAATAATGATTCACTTCTAGAGAAAAAATGTTTTATAAAGTGCACATTATTGATTGCAAAACAAATTCATTTTATAAAATGTAGCACTGCAGTATGTATTTTTATGAAATATACTCTTGTTCTTAAAAAACATTTTGATCATTTTTAGTTTGCGAAATGAACTATTTTAAATCCAAATTCACAATGAAAAGTCACCTTGTGTACTCGACTTTACAATAATAAAACTTATACATTATAAAAAAAGCTGAATTTATTTTATTGTGTATGTTGCAACTAATGGTTAAGAATACAGATCAATACTAAAACAAATATATATATATATATATAAAAAATTACCGACCCTTACCAAAGTCGCTATTCATGGGTGTAGATGGTGTGGCAGGAACACTTGAAGCCTTCCGCCTCATCCCTCCTCCCTCAGTACTCGTCCCGTTACTCGAACGTGACCCATTGTCATTGGCTCCTTGTAATATTTCTCTTTCTGTTCGACCAACATAGCGAAACTTGCTTCCCCAAGAAAAGAAACCTCCACCAGAAACTACAGATGCGTCTGCACTAGAAGCCAATCTAAAAAAAGTAATACAATTTCTTATTAAAAATGTACAAGCCCTCCCCAGAATGTGATATTCAAATAAATATGAAATGTTACTATATACAAAACACTTATATTTTAATGATACTTTATGGGGCTTGCGTATCATTGATAAATAAATAAATCAAAATATGAAAATATATATTAGTTTATGAAGGTAATCAAGATTGGATATAATGAAATATTTGTTGTAAGGCCATGTATAAATATGGCCTTACAACTGTAGCGGCTCGCGCGCATCATCCAAATGTTCCTCATTCTGTCATTTCTCAGTATTGCGCCATCACACGCGGACAAAGCGGAAGCGTTCGAGGAAGGCCGGACTGCGCCGCCCGGCAGGCATGACACACATGCACCACAGATGTGCACCAACGCACGCAGCAGAGGAGGCGGTCTGCGAATCAATCTGCGCCCGAACCGATCGGACCGCAGATGCACATCCCACTCTCACCTTTCACTAACCGTGCATCGTTTTTCCATAACCTTTACGTATTCTGTGTTGTTTCTTGCTCTCAGTAGCTTCTCCTCGATGAGAATAAACAAGTTTGGATAAGAATGGTTTTCAGCAGAACACAACCAATTTTCCCACACAACTAATAATAGTTTATCTATGTATTATGTTGTCTGTGTAAATTGATTTTTATTTTTTATAAAAAAAACTAATTGATGAAATTATTAGCAATATTAGAATATATCCAAGAACACACAATTACTCGATTTTCACTTACAAAGGCAATGTTATTAAACAAATAATAGTTTTTTTTTTTTCTCATTAATAAAAAATAGCTTCGACTCTATGAGATATCTATTATTTGTTCAATGAAATTATTGATGCCATGTTATAAATTTAATAAAATAAAAGTAATAATTATAAAACATAAAATTTTATTTCTAAAAATTACAAATAACCTCAAATTGCCACATGACCATTCAATTTAAGCATTTGTTGCCTTTACAAAAAAAAAAAAAAAAAAGATCATATAAATCGGAAATAATAAAAAGTAAAAAGAGCTTTAATATTTGTGTTAAAAAATTATAAAAACAAACAAATAAAATACAAAAGATAGTCAAAAATTTTATATTCCTTAATTGTTTTAACTACAGATAACGGAAGTTATGAATAAGAAATCCTCATAATTTTTATTAGTACCACAATCAGCAAAGAAAATATCTTCAGCAGTATAATATTTTTCAGATAACATGCTCAATACCACAAAAAAATGCTATTTTTTCACAATTAGAAAGTATTTTTCATACAGAGAAAAACATGAAATATTTATATGTAATTTCAATTTTTTATAAATTTTAGTATTTATGTCAACTCAATGTTCCAATGACGTGTCCATTATAGAAATGTGAGCTGTCAAATTATTTAAATAAAATTATGTTATTTGCACGATTACTATTTGTCTTTTAAATTTTCGCAATTTTATTTATGCTATTTTTTGATATTTGAAAAATCAGTGAAATATATTTGTTAATGCTATCCAAGAGATGGACATTACTGTCCAGAAAATACGAACAAGAAAATCTAAGTTATGGCACGCACTCTCGGGAACAACATAGGCAATGTGATTATTTAAGACTTAGCGTACTAATGTTGACATGTAAAGTTTATAGAAAATGTAAACTGTTTTATAATTATGCTATGCAGTCATAACGTGCAATCTCATGACTATTAAAAATCCTTAAATTTAGTAAACTTTCTGCTCCTAAAACAGTGCCTACATTTTTAAACATAATACATGAGAAAATATATAGTACAATAAAACTAGTATACTGTTAATAATGTGGTATGACAAAAGATACACTTACGTAAAGAATAACATTTGTTCAATAGCACATCTCCAGACATGCCGGCATGCTGAGCCACTTGGACATTTAAAACCAACAGTGTGCTTTTTCTGAAAAATAAATCTTCAATAAGGTAGACGTCACAAGAACGCTAAAATTCTATTTGATTTATTTTGTAAATCTTGCACACTCAGAATACACATGAATACACATTCAGCTTTCTCAATAAAACAGGTGATAAAATTTATAATTTTATTTTCTGAGCTATACAATAACTATCTAAACTTTTCACAAAAAATATCAACACACTTTTACAAAGTACCTTCCCATGATAAGTTATTTAATCATAAAATACGACATCTGAGAGTCGGTTTTATGTTTTGAGTAAGATCTGACTGACAGCAGTATAAATGTAATTTTCTCAAGGTTTTAATTTAACTTTTTTGTGACTTAGTACGAATGAATCCTTAATTCCCAAAACTGCCGTAATTAATTTGAGAAATTTTTAAATAATTTAACACCGGGTGTCATGTAGCTAGTTGTCCAAAATTCAGGATTAGGTAAATTATGCAACATCTCTATCTCACAATGTATCCCCTTGGGGTAGGTCAATATAATACAGTAGAACCTCGATAGAACGTGTATTTTGTTATACAAACACTAGTACGTGGTTGAGTTCCTCAGACTTTTCTATGTTTTATAAATTATTTCATTTGTATTAATTTAAATAGTCATTTCTTTTTATTTAAGTTTAGTATCAAGGCACATTGAAGAATGTGTGGTTGGTATTTCTCAGATTTTCTCATATCTTGTTAATTATATTATTGCCATTATTTTATATGTAAAGACAATTATTTATATTTCTCTAATATTTATGTGTTAGACATGTTGATATTCGCGAATGCGTGTGGTTTGCGTTCCTCAGACTTTTCTGTATTAAATTTAAATTAAAACATTTTTATGACTTTGACTGAAAATTTCATATTCTCGAAAATTGCACCAATGCGAAACTAATATTGGATGCCAACAGTTGCTAAAAAATCTAATTAATACAAGAAATTGACAAAAAATATTATCCAAAACAAAATTAATAGAAGAATACACAATCCCATTAATGACGTTGTTGACAATATTAAACATGATAACAGATAAAACTTTAGCCTAGAAAGCAAGAAATATGGGGTAAAAGGAGTAGGGAAGTGGAGAGTGAGAAGAAAAAGAACAAGACGTCACAGGCGAGTGCGAAATGCCGCCACGACCAACATAAAACAAAGTTTTAAAACCGCTGGAGACGTTTATTGCTGACTTCAATACAGAAAATGATACAATAGAGAAATGATAAGTGTTGACAAATTCAACGGTTATGTCGTTATTAAAAATAGCGTGAAAATATTATCCACTATAATCGTTTTTTTTTTTAAATAATGTGATTTGTTTACGTTGTATTTTGAAATCGTCGAATTTTTGAAAGTTTTATTTTCATTATCGTATGTCGTTATTCGAACTATTTTCTTGATTTTCAGTCCCCTCAACTTCGAATAAATGGGATTTTATTGTATACGGTTAAAAAATATATAAAAACATACAAATTCCTATTTATTCTTCTTCGGATGATATATCCAAACACATGTGTTGTGGAGTAACATTAATGTTCAGTGTCGAGGCGATCGAGGTGCTTGCTTTCGGTAATCCTACTTTAAAAAATCCATGAAGTTTTGAAGTCTGCTGTTTTTTATGTAATTAACTCTCTAAAATTATGAAAATGGGTGTGGAAATTTTGTCCGATATATCCGAAGTTCATTGGGCAATGACCAATGGCCTTGATATTATTTTGAGGTGTTTAACCCTTGAGCGATAAGCCACAGCAAATAATTCAAATGGATGCATTTAAAAAGAGAATGTATTATGTAGTCTGACATTTAAAAAACGCAAATCATTTATTCTTTTCTGTAAAAAGGGTGTATTACTTTTAATTTATTATATGATTAATATAAATTAAACGTATCAATTAAAAATGTTATACAGAAAAAATCTATTTATTGAAAAAATATTTTTGTTGCTACCAGGATTCGAACTTATGTTCTGAAGAAACTGCAACTTCACAATAATAATATGTTTTCCTTAATTCAATATATAATTTTTCATTTACAGATATATTCATTTATGTGTTTTACTTAACCTTTTGTGTGAACATTTCAAATTTATTTTTGCCACAAGGTTTTAGTCATTTTATTTGACTTGTATTAAAATGAATAAATTTATATAATTCATTATAAATAACTTCAATCATTGTCCAAATTGTTTTACAAAAGATAAAACATAAATATTTTTGAAAAATACCAACGTTAAAAATGCATACCTCCTTAAATCTTGATATTTTTTCAGTGTTAAAACATTTTCTATTTAAAATTGAATGAAGAAGACTCCCTGAAATTTGGATAACTAGCAGTGACATAATGAGATTTTAACATCATTTAATATATTATCTTTTAATGTTGTAAGAATGTGACTATGGGATTCAAATTTCTTTATTGAAAAATTGCTATACTATATACAAAAGTTTTTTTAACACAACAGTCACGTGCATTCCCCCACAAGTATAAATAATAACTAAATCAAATACGATCAGAAAATATACATAGGCCAAACTGCAAGAAACTTAAATATGCATGTTAAACCATATTTAAAAAATAATAATATCTCCAAATTTCTAATCAAATAATTGAAACTAATTAATTTCAAAATATTTTACAAAAGAAAACTTTTGTATATATATTTGCATACATAATAAGAAAAAAGTATGGGAGACAATTATAATTATAACATTTACAAATATGCATTATAAACTCTTTGAACACTATAAATTTTTTGACATTAAAAAAATGTCACCTCGAAAAACAATAACAAAAAAATTAAAAACTATGGCCTTGAAAAACAACAGAATACTAGAAATTTTCTAGTATTGAAAAAATGTACACATAAATATTTATGATTTTATTTTACTTTACAAACCTCTGGGTAGTTCAGGTGAACTATAAACATTTTTCCTTCGTAATTAATCTTATGCACTTCAGACCATCTAAAATGATGTGTTTTTCGACTGCCTTGAAAGGTAATGATACCACTGTGATTTATTCCAAGATATAATTGATTCCCTCTATGATCCTAAAAACCAATTAAAACTGAGTAATCTCGCCACATGACCATTAATATATAATAATAATTTGTCTCTTTGTAATAACAAAAATCGTACTATGTCCAGTAAATGTGGTTACTATTCTACTCATACGTAGTATTTCAGTTTTAGTTTAGTTTTAGATTAGTTTAGGTTAGTTGAGTCTAAACATTAGAGTTTTTATAATTATCCTGGAAATGTTTGTTTTGTTAATATATTTGTTTGTTAATAAATTTACTTGTACAGTTAATATATTATAGAACAAATCTGGTGTGAAAGAAAGGAAAAAGCGGCTGAAAAGAAAAGAAGCGGTGAAAATGACTGAGAATTTTCAGGATAATATAAAATTCTTCTGGAAGGCGGTCAAAAAATCTCGATGTGGTGCTGAAAGCAGTAGTATGAAAGCTATTAAGTCAGTAAATGGAGAGATGTTAATGAATGAGGATGAAATAAAAGATAGATGGATGGAATATTTCCAGGAAACGTATGAAAGTGTAGAGAATGCAAATGACGAAGCACCTGAGAGGCTCTCTGAGGTAAGTATGAATGAGGAAAACGATATAAATGCAATAAGTATGGAAGAAATAAAGTGTGCAATAAAACATATGAAGAATGGTAAGGCTGTGGGGTATGATAACGTTGCTGCAGAGTATATCAAGGCTGGTGGACCATTAGTTATCTTGTGGCTTCATACGCTCTTCAATCAATGTTTGGAAGAGAACCACACCCCGCTAGATTGGAGGAGGGCTGTTATCATGCCTCTTTACAAAGGCAAAGGGTCGAAAATGGAATGTGGTAACTATAGGGCTATTAGTCTACTGAGCTCTGTAGGTAAACTGTATGGAAGAATTTTAATAGAAAGAGCAAGAATGGTGACGAAAGAAAAGGTATGGGACGTGCAAGGGGCATTTGTGGGTGGAAGAGGATGCATGGATCAGATCTTTTCTCTACGAGTGATGACGGAAAAGTTTTTGGCGAAAAACCTAAAACTTTTTTGTGCCTTCGTAAATCTACAGAAAGCATATGATAGAGTTATAAGAGAAAAGTTATGGAAAGTACTCTCTGATTACGGGGTGAATAGTAAACTTATACGCGCAATCGCATCCCTATACGAAGGAAGTTCTGCGTGTGTAAGAATCAATGGAGCACTCACACCATGGTTTGACATTACAAAGGATGTCAAGCAGGGTTGTGTAATGTCTCCATGGCTGTTCAACTTGTATATGGATAAATGTGTGAAAGAACTAAAATGTATGAATGTAGGAGCAAAAATGGGCGATTTGATTGTATGCTGTTTATTGTACGCCGATGATGCAGTACTAATGGCGAATAATGAACAAGAACTACAGAATCAGGTGAGTAGAATGTACGATGTATGCAAGGAAAGCGACCTCATGATGAATGTTAACAAGTCGAAAGTGCAGGAAATAAAGTAAACGGTGCTTTGAATGGAATTATATCTAACAGGAATATGTCAACCGAGGCAAGACTAGCGGTGCACAATGGAATCCTGGTACCGACACTGATGTATGGAAGTGAGGCCTGGAGCTGGCAGAAAAGGAACTGAAGGAAGGTAGACTGAATGCAGTGGAAATGAGATCACTTAGAAGTATTTGTGGCAAATCTATTTATGACAGAGTAAAGAATGAAGAAATAAGAAAAGAATATAAAGCTGATGTTAGTATAGTGAGTAAAATTAAGAAAGGATCACTTAGGTGGTTTGGTCATATGGAAAGGATGAATGAGGAGAGAATGGTAAGAAAGAAATATGACGCAAGTGTTGATGGAACCAGAAATAGAGGACGTCCGCGGAAGACTTGGCACGACCAGGTAAACCAGATAATGGAGGATGGTTCTGTTAGAAGCCTCAACAATCGGCGAGCTTGTATGACAAAATGTATGAATGTGGATGAGGCGAGAATTGTATGTCAGGACAGAAGAGTGTGGCGCTCTATCCTCTCTGCCTACCCCCACGAGGAAACGGCGTGATGGTAAGTAAGTAAGTAAGTAAGTAACAATTTATAAAAAATACGAGCAATCTGATGATCCAAAAATGATCAAATTGTTTGAATGTGTCCTACTCTACAATTTGTATATTTTTAAGAACTGCTTGTTAAAATCAATACTAATTCATGTGATAAACAATCCTAACAATGTACCGATTCTTACTGATTAATATTTTTATGGTGCTGAGGTTTAAAATATAAGCAAATGAATAGGACTATAAAACTCACCAGCACATGTTAACAAGTAAGTAGATGGGATTCGACAGATTAATTCACTAACACAAGTTTATGTATACTTCCCAACAGAAAAAGCGGTAAGAAGTAGAGAGAAAAAAAAAAGAACGGGAGAAAATAAATCTTATCCTCCAAAAGTCCAAGTTACTTTAAACAACCCACCTTCTAACTGAAGGATCAATGTGTCAGATTTACCCAAAAAATTACCAATGCACAATGAGGACACATCCAAATAGACATTGAAATGTTTGTGTAAGAATTACTCTGAGGATATCTGGATAGTGTTAAGTGGTTGAAAAATTTAAAACTTATAATATGGTCAAAAATTATAAATAAATTTCCAATGTCAATCACTTATCAAATTACCTTAACTGCATGAGGATCCACACCATAGGTGTCCAGCTGGCAAGCGATCTTCAGAAATGTGGTCTCAGTCTCTGGGGGAGCTAGCCCGCCCACTCCCCCTTCACTAGCTGGGAGTGCGTGCAACTCCTGCATACGTGCCTCCATAACTTCAGTCTGTCGGAGCAGCAACCTCATGTCAGATACATAACTACCCATGTGCACGGATGGGTCATAGTCACCCAATTCGCCTAGAATATCATATATAAATTATTAATTGAGTATTATAAATGTACATACTTGCATATTTATATTTTTATTTTTCATATATAGATCTCAATTTTTGAAATATATAAATGACCTTTAATCTTCGGGTACCGGAAGATCGAAAATATGATCGAGAGCCGGAGCAAGGTACAAAGTGACCTCATTCAAATTTGTGTTTTAATGAAGTATAATGGTTTGAGCTCTTTCTATATTTTTAATTAAATTTCTTATACAATGCGAACAAGATACTACTAAATTTGTCATAATTTTATAAGAACCTGTAGTAAATATTTAGAAGTCTCACAAACACCCGGCCGACGGGAGCTGCGTGAGCAGAATAATGTAACCGGATGTGTTGTGATTGCAAACACGCTGCACACGTGCATGCTGTGTGTTCCACGAATGTGTGTTCCAAAAATTACGGTCCAATATTATAATATTTATTTCAAAATGCATACATCTAGAAGTGGGATGGAATTATTGGGATTATTTTAACCCATTACCCCTCTGTACACGCCCGTGTACAGCTCTTCAAAGCGTAATTTGTCTATGATTATTATAGAAGTAATTCCTTCTTTTAAAACTAGATGTTACTAGTAATCTATGCAAAAACAAAATTTGGCAGAATAAATGTCGTTATTGTTACATTGAAAAATGGATTGCGAATGATATGATTAAGATATGTTATTTTAATCATTTTTAATTATAAATAATGAAATCTTTTGACTTGTTTTTTATTATAATATATATATATGTATAGTCAGAGTGTATTTATAACGGGGGATAATATTTTGTGACAATCTGTTTCAATAATTGTGTATATTAGGTTTCATTTTATTACACTGTATACATGCGTGTATAACAGGCGCTTCTGTATTATAATTTACAATATTTTGTAGGGATCTACGAAGGGTCTACGATGGCATCTCGTCACATCTTTACGTGTGAAAATGACTATATCGTCCGAATCATGATGTTTTAGACTGGGATGACAGTGATGATGATGACATTGCGTACCAACTAATTGTATAACACCTACAAAATGAGCTAGAATTCATGATTCTGACGAACCTGTGTGAGAAAAATTTCACTTTTATATAGTATATCCGTGGGTTCAGTGTTGTAGAATCCACAAAAGACCACAACCCAGTAATGTTGTTTGAGAAATTCTTTGATGATGATGCAGGTTTGATAATAGAAAATAGTATTTTAAATGCAAATCAAAATAATAGACACAATTTTGAAATTGACCGTGAAGACTTAAATTTTTTTTGTGTATATTATTGTTAAATGATTATCATGAACTCCCTACCGAACGTGCTTACTAGAGTTTGGATGAAGACCTTGGCTTTCCATTGGTCGCAAATTGTCACGCAATAGGTTAGACATACAAAGAAATCTACATTTTGTCAAGAATTTCCTAGCTCAAGGTTCGAATGATAAAATGTCCAAAGTGAAAATGCTACCTTGCGCAACCTTATTCAGAAAACTTCCTGTCAGTGGGGAGTTTTTCATGAAAACTTGTCTGTAGATGAGTCTGTGATGAAATGCTTTGGACATTATCCAGCCAAATAATTTGTCATGGGAAAACCTGTATGATTTGATTATCGGAATTAGGCTGCTACAAGTTCAGACGGCTCATGTCCACGGAAGTTTCTGCTGATTCTCTCAGTGCGAGAGTTGTAAAATTACTACTGAGAAAAATTACAATTGTTCCAAGTGAGCATGTTGTCTATTTTCATAACTTTTTCACTAATTATTAATTGTTGCTTGATTTGCGACTACTTATAATTAGTGGCTACAGGGCAACAGGTACAATACGAGAGGACAGAACAAAGACATATCCACTTACCGCTGTGAAAGTGATGATAACACAACCTAGAGCGGAGAATGACTACCGATTTGACACAAAAAATGAAATCATAATTGTACAATGAAAGAATAACAGTGTTGTTACAATAGGATCCAATTTTGACAGTATAGAGCCCATGGCAAAAGTAAAAAGGTGGTGCAAAACTCGAAAGCAAAAGGTGGACGTCAATATCCCAAAACTGTTTATAAATTAAATTACAGAAAGGGAATGGGTGGTGCTGACCAAATGGATAAGTCCATAAGTCTTTACCATGTGTGTATAGGAGAAAAAAAATAGTGATGGGTGAAGAAGAAGAAAAACAATGGTCACAACCCGGAGTGCATAAAAAAACCATTGCGATGTGTTATTTGCCACATATTATTATATGTAAATTTTATATATATGATAACCAAAGATAATATACATATTACTGGAGAATAAATATAGGAATAATAGTACAATGTATTTAAGTACTGAATATAATAGAGATAACTTTAAATTTTAAAATAAAAACTTCAAGAATATTATATAAAATTACGCAGCGTGCACTGACAGCAGTAAAGAGAGGTAAGACGTGACTGAAACACACTGTTGGGCGATAGGGTAACCCACCAATTGCGAAGACATCTAAGACATAACTAATCCAAATATGTGTGTCATGTCTGCCGTTACTTAATAAAGGGGATTAACATATAAAATGGTCCCGATGATCTACGGAAAAACATAATTTTTTCTACATTATTGTTTTATTTTTATTGCATGTTGCATTCTTCTTGATGTTTATGAGGTTTACAATGAATATCAGCTCAATATCACTAATAGTTTGTGTCGTTATAAATTTAGGTCACATATGAAATTGCCCCATCAATTTTTTTTTTGTCAAGCACCTTGCAATTCACAAATAGTTACCCTCAAGTTGGTATCACATTCGGTTTCTGAGGTTATAAAAACGGTTGTATCTATGGCTCGTTTTCAAAACCTCGACGAAGCTGTCAGACTAAAATGTAGCTGTGTGTGATTCACTATAACAAGAGGGTAAGTATTTTTTATTATTCAATCACTAGTGCATAATCTACTATTACCTTGTTAATTTAATCGCATGGTAAATAATCTTTAAAGGAAACAAGACATTTCCCCCTGGATTATGCCTCTGGATTATGCCTCTAGTTTATGCCTTTGGTTTCTGGTGCATATTTCTGGATTATGCCTCTGGATTTGACCTTTGTTTTATGATGTTAATTATTTTGGTATATGATGTTAATTACTACGGTGAGTTAGTCACCTCACTGTAGGCAACACATTTTATTATGATGATCAATCTTCAATAAATTCTGTTACGAATCCGATTGCGTCGGCCTGGATACTGCGGGCCAAATATGATGTGGTGTCAAGGAAGAATGTTGAACTCGTGTCCAACCTGACGAGATGAGGATTCGTCAAGTGAATTTTATTTTATTGTATTTCTTTTATTTATTATGTTTCATTTTGATTAGATGTCTTTCTTTTCTAATGAATTACATATTTTGTTTATCGCCTCCAGGTATTACTATAAATTTTTCCCAGTTTAGGATGAAGGCAGAATGTGACAAAAGTGAGGTGGGTATGTGTTGCTCGTTGCTTGTAATGTATGTGAAAGGGAAGGACGCAGGTCTTTTACCCTCACAAGTTTTAAAAATAAGATTTTCGGTGTTATGTTGAGCCCCGTTCCGGAACGGGAGTGTTAAATACAATAGTGTGGTGAGCTGTCCCAAAATAACATTTACTGTACTATTTATTTAATATTTTTAAAGCTTATAGATGGGTAAATTTATTTACATCAGCAAGTCTTTTATAAATGTCCACAAAATAAACTCATTGTTTAACTTTAAAACAACATTTGTAATATACTTCTAAAAGTATTAAGAATTATATTTTGAAAATATTCATTATTTTTTAAATACTTTATATTATACGTATTGCTTATAACTTGTACGCGTATGTTTTAATACAGTATTTGATAATTAATAGTAATTATTCAAAGTACACAAATGTATGTTAAAATTTTAATTTACCTTCTTATTTTTTATATATGTACTACAAATTGAATATGTACTAATTGAAGCTAGGATTAATGTGACATTCTATAGCATCCTTTGGACTAATCGAGTAATTGGACATACCTTGTATTACTAGAGCTCCTAGCATGGCAGCTTCGTTAGGTGTGCAGTACAAACGTCCATGAAGAAGATCTCTTTTCAACTGAAGATAAACTTGGTAACGTGTTATTTCTTCTTTTAAAAGAAGAGGATTTGGAGGATAGAACTTTACTCGGAAACTAAACAATATGGGACTGGCATCTGTAATGTTAACCAAAAAAAAAATTATTTAATATCTCTAAATTTATAATAAATAACAAGATCGACTAAAGGAATAACTAAATGAATTAATAAACAATAAGGTAAAAATAATTACTAACCTTTAATTTGCTTCACAATAGATTTTGCCATATGAAGCCAATGCTGAAAAAACAATTTATCGTGAACAGTGAAACCCTTTTAATAAGTTTTCCGAGGGAGCAGCAAATTCAAACATGTTAAGCAGGGGATTTCAATAATCTCAGGCATTATACACATTTGACATTTTTGCATTTTAACTAAAATTACATTTATATTACGATCATTTAAGAATGTTTTATTATTTAAAAATACTTTTAAAAATGTTTGTAAAGTACACATACACAAATAGTTTACCCGAGAGAAAATATGATAGAGCAACCAAAACAATTAAATTAGAATTTCAACACTGTTCAAAATATATTTTATTTACAACCGAAATACTATTAAAACTAAGAATACATACCATAATAAATTTATTTATTTAACTAGCTAAGCTATTATGCACTAATAAATTACTATCTGTAAAAAGAATAGCTATCTAAACTGCAAAAAAAATGCTAGAAAGTATCAAATAAATATTAAAAGAAAAATAAATCGGAAGTAGAATCACTGACAAAACAAAAATACTAAATTTATTTCAGAATTCAAATAAAGGATAGGTCATGTGTAATAGATCAAATATGACAAAAGATGTCACATGTAAGTCGGACATTATTTTATTATCTTGCGTTAAGTATAATTTTTTACTTGTACAGTTTCCTGCTTTGATGAATGTACTTGAAGAATGCATATTTTTTAAAAAGTACTGTTTGTAAATAGTTACCTGTTTGACTTCATACCTAAAAGTCTTTCGGTGATTTTTATATAATTTACAGATGAGACAATACGATTTTTTAAATTCCCGGAACATATTGAAGGTTCAGTTAATGCAGAACAGTGTACAATTGTAATACATATATAGAAGTCAATATATTATTTTGTTCCCTAAAAGGATAAGCTTGCCATAAAACGACCATTAATATAAGCTATTATAAGAATCAGATTTTTTGGCCAGGAATGTTCGCGAAGTTAAAGTTAAATATTAATAAAAATAAAACAGTTCATATATATTAGTACATATTATCAAAGCGGTTCTTGTATTGTGAGGATTATTTGCACATGCAAAAAATAATTTACAATGGCGGCGGTAGTTATTCGTTGTTTCCTTGAAGTAAGCCACTAAATTATATTAGCTTATTCAAAGATTACTGTTTTTGTGACTGTACACATCTTTTATGATGGAGGTAAACCCAAAATCCTAATTTTATTGCATCCATTGAAAGAATACCACTCTCATCTTTAAGAATGTTAAACAAAACTTCTTGTGCCGAAAAACGTATTACAAAGGTTTTTTTTGCAAGGATTAATTGAGTTCTGTGAAAAATATTTTAAATACTTAGGCGGGAAACCTTTATTAAGAGAAAATCGTACTAAGCCTAAAAAAGGCGTAATTTATATGGGACTTTTTCGGGACCAAGAAAGGAAACTTATTTGGCAGGAAAACTTATTAATGGGGAACTTATTATGGGGTTACGTCTACTTGTCTGGGTCGAAAAATTTGATTTTTTACTTTGACATATTTACAAAGTATTACATCTGGAGAATAGCTCCACAAAATTTCAAAACGATCAAAGCATTTTTCACGAAGATACATGCAGTAAGCACAAGGTAGGCAGCTACACCCTCCCTCCTCTGGCCCTTTTATCTGCATATTTGACTCATCGTATAAAATATAATACCGTTAGAACAATGTCATACATTTGTATTAGTGTGTTGGAAGATTTGAAATAGCTGTCTCAAATTTTTTTTTTAAATTTGATTCAACTTGAAACTCGAAACGCAAAAAAACATTTTTCAAAAAAAGCCTATACGGTGTACACAATATCTCAAAAACTATTTCACCGATCAGCTTCAAAATTTGAGAGTTTATTTTACATATGGAGGACTGCTGAATGATCATAGGAATTTTTTTCCAATAGAAACTTACTATTTTATTAAGGAAAAATGAGAATTTTTCAAGTCAAAAAAAGCGATTTTTCAGTAAAACCACTGTCATTTTGGTATAAATCAAAATTTCGAAAAATCCTTTGATAATTCGGCATATGTTGACATCTTCTAACAGAATTATTATTTTCGTATATTTCAGATAGGGCATTCTTAAGTTATCATGTACACCGCAAAAAAAAAAGTTTTTGGAGATTTGCTCTATCTCATCCATTTTTAAATATATATTAAGTTCAATACTGGCTTATACTATAAAATTATTTGTGTTTTGGATTAAAATATGCAATTAAATTGTGAAAAAAATTCTCGAATTTTGCCTATGACAAGTAGACGTAACCTCTGAAGATGGTTTCACTGTACAAACAATTAATGACTACACCTACACATTACGCAAAAAAAATCTGAGTATAACGCTATTCAAGTGAAACTTCTTGGTCTCAGAATATAATTATATATATATTATTCATTTGATAAGGCATGATATGTTAAAAACGAGACAAACACATGAAAATTTTAAATGAATGGTATATTGCTAAAATATTCTGTACGTAGGATAATCAGATTTCATATTATGTAAACCCAGAGATTGTTCACAAGTAAAATATAATGACCACAGTGCGCACCGATGACTGCTGGAATTTGACTGGAACATTAACAAATTATATATTTTGCTCAAGCACACATCCGCCACAAAAATAATAGGTTTCAGGGGCATACAAGTGAATAAACGTGTATAAAAATGGTCTGCCCTCGGACGTTAGTGGCACCTAACAGGTATTGTAATATCACCCGTGATCGGCAGTCAATATGCTTTGTATGTGTTGAAATTAATACCGCATTCAATATTTTTGTAGCTGTGATAATAATCGATTCTGTGATGCTCAAATGTATCACTATCTTGTCAGATGAAAGATTTTTCAGTGTAAATGTTGTCAGAATTTGGCTGCAGGCATGGATTCCGGTCCAAAGTTGAGATGTTTGCTTTTCAGGTTCATTTTTATTATCTTTTTCCCATCACACTTGTTAAACTGAATATTGCATCTTCGACATTTTACTTATGTACGGGTTCATTTTAAAAATACAATTTTTGTATAAATCATGGAAACAGTATTAATTTTATTTACATAAATCTCACACAAAGCATCCAGATAGAAAGAGATAATTAATAATTTCGCACTGCATATGAGATTATAACTATTGTGGCAATTATATAAAACATATTGTATTTTCATTGATAGATTTTAGACATTACAAAATTAGCATAATCTGGAGAAATCATAACAAAACCTAGAGCCTGGAAAGACAGTATTAAAACCCTAGATTTGGTCACTCTACTTGTATCCCCATTCCCTTAAACATAAAGCTGTGGTGAACTTTTTTATTAAATAAATTACCTTAGTAGCCAATATTTCAGTGTCATTGATATTGGGGTGAAACTATTCCATATCGACTGTTATGCCCCAAGCATCGCATAAATAAATAAATACTAATTTAACATTGGAAACTAATGTTACAAATAAACAAACAAGATAAAGGTAAACTTTAATATTACCAAGTGCCGTTACACATCAATCAAAATAGATAAACATCAATTAATAAAGTATCAAAATAAATTAAAAACTTACTCTTTGATTGGCAGCATCAACGTATCTCAAACCAAAATAATCAGTCTCTATTAAATTCAACTGTTGACATACTGAATCCAATAGATACTTTCCCTTGTTACTTGGCTGAAATTTTATAATTTTTCATTTTTATTTTATATATTGAGTGTTAGTTAATAATAAATTGAGTACTTTGAATAAATTGAATACAACTTACATGAAATTCACATTCCAAAATGTCACTATCCTCGAGCAATCTCACTGTGCATTTATATACAATATTGCTGTCACCTCTACTTCGAAACATTTTTAGATTCAATAAGAACACAAAGTTTAAAATATATCCTCTTTAGAAGACACAAATAATGAGGAATTCAATGAATACCTGGTTTACTCAGAACCCTCAATGAAACGACCCACACGCCAAATAAACACGTCGAAATTTGAAACATATCTGAAAATAGGGAAGACAAGAAATATGACAGATTTAAAATATGTAAAAAAAAAATAGTATTTCAATTACATTTAATATTTTTATGAAAGCTTCTTAAATTTTAGCGGCATACAAAATATGAAAAGTAACGTAATATCACTCAGCGTGCACTACAGTTAATTATTTGCAAAGAAGTGCAAAATATAAACACTAATCTTTGAAACCATATATTATAATAAACAGGAACATATTTAATAGAGATCACAGAAAATTGAACTCATTATACCTCTTATATTCCACACAAGATATCCCCACACAGCATGTTTTCTTCAATGACAGAAGCGACCTTGATTTAAAACAGGGCTGGCAACAGTTTTCATTTTCGGTGGAAAATTCGGGTTGGGACCTGATCTGTGGTTGGGACGAACTGGTTGGGATCATGGGACTGATAGAGGGAGTTAAGATGATTATAATCTTTTTGATAAGATGCTTTTAAATATTTTATTATACCGGCCCCGCACTCTGGTAATATTTCGTTCCGCGATTATTTCCAGGTATCACATCGTCACTTGTACTATGGTTATAGAAGGAGACAGGTGAATATTCACAACACAGATTATTTGTTTATTTTCCACAACACATAACACACAAGTGGACAGGCAGAATATCCTATAGTTAACTTTATCTAATTATGACTATCTTATATTACTGACGCGTTGCGTGCCGGAGCTGGCCTCACATCCAATTCTCGACCGGACGGAGCACGGTGTCGTCATCCGTGTTTCCTTTCATCCTGAGCTGAGCGCCCGCATTACTTTGCTACCCTAGTGTTCGCTTGGCTGGGCATCCGGACTGCTATCAAGGTCGCGGTCCACTTCCAGTCTCTCATGTAGTGACGTTGGCTGCCTCTGCTCGTCAGCCGTCTGCTTCTCGATGGGTCATCGCTTGTCGATCCGTTTGATTCGGCTTTACTCGTTTCCACATTTTCGTCTGTCTGTTCGGAAATCACAGGTGCGGTTGATTGTACTTGATTTCATTCGGTTTTTCGTGTCTTCAGTTTTCTTCGTATGATTGAAGACTCAACCATACCCTCGCAAGATTGGTGCCATTCAGCGTAACGCCTTTATTTTAGGCCTAACTTTAGACCCCGCCTTCATCTCTTAATCAAATCATATTTATCCACACCATTTATTTGTCTCTACCAAATTACACAACATCACTTAAACTTTGAGGTCATCTTATTTGTAAACATAAGCACTTATTAATTAAAACTTCTAGTCCAGTGACCTCATTACCGCTGTTCATTCTTCTTACATTAAATTATGACTAAACTTATATCTATAAATATCACATTGTTCTTCGAGATCTCTTATTCTTATTTGTGTATCATTAATTATTTCTTACAACTTAAAATACAATTATAATTATAATTGATACGCATTAATCCATCTATATTATCTTGCCCTTACTGCATACATGTAAACATATTTGTACGCGCTAGTTCGCGGTACCACGAGCCTATTTTAATCTAAACGTTATTTCAATTTTGATTGTTTTTTATTTCTATACGTATTGCATGTACTTATGAAGGCGAGGTTTTCTAGAATTGTTTACTCCATTTCGAAGTCAGAACATGAATTCGACCCGACAAAAATCAATGCAGTCGCCATTGCATGCCTGCCCGCTTTGTTTCTGAAAAACACAATAGTCTAAAAAACAATTGCTCAATATTGCATGTCCTTGCCAGAGATCTATATCGGCCGTTATCTCGTCCCTTCTTATTTGATTTATTGCCAGGGTTGGTGAGCGACTTTAACTTAATTTTTATTTCTTAAACCAAAGAATCCTAGAAATTTATTGAAATTGTAAAACAAACTTCTCTCTTTTGATCATTATTCCTGCCGCTCGAATGTAAATTATTACATCCATTTCACTTTTTAAAACAATGAATTCTATACGACAAAAGACTATGACTAGTTTTTTTTAATGGTTATTGCGCAATTTTAAGTCGACTGTCCCTAGGCCAATACTCACGTCCGAAGGTCTTTTGCTCAGGCTATGGTTTCATCGCCATATGGCTTCGTTGACGGCGGTTCGCGTGAGATGGGCACAATGAAATTTCCTTTATTGTATTTTTTAATTCTCTAATTAATGTGATAGCTCGCGTCACTTCGTGCCGAGGTACATCAGGACAATCATCAGAGAAAAGCAATAACGTTTCGGGAAATAAAAATTTTGAGTCTGACAGTAACTGGAAAACTATACTTATTTCTATGGCATCACTGCTTATTTTCGTAACCTCTGTTCATTTGACATTTCTGTGCATTACGTAGGTTACGGTGTTACGGATGTTATAAAGTTGTAGCGAAAATATATAATAATAAATACAAAGAATATGCACTATCGACTATCGCTGATATGAAAATCAGGAAAATAAGAGGTGTAACAAAAACACAAGTATTGTTTGCCTCAATCTTGGGAACTGTCGGAGGTTTTTATATATGGGCTCCTTTATTTAAATCATTTGATAAAGAAGCTAATAAACCCAAAGTAAAGTACAGTAGTTATTATAATTACCCTATTTTTCATTATTTATTTTTTATCTATATGGCTTGTTATTGTTTATGTGGGGAGGTTGGTTGGTGTTCAAGTAAAAACCATTGTTATACAGATTTGTTCATTCTCATCGGGGAGAAGCCACCGAGAGCAAGAAACGACGCAGAATGTAAAGATGACTATGAAAAACAATTCACGATTAATTGAAGGATAGAGTCTGGAAGAGTAGGATGAGCGTCCGCAGTCTGATCGGTTCAGGTCCTAAGCGCAGACTATCCTGCTCCGAGGCCTCACAAACGTTCTCGCTTTGTTCTCGAATGAGGAACATATGGATAATGCGTGCGGAACGCTACATTTATAATTATACCTTACTAAAATTCATTTCAAAGCAAAATATTTTTTTTGTTTTTAACTAATTATTTATTTGTAATAATTTATGTTTTCGAATAATGTCGTGGCGTCCACACCAATGCGGTGCATTGGGACCAAAACTTTCAGTTGCGTGTGTATATTGAACTGTTCTGTACAGGAAACAAAAAAGGTGGCTCTCTTAGCTTCTCTCAACCAGCGATGATGATGATGATAATGAGGTTGAAATAAATTAAACACAAAAGATGTTCAGTATCAGTACACTACGGCGACACGACACAATCGAGAATGGCATCCCGTCTGCAATACTCTGTTTTTATTCAAATACATAACAATACATATAGTCATATTTCCAAGTACCTACTCGGCCACAGGCCGCCGCTGTGATGTTTTACTAAGTGTCTTTGTTTTCCTCAAATCTATCTCACGGGTTTTTTTTTGGCGCCACGCCGATGATTACTCCTTCAAATTTCTGAAATGTGTTCTTATTGTATCAACTAATCGGCGCCTCCTCGGTGAGTAATTCTGTGCGATACATGAACACCTAAAACACATTACTGAATGACATATTTCACATTAAATCTGCTGACAATAAAATTTTTTTAGGAATTTAATAAATGAACACTGCACTTCTGTACTTGTAAAAATCTCAGCCAGATGTTTTTTTCAGTCAGATGTCTCAAAATCATAATTAAAATCTTTTAAACCATATAACAATGCTTTCCAGTAACGCGTAATTCCAATGAAATTGCGTAACAATTAATATTCTTACATCTTGTATACAATGCATGTGTAACGGGCCCTTTTTCATTTTACATCAGTTCATATTTTTTCTAGTTTTGTCACTGTGTAAGTGTCGCAGTCAACTATTTAAGATGATATTGAATTGAGGTTTCCAGATCTGTATTTTTTTTTTTTTTTTGAACTTAAATGAATTCGGTGGAAATGCAGTCCAAACAGATCATGATCATATTTTAAAAAAACAATGTAAGCAAATCGGGTTTGAATTAGGCCAGATATTTTGAAAATTCCAAATTAAAATTCACAACATAATTTATTTATAAAAATAATGTTAGGTTAGGTTTAGTCACAGTACAGTGGAACCTCGGGTTACGTACTTAAGTTCTGTTACACTATTCGTAACCTGAGTTATTCAACTTCTTTCCAGACAAATGCAACGCATTCAAACAGCAATTCGCTCTGAGTGAAGTGAACACTATCACAAAACTCTTATTCACCGCCTGCGGCGACAGCGCACTGAGATATCAATCTGCATAGCATGTGACTGCCTGTTAGTAATCCGAAATTCTGTTCGCAAACTGAGGCATATTTTCGGTGAGGATTTTGTTTGTCACCCAAATTGTTTGTAACTAGGGTTGTTCATAACCTGAGGTTCCACTGTAGTTATATGGTACTGCAAAATTTAAGAAATTTGATTTATGTTCCGAAAGAATTAACATTACTGAACACAAAAAGATTTATAATCCTTTGAGTTAATCGAGTTTTAAATTTCTGATTTAAGGGTTTCATTTTAAACAATGAAATTTATGGTTTCAAATTGAAGATTTTTTCTTTTAGATTATGGAAAAATTTCATAAAATTATTTACTAAACAAATAATACAAAATCAGCATCAGATTGAGTAATCTGGTAATCGATTGATTTATAAATTGAGTAAATTAACAAAATCATCAAAACATGATATGGATACAGCCTTATATAACTTTACCTTATAAGGTAATACTATAGTATTACCTCTCATAATATATTTTTTTTACCCTTTCAGGAAATATGTCTGCATTCGGGAGACTCGCCCCGATGACAAAAACATTAGGTGGTGTTCTTTCAATAGTTGGTATCTTTTATTTTATTAAAAATGTAGTCAGGCCATATCAACTAAAAATAAGATTAGAAAATGCGGAGCATTATGCAGATATAATTTATAACAACGAAGTGAATATGAAGAAGGATACTGATGAATAAATATAAAAAAATAATAATAAATTAGTTATTTTTATGTGATAAATTGTTTTATTTATGGTATTAATATAGTGATCCCTTAACTTATGAACATAGTGCACCTCTAGAAAGTCACTTAATTGCAAAACCAGCATATGTGTGTGCTAGAAAATGTTTAGTAGAGCATTTTGAAAATCCTGAAATAATGCTAATGTATTTTTTAGCTTTTATTATTGTGGTACATATTATCTTTAATTGTTATTTAGAAGAATAATTAAAAAACATGCATCTATTTATTAATATACGGGTGACAAAAGTCATCAGAACACACTTCTGAAGAGATCTCAGAATTGTTGCACTGAGATGGATAAGGCTTTTTTACAATTATATTACTGCCAATTATATTATTATTCACTATTTATTACAAAATTAAGAAGTACGTTTATTGAAAATTTAATATGAAATAAGATTACATAACCACATTGCCTGCGTATATTAAGGTTATGTAGAGTTTTTAAGATTTGCATAGAACCATAATTTCTAGAGCTGAATTATGGCTTAAGGATCGACATTCGCCTAGGGCCTGGGTGAGATATTATCAAGTACTCTTACACATCTTACTTACACAAATAATAAACACATCTCTGACCTTAATAATTATAATATTGGATAATTTGTATAATGCCATTTTCGTAAAAACTTTCACCTCAAGGGCGCTTTACACATAAACTGTTTATAACCCTACATTATGTTTATTTTTTAAATTAAAAATTATTATTTTAACTTACGGAAAGCATTTTTTGAAAATTTATGTTTTTGGTCTCTTCTTAAATAAAATCTCCAGTGCACTGTTTCTTATGACGGAGGGTAAAGAGTTTCACACTTTTGGACCTGCCACCGCAAATGCCTGGTCATTAAATGTAGACTTCTAGCAACAGTTGGTCGGTTCTACAACCCTTGCTGTGGCTAAAGTAGAGGCTAATCTGAGAATTTGACGTCTACCATCAAATTGTCTGAGATACAAAGCTCTTGAAGATACTAAGGCACCATGTTATGTGTCGCCTTGTACATCAACCAACACAATTTAAATTCAACTCTGGAAACTGGAGCCAATGTAGCTCATGTAAAGGGGATGTTACATGAGTTATGAAAATTTTAATAGAGCAGCAATTCCAATACATACAATTGAATGCTTTATTGTTGCTGTCATTTTCATATAGGAAAGTGGTTCTTTATAATGCTTTTATCTCCCCATATTTTTCTTTAGGCCTACACTAAAATAATATTACCCAATTAGCTATAAACTATATCCTAAGATAGTCCTAAATTTTTGAATTTTTACAGCGTTCATTTCATTTTTATTCTGAATTTTTCTCAATAACTCTTCTAATACAGTCACATCTTGCTTAGAGTCCCATTATCTTGATATAGTCCTAATCAATAAAAGCAACGGAACGAAAGTAGACTGAATGCAGTGGAAATGAGATCACTTAAAAGTATTTGTGGCAAATCTATTTATGACAGAGTAAAGAATGAAGAAATAAGAAAAGAATATAAAGCTGATGTTAGTATAGTGAGTAAAATTAAGAAAGGATCACTTAGGTGGTTTGGTCATATGGAAAGGATGAATGAGGAGAGAATGGTAAGAAAGATATATGACGCAAGTGTTGATGGAACCAGAAATAGAGGACGTCCGCGGAAGACTTGGCACGACCAGGTAAACCAGATAATGGAGGATGGTTCTGTTAGAAGCCTCAACAATCGGCGAGCTTGTATGACAAGATGTATGAATGTAGATGAGGCGAGAATTGTATGTCAGGACAGAAGAGTGTGGCGCTCTATCCTCTCTGCCTACCTGGGAAACGGCGTGATGATAAGTAAGTAAGTAATAAAAGCAATAGTATGAAAGCTATTAAGTCAGTAAATGGAGATATATTAATGAATGAGGACGAAATAAAAGATAAATGTTTGGGGGTTAGATAAGGTGGTGTCCATGAAACGCGCAGTTGGTTAGTATTGTGAACCACTGTCCCCTAAAGATGGATAATAAATATTTCCAGGAAATGTATGAGAGTGAAGAGACTTCAAATGAGGAATCCCCCAAGAGACTCTCTGGGGTAAGTATGAATGTAGAAAACAATTTGAATGCAATAAGTATGGAAGAAATAAAGTGTGCAATAAACCATATGAAGAATAATAGTGTATGATAACATTGCTGCGGAGTATATCAAGGCTGGTGGGTCATTAATAGCTCATGCGCTCTTCAATTAATATTTCTAGGAAAACCACACCCCATTAAGATTGGAGGAGAGCTGTCATTATGCCTCTCTACAAAGGCTAAGGGTCGCAAATGGAATATGGTAACTATAGACAGTCAATCGCGGGCGCGCACGAAAGTCGGTTGTGTGCACACATGTCACTCTATGTTATCAATAACCCCTTAAGACTGAAGTGCATGTCCTAAAATAAACTAAAGTTTTTGAAATTTACCAACATTTTTCTAACATGTCAACTCGAGCTGAATACCAAATCAACCAGAATTATTATGTGAATTTGACATTTACACTTTTATTCTTAAACGTGGTTAGTTTATGAAGAGATAGCTACAGAAAATTTGACCAGTTCAGTACATCCCCACGCTGAAGAGCTGGTCGTAAGTCAGAGCAATCGTTAAACAGGTAGGTCATTAAGTGAGGAGTACCTGTATAAATTGTCATTTGATAATTTTCTGTTTAATTAGGTTATTTAATCTATACAATGTTACTAAACACATAGTGCAATCTGTCAATAGAATGGTTTATGATAAAATATCTTCAACCAATTTGTCTGTAATACAATTGATGGATTAGGGTGTAATAGAAACATTTTAGCGCTAATATCGGAAGCAATTTCTTCAACAACTATTGTTAGCAAATGAAAATAATGAAGAATCAGTTGTCAATTTCCACAAGAAAATTGATTTAAAGGACTGTGCTACATGGCACCAGAGAGTTGTGATGTGTCAACATTGAAAAAATCATGAAACAAAATGTTGAAAAGATTGTTAATCAATTCCAGTACCAGCAGCAACCAATGTTGTTTCATCAAATGTAGGAGTTGTAGGAGACAGAAGCAGTAAAACAAATTTTAATATGCAGTGAATGTGTCAGCCAGTGGTTAAATTGCATTGCGAATGATCCTGGATTTCAAATTTTGAATGATAAGGGAATAATCGAGACAGTTTCTGATTTATCCACAGAAGAACAAAACAAGGAGGAAATTGTTGAGGGGA
This sequence comes from Eubasilissa regina, assembly GCA_022840565.1. NCBI lineage: Eukaryota > Metazoa > Arthropoda > Insecta > Trichoptera > Phryganeidae > Eubasilissa > Eubasilissa regina. The sequence continues at coordinate 25,209,661 of JAINEB010000022.1, read as the reverse complement.
GACATCGTCCTACACATTCTGAAGCATTTCAATGCTTAGATGTTGCTATGAGGTGGTTTGAGAGACAGAAAGAATTTGACTCAAGAAAACGGAGAACATATCCTTCTTTTGGATAACATATGTATATGTGTCGGATGAAAGTAATTTAATCATAATTTTGAAACTGTTCATTCATGGTAGAATTCCATTTTAATGACTTAATTAAAACAATTTTTTCCACTATTTATTTTTTATGACCATTATCGGTTTTAGCCTGTCATGGCCATCTTCAGACTGGTGATGATCACCCAGTCTGAAGATATCCATGACAGGCTGAAACCGGTAATTATCATAAAATAATAAATAGTGGAAAAAAATGTGTTTTAATTTAATCCTGTCAGACTATTAGCATTCTGCAAAAACTTGAAATCTTGCCCTTTCACATACACCCAAGTTGAACATTGTATCCAAATTCGAGGTCTAATATTCTCGGAGACAAAAAGAAAAAAAATAAGAAGGCTGATGCATTAGGGAAGGAAGCCTTATTTCCAGCATCCGCTCATAACCATACCACAATTTCTGAAATACTCCCAATTTTGAGAGAAAATTAATCACATCCAGAGGGATCAATGGGAGACTTTAAAAATGAAGACGATTTTCATAACTTCAGCCAAAGATCCTTGCTGGGTCCTGGTTTTTCAAAATGAAATTGAAGTTTCTTTGATATGCTGTACAAGGATTGGCCACTGCTTCAAATGTTCAATGCAATGCAACAAATTCTTATTTACTCAAAATCTGTACTCAAGACTATGTGCGAGTGTCGGCAAGAAGAAGAATATTTAAATCACATGTATCAGATCAATGATACATATGTGATACCCAGTTAATCCAAGATCTTTCCGATAACATTCCATTTCCCATCATCATTATTTTACTTTATTATCTAATAATCAAAAAATTTTTTTAATTATTAAAAATAGAATAAATAAATGTACATAATTGTATAAATGAACCTTTATACGGATGAATATGTACATATTCTTTAGTAAAACATTTCCTTTAGATAATTAATTAACATTATTGAAATATCCAAACAATGCAAACTATTAAAATAAAATCAAACATACCAATGTCTATAAAAGTGAATTATTGTTACTGGAATGATGGCTCATGCCATTAGAAATTAATTGCCCTTGCGTGCCTACATTCAAATTTATTTTCAATCTGTAAAGAGGCCTCATGTTTGCAAACTTAAATACTATCTAATCAAATTTAGAAAGCCATGCACATGGCACACACCTTTACACAATAGCAAAAATTACAGTTACTGAAACTGTTTAAATAATACACATATCAAGTTTTGAACACAGATCTCACACAGCTGTTTACCTTTACTTACTCCGGATAAGATTGCACTAGTGTCCACTGTTAGTTAATTTATCTTTAAATTGTAGTAAAATAGTCAGGGGTTTCTTTACTACTTGTCACCCTTCCAATTCATGTAAAAACACATCGAAAAAAAGTGTTTTATTAGATAAATATTTTTAATTTTCAGAATTTTATCATGAACTTGCCACTCACAACCAATATATCAAGAATTGAGTGAAGGTCGCAGATGAGGGGTGAGATATTACAAGTCATGTACCCACCCCTCCCTGATATTTTTTATCTGACCTCTAGTGCTAGCGTTATTTTTTTTTTGTTCAGACATGTGGGTTGATATGACTGCATTGCACCAAAAGGAAAGTAGCACCTCAAACTGTAATAACATGTCAAATCACTCAGGGGCCCAGCACCCCATAGGTAAAAAAATCAATTATATAACAAATTAATTTACCAAAAATAGTAAACAAATATGAATACCTCACTCTTGAGGCATTTATTGTTTAAGAATTAGTTCAGCAGTAATTAACCAATCACATTATCAATAGCAGACTGCCTGTAGTGCAGAACCACCAGCAATCAGCTGTTGATAGTTATTAATAGTACTCCATTCATTCAAGCACACAAAGTTGCTGAAGTATAGATCCAGCACTACAATACACCACACTCAGGTAGTGTAACATAAAGGTAATTGAAAAACATTAAGAACCTCCAAAACAAATTAGGAAGAAATGTAAGTAGTGTGCATGCTGCTCGAGGAAAATAAAACAATTTAATTGTGGATATATCTTGGCTACTCGTTTATTACTATGAAATTTACACTTCAGAAATTGTAGTTACAAAAATATCTCAGATTCCGTATGTATATAACCTTACATAAAATAAAATAATATTTGAAGTAGAAAAATATAGTAAGGAATGAGTAAAGCCTTTTTCCTGCGGAACACTTTCCGGTGAGAAAAGTGTTTAAGAAGCATTTTAAATGGTAGCACAGAAGATAATAGGCCTAGCTACTTCTTGCTCTTCACTGCCTTCTCGGCTGCCTTGGTAACCTTTCCTGATGACGGATCCTTGAAGTTCACAGACTTGATGACTCCCACAGCGACAGTCTGTCTCATGTCACGGACAGCGAACCTTCCCAGGGGGGGGAATTCAGAGAAGGACTCCACGCACAAGGGCTTGGTAGGGACCAGGACAACGATGGCTGCATCACCAGATTTAATAGCCTTGGGGTTGTCTTCTGTGGACTTACCAGTACGACGGTCCACCTTTTCTTTGATCTCTGCGAACTTGCAAGCAATGTGAGCCGTGTGGCAATCCAGCACTGGGGTGTAGCCGTTTGAGATCTGACCGGGGTGATTGAGTACGATGACTTGAGCCGTGAAGTCAGCGGCTCCCTTGGGCGGGTTCAGCTTAGAGTCTCCAGCGACATACCCACGACGCAACTCCTTAACAGACACATTCTTAATGTTGAAGCCCACATTGTCTCCGGGGAGGGCCTCTTGCAGGGCCTCGTGGTGCATCTCTACAGACTTTACTTCAGTGGTGATGTTAGCGGGCGCAAACACCACGATGGTACCAGGCTTCAACACACCAGTCTCCACTCGGCCGACAGGTACTGTTCCGATACCTCCAATTTTGTAGACATCCTGCAGAGGGAGTCGCAGAGCCTTGTCTGTGGGACGGGAAGGAGGGAGGATGGCATCCAGAGCTTCAATGAGGCACATGCCGTTCGCCTTTCCTTCCTTGCGGTCCACCGCCCACCCCTTGAACCAAGGCATCTTGGAGGAGGCCTCCAACATGTTGTCTCCATGCCATCCTGAGATGGGTACAAACGGAACATTTGAGGGATTGTAACCGATCTTCTTGATGTAAGAGGAAACTTCCTTCTTAATTTCCTCAAACCTGGACTCGCTGTATGGTGGCTCGGTGGAGTCCATCTTGTTGACACCGACGATAAGCTGCTTGACTCCGAGCGTGAAAGCGAGGAGAGCATGCTCGCGAGTCTGTCCGTTCTTGGAAATACCAGCTTCGAATTCACCAGTACCGGCAGCGACAATGAGCACGGCGCAATCAGCTTGAGAAGTTCCTGTGATCATGTTCTTGATGAAATCCCTATGTCCAGGGGCATCAATAATAGTGACGTAGTACTTGGCAGTCTCGAACTTCCAGAGAGCAATGTCGATGGTGATACCACGTTCACGCTCGGCCTTCAGCTTATCCAAGACCCAGGCATATTTGAAAGAGCCTTTGCCCATTTCCTGAGCCTCCTTCTCGAATTTTTCGATCGTGCGCTTGTCGATACCGCCACATTTGTAAATCAAGTGACCGGTGGTCGTGGACTTGCCGGAGTCGACATGTCCGATCACGACAATGTTGATATGGATCTTTTCCTTGCCCATGGTAATAAATCTGAAAACAAATAAAAGACCTTTATTAGTTTTCGGGAGATACAAAGTGCACAACTCCGGGTCGTCGAATGACATTACAAAGAAGTCATGCGAGGGCAGGACAATATGGCGGACACCCGTGCAGAGAAAATTAAATGTCGGGTGTAACACCATTCATTACGGGTTTTCATATTGCTAATGTAAAAGAAAACAAATTGCCGACGAAGCATGGTCCCATATTGAACTAATTTTCTTTTGATCTTGAGGCGGTGTGTAGTTTTGACACGTTTAGCAAAAGTAATCACCACGTGTTGAGACACCGGTGACGCGTAAGCACATGTAGGGGTAACTTAAAACTACAGAACAAATGCGGAAAGCCAATATAAAATAACTAAGCAAGTCTACGATCAGAATCCTGCGACTATACACCAATGAAATAATTTTTCTTCCATTTCAATCACATATTGCACAAATGAAATAATCGATCACTGGTTTTAAAAGCGGCGTGTAACACGAACTGATATAAACTAACTACGAATTAAAATGAAAGGGGACTATGAATTAACAAAACAATCTTAACATTTAAAATATTTTGTAAATGAAAACAGTATTCCCTAACAGCCATTGAATTCAAAGCCGTTACCTGTGAGCACCGGCACAATCAAACAATCCACGCACGGCAAAAGCCCCAAAGAGAATGGCCGAGAAACGGATCGTCACGAACGAAGAATTCGTGCACTCATATCCGCTACTCGGAAATCCGAACACAGCGCATACCGCCGGTTGCGTGTGCTTAGTAAATTTATATTGTAACGCACAGATCCGAAAACGGGGCTAGTTTTATCACAGGTAATGTATAACAATTAAAATTTATTGTCAATGTGGTGTATAACTATTTTAATTTAAAATATAATATATTGTATAACTATTTTAATTTAAAATAGTTATACAATATAATTTAATAAATGACAATAGATCAATTTTGTCAACACAAACACTTTTTTCAATAGTAAATAAAATATCAATAACTTTGTATGAAACCACGAAATTTATTATACGTCAACCGGTTTCGCTTATCTCAAGCTTCATCAGAACGTATTTAAAACTAATCATAAATACAAGAGAGTACACTAAAATTACATATGAAAGAGAGAGACAGAATACATATATAGTTAAATAGAATATCGAGGGAGACAGAATATAAAATTATATGCGAAAGAGAGAGATAATACATATACAGATAAACGGAACATTAAGGGATGGAAAAAAAAGTGTTGATGGATATTAAATTGATTTTAATGGAAACACGACTAATATGTGGCTAGTGGATGAATTAATTTGGTTATTAAAAATTGGCGTACCACTATTTATTGCGTTTTTTATTTCAAGGGCTTCTAAATTGTCCAACCGGAGGCCAAACCCGTTTTTATGGAGGATATTAGCCTCTGTGGTATTATTAATAGAATGATCTTTTTCAATAATATAATTGGAAAATTCTAAGAAACCATTACTGCTTAAACATTTAAGACGTTCTTTGACACGAATATTGATATTCCGAGTCCTAGATCGCAAAATAGAAAATATTCATAAGAAAATTGCAACATTTAAAATAAACACATCCTTATGATTTCAAAATAACTTTAATAATAATTCTAAAATGTAACACCAAACACTGCCAACAAAATTATATATAATTAGGCATTAAAAATTTCAATAGCCTCTATACAGAAATTAAGAAGACAATGATATAAAACGACTAAAAAAGAACTTAAACGAGCATTTCAAAAATATACAATTTGACAATCAATAATATTATAGATTTACCTATATATAATCTGCAATTATAAAACTTCTGACTCTTTTAAAATTACAATAGTCTCTTCAGTCCCTCTTTAAGCACACGAGCTAGTTTCTTTTTTGGAGAAGTACAGAGTTAAAATAAAAGTTAATAAAAATAAAACTTAGTAACTTGTAATAGAATCAACAAAAATATAATTACAAGCAATTTTAAATAAATAAATATTTGAAATCAGTTTTTTAAAAAAAAAAAATTCTGCACATATCTGGCGTTGAAGTCGGTTTCAGATTTAATTATTATATAAAAAAGCGATAAAGAGGCGAGGGGTGTCTATTGTTTTGGGCAGACCAGTAGCATAGTGGGCCATGTCGAAGAATGAAGAGGAAGAGAAATATTCTCTTTCCGTTGGACCGGCCAAGTGGAAAAGGCAACAAGCACTTCTCTGGTGATAGCCCTGAAATTTGCAGGATGCCGAGAAAAGTGAAAGAGCATAGTCAAGAGGGCGGGAGTTCATTAAGATCGCGATTCTCAGTCATGAGCGACCGACATGGATACATATAAAATACTTAAAACCACACCTGTTTTTTTCGTGGTAGTCCGAATCTTATGGGAAACAAAAAACTAATTTTGTTTTCACTATTTAATGGATAAATCCGTGTATCATCTTATATTATTTATGTATACATACAAAACATATACAGAGGGGTCTTCCGTTTTACATTGAGGTCAAATTTATTTTCCATCATACATTAGAGTTAAATTTATTTTGTTTTGCCTGTGACGCGGATCCTAAAAAGTAACAACGGGGAACATAATAGTCATAGATAAGGTAAGATTCTAAATAGTAAGTAGGTTTGCAAATTTTGGGAAAGATGGCATTTGATATAGGTGTGGGAAAGTTGGTTGTGTTCAAGTAAAAACCATTGAATACAAATTTGTTTATTCTCATCGGGGAGAAGCCACTGAGAGCAAGAAACGATACAGAATACATGAATGACAGAATGGAAAAACGATGCAAGATTAATGGAAGGACAGAGTCGGGATGAGCGTCCGCGGTCCGATCGATTCGGGTACTGGAACTGCCTCTTCTGGTGCACGTATTCAGTACAGACGTGTGGTGCATGTCCGCCAGGCAGCATAGCTTGGTCTCTCTCGGACATTCTAACTTTGTTCGCGCGGGATAGCGTATACTGAGAAATACGCGAGGAACATCTGGACGATGCGCTCGGGCCGCCACATAAGTAATACACCATTACATCCAGGGAGAGGAGAGCGCAAGATTCTGAAGAGCAACCATGTAAAATTTAGAAAGGATTTAATATATTATATTATAAATTTATATTTAAGAGAAGGAATGAGTTTGCCAGAGAATTGTATAGAAAATAGTTATTCGGCTATAAATAAAGATAATATGAAAATTAGCAACAAAGCATATAAAACGGAAATGACAATTGACGATCAGTCTCGGAAATCGAAGGAAACAAAAAGTTGGCGATTGGTTTCACAGTTGAAAACCACCTTCGGAAATCGAGAGTTGACAATTGGTGCAGTCAACAGAGTCGCGAGTTCGTCACAGGATGTGAACCAAAGATACACAGAACCTGGAGCAAGAGGTCTATCATTGAATTTGAAAGCCGTCCGTCACTGAACTTGAAAGCTGTCCACCACAAGTTGAAAATGAATCCACTAACCGGCTATGTGAGAGAGTTGAACAAGTCCAAAGGTCTGGAGACCAGCAACGAAAAACCAGACACCAAGCCAGCTCGAAGCAGCCGCCCAACCAAAATCCCAGATAACTATCAGAGCAGCTTCGAGCAATGGTAGGTTGTGTCTCGGAAGTATTGGAGGTTGACTAGGAGCTGCCCGGAGGCCAGCCGCCAGCCGGTGGCCTTTTGGGAACAGATGCCTGGATCTGGCACGCGCGGCAGCCCACCTCAGCCAACCCACTAGAAAGGGGGTAGCGACCCTTCGTCCAGCCGGGCCAATGTTTAAGAACGACGGGTAGGGGGGTCAGCGTTACCCGGCGCGCAAAAAATTATACAAAATATATATTTTTTTAATGTCCCGCCAAAACATTATAAACGCGATTCGCAAACGGCACACACAAAACACGGTAATATCATAGATAATAAAAACAGCATAACCAAGACATCATAGATGAGCAAGACATCCAAAAACCTCTATAGGTGTTGTATAACTCTATGATCCGTGACAGAATTTAAAAATTAAGAATTCCTTGATTTATCCATGATTGTTAATTTATCCAATAGAAAAGATTTATCCATGTCCATAGAATAGAGAAAATTATTCAAACTTGTCAAATGTGGTGTTATGGATGACAGCTAATAACAACTTATTTTGATATTGATATATTATTACCGTTCAGCCGTTCGTAACTTATATTCGCTGGCAAGTCAAAATGAGTGCAACAATGCTGGGTCCCAATATTTTAATTACAGGTTAGTTTCATCGATTATCAAATTGTGTTAGCAAAATAAAATACCTTGACAAAGTATTCTGATAAAATAAAATAAAATCTGCTGGCAGAAAGATTCCTACCCGTGAAATCTCTCACCTTCATATTTTATTGTACAGGTAACAACCAGCAAAGATCCGTCTTACAGCTAGACTCGGTAATTTGTTTGTTAGCTCTATGGCTATGCTGGTGGCTGGCTAAAGTAGACAGGAGACTGAAATACATATAGTGATATTCAGTGCTTTTTTTTTTTTGAGACGAAATACTGAATTGATGTTTCAGCACTTGTTTTAAACTAACTTTTGAAAATATACACTTTTTATGCATTTTAATATTTTTCATAAATTGCTAAAATAAAGATTGTGCGCTATGTATTTTGTTTACTTAGTAAATTCAAAAAAGATTAAACTAAAGAAGTGAGAACTGTACACATTTAAATGTTTTGAGAAGATTTGTCAAACGATAACTAAATAAAACTAAACTAAATAAATTATTTTCTCTTTCTAATATTCATGTTTTTATCATTTTTTTAACTTCAGGTTTTTCTGACTTACCTACTGGTTAATACTTTAAATTTCGTTAATTAATAAAAGCTTAGCATAATATGTATGTATCTGGCACCATTTTTCTACCAAAAGCACTGGATATTTGTATTATTTATTTGAAAACCATTTAAAGTTTTGATAAAATGTTAATATTATAACATTTTCTTCATCAAGTTAATTATGCTAATTTATTATTGTAGTTAAATGTTTTCATTTATAATTTGTAAGGCATGCTTGACAAATAACATTTCTTGTTTATTCAAAAGCAGTCAGTTTTTTCTACATAAAGTTTTCTGGGCTCCCCCGGCCGAAATCAGCAAAACCCAGAAAACTGTACACACATAAGATAGAACAACATATGAAAACCTGAAATCATTTTTGCCAACCAGTTTTGTTTCCAAAATTTCACAATTATTTGACATATTTTAGTTTTAATATGATAATTTATCATTATAATACACACTTCATTTATAAATTCAATTGATGACTGATTAATACAACCTAGAAAATAGTGTTGTCACTCTTCAAACTATAAAGGGTAATGACATTTTAAATGATTTAATCAGGGTTCAAATATGCATAATTCAATTTATTTTAGAAGGTTAATCAGTTAATAAGAAGGCACTCAGGAATATACGCTTTTTTCTTAAAATAGTTTTTCTGCTTTTTATATTTAATATTACTATAATTAATATTTAACAAAAAAAAAACCCTCTTAATAAAGCGGCAACCAATGCTTTTAAATATATTATTTATTTATTCAGCAAACACCACAGTAAAAGTCATAAAAAGTGTGGTAGAATCAGCATATTAGAAAATGTTGTAATATTTTTGTCACTTTTACCTTGTATTTTATTTTCAACTTTACCTCTATTCCACCATCTCTGGCATGCTAAGCGAGCGCTCTGCCATTTTGCTATTACCCTAATAGACTATTGTCAAATAGTCTTATAAAATATACATGTTGATTTTTTTATTGGGAGTATGCATTAATTCATGCGGTTTTCTAAGAGAGGGCGTTACTAGTATTATTTCGTGCCGTGTTCATCCATGACTATATTCATTTGAAAGCTACTGTCATTGCGCGTCTTTTTCAGTATATGTCATTTGATTGAAGTGTAAACAACATTTTTTTCTATTCATTTGAACATGTCGAACTTTGTGCCAGAAAAAGTGTTTTTGCGGGGAGTTCTTCTTCATTACTTTAACATGAAGAAAAGTGCTACTGAAAGTCATCGTATTTTAGTAGAGGTTTATGGTAACCATGCTCTAGCTGAAAGAACGTGCCAGAAGTGGTTTGCACGGTTTAGAAGTGGCGATTTCAACTTAGAAGGTAATGCTCTGTATTTGGTGGGATCAGAAGGGTGTGTTGTATTATGAGCTGTTGAAATCGTGTCAGACGATCAAAGGGGACCTCTACCGAACACAATTAATTCGTTTGAAGAGAGCGATTGCGGAAAAACGACCAGAATATGCAACCAGACACGAATCCATAATTTTCCATCATGACAACGCTCGGCCACATGTTTCAAGACCGGTTCAAAACTATTTGGAGAACAGTGGGTGGGAAGTTCTACCTCACCCGCCTTATAGCCCAAACATAGCCCCTTCTGATTACTACTTGTTCAGATCAATGCAGAATGCCCTCACCGGAATACGCTTCACTTCAGAACAGGGTATCAAAAATTGGCTTGATTCGTTCTTCACCACCAAGCCGGAGAAGTTCTTTTGGGATGGAATCCACAAACTGCCAGAAAGATGGGCAAATGTTGTAGCTTCCGATGGACAATACTTTGATCATTGAGTGTATAACCATTTTTTCACAATAAAGCCTTAATTTTCGAAAAAAAAATGCATGAATTAATGCATACGCCTATTATGTTAGAATTAAATGCATTGATTGTTGATATACTTTATTATTTATACATTCTTAACATCCAATTTTAATACTAAATTCAATTAATTTTAAAATATGGTTATTGTTAATATTAATGAAGAGCTTAAGATACTTATAAATTACTATTTTTATATATCATTGACTTCTTTGCAACGTAATGGTTAGTATTCCCATTTGTTCGGTTCCCCGCCATGGAAATTTTAATTTTATTTATTTAACAAAATTTGTGATTATTTAATTATGTATTTTTTCAAATCTGTAAATATATTCAACGCAGAGATGGTATGATACATTAATTGAGGCATGTATTGTGTTTCATTTTATTTTTTACTATCCAAAGATATTTACACCCACAGTATCTTAACACAATAACTGAATATTTTAATGTTGTAATGAAACTAAATAAAGACAACTTCAATTTTATTATTGTATTTTTTATATTCAATCAAATGTAAGAAAATCAATAAGATACTGTAGATATTTTCAGTTTAAAAATTATTGTTTTGTTTCCTTCAGGTACTCCTGGTGTCGGTAAGACACGTTTGTGCCGGGAGTTGGCTAAGAAAACAGGCCTCTTATGGCAGGATATTTCCAGTATTGTTAAGGATAAGAAGTGTTTTACTGAATTTGACAAAGAATATCAGTCTTCAGTATTAGATGAAGAAAAGGTAAAATTCATCACAAAAATAATATTCTGAAGTTAATTTTGTTAATTTACAGTAGTATACGTATTGTAGGTGATGGCTTTGTGCAGTACATTATTTTAACAAACTATAAAAAATTAATTCTGATATTACTACTACTAGTACTAATGTCCGATACATATTCTACTCTGCAACAAAGTAAACTAGCAAAGAAACAATCGGCAATCATTTATTACTTGCTGCTAAGCCCTGCAGGCGGCTGTTGTAGCCACTTGGCAGCCGATAGTAGCACCCGCCGAGCAGTCAGGGTTTCTGTAGAATCAACATTTGAATGTGAAAATCCCTTATTTATATTGTTTTAACGATGCACCGTGTAGTATACTTTGTCTTTATTTTCAGTAAGAAAAAACAAAATATTAATAAAATGATACATGCTACATACACCTATGTATGTACACCTAGAGCTACTTAAATTGATAAATTAAAATCATGAATAGTGAATTTAAAGAAATTAAATAATTTGGACAGGTAAAAAAATTAACTTAAAATCTCAAGAATCATATCCAAGAATTATTCACTTAAAAAACTACCCAGCTCGTATTAATCCATTGCAACGTAATTTGTATATATGCTTTGAACAGCAACACCTACTGGTGAGATCTTAACCAGTGACATCTATTGCACAATGTGAAAAGATTGTAAATTAATATTAATATTCATTATTATTTTTTGCTAATCTGTACTGCCATCTAGCGGATTTCTAAAGAAAATACACCAACATTGGATATAATTGATGCAATGAATACAAAGGCCAATATATATATATATGTACTAGCAGATAGATAATCCAGAAAGTAAAGACTTTTTAGTTTTTAAAATTAAAAAAATATTTTATTATACATTATTATTTTATTATCATATCTATTCACATGTTTTAAAGTGCTTCTTTTGTAGTCGTCTACAGCCAGTCCATTTAACCGGTTGTGCCCATACCTGCCCTGCAAACCCTTGGGCAGATTTGGATAAGAGGTTTTTGGTCATCCATCCTAGTCTGGATCTTGCGCCGATTGATTTTTACTTTTATCCTAAGCTTAAATAGTTCCTAAGTGGAAAATATTTTAGAGGTGATGACGAATTGCAACTTGCAATTAACAATTGTTTAAATGGACTGGCGGTGGATGACTACAAGAGTAGGACTTTAAAGGTTGTAAACTTGATGCTATATATGATAAATGCTTAAATTTAGGATATGATTATGTGAAGAAATTAATTAAGGTATTGCGTGTTTAAAAAAATATATACTGTGAAACCCTCTTAATAAGTTCCCCTTTAATATGCTTTTCCGCCTAATAGATAAAAATATTTATGACAGAACTCAATTTATCCGTATAAAAAAACCCACGTAATACGTTTTTCGCAGAAGTAATTATGTTTGACATTTCTAAAAATGAATGTGGTATTCTTTCAATGGGTGCAATAAAATTAACTCCCTTTAAATTGGTTTTTCCATGTATCATAAAAGTTTATCCATTTACAAAAAGGGTAAGATTGAATAAGCCAATAAAACATAGTGCCCAAGCAAAATTAATCCTAAAAATCAACAAAACAGAACCTCAGCCGTCATAAACAATAAGTTTAGCATGTACAATACCAGAGCCGCATTGGTAATTTTGTTTTATTTCCACTAATATCTATCTTTAAATATTTTTAATTGATTAGGAGACAGAAAAACCCTTAAAATAAATTCTTAGAATACACAACAATTTACTTAACTCTTACAATGACCCGCATTAAATTAGGCCTCATTTTATAACAAGTTTATCTTTTTAGATACCATATAGATAAAATAAAATATGTAGTGCATTGAAATTTATATTTTCATCTCTTTACTCGTATTACCCTAATTATATTCTGCCTGAACCTCAATTTATTTCGGGAATTCCAAGTATCGAATTGCTTCGTCAAATTTTAAATTTATAATTGTCTGAATAAATTATGTGTAATCTTATTATGTATACTGAGTGTAACATCATATTTTAGGGGTAGATACATATATATTAAAAATACGAATTAAACATTTTCAAACTTCATGTACCTAATTTTAATCATGTATAAGTGTTTAAAAAATTATAGTTATGCGATTATTTCAATTAATTGAAATATTTTATTGATTCCAAATTATATATTGAATACAAATTTCATTTCTTATTATAAATGATAATCCCCATAATCTGGTTTAAAATATAAAATAAATACAATATATTCTTCCAAAAATAATCTAATTTCTATAATGGCGGCCCTTTAAAATTCTGAGTAGCGAAAAAGTGACAAAAGCAACTGATTTTGCAACTAACACCAATTTTAAATAACAAATTAATATAAAAATGAGTTAAGTTTGACTGCTCATAAATTAACACTTAAAAATTATATGAAAAGACAACTGCATTAAAAGTCAGAACAAATAATTAAAAGTTAGATTAAATAAATAAATAGAACAAAAGAGGAGGTTGTTGAGTTTGCAACTAGTAACCCCACTTGTAGCTCATAAAATTATTTAATATACTTACCATCATTGAATACTTGCCATTATTTAATACATATTATTATTTATAATTGTTTTTAACCACTTTTGTGAGTTAAATTTAATATACCAACCGCTTTCGGAAAATATCTTTTCCTTCATCAGGATGTCAAATAAACTAACTAAAAGCATGTTTTTTTTTCATAAAAGAAAAGGTATTTTTCGAAACCGGTTGGTGTATTAATTTAACTCATAAAAAATATATTTCTATTATAATGTTCGAAATCTGATAGCATCAATTTTCAGAAAAACCACAGGGAACTGCTTTCATTGGGAGCTGTTTCATTTTAACTACTTCTGGTTCAGCTTTGATTAATATTTCTTGACAAATAAAATTACAAAATAGAGCAAACCACAGGGCACTGACAACTGAATTAACATAACCGGCTGATCTTTTTGTTTGCTTGACTTTTTACGTCTGCACAAATTAAATAAACAAAGAAAAAAAAAGTCATCGTATTTGTGATTAAAAATTTAAATCGTAATTAAGGACAAAAATACTATTAACGTATTTTTGTAAGTTCGGGCCTGCCATCGTTGATGTCAATGCCGACAATAATTTCACTGAACTGAGATTCAAATAAGGGTAAATATTTCATGTTTAAACGTAATTCTATCACGATTCTTGACATTGCAGTGACGTCTCAATATGTTGAGTGTACAAATAAATTATGTAAAAATCATCAAAAAAGACAAATTTTAGGTACGCAGTCCAACAGGTTTTTGTTTACAAACGGTACTTTTTTTTAAATGTGCATTTTTCAAGTTGGCCGGGAAGAGATACGATACGTCTTGTCATGCAATTTTTTTAACATTTTGTGAAAAGAATGAACTTTCGTCGGACTGGCGTAACCGGCATTTTCAGATAACATCTTTTGTCATATGTATTTTATCTCCTAATACCTTTGACCTACCCTTATTCTACTACAAAAACAAACGCTGAATAATTAGAATTTTGGTCTTGTCAGTGGTTCTATTTTTACTTTTTGTTACGTCAATTTATTCTATTTAGATATTTAATATCGAATTTTAATTTTGTTTTATAATTTTTTTTCTACTTTTTTTTTGCAGTTTTAATTAATTTGCAATTTTACTTTTCAGGTACTTTAATCTTCCAAATGTACCAGAAAAAATATTGATAATGTATTGGAAATAGACAATTTTACGTCACAATTATATTTAAAAAAAAATAAAACAATCTAGTATGAAGGACTATTTTAAAAATAAATAAATTGCTATATTGTTATTTTTTTTAAATTTATCTACCCGTGTAATTATGAATGGCAATGAAAATTTAAATTCAGTTGTTATGGCCTAATTTCTATCGGGTGATTTTCAAATATATATTCATATAGGTAACTTTTTAAGAATAAATTGTTTTTTTAATATTTTTTTTATAAATAAAATATTTTCATTTCTAAGTTATCATTATTAAGTTTAATGTTAGTTAAAATACAATATTAGATGTTATGTTCAAATAAATCATGGCAAAATTGAAATCACTGTTAATATGTTTTCCTACTTAAGAATTTTTTTTTATGGTCCCTTGGAAAACGTATTAAGAGGGTTTCACTGTAATTGTATAATAAAATATTTTCTTAATTTAAATTTTTAATCTTAAATCTACAAATATAATGACATTCAAAACTATTTAAGGTACTAATGTAGAATATCAACAGCAATAGACACCAAAAAGATGTTCAGATGATGAATAGATTACAAATAATGGAAGAAGAAAATCCCCCGCTGTGTTCCTACTGGCGCTATACATTCCAGGCCTTGAACCATTATTTTAATATTCAAGATAAAACATATTATTTTAGTTACTGGATTATTTGGAACCCATGCTGAGCCAAGGAGGAAACATAGTTGACTATCATGGATGTGATTTTTTCCCAGAACGATGGTTTGATATAGTATTTGTGTTACGTACTGATAATACTATTCTCTACGACAGATTGTTAGCCCGGTAAGTACAAAAGTTGTCTAATATTCTCACATTTATTGATTCTGAAATCAAATTGTCCAAATTGTGAGTGTCAGAAATCAAATTGTCCAAAACTGTAAATGTATAATTATGTTCAAGATAGCATTAGCCGTTTTAGCACTACTCTAATTTTCTTTACAGTTTCCAAAAATGCTAAATGAGAATTTGTTGTTTTTAGACATCAGTGTTATTAAAAATTTGCATAAATTAGTACAGTAAAACCGCGATATAATGAAATCCAAGGGACCAAAAAATAAAAATTCGTAGTAACGAATTCCCACATATAACGAAATAAATTTTAAAAATCCTACTATATGTTACGCGCCGTCGCAAAAAAATGTTGCGCGGCTTCAAAAAAGATCGCAAATTGTGCAAACAGAGGAGGAAGGCCATAGGGAACTGAATACCTACATATTTTTAGTAGTTTTGTTATTAAAATGGTTAAGCAAATGGATAATCAAAGGAATTAAATTAAGAACAGAATCTATTCAACACCGATTGGAAAATATTTTTGTAAATTCCAGAATATTGCAAACACAAAACAATATTTTAATTGTGCTTAAATGTAGAGCCGCTTCAAACATAGTTTTGGTCATGAAACATACAAAAATAACAATTTTACAGTTGAATCGCGGCATTTTTATAAAATGAGTCGTATATAAATTATGAAGGTACTTACCGGTAACGGCGGCAACCACTTCAAAATATATTTATAATCGTTAAAATTGTTCACTTAAAAATTATCGTTAACATTGTTCACTTAAAATACACGAAAACAATAGTTAATAGAAATACAAAATGCCGTACAAAAATAGTCCATAAAATATTTTAACGAATTATTTATATTATTGACGAGTTCACACGAAAACAATTGTCAAACGAAAATGAATTTATGTAAATATTCAGTTCGGTCATGCAATAATCGCGTTAAAAGCTGAACAAACTTAACTCTACAGACGTTACACTGAGATTGACGTTTCCAATAAGTACATACTGCAACTTTCGGGGAGTTCCTGTTAATTTTTGTATTTGCCATAAAACCGTTCGCATACGACAGATGCATCGGCGCGGCTTTGTAAGTGCGAAATAATATTTTCATCTTTTAACATTTTTTTATTTCGTTATAAATTTACGTAAATGTATTGGCATTTTTTCGTACGGGACAAAAATGATTTTGTTATAAATATTAACGGGATTTCGTTATATAAATGCATTTTTGTATGAAAAATTGGTTTTAGGGGCTAAATTTTGATTTTTTTTTTCGATATACGTCATTTTTCGCTATATCGGGTTTCGTTATATCGCGGTTTTACTGTAGCATCTTTCCTCCCATGTTTATTATAAAAACTTAGAAGAGTTTTACCTTTTAATAGACTTCCTATTTTGTTTCCATTAATGCCTGGCATCTATTATGAGAGAGACAGCCTGCTGTTTCTGTTTGTAGATGTCCACTCCTCCATATGGCGTGTTTCCAATTAAGCCGTAATGGTACTTTTTCATATGCTCCCGCTTCAACTTATACTTTTCTATGGCTATTACTCTAGATTCCTTCGTGTTTTTCTTTTAAAATTAAGTCATTAATTAGTGCAATGTGACAGAGATTTATATTTTTGTTTTTTCATTGTTTTCTTCCGTATAAATGTGACAATAACCGCAAATCACGGCAGGCGACCGATTATTCAACAATTTGTTACAACAAGTGGGCGCCCTGACGGAAGTGTTATTGAGAGGCAGTATAGCTCCCGTATCTATTATACTCTGGAACCTACAAGGGTGTAGACAACTGTCTAGATAGCCGTTTTTGCAGCTGCTGCCAAATTTAATAAGGGACATGAACATTTTGGAGTTTAGTGAAAGAATCACCAGGACCAAAGGCTGACCCGAAACGCATTGATCAGATCTCTAAATTGCTACATTTTGATTTTGAAGAATGGGTGGGCGTACTCTATGCGGAGACACGACCTATGCGGCGACTCACACTTTTGTCGAGTTGGAAGTGAACAACGATTTTAAGAGAATGGACAATGTGCCCATTCACACGGTTTCGCTAAAAAGATCTCTTGCCGCCCTGCTCAACACCTTACTCGCCCAGAGGAAGACTTTGAGATAAGGGATGCAGTCACTGGTGAACCGGGCTTCGGAGCCTAACACTGACCTGTCTTTTTCAGCGTTTTTTGAACGGGTCCAGGAAATGTTCACCAGTGATGTACCTTACAACAAGATTTCGGATAATGCTTCACGGCCGATAGTAGCCGCTGCGTGGTTAGGGCTTCCATAGAATCTGTATTTCAATGTGGAAATCCTTTATTATATTGCTTTAACAATGGTGCATTGTGCATACTTATTACACTTAAAAGGCGCAGGAAGATCTAAATTTAAATCTTTGTTTGTTTTGATTATAAATTTTTTCAACTAAAATATTTTATTTTTTTTACATTAACTTTCAGAAAGCAATTGGTGAAAGTCGATTGCTTTTCTGCTAATGCATTCTGTATTGCGCTCCCTGGAATAATTGTACAAACATTCTTGAAAAAACTGAGATCATGTTTACATAAATGATTATTGAACAAACGTAAAGATTACAATCTGCCAGCGTCGCATTATTCTTTGCATCTTTATTCTATGGTCGCATTTGACAGTGCGATAGATAAGAAATATACTTACCAGTCGTAAAATTTGTACGATTTCACTAATGTATGTTTTTTCTTACTCATAATAAAAACAATCTACACTTATTTCAAACTGAATATACAGACGGTCCTAGACTTTCATACGTAATTGGTTTCTGAAATGTGTACGAAAGTTGAGCAACGTAAAAAAACATGGAAAAGTGTTTATTGATTAGTATCTGGTGTTTTCTTTATAAATTTATAAAGAGTTCTGTAACACGCTGTGTCTTTTTCTATTGCCCTTCGTACATGAGATATACGCTCCCCATTGGGATCACATTCCTTCATGATGGTCAAAAATTTATCAAGATTGTTCATATTCTTGGTTGTCAAAGTCTTAACAGTTTCCTTCTCCATCGTTTTGTAGTTCATTTATCTTTTGTAGATTAATCAAATCTTCATTTAACAAAGGTTCTGAATGAGATTCTATCAACTCATTAATGTCTCCGTTGTCGACATTGTAGTTAAATTAATTTATTATGTGAACTATTTGCATTGTAGTTTAAGGAGTTTCTTTCAAGTCTACAGAATCATTCATCATTTGTAGACATACTTTATTCCAGCAACCTTTCCAAGAGGAGGGAAGGAACTAATATTGAGGAGGGGAGAATTGTTACACGGAAGTACAAGTGTTTTTGCGATACATATTGATAAAAATCTCAATTTTAAATATGTATGAAATAGCTAATTTTACGAAAGTGAAACGTACGAAAGTCGAAGATCGGCTGTATATTTACGTACTGTAATTGAATATATAAAAGAGAAAATACTTAAGTAATTTTAATCTAAAGAAATTAAAAGCACGTTCAAAGGATTTTTTTTTACTGGCAATGACACTAAGTCCAATACGGTCTAGTAAGTTGTAGATAAAAGATAGGGATGCACAATATGAAAATACATAGGAGAAATAGCCCTTCTTAAAATTAATTCACACAAAAGGTTATTATCTTATTATCAGGACGTGAACCATTCCATCTGTTAAGGGCCAGTTGTAACTTTTTACTAACGCCTCTAGTAAAAATCCTTTGCGGGTTGGTGATACATCAAATTTACTACTGTCAACGCATAGATGGAGATGTCTATGGGCACAAATAATCATGAAATATGCTTTATTTTATAATAATGATGTGTTTATTCCAGCGTGATCAGGTTTTTTTTTAACCCAATTCGCCATAGAGATAACACATTATATGTTATACATTAAGGTTATGAAATAAATATAATGCTATGAAAAAGAAAACCAAGGAAAATATTAATAAATAAAAAAATAAAAAGTAAATATTACATATATAACTACTTCAGTTACAGCCATTGTTGTATATGTAGCTATTCTGTAGGAGTTGCCATTCTCTGGTCAGGGAACCAGCTTTCCATGAGAGCGCCGCTTGCACCAGAGAGTTGGTGCTGAGCTCCAGCCATAGCTTTACGCCAGCAACTCGATGTTTCAGAAGCGGAACGAATTCATGTATACGGCCTTCGGTAAACATTCTAGATGCGCTGCAATAACGCGCCAATCTGAACAGTATTCTGTACGAGTTGTACTGAATTCGGAGACGGTTATACGTCACTTGCTTGCATTTCAACCAGAGCTCGCAGGTACGCATGCTGGTGAAGAACGATTTAAACAGGATGCTCTACATCTCCTTACTGTATCGGTAGAAACGCCGTGATAGCATATTTGCACGAACGCTCAACTGTCTCCTCTGCCGTTCTATATCATCATCGTCTTGTCCATCTTCATTGAATATATGGCCAAGGTATTTGACCTTATTTTGAACGCTCAATTTCGTCCCGTCCAGCCACACGGGAAGGATATTATCTGGCCCTTTTCCATATTTGAACGCCACTATGACCGATTTGCTGGCATTGTATGAAATATTGTGTTCACTGGCATATGTTTCACTTATCTGTAAAAGCTTTCTTATCCCTTTATGCATTATCTATGAATTTTTTGCCCTAGGCATTTGAAATCTGTCACTTTAGTGGTGAAATTTTTTCATATTATGTGCTAATCTATACATTAATATATTAAACAACGAAATCATCATCGGATGAACTCTCATCACTAAAATAGCAGGATATTAAATGATTAATTGTCATATACTGCAATATTCAAAGTATCAATGTGTTAGATGATTTTTGGAACAGCTGTGAAAAGTCCGCCATATTTAACTATCGATTCTTGTTTTTACTATCAGATATCGGAGAGTAAAATGAGTTTACTACAGGATGTAAATATTTTCGAGAAGTAAATATTTTTTTACTAACGATCAAACAACCCATTTTTGCAATTTTTTTTACTTTAGTAACTTACTGATCACACAACCGGCCCTGAGATCCGAACGGGATACAAAGACAAAATCTATGGATATGAGAAATAAGAAGGGCATAAAATCTAGTTATTCAGAACTGATTACTAAACATAGCAAAATTATTGTCATGCTTATAACAGGGCTTAAACACCTAAGCATGTAATGTATAACCAAACACACTTATATTAAGTTTTAAATATGAATTAATGACATGCAATGCAACATTATTTTTATTTTTTCAGGGGATATTCAGGCAAAAAGTTGGAAGACAATGTGCAATGTGAAATATTTCAGACTATTTTGGAAGAAGCTCAATCATCGTACGATTCTCAAATAGTTCATGAATTACAGAATAATACAGAAGCCCAATTGACTAAAAATATTAAACATATAATCAATTGGATTAAGCAATGGAAGAAAAATAATATTCAGTAAACTTTAACATCAATTACTTTCTTCTGCATTGTGAAAATAACAAAAATTAACTCCTTTAAGATTAATCAATTTAATGAATCGAGAATTTGCAGAAATTTTGAATAAAAATACGGCATAATTGGTGAATTCTATATGTTTTCGGATTTTTACAAGAAATATTGATTGGGTCACAAATACTTAAGTTATAACTCTTTAAAGTTTCCAAATTTTCATCACCATAAATATTGATATCTGACATTCTTTATCTACGGATAAGAAGTTATTTCTCAGATTTTTGCAAAAGGCATGTTTTTTACAGAAATTAAACACAACATAATAAACCCCTTTTCAAAAACATTTATATATGAGTTAATAAATTTTAAACATTTATGATCCAATCAATTTTTTTTTTTAAATCAAGGCACTTGACTTTACCGGGAAACATACCTTTAGCATAAATCTGAGCATGTACCGTATTCGCCAGTTTAGCCAAAAATGCTTCAAAAACCTGGCATAAAGAGTTACAATGAAATTGCAATTTAATATTTTCTCAAATGATAGAAAATTTGATAAATTGTATAAAATAATTAATAAATTTAAGTTATGCACTGGAACTTTTAATGTGCTCACTTTTAAAAAGTATGTACAGGACAAATCTCATTATAACGAATAAAAATATTTTGTTATACTGAATATGGGAGAAAAACATAATATGTATTTCATTTGGAAATAATTGAGTATTCTGAAAATGTTTTTATTTTGGTACTCATTATAGCTGAATTTGACCTGTATGTATTATCTTTTAAATAATTATGATTATGGTATCTTATGGGCTAATTTGTTTTGTCGGTCCAAAGGAAACTGCACTATCCAACAACTCTGAAAAAAAATCCATGTTTTTATTTCTCATGGTATATTTTTCACAAAGTATTTAATAAAGTTTATCTAATGATTAATTTACAGTGAAACTCTAATTTTACACTTGTCTGAGGACTAAGCTAAAATGGCGGAAAGTGCAAATTAAGAGTCAAAATGTAAAAACTCTGAAGTAGACTGTACTGAATGTTTGTATGTATTTTGTTAGGCAATTTGAAGAACATAAACATTTCTCAATACAAAATTTCAGAAACATCTCTGAGGTTTCTCAGGAAGTATGTTGTTATTTACATGAATAGAAGATAAAATTGTATTTTTATTTAATAAAAATAATTATTTTAACTTAATAGATTTGTTAATGTTTGAGAGAATTTCTGCACCGAAAGAGTGTGTTAATAAAGATTATATTGTACGATTTTAATAATAGTAGTTTCACCATATCGAATTAGAAATAAATTATATTATCTAGAAATAACTAATATGTATTAGTTGAAAATTAACTTATAAATTCACTCAATTATATTTTGTTGTGTCATGTTATGTTGTGTTATGGATAATGTACATATAAGTACATTATTACGTAAATAGTACAAATGGAAATATTTGGCAATTCGTAAAATATTAAGATGACACAGCATTTTATATCAAAAGCAGACACTTTTGCAATATGTGTACTATTGATTTATATGAATCATTGGTAGGGTTCATAATACATTCTTTGTTATATAAAATAAACTCAATTTATTGAAGTACATGGATATTCTACAAATATCTATATACATATATATAAATATCTTCACTTTATTGTTTCTTTTAGCAATAATTATTATATACATACATTCTCACTGCACACAAGATGTATAACATTCTCTCTGGCTGTCCCATCATCACTACCTATTTGATAGTCTTAAAATTAATTTATTTAAAAATTATTGACCTGTTTTCAGAACATTTTCAGCGTTTAGAGAAATTGTATAAGTATGTAAATCATCTTCTAATGATTCTGCTGCACTCAATGTTGATGAATCGTCCACAATTTCCTTAATGTTGTCACCATCGTGTCTGTCTACTATGTATGTACATTCACTTTTTGAATCACTGTTTGTTTCTGTGGGCGGTTTGTGAATATCTGCTTGTAATTGGAATATTTCATTAAATTGTGTTAAATCCACAGAAATTGTTATATTATTCTCACTTTCTGATGATATGTGGTTAGATTTATACGTGCCTTGATAAATATTGTCCTCAGCATTTAAAGCGTTAGATTTATTTTCTGCATACTCGCGACCTTTTCTCGCAATTAAAAGTACATCATCCATTTTATTTATTAGATTCCATAATTTTGAATCATGGATCCTTTCGATTAATTTGTTATCTATGCCTGCTTGGTCAGCCAATTTACGCCTAAAACTTGAAGCTTTTAAATCTGGAAATTGTTTCATTTTCTGCATAATTTTATCAGAATTTGTACCAACATCACAATATATGTTGGCCCTTGATTCTTCATTAACACTATAAGATGAGTCTGTAAATAATTCTATATTCATATTAGAATCCTGTTGATTTTCTTGAAATTCACAAACGATTAACGGAGAAGGAAAAAATCCACATCCCATAGTGAAAATATTGTAATATGGGTGATAATCTAGCGCCGTGATTGTTTGATGATTAAATGCACTCGGATTGTAAATTGCCATTAACTTTCCTGTAGATGCACTCCAAACACAGTTCCCAATGAAAACCAATGTTCCACAAGGTGAAATTGAACCTCTTAATTGATATCTGAAATAAAAATAAATTACAGTCGAAAACATTTAAAATGAAACAATGGGAAACAAAATATTTCTTCATGTTAAAAGATATTTTTAAAAACTCACTAATGTTTTCAGTGTCGTAATAATCAATATGATCATGATATAAACTTTAAACAAACAGGAAACAAAATTACTTTTTTTTATTATAATGGCTACACGAAGTAAATTTTATAAAAAATATTTATTTTAAACTCTTTGGTACACCAAATATAAGAATACATGCGGTATGTAAAAATTCAAAATAAAATGTTACTATTTTTTATAAAAAATTAAATCTTTTTGCATCTTATGCTGAACCGGTCAATAGAAAGTTAAGTTGTAAATAGTTTGATGATGACGCGGATGGTATGCGGCAAACAGCATCCTTATAACCATTGTTATAATCTAATTAATAGAAATTAAGTCATAAACAGTAAACAATTTGGTGATGATTTGATTCTTCTGAGATGCAAAATCTTTTCATGTTAAAAGAATATAAAAGAAATTAAATAACATTTTGTCGGGGTCAGAATATTTTTTCATTGTATTTCATTTACCATATATAATAGTCACTTGCCGCATTTCAGTGGCCATTATCAAGGTTAATGCAATGAAAATGTGACATGAAATTCTGGCTTGTGGTGCTAAACTGGCTGCAACCAAAATAAAAGGAAGTTAATGAGTGAATATTGTTATTCTAATAGTCGTAAACAGGGATTCTTCCAATACTGCACAATGTTTACTATTTATGAATTAGTCAATTAGATTCTGTGTTCGCAAGTTCAGAAAGTCATTAATAAAATCATAATGATTTTTATTAAGGAAAACACATTCTTATTGTGAAGTTGTAATTATTCAGAACATAGGTCTGTGATATTTTAAATACTAAATTAATGTATTAATTATAAATATATACATATAAAATCAATTTTGTCGAAAAATATTGTTTTAGCGTCACCGGGATTCGAACCTGGATCTTCATTTCCAATCCGGGGAAGTGCACTACCTTTGTGCTATAACGCCAGTATTTTTCTTGACAAATTTTCGAAACTATATGTTACATTTTTCAAATTAATACACCTGTCGTTCCATTATTTGAATATATGTTGTATCAACGTGTCCAAAATTTAATAAAAAATGAATTGATAATTCTGGCGTCTGCAAATCAGTTTACTCAAAGGTATTTGAGATTCTGTAAAAATAATGTTGATGGCTTTCAAATAATGGAACGACAGGTGTATTAATTTGAAAAATGTAACATATAGTTTCGAAAATTTGTCAAGAAAAATACTGGCGTTATAGCACAAAGGTAGTGCACTTCCCCGGATTGGAAATGAAGATCCAGGTTCGAATCCCGGTGACGCTAAAACAATATTTTTCGACAAAATTGATTTTATATGTATATATTTATAATTAATACATTAATTTAGTATTTATAATGATTTTTATTTACGCTAGATTAGTGTTAATTACCATATAAAATTTTCAAGAATTAATAGTTTTAAAAAATATTTATGATTCCAATGTATAATTTTAATCCAATTTATTCAAGATAATATAGCGAATATAAACATGAATGATAAAAATATGTTATATAATACTGGATACATTTTTACTTGTAAATTTTCCTTCTGTCATCTACTTTAGTATTTTGCAAGTGCATATCAGTCTGCCAGTGCACTAGATAAGAAATGTTTACGTTACAATACTGCACACGCAATACGTTTTGCAATATGACACGGAGTACACATTGAAAAATAGAAAAAAATATATTGCTGAAATGAAGCTTTATTAGCAATTATAATAGGAATGGGATATTACGACTACCTATTGCCATATTCCTGTACTTACGTGTACTCAAAGCCATCCTTGTAGCAAAGAAGTAAAGTAGATGTAGAAACATTCAAGAGCCATGATACAGAATTTCTCACAACAACCAGCATTCGTTGATTATCAGGAAACATAACAAGGTCATTGATGACATGATCTCTTATCTCTGAAAGCTTTATTATTCTGTAAACAAATTATATTAATTGACATTATATTAAGTATATAATTATGTCTGTATGCATATATTATTATAATATTAAACAAGTTGCTATTCGGTAATCCACGTTTAACAGAAAGCTATATGAGGCAGATCAAAGTCAAACTCACTTTGCCTTATCTGCCTCTGGAGAAAAATTGACTTATGTTGGTTTGTTCTTCATGAAAAATCCCTCCAATTTAGTTGTATTGATAAATGCTTTCATATTAAAAACAACTATAAAAAAAGTCATATTTTCCAAAAGCTACGTTTATAAAATGTCATTGTTTCTTCAAATCATCATAGGTGCATAAGAAAGAAGTCACTTGTTCTAGTTAATTCAAAATATGATCAAAAAAAAAATAATTACACAAAACAAAGCTAATCAAAATTTGCTATAGTGTAAAAACGTGATTCAAGAATAATATTGCGGGATTGACAAAGAAATCACATCATTTTACATAATGACATGATTTTAATCACAGACGTCGTTCAAAGACGATGAAGCCAGAAATTATCTAGGCTGGAATTAGATTGGAGCGAATTATAACATTATAAATTTGTAAAAGATGTTACCTCAATTATTTAACATAAAAGTAATCATACAACACAAAAACAAAAAAGTTGTATTTTTTTATCAGTAGGTATTAAGAGGCAACTTTCACTTTTCCACTTTGAATTTAGAGATATTTTTGCATTTTGCATACCCTTTCAAGATGAGACTAATAGTTAATTCTTTTATAATATCAAGTAAACATAAAAGTGCATTATTTTTTACGTAAATATTGCTAGAGTGAAAGGTATCAATAGAAAAGGACAAGTATACAATTGTTGGTTTTCTTAAATTCCTAGGTAATAAGCTATCAGAAAATAGCCATTTCTTCAACATTCATAATACTTTATGTTACCATTTGAAATTATCAAGCGAAAATTAAATAATTTGTTGAAGTTCTCACCTAAGAATTATTATGTTTATACTATGAAGAATTATTATGTTTATGATAAAAACCATTGTTTGTGTCGATAAACATGTGATTATAAAATATTACAATTTTACCCCAATTTATAAGGAAAAAATTATCATATTTTTTATTTATTATCTTAGTTTTATTAACCACAATTGAGTTTAAAAAACATCTACCGGTTTCGGAAAACACCTTTTCCTTCTTCAGGATGTCATAACTAACTAAAAATATAGCATTGTTTTTCTATTTATCCAGAATCTATTTTTAAATTTTTTTAAAAAAAAACAACAATTATTTAAAAAATAAATTTAGTACATACTACTTAATACTGATAAATAATATTTATAACTTTTGAAGCAGCTGTATTTGTGAAGAGAAAACTATTTATGCTAATATTATATAATAATCATACTCCAGTTGTAATAAAAAAAACTTTTTTTTTTAAATATTTATTTATTGTTTTAATAAATTACATATATATTTAATATTAAAATATAAATGAAAATATGACAAAAGTATTATTATTCACTGTTAAATAATTAGTTGTTCATCGAGCATATTATCGTTCTTCAGAATTTCGTTGTTTTTTACTTTACACGTATTCAAAACAAAATTTGGTCAACACAGATTACATTTTAAACTGAATTTAGAAATAAAACTTTGTTCTTTCACATATTCAATATTCATTCATGTGCACCCAAACATCGATTTGTGGGAGTAAATTTGATTAATTTGAGAAAAGAATTGGTGTATGTCGACCACTCTTTTGCCATCCAATTTACGAAGTTTACACGAGTCCACACATTCAATGCTCAGTTCGGGAACATCCTGAAAATAATTTATAATATTATTAATATTGTTATTCAGTTATCAGTATTTTTATATACAAAATATTAAAATACGTGTTTATTCATTTATATGACTATAACAAATACATTTGTATCAATCAGACAGGTCTGTCATGTATAATTCTTTTGATATTATTATTTATCTTTAAGGATATGTATTTCCAATAGAAAATAATTTATCTGCACTACATAATATATTTATATTGAACTATGTAATTTATATTATTAAATCAAATAGATAATTATTATAAGAATGGTAAAAATTATCAACTTACGTTGTGATTTTTTTTCTGAGAGGTTTATAACCATTTCAAATTTTGTTGGAACATTTCCTAAAGCATGTCAATGGATACTTTTTGACCTTAGGCATCTTGAGTCACAGGAGGCAGTAATTTCAGAACAATAATGTATATAATAATATTTATTGACTTTTAATGAGAACCAAATCCAACAAAAAAAATCACGGGTTCACAAATTTCACATTGAATCTTGTGAATGAATGGATTTCATGCGCTGGCCGCACCTGCGCTAGCAGCCATGCGATAGCCACGCATGCGCTGTCAGATTCTAAAATGCTCCGATCGGTTGACATATGTTTAATGTTTAAATGTCAAAATTATAATCTGTTTTCGTATAAAAACAGCCCAAAACCACACAATTTACAAAAATAAGCAATTGGTATTGAGAATAAGTATAATATTCATTCATATTGTAGTCAAAATTTGTATTAAAATGTGTTTTATAGGCAAATTTAATTAAAATTTATCAGAGCGCAAAGTTCACAACCGCCGTCACCGTTTCGAATGGCATACTAACAGTGTGAGATATAATTAATAATATTGTATTTCATAAGATTAGAAATATATTATTTAAAAAATGATTATTGTGTTTCTGATATTAAACTTAGTTTTAAATAGTAGTTGAAGCCTCAAAGCATGCGAGTAAATATAGTATATTATTTAAAAACATGTTTTTACTAAAACAAAGTATTTTAAAAACGTCAAAAATTCATCAAATGTACTGCAAATTTAATGATTTATAACTCTATTAGTTTCTTACAGATTTATCTCCGTAATCTTGGCTTCAAGATTATAAGAAAATATATTTTGTTTATGCATTAATTTAGTATATTAACTCAATTTCGTACCATGCCTAAAATGCATCTAAAGGTCGCGGTCTTTCTTATAATATTTGTATCATCTTAATTATAGCAAATAACATTCAGTTTATTCATTTTATATTAATGTAAAGATCCAATCTAAGTAATAGTTGAAAAAAAAGTCTAATCTATTGAATAACTTCTGATATAAATGAATAATAAAAACCCACATTTTCGTAAAAAATGCAAAATTTTTAATTATTATTGCAAGTCGCGCCTTAATATAATAGCTCAACAATATAACAATAGCTCAAATGAAAAACTACTTACAACAGTTTACACCAGTTGAGTTTATTATTGGTCCATTTTATAATCAGTCCTGCACTATCGCCCGAATAAAATACCTTACTTTTGTTTCCAAAACAAATGGAATTAATAAATCCTTCATGACCTAAAAGTTCTTGGTCAAGACTGTAATCTTTATCCTTATGTTTTATCCAAATACGAATTATTTTATCGTAGCATCCAGTTACAATAGTTTCATCAAGAGTACAAAACTGTGATGAGTATACAAAAGTAGGATGAACTAATTGTTGCAGAAAATTGTTTTGTGAACTGTCCAAATTCCAAATGCAAACTGTGGAGTCTGCAGATGCAGTGACCAAAATACTATTACTGGAATGACTCCAGCAGATATCGTAGATAAACTTTTTATGAAAAATTAATTTAGCTTCTCTCGTAAACTGGGGCACCTGCGTAAAATAATTGTTAATGCATTTTCTAAGTATAATAATATTTAAATAATATGTGATTCAATATTTTAAATAATTCAACTAAAATAACTGTTTCAGTCCATTTATTTTTATTAAATTATTGAATTTGTTACTTTGTCTTTTGACTGAGGAATGATCGCTTCAAAACATATTAACATTATAAAATAAATCCAAGATGTTAAAAATTAACAATTACTTTTATAAAAAGTTATTCTATTTTGATGATTTATGACCGATTTTTAAAATTCCACATTTGGATGTGCTAGTTTTATGGAGAAAAATATTCTTACCTTATAAACATGGACAGAAAAGTCATCATGGTCGCCGGAAGAATGTGCTAATTTTTCACCACAGTGACTGAATTTAATTACAAATGATCCCTTTTCCTTATTTAATAAATATTTGACTATTTTATTGGGTATTTTACATAGTTGACCAACTTCCCTTTTGACAAATTTTGTATCTGCTTTGACTTGTGTATTCACAAATGTGTTGATCTCTTGTTCATTAGTTTTACTTTTAAAAATATTTAATTTCATGTTGTTAATTGTTGTTTCTTCATGTATTTTAATTCCTTTCAATGTAACATATAGTATACTTGGATACACTTTCCAAGGTTTCTCCTTCCAGCAATCATAAGCTTTAGGATCACTTATAGAATAATTTATTTCTAACATTTCATATAATTGTATTTTTATTTTTCTATTTATGTTACATATTTCACCATTTCCAAAAGGTTTTATAAATCCCCAAGCGATTGTATGCGGAGTTTCAGGTTCTGAAGTGAATAAAATAAATAATTATTTATTGTAATAATGACCACTAAGTTAGTAAAATATTTATATGCATATTATTTTTACTTTTGACTTTTGTTGAATATATTTTTGAAATAGTGGAAGGGTTAACTGATATCACTGCAGTATCAAGCAATGGATTCTTATTATTTTCTATGTACGCATTTATCTTTCAAAAACTTTTTGCATCTTATTTTAAAGACATATAACCAACCTTTATTAGTTTTGTTGTGTGGTTGTACGCCAACAATTTCAAAGAATATTATTATGCTTAATACATTTCTTATTTCTTCTATGATATTATCTTCAAACAAAATAAGCTCATTCCATTGGGGTATTATAGTCCTAAAAAATGAAATGTTCAAATACACTTTTGTTTTATCGAAACTTATATTTTCTATATTAAGCTATTTGTAATCCTTGCAATATAATTAATTAGATTTAATTATTATTTAAAATAGGGAGTAGGGGAGGTGCCATTGTTTTGTACAGGCCTTAAGAAGAAATAATATACGCAATATTTGGTCCAGCCAGGAGGAGGGTGTAGTGACTATATTTATCTCAATGTCCTAAAGTGCAAGTGAACAAAATTTGGAATGGATGGCATCCAATATAATACAGATTTCTATTGGTGTGGTGGCCAGAGGAAGGGGAGAAGGTTATAATAGTTTGCACTGGGTCCTAAAGAGTAACTATACAAAATAACTTTAGATCTGCCAAAGAGTGTAGTTATATAGAGAATAAACAGATATTACATTTTATACATAAATATATACAGATGTATATGCTCGCCTAGAAATCTGAAACAATATTCTTAGGCTTATTTTTTAAAATGATATCACCTATTACAAACATATTTCTAGATATTTTAGAATCTAATTTTATTTTACTCACCGATGTTTGGAGAAATCAAATGATTTTGTGTTAATCTGAATGTTTTTCTGGTTTTCAATATTAAAGCATTTTCCATTTTCCAAATTTACAATGTATATTTTAACAAATGGATAAATCAGGAACGGATGATGTCTTAAAATATCACATTTATGTATATGTATTCCTGAAATAATAATTTTATAATGTAGCCAAAAGAAATGATCTCACAATGGGAAATAAATTAAGAATTGGAACCCACACGTTCCTAAGCACAAATTCACATATGATTGCATTTAGGTAACTTACAGCATAAACAATCTAAATATCCTTACACAATTATTAGTGGGTTATTCTAAATGACGCTCACATAATGTGTGCATATACCTCACCTATACACCAGCACATCTTGGTAACAAACTGTGGTAATGAGATTATTATGAAGAATATGTGGGAACACTAAATGATTGCATATGAAACAAAAAGATAAGCAAAAATGTGCAGCCAAAGTGAGCCTAAAATGTAGATTGAAGGATAAGGAAGGGTCTATCAGTATGTGCATTGGGGTAAATAGCAGATAGACTATGGATAGGAAACAAAAGTCACTACTAAACAGAATATATTTCAAAGATAAATAATGTTAGAAGTCTGAAGAGCAGACAGGTGTATATCATAATAAAAGCATATGGCATTCCACGCTCTCTGACTACCCCTATCAGTATATATGATGAAAATGTTATAAGGTTTTCACGACTGTTTAGAATCTTATGTGTGCAGTTTTCTGGGTTAATCTGCCATATATATATGATCTTTCTGGCAGACATTTCAGATCCGTCAGCTCCCGTTGCAGGGTCCATCAGCCCTACGTTCGGCCATCCGATACGTTAGCAAGAAATGTCAGATATACACGGCAGATTAGCCCAGAAAAGTGTACACAGAAGATTATAATATGATAGTATGTATGTATGGATCTACAATTTTTCTTACAAATACATACAGTGTGTATTATGCTTATCTATATTAGTTGAATATTAAGTTAAATCAAAAAATTATCATTATTTTTAAATTATATTTTTAATAAAACAAAGTTAACGATTTAAAATAATGGATTTTGACTGCAAAGGTGATTTTGCTAATCTTAAAAATACAAAAAATTATCCATGACGGTGTGTAATTTTTACACAACTTGATTATTTATAACTTTAATTTTGGAAAGGCAGCCACTTTTAAAATATTGTGAATGCAAGTCATAAAAACAAGCATGTTAAAATTTTATCAGACATTCTACCTATAATCTTTAATATCTTTCCTACATTTGTTTCGTCTGTTATTTTTTGTAAAGGTTTTAATTCTGTTTCTCCTATAGTTTTATTTATTGTTTCAGGGGACAATATCTGTGCATTTGTTTTAACTTTATCTGATGCTTTCTCATTTCTTTTTGGTTTCCTTATATTTGATTCACGATTGCTTTTGTGCGATGAATTGTGGGAAGAATGCGGTCTATCGCCAAGATTATTCAATTGAATACTAGATGATTCACTCCGGCTTGAATTAGGTATGGTTGTTTCCTTAAAGAAGACTACATCACTTTTATTGCCTTCATTTAAACTCTCCAAAGAAATTCTGCGAGAAGAGTTATTTGAGAGATGTTTTTTATCTTTCAAAGATACATCGACTGAGTTGCTACTGTCTAAAATGTTATTTATATCTGTAGATTTCATTTCAAAACTTTCTCTTTGTAAGTTATAGGATGGACTTGTTTTCGGTGATTTTAAGATTTTTTTATTATTTTCGTTTGAATCTTTTTTGTGTCTCCCATTTGTAGAAACTTCATTTTCTTCATCGGTATCATTCTCGTTGTTTGAAGATGCTTCTGTATCCACAAGATGTCTTTGAGAAGAATATACATTGTGTTTCCTAACAAAAAATTATTTTACATAATTAATATCGTTATATAGGTATATTTAAAAAAGTTAATATTATTCTTAGAAAATAATTTTCCTATTTCATACACATGATTGTAGTTACAAATAAATAATTTCAAGGCAGCAATTCAATAATTAAAACAATTTCTTAACTATTTTCATAAAATTAAAGCTAAAATTTATTTCCTCATGTCAGATTCAAAACTATGTATATTTTAATTATGATATCAGGAGTCACCCAGCTTTTGACAAAAATAACAATATACAAATTAATTATTTATAGATTTTTCAAGTAAGACAAATGTTTTATATGAAAGCCAATTTAATAATGTTTATTTGTGTTGCCTTACCTTAATGGAGATGTGATCTTTTTAATGAACTCCATTTAATTTGATTCTAGTTGTCAATTACATAATTTTTTCTTCTCTACTCACATACCCAACTCATGTATTGTATTGGGAGTCGTTACCATGACAACAATGTGACAACACCCATGCCTATTGTGATATATATATATATAGCAGGGAAGATAATATTAACACAGAAAACAAAGGCCGACATCGTTCGACGACGTGTTTTTGTTAAGTGTATAAGGAGTGAAATGACATGCATGAAATAAACCACAAATATTTCTACAAAATTAAAAAAGCCATAGAGCCACCTATTAAACATATTTTATTGAGTTGATATAATACAGGTGTCCGAAGGTGTTTTTTTTTTTTATTGAAACAACAGTTACAGTTTATAATTAAAGCTGCATTTACAATTAATAAGCTATGAAATAATGAAAATGCATTCTATTTCATCAATGCAATTTTGAAATGATCACCTACCACTTCATGGGCCAGTTTTAAATATTATATTTAAATATAATATTTAATAAATATTATATTTTTTATGAGTATTTTCCAAACTAACCTAAGCTTTATGCTTTGGGAACAAAATACTTACTGGTCTCCCAGGATAAGGATCAAAGCAAAGATTACAGTTTCAATAATCTAGCATGCCCTATTACAAGGATGACACCTTCGACCACAAAGGTTGTAGGTTCAAATCTCAAAAGGTCCCATCCAAGTTAGTCCTATTAGCATTAAACTTTCCTGCTTAATTTAAAAACATGCTGTAAAACTATTGAGACATTTTCATGATCGGTCACATTTTCACGCTCCTTACTCACTTCTGCCTCGTTTTAATTTGTATCAATCCTGTTAGCTCTCACCTGTTAAATAAGTGCCATACCATCTTAGCTACTCCCCCAGTTGACTGTCATATAAGGATATAATGCTGATTTTTTTTTTATATTAGAATTTACATATACTCGTACCTTTGATATACTTCAAATTATGTTAAAAAATAATAGATAATCCTGCAATAAACCAGTATTAATAAAGAGCTTGTTATATTTGCAAAATTCGATTTTTAAGTGCAATATGTATCCTTCACGAGAGAAATCAGGATTCAGTTTTCTATAGGGGATTTTTATACCACTTTTTTAATTTTCACCTGTTTAACTGAATTTATAAATATTCACATCTTCATTTTTATATCAATAACAAACCTTTTTCATAATGTGCGCTTTATCCTTGCAATCTATGCGTACCTGACAGCAAAGATCTAAATCGAAAGTCATGTTAAAGTTCCATATTTCATTGTCACTTTTCAGCATAGCATATTTTTTATTAGACGTAAAGCCCCAGAAATTTTAAAAATAGAAGGATAGAAATGGCACATTTTAAATAGCGATTAAGTCAAGGTCTCATTGGCTATTATTGATTGCTTGCTGCTAGGTCTTGTGGGCGGCTTAGTGGGTGCTGCGCGGCCATTGGTGACCCCTATGCGGCCAAGGTCATATCAGCTGTCGCCGATTATTTACTGCTAGTTATGACCGCTGTGGGGTCATGGTCTCATTGGCTATCGCCGATTGCTCGCTACTAAGCTCTCCGGGCGGTTATTGTAGCTGCTCCACGGCCAATGGTGGCCGCTACACAGCCATTGTTAACTTGTACATCCTTATTATACAGTAGAACCGCGATATAACGAAACCCGATATAGCGAAAAATGACGTATATCGAAAAAAAAATCGAAATTTAGTCCCTAAAACCAATTTTTCATACAAAAATGCATTTATATAACGAAATCCCGTTAATATTTATACCAAAATCATTTTTGTCCCGTACGAAAAAATGCCAATACATTTACGTAAATTTATAACGAAATAAAAAAATGTTAAAAGATGAAAATATTATTTCGCACTTACAAAGCCGCGCCGATGCATCTGCCGTGTGCGAATGGTTTTATGGCCTTTTCGGCGGTGCGCGGCGGTCGGCCGACAAGGTAGTAAAACAATTCAAACTTCTTGGGTTCATAGCAAGCCCATAAAACCATTTGACATAATTCTTGCGGCGTTCTGACACGTTTTACGTACGCATACGCCTCTAATATGATTGCAACCTAGACCCAAACAGCTGTAAAATACAAAAATTAACAGGAACCCCCCGAAAGTTGCAGAATGTACTTATTGGAAATGTCAGTCTCAGTGTAACGTCTGTAGAGTTAAGTTTGTTCAGCTTTTAACGCGATTATTGCATGACCGAACTGAATATTTACATAAATTCATTTTCGTTTGACAATTGTTTTCGTGTGAACTCGTCAATAATATAAATAATTCGTTAAAATATTTTATGAACTATTTTTGTACGGTATTTTGTATTTCTATTAACTATTGTTTTCGTGTATTTTAAGTGTACAATGTTAACGATAATTTTTAAGTGAACAATTTTAACGATTATAAATATATTTTTAAGTGAACAATTTTAACGATTATAAATATATTTTTAAGTGAACAATTTTAACGATTATAAATATATTTTGAAGTGGTTGCCGCCGTTACCGGTAAATACCTTCGTAATTTATATACGACTCATTTTATAAAAATGCCGCGATTCAACTGTAAGATTGTTATTTTTGAATTATTTTGTATGTTTCATGCCCAAAACTATGTTTGAAGCGGCTCTACATTTAAACACAATTAAAATATTGTTTTGTGTTTGCAATATTCTGGAATTTACAAAAATATCTTCCAATTGGTGTTGAATAGATTCTGTTCTTAATTTAATTCCTTTGATTATCCATTTGCTTATCTGTTTTAATAACAAAACTACTAAAAATATGTAGGTATTCAGTTCCCTATGGCCTTTTTCCTCCTTTGTTTGCAGAATTTGCGATCTTTTTTGAAGCCGCGCAACATTTTTTTGCGACGGCGCGTAACATATAGTAGGTTTTTTATTTTTTTCGTTATATGTGGGAATTCGTTATTACAAATTTTTATTTTTTGGTCCCTTGGATTTCATTATATCGCGGTTTTACTGTATTGCTTTAGACGAAATATAGATTCTACGTAATGTACGCTATATAGCGGTCACAATAGCCGCTCGTGGATTCCAGCAGCAAAAAGCAGCTATCGCTGATTGCTTTCTGTATTGACAGAGAAGCAATCGGCGGTAACTGATATTATCAGTATTCTATATCGTACAAATGGTGTTTTTACGTATTAACTTTGAATTATATGTATCCACTTTAAAACATTCTTGAAAAATACGAACAAAACATTTGTATTGCCATAATTTGAGTTTTATCAAAGATAAGAAACTGACCATAGAGTGCGACGTGATATGACCATGAGACATTTTTAGTAATTTAATAAAGCATTATATAGCCATAATGAAACAATGTCCAAGACTTCCAGCAAGTCCTAGAAATAGATGGGGATATGTAATATTATTATGGATTCATTTTTAAGGAAAACATTGTGTTGCAGTTTTTCAGAACAAGTAATTCTGTGGTATTTTAATACAAATTAAATCTATCAATTGGAAAGACATGATCAATTTTATTGAAAAAATATTTTGATTGCCACTGGGATCTTTTCCTATCATAAATCATCCCAAAATATTTTTTCGATAAATTAATTATATCTTTCTAATTGATACATTTAATTTATATTAAAATAGTATTCAGTTTGTTTTAAATTAGTGTAGAAGTCCTATCTAAGTAATAGTTTTAAAAAGTCTAATTTACTGAATATCTTCCAATATAAATCAATAATAAAAACCCACATTTTCGTAAAAAAATGCAAAAAGATGGATTATTTAATTATTGATTCTCAGAATATTTTACTTACATTTCTTGAAAAAAGTTTTTAATACAATAAAACTACATTTTTGTATATTAAAAAATATTTATTTCAAAATTTTAAAAAATCGAAAATTTTAGATCTTACAGTAATGCAACTGAAAATTGACAACCAGTACTTGATTAGATCCCACCTAAATCTTACTTACAACTACGTTGAGAATGGATTTTACATCATTGTGGTAAATGTTACCAATAGCTGATGAAACACAAACACTTTAAAGTTCAGTCTTCTTCACGTTTCCTTTTCTGTCGTACCCCTTAAGTTCAGAAGTTGCATGTTTGGCGATGTATTTGATGAAATCATCTAATTCACGACCCCCCTGAAAAATTCATTTACATACAATTAATTAACATTGAACAAGATAAGATGTTAAGACTGATTTGTAAATAAAAAAACTAACATTTTTCTTATAAAAAGAAAGTTAAATTGATTGACAAATGATAAATAATTTTTAATCAACTTTTTTTCATGCAATAGGTGCCAGTAATTTGAGCTCATACATAACATAATAGAATAGTATTGTTTTACACCCATGGTTTAAAAAACTGTAAATTCAATATTAAAATAATTATGCAAGTGCAAACCTCGTAGGCCACTGGGGAACTTTTGGAATCTTTGGGTGCCCAATACAGGGTTGGGAAACCGCGAACTTGAAATGCTGGTGGTACATCATTGTTAGATGCATCAATCTTTACAATCTCTACGTCTTCATCCTTCATCTGTTAAACGAAAGAAAAAAAAGATTCAGAACAAAGGTATGAATAATTAAGTCTTACCATTAGTAGTATGTACATATAATTTCATATTAGATGAAAAAAAATCTGTATTTAACTCGGGACAAAGATGAATAAATATTCTAATGCAGAAAGTGAAATAATCTATATTCCATATGCAAAACTCCATAAATAATTTAAAACTTTAGTTTTTACCACCAAAAATAGAATTTTAAAAACAGAATAATTTGACATATTGTGGGGTGAGTACTTAGTTGTTCTAACAGCACTTTTTCACCAAATTGACATTTTGATAGATTATTTTTGTGCGACAATATTTTATTCTATCAATACCATAACTTAAAAAACATTTTGCTCTATTAGTTCATTTATGCAAATAATTTGTCCTTACTTGTTCCGCTGGATATTTTAACTTTATGTGAAGTTGAAATATTTAAAAAAAGAAGAAATAGTGTACTGTAAATATTATAAACATTTTATATGTCGGGATACTCAATACATTTACATACATAAATCACATAGATTACTCCATTATTACGCTATAAGATGATTTTAATCATAATTTCATTAATTTTATTGTTTCAGGCTTATAAATCTTAAAAATAATATCGAAATTATCAACATAGTCACTGCAATAAGTAGAATGGATAGAAGAATATTTTAGATTACTGGTAGATTAACTTTGTATGGTAAAAAAATCATGATAATAAATAACAACCTTTGTTCTCTCATCTAATTTAGAAAGTGCATTTTTTTTTACTTTTTGTTGAATGTTTTCTTAATAATAAAGAATTTTAGTCTGCTAAATGAATCTTTAATTTTGTTGTTAATTTATTTTATAAATTGCAGTGTTGTAAATAATGTTTTAAAAGAAATAAAATGAGAATTTTTGTTTTTGCTCTGCTATAAAGTTTTAAAGTGTTCTGTCAGAACAATTAAGTACTCCTCACCCCGCGATATATGGTTTTAGCAAATTTATTAGACATCCTGATGAAGGAAATGGTATTTTCCGAAACCGGTTGGTGTATTAAATTTTACTCAAAGTGGTTAAAATCAAAGTTTTAAATAATTTATATTAAAATAAATAAAAACCATGATGTAAAATTTACAACATTCAAAATAAAACTATACGTACATACAAGAGTAATTCTCTGTTGGCAGAAATAAACAGTTATATTTATGTAAGGAAAAATATAAAACAGTGGTGGAAATTGTAATTCTTATTATAAAAGGCTTCATAAGAACTTACCTTTTCTCCGAGATCATCATAAATAGGAGTGAGCTTTTTGCAATGGCCACACCATGGAGCGTAGAACTCAATGAGAGTATCTTTACCATTTTCATTGACAATTTCATTAAAGTTCTTTCCAACTGCTACTTTTACTGGGCCATCATTTGAATCCGGAATCGGTTCAGATTTGATATATGGAGTCAATTCATCATTTGACAATTTATTTAGGAAGGATTGGAAGTTTTCAATACTGAAAGAAAAAAAACATTTGCAGAATTAATAGCACAGTGCAACTTGTTCTCGTGTACATTGTTTCTTCAATTAAGGGTGAGCTTTAATTTTTCCAGTTTAAAATTGGAGAAATTCTACATGAATTACATATGCTTTCAAGATAAGGTTAATAGTTAAATTATTATAAGTACCAGATAAATAATTAATGACATTATTTGTTACATAAATCATGCGAGAGAGGAAGGTTTGAATAGAAAGAGACGACAATAAAAATGTTATTTTCTCGCATACCATACATGTGTCAAGAATAACTTGTATCTGAAGAATTTTCCATATTGATATATGGAATGAAATAAAAATATGTTGTCATTTGAATTAATCCATCGAAAATTAAATTTTATTATTTAAAGATTTATGTTTTCACTAAAACAAAGTATTTTAAAAACATTGAAAATTAATATGTCCTGCAAATTGAATGGTTATAACTCTATTAATTTTTAACATTTGGTTAATTTGTCTCAATTGAGATATGTTTCCGTAATCTTGGCTTCAATATTATAAAAAAAGTATATTTCGTATACGCAATAATTTT
Organism: Eubasilissa regina; assembly: GCA_022840565.1. Classification (NCBI taxonomy): domain Eukaryota; kingdom Metazoa; phylum Arthropoda; class Insecta; order Trichoptera; family Phryganeidae; genus Eubasilissa; species Eubasilissa regina. The sequence continues at coordinate 25,169,634 of JAINEB010000022.1, read as the reverse complement.
CCATATTAAAGTAATTCTGTGACATGCGGAAAATGTATTTAATGGTTACCGTCATTCTTATAATGGTTTTATTTTCTTAATTATGGCAGATAACATTCAGTTCATTAGTTTTATATTAGTGTAAAGATGCAATCTAAGTAATACTTTTTAAAAAAGTCAAATCTAGTGTATTACTTCTAATAATGAATAATAAAAACCTGCATTTTCATGAAAGAACCACAAAAATATTTATTATTTTTGGAAGCGCCCTTAATGTGATGCTTAAAACGAAAAAATATTAGTATTTCACTTCACAACTACATACACATTACACATCTCGCATTTATATAGCACTAGCAACATGCATAAAATGATATCGCCGGCCGCAGCAATGGCCAATGCTGCCGAATGACGCATTCACTGTATTTATAGTAAAATGCCCATATTTTAATAACTAAAAAAATAATATCTTACTCACTTGAATTACTTAGCAACAAAAATGAGAAATATCGCAAACGTACGTCAAAATCTAACTGATAATTTACTCAAATTGGAACGTTTCAGATACTTCCCAACTTATTGCATCATTCTCATCATTGGACTCTGCAGTAATAATGAGCATATCGGGAATATCTAAAAAGTCTACAATATTTCCACTAACGAAAAAGTTACCCTTCGCAATTTGTAAAAATAAGTTTTCGAAAAATATCAGCATTCCGACGTCGATATGAAATTGCGATCATTTTCGCATAAATCACTTTTATCTATGCTATAAAATAAATCCGGCAACACAAAAGTGAGCGTTAACTGTCAATTTTGTGTGGAGGAAAAATGATGATTTTTTTATTTTATTTGATTAGATGTAATTTGTGGTGTGCTTGAATTGAATAATATTTCTATGAGTCACCGTATGATATCACTAATGGAAGAATAATTTGGTTCAAAATCTGATACGCGGCGCCCGTAATATCAACCGTTATTCACTGATGCAACACACTGTCACGTGGGCATCAGCCATAGAATAAGGTTAGCCAATGTGACATTCTGATATCGCTCTGTCACAAGTATCCAACACGGGCCTTTGGGTTAAATATAAAAATTAACAGGAATGCCAAATATATGAAAACTAAAGTTAAGTGAAATAGCAATTTTTTTTAGAAAATCTAAAAGATAACAAAACATTCTAAATTTGAGTAATAAAATATGGTTTGCATACGTGCCTAAAAATTCACAAACCATGAAGTATAGAAGGATGTCATAGTTGTTAAATATTAAAGCAGTCTCTTCTGGTTTATTCTACCATGGCTCAGTTTTTTTTATTAAAATATGACATTTTAATTGTGTCTCCAAACCAAATTATCCAATATTTACATATATGTTATGTATTGTAATGTATTATGACATTTCTTCATCAATCTCGCCATGTTCGTATAAATTTTAAATGTGCATGGTTTAGCATAATTTGAAAAAAAATTACTTACTTGAATTTTAAATGAATGATATTTTACTGTACAATATTTCGTAAGAAGATTTCAAGGGCACTGCATATAGTTTTAATACATATTCCTATTGGATTAGGGGTAACAGGGGTTCATATGTGGATGATGTTTATTTGCTTTGCAAAAATGAAATGCAATTAATAATTTGCGGTGACTGTGGCCATAGATATAAGATGTATATTTAAATCTGTATTTTGAATTCTATTTACCAGTTTTTGACACAATGTAAAATAATTATAAATTACCTGAATTCTTCTGACATGATAAACTTTTGTTCAGCCGCATTGTAAGCTAACACAACAGGCTTATCTCCTTTAACATAGTCCAAACCAAAATCGTTCAATTCATGAGTGAAATCATCTTTAGAACTAATGGCAAAGGTAAAATCATCCGAAAACTCCTTGGCAACCTAAAAAAAATATAAAAGTAGAAAGTAATACACGACACCGAAGCAAAATTACTGTTTTCACTGATAAAATTTTAATAGTAGCGTAATAAAAAAAAGATTATTGCGCTACAAAGTTTTTTTTAAATCTGAAAAGCCCAATAGGCTGTGTGACCACAGTTTGGTTTTATCTTGTTTATTAATCATAAACTTAAAACCAATAAATTATTGAGTATTTATTTGAGTCCATCACATAAAAATTTTAACAATATTTTGTAACATTAGAACCATACCTTCAAAATTCTATTCCTCCAGTAATTTGTTCCTTTCACATTTTTGACATAATCAACAGTGTAGTATGCAACTACTAATGGCTTCTTGAAATCAGCTGCTGAATCTCTCACTCGATGTCCGACTAGTCCATGACTGAAATATATATTTTCTATTAAATAAACTTCATCTAATCGTGCTATCATAAATTAGTAATTTAGCGGGGTCTTTTACTGTGATCACACATGATGATGTTAAATTATTGCGGGTTAAGAAATACAGTGGAACCTCCATATTTGTCATTAATCTGTTCCTAGGGGTCTAACGAATATAGAAACAATTTTTCCCATAAGAAACCACTGAAATTCAATTAATCTGTTTCCAACTCCTAAAAATGGTACAAAAATGAAAAAAAAATGTTATTTAAACTTTAACTTTATTGTAATAAATAGATATAAAATAGTGATGGAAATGTAAAAGGAGGAAGGTTAATGTTAAGAACAAGAGTTGCTATCAATTAAAACAAAACAACCAATTGTAATTCCAATTCTGATCATGGGGTCTGTTTCACCGATAATTCAGTAGCACTCTATTTAATAAGGAACTTGTCCAATGTTGTGTTTTTGTCTGCTCCTTCCTAAAGTAGTCAATCACATTACCGTTAAATGCACTTATATTTTGTTTGACTATAGCAAAATTTGAGTGCCATTAGATAGCATTTCATTGATGTCAGCGTAATATAATTATACGAGAAATTAGCGCAAAATACACACACACACAGCATTACATGCACGGTGATCGCACAAAGCAGACTAACTACAGCAACCTAGGTTGCAGCACCAGTGCCGCCAGTGGGAGTGATGACGAATACGGAAAATACAAATATGGTGGGAAAAAAATCGTTGTCAAAATATGACGATTATCAAATATTATGAATATGGTGGTTGACGAATATAGAGGTTCCACTGTATTAGTTTCCATTTTTCAATCAATATATTCGGTGGGTATTAGAATAGACAGCCTGTTAAAATAAACACTGAAATATTCCAGAACTATCTTATTTTGAGTTAATTCCAAAAACATAAGAATTATAAAAACAGACTTATCAAAAAAAGTACCCATTGTTATTTAATCTCTTAAATGATTTAATTTATATACTCACTAATTTTTGGTGACAAATTGGTTTATATCTACTGAATCAGCTTTTCCAGAATATACAACGGAATCTTCCTCAAATTTGTTAGCCAAATGCTTTGGCCTGAAGAGAACAATGGCATCACTGTAAAACATAAATTACATTTTATGCAAAGTAATGTAAAAACATTTCCTAACATTATTCCATCCCGCAGGTGAACACTGAATTGTCATTTTAGGAAATCAAATATTAAATGAGATTGACCATTCTGAATATGATCTTAAGTCACGATAATATTCTTACATTTTTCATGCAAAGTATTTGTGCTATAAAAAATAGGACTGACTTGGTAGTCTCTCGGGGAAAAGACTCAAACCCCCAACCAAAGATATAGTTAAAATCCTTTAATCTAAAATGTAATATTATCATACCTCTGAAGCAACACAAAATTGAGAAGAAATGTAGCTATGGGTATACATAAATTACATTATAAAAGCTTTACATTTTATAATATGTTGCCACATCTCCAAGAATACATTTGAGACTTACGTTTGTCCTTGTGCTTTGAGTACAGCAGAGTTAGTAGTGTGACCAAATCGTACTTTTTCGCGCAACTTATCAGCAAGAATGAGGAAAGCTCCTTTCAAATCAGATTCTTTCTCGAAGAAACCAACAACTGCCACATCATCTTTAGAAACAAACTTTTCAAAGTCCTCTTCATTATTCAGTGTCTTAGAGCTGGGTCCAACTTGTGATCTCATGTACTTGACAATGCCAGCTGTAAGGAACAAAAATGAATAAATCTATTAAAAACTCTGCTTCACAACTTCCCCTGTCTACAGTTAATCAAACCTCTCATTGAGACTGTAATGCGAAAAATAATCACCTGTGGTTATAGTCACAATACGCGAGTCAGATTAAATAGGATTGTATATAGAATAAACACAAAAATTAGACAATACTTTAAAAGTGTAATAATTTAAATAATACTTAATGAATTAAAAAACAAATACCTGCTTCACGTGGCCCGCTGTAATCTCGAGATACTTCTCCATTACGGAAAATCTTTAGTGTGGGATATCCTGTGACAGAATACTTCCCACAAGTATCTTTACCACCTTCGGTACAATCCACTTTAACCATGGCGATTGCTGGATCATCACCTTTCAGGAGCTCTGCTGCTTTTGCATACTCTGGTTTAAGTCTCTTGCAATGGCCACACCTTTAGCAAACCAAAGATTGAAATATGTAATCAAATATATGGGTAGAATGTAATTGGATGGTTTTAATCAAAACTGTATAGGTATTACACATTTGATTGGCAGGCTACACTCAAAAGTACCGAAAGTAGTAATTAGTTTGAGATCTTTCACCGTATTCATAGTTTATGAATATTAATTTTGATTATTGTAATAAGCTTATTTCTTCACATTAAAACTTTTTGATCCACAACACGATTCCTTATACTGGATATTTTTAATAGATCTGAATTAAACACAAAATGAAGGTCTATAATATATATTTTCTTGTAACTGGGATAACTCTCGAGAAAGAATCAAGATACTTACCACGGAGCATAAAACATAACCAGCGCTGTGTCAATATCTTGCATTCTCGACGAAAAGTCTGAATCGGTTAAATCCAAGACATCTTCTTCTCCGGCGTAACAAATTTGTAAAAATGAATATAAGAGAACTATCAAAGTAATATTGAACTTCATTGTTAAAAAATTATGCCGGTACCGGCGACAACGGACGATGCTAGCCCAAAAGTGCGTGACAGGAGAGCAGGGAAAATACGTGTACAAATGATCAAAGAGAAAAGGAACGTATCGAGGAACTAAGCCTGTGGCCGTTTCTGATTGGTTGGAATCATTCATAAACCATCATAAACTCATCTTAGGGTGGCCACATTTAAAAAAATGTTAAAGCAAGAAGTTTCTAGACGACTTTTTAGAAAAAGAAGACGTTTCGAAATAGTAACTTGACAGAACGGATTAGAACGGATAACCCACATTAAAATTAGGTTATCTTTTCGGAATATTTGGTTTTTCATGTACTTATCGCATTATATTTATACTGTTTTACATATAAATAAAGCCCACGATGTTGTCAAAGTAAGTGTATCTGTTCATTATTCACAATATCTTCTTTTCAGTTATGATTTTTTGTGTTTTAGTATTTATAAGTCATTCAAAGAACATAAAAAAAAACAACAAAAGTAAAATACTTAGAAATTTATTGTTTATCTTTCAATTGATGTTTGAATTTAAAAAATAATACGTTCTTAGTAAGAAATATAGATGATTCCAAAAGTGTTCAAGTGGACCAATACCACAATTGAAAACTGTGATATCTGATGGACAACATCGTGCACCAACTTAGATGTTGGCACTGGAATAAAAAAGAGGCAAATACCTGATAGCATGACTAACAATAAAACTTGATTATAAAATGATACTAATCTATGTATATAATCAAGCTCTTTTAACTTAATATTGTATATTTGTATGAACACATGCGTTAGATATGCTAAAATTTTCTGGTAATCGAAGGGCATCGATTTCAAGCGTTTATGGTATTTTACAATGAAAAGCAATCTCCTATTCAGTATTATTTTGTGTGTAATACTTATCTAGTATTATTTTATCTATATGGGGAATTATCTAAGACTTATAATATGATTGCTCGTTAGAATCACATTTGATTCTCGAACATATCTTAGCTATTTGAAAATCTATTCAGACAACAAGACTGAGAGGAGAAATATATTTAAGCCACCTACATTTTGTAGGTGATATTCTCAAATGACCTATACGGCCTTCAAAACAGATTATAGAAACTATCAGAAGTCAGTGGCAGAGAAAGATTGAAGAATCGTCTCAAAGCAGTGGCGTATCGGCGGATAGGGGACGAAAAGCTCCGTGACTTATAATTAATTTTGTATTGATACTTTTCCAGCACTATTATAGAATAATAATTTTTAAAATCCACCACAGCTAGAAATGGATTTATATAATTTGAGAAAATCATTTCTAACATGTATTAGGTACATGTATAGGTATAAATTTTAGTGACCCTGCTGTGTCAGGTTACAGACTGGACTATCGCCGAAAAGTTTTTAGTTGAGAGTGTAAATAAATTATGTTAATTTTCACAACTAAACTTTGTACTGCACACACATTGGGTTATTGGCACCATTATAGTTTCGAGAGGTGCATTCCCTCCCATCAGGTGATAACTGAACTAAATATATTCAATAAATATTTGGCGGGGTTTGGGAAAGTTTCGGTTATTAACGGGAATATGGACACTGACGGTGAAGTGTTAGGGAATGTTATGTTGTTAATTAGTGTTTTTTCCAAATTTAAATTCTTTGAAACTAAGTATTTAAATAACTTATTCACATATCGCCGTTCCAGAAGAACAATGATGTAAATGCAAAATTTGACAAAATGTAGTTAAGTGCTTCAATGTTCTCAGAAATCCCCAATTTTTCAGCTGAAAAAATTATTTTACTTTATAACGAATACTTATTATAATTATTTGCCCGATTCTCAATTTTATAGTCAATCAATCAATAGAAAAAAATTAATCAGTTTTTTATCTTTCCTGTAAAATAGCAGTTCTGACAGTTACGTCATTGTTTTTCTGGAACGGTAATATAAAGAATGCTGCGAATCACTGTTTACAAACATTAAAAAAATTCCATGGTACTTTTGAGAGATCTATTTGAAGAAGACTTAGCCATTCTATTTTAGAAAACTTTTAAGGTACTTACTGAATCAAAATAAAATACACAATAAAAATACAAATACAAAATAAAAAAGTATTTTCTGAAAATTGGGAAGTAATAATTTCAATGTTAGTTTACTAAAAACACCTTAATAAATTTATTTGTGTTTAGGCGTCTTCCCATTCGTCCCCTCGTCGTCAGGTCATATATTTTTAAAAAATATTCTACGGAATCTGGCAAAAGTGGTTCCGAAGGTGTTCCTGAGAAGAATTCTGATAAAGATCCAGTAGACGCCAAAAAGAATGAAATTACTGATAAAATCAATCTAATTTTGAAGAGTATGGTAGCAGATAATGCAAAAAGAGGAAGTGAATCTTTTAAATCAAAATTTCCAATTGATAATAAAGGTTTTAAAAGTCGAAGACAAACAGAAAAACCAAAAGAGGGAATTACAGGTGATTATTGTCTTTATTCTTATTAATTTCAAATATTTGAGAATGACTGAATTTATGTAAAGTATTTTGTAACTAACAAATACGTATGTAGGTTATTTTTAGTTTTTCTGGTATTTCGCAAGTATGTATTTGTTTTAAGTGGCAGTATTTTTTTTTATATATGTATTATTGGGTCGATGCATAATTATCAGCCATTTTTTCACAACATTTCTTTTTTTTAATATAATGTTTAATTGACATTTGTCATAATATAATTTTTTAATAGGATTAGAAAATTAAAAAGGCCATCGAAAACGATACAAATATATACCACATTATGCTGTACCACTTCAAGAAAGAATGGAAAGCTGCTGAGTCATAAAATATTAAACATTGAAATTATAAATGTTTTGTATGAATTGCAGATTTAAAAATAACAGAAGCGAATTTTAAAAAAGCTGCAACCGCGGTTGCTGAATCGTTGGGAGATGGAGAAAAAAAAATTGAAAATGATTTAGTTGCGAAAGTTATGGAAATTCAAAATCCTGTTTCAGTAAATTGGAGGTATGTAAAATTCTCTAATACAATTTAATTACCTTAAATTAAAAACATTTATTAAAGCATATTACATTTTATGTTGAACATATTCTAAACCGCCTTGATGACGCTTAGAGTTATCAATTTCATTATAGCAAAACTTCATGCCAATTTCACTACCGTACATGAAAAAACATAATTGACATGCAATATTATTTTGATTTAAATTAATTAATATTAATTTTCCAGCGAACTTATATCCGGAATGAACGTAGACCACACTTCTAGTTCATCGACGGATGCTCCAATTTCTTCCAGTTCAAGAGCACAAGAGGTACATTCAGCATTATCCAGAACAAGGGACAGAACTCAGTATCGACAGAAATTCACTTCTGACACGATAGTCCGCAGAGATAAGATTCAACACAAAAGGTCAGTTTTATATCAAGTATGTACAGTAAGCTTACGAACTTTCAAAGATATGAATATTTGTGTTCAATTATTTAGATAAGTGCAACATTCAATATTGTGCCAACATTTCAAATTTGGCGTCAGAGCATAAGATTAGTTTGCGTCTCTGCCACTTCCTGACATGCAAGATACACGCTTTCAGTAATGTTTACAGTATGTAGTGCGATAGCGATTGTTGATATTTGTATCCCAATAATTTTTAACTTTAAGGAGAACACATTCTTATTGTGAAGTTGCAATTTTTCAGAACATGAGTCTGTGATATGTGGAAAAGATCCAGGTTCGAATTCCGGTAGCAACAAAAATATGCCCAGTTACTCAATATCGTAAGAACTGGTTCCACTTGAGATCGGCGATCGGAGATAGTGTCATTGAATCATCGGGACATGCCTCTCGATACGATCTGACCTGTTCCACTAGGTCCAAACCCTCCAATCAGATTAAAATTTACAATACAGAATCAAAACCAACCAATAGGGTTAACGTTTGCAATAAAAAAATTGTATCCTACCAATTAGGTTATGAATTACGATACCATTCTCCAATGCGTTAAGATGAGTCAATTCAGTCAATCTCAAAACAAATAAATATCTCATACAGGTGAAGCTATTTTATTATATTTTAAAGGAATATATAGAAAATATGAGGGGTAAATTAAAGGGCTTACGACCTACTTATTTTCACAACACAAGCGTTCGGCTTAGTTTAATTCAAGTATAATGTTTTTCTGTGTATGCATAATTATTTAGAATAATTTATGTATTATTGTTTTCGTTACTGACTGATTACTAACTGAATAAAGTGATTAATTAATCTGACAATTGTATATTTACATTATTGAGCCCATTTTTCAGAATTAGTTTCACATTGAAAACTATAAATAAGAAGCACATGTTACATTGTATTGTTATTGTAATCAATGTGGGTCTGGCTTTGACTTGAAAAATGAAAATTGCAATTAACCTATAGTCGGTCAAAATGAGATTGAGATTGTAAAACTTTACTTTACAGACATGAAATAAGGCCGGTAGATTTATTTGGAAGTGAACCTTTAGGCATATTCAATGAACCGACAACAGACAGTGGTACTGAAGTAAAATTGTGGGATTATTTGAAAGAAAACGAGTTACAAATTGCTATCACCCACCCTCCGGCTAATTACTTCCAGAAAATGATTTTATGGACAAATCAAGGAAAATTGTGGAAGTTTCCAATTGATAATGAACAAGGTAAGAATATTTATTACTAGGTTATCTGAAAAATGTTGCGATTGAAAATAACCCGGGTGAATATTGACTATAAAAAAAAAGATTTTCTGTCTTAAATGATAATTTATTATACTATTAAAGAGTTGTAACTGAAATAATGTAATGTAACATAACTTTCAACAATTTTATCACACTGAGATAAAAAAAAAACTCAACTTAATTATTAACACAATGTTGTTAGAAAAATATTTGGATGCTGTAACTTGAATCTCGTCAATTTAGAATTATAAACACAAAACTTCATAAACGACTTTACATTCCAATGTTTTAATTCTAGGTTTGCAAGGCGAAACGGATGTTCATTTTTCTGAGCACATATTTCTTGAAACACATTTGGAAGGGTGGTGCCCACGGAAGGGTCCAGTGAGACATTTCATGGAACTGGTTTGTGTTGGACTGTCAAAAAATCCTTATATGCCTATTCAAGAAAAACGTGACCATATAAATTGGTTCAAGGAATACTTTGACTCAAAAAAGGACTTACTTCTTCAAGTTGGCGCACTTCCTGATATGCCAAATGAAAAACATCAGCAATTATCCAAATAAGCTTATTTTAGTCAAAATTTAAATGTACTGTTTGTAATATGCATGTTGTAGAAAGTAAAAAAATGTTTAAAAGAAAGAAATATTAAACATTTTAAATGTACATATTATTTTATTTACATGTATTGTATTAGGTGACCAGGAAGCTTGTTCTGAGTTTCGCGCTAGCGCATACCGTTTACATGATTAATCCAAACGTACCACAACATTAGATATTGGACTGCCTCACTAGTGCAAAACCCGGAATAAAGCTACAGATTTGTAATCTAAATTATATATAAGTAAAGTAAATAGAGGATGGGGTGTGGTAAATTTTTTGAACAATTAAGACTCCCTCTGCAACAATGCTATATCGGTTTTTACAAATAATGATAGATATACAGAGTGTTGGCCATCTTGGATAATATACAGTGTTGTTGCAGGTAAGATCACTTGAAATTGTGTGTAATAGTATTTTTATTTATTTTGTATGGTTGTTTAATATACCGTTCATTGCTCGAGAAGATACACGACGCGTATGCATTCATAACTCAAATCTGCCTAAAATTTATATACATTGTTGTTGCAGGGATGGTCTTAATTTATTTATGCAATAACTGTTCTAAAAAAAAATTTCATATTGTTGACTTTACGAGGAAGCACAAAGTTCACCTTGTGTCAATTACCATTTATAAAGTTAATATTCCAGTGAAAAACCAAATTAAATTTTTGAGCATGGTTTTGGACAGAAAGCTTTTCTGGAAAGCCTGCATAGTTATGATCTTATCTAAATGTGAACAAAATATTGATATTTTAAGATCAGTTTGTGGAATATGGTGGGCTAATACTCATCGACCATGAAACCCATGTATCAAGCTTTGGTATGAAGTTATTTAGACTGCGCTAATTTCTTGTTAGATCCTCTATAGCACACCTCCAATCCGAGCTTGACAGGATCCAGTCTATTTAGATTCTTAAGCAATCTTAAGCATTTGCTTAAGACTTATTTTGGGAGCTATGAAGCCACCTCCAATTAATTCTCTACAGGTGGAATGCGTAGTGATGCCACTTCTCACTAGGTGACATTATCTATCATAATTTTTTCCTAAAAAGGTTCAACTTGATTTCCCATCCACTATCACAAAAGGTTTCTGCTCTCACTACTCTAAGTCACAAATAAATCTCATCCAAATTTATGCAATAGCTTTTCCTATTTGAAAACAAAATTTCACAATGCGCCTCACTCTCCTCCTCTCCCAGTCTACTTAACCCTCTATCGTGCTACCTATTTATTTCTTAAGATTGATATAATCATAGGTCTTCACTAACCAATCTAGCTAAATGTAAAATATGTAAACAAGTTACTGAATAGTGTACTTGATTTGAAATGGTTGAATTATCTCCACATTTATACTGATGGCTCCACGGTGAAGCTTCGGATTCATCAGTTTTCTCAGAATGTTGGGCAATTAACACTCCAGTTCTGGAATGGGGCACAACATAATCTCGAAAATCTATATTAAATATTAATGATATTGAACTGGTATTTGTTGTAATCCTCATAAATATCCCAAAGAATGCAATTTGCAAAAAAAAAACCAATAATGCATAGTGAGACAGTAAAAAGTGGAGAAAATTATATTTTTCCATGACAATCAGGACCATTTTATAAGTTAATTCCCCTTATTAGGTATACGTGACGTACGTATTTGGATGAGTCACATCTTAGATCTCTATGTGTTTCAGTTGCATCTTACCTCTCTTTACTGTTATTGGTGCGCACTACGTTATCTTATGTAATATTCTTGAAGTTTTTATTTAAAAATTTCAAGTTATCTCTATTATATTGGTACTATTATATACTTATTTAATAATTTACATATATTTTCTTTGGCTATTATATAATATTTATTATCCTTGTATTCCATTTTATACTTTATTTCAATATTTAATTTCCACATTTACCTTTTTACTTTTTTCTGATGACTTTTCCTTGTTTGTGTTTGTAATTTTAATGAAAATGTTTACATTTATTTTTAAGTTATGTGCTTGTTTAGATTTCTTAATTTTGATTAAATGAATATGAAGATTTTTATTTGTCATTTATAGATCATTTTACTTTGTGATTGTTAAATATTAGAATTCTATCCCATTTGTACTTGTATGTATTTTAAAACAATCCCAATAATTCCATCCCACTTCTAGCATTTTGAAATAAATATTATAATATTGGACCGTAACACGGTGTGCACGTGTGCGGTGTGTTCACGATCGTGGCACATCTGGCTATGTCATTCTGTTTGCGCTACTCCAGGCGATTGGGTGCGAATGATGAGACTTTAAAATACTACGGTTTCTTACAAAGTGATGACAAATTTAATAGTATCTTGTTCGCATAAGAAATTTAATTTAAAATATTATAGAATATCACCTTGTACCCCGCTCCGGCCCTCGATTCTATTTTCAATCTTTCAGTACCTAAAGGTAAAAGAGACCTTGGACATCTGCGTATTCTGGAACGTTGATAAGGCCATTATATTCTCTGACTCGCGAGCAGCTCTTGATTCCCTTTCTGTTAACATGAAAGTTTAGCTAGACAATAAGATAATCTGTTCCATCAAAAGATATATATTTAATTTGTATACCAAGAATAAACAAGTGTCATTCTTTTGGATACCTGCACATAAGGGAATTCAAGGAAATGAATGTGCTGATAAACCATGAAACCATTCTTTCCTAAGTTTTCCCTTAACAATTCCATACCCCAGTGAATGATAACAAATTTAATATGGTAAAAAAACGTATGAATACTGTCTGAACTGAACAATGGATAGATCCAAATAATCAATAATCGTTTCAAATTATTTTTAAGATTTATTCCTCGCGTCCCTGTTCTCCAAGAGAACAATTTCAAATATTTCTAGAATAATTCCCCGATATGTGAGAGTGATGCTGAGGAGACCTGTTCTTGATGTGTGCCGAGGAGATCCGTTCTTATTCCTGTGGTCTTTTTGCTTGTCCATTGCAGATCACAGATTTTTTTACAGTGAGCTTGTTAATGTCAAATTTAATCTCCTGTTTAACATGTGTCATTCATCTTCTTTCCCTTAGCTCGCCACATTTGATCTATATAATATCAACATTTTTTAACAATAATGGTAATCTTTCCTATTCTATAAAATGTAGTTCTAACTTGATTAATGGCACAAATCGCTCTTGTAGGGTGGATTCCCTATGTAAAAGAAGGATAAAAGAGATTTCATCAAATTTTAGTACCGGATTGTGTGAAACTGAAACAGAATCACCAAATTTTAACATAAATTGTGAGAAAATGTAAAATTCAGGTTCCATCGTATTACGTTTGTAACGCATTCACAAAATTTGGGTAAGCTGCATGGTAAAATGGTAATGACTACATATAAACTCGAGTTGAGTTAATTATAATTCTAAAATACAATATAACAATCAAATCTAAAATAAATAATAAAAAAAAAAACAATAGTTTCCATTTTCTTTAATTGATAATAAAAAATATTTAATTTATGTTTATTTGAAGTACAGTAAATTGAAAAACAAAACTGTAAATAAATATCTTAAAATCATTAATATTATATTTATGTGTGCATAACCTATGTATATGGATAAAATCCTGTATTATAAAGTCAGGAACTCCAAAAACACCATATCAAACAACATAATTTTTTTTTTAATTATGCACATTATTTGAGCATCTGAATTCAGAATTAGAGCAAAAATGTTTAAAAGGAATTAGAATTACTAAAATTGATTACAGATTATATCGTATACAAAAATTACAGCCAAATGTCATAAAGATACTAACTTGTATACATACGTATAATGCAAATGAACAGTCAGTCGATGATGTATTTATTCATTAATAGATTATCGGATAATTGGCACCAAAATCAATTAAGATCATCAAAGATCTGATACAATAATCTTAAAATCAAATATGTTTGGCTTAATAGGATTCCAAATAGGAACTCTAAATATGGCAAGAAAAAAGTTTAGCCATTTGCTAAAATTTGAGCATGCCACTTACATTATGATTGAGCCTCTTAAAAATTGTAAAACCAAAAATAAAGTTAATATAATATATTATCATAAACAATAGACTTTACACCGTTAAAACCATCATAACATTAGTAAAAATCGTTTAATAACAATGATTATGATTTATTAGCAATGGGGAAATAAAACTACGTTCCGATAGATCTCTAGCTTCTGGACGACTATTTGAACAAAAATTTTTACAACTGGGAGAACCCTTTACGGATTAGTAGCGCTATTGCACCAATATTGAGATTAACAATGCTGCTGTACCAACACTGATATATTTTCATAAATAGCCTGGCTGCTTCTACGTGAAAAAAAAGCGGCAATATACATGAAACACCACTGGTTGCAATGAAATAATATGAACAAAGTTATGTAAAAAAACATGCAGCGTGTTTTTGTAACGAATGTGATGATGTTGTGGAATGACATGTATCAATTGAAATATGCAATGTCAAAAAAATTAATCTTTAAAAAATCAAAGGAAACTTTAATTCTATACAGCTCAATCACCAACGACTATTGGGAACCAAAATAATATTGGGGTGGCCTAAGATATTATTATTACGAATTCTAAACATCTTGATTGGTCAATAAAATTTGACTTAACCATTAATTTTGAATTATTGCATTGTTTATAATTTAAACCCTTTCTCTGGTTAATCACCTTAAATCCTGAAGACAATTAATAGAAATTATTTTTAAATAAAATTGCACTTGACACTGTAAATTAATTAATGCCTGAGGAAAGGGTTTTTTACCATTCTCACTGCATCGTATTTGATATACATATATATTGACCTCTCCTGCGTGAAGTATTTGATACATTTAAAGTTGCAGTAAAATTATATTAAAATATGTATCAAACACATATTTTATGAATATATATTTGTATGAAATACTAAAACAATTAAAAATGACCTGTTTATGTAGGAGTGGTCAATATGTATATATATAATGTATAGGTTCATCAGAAACACAGCCAAAATAAAATAAAAGGTGTTTAGGATATATAAATCCTAGGAAGCTTCCAAAATGTGATTATTATTTACACAATGTATAAATTATTATTACTATATCCTCTGTGGACTTCAATGCTACATATGAGTTATGTAATATGAATCGATTCGATGTGGCCTTTGAATTCCATTGGTTTTCTTTTGTGGGATTGTGACAACCATCCAAAATGTGCAAATTATTCCAGGTTCATGAATTTGCAACGCGAGAGCAAAACTTTAATGTATACTGGTGAAAGAAATTGAATTGGATGATCTTTAATATTAAAATCAAAAATTTTAAAACACATTTATGTGACATTATAATTTTTCCATATTTCGAAATGTTTAACGGCAAATTTTCACCTGTGAATTTCTGATGAACCTATGTTTATAATAAAAATCTTAATTCCACTACTTATACTTACACTACACCAATTTTAAACAAAGTAGATAATTTAAGAAAATACTGAAAGTAATTGAAGAAGTAGTTGAAGAGAAGATTGACAATGTCATTATGATATTACAAACATATCTCTTACATGATAACCAAAATGCTTGATAAATCAACTAAATTATCAAGAACTTCAACTGATTGATTTCAACTTCTAACTACAAGTGTTTCAAAACTATAGATATTCAGATGCATCCATTCACCTCACAATTATGAACTTGTTTCCATCATAAACTTTTCTCTGATATAAGAACACTTTCATGTCTACTATCCTATAGGCCATTTTAAATTGGAAATGAAAATTTTAAGCAATAAATGTAGTGATCGTTTGAAAGTTTTTTTTTACTTAGGTATAAAAATGTGTCCCGTATATCGTAATGCACATTTTAAAAATAAAAAATATTACAGCACCTGCAAAAAATTATTCCAAATCAAATTCCTTCCCATAGTGGTAGTAAATTTTATGGGCGGCAATTAAATATATATTTTTTTTATAATAAATTGCCCATTATTTGGAAAAAATATTTTTATTTCGTTTTCAAAATATGAATACCTAGTAAAGATTAATAAATACATAAATAAAAACACATTAATTTATGTTGGTCTTCTTTCGTAATCTCGTGTGTCTAATGACACTGTTTACAATTACAAACAGAAAAATAAAAACTCTATTGCCAATAATTCATTAATATGAATTCTTTTAATATTTATTCAATAGTAGAAAGGTTAAGTGATATGAGCCAATTGTTGGACATGGAATATTAAAAACAAATAAAAACTACAGAAGTCATATTTCTATTGTAACTTCTGTGTACACGAGTTCATTTGTCTGTATATTTTCATCGCTGTAAGTATCATATAAAAAATCTGCACATTTACCCCCCCCCCCCCCCCCCAAAACTGTTCTTTTTTCAAAGCCACTTAACCTTTATTACACTGGCAATTGTATTTGATTAATTTTGAATGGTAGGAAATCATAATTATATATTTCAACACATAAACTTTGTAAGAAATACAGGCTTTTTTGTTATAAAAAATATTTAAAAACTAAAAATAGATCATAAAAAGGTATAAAATTATTTGTATAAGCTATATTATAAGGAAAACACCGTTACCACAGTATATTTATTACAACTATTAAAGTTTAACTGGTAGGAGCAGAATAAAACATTAAATGGACATATGAATTTTCTTCGTAATGTTGACATCTTCAATTCCTTTCATTTAAACATTCTGTTATCATTGTTGAATTAATGAAGATTTCCTCATTACAAAACACACAGCAATGAAAATGCCTCTGTTCAGGATATGGAGAGCACTATGTGTGCTGTTCAAATAATTTGTTGATTAAATTCAACGCTGCGTTTTGACAAAATTAATTTTAATATTTCTAAAAATACAATGCTAGAAATTATAGGAATGTACCATTTTGTATAAAATTGTGAGGTTAAGTCTTTAAATATGTCAATTTATTCCCAAGTACCAAAATCAAATACCTAATGTAACTTGAATAAATACAGATGATGCGAATGAAATTTTATATCTACTTTGGAATCATTAACAATGTGTAAATAAATAACATTAGAAAAGATATTATTTAAAAAATATTGCATTTTAAGACACTCGTATTCAGTGTTATACATATTAGGAATTTAATTACAAGGAAAACAGTGTATCCCAATGCAATGAGAATCCTGTCAACACAGTCATGTACATATTTTGGGTAAATAAGTGGTGGTTTCACATATTTGGTGTTGTGCAGAAGGAACACACTGCTTGTCCAGGACAGTAGTGAGTGTGTGGCTGCAGTGACTGCGGATAGGCTGTGTCACAACTCGGCTGTACCGTTGCACTTCTACCACTGCCACTTGAAACATCTACTCACATCACCTGAAATAAGCGATATTCAATTTAATTATTTTTTATCGGGTCTTTTTTTATTTACTAAAAGACACATTATCCATGATTTATTTTAAAATGATTTTTTTGCGCCATCTAATGCAGAATTTGAATCAACTAACTAATTGAGGCAAAACTGTTAGTTTGTATTATTCAAGTATTTTTTCACTTCATAAACATATATGTGATTCAATTGAGTCATAATAGAAACCAAGCAGAGATTACAGATTTTGAAGAATATTACAAGTTATTAATATTTTTTAATAATTGAGAACACAAATGTATCACCGAGTACATTGTTCTAAAATAAAAATGCAACATTTTTAATACACAAGTAATAAATTCACTATATATTAAAGATATTAAAGATATGACTGCAGTCCTGTTTATTTCAATTTAAAATAAAAATGTAATTATTATGTGCGTACTAACCTGTAATATTTGGCTCGCTTCGAAAGCTGTACCGGGCAGCAAAATCACTGGCGACGATACGTGGCCAGCTTCAACACATATCATGTTGGGAAACTCATCATCACCAAAATCTCCTATTTCTTTGGCACATTCCACCCATGGATTCCAAATTACTGCAATGTACATTTGATTAATAAATTATGTAAATATTTGTATAGTCATGTATACGGCAGTATAGAAAAAAGATCCATATTTTTAACACCCTAATATATATTATTATATATATTATATTAGGGTGTTAAAAATATACATTATTTATTTTTCTGACAGCCTGATCTTTTTGTAAAATGTAATGCCGGCAGTCCATTCTCACCGAGATACCTCAGGCGAGACATTTGCCGAGGTGCTGAGACCCGAGTGGTACAAAGTACACTACCGCCAAGGCTCCTCACCTCGCTTCGCTCACGCTCTGATCTGAATGGAATGCGGACGAAACGGAGGGCTGGCTGTACACTCGCGGCGAGGGCAGACAGTACGAGACGACCCGAATCGACACGAGAATAGCCATTGTATGTACATTCTCGTGCTCGTCTCCTCTTGCCATGCCTCGGCGAGAGTGGACTGCTGGCATAAGGGATTTCTATTAAATATAAGAAAAAAACTAAAAGCAAAAATATACATGGTGTATTTTAATTACCTGTATCTGGAAAATTATATTTCTGTATACGCATTTTTCGGCCACTCACGACATTAGTGATGATGTGCTCCTGGGGAGTGTTCTGATAAATCCGGTCTGTCCATTCGGTAATGGTAACGACTTCTCTGCCCTCTTGATACATTGTTCCTTCTCGGGTCTATAAAATAACAATTATACATTTAATATTATTTATTTACACATATTATATTTAAAAATATATTTTATTACGCAAAATATTTATAAAAACCAAAATAGAATTTATGTAAAAATTAAAAAATGAGCGATAAAATCAATTCAAAATGTATCATTTACTTTTCATTAAGGCGCGACTTGCAATAATAATTCATATTTTCGCGTTTTTTACGAAAATGTGGGTTTTTATTATTCATTTATATCAGAAATTATTCAATAGATTTGAATTTTTTTTCAACTATTACTTAGATTGGACCTTTACATTAATATAAAACTAATAAACTGAATGTTATTTGTCATAATTAATACGATACAAATATTATAAGAAAGACCGCGACCATTAGATGCATTTTAGGCATGGTACGAAATTGAGTCGATGGGCTGAATGTATGTATAAATGAAATATATTTTCTTATAATCTTGAAGCCAAGATTACGGAGACAAATCTGTAGGAAACCAAATTAGCAAAATGTTAAAAATGAATAGAGTTATAAATCATTCAATTTGCAGTACATTTAATGAATTTTTGACGTTTTTAAAATACTTTGTTTTAGTAAAAACATACGTTTTTAAATAATAAACTATATTTACTCACATGCTTTAAGGCTTCAACTACTATTTAAAACTAAGTTTAATATCAGAAACACAATAATCATTTTTTAAATAATATATTTTCCGTCTTATGAAATACGATATTATTAATTATATCTCACACTGTCAGTATGCCATTCAAATATGGCGATGGCGGTCCTAATGTCCGCGCTCCGAAATTTTTAAATTAAATTTGCCCATAAAACACATTTTAATACAAATTTTGACTACAATATGAATGAATATTATACTTATTCTTGATATCAATTGCTTATTTTTGTAAATTGAATGGTTTTGGGCTGGTTTTATACGAAAACAGATTATAATTTTGATATTTCAACATTCAACATTCGTCATTTGCCTGGTTTTAGAATCTGACAGCTCATACATGGCTAACGAATGCGTGGCCAGTGCATGATGGCTAACGAATTCGCGGCCAGTGCGTGGTGGCTAACGAATTCGCGGCCAGTGCATGGCAGCCAGCGCATGCGCGTGAATCAATCAATAATGAAATGAAAAGTCAATAATATATTATTATATACATTATTGTTCTGAAATTACTGCCTCCTGTGACCCAAGATGCCTAAGGTCAAAAAGTATCCATTGACACGCTCTAGGAAATGTTCCAATAAAATTTTAAATGGTTATAATAAGCTTCTTGAAAAAAAATCGCAACGTAAGTTGATAATTTTTACCATTTCTATAACAATTATCTATTTGATTTAACAATATAAATTACATAGTTCAATATACATATATTATGTAGTGCAGATAAATTATTTTTTATTGGAAATATATATCCTTAAAGATAAATTATTTTATCAAAAGAATTATACATGACAGACCTGTTTCATTGATACAAATGTATTTATTATAGTCATATAAATGAATAAACACGTATTTTAATATTTTGTACATAAAAATACTGATAACTGAATAACAATATTAATAATATTATAAATTATTTTCAGGATGTTCCCGAACTGAGCATTGAATGTGTGGACTCGTGTAAACTTCGTAAATTGGATGGCAAAAGAGTGGTCGACATACACCAATTCTTTTCTCAAATTAATCAAATTTACTCCCACAAATCGATGTTTGGGTGCACATGAATGAATATTGAATATGTGAAAGAACAAAGTTTTATTTCTAAATTCAGTTTAAAACGTAATCTGTGTTGACCAAATTTTGTTTTGAATACGTGTAAAGTAAAAAACAACGAAATTCTGAAGAACGATAATATGCTCGATGAACAACTAATTATTTAACAGTGAATAATAATACTTTTGTCATATTTTCATTTATATTTTAATATTAAATATATATGTAATTTATTAAAACAATAAATAAATATTTAAAAAAAAAACAGTTTTTTTTATTACAACCGGAGTATGATTATTATATAATATTATCATAAATAGTTTTCTCTTCACAAATACAGCTGCTTCAAAAGTTATCAATATTATTTATCAGTATGAATTTACGTCAATTTTTTCCTTATAAATCGGGGCAAAATTGTAGTATTTTATAATCATATGTTTATCGACACAAACAATGGTTTTTATCATAACATAACAAATTCTTAGGTGAGAACTTTGAACAAATTATTTAATTTTCGCTTGATAATTTCAAATGGCAACACAAATGTATTATGAATGTTGAAGAAATGCCTATTTTCTGATAGCTTTATTACCTAGGAATTTAAGAAAACCAACAATTGTATACTTGTCCTTTTCTATTGATACCTTTCACTCTAGCAATATTTACGTAAAAAATAACACACTTTTATGTTTACTTGATATTGTAAATGAATTAACTATTAGTCTCATCTTGAAAGGGTATGCAAAATGCAAAAATATCTCGAAATTCAAACTGGAAAAATGAAAGTAGCCTCTTAACTGTTGAACCTGGTTAATTATGTGATATAAAGTAAGGAGTTCAGAATTATTCCAAATTATGATTTTTTTGTAATAATTTCATTATTGTGGTTTTAAAATTGACTAGTGAGCATGAAATTGATAATATGACTTGTGAAATATTCTATTAATTTCAAATTAGTGAGATTCTATGCTTTACAGGGCATTTTGCAAATAATTTTGCTTACTTATTGATTCGTGTTGATTTTGGTTTATATATGATATTATTTTTGTTATATTTATTCAAATCACAAAACTACTAACAATCATATTATGCTTAAAGAGTGATTACCTTCAATTTACACTTTCCTCTATTTTACAACATTTTAGCTCAGACCAGAAAAGTGTAAAATCAGAGTTCCACTATAAAATGAAATATATTACCTTATCAATGAAAGTGCACCCGTGAAGTCCAGTAATTTGGCATCGCCTCACATCAGGCACTTTGAAGTATGTATGCAATAACATGTTGAAACTGAATGTTAAGTCTTTGCTTGGATTGTACACACCAATATTAAAATGTAATTCTTTTTCACGTAATATTAATCGATATGTCAGGCGGAATCTAAAAGTTTAGAAAAATACACTATTGTAAAATTTAATAGAGAAGAATACATTATAGTATTATGCATACAATAATTAATTTTAGAATTTTAATAAATGCAATATATTTATATAATCGTACAAATAAGATTATTAATTATGTCAAATATGGAGGTAGTCAATCGGATGGAACAGGCGCTAGGAAGTCTCACGGTTAAGTTAAGATACATCATGAAAAGGAAAAGGAGGAAGAGAAGTCATTGAGGGCTGCCTGAAAAGTTTTGAGATATACAGTTTTCATAGAATAAATGCAATAATAAACATCAAAGAATTGTATATATGTGTTATGTAAATCGTGTCATTTCCTTTTAACAACATTTTATCATAATCACCCGTGTTTTGTTTGTCAACATTATATTTTTATTTTTTCCCCTTAATCCCCTATTTTCTACAGGACTTGGCGACAGTGAATGGATTCAGGTGAATTTCAGAAAGGAGACGTGAAGGAGTCACCAATTTAGGGGTCACGAGAATCTTGCACAAACAATAATAACAAGCTAATGTTTACCCAATAGAAAATTAAAAATTGTAAATTTTTATATAGAAAAAAACTTACTGGTAATTCCACATAGACCTTGTGAAGTCATTATCCATAATAGAGAAAATGGCCTCCACGTCTCCACTGGGAAGCCTCTCAGGTGGCTTCTCCACAAGCCATCTGGTAATCCTAGCGAATCCATGCTGAGGACCGAATGACCATTGGCCAAATTGAGCTAAACAACAAATAGTCAACAATAATTTATTAATAAAATTTTAAAAGAATAACAATAAAAGTTCATAAATAATTTCAATTAATTATTTCCATCAGCAATTATTATTATTTATTTCCTATGGTGTGAAATTGGCTTGGTGACAGAGAATACTCGCATATCATATAAAACTCAAGCGTCTGATCCCCGCTCAGGCGACTACACATTGCTCCTATTTTGATAGCTCAGCAAAAAAAATTGTAATGTTCCAAGACATCAGAGAATGAATACATTTTATATTTAAAAAATTAATTTCACATAACCATAGGTGTGTAATTGTGCATAATAATTTTTATGTCTATGTATTTAAGTATAGTAAAATTTCAACTTTGATATATATATTTGATAATAACATTTGAGAATAACAAAACTTACGAAAAACAAATGGAATACCACCCCTGATTGCTCTCTTTCCATCGAACACGGCTTGTTTACTGAAATCAATTTAATCAAATTAATTACAAACTAGTGATTACTATTGTTATTGTGACTGTGATTGTGTTCGATTGTAAAGGTGATTGATAACTGATTAACGTAATTCTTTGAGCAATGATTGGTACACTAGAAAGTAAAACTCCGACAGTTAAATCTTAGTTACCAATCATTGACACGATCAATCACATAATGGTTTACCATCACTATTACAAACCAAGTTCACATAAGAAAATGAATGCACATTAAAATAAGACGGAGAAAAAATTGTGACTTATTTTCAATCCAATATGATTTGGATTGTCCCTTTGGCTTGTACTAAATTATATAAGATTATTTGGTATAAGTTTTCATGTTTTTTTCTCTTTCTTCGATAGTTTTAGCTAATAAAAGTGACCCATTTTGAATTTGGGGTATTCAAACAAGAACGGTTGAAAAGACATATCCAGCCCAATAACCACACCATACTGTAACTCAACATAGATGGTTGTTCTTCATCACTCAAGAGTTTTCACTTCCCCAAACGTGACAATGTTGCTTATTGACATATCCACTGAGGTGAAGACGATTTTGTTAAAAAATTCAGTACGTTTTAGGATATAATCAGCAAACGCACAATGGTGTCTATGGTCTTATGTTCTTGAGTCCACTGAATTGTGTATGCATATAAACTAAGATCTTTGGTTAACAATTATTCCATGAAGTTTCTGAAAATGCCACAATTACTGTACAGAATGACAAATTAGGAATTTCGAATTTTTGTCTATATTTTCACAATTTCTAGTAACATTTTCATTTAAACTAAGATTAAGACCACACACTAGCATTTTTACATCAAGGACCGAACAATATATGCCTCGAATTTACTGATGAGATTGCAAAATGCCGTTACTTGGTACATGATTACAACCAAAAATAACATAAATCATATTTACAAAATCCTAAAAGGTTTGCAAGATTGATATACGTTCTTACATTTCGAAATGCATGAAGAATTTTCTAGTCTCTAGATGAAAACGTCAAATCTTAAAGTACAAAATGAGACACCTTTATAATATTATATAGGTAACTAATTATTTTCAATTAAAAGTGCTTTTAAACATTTTGTTAAAACACAATTTATGACATTTCACTTCTCAGAAATACAAAAATTCTCGCATTGATGATTGTTACCTAACCACAAATGATTATTGTATGTTAACAAACGAGAATAAACAGAGTTTAATTCAGTGATGTCATCTAAAATGATTCAATATAACGAACACTATATTCAAAACACTAAAAAAATTAATAAACCATTTTTTTTTGGGATCCGCAGTATGCATTAGCCCAGAACCCCCATTAGCCAGTAAATCCGGCCCTGACCATAAATGTACTGTGACCTTATAACTTGTTTTTTGGATAATAAATAAATATGTATAGAAATACTCTCTGTATTTCTAAATGTTATCTTACCAGAAATAGTCATTTCAAAATTGTGAAGGTTAATTAATATTTGTGCTGATTTGTAATAATTTTATTAATATTTGAGATAATTAAAAATTTGCATTTGAATTGATTAAAAAATATTTTTATATTACAAAACACAATATTTCAAAATTTATTTAGTCTATTAGATTTATAATTTATTTTAACATATAAATGTTGCATATAGTTTATAAGAAAATAAAAAATTCAAGGTTGAAATGACTTACTCTATCATCAAAATAAACATTAGCAAAATACAATTGAACGTAATATTACACCAAATGTATATTCAAATTTTCAAATTTTTCACAATTAGCATCATGTATTAATTTAAAACAGTGTGAAGTGAAATAAACTCATTTTTTCAATTTCTTGACCTAGACCATTTTCATAATAATGGACACATTTATATCTTCATTCAAATTACAGTAATACCCCGACTTACGCGAACTCAGAGTTACGCGTCAGAGGTTCGTTTGGCGACACTGCCGCTAGACGTTAACCGTTGACAACACTGCCGCTAGACTGCCGTCCGCTATACTCAGTGTTTCTCTTACTGTGATACGCTTTGGATGAGTTTCGCGGAGCTGTTGGATTCCCTTAGTCAGGAACTAATAATCGATAAGCTCATAGAGATGCGTGAGCAAAATGACAATGAAGACACTTCAGAACCAATTTCACCAGAAAAGTACATGACAATTGCAAGCTTGACAGGAGGTCTGAGCTCAATTGAAAATGACTTAAAAATTTTAGAAAACATAGACTCCATTGAAGAACGCATTATAGCTACAAAGCAAGAAATAAAAAAACTATTGGCTTGCTATGAAGAAATTCTGTGTGAAAAAAAGAAGACAATTGTGTCATACGAATTTGCTAGATTTTATGAAGTTATCGACATTGAAATGACTTTTTTACATAAATTGTAAATTTTTTAATATTTTGTATAAAGAACTGCAATTTTATTAAATATTTTTCTTCTAAACTAGTGTTTTTATTAGTCTTTAGTCCCAATTAAACAAAATTGTATGTATTTATATGCAAATTTATACCCCGACTTACACGAATTCGAGTTAAGCGATTTTCATCAATCTCACCTATCGCATAACTTCGGGGTATTGCTGTATTGTATTATCTTAAAATCAAAATAATTTTTGGATTTCCTTTATTTCTTGAATATGTAACACCTGCGTCCTGTAATGACTAGATCAAATTTACTGCACAACGAATGATGTACTACATTTTGTTGACCACTGTTTTACATTTGTTGATAAAGAGTACATTTTTTAGATCTTGCAAGTTTTGTCTATATTTTGTCTATATAAATAACTATCCAAATAATTGTGGGATTATTAGGCATGAACTGCAGTGCCATTTTGACTATCGATGCGTCTACACTCCCCAAGAAAAACGTAATAGTAAGTGATTTTTTTCATTCACAAAAATGATAAGCCCATTGTTATTCTGAGGTTTGCGAAAAAAAACTCACCATTTTGTGTAAGCAAAAAGTGTGTGTTCGACTATCTGTTTTTTTTAAATCTTATTTTGTTATGGGCAGTCATCAATATTACATGGCATTTTGCAAAATACCAACCGAGCATTCAGTTTTAGCAGGTTTCGAACAAAAAATCAAGTTTTTTGGTTTATTTTCAGTATCGGCTTAAATAGAAGATTTGGTACAAAACTAAAACTTTCAGAACATGTAAAATACATGAATAATGAAGATCATGATATTATATACACGATTATGGTAAAAAGAAAATAATGTATCCCAAATATGTAATATTTTTAGAGAAATTTCCTAACGTTTATGTAGTGTGTTCTTAAAGCAGCTTCATATTATATGACACATAATAAAAAATGGTATGTGCTATATTCAGTTTGGGTTCAGTTTCAAATTTGGTTTCAGCTGAAACGGAAACAATATTTGGTTCGATTTCGGCTGAAAATGTCAAATTAATCAAATAAAATCATTATGCATTAGAAATTAAAATTAAAATCAGTGAAATTTATTTTAGTAATGTTTTGTATGTAACATTAATAAATAAAAAATTATATATACATTGTTTTAACGTGTAAAAAAATTATGTACTTAATTATATATACAGAGGTTAACAGACCTAGTCCACAATATTTTATGAGTGGATACCTGACTAAATTTTATGAGTGGATACCTGACTAAATTTAAGAGTCGAAAATGTTTAATAAATATGTGCCTAATCTCAACCATGTTAGAAATATAAGCATTCCAAAAAAATAGTAAGGTTATTTTGATTAATTTACATATTTTATTGAATTTAAATTATACAATTGTATACAAATTGAATATAAAAATTACAAATTGAATACAAAAAATTAAAGGTCATCGAATTTTAAGCGGGCAGCCTATTTTTGAAAAATGATTTAGGGTCTGAAGCAAAGATATAGATTAACAGTGGATAAATTTCGCAAATATTTATTTAGAAGTACGTACACTTAAAGCTTAACATGATTTTGTAAGAATTTCATATTTTCCGTAACGTGCAGTATTTGCACATTATCCTTGAACATTTTCGAGTCATAATTTAGTCAGGTATCCACACATAAAATATTGTGGACTAGGTCTGTTACACATGTATAACAGTTGCAAGATTACAATTCTAATATTGGACGAAGCAACAAAGGAAATATCTAATAAAAGAGTGTGTTGTGGTCAATAGTTAGTTTAGTATGAAAATATTCATTACCATCAATATTTTATTCATAAAAATAGTTTTACTTTTAAAAAAAAATCCAAAATTCAAGGATAAGCAATTTTGTAATTTTCGTAGAATTCAGGGATTTTATGAATAGAAAATCCCCACGAAACAGTGAGCATGACACGTTTCATACACACATGAATGACAAGTATAATAAGTTATCAAAAATCAATTGTAAAGCAGGAATTCTGCATTATAAAATATATTGTCTTGAAAAACGTACAGAGTACACGATTTAATATTCTTTTTAAAATAGGCAATTCTCCATGTCCTAGCTTGCTTAACAAAACTGTGTATCCATTTAGTACAATGTAGCCGAAAGCAATGTGAAATATTTATAATCAATTACCATAATGGATACATTTCACAGACATTATAAGCAAAAGCATTAAATTATGAATCACTAGAACAAGTTACCAACAAACATCATAATAATTTTGCCCTCAATTCATTCTGTAATGGAAATAGAATAAATGTATTCTAGAGCAAACATAATTGGTTCTAGAACCTCATTCATTATAGCATACATTGAAAAATATGTATTTAAGGGTAATCTGTTCCAGACCCACAACCTAGAGCAGTAATGGTGGACCTTTTGGGCTCGGCGTGTCAAAATTTCAGAAAATCTAACTTAACTTTGCTACCCTCCCCTCCCCCCCCCTATACTATTTCATTTGATGTCAATTAATTAATTGCTCATTTCAATTATTTGTTTTTTACATATACATGTGTAATATGTACGTAGTAATAAATTTGAACGTTGTTGCCGGGTAGACGTCTAACTATCACGAGTCACACACGCTTCGCGACAAAAGGATGTAACATGACATTTTACGACCATGTACGTCATACACAGGTGCAGTGATACGATAGAAAATCAACTAGCCAATGTCCACTTGG
Source organism: Eubasilissa regina (assembly GCA_022840565.1). Lineage (NCBI taxonomy): Eukaryota > Metazoa > Arthropoda > Insecta > Trichoptera > Phryganeidae > Eubasilissa > Eubasilissa regina. The sequence goes on along the minus strand of JAINEB010000022.1, from coordinate 25,141,281 downwards.
AAATATTTATTTATAAATTCGATATTAGATATATATACTTTATTTTTGAAACATTTTTGATATATTATAAAAATCAATGCGTGGGTCAGTCAGTGTCTGACCTGAAGTTATAATTATCATGAAGTTGTAATTATTCAGAACATAGATCTATGATATTTTTTAAAATACAAATTAAATGTGTTAATTATAAAGATATACATATAAAATTATTTTTATTGAAAAAATATTGTTGTTGCTACCGGCATTTGAACTTGGATCTCTACCTATCCAGAAAAATTGCATTAATCGATTATTCTACACCAACACAGTACATTGAAGACAAATTTTCGACCCTATATGTTACACTTTTTAAATTGATACATCTATCATTCCATTATTTGAAAGCCATCTTACAATGTTACATCATGTTAAGCCATGTTACAACTAACACAAATATATACTATTAGCTGATATAGCACACACTTGTGAATGATGTGTAAATGTGACGGGGACTTTCCGCTTTTGTAAAGTTTAGTGTTCAGTAGCATACACTTGTGAATGATATGTTTACATATTGGAGATTTCTCACTTAACTTAGTGTATTCTTATTATAAAATTGATATATAAATTAATTTTATATATTTTCGATTTTTCATTATATTTTTTCTTAAATACAAATTAAATGCATCAATTAGAAAGATATACAGAAAATTTAATTTACCGAAAAAATATTTGTGTTACTACCAGGATTCGAACCTGGATGATCCTTACCTATTAACTGCGTTAACCGATTACACCACACGAACGGTTGATGACAAATTTTTGCTTATCAATTTAAAAGAACTGCAACACACAAGTTCGAAAATTTGTCATCATCTTACTCTGTCGGTGTGGTGTAATCGGTTAACTCATTTCCCGTAACCCGGAATAGGAAAGGATCCAAGTTTGAATCCTGGTTAAAACAAAAATATTTTTTCGAAAAATTGAATTTTCCTGTATATCTAATTGATACATTTAATTTGTACTATAGAAAGACACTCTGAATAAATGGAAAAAAAAAAAACGAACGATTCGTGACGTAATATTTTTAGCGCCCTTTTATATTACTTAACATCCTGTTCTTAACGGCAAAAATTATTTTGATAGTCATTTATTTTCACCGTATACATAATATTTAACTCAAAACTTGTACTACAATATTCTTTTTGTTTGCCTACATTTGCTTCTTTAGTTCCGCGGGAGGCCGCGGGATTACCGAGCCATCCGGGCTAGCGCGCCATGCGACCGTTCCGACCGCATTTTACGAAGTAAATAGAAATGAAATTACGATGTTTAAAAATGTACAAAATAAATGACTAAATCAAATAAATTACACTATTCACATTATTGTTATTGCGGAAAAACTTTGCGAGTTAATTTGCAACAGCCAAAATGACAGCTGTCATATATTTTCGATGTTTGCGCTACAAACGTACCCTTCAGCACTAACGATAACATTAAATAAATAGAAACGACGTGACAATCAGACAGAATTTGAGATTTTTATTATTCGCTAAGCAATGTCGTCATTACTCCGATTGCCACACAGTGGTGTCCCCTGCGTGTTCGCACCGGTTCACGCGAACCGGTTGTTAAAATCATACACGTTTGTTGCCAAAGTATTGAGATACCGGATGTTTCATAACATTAAGAATTTGTTTTGATATCATTATTAGTCGTTTCATAACCACTGCTGGATAAAGACCTCCCCGAGTGTCTTCCACTCTTTTTATTATTCGCTGCCACCTATTTCCGCAGAATTTGATGGATTTTGTTAGTCCAGAGGGTTTTGGGGCGGCCTGTCGGCCATACGGCAACTCCTATTAATGTTCGTAGTTCTTTTCTTTTCACTTCTTCGACAGCAGACGCCCCTCCGCCGTGGCTCCTAGCACACACGTGAAATTCGATTCATATCTAGAATTTTGTATAAGACAGGAAAAATATACAATTCCTTCTGCGACAGCAACTTTCACCATTGTTCTAGCGCACCCGTTGATGGTATATCACCTAGGAGCTAGGAGTCCAAAATAACGAAAAATATATGTCCGTTCCACCTGCATCAGGTATACCTTATGTCTGTCAACCTTCTAGCATACCCATCCACAGCATAGCGTGGCGTGGGAAGCAAGGAGATTCGTATAGGATTCTAAAAACATTAATCAGCCCCTTCTGCGATAGCAACTGCACCATTGACACGACTCTGACCCACCCGTGTATAATATTGAGAAAATTTTCATCTATGGCTTAGTTATCGTCAATCGTCACGATAATTAAGGCTACGTGATTATTTTAGCATCAAATTATAGGTAATATAATATATTATACAATTCTGAATTAATATTAAATTATATTTATTTTTAAAATAATTTATAATAGATTAAATAGTTACGATAATGAGACGTATTTCCGGGAACAGCAAACATATTTATTTGAAAGACCCTACAGTTTAATTTTTAATATTTAATTACATCTTTCACGTTTAAGTGGTATATGCGCGTGTGAATCCAAATTAAAAATTAATCTAACTTTAATACAAATAAATTAATCAATTAGAAAGACATACAGAAAAAATAGTTGGTTGTATATCTTCCTAATTAATTTAATTTGTATTTAAAATAGCACAGAACTATGTTCTAAAATTGCAACTTCACAATAAAAATGTGTTTTCATTAACAATAATCAAATTCTTGTAAATGTAATTGAGTCCCTGTTTCGTGCAATATATAAAATATCCAAAAGTTAACCAAATACGTGAAAAACTAATAAGTTCTTTAAAAGAAAACGAATAAAAGCTTCATCATTATTTAATCCAAAACACAATACTCGCAAAAAGGGGGGACTCCAAGTCCGTAAATGTACGTAGTAATATAAATTACATCCCTTTTGTTAGGCAGGTCGTTGTGTGAGATTTCCTAAACCTCTGCTCAAGGGTTGAAAGCCTAATGCCTCCCATATTTCCCTTCGTTAGCGAAGCGAGCGCGGCCAGGGTACGTGCACACACACACACGCGCGCACACACGCTGTAAATGCTTATCGACCGATTGTATTATGATGAAACGCGGTGATAGAAGCGACAAGGAGAGAGAATGTAATTAGAGTGGGAGAGAAAGGCCCAACTGGCCGTCCGAGACCATTTGTCTTCGGCAAGATGGGAGATGGGAGGAGCGGGCCACGGGAGGAATCCTATGCGAAAGAAGCGGCAAAGGGAATGTGGCGAGACCACGAGCAAAAACCCGACGGCAAATTCTGCAGACGAGCGCCCGACTCCAGAGGCGTCGTTTACAGCTTGCGATATACACGATAATTCCAGCTCCTAATCTATTACTCAGATTAATATCTGAAAAGAGATAAATCGTTATGAGAATATCGATATCGATTGCCGTTATTGCATTCACGCGCGACGTTTAATCCTACTCATCAAACGTGCGAGCGAATAGTGCTCGCTTCATATCGCTCAAATATTTATCTTAAAACACATCACATCATTATAATATATATATATTAATATTGCAACACTGTTTCGAAGGGAGAGGAGGTAGGATGATTATGTGATAACAAATTTACGAGTGGGGCATCAGGGAATTGGACAGGATATGTTTCACGCGTACCGCAATACTTGCAATTCTTGCTTTGATTCCTCATTATTAAGTACTGCAGAAATATGATTTTACTTTAATTTGTCGAGACTTTAAATGAATACATAATTATTTTAAGTGATGTGTTAAGATTCAACGAAAAGTTGACGAATAATAAACAAGAAAATTTGATAGAGCGGTAAGCGATATACCACGACCGGATACCACGGTAGACATTGTGTATGTGACCTTTTGTATGATGTTTCATTTTGAGTATGCAGTTTCATGTGTAACAAGGTCTACTCATATAATAATAAAACTAAATTACTTCTACAGAAATAGATGCATGACACAACAATATTATATAATAGTAATCGTAACAAAATTAGTACTACAGAAAATAGAAACACCAATATACATATAGATGACTTAATAACGCAAAAACCTATTTACAAAAAATGCGTTTTTGAGCTAAGTATGCAGAATAATAATAATAATCTGTAACAAAATAATTAGTTTCCCAAGAACTTTAGGAAGTGAAATAATTACAACGACTGATATATTGTATTTAATTTTTCATCAATTTAAAAGAATAAGAAAAAAGAAAAATATGTATATGTTTAAAATTTGGTTCGCTTATTACTTTTAGTAGTAAAAAATCAATCCTTAAAAAAATAAAAAACTTGACAATTCATAATTAGGTTTTGGTGTCAATAAACCATCTGTATATTCAAACACACAAAAAAACAACACACTATAATAATAAATAATATCTGAACGTAGTCCAAAATGAAAATTAATTAAATAAAATTACAAGTAGACCATTACGTAGCTCCCCTGCCGTAGGTTAGTTTTTGCGACAGAAGGCGTCTGTCCCGCGGAAGCCACGTCTCCCCCACCCCACCCCTCCCGTGCCCTTTCATTCCACACCGAAACACGTTCTCTTTTCCAGGGTAATTGTGTTTTTTGAAATCGAATAAAGGGCTTTAATTATTCATACAGTGTCCCTCGCAGACGATAGCGAACCGAACGGATTTTAAAAATGTGTATTTATGTGGCGGTACCTACCTCACAAAAAGTTGCTCCTGGTTGTTCACTCGCCATGATACCACTGTAGCTCCTGCGGATGATAGAAAGTGTACATTATTTATGGGGATATTTATAATTTATCGTGCGTGCACACCGAGTGAGGGAGAAAATTAAAATATCAGACAGACGAATTTTGTGGAATTGAAGGACTTCGAAGTGAATATAATGATTGCTTCCTCAAAAAAAGTGCTTAAGACTGAAACATGAATTTTATCCAATAAAAGGATAGAAAAACAATCGAAATATTCTGTCAAAACTGTAATGACTTTTTGGTTTATTCTAATAAAATCAAATTAACCATTTTATTGTATTAATGTTGTTTACCCTTCTAATTCGTTCTGTGACATTATTACACAAGTGAAACACGATACGTGGATTGCTTTATTTATTGTTTATTACCTATACGACAACAGTAAATTATTGAGTACTAGTACAAATTATTTATTTGTATAAATTTAATAGTTTGAAATATCGTATACGTACGTTTAGCATTATTAGCATTAATCGATTAATGTAACCAGAATTGTGTCTTTAATATTCGTATCGTTATATTACCGTTATAATTAAAGGCAAGCAGCGCTGAGCAGAAGTCAGAAGGGAAAAAAAATGAACACAAAGACTACTAAAGAGAGTAATTCATTCCATAATCGAGAAAGAACGTAGACGGTATCTTCGAACCGGCATCGACTGTAATCTACCAAGGAAGCGCGGCTGACACGCCCGAAATATTGTCAACCTGGCTATCTATCGAGAAACGATTAATTATATAGATATGGATATCTCGATAGATGCTAACTTCGTTAGTGCTGAGTGTATTAGATTTTAAATAAAAATATCAAAATATTCACTTAGAAGTGTGATAATGGTCGAAACACTAGAACGCGAAGAAAGTACTAACCGTGACAGCATTGTAATAAAAGCAATCTATAGTGGATCGCAGATAATACGATAGCAAGCCTTGCTGAACAGCACAAGGAAGCCAATTTTGTACATGACCAGACATTTTATTTTATTTTATTCAAAAACAAATAAACGGCCTATCTAGGGTCAAATACACAACCACCAGCTGTGGGGTAGAAACATAACACTTAGATTTAGGGCTGAGCTAGCACGCTACCAACCCGCCCGCCGAACTCGGTATATAAAACCAATCGGTTTGAATACATAAATCAAGTTTAATCAACGAATGGCGAGGAAATACATAAAATGTAAATGGTTTCATGGGAGTACAGATTCCAACCGACTATAATATTATTTTATCGTGAGAAAAACATAGTATATTTCACGTCGTGTGATAAGATATTAACTACCAATATATATTTTCTTCAATGAAGGGAAATTGAATTTTTATCCCGGGGAAGTGAAGCGTGCGCGTAATAATCAGCACAAGCGAATAATGGCGATCGTGAAAGAATGTCGATAAGTAGCGGGTCTCAGTCATCCGACGAACCAACTTTCAGATATGCAGGTAAAAGCCTGAATTTGAACAGATTTGTTCGTAACGTCGCGTTCTGTCTGACCCATTCAATTCCGTGTACAAATTGAACGAACCCATGGAAGAGTCGCAAGGAAATGTATAATATAATATTATCGCCCTCAAAATCGCGCCGTCGAGAGATTTTATACCCACACTGCAATTAAAACGTCACTGACCGGTGGCACGTTCGAGTGATTCAATTTCCCATCCAGTGGATCATGGAATGCAAAAAAAAGTCAAACAAACGTCTCGCAACTTTGATGGACGCAAACAGTGGAACATCATACCCGTTTCGTGTACTCGTTGTAGCAAAAGCGGGGTGTGACCAGCGAGTTCGAAAGACTGCTGGTGCATCGTGCATGTGAGCTTTGAACGAGTCCGATACACGTCGTCTGGGACATCTAGACAGTAATCTGTCAACTATTTCTGATCTCATTGTGAAACTAATGACTAACCTACCATAGGCAGAGAGGATAGAACACCACACTCTTCTATCCTGGCATACGACTCTTGCTCTTTTGCTAACGTCCTCTGTTCCTGTTGCCTTCGACACTCTCTTCAAATATTACCATCCTCTCAGAGTTCATACGATCCACGTGACTAAACCATCTCGTCGACCCATTTTCAATTCTTACGACCACGCTACGAACAGACCCATATACGCTTCTTCTTCGTTTATTCTTTATTCTATCGTACGTAGATATTCCATACATGCGCCTATGCGACTGCACTTCCTCCGCATTCGGTCTACTTTCATTCTTATTTTGCCAATTCCAGGCTTCTCTTCCATACATTAGTGAAACTAATGCGAATGAAATAATTCTCCTCTGCTATTTACACCCAACTGATGAAGTGCACAGACGAAAGACTTTTATATTTTTAAGGAGAACCTATAATTATTATGAAGTTTCAGAACATAGTTCTGCGATATTTTTAATACAAATTAAATGTATCAATTAGAAAGATATACAGATAAAATCAATATATTTTAATTTAACTTCACAATAATAATGGGTTCTCCATAAAAATATATAAGTTGTATTAATGTTTCCAAATTTAATAACATGGATTAAATAATGGTTTTACTCAAAGGTATTTGAGATTCTTCGTAATATGAAGTGGATTGCTTTTAAAAGTGTAATAACAGATGTATCAATTTGGAAGTGCAGCATACAGGTTCGAAAATTTGTCTTTAACTTACTATGTTGACATGATGTTAACGGTCGGAGCATTTCCCCGGATAGGAAAAGTTCCTGGTTCGAATCCCGGTGGCAACAAAATATATTTCGATAAATTCGTTAACGTAGATATGCGTTATGTATCATAATATATATAATAAAAAACACAAATACCTTACACAAAAAATTTCCCATTGTCACCAAAAACACGCAACAAAGCAGTCTACATGTAAATCCCAAATAAAATTTTAAAATACTTTAAATTATGTATGCCTAAAACGCTCGCGAGAAAAAATGGGAAGACATCACAAAACATTGTGAAAGTTGGCTCAGTGGTGGTGGTATTCCGAAATGCAGACGGTACAAAATGTATCAACGGATGTACCTGCAAAACATGTGGAAGGGTATACGATTCGAGGATAGGGCTCCTCAGCCAGACAAAAACGAGGGACCACCAAAGAAGAAAAGAAAGTAGAAATAAATTAAGAACAATCCTGGGCTTTATAACATTCAACTTTAAGAAAGGTCGTAAGTTGATGATTTATACATCCAAACATGAGAAGCCATCACTCTTCGTTGTTGTATGTGCACATGATAATGAAAAAATATCTAGGCTCAAACTGCTGACACATAAAGACAACAGATACATAATACTAAATTAAGTAATTTATTATTTTGGTGGTAAGTTTGTAGAACTCCGTAAAATAAAAACCCTCGTTTTTTAGTTCTACTCGTTTAATTTCCGTGAGACACGTATCGCCTTATGAGAGTATTATCAATCTAACCATTTTAAATTCGATAACTTGTATAGGATGTTCAGCGGAAAAATTTCAAGATTAAATTGTAATTGCTCATAAACCATCAGACGCGTGTGACTTGCAGTTTTGCCAGTTGCAATGGAGCGCAGTCACTGCTGACGTGTATTACCGAATGATCGACGAGTTCTTGGTACCGCAACTGCAGCTGTTTCCCGGGTTCAATAACAGAACACAATTTCAGCAAGACGGGACCACTCCACATACAGCTAGTTTCAATGGAGAAACTGAGACATACCCTGGGCATCTCGGTCACCGGACTTTACACCGTGCGACTTTTTTTGTGGGGATACCTCAAGCCGAGAGTTTACAGCAACAATCCTCGAACAATTCAGGCCCTACAAGAAAATATCCGCCGTGAAATTGCTGCCATTGAACCAACGCTTTACTCTCGCGTGTTTGCTAATTTAAGAGCCTGATTGCAAAGAGTATCTTGAGATAAATGGACGACATTTAGACGATATTGTTTATAAAACGTAAAATCTGCATCGTTATACTCCATTTTATATAAATAAAATATGAGAATAACATTGTATGTTTTTATTTTATTTAATATTAAACTTGAAAATTTTTCGCTGGACACCTTTATTTATATGAAATCCATTGAAAAGGGGCAGCTATATAATTTTAAGTGCTTAGGTAATAATGTTTACCTTACAGTAAAATAAAATATTATTAATTTTTTAACAGAATCGTGCCAAAATATAAAAACCAAAAATTCCCATTATTACCTTAAGTACTTAAAGCTGCCCCTTTCAACACATTTCATATAAATACAAGTTGTTGAATTTAAAATGGTTAGATTGATAATGTCATCATAAGGTGAAACGCGTCTCACGGAAATTAAACGAGTAAAAGTAAAAAAAAAAAACAAGTATTTTTATTTTCATATGTGTGATTAAATTAAGTATTGGACAGATTGGATGACTGACTAGGTAAAGTAATAGAGAAAACTAAATAATCACTAATCTTAAATCACACAGTGCGATGAATTGTCCAATTTCATGCTCATTTCATTAGTTTCATTGTTTACATGATATAACAAGCCATTTAAATTGTGATCATATTTTGGCCCATATTTAAATTATCACAAACGTTGTTTGTGTGCGTTCGTCTCTTTCGCCATATTAACCGATATATTTTTTAAATACACCACAAAAACATGACAAAAATTTAAAAAATATTTTCTTGCGTACATTAGGAAAATACGTGAAAACGTTATCGATGTATGCCCAGCTTTTGTATTTTTCAAGAAATAGTGAATATTGAGTCTAATTTTATTCCAAGTAATATTACTTCATATTCATAGTTCTTACATACAACTTTTTTCTATTTTGCATTGGGGCCCAATTTTTATAGTTACGCCACTGTATTTTACATTGTTTTATATTGTTAGCTCTCAACATCGCGATGCTCGGTTAATTTTCTTCCTTGTCAAATAAATTGTTTGTGTAAATAAGAATCTGAATTCCGCCTTTTTCATTTTTAAAAAAATAGTATCATCGTATTATGTATCGTTTCAAAGTAGATAACATATTTACGTATTGTTAAATTTTTTTTAAAAAACTAATTTTCTAACATTACTGTAATTTTTTCAAATTAAATATACGATTTCGTAAAAGTTGTCAGCAATTAACTTCTATCGGTTTTTCGAAAGTTATCCTTTGATACAAGATAAACGTCTTAGGATTAGAAGCTAGCCAAATCTAATAAGATAGTAAATTGTTTATGACTATGTACAGTTACAAATTTTGAATGCAATTAAGTATGTAACTGTATTGCCAGCATTAAAATTATGATTATTTTATTCATTGATTATTGAATTTATTTATCGTTTATATTTTATAATAAGACTACCTTAAGATCACATTTTTACAATTTAGCGATTGTCAAATTAGTGGTTCACCGATACCGATGGAAAAAACTCACATATCCATGAAAAGCTATTTCAGAACCTGAAAATCCCTTATAGCTCAACTGAATCACATCGCAAGAAGCATCAACAAAGTGTTCACCGAGTAAATATACATATACGTAGAATTCATTTAAAATTTTAATCAACGGAGTACAACATGAACGTAAAAATTATTAAAAATAATACTAACACAACTCTTCATTTTGTCAAGGAATAGAATAAATTCAGAAAATACCGTGCAAAAAATATTTTGTATATTTGTCGTGTCTGTTGGTCTGGTGGTTAAGATACTCACCTGGTGATCTAGTTAGTGGTCGGGGATTCGAGCCTCGTTCCAGGAGATCACCAAGTTAATCTTATTTTCATAGCACAAGCGATTACCTTAGTTTGAAAATATTGTAGTAAGAATATTGATGGGATACGTATTCCGTGTACGCATCTCTATTTTTATATAATAAAAACGAATTTAATTAATTAATTAAACTTTTTTTTCAACCAAGATCATAACACGTAATTAAACTAATTTAAGCTTATACGTAATAAAATAACCAATAAGCTTCAGGATACGTGTGCAGGGAATAAATTGTGATCTCGAATTTGGAGATTTGGCGATACAGGTCGGAATGCATCAGTTGTGCTTTGAATACAAAATACAATAATGAACGAATGACTCGGCATGCTCAGCATTCTACGTTATACTAGTTTCGAGAATAAAATATCATCCCTGCGGTTCTTGTACGTAATTTTTTTGCAATATTATGGAGATTTTACATTTATGGGGTAGAATTATTAAAAAAACAAAAAATCATGCCGGTACAGTTTTAGAACACCGATTCCGATTGTTCCCGATGGCGTCAGTAATCATCCCGATTAATTAGTATAACCTTAATATTTCGCAGTATAATGCCTTAATGCAATCGGTTTTATCAGTAAACCACTACAATCAATATTCAGTAGCTAGCTAAAAAAATTGAGCTCCAATACAAATTGGAAAAGGGGACCATATTTTGTTTATTGTATCAGATACCTACTCTGCGATTTTATCAATCAAACAGTAAGAACAAAATTGATATCTTGTATCTTATAATATTCACATTTTCAAGAAGGGCGTATTTTAGGCATTTATATGCACTAGTAAGTATATAAAAAAAATCCATGCTTCGCTTTACGGCGATGGTTTGGTTCGCTACCCCGATATACCAGAAGACTACTACTGTGACATCGATGTAGTGTTTTCGTAAAATACGTGAAAAATATTTTTTTAAATTCTATAATTCAATTTCTTGTTATAGTGAATTTTAAAAAATTAAGTCCGTTTTAGCGCCGGAAAAAGTACCAATTCTCGCAAAAGTATCGATAACAAAATTAATATATATAGAATGAAGTGTACTCGTACTTTATAAATAATATTATACTTAATACATTTAGACAAGACTAACTAACTAACTAACTAACTAACTAGAGTGCAAAGGGAAAAACTTTTTTTTTAATTTAGTTTTTTTGAAAATACTAATACTATTTACTGGGCACCTTTCTTCCCGAAAATATTCCGATATTGTGGTAAATTTTCGCCAAAATTTCCCGCCAGAAATCATTACGGTAGGATGAGGATAGCTCGGGCAAAAATATATAATAGCAATTTCTTCTCTTCAAACACTTAAAGATAGTTGAATTATTAAACATATTAAGCATAATAAATTACAATTAATATGAAATACAATTGCCATGGCATGTTCCATAATAAAGGCTATACGATAAAGATAATCGTGATTACAGTGCCTTTTTAATCAATGTCACGCTCACGTTCTTTAGAAAGTACCTAAATGTATACTTACGAAACGCAATTCGTGACTATTAAGTAACAAAAGTATTTAGATATAACAAAACATATTTACAGAGTTCAAAAAAATCTTTCAAACATGCAGGAAAAATTTAATTACCCGGATTGAAATGTAAAAAAAAAGCTAATGTTCATTTTTCTGAGGTGAAAGAATGTGCACCCAGAGTTTTTTCACGTACTTACAGATTAGAAATTCCAAACTGCGCTGACAATTGCAGGGAACAGATCTAACAATTAAAATGTTTAAAAGTTATGTACTTTCGAAATTTTGTTTACAAAAAAATAGAAATATGGAATGATACAAAAGTTGGACATAAATGGTATAATATTTGTAAGAAAACAATGTTTTCATGAACTGTGTTAATTTCAAAACTAATTTACTTCGTAAAAACTAATAATAGATGTAAAAGTGCTTCGACTAACGAGTGTTTTTTATAGGTTATATTTTTTATGAAAGCAAAAAAGCCAAGTTATAATGACGTAAAGAGAAGAAACGTAGAGAGGAGAAAATGATATAAGTAGAATAAAAACCGTATATCATAACGAAAAAAATAGATTATTCAAACTTACCATGTAAATTAACTGTGCAAGTCGTATTATTCCCTCTGTCGAGTACGACGACACTTGTCGCAGCTGCCATTTTACTTTGAGAATGTTGTATGTTGTACGTAGATTAATACCCACATGACAACACTTCATTTCAAAGCTCGGTACGTAGGAACCACAGGTAGTAACCTGGTAGGAACCGATAGAGGAACTTATCTATGAGAAGAATTCACAAATATATATTTGTATCAATAGTAAATAGGTACTTTTACGGTAAACAATTATTTTAATCATGTTTCTTCATACATATATATTTATTTTATAAACCTGTAAGCATTTATTAATAATAATTATGAAATGAATTTAAATCGATTTCGAAGTCGGCTTATACGTTATATAATATTTTCTTTCAACAATAATTATTTTTGATATTTATAAGGTTAAATTATGGTTGAACATAATTATTAATTTTTAAAAATGGGCGAGGGCGTGGCTCCAGTCGTGATGGAGTGGTGGAAGGAGATAATTATTAAAATTAGGAATATATTAAATTATGGGTTATTTGTTAGATTTAATTGGTTAATAAATTATATCAGATTTAATACTAAAAATTTTTTTTTCAGATCTAAGGACTCCGTATGACAAAAAAGGTTTTTTTTTAAAGGGTTACGATATTCAGAAATTTATTATTACTGAGGCATCATAACTGTTTTTTATACTAATGTTGAAACTACATGCAATTTTACCTATATAAAATGTTGAACAGTCATTGCAATTGAATCTATATATGTGGGAATGGTTTAATGGATTGACTGTGTCTTTAGTTTGTTATGAATTTACCTATGTTATTTATAAAATTCAGGTCTAATGTAATTGATAAGTTTTTAGTTCTTACATCTACATTAATTGAATTGCAAATTTCGAAAAGGGCTTATCTTGAATTTTTATCAAAGTGGACTTTTTCATATAGACCTATGTTTTATGAGTGAGAAGGTCTCGCCTCTGATTTTCATAGTAAAAAAACTATGACATCCTGAAATAAAAGGTCTCATCTCACTGAGATTTCCTTTCAAATGTCAAGTTTTTTTGAATTCATCTTTAATCTTGAAAAGTCGGGTGAAGTATATAATGCTTTCCCTTCATTGATAATGAAGTTTTTGTTCTAGAGTTCGCGTCACTCTTGAGTACTCTGCATGCACACTTTTTATTGACACTTTTATAAATTACTTTCTAGTTACAAACATCTTAAGTGTATGTATGAATTGGAAGGGTAAAAATTCTAATAAAAATCCCTAACAGTACGTACTGCTTCTAATTTGTCTTTAAATCGATCAGAAGAAAACATTAGATTTAAATGTTCAAAAACTACACAGTGTGCAAGGAACAAAACATTGAACTAAAATTAATTTTATAAAGATTGTAACATAAAAAAGTGCATTAGCTCATTTTGACTAGTAGGATTCCGAAGCATAACATTTATATGAGAACTAATTGCAAGTATTTTTCAATATTTATGTGAATTTAAACAATTGTTGTCCTCATTTATTGGATCGCGAGTAGACTGCAAATAGGGTTCGATCTACAACGCAATAAAGCATTAAAAAATATTTTATTAACTAACTCACCAAAATATTTTTTCTTCACTATTTATTACTTATGTTTACTTGTATGTTGATTTAAATGAGATAAGAGCCATATTCTTTGTCTTGTGCCTTATCCATTCAACAGATGTTAGCTATCATCTTTGTTTACTGCAGAAAAGGTCTACAATGAACTGGCCAAACCATTGCCTCAGGTTTTTCAGCTATGATGTTTTCCTTTTTCCAGGGCCTCAATTTCTAGCAATCTTTCTTACTTCATACTTCTCCGGATGTCTCAATACATATCCGAGATATTTAAGTTTTCAGATTTTTATTGTTTTAAATATGTACTTCTTTATCTATATTCATCTGAACCATAACATCTTCATTTGTAACTCTATTCATCTAGTTTATTTTGAGCATTCTTCTATAGATTCACATCTCAAATACTTCAAGTCTCTTTATCATTTCTTTGATAAGTGTCCATGCTTCCATTCCATAAATTTGACCATTCACATTCGTAATCTAAGATTGAGATCATGACTGTAGAACATATTTTTCATGCAGATAAAGGTTGCACGAGCTTGCTCAAAGAATCATTCATTTATATTGCCACGCGGGTAAAGACTTAAACCTGGCACCTTAAGGAAAAAAAAAACTTCATTGACTGTTAAACCTTACAAGGCAACTAAAATGAATATTAATTTTGTCTAATGAACAAACATTACATTTCTGAAGGTTGGTGAAATAATAAAATAAAGCTAATAGTAAATTTAACACTTTATTTTAATTAAATAAAAAATGGTGTTTATAATACCAATAGTTGGCACAGCCAAATTAACTTGTTTCCAATACCTGGCATACATGGAACCAATAATTGGCAGTCACAAAATATTTATTGTTTAAACAAAAAAACAGGTGTTCTGATTTATAATAATTATACCAAGATCCGATAATAATGAGATGATTTATAATAATTGTATCAGGGATCCCGGGCCAAGTTCACATACCAATACCAAGCATAAATATTGATGAGATATGCGGTGCATCAGTATTTAAGTACCAGAAAATTTCATTAATTATATGTTTTGTTCATATTTGAAGAAAACAAAGTCACCAACTTGCAGACGTGTTAGTGTTGAGGCATTATCCATTCAATTATCACCATTTTCAAATTCAGATTTTAAAGTGGTTGAAACCTTTTTTTTTGCTTACCGGCAGATCAGGCCAGAATAAATAGTTTTTCCGTTGATGTAAAGGTGTGAGATGTTTCTTCCTAAACTTTAAACCATCAAGTCATTTTCTATTGGAACTGCTAGGTCTACATGTTCATCTATCGAAATTCCTCAATTTCCTTCAACAGAATTTTTTGTTAAATCCCTTTTATATATTGCGCCAAAAAGTATCTTCCACGGGTCCACTCCAGACATTTTCACAGGACTCAAAGAGTTTCAAAGAATGTGTTGGTATTCTTCATTCTACACATTTCAAAAGGTCTTTCACTGTATCTTGACTACGACTAACCTCTATTTTTTTGAAGATGTAGGTGATTGAGAGGTTGATTCTCAAATTCAATTTTGGACCCCCCAAATAGAAACATCCCACATGCTTTGAAATCGTTTACTTTAGTTTCTTGTTTCAATGACTCAATTACCTTTTATAAAAGTGGGGCAAAATTTTCATATCTTAAATCTGACTGTTGTTTTCAAATTTCCACTGAAGGATAGCATTCTTCCGTTCACTTTTTAGGGAATGATTTACTAATGAAGATTAAAACAGGCAATTGTATTTTATTTTTACTAACCATTTGTAAAACTATTAGTAATAAATTCATTGAAACATCGTGCCGTCATCTGACTACTTTCAGTATAACCAACTCCCCAATCATCTGGAATGAAATTAGCTGTGCCCACTGGAATCGTCAGTATTGAAGATAATTAAAACACGAATGATGAAGATCAAAACATTACACCAATTATTTTCCCCATATGTTCTTCTACTTCAATAAACTAGTTTAAAATTTTTTCCGTGAACTTGTTAAGTTTTGTGACAATGTTAGTATCGCAAGAACCATTGAAACCATTTTTTACTGGGTCGATTATTTTGAAAATTGTTAGGTTCATTCATCATTGTCATTAAGAGTTAACCAAATGAAGAAGTTGTTTTTTTTTGGCAGGAGACCCAGAATTCCATAAATGAAAAAGCCACTGAACTATCATCTCTTTTCTTCAATAGTATTCATAGTTGATCCTTTTATTTGCCTAAAATTTTACATTGAATCAAAGAATGCGAAACATTCAACATTTTGCTTACTTTTGATTGGGACATCCTTCTTTTCACACATTCTAATAACTTCCTCATGTCTCCTGAATCATAATTCATAAATTTTCACACGTAACCACAAATAAAAAACGTTTGTAACAATGCAAGCTCCAGCATTAGCAGCATTGCGATACCCAATACCTGGCAAATGAGTTAATAAGTGGCACCCTATGCCAGTTACTGGTAAATATTTTTACTATTTCCGAGGTAAGTTTATAGAACTCTATAATCACATATGTGAAAATAAAACACTTGTTTTTTTATTCTACTTGTTTAATTTACTTGAAAGGTGTTTCGTGTTGAATATAACTATTGCCTAGAATCATGCAAACATTATATAAATTCCAGAATACCAAAAATGTATATCTTGCCGTATTGTCTTTTTAGGTTGTAAAATTATATAGCTGTCCTTTTTTTACAAATTACCTGATGTTAAAATATCATTAGTGTTGAAACTGAATTGTTACTTAGAATAATTAGAAGCATTCAAAATGTATGGAAATCCTCAGAATTCCAATGAATAATGTTGTCCCTTTTCATCTCATGCAAATAAAATTGTATAACTGTCTTCCATTATAGATATAAATGCAGGTTGAGTTGAATTGTTAGATTGATAATACCTTTACAAGGTAAAACGCGTCTCAAGTAAATTAAACAAATAGAATAATAAAACAAGTATTTTATTTTCATATATGTGGTGTTGATTGAAGTGAAAGTTAAAAGGAAGCAAGAGTAAATCACAAGAACATTGTGATTTTCTGTATGGACTATGTTAATTTATGGATATAATACGGTGCCACTAGGTCTATTTTACAAATTAAAACAGTATTATAGAACTAATTGTAATATGGAGACTTATTAGATGTTTTATATAGATTACTTGCCAGGTATTGGGTACTTCACCTTATACAATACTTTGTATCATCTCCAATTTCTTTCCAGCATTATAAAGTCTTTCATTGTCAGCGGCTTTATGTTTGTTAATGAACATATATTTTAGCAATACATGTTTGAATATGTCCAAGAACACACAATTACTGGATTTTCACCTACAAAGGCACTGTTATTAAACAAATAATAGATATCTCATAGAGACGAAGCTATTTTTTATTATATTTTATGGAAATATAATAAAAAATAGCTACATATTTATGAGATATCTATTGTTTGTTTAACATATATTTTGTTTTAGTTGTATGTACAATATTTCCCACTTGGAAAGCCAAACCGCATTACACCTATCTTTTCTTCCACTTTGCGATACATGCATCCACATATGGCTCATCAAGCTGATCACTGCGTTTTCTTGCTTTCGCTTTCATTGGGATGATGACAAAGGGAGATTGGAGCCAATCCAATGGAATAATTCCTGTATTATATACATATTAAGTTGAAGAGATTGGTCAATACTATGATGCCTTTATACTACTAAGAGCCATGTAATGCTTTTAAAAAATAGTTTAAGGTTGCATATACATAAATAAAATATTGCTCTCGAAACTCAAAGAGACAATACTAAGAGACACCACAAAATTAGTTTTAAATCATTCATTTAAATATTACGAAAGTAAAGTAGATAGAACCAATGGCAAAATTTATTCTGTATTTTTTTCATTTTGACTTAATTAACATATATTTTTATATGAAAAAAAATTCAAATTGTTCTCTTTAAAAAATATTTGTTAATTTTAACTAGTCGACTGCCTAAGGAAGTAAATATTAAGTGCTAAAATATAATTAAGACATTGAGGAGTTCATTTGTGACTTATCTGCTTTATAAAATAATTTTCATGTATATTTTTTATATAAATGATCTATGAATATCTTTTCATATGCCATATTAGGGTTGAAATTAACTCAATAGTAATATGTAGCACCTAGTTCCAAACCCCGCTAAAACAGATTTTGGATAATTTGAGTTAAATATGCAGTTTTGTAGACTTTTTTGTCAGCTACATGCAGAACACATTGTTTCTCATAAAAACCACTTAAATTCATTGATATTGCATGTTAAAATCAGGGTTAGTTCCAAAATACCCCAAAGCAGACAGAGCATAAATAGATATTTCCCCTAAAATGAAATCAGTCAATTACAACACTTGTTGATGATCACATGATCTAAAGTCCAGTATGGCTGCCAGCGCATTATTCTTACTAAATCGGTGTGGATGTGTCAAATATTTTATTTAAATAATGGAGGTTGAGTTGGTAAATGTGCCAAAATGTCTTCCTAATGAAACAAGGAAACGAAAATTTAAATTATAATAGGGTATTTTCACAAAAGATAAATACTGATTAAAATAAAAATGTTCTTAGGTTTTCAAGGCCGTTCAGAATCTTTTGTGTATAGTTTTCTGGGCTAATCTGCCGACCTTTCTGGCTGACATTTTGGATCGCATTGCAGGGTCCATCATCAGGGCTGATATCAGCCAGAAAGGTCAGATATACACGGTAGATTAGCCCAGAAAACTAAACGGATGATACTGATTAAAATAATTTTTTCATTGTGATACTGATTATTGTATTAAAAACGTTTCATTTTTATGATTTATTCAAAATTATTGATTTTAAAAACAATCTAAAAGTGCAAAAAATAAACAGTCTGTGAGCTGAGTGACGGAGCTAACTCTAATGCTGGTGGCTTTCTAGCGCACCGGTAGTGATGATGTCATGAATGCTGTCAGGACGAAAATAATATCATTCAGGTGGCATTTTAAAATACACATATTCTAAATCGTTGCACAAATTTTATTAGTCAATATAAAAATGCCATTATTCTTTGTCTTTAGTATCTTAATGACATAATTATTAATGTTTTTATTACTATTTTGTTATAGGTACATTTAAAAATAATACTAATATTTGTTTTTCTTGTTTTTCTCTGAAATAAGTGTGCTTCAAACCGACCCCCACAGTTTCCGTCACGTGGGCATAATAAGAAGGCTTTTAACTGCAACACTCTCGAGTCTTCAAGATGCAAGAAGAATTAATGAAGCTCTTTATAGTGTAAATGCCACCAAGATGCATTTATATTAAAATATTGCAAAGCAAAGCTACACTTCTAAAAAACTAGCCTACTGGCAAAAAAAGAATAAAGCCATAATGATAAGAATAATAAAGTACTATGTACATAAATACACAAAATCATAGATTGGTTGTATTTTGTCAAGCATTATTTATGAAGGCCCTACAAATAAAACAATATAGAATCCAAGATATCATCCGCAGATCATTTCAAAACTCTACCATAGAACCAAAGAAAATAAAGGAGAGAATATAACAGGAGATAGATACTTAAAAAAACGGGAGGAAGTACAAAAATATATTGAAAGTTTAAGGGGCAGCGAGTCAGACCTTTTATCCGCTCAGCGTATATATTTGTTAGCAGAACTGAGTATTAGGAAATTGTGGATACCGTACAATGATGAAACTCTTAAAGTAAAACAATTTTGGATTTTTTCATATAATATTGAATTTGGAAGCCCCCGTACAGGTCTCAATGTCTTCAGTTTTTAAAACAAATGAAAACTACCACAGATGTTGTAGAAAAAAATGCATGATTGAAAAGATGTTACATAGCTTAAGGTACAAAACCTTTTATAAAATATTACAGAAAACAATGAAAATGTCTTTCAATTGTCAGAAGAATCCTCTTCTCCCAAAGCCGCCTGACCAGTCTGTGTCAGCAGGCAATGGTGTTTTTTTTAACTTTACTTTTGTAGTGGGAAGTTTGAAAAGTTCATTCACGAAAGATGTTTTTTCCTATTATTGGGATGAAACTCAAAGATCTAAGGACTCTAATGAAATCACAAGCTCAATATGTTGGATAAATGATCGGTTAGTATTGCTCCAAGACATGTTAAAACAGCGGAACAAATTTTTCCTAGTTCATAGTTTTTTACAAGCAGATAAAAGTTTTTATTGGCATTTAAAAAAATATCAAAATGAAACTATTGCAGATCCAAAAGAGTATGTAGAATTGCTTACTGAAAATGCAGCCGTAAAAAATAACTCGAAGAATATTGTAAAGTTAACGACTTATTGGCATTTCTTATTTAACAAAACAATTAAGTTATAGGTTTAGACCTGAAGCTCTTCATTCATCTTGGGTTAATTCTAAATAAACTAAATATAGCAGATGTCAATAATATGAAACACTATGGAATTAACTGGAGAGATCTAAAATTACCTAACATTTTACAAAAATACTGAAACATTAAACAGTGTGATAAATCACAATGAAACCAACGAATTGTGCAGTAACATAGAATACAACACAGTGTTATAAAAAAAAACTTTTACTATCCTTTTATTACTATTCATAGTACCTGGTTTAAGTTTCATTTGGAAGACAAAATTGATTTAAAAATCTATTCTGTACTTTTAAAACAAATAATTGTAGTTGTAGTTAACTTTACTACTGAAAAATACTACTTTAACCGTTTAAGTGCTAAGCAATTTCCGATACAAACGATCGCAGCGCTTTTGCGACGCGTAGCATTCAAACGGTTAAACTTAATGGTTCCTTACATTTCTAAATTATGGGTTTAAATAGAAGTATGTGCTTTATTCTTAGAAAAATATGTTTTTTCTTTTAAATTTTAAGTAGCCACCCTACTAAGCCTTTTGTAATTTTTGCATAGGTAAACATAAATATGTCAATGTCAAAATCCCGTAAAACAGGTAATATTAATTTCAAAAGCCTCTATAATCAGATGTTTCTTTCAAAGTCCCCTAAAAAGAAACATTAATTTTAATATAATATATACAGAAAAAAATTAACATTACAGAATTCTCTTTAAAAATGCTGATGTAAAAACAAATATTTTGTACATTTGCTTTCAAAATACACGTTTTCCAACCATAACTCAAAAACAGAAAGTTGTTTTAGGGGGGGTTTGGAATTAGACGCCACATATGTCAAATCGTCACGCTCGTGTAGACTGAGTGCATAACTTCGAAATTAGTGTATGCACGCACACACATCGTGTAGAATATCAGCACCGGTGTCAGTAGATTGAATCATTGATTAATGGAGTATCAAATAACAAGGTATTACTATACAAACCCTATTACACATTCAGCATGGTGTTTGTAACATATTACCACATATAAAGTTTTAAAAAGATGATGTTTTCTGTACAGATCACACCATCACCATGGTAAAACCTATCCATCACAAGTATGAACGAGTTATTGTAAGAAATTGAAAATATGGATCAATTTTATTTAGTACACAAACACAGTAGTTGCAGGTTGTTGAGGAAATGCAAATGAGAAAATGCAAGGGTCTTAAATCTATTTATAATTTAATAATGTACAAAATAGAGTGTATGATATCTTTACAATTACATAAATATCAAAGAGGTCAAATAAAATGTCACTTTGCTAAACTTAATATTATTCAAATTAAGAATAGTTTGGACATTGCGTGAAAAACTGAAAAGATTAAATGACCATTTATCATTTCATACTGTGGCATTTCAGACAGCTTGTTCTTCATTTTAGAATACATTCTTAACTTTTGGTTGAAGAGGCCCTCGCTGCCTCCTCCTCCTCCTCCTTTTTCTTCTGCTTTTCTCTCATCAACTCCGCATCTCTGAAATAATAAAAATATTATTTATTATTTAAAGAAAAATATTCATTTTCACAATAAAGATTCGAGCAAAAACCAAGATCTTAACCTTAAATCAAAAAGAAGAACAATATTAAAAACAAACTTGAATTTTAAATATAGATGTACTTTAATGGTATGACAAACAAAAGATTGTGCACTACATGCACACGATGAATTGTGGACCATTTAATTCTGCTACCGTGCAAAACATACACAGGGAGGCTTAAACTTTAACAGATCATTAATTGACACGGCAGTTACTCCATGGTGCAACATTATTTTAAATTAACTAAACTTTGTACTACACACACATTAGAATTATTTTTTGTCATGACTATAGTTAGTTTATGTCATGACATTATATATATTTAATTTAGTTGTCATTTACATCAGCTAATGAGAGCGACTGCATCTCTCGAAGCTGTATGCTGTAGCTCCAAGCATGACAAAAATATAACTCAAATGTGTGTAGTACAGTGTTTAGTTTATTTTTAATGGATTAATATTAATAATTACCAATATTCTTAATTAATAATATAATAATTATATATTGTAGTTATAGATGAAATAAATCATAAAGAGTTTTGCATTTTGTAGTAAAAAAAAAACAAAATTAATTGGACTGTTTTGATGAAACTTTTTTTGTGAAGCAATTATATGTAGTCACAGGTAAGTTTATAGACAGGTAACTAACTGTACAGTTACACAATTAATTGGGAGTAGAAAGAAGAACAAAACTAAGCTGGAGTGCATATGAAATACTGAATATGGTTTAAAAATGTCTTAAAAGAAGAGTCTTCAACCAGAGTATTCTTCCAATCCTTACATATAGTAGTGAAACCTGGACTGGAGCACTGCACTGACTCTCGAACTCCAGAAGACACAGCGTAATGTGTGAAATATAACATGGAAAGAAATATGCTGGGAAATACTCGAAGAGACAGAAAAAGAAGCACGTGGGTTATATAACAGACATATTATAGGATGTTATTGTTGCTGTTAAAAATTTTAAATAATAGGCGGGCCCCATATTTCAATATGCACAATAATAATCGATGGACATGGTATCTACAAAACAAAAAATAATGCAAAGAACGTCCAAAGTCTCCTTAGGTAGAATAAATTATCGGAGCAATGCAAGCGACGCGGTGTAGATTAGCAAAGGATCAAAGAGAGTAGCAGAGTCACGGTAAATCCTTCATTCACCAGTGAACTGACAATATTTGCTGATAATGATGATTACACTTGAAAATATATTTTTCTTAAAACGCAGTAGGAACTTACGATTCAAAGTGCAATTTTTAAATATACATTTTACAAGACGACTAGTAAACAAAGACAAAATAAATTCATTAGAGCTCTGACTATTCAAGATTATTAAAAACTCAAGATAATACAGACAACTGCAGCTGTTACAGAATGGTTATGTGCCGCACGGGAATCTACCACGCGACGTGCCCCGGAAGGGACCACCCGCCGAGTAGGGACTCATTAGGCATAGAGCGCCAGCAAGTGGCTCTGGTCACGGCCTCATGTGCGGAGCTTTTTTTTTAAAAGGAGAGCTGGGGGGGGGGTCACCATTTCCCGGGACCGGTGTAGAAGCTAGAGCTTCCTTGTCGGTCCCACTCATCAAAGCTAATAAAAATGTGCAATTTTAATTCAATGTAGTTATTAACAAATAAGATTTAAAATTTAGACCCTTCAGCGTCCCTTAAGCGCTGTCTTTATTCATAAAAATCAAATAACATAAATCCATAGAAGAAAATTTTACATACAGATGGAAAATTAAGGTGTAGTAGTTCAAGGCAGACATTCAGGGATCCATTCATCAAAAACACTCCCAAAAGAGGGACAGTGGAACAAGACACAAAATGGATTGAGTCACACTTACACGGATAGACTAACGGAGTTGCAAAACATGAGGCATGGATAGTGAGAGGTAGGCGCGTAGGTGGAGTCTCACCCACGTAGGCCGGCCTAACTACCCACCTAAGGAGCCCCAACGAGTCACCCATACCCGAATAATTACGCGCAGATTTTTTATTAAGTAATTTGGGGCGATCGCCAATGAAGTAAAATTTCATGTTTTGTCTTTTCTGTAACCTAAATTGCGATACTTGAATTTTATATTTTATAATTGTAAATAAATTATAGACAATCGCCCAATTTTGTCTCAGATTCGATATTGCGGACAAATATGAAAATAAAATAATAAAATGCTCGCGATATCCCTAGGTATAAGGTAAATTTAGTTATTAAATAAGAACAAACAAAAATGCCATTATGCTGGCCAGTAGGCACGTGGCGATGCCCATCTGCCACGTTAGTTTCGATTCCGGCCGCTGGTGGATTGTAAGCCTCGCCCCGTTGGTGCGGTCCACCTAAATAATGGGACCCGTGGTCGAGGAGCTTATTCTCGCTGCTGCCCACCTTGTTTTATTTCTTCTTCATCTCGACTCTGCTACAATAGCCAAGGCAACCACAATAGCCGCCCGCAGGGCATAGTAGCAAGCTTATCTGCCAGTTTTAGTTTAATTCTCTAGATTATCTTGTGATCAAACGTTTGAGATTTGTTCAGGGAGACTAAGTTAGTTCTACTTTCAAAACGTGAGCGTTTAGTTTAGATCAAAAATAGTGAGAACATTCCATGTATGTATGCACCAAGATTATTTAAATCCGTTTAAAATATCATTTGTGATTTTTTTTTACATAACTTACCTAAATTTACGTTGTTCTAGGGTCATTCCTTTGTCATCTTTTCCTCCAGTCTTCTTTTTCATTAGTTCCTGTTGTTTCTTCTGGTTTTTGGCTCGAGCCAAGTCTCTTTGGTTTCCACCTTAAAGCAATAATTTATCTTTTAAAAATCAAATTTGACATCACACCGTCCCACCCTCCATACCAAAACCCAAAACTACATATATAAAAATTATATAACAACTTGTATAATTTATTGCTTTAACAATATAAAAATGGCAATAATAAAATATGACTCAAAATTCAAATCACATTAATTTTTTTATTGATTACCTTTACATATACTATTATCGATTACACAGTGCTGCATTTTTTTAACTTTTAGAATAATGTTTTATTAAAATAAGGTAAACGTTTCCATGCTGATTTCAGATCTGTAATTTGTTTTTCTCTACCTAGTAAGGTTTTGTGCACAAATTATTTTTAAACTTTTACACAAATTCGCATGCTTTTTATAACTGAATAGTATTACATCACGCTGTATTGGAGTAGACAATGGCATAAATGCATTTAAAATTGGTAATTATTGCAAAATAAAAAGTAAAATTTCTGCTAAAAACATTTATAGATTTTAAGCATACTGATACCGTACGTTGTATAAAAAAAACAAATATGTAAAACAGAAAAATATAACGAAAACAAAAGATATATATGACAAATTAATTTTTCTCTATCTGACGCAGAATTGACATCAAAAAAAATTTCTCAGGTGGGTTAAAATTTTGTTTCCTTGATTTTTGCCCCTCACAAGTGCAGTCTCTCTTTAATATAAAATAGTAGTCGGTTATAATGTCACCATTCAACTTTCCCTGGTACCTCCTTTCCATGTCTTTGATGTCTTGATGGAGACATTCACCTTGTTCGTCGCTGACATCTCTGAGGTCCTCAGGGAAAAAAATCGATGTGCAAATGTAGAAAATAAAAGCTTTACACTCATGTTCCCGCAAAAATGTATGCAAATTACCTTTTAAGGAATAAGTACTTGATTAGCAAAAAAACCGTATGCGATAGAAACAAACAAATACTAAATTTGAAATCAGCACAAAAAAATAGTTTAGAAAGACCTAAAATTACACCAAACCTCATGCAGCATAATAATGTTATTATTTTTTTTTAAATCATATTTCCCAGCGCTATATGGAACTAATCATTTTTAATGCACAGCAAGAAATGAAATTATCATTTCTCATGTCTATTACAAAAATCATCCAATGTATGTGAGTAGCGCTCTGCTAATATGTTGGTTAGGGATCAGATATCCACAAAGCGAAAACCGCAATAAAATGAATAGATAATTTTTTCAATGACTAAAAATCAGTTTTAATTTTTTTTTATGAAAGTGAATATTAAAGAAGATAATTTTCAAAGAATAGTTCATCTGATGGTTAGGTTTTTACTTTGTGATGACATTATTGATGAATTAAACTTTTTTTTAGGGAGAACACATCTATTGTAAAGTTGCAATTTTTCAGAACAAAGGTCCGTGAATTACAACTTCACAATAAGAATGTCTTCTCCTTAAAAATATATAAGTTGTACTCATGTTTCCAAAATTTAATAAAAACGAATTATCAATTAATTCTGGTGTCTCCTATTGGATTTTACCCGAAGGTGTTTGAGATTCCGTAAATATAAAGATCGCTTTATATATGTATATCTTTCTAATCAATACATTTAATTTGTATTTCAAATAACTTTGTTTACACCACTCTATTAGATATAAAATCTACATGCTTCCAGAACAATGTTCTCTTCCTCAGAATGTACTGAGTTGTATACAATTCATTCTGTGATTTCGTTTTGATTATAAACATGAAAAAATGACTTGGAGGAAAGCAGTTCACGTTTCTTTCCCTAACACAAGTACTTATCATAATATATAGCCCTCGTATACAGGGCAGCGCCCTTACATTTACATGACGAACTTAAAGCCCTTTTTCCATTTTGCATTGAGGTTCAATTTGTTTAATTCCGCCACTGCTCACATATCATAATCAGAGATCGTACTAAACATATGTGGGAGTGAATATTTACAGCTTGATGGCCTCAGTTTTCGGCAATACAACAGTTAATTTAAAGTTATAAAAAAACATATATATTCACATTGTACTGTCATTGCATTATTTGTGATTATGCTTCGTTGCATTATGACACATATAGTGGAATATCTATTAAACAATCATCCATTTGGTAAAGTTGGTGCCGTATTAATCTTACAGAACAAATATTTTTTCTTGAATTGCATACATGCAGAAAGATACAGATTACCAAGAAAGAAAGGTACTTATCCAAGTTCATTGGGTCATTTGAGAAGACCTAAAAAATAAAAAAAATTCCCTTCCGGTACTCGCACAAAGAATTCGATAAATTTTGTATGTATGGTGTGTGTGTGCGCATTTTATATTTTCTCCTAGGTTCAATATTAACAAAGTTATGTTGAATTATTAATGTTTTTGAAAAGCCAACATTTTGCAATGAGACTAGTTAAAGAACTTAACCAAGATATCTACCAGGTCAATTTATTAGAAAAGTTTTATGGAAAAATTGTGGCGAAGTGTGAGTTACCTACTTAGAGGAGCTCAGGAGAGGCGAGAAGTTTTGTGGTATTTATTGGGAATATCGAAAGAAGGGGCAGGATGATGTATAAGGTGTTCACTTACACTACTTTCAATATTCATAATAAGGACAATTTAAGAATGCTTTCTATCTACTTCTTTTATGTATGTGCTCTGGCATTTTTTCTGGCTATTATGCTCCGCACAACTATAAATTATTATTTAAATTTGTTTTAATGATCACAGAACTATGTTCTGAAAAATCTTAACTTCAAAAATAAAATGTAATTTCATTAAAATTTATTCATAAAATTATAATTTCCAATTGTAATTTTTATTATTACAAAAGGATGACACGAGAAATCAAATCCTTAACCTTAGGCACAAGAGAAGTACTTTACCAGGGCCATCATATACTGGGGTAACACATCTAATGCACAATATTTCAGGGATAGATACACATTAAAAATATGAGTCGAAAATGTTCAAGCTGTGTGTACAGACTACCTAGACATGAACTAACGCAAATTCCTTGTTTCAATATTTAAATTTTAGTGTCACCCACGTGATCACTATGGTACCACTTACGCAATCAAATGGCTCCGTGACTTTTTTATAAATATATGACTCGATTGCAAAGAAAAATTAAACGCTGACAATATAACATGTATTAATGTAAAAAAATAAGTCTCATTTACATAAAGATTTAATTTTCGAAGAGTAAATACTTTTACTGTTGCATAAATGTAAACCATCAGACATAATATTTTTCATAACGGTACCAAATTTGTACATTCTCCTTATTTCGACTCGTAATTTAGTCATGTATCCACCCATAAAATATTGCGAAATAGGTCCGTTACACTATGTATAAACCATACTTATGTGCAATACAGAATAAATAAATATAATGTATTTCAATCGCTGCAAAACTCATAAATCTCTTGAAAGATTAATCAAAATAAATAAACATATTGTACTAGAAATACAATCTCTAAAATGGAATAAAATTCACACTGAGTTGAAACAAATCACCCAAGAAACACATGAAAAACTTGTTGATACAGCATAATGTTGTGACATTTCGACATTATTTAACGAGGTAAAAATATTTGAAGGCCGTCCACATAGAATGCTTGTAAAGCAACAAATTTCCTAATGTTTATATGTATTGTGATTAGTAATTTCGATATAACACGTTTCCTAATATGGAAGCAACATGTATACAAATATTTTTAAAACAGTGACCAAATGAACAATGGCTAAAATATGATTAAAAGAAAAAATATTAATTACTTGCTATTTTATGAAAAAAATATTTTCAAAAGTAAAATATAGTAGAATAAAAATGTTCGTCTCCTACATAATTAGAAATAACTATCCTAGGCAGGGTGTTTATTGAATTTTTTTTCAGAAAATCATAGTGAAATATAAACAAATGAAAATAGGGCATTCAACGATCATAATTATCTAGATTTTTAAGGCACAAAGGAAATAAATGTAAAATTAAGTGATTGTATTGGCTACCTAATAACAAGCCAAGATCTTTATGCAAAATACGGTGCAAAGTGCCATATGAAGTGCCTAATTGCTGTGCACGTCTTCTTATTGACACAACTGGACTTTTGGCAACACTTTCAGCTACAGCAGAAATATTTTCAATTGATCTGGTCGGGCGAGCAATGTTTCCTCTTTTCACATCAGCAACACTGCCGGACCGTTCAAATTTTTTAATTAAATCAACAACAGCTGAACGAGAAGGTGCTTCATATCGACCAAAAGCACTTTGAACTTTACGAACTGTTTCTGCGAAATTTTCACCATTTCTGTAGTGAATTTTCACAATTTCAATGCGCTGTTCAATTGTGTATCGACTCATTTTCGTTAACGGTATAGTTTTTTATTTGACAGATGTCACATATGACGTTTATAGCCCTGAAAGATAAAAAAATTGAGCAATATTTAAAATAACCGTTAAGTTTGGATCACCCATTATATCAAAAACGTCCTTTAAAATCTCACATAAATATAAAATAATAATAAATTATGAACATTCAACAACAAAATAAATAAGGCATAAAAAACAAATGAATATAATAAATCTCATGATAATGCAGACAACTTAAAATTTATTTCACACAAGATTGTGATGTTTTTGTAATCAAATAGGAAAGAAGGAGACTACAGTTCACTTTTGTGTCTTAAGCATTTTCTCTTTAATATTCATTTAAAATTATCATTATTATTAATAAATAATCGAGGTTCGCAAAGGAGCTTTCTTCCTTTACCTTGAATAGATTCTGCTTGACACGTAAGTATTTATTTAAATTACAGAACCAAGAAAGCTACTAAGAAGGTAAAGTCATAAAACTAATTACGTATATTATTTATTTAATAAACATTATATTATATATATTTAACATGGTGATTAAAAAATGTGTAGTGATGAAGATCTATGAAAGGGGCTTTACTGCAAAAAATAAACTAATGTTATGATGCGGTAGATGAATGGATACACACTAAACTTATGAAATTGTTAGGATACATAACTTTACGAAAAAATTACGAACGATTGTTTGTCACTACACGCGTGAGATAATTGAGCGTGCTTCACACAAAGAATTAGTTTAAAATACAATTAAAATGTAAATTCAATTACGAGAAACGTAAACAACGTAATTCCCGAAATAATATGAAATTTCTGGAATCGTGCTTTAGTCTACGCAGGTGTTCAATACACGCCTGTAACTCTTCATGGCATCGATGTTAATAATAGAAAATGATGTATGTATAAATACTCACGAGTCATCTTTAATTAACGATGAATGAAAGAAATATGTAGATTCGAGACGATAATACTCAAATGTAACTGGAATTCGTAATGATTCAAGAAAACGCCAACACACTGTCCAAGAAAACCCGAAGGGGTAATGAAATAGATGAAATACTTCCTTTCTGTCAGTTTTGCCAACTGTGGCAATCGTAAATTTAAGTCGGCTTTACAATCAAAGCTAACGTCAACGTCGACGACACGGATGTAAATTAAATGTTGATGTAACAAAATGAATGTCTGTCGCATAATGTAATCGAGTGTGACATTAAGCCAGGGTTTTTTTAGGAGTTATAATTAAATTAATCGGTGATTAATCGAACATGTATTATGCTCCCGATCGCTCGTTAGAACGACACCCCACACTTCAATGGAATATTTGCTTCGCGACCCATCCATTAGGTATTACACTTTTATTAGTACCATGGTTATAGGAAGATACAGGTAAATATGAACACACGGAAGATACACAAATTGGACATTCATTAATCACACATTTATATTCATGGGCAGATGGAAATACTTATAACTAACTTAATCTATAATTAATTCTACCTCGGATTATTCCGCGATGTTCCTCTGGGTCTTTTTCCGGAGACC
This sequence comes from Eubasilissa regina, assembly GCA_022840565.1. Classification (NCBI taxonomy): domain Eukaryota; kingdom Metazoa; phylum Arthropoda; class Insecta; order Trichoptera; family Phryganeidae; genus Eubasilissa; species Eubasilissa regina. The sequence goes on along the minus strand of JAINEB010000022.1, from coordinate 25,110,570 downwards.
TGGTCTCATGTCGGCGAAGTGATGCCATTAGCATTCGGCGTGGGCGGCTACCTGTTGACTGCTCTGCTGGACTGCGGACTAGGCGGCTGCTCCTGGGTAGATTGCGGTGAACCGTGGTTGTCTATCCTCCGATTTTCTGTTACGTCCGGTTGGATTCCTGGTGTTGACTGTCTGTTTTCCACTCCCCATTTCCAGGTCTTGGTTACAACTCTTTTTTTTTTAATTGGTGTTTTTAACCTCCAAATCTTGTATTCAACTCTCCTGTTCTTAATTGTGCGTTTTTTAACTGGTGTCTTCAAGTTTGGTTACCACTCTCCACTTCTAAGTCTGTTTACAACTCTCAACTTCTGTTTCCCACCGGGTGTTTTCAACTGAAACTTCCGAACCTTGGTTGTAACTTCCTTATCCAAACCTTCTTTTCAACTCTGACTGATTTTAACCTTGGTTGTAACTTTTTCTTCCGAACTTCGTTTTCAACTTCCTCTTCCGGACCTCGTTTTCAACTGCCTCTTCCGAACTTCGTTTTCAACTATCTTCTTCCGGACCTCGTTTTCAATTCGTTTCTCAAAATGGCGTTCTGGCCATTTTAAAATACCCGTGGCGAGGGCGTACTTCTCGTTCGAGGGTCGGTCTTTTATCGCAGGGTTGACGAGGCTCCATTGGTCCATCTATGACCGCGACGTCAAGCCGCTTGTAGGCCTAATTTTTGGTTCCGCCCACTTTATTCATAATTACGCCACTCCTTACCAAAATTGTTACATTTAATTACACACTAAGTTTTCTTTTATTACAATTAGGTGAGTATGGGGTCTGGTCGTTTCTTTATTACATTATTTTTACATTGCTTTCTAATTATGAAAGAAAAGATTCCCGTGAGACGCGAGTCTCTGCGAAATGTATTTCCAAGAACTTTCAGTATTTGTAGGCGTCAAATTAATCATCAGTTGGTCCGAATCAAAATAAGCTCGCGACGTAAATTATCGCTGCAGGCATATCAAGTAGTTAGAAGGTAGTGGAAAGAAGCTATACAAACTATTTACCTATATCAATAAAACAAATGGCTATATTTATATATATATAGGTATGTATATGATATGGGCGTGTCTCACGTGTGATGTTTGCGTATCGCGTTTAATGTTGTTTGGTGAGACATTTAAAAAAAATTCAAATAACAAGTAAAATATATCACTGTGCGGGCCGAGTGCCGGCAATGCTAATCCTCCTTCCCCAAGCATGATCCCCCGTGTGTTAGCTAATACAGACCGGCGCGCGGATCTACGACACATTCTTGGAGCTCTCCCTCGTTGATCGTTCTGCGCACCGGACTCAAGCATTTGTTTCCGAAAGGCTGCCGGTCGGCATTTGCTCCCCGGACAGCTCCTGGCCGGCCGCCATTGCTCCCGACACACAATCCACCATCAAGCTCCGACAGGAAGTTGCGACGTACCCCCTAAAGGGCATCCTGAGACTTCGTCTTGGGCATAAGATAATCGGCGGATATTTCCCGTCACACACCTAGAGAATCGAGAGGTCAACCAACGCGGGATGATCGGACGCGACCGCGGAAGCCACGTGACGAGGCAGTGTGGTACGAGCTAAGCGGCAGAGCCAGCACCCGTAATCTGGACCAAGGGTGGGCTTCAATCTGCAGTTAGCGGTACATGGTCAGCAGGCCCCGGGTGATTGCGGCTAGCTATATTTGGCCACACATGGACATTTTCCATGTGAAGGACAAGTGAATGAACAGTGATTGGAACCATATATAGACATCAAAAAAAAAACAGTGCGTTCGCGTCTTAGATATAAATAGTTAAGATTTTCCATTTCTCTTTTCTGATGTATGCATATGTATAATAAATGTAATTGTAAATACGTACAATTTGCCTAATTAATTTATCCCCTCGCCATCTATTTGTGACCACCATTACTAATTATGTTGTCTGTACATCACCGCGTCTGTGTACATCATACATATATATATACAGAGTGACCCAAAAAAAGTGAAAACATCTCGTAACACACGAATTATTTCAAAACATATTATAATTCTTAACGTATATTTTTTTACACAATATTTAGCTAATCAGAAATCATCAAAACACCCTATATAGCATAATCTACTGGGTTTAAATCTGCGTTATTCGGTGGCCACATGCCTGGCTCGATGAAATTAACATTCTTACAACGAAGAAAGTTGATTGTATTTCTGGCTGTATGAGATGGATCTCCGTCTAGCTGTAATGTCCAGTTATGCTACAATATTTAGCTATAGTCCAGGCTTTGTTTTTAAACTCTTTAATCATTTTCCTAGCACCATTCAGTTTTGATCAGAAAACGGTCTTCTGCAGTGATTTTTATCATTCTGGGCAACAATTTGAAAAAATCAAATATAAACAATGGGAGAATTAATAATCAAAGATGGCGACCGGAAATTGTCGAAATAAAACGTAATATAGATAAATAGGTAAGTAAGTAAATTAATAAACTATTTAAGCTATTATTGATATAGTAAAACTAATTTTGATATAATTATATCATATTTTATGAAATGTTCTCACTTTTTTTGGGCCAGTCTGTGTATATAACGTATATACTCGTGAGAAAGACTTACACTCTCGACGTTTCGTACTAATAATTTAAGTACTAGGATTTTAACTCACTTTCATTTTGCCTCTTGCTTCGAACGATCAAGTTTGTTCGTCAGCTTAAGGCAGGATTTAGGATAAACGGTCTTTGAGAACTAGTAATATTATTTACTCGAAACGTCGGGAGTATAAAAGTCTTTATCAAGGCCATTTGACGCAGGTTTTCCAGAAAATAATTCGTTGTATGTATATATAACGAATTATTTTCGCTACGTATGTAGCGATCGGAATTCATATGCACCGCCATCTCAGTCGGCGTCGACGCTAGCGACAATGCTGTCGGCTACAAGCCTGGCTCGATAATTCACCGCTAAGCAGTCTCTCCAGTTTCATCGTTTCACAAAGGCGATCACACTCTTTCATTTAACCACCGCCCTAACCCCCAAGTGACTATGAGTGAAAATGTATAGAGATAAGTTTATCCATAATTTAATATAAGAAACGATGTCTAGCATTATTGATATAACCGGACTCGGAGTTTTTAAGTGGTTGTGTAATAAAATGTGCGAAAACAAAATAGTATTTTGGTAAGAGTTTAATTATAAAACGGGTGGCGGAGTTTGAGCCGGAGGCAGAGGCGTGACGCCGCGGTCGAAGAATGAATCGATGGGACGTCGCCAGTTTTAGGAGGGACCGACCATCTAGTAGGCAAAGAAACGCCCTCAACAATTTAAAATGGATCGAACGCCATTGTTCATGACAGTTCGCTTCAGACAGTTGACACAGAAATTTTTCAGTTCTTGAGACGTCTCAGAAATTGATAGTCCGTAAAGATTGTCCTCCGAGAAGAACCCATCAGTCAGCCTCAGACCACAGTTCGTCATTGAACTCAAGAGGATAGACAGTTACAGTATGTTACTGAATTTGAGAGAGTTCAAGATTAGACAGCCACAGTCTGCTATACGATTTGAGAGAGTTCTGAGGGTAGACAGTCACTGTCTACCACAATCGGCTATGAAGCAGCCGCCCAGCAAGCTCCAAGCACTCAGATGTCAAATAAGCCCGACAACCAGTAGTTGGACCAGTCTGATGGCCAACCGGATGATAACGACGCCACGTCGCTGACCAGAGATTATGTCTTTGGAAGAAGGCCCCAGAGTTAAGTTAACATTAAGGATCTGCACCTGCCCATTTGTACATATGTCGGGATAAAAATAAATATATTTGTGTTTTATATAGTTCACAAATATATTTCCACAGTTTTTATACAGTTCACAGTTATGTTTCCCACTCATAACCATAATGTCGTAAAGGTGTGATACCTGGAAATGAATCACGGAGCGAATAATTTACCAGGGCGGGGTGTGTCGCCCTAATGATACACATTAATCAGATATTTATTTGACTGTTATGGACAAACGGGTAGATGTATAAATCTTAATTCTGGTTCTGGGTGGTGGTGGTAATAAATGGTTGGAGTGGCTACTTGATCGGCTTGGCGATTGCCTCCAAGTTGGTTGTCAGGCTGGCTTTGGCGACTGGCTGCCCTCTCATGACTGGTTTCCGGTGATCTATCGATTCTATCGAACTATGGTTGGATCTTCCGTGTTGTGGTTAGAACTTATGTGTCTTTAGTTTTCGATATCGGCTGTCAACTGATTGGAACGGCTGCTACTTCCAACTTGGTGTCTTCTAGTTCCCAACACCAACTATCAACGGACTCCTCCGGTTTCTTATGCGGACTGTCAACTTCTTCGACTTCCGATACCAACGACGTCGACTTTCAACTTCCGACACCACTTACCAACTGGCAATTATCGCTTTCTTTTGCCATAAAACAATACGTCCAGAATCACAAAAGATAATGTGTCCTGCAACAGACTAAATAGCTTCCTCGCCACAGTTTAGAAAATTAGCCAGGACAACACTGTATATATCAGAGGTGGAATCTACTCCATTCCATACAATAAACTACGACTATTTAATTGAAATGTAATTGTATCTTATGTTTATCATCTTATATTATAATATATTCACCTCTGTTACAACAAAAATATGTATGTTAATAAAGTCAAAATAAATATATTATTGTTTTAATCCCTTTTTCTACAAAGGAAGAGAAAGCTGACCGGTTCACGCCGGAGCGTTTCTTTTACAATCGTTTCTCGAGAAACATCCTGTCATATTTCTGACGATATGTTCCTTCACCTTGATGTCTATTACGTAACCCTTGGGGTGGAGCCCATTGCGCCCATTATTCATTCTGAACGACTGTCCCTGTCTTTTGTTAACTTGCCACATGATCCTGTCGTTGGTGGTTTGTATGCGATTGGCAAAAATGAGATTTAAAAAAATTATTTTTTCAATATCTAGTTATTACGATCGCGTAGCGTCATCACGTGTTGATGCATAACACGGTTATTGGTGGATGTGAACTGAATAGTGTATTCATTTAGACGGTGAACGGTTCTAATCTTGAACGACCACCTCTAATTCCTATAGCTTATCTGTCAAATCCATTTATTCTATGGTCTACGGTGTACTGGTCACTGTTTTGCCGACCGGCTGGGCATGGGCAATTCTGGGCTAGTGGGGCTATTGTAGCAAGGAAATCGATTTTGGGAAACGAGAGGAAACAAAGAGGAATGTCAACATGTCTTTAAATACGCAAACGAGACCTTCTAACGAAAATATACAGAAATCTGATAAAGTTATGAAACCCTTATTTCCAAAACAAACCGACTGTTCTTATGTATCGTGTTACTGGTATGTATAAGCTGTTTTTATTTTATAATTTTGAAGTTTATGTTTTTACCAAAAATTACGCAGTTTTTTTTGTTTAGCGAGGAAAATGTTTGGAAGTTATGTCAAGATGTAAATGAACGAGTTCCAGAAGAATTAGAACGTTGTTTTGTAGTTTTCATTTCTAACCCATGCAAAACAGTCCCTTTGTGGCGACAACGGGCTGGCCGCGAGGAGGATCGTCTAGTTTTTTGGGTAAGTTTTTTATGAACTGGAAATAGTCTGTAAGTAATGTGAATTAACAAGTACTCTTCTTCGTCTTTGTGTAGACAGTGGTCTACCACATCATAAACTATGTAGACATCGACAATAAGGAACCAATCCACAAAATACCAAAGTCAAAATTCGACATGATTTTCTAATTCTGAATAAAGATTTTCCTAAAATGTATCTATATGCGTGTTTTGAAAAAGGCAGCAATCAGGAAACAATAGCCTTGTTTGTCGTGTGAATCTATTCTTTGATTAAATCTTTTAACATAATGATCCGTGAGTTGGATCCTATTTATGTAGCAAAATTATTTCCATTTGTGTTTTGACTATTTGAGCTTAATATACCTATTTGTTGTAATTCTGTTTTGAAATTAATGAATATTTCAAATTGGTTAGTTTTTTTTTAAACTTTCATTGATATATTTACTTCAGGTCCAGGTTCATGTCGAAATGCATACAAACATATTTAATTAACTACAAATATAGATATTCATTCAAGGAATCAAAACTCTCAAATGTTGTTTGGTGGTATGGGATAATGTAATTATGAAATCAAAGTATATGCAGTCGAACTTAGTTATTACGACAACTCTTAGAATGAGATCACGGCTATAACAGACAAAATGCCCAGTTGATTTAATTTTACATGTATTTTTATAGAATCGAATCACTCATTGTTACAACGAGTATGCTTCACATATGTACCAAACGGCTTTTGATGCCCTGCAAACATTCATAATCGCTAAGGTAGTTCTCAATTCTTGAAATAGTAAACAAACATGAAAAGGCAACTTAATGTTTATGATTGACCTAACTGAGGTTTGCCTGTTTTTTTTTTGTTTTAGCAACGAGTGTTAAAATTGTGTTGGTTGCTGTTTAATTGACTTAAATTTATTTTGAGAATTTACAACATCTGTGAAACAATATCTTTAGTCGTTTTAAAGCAAAATTATTACAAATATCGACCATTTCTAAAGTATTGCGACATATTGACAATGGAATCATGGATATAGGGAGTAACGGTTATAACAAGGAAATTTTGTTGGTCCTCTGGTTCTCGTCATATCCGAGTTCGACTGTATATTAAAAACTCTGAAACTAAATAAAAATTTTAATGCATTTCCTTTTTAAAAACTCGCATTCAGTGGAGCCCTGTTATAATGCATCCTTGTTTAACACAAATTCAGATATAATACAATGAGTCATTGGACCCTTTTTTTTATCAAAAGAAAAGACCAAAGGTGGAGCACATAAAAATCCTCCAACTAATGAAGCATTTTAGATTTCCCTCGCAACGAGTGACATGCTTTGTTCAAACAAGCAGGTGATGATTTTTTAACAAATACGCTGTAAGTGATGATTGGATTGCTAATACACTATAGTTTTGTTATAATTAATGTGTGTTTTAATTTAAAAAACAATAAAAAAAGGCATAAGAGTGATATTTTAGAATGTTTGATCAACATTGGGCGTGTGATTTTCTTGAATGCCGATTTAGTCCGACCTTGCTTTTTTCGCAATGCTATTTTTGGTACCCAATGACCGCATTGTAACAGGGCACCACTGTGTACTAATGAAACATTTTTCTTGCATAAAGGTAGCATACCAAAATGGAATCAAGAATTTTTGAGTATTTGCTGAATACAATAATTATCCAATAATACCCACTTATATTTCACATTCGAAAAGAAGTGGCAAGTAATTGCTGGGTGTTTACCTAAACAATACAATTTGTTTCCGTCTTTCTCAACTGGGTCTATCAAAGCAAAGTTAACTATAGATTAAGAACCAGAAACATTTGGTTCCATTACAGTAATACAATAAGAATTTGTTCCTAATTACTGTATTACCGTGTGTTTTGATTTGCATTCTGTAATAAGTTATTTAAGAATGTTAGGGCGTGACTTTCAACAATAATTAAAATTTTCGCATTTTTTATGAAAATGTGGATTTATATTATTCATTTATATCAGAAGTTATACCTTAGATTTGACTTTTTTTAAATTATTACTTAGATAGGACCTTTACACTCATTTAAAACTAATAAACTGAATGTTATTTGCCATAATTAAAAAGATACAACTATTGTAAGAATGACCGCGACCATTAAATACAATTTATTGTCTTAATGTATAAAATTATTGCATAAACAAAATATATTTTCTCGATTAAGACAAATTAACAAAATTTCAAAATTTAATAGTTATATTCAATTTGCAGGACATATTATCAATTTTCAACATTTTTAAAATACATACTTTATTTTAGTGAAAACATACGTTTTTAAATAATATATTGTATTTACTCACATGCTTTGAAGTTTTAGCTATTTAAAATCAAGTAATAATCAAAAACACAATAATTTGTTTTTAAATAATATATTTTCAGTCTTTTAAAAGACAATAATTTTAATAATCCATCGAACTTCAATACACCGGTCTATCCGGCCATGATGGATGTTGAATCCGCAGTGTCATATGTTTTCACGCATATTTTATCCACAATATGAATTAATATTGAACTTATTCACAACATTAGTAGGAAATTTCATAAATCAGATGTTTTTATTTACTGATTTTAAGAGAAAACAACGTTTTCTTGAACAAAGTAAACATTTTACGGGCATTATTTTTATCTAAGTTGCAATTAAATATTTTGTTAACATATAACACTTTTATCTTTTAAACACTAGCTCTCTGTTTCATAAATAGTATGTAATTATGAAACAGACACATCATCAAAACGGCAACATGGTGGTTTAAATCAATAATATTAAACAAAACTACAAAATGCATCTGACATAATGATTTTGAATTTAGAATATATATTTAAGCGACAATCTAAATATATGTAAGTACTTAGTCTGATTTCAAAACATATTCATGTATTTAAATTGTGTACTTCGATAAATTATTTAATTTTTGATCTATAATTCAAATGACAACACTTATTTCATAATATTTATATGAAAATCTTGGATAAGCCCAGATAAGCCTCCAGACACGAGTTATTTTTGACACTTGTGTCTAATGTGAAAAAATCAACAATATTATTGTTGTCTCTTTCTATTCAAACCTTCCTCTCTCGCATGATTTATGTAACAAATAACATCATCTCTGATACTTATAAGAATTTAACTATTAACCTCATCTTGAAAGCATATGTAATGTTTAAATAAAATCGGATGAAAATCAGAATTATGATTTTTATTTCAAATATGTAAAAATATCACAATTTTCGTTCAGCATTTTTGAAACTTGTGAATAAAATTAGATCAGGAATAAAACGGTTAAAGAAAATTAGACTAGCACTATCGGTTAATAGACTGCTGGACAGCAAATACCTCCAAACTGCTGGGCTTATGAACATAAGAACACAAGCTGAATATTTGATTGAAAAATCTATATTTGAATCTATATGGTGAGGAATCTTCACACATAGTTTAAACATTATTCACTAAAAATTCCGATGCGTATTGCTCATTTAATATTGTAGAGTAGGTCTACTACTCCCTTTATTTTAAATAACCTAATTTTGCACTTAAATCCTGTATTTTTATACCATATTCACTGTACAATCAGTTGCTTGCTCACTTTGCAATATTATTATTATTCATATCACACACAACTTTTTCATTAATATATTAGGTATAGAAAAAAGAAATGTTGTTTGTTATTATAGTGAGAAAAAAATAAACAATATTTGTTCTGAAAGATAATTTCTATTATTTTGCCAGTTTGGGTAATTTTTCGATGCCTCTTTTGTAAAATTCTTGCGGTTTTGATTTAAAAAAGGAATCTAGATGTTTTCAGACATAATGGATCTATTTTATACATACCTATTTAGCAGCGAAGTACAAATTGTCACGCGTTGATCCAAGGCTGATGACGATAGACTGCAGAACCCAAACTCCTTGCCTATGATTTTTGCCAAACCTTTTCAAATGATCTTTTACCGTTGACCAGAGACAGTCGATCTTTTCTGATAATTCCTTGATGGTTTTTTGCAGATCTGATTCTACCAATGAGTTTAACACATCGTCATAAATTTTTTCAGGTCTCCTGATTTCGATTTATCTTTTAGATTCCTATCCGTGGAATTGATTAAACCAACATTGGCATTTTCGAATGTTCAAAATACCTCCGTAAGTTTCATAAATGCTCTCAGTAACTTCTTTGGGTTTTAATCCCTTGTTAAATAAAAATAACAAAATACCTCACAACTGCTTCTCCTTGATCTCTGGTTTCAACATTTTTACTATGAGTGAAAATGAAAAAAATGAAGTGAAAACAGTAAGAGTATGGAACAGAGTTGCAAAATAATAACAATGACTTACTTGACTGCAGCCGAAAACAAACTGATTTCAAAACAACACAAAAAAGACATTTCTTTTCGCTTTACCAAATATGTCTAATTTTTAATGGCACTAGTGCGTAGCTTTAAAAAAAAATATTAATGTGACATATACTTCACATATACATTAGGGTGCTTCTTATTTGGCCAATAAAGTTTTTCTTATTATTTCACAAGTCACTCTTAAGTTTGATTTTAAGACTTAAAAACCATATAATTATTATTTTTTCATTTTAACCGTATGTTTAGGGATTGCTACCAGCAAATGATTAAAAAAAAAATATTTTTGAATACGGTAGACTCTCAATTATCTGGGATCTGATTCCGGGATGTGGATTATCCGGGATGTTTCAAATTTTGAAAGTTATTGATATTTTTTTGTAAAAACCAAAATGTTCCACGTGCTCATGAGGGCTAAACAGAGTCAAGCACATCAGCTGTCATTGTGTCCGAAAATATTTATTGTTATTATGTAGCTTTTAGTTTGTTTTAAAGCTTTATTGGGGTTGGTTGTCCCCGGTTGTGTTATTAAGTCGCTTGTTTATAATAGAGTGTCGATAAATTACGAAAGTGGCTTTGCATTTTTTCCATATTCATTCAGGAGTATCAGTTTTTTTTTATTGTAAAAAAGTGTTTTATTTTTGATAATGGATAAACGCAAACGAGTTGCGCTTTCAATTGAACAAAAGCAAGAAATTGTTTGAAAATGGTGCAACGGTTAAATTTTTAATAAACCAATTGTTGGTGACCAAACCATACGCGACATCATGAAAAAAAAGAGAAAACTGGTAGATTTTGCAGGCACATCAGATAGTATTATAAGGATTGGCTTAGGTGGCTAAGGTGATTGGCTTAACACAGATGATAATGAGGCTGGTCGTGGAGTATTAAATGACGAAGACATTTTACAACGTGCGACAAATGATACTGTGCAACCTGATAATAACGAAGAGAAAGATGAGTTGATTGCATCAGAAAAAATCAATCATGGTGTCGGTTTAAATCATGCAGAATCACTTCTTAAATATCTTGAGTAGCAGGATGATAGCACTCTCGCTGAAAAAAATGATCTTGAGAAATATTTGTCAAAAAACAGCAAAATGCAAAAAACAATCGTCTATACTTTCTTATTTCTTTAGATGATTCCATATTTTATAGTTAATTCATCTTATTTTTAAAATTATTATTGTGTTAAATTTTGTGGCCGATATGGACTTGAATTTAATTGAACTTATGGTGATGAATAGACTTAAATTTAAAAATAATTGTGTAAAATAATGTGTATAGTGGAAGTTATTTGACAACCCTGCAATAATATCTCTTTTGCGCTATTCATAAATGAACACGTGTGCGCCTTTTTTGGTAAGTACATACACACATACGTCAATAGGCAAACGGAGTGTGTGATTTTCGTATATTGTAGAGCATTTATTTTACATTTTTGGATTAATTATCCAGGATTTTTTTTTATCATCCATCCCGGATAATCGAGAGTCTACTGTATCCTTTTATTTATTTTGTAAATTGAGTCAGAACACTGTTTTATTCCACTACACTTTTCATTGTGGTAAACGATATAACGTTTTCAGGATTCATTTAAAAATCTCAAAGTCTTGCTGGAAACAAAGTCCTAAATATTTTTTTCAGCTAATGTGACTTGCATCCAAGCTTAAGCTTAGGCGTTTGGGGCTGTAGCTGTATTCTAAACCTTCTTCGTCGAAAAAAGCAAGTGCGATAGTTGAAGTAGCTTCTTTCTCCTGTTTTTTGGCTTCTTTTATTAAACTCATATTGTCTACACTGCCAATGAAACCAGGGCGTCCTTTTTGTCATTGACCAATCAAAAACTGTATGTCTTCCTCAACAGTAATCGTGTTCAAAGCATCGGTATGAGCTATATCAGAAAGATCTTCCAATTTATGTTGCCATTCCTTTTCTTTGCATTGTAGTCCTTCACATCATTTGGTTTTGTTTTCTTCATTTTTTCAACTTCTGTCACTCTGAAAAGTACTTTCTATCTTCTTTATGACGTCTTTCTTTAATTTGGTCAGAATGCCCGCCCGTTCCCACACTGCCATGACGTCGCATTCAGTAGAATTTGCGATTGGTTTGCTTCATTTCAATTTTAAAGTGAAAAACAAACTCAGCACTTTTATCATCGGTAACTTGTTTTGAATCAAGTGTTCCAATGTTTTTTCTACTAGACGCACACTTGTTTTATCCTTGTCTTTAAAAATTAACTAGTAGAAGATGCCATGAAGACGCGAAAATGCGTAGCGTGGCAACAGAAATAAATATGTGCACTCCCTCTAACAGTGCGCATTTTACTAGTTTGCCTCAGCCACAATCTATAAATGGGGAGTTGCGGAGAAGTAGGAGAAGGGAGTATGACCTTAGAATAAGATACAGCATCCTTTTTGAGTTCAAATTAGGTATTTAAGCGGTGCATGAAAGCAGTAGGCATTAATTTTTCAGTGACAGAAGGGAATGGTAGGTTGACATTGTTAATTTTCGAAAGTCGAAAAATAAGAAGCACCCTAGTACTAGTACACACCTTCATTTTTACTAAAAAAAAAACCTTTTAGCACATGATACAAAGTAAATTTAAATATTTAATATAAAAAAAACATTTTGTTAGTACGTTAAAAAGGTTTTTATATATAATTTTTATTTTGAATTTCAGGATTACCATGTAATATTTATGTACTGCTGGGATAGTAAAACATGCCTTGTGTACGATTTAGATTCAGAGCTGCCTTTTCCCACATTTTTCCACAAGTACGTAACGGAGACTTTCCGAACAGACCAAGTAGTCAACTCTGACTATTATAGGTATGTTAATCTATTTGTTTATATGTATTTCATAATTAATTTTATTGTTTTAATTATTATAACTTTTTCTTTGACTTATACCTATCTTTCTTGTGACCTTAAAAAAATTCTCCATTCAGGTCTGCAAGGTACCTAATCTTGGGAATGTAAGCCCTGACCTTTTTTCAGAATGTCTTGTTCATAATACGAGGCTTGTCCGTAAAATAAGTTCCACGGACTGCCGCTGGCGCTAGGATCGTTTCTATGCGCGACCAGACAGCAGAGGCAGGTTATTTGGTTCCCCCACTACAATTCCTCACCAAGCCAGCGTCGCTGCGACGTTTAGTCTAGGCCCAGCAGCCGTCAACGATGGAGCTTCCTCTTGCGTCTCCCGCCAGCTGCGAGTTGCGGTCTGTTATTCGTTTCCTGGCCGCTAAGAAGAAATCGGCGAAGGAAATTCACGAAGAACTTTGTGAAGTGTATGGAGAAGAGTGTATGAGTTCCGGGATGGTGCGCAGATGGGTCAGGGAATTTAAAAATGGCCGAACAGACGTCCACGACGAAGCCCGTGCAGGGCGGCCATCGGTTTCCGACGAAACAATTGCCAGAGTCGAAGCGGCAATGCTCGAAGATCGACGGATTACAGTTAGGGAGCTGTGCGAACAGATTCCGGAGGCCAGCAAAACCACAATCGACAAGATTTTGACTGAACATTTACTGAAAATGCTCACTGCAGATCACCAGCGGCAGCGGGTTGAAGCGGCCCAAGAATTTCTCGCTTTTCACGGAACAACCGAAGAGGAATTTCTGGACTCTATTGTTACTGGCGACGAGACCTGGGTACACTACACCACACCGGAAACAAAGGAGCAATCGAAGCAGTGGAAGCACCCTTCTTCGCCAAGAGCAAAGAAGTTCAAACAAATCCTGTCTGCCGGAAAAATCATGGCTAGCGTTTTTTGGGATCGAAAGGGCGTATTGTTGTGCGAGTTTATGCCTCGCGGGACAACAATCAATGCTGAACGGTACTGTGAGACCTTGAAAAATCTTAGACGTGCAATTCAGAACAAGAGAAGAGGAATGCTGACCAAAGGAGTGCGTTTTCACCATGACAACGCCCGACCGCACACCGCCTATCGAACCACAGCCCTCATCGAAAAATTTGGATGGAAAATGGTGTCTCACCCACCCTACAGTCCAGACTTAGCACCAAGTGACTTCCGTCTCTTCCCCGAGTTGAAGAAAAAACTTGGCGGAACCCAATTCAAGACAGATGAAGAGGTACAAAATGCGGTTGTTAGTTTTCTACGCGGACAGGCGGCAGAGTTCTATGACTCTGGTTTAAAAAAGTGGGTGCCTCGAATGCAGAAGTGCATAGAACGCAACGGCGATTATGTAGAAAAATAAAAGAAGGACTGAACTTTCCAAAAATATACTTTTCTTTAAAATTAAACCAGTTTTTTTATGTGAAAAAAATTCGTGGAACTTATTTTACGGACACGCCTCGTAATTGAACGGTATGATGATTTTCTGTAGTGTGATCCCATCCAAGATTATCTGTTTTTAAAATGAATGATTATTAATAATTTGCTTAAAATATTTCAAACAGATTTTTTCGAGTGGTTCCGGCTGTAGAATTTTTCCAAAACTTTGCTTCCGATCGGCGTCACATGAAAAGACCTGATGGCTCGTGGATTAAACCACCTCCACCATATCCTGCTATCACCACCGTGGGTAAGCTTGAATCCATTTATTATTTTATAATTTAATTATTAAAATTTGTCTTAATTAAAAATAACACATTATTGTTGTAAAGTTGCATTTTCAGAACATAGTTCTGTGGTATTTTAATACAAATTAAATTAATCAACTAGAAAGATATACAGAAAAAATATTTAGTTGCTATCAGAATTCGAACCTAGATCTCTACCTATCCGGGGAAGCACCTTCTCCGATTTTGCTATAGCAATCGAATACATTTTCAATAAATTTTGAATTTATATTCTGTAATATTTCAAATTGATACATCTGATCCAAATCAATCCACTTTATATTACCTTAAATACCTTTGAGTAAAATAGATAGTAATAATAATTAGAATCTCAAATACCTTTGAGTAAGGCCTGATAGGAGACGCCAGAATTAAATGAATTAATTCATTTTATTAAATTTGGAAATTTTAATATAACTTATATAATAATGCAAATGTACAGTTGTTAAGTCACAGTGTAGTAGAAGATATTTATCAGGGATGCAACCCCAAATGTAATACAAAAAAACACATTATGTACTGGCGATAGTTACTCAAGTGTAGAAAACCATTTACTGACACTATCATAAAAATGACCCTCCTTAAGAGTGCGTGTACATGGATTAAATTTTTCCCTCTTGGTGGATAGATTCGGTGGCAAAATAAAACAGTCACCAAATGACAGCACGCTCAGCATTTATTCTGTACTGCCTTTTATGGGAGTTTTGAGAGCAATGTTTTATCTGTGTCCATGCACCTTAAGGGCGAGCTTTCATTTTTCCAGTTTGAAATTTGAGAAATTCTACACGAATTAGATATGCTTTCAAGATTAGGTTAATAGTTAAATTCTTATAAATTCCAGAGAAATAATTAATGACGTTATTTGTTACGTAAATCATGCGAGAGATGAAGGTTTGAATAGAAAGAGACTACAATAAAATTGTTGATTTTCTCGCATTCGATACAAGTGTCAAAATAAACTCGCAAAACTCCAGTATTCCAGTGACTCTAGTAAAAACGTGTTATCATTTGAATTAATCCATTGAAAATTAAATAATTTTTTGAGTATCTAATTCATATACCAGGTATGTAAATATGAAACCGGAATTTGCCCGTAGATGTCAATGTAGTTACTGTCGAACCGCGTCATTGGCGCCATTTTCTTGTTTTGATATTTGACAAAGATTTTCAACTCATAACAATATAAGTTCTATACAATAGCATAGTTTTTAATAGTGTTGAACATGTCGAATTTTGTGCCTGGAAACTATGATTTGCGGACAGCATTGATTTTCTATTACCATTTGAAGAAAACTGGTGCAGGATCGCATCGAATGCTTATAGAAGCTTACAGTGAGTATGCTCTTGGTAAAACACAGTGTTTTGAGTGGTTTAAAAAATTCAAAAGTGGTGATTTTGACGTGAGAAACGAAGAACGTGGGAGACCACAGAAAAAGATTGAAGACAGCGAATTGCAAGCACTGTTGGATGACGCTCAAATGCAACAACAACTTGCGGATCAATTAAATGTGACACGAGAAGCCATCTACATACGTTTGAAAGCCATGGGAAAGATCAAGAAAATGGTAAAATGTCCACATGAACTGAATGAAAGACAACAGGAAAACCGAAAAACCACTCGCGAAATGCTGCTCGCCAGATACAAAAGAAAGTCATTTCTCCATCGAATTGTGACTGGCGATGAAAAGTGGATATATTTCGAGAATCCTAAGCGTTAAAGATTATGGGTAACTTACTCTAGGTGAACCATCAACATCGACTGCAAGGCCAAATTGCTATGGGCGGAAGACGATGCTCTGTGTTTGGTGGGATCAGAAGGGTGTGATTTATTATGAACTGCTAAAACCTGTCGAAACTGTTAATACTGAACGCCACCAACAACAAATGATCGATTTAAATCAAGCTTTCAGTGAAAAACGACCAGAATAACAAAAAAGGCAATACAAAGTGATTTTGGTTCATGATAATGCACCATCGCACACAGCAAAACCGGTCAAGAAAATGATTGAGGCATTTAATTGGGAAATACTTTTGCATGCGGCTTACGCACCAGACTTAGCTCCGTCCGATTACTACTTATTTGCATCGATGGCCCGATGATTGGTTTGCCTCAAAAGAGCAACAGTTTTTTTGGCATGGCATCCACAAATTGTCAGAGATATGGGAAAAATGAATAGCTAGCGATGGGCAATACTTTGAATAAAATATTTTGTTTCATTTTCATACAATAAACATGTATTTTCTATACAAAAACTCCAGTTTCATATTTACATACTTGGTATACGAATATGTTTTGAAATCAGATAAAGTACCTACATATATTTAGATGGTCGCTAAAATCAATCTTCTATATTTAAAATTATTATGACACCTATTTTGTCTAATATTATTGATTTAATACACAAACCTTGGATTTTGGAGATGTGTGTGTTTCATAATTACATACTATATATGAAACAGACAGCTTGTGTCTAAAATACAACAGTGTTATATATAAGTGAAATATTTAATTGTGACATACATAAAAATAATGTACATAAAATGTTTACTTTGTTCAAGAATACCTTAAAATCAGTAAAAATCATTTAATTTATGAAATTTACTACTAATGTTGTGAATAAGTTCAATATTAATTCAAAACGTGGGTAAAATATGTGTGAAAACATATATTTTCGCCATTTTTAAACGAAAATAATGACAGCGAGGATTCCACGACCGTCATGGATTAGCGTTGATTATTAGATTAGCGTGGATTAGATTGATTAACGTATTGAAATGTTTAAACATTTACAATAATGGTTTCTCAGAATTTTCCAACTATATTATTGAAAAAGACCATTGTTTTAATAATAGCACAGGGGTCAATATCATTCATAAAAACGGGTTTGGCCTCCAGTTGAACAATTTAGAAACCCTTGAAATAAAAAAAAAAGGAGTAAATAGTGGTACGCCAATTCTTAATAATCAGATAAATTTATTTATTAACCCCATATTAGGTATTTTTCCTTGAAAAACAATTTAATATCCATCAACACTGTATTTTCCCCTCCCTTAATATTCCATCTAATCATATATGTATTCTGTCTCTCTCTTTCGCATATAATGTTATATTCTGTCTCCCTTGATGTTCTCTATAACTGTTAATCTATTCTGTCTCTCTCTTTCACATGTAATATTATATTCTATATACAAGTGAACTCTTATGTATATACAAGTGAACTCTTTTTGTATCTATGGTTAGTTTTAAATACGTCCTGATGAAGCTTGAGATAAGCAAAACTGGTAGACGTATAATAAATTTCGTGGTTTCATACAAAGTGATTGTATTTTATTTAATCCAACATTTTTGTTGTCATCTCTTTCTATTCAAACGTCATTAATTATTTCTCTGAAACTTATACAGATTTAACTATTAATATCGTCTTAAAAGCATATCTAATTTGTGTATAATTTCTTGAACTTCAAATTTAAAAAATGAAAGCTTGTTCATAAGGCATTATATTAATAGCTAATAATCAGGGGCGTACACTACATACAAGCAAAAAAGCTTTACATTACTAAAAATCTGGGAAATAAAAATAAATTATTAATTAAAAATAAATCATTATGTTATGAATAGATCATATAAAATTCTAACCGTGGGGTATTTGCGAACCATTTGTAACAACTTCATGTGCATTCTGGTCAGCAAATTTGTTTTTTCAATCCTTATAATAATTGTTCTGAACTAAATATTTTTTTTACTGAATATACTTCGGCATCTTGACGTCTGCAGATTTTTTGCATTTTTCAAACAAAGTTATGTTTTCCAAAGATACTAATCCTTACTGAAAACTCTCGAGAATAACATTTCTACGTATTTGTTTTATTTGACAGACTAAACATAAGTTCTTAGTGTATTCCAACCTATGATTCCATATTTCAGTAGATAAAATTTATAGATTATAATTTATCATTTGTCGAACGAGCGAATTTTAATTTTTCAAGATATTATTAAGTTAAATTATTGCCAATATTAAATTAAATGTCAAAATACAATAATTTTTGTTATGAGTTTCGGCTACGCTAATTCATAAAGCTAGTTATTTAAATAAATGTTTTTGAACACTGTAAATGAAACATTTTAAATCCGTTGTCCGAAAGAGAAATTGTAGAAAATATTTTAAGCGAAATCGAAAGCAGAGTACGGTACCGAGCAATAAAAACTTGCCTGTTTTAAAGTAATAAATTTACAATTATATTCTAATTTGAAATTGATAGAATTGTTCTCAAAATTAAAAAAAAACGAATATTTTTTTGATACTTAGTGAACCTACCTATTGTATACGTACTTAGCATCGTCGGTAACAACATAACCCAAGTTTGCGCTTACTGCATGCCACTGGCAATAATAATGATTTGGAGAGGGCCTGGGTGATTTGAGTGGACCCCACCCCCCAGGCACATAAAAATGAGCAATCCAAAATGAAAGTTGAAGTTCCTAAAATAGAGTTTTGGATTTTGATTTTGAAATTTTGCATGTCCTTTTGAATATCGTTCAGACATGATTTATATTTAGAAGAAGATATCGAAAAGGTAATAGTTTTTATCAGTTTCTGTGTCATCATATTGATTACAATATTTTATTTTTTATCAACTCTTCAAATGTAAATTAACTTGTGTTATTTTCGACAGAGAGCACTCATAACTTAGACGAATATACAAACATGGACCCAGCTGTTGGACCAGGCCAAGTCTTCAGTCTTACCCAATTTGTCCAACAGTTTTTTAAAATGAACAAGTAGTATATGGAGAATTTAGATAGGTTATGCTTTCAATTTCATACTTACTTTACATTTTGCTATTGCATATTTTAATGTATAATTTTTAATCCAATTGTGTGAATTTATTTGCACGACCTACTGAAGGTCAGAAATATATTAATCTCGGGAGCACTATTCTTACACAGGTTTCCAACGACTTCTTTATTCACTAATCTTACATTTTCAATCATTTCTCCAGTATTCTGGATTTTATTGAATTTTTATAATATTTTACATATTAAAAATCTTCTATTGAAGATAAATATATTTACTCTAATATCCATTATCTCGATTTTCGTACCTTCCTTAAAAAGATATATCTATGTTAAAATCTTTAATAAAATGCCCTTCCAACTTATTCTATCTTGTTGTTATTATTAAAAAGTTTCCATAAAGTGTTTAAATAAATGTTTATTACTGCATAAAGTGTTTTTGGTAAAATCCATTAAATATTTTATAAATTTTCATAATATTTAAACACAAGCATTTATATGTTAAGTGAAATTTTAACATTATATATAATATAATTATATTTAGGAATATTCTAGTCCATAAAACTCTTGCACAAGATGACTTTTTACTGTTTGTGTGTGACACAGCAATTTGAGGTGATGCTGACGTTATTTATATTACCTTCATTCCTAACATAATTCACGCCATCTTTAACAGAAGTCCTGCGGGTTGTTTATTACTCATTTTAAATACGCCTTTGTGGGTATTAAATATGTATTACCATTGAAAATACCTCGAGTTAAAGTTAAATTTCATGTTCACTTCTTCCTGCTAGGTGTTGTGAATTTGTATTATCATCACACATTCGGAATCTGCAGATCACATCGAAGAATATAGGACCTAATATGTTATGGGCCTTGTTAAGTAATTGTTGCATCACTACTATTTGTACTTTTAAAATATATTACATGTATTATTTCTTGGCACCGTGTCTATAGAAAGTCTAAACTATTTTTATAATCAACATGTTTCTCTCTATATCACTTCTTCAAACTGAACATCTTATTCATGTTACACGATATTACAATGTGTGCATAAAAAGACGTGAAGTTAGATCGACACTTTTTTATGAGAACATGTAAGGTAAATAATGTATTTATTTTTAGAAAATTAGCGGCGCACTATATTTATACCAAGGTCAAGATCTTTGTATCAATTTAAAAACAAAACGATTGGTGACTTTAAATATCATGTTGTGTCCTTTTTTTGTATAACGATGAGTCTAAATCTAATGAAGTGTTGTATTGTATGAGTGTGTACATTCAATGAAATGTTTTGTATTGTCTAAATGTTGAAAGTTACAAATTTGACACGGAATATTTTTATGTGAACGTTTGGAAAAATTCAGGAACAATTTTATTTAGAGGGGATTGAATGTTGATTATAAAAATTATACAAAAAATAATTCTCACATAATCAATATAATTATGTATCACAGTTAAAACTTAATAATTAATATGATTACACATATTTATTTGTAATACCAATTTGCTTTATTGCCTTGTCAGGAGTTTTTAAATATTTGACTGATATACGATGAGTGATATAATAATGTGCTTGTGCTTTTAATGTATCAAGTAACATTTGTTTTATTTAAGATTTTTATTATGGCAAATAAATCAAATCTGATGAAATAATTTGTTTTTTTATTACAGTCTCTGAAATTATCATTTCAACCAAAATAAACCATTAACCCACAATTGTGTTAATGATTTCTGAAATAAAAAAAGGATATTTTGACATATTTCTTATTTTATTGAACTTGAATGCAAAAACTTATAAATTATATAAAGTTTACAAAGTACATATATTAATTTTGTCAAGCACCACCTTTAAAAATCTACTTCTTATTTACATACATAATACATAATTAAATACATAAGAAAAATTTAATAAATTTTTCATTTATAAATGTAAATATTAATTAACATTCTTTATAGCTATTAGTCGTCCCTGGATAAAATAATTTACACAGAAAAGTCATTACTATAGAAACAGTAAGCATTGTAATTATTTAAGCAGAAAACTAAATAAAGAAGAGAGAAGAAAAACAAAAAGATATTAAGAGACCTACATTACGCACATTTATGAATTGTTTAATTCTGAATTAGAGTTCACCACGTTTCAAAGCTAGTTTGTTTTGTTGTAGTATTGTTAGATCAATTGTGCAGCTTTGACACCATTCTTTAACTTTAATCTATTATTAAGAATGGTTTTAGCTATAGTAGGATCTTTAAACTCTATTTTGATTGGTTCAGTTTTGCCAGGTTTCTTAATTCCTAGCCTGTGTATTTTTGCTTCTGAAGTGAAGGTGTTTTCCAGTCCTTCCAGGGATGATGAAACTTTTTGGATGTCTTGAGTTATTTTTGTCACGGTCAAATCCGAATCACTCACGGGGATGTTGAAAAGGAGTTATTAGACCTAGATTTTCTTTCCTACAATTCAGTCAACATCTCGCAATTATCAGTGGCAAAATTTTCAGGTGTTTGAGGGGGTGTATGGATATTTAATTGGCTTTTGAAGGTAGTCAGTTCACCAACTACAATCCCCAAAGTAACAGCGATTTCTCCAATTATACCCATAGGTCTGCAGTTTTTGGTGTCACTTGACTATTTGATTTTTAGTTGTTTATTCATTGAAAATAGTTAATAATTTGGTAATTATTAACTTTGCCATGTACAAACAAAAATTGAGATTACCTAGATTTATGATCTGTTAGTTAAATTAATGGCACGTGGAATTGAGAGGTACACACCCTCAAGAGATATAAAAAAAGAAGTTTGTTGAGCCTGGAAGAAAGACTTATCTGTTGTTGGTACTTACTATTGCTCAAAGATCTCACTCAACTTCGGCAGGATCTGTCTCAATTTGACTCTTACTCAAAAGGTTTGACTTTTGAAAGTGATTATCAGGGATACGATAATGAGAACATACCTGTGGTATTGTTGAGATGTTTTATTGTTTCGGTTTCTACAGGCACACAGTAAGAGTTTTAATGGTAATTTCACAATACAAATACTAGATATTATTTAAGGCGTTAATTAGAGCGGTCATGAAAGAAGAATGCCCGGGGCCTGGTTCCTCGTCAACGCTGGGACCAAACTCTGACGGCAAGCCCTCTCCCGGCGGCAGCTGCAAGTTTGTACCCGGGTATGTGTCGTACTATCATGCCTCTGTAACTCGGCGTCAGCACTAAGACCGCATTAAGACTGTTAAATTAAACAACAGCTCATCTATTTAATTGAAGTATTTTGATAAAATACCATTTTAACAAAATATTTTTATTCAATTTTTACAAAGAATTTTGATTTTATTACACTGGATGTAGATAATCAATCTTTAATAAATGAGAAGGATGTAAGTAGGATAGGTATGCTTGTTGCTGAGTTCTGTAATAAATTGTAAAATTCTAAATCCTCAATACGGGAATAAGACTGAAAAGGGTACAAGATATCGTACTTACAATCGGTACATATTGGGAATGACAATGAAATATTAATTTGTATTTGTACCATTGCCTCCATTATTCATGGTCAGGATGTTCCACTTGGTTTAAAAGTGAGGAAAGGAATTGAGACAATGGTATGGCATGAACAAAATAAAGTACTATCATTAGAACTGGTATGTTACAGTGCAGGTTAGTGAAATGCGAAAATATTATTTGTGGAACTGGGGATTGGCAGAGAAGTGAAGCACCTCGCAGATTGGGTCGTAGCTAAGATATGAATTCCCACTCTGGTGGACTATGCTCTTTATTGATATAGATGCTAATTGCTCTGAAAAATGTCACCCTGTGTTCACTTCACCATAAATGTTTAGCAAGTTTAGCATTTGACTCTGTAATAAATTAATCGAGTAGTTTGTTAGTCTAGTCGGTTAAGGTCGCCTAGTGATCGAGGGTTCAAGCCTTGTTCCAAGAAACCGGCGAGTTAGTTCTATTTTCATAGCACAAGCGTTTAGCTTAGTTTGAAATATGAAGAATATTGATGCGACATGTATTCCATGTACGCATCTATATTTAAAGAGCCCCTTGTTTGGAATTTCATTCTTTGTTTAGTATGGACTGACAAAAATTGTGTAAATGTAAAGTAGACCACTGAGGATTTGATTTTGTGAGGATATAGGAATCAAAATCGAATGACTTTACACTATTTTTGTGTATTTATGTTTTTTTTTTCAACTTTATTACATATATATATACATTATAATTTAATTTTTTTGCCTTGGTCTAATTTATTTCAAATCATGCTCACGAAGAGTACACAATGATCAACTTGATTTTTATTAAATATATCCAATGATGATAATTTCAGGAGACATCTGTCAAAATATCACAGCCATTATGCGTTACACAGATGGTGTGTTCAGCTTGTGCTGTTCTTGCATTATCTGCAGTCACGGCTGTCCAACCATCTTCAAGTAACTCTATCATTTCGCCTCCCAAGCTCAACACAGGTTCAATTGTAAATGTCATGCCTGGTAACATTATGCCTGGATATGTATTTCCTTAAAAATGAAGTCAAATGATATAAATTTGTATATTGTAAAAAGGAATAAAAATCTCACATTTTTAGGGGTGGTTTGCATCGTGGTTCACATTTTATACAGTGATATTACGTTGTTTCATATGAAATTTTCATTTTTAACTTGGTCAAAATGGAATTGCAAAAGTGTTAAACATTTTGAATTAACTTACTAGTATGATAAATATCTGGTGGACCATGAAAATAGGTTCCGATTCCGTGTCCAAGGAATGCAGGTATAACAGTGAATCCACGTTTTGTTGCAAATTTGTTAATAGCAGAACCAATTTCACTAAATGGAACACCCGGTCCACACACAGATATTCCCTGTAATATCATGTGTATGATAATGATAAAATTAAAATAGAAAATTCATAGTAAACAAAAATATTAAGAGCTAAACATTTTAGATTTCGAAAACAGTACATATTATGAAAAAATCAGGTTGGTCAAGAGAAGGTACATAATTATGATTGTAGCTATACAAATGTTATGATCTGAATTCTGATTTATGTTGTGTTCGTACCAGTAATACAAATTTAACAATTACCTGTTTCAAACATTCTTCAGTAACATGGACTAATTCCTTTCCCTGTTCATCTACATCACCAACCAAATACGTTTTTGAACAGTCTCCATGATAGTTATCTAGGAAGACCTGCAAAGAATATTTTTAAACAAGTGTGATTTTAATAAGAGAAGAAATACTAGTACAGTAGATTCTTGATTATCCGGGGTGGTAGATAAAAAAATTGATATTCTATGTAAAAAAATTAAATTAAAAACTAAAAATCCTACATGTGCCATAAAATTAAGGATGTAAAATAAGAATATAAACAATTAAAAAAGTCAATAATAAATCAGCTGCTATGCACACAAAATTTAAATTTAAAATTTGATACGCCCACCTGCTTGTATCAAAAGTAAACACTGAATCTAAGAATCCACAAATAATAATTTGTGGACATGTCATTGCCTGGGATTTCCATCAATGATGTGTTCGCAACGTCACCAGTTTTATTTTCTGTTAATGTGAATCGGGGAAAGTGCATCTAAGTTTCCTAATTATGTTAAAAATTGGATTCCAGTGCTGTAATCTATTAAGAAATGTTATAAATCAATATTTGAAGAGACAGTCCAGAGATGGTGCAAATCCAAAAATTATTTTTCTTATAATTCTATTTCAAATTATGACAGTTGTTTGATAATGACTTGCGAGTTGCGTACGCCTCTTCGATCTATCGTATATTTTGGTAAAATTTTCTGCCAGGACGCTGATATTAGGTAAGTATATTTATTTTGTGTTGTAGTTTGTGATGTATATATTAGTTTTGTGAATATTTCCGTGGATTACGATTTATAAGACCAGATACACTTACCCCATAAATTTTACACAGTGGGGGAAGTGCATCTACTCAGTGGTTGGTATGGTACCCTGTATATTTTTGTATAGAAACGTTCTTAACTAGTGATGTGTAGACAGTTTCATTATTTTTTAAAAATAATTAAACAATTACTATGATATGTTGCACTTTTCCCGTCTAAGCAATTTTACTTGATTTTTTTGGAACTCAGCACGTTTTACCCTTCAATAAAGACCAAAATAACTAATTCATATTGTCATTAAGCAGATCAGTAAAGACATTTTCATTATTTTAACAAATTGTAGAAATTTTAGAAATAATACAACTAGATGCTCTTACCCCAAATTTGGGGTAAGAGCATCTAGTTGTATTATTTCTGACTATCTACTTGTCCAATTTTTATAATATGCTATAAATATCTGCTATCCTAAAAGGTTACATTCCAATTTTTAAAGACTTAAATTAGGAAATGGTTAATGATCCTATCAAAGTCATAGCATCATCTTATAAAGTTTGAGAACAGTTCAAAGTTTATTTTGATGATTTATATGTCGCACTTACCCTGATTCACCTTATGTATGAATGAATGAAAAATTACTTTACATTTTAAGTAATGTTTTGACGTTATAATTATGGAATTTTACTGCCCCAGTTAATCCGTAAGTCAGTTAATACAATCCCGTATAATCAAGAGTATACTGTGTCTATCTATGAATTCAGATCTTCAATATTTGATTTCAACTGTGAGAAAACTTGAAAATACATGTTAAATTTATTGAAAATACTACTGAAATTCTCACCAACAAAATGGTTCGAAAAATGTATGAGTATAATGTACCTAGACATTAATTAACTTACTGTTATATCAACATTTATGATGTCTCCATCACTCAATGGTCGATTGTCAGGTATTCCATGACACGCCACGTTATTCACAGAAGTGCAGATGGACTTTGGAAATCCTTTGTAATGTAGTGGAGAAGGATAGGCGCAATTTTTTATGCATTCTTCATGAACAAATGCATCAATGTCATCGGTAGTGACTCCATCCTGATATTATACATTTATTTTGTAGAATAAATTCAAGTTAAACTAACAGGCCAACTATCATATTTTGTATATTCTGTGGAAAAAAAATCATTTCGCATCTTCTGAAATGGACATGAGGACATGACTTTCTAGTTATTTATCGATTATAAATTATAATCTGTTGTAGAATTTTATTTATTTCGAGATGTTGTGAGTAAAGACTATTTTAATTACATGATTAATATTACGTTGTAATTTGGGAAGGTCATCATTAGTAATTTGTTTTAATTCAATTTTATACCCAAAGCATAAAATCATCAGACCTATATTTTATTTTTCAGAACAGCACAATACGTTGGTAAATGAATAGGTTTTAATTCCGCTAAAAAAAAACATTCTTTGCTTAGGTTAGGTAGGATTCAGAGTCTGAGTATCCAACTAATCTATAAGTCACTATTATTTTTATTTCATTAGTTTGAGGCAACGTTATCATATCCGACAATGCTTTACATGCTTTATTGCACATTTTATTTCTTCCATATTTATTGCATTCATATCACTTTTATTATTCATACTTACCCCAGAGAGCCTCTTGAGGGATTCCTCATTTGCATTCCCTTCACTATCACACATTTCCTGGAAATATTTCATCCATCTATCTTTTATTTCATTCTCGTTCATTAACATTTCTCCATTTACTGACTTAATACCTTTCATACTACAGCACCACATCTGCTTTTTTGACTGCCTTCCAGAAGAATTTTATATTATCCTAAAAATTCTGTCATTTCCACCTCTTCCTCTCTTTTCGGCCGCTCTTTCCTTTCTTTCATGCCAGATTTAACTTTTTTCTTACAAACATTGTATAGATCTTTTGCTCTTGAGTATTCATCCTCAATTATTGTCAAAAGATAACACCACGCATTCTTCTTTTTTTTCACAAGTTCCTTTATGCCATTGTCCCACTGTGCGTCGTCTTTCTTTCTTCCTTGGGTAGCTTTGCCACAGGTTTCATTTGCTGATTTGCATAGAGTAATCTTAATGTATTCCCATACATCATTTATATTCAGATCACTCCTTTTCACACTCAGCCTTTCAAACATTTTTTTTCAAATTTTTCTCTAACATCATCCTTTTCTAGGTTCTCAATTTTGATTCTAGATGGTGCCATGACTGTTTTTTTATGAACCGCCATCCTTGAAATAAATGTATTCTTGAGATAACAAGGAAATGGTCAGTTTCCATCTTTAACAGTAGCGGATCTCAGTCTAGAGTCAACGACTACAAAATCAATCATTGATATTTATATAACGAGTTTGATCTTCAATCTGAGTGTGTATATTGACATTGAAATATTTTTATATTGACTTTCAAGAAGTTCTTGTATGTTATGTGCATACATATAATGAAAAATATTATTAAATTAAAGCTGCAGAGTCCCTTACTTTATTAAGTGCGTGACTGAGCAGCTGTTTGTCAAATAATTGCCAGCCTGTCATTTTAATAATAAAACTGTGAAGATATTTTGAGATGTCTCCTTTAACATAATTAGATATTTAATAATATTGCAGGTATTTTTTAAGTATTTTCATCACCTCTTTTTAGGTATAAACATTAATGTAAAAAAAACTCATCCAATGCCCCGATTTTACCTTTATGAAGTCTTCAACATTTCTCAGGAGAAGGCTGGCTAGTTTACAACTTTTAATCATTCCAATTATTTGTTCTGATGACTTTATTTCTGGCTCTACAGGACCGGGTGTGGCGTCTTTCGTTTCGTAATAGCATGGTTTTATAATATGGTTTGGAACACTTCTTAGGGGACCAATATCTCTTGGTTCAACAATCTCAAATCTTCCAAGGTCACCACTAGAATAAAGTAAAACCTTTTTTCAAGTTTATTGATGTGAATTTCACCCTGAACAAGATATATACATATATATATATATATGAATTTTACCCTGTAATTTGCTTAAATAATAAATTTAATTAAAAATATATAAATATATGTATATTATAAATTAATTATCGTACTAAAAATGTAAAGAGAAAAGATCTTTCTATGTAGTTTATTTATGGTTATCAAAATGTAGAAGAGGCAGAGAAAGCATCCAAATAAATCATAGTTATGATCCTTATAAGCTTTGGTGAAAATTTGAAATTCCTATAATAAAAATAGTATTCAAGAAAGAGATAAAAGTATGAATAAATGTGATATGATGGTAAATAATTAATGCTTAGGATGTATTGATGAGTTTGTATATTTGGAAGGTATGTTCTTTAGGGATTGTTGTCAAAGTCGAGAAAGATATTGAAAGAAGGGTGACCACAGAAAATAAAGTGAATAGTAGTCTGAATGCAGTTACCGCTAATGTAAATTTGTTATTCAATAAAAAAGATCTGTAGTGCATTATGGAGTAATGGTGCCAACGCTTAAGTATGGAAGTGAAACCTAGAAATGGCAAAATAAGAATGGAAGTGGAAATGAGATCGCTCAGGCGTATGTGTAGATAATCTATCAGGTAGTTTGATAAGTAATTTTTCATGATTCATAAAATGCGACATTCCCATTATTGTTAGTTTTGATTTCAGTGCCTTAGTGTTCACACAAGACCTTGTGATCTTTTCGTTAACAAAATACTACATGTGTATACGAAAGAGTGTGGAATTTTTTAAGCGGTGAAACGGTGTGACGATAAGTTAGATTAAGCACTAAAATTTATGCATGTAGCAAAACTTTGATATGGCAATGAAAACATGAAAGAGGCCTGAATATAGTGAAAGTGTGCCTGCCGAGTACAATGTGCGGGAAAACACAATATAAGCAAGTAAGAAATAATTAAGGTTGAAAAAATCGTATGGATATGAAAGAATATGGTTTAGAATACAATGTGATATTTTATCCTTTCTGCCTATCCCTATTATCATGTGTGTTATATACGCGTAATTTCTGTAGGCATATGTTCAAAAACTATTTAATTTAATTTGTGCACGATCAAATGAGAATTTGATTAATTAAAAACAACTATTAATCAATATTTACGTTTTTCGACGCCAAAGGTATTTCAATAAATTTGTCATACGCATATTAAATTGTATTGAGGTTTAAGATATATTAAAAGTAGTTCATAACGAAAAAATAACAATTTTATATCACGTAATAACGATCACGGCCCATGATAATAACCTAAAAATATATTGGTCACAATAGTTTACCGGCGACAAGCATAGAATAGAAAACGGACTTTTTTTGACGTTTAAAACGTCTTCTTTTATACTATATTAAGGCTGATTAAGGCTAAGGTTTAAGAGTTCGACAGACGAAAATACAAGGTCATAATTTAGCAAAATAAAATATAATAATTTGCGATGGATAATTTCAAATTAAACATTTACGTTGGTTTGAAAAAACAAAGATAATTCATTTCGGAGGTTGTATCGCTTATCACCTGTTGAAATAACAAGGATGAGATAAATGTGAGTCAGGACTAAAAGTGTGGCGCTCTATTCACTTTATTTAAGTTTGATAATGTAAATTACTTAGCACGATAGTTGGACACATTGGTGACATAAAGGTGGGGGTCTTCGGGAGTTATAATTCGATCAATAGATGATTAATCGAACGTGTATCATGCTCCTGGTCGCTCGTCAGAACGACACCCCGCCCTCTAATAAAATGTTCGCTTCGCAACCCATCCATCAGGTATCGTATAGTAAGTATAGGAAGATACAGGCGAATGTAAATACGCGGAAGATACATAAATCAGACATTTATTAATTACACATTTACACTCGTGGGTGTCCAGCGGAAATTTTTAAAGTTTAATATTGAAAAAAAAAACTACAATGTTATTCTCATATTTTATTTACACAAAATGGAGTTCAACGATGCTTATTTTACGTTTTATAAACAATATCATCTAAATGCCGTCCATTTCTCTTGAGACACTCTTGCAATTGGACTCTTAAATTTGCGAACACGCGAGAGCAAACCATTGGTTCAATGGCAGAACTTCACGGCGGATATTTTCTTGTAGAGCCTGAATTGTTCAAGGATTGTTGCTGTAAACTTTTGATTTAAGCTATCCCCACAAAAAAAGTTGCATGGTATAAGGTCCGGTGACCGAGGTGCCCAGGGTATGTCTCCGTACTTGCTGATTAATTTATTGAAAAAAATTCCCCTCAGCTTCTCCATTGAAACTCTAGCTGTGTGTGGAGTGGCCCCGTCTTGCTGAAATTATGTTCTATCGTTGAACCTGGGAAATAGAGTTGTGGTACCAAAAATTCGTCGATCATTCTCGCTGGTTAAAAAAATAAGGGCCAATTATCCCTCGGGTAGAAATTGCACACCACACTGTCGTTTTTGGACAATGCAAACGTTTTTGATGGCGTTCCCTTGGGTTGTCGGGGCACCAGTATCTCATGTTTTGCTTATTAACATAGTCATTGATATGAAAATGTTTTTCGCCAGTAAACAATACGTTTCTAAGTGTTCGTGCTGTTCCAAAACATTCCAGCATCGTTCTCGCTAAGGTTTCACGTAAAAAATAGTCATCTTCGTTGAGAAACTGCACGATTTGCAGTTTGTTTGGATTAAACTAGTTTATTTTTCAAAATAACGTGCACTGTAAATTTTTTATTCCAGTAAAGGCTGCAATCTTTCTTATCGATTTACGCGGATTGCGCATAATTTCACGTCGAACTTGAGCCACATGTTCTGGCGTCACTGCTAATGTTGATGGTCCTGGAGGAGTTTGGTTAACCATTGTCCCTTCTTGTCTGAACTTTTGAACCCAACACCAGATAAGTTATGTGCTCGGCCCATCACTTACTTGTCGAATATTAAAGTGAGTACAAAAAGCGCGACGCGCACGAACCAATGAATCACCGCACTTTAAATATTACTCAACCGCGAACGCGCGGTGCGTTCTCGACCAGTGACTCATTGCGACTGGCAATCCGCAAATCACGGGCGTCGAATAATACCCCTCCCACTTACCTCACCTTGATGGCTTACAAGCAATTATAACTTAATCTTGAAATTTTTCCGCTGAACACCCTTTATTTATAACTAACTTAATCAATAATTCATTTTATCTTGGGTTTTCTTGCAATGTTTCTCAGGATCTTCTTCTGGATACCTAGTCTTTGGCTGGTGAAGTGATGCCGTTAGCACCCGGCTTGGGCGACTACTTACTGACTACTTCCAGGATGGCTCCGCGGCTGCTCCGGTGACAGGCTATCAGGCTGGTTGCTCGGAACGGGCGGGGCGGCTGCTCCTGGGTAGATTGCGGTGAACTGTGGCTGTCTATCCTCCGACTCTCTGTTACGTTCATATAGGATTTCTCATGCCGACCCTTTTCTTCTACTGGTCGACCTCGCAACGTCTTCTGGCTCCCGATATCGATGTTCAATTACTGTTGATGACTGTGTCGCGGCGTTTTCCGGCTTCCGAGGTTGATTTTCAATTTTCAAAACTTCCGCTTTCTCTGACTCCCGAGGTCGAGCTTCAACCTTTAACTATCAACTCAGATCTTCAACTTTTTAACTCCCCGACTTCCGATCTCTAACTCTCCCGACACCAATCATCAACTCTCTTTCTCCTTTGGCTTTCAACTGCAAACTTTCAAATCCTGTCTTCAACTTCTTGTTTTTAACTGCGCGTTTTCAACTCCGTACTTCAACTTCCTGTTTTTAACTGAGTCCAATAATGGCGTTCTGGCCCTTTTAAAGTACCCGTGGCAAGTGCGCACTTCTTGCTTGAGAGTCGGTCCATCCTCACTGGATTGACGATGCCTTACTGGTTCATTTTTGACAGCTACGTTAAGCTTCCACTTAAAAGCCTAATTTTCGGTCCCACCCACTTTCTTTATGACTAATTATAGTTCGCTTTATCGTATAATAATTTAACGATATCACTGTTCACCTTGGAATTGTTTATTTAAAACCCCCACAATAATTCATCGACGATACACGACACTGTTCCCTATTTTAAAATCATGAATAACTTATATTCTATACATTTTCATTTTTTGCCATATTAAGCCTACTCCTTACCAGAATTCTTACATCTAATTACTTATCGATTTTTTAAAATTATAATTAGGTACATGATTATGTCACATAAAAGATCCTACTTATGAGTTAATCATTTTATTTTTATTACCTCTGAGAATAAAAGCTTTTATATTAGGTACATATGGGGGTTTCTTTATTTCAACTTTAAGTTCCATTGTTTGATGCATGAGGGATTTTCGCATCGCATACACTTATACCTATTATATACTTTTTCTTCTTGTCTGCCCAGTTATAATTATATATTATTCATTTATTACATTGTTATCTCTTTGCCCGCCTTCATTCTTATTCATTCTAATTGTATCGGTTAGTGGATTATCTAATTGTATCGGTTATCGGCTAGTGGATTAAGAATGAATACAGACTGAATACTGCGGAAGTGCTATTACATCGGCATACTTAATCGCGATCGATTAGAGACTCGCTCAAATTGTTTGGCAGTATGGAATGAATAGTCGACGACGGCATAGTCCAATTTACGCACCACATAAGGTGCATGACTGTGGAAGATGTGAATCCGAGTACATAGACTTGTGAATATGCGGTCTATCCTCTCTGCTTATCCCTACAGGGAAATGACGCGACAGTAAGTTACCGCTTCACGGTGGCCATTGCATGCGTTCCGACCCGAATTCAACAAAAAAGCTACTTTCTTAGCCATAAGTTAATTTCTCTCGGGTGACAATAGATCCGCAACCTAATGGCTCTTTTTTGGTACGGTTATTGTCAACCAACTTGATATATCGATCGGCGAAGATATATTATTATGCCTACCGCACTCGAGTAAGATATTTCAAGGAACAATTTATTCTTAGACAAAAGGCAATCGATTAACTCGATCTTAGGAAAAGCGTTGCTTTCTTTTTCGGCTATTATGTTTGTCACCCCGAACATAATATATCGAGTAGTGTGTGTGGTCATCGCTTCGTAATTACTCCAACCGTGGAAGAGATAAATCTCCCAGATGAATAGTTGAGATAAATCAATAGTTTTCTAATGACGGAAGAAAAAAGTTCCTGTGGGACGCAGGTCCCCACGAAATGCACTCTCAAGAATATCCAGTTTCCGCGGCTGTCAATTAATAATGGGTCGATCCGAATCAAAATACGCTCGCGACACAATTATCGTTGGAGCATATCATTGGACAGAATGGATATTGCTCTGCGTAGAAACTGCTTAATGCGACGTAAATATTGCTAAATGAACAAGTAAAATAAATAAAAAATTCAGCGGTCAAAATATATATAAGTAACGTTTAGCTTAACTAAAACTAAGAAATCAACCGATTATTTTTTTCTCAATGGAAGTAAATGGTTGATATTGTGAAATATCATTTTTCGACCGTCGTTTTACAATATTAACCATTTGATTTAATTCAAAAATTGAAGACCATGATTATATTATTGATAGAATCAACATTAACTTTCTAGAGTTTCATCGTAATGGTGGATATAACATTGAAGCCATGATGTTGGTTGAACTAAAATTAGTTGGTTGAACTAAAATTAGACAGTGGTTTACTTTGACGGACTAATTATTACTGGGTTACTTCTATGGATTCGTGCAGTCTATTTGTGAGTTATGGCTATATCTATAGTTATGGTGTTGGTGATTTTATCTGAAACTGCCTTTATAAATTTATAATAAAATTGTATGAGAAACCCATAGACTAAAATTTACAAAGGAAACATTGACGCAATAGATAAAAAATAACCACAATTTATCGATAGTTTTGGCAGCCGGTTGTTTGTTTATGGGCTGTTTACCTTGCTCGAATTTCATGTTAACCTGTACTATAATATATTGTATTGTTAATTTATAAATCATATTTTACACAATGGAAAGCATTACTAGAAGTGAGTTAAATTATTTATGTATTTGTGTCAGTTTTACATGGTGTAAATTTTATAAATAATGTTTTGTTTGTAGATTCTGATAAAAGTAACCCTGCTAAAGATGAAAACGATCAACAAGGACCTGCAGCTAGAAAAGGAGTCTTGATATCATTTCGTACTGGGAAAATTATTGAAATTCCGGAGAAAGATATAGTAAATATTCGATTTATTTTTAAACTTTTCAACTATTGTACATTTGGTGTCTATATTTTAATTCAGCGCGTAAAACAGAACACATATTTGGCTATTGTCTTAGCTTTGGTAATTATTTCATGCCTCCTATGTGCCCGGCAAATTCGAGAATTCTTATAAATTATTTAATATTTATTTACTCTCAGATACTTACCAAGTACTTATCAAACACTCGCTTAAAAATTAGCATGTTTTTTATAGTGAGCCTATACTAATTTTTGCTTGCGATATCTATCTGGTTAAGTTTTTAATATACTTATTTTTGGACACAGGCGTTTGGATTTTGGATCTACAAGCCTATCAATCTAACAAGCCACTTACAATTGTCATTCACTAAACACATTAATATCAAATCACTCGTCACAGTGGTAGAATTGTCAAATATGGTGGATTGTTAAATAATTTTGTTACTTTATGCTTAACTACAAGCTATCGTTTTAAATCAGTAGAAATCATTTAACAAGAAACCATGGGGCTGAAATATTTTTTCATATTAAAAAACATGACTGATGCTGGCTGGCTTAGCCAATTTTAGCCGTAAACTCATAAATAATAAGAAATTCGGTGACAACTTGGCTGATAGACAAATCGGGTA
The DNA here is from genome assembly GCA_022840565.1 of Eubasilissa regina. NCBI lineage: Eukaryota > Metazoa > Arthropoda > Insecta > Trichoptera > Phryganeidae > Eubasilissa > Eubasilissa regina. Next base: position 25,075,549 of record JAINEB010000022.1, on the reverse strand, counting down.
ATGTTTACAATGGTAAGGTTGGTGTGCAGTAAGCGCCATCCATGTTTATTATTAGATGTCAGCTTAGTCACGAAGTTGAGTCGTAAACTGTAAACAATTTGGTGACAAAGTGGTGGTCAGTATATTGTTCTTCTAAGATGCAAACTCTTTGTATGTTAAGTCGTATGACAAGTTTGAAAAGATACAAGAGATGATTATTGGTCAACAGATCTGAGTATCGAAACACCTATTTATTGAAAAATCATGATCATTCAAAAGTCATGATCGTTTTAGACAGATATGGCAATCTTGGCACTTTTCTAATAATGAGAATATCACGAATCCCAGCAATCGACTTGAAAAAATTAGACCAATTATGACATAGCTTATACCAAAGTTTTGTTCTGTCTACATCCTTCAAAGGGAACTGTCTCTGGCTGAAAGTATTATCCATGGCGGGGAAGACTTTCATTTAAAGTGTATAATGCGTCAAAAATAGTAAAATATGGGGTTCTTGTGCATATGGTTAGTGAAGCCACTATGGGATACATTTGCAATCTCAAAATTTACAGTGGAAAAGGAAGACCATTATTAGAGAATATCCATTCGCTTCTTGGTCCATATTTAAATTTGTGGCATCACGTATATATAGATAATTATTATAATAGTGTGCAAACTAGTGAAGTATTCCTACATCATAAAATAAGAACGTGCGGAACAATGAGAATAAACTAAGGTTTTCCAGAATGTTTTAAAACGGCCAATTTTAGTGTAGGCCAAAGTATTTTCCACTGATGAAAAGATGTATTGTTGCAACACTTGAAATTTAAGAAAGATGTTCAAATGATTTCAACAATACATTTGTCTATTATCTTAGAAAGCCACAACATCGATTGGACTACAAGACAATGTATTTGGAAACCTCAGTGTGTTATAGAATATAATCATATATATTAAAGGCATTGATCGTGCAGATCAGTATTTATTGTAAAGTGTCCCAAAATTAACGCAAGATTTGAATTAAATAGAAAACACAGTTTTTAGTCTTTAGATTTTTATTTTTTTATTGAATCATAAAGTACATGGGATAGAGTTATTTATGGAATAACACATCGGACAAATGGCCTCCACGGCTTTGCTGGTACATACGCACTCTTTTGTCAAAATTTTCCATGACAATTTTGCATAATTGCTGACTGGCTTGTTTTTGGACGGCCGGTGTGTTTAGCGTCTCCAACTGATTCAGTCTCTAAATTTTTCAATTAATCTCTTTGCAGTTGATGACCTTAAAACACTATTCCGACCATATTTTGTATTAAATTTTTGAATTGCGGCCACCAAACTTTCATTATTTTTGAGATATTGTTCAATGATGAAAACACGTATCATGTAACACCCCATTTTTACTAACCCTAAACTCTCAGCTGTCAAATTTTTTTTCAGGGTTGTCAACAACTTACTGCAGAAATGGCGGCAAATTCAAATCTTTCGTTAATTTTGGGACACTCGTATTATGAAAAACAAAAAATGAACCAAGAGAGTTGTGATGTTTTTGTTGAATTGTGTGTTATTTAATTCTTTTAAAGTGTACAAAACATAAACTGGCTACTGTCTGGCTACTTTAACACAGACTTCAGTCTAGCAAAGTAACCAGGACAACGCTGTATATATCAGAGGTGAAGTCTACTCCATCCCACACAATAAACTATGAGGAATGTCTTATGTTTATTATGTATCCACCTCTGTTAGAACAAAAATATGTATGTCAATATATATATTAATAAATAAATAAATAAAACCTGACCAAAAGACTAACATACAGACAGTTTTTGCGCACGGTTGGAAAATTTTGAATAGCTGACCATGCTTGTGGAACCGACACAGATCTGGAGGAACCGGGACCATCCACATCTCAGTTACTGAGAAATGTAGTCAAAAGCGATCCTCCAGGGATGTTTTTATAAATATCTATGATATTAGAATAGAATGAAAGAAATAATTATACAAGAACATGTAAATATGTGATTGCCTCAATGTCTTACAAAAATATTGGCAATTTGTTTCCAAAAAGTATACAATATCGCGAACCATACTGTGGTAAGTGAGTATTTCAAATTTCATTAGAAAATTACTAATGGTTTAGAAGAAGAGTGTTTTTTATAAAGTTAGATTTTTTATAACATCCTGATGTTTTTCGCCTCCTACACGTACTTGTGACCCGGGAGCAGCACACCTCATAAAAAGTATTAATAAGAAATTCAAAGATCAAAAAAAAAATTACAAATTTCACGGTGCGATTGCGCAATTATTGCAAAAGTCATGAAAAAAGCTGCTACTATAAAAGCATACATATTTTGACATATTTCTCAAAATCATCTCGAAAACGCAATATTTATTATAAGTAACTACGAAACTAATACTACAATATGAACATTAGATCTATTTCTCGTAATAAGTAAAGATCTTACTTTAAAATGTTCCCAGGAAATTAAATAATCATTAAATAAAGTACACAAGCAATTAGCAATTAGCGCTAACAATGTCGCTATTCTATGGCGTAAACTATTCGCGCAAATCAATGCAGGCAATTGAAAAAAGCATACAAGGAATTCTCCAATTTCAGGATCGCGATATAATATATACATAAAGGAAGTTCCACACAAAGTAGGCATGTGTGTCAGCAGGTATCGCAAAATACATAAAGAACGCTTTGCGTGGGTTGTTAATTTTTTATAATTTATTCAAAATTTTCGAATTATGTGATGTAAAAATGTATTGATTTATGACGCGAGAGCCTAAAAATTATTTCGTATCATATGTTAATGAGGTTTTTGCGTTAAAGAGGTTGATTAAGTATGAAATTGACGATTTATTAGGTTTTGAAGTGTTTGAAAATTTTGAATTATATCAAATTTCGAATAAAAGGGATTTAAATGAATGCGGTTAGACGCTGAGATAGGATACAACGGATAGACCATGTTAAAGCGATTTGATAAATTGCCTACATTTCACATAAGATATATTATTTTGGGATGAGAGAATGGACCTTTGGAATTTGATAACAGAATTGTAGGTTATTTATTATGTTGAATACTTTCTTTTTTAGCTTGGAAGATGCAGATTTGTCGGAGAGTTTGAAAAATTGAATCGAATTGGTGAAGGAACATACGGTATCGTTTGTAAGTGAAAATTATTATATTCAAATAGTAGTAAGTAATTTTACAAAATTAATGTACATATCTGTACAATAGATTCTTGAATATTTTAAGTGGACGAGAAACCCTGGTTAACTGAAATGTCACATTATTTTAATAAAATGTTAAAAATGGGAAAAGTATTACTGCAAGTTGGGAGTTGTGAAAAATATCGCAGGAGAGTTATTCTAAACAAAAAATAGTTTCATCTGATTTTCTCACTTTTAATGCCGCCTACCGGCTTTGCCAATCATTATTGATTTTTATTCTCAAGCATTAAATATATTATTTTATTTATCTTTTTTCTTCGACTTTTCTATATCTAATACATTCTAAAAAAATCATCATTTGAAAGTATTTGATCTATCCACAGACTAGTAAATAAATATACATGAAATAAAGTGTACATATATAGGAGAGAAGTTTGGAACATTAGTTGCGGGACGAGGGGCATTCTATAAACGTTATTTGTGGAAACATAAGTCCGATAATTTATGACACATTTATGCAACAGTAAAAGTATTTATTCTTCATTACATTAATGTATATTATATTGTCAGCGTTTAAATTTTCGTTGCAATCGAGTCATGCATTTAAAAAAAGTCATGGAGCTATTTGAATGCATAAGTGGTACCAAAGTGATCACTTGTGTGACACCAAAATCAAAGTATTGAAATAAGGAATTTGTGTTAGTTCATATCTATATATTTGGTAATATGTGGATCTATCAGATACTTGACTACTGACAAAATCCAAATACAGTGGTACCTCGACATACGAGTTTAATTCGTTCCGCAACCTTGCTCGTATCTTGAATTACTCGTATCTCGAAGCAAATTTCCCCATACAAAACAATTGAACTACCATTAATCCGTTCCAACCCCCAAAATGTCACCCCAGTTATTTTTGTCACGTGGTTTTGAATAATAAAAACGTATTTATAAATGACAAATATTTATTGTACAAAAACAAAAAAGAGAATGTAAAGAAATAAATTAGATATCCTTACTGGTCTTTGCCTTTTTCGCTACATTTTTCTCGCTTTCACCTGTAGGCCATTTAGAAAAAAAACATGTCCAAGGAGGTTTGTTTCTTCCTTCCTCTCAGAATGTTCCGGAAATGAGTTAGGCAAGTGTCATTAAAAAGATCAGATGCACGACCTGTTGCAACTTTTTCTGGGTGTTTCTTTTCCACGAACTGTGAAACTATCTCCCACATTCCTAAGATCTCCTTTATCTCACTTGTAGAAATAACCTCCTCCTCCTCTGACTCCTCGAAACCAATTTCTTGCATAACCTCCGTATGCTGCTGTGACTGTAACTCTTGTATCTCCTCAGTCATCAGTTCCCGGGTGTGCTCCTCGACGAGCTCGTTCACGTCTCTCTCTTCCACCTCTAGACCCATGGATTTCCCCAGAGACACAATCTCCTCCTCTACTGACATACCGGGTTCCAATTCTTCGTAGATCCTTTCAGCTACAGCTTCAGGCCACAGCTTTTTCCATGCAGAGATCAAGGTCCTCGTTGTAACACCCAGCCAGGCCTGATCGATAATTTTTAGGCAAATCGCGATATTAAAGTGGTCCTTCCAGAACTCTCGAAAGATGAGGTTTGTTTGGTTATCGTAAGGCCCTTAGTCGGCGTTACACTCTTTATCGACTCCTTCTGTTTAAGCACAGTACATATCATGGACGTACCACGCCCATACTGCCTCGACAAGTCAACAACTCGAACACCTTGCTCATGTTTTTCTATAATTTCACGTTTTAATTCAATACTCATCATCTTTTTCTTAGCACTTGACTTTTCACAAACTTTCTTCCGATCCATGGTTATAAAAATAAATGAACTACAACTGTAAATGTAAATGTAAACGCAACACAAAACGCGAACACAACTTATCACAGCGGGAGCACGCTTCTAACTGATTCACTGACCGTGGTGGGCGTGGCCGCGCACGCGCGCTACCGGCCGACCTGCTAAACCGAACTCGTATCTCGAATTTCGCTCGTAACTCAAAGCAAAAAATCACTCGCTCGCCGGCTCGTATCTCGAAAAACTCGTATGTTGGGGCACTCGTATGTCGAGGTACCACTGTATGTAACTTTTATAAATAATGCTATTAGTGACGTATTTCATTTTTTCTTGGATTCCCAATATCTTTCTTCTTTCATTTTCTTAGAATATATTATTTTACTTCTTTCCTTGTCCTTCAGCCCCCTGTGTATAATGTTTTAATACTTTTTTCAAACCCTGTTTGGATTATTTGATTTATATTCCGCGTGTTTGGTCTTGGAAAAGTCCCGAGTGTACTATTAAGTGAAGTATTCAGAATACTTGTATCTTATTGTTCTTTTTCATAGATCGTGCCAAAGATAAAATAAATGGAAACATTGTTGCCCTCAAAAAAGTCCGGATGGAAGTGGAAAAAGATGGTCTGCCTTTAAGTGGTCTTCGTGAAATACAAGTTTTGTTGGCATGCCGGCATGAAAATATTGTCCAATTGAAAGAAGTCTTGGTTGGGCGGAGTCTTGAAAGGTAACGATGCATCCAGTTTATATAAATTGTGGTTATGTTTTATATTTATAATAAATAAATTATTTCCAATGGAATTTGTAAAGGTATTTTTGACAGATAACCAGTTTCATGCAAAGATATTTCAGTGCAAGTTTATTTATTTTCATTCTATATTTCAGGTACAAATTGTTCATTAAATATATAAAACACACTATTATAGTAATTCTATACCACTTGGTAGTGTGTTATAGAATTCAGTAAAAATTACCTTAAGTACACATTTTTCCAGTTCAAAATTGGAGAAATTTTACACGAAATACATATGCTTTCAGGATGAGGCTAATAGTTAAATTCTTATAAGTATCAGAGAAATAATTAATGACGTTATTTGTTACGTAAATCATGCGAGAGTGGAAAATTAGAGCAGAAAGAGAACAATAAAATTGTTGATTTTCTCGCATTCAATACAAGTGTTAAAAATAACTCGTAACTGGAGTCATTCATATAATATATGGAATGAAATAAAAATGTGTGTTGTCATTTGAATTAATCAATCGAAAATTAAATAATTTATTGGAGTACTTAATGAATATGTTTTAAAATCAGATAAAGTACCTACATATATTTAGATTATCGCTATAAATCAATGTTCTAATTTGAAAAAAATTATGACAATTTGAATTTATTATTTTGTTTAATATTATTGATTTAAACCCCCCATGTTGCTGTTTTGGTGATATGTCTGTTTCATAATTACATACTATTTATGTATTTATGTTATTTACTACAGCTAGTGTTTAAAAGACAATAGTGTTATTGTGGTATCTTTGGAAGTACTACTAGATTTCCTTGGAGTTCTATCTTCTCTTTGTACTCTCGAATTGCTTTGGAGTGAAACTCAGTAGATTCGTGTAACAATATTAATTTATTATAACAATTTTTTTTTTACAGAAATGAACAAATAATTTATTATAACAATATTTACAGAAATGAACAATTATACATGAGATATAGATTAATAACTAGTGCGAAGTGGCGATGGAAAAGAGATCCGTTCCCCCAGTGACGGCTTCTTATAACCATTGCCCCCCACCATTCATCTAAAACACATGCACACATGTCCAAAGTGACAGTTCTCACAGTTATAAATAAACAAAATATTTATTTGCGATTTACATAAAAATAATGTATATAAATTGTTTACTTTGTTCAAGAAAATGTTGTTTTCCCTTAAAATTAGTAAAAAAACATCTAATTTATGAAATTTGCTACTAATATTGTGGATAAAATATGTGTGAAAACATATTTTTGGCATTTTTTAAAGAAAATAACAACAGCGCGAATTCAATATCTGTCATGACACTCGGTCAGAATGAAGTGAAACAACAAAATTAATAGGATCGATAGAAATATTATTTAGTAAGAAATTATTGTGTTTTTGATATAAAACTTGATTTTAAATAGTAGCTGAAGCCTCAAAGCATGCGAGTTAATACAATATATTATTTAAAAATGTATGTTTTCACTAAAACAAAGTATTTTAAAAATGTCAAAAATTGGTAATATGCTCTACATATTGAATTTTTAACATTTTGTTAATTTGTCTCAATTGAGATTAGTCCCTGTAACCTTGGCTTCAAGATTATAACAAAATATATTTCATTTATGCAAGAATTTCCCATATTAAGATAATTTTGTAGCATGCGCAAATGCATCTAATGGTCGCAATTTTTTTTATAATGCTTGTATTGTCATATTAATTAGTTTTAAATGAGCATAAAGGTCCTATCTAAATAATAGTTTAAACAAGTCTAATCTAGTGTATAACTTCAGTATAAATGAATAATAAAAACCCACATTTTCATAAAAAAGGCGAAAATTTGATTTATCATTGTGGCACCTTAAAGAGTTTTAAAGTGAAGTCATTCTTAATATGTGTACTTGTTTTTTGTCTGTGGAACTTACCGATTTATTCATAACGTGTTTTAATAATAACATATATGTAGATTAATATATTATAATTTTAGCACATTTAGAAGTATTTTTCATCTGAGAATATTTTTTACTTATAAATAAAAATAATTTTAAAAACGGTCGGGTGCAGTGATCTTCTAAAGATTTTAATTTAAATTTACTTTCAGTATATTTCTGTCCATGGAGTACTGCGAACAGGATTTAGCATCGCTGTTGGACAACATATCTTCACCATTCACCGAGTCTCAGGTCAAGTGTCTGATGTTGCAAGTTCTTAAAGGATTAAAATACTTACATGCCAACTATATCGTTCATAGAGATCTAAAAGTATCCAACTTATTGTTGACTGATAAAGGATGCGTTAAGATTGGTAAGATTTTTTTTCCACTGTATTTGTGTATCGATAATCAATCGTTCAATAGCTCTCTTGTAAGAGAATGTATCATTTTTGCTTTTTTTTTTTACCTCAAAGCATTTTTTAAAAATTTTTCTGTCCTTTTTCAAATACATTTTTGCGATATATGTTTTATTGCCAACCATAATATAGGGGAAGATAATTCTCTCCTTTTAGGTATAAGTGTACAAAAATAGTTTGCATATATAAGGAGAGAACATAATACATATACATATGTGTATTAAAAACAGTACACATACATATATGTATTATGCACATAAAAAAGTACATCACATATTGGGGCGGAGGCAATTGTTAGTGACTGATTTTTTGCACAAATACAAAATCAGTCCACATGTCCTTGTAATTGAACACTTAACATGAAACCATTGGGAGAGAAATAGGTTTTCACCTTAAACAAAGTAAACAAAAAAAAACACCAATATTTTTTATGTATTTTGATGATTAATAAAAGTGTAGAGATTGAAAATTTAAGCAAGTTACATTCCAATAGGGGATTTTATTGATTTATTTTACAAACACAATTTATTAACATGTTCATTGATTTCAACACATAAAAAACAAAAATCTAAAATGATTTCTTTTTGATATATTTTTTGAGTGTTTTGGCGGCTGGTGTTCTGAGATTATTATTATTTATTTGTTATTTCTTTTATGTTTAACCGTTTAAGTGCTAAGCAATTTCCGATACAAACGATCGCAGCGCTTTTGCGACGCGTAGCATTCAAACGGTTAAAGAAAATAAATGTATGATTTTTCATATTAACATTTTCATATAAAAAATGCTCCACTGTATTTCATTATGGTGGGATAATTTTAATTGGAGGTCTAGAAAAAGATTTAAATTGCAATTTAGTAAAAACTGTATTCATTTTCCGAAGCGTTTCCTGTTATTGAATTGTTATGTGTGTATAGCCGACTTTGGCCTAGCCCGCTGGCTCGGCCTGCCTGGTAAGGGTATGACCCCACGTGTCGTGACCTTGTGGTACCGTGCTCCTGAGTTGCTGTTGCAGGCTACTCTGCAGACCCCCGCTCTGGACATGTGGGCCGCGGGCTGTATCCTTGGTGAGCTGCTGGCTCACAAACCCCTGTTGCCCGGACGTTCGGAAATAGCACAACTGGAATTGATTGTCGATTTACTTGGTGAGTTGGTTTGTCTTCTTTGAGGTCTCAGTAAAAGTACAGTTATTATACTAAGGAAACTGAACAGTCATGGGGTACTTAATAACATTTTAATTTTGATTGAGTATTAAAATTACAAGTAATAAAATCCATTTTGAAATAACGCTGTTTATTTATTTGATTTATAATTTTTTAAATAAATAGTTGTTTTTTTAAATTAATGATTAAAATAATTATATAACAAAAAGCACAATTTTTTAGTTACTGGACATGCAACATAAGGTAAGTAATTTAAGAAAAACAAATTTATATGAATGTTGAATTAAATCATGTTGCTTTTCTACGAAGGAATCACTTTGATTTCCATCATATTCCTCTTCGTAACTAAAATGACATACAAAATAAATTATCACCTTCAGGGGTATGAATGTCACAGCTCTTTGGAACACATTTTGAATGGAATAACTTTTTGCATTGTGAACATTCGATTTAATTTTTTTTTTGTATTATAATTTCGCATTCACAGCATTTTGTACTTTTTTTGTGATTACTCTTTGATAATTTTTCAAACCCGTCTTATTGATAATTTTGATTTTGGCCGCAGTTATTTCCATGTTTGCTTATCATACAATATTTTTTACTTTTTAATAGTTTTTTCTGTGCATAGTTTTGTATTTTTCCAATGTTGTGGCAAAGGGGAATTTTAATTGTTTCAAATCACGTCAAATAATTTCCGATTATATAATAATTGATTTATTAAGGCTTCCTTTTAAATAATAATGTATATTATGTGAGTTTTTATTATTCATTTATATCAGAAGTTATTAACCGTTATAAAAAAAGACCGAGATTATTAAATTCATTTTCCGCATGCCATAAAATTGCCTTAATATGAAAAATTCTTACATATACAAAATATATTTTCTTACAATCTTGAAGCCAAGATTACAGAGACAAATCTGAAAATGTTAAAAATAGTTATAAAGTTCTTCAAGTATCTAGAAAAGTTTTGGCAGAAAAAAGATTAAAGAATATCTACAAAGAAAACGTAATGGTTATATTTACCTTTACGACAGTTGGAAAAGTGTATAATCAACCATAAATTGTTTATGCATATGCCTGTATTCCAATTCCGTATACAATTGGGAGGAATAAGAATGACTGAATGAGATCAGAGTTCTTTTATGACTATGTTGGGAATGTTCTATATCCTGAACTAATCAAAAGTGGGATAAAGTTTCCCATCATATATTTTGTCAATGAATATAAATCACTTTTCGCAAACCAGTTAAATCAACCTTGCTCTGTATAAGAATTTTGCAATCACCCGATGTTGCAGCTTTTAGGCTCCTAACCTGGTTATGGCTAGCATCGGATATTTGCAACAGAGCGCCAAACGTCAGAGCCCACATCGGCTATGGCCGAAACCCACAAAATTGCCAGACGCCAGCCGTTGTCTATGTACGACAGTAAATAATGGGTGATATCACAGGCGCCATGTATCAGATTTTTAACCAAATTATTCTTTTGAGTAGTGGTATCATACAGTGACCCATAGAAATATTTTTCAACTCATGTACAGTACGAATTATGTTGCCAGAAAAAGAGTCAAAGTGCAAATATTTTTTTGTTACAGTTATGGAATTTTCAAAAACTTTTTTGATTTTTTTTTACTTTTACAAAATGGCAGAGGGTGATTTTTTCTTTAGTGGAGATATGGTTGATTTTCCCGATATGCTCGTTACTACCGCAGAGTCCGATGATGAGAACGACCTTGAGGATGATTATTTTGAGGTTCACGTCCTATCTAAGTAATAGTTTAAAAAAAGTCTAATCTAGTGTATAACTTTCAATAGAAATGAATAGTAAAATCCCATATTTTCATAAAAAACACGAAAAGATGAATTAACTGGTTGAAAATCTTTATCTTTGTTATTTTTTACAATTTTTATTTCCCTTTTTTCTTCTTTCTTTCATTATTCTCAATTTATATTTGCTGATTTGTTGAAAATATGATTATTGATTAATCATGTAAAATATTTGCCTCAGCACGGGCGAAGCCCAGTGAGGTAAATACCATATGTACATATAGCATTTTAAATAAATATGCTAGAAATGCTTGACCGATAGTGAATGGTGATTTATTGTCTTTGAATGGCTTGAATTGTGAGTATACAGGCTCAACTATTATTATTTGCTCAATATATGGTTAAAAAGAAATACTCAATATATTTTCAGGTACCCCTTCTGATGCAATTTGGCCAGAATTTAGTTCTTTACCAGCTCTTCAGAACTTCACTCTGAAACAACAGCCTTACAATAACTTGAAGCAAAGATTTCCTTGGCTATCAGCAGCGGGCTTGAGGCTGTTGAACTTCTTATTCATGTATGACCCTAACAAACGAGCCACAGCTGAAGAATGTTTGCAGAGTTCCTACTTCAAGGAACCCCCATTACGTAAGATAATGTTTTAAACAATTACCTGCCACAGTTAGTGCACACATAATATGTAAGGTGAATCGGGGTAAGTGTGACATATAAATCATCAACTTGAACTGTTCTCAAACTTCATAAGATGATGTTATAACTTTGATACAAGGATCATTAACCATTTCCTAATTTAAGTCTTTAAAATCGGAATCTAATTTCAAAGCTAATTGGGAGACACTTCTACTTCCCCCTTATATGCACTTACCCCGAATCACCTTACCTTAAAAGTTAGAGATAGTATATTTATATTATCTTATGAATATTCGTTTCTATGACCTACACTTGTTTTAAGTGCCAGGTTATACTTGGTCATCCCCAACTTGTTCATGTCCACATCGTAGCAAACTTTTCTTCAAATTGTTACCACCCTGTATTTACATTCTTCCTTTATACATAGTATCATTTTTGTATACTATTATATTTCTACACATTAATTTAAAGATGACTTAAAGAGTGACACAGGATTCATTATCACTATATTTATCATTTCATTTGTGTACAAGATGTGTATAAAATGGAAGTAATCAATATATACTGTGAATTTGCAAAGATTGTCTTACAATAATGGTGAGGCGTTTAATCTTGCTAGCAGCCATTTTCTATTTTATACATGGATACAATACATTTTATTTTATGGATACAATATTTATAATACGTGTTGATATATAATTAATGTATCGAATAGTGATGAGCTAAACTATTATTTTAATGTCTATACACGATCTCTATAAAAAAATTTCGAAAAAAATATATATACATTAAAACTCTGTTAATTCGCAACCCTGTATTTTGTATTTTCTCAGAATTCACACTTTTTTCAAAAAAATTGCCCTGAAAATGACATTTCATACTAATTTCTACCTATAATTCATAAAATCTGATTATTCGCAGTTCGTATGCGTTTTTGACACCCAAAATAAATAATTTGTTCATGTAATTTGCATATTTGCTATTGTTTTTAAATCACTAAACTTGCGCACCTAGGCATTTGACCTTCATCCCCTCGTAAACGTCTGCAACTAGCCATGAACTAGCCCAGCCTATCAGCCAATCACGACGCCGCCCACTGACATGATAGGTGCCGAACTGAGTTTTGCCATATGACATATGGCAAAACTCATGTACGTAATATGATATGTACATCAAATTCCATAGTGCATTTTATATGATTTGTTGTTAAAATAATGTTTTCATTGAATCACTTGATCTAGTTTCTATGTTTATGAAACGTTGCGATTTGCTTATGTCGGTACTAAAGAAACTACATAAATCTTTCATATTTAAATACGTTGAGATATTTTATTCATATTTTTTTTTTCACGTTCTCTAAAATGGCACCAATATCTTGTAATTCGTATAAATTCTTGACCATTTGGATAAATGGACCTTATTTTGAAAACCGACAAAAATTTATATCAATGAATAAATTGGCAGAAAACATCGAATTCCGAATACTTCTCTGGGTACAAACTTAAAAAATTGAGGGAAAATAATAAGATTCAACCAACAAGGACAGCGAGACATGAAGATTTAAATTATTTTTCACACACATTTTAAATATTCCAATTCAGATGGAAAAGGTGAGTTCAACCACCAATCAAATTAATGTGCTCGATTTTGTTGCCTTGAGAGACTGCCGCGTCATTACTCATCACACACCTTTCTTATTCAAGAGAAATACATTATTTGATAAATATTTCGACACATATGTTGAAATAATGGAGTCATCATGTTTCAGCATGAAAATTGTGATTTCAACAGCGGCGGTGCACACTAAATCGCAGACACAGTAAACTAATGCGTTTTTATAAAAATTTCTTTCTAATGTTGCCTTTAAAAAAAATTTTGGTCCTGTGAGTTATGAATTAACGGAGTTTTACTCTATACATAATTACGGATTATGTTTAAAAATGTATTATATCTTCTAATAAAAAAATAATTAAAAAACTGTGCTTGCAAGATTTGTATCGGATTGTAATGATGATTGGTAACTGATTGTTGGTAACCGATTATTTGTAATTCGGTGAGCAATGACTGATATACTAGAACCTAAACAGTTGAATTTCAGTTACCAATCATTGTTACAATCGAATACTAATGACATAATCAGTCACAATAACTGTTTAGCTCATCACCACAAGCGAATATCTGAGTAAACCCCATGTCCTCCCTACTAGGTAATCTTAAGACAGACTGAAAATTAATTTCTAAGAGTAATAAGTCAGACTGTTCAATATTATTTATAGTGTACATGAATATATGTGACAAGGACATGCATATGGAACAGTGTCTATCGAAGTGCTGAAAAAATTATTGTCTGAATTTGGAATTATGTCTAAATATTGTGATATTTCAGAATTCTCAGTGTCTAAATTTATTGTGTTAAATTTTAATTTCAGTGCCCCATATCAAGCTATTGCAAATGAAATAGTGTGATAAAAACAGCGTGATGATAAATAAAATTTTCTTCTAATATGTATTATATGTATATGTAATATATATGTATTATACATAAAACGACTCTTATTTTTAGCCTGCGACCCCAAACTAATGCCGAGTTTCCCTCAGCATCGCAACATGAAAGGCCAAACCAAAGCTGCTGGAAATGCACAGTCCTTGTCTCTGTCTCTGGCTCCAGGAAACACAGGAGCTAATGATCAAACCAATAATCTGCCATACATTTCTGACCTCTTAGGATCGTTGGTCAAGAAAAGGAGAATTGATTAGGAATAATCTTACAGATCAGCTGGTAAGCTCTGGAAGAACTGCAATTTGACGCATAAGTTGAAGTGACAAATTTATGTTAAATTTAAAGCAAATATTGTAAGTAGTTAACTATAAGTAATAAGTATAATGCTGTGTATTTTACAAATAAATAAATCCGTGTGTCATTTATATAAGAAGTTTTTCATATCATACGTCCATCCGCTTTTTCCTACAATTCCTTAATATGCAATACTCGAAAGGAGCACTCATGCTGGATTTTTTGTTACCTGTGATAAATTTTCAGTTGATATGCACTGAAACTTGGATTTGATGTATTCCAGTAATTTACCTCAAAATTTGTCTGTTCCGTTTCAGTTTCATGCAATCCAGCACTAAATTACCTGCAATATATGACACAGTTCACCACAATTAACACACTCCGCAGACAAATCGCCATATTGATGTAAAAAATGTGAATAGATCAATTAGTATTGAAAGGGTCCCTTTAAGATTTGTAATTAGGAAAACGCTAAACTATCCTTTCTACCAGATTAATCAAATTATGAGGCAAATAAATTATATTTAATTATCATACAGTTTTAGAAATATTTTAATACATTTGTTGAAGACAGGCACAGAATAAAAATAATTTAAAGAATTATCTTATTTTAATAATATATTTATGCTATAATTTTTTTAGATACACAGTTTCATATAATATTATAAACAAATTATACAGTACATTTCACATGAATATCAGTCTTCTTTTTGTACAAGCAAATAAGCAAGAAAAGTTTGTTCAAAGTAATAAATATAATGGTTTATAGACGTACAAAATTTACAAACATACATAATATACACATAGTTTACAGAAAATGCTATATTTTCAAGTTTTACCACATTTAACGCTGAAAGAATAATGAAATTGTTGCTTCGAAATGTTGAACAATCCAAATAAATTTATTTTAAGAAATCAAAATACAGTGGAACCTCTATATTCACCTGGTTCGATATTTGTCACTTTCATCACCCGGAAATACTGTCTAAATGGGCCAGAATGCAGAATATGGTGTATGGAAGTGGCACCCAAATGTTGCCATAGTCAACCAAAATATAGATGGATTCAAAGGTAATGTAATTAACTACTTCATGAAGGTTTTAAAAAACAGACAGGCAGGCAACATTGGGCAAGTCCTTTGTTGAATCAAGTGCTACTGAATCATCGGCAAAAGAAAACCATCACCAGAATTAGAGTTACTTGATGTTTAAATTGTCTCCTAAATATTAGTAACTTTCCTCCTCTTCCGCTTCCACCATCATGTCTCCTCATTACAATAAAGGTAAAGTTTTGACGTAAAATTTATTCATTTGTGTACTATTTTTGGGGGCTAGGAACGAATTAATTGAATTTCAGTTATTTGTTATGGGAGAAACTGTTTCTATATTGGTCAGGCCCTCAGGAACAGATTAATGACGAATATAAAGGTTCCACTTACAATTCTGTAAAAATGTAACATTAAACAGTAATAGTTTTAATTAAGAATATAGAAAATGTGTTTAAATTTTATGTATTTGCACATTATATTTGGAAGGAATAATAATATATATAAAGTGCTGTGAAAAATAAAAGAGTGGATGATTTTAGCTCAATAAAATATAACAGTAATATAAAACAATTGATTTTCAATACATGCACTTTTCAGCATTTGGAAGAGAAAAAGCGATTATTACTAATAAAAGCACTAACAGATTTAATCTTATATTATTTATACATAATAGTGAAATATGTAAAAACTACAAGAAGTTTTTTAAAAATATTTCTTTGATATTGCTTTGGCTACAAGGCTATACCTATATTTTCCAATAACAAGGAAAACTTACTTGACGCACTTTCTATTACGCATAATAAATACTGAAAGTTATTTTAAAAAACTGTGAGTCTAAAATATAATGAATCACATTGCTGGTAACTTATTTCATAAAGCAACTTATTTTTAAAATGATGAAGCTAATGATATTTACAAGAAAAAAAAATCTTAACTAAATTGCGCGCTATGGTAATCTCTCAGTTTATAAACAATCAATTTATGACATCATCAATCTTGAACTCGTTTGATATGCATTAAATGTTTTGAAGCACTACTTAAAACTTCAAGACCATAGGAACAAAATGATACTATATAATGTGGTAAAAATAATAAAATTCTTGTATTTTATTTAAATTAATCTACTTTAACAATTGGGAAAATTAATGTGCCCAGTCCATAAGTGATTCACTAAATATATTTCAAGTCCCTTTACTCGTACGAGGTGCGTTCTTCAATAATGTCCTGCTTTTAAAACAATTGTTAAATGAATTTTATGGTCCTATTTATGTGCTTATATTACAAAACAGTTGAGCGTCACGACAACAAGTCCTTTTGAGCCTCGACACAGAGATATTGGTCATTAAGAATCGACTTTGTTTGTATTGAATGTATTAATTATCCTACAATATTCAGATTTTTTTGGTTTTGAGAATAAGGCCCGTATTCATGATTGAAAAATAGGTTTCTGTAATTATTAACAAACTTTCAATTCGTGGATTTAATTCTGACAATGTTTATAAACCAAGAGATTACTGTATCTATAAACTATAGAGAATGAATCAACGAAACTGTTTTCAAAATCTAAGCAATAAAATATTTATGAAGGTGTGTATTGCACAAAGAAAAAATATATATTGCCTTAAAAATTGTATGAACAAGTATGTGTAATTTCCATTCTAAACACCACCATAATATTTATTGTCTAATGATGGATATTTTCCAAATTGATTTAAATTATCACTTGCATTGTTTCAATGTGAAACCTATACAATATAACATAAAATTAAGTAGCAACATGTAAATGAAATAAAAGTAACATTAATATGAGTCTAATGGAAACAGTTGACTGAGTTTGTATCCTAAAAATGCAGATAAAATAAGAAAATTGCTCATTTCTGTCTCAAGTGAAGAAATGAAAAAATGTCCCATTATTTTTCCCCACAATTGGCTACTTTACATATTGCCCGCATTGTTTATTAACAACTATACAAACATATTTTTATTGCCTTGTGCACTTTTAATATAATATCACTAATTAGCAACATCTATCTGGGGAAAGAATAATTATTTCTATTTTGATCTTAACCAGTTGGTGTTAGGATTACTTTTAATTGGTAATAATTATTTGTAAAATGACTAATTTTATTAATCTTTCATCAAATATAAAAAATCACTTTTCAAAGAAACGATAAAGTTATGCATTATATTCAAATGGCATTAAGTGGAAATTTTTTTTACAAACGAAACAGTATTTAATCATGAGTTTCCAGAGTGTCCATTGGTCCGACGCACATTTGTTTTCCTGTCAAGTTGTGAAGCCAGGGTGGGAGGAACGAGCCACAGATTATCACAGTGCTTCATTAGCGCTTCAGTAACACGACAACTGTTAGCAGCCATTTGAAGTTGAGCTTCCAGACCATCAGTCGGTCTTATCACGAGGCTGTAATAATTGTAAAAAAAACATTATCGATTATATGTATGTAAAGTTTATATATAAACATTTCCAACCCATCTTAAATATTTTTTGTGTGTCAAAATTTCATTTCATTTCATTCTTTCAAATTCAGGAATTTAGAAATAAATATATCCTACATGAATTTACAATGATTTAATTTCCCTAAATTTGTAAACAATAAGCGAGAAAAACTGCAACACCTAAATCGGTAAATGACTATGTATGTCTATAGATATTTTAGATAAAATATCTATTTATTACAGATGCTACATAACACTGTATGTAAAATTAAAATGAAATTAGATTTTCATCTCCTATAGTAATATGATAGTTTAATAGTAGAATAATAATCTCTAAACATATTTTAATTTCACTTCTAGGTTTTGTTTATTAGTAAAATGTTTTTGTTTAAAAAGTAAATACATGCAGTAGAGATCAATTTCAACAAGAGAGTAATTTCAAAAACAATATATTATACGTCAAATTATATAAAAAATGTATGTTCGTACACAGTCCATAGAAATAAAATATACAATTTATGAAATCAAATTTATTTTAGCTATGTGTATGTAAAACTTGTTTTTAAGTAATATAATCAAGAAATAAATTTTTTAAACTTTTTATGCTAATTGATATTCATAGAGTATACATATTTTTAGGAAAGCGCCCAATAAACACTTCATCAATTGGTTTTTCATAATAGAGAATTTTCACCAAAGCAGTTTTTAATTACCTGGGTGGGAACAATGTTGGTGCAATTATCATGGCAACATTATGCTCAGACATCTTATTGGAAGCTTGACATCGGCATATTTGGTTCATAAGTTGGAGTAACTCTAGCAAAGTTGCTCTGTGTTCAAATGACATCAGTAAAACTAAGAGGTTCATGGCCCTCCCTTGAGCTGGACCATCCAATGCTGAAACAATGAAAACAATATTCTCAGTTTAGCATAACATTTTTTTTTAAGAATTTCCTACATCTCGTACCAAATGGGATAATGGGAGAGTTCAAATTGTTGTATTTACAGCTTACCCTCAATGAGGGTAGGATGTAAATGTGTCAGGGCAACATTAATAACGTTAAAGTTAAATACCGACAACTCAACACATTCGTGGACACTTGCTTCTTTGAATCCAATAAAACATTTATCATAACTTCATCCATTTTTAACCTGTTAGCTGCCCAGAAAAATCGTAGGTGAAACAGCATCATGCCACCATATTGGAGCCAAAACTCTTACAATTTAAAATTCACAGGTTAGCCTTTTCGAATTTTAGTTTTTTGAAAAAACCATGAAAATGTTGGTATAACTAAAAAAATAAAAATACGTGGGTACTATTTCACCACAAGCGTCCATCGACCGCGATTTCGTATGGTTTTGAGATGAAAAAATGTTAATAAAAAGGATAAAACAAAAGTTGATAGTGTTGTCAGGCCATAACACTCGGAACATTATTATTTATTTGTTTTTTGGAAGGACAACATCAAATTTTATTAATATTATGATGCTTAAAACAAAAAATATTAGCATTTCACAACTACATACACATTACATATTGAACTTGTATAGCACTAACAACACACATAAAATCATGCCACCGGCCGTGGCAATGGCCAATGCTGCCTAATGGTGTGTACTCATTGTATTTATAGTAAAACGCTCGTATATTAATTTTAATTAATAACTAAAAAATAATATCTTATTCACTTGAATTACTTGGCAATAAAAATAAAAAATAAAATAGCATATTGGGAATGACTAAAATGTCGGCTGTCTCCACTAACGAAATAAGTCATCCTCCGCCATTTTGTAAAGTAAAAATAAAATCAAAAAAGTTTTTGAAAATTCGATAACTGTAAAAACATCAGCACTTTGCATCGACATGTGTGTTAAATTTTCAAATTTAATAAAATTGCGATCTGGTAATGCAAAAGTAAGCGCCAACTGTCAATTTTGTATGGAGGAAAAAATGACGATTTTTTACACTCTATTTTAGACACAATTCATTGTGTTCTTGAGTTGAAACAGATTTCTATGGGGCGCCATACAATATCACTATTGGAAATAATAATTTGGTTAAAGATCCGATCCGCAGCGCAAGTGATATCATGCGTTATTTGATGGTCATTTTCTGTGAGAAATAGATGCCACGGAATATCACGTGGTTGTTTGCTGTACTCATGATAGCCAACTTAAATTCTGACAGTTCCTATTTCATCTCTTTCTCTGCCAGAAACTTGCGACGTGGCGGCCAAGGAGTTAAGATTTGTTTAAATTTTGCACTGCGGTTTGTCTTTAAACCAGTTGCACGATCTTTATACAAGTAAACAAATTATCTTGAATTACAAAATTACGGTTGAAATTGTACGCATGGATTAATTGGATTCAAAAACAAAGAATAACAAAAGAATAAACAAAACAAAAAATGATAGACAGAAGTCTAGATTCAAATACTTTGTATTAGATCCATCAATTTTCCAAGTTAAATACCAAATTAATAAAATTTAATATCCTACATTTCTAGAAATTGAAATTTGATTCATATTGTTTAATTTTAATGAGCCATGAAAATATTTCATCAGATAGTATAAAAATCAAGTAATGTTGGATGATTGGAAGTATTTCAAAGAATGAATATAAAATAAGTTTAATAAAACTAGATGTTTTATGTATTAAAGTAAGTTAAGAGTATATTAAGTAACTGCTTAACATACCATGAGTTTGATAAAACAGTTGCACCAGTTCAGAAGTTAGAATTGGTTGAGGAAGTTCCCTTAAGAAGCGTTTAAGTGTAGCAGCAACATCGTGTGAACCAGCCGCAGCAATGGCTTCCTCCACTACTTGCGGTTCAAAATAAAAGCTCCGTTCTATTTCATTGCAAAGGATTTCCACCTAAGAAAAAAACAGATTGATTTGTTTAAAACTCTAAAAGTTTTCATTATTTTTTAATTAGTACAATTTCAATTGGCTTTCAAATCATGAAAAAAACTTAGATATATATGTATTTTTAAGGAGAACACATTATTGTGAAGTTGCAGTTTTTTCAGAACATAATTCTGTGGTATTTTCATACAAATTAAAGGAAATTAATTAGAAAGATATATAGATAAAAACATTAATATTAAATACTAATTTAATGTATTATAAATATATGCATATAAAATCAATTTTGTCGAAAAATATTGTTTTTGCGCTACTGGGATTCGAACCTGGACCTCTATTTTCAATCCGGGGAAGTACACTACCAATTGTGTTATAGCACCAATATTTTTCATGACAAATTTTCAAACCTATATGTTACAGTTTTTCAAATTAATACATCTGTCGTTCCATTATTTGAAAGCCATCTACATTGTTTTTACGGAATCTCAAATACCCTTGAGTAAACCGACAAAATTGATTTTATATGTATATATTTATAATTAATACATTAAATTATTTTAGTATTTAAAACATCACAGACCTATGTTCTGAATAATTACAATTTCACAATAAGAATGTGTTCTCCTTAATGAGTATATTACATTTATACCAATTGGGAGAAAGTTTTTGAGCACAGGAACATAGTCCGTAATACGATTTTGTGGGGCGTATCTGTTTCTTCCGTGGCAACACACCTGTTTCCATTTATGCTGCAACGTAATGCAGTAGCATACAGTTTATAGTACTAACAGAAGTTCTTATTAAATCTAAAGCGAAGCTTAGGACTTTAACAATATTTTTATATCTTTACTGTATGAATTGTTCCGGGTGAGGTCCTCAGTTTGACCCTTTTTTAATGAGGCCTTCAAGTTACTCAAGTAAAGTTAGTAACAATAAATTTCCTAATTGTGTGTGAATTAAAAAAACTAACAACCCGCTATTTAACATATTCTCTATTTCAATGTCTCCCTGTCGATCATCTCCCCACTACCCCGAGACTCCGCCAATGTCCCGTAATTGATGTCATTTTAATATTTTATTTTTATGGAATAGTTCAGTTGTACGCCAGTCTTGACGAAGATATGTTAGTATCGAAAGCGGTTTACGTAAAAATAACTCACAGCGGTTTATACAAAGTTAATTGTACATATCATTTTTCAAGTTTATACTTTTTAGATATCAGTGAATAATAAAGGCATACATTTGTGTAAAATCTTGAGTTCGCATGGAGATGTGCAAACAACAAATTAAACAAATAATTATATAATAGATTAGTTCCTTTCGTCATTTTTTACTTACTTTGTGTTTATTTCCAGCAACCCTTAAAATTCCTTCTTCATACACTCTATTTATAAGAGCATCTAATAATAGCCGATAAATTCTTGGAACAACTGTTCCTGCTTCCCCAGCTACTAAATGGTCCTTTCTAACTAATGTCAAGAGAGAGACTCCAAATACATTGTTTTCTGAAAATAATAAAAATTGATTAAGCACCTTGCAATATACATTTTTTCAAATCTGTCGCCTGTTGCTTCTGTATACGTAAAAATCTAGAAACCATTTACCTTCTTTTCTTTTCTTCTTGTAAGGTTTCCGCTTTTGAAATGGCAAATTGTGCCTGTCATATAATGCTGTAAGATCGAGCCACAATAAAGGCATGAGTTTTCGAAGATGTGTTTCTGACAGGTCTTCAATATTTACAGCAATTCCATCTTCTGGCCACATCTGTAAAGGTCAAAAGTGATTTCAATCAAATATTTTATATGTACAACTACGTATGTAAATTTTTATATGTACTACCCACAAAAAATATGCCTCAACAACAGCATAATAAACATCATACTAGTTTTACATAAAATTATTTTATTAAAAAGTTTAGCCATGAAACTTGTGTAATTTAATTTACTAATGAGTTTTTATTTTTGTATTATTACCTCGTCAACTACAAAGTTATCAGTATCTTTCTTGAATTTCTGTTCGAAACTCAAGACTTCGTGAGAGGAAGCCCTCGAGAGATTACTTTTATCATTGCCGAATCTCTCCGATGCTACACTGTGGGCGCGGGTTACAGATGAATGAGATTGTTTTCGCCTATAGAATATAAAAAATCAAAATAAGCATAATTTGATGAATATTTCAAACCGGCAGAAAGGAATTGGTGATAGCCATTGATACACAATTATTTTCATAATGCCAGCCTCATTGGACTGCTGAGGCAAACATTTTACACTTTTTGTATGTAGATGTCACTTTATGAACAAAAATAAGTAATTAGAGCAGTAAGAATATTTATAAATTGTTAATCAAAATGAAAAAAGAGGATGATGGCGACATTGATATCACAGGTATACAAACATTTTACTTGTGTAATATATATTTAGGATTATAATGAAAACGATTAATCATAGTCCAATATTTGAAAATAATATTTTTTAATAGATTAATAGTGTTTACCTGAATGATTGATTATCTTGTAATAAGACTGCTGTTGGCATTCTTTCTCTTCCTAATCTGGGTCCCTGAATGGTTCCAAATCTTTGATATCCTAATAGCTCTATACCTTCTGTAAAAACAAAACAGAATTTCGGGTATGTCAAAAATATTATACAATGTGTTATTAGCCATATTTTTTTTACCATTAACATTAATTTGAATTGTTTTTGTATCATGACATTTGCTTTACAGTAAATAGTGCATGCATTTTGACTGTGAATATGGTTTCAATATGATTGAAGAAGAATGTATTTATTACCTGTATTTGAGGCAACATCAGCCCAATGGAGTTCAGAGGGCTTAAAAAGCTCGTGATGATGAGCTTGTAGGTAGTGTTCTGGAGGCGAGTGAGCTACTCCTTCCTTCCGAGGAGGGCTGATGGTCGGGAGGGGGATGGAGCCATCGATGAAAGCGGTGGGAGGGGCGGATGGTGTCCTGTAGAGACTCTGCTTTAGTATCGGGTAATTGTCACTGAAATCGGTAATTTGTTTATGTATTATACAATAATGTAGTTAATACAAGCTAATGCATTACAAAAAATAAGATAATAAACAGAATTGCAGGCTACGTATATTATATGTTAGTGATTAGATTGCACAACAGTTGTCTCACTTTTACATTTCTGAAAGGATCGACATTGATAATATTGCGGATTGTAGGAATGGGTCAACATACATGAGCGAGTTGGGGTCGGCCCACTCGGTCGGAGGACTGGCCGAGCCTCCGCTGGGCAGAGAGTCCAAGGAGTCGGGGGTGGCACTTCGGGAACGGGGTTCACTCCCGCTTGAATTCTGAAAATATAAAAACCAAACTGAATAAGTAAATGACATGTATTTCAACAACAGGTTCAGATATTACTCTCACATTGTCAATTCAGATAATTCGTAATTAAAAGTGTATGGTAATAATCTATGACACATATTAAAAAAAAACTATAAGCAAAATGTAAAAATAAAGAGAAAGAAAACACTTATATATATATTTGTAATTTTAATTTAATTTAACCAAAACATACCGAAATTGTATAAATTTTTGGCGTAAACTTTTCGCGTATTAGAACCATTGTACAGAAGCGTGGTGTACATATAATGGTAAAGGTATACGCGAAACCAATCGAGATTCTGGTATAAAATAAATATATATTCACAAAATTTATTAAGTCCGTCAGAGCTTGTTTGTGGTGGATGCACTCGAAAAGAATGTTATTGAGTGAGTTGGCAGGTTCTAGCTAAAAGCACTAGTGTTAACTATTGCCTGGTGATTTATAAATCCAGTATTTTTCTTCGAAAATGGGTTTTTAATTACCTACCATTCCCGAAGGGTGATAAGTTTGCGCTAAGTACTTAACCCTTAATTGGCGTCTCTTTTCTGAGCATCTAAACTTCATTCGCGTTTACCTTGCATTTTATTACCTAAACATCGTGAAAATTATTGATTTTGTGAAAGAAATCAAAACAACTTCTTGTAAATTAACACTATGAAAAATATACGCCAGCTAAGGGTTAAACATGAAAGTATGGATGTGATATTTTACTGGGGAGTGAATGTTGTTGCATTACAAAATATTTAAAAAATACGGAATGTTAATCATGACGATTTTTGTCAAAGCTAGGCACATTTCGAGCCACGTTTTGATATTTTGTTTTGATAATAATATGATAATGGGGTGTTAATTTTAATAATATGTTATTGAGTATTTGTTTACGTTACGTTGGGTAATGCTATTATAAATTATGTTTTCAATGTTGAAACGTGAGTTTTACGGAAATACTGGCCGTGGCCGTGACGCGGCCATCATAACCACCCGCAGCTATTAGCGATAGCCGCCGTAATGTAATGTCACACACAACTCTGACGCTGACTGACGGCAGATTCAGTATGTCGCTAAATAAGGTAATTCGTGTCTTAAATACAAATTTTTAAAACCGGCCGGCTGGGGGTTCACTTTCGCGTTCCCAGATGCGATTCTAATTTATGAATTTACCCTACTACCCCGCGACCGTTTCTTGTTAATGTGTCGATATTACCGTAATATGTAAATGTACAATTGTGCAACATCGCACGTTGGCACGTTACTTGCGTCAGCGTAACACAATATAGTATACAATATTGAATTCATTTACGTTTTTGCGGATGACGTACCGCAAACCTAACAATGCCTATTCCAGGCAGACCAGCATAGCTCACCTTTAAAATGACAATTACTGAAGCAATACATTACATACCAATGACCAATACGGGCGGTTCCCAAAGAGTTTAAGAAAAGCAAGTAACAACAATGTATAGCTGACAGTTGACATATAAGTAATTCAAGTGAAAGCTGTTTGTATTCATCTGCTTCTAAGTGTGAACCAATGAAGTGCGGGCTGTGTGCGAGCGAGATGCGAGTATATCGTGCGTATTAAGAGCTTTTAGATATTTTCATAATCTCGATCAGGATCGCACCGAAACGTCGCAAATGGTAGTCGCGATTCAATTAGTTAAGTGAAGTTACAATTATAGAAACATACAAATTGTATGAATGTATTTTTGAATAATAATTCAGATAAGATAATAAAATTAATAAATGGTTTTGTGAATTTTCAAGTGATTCCTAATATGTATCTACATTAATTCAAATATTTGAATTACAGCGTTTTTAAAATTAAAATACTTGGCGATCTAAACGATACGAAACACAACAATCTCAATCAGGTGGGACTTTCATCAATCGGAAGAAGGTAATCGGAATAACCACCGATGCTCTTTACCTGCGTGCATATTTCGATATAATAAATAAACATTATGTGTTATTACGTTATTACATACATATATTAACTGGTACTGCTTAGAATTTAATTGTTTTCGAAGTTATAGGTTCCCTAGATATAAGTGTAATTAAATACATCGGAAGAAACGTATTCAGCACGTTCGTGTCAATTTATTGTAACCTATTAAAATGAAAATATTTAACTTTAATATTAATGAAAAATGTATCAACATTCGTGCATGAATTGTATTATGTTATATAATATTGTATTATGTGACTAAACTAAACATTGTTTAGATATTTCTTACGTATGTATTGATTTAATTTACAATGATTTTGTAATTGCATTTTTCTATTTGATATATTGAGCAATGGCGTGCGGTAGGTATAGATTTAGGTTATGCTGTTACTAATGATCATCATACAATCATATATAATATATATACTTTTGTTTGACCAACGTCTTTAGACAAAATAAATCCGTCGTTCATACGACCCTACCATGTATTTATTTTTAATTTTAGAGTACTATTAATAGTGTTTTTAAAGTTTAAGTTTTAACTTAGAATAATATTTACCTTCTTACCCATATAAAAATATATGGACGTTTTTAAAACACTTTCTAAGACTGAATATGATTAATTTATTGTTTGAAAATCCTTCACGTAATAACCAAATGAATAAATAATTTTTATTAAAAGTTAACGTAGGAAATAGTTCTTCCTTCCTTTTTGATTTTCCCAAATTAAAAACCAATCCATGCACCAAATTTAAAAAACAATCATGAAATCAACACGTTAAAAACAGTAAAATAGTAAAATTCGTAAATTAGTAAAAAAGGAAGTAGACACTTCAATGATTTGCATGCAGTTGTAACCCTTTCTAATGTTATACTGTTAAAAAACAGCATAGATAACGACTGCATGCAAAACGGATCAACTGAAAGAAATTTTCAATTCAGTAAATAACCAATTATATGACTCGAGTAATTCACTAGCTTAAAGACAGAACAGAGTAATGTGAATAGCTCAATGCGACGAATACACGACAGCGCCATGGGTACAGGAGGGTGTTGTCGTGGTAGTTTTTAGAACTAAGCAAGTCTCAATTGGTACACAGACGGTGCTAATTGTAAAATAATGTTTCCACTTATGTTAATCCAATTATTTAATTTATATTTGTTCCCCAAAATTTTTAGTAATGCACAGCTTTTTTGCTTGTATGCACTGCACGCCTCTGGTATTGAGGTCCCTAAAAGGCATCGAACTAGAGTAATTCCGGAAAAAATTGTGACGAAAAAGTGACCAAACAAACACTCGTCATACTCGTTACCATAGTGATATATTTTATTCAGTACTCGCACGCGTCAAATTTACATGATGTGTGGGCACTGACACGATACCTACCTAAAATCTGAACGAAATATACACAACCACCTATAAAAAGTACAATGCTAGCTAAGCAATCGTTTTCTAACAAATTAAATTTTAAAGGGTTAAAAATAAATGGTATATTTCTTCTTCCTTCCCAGTGAACTGTACAGATAATATACATACGCGATTTTTACATAACCATGAGGGTACTAATTTTGCTCACTCGAATAATTTTTTTACCGTTTATTTATATTTGAGAGGTTCAGAAGTCAAATCTCCACGAGGAGAGGATATTTTAAAATTGATCTGTTTTTGATACAATGCTTCTATTTTTTATTTTTAATAAACATGTTTTTGCCCTAATCTTCACCCCGCATGAAAACACAAGAATCAAACTCTAGAAGCTCCCGGCGTGACACCCACGCCTTAATGAACACCCGGAATAGTTCGAAGTTACGTCTATCTCGCATTGGGTCATCATCCCCGCGAAACCTTCCGATCCTTTAATCATTTCCTCTCTCGCTTACTCCGCGTATTACGTAACAAAGAACGTAGCAGTACACACCTCGTGGTCCCGGAAGACGTCTCTGATGTCCGGCCTCCTGGCTCGCTGGCGGCGCAGCGTCCTATTGAGGTCCTTGACCCGGCGGCGCGCTGCGGCGGCCTGCGCGCGCGGCAGGCGTCGCAGCGCTGCCGCCACCTCGGCCTCGGGCACCTCCTTACCCGCCAGGAAGGGCAGCGCCAGCTGGCTCAGCCCGGCCGCCATGAGCCATTCGGCCTCCTGCTCGCCCTCTGAAACCGCAAACATCATTTGTATTATTATTTGTGCGTCATGTTTGAGGAAAAGATCAGTATTAACGAATCGGAAAAACATCATGGAAACGAAATAGTTTACTGTACATTACGCCCTTTGATGGACTGGAAAGGGTGGTGTGGGAAAGGAGTAAATAATATTCTCAGATCAAACTAGTACCATTTTATTTCTTGGCATTTTAAAAGTATTGTAGCGAAATTTATAGTTAGTTTATATCTCATTAGTATTATCCTGTTAGTTTATGGACACACGCTTTCAATAATGTTTACAGTAGTCACGAGAGGTTTTTAAAAAGTGTGTGTGCTCTTCAGTGCAGTTATATTTTGTTTAACTAATGTGTGATACATTTTAACTCCAGTACTGCACGATGTCGAATGTTAAACGTAAGAATAGTGAAGAACTTTGTTCGACTTGCGAACAAATTCAATTTGCGAACAGTATTCGTTCGTATGTAAAGGACTTACTGTGCAATATTTGTTACGGGTTCGTATAATAAAAAAGCGCCAACAAATTATCTAGAGAATAATATAGCAACGCTTAAAGGGCTATTGCTACATATTACTTTCAGATATTGAAAAATGTTAAAAAAAAAAAAAACGAACGCTGTAAACCAATAGCTTGACACGAGCCCCTTGCTAATATATTGTCATCCCATTCCTGGTTACACAGCCTCGTTATAGCGACCTGTGTTATGAAAATAGCACAGATCGCTCGTGCTTACTATTCGTCACATCGCTCGTAAACGAAACAGATGTAAAAGTATGACAATGAAAGATATTTTTGTATCGGGATCAAATCCAGTACAGCCTCCGCTCGAGCCTGATACCGCGCTCTCGCACTCCACGCTTTGACATTTGCTTTTAATGACGCCGAGATGAAAAAAAATGACAACACTGAAAAACAAAAATATGACAAAAACATTTAAATGTGAATTCTCGGGACTGTAATATTTTATGACACACACGAACAATAGGGAAAATGCGAATGTCATATTTCTATATTTACATACGTAAGTGGTAAATAGCCGCATAATTACGTGACCAGGTAAGTGCGCGTGTCCATTATGCGGAAAGTGAAGGTTACAAACTTTTCGTCGTTACAACCGTTGTCTCGACTTGCGCATTAACGTCACGCCGTGTCTCGCAGTGAATCGTGCTTCACGAAAATTATAAGCGGCAAGCTCTGTGATGAAACATCAAATTTGAATAAAAATAACAACTCAAAAAATACATTTTAGCATACCTACCTACATTTTAATAGAGAATAGAGATGCACACATGGAATACATGGCACACTGATATTCTTACTATTTTCAAATTAATCTAAGAGCTTACGCTATGAAATTGGAGTAACTTAGTGGTCTCTCGGGACGAGACTCGAACCACCTATCATTATTGATCACTAGGCGAGTGTCTTATCGCTAGACCAAACAAGCACATCAATCGCTTCGTTGTTTACTGCTTTTAAAAACTTACTCTATTATTTAGTTTTGTATTATTGTTATATGCCGATACACTGATTAATAAAGCTCAAACACAAGTCTCTTACAAAGCGAAATTTATATATAAATTATGTGTTTCAACGGTACACAAAAATACATAAAAAAAAACTAAATATTAAAATCCAAATTAAATGTATTAATTAGAAAAATATTGTTGTTGTTATCGGGATTCGAACCTGGTAATTTCAATAAGTTCCCTTCAGTTCTATTTGGAACTACAGGGAACTAAAGACAGTTTGAAAGTACACGGAATAATATAATATGAATTCGCGTATGAAAAGCTGATTATTTTTGAAGCATTGTTACAGTAATAATAACTTCGAAATATTGTCGTAGGTTATCAAGACACCTACTTATGTAATATTGGGAATCACAGTATTAATTTTTCATAAAACTTTCACAGAATAAAATAACTAACCGAAAGTGTTGTTGAAAGGCAGTGGACACAAAGCTCCCATGACGGGTTAACCGCCTATCCACGCAGTAGGTACCCGCAATATTAATTCAACCCATATTTTCCACACCGACCGAACACGCTTTCAACTTTAACACCGCGAAGAGAACATCGACCCAGCTGATCGGCGCGGCTAACCGCTTTTCAGAGAACAGTTTCACTATAAATAAACACAACGAAGTATTAATGTCAAACATATTTTAAAATATTAATTAAATGCCGTCGTACGGGACAGGAGAGCGCTCGCAGGAGAGCACTCTCTCACTGCAATCGACTATCAGAAACAGATCGCGTCGTGGCGGACAACTTGCGCGGAAGCGACTCCCTAAAAATAATATACGGACTCAATGAACGCTTCGGAACAATGTTAAGCGACCAATCCTTAACTGAACATGAAGATGAATACTTGTTATTCCTTCTCCACCTCAAATAATAGTATGAACCAGTATATAAAAGTCACTTTGGAAAAGTATCATTCGTTTAAATGACATTTAATATACCTGCACATACAAATTATTAACTGGGTTCTGTAATTTCGATAGTTGAGATAAAATTGAAAGACTCTTGGAATAATAGCGGTATTGCAAACAGCAAACGGTATAGTGAAACAATTACTCTTTGTATAACTTGGAATTAACAATGAAATTTTAATAATATTACTCAATTCTTTAATAATTGATTTGAAACCGTATTCAAAGTGAATATGCCACTACATATAAGCGTAAAAAAATGGACAATAACAATGTAAGTAAAATTGTTTTAATCTACGTGGCTTTTAATTAAATAAAAACAGATTAAAATTCCGTATTTAATTTCACATAAATCATGGGACGTAACTTCGCTGCTTTGCATGTCAGTGTGTAAGTATGCAGCATTACGACACGCCTCCTATGTAGCCAACATACACTATATTATCCAGAAAATACTTATAAAATATTATCAATTGTTCTTCAAAGATCGCAATATATATAATTCTTCTAGATTCTACATGAAAGAAAGAAAAAATGATAAATATTAACTGAAAAATTTATTTTTGAATCATTACTAACGTGCATTTTGTTTCATATGTTGCTGTATAATTTAAAGTGTCACTAGAATTACTGTACCTGATTGCGGGACGTTTCCCTCAGGACTCAGGAGCGGTGAAGAGGTGGGGAGGAGTCCGGAAAGGGAAATATCTATTTATATTCGAATGCATCAGACAGCTTTGGTCAGAGTGCGCGAGTGTTTCTGGCGGTAATCTCCGATTCGCCGAAATCGAGCTTTGTTTTCTCAAATCACTATAGTCTCAAAAGCGTGAGTCAGTGTGCCGGAAAATTAATATTACGTTCTTCTGTATTTTGGGTTATTATATATGTGGGTACTGCACGTTGTATCACAACATTATATATTATGCGTGCCGTCATTGCGGTCTTTCGTTCGTACGGCCTAGCCGTGCAAACCAAATACATTAATAGCTGAAAACAATAATTATTATTCATCATCTTAATGGCACTTTGCGGCCCAATCGGTGACCGTTTAGCGGTTATAATAATTGAGATTCTCTTTCCAAATCTCCCACTCGTATACACTTACCCTCTCAAATTCATCATCTCTCTCGAAATAATTCAATTCTAAAATTCACTCTTCCATCCGCTAAATACATTCTCTTTTCTGAATCAATCACTTCGACAGAATCTACATTCAAACCGCACACCATCTCTATTTGGTGGTCTGTGATTCGAACTAATTTACATTCTGCTCTGATTTAAGAATATCTAGTAATACTTAATTATCAATCACAAGTCAACAAACTTTGGTCAAAGGCAAAACAAAACATTTAATTATTGAATTATTCTTTACCTTGACTAAATAAACTGACAATCTTCTTCTAATGCAGTTATTTTTCTCTCTTATACATCTAAAGGTTACGACTCAAATAAATAAACGAAAGAGGTATTTTAAATACTAATTATATGTATTAATTAGAAAGATATACATATAAAATCAATTTTATCGAAGAATATTGTTGTTGCGCCACCGGGATTCGAACCTGGATCTCTTTCCAAACCGGGGAAGGTGCATTATCCAACTATGCTACGGCGACATTATTTTTGACGACAAATTTTCGAACCTGTATGTTACACTTTTTTCAAATGAATACATCTATCGTTCCATTATTTGAAAGCCGTCTACTTTGTTTTTAAAGAATCTTAAATACCTTTGAGTAAACCGATAGCAGACGCCAGAATTAACAATTCATTTTTATTAAATTTTTTAAAACATTGATATCTTTCTAATTAATACATTTAATTAGTATTTAAAATATCACAGACTTATGTTCTGAATAATTACAACTTCACAATTCACAAAAAAAAAGTGTTCTCCTAATAATGAAAGAGATACTACTGTCTGCTTGTTCTAATGGATTTCAAATTCGATCAGTCATCAATTCTTGGCGAACTGAATTGACGAGGTTTTGGCTACGCGCACAACGCCATATTTAATATTTTTTATAAAAAAAAATCTGGTATTCAACACTTCCTAAAACATTTGTAACATTAAACTGTGCTGTATAAATATAATAAACTACCGAAGAAATGAGCGATAAAAATATGATTATCAGTTCTATAATAAATGCTACCAGATTTGTATTTATATCAAGTTAGACTAAGAATACTTTTGGGAACAACCTAGCTACTAGGTACACGGTATTAACACACTGTTAATTTAATTTTATTATACCTTTAAACTCATTTGAAAATTTACGGTTTATTATAAACCTTTAACATACCAAAAGCCGATTGAATATCACTTGGTATTATAGGCCGCATCTTAAGCCGGTCGATAAAATAAACGTGTTTCAGCACGAGATAGGCAAAATTGAAAAATATAGAGTAGGTACTTGTGTACTTTGAAATGACCGACGAGGCAGGTTTAAAATATTTTAATTGTAGACGCTTTTTGAATATAATTAATAACCCGAGCTATTCTCAATTGCGCAGAATTTAAAGGAAAACAGGTTCGACAAGAAAACACATTCGATCATGAAATTGATGTTAATTTATGTTTGTGTGTATTAAAAACAGGTTGGGACGGAGGCTTCCATGGAGACGAGAAACAACAATATTTAAATTAATACAGCGGAGTAATGAATGAAGAAGTTAATACTTTTTTTTAAATAAGTCGATCGGTATGATTTTTTTTCGCATTATGTAGCAAACCTTACAGAAGAAGTTTCATCAACATGTGTAGATCTAAATGTGTTCGCTGAGGAAGTAAAGCACTCGTATGTTATATAACTCTACAGTAAAGCGGTTTGTAATAATTATTGTTATAATTAAAATTATATTTTAAAAATATATCGCGTATTCGGATATCGTTTCGAATAAGAATTAGTATACATTTATTATGCATTTTTTTAAAGTAATTAATGCAAATGAAAACAAGATGTCCCGGAGCATGTACAGTGTTAACCGCGGTCGGGTTGAAGTCACTCGGAGTTGCAATCGATGTTATTGGAGAAATGATGTTTTTACGAAAGCGAAAGTGTAACCATCACAATGGTCCGGTTCTGCGGAGACTAGAGCGTTGACTTCAGTCATTGTGCAACCGAGTCGAGCCAGCTGGGATGCGAACCGCAAATATAATATCACCGAACCGGGACAATAGTCAAGTACAAGAGCGGTTCCCACGCAAACCGGGGCTCGTATCTAGCACTCGGGAATATGGCTCGGAAGAAATAATTCTTCTCGACATCTGTCACCTGCCGCCGACGCAGCGTACTATAACTAGCTACAGATCATTTCCTACAAAACAGGTAGATTAGAGTTACCATTGCGCCAGTGCGTCGATTTGCAACTGTGCCAACATTAATTAGGCACTCGGAGAAACCGGTTGAAAAAGATTTATTGAGATTTAGGTTGATCGTTAAAAGCAATTGATTAATAAACAGGAGACCTGATTAAATCATCGGATGAAGTAATAAGGCAATAAAAACTTAGGAACCGGGTACCGCGACTGTATTCTGTTTTTGCTGGGCATGTTATAAGAACTAACTCTCAACAAATTATCAAAAGGAAAAAGTTGTTCCAGTTAAAAATTACAAAACACTTTTTAAACAAGACCGATATTGAACTGGAAAATGTAAGTGTCATATTATTCGGTTCAAAACCTGATCGAATAGTCAGGAAGTTTATAGTTTTCATAGATTATCTTTGTTTTATTAGGTTGATGCATAATTATATTAACACTTTTGAAATTAGCAATATTAAGTTTGTGGTTAAAATTCTTATTTTTTATTTATTATCTTTGTTTTATTAACCACTGAATTGAGTTTAAATACATCTACCGGTTTCGAAAAATACCATTTTCTTCTTCAGGATGTCATAACTAACTAAAAACATCTATTATTGTTTCTTCACCAGAATTTATTTAAAAAAAAAAAAATATTGGTAAAACGAGTAGAAATTTTAATATAGGAGTAAGGGAGCGTTTGAGATGTTTGAACAATAGTGGGTTTTCAGAATTTTCTAATCATTTGATAGAAAATGGTCACGGTTTTGATAAAAAATTGGGATTATCAATTTTGCATATAAACGGTGTTGGTCACAAATTAAATAATTTGGAATCGTTGGAGATAAATAAAGCATGTAAAGCTAATCAAAAAATTATAAACAACAACTAAATTTGTATTAAGTAACAATTTGAGTTAGGTATTTTTTAAATAATTGTTTTTTTAAAAATAGATTCTGGTGAAGAAACAATAATATATGTTTTAATTAGTTATGACATCCTGAAGAAGAAAATAGTATTTTTCGAAACCGGTAGATGTATTTAAACTCAATTCAGTGGTTAATAAAACAAATATAATAAATAAAAAACATAATTATATTGTAAAATTTGGACTCGGTCGGCCTTGTTTTTGTCTGAGAGCTTATGCGGGACCCGTCTGGTCTATTTCCACATCCTGCCGAGTTTTCTGATACGATTGAGAACAATCATCGACTGATCGATGTTGAAATTCTCAGCCAGCGTCCTAGCTGTGCAACTTTCGTCCTCTTCCACAGCCGCCAGAAGAGTCTGGTCATCAAAATCCGAAGATCGACCCTTTCCTGACACGTCGTCTAAGCTGGTATCACCGGTTTTGAAGCGAATAACCTCTCTAGGCATGCCCTTTCGCTAATCGTTCATTCGCCGAAAAGATGGTTGAGATCGCAAAATGACAGCAGCTTTCCACCCCTTTCGCCGAGTGGTGCAGCATAATATGACGTATATGTGTACGCTTTTCTAATTTCCTAACCCTATTCTGACAAATGTCAAATAAACGTCAAAATCCAAAAAACAAAACGTCGCGAAAATAATGGCAGATAGTCATGCACCAACCTAATAATTTCGAAATTGTAAAAAAAAAGCATTTTTAAGTAACTATCTTCTAACTGATCTTTTTGAAATCCAAATTTACGTAGAAACTTTTAACAGATGCACAACAAATGAAGCCACGACATAAATAATATTGTTATTCACGCCATGTGTGAGATGCTGAGGCGCACTGACCGAACATCATCTGTTTCAGTAGAAATTTATTCCGAGTTAAAAAAAATATAGAAATAACGTACAGACGCGGCGGTGAAATTATCGACTTTTCTAGTCATGCCGTATGGAGGAAACATACATTAAGTAAATTACCTATGTCACAAACATTAACATCATTAGCTAAATACATAATTGGGTAGAGTACGTATTAGTGATAATGTTAAAATCACGAACTGTGGGGCAATCACTCATATTTTTAAATGTCACATTCACTAACAGTTATTGGGTACATGAAAATTACATGATTCGCGATTCTTGTCTGTAAATATTGCCAATGTGCGGAATCTACCAAAATATTTATGTACTGTTGCTCGCAAGTCGTTTATATTAGTTCGCAGTTCGTATTTATATAAGGTGTTTATTTACACAACGGGAGCACGTGATCTTAACGTGCCTGTAACAATTTCTGCACGTACACAAAAATAAACTATCGACTGAATTTGTCTTATATACCCATTATATTTATTTCATGTTTCAACCTAATGTCCTACTGTCATGGTCATGTGGTACATGTCATGGGTAGGGAAATTTTAATGGAAACTCACGCAATACATTGGAGTACAGTTTCCATTAAAATTTCCTTTGAAATACACGAATTAAGTGGATATGTGAGCTTTTTGTTCTGAAGGTACTTTTTCAAATAGAAAAGAAACAATATATCAATTACGATGTAATGTTGATTGTACTGTAGGTACGTCTAGACGCGCTCGTCTAGGATGGGTTTGTGGCGGACTCACAGTGACACCTGTCAAGGGTACTCGGAAGCTATTGCCGACGCGAGTATCTCGCGCGACTCGTGAGTGACCAGCCAGCCGCTAGGCAACTATACTGCCAGGGGGCAACGAGAAGTTATTCTTTCGTTTTCGTGGCTGGTGCCCTCGACAAGTTCTCTCTTAAAGTGTGAATTATTTTGTAACTTGCAGATCTAACTACCTGTAATTTATAGCGTGTCCTTATTGCGAATCGCAAATAAACCTGACGACAAAACCCAAGGGATGGTTATTTTATTTAACACATCGTAGATGTCATTCTCGCTACACCATTCTAATTAATGGAGATGAATAATTCTTTACATGGCTTGTACAGCCCGAGTCAGCCGAGTTCATCACTGTACCTTTAAACTAATACCAACACAAGCCAAAAGTTATAAACAAAAAATGAGTTTGATATACATTTTAAATGTTTAAAATTATTATGAAGTTTATTTACATTTACAGTTGTCGATTCATTTTGATGAAATTTGAAATCTTGTCTGCAATAAGTTTTTGCCAATTGTATCGCAAAATTTTCACGGCGCACAAAGCATAAATTAGTTATTCTTTTATCAATTGGTCCTGCGGACTCCCGCAGGGCAGAGCGATAGCGATACCAATCGTGGATAGTATATTGCTTTCTGTTATTAATAAATGAAACACGGTACCGAAACAGAGGATAAAAAGATGGATGTACCTTCATAGTTCTGTGGTTCCTCGTAGAAAGTGGTGGGCAGGTCTCTGTACTCGGCCCAGTAGTCCGCCAAGTCGGGCCCCGCCTCCGGGTAGGCCGCGGTGGCCGCCATGGCTGGTGGTTCCTGAAACATAATGTTATGGTCATATAATATACATTTCATTTTAATAAAGAATATGTTTATTCAGAGGCTTCTCGGGTAAAATGTTTCACAAAAATGTTAAAAAATCACATTAAATAGTGCGTAACATTTTATAGTATAAAATAAATGTACATATGTCGTTTTTATTAAAAAAAATATAATAAAATAACACTTAAAATAAAATTCTGAAGTTTGAAGAGGCCACAATAAAAAAATAAATAATGTTCTTTAGTGGAGAAATAACTGTAGAGCAGGGCGAACCATTAAAACATATTCTATGCAGGGGTGATACTATACACGTGTCCGAGTCATGTAAAGCGTTTTTTTAGAAAATGAAAAATTGATGTTTATGGGAGAACCGAAAGATACATTTAGGCATTGGGGTCGATAAGACATTGTAGTCTAATACGGTGGTTCCTAAAGTGTGCGCTGCGACGCTCTGGGGTGCCCAATTTTTTTTTTGTGTAATTTTAAGGACCAGTGCTATTGTTTGTGCGCTGTGGGAGAACATATGAAATACATTACCATACCAGTTATAAGGCTACTGACAGGGTCTGGGTTGACCACATTACATTATTATTAATGACGATGTATTAAGACGCATGAATAACTCGAGAGAACTTAATAACAACTACTGAGGAGAGCCGCATTCTTCGGTCACATTCTCCGCAATGAAGATAGAAGGCGGCAAAGGTGTAGGTAGAAAGAGATTATCTTGAATTTGTATCAGAAGGTGATTCAATGTCCAAAATCCTTCGACAGAAGGTGGCACATGAAGAAGTTTTGATGAAAATTGTGCGAAAATATTTTTTTGAGTGCACATCAACCTAATGACATTTATAGGCTTTTATTTTAAATTTTATGTAGATCAAAATTCTATAACCTATTTGTGTTTTTATTTAAACATGTTTTCCGATATAATCAATATTATTTTCGCGTATCCCTAACCGGACCACTACGTATCCCCGGGGATATGCGAACCACAGATTGGGTACCACTGCCTTGGGGGAACATTGGCAAGGAGATAATATAGATAAGTTCGCATGGATACGCAGAGGCACTAAAATTCTTTTCCAGAGGGACAGTTGGGACGTCGTGAAAAAATCCTGATGCATCAATGGCGCAGTGAACCGAAAAAGCTTGAGAGCCGCTGGTCCAAGCAACGTTAATCTTTCTAGTGCACGAAGTGAGCACGGACGAGAGCTCACATGACCCCGGCGCGCGTCTAACAATGAATCGATGCATTTGATGAATATTAAGACATTCTATTTCCAGGGCGTAAAATAAGCGGATTAAAGATTATATTCCGCATCTAAAGCAATCCAAAACGACTATGAAATTGCTCAGGTAGAAAGTGGTCAAGTCCACGAGATAATTCGCGGTTTCCAAATATGTTATTCCATTGTTCTAGCGTAGAAGATAACGGCGCTTATTTAATTATGAATTCTTAGTACGCGTATTAACCGCCAGGCTGAGATTACTGCTATCGACGTGTTTTGTGTATCTAAATACGTATATAGACTGTAGAAAATAGATACGGTATGTATGAAAATAGTACTAAAAGAATAAATTGTCACTAAAAAATGTCAGAAGTAATTTTATTTTAACTAATTGATAATGGTAACTCGAGGAATAATATTAATAGTTCATCAATAAAAATAGACAAAGCTATTTAATATAACTTTTAATTATGTCACTCCTCACTTAACGATCATCTCATTCAACGTCATACTTAAGTGATCCATAAAAAATGTAAGCATTCTATATAACATCATGCAGACTGGTAGGTATATATGTGCAACATGAGGCGGCACACATAACATACAGCAAATGCACCGCTCGAACATAATCACGCAAACATTCTTCATCAATCAGGTCATGGTTTTATTTCCCATAAATTATGAATTCAAAGGTCGTGATATCCCTGGAGATAACAATGTTTGGGCGGGGTGCGCGATACTTGATTGGCCATACCTACACACGCTAAATTACATATAAAAATAAGCGATCAGCTATGAAACATCCAACAGAATTAGGCTTATTACAAATTATTGCGATGCCAGTAAATTTGCTCTACACTGCAGTGCTTTATGTTGTCGCAGACTGGCGGGTTTTATTTATTTATATATTTATACGGTACGATGTATCAATTAATAAAAGTGTTATAAAAACAATAATATCATTACATACACATTATAAACATTAATAAATATATAAAATTACAAGATGTTAAAAATATAAACAAGTAGAAAATATAGTGTAAATAATTCATTACATAACTGCTATTTATCCTGCATACATACCTAATAGTCTAACGTCTTTCCGCTACCACACGAGTCACATAACAACGAAAATATACAACTAAATTAGTAGATAAGCTTTGCCGATTGCTTACTGCTAGGCCGCTCCGCGGTTAGATTCTCAGCAGAATCTATATTTCAATGATAGAACTTTACCAAAAATAAACCGAACGTAAATAAAATCTCGATGTAATTAAAAATTATTCCACAGGTATGTTAGTTGTCAAAACGAACAAAAATGACATCTAGATGATGTATAAGAATCGCGGATCGACACTAATAAACGGTGTACCATAGACAGTAAGATATTAAAAACACGTTCGTTTTTTCCCTACTTATAGACTTAACCGTTTGATCAAGCACTATACAACCATAATGGTACTGCGTCAAAGATGTCCAAAAAATCATAGAAATAGACAGGGAAACGTAATATTATGTATTACAATAAACAATTTTGAACAATGGTAGACTTCGAATCTGTCACAATAATTTCGAATGCGGAACATCTTTAATTAACTATCAAATTTTACAGACGAAAGAAAACATATGTAATTTATAAAAAAAGTTTAAAATTATTTTGCTATTGTATTTTGGTCGATTTAAAAAAAATAAATTAAGGTTATATAAATGGGTTACGGTAATGAATATATCCTTGGTGCAATACAGATTATTCAGATCTGCACGATCAATGCGAACGAGACATTAAAAATCAAATCTCTTCCTATTGAAAATTGTGGAACGTTTTCCAACGTTCTATCGGCGGGTCGTCCCCAGAATTACTCAACAATTATGTAAATATTATGTATATTTAAATATTAAATGTATTTACCCGAAAGCCTTCAATTCGGGCCTTCGATTAGCGTTATCATTCTTTTGCATGTGGATTGTTGACCCTGGGATCCAGCCTTCGATTACTGTTATCACTCAATTTCTTTAACAATGGTCACATAAACTGATAACACCATATTTTACAGTTACATTACATTCGCTTTAAGCGCTTTAGACATTAACGAGTAAATATTGTGAAACGAACGACTTATATGAATATAATAAAGTCGAATGACGCTAAAATAACTGTTAAAATAGATTTTAAAAATATCTGACTGCTACATAGCTACAATCTATGGAAGAGAAATTTTTCAATATAAAAAAATAATTTAAAAAATTGAATTCTTATACATTTTGGTATTTTTTTAACAAACATTTTGCGTCATCCAGGCGGATTTCATCAATAATATTCATAATCCTTCAATGTCATCGCATTATTGGTTGTAGCAGAAAAATACTTATTGATTATCTATCTACAGAATGAATATTATGTACTAGGACGATTTTGTTTGGCCGCAATTTTGGTTTAGCAGACATTTGACAGTTCGAATTTGGTAGTCGTAGAGAGTAGTTGATTACAATTTATTATGGATCATCTAACGCCTCAACAACGTGTTCGAAATGGCTGAGAGCCGATATTTCAGTGTTCTATAAAGTTCTATTTAAAATAATTTTCAGCACATTTTTTTTAAATGAGTTATTTTATTATTTTAATAATAAAATTAATAAAAACAGTGCTGTATTTAAATTTTCAATGTTTTTCGACTTGTCAAAAACATTCTGAAAACACTTGTGTAAAAAACAAAATAATCTAAAAAACTAAAAAAATGTATTCGATGTTCTCTTTCGTGATTGATATACACAGTCGACGTAGATATTTGATTTTCGTTCCCCGTTCTTTATTTTTTACATGGCTTTTCAGGATATTAACCCTTCCCAAACCACAGGTCTACCGCTCTAATTAAATCTGTAATATTTCGGTAAATATACGCAACATACACTTCATAGTTTATTCAATTAGAAGGGAAATATTTACGCTTAGAAACGTCTAGTGAAAAATCAATTATGTAAGGCGAATCCTACAAAAATAAATAGTTTTAATTCATTACTTTGTTAAATTAATATGTTGACAAAAATACAATTTGTGGAAAGACAGAAATAAATCACATTAATTTCACAGTGAAAACAATAACAAACATACGAATATAATTATGTCCCTTTCTCACTATTTAAATGAAGATAGAGAAATAAGAAGGTTGTATTATACAATACAACCTCCTCTACATAACTTGATGAATGCTCCGTATATTACATGTTTTATATTTAATGCTCAATACTTAAAATAAATTTATGACATTTACCATTTTTCAAAACCATTTTTTTCTTACATTTTAAATGCTAATAGAACTCTAATTTTATACGTTAACACGAGTTGACAGCATGGCTGCGACGAGTATTTTATATCACGGTATGGTAAAGGTTAAGAGTTATTAATAAATGAGTATCACATGTGTTAACAAAGTCATAGACATTCGTATTTTCAATTGGACACTTGGACACCAATTTGTAAAATTTTTCGCTTAGTACGCCTCAACTTTGGAACAATTAACGATCCAAGATGATTGTCCACTTAATTTTTCGGATACATTGCTTGCAAATGACTGCAACTGGTGGTGATTGGAAAGGTGGAAATGTGTAGAGAAAGAGGAAAGAAATTTCCAACTCGATGACCAGATCACGACGCGTCTTATTGCAACTCAATTGAGTAATGAGAGAACCAACTCGAGAAGAAAAAATTAATCAAGTGCAACACACGTCGGCTTTTATATAAATATAGCATTTATTGACGTCACTCCAGTTAAAGCTCTTCCATGTGTATGGGGCAGGGCGCCTGTGTGTGATAACGATCATCTGATTATCCATATATATGTTCACTGATCCCGGAATTAAATATTTTATTAATTAGCCATAAAGATTAAGGTAATAAAGTAAGCAAATAATGTTCCGCTGTTTAGGGATATTCTCGCATTTTCGAAACATTTGACACGGACGGGAATCCTAGAAATATCGCAATGTATTCAGATGTGTCGTTTGTATAAATTTGTTTAAATTAATCCGCACAGCTGTAACAAGTATATATTGTAGTATTCGATAAAAATACTAATTGGTTGATGTAAATGGTGGCTAAGAGAGTTTACGCTCATCTGTAGATTTAAAGACCGGGGGGTGAACCGGGGTAGTCAATAGTCAACTCTATTTTCATAGAACTGGAACAGATTAGAAAGTTTGATAACATATAAAGTACACGTATTGAAATGAACGCTAATACATATTTCTCTTTTCGTAGAGCTCAGATTAAATAGAATCAGAAATGAAATTGTCCGCGGAACAGACAAGGCGGCGCCGACTGTGGCCAAAGCAAAGATTTTCAGCGAAAGGCTTAGATGTTGAAGGAAGTTACGAACTGGCAGCTCCCTGAGAAGTCTGAGCGCTCAGCGCAATAGACCTGGACTATGGACTGACGAGGGACGTGTCCCAACTCGGCCGATTGTCACCATGTTGACATTAAAACGGTTGGAATAAAGACGAAGAGAAGAAGATTTCACTTTCTGTTTAATAAAATATTTCAGTCAAAATAAATATTTTACTTAAAAACTATTGGATCAATTTCCATTGATAGGTAGAGAGGATAAAACGCCATACTTTC
This sequence comes from Eubasilissa regina, assembly GCA_022840565.1. Taxonomy (NCBI): domain Eukaryota; kingdom Metazoa; phylum Arthropoda; class Insecta; order Trichoptera; family Phryganeidae; genus Eubasilissa; species Eubasilissa regina. Next base: position 25,032,305 of record JAINEB010000022.1, on the reverse strand, counting down.
CTAACAGAAGTTACAACCTTCGAATCTTTTAATTCATTCAAGTTAGTTCTTAGAGTTTTTTGAGTTGAGAATTGGTTCTAATCGGTCGTACCGAGTTTACGAGTATACTCGCCTATAGCTATACAATTCTTTCATTAGTTTTTTGCTCCAGATGTTTAAACAACTTCAATAAATTTAACACCATTTTATTCATACACTACTTCTCTTGGTTTTACACAATTTTCTTAAGCGTATTTTGTTTCTAATTCGAATATTTATAATCTCGCCACACATTCTTCTTAACTGTTACATTTTCTCTATATTGATTCTACTTTCATCCTTCTTCTACTGTATCCAAGTCTCGCTAGTTTTTAAGTCTCGATATGCGTGTAAGATTACAATAAAATACGTCATAAAATTAACAGCGAATAAAAAATACATACACGATAAGTAATCTAATCTAATTACTTTTATCATAAATATTATAAACGGGCCACATTTATTCACACGGCATGTTATCGGAAAGTATGTTAAGCACGCATGAGGGGGATTCTAAGGCCGATGATCAGTGCCAGTGCCTATTCTCTATTCAGCAGACAGCATCTGAGCGAATAGCTGCCCCTCGGCTCGACATGTTTGCCATGATTGCGGTGATAAATATGCCCACGAGACAGGCCTATAAATGTGCTGAATCTAATTGTAAACCAAATAAACTTCTCTTCCTGGCAACACCGCGTAGACGCAATATTTCAGAGCGCCGTGCATGGTCGGTGTGACAGATATACTACACAGTATACATATATTGAAAGTTTCCCACAAACTAGTAGAAAAAGTGTTCAGTCAGTGTGATATATGAAATCACACAATTATAAAAATGTACACCGGAGAGTATTATTTTTTGGCTACACCACAGACTACCAAATATTTAGACATGAACTAACGCAAATTCCTTGTTTTAATATTTGCATTTTGGTATCACTTACGTAATCAAATAGCTCCGCAACTTTTTTTAAATATATGACTCGATTATAACGAAAATTTAAACGCTGACAATTATGCGCCATATGCATTAATGTAAAAAAAACGCCTTGTTTACACAAAGATTTAATTTTTGAACAGTAAATACTTTTACTGTTGCATAAATGTGTCATAAAATATCGGATTTATGTTTCCACAAATAATGTTTGTAGAATGCCCCTCGTCCTACTGATATTTCAAATATATAGTATAATTAATATTTCAAACCCCTCTCCAATATGTACACTTTATTTCATGTCTATTAATTTACTGGTCCGTGGGCTACACAAATAATATCTAAGTTTATGATGTTTAATTAAAAATTAGAAAAAAAAAATCAATACTGTCCAAATAAAGGTCGCTTATACATTATTAGTTAAAATTGAAAAAAAAATTTCAAACATTTCATGGAATAAATATTAAAAATTACATAACTTTTGTTTAGTTGAAAAATACGTTTATATTTGTTTAACAGGCAGGGCCGTCCTGAGGCAACTGCAAAGCTTAACGAGGCCCCCGAGCGTAAAACAGATAAAGGAAAAACACGAGTTTTGCTAATTTATTCGAACCCAGCCTGATTCAAATAGACGGATTCTAAATCTAAATATAGTTAATAATAAGTTTTTAATACAATTTAAATGTATCAATTAGAAAAATATTCAGATAAAATCAATTTATCGAAAAAATATCCCGGTAGCAACAAAAATATATTTTTTTAATTGATAAATTTAATTTGTATTAAAAATATCACAGACCTATGTTTTGAAAAATTGTAACTTCACAATAAGAATGTGTTCTCCTTAAAAATAAATAAGTACATTTTAAATGGGTCTTACAGGCTTGAAAATATTCTTGGCTTATTTTTCGCCCTGAGTGTAGGTATAAATCAATAAAGCCCTGTGCCCTAACTTTCCACGTAACCTTGGAATTTTCCATTCCGGTTCTTTTAACATGATCCTTTATTTTTTATCTATGAATACGTGAATCGACTACATACATTACATATCTATTGTTCCGTGCACGAAACAAGAATGTAGACAAGGGTGGTTCGCCGATCTCAGCTTCTCTCAACCGGCGATGATAATGGGGTGGAAAAAAATGAAACACAAAAGATGTTCAATATAGACACACTACGACGGCAAAATCGAGAATGACTTCCGCCAGCAGAATACTCTGTTTTTATTTAAATTTATAACAATACATGCAGTCATATTTGCAAGTACCTACACGGCGACAGGCCGCCGCTTGTGACGTTTTACTAAGATGTCTTTGTTTTTTAAATTATTAATACGTGTCTTATCATATCAATTATATGGCGCCTCCTTGACGAGTAATTCTGTTAATAAAAAGTTATATTTATAAACACAAATAAGCGCAAGATAGACAATAAGTTAGGTAGGTTTTGTTATGAATTCTGACGAACCATCGTATTTTGTATGGAATTGCAAGACTCCATACAAAATCGCCCAAAATGCGCATCGAAAACAAAATCCACGAAAGAAAATGCTTTTCAATTTTAAATAAGACAATTTTGAAAAAATCTATTTTAAAGATACGAGTACATGAGCCAATATTAGAGAAAAATTACGAATTTCATTCACTTCGATTACAGCATCTCATCATGCTGGGCATGTCCACCGAGTCTATCGGAGCAGGTTGTGAATTAACGTGACAAAGGCGCGGCATGATCAACTCCGCATCCAGTTCGATAGAATCGACCAGATTACGACATGTGTGGATTGGATGGTCGCCAAACGAAGATCGGGGGTGCAACTCCGTTATCTACCATCTGTTATGTACGCACATAATCTCTTGGCTTTATGTAAAAATAATAAATAAAATATTATTATAAAATTAAAGAATAGTTTATATTATTAAGGAGAACACATTCTTATTATGAAGTTGTAATTATTCAGAACATAGGTCTGTGATATTTTAATATTTTTCGATAAAATTGATTTTATATGTGTATCTTTCTAATTAATACGTTTAATTAGTATTTAGAATAGTTTATACATTAAAAAAACCATTGTATTGTTGTGAGGGCTGATGTGATGACAACTTAAAGGTACCACTTTTCCCTCTGTTGCATGAACTAACTTTACACCTAAACCTGTTTCTGTATTCTGCATTTCATGTACCTACGAGTAAAATAATAAAGAAATCTAAAACAGTATAGTATTTTAAGATAGAAATGTTCTAACACTATTTCAAACGTTTTGTAAAACTCTGATAAAAGAAATTCTGTGTCTTAGACACATGAACTATTCCTGTATAGAATATGTTTTTTCCGACACATTTCTCGTATTAAATATCTGTACCAACGTTCTAATATATTACAGTCCATTCGCGAACTTCCTATAAAATATTTCGAAATTTTCTAAAGCCATTTCAAACGCGGTATTCCTAACGTTCTCTGAGAGCCTCCGATAATAACATATTCTATGTTAAAACAACTGTATAAGAGCTCTCGATATAACAGATATTACAAAACCTCGATATAATGCATAAAAATAAACTGGCGTAGAACGCTTACTAATATTTTAAATAGATCAAAAAGATACGGAAAAAATCAAATGAATAAAATTGAATGTAGACCGAGCTAAGTTTCACGCGCGACTCGGCATTTATTATTCTAGCACAAAATATTCAAGGATAATGGTCAATCCGTTTGTTTACTTTTAAGGTGTGAGATCTCTTCTCTTCACGTTGGATGGGCGGCCGCGTGACGCAGGAGCGATGATTCTTGGCACGCGAACGCAGCGAGAAGGCCGCGTTGACAAGAAAAAAAATTTGTATTTATCACCACCGTATTTCCCGGCGACCTTCGCTAATTATTTTCATCATATGGCGATTACTCCGCCACCAATAATCAGGTATGGTAATTATATCAAAATTAAAGAATGCCACTCAATGCAGACACCGACTAACCGATCAAGGTAGCCGCGTTTCAAAAATGTCAAATGTTTAAGTTGATTCATTTTTCATAAATAAAAACATTTTTTACCCTATTTAATTATTAAATTAGTTTAAGGTATGGAGAATTTATAATTCAATTAAGTACAAGAACCTCAAATCTAAAGTGCTAAGTGTAATTAAGTTCTGAGATAATATATTGTAATTTATAAGTAATAAATCAATCGTTTTCTGATTTGAGTGTAGTTTTAATCACTGACATCGTAAGATATGGAAAATACAGAAATTTTATGAGAAAATATTGTAATTAATAGTTTAACTTAGTTATTTATACTCGCCAACCGGTTTCGGAAAATACATCCTTCATAAGGTGATAAAAAAAAAACTAAAATCATGTGTCAAAATGTTCTTACGTTTTCAAATTTAATTAAAAAAATAATTATAAAATAATAAATCTAATACCTAACATAAATTGTTACGATGATAAAATATGTGGAAATTGAAAAACAAAGTGAATAAATAATTAATTATTCAAATGAACCACAAATTCCTATTTTATGCACACGCAAAGTAGGTACACATAACTAAAATTTATTCTACCAGTGATTAATTAGTTTTGAGAATGAAATTATTTGTTTATTTTAAAGTCACGGTCAAAATTCTGCAACCTTTGTATTTTTGAATTAAAATACGCGGAAGTTCTCAAAAAGGTAAATAAATCAATTACGAAAGATTCGTTGTATTTTTGGAATCCCATTGAATATGTAGAATTCCATTGGATAATTATACCAAACTAACCGAGAAATTGATAATACTATTATACTAAGCGATTGGGTTAATAACATAGAATTAAAATAATTATGAAAATACTGAAGACTTAAAATCAAAAATGGAAAATGGTCCACGTGTCGTAAGATTTTTCTAGATTGGAAGTTCAATATTTTTAAATTGAAAAACTTCCATGATATCTATACTGTGTGACCATTATGAATTGAAACATTTAAAAATAACACATAAAAATTAGTAAAACATGAATGTATCGTGTAAGATGCATTTATTTGTTAAAGGCTTGAAGCTGGAGGCGAAGCCAACAAACAAATAATTGACACACCGAGTGGCATCAAAATCACATTGATAATTGTTTATAGATTACATTTTTAAGCGTTTTACATGAAAGATATGTAAATATAATTGAATATGCAGATTCCCAATTATGTCTGCAGAACAGAACCCAATGTGGCCTTAAAAATACTGAGAAGTGCCCAGAGGCCCCATCAGGAGCAACCTTTGAAGCCGGTTCTGAAATAAATCTTATAAATAGCCAGCCATACAGAAAGATCGCCAAAAGGATCGGCAGTTTCCGGTTTCCAAATTCCAGACATTTTATGAGCATACTGAAAAATCTTTATTGATCAAGTCAATGGCACACGTTTTGACAAATTATAGTATATTAAGGCTTTCGAAACAAGCGTGATATTGTCAGTAATAATGATATTGCAAAGAAGCCCCTAATAATCAATCCACATTTCTAGAACATGACATTTTAATAATGAACGCCAGGTAATACTAATAATAATATTATATTATGTGTGTAGATTAGAAACAAAAATAATACATTAAATATAAACAATTAGCCATTCTTAGTGGAAAAATGGTACTACTTATTTTTTATTATTATGTACTTACTAGTTTAATATTATTGTTATATGTTATTTTATTAGTAGTCGAAAACTGTTATTTTTAAATTTTACAAAGTCTGATTGGCGTTGTATTATCGGCAATTCCAGAATAAAGCCGATGGCCTTATCTCTGGCTGACAGGTGGCTGCTGCACGTATATGTATTAATGTAAGTAAATACAAATACATATTGTATTCGTATTTAATTGGCGCTCCAACAAACAATAAATTATTATGAAATACTATTTCTATTTACCAGAAAATAAACCGTTATTTCAGATTCAATCTTGCGATAATGTCACGCAGAATTTTACATTATTACATTTTATAATCGGATTCCACTAAACATTTGCCGTTCAGGTATTTCTTGGTAAGTAATTTAAAAATCGATGCCTGTTTCCTTTTGAAGGCATTATGAATGAACGATTGTCTCCCGCGTATATTGTTGAGTTGGTTCGGCGTTGAAAGAGAACAATACAAATCATGGAGAGTTTCCTTTTCCTTGAACTGAAAACTGCAAGTGGCTGCACACTTCCTGGAAGTCCAGCTGGTACTTTTAACTTTACCGACTGAGTAACTTGCGAATAATAAAATTTTACAATACGACGCCAGTGTTCCATTTCAACTCAATTTCTTCAGTAATTAATAAAATTTGCCGCTTTTGAGTACGTTATCAAATTTGCGAAGGTTTATTTCCATTCTCTGTTCTCCGATATCACCGCTCGAATTTCACAAATTGTACATTCTTAAATTATTTTTTACGTCTGGTGAATTATTTTTATATATACCTGATTTTACGTCGCCGGTTGTTTTTTTTCAACTGATCGTCGTATATTTGCTTTATATATATATATATATATGTAAATACATACATGCGATGTCCAAAGAAAGGGCTTACCCTGGGCATGTTTTCACGGCTATCATTTCCATCACGGGATTATCAGTGGTAGTGTGGAGAGGTGGAGACGGGTAATGGTTCCAAAAGAATGGTTTTCAATGGTTTTTGAAAATATTTTTTTCTACTGGAACAATGCTAAGTATCCTACTGCTCCTACCTATATCGGCGAGTAATTGATAATAATGAACCGGTCATCAGTCATCGGCACTGAACGTCGCTTTCTAGATCGAGGTCAACAGCTTGCCAACTGACGAATTGTCGGTTCGTGCCATTTATATACTTTCAATGATATAATAAATATGTAATTGAGGAAACGTTTTAGCAATTAGAACTCATTTTATGTATTTTTATTTCTTATTACAGTAGTTTAAATCTTTAAATAAAACAAAAGTTATAAATACTACTGTATATCCGATATATGTCATATTTTTAAATGATAATTATAACATTACTTTTTTTCATTACGTTGTGCGATTAGTAGTAACTTTTTCTTTAGTAAACAAGTTACTAAAATTTTTTTTTTTTGCGAAAAACGGGTTGTTCGATCGTTGGTAAAAAAAATATTTACTTCTCGAAAGTACATCCCGTAGTTAACTCATTTTACTCTCCGATATCCGATAGTAAAAACGAAAATCGATGGTTAAATATGGCGGACTCTTCATAGCTGCTCAAAAACGTCATCTGACACATTGATACATTGAAAGTTGCAGTATACGATAATTAAACACTGAATACCACACTATTTTAGTGACGAGAGTTCGTTCGATGATGATCTCATTGTTTAACATACATTAGCACATAATCCGAAAAAATTTCGCCACCAAAGTGACAGATTTCGAACGCAGTAGCGAATAAAGCCATAGATAAAACATAAAATATAGTGACCATCTTTGACATTAGTAAATTTGATGTATCAAAAATTACTATAGTAAAGTTACCAAGGTAACAAATTACTACTGATCGCACAACCGCCCCCAAGTTTTCTAAAAGTCCTGTGCTATTGTAACTTATGACAAATGATGCGGCAATCGAATCTTCATCCTTGGGATCCGATGGTCAGAATATAAAGACACGAGCCAGTCGGAATTATTAACGCCTTTGTAGGCGCTTAACTTGAATATTAACTATTGTGTACCTACGTATAATGTATAAGTATATTATAAACCACAGTGTGTATAAAATTAATTAGCGTTCGATATTTAAAAGGTTAACGCGCGTGAGCAGAGGCGCAAAGCAATATGGAGGCCGACGAATTCACGAACAATGCCTTTTCAGTTCAAATCGGCAATATTATGCACAGCGCATTGTTGAGAAATAACTAAATCCAGGCAACACGATCACTTATCGGCAGCCGTGAAAACAATAAGCCGGTAAAATATTGAAGACGACTAGAAATATATGCTACCGCTAAATCTTTAAAAACGCTTTTTTCAGTTCAGTTTCATTATTATGGTCAGTATTTGAAAGCACCTATCTAAATTAAAAAAATTATTTAGTGAAAATAATATCTGAAAGCATCATGGTCGACTGAAACTGAAATTGGCAAACTTAAATTCATTAAAATACACAAAAAGAACCACTTTGAACAACAGTTTAGTCGAGTTTTGAATGCAATTCGATTTTATTTTTAGTTTCGCTCAATGGACACGAGACTGCCGTCGATCGATGTTTTGAAAGAGTTGCTACGAAAGCGCGAACTTAAACCAACAAAAACTGTTTAATCAATAGAAACGTGAAATGTTAATTTTTCTAAAAGTTTTAGAATCTACGGAAATAACCGTAAAATTACTATACTACTCAACTACAACATATTAACCTTGGTAAGTCTTTCTAAAAACTTACGGCAGTTCGAATTGAGATCGGATTTTCAAGAGGCAGTACCGCAGAAATTACTACGATTAGGTATCCTACAGAATGACTTAGGTAACTGTGCAGGCTCTAAAAACTAGTAGTGCAGGTAGTAAAAACTTTTTAGAAGTATTATATTAAAGATGAGGTTAGAGTATAACAGTTAACCGATGATAGCGGAATGTGGATAGTGTTAGTAGATTAAATGACGGTAATTATTTTCAAAATAATCAATAATTTATTAATCGCCCGGAAATGGTGTTTGTGCCAATTAATACTTGACCGAATGGCTTTGATATTTGTGGAAATTTACTATTTAAATTTACTTTATGTAACTAGATTTACTTGAGAATAAAATATCCCATCTACTAGACTATAAACGGCAATTAAAACACGCTCTATAGAATTGAATAATGCAGTTTTTAGAGTAAAGGACCTATCAGACATTACTTATATCTGACGAAAACAAAGGCAGCCAAATATATAACGATTAAATGGAATTATTCATTATGTATGTACTCGATTGTATGAGAGAAAAACCATTTGACAGTTTTGTTCCTTTACGATACGATTACGATTCAGAATGAAACAAATATGTTTTAAATTGTTTGAATTCAACAAGTCAAAGTAAATGGTAGTGATGGTTTGATTTCCCAACACCGTCGCGCTTCTGGTGTACACCCGCGCAGGCGCATAAACAGAATCACCGAGACAACTCAGCAACCTGGTTAGCGATTGCATGATCTCATTCTTCGACCGACCCGCTACACTCCATCTGGTCTAACGCCACACCACATTCGTCGTGACTCAGATCGGGAGCAAAAAAAACGTGGCTGACTATCGGCTGCAAAAAAGCTAACCATTAAAATTCATGACATGAGAGTTAAAAGCCGGTGCGAGAGATCTTCAAGCCGTAAAAGGTATAATGATGATGAATGATAAAAGGGATAGGGTTAATGATGAAGTAAGTTTTTAAAGCTTTCTTGAATAAGCTCGTTCTCTTGTTGGAGCTCGTTTCGCGTACTCGTCATACAGAGGACAATCCGAAAAGTTTGAAAAATCTGAGACATCTTGAGCATCAGAAAAAAAGAGGTCACTAAGTATTTCTCCAAATACGATTTTTTTTATGCACCAATAAGTACACTTTTGTAGATTGATGACTACATTATCCACTTGACAAAAGGTGAATACGATTTACCTAGGATCGTTTAGTCTAAAGGTAGATGATTTCTACAAAAAGTTACTCTTCCAAATCTTTCATCCTTTGGAGAGTAAGCTCGAGACGAGGAACAAAGGCAGCGTGGGCAGCCACAGCGGTCGACCTTATCATTACACGTAATAGTTTTTTTGCTCAATTATAAACTGGACTCGACAGAATCGAAATACTAGAACTGGTTTCCAGTCACGGTGTGGTTCTCTATTGCAGTGGGCGCCGACCATTGCATTGCGTTACATATATTTTATCGATGGTTAAATATGGATTATTGAAAACGTTTATTTCTTAATTCAAGTCGTCTTCATTTATATTCGAAGAAAAAAATATCAACATCAGTTGACGTTTTGACTAATGTTGCTGATAATCTACATATGTACATATCAAAAGAATATTAGAATGTTATCAATAGTAATATTTAAAGGATCTTTTACAACTTACAGTTGCAACACGATAATAACAAAATACGAAGTTAAAGTTCGTGCCTGAATAGTTCACTTAATATTACATTTTGTCATTCCATAGAATTTAAGAAATACAATTATTTTATAGATTAGTTAGTGTGCTTTCGTCTCGATCAAGATATAACCACAACGTTAAAGCTGTAACACAAAAAATAAACAAAAACAATTTAATGTTATTAAAAAATATATTTAAAATAAAAATCAATTATGTATATCACCGGTGCGTGGTGGTTTGGTGGTACGAATATTAGGTAGATTTGGGTCGAAATGTTTAATCCTCGGTACCAGGCATCTGGGTATTCCTGTTCGTGTGTATCCAGTTGCGATCCCCTATATGAGCTCCCCTGGAGGATAGATACTCTCCACACTCTGAGTGACTATGTATCTACACTAGCTTCAGTGTTGAAGGTATATTGCCGGCGGTGTGCCTCTAATCCTGATGAATAGAAAATACACCGACTGCACCGCGTGAAAAGAAATTCAAAACGGATATTTCAGCATATTTAAAAGGTAATTAATAATCTTTATTATAATCGGCAGTTTTGCTTCCCGTTTAGGCGTTAAACTTGGCTAATTGAGAATTTTTCTAAGGGTACAGAAGTAATAGCTTTGTTCGTAGAGCACTGCGAATGTACATGCACTTGATGTTTTGGTGCTCGGATTTTTCCGGACAGGATGTTTCCGGACACTGATTTTTGATTATTATTCCGGAAGTTAGGTTAGGTCACATTGAACACGTGGGTCGAAAATATTAAAATCAAATGTTTACGTTAGAATATATTTAAAAAAAAATATTTTTTGTCCGGAATTATTAGTGTCCGCAAAAATAATGTCCTGAAAAATCAGTGTTCTGTCTGGAAAAATCAGCAAACTGATGTTTTAAGTATTTCATGGTGATTTGCGTTTCCAATAATACTGTTATACAGTTCAAGATTATAATTTGTAAAAATATTATTAAAATTATAATAAATTTTTGATAAAACGTATTCTCAACCATATTGGAATATAAACTTTTTTAAACTAAAAAAATCCCATATTTTACGCAGTCCGATTTTAAGCGATGAAAACAGCGTAAATGGTGCGCAAATTACGCGAGCAAATACGGTATTGAATATTTTAAATGAAAATTATTGTAATATCCGTTATATTTTTAAACATACATTTTATGAACATGTTAAAATAATGAGAACGATTCTTACACAGTGCAATAATTTAATTATAGCAGGATTGTGGAATGGTTCTACCTATACCGTACACCGTTACTGACATTATGAAATAAAATATCTGCAGAGTTACGTTCAATGTACATCGCCCGGCGATGACGGCATTGCGTTGTCGAATTTTTACAAATCGATGTACGAAATGTCACCCCGGCGCGCGGCGTGTGTGTGAAATTTCACGACACGAAATGTCAAAGACGCGAGTTAGTGTCATTTATTTCCATGCTGAACAGCGAATATCTTAAATTTAATTTTTGATTCCAAATTATCACCTGTATTGGTCAATATAATACTTGAATAGGGCGGAGAAGTGATTTTATTTTGATATTCCTCCTCGCTTCAGGCATAATTGACTATATTATATTTTAAATACTAAATTAATGTATTAATTATAAATATATACATATAAAATCAATTTTGTCGAAAAATATTGTTTTAGCGTCACCGGGATACGAACCTGGATCTTCATTTCCAATCCGGGGAAGTGCACTACCTTTGTGCTATAACGCCAGTATTTTTCTTGACAAATTTTCGAAACTATATGTTACATTTTTCAAATTAATACACCTGTCGTTCCATTATTTGAAAGCCATCTACATTATTTTTACAGAATCTCAAATACCTTTGAGTAAACCGATTTGCAGACGCCAGAATTATCAATTCATTTTTATTAAATTTTGGACACGTTGATACAACATATATTATTAAGGAAAACACATTCTTATTGTGAAGTTGTAATTATTCAGAACATAGGTCTGTGATATTTTAAATACTAAATTAATGTATTAATTATAAATATATACATATAAAATCAATTTTGTCGAAAAATACTGTTTTAGAGTCACCGGGATTCAACAATAATAAAAAATATTTTTCGACAAAATTGATTTTATATGTATATATTTATAATTAATACATCAATTTAGTATTTAAAATATCACAGACCTATGTTCTGAATAATTACAACTTCACAATAAGAATGTGTTTTCCTTAATATATTATATTTGACTATAATATTTTTGTGACATTATAAAGAACGCATTAAATAATATGTAGGCTTATTTTTTTTTCTTTTTTTATTAATATTAAAAATATAATACAATTTCAATAATCAGTGGATATATATATTTTAGTATTTGTTTTTTCTCTATGAGAGTAAGACTCGTGTATAGAGAAGGAGTATATTGGAGTTAATTTATGTTTCAGTTAGTCTGCGTACATATTTTTTTTACTTCAGTTACAAATTTATGAGTCCGTAATTTTTCTAATTGTGATGGGGAGATTGTTAAAAAATTTGATACCCTGATAAATATATTGATTTTGAGTTGCGGTATATTTTAGTTTTGGGATATAAATTTGATCTCTATATCTTGTAGATCGGAGTTCGCTTCTAAAATTTAATTGATTTTTAATTTTGAAAATTTGAATTATTGAATTTTTTTGTATATGTCTACTATTCATTCTAAGACAATGTTCAGATGTTGAATACTTCCATAGTTGTTGTTATCTATAAGATTACGCCGAGAGAAACTAGCACTTGATGTTATTTCTTAAATCGAGTAGAACTAAAGTGTGTTAGGGCGTTATATTACGTCATATTCTCGAGTTCATCGCAGATGTACGTTGAACGTGCCTCAGGCAAACTTAGCTCAGCCCTTACGCACTTTGTCGTTACACAGTGGGCAAACGAGGATACCACTTCCTTCGCTGCAGTTAATTCTATAGTGTCCTATATATATACACATATGTACCTTGGCTGGAGGAGACTGAGCGCGGGATAAGCGAGAAGGGTCAGGTAGATTTGTTTACCCATTCTTATGGACGATGCATCCCTGGGTGTAAAAAACATGAAATACCGTAAAGGGATCGCATTGTTATAGCATTTTCCATTTTGATACAATTTAAAAAGCCTTTCAACCAGTGGCGTAAACGTAGACTTAAGTTATAGTGTTACTAAAGATATCATACAACATGGTGTAGGTGTACATATGAATATATTAACTTTAGTTTAACTAATGTTTATAAATAAAATGAAACCGACATTATCATTTATTAAGTAGTATTTTAAGAACATTGTTCTGTGGAATTTTTTATACAACTTAAATGAATCAATTATAAATATATACAGAAAATAAATATTTATTCAATATTTTAACAGATTTTTTCTGTATATCTTTCTAGTTGACTAATTTAATTTAAATAATTAGACAAAATACTTTGTTTAAACCACTATTTATTGATTATTCTACATGTTTCGATACCTATGGTATCTTTTTCAGGAAACAATGTATACTGAAATTAAAAATACAAAACTATAAAGTTGTGAATAATAATCTATGCTTGTATTTTTAATTTCAGTAGGAAACACTGTTTTCTGAAGAAGATACCATAGGTATCGAAACATGTAGAATAATCAATAAATAGTGGTTTAAACAAAGTACTTTGTCTAATTATTAATATAAAATGACGCCACAAAGTAATTTTGCAAATATTGAAGAAGTAATTTAATTTAATTTGTATTAGTATTTTTTTTTTATTAAAGTTAATGTTTGCATTTGAACTTTTAGTAATTAATTTGTGAAGAAAAATAATGTAAATGTGGAGATATTTCCATGTCCAGTGAATCTAAATTAAATCTGTTGCAAGATGTCGGAAATAATTCATCAAGTTTGCAATTACTTTATAATAAATGTGAAATTTTGGTATAAAACGTATTCATTAATGTGAAAAATGCTGTACATTTTGCTGTATGCTGTTGTTTTAGAAAAATAATTATAATAATATATTACCTAAGTACTACGGCATCAGAAATGTTAAAAAAATCACTCCTACTATACGTTCCAAACATTTTTTTTAAACTCTTGAAAACAAAATGTTTAAAAGCTCGATTTGACAGACTAATTCAGACGAAAATGTGTCCATTAAATCCAAAAATAAAGTAGGTTTTCCGAATGCGTATGTTAAAAAATATAGATAGTCTACCAGTTGTTACTTGTACAAATAACGTACGATTGTATAATTAAAATTTGTAGATATGTATGTGTAATTAAAATGAAGTGTGAATGATAAGTTTAATTTATTTACACAGAAAAGTATTATTGCTTATGTACCTACTCACTGTTTTTTTGAGATTGTAATAAGCATGCATGCCATTTAAATCTAAATAAATAGACAAATATTATTATATTAATTATATTTAAACTAAAAAAAATTTAATACAAACTTAATGCATTAATTTAGCTGCCACCGGGATTTGAACCAGGATCTCTTCCTAACCGGATAATCCCTGTGGTGGCAAATTTTTTTTTCGATTGAGTTTATTTGTATGTATATCTTTATAATTGCTGCATTTAATTTGTACTGTGTTCTGAAAAATTACAACTTCACAAATTAATAATGTGTTCTCTTTAAAATATAAACAATTTTAGTCTACATTGTTTAATATCTTCTGTTGGAGCACTTGAAGCTACGCTTTAAATATATTTGTTCATAATTCCGTGTGAAAGTACCAAAGCCATCCATCACCTGCTTCGAATGGTGCGTTCATATGATTTACTAATTTAATTGCTGTAGATTTTAATTCAACTGCCTGAACAACAACGTTGATGTGCGTACCATTTCAAACATCACATATTAACACATTTAAAAAAAAAAAAATCTTTTTTTTGTGTGTCTGATGCATTTTGCTTTTTATGCCGTATTGTTTACGTGAATCCAACTTTTGTATAACATAATTTTTTTATTTAAGTAACTTTTTTCCGTCTGTTAATAATTTAAAAGCGAGGATAAGAGCGAGCGCACACTGAGGACAAAACAGTCGTACAACAGTTCGACATCAACTACCATTTGAAAATTTAGTCGCCAGTGTGCGCACTGCCATACACGCTCGTAGCCCAAGTCATAACGGCAGAACTGTCGTACTGTTGGTGCGCGCTCGTACTTACAATGTACGTAATTTTAAATTAAAACTGAGGAGGTCTAGTAAATGCGTGCATTCACCAGTTACCGCGAAAAAACAAATGCACACGGCTGGGCGTGGCTTAGCGCATGTCCGAACATTGGCACTCATTAAAACTGCTGCAGGAAGTCTGCGGGCGAGTTGGAAAAACCGAAGATATAAAGCAATTGCACTGAAGTCTGGCCGGCATTGGTCTCAATGGGCGGGAATTTCGTTCACAATATTCACCGCATTAAATTATAAGCAAATCTAGGCTAAAAGCATTGTATACTTACAGGGTGTTAATTTTCACATATTACATACGGATCGGAAATTTTATTGTATTAGTAAAAAAGTAGTTGATACCTCAATGATTCGAGCGCAGTTCTAAACTAAATTAAATCGTTTTGTATTCGTAATAATGTAATGAAACAGAATACGCAAGCAAGACTTGAAGATTGAAAATGAAAATTTCAATTCAGTATGTAGTATAATTGTATGACTTAAGTAGAACGCTAGATTAAAAATTGCTAGTGAAGAATAATCCAGCGCAGCTCCATGCGTTTGGGCACTGAACTAAACAAAAGATTTCAGCCGTTATACGTTTACGAAGGGTGCTAATATAAATCGTCCGTTCATAAAACATTTATATTTGTATTTCATAATTTACTGCACAACTTTTTTGCCTGCACGCCCCTGCTTACAGCTCACCAGGCGGTAAGCATAGGCATAAAAAATCCAAGATTTGCGACCGTGCAAAATCTTTGATGTGAAAGAATAGGAGCACAGGTGATACTGTGAACGAGATGCTACCTTTAACCAAACCGTCTTTACACGCACTATATAATTTCCCGGTTCTCACGGATTGTGTGTTACGACGCTGGAAAGACTCATGAGAGAAATATATAATAAATATATATTTATACCATTACATTTGTTGTGTGGACGAGCGATTTCCGTTATCTGTGTGTTTTGAATGTGTAAACCGACTCAAGGAAATAGGACAATAATATATGTAATCGGGTGAATGCAAACTGATGAAACTGCAAATGTTATGCAGTTTACCGAGGTCAGGCTTTCTTGCGCGCCGTGTGCGGCTGAGGTAGGAGGATTGTAAAAAGCTTAGTGTTTCTCCGAAAGATATGGATGACAGATATTAGGTACATAATTAGGTAAACAGTTAAGGTATATAAAATTTCAGTATTGTAATGTAAAAGTTAAAAATTAATATTAGTAATATATGGCAAAAATTCGTACCCTTAGAACAACAAGGTAGATTTGGCATTAATATCAAACTGAGTTTCAAAGTTTTGACTATTAAATTTTCAATACAAATTAAATGTATCAAAAATATATTTTTGTTGTTACCCGGACTCGAACCAGGAACCCTTCTTTATCTGGAGAAGTGCGCTGACCTATTACACCACGTCAACATAGCAAGTTAACGACAAATTTTTCAAATTTATATGTTGCACTTTCAAATTGATACATCCGTTTTCCATTATTTGAAAGCAATCTACTTTATATTTACGGAAAATTAAACACCTTTGAGTAAAATCCGATAGGAGACGTCAGAATTAAATTAATCAATAAAATTTTGGAAACATTCATACAACTTATTTTTTAAATTAATTAATTTATTAATCTGATATAAGCACAATGATACAATACGATTTTTTTTCATGCTACACTTCTCTTGAAAGCATATACTTATGCAGAGAAGTTGAAAACATATATTTTTAAGGAGAACACATTATAGGATATAGCACTTCCCCGGATAGAAAGGGTTCCTGGTTCGAGTCTTGGAGGCAAGAAAAAAAAAATTGTTGTCACCGGAATTTATTGATTTTATTTGTATATCTTTCTAATTGATACATTTAATTTGTATTAAAATATCACAGAAAGAATTAACATATTTTCTAAAAAAAAACTGTAACTTCACAATAATAATGTATTCTCTTTAAATTTTTTTTTTAACTTCTTCGACGGAGTTTGGTTTATCGCTAATCAATTGGATTTCTTTTAAAACGGCGCTATAAAATTAACGATAATAAGATAAACCTATTCTTGAATTCGGGCATGTTATATACGTAATAAACTTATACATTTTATTTTTATTCTCATCAAGGGCTACTAAAATTAATTTTGTTTCTCCTAAACTTTTAGGAAATTTAATATGTTTGTAACATAGTTGTAAAGAGAAAATTATTGCAAGAATTTTTATACAAAAAAGTCATTTTTAATCAAAATGTCAATGATACATTTTTTTCCAAGGTCACAAATTGTCAATGTTAACTATTATGGGGGATGCTTGTCAGCGGGATGATTTGAAAACAATTATGATATATCATTCATCAATAAATAAAATTTTGCTAA
Source organism: Eubasilissa regina (assembly GCA_022840565.1). Classification (NCBI taxonomy): domain Eukaryota; kingdom Metazoa; phylum Arthropoda; class Insecta; order Trichoptera; family Phryganeidae; genus Eubasilissa; species Eubasilissa regina. The sequence continues at coordinate 25,014,759 of JAINEB010000022.1, read as the reverse complement.
TTTGGTAAAATAATATTTATACGCATATGACTTATGATTCATAGACAAATTCGTGTTCTTTTGGTGTTTTTCTGTTGACAATAGAATGTAACACGCGACACGTGGTGGTGGTTACTTTCTGAGATTACTGTAATGAAGGATGACGTAAAAAGCCTAAATACGAAGAAAACGAGTAATGACCTGATACGATGCAGATAACGCGGTCGTTACAAATTTACTATTCCGATTATTATCAGTGATTGGTTGGGGTGATATCTACAAGTCATCATCATCTGCCATTATCAATCCAGTGATGGGACACACGACTGCCACTCTTTTCAGTCCAATCTTTGCCATGTCACTTCCACTGTTTCTATAATTTCGACTACTCGTCGAGACTTTGGGGATCCTTTTGACTCGTAGATATGTATATACATATGAACATAATTATCAATATTCTCCAAAAAATTATTCAACCATAAATAATTTAAAATATTTTAAAATACTGAATTGACAATATTCTAGTCTATAAACACTAGTATTCTAGTCATACACATATATAAATACAAACAGACACATTTTAAAACAATACAAAACATAATTTCCACACGGTCAAATACAAATAACCTTCAAACCCAAAGAGCACATACTACATTTGGTCAAAGGAACTACAAATATTTTGGACCTAAACTGTATAATAGAATGCTAAAAGACTCAAATCAATTAAATTGTCACAAGAACATGAAACTTTATATTAAAACATGGATTCGTAATATGGGTAGAGCCAGTATTAGTGTACTCACTCAAACATATTGACTCATACCTATATTAATTATTGCTACAAAGTGATCCAAAAATTAAGTCCACCTTAAAATTGTTCTTCATATACACCTTTTATATGTTAATAAATCTTGCTAATTGTAATTTTAACCACTTGAACAATTGCTTGTAAACTATGCCCGCCTCGACACAGAATCTCTCTAGTGAGACGGGCACAGTCCAAACAAATTTTTATATGTATTATATAGTTATAAATAAATAATAATAATAATAAATATTACTGTAATAAAACAAAACACGTGTGAGGATTGATGCGAATAGTTATTACAATTCGGACATTTTTAAAACTACGAGTCTCACATACTTGTATGCCTCCTCGTGAAGGAGATAGGATATTGTAGATTCCCCCCTTCTAATCATCACTACTTCCCCCCTTCACTGTACTCCCCATTACGGCCTACCAGTAGAATTATGATATAACTTTAATATCACATATAATTACGAACTAATAAAAAATCTAATTATAATTGTATACCTGTGATTTCCAAAATAGCAAGGAGCGAGATAATAATATTAATTATGTAGGTTCATAATACAAAAAGTGCACGTATGTATGTATATTCAAGTACATATATGATTAGAAAGAGACATTTGTTTTTATAAATTACTAGTTGTCCGTGACCGGCGTAGCCCGGGATTCAGATTTACATAAATCAAAGCGGCCGGGGGGTGAGGTGACTATATTTTCCTTTAGGTCCTTGAGTGCAATAGAGTAAAATTTTGAACTGATGACATTCAATATAACTTAACCTACCATTAAACCACTTCTCCGCAGGGGTAGCGAGATAGAATAGAACACTCTTCAGTCCTGGCGTACTACTTTTGTTCATATTTTCATGCACGTTCGTCGATTGTCGAATGTCGAGACAACCAGGGACGAGAATATTTGAAAATTTGTTCCTTATTATCTACATCTTTACATTAAGCCCCAATTCTCATTGTTTTGTATTCAATATTTAATTTGAAAACAATTAAATATTTCAATAATTTCAAATAATCGTATAACTACATTTTTAAAATATTCTTATATCTCCGATATGATTGAGATCAGGAATATGCAGCTTGAATATTTTAGACTGATATTTTTAACATGTTAACGCGTTCCAAATGATGAAATCAACGAAATAATGAAAACATTCGTCCTTTATTGAAATTAATGTTTTAACCTTTAAAAAATGTTGCATCGAACGAAACAAATGGTAGTCCGAAGGGGCCGGATATGATGAATAATGAGGGTGCGAAAACTTTCCAACCAAGGCTGTTGATTTTTTCACGAATCCCGCATATCGAGAAAGATGTATGTTATGTATATATATATTTCGCACTCATAATAACACGCCTACATATTATATGTGCTCAAATAGCAGAGAATGGCGTTCAATGATCTGTCACCTGTCATGATTTACAGGCACGCACTAATTATTATTAATTATCAAGAACCGCCGCCAGTCGTAGGCGTCACGGGCGCCCTTGAGAATGTGTTTACTAATGATAACGGACGGGTCAATACCAGGAAACTGACATTCCAGCATTGTGACAATACGGCTATTCACAATAAATAATGTAGTGAGGAAGAACAAGAATTATTTCACTTCAATGTAGATATACGCGTAGTTAACACATATTTTGTCTAAAGTAAAATTAAACAACACATCGCACCTTTGAAACAAGGCGTCAACAACTGAGATATTTAAAGTTTTGAGTATTGTTTTTCCGATTTCTTCTGCGCAATTCGGTTCATCATCCATGACGTGAAATTTTAATAAAAGTGGCGCAATATAACATGTGGTAATAAAATAAAAATTATAATTAAGTTATAAAAATTTTGATACAAAAAAGTACATTTTGACAAAAATGTTAGATGATACGTTGTTGTTCCAAGGTCACGATAGATCTAAAGATCTTTTTCTTCGTCGGTTTCTCACAGTTGAAGATCGTAATCCGCACGAGATGTCGCTGCGGTTGTATCGACGGTTTTTTCCATCTCCCTCGGCATTTCGAAGAGCGAAACGCGTATGTCAGGGGCAGATTCGTGGCACTTTTCACTGGGTCCTCCATCGGGAGGTCGTCCTCTTCCTCTCCGACCCTCGAGCCTACCAATCACCACGAGACTCTTCAAGCCGTTGAATTCTCTTCCGGTAAGATATCTATAGAACTGCAAGACACGTTCCAGGCATGTCGATGAGTCGTTCGCGTTCACTGAGTTTCTGGAGAATCAATACGTTGGTGCGTCTAGCTGTCATTGATTGTGTCAATCCTGTGTTTGTCTTCTTTCATTCACTATCCAGGTTATCCAGATTGATTTTTTATGTGTCTGGGCGGTATTTGCTTTCTTTCTAATTTCTTTTTTACACTCACCCGAGTCACCAATGGTCCAAGGTAGACGAAATTATGAACAATTCTACCATCTAATCAAACTAGCATTACGAGTTTTTTTAAAAAATATTGTTCAAATTAAAAACCGCAATTATTTAGATCAGGGTCTTGTACATTAAAATAAATTATTAATTACTTTCTTGAAGGAAAAGGTATTTTCCGAAACCGGTTGGTGTATTAATTTAACTTATAAATGTGATTAAAAACAACGTAATTAAAAATTTACATTAAAATTAATAACCACAATATTAAATCAATATTAAAAATATATTAAGTCAGACTCCTTTTGTAGACATTGCAATGTTGCAATATACGTCCAGATTTTATAACAAAATAGCAATGTGACCAGAATATGTGCAAATTACATTAAAAGGTCTAGTAAAATATAATAATTCATACACGCGAAACGAGTGCAACTTGCCGCGACAATATTGTAGTTCGCGTATTTTATTCGACAGATTTATAGCTTTGCTCGCAGCCTTGAATGTAGAACTGAAAATCGAAAGTCGTATTGTACTAATACTTTCAGCTTTATAGCACAGGCTACCGTTTCAATTCAGAATGATAATGTAGGTGACATAATCTACTTAAATAGATTAGGTACGACAGAAATTTAGAATAACAGTGTAGGAGTTATAGGAAATAAAATGGACATAAAACGTGCTGCGTGTTGCAAAACTAATTGTTTTTCTCGTTTCTACACTGAGACAAAATACATATAAGTAGATATATATACATATATTAATTTAATATTTAAAACAGATCCTCCAGAACGAAAACACATTTTCAGAACATGGTTCTGTGGTATTTTAATACAAAATAAATTAATCAACTAGAAAGATATACAGAAAAAAAATCTATTTATCGAAAAAATATTTAGTCGCTACCGGGATCAAAACCTGGACCTATTTCTATTCTATCCAGGTAATTAAATATTTTTTTCGATACATAGATTTTTTTCTGTATATCTATCTAGTTGATTAATTTAATTATGATCACTTTATTTGTTGTAGCGACTACTTGTGGATGATGCATGAATTCAAGAAAGAATTGAGACAATTTTTTTAACAGTCTCTTTTAATCTGATCTCAAATGATATCATTTAAAAACAAATACTTTATAAATATGAGTAAGAGAATTTCTAGAACAGGGCATCGGATAAAATAAAAAATAAGATTACATAAAGATAGATAACGTATTACTGATACTGTTTCCAGAAAGATATCTACAATCAACGAACATTTACGGAGATCAAAATTTTATTTCCGTAAAAGTAAATTAAGTAGCACAACAAATGCAACAAAGTTGCGAATAAAAGGCAGTTTTAAAATAAAGGGCAGAAATTAATTCCTAACGAAGCGTTACAAGTTTCATCTACAAAAGTATTTTTGGATGGAATGGAATTGAGCAAGATAAAGGTCGAAATGATTACAATAACGAATTGGAATTGAGCAGATATTTGGGTGGAAACGAGATGTACAAATAAATACTTAATGCTGCAATTGGGTTAGGTAGCTACTCAAAAAAGAAATAAGCCTAGCGATAGAGACAATTTGTCGGACGTTTCCGCTGTAGCTGGGGGTTTTTGAAATACTATGGAATCTTACGATATATATCTTTTGTAATGATAAGATACCATGGTGATAATAAAACAATATCTTCTTGAATTTGATGTATTTTCATTGTACGTGTAAAGAACCAAGTGTTTTGGTCTAGCGGCAAGACACTCGTCTAGTGATTAAGCAGTCGGAGTTAGGTCCCGGTACAAGTTAGTAGTTTTTCATGACGTAAGCACTTAGATCGGTTTGAAAGATTGAAACAAAATGAAGTGAAGTAGAATGTTGAATCCTTGTTTTTCTTAAACCTTATTTAAAAAACTATTGTAATGAATTCTCTACTTTTTTTGTGAAATTTACTATAATTTCTGATTTACTTCGTGTATGTAGGCATTTGTGAAATTCGTTCCTCCTCGTTATTATAGGCTCAAGGCCGTGATAAATCAATCTAATTATTATAACTTATCTCGAAGTATTAACTTTCTTAGGAATCGTGTAATCGCTAATGTATTTTCCCATTGTATCAGCCAGTCGGATAGTCGACAGATTACCCGGGAAAGTCAGCAACAAACCGTTGATTGTGAAACAAATTAATTTAATGTTACTTAACGCATTAACATAATAATAGAACAATTTGTGGGCATAATGTATTGTGATGTAAATTTTGTTCATAACAAATGCTTTAATTAATCTAGAAAATGTTACTTCACTGTAAGTGAGTACGCAGAATTGAGCGGATGCATATTTCATGTACGATTTTCTCCCATAAATAAATACTAATAAGATTAGGAACGCAAGAGAACGATTGTTTTATTTGTAGAAAGTATATTTTACGTAGTTAATGGACATGGAGAAAAGTAAAAGTCTGCGATCTTAAATTGTGCGTTTTGCGGTCATTGTTGATTCTAGGCGGATAATTAATATCATCAGGTATGCCGTAGGTAAGTATCAGTGGAAAATCTGGAGTGGAATTCTGTTGTCGGAAATTACCCGATTCTTCAAATGTGTGTTTAAAGTAGGTTCGTTTGTGGAAGTTCTTACTTTCACTAGAAGTGTAATCTAATGAACTGTCATAATAATATTAGATTAACTGCCGATTTACCAACTATGGGTCTCGCCGCCAGGGTTTTAAAGATATGACAAATAAAGCGGTTTGTGTTAAGACAGTCAAGGCTGATTATTCAGCGAAAATAATGTGTTCAATTCATGTTTTAAAAACTCGTACAGTAAAAAACTAGCACGTTCGGTAGGATTTGAATCTGCTCGCCAAAGGGTATGTGATTTCTAGTCAGACGCCTCAACCCATTTTGACACTCCTGATTATGCGAGATGTGTCTGTATTTATAATAAAATAGTAGACATTTCTGAGATAATTACCTCACCTGTAAATCTTGATCATATTTTTTTGTCTTAATGAATAATAAAATCATCTGCGTACTCCGGAACGTCGATAAGGATGTTATATTCTCCGATTCGTAAGCAGCTCTTGAATATCTCTCTGTTAATATGAAAGTTTGACTAGACAATGAGATAATCTATTTCATCAGAAGATATCTATTTAATTTGTACAGCAACAATAAATAGGTGTCATTCCTTTGGATTCCTGCACGTAAGGGAATTCATGGAAATTAATGTGGTGATAAACTGGTCAAGGAGGCCACTCTTTCCGGAGTTTTCCCCCATCAGTTCTACATCCCGATGTATGAGAGACTTAATATGGTAAAAAAAAACGTACGAATTCTATCTGGACTGCACAATAGAAGGATCCAAATAATCATAAGGGTAATCGGGTTAAAATAAGTCCTGCCCCCCCTAGTCCCCCAAAATAACAATATCAAATATATCTATTGTAGAATGAGAATTGGGCATTGCCAGGTAGCCTCACTTTTATTCAGATTGAATTTAATAGATTCCCCAATGTGAGTGTGGTGCCGAGGAGGAAATCCTTGACCATATATTTCTTGCCTGTCCATTGTAGATCACAGCAATCTCGTCAATGGTAATTTTCAACTCACTTGTGACATCTTCTTTCCCTTAACTCGCCACATTTAATCTATATAATAGCAAATTTTTGAACGACAATGGTATTGATTTGTAATATAATATTTCCTATTCTATAATAAATAAGGTTTTAACTTGATTAATGGCACAAATCACTCTTGAAGGGTGGGTTTAAAAGAAGAATAATAAAATATTTTGATAGGACGGTGTCAGTTGCTTCTAAGATTTAACGAAAAAACTCTTGAAATCTTAAAAAAAATTAAGTGTGATTTAGGTATAGATTAAAGATTTTTTTTTGGTAAACGGCTTATTTGAGCATTAGTGTATATTTTTATGTTTAGTATTTATGAGTATTGGATATAGTGCAATTGATTAAATTAATTGGAAACACGATACCTAAAAGGTTAGATTAGACTGACGTCCGAATGATAAAACATAACGTACAATTTCATAAATACCAAAGATAACTTTTATGGTGTCAGAAAATAAAAGTAATACGGGATGCTTATATAAAATAATAGCAAAGCAATATTTTATACAAAACAGTAATGGGACATTTTTATTGGGTCATCGGCCTTTTTAAAATGGTTGGCTGGTGTTATAATTATTAAATGAGTGAGAGGACCTGTCGATGGAAAACGGTGCCATACTCCACCTGACGACAGAGGTTATGACATGGGACTAGTTTTGGTTTGCACTCATTGCTTACGCTTACGCGTCGTTCATTTAACCCTTTCACTACTGCATTTCTTAACATAATTAAACTTCAAAAAATCTGCCACTAATACATATATTAGAATAAAATTCTAGAATGTTTAAGACGTCATCATTTCCCCTTCCACGACAAAATTACAATTTTAATTATACTGATTGATTGATTGATTGAAATAGTGGTGGAGCATGAAATAAAATGTTATAAATTACAAAAAAAAAAGATATACAGAAAAAATATTTAGTTACTATCGGGATACAAACCTGGACCTCTTCCTATCCGGGGAAGATTTTTCTGGACCTCTTCCTATCCGATTTTTTCTGTACATCTTTCTAGCTGATTAATTTAATTTGTAATAAATACCATATAACTATGTTCTGAAAATGTAATTTCACATCAAAAATGTGTTTTCCTTAATAAAAGAAAATAATTGATCAAACTCTATCATAAAATTCTTACTACTCGTCCGAAATAGTAAAAAAAAATCATATCGGTAAGCGAATAATACAATTGAGTTAGCTAAATCATCAAAATGAAAGAAACAGTGGTAACATTTTGCTATACAATTTATTTTCAAGAAGTGTGGTTGTTAGCATTTCATAGTTTAAAATACTTAATTTTTAATAAAAAAAAAATAATAATTAAAAAATAGAGATGCGTACACGGAATACATGTCACATCAATATTCTTACTATTTTCAAACTAAGCTAAATGCTTGTGTTATGAAAATAGGACTAACTTGCTGGTGTCCTGGAACGGGGCGCGAACCTCCGACCACTAGATCACTAGGCTAACGTCTTGACCACTACACCAACAAGCTACTCAAAATAATAAATGGAAAATAAATCATTGTGATATCCTGCAAATAAATACTTGTTAATTTACGACTTCCCATGTTCGGCGTTTTGGTCGATATCAGTGAAGGGGTTAATCGCCGGCATTGCTAAACTCTGTTGCGCAATACGGCAAGAAATTGTATTACAAAACTATTTCGTGGAGAAATATCAAATATTAGCTGATTAAAGACCTCGTGTGGTCATCGACATCTATAAAATCCGTTTGAATTATGAGGTACACTTCTGAAACTGCTTTTGAATTGATATTTTTTATTAAGAACACTCAGCGTATCGAAAGATATCTAAAAAAATAAATTTAAACGATAATTCGTCCAAAGAGATCTAATAAATATGTACTATATAAAAATTCAAAGATATATCTGTTTTAAGAATGCAGTGGAGAGAAACGACGTGCAATAGAAACTAATGAAGGTATATTCTTAAAGAGACTAAGACTCATTAGTCAAAAGAGCCAAATATCAGCAGTACAACGATTTAGATTTCTTTTGAGACACATTTTTTCACAAGAACCCTGTTTTTAGAAGTAGCTTAAACCTAGGTATACTGAATAAAACTTCATACTTCATAATAATCTTATTTAATGATACAAATGACTTCTTATTATTCAAATTAAAACATTGTCATGTTTAACGTGAACAATTGGTCTTGCGCTTCCTTGGAAAGTTTGGATAAGTCAGGTTTGAATGTTGTTTTAAATTTTAGCTACAATTCCAGGTTCTCATCAATAAGACGATTTCTCAATTTACTTTTGATAAGGTTCATGCTTGAAAAAGATTGTTCGCTTGAATATGAAGAACCGAATAGTGAAAGAACAGTAAGAGCTAGATTTTTTTAAACTAATCATATGAGCCAGGAATATTATTCCAGGTGTTAAAAATCACCATGTCTTCATTCTCCAGGTCTTTTAAAGCAGACCACTTGTTAAAAACTAATCGGGATTAGTAAATTGCATTAAAATAATATTATTAAATAAAAATAAAAATATTTTAAATGCGTCATTCGTCGAGGAGCCGTACTCAAGTAGCCAAAGAGCCGCGTGTGGCTCGCGAGCCACAGTTTGCGACTGCACTAGCATTAAATTCAGTTATATATATAATAATGAATGTTTGTTTGTCCCTTATGCATTCCGCTACCGTTCATCCGATCGCGATGAAACTTTGGTGAGTTGTTGTGCACACGACCGCGAAGGTTTCTGAATTAGTACAACCATTTTACAATAGGTGGCGCGCGAGTCGTTTCAACAAATGTGTGTATTTCATATAGTTTATTGCCGAAAACGAAATACTAGGCGAAGAGACAACGTATAATTCTATCGATACTGTAATGAATCAAAACGAAGTTGTCAATTATCCAACTGAATTCTTAAATTCACTTGATTAGCCAGGCATGCCGCCGCACGTTTTAACATTCAAAATCGGCATACCTATCACTCTTCTCCGAAATATAAATCCACCACGACTTTGCAACGGTACCAGGCTTTTAGTGAAAAAGATAATGAACAAATTGAAGCTACAATTTTAAATGAAAAATTTAAAGAAGATGTACTGTTGCCACGCACCCCAATGATTATGATAGAAATGCCAATCGAATTTAAACGTCTGCAGTTTCTGGTGCGACTCGCATTTGCAATGACTGTCAACAAAGCACAGGGACAAACGCTACAAGTGTGTGCACTAAATGAGGAAAATCCACGCTTTTCACATGGACAGCTGTATGTTGCCTGATCGCGTGTTGGAAAACCTACTGATTTATTCGTATACGCACCAGACGGAAAAACAAAAAGATTGTGTATCCAAAAGCAATTCAATAATCAGAATTAAAATACAAACATTTTCTTTCTTCGAGTGGTATTGCAACACATGCCGGGTAGTCGCTAGTTCTTTATAAAAATACATACATAAACCTATACTTTTAATAAAAATGTATTATTGATTGTTTTTATGTTTATTATATTAATAAAAAATATTTAAAAAAAATAGACATTCAGAAATATAGAATCTGTTTCAGCGCATTCTTTCGTAAAAGAATTTAAGATATTAGTAATAGTAACTCGGCATATAATAAATAAGTAATGCATTCTAACTGAGCCCTTATCAGCTTCGGGCCCAAAAAGGCCACACAAATCAATAACTGTAGAGAAGCCGAACACTCGACCGGAGTGGGCAGTGGAGTGCTCGGACCAGGACAGTTGCTCACTTTATCTCGCACTTCTTGTAGACATTGCACTTCAAATAAGTATTGAAGGAATTGCTGGAAACTGGGGTAATTTTTTATAAATAAAATTAAGAAATATTAAAACCTTGCGATAGATCATGATAGGCGTTAGATTATTTATTGCTTTTTGTTGATAGATATTATTATTGGATATCCAATTTTACATGGCAACTGGATTCTATTCGAGTTAAAAATACCACTTATATTTTATTATTACATTTACTTAATCAAACAATTACAAAATAATCAGATGGCTAAATTCCATTACCGAATTACCTGTAAATGAATTTTTAGGTACCTACCGGTAATTTCAATAATTTATTTATCACTTTTTAATGTTGATACATTAAAAAGTGAAGTTTAAAAATATTATTATATGATTATAATAATATTTTTAAACTACGATATTATGTGACGACATTTGCAGAAAGCAGGATCGTTGAGTGTTTTGTTGTACGGTTCGTTTAACTAGAATTTCATGGAATTTTCCCCGGAGTAATAACGTGCGTTGGGGATCGGTGACTAACCATAATACACTTTTATATATTTATCTCATATGTACGAGTGTACTGGCTGACTTTTTTTACAATGCAATAATTAATATTTTTGTAAAATTAATAATTTGTTCTATTTATTAAAATGTTTTTTTTTTTTAATTTGTTGTTTTAATCATAACATATTACAGACAATGGTGGTAAATTTGTATGCCATAGTTTTGAGCAAGATATACGGGCTGATAAGTGATAATCTAAACGGAAAACGGAGGAGATGAAAAATTCTAAAACTTCGGGAACGGTATACTGCACCAGATATCCCGAGGAAGGTGAAATCAAGGAAGCTGCAGTGGGTGGGACATGTAGCAAGAGCAGATGCGTAACATGCACTTGGCCCCCTTACACAAGCCAACAGGAGCGAGACCGAGGGGAAAATCAAGACTAGGATGGGCGGATGATGTCAAAACAGACCTGCAAGAGATAGGTGGATGCCCGGCGGACTGTACCATGACGGTGATAATGCCTTGTCGTGACTGCGGTCATGGACTTGGACGGTCATCCCATGAGACGTCGAAGAAGAACAAGTACAAACATTTTATTATCTCGTTTTACTAACTTACTTACTTACCTACCATCATAACATTTCCCCGAGGAGGTAGGCAGAGAGAATAGAGCACCACACTCTTACGTCCTGACACACGATTCTCGCCTCATCCACATTCATACATCTTCTCATACAAGTTCACCGATTATTAAGGTTTCTAACAGGAGCATCTTCCAGTAGTTGGTTTATCTGGTCGTGTCAAGTCTTTCGAGGACGTCCTCTATTTCTGGTGCCATCAACGTCATTGCGTCATATATCTTTCTTACCATTCTCTCCTCGTTCATCAGTTCCATGACCGAACCACCTGAGTGATCCTTTTCTAATCTTACTCACTATACCAATATCAGCTTTCCATATTTCTTCATTCTTTACTTTGTCATAAATGGATTTGCCACATATAGGCCCAAGTCATCTCATTTCCACTGCATTCGGTCTCATACATCAGTGTCGGTACTAGGATTTCATCGTGTACCGTTAGTCTTGCCTCGGTTGACAAGTTCCCATTGGTTTTAATTCCATTCAAAGTGCCGATCACTTTGTTCCCTGCAGTCGCCCTCAATTATCTCGTAGATCTTTCAACAATTTTTTCAATCTATGTTATATTTTATTTCAAATACTAAATTAATGTATTAATTATAAATATATACATATAAAATCAATTTTGTCGAAAAATATTGTTTTTGCGTCACCGGGATTCGAACCTGGATCTCTATTTCTAATCCGGGGAAGTACATTACCAATTGTGTTATAACGCCAGTATTTTTCTTGACAAATTTTCGAACCTATATGTTACATTTTTCAAATTAATACACCTGTCGTTCCATTATTTGAAAGCCATCTACATTATTTTTACAGAATCTCAAATACCTTTGAGTAAACCGACTGCAGACGCAATTTTGGACACAATGATACAACATAATAATAATTAATTAATAATATTTTATTTCGTTAACATGAGATAAAATATAACATTTTAAAAGGTACATTAATACCGGTACCCTTCATCATCATCGGAGCCATCATTTTCTCAATAAGTTGTATAATTCCAAAAGTTTTTTCGTCTACTGAAGTATCTAGTTCTGTTAATGTATTTTTTTATAATCACGCACATTAGGGCCTAGAGTCCAATCTACATTGCTTCAGTCGCAATTTTTATAAAGAGATTATTATTATTATCGATCTTATCGGTAATAAATGATTGTATTACCGGTAATATGCGCCGAAAGTAGATTTTAATTAATTTATAGGTATTACCGGAAATGGAATCGTCGAGCAAGTAAATAATTGGGCTCTGTAAAAAGAATAGTTTTTTTAAATATATAAGGATACAAGTCTGTCATGGCCATCTTCAGACTAGTACATTTTTCTCTTTAGCTAGGATATTTATACATTTCAATAGAGGGGTGTTTTTCAGTGAGTCTATATAATTTGGAAGGTGGTAGTTGGGAATTAGTCCTCGTTTCTTACATTCCCGGTTGTACCGTAGATGTTATGATGCCATCCTATGCTTAAGGCGTAGCCTTTTGTAGAGCCTCTTCAGTGTCGCTGTGTTTGTACTTTTAATTATTTCTAATCTTAATACTGTTAATTCATGATGGAATTCCATTTTAATGATTTATTAAAACACTTTTTATTAAAGATAACACATTCATATTGTGAAGTTATAATTATTCAGAACACAGGTTTGTGATATTTTAAATACTAATTAATTAGAAAGATATACATATAAAATCAATTTTATCGAGTTTATTTTATAGTTTGCCGGGATTCGAACCCGGATATCCTCTAATCCGGGGGACGTGCATTAACCGATTATGACACAGCACACAGTACATTGACGACAAATTTTCGAACCTATATGTTACACTTTTCAAATTGATACATTTATCGTTCCATTAAAAAAAAAAAAAAATTATTTGAAAGATTTTTAAGGAATCTCAAAGGGAGTGATCCGATAGGATTCGACAGAATTAACAAGTTCCCGGATTGGAAGTAGCCCAGGTTCGAATCCCGGTAGCGCGACAATATTTTTCGATAAAATTGATTTAATATGTATAATTAATATATTTAATTTGTATTTAAAACATTTAACTTTTTTCCACTATTTATTATTTTACGACCATTACCGGTTTCAGACTATTCATTATTGGCCATATTCAGACTGGTACATTTTTCTCTTAAGCTAGGATATTTATACAATTCAATACAGGGGTGTACTTCCGTGAGTCTATATAATTTGACAGCGACAGGCTGAAAACGGTAATGGTAATTAAATAATAAATAGTGTAAAAAAGTTAAAAAGTATTTTAATAAATCATTAAAATGTAATTCCATCTTGAATTAACAGTATCAAAATTATAAATAATATTAGTATATTTGCATGTTTAAATTGATAGTGCAACTAATAATTAAGTTTTATTTTATACAAATATTAGTATTTAATAGCATCTAATGAGATATTTCCGACGTAAGTAGTGGACTTTGATTTTATTTTGATATGAATAGGATTGTGTGAAATATAAAACGTAAGATTTAATTAGAGTTTATTTCTTGTTTGCGTTTACTTAATCGCTTTGTCAGAAAGCAGTACATACATATATTATAGTAGTAAGATGAAAATATTTATTTTATTTTTATTTTTTTAGAAAATATACATACAGTTTATCAGTAAATACGAGAATTAAAATAAAAGTTGAATAATAATTGAACCAGTTACATATTTTCTCAGACGATACAAAATACTTTACACAGCGAGTACAATTTAAAATTTAAGAAAGACTATAAAGCAAAAAAAATGTGAGAAAAACAGTTGAGAAAAATTTTAACATATAGAAAAAAGTTATAAAAATTAAAGTAAGAAAATATTCGAGGGAAAGGAAAAGGAAAATTGGATAGGAAAAACATAAGTGATAAAAATAAAAATAAAGGTATTTAAAGTTTAAGTACTGAATTTAGGTAGCTGAAGTATTGAACATGTCTAGTTCGTTTAGGTGTGAATTGAAATAAAGGGGTGCTCGGTAAAAAAAATAATTTTGTTTGACATTAGTGTTGTAATGTAGAAGATTAAATGTGAGATTAGTTCTGGTTGACCTGGCTGACACTCGAATGGATATGCGTTTGAGTAAATCAGGACAGTCTACTTTGGAGTTGTCTATTTTGTGTAGGAAAATGATGGTCCATGTCTCTTCGAGTTTATAGTGTATGAACCATATATCGCAATATTGTTAGGTACCAAGATATAATATAATATGGAGCGTTTTATATTATCACAAATCGCATGTGGTGATAATTTCACCTATACAGATCCTCTGGGTCCCATTTATTAAGAAAAGTTGTTAAATTCCAGGAATTTGAGGCACGCCGCCGAGTGAAGGCACAAATGATAAAACAGTTAATGACATTACGACACAGACCAATTTCTAAAAGCCAGTCCAGAAATATAGGGCAGACGAAGTGAGTGCCGGTGCCGACGGACCGTCCGCATCTCCGTGCGCCGTACACGCAGTCCGAGCGCTCCACACATGCACCGAATTTCACTTATTCCATAACAAGTTTTAAGAGCGTGCAATACCTGTCATCTAATCTGGTTACGCTGTAGAAACCCACTACTAATGAGCTTTCTTCCGCGCACCGTTTCTTCAACGGGCTCTCCAGCCGACCGAAACTTATAATAACATGGGTTTTTGCAATGCTTTTCATGAGAGTTATGAAATCAAAATGGACATAGTTTGTATTACAAATAATTGTGTGCTAAAATCCCACTCAAATATCTTTCAACGGAGTCTGCTATCATTGTTATAATAGAGCTATTATGTAAGAGCTGCCGGTTTGGTATCATATACATGGATTACATGGATTTATAGATATACATGGATTTATCATTTTCTTTAAGGATTATGCGTTTTTAATATTAATAAAATAAAAGTAAAAAAAAACATAAACGTAAAAAAATATCCACCATTTGTACAAATGTTCTATTTATCACAATCAACAAATTTTTATTTCGTCGTAAAATGATAACTACGCGATTAACAAAGACCATTAATAATAATCGGATAAAAAATTTCCTTTTCAATGTCCAATCTGAAAAACCAATTACGATCCCTCCACTCCTCTCTGCTCTGAGTCTTGCCTCGCTAGTCGTCGACCTTGAGAATATCCAGGTTGCTCCGGATATCATCCTGCCAATGAAGCCACGGTCTCCCGCTGCCGCATCTCCTCTCTGGTTTGTGGATCGTCAGGAGTGCACGCGGTAAAGACCCTTCCTAGTCGCTGCACTTTGATAAACTTGACATCGGGCTCATAAACTTCGAGGTTGTAGCGAAGACGCTAAATATTATTTTCGCAAATCAGACCAAAGACCTTTCTTAGAATTTTGCGCTCAAACATTTGGAATTTCATTAAAAACTGCACATTCAGTTTCAAATTAGTAGACATAATGTATCAGTTTGTAGTAAACGAGGATTTGTAGTAAAATCTATCCTGTTCAAACTATATCAGTGGACGGAATTAGTCAGAGCCAGATATTGGCAGACTGGTTTTTATTCAGAAAGGACTACAAGAATGGATAAATCGTTTCTACAAAAAAGCTGCTCGGCAGGTCTGATGATAAGCATTGCTAAAAGCGAGATAATGGAATTCGGAAGAGGCAGCAATGGATGACTCATTAACGGGGATGTGACTTAAACACGCTGACAAAGTATCTCGGAGAAGATCTCGAGTGCCCGGCAAAATGGTGAACGAGACAGATGCGTAAGAAAGATTATCAATTTACTTTCGCTACAGCAGATACAGTTGTCAGAAGTGTACAGTATAGTCGACTCGACGTACAAAAGCGAATGGTTTTCAGACAGTATATAGCGCCACCTTGACCTACAAACACCCAATTTAAAGACTGGGTAATTAAAGGCGTATTTATATTAGGTTGTACAGTTACCCCTGCTAGTATATCCATAGAACTTATTTTGCTTTCCGTAAATGTTTTATGTCAACATTTTCTTTGAAATCAGCCACCGTAATGAATATGCGCCAACATTTTTCTCATAGCATTACGATGACAATCTTCAAAAGAAGTATAAAGGTAAATATTTGTTATTTGGATGATGTGAATACAGGTGGGGTGATTCACAGTGCGTCGTGGAAGTATCCCGTCTATTCTATATTTATTAAGTATATAAATAATATAGTCGACCATTGTACTAATATTGTTTTAATGATGTCGTACACCAGGTTTAGTGTAAATGTAATCAAATGATGAAGGCAGGTGTTGGAAAAAAACCTCTTTTCCATGCATGAGTCATTCACGAGTGTGTATAATTAATAATCATTTATAGTAATAAATCATGACTAAAGAATAAACACATCTTAGGTACACACATAAAAATGTGTATTTAAAAAAAACCTTTTAGTCAAAATTAGATAAATAAATATTTTGCCTTTATACGGCACTGGTGCACTTCGATTCATGGATGATCCCTGGGAATCATTATCGTTGACGTATTGTCGTTGTAAGAGGAAAAGGGGTCTAACGAGTTTTTTTTTTTTTGCAATAAGAGATTTTGTTATAATAAATAAAATGAAATCATCTAATAACAAAATAAAGTAATTAGTTGAACAGTTAGTATCGATTTCGATTATATTGCGCATATAATATTCTAATTCAAATTTCTAAAAATCAATCTTAATATTAATGTGTTCTATAATAAATTATTGAGAAGAAATTAACGATCTGACATTACTCCGTGTAAAAAAGTGCTGAGTTAGTTAATAAAAATAATTCTATTAATCAATTATACAGTGAGAATTTCGAAGGGGGAGGGATGGGGAGAAAACCGACGCTCCTTTTCAATTTTGCGAGGTATAATTATTTGTGCATATAATATATTATAGACAATTGTTGATATTAGAAGGAGTATCAGCACGAAATTACGTGATATTTGCATAAGACTAGAGAACCTTTCAAGAAGTTTTCTTTAAAGCACGTGAGGAGTAAACAGACTATTAAATATGCCTTTTCATTTATATTGATATACATCTGCTTTCCGTTTGCTTTGAATACTAATAATATCCATTGTTTATAACAAATATGTAAATCACATTCCTCACACCATTTAACCTTTATCCGCCCGCGCTCAATGACGAAACAGTCCCTCTCGCGGCCCAGATCATTCGACGCGTGGGGTTGGTCGGTCATAAAAATAAAATAAAAACAATTGACGAACACGTTTTCAAAATCAACAAAGTTTTTAAATGCGTCAGATAAGGAAAAATATATTATTAGGAGAACACATTATTACTGTGAAGTTGTAATTATTCAGATCATAGGTCTGTGATATTTTTAAATAATGAAATGTATTAATTAGAAAGATATACATATAAAATCAATTTTATCGAAAAATATTGTTGTTGCGCCACCGGGCTGTTGTTGAACCTGTAGATGGCTCTTTCAAATAATGGAACGATAAATGTATTAATTTGAAAAAGGCGTACCATACAGGTACGAAAATTTGTCGTCAAAAATGATGTCGCTGTAGCATAGTTGGATCATGCACCTCCCCCGGTTTGGAAAGAGATCCAGGTTCGAATCCCGGTGGCGCAACAATAATATTTTTCGATAAAATTGATTTTATATGTATATATTTATAATTAATATATTTAATTATTTTAAAAAATATATTATTTTACATCTTGACTACATTAATGGAATTATTCTTGAAACACAGACAAATGTAAGTCATAAAGCTTATTTCGAAAATAAATATGGTAAGAATTATCTCGATTGAGTTCATTTCATGGTTTATGTAGTTTGATATCTATATTTTAGATAGTTATTGTAAATCAGCCTAATCAGATTACTAACACAAATCCTCGGACTCTCGAGGGATTGCTAGGTATACAAAGGTTAAATATTCTTCTATAAGTTTCTTATAATGTGTTACATTTGTAACTCTAATAGTTTTCGTGATTATAAAGATTAGTAAATCCTTTGTATAGATAAGTAGGTACGGTATGGACAGTTGATTGAATATTTTATCGTATAATAAAATAATTAAACGCAGGATATTAAATAAATTATTCATGCACCTATGACCTGTAATATTACGTCATAAAATTCCGAGTCTGCAGTTTTAATTTGCTGATACTTAGGTGTCGCACAGTTACAAATAAATTGTTTTTGTAACTGTTATTTGAGATGCATTTGCGTACCGTCTCATCTGAAGTTTTTCGCAGAACGGTGAGATAATATTTCTAATAAAATGAGTATTATTTTTATCAATAGACGTCATGAAGCGAATGATTAAAGAAAACATAACAGCGGTAGAATGACTAATAATTATAAGGTTTGTTATATTACTTATAAAAAGATAACGGGAAACTGATTTAGGGGTGGGTCTTGATTTCAAATGCCGAAAGAGTCAGGAACACGGAATTAGTCGCTACATCTAAAATTTTTTTTTTTCACGTTTAGATAGTTTTTATGTTAATTCAGTTAAGTATATCAGATATATTAATAAATGATTAGAAAGACAAAAATAAATAGTTAAATTTATTATAATGCAATAGGCAAACAAGCGAAATTTTGCTGGGGATATCGATTACGCAAAACGCAAGCAAAATAATACAAATTAAAGTTAAGCGTAAGACAATTAAAAACAACATTTTGGAAAGTTTAAATAATTATCAGATCTCTGTAAGTCGGTTGATCTTGAGAATATTTGACTAATTTTAATGTTAACAGTTTCAGTATTTTGATATTCCCCTTCCGCCACACCATAAGATGCCAGTGCGGCCGGATTAGTGAGACAAGTGCGTTGTATAAAAAGTTAGACTCGTATTAAGTGTCATACGTGTTACACTCGCACGCACACGATGCATTTCCATCGGGTGCAGGGTGTCGGTGTCGGTGTCGCAGCGCGCGACAAGGCCAGTGTCAATGTCAGCGTTTTAATATTCTCGCTCTCCGGCGCATCCTCCCGGTTGGGCGGTACGAGGTGACGCGCATCTCATTAGCTTCAACACCGAGCGGTTCCTCGCAGCGTGGGATAAGCTCTGAAGAACTGCCTATAATGTACGATACTAATCGTAAACATATAAGGCAACGAGCCTTTTGGAGAACACGACGAAATTTTCAAAAAATCGTCGCGAAATCATAAATAGACTTTTTATGATATCAATTTTATGGTGTGCGTATAAAAAAACTCGACGACGACTCGCATACGCTAATATTTAAATCCGACAATACATAGTGAATGTTTTTTTAAAAACTAAATCGCGATAAGAAAAACTCGCGTATTTGATTTAAAAAGTATAGCAAGAAATGCGAATGTCACGTTTGATTCTGTAAAGATTGTAACTTTTAAGATGACTAGTACGTTTTATGTTATTCGCTATAAAGTGTAATAATAATACATTATGCACGGTTTTTGAGGGATCACACGGTAGGAGGTCCATTCAAAATAGTATGAATAAAGTAGTACTACCTTAATTACAAGTGCACCAAACCTAATCAAGTGGAGATGAGTGAGAAATTAAAATTTAAAAAGCTTCGGTATATTTGAATCAATCGCTAACTACAAAAATAAAAAAAAACAGCGCGCTTCAGGATTAGGATAAAATATCAAAACACCAAAATTACAGTAATATAAAATTTCTTCGTTCTCAAAAACAATCTTGATAGGGCCCCAGCAATAAAAATCAGTACCGCGAAAAGTTGTAAGAAAAAATAATTTGAAAACGGCTTCTCATTAAATTTTCATGGGGTATTCTTTAAAAAACATACAAAGACTGCGATGTGGAAGCAGCTACTACATATACTTCCAAGTCTAGTAGGAATGGAAAAAAAAAGTACAGAGGGAGCTAAACCGATAAGAATATTGTTCTTAAAAAAATATATAAATATAATTTCATAAATGAAGAAATGTTTTATAACCATAGAAGAAATATTAGCATTTGTTTCTACGCAGAATGACATTTTTATACGTATAAGTTATCGAAATGGAAAATTTAGACCTGAGACAGTGAACGCTTACTCTGGATCGTTTCGTGAGCAAAAGGTCCCAAATCGGTCCTTCACATTCACAGCCAGGTTGGCATTTTTTAATACTGCTATATATAACCTGGGACAAATGGTAATATCAGTAATTTTACTTACTTTTGGTTAATATGTACTATAAAATAAATATTTAAGAAATGATCAATCGCGTTAGTCGCCCAATTGATACTTTTTACCAGTCTAGGGGACGATTGTAGGGGTCACTAATTGTATTGCAAAACATACATTTATTGATAATCCTTTAGATTTTTAAATATTTTTGCGAGAATCTCACCGAGAACCAAGTGATTTTTACTTATGTTATTAAGCATTTACTCGCCTTATGCAAACCTAATTTGTCTAATTTAGAACCTTACAAGAACATTTTTTAATAAACTTAAATTATTTGGGCATACATACATGTCTTCGGGCAGTCAACAAATTAACGCTATAACAACGTACGTTACTGTCAAACGTTGACGGCCAACCCTACGTACCTTGGCGCAACTCTGTAGACGAAGTAATAAGTAAAAAGCCGATGAAAACAAAAGTAGGCATAGTCTAATTTTCAATTATGTAATCGTTGTCTTTCGTTAGATTATTTATTACATATGATAATGCTTTGGTGTGTACCGAGGCTTCCGACAATAGACTACATAATCTTCACAATAATACAATTTTAATGAAATACATATATGAGTAAACAATTTTATGAAAATTAGGGATGACAGTTAAGGAGAAATTACGGAAGTGTATTGTTACCTTTGCTGGCGGAATATTGGTGATAAATCCTCGTGCCGAGAGAAAAAACAATCCTGGATTTTATCCGACACGGAACTTAATTATAATACACTTAATATTCTTCGGAAAGCACTTCACATCAGGTTCTAGTGAGGATTTATAATCTCCTAATTTATATTCTAAACGAAGACTTCTGGCGTTTAGAAAACCGGCGTCGCTCGGAGACTCGAAGCGTTCAAGTTTTTTGGCGCGCTCCAACCCTCGCCGCTTCGGAGATGGTGACACAAAAAATCAACAACACCAAAATAAAACTAGACAAACGTCATTAGCCACTCGCTCGCCGGAACGGGGGAAGGGGGGAGACGCGGTGTCGGGGGTGAGATAATGCATCAAGTCCTCTATCGGCTCGAATTAAACATAAAAAATGTTTAAAATACACTGAAATCTAGTTCGTAAAGAACTCAGGGCACTTTACACAATTCAAAACAGAACTCACTCGGAAAACTGTTATCGTATTTACACGCTTTATCGTTAAAGCACAACGCACGAATGTCAACAAGTTGCAGCGACGAAAAAATTGCCGGTAGTCAGCACCGGCTGACAGGTCCTCGATTATTTTCGAAGCATCAGACGGCAACTTACAGCACACCAGGCCGGGTCTCGAGCTCGAAACATTCCACGAGGTATAGCCTATCGACAAGTGCAGTGTTTACACGCGGAGCGATGCAGAACAGACGGATACGTGTGCGCCGCGCGCCCGCCACCTAGCGACTGAATTATCGGACTCCTCGCCTCCTCGGCCGACAACTGGTTCTGCTCGTTCCTCCGAATGAATGGCCCGCAGCTGTGCGGTGGAGAGGTATTTCCTTCCCTCCCTCCACATTATTATTAATTATTATTAGTCCATTTGTTTAGTGGATGGGCAATATAATATTTGTATTTATTTATAAGCGTTGCCAACGAAAGGCCTCTGAGCTTCGTACAAAACGATTCGATGGAATAATACAAAAACCAATCTGCATATTGTAACAGATATATAAATTATATTTTCTCTTTTAAATATACTGAAAAGTAAACACAATGGTTTTTCAGGTAACGCGTCGATGTTTTGATTTTTTAACATCTTTTCAAATAGTTCTTGGGAAAATATTTCTTTGTTACGGATAGAACCGTTTATTTTGAATAAATCTGCATACTCAACTCAAAAACATTTTTTGTTGATATGTTTTTGTGTTATTAAGCCATCGAAATATTACTCACAACTCACAGCAGCATAGAAATTGAGACTAAGCAAGAATTTTAGGCACTCGATGGAAATATTCGAACCCAAATCCTCATGATCAGCGAGCGAAGAACAAACAAATAAATAAGTGATAAACAAATGCCTGCTCTCTGGGCTTTCAGGGTAGTAATGCCACGGGTTAATCAGCAGCCACAAATTTCCCTTACACTTTATATTTTCTCAAGTATTGTACAAGATGTAAAATTTTTCTAAGGCAGTGTCTTTATTCTGTGTTTTGATAAGCCAATGATTAAAATCCGCACTAGTAAAACACTGTTTGTAAAGATAAAATCATATCAGAGGACGGAGATAAGGTTTATCAAACGATATGATTTTGAAAAAGTAGAATAGATGTAAATAACATACATAATTTAAGATTTAAGCAATTCATGACTGCCAAGCTAACGATGCTTATTTGTTCTGTTTCTGGTTTTGTCCACTCCACGTTGGTTATTCCAAAAATCTTGAACAAATGCAAAGGCTTGTTAATTCCGTGACTCATAAATCACCCAATAAACAGTGTAAAAAGCTTTCTTAGATAAATTTATGGTAAAATGTATGTCAATATGTAAATATCAGAGATAAGACAACTTACGCATTAACACTAGCATGATAGTACAGTTCTTTCATGCATTCTTAAATAATATACCTACATAAATATGTGTAAACTTCTTTCGAAAATTGTGATAGAAGACGCCCAAGTAGAATGCAGGCACTCGCTATAAAACTATCCAAAGTCATCAAAGCCAATTTTAAGAGATTTCTTCGCTTTATTATTTGCCTTGACATCCAGTATCAGGTACACAACAAATATGGACAATGTGAGAAGATCTCGAGATATTTTTGAGATAACCGGACTGATCACAATTTTTAAAATTGTTTACAATTAAAATTTTATATTGGAATCATTTAAAACATGATTAAAAAATAACACATAATGTTGAAAACGCGCTTTCTATAAAAGTGTACAACTCACGTTGTTCGGCAATTATATCGATAATTACTTTCTTCATTGTTATCTCATTTGGAATGTTTATTTCTCTTGAGATTTACATAAAAGCTTCTAGTCTACTGTCACTAATAGACTTCGAAATATATTTTTACCCGGCCCTAAACAGTCATTGATGCGCGTAATATATTTTTTGTCTTATTTTTTAAACCACTGTGAGTTATTTATATTCAACCGGTTTCGGAAGAATACATTTTCCTTCATCAGAATGAAAAAATTAACTAAAAACTAGTATAACTATTAATAATTTCAAATGAACCACAATGTATTTGCTTCAAATGTTAAAAATAGAAAAATAATTAGTTTATTGTAGGATGCAATAAAAGTTAGTGGTTATTTATTACTGACTAGTTTAAGATGAATTTTATTATTATTTTTGTAAAATAAAAATAAAAATCGATACCATCGGGCCACCGGGATTTCTTCTGGTATCCCGCCGGCCCGAACTATCCCTGTCCAGAACCACTACGCGAAGCAATGGACTGTGGAGAGAGATTATTTGACTAAAATTGATTTTGTTAAACGCGTTGATTCGGTGTTGCATCTGTGAACACGACTATCGTGGGGGTCAACAACATGGCAATGAAATTAGCAAATCAATGAACAAGAAAGTGACATGATCCGACGCGCGATGATGAGAAAGTAGGCTGTTCGCTGCTCGCTGCTCGCTGCTCGCTCCTACCTGTGACTGTTCTAGGTACTAGGAAACGTTTCATGTCTGATTAATCGGCCGGTGCCGGCTGAATTCTCATTTGATACACATTGACACAAGGTAAGATGTTCCATACCAAGCGAGGTAGAAAGCGAGGTAGAGACATCCCGCCTTCTGTGGACAGTGGTCCCGGATGGTGCCGCGAATCGAAAGTGGCGGAATAATTCATTTTTGAAAAAAAAACAAACAGGATATAATGAATTTATGCTTGAATAACATTCTAATCAAGCCTTCGAGGAATATTTATTGCATTTAGTAAAAAAATATATAAAGATATAGAAATAGGAAGTAGGTACCTAATATTTATATTTCAGTCGAAAAGATATCGAACAGGAAATTGGAAATAAACCAATTAATTTCTTGCCATGAAATCTAAACGATTGTCTTTATTAGATTTATATTAATTGAAATTATGTTTTCGTTGGGTTTTTATTCATTTGCCACAAATTCTGGATTATTTTTAGCATTCAAATTATCCAATACAATACACATAATACTGCCATAAACATGCATTGGAGACCACAATTTTCTGGATGGCGCGAATCGTGAATATATTTACTTGTAAGAAAGATAAAAACATTTTTTCAATACTTTAGTACAAATTAAATGTATTAATTAGAAAGATATTGTACATATAAAATCATTTTATCGAAAAAATATTGTCGTTGCTACCGGGATTCGAACCTGGATCTCTTAACATTAAATACATTAACGGATTATGCTATACCAACACAGTAAGTTGACGACAAATTTTAGAACTTATATATTGCACTTCAAATTGATACATGTGTCGTTCCATTAATTAATACATTTAATTTGTTTTAAAAATATCACAGAACTATGTTCTGAAAAATAGCAACTTCACGATAAGAATGTGTTCTCATTAAAAATATTTTGGTTTATTCTCCACTTTTGTTGGTAAATTTTATTACATATCTACAGTTTTTATAATATGTACATAATCACAGTAAATTATAATAGTCGGAAAAAACCCATTATAATATGTACTAGGAATAATTAGAAAATAAATCACCCTTAATGTACATTGAATTTACAAAAGAAACTTGAAGAGGATTTAATGTGGAAATTACTAATACTATAATTACCTTTATCGTTCTTTTATAGTTCCTAACAAATAGCAATTATTCTTTTAGGAACTACAATTCAATAAAAGTACGGACTTTGTATTATTGTTGTTTATTGTAAAAACAATAATCATTATGATACTTAAATATAACCGTAGTGAATTTAGAAAGGTATTAAATAGAAACAATCTTCCCACTTCCCAACATTTTATGGTTGTGAAATTTAATACTTCCCAACATTTTATGGTTGTGAAATTTAAAGCGCGGTATTCACAGAAAATAAAAACGGGAAAGGGATGAAATTGGGAAAAAACTATAATTAAGTGGAGGAGCCGGTATGTTGCTGGAAGCACGTGGGAAAATTTCGAAATTTGGCAGGTGATTACACTGATTACACGCTATATTATTTCTAATGACCTTAATAAGAATGATGACCCTTTAGCAATTCTAATTGCAAATCGCTGAGAATTTTTTAAAGTCTATTACAGTATAATATAATTAAGCAATTAATGAAACGTCAAAAGGAAATAATTACACCTATCTAGAACTCTAACCCACTATAATTTGCAAATCGTAACTGCAACCGAAAAAATAGTTTGATTTAATCATTTTATTAGCATTGTTAAATAATATGGAAGAATTTTGTATTTAATTAACCCCATTTAAAAAATATATTTAATAAAAAATGTAACGTATATTCATTTTTATAAGAATTTAACATAAATTGTAAAGTACCCACTTACTATATTCAGAGCTTAGGACTAAAGTATATGAATGAGTGATAAAAGGGTGGAATAGTAGACAATGAAAAATTCCGCGTCACAAAACGTGTCAAACGTTTCGACTATAAAGGACTGGAATTAAATGTCCTCGGAAACAATAATATAGTAAAATTAAATTAATCAACTAGAAAGATATATAGAAAATAATTAGATTCTGGTAAAGAAACAACATATTTTGATTAGTATTGACATCATGAAGAAGAAAATGGTAATTTTCGAAACTGATACACGTATTTAAACTCAATAAGTGGTTAATAAAACAAAGTTAACAAATAAAAATAATGAATTTTAACCACAAAGTTAATTTTGATAAATATAACTATTATTTTACGAACGTTTATTTCAGATTAATTATACAAAAAAATAAAATGACAAGGGTCACGATCAATACACGCATATTTGAAAAATCTTATGTCTGCTACGTTATAATTCCTATGCAAATTTCGACCTTGTAATGTATTAGAAGATAGGAAATAAATAATAAAAAAACACGTTTCGTTCATCCTATTTTTTTATTGTCTAAACGAAGCGCTTATCACAGTAATAAAGAAAACGAGTATGCTCCTCCATTGTCTGAGATGTATCACCACAAACTCACACACTTTCATTATTTTAGGACTCAAAATGACATTTTGAAAACAATTGCTCTAAAACTAACCACAAATGGGAAAATGATAAGTGAACTAAATTATGTCGTGGGAGTTTTGTTAATCTGTCCTTAATAAGTCACAGTTTTTTTTTTGCTCGAATTCGTTTCGGTCCGTACGATAGTCCATAATTACTACCAGCGCAATCGCTAGCTTTTTTGTCCCACTAACAAACACCTGATGCAGGAAGTATGATGTATGGAGATGTGAACATTCACGATGTTGTGTCTCGATACCAATTAGGGTGATGTTAAGTATCTCAATCAGGAGTAGAAAAATGCGGTGATATTTCTCGCCCGGAAACTATTAATTTTATTAGTTTTTAAAACATAACATTATGATGTCAATTTTTATTTAATGTCAGTGGTTACAATATTTATAGATAAAACATTAGATTTATGTTGCTCTGTAATAGATCTGTGGTACTCTAATGGACAGTAGTTAATAACATGTTTTTCTTTAATGCAGGTTATACCGCAGGCACAGAACCAGCGGCGTAACTATAAAAATCTGGCCCCAATGCAAAATGAAAAAAAGACCCTCGTATATAACTAACCGATTTACCATCACTCCGTTTCTCCGCGAGGGTGGGCAGAGAAGATAGAGCGCCACACTCTTCTGTACTGACACACAATTGTCGCTTTATTCACATTCATA
Source organism: Eubasilissa regina (assembly GCA_022840565.1). Classification (NCBI taxonomy): domain Eukaryota; kingdom Metazoa; phylum Arthropoda; class Insecta; order Trichoptera; family Phryganeidae; genus Eubasilissa; species Eubasilissa regina. The sequence goes on along the minus strand of JAINEB010000022.1, from coordinate 24,987,180 downwards.
CATTTTTTCGTGCTCGCCGATTATTGAGGCTTCTAACAGGACCATCCTCCAGTACTGGTTTATCTGGTGGTGCCAAGTCTTCCACGGACGTCTTCTACTTCTGGTGCCATCTATTGTATATATGTATTATATATAAGAATCTTATTGGCATCAATAGTATTTACTCTTTAATGAAAAAAACAACAAAAGTATGATTTTAATCCTTTTTATATATTCACTCGCAACTGAAAAAAAATCCCTGTTTCGCTTTACGGTGATTTTCGCTTTGAAGTGATGATCTGGTCCTTAATCCGATATTACAATATGACACATACGACAGTTGGGCGGGTACATACTTTTGGGGCCCTATCTAACATGGGCCCCGATGCATCATATTGGCTGCGTTGGCGTAGTTACGCCACTACACAGAACTCTGTTTCTTGTCGACTTCTTTGGTTCGTGATGAATTTCCACTATTTGGATTTATCTTTCGTAGAATTCTCACATCCGCTGGAAAATCTTTCATCTGCTGCCTTTCGGTACGGAAGTGTTTAGTTTACGAGACTTGAGGAAGAATGAAGGATGAGAAGCGGTATAGTCATGGAGTGACTGGCTCTTGCACCTCTGGCTTTGCCTGTGAAACAGGTTAAAAGAACAAGTTAAACAACTTGAAATCAGCCTTAAAATCTTTTTCGTAATAGACGTAAAACGTTGTTGCTTTTCAAGATTGATCACGGGAGCTCGTATAATGTAGTTACTAACAGAATGCAGGTTTATGTTGGGAGCACTGTTGGCTTCGCGGCCGGTATTTCCGTAAAACCAATTTTGCAATGTTGATGTACGATATGTGCAACGAAAGCGACCTTTTTATAAATGTCAACAAGTCGACAGTGATGGGATTCGAGAAAGAGGAAAGCAAGACAATGTGCAAAATACTTGCAGGTAATGAATGTTTGGTACATGTAGATGAGTTTGTGTGTTTGGGTAGTATGTTTGATAGAAACGGAAAGGTTGAGATAGATATCGAAAGGAGGGTGACTCCAGGGAATACAGTGAACAGCGCATTGAATGGAATTATAGTTAACGGGAAGATGTCAATCGAGGAAAGACTAGCGGTTCACAATAGAGTCCTGGTACCGACACTGATGTATGGAAGTGAGACCTGGAGCTGGCAGAAAAGGAACGAAAACAGATTGAATGCAGTGGAATTGAAATCACTTGGGCGTAAATGTGGCAAATTCTTTAATGACAGAGTAAAGAATGAAGAAATAAGGAAATAAAGTAAAACTGATCTTAGTTAGTGAATAAGATTAAGAAAGGACCACTTAGGTGGTTTAGTCGTATGGGACGGATGAATGAGGAGAGAATGGTAATAAAGATATATGATGCAAGTGTTGATGGCACCAGAAATATAGGACGTCCACCAAATACTTGGTACGATCAGGTAAATCAGATGAAGGTCCTGTTAGAAGCCACAATAACCGGCGGGTTTATATGAGAAGATGAATGAATGTGGATGAAGCGAGAATTGTGTCAGGACAGAAGAGTGTGGCGCTCTATCCTCTCTGCCTACTCCAGCGGGGAAACGGCGTGATGGTAATAAATTCAATGATGAAAATGATTTAAATACATGATTTAAATACTATAACACAACTGCGATTGTGCTCGGCAACATATTCGGGATATGGATATATAAAATGGTTTGTGTCTTGGATAAATTTAATTTTAAAGCACCTGGCCGGCCGGCGATTTGAATTCTGAATTCCAGAATTTTAATTTCTGAATCTGGCATACGATCGTCGATAATATAGTGTTTACAATAATTGTATAACATCGTACGTCGGCACGTTATTCGTGTTTGTAGCGCAATATAATTATGGATGGTGTACCATGAAAAGATATAATACAGAATATTATATTCTCATTTATATATTTGTTTATGTACTGATTATATATGATTATTTATGTACTGATTATACGAGTATATGTAGATATATAGGATTATGTAAGTTGTCATTATACACACGCGTGAACATGTATTGTTAATATTATATTACACGTTAATGTATGTATTTACTCATTAAATGCATCTACTTATTTATTGTCATTTAAGTAAATAATATATTAACATAAATAAAACAGCACCTCTATTGAAATTGTCTTCAGTATTATAAATACGAGTGCACGAATAGTGTTGATGTTGTTAGTTGAATGAAAATTATATAAATATAGATAATATTTCCGTGAAATACCTGAGAGTGTAGAACAAGTTGGCATTGAATCGCTGACGCACGCAGAGTTCCGACGTCCGACGTTGAAAGTGCCCGGTTTTATTCAAGTAATTACACTTGAAAGTTTATATGAAAATAGAAAACGCGGACACACTTGATACAAAATTATTGAAACGACTTTGATTTGTGAAAGAGAAAGTTTTTAAAAACCACACAAATCGTAATGGACATTTCGAGAGGTTCTGTTCCACTTTGGTTCAACAGATGTTTCATTTTACTGCATACTCTCGGACATTGCGCAGATATCCGTTAATAATCATTCCAATTACTCGAATTATTGGTAAGATGTTATTTGTAAGTCATTTTTCATCCGTTTACATTGTGCATACATACAATATCAATCTACGTACGGAATCTCAATACTTACAATTATTACGTATTAACGAATTAACAGTCCGTAACAAATGTCTTTAATTTGATTTAATTTGAATTTCTTGATACTACATATTTTAAAAAATTACCAAATATGATATCAATTAGGTAGGTACTAAATTTGATTGCAGTTTTCTTCTAACCAAAACTCATCTATAGGTTGTCTATAGGTTGGTGTGACAGTGATCCAAGAAGTTAACCAATTCTTCTTGATGATCCACGCACTGAGATTCCGTAAAAATAAAGAAGATGGCTTTTAAATGATGAAACGATAGATGTATCAATATGAAAAATGTAACACATAAGTTCGAAAATTTGTCGTCAATGAACTGTGTTGGTGTAGCATAATCGAATAATACAATTTCCCGGTTCGAATCCCGGTAGCAACAACAATATGTTTCGATAAAATTAATTTTATATGTATATCTTTCTAATTAATACATTTAATTTGTATTTAAAATATACAGACCTATGTTCTGAATAATTACAACTTCACAATAAGAATGTGTTCTCCTTAATAATCCAAATATATTAATTAATTTTGTTGGTGAGTTAACCAATTGATAGGTTTTTTCAATTAGATAATGTTTTCAAGTGTTTTTGGATTGTAATCAGTTGGATTGTAAAAATCCACCCATGTACCAACATGTGTAGGTACCATATATTAAAACAAATCAACTGGTGGCCAACACTTTAGCACAGTATCAGTCAACAGATGTTTTTAAGTGATAGTGGCCGTTTGGAGCTGTTGTGATCTAGCATATGAAATTATTTCATTAAAACAAAAGTAATAAAATACTCCCTGATGCATAAATATTTGAATGTGTCCTGTCTTATCTCAGCCTACTGTAAGATTGTGTAGGTCGACCCTGATGAACACTCATCATTCAATCGACGATATTACGTCAAATATTACAATTGCTTTCTAAGGACATGCGGTATGCGGTGAGGCAATATCATTATAATACTATTATATATTATACTTAGGAAGGTAGGTACCTAGTTAGTACATATTGTAATGAATGCATGTGTAAGATTCAATCACACAATGCACACGTGTCACCTGCAACACATATACATAACTTATGATAATTTCACACTACAATATTACAGGGAAACATAACAGAAACAATTTCCCATAATAATTATATAAATTTAAAATTTTAAAAGGTTTCTTTAACAACCCATTTTAATTACATTACTATAAATTGTAGGATCAGGCATTTACACTGAAGAAATTATTGAAACATCGGTCCGTCCAATGAGAGACCTGGAAATTTGTTGGATATTAATGGTATAAAAAATTACTTTTTTAGGTATTTGATCGGTTGAAGCCTTCACCTTGTAGCTATCTCGATAAAAATTATATTTACAATATTTGTTTATAAGGTACATAATATACTTTTTGTAGAAGGGATGCTGGATAATAAGTTTGTACCTACTATTAGATACACAAATTTATAGACTAGCCTACGAACAAGATATAACTACTGACAAAGATAGTCTGTCAAATTAACTCTATAAAACCATTACGGTCCGCAACATCAATTACAGATCAAAAATTTCATGTGTCATTTATATAAATGCAAATAAATTAAAATACCTGAGTTTGAATTTTAAAATACGCCACACAAACAAATTTATCAAAACAATTCTTGTGCTTTGTAATATGTATGCTATTCTGTGCATTATATCGATAAGCATTAAAGTCGATTTTTGTACGATGGATGCTGTTAACGATTACGTATTCAGTATCCAAAAACCTTGACAGGCGGAACTGAATACACACGCGCGAAAGTCGAATACTTTCAAACTTTGTGGATACGGAACGAATGATAGAATCCACTGTTACTGGTATCTTCGATAGATACCAGTTCGCGATAGATGTTCGAAAGTTGAGAATGTATATGTATTCCAACTCGTTCCATTCGCGCTCCATGTCGTAGTGTCTGTCTATAAAGGACAGGACGAATTTATTTGCAACAGTGCTGTTTTCGGCTAGACGCAAAAAGTCCAAAGCTTTTTGACTTTGGAATACAAGACCGCGTCTAGTACATAATTATTATTGTTAGTACGTATAACTTTGTCTTAGGTATCGAATAATATGTGCCCGCCCATTTGCACGAAGTAATTACGAAATAACATTTTTTTAAAGTAAAATAATTAGTTCATTCATGAACCCGAAACTAGATCAATTTTAGTAGATTTAATATCATATGTTTAGGTATGATAAAATTATAAATATGTATCTACTCTGTTATTTGATTGTGCGCATCTAATTATTTTGACTACACTATTATGTTTTTAAGTATGTGGATAAAAAAATTTTTTTATTCGTCTTTAAATTTAAAAGTTATTGAATATTTGCTTAATTTGATTCTAAAAATTTCCTTAAACACAAATTAAATGTATTTATTAGAAAAATATACATATAAAGAAAATATCTTTCTAATTCATACACTTAATTTGTATTTTTAAAAAAATATCACAGACCTCTATTCTGAATTATTACAATTTCACTATAAGAATGTGTTCTTCCGTTTGCACTGTAAATTTAGTGCCGTAGGCACTGCGGATAGATATAGAGATAATTTATTTTTAATAAATTAGATTGATAATTTTTAATAATTACTTAAGCCGATTTTTTTCAAAAATAAACAGGAAGATAACATCAAATCTATTCTTTATATTATGACTTTCACGTGATTTTTATTAGAAAATAATGAAGAGTGACGATTTACAAGGTATATCGATTACTTTCTCTCGGTAAATATGTCGAATTATATTATATAGCTATCTATCTACATTTAATTTTTAATGATGAATATGACAGTTTAATTACGTATAAACTTATTTTATACGTGCGGAATAATTAGTGTAATTACATTTTTTTTTTACATTGTTTTTAAAATGTATTTATTATTTTTCTTTTATGTGTATATCACAATCTTGATTATTAAGTTTCAATAATTTAATGTATCATATAATTTGGAAACTGTCAGAATATAGGCACCTGCCTTGTCAACAACTAACAACTAAATGTGTTATACTTTTGAAATAAGCAAAACTAACATTGTGGTTAAAATTCATTATTTTTATTTGTTAACTTTGTTTTATTAATAATAAGTGGTTAATAAATAAGAATAACAGATGTATTATAACTTGATTAAAAAAGCAAATAAGCATATTATTATCGTATAATTTGGAAACTGTCGAAATACAGGCACCTAGTCAGCTTATGTGCCATAACTTAATTAAATAAATAAATATATTATTATTATATCAAAGCGGTATAAACCTTTCAATTTAATGACGTCGCACACGACACACTTTGAATTGTAATACTTAGGCTTGGGACATGAGAATATTCGAGGTGATTTTTCCATCTTGAATACAAATCTATTCAAGATGGAAAAATCACCTCGACTTCTGTACAATGCGAGGTGCTGCCTGCATCGTGACAACTGTTTTAATGTCACTCTATGGAAACAGGAGTGCGTGTATTGATTTGATTTGCTTAATGAATAAACACTATAATTCGGTAGATTTTCTTTAAAGCTTTTTATAACATTTTAAATATATAAATTAATAAAATATTATACCCTGTGGGCGGCTATTGATGACCGTCGCGCGGTCAGGGTTGCAGTAGAATTTATATTTCAATGTTAGAGCTTTCCCAAATCAAACCACACGTAAATAATACGTATCAACTTATTAAGCTTAAAGACATTCTTGATAAAACTGAGATCATGTTTATATAAATGATTATTAAACACACGTAAATATTACAAACTGTCAGCGTCGCATCATTCTTTGACAGTGCGACCATATAAAAAATTCGAACGAATTCATTCACGGCTTTTATGATACGATGCGAGATGATCATAGATAAGAGAGATTACAGTTGAAAATTCGGACGATTTCGCAATGTTTTGATTTACAATGTACATTTTATTTCAAATTGAATATATATTTACGTACTGTTATTTAATATATAAAAGAGAAAACATTCAAGTAATCTTAACCTGAAGATATTAAAGATCTTCCCGTTCAATCGAACATTACACAGCCATAGATTTTCCGGATCCAATAAGTCCTAGGCGTCCAGAAAGTCATAGAAATAGACGGGGAAATGCATATCGATATATATCGATATTCAATTTGGCGTATATATTAAAAATTTAACTAATGAAATAAAATAGTAGCCGAATTACTAGTAAATTGAAGTGATATAAATACATACACATAATATATACATACGAAATCACAGGTTTTAGTAGTAATTTGGTGCGTTATTTTCTCGTTATTGCGAGATCGTGAATGTGCAGGTAGGTCATCAAATAAAGTCTGTTTATTAAATATGTATCTTATACGAATATTTATCTTAATGCATCAATATGGTTCTTACCACCTCATTAAGCGTCTACCTAACGTCTATTCGGAGAAGAATATAGGGTTAGAATCCGCGCTACTAACATAATTCTATCGTGTTTAGGTCAAAGGTCAAACCAAAAAACTTCGCAGAGGAAGCAAATACCGTTTTTCAAGACTCATTTTAATAATATTATAATATTTATTATTCCAAATTGAACATAGCACTCGAGGCATTTTTTTTTGTATTGTCGTATATTTCATTTAAAATGTTTATAATGAAGCATTATGTTTAATAATCTTTTTACCAGGATGTTCCTAAAGTTATGTATTTATTTATTTATTTATATATATAGACATACATATTTTTGTTCTAACAGAGGTGAAAACATAATAAACAGAAGACATTACTCATAGTTTATTGTGTGGGATGGAATAGACTTCACCTCTGATATATACAGCGTTGTCCTGGCTAGTCTGCTAGACTGAAGTCTGTGTTTAAGTAGCCATTTTTTTTTTTCGTGCTGTTGTGGTGTTATTTATCGACAAGAATAAAAAGAGAAATACAAATATGTATAAAAAAGTAAGAATAAAAAAAATATATATAGTGGGAGTGTTGCAGGACTAGTGAATTATTAGTGAAGGTATTGTATAAATTATATTAGAATGTTGGATATCCATGCTTCTGTTTCATCTCTACCTGATTGAATCGTATATTAGGTCCATATTTGTGTAATCTTATTGGAATTATACGATTTCCAGTTGGTACTGAGTGTGTTGTATAGTTTCGGAGCTAAGAACATGTAGAATCTTTGATAAAATGTCTTTGTTGCCTTCGGAACTGGTGTGTAGATGTTTATTGTTTGTTTTGTGTAGAGTCCATGATTTGTTGCTTGAGGAGAGTTGTTGTTAGTATGAAAATAATGAACGAGTCTCAACATAAAGATTTGTCTTATATCTAGGACATTGTATAATGCAAGACTATCAATCATATTATCAAATATTATTAAAATTTAAATTATATAAAATGAATTCCGAAAAAATGTGATTTGATTTCGTCATTCGTTCGATGTTTTGAGAATTAGTCTTGATTTACGTAGTACACAAATCTTTTAAGTAAAGTATTAGATAGATACACACCATCTACTGATCGTTGATCGAAATACAATATTATAATTTCCAAGAATGAGGGCTATAATTCCTAACATGTATATACTAGACTAGCATAATTAAAAGTTATTGCTGTTGAAGAACGACATTAGGACTTTCCTGTCATGTAGATTTGCTGGCCAAACCGGCAATAGATTTTGTAGATATTAAATGACACAAATAACCTTACAATTATTTGACAATTCTGACGAAGTTATCGCTACTTGCAAAAAAAGATAAAGTATATTTTTAGAAAAGGCAAATATTATTTCTGCTCATTGTTGATAGAAATTCTATTGCTAATTAATCTACGTAATATATTAAATCTTAGATAATCGTCACATATTTTTTAATTATAAGATACGTAAGATAAGATCAAAATTTATTGACAAATTTTCACAGTGCTTTACAATAACAATAATAGATACATACGATAAAATACTATTAGGTTGTTACGAAAATCATGGACAATTTTTAACGTTCTTTGTCAGGAATTAATTAATAATTTATTTTTGTTCGACCGTTTGGAATCTACTGTACATATTTATTTATTGAGTCAGGTATTTAATTTTTTTGACCTTTCGGAAATGAAATCGATAAATGATTATGTGTAGTTTTTTATATGTATTCAGACTTGCGAATAAAGCATATTATACAACACGCAGTGTTAACCAAGCATGCGATGAAGGAACCACGTCTGAACGAACAGTTCGGGGGCGTTGGTTCGAAAAGTTTCGGAACAGAGACGTAAGTATTAAAAATGAAAAGGGTTAAGGCTGTTGAAAACGATGAAATGAAAGCTTTTGAGAAGAAGAAAACACGCGACAAACCTGCACTTATTAACTAGAGAGGACTCATCTCGCTTTACGGCAGCATTTACCTTTTCAAGCACCTCAAAACTATTCACTGCTAAAAAAATCAATTATAGAAGCGGCAAAAAATGCATTTGAGTTTTATTCAATAGGAGTAAACAAGCTTCTAATTCGTTGGTAAATATGCGTAGAATTATATGGCTCTTACTTTGATCTAAAGTTTATTTACTCTATAATTATATTTAATTGAATTTGAAGGTTAAAATCGGTTATTATTTTCGGAACAAGCAAATATTAAAAATAAATAGCCATTTTGGATTACATTTCTTTGTATGGGATGCAGTAGGTATTACCTTTGATAGTTATTAAGCCTTGTCCTCTTAAATTTTAGGTTTCACAATTACAATATTTTACTGGAGAGGAACATAGCTCTGTGTTTTATAAAGTTATATTAAAATATTTCACGTTTAAATTGATTTAAAATGATATATTATTAAGCAACACGTGTGAACAGATGTGACAAAGATTAATGACATCCGACAGCAAGATAAAACCAGGAAATGCTTGTTAGGTTGTCACAGAACTTAAACTGATACAATCTATCGCTCGGTAAGGGTGTGGAGTTTACTTAGTTTAGCGCAAGAGAGCAGATTGCAGGTCTTCGAAAATAAAATCTTGCCCAAGATTTAAGTTAGGTAGACAAAGACGAAGATGGACAGATAAAATCAAAATAAGATGTAGACAAGTGACCAGCAGACTGGACCATAACGGATTAAACAAGAGATGGATGGCGCTCTGTAGTGACCGCTAAAGAAAGAAGGTTAAAAAACAGGGTCATACCGCTTTGCTCTTTCACAGTCGATTTCTAAGGAATATAATCAAATATGTGCATAGACACATTCGAATACTATTTATATCATGGATTTCATTCACTTATGTGAATATGTTTAAAAAAATTGCTTGTTCGATATCTACCTGCTCGATATTAAATCTTTATTTTTCCTAGAGGTGAATAATACGAACAAATGCACCCAGACAAGTCATTTCGGGAGAATAAAATTCCTTTGTTTAAATTTGTACCGGAGTTCATTGAAACTAAACAGCGGTGACCACCGCAGCAGTTCATTATCGGGCTCCCTTATTCACGGTCCGCTGGGCTGCCTCACTTATCGAAATTAAAAAAATATATTATATACGTAATGGCAACAATCTTTGTCGTTTCAATCAAATAATAACAACAGCAACAAGAAACAAACTGGGAACTTAGATTATACTTTAATAAAACTGTTTAAATTAATCATATTCGGGCACATCTCGTACAGATATGATAATACGTTAAATAAAAATGGGATTTAATAGCTCTTATATTATGTTAAATGTAATGTATTACACTTTGATGACTTGTGTACTGCTGATACTGAGCTGAAGTACTATAATAGTGAAACAGGAATGCATTGACCATATTTACAAAAAACTTGGTATAAAACTTCATTAATATTAATTAAATATTGTACGTTACGAATGTAAACAATCTAATGTTACTAAATATTGTTGAACATAATATTTTTATTGAATCACTAATTCAAGGATTTTTATTTGCGGTGAAAAGAAAAGAAATCATGTCAATTTACGAAATCTCTACATTCGGACATAATAGAATGCAACAATCTGTCAAGTCCTTTCAATACTTACTTCAAAGTATTTTAAAAAAGTACAATTTTCACTATGGAGAAATAGATCATTAATTTTTGATTATTGATTTATTAATAAAAATAATATTTTAAATATTATTTTGAACAATTTATCTCATTTTATTGATGCGATAAGCAACAAATATAATAAAATAGTGTTCTTTCACTGTTTTTACATTTTTTCGTTAACTACAAGCTGCGAACTCTTCGACAGAAAATACGTATGATCGACCGAATATGAATCATCAAATAAAACTAATCGTAAAATAGTATGTAACTGGTACAACATTTTGATATCAAGCAATAAATATTATTAGGAATATTTGAATATGTTCAAGAACGTACAATTACTGGATTTTCATCTACAAAGGCACTCTTATTAAACAAATAATAGATATCTCATAGAGACGAAGATATAGTTTGTTATATAAAAAAATATATAACTTTGAAAAATATTGATTTTTTATTCTAGTATAATGTGTTAAAAACATTTTACAGATAAAGAATATTGCTTTAAATAATTAAAAAAAAAATTGATTCTCATTGTGACATATATACTGCTTCAGGGAAATGAATTATCAAATTTAGTCCATAGATAGTGACTGTGTAGTAGTACTCAAAGTGTTTCCAGATATTAACATATATACAATTTTCAAAAAATTTGATAGGTATGGAGATTGATTGACGGGTGAGAATGGTGAACGTTATATTTATATAAAGTAATCACTTAAGCCAGCCGAAGATAGGTTGTAAGCCCTGTAATTACTCATACTTCCATATATTTTCGTTCTATTCTATTTATTTTCCAAAGTAGCTTCGTCTCTATTATTTGTTTAATAAATATAATTTTTTGCAGTGGCGTAACTACGCCAATGCAGTCAATGCGTTGAATTGCAGCTAGGGATTCTGAAGTTTCGGGTATTTTCAATTCCCGGGACTCAAGACCCAAATTTTTACCCGGGATTCGAGACTTGATTATTTTCACTATGAATGATGATATTAAAATATCTTCTATTTCGTAAACTAGTCCACTCATCCATAGTTAGGCTGAAGCGAGCATCCAACTCTTTAAGATTATTTATTTTGGTAATAATCTCTTATTTTTTATCTTCGTAAAATTTTTTAAAATTAATTTCATAGTATCCGACTGATCCTTCGACAATGTATAACCCTTTTGTTCGATGGATTCACGAACAAGAGCACTTGACAGAAATACCATCTTCGGCAGCTAGTCGGGCGACAATTTCAGAAAGTGATTTACTTTTAACGTAATTTGATAATACACGGTATATATTCAGGAGGATTTTTCGTCGTCACCTACCTAAATTGCAAATCTCAATTATTCGAAGGATTCTTAAGATAATGATTAATTATTATAGTAATAATAGTTTGTCAGTATGATACGATAATTTATTACTTACTCTTTCCAAGTACACGATAATACTCTTATCCACTATCCGTGAAGATGGCATATCGGTCAGGTAATATATTTCAGCTAGGCGAAATTGCACACTTGAGACACTACGCCTCAGCAACGGTTCGCGTGCGACGATGGAAACACACCAACAAAGATGTATGCATGTAATTTTCATAGTTTTCTATGGTAGATTTTCGTCATAACTACCACGTGGGCACGCTGCGGTGAGCGGCGAGCGCGTTCTTCAGGTGTGCGAATCTTTTAAATGGTAAATTGCTACATTAGCGAATTTGTGACACAAGCATACGCAAGAAATTAGGTGTTATCGCGACGAACAATCGAAGAATGTAAGGAAAAATGTACTTTACGCAACTGAGATCCGTAAATGATAATAATGATTTGATAATAATATGCTAATGGTGTAGTTCCAAACATTACTCAAAACGAAATAGTGAAATACTAATTTTCGACATGGCGTATGAATTTTTAGCTTATGAACTAATGTAAAGATAATTTTGGCTTTATCCTCAATTTTTTTTCGTCTATACAAAGTTGTCCAAAGAGCGATAGAAAGGGCTATGTTTGGAATATCTTTGAAAGTTCCAGAATACGTTCAAATTTGCCAGTGAATCAGGTACTGGATATTGCTTAAAAAATCATTTGCGTACTGACGTGGTAGAGTGACTGTGATGTGGTTGGGAAAGAAGGTACTAGAGAAGGTACCAGAGAAGGTACTAGATAAGGTACTAGAGATACTGATATCGGAAGTGTTGGTCGTCTTTAAGTTCGATGGAGCAATGACATCAGAACGGTGATGACCAACAGGAGGGCTGAAGACAGAGAATCGGCGATCGTCGGGGGAAGCAATTATATTCAGTAGAGACACTGGCTGATGGTGATAATGATGGTGACGATGATAATGATAATGAATACAACCTAAAAGGATATACCCTTGACACAGTGGGGTACACTTCATTGTTAGGCTATATAAACCGAATTATTATTTTATTTTTTTAAAATAGAGATGCGTTCACGGAATACATGTCACAACTTCGTCTTACTGTTTTCAAACTGAGCTAAACGCTTGTTCTATGAAAATATGACTAACTTGCTGGTCTCCTGGAACGAAGCGCGAACCCCCGACCACTAGATCACCAGGCCAGCATCTTAAGCACTAGACCAACAAGCTACTCATTATTAATACAATCATAAATTTTACTTTTCACTTTAAAAACATTAATAAAAATGCTACCCCCATAAAATTTAAAAAGTGAAGTAGATGTGTTGCCAGAATAAAATTTTTATTACGATTAAAAGATAAAGTTTTATTTAAAATGTTGCGTACCTACATGTCATAACACTGTATTGTTTTGAAATATTCATGAAATATTATTATCGTATTGATGCAACATAGAAGTGGAATTAATAACAAAGTAATATTAAACACCCGTAAAACACAAATTTAGCGCTTTTAAAATTACGATCAATTACCTAATAGGTATGTGTAAACGTCCTGAAATATATTACATACTAACCAGTAATTAAGTAATTATTAAACTTTTGCTTGCGATTCTAGTATCCATTAATTTATTACATTTTTATGATAATAAATATTCGAATTGCCAATTGCCAGGAAATAAAGAAATGTTAAGTTACATTGGCCATACGCCGCGCGTTTAAACACGATTCTGTAACAGTTGAATTTTGGCAGAGTTTTTGTAAGAATTTTTTACCCTTCGATTAACATATGTAAAATACGTAGTAGAAAGTCACTGCGCTGACAGACTTGTATTATATATGTAGCATTCGGCGATATAGTCGCAAGACTAGTAGTTGATTCTGAGGAATTGGAAAATTTTTTTGTCAGGAATCGCGCGTTGGATTGTGAACAGTATATTTCCTCGGATTTCAACAATATATAAATTTTTTTTGATGTGTAAGAAACACATTATTATTCTTACTACCTTTCAAATGAATATAACTGTTTGTGACATAAAAAATACCCAGTTTAAATTGATGTTTAATAAACTCAAATTAACCTTTAATTTTTAGAGTGACTCTTATTTAAGACTAAATTTAATTTGGCCTTAATGTATTTAATTTGTTAAATGTGCTCTTTAGAGATATGAACGGATGTTTCGCGAGATAAAATGAAAGCATTGAGATTTGATCAGACGAAAGGTTAGTCAGATGGTCATGTTCTAGGCTGTCCTAAGTATTTTTGCTCATCGCCTTCTTCCAGGCCTCATGCAGCATTCCTTGAATTGCATACTTACTTGATCGCTCCACCGTAATAGCGATCTGCCTCTCCTCTCAATGACCAGTGTTTCCAGATTATCGAGTACCTACGTTGTGCGATGCGTCTACAGTACTGGAGAACATGATGCAGATTGATTGAAAAGACTCTCGCATCTTGATACCCACTTCGGTTAGGATGGAAACATTAGAGCGTCTTGCCGTCTAGGTACGTGAAAAAGACGCCCCCTTCACCAGCGGTGGGCTGCTAATATGCTAACAAGGGGCTCGATTAATTTCAGTGGAATTCACGGTGTTCCGGGGAAGGGGTGGTTTTTTATCACTCTTATACAATTATACGCAATAATTATTAATCCAATGTTACTTAATATACTTATATTATGTGACACAATGCAATATACCGTAAAATAATGAATATTAATAACTGAAAAATGTACTTAACCACTTTAGATTGCAAGAGTGAAGAGTTTCTGTACTGATGCAGAAAAAGGTACTATTCTTATTGTTAAAACAGAACACAGGATTGAATTGAAGTTTTCCTTAGTAAATGATAGACAAAGTTATACATATTAGGAACTAGCTTTCTCAAAACTGTGCACAATTACAGTAAAGGGACAAAAATGTGCACGTGTGAAGCATGAAGGATAACAGTTCGAAGCATCGTTCACAAAAATATTGTGTTGAACATCGGCATTTTTAAGCATTGTTAGACTATAGACAAAATAAACGGCTAAGTCTCTTTTATTATGCACCCGAAATAAATGTGTTTTACGAGAAATTTCAAAAGGCAACAAAGTCTTATATTTCATAATACATTTAAACCATCTACAAAAATTGCAGTTAGGTATTGATTTGATATAAGAATAGTGTTTTTTCTTAATTTAATAAGGGGCTTGCGCCTGAGCCTTCCCCTCGGCCCACCTCTACTCATCGCCACATTTAAGGACATAGATTCTTGCCCGCTCCTCCCTTTTATTGCCCAGGTCTCAAAGTTGTAAAGAAACGTGGAAAAAAAATGGGGCTCTTTCCATCTTTCCAAACGGATTTTAGTTATAGTTTTGAATTTTCGTGTTATTTTGAATATTACGATTGGGATGAGATGACTGTTCGCATATTTCATCATTTGAATTCTGCGATTGATTTCTGGTGCGCGAACTGCGCTTGTTATTTTTTAACCCAATTTTCAACATTGCAGTTTTCACATTTCGAAAGCATCAGTTGTTTGTCCAGCAATCACAACAAAACAACTGTAGTTGTATCGTATAACCATTTGCTTTTTTTATTTCTTGTTTTGCTGTGATTGATGCGAAGGTTAAGACTTTAATTCTCTTATTAGATTAGATGAAAAAAATCCATTGTCATCTATTATATTTTTTATCTTTCGTAGTACGTACTTGTATATTTTATTACAGCGAATCGGAATGTAAATCTTCGAATATTCTAGTATGTGATTTGAATCATAGGACACCATTAGCTACAGACAGCATCAGCCAACATCAGCATCCGTGTCGTGTCACGTGTAATCTTCGATATTAACATATTATTGTGGCCACAATGTCAGGTGGGTTTTATTTATGGCTGTGGCGAATCAAAACAATGGATTTTTCTATTAATTTAGGACAACATCTCGGTAGAACGAGTTTTCAGACAGAATTACAATATGGATAAGTACGCCGACGTGATTGTATTCTTTAATCTGCGTAGTTTTGTTATGTGATTCGTTTTTAAAATGCAAGAAGCAGAATTACATATAAACATAATTGCACGAATTGGAAGTCATCTCGAGTAGCATATCTACATAAATTAAAATATCTTAGTCTTGTGTCGCAAAATCATTCATATAACACGTCCTTGTAGCATACGACTAGCAAACCAGAATAATTTTGTATTAAGATTTAAAATTAAAATCTTGATTTTTTGTGAATTAGTGTCAAAACCTATCCTAGATAAAATAGCATTGGACCTAATAAATCACTGAAATATTAGTTTATAGTAAACGTAAACACAAAATATTTTCTACCGAGCTTGACCTATTGGTAAACCCATTTTAAGTAATAAATGTATGGGTTTTTTGTATCATGTTAATACTATATTTGTGTACTCAATGCAGAGATTAATTGTCAGCAGAAGTATATGTGGGTGTGGAGTATTCCAAAGACGCGCGCGGAATTTACTACGTCAACTTATGTACGACGTACCTACTCGTAAACTTGTATGTTTGCATTTATATGAAGGTCGTAAAATCGACAATATACTTATACGACAATATATAAAAATGTATTGTCGTATAAAGTATACCATCGTACAAATGCTCGGCTTATAAATTTCTATTTGTTAAAATGTTAGTACATTAGTTAACTTCATGAAATAACTGACCGATGGAACAATTATATTTTAAATATTGAACACATTAACAATATTTGTTTTTTGCAATGTTTGCAAAAATACACAAGTGAATAAGGCAATAAAGACTGGAAAAAATTTAATTTTCATCACAAAGTACAGATAACAAATTATCAACAGGATGTTAATAACCCTGAGAGTTAGTCCTAGTATGGCACGTCAGGTATAATGTGAAAACATTTTTAAACAATTAGGGAAATAATATTAATAGGAGTAGCTTATTGGTGTAGTGGTCAGGACGTCGGCCTAGTGATCTAGTGGTCGGGGACTCGCGCCTCGTTCCGGGACACCAGCAAGTTAGTCCTCTTTTCATAGCACAAGCGTTTAGCTTACTTTGAAAATAGTAAGAATATTGATGTGACATGTATTCCGTGTAAGCATCTCCATTTTATTTAAAAAATATATGTTACAGAATACACTTTTTTTATGGTTAAGAAATTAATAACACTGAAAAAATGATAATAAAAGTTAAGTCGTAAATCGATAATTGTGGAGAATGAACTATTTAGAACTACCGCACAAAAGTATAGAAGTGCATGGGTTACAAGGTCAATGTAGCCAATCACACGAAACACGACGGTCTTGGTGTTAAAAGCGAATAATGCAAACATGGTTTATGGTAAGAGCGTATTACACGTTCAAACGACTACTAAACAGTATTTTGTAAACATCATGTGATAGGTACTCGCTAAACGTACGGGAACACCTCCGAGAGATGTAAATTAGGATTGAAATGGCTTGAAACTGCTTCTTCAAAATACGGGTCATCCTCACCAATAGAGAAATTAATCTCAACGTATAAATATGCAAAAAAAGATACTATCATATAGTGGACAGCTACGGACATATTGACCCATTGTATAATAAAAAAGATAGAAAAAGAACTACAAAATGAATTCGGTACCTATAATATTCCCGAACATGGATAATTTATATCAAGAAGCCGTTGTTTCAAAAATATAAATCTCCATGATAGCCTCAGGAATTTAGCAAATCTCGCTAAAAGATGTTTTAGACGTAATACTGAATGTAAAATTGTGGATAAGATTTTAATTAAAATAAGACCTCAGTTGAATAAATAATTAAAAGAGTTCCTTTCTCACTGCATTGAGGTAGTTAGCTTTAACGTTTTAATAAACAGATAGTCTATTCCAATAATTGACAACAGTGATGTACCTATGCTAGAGATCGAATTTGTATTTATTATTTACGCACAGAATGTTGACTTGCTCCAAAATGATCGTCCTCGTTGTGCGATACGTTCTGAATATATAGTTGGTATATATATAACATAACTATGATCACTTCTATTTAGAAAGCCATAATAATATAGATTAGGTTTCTTCTTCTTCTTGTCGAGTCGGTTCCCTCGTTACTGAAGTTCGTGACCCGCGGATTGTGATCTGCTGATGTCCTTGACGATTCTCCTCCACCTTTCTCTGAAGCCCGCAGTTCGGATAGCCGTTGCAATAGGATAGCCAGTAGCGTGCTTGATCTGGTCATCGAGTTGGAGATCGTTCTCTGTTACCTTCCAGACATAACCAACTTCTCCGGGTTATTGTCCTCGAAAAATTGTAGGTTGCGTTAATATATCAAATATTATTTACTTCTCGTCTGATTACGAATCGGTAAATTCAGTGTCGAAGACAGATTTTAAACCACTTGAACGCTTTCCCGATGATAACAAATATTTACTTAATTATTCTTAAACATTCAGTGCATGGAACGTACTAATTAATACAGTTTACAATTCATGCATGACAAAACATAATAAAATAAATAAAAATTATACAGATACGAATAGTGCGGATTACTTTGAAACTATATTATAACTATACTATACGTGACTATAACTATACTATATGTCCGCTCTACAGTTCTTAACTCACAAATGACTTTGTTGGCAAATTAAACTGTACGAAATAAATATAAAACATGCTAAACTATTAGAAGTTAATATATATTATTCTATGCAACAATTATACTGATAAAAATACAGAAAGCTTTTTGAAAATATGAAAAATGGATAGTCAAAAAATGTATATACAACTCTCGAGCTTTCAAAAATAATTCATATTTTTATATTTTCTTATAATCTTAAAGCCAAGATTATGGAGACAAATCTGCGTATGTTAAAAATTAATAGAGTTATAAACCATTCAATTTGCAGTACAATATTATCAATTTTCGACGTTTTTAAAGCACTTTGTTTTTGTAAAAACAAACTATTTTAAATAACATATTATATTTAATATTTAATAATCATTCAATTTAGAGTACATTTGATCAATTTTTGACGTTTTTAAAGCACTTTGTTTTTGTAAAAACAAATTATTTTAAATAATGTATTATATTTAGTTTTATTGATTTGAGACTTCAGCTACTATTTGAAATCAAGTTTTATATCAAAAACACAATAATTAATATTTACATCGATCCTATTAATGTGTATTTTTTATTGTTTTTTTTTTTACTTAAAATCGCCGATTAAAAAACGATGTATCTTTTCAATACTGCTAAAGTAAAAAAAATATATTCGAATGTGATAATAATACAGGTGTTTTTATGTTTGTATGGCCGACAGTTCGTAAACATACCTACCTGTATTGTTAACGGCGTTACTCAAAGCCTTTTAATTTTTGTTCTTAAAAGATCGATAAAACAATAATTTTATATTGTGTTTGGCCCTATTCATGAGTTCATCAATGCCCATTTTGAATTTTTTTACACGTATTAGAAAGATAATGACCGTAAGAGAATGGGAAGATGGAATGATGGGAAGGAAACTGAAAAGAATAAAGAAAGGTAAGAAGAGATGAAGAAGAAGTATAATATATAATTTTTTATAAATTTTATTCTGAACTTTATTTGAAATCGAAGTTTATAAATCCTAAACGTCATATTTCAGATAATTTGTTTAGTTAATATTGATGTTCTTAGATAGTTACTTTCTGACTCATGAATTTTTAGTCTCTCTTCTTGTTGAACATATATCTAATGTAAACCACTTAAGTTAAACAAATTGACCTTGTAAATACACCTTTATTGATTCCCTGTTACTGTGTCGAACTGACTAAAATAAAAGAAAATTATAATTTTTCGTAGTGCCGCTGGATCTGGGATATCAAAAAATGGTCTGTATCCTGGTTGGTACCTTTGAGCAAAATTGTTCGCGATGTGGAGCTTGCTAACCATCTAATATTAACAAGAAGATGTGCCTACGATGACCAGTATAACGTGTTATTTCGAGGTCTTATCGCTCTTGAATAATCTAACGCCGTAAAGAAATGTTTGTGATACTGTAATTATCTCGGTGTTCTTTGGCAACCTTAAAATTGAATTCCAAAAATAATGATGTTTATATCTTTAATAGGAACGAGTTTTGATACCGTTAAGGTTGACCGCGAGTGCAGGTCGGGTGGTAGCTCCGCGCCGCGTCTAGCGAGATTACATATTACTCGTGTAGTCGGATTATTTCATCCAATTGCATCGGTTGAAGCTGTTATACGTATAAAATACAATGACAAACGATTTATTTACTCTTCTTATTACCTAGATTATTTGCATGATAACGTATAAAAGTATATAATAATGAACCAATCAATGTTGGTTAAATAATTTCGAATAAAACTAATCGATATGTTCTGGGGAAAAAGCGTAACTTGTAATTGTTTATATTATTAGGAACGAAAAACTTTTGGTAGGAATTTAATACAATTTTTTTTTTACGAGATTTTACTAATTAACTTACCATTATGCAGTTTCATTGCAAGGGTAGGCACAAGAGATAAACTACTGCTCTCTTCTGTTTTCGCGTACCGCCTTGTCTCGTCTACTTTCATACACTTTTTCATGTATGGTTGTTGAAGCATTTAACGTGGATAAGCTCTGTTAAAAGTTTTTAACTGGGTCTCTCTGGAAATTGACCTCTCGCCCTCCGCCCTTGTAAGTCGTCCGTGATTACCAATTTCTTCGTCTCTTCTAGTAAGCTGCCCACGCTGAGTATAGTGGCGTAACTATAAAAATTGGGCCCAAATGAAAAATGGAAGAAAAGGCCCTGCATATGTATTATATATAGGATTTAAATACCACGGTGTATTAATAGTTGAATATATTTGAACTCTTGTATCACACAGTCTTCATACTTTTAATATCATCTCTTCCTTTATCCGGGGGGGGAGAATACTCGACAAGGCGCTTTCATCTCCCTTGCCTTGCGCCGCTCCGGTACCAATTGCTCAGTTACACAGTTGACTGGGCACACTTGTAAAGAAAAAAACAAAATCCTCGTTCCGTTTTACCCAGATTTTTGGTCTTCTCCCTGAATCGGTGTATTATCTGCATACTGCTGCAGACATGAATCAAGGTTTCAGGTGTCGTCCAAGTGGACGTGAGAAATTATTATTCTACTGTTTATCATTCAATGTCATGCTGTGGTCAATTAAAAATATATTAGTCCATATTAGCGCTGGGAAAATAATCAATACAGAATGCATTGAAGGACGCGAATGGATTTTTGGTCAGTCTTTTTTGGTTGTTACGCCACTGCCAAAATGTGAAAGAGCCTCGTCCCTGGAGACCACCTAGATCTATTTTCATAGTACAAGTATTTAGCTTTGTTTAAAAATAATAAGAATATTGATGTGATATAATATGTCCCGTCTGATCAATTCTATTTAAAAAAAATCCAATAAAATTTATCATTATTATCAAATCAAAAGACATCTGAAAAAAATAATATTTTGATATCACAGAAGCACCAAAAAAATGAATCCGATTCGAATTTTGAAACCAATTTTTAAAAATTATTTCTAAACATATGAGAAATTCAATGCACGCCAGTACAAATTGTTTCCCGGCAACACCAATTTTCATGGAAATCATCTGCGCGGAACGTTGAAAAGATCACAATGCTCGCGCAAATTTCTTCACTCGTAGAATTCAAACAATTTAATGAAATTTATGGACGTTTTGTGAAGACCGTGATAGAAATGGTATTCTTTTGATGTCTGTCGGAATCATAAACAATATTTGTAATCGATTCGGCACGACAGCTGGCGATACACACCGTGCACATGAGTGCAGAAACACAGAATCCATTTAACTGCATTTAAAAAAAAAAATGTATTCTTTGAAACAATATTTCCGACTCGCTGAAGCGACACCAGCCCTGATAGTGGACCACGCAGTTCCGAAACGTCAACCGAGAGTCCAAATAATATTATAAACAGAAGATTCGGAATACTTGTGCAAACTTAAAAGCTGAAACTTTTTCAGCATCGGTTGGATTTATGAAATCTTTTGATTATTATAGTCGTGAAATAATCGAATATGAATAATGAAATAATAATAAAATTCATTATTTTTTTAATAAATTGACACTCATGTATATGAATGCGCTACGATTTCGCCAATTTGTGGCGAGAAATTGCATTTATTGTGTCATCAGTAAAATGGTAATTATTAAGTGAAAGTAAAAAATGTATTAAAAATTACTTAAAATTAAATGTATAATTTAGAAATAAGCATATTCAATTAAATCAGCAGTTTAGACATTATAAATTTTTTATGAAGTAATTAGTTTTACGAATTCAAATAATTACCAATTACTTTGTTAATATGTAAGCACTTTTCTCTTTTCACTGAATTTTTACTAACGATTTAAAAGAAAAAGTGTCAGAAGAATGTACACCTGTTTATTCATAAGTTCGTTAAATTACCCTATTTACGAAATATTTTGTCAAGTTAAAATATCACTATGTTAATACACTTAAATAATTGTCCTTTCTTTAAAACGTAAATAATTGTATTTTATTTAAAGAACACGCCTGGAAAATTTACTTTGATGAAAGATAACTATTGAGTAGGTAAGTTAAGGATAACTTTAATATTATAATGATCTCCGAAGAATGTAAACATGTCCAAATAAATATACATAAAATCAATAAAAGGCGGGAATTTCGGTTACGTTATTTATTCCGATACCAACTGGGAAAAATATTCTATTCATTCTGAATATTTCTTTACTAGTAACGTGCTAAGAATTTAAATTAAGTCTACGCTTTACTATTTAAAATATGCACACATCAATGTGTCTATTGAAAAAAAACATCATTATATTCTCCGATGCACACGATAAATTCAGCTTATTGGTATGTATGACCATAATTTTATTCATCCAGCTGCACTCGTAAGTCATATTTAACAAAGACATTGTATCTCAAGACACGTTTGAACAGTTTGTAAATTCGATACAAGCTCGCGAAAGCTCCTAGCATCGGGTGGATTCTGATTAAAATGACCTCCGAACGAATAAAATACCCAAGATATTATTATGACATTTTATGAGAGTTAATATCTATATATCTACTTGAGTATCCTACGAATGCAAGAATCTATCATCATACTATACAGTCTTTATTATCTACGCGCTTTATTTGTAAGAAAAAACACTATAGTAGCGTTTCTGTCAAATCTAAAGGAATCGTATATCTTACATTATGTAGAATATTTAACGCTATGTAGAATAGAAATATATTATAATTATAATGTATACAACACTATAGTAGCGTTTCTGTCAAATCTAAAGGAATCGTATATCTTACATTATGTAGAATATTTTACGCAATGTAGAATAGAAATATATTATAATTACAATGTATATAACACTATAGTAGCGTTTCTGTCAAATCTAAAGGAATCGTTTATCTTACATTATCTACAATATTTTACGAATGTAGAAATATATTATTTATTACCTGTTTATTGACGTTCACCCAATAGCCATTTTAAAATAGACCATTTAATGAGAAGGAACCCGACATCTAAATTTTCGTCAATCGACATCTAAATTATATTTAAAATCTTTTTAGTGATAGGTTAGATATTTGAATATCAACATTTTTCTGAAAACAACTGACCACGCAACATTTGAGCATCGAAGACTTACTCGGCTAGGGTCGCGAGATTCAGAATTATAATTTACATTTAAATATATAATATATAAAATGTTTGTATATAACAGAACCGAAGAAAAATGAGATTGGCGAAATTGATTGGCAGAATAAGAAATGCTTTTACATTCGTGTCCGTGATGCGGGGTCCAAAATGAGTTGCAT
The DNA here is from genome assembly GCA_022840565.1 of Eubasilissa regina. Classification (NCBI taxonomy): domain Eukaryota; kingdom Metazoa; phylum Arthropoda; class Insecta; order Trichoptera; family Phryganeidae; genus Eubasilissa; species Eubasilissa regina. The sequence continues at coordinate 24,963,321 of JAINEB010000022.1, read as the reverse complement.
TATTTCAACGAATTAAACACTTTTCGCAAATAAATTTACTAGATAGATAGATAGGTGGAAACTGGTTTGTTATGTTTATGTAAAATGTTTGCGAACACCAACACCAGAAGGTCGAGATGTTCCCAATCAAGAGCCTTCGGCCATTCTCGTGTTCAGTCGTGTTTATTGATTGTCACAGTCCCGTCTCTCGGGTGGCCAATTACGACACGATTGACGATATTGCTTTTTCTGTTGCAGCCAAAGCGCTGCCTGGTGGAACAGCTAGCCTCGGCTTTAGCATTTGAACGGCGCGTGGCACCAGAGATCAACACACTAATCAATTTTTTTCCATTGGTATAATAAAACGCTTCATCTTTATGTGCAGTAGGTAAATATTTTTTTGTTATTTTCAACTGATTGTATTCTAACAGAGTCGCGAGATACTCCACACACTCAAGATCGTTTACTGACAAATGTATTTATATAAACTTTTGAAATAATTATTCTTACCTGCGAATTCTTCACTTAGTAAAACAAAACAATGTCGTATTATGTATTTGAATAGGGTAGGAAGTAATTTTTTATTATATTTAAAAAATCTAAAAAAACAGAAAAAATATGCATTTCTTGAGTAATATATATTAATTTGTACGTTACATTTTGAAAAATCATACATGACATTTGTAGAAAAAAAATCCTTTCAAATTCGGTATCGCTAAATCGTAAATTCAGTTCACAAATCTACGATATATCTAGTTTAAATGATATCAAACTCTTCAAAAATACTGTCTGGAAATGAGTATACAATAATATTTTCAAAATAAAACTTAACAAGTTGGTAAATATTTGACTGAAGGTACGCTGAATGTCATTGGCCGAACTCGTTAATGAAAGGTGTGGCGCATAAGACTCTGGAGATTAGATTGCCGTTTTCATGCTAGTAATTATGACTTTTTATTATGCATATAACATAAATCAATATAATAAATATTACAACATGTTTGAAATTCATAAAATGTTGCCTATATTAATTGTCGGCAAATATTAGTAGTTGTAAATAAAAGGTCGCGTTGCGCGTCGGTTTAATACTTGATAAGTGATACCAAATCATTTTGATTGAACTATTTTAGTATTATTAAGAACTTGATTCCTTTTCCCTGTACCGAGATCGGTAAACATGGATGTGAAAACAAATGCAAACATTTGGCCCGAGGTGAGACGGACAGAGGGACAGGCGTGCTGGAAAATATTTGCATACATTTCAAAATGTCCGAAGGTCAACACAATCCAATATATTTCAAAACTTTTTTTTTATTCACTTAATATACCTAGCACATTTCCATTACTTTGTCCGCTCAATTAATCTTGAAACGTATATGTACAAATAAGGATTTCAGATAACATTGGGATTTGGTAGATATCCGATATATCCGCCATCTTATTTCAAAACGGCAACTGTTCAAAAACTTTTAATATTTAACACCTTACAGCCCGGTGGGTCACAACAAAACACGTCCGGCGGTGGAAGGTCATTTTAGACCCACCTCAAGTTTTCGGTTTTTCAGGCGTTTTGTAGGAGATTTTTTATAGATATTTCATTTTAAATATGATTTAATGAAATGGCATGATGTGCCGTAATGTTTCTGCTAAAAAATTAAAGTTAAAAATTAAAAAAATATTACGAATAATGTACATATTCTCACGCATCAACAGATGCCCTACACAGCCAAAATACGAACATCCATAAAACTTACAGCTAGGCGCAACGTCCCTCAAATAATTATATTACTGGCATTGTTCAGGGGCCGCCAGACGAAAATAAGTCAAAACAAATACATGGACGCATACCTGTTATCCTTTGTCTACCCGCTCAAAATGTTGACAATATATGTCTCGGCGTAAGCGTTGAGATTCAATCCGACTGTCTTAGGTCAGTTTTTGAGCGTTTTTTTCACATTTTTATCAATAACTTATTTGAATCTCGTCTGATAACATTTATTTGTATCTCAAATATTTGAAAATATTTAATAAAAGATTATCTAGAAGAAAAATAGCATTAAATGAATATTTGTAATTCATATTTTTACAAACACCCGTGTCAAATCTGATCCACCGCAGCAGAACACGTGTTAACGTAGGAGAAAAATGAATACACTTACACAATACTATTTGTCTTCTATCTGATTTCTGCAGCCAGCGCCGTGAGTGATTTTTGTATGTACTATATGTAAATGATAAACGAATACTAAAAAAGCTAGCATTAAAAAAGTACTTATTACATACGTTGTTTCAGCATTAATCTCGCGATATTGTTGTAATAACATATTTAAAACTTGTTTGAGGTCACCTCAATCTATTCGTTAACTCTATACCGTGTAAAATCCTTCGGCGAAAGGTAAATATTACTTAAACGACAGGTAAACTCTCGAGTACCCGCGCGTTGTTAGGATTCAAAATCGATTGAATATTCAATTTATATAATGTGTGGTTACTCTCAGGTCAGTCATTTAAGCCGCACGGTTGGAAATACAATTATAAAATTAAGTTGTCAATCTAATTAATACTTTTAAAATTAGCAATATTAACTTTGTGGTTAAAATTCATATATTTTATTTATTATCTTTGTTTTATTTAAAATTTTTTCCTAAAAATTATTCGACTAAATTTGTATTAAGCAACAACTTGAGTTAGGTACTAAATTTATTTTTTAAATAATTGTTGTTTTTTTAAAAATAGATTCCGGTGAAGAAACAATGATGCATATTTTTAGTTAGTTATGACATCCTGAAGAAGAAAATGGTATTTTTCGAAACCGGTAGATGTATTTAAACTCAATTCAGTGGTTAATAAAACAAAGATAATAATATGTATATGTAATATAAGATAATTAATGATAGTCACAGTGTTTAGTACTGGGCGTTTCATACTTAGAATGAAATATTGTAAACAGTTCTGAGACCTTTTTTGATAACGAGTAATAAATAAATCACATTAAAAATTCATCATTTAAGTAGTAAGTAAGCTCGTAATTAGTTTCACAAGTCGGTTCGAACGTCTTGAACCATGATTTCGGTCACTTCATTTAAAAAAATGTTTAACGAAATAGCGTGCGTGTAAACATTATATGAGAAAAAAGTAAATTATGAGCGGTAGGTTCTTAAAAATGATATTTTTATTTATATATATATGTATATACGAGTATATATTATACATACATAAGCAGGCATCGAGTTTGATGGCAAAATATTAGTCTTAAAAAGTATTTGGTACATTTCCGTTCGGCCTAACCATAAATAAAACCACATGAACCTGTTTAATGTTTCGTCAAAACAAAAGTATGGAGGGAATAGCAGCTGACGCCCACAACACCGCTAGATGACGCCAATAATTAGCCGTCGGTACAGGGTGGAACAAATTAGTTTGCGCGACTTTTGGATTGCTTGATTGATTAAGAACTAATTATGAAATTATACGCAATTACTGCACACGCGTACCACTTTATGATTTCAGTAGCAAATATCAAACCAACAATTTTTAAATTGAAAAAATCTATTACATTATTATGTTAGAATTATTCAATCAGTTGTAATGATCAAAATTATTATATGATGTATAATTTATTATATGAATTATTAAAAATTTCGAGTGCATAGATTAAAATTAGTTCACAACATGCAAGCAAAGGATTCTTGCGTACTTTTGGTGGGTTTTTAGAAGAGTCGAAGATAGCCCGGAGAAATTATTGATAACTGAGAATGTATAATACAAGGATTGGAGCGAGAGATAGATCTTAAACAAGATAGATACGTCGCACTAAACAAAATCCAGGATAGTGAGAATAGTGGAGGCAAGCGGTTCCTGCTGTAGCAGCAGACCATAAGGCTACAATGTTCAGACATGCGAGATTAATTAATAATAGCACATAGATATTTTTTTTATATAAGCCGTTATATATCCAAGATTGAATATACGCTTCTCTCAATCGTTTCCATTTGTCTCAGTCATCTATCTCTTGTGTCCGGTGCCACTCTGCCAGTGATGTAGTGTGACCGGAACGCACCGAAACGTCCGTTGTGTCCCTATGAATTGTCGGAACAGAAAATTAACAACAAAACATGCGTGTGTATGTTATGTGTTTGTATAGATTCCAGAAATAGTGGTGTCGCCGTACTGGTTCTTTTTATTTTTCTAAGAAAGTTTAAATTCTAAGCTGAACCTGAATACACTTTTTACGATAATAAATAAGAACGGGTAATTTCATTTTTATTTTTTATTTATTATCTTTGTTTCATTAACCACTTAATTGAGTTTAAATACATCTACCGGTTTCGAAAAATATCATTTTCTTCTATAGGGCGTCATAACCAATTGAAAACATATATTATTGTTTCTTTACCAGAATCTATTTTTAAAAAACCGACAATTATTTAAAAAATAAATTTAGTACCTAACTCAAATTGTTACTTAATACAAATTTAGTAGAATAATTTTTAGGAATTTTTTTTTTTAATAAAACAAAGATAATAAATAAAAAATATGAATTTGAACCACAAAGTTAATATTGCTAATTTTAAAAGTAAAAAAATTAATTTTTTATTCTATTGTGAAAACTTTAATATTTAGTTGAGTTTGGGGAGCTGATTAGTCATCACCTACCTAGTGTTTGTAGTCTTGTGTGTTTTAATGTTTTTGACGTCTAAGTTTTTAACTACGTTTTTGTGTTAAATCATTTTGTTAAATCACTTTCTCGTTATTGTTTGTGGACTGATTTTTGTAAGAGATACTAGTGTATTAATTAATATACGAAAAATACCTAACCATGTCCGACAAAAGAAAACAAACGTGATTTTAATTCAGTACCAGAAGTACCGGAACGATACTACCTTAAAGGGGAGTAGCGTTCCGATAGGTACTACTTTTTTAGTACTACACCACTGCACCCTGCTGTCACCAATATCGTACGTTTATCTAGTCCGAGATCATCCCCAATTTTTTTCCCCTTCTATGATCTTCGTATAGTTTACATTTAGGCTATATGTGTTATTCTCTCGCCGTTAAACGTGTTCTGTTACTATTTTAGTTTGAACCCCCATAACTTAATATTAAACTCTCGGATCCAATCATTTTGTTTACGATTTCTGAGGTTTATACCGTATATATTTATAGATGATCTATCTAGTGAGCGTCCTGGTTTCCATTAATGACGAGAACATATTTTTTAGTTTGTCAAATGCAGCCCAATCCCACTTACCGCATGTCTCCGCAATTAATGGATTATCCTAAGATGATGTAAGATTTTATCTTCTAGAGTTGGGTGTTACCTAGTGGATATTAATTTGAAGCTGTTTGCGAAATTGGAGCGATGCAGTCACCTGACTACGATAACACGATCATGCGTTTTTTTGTGTGATACGAAAACAAGTACGTATCGGCTTGCCGACACTTTTGAAGCGGTTATTGACAAACTGGCTGTTTTGGACTCAATATAAATCCGAACTGGAGGAGTCGAGGCCCGACCGTTAAATTGTTTTGTGGAAACGGAGTGATGTAATAATAACGGGTGTATCGTACTGCGGTAAGTTTTTTTTATTGCAGTGCATACATTTAGGTTGATTTGTTTGCAAGTCGATATCGGTAAAATCAAATTGGTTTATTATTTTAAATTAGCGGTTTGGCTTTGTTGAATTTGGAGCGAGCGAAATTTATTGAAAAATTGCCGACGTTTCTAGTTCGCTAAATTTTGGAAAATATCTGCACTCACTCGATTAACGAAAATAAACCCACGATCATTCATTTGTACCACGTGGTACAACTGAAAGTAGGACTGTTGTGGGTTCTAAGGTGCGTAGAATAGAATTTTGTTATTATTATCGATTATATTTTGCCGGATTGTTTTGCGAGTAAGCGGAAAGGAGTGGAGAAACATATTTTAAAAATATATTTTATTGAATTAATTAACATTTTTATATTTTACTGGCAAAATACACGAATTAATATTATTTAAGTTTCATAGGTTCTATGGCTTATCGATAAAATAGTAGAAACCATACTTAATATTGATTAACAGTTCATTCAAAGTTTGAAAAAAGTCTATGTTATTTAGTATTATTATTATTATTATTTCCCAATAACTTTTAAAAGTACAAACTTGAGGTTAAAAGTGCTACAACAGTACCAATATATTGAATGTTGCATTTTATACACTTCTCTGTAGTTGTGTTAGTATATTATTTAACTGAACTTTTTTCAATTTTTTTATACTGAACATTACAATTTCACATAAGTTTACTTTATATTTGTATGTTATTTACTTATTTTACGCACTCTTACTTCATATTTGTATATTATTTACTCTTACTTTACTTAATCTTTTTGATTTTTGATACATTGCATTTACATTTGATACATTGATGTATCAAAAATTAATTAAGAGTAAGTAAAGTAAGAGTAAATAATATAAAAATATATATATATTTGTAGATTGAACATTACACTTTGTTTATTACCATACGGGAAAAGCACTGTCTTTTGTATTACAGTAAAATACTAGTGTAGCAGGCAAGGTACCGAAGTCTATGTCTTAATTTGCTGCAATGTTGAACAATTATAACAATAATTATACTATGAATCAAAATGAATAAATAATAATCATTATTATTATTTAGTTACGTTATTTTTGGCGATAATTACATTTGTATTTCAATTAATTAGATACGATGAAAACATTAAAACCGTTTTGAAAAAATGTATATTTTCTCTGTCATAACTTTTTATTCCATCCATTATTAATAAATTGCCTACACACGTATAACAAAAGAGTAATATTAAAACATTATATTTTATGTCACTGCTACGATAAGTTTTCCAGGAACATAATTGGATAGTGCTCTACAATTTATTTTAACGATTTAATTTTATTTGCCAGCTCGGTAGAAAATCATTTCAAAGTTTTTTTTTGTATGTTTTGTGAATAGCAGATTTCTAATTGAGTAACTACGTGCTATTTTTAAACAACTTCTAAAGTACACAGTACCTACCTGGCCGCCAGCGGCGTGCAGTCAGAATATTGAAATAAAATTTGCGACTCGTAATATTTTTTAATGAAATTACTATCAAATTCGCATTTCAATACATCGTTCAATAAGATAAATATTTAATTTAGATTAATTTTCCACACTATATATTACATTTATTTACAACTTATTTGACAGAACGCGTTTGTTATCTATGTAAATACTTACCTACCTGAAAAACATAGCAATTCAGGAAAATTGGGGGACTGGACTGGACGCTTGGGCGCGAAACCTTATTATTTATATGACAAAAATAGGATAGAAATAGCCGGAAAATATTTTAACATTAAAGGCGGATTTAAAATGTATTATTTTATTTACCAAAATTAGAAATTTGAAAATTTGAATTTGAATGAATTTCAAAAATTTGAGTACAAAAGTTGATCACAGAATACTGTAATAATGATCGAGCTCCGTTACTTTCTAAGAAGGTATAGGTATTACAAATCACACTAAAGCGTCGGCACAATTTAACGATACCCAAAAACATTATTTAAAAATACACAAAAATACACAAATTAGAGGCTGTTTATTTGAATTAGGATGGGACCGAATAAATTAACAAAACTCAGGGTAAGGGGAACGTGATGTTAGAAGAAAACACTTGATTAATAATATCCCTAATACTTAACATCCCTACTGTCTATATTTCCCTCTTTACACAAATAGGTCGGCACCAATCTGTATTTTGATAAGATAACAATTACACCTGATGATGACAGGGATTTTACGTCTCGAAACTATAGTCGTGACAAAATAACTCAACTCGTGTGAAGTGTGTAGTACAAAGTTTAGTATAGTAAAAAATGATAAACCTCGGAAAATAAATTACAATCGATAAACAATTATTTTATAGAAGAAATTAACGCTAATCCCGTACAGGTACCCATCTGTAAAAATACCCTATAGATAGATACCCATTTGAGAGTATAAATTGATCGATGTCGGGCAACTAGTCTTAAGACAATGTTTTTTACGAGACCACAAATATTACTGTCATAAAAATCATTGTCATAGCACAAGAAACAACGTGCTACAGTTTATACCATAAATTATTAAAACTAAATTCGGTCAACGATATGCCAGCTTCCTCATACATTTTTTGTGCAATGGCCACCAATTAGAAAGAGTAAGTGAAATTAATAAAATTCCATAAAATCATGGCTATTAAAGCTTGCACTAAGGATTCCAAATTGTTAATATGGTAAAAAAAAACGTACGAATTCTATTTGGACTACACAATAGATGGATCTAAATAATCATGAGGGTAATCGGCTTAAAACAATTCAAAGATCTATTCCCCACACTCCCTAATTCTCCAAAATAACAATATAAAATATCTCTTGAATAAGAATTGGGTATTGCCAGGTAGCCTCACGTTTATTCAGATTGTACTTAATAGATTCCGCAATGTGTGTATTTTGTCGAGGAGGAAACCCTTGATCATATATTTTTTGCCTATTCATTGCGGATCACAGGTTTTTTTTACAGTAATCTCATCAATGCTAATTTTCAACTCACTTGTGTCATCTTCTTTCCCTTAACTCGCCAAATTTTTTGAATGACAATGGTATTGATATTATTGTACTTTTTTCTATAAAATAAAAGTTTTAACTTGATTAATGGCTCGAATCACTCTAGAAGGGTGGATTGCCTATTTAAAAGAAGAAGAAGTATATATAATTGTATCTGTAATTAATATATTTAATATTTAATAATACATTTTAGATTGTAATTGTATGTAAATACATATAAGGAAATGATTAATTAAATAAATTTAATAATTCCATTGGAACCCTACGGGACTGAATAAAGGGCGACACAATCAATGATAGATGGTGATGAAGCTCCGCCGGATGGTGGTGTGCTTGCTGCGACGATTTCCGAAGAATCTACCTATAGTTAGACAATTTACATACATTTCTTACCGCCGCGCCGCGAGCCCGGCGGCATGTCTTCCGTTCGAGCTCGTGTTTACCTGCGCATATTTATGTTATTACTCACGCTGTAAGTATTTCTCCTGTGCGGTAAAAACTCAAGTAACTCAACTGGTAATTCGCCTAAGCTGTTAATAATTATATTTATGATGGTCGTTAAACACACTATTGTTTTCATAATATAATCAATAATTCAGTGGCATCTCTCCAGAAACAAGTAAAAAAATGTAATATTGAGAAGGTTTGAGTAAAAATACTCGTGTAAAAATATCTATAATTCTATCCCTATAACTACGAATACAATACAATGAGTTAAAAAAGTGAGTCCACGTATTAACATATATACAACTTTCAAAAATTTAACAGATGTGGAGATTGATGGGGTGAGAATGGTGAACGTTATATTTATATAAAGTGATCATTTGAGCCAGCTTAATACAGGTCGTAAGCCCTGTAATTACCCCATACTTCTATATATTTTCCATTTAATATAGTATAATAAAAATAGCGTCGTCTCTATGAGATACCTGATATTTATTTAATAGCAGTGTCTTTGTAGGTAAAAATCCAGTAATTGTGTGTTCTTGGACATATTCAAATATTGCTAAAAAAGTGACTTGCTGAAAAAAAAACTTGCTAGTATACAGATTGCAATCTCGCAAATATATTATATATAGGGTATACGGTCAGCGCACAATTTTTTTCCGCAATTATACAAAAAAAAAGTATTTTTTAAACATTTTCAGCTGTGGAAAACGTTTTATTCTGGAGAATTTGCCGGTGCCACTGATTTTGATAGGGTCGCACTGGCAAACGTAGTAGTAGAAATGTGTTTAAAACGAGTGTTGCCACATTCAGTTCTCAGTCGGTTCATCACTTCGGATCTTGTGGGCGGGTAGCCCCTATCGTCTCTCCACGACTCCGCACGCAAGTGCGCAGTGCGCGGAGCGCAGCGCGCAGCGAGCGGTGATCAGATAGTGAGCCAAGTAGTCGCGACTATCGTCGGCACATTCGTCATTTTCTCTTTCGCACACAGTTTTCAATGAAACGCGAAACGGAAGTAGAGCACGCGATCGCTGGAAGAATTTTGAATCAATTTGTCGGAGAGAAACTTCCTAAATTAAATATGTCGGGCGCTGCGATGAGGGATGGGCCTGCGTGAGAAAATGTAATCAGTAGGTGTGTGTACGAGCAGAAGCTTTTAATTAGTGCACTAATTAAAGTAAATTATGTAGATTGAAGCGAGTCGGTAGCTTCTGCACCATTTCAGCTGTTTTTGTACATATCTGAAACAAGAGAGCATGCCGGAGGGAGAAACATATTGAATGAATCAATTAGTACAGAAAAAACATGTTTATCGAATAAATATTTTAGTTGCTACCGGGATTCGAACGTGGACCTTTTCCAATTCCAAGTACGTTTACGACAAATTTTTGAACTTGTATTCTGTAAATCTTTAAAATCAATACATATGTTATTAATTTAACGTATTCCTCTGGATGTGAAAAGGTCCAGGTTCGAATTCCGGTAGAACTAAAATATTTATTCGATAAATTGATATTTTCTGTATATTTTTCTAGTTGATTATTTTAATTTGTATTATAAATAGTCACAGAACTATGTTCTGAAATTGCAAGACCACAACAAAAATACGTTTTCTATAAAAAAATATGATGGCTAGAATAAATAAAAGCTTAAGAAGTAATGCCGATAATATATTCTGGCGTTTCAGTGTCATCAAATACTTAGTTTGTACGTTGGTGTACGTGGCCTCACTACTTCTGTCTATTTATTTCTTGTAATTTACCGCACTACTGTATCATTTATCATCATCATCATCTGTTTTTTATTCACTGCTAGATGAAGACCTCATCGAGTGTTTCCGACTCTTATCTATCTGTCATTATTCGCTCCCTCTGTCATAGCCACTTAATTTTCTTGGGGTATTCAATCATATCAACTACTATTGTCTGTTCTCTTCGTGTGATGCTTAGCATATCTTTCCGTGTTGCTTTGCGCGACTCATGTTTTTGGACCTCTCCCTTGTTGAGAGTCCATGTTTTGCAGTGAGCACTAATTAACACACATATTGAACACACCGTTTTAGTCATAGTGGAAGATCATATTCTAACGTCAAAATGCACTAATGCCCAGCTTTGTTCTGAGAACAATGTCTTCCTCTCAAATTTGTTATCCTAGGTAGACATAATATCGACTTGTTTAAGCTTCAAGAGTTCTATTAACATGAATGACTGTCGAGTCAACAAAGCAGTTCACTTATAATGTATGTTATTTAACTCAATCTTGCTTTACTCTCTTTACCATTATAGATTGAGCAAAACACTTTTGGTCTAATTTTTTACCATGTTACTACTATACGTTGTTAACTACTATACCGGAAAAGTACTGTCTGCTATAATACAGTAAAATACTAGTGTACCAGGTAGGACACCGAATTACATCTTCTTACTTTGCTGTAATGTTTTATCCTAATTTTTATAACAATATAATAGCACATCGTAGTATGAACCGAAATAAATAATAATTATAATAATGAGAGTCTTCTATAATGAAAAAATATTACAAAAAATACAAATTGGTGGTATAATATTAACATAACGCGTTAACACAATAAATAATTGACTTATTCTATCGACTTTAGTGGCTTTCTAAGAAAAAGTGTCACCGAGAAATAATTTGCAAAATAAATTAATATAATATCCGGTGGAAGTAGACAGAACATATATATACATATATATAAATCGGATGACTTATCGGTAGGCGACGGTTGTGGGATAGAATTTGAGCCTTTATGGTCGAATATATTTTCCAATTTAACAATTAGTAAGTATCTAGTGTGACATGACTTGTAACGTGTGACATAGACTTTGTAGAAATGGTGCGGGCAGGCCAGACCGAACGAAATTCGTCAAATATTCTAAACAGGCTTGTGGCGTGTTAGTGTTTGTAAACGTTGGTCTTATATGTGTGTGCGCATTAAAAATAACACATCGGAGTTCTAAAATAAAATTGTCAAACACGCTTTTCTCCGCCATTATGTGTCAACGTGTCACTAAATATAGGTTTATTGCCAGGGAGTGAACTTAAGATGAATTAATCAAGTTTCTACGCAGGTATGTTAAAATAAGCCATATAATGTCGTTAGAAATTTTTGTTGTGTTGCTCTCAATAGTTTGGTGAAGCGCTTACGTACCACCCAAACAACCCGTATATTAATTAGTCTTATGAACGTTCTCCATAAAATACGTTTGTTTTATAATATTTAAATAAAATAATAAATTCACACTTGTTTTATAATATCTAAAAAATTGGAAAAAGAAAATAGAATCATGTACGAAAAAGTGCATCTTGAGTAACAGGAAATACAGTCGGGACAAAATTGGGACACAACGGGACAAGGAAGTTTGGCCCAATTAAGCGGCTTCCCCAATTAACCGAAGCGACCTTAAAATTAAATGATGAATATTTTTCTTTAAATACGCAGGGCTGGCTCTCTTCAATGCCTTCCATAAAATAACGCTGTAACCTGGCTACATTTTTTTTTCTCTTGGTTACTTACAGGCACAGTTGGATATTAATCATCAACGTCTTCTTCACCTAATTTTTGAAGTTTCGATTCAAAATTATTGTGATTACTTTCCAAGTATCACCAAATTGCTTAGGGGTTCTATCCTCTGCTTACTGACTAATTACTTTGGGTCTCGTTCTTTGAAATATAAACTCAGTATTTCCTTGTGACAATATTAAGTTTATTACAGCAAGTATTAAATTATATACTTCAGGGATTGACTACTTATTCTGGAGAAGCTGAGATGGAAAAGGCCCATTCCCCCAAAGACGTCCTTTTATAATGCTTGTCTCCCACCACTCATCTACTCACTCTCCTGACACACACATGTGTACAAAGTGACAGTTATTACATAGGACGATTGAACACTCACTACTACTTAAAAAATAAATAGACTCACTGTAAAACACCTTTTTATTGAAATGTATAAATAACCTAGCTTTAGTGAAAAATGTATCAGTCTGAAGATGGCCGCGATAGGCTGAAAGCGGTAATGATTAAAAAATAGTAAATAGTGGAAAAAAGTTAAAAAGTGTTTTAATTAAATCGTGTAAATAAAAGATTCCTTACGATTTTGGTCGTGAACCTAGGATACAACGAATTTTGATGATATGTAATCCTGTTTAGATATATATTTTATTATACGTTATAGTTATTGACACTACTGTGGAATATTGCATGCCTAATAATATCATGATATACAAAAGAAGGATAAATCAAATTTTCAAAGAGAGATATTCTTAGCTTTGTGTTGAAATTAATGTTCTGCATAATAAAACGCTGTTCGGGAATTATAAAAAAGCGGCAAACATTTTTCACAATCCAGTCGTGCGTTCAGTGGGAAAATGGCCGGTGGTCGAGTGCGGCAATTGAAAACATAATTTATTTCCATTTTGATACCAGTTTTTATTCAATATTTTTGCAACTTTGCAATGCTCGGTCTAAACATTATCTTAGAAGTTCCGCGAGTTGAAATTTTTTAGGAAGCTGACGATTGACTTCCGATTAAAAAGAAGAAAGAAAATTGCATACCATCAACTGGTTATTGAAATAATATTTTTTGATATTTGTGAACTGATTTGAATGAAGATTATAGATAAAACATGTACAGGGTGGCCCAAAAAAAGTGAGAAAATTTCGTAAAATGTGATATAATTACATCAAAATCAGTTTAATTATATCAACAATAGCTTAAATAGTTTACTAATTTACTTACTTACCTATTTACCTATATTACGTTTTATTTCAACAATTTCCGATCGCCAGCTTTGATTATTAATTTTACCATTATTTATATTTGGTTTTTTCAAATTGTTGCCCAGAATGACAAAAATCACTGCAGTAGATTGTATTCTGATCAAAAATTTGCCAATTGAAAAACGTTGGGATGCTAAGAAAATGATCAAAGAGTTTCAAAACAAAGTCTGGAGTATAGGTAGACATTACAGTATAACTGGACATTACAGTAGGATGGAGCTCCATCTCACACAGCTAGAAATACAATCAACTTTCTTCGTCGTTTGAATGCTAATTTCACCGAGCCAGGCATGTGGCCACCGAACAGCGCAGATTTAAACCCAATAGATTATGCAATATGGGGTGTTTTGATGATTTCTGATTAGCTAAATATTGTGCAAAAAAAATTACATTCAGAATATAATTAATTATATTATGTTATCACTTTATTTGGGCCACCCTGTGAATATAGTGTTGGTATAGGACGTTCTTGGATGGTTATTGGTCCTAAAAAGGATCGTTAATCCGTCGTCCGAAATTTTTTTTGACATCTTCAGGGCTATCTTACAGTGGTGTATTATATTGACTGCTTTATCAAGGGGTGTATTCCTCAAATGAACATTTTACAGGTGAAGCAAAAACGTTTTTATGAAAGTTTTGAATATATTTTAACGAGATAATACTTATTTTGTAAAACATATGTATATTTGTAGGCACATATATTATATATAATAAATAATTTATGTAAGTGGTTTAATTGATATCACTGCTAGGTCCAGGCCTCACTTCCATACATCAGTGTCGGCACCAGGACTCCATTGTGAACCGCTAGTCTTGCCTCAGTTGACAAGTGTATACGTATATGTATTTAATTTCTTTTATACGATGCAAGTTGATCTAATGGCCGCTGTGCGTTTCTAATTCAGTTTCATGGAGAAACAATTAAAGAACAGTTAAATACATCGAGTCCGCATTGGACGTACGCAGTGCCTACCTTTGACAACGCGAAGCTTGTTATCAAAATACACCATCAGGTTTGGGATTGTACAGTTAGTTACCTGCCGGGCCGGAGTGCGCGCGTAGCCGGCCGAGCTGGCCTTTTATTCATCGCTCAAATATGCACCGGATTCTACCGTAAGAGAAGTGCGGAGGTCACTGTAGAACCGCGATTTCATCATTTAATGACATTTCGTTATTCATAATACCAAACGTTTTCCCTGAAAGTAAACAAGTTTCCGAAATTATTAGTTAATAATTTAGCAACAAGAAAAATAATTTTAAAATATTTATCTGTACATTTACAGGGTGGCCCAAAAAAAGTGAGAACATCTCGTAACGCATGCGTTATTTTAAAACATAATATAATTAATTGTAATTCTTAATGTAATTTTTTTGCACAATATTTAGCTAATCAGAAATCATCAATATTGCATAATCTACTGGGTTTAAATCTGGGCTGTTCGGTGGCCACATACCTGGCTCGATGAAATTAACATTCTCACGACGAAGAAAGTTGATTGTATTTCTGGATGTGTGAGATGGAACTCCGTCCTGCTGTCATGTACAGTTATGCTGTAATGTCTACCTATACTCCAGGATTTGTTTTGAAACTCTTTGATCATTTTCCTAGCACCCCAACGTTTTTCAATTCGCAAATTTTTGATCAGAATACGGTCTACTGCAGTGATTTTTGTCATTCTGGGCAACAATTTGAAAAAAAATAATATAAATAATGGGAAAATTAATACTCGACGATAGCGACCGGAAATTGTCGAAATAAAACTTAATATAGGTAAATACGTAAGTAAGTAAATTAGTAAACTGTTGTTGATATAGTTAAACTATATTTGATGTAATTATATCAAATTTTACGAAATCTTCTCACTTTTTTTGGGCCATTCTGTATATGTGTTTACTCGTACTGGGTGTAACACGCATATTGCATAATATTTTAAATACATTATAATATAAATATGAGTCAAAATTGTTCGAGCTACACGTGCTTAATAATAAAAGTCATAGTAAGACGATTATTTCGATTAATTTAAATATTAAATACAAAAAATAACAGATCATCAAACTTCTAGCGGCCAGACTATTTTTTGTTTGATTTTGGAACTAAAGCGAAGATATAGAATAATAAAATGTCAATTTTGCAAATATTTATTTAGAGGTAAGAGGATTTAAGGCTTAACATGATTTTATAAAAAATCTCATACAAATGATTTTCCATAACGGTACAGCTTTTGTATTATACACATTGCTTGAACATTTTCGACCGGTGATTTAATCAGGTATCCGCCCATCAAATATTGTGGATTGGGTCTGTTACACCCTGTATATATATAATCATAAGTTCCCCCAGTAAAATTTGTCTCGAAAAATGATAAACTTAGATATATTCGTTTTTAAAACATTTTTACTCACTTTTATCCGTTTTATTTTCACCATCTTTATCATCATTTCAAAAAGATTTAGAAGGCGCCGGATATCGATTCCGGTTCTTTTCACATTATAAGCGAGCACTCTACCGTCTTAGATAATCCCTCGTTGATAGACAAATTGTCGTATTAGAGTATAGTGCTGAGAATGACACACATGAATTGTTAAATGAATGAATTATTAATAAAAATGTAATGCTGATTTTCACAATTACGATAGTTAAATTGATTAACAATTATTAAAAAAAAATCAAGATAATAACAAAATGTGTTTCCCTTTTAAAACAGAATATAGGTTTTATCGGAAGTTCGTCCAGATTGTTAAAAATAGATCAATAGAAAAGCGCTTTTGAAATAGTGAGAAAATTTCGACGAACTACATTTTTCGAACAACCAATGAAATAAACTTGTAGCAAAAATCATATTTTTTGTGTCGTAACGCATTTTGACTAGCAAATTAATTTAGAGTTGCCCTTGACCGTGTCTTTTTTGCCTGTCCGTTGCGGATCACAGGTTTTTTTTACAATAATCTAGTCAATGGTAATTTTCAACTCCCGGTTAACTTGTGTAATCTTTTTTCCCTTAACTCGCCACATTTAAGACGACAATGGTATTAACTTGCAACGTAATATTCCCTATTCTATAATATTGTTGTACTTCTTTCTATGAAATAATGTTTTAACATGATTAATGGCACAAATCACTCTTGAAGGGTGGATTGCCTGTTTAAAAGAAGAAGAATCTAGAGTTGGTTTAGTGCGTTAGTCAACGATCTTCGTAACATGTTTCAAAGATCAAAGATGTTAGTAAAGGAAAACAAGAAACTATCATATTTTTATCAAGGATTCATAGTGGTCAATGGATTATGACAAAACTTGTTCTAAATTTTTGCAGAATTTCAATCACGGTTTTAGACTATAAAGCATGCCATTATTAAGACAAAAACGAAACAAAATAAAATAAGTTTTCGATTGATTGATTACGTGTTACTAAGTTCTGTTCAGCCACATTCAGTGTTTCTGTAAAACTGATTGTTCAATGTTAAAGATATAATTTATATTGCGTATAACTACAACTTAAACATCAATAATGAAAGCAGAAGAATACTCAATCAGACGCATTCTTAAAATGATTTAAATACGTAATCAAATAAGTAATGTACCGCTCCGATGGTAACACATGTCGGTCGCGTTTTATATCCAATGGGCGACTGCCGTGGCGCCATCCTCCCACGACAGACTGTACGGACCATCGATGTATGTGGTGTTTTTTCTTGCACCATACTGGTACTGGTTTAATTTTATATAAATTATTAATCTTTTTCAAATAATTTTAAATATAATATTATTAAATGTTTTCACAGTTTATTGTGGAATTGTACAAACAACTTTGGAACACTTATGTAATGATTTATTTTGATATGGATAACTATTTGTAGCTCGGTAATTGTCCGAAAGGTCAGAGATGTGAAGTAACGCCGTGGAAGCCAAGCTCCAGCTGGTCGCCCGTGGTAGCGCTTGTACAACTCTTACGTAATAGCGATCCGAGTAAAAGATCACTTTCTGTTTGTGAAGACTTTCACATAAAAATTACACTGGAATACTGGATAATTAAAATGATATTAAAAAAAAATGCTTAATAATTACTATGACTTTATAGCCAACCTCAGTCTTGTTATAATAATTATTATAAAATAGAAGGTGAAACCTGGAAATGAGTTAATACACAAATATTTATTCATTAATATGAAAATACTCAGCATATTATTTGAATGTACTCTATCTACACTTTAAAAGCCAGTTATATGATAAGTGATACATTTTTACTATAGTAAAAAATTGCGATAACGGGTTGTTTGAACGCTAGTAAAAATATTATAATTATTTATAAATGGCGGACTCTTCCCAGGTGCTTCAAAAGTTATCTGTCACATTGATACTTTAAAAGTTGCAGTATACCTATCACGATGAATTATTTAATATCCTGCTACTTTAGTGATGAGAGTTTGGCCGATGATGATCTCATTGTTGAATTTACATTAGCATATAGACTGAAATTGTTTCGCCAGGTATATAACTACGTATAAAAACCACACATTAAAAATAAATATACCCAAAAGCATTACATGTTTCAATAAATAATTTTTTTCATTCTACATACTTAACCCTATTTTTATCACATATACACCGCGACGGAAACTATAAAATATACATCTCGGTGTGCATAAATATTTGAGCTCGGTATGTGTTGTGTGTTCTATTTCCTAAGAGTTTTCCGGCACCTTGTTTTTATTTAATATTTAAAAAAATAATATTTAAAAAAAAAGGATTACATATTTTTAAAGCACACTAATATCTTACATTTGTTCTTACTAAATCAAAACTGGTCTATTAGGGTTGTAGAACCAGGGATGATGTTGATGACTTCCCTTAAGTAAAAATGTTGTAATTTAATTTTCATGTGTATTCTTGATATGGGCTAGACATTTTAAAAATCTATGCCAAATATTTGACAGACTGAATTTTCTTCATTAAATTACAAAAAAAGCAATTTTTACAAAAAATAATAATATAAAACCGCGTGAATGAAGAAATCTTACTAATGTCAACTTTTGACGTAGGATTTAAAAAAAATAATTATTTGTTATTCTTTTAAAACATTATTTTGTTCCAGAACTACTAAAGTTTTAATAATAATATTTTTTTTAGAGTCATAGTACAGTGTGTTATATTGTTATAATAGGATAAAATATTGCAGCAAGGTAAGACATATATTTCGGTGCTCTGCCTACTATACAAGTATTTTACTGTATTATAGCAGACAGTGGTTTTCCGGTATTGTGGTTAACAAAGTGTAATGTTATAAAAAAATAAATATATAAAGAGTAAAACAAGATGCTATTAGAACTACTTCGAGTACCACAAGAAGAAGTATGTACATGTGTGCGTGCGTGTACACCTATACCGTGACACGACATCAACCTTGGCAGTGACCTCCCCACACGGAAGTTCCGCCGGCGGTCAAATCAAGAGCCGTTATACCCGAATTCACTGCATTTTCTGATACGACCTTAGTTGTTAAGGGTACGAACAAAACACACCAAAATAAAAAAAAGGCTGAATTCATTCACTAACAAAATATCGAATAGGAACGAAAGGCTCGGTACGCTTTTCATTCGTAACCACGCAACTGAACGCGTTTCTTGAAGACGCGCGGACGGAACTTTTGGACCTGTTCGGTGAAATTGTAGCGAATGGAGATTGCACTGTTAAACCGGATCTAAAAGAGATTCAAAACGGTGAAATTTTAAATACCACTTTGCAAAAATGTATCTCATTTATGTTATTGTCGCACTTAAAACGCTGTTATGTAAATTAGATTTTTTTACAAATGCGATTGATCGAACTCGAATGGTATCGCGTGAGGATTGTTGCTGGAATGTTAGGGCTACGAAAGCGTGGGTCCAGCTAACGGGTTGTTCCCTATGATTATAGGTAAAAAGGACCAGAATGAAAAACTGCCTTTGTTGAACCGGTCTATACAGGTTAAGATTAAACCATAATTTTCGAGATTTAATTATCTTTAAAGATGTTCTTGCAGGATACTCGTCGAGCAAAATTTCAAGGAACTATAAATAATGATCATCAAATTACATCAAATGTGCATTGAAATTGAAATTCTGTGTAAATATGATATTCTCCTTAAAGGTATTCAAAGATAAATATTATTAATAAATATATTATAAAAAATATGAATTAAATATATTAATTAGAAAGATATACATATAAAATCAATTTTATCGAAAAATATTGTTGTTGCGCCACCGGGATTCGAACCTGGATATCTTTCCTAACCGGGGAAGGTGCATTATCCAACTATGCTACAGCGACAATATTTTTAGCGACAAACTTTCGAACCTATATGTTACCTTTTTTGATATTAATACATTTAATCGTTCCATTATTTGAAAGAGCCGTCTACCTTATTTTTAAAGAATCTCAAATACCTTTGAGTAATCTGATAGCAGACGCCAGAATTAACAATTCATTTTTATTAAATTTTGAACACATTGATACAATATTATTATTAGGAGAACACATTATTATTGTGAAGTTGTAATTATTCAGAACATAGGTCTGTGATATTTTAAAGATGAATTAAAAGCTGTAGCGTAGTTGGATAATGCACCTTCCCCGGTTAGGAAAGAAATCCAGGTTCGAATCCTGTCGGCGCAACAACAATATTTTTCGATAAAATTGATTTAAAATGTATATCTTTCTAATTAATATATTTCATTCACATTTAAAATATCACAGACCGTCTGTTCTGAATAATTACAACTTCACAGTAATAATGTGTTGTTATAAAAATATACTATTAAATCACAGAGAAATGGAATAATAAAATGTTTAGTTTTAAACTACTTTATTATGTAAAGTCAACTAGTTTCAGTTGGACCCAACCTTCTTCAGGACAATATGGTAAACAGTCTATAAATATTTTATTATTTAATTATAATGTCAAGCCACAATATGTTTGCTTTCTTTGAAAAAAAAAAAATATTTCGCTGGGAATTTTTCGCGCATCATTCTGACAAAATAATTAAACGATTTTTTTCCAAAAAGTTCAGGTAAGATTAAGCGAGTAAGATTAAGAGAGGATAACTTAGGTGGTTTGGTCGTATGGAACGGATGAATGAGGAGAGAATAGTAAGAAAGATATGTGACGCATGTGTTGATGGCACCAGAAGTGGAGCACGTTCGCGGAAGACTCGGCACGACCAGGTAAAACAGACACTGGATGACGGTCCTGTTAGAAGTCTCAATAATCGGCGAGCTTGTATGAGAAGATATATGAATGTGGATGTGGCGAGAATAGTGTGTCAGGGCAGAAGAGTGTGGCGCTCTATCCTCTCTGCCTACCCCCGCGGGGAAACGTCGTGATGGTAAGTAAGTTTAGGCACGAGCATCTATACCATAATAATGAGTATTTACATCACCACGCGGTATTTGTCTTTTTGTTCCCTTTAAGGGATGTGCCATTTGCTGTAACATTCAGTGTCTCTCGTGCGTACATTTTATCTATTACTGTTTTATACATTTGATTTATTTCTGTTGAACTGTTACTGAATAAATGTATTATTTTTCCCGCATTGTATGGACAGTGAATGGTCATTGGTTGGCAGCAATTCCGTATTGCATTTCCGCTATGCGGCATTGCGGCATAGTATGGTTGGCAAGTAGCGTTAAAAATGCCAACCTGGCGGTGAATGCGAAGGACAGATATGGGAGAATTTGCTCATAAATCGGTTCTGAGTAAGCGGTGGATCACCATTCGCCGTACCCGTATGGTTAAGGCTTAATTTCAAAATATTTTAGGGATTCGGCACCTAATAATGTCGATTATTTAATTTATTGGTTATTTGTTAATCACCCCTAAAATATTAGTTTTTGCCGTTTAGAAATATATTATTCCGCACAGTGATTAGTAAAAATTAGAGGCAACATTGATTAAAATGGAAGGTTCATAAAAAAAATTGCGCAATAATTTGAATTAATGGATTTACCCATTAGTGTTTATAATATGCATTTTTTATTGCAATATTAATTATAAATACAATGAAAGTAATCGCAGTATTAAAATACCAATTAACTTTTGATATATGTGATGGCTCATAGAAAACGAATTGTACGCAGCAGAAATATGACAGCAATTAAAATAACTTTCATTATTTAGGAATCATTTCCACTTAAATATTTGATATTTATAAATTTCGTAACGAATATCATTATCATGTGTACATACACTTGTATTTACGTTCCCTTTACATCGTGTCTGTAATGTCATTAGTAAAATACGTCAACACAAT
Organism: Eubasilissa regina; assembly: GCA_022840565.1. NCBI lineage: Eukaryota > Metazoa > Arthropoda > Insecta > Trichoptera > Phryganeidae > Eubasilissa > Eubasilissa regina. The sequence continues at coordinate 24,941,197 of JAINEB010000022.1, read as the reverse complement.
AGGTGGTTAAAAAACTAATCGTAAGCCTCACTTTTACTTTCAAGAGAGTGAAATTTGATTACCTTGTACAAAATGTATTTTCACAATTTTTCCGGTCTACGCGTACGCGCCTAAGGTTGGCGAACATTATGTAATCATTATTATAATAGTTTATATACAGACATCACACAGTTTTCACTGAACTCATCGAAAATAAAAATATACTTAATTACACAATATATTAAATTTGATGTATCTATGGAAAGAATGCGTGAGTGCGTCATGGTCGGTACGATGTAAGTGTGTGAAAGAGATAAATGTATCGTGCCGCGGTCTTGCCTCCGAACCGTTGAACTATAAACATGATATTGACCTGTACAGCATTGTATCAAAGCATTCAGAATAAATACTTTTGTTACCACGAACGGGTTCCGAATTCTGACGACACAATTCCGCATACAAAGAGTCAACATCATCATCAACGCTAATTAAAGATATAACATTAAAAAATGTCAGACGCATTGCTCTCTCTCTAATCTATGCCACGCAATGATTAAATATATGAATAGCTTATTCTTCTTCTTCAATGGCCCTGCAGCCCACGTCGAGTTTTGGTCTCTTGAATTTTTCATCTTTATATGCTCCAGTTTTCTTTCACTTATCTTTCAGTGCGGAATCTGTAGCACCTCTACGCATTTTTATCATCATGTTATAAATGTCATCCTTCCTGCGACGTTGGGGTATTCTCTTACCACTGGGGTTTCCATTAAAAATTCATTTTGGGATCCGCGCTTCAAGCATCTTCTGCACGTCAATTGTCCATCTGAGTTATTGAAACCATATAAAGCCTGTAAATTCGTAATATTACTGACTCCAAAATAAGGTATTATATTAATCTTTCATTTTGTACACGTTATGTTTATTTAGATTTATTCTTTTTGTAAAATCAATTCTATATAAAACTTTACAACAGTTAAACAGTTTTTTTATTTAGTGCGATAAAAACGCGTTAAAAAAGTGTGTAATATTGTAGAGAAGGTTCGCGCGTAGAGGTGTAATAATAAGATACGTAGTTGTTACGGGTAAAGTACACTAAACCACCAATGAGGAAGATTTAAATACGATAATGTAGGTTTTCATTTTTCACAAAACAATAGAACACCATCTGAACTTGAAATAAAATTCAGACGATGATTGAAGAGATCGGAAAAAATGACAAACATTTTTTATGCAAGGCTGATAAGACAATATGCATTTAAGAAATGTAACAGGTTTTTTTAAATTTATACTAACTTATCTCTAAACTATCAAAAATGGTTTTAATAATATTGAGATTTACTTATATACACTTTGTACACATAACTTAACTAAAGCATTCACCATATGAATAATAATAATAATAATAATAATTAGAAAAAAGTTACAATGATTTATTTCAGGCGTTAAGAATCTGAGAGAAGATTAAAATCCACCGTTAAGATTTGAACTTGGGTGCGGAATTTGCATTCGTAAGCTCGCTATAAAAGGAAGGAGAGTTTATGTACCTATTTTCATCTCAGCGGCGGGCTTACCCGTAGAATATATTAAATATTCACTAATATTATTAGAAACGTAAATGAGTTTTTAATAATTATTTACAATTCATGATCATAATACGCGAAGACAAGATTAAGATTATGGTCCTGGAGTAGAAGCCTCGCACTGATTGAAGATGTGGTGACTATCCTCAAGCTCGATGGAGCGACAGCATTACAAGAATGGCGGCCATCAAATGAACGACAAGAGTTGAAGACACAGAGAATTGGCGACATTTGGGGAAAACCTTTCTCCTGCAGTGGACAAATATTATTTTCAAATTGGAAATTCAACGTACTCACGTATCTAAGAGCAACAAGACAAAGATAAGCATTGTATGCAGCCATATTGAACAATTAACTATTCAAAAATCTAAAGTTTGAACGAAATTGAAACTGTTTTAAAAAAATACTCGCTAAATGGTTAAAAGTAATAAATATGTATGTACTCATACTTTATCGCCTACTTTATGTTATATATAAGATATCAATACAAATTAAATGTATCGACTAGAAAAATATACAGAAAAAATCAATTTATCGTTTCGAACCCGGATCTTTTCCTATTCGGAGAAATGCGTTATCAGTTAACCCACGCCCACCTAATAAGTTGCCGATAAATTTTCGAACTTAAATACCTTTGAGTAATTTAAACTAGGAGACGCCAGAAATTAAATCAATTAATTTTTTATTAAATTTGGATAAACTTTGTTACAACTATTTCATTTTGATAAATATTTAAAAAATATTTTATATTATAAAAAAATTAGATAATTCTTAATCGGTGATTCGTAAAATAATCTATTTTAATTTTACTGTATCAACATATACTTGCACAAATATTATAAGAAAAAAATATTAAACTGCCTACTTTTTATGCTTTTTAAGCCACCACTGGTCCAATTTATATTATGTACTCGAGTCCACGCTAGAGCGTGAGGAGGTGAGGTTGATTTGTGGTTTGCGTTGGGCCTGCGCACACCGAGAGCTAACTGAACCGAGTGTCGGAATCAGAAACAGGTGATACAAATAACGTGTTTAATTATACGAGTAGTACAGGTTCCACGATTTGGTAACACCAAACGAATAGTCGTATAAACGACTGCTTAGTTGTGGAAACAAATAAATGTATCCAGATCGACAAGTGTGAATTGCGGTCATGTCTACCACAAAAAATAAAAATAGTCGTGTTTAAATTTGTATTCTTATTTCGTTTCCTATTGTGGGGGGCACGGAGATATATTATACTGATTCCTCTTATCATTATACAGATGTGTCCTGCCTAGTCTCTTTTTCGGCTATCGATTTCTTATTAATTCATCTTAGTGATGTATTTCTGTAGCATCACTGAGATGTTCCTTCTATCCTTTGATTTCCACCAGGGCTTGGAATGGAACATCTAACAAACCGGAACAGTCAATATCTTATTTAATACATATTTACATGCATACATATTATGTGTTTATGTAAATGCCTTCGATAGCTGGTTCCCAGGTTTAATAATTAATAATAAGCACACATATGATATATGAACTGCACTAACCTCTTTAATTTTGCTCTCTTTCTGGTCCGATGTTGTTGTTCTTTTAGCTGGGTTGTCTTATTTAGATTTCGACCGACCGAAGCGTACACTGGTTGTTTATTTGGACCGCTGGACTGGTCGAAGCACGGGATGTAATGAGAACCGTTTTCTTGTTACCGTCTTCTTAGCTTCCGAAAAAGTGCGGGAATACTCACACGCACACACGTGTACATTATTGTAAATCAGGAAACCCAGCGGTGCCAATCGAAGTAACAAGGCGCGTAAACATTATGTATATACCGTAAAATAAATATAACAGAAATTATTCGTTGCTTTGGTCGGCTAATTGTCACTTTTTTGTTGTTCTAGGATTCATTTATGAACCGAATAGTAACTAAATATGCAAAAAATAAATTTATTAATAAACTGTAAGTTTCAATATATTTTAAATTGAATCTAAAATAATGAACAATATCTGTAATTAAAGTGAAAGGATTTCTCGAACCGAAGCTACATTTGCGAGAACTCCGCGAACCGGAGATATATTGGCGAGAATTTCAATACCCTTATCCGTGGGGTGTTTATCTTGAAATCTGATTTCCATTATTTGCTCGAATTAACCTTATAAACAAATAAGCTCAGCTTTTGATAGATAAGTCAAGACTTTTGAAGTCTAGTCCTACCCTATATGGTGTCTTCCATTTTAAATAGAGTTGGCAGTTAAAGGTTAAACTGAATTGAAATGCCCGTAATAAGATTAATGATTTTATGACGAATTTAATATCTGTTGAAAATTTTTTTTTATAAATGTTTGTTGTGTAGCAATAATTATTTTCGATATTTTATGTTGTTCCTCTTCAATTGTAATATTTTATTTTCTTTACTATTTTAGTTTTTTCAGAAATATTTTATGTTAATTTTGCTGTCCAATGCCAATGGTTTGATGGTTTTATTACCTTAACATTATACTTTAATATATTAAAATAAAATCAAATTATAATAAAAAAATGAGTGATATAAAATAATTTTAACGTGTCTCTGTATAGGTACATTTATTTATATCTGATATCGTCATACAAATCTGACATCAGTATATAGTTATTAAAAGATTTTAGGTGCGAGCCTATCCAATGCATACGTCAGTACAATATTAGCATTTATAAAGTAAAATCATTATAAAAACCGAGTGGAATAATTTTTTCTTCTTGAATAAAACTTATTTATTGAGTCATTCTCTAAGGACTGAACTTAACAGTTCGTTTCGTCTGACAAAATATTTAACACAGTTAGGACAATTTTATGAGTAGTTATTTTATTAAAGGTATATATATTTATTATTGTTACGTACTTGTCTTCAAGTACAAGGTATATCACCAGCATAGGTCAAACGATTAAGCCGATGGATACGCGCCGCCCTTTGTAGTCTCGCATACGCGCGCCGGCGGTGCGGCACTCGCACAGACCCACACGCACAACCATACAATCCCAAGGATATCACAATTATATTATTTAGAAAATAAATACGTTTTCTCATGCAAGTATTATGATAGTCGAACATCGTAAAACATTTTTAAAGAAAATATTCAAATACAAATACGTAGGTATATTACAATAGTTATGTAATTTATTTAAAATACACATAATATGCAGTTTTGGCACCCCGTTGGTTTTGCATCCATTCAGCCCGTGAATAAATCCGCCACTGCATTCATATCTATGTATTTATACACTGATGTTTAATATCACGAGATATTAAAATATATAAATTATCTGTCATATAAGTCATCAATATTCATAAAATTATGATTATTTTTTGCCCGTAGCAAAAATAGACATTTATAAATTGCATAACACTATAAATAATGTTTTCAGTGTATAACATTCTCAAAATCATCAGTGTGTTTTGCATACAGGATGAATAAATGTTTAGCATGAAATATACCTACTCGTATTTTGTAAAAATATATAAATAAATTTGTATGTTTTAATATAATATCCGTTTTCAACAATGTGCTGAGCAGTCCACTTCTATTTTAAACTTCACAATATACACACAATATTACACACAAGTTGGGTTATTTTCACGTTGAGCTATCACCTCTCGAAACTAGTAGTGAAAATAACCCAACGCGTGTGTAGTACAAAGTTTTATTGTGAATATTAAAATAATCATGTTACACCATAAAGTAACCGCCATATCAATGATATATGGTCCATTTCTTTTTTAATAAGGTTTGGGAGGTTGTCGATTTTGGTCATCGTTTTTAGTTCAATTTTAAAGCAATCACATTTTGGTCCTCTGTCCGAAGCACAATTTTTTAATACACCTATATAATATTTTATAACGGATTATTTTATCGGATTATTATTGGTCTAATATTTATCGCACAAAGGAAAACATGTTTTTTTTAAACTCTTGAAACATCAATATTATTAATATTATTCAATTTGTTCTCGATTTCTTAATTTTTAAATATAAATATATTACATAAATTGAGATACCTCCAACAACAACGCTGTACATCGGTTTTTACAAATGTTTATATTGGCCATCTTGGATGGTACACAGTGTTGTTGCAGGGAAGATATTTTAGAAATTGTGTTAAATAGTAAGTATTGTAATATATTTTTTATGGTTGTTAATATATCTGCCATTCCATGCTCAAGATGATCTACCCATAACCGACATAAAGTGTTGTTGCAGGGGTACTCTCGATTGTACATGTTCTTTCTGGCATTTTTTATAAGTGTAACGTTATTGAGGAAATTGACATTTTCTAATCCTCGTACTACTCTCGGGATCATCAAATTTGAATCCCGAAATCCTAGGATTGCAGGATTTCAGAAAGTAAACACATAAATTTAATTCTCTCTATTGTTGAGATTGACACATACTGTATAGCTTTCCGTGACCGTTAATTCTGAAGGTACGAGTACCCAACCCGACCGAGACCGGTCTTATAAAGATGAAAAAAATGCAAATTGTGTTCAGCACCTTGCGGCTCAGTGTAACGCTAGCAGTTTTGAAATATTTAGCTTTTTCATAGTCGTTAAGGAGATAAATTGAGAGAATAAGAGAACATTTCAACGCACATTTAAGTAAATGGTTTCCTCTGGTAATGAAAGTACAGCGAACATACTTTTAATATTATTATATTCAGCGGATCGTTTTTGTAATCCGATATCTATAAAAATATCTACATTTAAACACGTACACCCGAGATAATGCAACATTATAAAGTCCATGAGTTTTTTGAAAGTGAAATTTTGAACACTTTGAAATACAAAGAAGAAAGTACACGCTGAACGTAATTATTAAATATGTAACTATCATAGAAATAATTGCTACGTAATTTTATAAAACGATAAGGAAATGACAGATGATGTATGTATAGGAAGTGCATTTAATAAATTAAATTCAACATTTTTCTTGCTCACGAGCTACTTAGATAATACCCGTTGATTGACTAATAAAGTAACTCGTATAATAATATGTTATCCTATGCGCTTCCGACACATATTGTTGCGTAATTGAAGTGAAAAATAACGGAAAATGAATATGGTTTTAATTGAATGGATTGATTTCATTGAACTATTGCGTTAGCGATGTTATGGAACGTGCGGCGGAGAGCAGAGAATAGGACCGACACACAAATTACTGAAAGTTCATGGAACGTCAACATTTTTTAGTATTTGAAGAATACGCATTTTTTTAAATCTAGGTTATTCGACTTTCTATAATATTTATATTATCTAAAAAATGCAGGGAGCATTAAGTGCCAAAATTAACTTGTCCGGTAGACAAAAAAAGATAAATTATTTTATTCTCAAATTTCAAAGAAAATGATGTATTTGGCCATATATTCAATGAAGATGGACAAGACGATGATGACATAGAACGGCAGATGAGACAGTTGAGCGTTCGTGCAAATGTGCTGTCACGGTGTTTCTACCGATGCAGTAAGGAGGTGAAGAGAATCATGTTTAAATCGTTCTTCATCACCATGGATATCTGCGAGCTCTGGTCGAAATACAAGCAAGTGACGTATAATCGTCTCCGAATTTAGTACAATAACTCATACAGAATACTGTTCGGATTGGCGCGTTATTGCAGCGCACTTACAATGTTTACCGAAGGCCGTATGCATGGATTTGATCCGCTTCTGAGACATCGAGCTGCGGACGTAAAGCTACGGTCAGTGCTCAGCGCCTACTCTCCCTGAAAGCTGGTTCCCTGACCAGAGAATGGCAACGCTTACAGAATAGCTACATATACAACAATGGTAAAATTAGTAGAAAAATTAAGAAATAATAACTTTTAAAGACTGATGAGTACAAATTTCGCACCAATTTTCCACCAACGTAAAAAAACACAGCCAATTCTAGTTTTACTATAAGATCGTGTAAGATTAGTTCTAAAACTCACGCCAGAAGTTCTAAAGTCCTTAATCATACTACCAAAACATCTCTATTATTTGGTATTTTATAATTTGAGTCAAAAGCAGCTCTGATTTCTCTAGATCCTTTTCAACTAATCTATTGTTCCTATCCTGAGCATTTGAAGGTACTTTTTTCTATTCATATTTGGTTATGCTGCAGAGCCTTGAAATCAGAAACACATGAAAACGTTGGCCAAATATTGTTCTCACTTTCGAAACTATTACTATTATTGTGAGTGATGTCTGGAGCGTGTGGGGCGCGTGTTGGAGTGTGGCAGTACTAATGCAATATTCTTATAATAATTAAAAAATATGAAATTAAACTATTTAGCGAATGGTTGATAAATGTTTTGTAAATGAATTTATAGGAGATATGAAATACAAAAAACGAAAAAGAAAATGGTTTACAGTTTTGCGGGTATTTTTTAAATTGGTCCATAGCAATGAACAAATTGAACATGACGCAGGGACATAATAATACATAAAATCATATAGCATTATCAAGTCCTCGTCTTCTTTTTATTTAGTGGTCTTTGATAAACTTCTGATAATTGCGAAAATGACATTTTACAGGAGAAGAATTGAATTTTAAAATCTTTACAAATTAAGAAATAAGTATAAATTTATTTCAAGTAAAATACTCGTACACGTAAAATAAATTTATTTCCGTATCGTGATAGTTTATTTCATAGGAATCATTTTCTTTAACGATAATTGAATTAATAATAATAGAGAAATGAGCATATCAGTAGAACTATATTTCCAAATTGAAATGAATTGTATCAACTATTAAAATGTTACGTTTTAAGATACGTTTTGGTCATGGAAGTTAGAAAATAGTTTTACACCTCTGTACGTTTCTCTGTAAGCTCGGCCACAAGTGTATGGCGGTGCCCTAACGGTACAATTCACACTCTGCATCGATTAATTCTATTATTCATTATTGATTCAAAAAATTCAAGTACCATTAGAGTTTATTTTAAAAATAAGTTTCTCAACATATTTGCAAACGAATGATTTAACATAACATTCACTGATTAAAATAAAGCTTAAATTTTAGAACAATCTTTGGAAATTACAAAACACAAAATGTACTATGAAAATATTGTATAATAAATTTTAATTTTCACCTATAAACCCATTGTAGAACGTAGTCAATTTCAATTATATAATTTAATCAGATTCTTAGACTGATTAGACTACATTTGATAGGTTATAATAATAATCAATGAATATTACACACATGCTACGATCATCGCAAATTGTTCGCGGTTCTATGCAAGATCTTAAATAATAGTGGAAAAAATATTCTAAAATGAACGTATTTTTTAAATCATATTTTCTATTGAATACACATAAACTTGTGTCTATACTATTACGACTCATTGACATACGGATAGCAAAATAGATAGAACGCCACTATAGAGGTGATAGAAATGATAAAAATGATAGAGAAATGATGACTGTATAGAGGTGATAGAAAATTGTTTTTGATATAGCCTTCCTTTGCAGTTGGATCTATTTGGAGTCGCAAAGTTTTCTTTTACAAATTTGTAATTCAACAAATTGATCATCTACTAGATCGTCACAGAAGCAATAATTATTTTGACATTCCTTTCCCATATTTGTTAATACCATAAAAAAGTGGACGGATGATAACCTACTATCAATTAATACTAGTAAAACATACTTTCTACGATTCGCTATTCGAGAGAAAGATAACACTGAAATTAATATTAAAATTCACACCAAAGCCTCTACTCAAGAAGACTCTTGTGACCAATGTTCATCAATTGAAGAAAAATAATGTAAAATATAATAGATAACAAACTAAAATGAAAATAACATATTACAAATCTTACAAACAAAATAAGGAAAACTGCCTACATATTTTTAAGACTCGGAAACATCTTATCACTTACAAATCTGAAAATAATATGTTACGCGTTTGTACAGTCACATTTGAAATAAGTATTATTGGATGAAGAGGAGTATATAAAACTTCAATGTCACAATTAGAAATCACTCAAAAAATGATAATAAAAATTATTCTAAAAAAAAAGAATATCTAAGTATCACAGATTTCAAAGTACCAAAAATAATAGACTTGTGCAAATAAATTCAATAACCCAAATTTAAAAAATTAAAAATCAATTAAATTTTAGAAGCAAATTCCGATCTAACCACAACCCAAAATCACTATCACTATCAAAGCATCAAATTTTTTAACAATCTTCCCATCACAATTAGAACAATTACAGACTACTATCAATTTGTATCTAAAGTAAAAATATATACACAGACTAACTGATACATAAATTATCTCGTATATGCTCTTTCTCTATACACGTGCCCTACTCCCATAGAGAAGAAATAAATGTTAAATGAAATATATATATCCTACTGATAATTATAAATTGTATTATATTTTTTAATATTAAAATAAAAATATATACTCGTAGTGTTGGTACATAGACTAATTATTTCTGTTATTCAACTTAAGGTAGAAATGTGTAATGACCGTTCTCCGCTTGATTTAATATGATTATGTAAAAGAAATAAACTAAAATCCGGACGATGTCATGTCTCTTTTTTTTTATGTGCTTTTAATTATATTTCTCGAAATTATTTTATAATTGCCCCGGGCGATGTCCGGGCCCTAGGCGAGTGTCTAATCTATCTGGGCTAAATATAATCCGGCCCTGAGAACGGTTAAAAAAACTCTGTACATATATTCATCATAATAAAACTGTGAAGGTAATTTTGTACAAAGTCGCAGGCGTCGTGTTTGCATTCTTGAGGTAGTTGATTATTTTCCAAGAATGAACGATTTCCTTTCCAGTAATGATAATATTCTAGATTTCAATACGAAAACGGCTTCAGGTATGATACGAAATTGCGTGTTAATATTTAGAATTTTGTAGAGGTTTATACGATAACAAAAAAATTTTTTCACAAAGGAATTTGTGGTATTATTAATAACAGAAATGCACACATCCGAATATAGTAAATGGTATGCTTATAATATATCACTGTAAGAGAATGTAATACAAATTTTTTGTTAAAAATAGTTTTAAAATACCAAGAATATGAGCAAAATTTCTATAGTTATTCAAATTTAATAAAAATAGCGGTTTAACATTCGTAAACACATTTGACTTACATATTAGATAAATATCATGTTATCAAATAAGCTTAAATAATGGGGTACCCTTGAAGCAAGCTGATGTTAGCCAATATAATTTAGAGATTGTTTATACATGCATTTTTGCAGCAAACCTTCGCTTAACATGGTTTTGTGTGTCATTCGATGGATTATCGCAATTCTTCGACCGCATTATATCTACGACGATAAATATTAATAAAATAAATAAAAGGTGCACGTTAAGTACATTATGTATGAAATTTGCCATAATATTGTATAAAATACATAAATAGATATTTAAATATAAAATAAAAAATTTATTAATTCTACTGGAATTGCCATTTTCTCTAAAGGTAAGGTTATGTAATAATAAAATATATTTTCTTAGGAAGTCTCTCAGTCAAATTTTTACATACATGAAATATTTTTGTTTTTTTTTTTCTATATATTAATGACATAAATGATAAATGTTAATATTACAACAAACAAATTAAATAAAAAATATTGGATCTCATATTCCTAATATAATAGTTATACGTGCCTTTCTTCTTGTGTACATATATATATACGTACTGCTTCAATAATACAAGTAATATTGTAATAATTAATTGTCTTTTGGCTATCAATCAATTTTACAGGTAGATATATTACGTTTATATTAATGTCTGCCACAGGCAACATATATGAACTCTGGGCACATACATAAGTAGGTAGGTATATTGTATATGTATAAATATTTTAGGTGACTCGTAAAGAAAAATGCAATATCTATAATAACTTCTCGTGGTTTCGGACAGTCAATGTTTATTGTATATATGTATACGTATAGCCAAAAAAAATTAGATGTCAGTCCTACACTCCTATATATGTAGTCTTAACAGCTGGTATCGCGAACATCTCAGTCGACCGCTAGGCACTGGGCACTGGGCACTGGGCACTGGGCACTGGGCACTGGGCACTGGGCACTGGGCACTGGGCACTGGGCACTGGGCACTGGGCACTGGGCACTGGGCACTGGGCACTGGGCACTGGGCACTGGGCACTGGGCACTGGGCACTGGGCACTGGGCACTGGGCACTGGGCACTGGGCACTGGGCACTGGGCACTGGGCACTGGGCACTGGGCACTGGGCACTGGGCACTGGGCACTGGGCACTGGGCACTGGGCACTGGGCACTGGGCACTGGGCACTGGGCACTGGGCACTGGGCACTGGGCACTGGGCACTGGGCACTGGGCACTGGGCACTGGGCACTGGGCACTGGGCACTGGGCACTGGGCACTGGGCACTGGGCACTGGGCACTGGGCACTGGGCACTGGGCACTGGGCACTGGGCACTGGGCACTGGGCACTGGGCACTGGGCACTGGGCACTGGGCACTGGGCACTGGGCACTGGGCACTGGGCACTGGGCACTGGGCACTGGGCACTGGGCACTGGGCACTGGGCACTGGGCACTGGGCACTGGGCACTGGGCACTGGGCACTGGGCACTGGGCACTGGGCACTGGGCACTGGGCACTGGGCACTGGGCACTGGGCACTGGGCACTGGGCACTGGGCACTGGGCACTGGGCACTGGCCACTGGGCACTGGGCACTGGGCACTGGGCACTGGGCACTGGGCACTGGGCACTGGGCACTGGGCACTGGGCACTGGGCACTGGGCACTGGGCACTGGGCACTGGGCACTGGGCACTGGGCACTGGGCACTGGGCACTGGGCACTGGGCACTGGGCACTGGGCACTGGCCACTGGGCACTGGCCACTGGGCACTGGGCACTGGGCACTGGGCACTGGGCACTGGGCACTGGGCACTGGGCACTGGGCACTGGGCACTGGGCACTGGGCACTGGGCACTGGGCACTGGGCACCGCGACCACGATCACGTGGAGGACAAACCGCACCGTGGTCGGGTGTAATGTGCCACGGCAATTGTCTATTCTATCTATACATATTAAAGTTTCAATACCAAAATGCTTTTTTATTTATAAATGTACACGTATATATTTCATTAAACTCCAATTGAAATAATACTTCTACTTAAAAAAACAAATAGATAATTTTGTATATTTAAAAATGATTATATTATAAGTTCTTTCGTGCAACTTAACAATAGTTAGTTTAGGGTTTATTCTGGTGATAATAAATGAAAGTAATTTGACATGCTTTTCTTTCGCTGAAAGAATGTGTTTTGAATTATTGATTTATCAATTTTGATGGTGCAACAACAGTCGGGTCTGTAATAGATATTAGTATAATTTGGACAAAAAAGTAGATTTATATGGTAAAAGTATAGATCCGATAGGAGAATGTATTTCAGAAGACTGAAGAATACATCCGGATGGAAGAAGATAGTAGAATAGTTCCGGAAAGGAGAATGTACTTCAGAAAACTGAAGAATACATCCGAATAGAAGGAGATGGATATCCCTAATGGATATATTCGAATGGAAGAAGATGGTAGAATATATCCAAATGGAAGAAGATGGTAGAATAGATTCGATGGGAGAATGTACTTCAGAAGATTGAAGAATATATCCTGATGGAAGAATACAGTAGAATAGATCCGATAGGAGAATGTACTTCAGAAGACTGAAGAATACGCCCGGATGGAAGAAGACAGTGGAATTGATCCGGATGAGAGAATGTACTTCAGAAGACTGAAGAATATATCCGGATGGAAGAAGACGGAATAGATCCGGATCGGAGAATATACTTCAGAAGACTGAAGAATACATCCGGATCTAAGAAAACAGTAGAATAGATCCGGATGGGAGAATGTACTTCACGACGGAGTAATATCCGGATGAGAAAATGTAGACTGAGGCAAATGTTTTACTTCTCCCCCTTAATTTAAAAAAAATAAATTATTTATCTGATTTCTTATGGAAATGAATCGTTTTCTCTGTCAAGAATTGTGGTAAGTGAATGGGGCGGTACTACTAATAAAATATAACATACATATGTACACATATTTGCAAAATAGAATAGACGACGAATACGCATGCAGCATTAATACTGTACGCCTTAGCGTGTTTTCAGACTAAAATATCACTTTTGCACAAGCGCCCTATCGAACCGTAAAAAAATAAATTATTATCTGTCTGTTTGCATATAATAATTAACGTTTTACTACACAATAGTCATAATTGGATTTAATGATTGTTGGAATCTTGAGTATTGCCTACAATGCCTACAGTGTCCGCAGAAAGGATATGGTGAGATAATCTCAGAGACTTATTAAAATAAATAGTCAATGCATTATAGTAATAATACATACTCAATACTTGTTTAAATAAATAGGTACTTATTTCTAACTATTTCAGCTGTTTATATTATTTTGTACTCTCTATTTTTATATATTTTGTTACGTCGCTTTTTCTATTTTAATATGTCGCTGCATAGTGGCACGTGGTGATTGTTAATTACAACGATTTTTGAAATAATCATTTCTGTAACTTACACCGAAAATCTGTGAAATATAATATTTTTTTTGTTGACAACATAAAAAGTATTATGTCCATCACTAGTACTGCCTCATGAGGAGTATACGCGTGCGAGAAGTCTATCGGGCATCTCTTTAACGTGATTTGACACCCGTCGTCAGATAGTTTGGGACCGTAATAATGTAAGCGGCTTTCAATCTGGCAGTGAAATTCGACATATACACATAAATATTACCTAAACTCACCTACAATACGACATTAATATAAGGTATATTAAATTTCAAACATTTATTTCGTTTGAACAACTTACTGCTGGGGAGATCCAAAATCACCCAACTGACAAACGAAAATGAAATTTGACATTTGACGAACAACGAGCATAAAGTGAGGTATAGGACGGCGGATCTCTGAGACATAGTGTGTACACGGTGAACTATGAAAGCTGAGAGGGAAATCTCACGTGTGCAAAATTTATCTCGAGTTGAAAACCTCTTAAAAATCTCATTTATAGACACGGGCTATTAAATCAATAAAATAAATAATTATGAGATTAAACAATCACTCTGTACACTAGCCTAAGTGACCGTGTTAAAATTTTCCCTACAGTCTTCGGTCGAACGGGCAAAATGATAATGCAAACCTCTCTGCAATCAATTTGATGACTTCCACGTCAACTTCCAGGCACGCCGGCGACTTGCATCTGAGTGATGGCCGTGCGGCGAAATGGAGACGACTCAATTACGTGCGATTTGTTTACTTAGCGAGAAACAAGGCATTGTGTTCCAGCACAATGAAAACGATGTTTGTCAAGACCGTACTAGGTCAGTGAGGCAGGCCGATTCTATTATCTAGCAACGGCACATTCTTGCCAGGCCCGGCGAGAGGTCCTCGCGACGGGAGTGTTCCAAAAATGTATTATATTAGAAAGTTAAATCAATCGTGTGACTATTCGTGCGGACACTGGGGTTTTCTATATTACGTGCAATGTTGCCTGTGATTTTTTTATTTACTGCGCGGAATAAAATATTACTGCGCGACAAAAGTTTAACTACTCCTATCTATCGAAAAAATATTGTCACCATTCGGAACTCGAACCCGCTACTTTACATTGCCAGCACACAGTATTAATCAATTAAGCTATATGACACTACATAATGTCGTAAGATTCCATCTATTACTTATTATATATATATATATATATATATATATATATATATATATATATATAATTGTATATTACTTTACTAGTGAAATGTCTATTTTTTCGCGTTCAACGTAGTGACCATCTTTTTTAATTACGATGATTTTCAAAAACTATATCAAACTATTAGGTTATATTTAAATGATGAAATCTAACTGAAAAATGTACACTAAACAGTAGACATTGTTAGGTATCGAACCTCTACAATAGTTTTAACCGATGACCTCGACACATGGATGCAAAATGGTTATGTAATTATCACCTATTATGGTCCATGGGTAGATACTCATACTTAAACGTTTTGGAAACATTTGGTATATTTTGTATATTTTTTAAGAAGTGTAGATTTATAAATCTTCCAAAGAAATGTGTAGTGCTGTGTAGTGAGTGCGTGATAACATTTCAAGAATTGCATGGCCGCACGCTCGCGCAGCTTTTAGGGAAAAAGGATTAAAATTTATGATTGAATTAATTGCTTCTACGAACATTTAGATCGCCCCACTTCTCTAGGCGGAATTTGTAACGGAACGTTTTATGTTCGCGTTATAATTATAATAATAAATTAGGTCGTTTAAACATTTTAAATGTTAATACAGAATTAGAAATGTAAAGAATTTAAATAAAATATTAATAACATATATTTTTTTTTTTTTTTGTAAATAGATTATTACGACTAATAGGTCTTGAATGATATATATTTGGTTAAGTAACGTTCTTAATTTTTGATGTATAAACAAACATCTTAGCTCGCGCCCCCCTCTCTGCAAAAAAAAAACAATAGTACTAGAGTAATATGTGACTTAAGAATGATCAAACCAATACGTCTTGTGTTACCGCGGTGAGAACATATTTTATTCAGTACCCATAGATGTAAAACTTATGTTTTGATACTTTTCAGTAATTCACACTTTCGATAATTAAAATGTATCATTTCACGTCCCGTTGAAGAATTTATTTGTGAATTTAGTACATATATTTACAATACCTACTTAAACTCAATTAAAAAATAATATATATCTAATCTCAGCCAACATTAGATATTTCAAAATTTAATTTAATAGTTTTCCCATGTTTAATTGTGTGTATTTTCCCAGTACATTGCACACAAAAATGTAATATTAATAACAAAATTAATTTTTTATACACGAAGCTTTTCTCAGGAGACTAGAACTTCCGACCATTCGCTTACTAGGTGTCACGTGCTCTGTTCCCGACTGGAAAATATTTTTTTCTGAATTAAAAATTTGTTGCATTCAGCATGGTTGTTGTGATTTTTTTAAAAATTATTTAAAAAGGGTCTATATAAATTGGCCCATAGATGTGTGAATGATTTTTTTAAAAATGAAGTTGCGCACACGGAATATGTGTCACATCAATATTCTTACTATTTTATGCTATGAAAATAGGACTAACTTGATGGTCTCCTGGAGCGAAGATCAAACCCCCGACCACTAGCCCACCAGGCGAGTATCGTAACTACTAGACCGCGTCATATTGTTCATTTTGACAATTGTTTTGTAATATAAACAAGACGATATTGGGAAAAATATATGTAAAAGTACATAGATTCACATTTTTTCTCTCAGAAAGAAATACAGAATGTTTTAATAAGAAAATTCTATGTAAAAACTTGTGACCATCGTGTTGACAACTTAGTTATAATTTTCAGTCCATTTTTAGTAATTTATAATATCTGTATACATTTTTAATCGATCTTGAAATAATATTTTGAAAATGTTGACATCAACATTAGTTTACGTCTCTCAAAAAAAAAATCGTTCGCGTCTGCATTCTTTGTATTTAAAGTGACATCCCACACAGCGGAAAAAAGAGACGTTTACTATCACGCCACGCGACCGTCTGAATAGTATCTAACGGATTTTTTGAAATTCATTGAATGAATAAATCATCATAGAATTAAACGTTCTAGAGATTGTGCGCTGAAGAATGAATTTAAAGCGAGGCAATTTGAATAACAGAGACAATTTCACTCTGACGACCTGACACACTTCGGTGCAGACATGTGTATTGTGAAAAAGGCATCTAAATTATAATGCCTAGCTAAAACCGAGCCGTTTGTATGCACGCAGCGTGAACTCACCGTTGCAAGACTGTCCCTGTCCCTACACCAATTATATGTGCCGTTCTCTGAAAGACATTTTCTCACAGGGCAATGTCGTCGCTTCGATCGTTCGACATCTAATTTTCTGTTTCTTTGTCGCTCGTCACAATTGTTGAAACATTACAGGAATGCCAGAAAAATATTTTCTTTCATCTCAGACGTCATTATGTGAATCTATTTATTATCTGCAATCATTATAATTCGTAATTATATTATGTCAAAAACGCGTGTAATATAGTCTCTATTGCCAGTAAGAGAAAAATCTAAAGTAGTGGTTCAAAGTAAATTAATCAACTAGATAGATATACAGAAATAATCTATTTATCGTTCTAGTCGATTAATTTAATTTGTTTTAAAAATATCACTAAACAATGTCATGAAAATGCAACAACAAAACAAAAATGTATTCTCCTTAAAAAAGCGGATTATTCTACCAAATTTAGCAAAATATTATTTGAATGAATGAATGTTGGCCATTGAATGTGAAAATAATTCAACATCTACATCGTAAATAATATTTAGATTTTTTTTTCAAAATTGGGAAGAATTTGAATATTTGTCATCTGTTAGAAAATAACTACATATATATATATATATATATATATATATATATGTATATATGTAGTTATTTTCTATATATATATATATGTATATATGTAGTTATTTTCTATATATATATAGGTTCAGGTGTCAGAAAACAAAGACATAGGTTAAAGTTACGCGACTTTTATCCAAGACCCAAATCGTCGAATTTTTTTTTCAAAATTGGGAAGAATTTGAATATTAGTCATCTGTTAGAAAATAACTACATATATATATATATATATAGGTTCAGGTGTCAGAAAATAAAGACATAGGTTAAAGTTACGCGACTTTTTTCCAAGATCCAAATTGTTTGGCCTTATTGGATTATTTAAAATCAGGCTAAAAAATGAGACCGGGAATAATAATTTGTCGCCAGGCGGCACGCGTGTCGCGCGAATGGTAAGTTACATTATTATTTTAAAATATATTTGGATGATTATTTGGTTAATTGTAAGGTGGTAGATCACTTAATTTTTTTTATAGTAAATTATTGAAAAATAAGGTTTATGGAAACACTGGCCGCAGCGGTGAACATTGGCAGCGAAACAGCCACTATCTGGTAAAAGCTATCGGTGAAGCCTATTGTTTTCTGGAACGGAAAAGCCTTTTATAATACATTCAATAAACTAATGTAGCAGATAGGAAGGATTTATATTTCTGTCAAGATCCTCAGTAAAAATCCAACTGAAATGAATAATATGTAACAGTTCCTATCAAAAATATTAGAAGGTTTTTAATTTAAATTTTTCAATGAATCTAAAATGTGTGGACTTTTCTACGTAATGCTTTATATTCAATTTAATCTAAAGAAATATTAAATTATTTTTACCCATGAATTAAATAGAAGTTTTGTGTATACAAAACATTTTGAAATTGTGAAAGTTTGTCATGCGTATGTGTAGATTCGGTGCGTGGAAATTTCCCGTCGAATTAATTCGTAGTTTTGCATGCAGCGTCTTCAAACATTAAAGATTTGGAGCGAAGTTTTCTCCAAATAGCAATTGAAGATTTGACTTCCCATAGGAGTACACGTATATATGAGTATGTACGTGAGATGATATTGCTTTTAATTTCTAATGCGAACCACGATTACAATTAATTAAGGTCCATTTTGATGTTCCGCTGCCAAGCCACGAGCGGCGCCGTCGGCCGCGACCATTGACTACGTCAAAGTCATATCAATAATAATTCTCATTACCGGAGCGTTGATAAATGGTCCGATGGGTTAAATGATCACGATTTTTTTCTTCATCATCCTCATGACCTCTAAGTGAGGCCGGAGGTCAGGGGTTCAAGGGAGATGTAATCTTAGAACGATAAGCGGACGTGGTCCAGAAGTGATAAAATAATAATAGGACACCGATTTAATATTTGTGTACTGATTCTATTAAACTGTCATGGTACCTACGAGTATATCGTATCTATAAGGCGCGAAGTGCGTATAGAGTCAGAAAATGTAAATATTTGATAACAATAAAATAAATAATTGATATATAGTCAACCGATATAGCAACTAGTTAAATGGAAAAAATAATCAAGAGATTTTTTCCTTTAGTTCCATTGTTTAATTTAAATACATATATGGTTAGGGTGCCATTAATAATAAGAGATGGTGATTCGATCTTTCTAGCCATCATTATTTTTTTTTACACCCACAGTGTCCATAGGGTATCACTTCTCTTCTTCATTATTATTATGTAAATAAAATGTATTTATAAATAAAGAAAGCGCGGGAGTTTTCTCACTGACTTTTGTTGCACTTCGTTCCTTTACCGCTCGGTTAAAATGTGCAAATGCAGTTTTTTGTTAAACAAAATTGTGTAAAACAAAGCAGTACCTATTTTACTTGAAACATTTTTTTACACGGAATACGTGTCACATCAATATTCTTACTATTTTCAAACTAAACTGACGAACTTGATGGTCTCCTGGAACGAGGCTTGAATCCCCGACTACTAGATCACTAGGCGAGTATCGAAATCACCAGACCAGAGCACGACAGGGTTACGGTAAAGATTTTATAGGTTAGAATTTTAGACAAATGGTTTTAGGTTCACTTGGTTCATATACCTGTCATCCTGTATATATATATACACACACATATATATATATATTTAGGGGGCCACAACATTTCTGTCGCTAGGCCCGTCCACAATTCCCTGATCTGTGGCAGCACTTCTCCAACAAATGCCATCGATCTTCTTTATATCGTCAGACCAGCGTATTTGCTGTCGGCTTGTAATTTTTTTATATATTATAGAACATTTCTAAAAAAATAACACATATTTAATACCATTTCCTTGGTAATGGGATCAGCGCACTTGAGGTGAATATTTTTACAAAAACGGCGCAAAAATTAATTAATTTTATTATAATATAATTATGTAAAGTGCATTTCATACATAAGACCAAATCAATAAAAAATAAGATGTATGATATACTTATAGATTAATCCTGTTTCTTTATTCATAATTTAGTTTAAAAATAGTTTGCAAATAAAAATTTATTTCTTCAATATTTGCAGAATTACTTTGTGATCTCACTTTATATTAATAATTACACAAAATACTTTGTTTAAACCACTATTTATTGATTATTCTACATGTTTCAATACCTATGGTATCTTCTTCAGGAAACACTGTATACTGAAATTAAGAAATACAAGCATAGATAAAAACAAATCTATAAAGTGGTGAATAAGTAAGAACTAATATGAAAACAAATTTAAAAGGTGACTATTTGCAAAGAAGATTTGGTTATTTATTATATTTAGCTTGCTATTAACACTTTATCTTATTTTTAAAATTTCAAATTTATCTGTAAACCCCTAGTATTTGTATATATAATTTCTAAACCCTTGTTAATATCAAAATAATGGTTTGTTTCCAAATGGTGATTGGCGAATTCAGAATAGCTGTTGCTGGAAAATTCTGAATAAGAAAAAGTGTTAATAGCAAGCTAAATATTACAAATAACCAAATACTTTTTGCAAATAGTCACCTTTCAAATTTGTTTTCATAGTAGTTCTTACTTATTCAACACTTTATAGTTTTGTTTTTATATATGGTTGTATTTTTTAATTTCAATATACATTGTCTCCTGAAAAAAGATACCATAGGTATCGAAACATGTAGAATAATCAATAAATAGTGGTTTAAACGAAGTATTTTATCTAATTATTAATAATTTATTTGACTAATTATTTTCTATAATCGGTGATATGTCCAGTTATTCAAGGACTTTTTGGCTACAATATAATTATTATTTTTAGAATAGTTGAGTTTAATATATGCATTAGATAAGAGTTGCAGCGATACTTTAGATGATTTTGTTTTCAAACTTTTGTGCAACGAGGAAAATGATTATATTATGTACCTACTCATATCTATTCGCCATGACAGCCACTTGTGCAACTGACGTCAATCGGTTAATTATAAAATGGCTATAGGAGGGGAAAAGCTCTCACGGTCGGGAGATATCCTGATATGGAATAGTGTTAATCTGGATGGTATTAATATTATATGTAGCAATTATGCGGCCCTTTCAACACACGGCGCAACATTACGCTAAATTATTATTACGATAATTAGCAACTCGGTTCAAAAAGATGTGCCAGGGCGCCGCCCCGGTCCGCCCTAGCCCCACTACACCACTGAGTATCGAAATGTCAAAATGGCGTGCATTAGGTATAAACGTAGATTATGCTGTTACCGACGATGCTAACCAGAATTTATTTAAATTATAAAATTCTGTATTAAAATGAACACTCTGGCAACTTCTGTCCTAGGTACAATGTTGCCTTCTGCAGTTCGCCAATTTACGTTGGTCAGACTATACGAACGCAGTGTTGTCAGAGAATCTCAGACTACTGACAATGATTTTGTCATTCCAGTATTCCGTGATATTTATTCCGATTTGTTCTTCATGTACGAATATAGATTAAGTAATACTGTCCTGTCAAACTCTCTTTTCAGCTTTGAATTTGATGTTTTACTCATTGTTTATATGAATTTTTGTTTTAATGAAGTATTGCTTATCTAAATGTGTTTATAATTTGGCCAAGCGCGGAAAGCACGCAATGAGTCACGCATTTTAAGACGTGATTTTACTAATTAAATTTAGTGTTTGGAGGATGCTCTCGGCTATTAATTAAGTCCAAACAAGGAAGCGATGAAATGTTGACGAAGATGTTTCCATAAACCAGGATGTGGCAGACAAACGGCAGCGAGGAGTGTACCTGTGTACATTCGGTGGGCCGTTTTAATTTCAAGGTTAATTAATAAATACTAAATGAAAAATTATAACACGTAATAAATATAGATTTAATGATGATATTATGTTAAGTGTTCAGTTTATCTTTTAATGTGTACTAATTAGAACAATTTTTTTACACCCTCCTTAAAATTAATGTTTATTATGGCTTATTTAGCGTTTTACGTAAACTGAGTGGAGTATTCAGATCCTATAGTAATATTTATTTTTTATAGATTTATAAATAATTTATCAAAAATGCTTTCGTATTATTATATATTTTCACTTTGCTTTACTTTTTATAGCTTATGAAGGTGAACGATCATGTTATTTTTGTTAGGACACCGATTTTGACAAATACTTGTTGAATCCTACTACTGGCGATACGGTTTGGTCAGTAAATACTACTGATATTATGATTTTTTAAAACTTATGTAATCTATCAAAAAATGTATGTTTTTTGAAATATAAATTAAAAATGATATACGACAGTAAAAAAATACTATTAAGGAAAACACATTCTTATTGTGAAGTTGTAATTATTCAGAACATAGGTCTGTGATATTTTAAATACTAAATTAATGTATTAATTATAAATATATACATTAATTTAGTATTTAAAAAATACTAAGTAAATAACAGTGTTTGTTAAATAAATATGTACTTGCATTGAATTATAAGTATATATTATAATATTCTATTCATACGTGCCTAGACTAGTTCTTTTAGAATTTTTTTGATCGATCCCCAAAATAATTTAAAGTCTTTTATAAGAAGTTTATGAAAATAAATGGAAAGACAAAACACAATTAAGAGATCCCATAAATAAATTATTAAAATTTTATATCTTTTCGTGTATATAGAAAATGTATGCATACGTATCGTAATTTTTATGCAGTACAGTAATATCTCGACTTGCGCTACACCGTCGTATGCGAACTCAGAGTTAAGTGGTTGGTTCGGCGACAGTGCCGCTAGACGTTGACCGTTGACAACACTGCCGCTGGACTGCCGCCCGCTATATTCAGTGTTTCTCTTACTGTGATGCGTATTGGATGCGTTTCGCGCGGATTCGACGTGCACGATACGATCACGAAAGTTAAGATTGATTTGTTATACGTTTTCTAAAGTCTTAAAAAAACTATGTCATCTAAACGAAGTAAATCTGATTCTTCTGCAACTAGTAAGAAAAGGAAAACGATATCTTTAGAATGTAAACATAAGATTATCATCGATTTTGATAGCAGAATGAAAATTTGTAAATTGGCAAAGAAGTTTTAGCTACCAGAATCCACAGTAAGAACAATAATAAAAGCTAAAGAAAAAATTCTTGAAGCGGTGAAAAATGCTCAATCCTTGAACTTTTTTACGTAAATCGTTTATTTTTTAAATATTTTGTATTGATATGTATAAATAACTGCAATTTTATTTAATATTTTTCTTCTAAACTAGTGTTTTTGTTAGTCCTTGGTCCCAATTAAACAAAATTGTATGTATTTATATGCAAAGTTGTACCTCGACTTATGCGAAGTCGAGTTAAGCGATTTTTGTGGGTTTAATCTATCGCATAACTTCGGGGTATTACTGTATAGTGAGTTTTGAATGGGAAATAAGATGATTTTTCAGTTTATATAGTCAATATATGCATGTAAATCTTGTATTTGTATTTATATAGTACAAAATTGGTTATCTACCGAGATGAGGTTTGAACCTCCATTCAATGGATCATTAGGCGAGTCAGTTCTACAATTCTACAAAAAATAAGAGAGATATAAACTGCTTTATTTACTTCAAAATAATCTTATTAATTTCATGTGAATTAACAGGCGCCCATAAAAATTTTCATAATCACCCTGTTGTCCAAAATGTTAAACTACCGTACCATTCACAATACGGTGTGCTAAAAAGGAAACGTCACGATTAGTGTATAAATGAATTGTTAGAGCCAAAACCGGATACGGGCGCCATAATTAGGAAGAAGGAGGAACGCCCGCTGTAAATGACTTCCTCCTCAAATATGGAATTGTTATTGTCATTCAGCTCACTTCATAGAGATGCACCCGTTGTCAGCCATAGCAGCCGTCAGGCTAGGGCCGGCACTATCTATGTACACTACGCAGAACCGTTATTCTCGCAAGTTTCTTATAAAGTTAATATTCAAGTAAAACATAAGACGACGAATGGCTTCACACGAATACAGGTCAATTGTCCCCATTATTCCAAGCGTAAAATCTACTTTAAACATTTAAATAAACAATACTTTACAATGTAAAAATGGCTTGATGATATTCTCAAGATATTTTATATAATGTTAGCGTTATCTGACGAGAGAGAGTTAGCCACACGTGGAGTGCCTTTGTTTTGCGCAGGCCCTAAACAGAAACGATATATGCAAAAATTGATTCAGGCAGGGGAAGGGTGAGATATTCAAGGTCTGGTGGGTAAACTTACTTTAGGTTCTAGGTCCTAGAGTGCAACTAAACAAAATTTGGAAAGGATGGCATTCAATACAATAAATACATCAAGGAAAGGCGGAATGTTTTGAGCAGGGTCCTAAAGAGTAACTAAGCAACATTTGATTTATTATAGATCGAAAACACATATATAGATAGAAAACACATTCTTATTGTGAAGTTGTAATTATTCAGAACAGACGGTCTGTGATATTTTAAATACTAAATTAATGTATTAATTATAAATATATACATTAATTTAGTGTTTAATATATATTATTTATATACACTCTTTAATATAGTGGAATTAAAATTATTCTCTACATTTTTTTTTCATTGAATCAATCATGTTAAATTTTTCCAAAGCGATGGGAAAATTTACAGATTTACTATCACTACAGGTCATGGCAATTCAAGAATGTTTTCAAGAACCGTTATTATTATTATTATTAAGATTATTTTATTAATTTACATTATAATAGTACATACATTTGTTTAATGTTTAATTATTTTATGGATAGGGAATGAAATAATGTTAATCACACCTTAATAATAAAAGTAATAATAACTCTTGAACACATTTTTGAACACAAATGCCATGACCAAAAAGTCGACCTATAGTTAACCTAGTAGTTCAGGACAAATGCCTCGTTGAAGAAGCGACCCTACTTCATGAACAGAATACGTTAGATAAGGGAAATATTTAATTATACAACAATTTACGAACTGGTTCTGCGAACTTCTGTAATTTTAGTAACCTGTTCGCGCGAACCAGTGCCGACCGGTTAAATCCCATCACTAATCTAATATAACTGTTTTGTTAATTCTTTGTAGAGTAACCCGACGTATGAGAACGAATTGTTTCGCTCAATCTTTTTTTATAATTCGGGACTTGCACGTGACAATTGACATTTTAGTAAAAAATGATAAATATGACAGTATAGTAGGTACATGATATTTATAATATTGTGGCTAGAACATGAGTATCGTGTATACATAAGTTATTATCGACACTGGAAATATCAATGGCAGTAAGGTATTTAAAATTTTATTTTAATAGGAATCTTATTTTATCGTTTAACATCATTTTTAATATAAAAATTCAAAATTTTTACGTATAATTATTAAAGACATTTTATGGATTGTATTTTTGCTTTATGTAATACTTTACACAAATAAATCTCGACATAGAATTTCTCTAGTGAGACGGGCACAGTCCAAACAGATTTTTACATTGTATTATATAGTTACAAATAAAATAAATAAATAAAGTATAAGGATGCAAAGGACTTACAATGTAAATAATAAATTGATATTTTTAAAAATAGCACTTGCATGCAAAATGCTTGCGAGCAAAACATGCAAAATGATGTAAGTAACAAGTTTGTCTTAAATTATTTCCTAGACTAATTGAGACGCGTCATTTACAAACTCTGTTAGCGCATTTTTAATGTTAGTTACTTAACTTGTTTTAATGAAATTTATACAATTAACTTTATATTTAACCACACGAGTTTTATTAAAAATCAACCGGATCAGGTTTTTATTAACCCGATGAAGGAAAAAGATTGTTCAGAAACTGGATGGTTTTTTAAAAAAAACTCATGTGGTTAAATACACAGTTAATTGTACAAATTTTATTAAAAAAAAAAACAATAAAAATGTTTTAGCAGTAGGTGCGTTTTAAAAATTGAAATTATTTTATATTTTTATAGCAAATAATATAATAAATCACTTCCTTTTTCGTGATAAAGGGTTATTTTTTCTTAGCAGATGAAATCTATCCATAAGTGTATAAAAATAATGTGTAAAACAAACTGAATTTAACGGCAGGTACCATAAAGTCTGTAATGTGGGCTAAGCAGCATCTCTATTAATTTTTTTTTTTTAAATAGAGATGTTGATTCGGAATACATGCCACATCAGTATTCGCACTGTTTTTAAACTAAGCTAAACGCTTGTACTATGAAAATAGGACTAACTTTCTGGTGTCCCGGAACGAGGCGCGTACCTCCGACCACTAAATCACTAGGCCAGCGTTTCAACCACTACATTAACAAGCTACTCAGTATACAGGTGCTCCTCACTTAACGACCTACTTGTTTTACGACCGCTCAGACTTACGACCAGCTCTCCAGCGCGGAGATGCATTGAACTGGTAAAATTTTCTGTAGCTATCTCTTCATAAACCGACCACGTTTAAGAATATTAAAGTAAAATCGTCAAATTCACTTAATAATTCCGGTTGATTCGGTAATCAGTTGAGTTCCAGCCGGTAGTGGGAGAATCTTCTCGAATGCTACACCCAGGACCCTTATGTCAATTTCCTCGCCGTTATCTCCCTTACCCGCGCCCTCTACAGCTCCTGATAATCCTACTGATAACTTCGATGATGATACCGAGGATTTTAATAGATTCGATAACTTTATATATATTTTTATCAACATGCATGTCTTTTTTTATGAATAAACTCGGTCGTTAAGTGAGGAGTAGCTGTACTCTGTCCTAATAGCAAATTAATTTTTACGTGTCGATATATTTTCTGCAGTTTAAATACGTCAACAATGATGTATCTCACGATTCTTCATCATTGTTCGGTTCTTCATCGGTTCATCATCATATCTTCATTGTTTTTGTATCCTCCGATGGTTAGATGACTAAACCGTTCGGCATTGAATAAATAATTTCCTTAGAAATTTAGCCTCGGCTAAAATATACTTAGTGATCTCATATATTGACTAGAAAATACTTTTTGATGATCAAAATTATAGCTTTGCTATGTTACATTGTTCAAGTCAGTCAAATATGTCGAAAATGGTATACTTTTTTATGTGCCTCAATGCCTGGAAGTTGTCGGAGGTAGATAAGTGGGTCTACCTGATGTTCATTTTCTTCGTAATCACCGGTATCGACCACCGAGTAGTCCTTGGGCCCAGTAAGCGGAAGCACGCTATTTAATAAAAACATTGGCTATTGTATGAGGAATCGTTTATTTCTAGGCCAAGTCAATCATTGCATGCAGTTGCGGTTTGGAATAATGAGTTCGGTATAAAGTTTTTTCACTTCAAGCCTTTATTTTGGCCTACTTGTAGGTAAATTCAAACAAAACAAAAAAATAATCGACATTAAAATATTTCTCGCCGTTTTCACATCGGCGTCTGTCGCATTTTTAATGATGATATAAAAAAATGAGATATTTGAAAATTGATAACAAAGCATAACGTGCTCAAAATCATCTGCATTCATAATAAAATAAATCTCGGAAGAATTACGTATTTGAGTAATGAATAACAAAATAAAAATTATTTTATATTATAGAAAAATGCAATCTAAAAAAATTTTTAATATTATATGTATTTTATTTATTTAAAGGACTTCAACAAAATTGCTATCAGATATAATTGAAAATTATTTGAATAATTCAACATTCGGCATGTTTGAAAATGAGTAACAAAACACATCAAATGCACATTTCTAATTAAAAAAATTTTAAAATATGACATATTTGTAAATGGATAAAAAGACATACAATTTTCATTACCAATCAAAAATTAGAGAAGCAGACTCAATTTTCAACCACATTCTCGCAGTAATTGACACTCCATATGTAAAAATATTCATTAGTAGGTATGTATATTAAAAAAATATTCGTATCATATAAGTTTCGTGTAATAGATAATTATATTGATATATTTGAAAATAATTGTATTCGTTTCTTCAAAAACTAGGATGATATTTACTATTATATTAGATTTAAATGGTTTAATGGTTTAAATGGTTTACGCCACACATTAACACTGGAAATTGTCGGAGCTGATAAAAAATCATTGAAAACAGATGCATTAGTAAATGATTTGTTTCCACCATAATTCCGACGGTTATATATAAAATATATAGTCGTAGCTATTTAAAAGCTCTTCAGGCAAACACAATAATGGGATTGTCGGTTTGGCGCGTTGGTATCCTTGACAAATATAATGATTCAACTTTCTATAACCGAGCCGCAAAGCGCTAAAACGACATTGATTTGTAGCCATTTTGTAACACTCTAAACATTTATTCAGAATGATGACCGACACCAAACTTTGTCCAGTACGTGTTGTAAAGATGATGTGATTATTTATATAATATCACTCATTAGAGTTTTTATTTCTTATATGTGATAATCCTCCTCCCCGCACCCACCACCGATGTTATCCGTCGTGAAAAGATGCTCTTAGAACCTTTCAATCCTGCAACAGGTCCAACTACGGCAAGCTCTGTCTACAGGAGTGAACACAAATTTCCCCAATTCTTTGGTCACATTATATTAAAGGAGATTACCACATATGCAACGGTGTATAGATGCGTTGCAGAGACTCTGGAGTCAGCTATGAGGGTGATGCAGAACAGGGACTTGTGAAGGTATGATTGAGGCCACTATAAGTCAAAACTGATATGAAGGAGGAAGAATAAGAAGAACCTTTCATCTCGCAAGACATCGCAGCGTAAAAAATATACACGATATAATAAATAGGCTGGTATTAATCTTCATAAATATATAACGGAGTCTTATTTATAATACGTAAATATTAATAAAATAATTAAATCATAAATAAATAAGAATAAACACGGAATGGAAAATTTAACAATCCGGAACAGTCAACATCCTACTTTATACTTACATGCATATGTATATACCGTAAAATAAATATGTAGTGGTACTCGAAGCCAGTCCACGTAAATAATAAATTTGATAAATATAGAGATTGAGGGGTGAGAATTGGTGAACGTTACATATATATTTTATATATACATATAAATATATAAAGTGATTGCTTAAGCCAGCCGAAGACAGGTCGTAAATCCTGTAATTACCCCATATTTCTATATATCTTCCATTAAATATAATAAAAATAGCTTCATATTTATGAGATATCTGATATTTATTTATTAAATATAAAGGAAATTATCTGTTCCTATGCGATAATATTTAAAATAAAATTGCTGAAATAATATGCGAAGTGTGCGAGAATGTTAGAATAATATGTTTAAAAGAGCACGCATTTGTGCCGCTGCCAGAGGCAGCCAGTTTGCCAATATTATATTTCATACATAATTGTAATAAACTAAATAATTGGTAAATAAAAATCAAATTAAAAATTTACGTTTTATTTTCTAGTTATTTAAAAACAACATCGGCCTGGAACATAATATTCACCCTGTACGTGTGAGACGTATTGCACATGCCGTCATCGTCACGCTACTAGGCGCTACCGTCGCATTTTTATTTTTTTGCGTCTTTTTTTGAAATTGTTACTGTGGGATGCTCTCTTTCTGAAAACGGGACATTTCAGTCACCCGAAGCTGTACTTGGGGATAACGGGATAGGCTACCTAAAAACGGGACGTGTAGTTACGTTACTCATACCGTAAAATATAAAATAATAGTTAGATTATTTTTTTATTATGAAGTGATTTAAAACAAAGTAGAATTTTATTTTAGTTTTTTCTCGGGAAATTTTACAGGTTAGTTTTTGGGACAAATGGTTTTAAGGTTAATATACCCTTTATTAGTCACTTAATACATATGTATATACAAAATATATTGCCACTTTGAACGTATCTAGGGGCGCCCCAAATCTGCCAGGAAACCGGGCCCCATATCTTTCGCCAGGTCTGATTAAAACATCACTTACTTGCTGTGTCTTGCTCACACTTTCGTGTCGTGCCGGACTACAATGCAGTCGTCGACAGTGGCGTCTTTATGCCTGTCGGGGCCCACAACCTGCCATATACGATGCATCTCGCTCGCCGAAGTCATCACCCAGCATTTGTGACTCAACACGTTGGAAATGCTGGCTTGGGTAAACGGCACCAAACATTTCTTAATTCACGGGGTTGCTACTAAAATTATTCAGTTTATTTTTTTTACATAACCTTTCGACCCCTCAGTATTACAAGGTTACATCTGACACTGACACTGTTTTGAGATAATGATCTCAAAAGTGTTGATTGAATTTCAACATATATTCGTGTATATTTTATTTTGAGTATTCAAATACGATCAATTTTAAGGTCTTAACTTATTTTTAGTATTATCAATGATCACTGTGAGATGAGGGATATTAAATATAAAATAAAACATTGTAAATTAACAATGATGGTTATAAATAGAAATAAATAACTGATACAGTTGGAACTTCCAGCTCTTGCTATTTTCTTTAATATCCGTTAAATAGAGTTGGTGTGTATGGAAGAAATAAAGAATAATGCATTTGGAACCCATTTCACGCAATAACTCAAATTAGCCCAAAATGTTAGTTATTGTTATTTTAAGGGGTCGTTTTTGAAACCTGAGATATAAATAACTACTGGAGCAGTCTCAAGCTTACCCAATAATAATCTGTGGTTAAATACAATTTAAATATATGTGTACATTTAGTAATTTATACAGAGGAGATTATAATTCAATCTTTAAGTTAAATTAATTAATAATTAAATGTATACATTTAACAATAAATGCTATATATGGTTAAAATAAGATTTTGTCAACAGAATACTAATACATTTTAAGTATAATATGTTAATAAAAACAGACACATTTTTTCTTGGTAAAAAACATATCGAATTTAATTAGTTTAAAAATAATTGTATTTGGTAAGTGGAAAAAATATTGAACAGATCAAATATCTTTTGGGAGATCTAAAAATCTAGGACCCTGAGCGGTCGTCTATGACGTCAATCTCTGAACGCGCCATTTATTAGTCAACGAACGCAGTACTATATATGTATATTTATTTAATAACAGATATTTAGTATTCAGTATCACTCAGCAGCATCCAACCATACCTTTTTATTGTTCTCTCATCATCATTTTTTTCATGATTAAATTTTCACCGCATTCTACACAACAGCAGACACCTAACTCCGGTAAAGGAACTAAAAATGTCATCAAATAAAAAGGTAATTAACGAACAAACACCAAATGGTATATTTTGAATCAGATAATAAATATATATATTTTTTTTAATGAAATCACATTTCTATTGAAAAGTTGTAATTTTAGAACGTAGTTCTTTGGTAATTAAAACAATTTAAATGAATCACTTATAAATATGCAAACAAAAAATCGATCTATCGAAAATATATGTAATTACCACTGGGACTCGAATCCTGAATTTTCTCTTGTCTGGAGAATGAGCTACCAGTTATTTTGGTGAGAAATCTAGTAACACCAAAGCTATCATTTTTTTTTTGTTTTTGTCAAAATCTTTGAGTAATATACGCACAGAAATCGGTTAACATAGTGTAATTGGTAACTCATTCTTCAGTCCAGACCCAATGATAACTATATATGTTTTCAGTATATCTTTCTAAGTGATTAAAACTTATTTGTTTTAAAAAGTTCAAAAGACGTTACCAAGATAAATCGTTTCCATAAAATCAAAAAAACAATATATTTTTCTAGCCCAAAACATAAACATCTAGATAATTGCTTTAACAGTTGGTGTATGAAAAAAGGATAATTAAGTGGAATTACCATAGTTAATATGTGGTAATTAAAGCCCTACCTATACAAGAAACGTGACTCATTCAGAACAATACCTAAAAGTAGGAAGGTAAATATTAAGTTGAATTATAAAATTACAGTATTTCTACTTTAATTATAAAAGCAATTAGAATCTTCCATCCTGTTGTCAAAATTGATTCAGACAGTTTCCGTAATATTTGTCGACAATGAAGTGAGTCAGAGAAGACACTGCTGGATGTTATAAGGAATTTTTTTTTAACACTACTAGTACTGAAAATTAACAAAATTGTGATTAATATAAACAGATAGCTAATTACATAGTTGTTTTTACATTAATTATTAAAATTTCTAGATAAATAGTTATTACATAAAATATATATGAAAAACTTCATCACAAATATGTTTAATATTTTTAATTCCAATCTTTCTACATGACACAGAGGCAACAATAGCCCAGGAAGTTAGACGCATTAGGGATGTGGTGCTGGCGGCGTATGTTGCGAATGTCCTATGGAAAGCTCACAAAATACACAGTTCCAGAATGTTACAAGAAATAAATGTTGAGCAACGTCTATTTTCCATAATACAAATGAAACAATAGGTCGTCCCATAAATAATGCGGTTTATTCAATTACATGAAATAAAAGTCGGAGGGGGTTTCAAATTTATGTACTTAATAATAAAATATTATAGATTGAGATCATTACATTATTATTATTATATATATATATATATATATATATATATATATATATATATATATATATATATATATATACTTCTATATACATACTTACTTAATCTCTAAATTTAAAAAACAAAAGATAAAATACTCGTACAATTTACGTTCCCCAAAACATATTTTTTGCAAATGTTATTTTTATGGAAATAATATAATATTATCTCAGTGTTAAACAATAAAAATATTATATATTCATACGTGCGATAAAATATTAAATTTATTCAAAAAAATATTGCCATGCGAAGCTGGCATTATTTTAATACTCGGTCGTTATATATTATACTATTTTTATTTAAATAAAAAAATTACATTTAAATAAAAACGTCCTTCGGCATGTCACGCGCGTCAACTTTGAAAGGAAATTGATGCAATGTCAATCTTATGTTCGGTTTACGATAAGAAAACAAAGAAGTCCATTTTTATTGTCAGAAATTTGAAAATTGTAAAACTGCAACGCTGCTATACTAGAGGTAGGTAATAATTTAAATTATATTCTATGTACGTCCTCTCCGCCTTTCTCGAGTTTTAAATACTAGTTTTTAAATATTAACGAAGAAATGTTTCTAAATCGGATAGATCCTAAACAATATTTTCTGTTGGAGAAAAGCGTATCTGGTCTGTTTGTTTCATCGGAAACTTTCCTAAGATTATTCTCATTAAAAGGTCTTCCTTTATGAGTCGATCGGCGCAGTTCTATTTGTGATACGGTTATTTCAGTCAGACACAAAAGGTTCAAATGTCGCGTGGACAGTTTCTTGACATTTAAGTCCTGAGAATAAAAGGGGTCTATAATGCTGATCTCTTGTCAAAAATATTAACAAAGTTATTCTATTTATATATATATATATATATATATATATATATATATATATATATATGTACATATGTATATAAATGTTCTTAGGTTTTCACGGCAGTTCAGAATCTTCTGTGTACAGTTTTCTGGGCTAATCTTCCGTGTATATCTGACCATTGTTCCATCACCATAACATCAGCCCTGATGAATTTATTACAATTTATTATACCAGGCTATGTATCAGGCTAGTTATAAAAGGTGAATAGTGGAAATGTTTAAAATACTTTTAATTCCACTGCATCCCAGACCTTTTTTTACTATCTCAGAAATGTCGTATTTCGAAAATTGAATATAGATCCTTTTAATTGTGAGGTTCTTGAAACGCGAAGGGGCTTGATTCACAGTCGTCGGGAAACACAAACCACCGTGCGTACAGTTATTGGAAGACCGTACACATAAAGATAAGTGATATCTCATTTTTAGTTTCTTCCCGAGTGGGACCGTAAATTATTGGACAAGTTACATATCACAATCGCTGGAGATTCGTTATTATTATTATTTAAATTCTATGTTATAAATGTTATATTCTCTCTGTTATATTAATATGGTTTGTAATTAAGAAACAGTTTTAGATAGACAAGGATAGCGTTAGTTCCGTACTGGAGATTTATCAACTGTAAGAAAATGAAGCTGAACTTCGAGTTATATCTCGTGCCGCATTCTCAGACAATCTATTCTAGTGCAGCCGCAGTGTAGACGTGCTTAGTCCATATTACTTAACACATGGCGCTTACTTCACGCAGAAGCAGTTTCTCTCAAACCAGTATGTCATATTAATAGTAAAGAGCGATACAGAAATATGTATTAATATTGTAATATTGATGTCGAATGAATAATTCAAAAATTGTATCGCGGTGAAGATTAAAAAAGGATCGCTTAGGTGGATCGTACATGGAATGGATAGATGAGGAGAGAATAGTAATAAATATATATGGCGCAAGTGTTGATGGCACCAGAAATAGACGACGTCCGCGGAAGACTTCCTGCTCCCTTCCTCAGGACAATAAATGTTTATTAATTATGGTGGGATATGTAAGTATATTAATGTAAAATGAGGGCGTGGTTACGAATTAAGTAACTATAGTGGAAACAGATTTAAGAGAGGGCTATTTATAAAATTAATTTGGTTATTGATAATATTTAAGTTTTCATTAACACTTTTTTTATTGGTTGTCCAAGCGAAAACCCCTTGTATTGGTATGGAAGATTTTGAAACTTATATTTAATTAAATAAAAAGAGTGATTACATTCTATTAGGTGATTCTAAAATTCTGAATAATTCTAACGAGAACTTGTCAACCGAGGCAAGACTAGCAGCGGTATACAATGGAGTCGTGGTACCGACACTGATGTATGGAAGTGAAGCTTGGAACTGGCAAAAGAGGAATGAAAGTAGACATAGGCGCTTAGGCGTATACGTGGAAAATCTATTTATGACAGTAAAAAATGAAGAAATAAGATAATAATGTATAGCTGATGTTAGTATAATGAGTAAAATTAAGAAAGGATCACTTAGGTGGTTCGGTCATATGCAACGGATGAATGAGGAGAGAATGGTAAGAAAGGTACATAGCGCAAGTGTTGATGGCACCAGAAATGGATATCGTCCGCGGAAGACTTGGTATGACCAGGTAAATCAGATACTGAAAGATGGCCCTATTAGAAGCCGCAATAATCGACGAGCTTGAATGAGAAGACGTATGAATGCGGATAAGGCGAGAATTGTGCGTCAGTCCAGAAGAGTGTGGCGCTCTATCTTCTCTGCCTACCCCCGCGAGAAACGATGTGACGGTAAGTTAGTTGTGACGTCACGCCACATATATCTACTGCCACTGCTGCAACGTCTGTTTCCTAAGCTAATTCCGCTTAAATGAGCGCTCCATACTTCGATTATAAAATCATATTTTTTCATTCAGTACAGAATGACGGTTTAAAATAATAAGGACATGAATTTTGGATCTATATCTTTTCTATATGTAGTAAAAATCATTTATTTATTGCGATATATTTTTACATAGTGAATCATAGGCCAGGGATAGACTATCAAAATATTAACAATGGGCTTGCGTTTTGTAAGAGCTATTGGTTCATGGCATTGTGGGAATGGATGTAAATTTTTTATCACTCCAATTTGGTTGAGGTATAATTAGTTAAGGAGGAATTCAAAAAATATGAAAAATATGTTCCTTGATTTAAAATGTCAGTTAAATGGTGCTTGATGAGTAGAGCGTTCATCCAAATCTGCTGTCACGGTGTTTCTACCGATGCAGTAAGGAGGTGAAGTGGATCCTGTTTAAATCATTCTTCACCAGTAAGTATATCTGCGAGCTCTGGTCGAAATACAAGCAAGTGACGTACAACCGTCTCCGAATTCAGTGCAACAACTCATACAGAATACTGTTCGGATTGGTGCGTTATTGCAGCGCATCTACAATGTTTGCCGTATACATGGATTCGTTCCGCTTCTGAAACGTCGAATTGCTAGCGTAAAGCTGCGGCTGGAGCTCAGCACTAACTCTCTAGTGCAAGGGGCGCTCTCATGGAAAGCTGGTTCCCTGACCAGAGAATGGCAACGCCTACAGAATGGCTACATATACATTAATATCCGTGACTGAAATGTATTATCAATATTTTATTTATATTTATATACAGATGGCCCAAAAAAATTAAAACATTTCGTAAAATGTGGTATAATTATATCAAAATTAGTTTAACTATATCAACAATAGCTTAAATAATTTACTAATTTACTTACTTACCTATTTACCTATATCACGTTTTATTTCTACAATTTCCGGTTGCCATCTTTGATTAATAATTTTCCCATTGTTTATATTTGTTTCTTTCAAATTGTTGCCCAGAATGACAAAAATCACTACAGAAGACCGTATTCTGATCAAAAATTTGCGAAATAAAAAACGTTGGAGTGCTAGGAAAATGATCAAAGAGTTTCAAAACAAAGCCTGGAGTCATTACAGCAGGACGCAGCTCCATATCACACAGCCAGAAATACAATTAATTTTCTTCGTCGTGAGAATGTTAATTTCATCGGGCCAGGCCACCGAACAGCCCAGATTTAAACCCAGTAGATTATGCAATATGGGGTGTTTTGATTAGCTAAATATTGTGCAAAAAAATACAGTAAGAATTATAATTAATTATATCATGTTGTGAAATAACTCATGTGTTACGAGATGTTCTCAGGGCCACTTGTATATGTGTGAATTTTTTTATTTACTTTTATATTTTTCGCTTTTCTTTTCATAAACATAAATAATATTTCGTAACTTAAATGAAATTTATGGTTAATTTATAATATCTTTATGGCGAATCGGGTCTTCATAAAAAAAACCCGATCACGCTGGAATAAAGTATTATTATTATTATTATTATTATATTACATTTTACGAGAGACTTGCCTGTCCCCTCCCCCAGTCCACCTCTACATTTGAAGGGTAAGCATATATTTATATTAACACGTGGAAAAATTATTCTTCATTTAATATACCCCCGATGGCTACCATGGTCGACAGATAGTTGAAATTTGATGTAAATATTTTAGATACGCGAAGAAATATCTTTCCTTTAAGGTATAAAATAATTATTTTCACTCGCCCAATACGTTGCCTTAATCGGTGAGTGTGTTTATACGACTCGGGGGAAACTGAGGCATTAATCGTACCAAATAATCTCGGCAGACCAGTATCATGTAACTTTTTTCCAATGGTACGATTACTCACCCGTTTGCCTAGATTGCATTTAAATTGACTCAATTTTAATTGGCTTCAAATTAGGTGCTTTCTTTGCTACTCAGATAAATAATGTTCATTAATGATCCTCGCCACATTACTTTCGTGTTCGGGCCTGCTTTCTACTTTCATTAGTTCATTTTTATTTTTATGTTTTCATTATGTACGTGTTCAAATTAATCTACTTGTTAACGTGTTTTAAATCCGTTTAGAACTTCCCTTGTTAACTTTTTGAATTCCAGACGTTTCGTCACAGATCGACTTGAGATGAAGCAGTTAATGTATGTACAAGTCGTTATTTATACCCTTTACATCGACAACATTACACTTCATTTTAACCTTTCCTCTCCGGTGATGTAAACTGAGTTGACATTGCCTCTAATTATGTGAATATCTCTGTAAATATACTAAATACAGAGTTCACACTTAATGTATTCCTCCGTAATATATTTATGTATAGGATAAAATAATTACAATATATAAGTATTTACCATACGCAATAATAAAAAATGTTTTCTTGATGAACCTGACGTGATTTGTATGTGTACGTGCGGAGTGATGCGGAAGGCTTAGTGCGCGGGGCGCGGGGTGCCGGATGCCGATCGTCACTTGTTAGTGGCAGAGCGAGAACGTACGCTGACTGAGTTAGACGTATCTTACGCGTCTTTGTGCTGTCGTTCCTTATGACCAATATTTTTTCTCATTCATAGCACTTTTTTCATATTACATATTCATATTTATCCGACTTAAAAATCGAAAAAGTCTCCATGTACACTGAGTTTACAGCACCGGAGCACGCGTTATTATTCAGCACCGTATGCGAAAGGTTAACACCAATTTTTGTTCAAAAATATATATTATTGGTGACTCTTTTCCATGACTGAATCTGAAGATACTTTAGATTTAATTATAAAATCAAAGGATTTAAGCATTAAAATTACCATCCAAGTAGATACCTACTTCTGTTAACTACTGTGTGTATTTTATATGTATGTTTCTAATTAACTAAATTTAATAAAAAAATCATGAACTTTTCTTAACCACACTAATAATTTTTAAACTAGACCGATGGGTATCTACCCACACACACACACACACACACACACAACATAAAACAGCTGGTTTATTACCTGTTGTTAATTTTTATTTCAGCACTTGTCCAATTAAAATTTTGGCAATTAAGCTTTCATTCAACAAATGCAAAGGAAAAATGACGATTAAAATGTCCCGATCTGCGGATGAAATTAACGATGAACTCAGGGGTTTTTGACCTTCATCAAAGTTGAGTCATTCGGAGACAAAATTCATCATTGTTATAAAAAAACTCTCATCCGTTACAGTGAGCGGCCCGGCCCGGTGGCGGTGGTGTCGCCATTGAAGATGTCGGTGAGAACTGAGAACATGACGCGGCGGTGTTTTTAATTAATTTAATTTCGTTTTTAATTGCTCAGATTTCCCGCTCTAGGTCTGAGGAGTTTATTTCTTAATTTAAGAACAGCTAAAAAAGCAAGAAAAAAGCTAACAAAATGTCTATAATGCTAGATTAATTTATTGAACCAAAGATGAATTTTTTTAGTGTATTCCACGAGAGGTTGAGAATTCAAATAATGATAGTACAATTCAATTAGATTAAAAATGAACAACCGTTTAAGATAACATTTTTTTTGTCGGATGCAGTGTTCATTCATTCATTCAGCCTTGTCCCAGCTACTTTGCTAGACTTTTGTCTGTGCTTTTTTTTACAAATCAATAATATAAATATACATTATTTTATTACTAATACTACAAACAAACTACGTTAGATTAATCTACTATATTTTATATATAGTATAAATAAGATTGTATGTGCTGGATTTGTAAAAATGGATTATTTATATGTTGAAGTCGTTGGATTTATCTTGGAATGTCAGCGTTGATTCAGACTGATCTCTACCCATTTGAATCATATGTTGGATCCATTTGAGAGTAATTTTTCGGAGCTGCCTTGGGTTGTGTATAATGTGTATGTGATTTATAAGTATTATGAAACTGTATACTTGATTCGTGCGCATAAACTCAATTAATTTTTAGACACTAAAATTTTTTAATTTTTCACTTGTGAAATCGAATTAACTTAGTAATGATTAATGATAGTGAAGTGTTTGTTCGATTTTTAAAATTAAGACCGATCGGCCGGGTCCAGGCAGACAAACAAGTTTGTTTTAATCTTCACAGTACGCTTAGCTTAGTTTAAATAGATTTAAATAGTAATATGTATTGATATATTCCGTGTACGCAGTGGTGTAACTATATGTAACGCCCACGTTAGATAGGGGGCCAAAATGTTCGCGTAATAACGTACTGTACACATCGATACGTAAAAACACTATCGATGTGTACAGTGATATCCCGCTAGTATGTCGAATTACGAACCAGACCATTGTCGCAAAGCGAAGTAAGTATTTTTAAAGTGGAAAAATGCATAAAATTCTCTAGAAAAGAGGAAAGTTTGAATAAAAAGAGACGACAATAAAATTATTGATTTTCTCTCATTTGATACGAGTTGTGAACATAACTCGTGTCGGGAGTGTTTCCCATCTTTTTTCATATTGATATATTGGAATCATATGGAATGAAATAAAAATGTGTGTTGTCATTTGAATTAATCAATCGAAAATTAAATCATTTATTGGGTACCTGATTCATATGTATGAACATGTTTTGAAATCAGATAAAGTACCTACATATATTTAGATGGTCGCTTAAATCAATGTTCTAAATTAAAAAAAATTATGACAGCTTCAATTTATTATTTTATTCATGTTGTTATATATATAAATGAAATATTTAATTCCGACTTACATATAATGTTTACTTCGTTGTTGTTTTCCCTTAAAATCAGTAAAAAGGTATCTAGTTTATGAAATTTGCTACTAATGTTGTGAATAATTTCAATATTAATTCGTACCGTGGGTAAAATATGCGTGAAAACATATATTTACGGCATTTTTAAACGAAAATAATGGCAGCGCGGATTCCACGACCGTCATGAGCGACATATTGAAAGTTCGATGGACGATTAAAATTATCGTATTTTATAAGACTGAAAACATATTATTTAAAAATTGATTTGTGTTTTTGATATAAAACTTAGTTTTAAATAACAGCTTAAGCTTCAAAGCATGTATGTAAATACAATGTAATATTTAAAAACGCGTATTTTCACTAAAACAAAGTATATAAAAAAATGATCATATGTACTGTAAATTGAATGGTTTATAACTCTATTAATTTTGAATACTTTGCTAATTTATCTCAATTGAAATTTGTCTCCGTAAGCCTGGCTTCAAGATTACAAGAAAATATATTTCGTTTATGCAATAATTTAGCATATTAACACAATTTTGTAGCACGCAAAAAATGCGTCTAATGGTCGCGGATTTTCTTATAATGGTTGTATTGTCTTGATTATGGCAAACAAAATTCAGTTTATTAGTTTTAAATGAGTCCTATCTAAGTAATAGTTAGCTAA
Organism: Eubasilissa regina; assembly: GCA_022840565.1. NCBI lineage: Eukaryota > Metazoa > Arthropoda > Insecta > Trichoptera > Phryganeidae > Eubasilissa > Eubasilissa regina. Next base: position 24,900,113 of record JAINEB010000022.1, on the reverse strand, counting down.
AAAAGTCAAATCTAGTATATAATTTCACTATATTTTTCACAACCAAAGAAACAATTTGGTACTTTAGAGTGGCAATCCCGCATTAAAGTATTGTACATGAATATCTTGAATATGAAGGTCTCTCTCTGTAGTCCATTGCCCATTGCTGAGTACAGTGGTTTTGGATATTATCGCACTCCCGTGGGTGTCTTGACAACCCTTTTCCATTATTTCTGGACTTCTGCTGCATACGAGGTTACATAGAGTGATGATCCTGTCATTTCTATTATTTGACTGTCCAACTCATGGGGTCGTCCCATCATTTGCTTCATCTTTAGTGTTACCGTGTATCATCAGTTTCTTCAGAGTATCTTCACATCGTTGTGACCTTGGAACGACAAGGTATCATCTGACATTTTGGTTAATATTGACTTTTATCAAAGGTCAGCAATATTTTTCTCCTTAAAAGTGTGTGATAAACACGACAAATTTACACATTAGTAGGTAGCACTTGTAATATTTTTTAGAACAACTACTACTAGCATATTGACTCGAATGATAACTAAAATTAACTCTGAATAACAAAATAAAAAATTTCAAACTTTTAAAGCCGGAACTATATTGCGATAATTCCACCAGCTGGAGATGCATTTACGAAAATCCTATGAACGGATCCAACATTTCAACACTTTTTGGTCAAGAAGTTAAGACATTCGCCTCGAGATCTAGTTATCATGAGTTCGAGCCTCATTCCAGGAGACCAGCAAACTAATCCTATTTTTATAGCACAGGCTACAGCAAGCTTTATTTTAATATAGTAAGAATATTGATGTGACACGTAATCTGTGTAGCCATCTCTATTATAAAAATAAAGTACGAGACAGCTTGAATATTATACGCATAGTAGCAGTAAGCAATTCGCGACAGCTGATTCAGCTGTTGCCGATTGCTTACTGCTAGGACTTTCGTACGATTGCTTACCTCTTAGACTTATTGTGGCCGCTTCGCAATCAATATTGGCCCCTAATACTAACGTAATACTATTATGGACGTAGGGAAGAGTGTGGAGGTATAGAACAGGCCCTATAACATGAAATTTGATGCAATCTAAAACTTATTGTGTTTGTCAAAAATAAGTCGTTGTGGGCCTCCATTAAGTGAAACGGTTATATTTGACGTTTTGTAAATGTGGCAGAAATAAACATTACTTATCGTTATTGTGCATAAAAAATTTGAGGTGAAATAATTCATCCTTTGTGAGAATATTGATTACGATAATAAAGCCTTTATAATTTTCACTGAAAACTACAATAATTGCTTGTATATTTATGGATTGCGATTGCTTCACTTATAAAAAGGATTATTTAATGGATGGATATAAATAATTCAATGTTATAACTCTACTTGAGTTTATTTGCACTGCTCGAGTTTTGACAGGTGAAGTATTAAACGATGAGAGTCGCCGTTTCTCTCGAATGGTGCAAATAAACTCAAGAATAGCTATAATATTGTTTTTTTATATCCAGCCATTATGATAAAACTCTGCAAAGTTAACGTCGATTCTATCAATAGTAGGATAATTTAAAATTGTGACATTTGTAATTTATTGTAATACCGGGCATTTAACATCTTTGCAGAAGAATTTGCCTTTATTTACCACGGATGCTCTATTTTACTCACTTTATCTTTTATAATTGGAGTGAGATAGTTTAAATTATTGTTCTTTCATAAGTAAGATTTTTGAAGACCGTATCTGTCTATACCTTATCATTCATTTGAAGTTAAGTTCGTCCGTTAAGTGAATTTATACCTCCCCTGTTATCGTTATAATAATAATATTATTATTACATATTATATAATACAATTAAGTTACGAAATATTATTTATGGTATGAAAAGAAAACCAAGGAAAATATAAATAAATAAAAAGTTCACACACATGTATAAATAAAATATAAATACTACATTTTAGTCACGGCCATTATTGTATCTGTAGTTATTCCGTAGGCGTTGCCATTCTCTGGTCAGGGAACCAGCTTTTCATGAGAGCGCCGCTTGCACCAGAGAGTTAGTGCTGAGATCCAGCCGCAGCTTTACGTCCGCAACTCGATGTCTCAGAAGCGGAACGAATCTAAGCATTGTAGATGCGCTGCAATAACGCGCCAATCCCAACAATATGAATGTTCGTAATTTTGATTTATGTTTGTCAAATTTTTAGAACACATAGCTGTATGTATCTATGATTCTAGGTGAAGATTGTGCGTACGTGTCGAGTCGTATCTACGCATTTGAAATCACTAGCGATGATTTAGAAATTTATCAAACGATCGAAACTTCATCACACATACATAAGGATCTAAGCATGCGTGTAAACAGATGACACTAGTCCCGAAACTCGCATAAGGGATAATACATAATAAGATTCATTGTCTATTGTTTATTTCACACAGAACGGAGTGATCGAGTGATTCGTGCAGATACACGCACATGGCAAACTTATCAGTGTTCAAAACATAAATCTGATCCGTCACGTCGAGCGTTCAAATTTCGAATTTGACTTTGAGTATCTCTTCAAGCCGTCGGTTCGTATCTGGCGCGCTGCCCCGAGCGGGCGCTGTGCCCATTCGTCAGATGAGAAAAAAATTGGCCGAGTGAAAGTGGTCGCGCACCGGCCAAACTGCGCCCGCGGCCATAACACATCCAGCACGTCGCCTCGCAGCGCGGTCAGCACGGTCAGCGCGCGGCGGTGATACCTCGGCCACCGCGCCGAGTGTGCCAATCTATGATGTCAGTGCAATTTTCTTCAATTTTTAACCACCGAAATTCTAGTACCGCTAGAGAGCCGTGGAAATGGTGATGACAAGGATCTACCGTCCACTCTGACGCGGTGGCTTTCTCAGTCGTGATGAAGCTTTCGATGAACCAAATTATTATTTACATGTTTATTTTCGCTGAGCGGAAAAAATAATGCTAGGCTTATTAATAGAAGCTTAACCAAATAAAATTAGAATTATTAAATTTCAAAATTTTTTTTTGAATAAATAAAATGAGTAAACTATTCTTCTGCATTGTTTGCAATTGGCAGTTTTTACATGCCATACTTGAAGAAATGTGATGGTTTGGAGGTGAAGAAGTCACCGAGTCAACGTTATTAAAAGAGATTCCTCGGAGATTATTGGATAGAGAGCGAAAAAAATTAACATTTGATTGAGCAAGATCGGGAGAATGGGGCGGATGTAGAATAACCTCCCAGCTGAGCCATTGAATAACCGAGTTTGAAATGTTAGCCATATCTGGGTGGGTATTATCATGCTGAAAAACCACTTGATACCGTATTTCCGGTCTCAAGTGAATTTTCAGGAGTTGTTGGCAATAAACCACAGAAGTGATGGTTGTATTCTTCGAAGAAAATTCATAGTAGTTATTTGTAGCAGTATGTAATTCATGGCTTAACTCCTCGGTTAAATACCAACAAAAACATGTGTCCGAAATGTTCGTTTTTGTACACTTGACATTTTCTTTAGCTAACAATTAATACAAACCTTCTATACACTGAAAAATTCTAAACGAATTCAATAAAACAATTCTACAGCATTAAAATGACATTGACATACCTCAAAAAAATCTTTCCAAAACAGTTTTACCTTAGAAAACAAAAACGCTACGAACTTACGCAATGTAAAAGGTTACTGTTGCTCATGCAGTGTTCAAAGAAAAGTTCAGTTAATAATGAATCGCTAATAATTAATAAATATTTTGTTAAAAGTAAGAAACTATGTACTTTCACATAAAAACATATTTATTAAATGTATTTTTAAAGCGTTTCATTATAGATTACTTGAGTGAAGAAAAGATTCTGTAAATCTCACCAACTGACACGCAGTTAACAACACAAATCTCAATGTATTCAGTGACTCTTGGGCCTGGCAGTACTTTCAGTTTTAGTGTGTTTACAGGTGTGGGAGGTCAGGTGGGTGTTTCGGTGCTCCAATCCTGTTCAGACCGATGATAATGTATTACTGTGGAATCCAAATATGCTAAAAAGGTCAATGAGAAAGCAGAGAAAATTATGCTAACATTTTTAAGGTTAATTGGACCTGAAAAATGCCAGTAGGTATGTACAATATTTACGAGTAAATATAAACATTACACGGACGTACAAGTCTATGTACTCAGTCTATTTTTGAGTGTTTGAATAATAATAACATTCTACAGTTGTTTTTTTCAGAATAAACTAGATTTTTGGATTTTCTGATGAAACTCTACAAAAATAGTTTTTTTTAAAAATTGATTGAATCAAGAATATAATAATAAAAACTGTTCAAGTATCTAGGTTAGAAGGATCTCTTTTCACGGGTTGAACAATGTTTTTTGAAATTTGGGCATTATAATGTAAGGTGTGTACTCCGGTTCAATAATTAATTCGTTACAATTTTTGAATGGTAAAAACCTATCTATGCAATGTTTTAAACTTATTCGGAGATGTGAAAAGAGTTGTATCGTTCGTTAAAAAAGTAGTAATCAGTATGCAGTCAAAATAAATGCATAAAAAGCTAAGCTGTGAAATCAAATTTAAAATAAAATCTAAATCAGTTGATAATCTGTGACTTGTACTTTCGCGTACTTTATGTATTTATTCATATAAAATCTATCTTTGGGAATGTCTAATATACAAATCTTTCTACGAGTGAGACGTCCGAGAACGAATCGCTGTAATCAAATGGAAAATATGTGCTTCCAGAGGCCGAGCCTGAATGGAACCGAGACTGAAGCGATAACAGACGGAGGTGCCAGAGGCGGTGACAACAAGAGACGGAGGCGCAAAAGATGGAGACGAAAGAGACGGAGGAGCAAGAAATGAAGGCAACAGGAGACGGAGGCACAAGAGACGAAAGCGCAAGAGACGGAGGCGCAAGCAATAAAGGCAACAGGAGACGGAGGCACAAGAGACGAAAACGCAAGAGACGGAGGTGCAAGCAATGAAGGTAACAGGAGACGGAGGCACAAGAGACGAAAGCGCAAGAGACGGAGGCGCAAGCGATGAAGGCAACAGGAGTCGGAGGCACAAGAGACGAAAGCGCAAGAGACGGAGGCGCAAGCAATGAAGGCAACAGGAGACGGAGGCACAAGAGACGAAAGCGCAAGAGACGGAGGCGCAAGCAATGAAGGCAACAGGAGACGGAGGCACAAGAGACGAAAGCGCAAGAGACGGAGGCGCAAGCAATGAAGGCAACAGGAGACGGAGGCACAAGAGACGAAAGCGCAAGAGACGGAGGCGCAGGCAATGAAGGTGACAGGAGATGCAGTCGTAATATACAAATGTCAACTTTCGAGTGAAGGGGTTACTATTAATTGTTGAATAATGTAGACCTGTATTTCAGATTTGAATGCTCAATCTATTGCCTATTAGTTCAAGTAAACCTATTTCACTTTATGATGTGAAATATTCTAGAGCGATCTTTTTCGTCTTCGACTAACTCTCGATGAAAGCGATTGTGATGATATAACTTCGGCTAATTGCGGACGACGGCACGGATGATTTGTCGCCACGTACTTCAGTCTGTGGCAGTTCTTGTGCATCCAGGAATCAGGTCTGCATTGAAGTTTTATCCAGGTCAGTCCATCGTGTTAGCGACCTTCCGCGAGAACTTGTTACTTTCACCCTTCCTTAGATCACCAATTTTTCTATGGTCTGATAAGACGACGAAAAAATATCTGAGTATTTGGAGCCGTACATTTTATAAAACCGATAATCGAAACGAAATCTTGCTACGGAATTGACATTATTAACAAACATCTCACCGATCGCGGTGCACCCGCGGTACAGTGTTATACGATAGTGCGCGTTTATCACTCGCGCCGATCGCACATTCGTCCGACGGAGTGACTGCGAGTGTAACAACTAATCTGAATAAATTTTTTTCTTCTTCCATCATCGCTGACAAGTCGTGACATTGTCGTATGTGTCTCTTGTACCGCATATCACCAGCGGAATGTTTCACATCAAAGTCGTAAGAAACGGGGAGAAAGAGTCATTTTACTACATTTTTTACACCAATATGGAATAATTTACATTTTTTTATAAATATAAATATTATAGATATATATAGGAAAAAAAAGACAATTAATAATGTGACTATTCGTAAATATAGCAGAAATTCGGGTCTATAACGATATCGTAATAATTCGCGACAACTGCCTAGTTCTTATATTCTCTTTATAATTAATACATTAACAAATGTAACAGTAACAAATGTAGTAGTAACAAATAATTTTATTCTGCAAATATCGCGTGACGTCACCTATTCACTTCGTTATGCAAACAAACTCAAGAGAAAATTAAATTCATACCTATGTTTCAATTAAATATTAGTGTTTTAAACTATTCCGTTCATTTCGTAGAATTATTCACGGCGGCTAGTTGAGTTACGATGTAGATAGGTACATGCTTACATTGAAATATGTTCACAAAAAAACACAAAATTGTTTTTTATTGTTTATTGTCTATGGCCATGATGATAACGTAGAATTAGGGTTAAGTATGAACGATTCAAATAACCTTTGAAACGTAAATTGCAAAATAAAAAAATAAAAAACAGGTTTAATGTTAAATTTTATACAGCGTGATTTTGCCAAAATATTAATTAAAATTAATTCTTTATTGTTATTTGTCGAGACCGTTTAATGAATTGATTCGTCGCCTTTTAGTGAACATAGAAGCAAAAGTGAATGTAAAAATATGTATTCTTAGAAATATGACGCAGAACGGTGTCGGAGGTAGGTACTGACACACAAATTACAACATTATTTTAAGGTAGAACATCTTCATGAGCTTATCCAGCCAATAAATCAACTTGTACGTTTCCAAATTGAAGTACCTATCTACATGTAGGAAATATGAAATTTTCTAACGTATGTTTGATTTAGTAAAGTATGATGACCACTTCACTATTGCTTCACCGAGAATATAAAGTATAAAGAGTACTGGATTCTCAAAAAAATGTGCGGAACGCGATGACGAATAAGGTTGTAAGATGTGGTTCGCTGCCCCGTCCTGTTGGCTGCCGACCTTCGGAAACAACAATTAATTTTTCATTCTTCGTCGCTAAATAGCATCAAATTAGTAGGTATCTCTCGAGAGGCCCGGCCGGGCAGGACTCGATGTCTTTAAAATGGTAATTTCTGCGAAGCGGTAGCACGGAACACTGTCAATTAAGTTGGTAATATTTCAAGTATAATTTTTTATGTTGGTATTTTTAAAGAGCAATTTTTTAACTCATCGTCTCATGTAATACGTTTAAAAAATAAATAATCAATTTGTAGATACGAGAATTGATATCGTGTGATGAAGTTTCTGAATTCTCTATTTATTGGTTTTGAGATTTTCGATAGTTTCTTTTGATTCAACTAATTAATTAATTAATTCATTCATTCATTGACCTTTCGCAGAATGAAAATAAAGTACAATGATACAATATTACAAGCTCTTTGATTAAAAATAGCATAATTTGATAATATTATAATTAAATTTAAAAAAAATGAAATCACGTGTATTATGCGTTGGGATAGTCGTTTGATATAAAGGAGCAAAATGATCCAAATACATATAAAATGTATCAATTAGAATTGTAGCATATAAGTTCGAAAATTTGTCGTCAACTTACTACGTTGGTGTGGTGTAAATCGGTTAACGGATTTCCCCGGATAGGAAAGGTTCGAATCGCGGTAGCAACAAATTTTTTTTTTCGATAAATTGAATTTTCCTGTATCTGTCTTTTTAATTGATTAATTTAATTTGTATTAAAAGACTGCAGAACTATGTTCTGAAAACTATGTAATAATAATCTGCACTCATTAATAATGATGCTGTTTATGTTTAGATAGTAACTTTGAAAAAATGCTACATAAAATGAAACACAGTAGAAAAGGCAAAGTACCATGTCCAAAGCCATCTACAGTTAATTTACCTCGTCATTGATCTAATAACAGCAGGTTTAAACCTACCATTGAAATAGAAAATGATCTAAGATCACAAAGTCAAGATCCAATTTATCCCACTCGATATAAAAAATAGCCATAGAAGAAAACAAATTACAACAATACACATAAAATAAATAAAATAGATTTGCATTTAAATTGCATGCACGAAATTGGCTGAAATCGAGTACATTTGTGATGCCTCATTTCTAAGAGATGTCAGATGTTAGGTACGTCATCGTCATGCCGACAGACGAATTCAATTTACTCTTCGACAGCACATAAAGTATTGCCAGGCGTATCAATACAATACACGTGAGAAATATTTTCACACAATATAGAATATCAATATTAAATAGAAATCGCAGTGTTAACTGGATTATTATGATAATGTCGATACGAAGTTAACAAGAGTTCCGCTTCAAGCTTTATTAGCGTTGCATACTTTCCTCAATGTACCAATGCAGCGGAAGATTGTAAAGACCGTACGAGATGTGATTCCACTGCGCCGACTCACGGAGCAGGTTTTCCGAGAAATCGGCGCGTGTTTCACCCGCATCGAACATATGCAATAGGTAATTATTTACCCCCTCTTAATGTTAAATGCGGCATCTTTATTTTAAAATCGTTTGTGCTAATGCTGATTTGATTATCTGAAATGATATCATCGAGCTATTGTGTTTTGTGAGCGACATGCAAATAAAATAAATACGATAAGTTTAATTCTGATAAAACGCGTTGCAATAAATATTTTTATTGCAGTTTTATCTAAATTGAATCACGTTTCTAACTCGAATAGATTTGCGGTATGAGTTTGTTGAAAGAGTACCGCGCTGGAAAATAAATGTTTTTTGAAAAGAGTTCAAAAAGGCCGTTTCAATTTCGATAAACACCTTGTGAAATCACCTACAGAGATGTACAATGCATTATCATCAATGAAAGACATGATGAAATTTAAGAAGAACAGTTCGATATTTAAAAATTTTCGCGTAACAATAATATTAAAATAGAACATTGTTAAAAACGTATGGCAATTAGGAGCGAACAAACGTTCACGTAGAAACTTCAAGGTGCTTTTGAAGGTGACTCAGGGTAAAAACTGCATGACACACAAATACTTATATGGAGAGGTGAGTTGTGATCTGGAGGCTCGAGGCTGATCGCCGGACATTGGAAAACAAGAGTTGCCATCATTGTGATCGGTAGACGGGTTTTTTCTCCACAAAAGACGCTCGAGATAACCAGTCGGAATGAGAAAGCAGAGACGTCGGAACGGAAGACGACGTAAGTGGATTTTTCTGCTTTCCAGGAAAACCATTAAGGAAATTGGAAATTAAAAGATTAGAAATTGTTATGAGTATAAACATACGAGTACACGTCCATATTTGTATACGTATTTTAAATTTACTTATTTGATTTGTTTGCAACCTTGGCGAACAAAATTTTTACTAGTAAACGTCGCAAACAAAAGTCGATAGTTCAACGCTATCTCTCGGCAGTCAGAATTTTACAATTTTCATAGCACTGGGTCTTTCTACCCACTTGATAATAGTAATCCATCGCATTACGAATTATTTTAATTCCAAGAGTAGCTAGCATATCTCGATAGATCATACTATTTATGATTTCTTAATTGAGTCGCACAGCGGCAGAGTGAACCAAGTGAAAAATTTCATTTTTTTTTAGTTACATATCATTTAATGTGCAGCGATATATAGAAGCATTACGAGTATATAATAATAATAATAATGTTAATACTTTTTTAAATAAATAAAAATATGAAATTTTGACATCTTTTCAAACTCTTGTATCTCCATTTGATCACTTTGCAGATAGGTCACTCTGCCGCTGTGCGACTCAATTATGAAAATAACAAATTAATAATACTCAAAAAGATGCTTAATATATATATATATATATATATATATATATATATATATATATATATATATATATATATATATATATTATTAATGCTACGGTATAACCTCGCAGTTAGCACGATGTGATTGATACTCAAACCGCAATCGCTCTTTTATACGAGTATTAAATTTAACGATCGTAGTTATAATGGATCTTCGCACGCCTTCATTCATTGGATTTTAGTATTCTATTTGCCTGTCACAAAAATATACAGCGATTACAGTATATAATATTG